>OY728129.1:1288902267-1293902267 GCA_963277665.1 Viscum album
TAGATAATAACATTATGAATTTTAAACCAAAATTTATAAATATGATTTGGGTTTAACACTTCACATAAATTGAAAATCTATGTATTCTTTATCTCAAAATAATAACCACCGTTTCTTTGAATATATATATATATATATATATTCAAATCCTTTATAATGTTTTGTAATGAAAATGGGAACTGTCTTAATAATTTCCATCATGAGTGTCCAAAAAAGTGTATAGTAACACCCATTGTCCCTCACCAGGTTACAATAAATTTAAAAAATTGTTCCATTTTTAGAGTAATTGACCCTATGTATAACTATTCCAGAATCACACCCACATGTAGTATCCATAATAGGATGTATTTTTACAAAGTAAAATATAATCAAAGCCATAACAAAACCTTAAGATGTTTTTGTATACTAATCCTCAAAGTATATCATAGAGATATGATCTCTAATAAATGTTTTCCTAATTCTATTTTGAATGGTTTCTATTAAAATTTCTATGATACCAACTATAACAAGTAAAACTTTAGTAACCTAGATATTATGGTATCTTTAGAACATTGATATATATAAAAGGTAAAAAATCCTGAAGGATTGATTAGTTTAGTAGTCTGGGAGAGCCAAATACATATATGATACCCATCTCTCATTAGGTAAAAACATAAAACCTATTATTTAAAAACATTCAACATCATATAACTTCTTAAAGGAATTGTTCCTCTTATTATTTGTAAATAAAATAAAATAAAAGTGAGATCAAATTATCAGTAAGGGTTATGTACAATTGAAGATATCATGGGTGAAAAATTATAAGAAATACATCCAGGTATATTACCAAAATCATATTCCATTTAATCAATAAATTTATCATTAAATTAATATTTGGATACTAATAAATGAAAAAATATCATGGATAATAATAATTAAATTATCACTAAAGGAAATTATTCTTATTGTATTTCATGATCATAAACATCATGATATCTATACCCTCAAGACCATATTCCATGATAGACTAAAACTATGGGAAAATTAATTTAATTTGGTCAACTAGTTTTTCTAGTAAAACCTATCAATATATTGAGAGGATGTGTAATTATAGAACCCTCCCATCAATGTATGTAAACATCATTCATCATATATTGAATGATTGATTTAATTTATAAATAATATGAATTATAAATAAATATTCATATTGGGTAAAGAATAAATATTTAAAAATATTTCCCTATTAAATAATATAAATTTCAATGAGAAATAACATATGTATAAATGATATTTTTTTTTGAAATAAGAATACCCCTGATAAATAATATGAATATTTATGGAAAATGTAATTTCAAATGATCTCATGAAATAGAACCATTTAATAGAAAGTTAACAACCACAAAATCCTCAGTCTGGCTAATTCTTACATGTCCCAAAGTATCAAAACAATCGTACTTATCAATGTTAATATGTTTCCATTATCTTTCTATATCAATCTACCAACACATCCTATTACAAGAAATATAATTTTATCTTTTTTTGTGGCTTGTTGTAGATAGTTGAAAGTAAAATATGACTTCCAAAAATATCATTGAAAAAACCTAAATAAGTATTAGAAAAAAATCATGAATAAAATTACTTACCAATAATAGATAAAATGATGGAAAAAACAATTAAATAATTAGTATGAAGTCACCTTTTTGAGATGGTTGTGTGTATTCTTAACACATTTCCTTATTTTCATTATCATAGTTTCAGGATCAAATAAAAGAATCCACTTCTACAAGGAAGAACAAATATATGTGTATTAATGAAAATAATTAAATTAAACATAATTATGAAACAATAAATTAATTCAATGGATAATGATTTTACTATCAAAACATTGTTCACCATAAGGATATGTCAACGAAAAATCTTGAATGTTGATAGAAAATGAAAATGGATCTCACTAAACAATCAATAAACAATTGAGGAGGATTGGGAGAAAATAATATATAATGGATTGAATAATTGTGTTGTTTAAGAGAAAGTAAATATATCCTATTGGGTTCATTAAATATTCATTTTTTGAAATAAATAAATAAATAAAAATAATTTATTCATTATCAGAGTTGAATGTCTCCCATTTGTGAGAATTCCATGGATGGTAATCATGAATTATTAATGATGGAAACAAAATACTATGTTAAATAATGAAGTATTTTTATATGCATTAAAATAATACATATATATGGTTTATTAGATGTGTGAAGAAGGAAATGAAGTGATATTTAAGAAGTATTAATGATTGGGGTATCATTTCAAATATAATTATATTTTTATTAACTTATATAAATATGAAAAACAATGAAATAAATGAATAAAATGTCATTGGTCATATAAATGTTTTAGGGAAAACATGAAGGAGTGAGCCTCTAAAAAAACTCATTTTTCCCAAGTAGAGCCTAAATTATTTAGAGTGGTTGAATAATAAGATAATTAGATGAAATCTATGCATTAGGATCTTTATATAAATAAAAAAAATGTGACATGAGGATTTTTATTTGAATAAAAAAATGAATTACTCTTAAGGATCACACTATCATACATATTATTCCAAAAAATTTAATTAATTTAAAAATACATGAGTTTTTTATTTGTTTTTGGTCCTAATTCTAAAAAACACTTTCTATTAAAGGTCATGGTAATTTGTTGTAATGAAATACTTTTTATGTCATGTAATTGAGATGGTTATATACGTGGGGCATCGAATTATCACTAGAACATTAAAAATGGTATTAAGTATATGTTAGTAAACCATAAAATTTAATCTAATTATTAATAAATAGTGAACATAACATGTAAATAAATTATTAAATACAAACTAATAAATATTTCTTGAAGTTATATTCTAAATGGGTAATGATTTTATCAATGGAAATTAATTTTATCTAAAAAAATCGATTTTCTTAAACCTAATTTATTAATTTTATGTCAATCAATTCTAATATTTTATTTTATAAAAATTAGTTAAATCTTGTGGAATAATATTTATTGGCGAATGATTTAAAATATTATTTAAAATTTAAATAATATAAATCATTTCTCGTTAAATAAGTAACTTTGCAAAGAAAATATCAAAATTTGAATGTTTTTGATGAATTATAAAGGATTGAGAACTGTAAATTATTTCAACAAATCACTCTTATTTTACACCATGTAATGATATAATATTTTGTTTCTTAAAACACCATAGTGATTGGGTATTTCCTAGAAAATGACTCCGTGTAATTGTTTATTTTCTGACTATATTTCAATAACCAAAATCAATATATCAATTACATTTTATCTCCAAATACTTTTTTACTATATAATAGTGTCCAAGTATTATTAAACATTAAACATATTTGATTTTTCATTTTATATAATTTTTGTAATATTATTTAAATTAAAATTGAAATATTTAAAAAAATTGAAAACATTATATTTTTTCAAATAGCTAAATATATAAGACAAAAAATAAAAAATATATAATGTTTATCCAATTGATGCCCAACATAATCTATGACCCCAATAATGTCAGATATTTCATCATCCAACTGATTTTCATTGTAATATTAAACACCAATGACAACACCAGCCACTATATGGTTGAGTTTTTCAAAAAGTTGACGATTGAAAAGATGTACATCTCATGGAATATTGCAATTGAGAGCCTATTATACTTCACAAAAAAATGACCTAACATTGGGTTAGATATATTTCAAGTCACAAAAAACAAATATTTTCCCAAGGAGACCCACATCATATCGAGGAAGGAAATACTCCAATATATTAATAAAATGAGTTTTGGTTTTTTTATTATAGTATAGTTCAACTGGATTTGTTTTGAAACACAGATGTGGGGTGATAAGGTTATGTGGATAACCAAGGGAAATTATAGATATAGAAAAACTTTCATTTCATTCGAGATGTGGTTGCGTTTAACCCTTGAATCACTTGAGACTTGGATTGGATCCTTGGAATAGTTGGAGCCTTGATTCTAAAATAGATTTGATCTTGGATTTGAAAACAAGGAGCATTAGAAGTAGGATTCTCCAATAGAGATAATCTAATACCACAAACTAGTTTGGGATGGTAAGGGTTTTAAAAATTGACAATGACACTTTTATTAGCACATAAAAAAGTGCTGAAAATGATACCTTTTATCATCTATAATTTAATAAGCACTGATAAAATTAATCATTATCACCACTTTTTAGTGGTGATAAAGATAAATATTTATCATTTCTAAAAAAGAGCTGATAAAATCAATCTTTATCAGGTCTAAATAAGCACTCATAAAAACTTATAACAATTTTTTAAAAATAATTAATAATCATTAAAAAATTATAATTATTATGTATAATTACAATACTTATAATAATACTTTTTATAAAATATTTATTTTATAATTATTTGAATATATAATTATTTATTTATAATAATATAAATACATTAAAAAATAATAATATTTATATCATTATATGTATTTATATAATTATATATATATATATATATAAACCTAGAAAATGAATTAATTATTTAAATAAATTTATTATAATTTTATAATGAATTATTCATAATTATGTATATGCTTTTTGAAAAAATATTATTTGTTTATTTATTATTATAAATGTATAAAATGGTAAATATAGATTTATAATTATATTTACTTATAAATATTGTTTTAGAAATGTATTTTTAATATTATTAATGAATATTTAATCCTATGTTTTGGCATGCTAAAAATGAGTAAAATTGATTAAGGAAATGAGTAAAATATTAGAAATTTAGATATGTTCGATTAATACAAATCATTAAAAATGGATATATATATTTAAATAAAGATGAATATATATATTGAAAATACTAATACATCGTAAATAAATATATATATAATAAACAATATAAACATGCTAAATTCAAAAAAAATTTGTGGGTGTGTGTATGTATATAAAAATGCATTAATTCTGTATATGTGAAATCAATATAATACGTCTAACTATAAACTGAAAAATCAAATGTCTTTTAAATATGTCCATTACTTGATGTAATTAGTCAGTATTTTCTATTCATATAAAATTTTAATTATAAACAATTATTCACAAAATATATTATTATTTAATGTAAAGCATCAATAATATTTTTTATTATTAAAATAATTTCTACATACATTAATATATATCTATATATTTAATATATACTATTTATTAACATTATCAATATTCATCTAGTTAATAAACTGTTTAATATTTTTCTTAATTTAATTATTATTAATTCTAATTAGATTAATTTTAATATAAATATATAAATATATATATATATATATTTAATACATACTTTTTATTATTATTTATAATTTAATTATAGTATAATTAATTTATTATTTTTATGAAAAATTATTTAATCAACAAAAGTTGTTTTTTTATTAAGTCATATTTTATTTATTTTATTTTTTCAATTTATTTATTCAGAACATTATTAGTCTTAAAAAAATCAGTGATAAAGGATTCCATTATGATAGATAAAAATATATCACTAGTAAAGGATACCCTTTATTAGTGCTAAAAATAAAGTGTTGATAAAGTCTCTCCTTTGACAGCGCTAAAAATAATGCTCTGATTAAGGGTTCAGTTTATTAGTGCTTTCTTTAGTGCTGATGAAGAATCCATTTATCAATGCTTTCTTTTAGAACTAAAAAAATTCTAGTACTATTAAATTTTGGTTTTGTAGTAGTGAGTTGGGAGTATCACCTACCACTAGTGGAGTTTTCTTAGAACAATAACTACCATTCAACCATCAGTATGGTACGATTCGAGTCCATGCATGTGAGACACTGTAGGTCACCTTTTTGTTGGACTGAACTAGGAGTGTCATCACTCATTAGAAAAGGGTTGGTGTGAGATATAATATAGAAGGTTCATGTCATTCATGATAAGATCAGGACTGTATAGAGCCGTCATAAGTCTTATACTAACATGTGATAATGGTCTTTGGAGTTTTAGGAAGGAGACCATGTGTTCCTACAATTTCCACCTTGACGTGGATTAAAGATATTTGGATAGGGTGTAAAACTATCCCCAAGGTTAATTTTCCCTTTTGAGATACTATGAAGTGTTATCGAGGTTTCATACCTCTTTGATATACATCCATTGTTATCTCTGGTAGAGGATGTCTTCCACATGTCTCAGTAAAATAGGTATGTGCATGACCAATCACATGTTATCAACTAGGGTGAGAATAGCACAGAAGATGAAGAAAACATTGTGTAGTACTCAATGGAGATCTAAGATTGGTATTAGAGGATCTTTCTTGGGAAATTTATTCCTTTTCTGCGTGTCTGGTGGAAGCAAAGAAATATTCAGGAGAGCACATGGGAGTGGGAGGCTACGATTTGTTCTCAGTACGCTCATATTTTTTTTGAGTCGCCCTTGTTTTGGCTTCTTTTTTCATAAAGCCCCAAGGTGGGGAGAAAATAATGTATTGTATTTTCCATAAGTTACTTCTGGATGTTATATAGATTATTTTCAAGACTAAACGCTGAGGCGGCGTGTAATTCTGAGGCATGAGGCTCCATAAATAAATGTTTGAAACATATTAAATAACATGCGTGCATGGTTTTCCTAAAAAAGAAAAATAATTTCTAAACTAGTGCCCATATGAAAAATTTGAATGCACCATTGATTTCATAAACTGAGGTTTATCGTAGGTGTGTTTTAAAATTAGTCGACATAGGTTGTTTAAGGAAATGTCCTCAAGGGTGGAGAAATGAATAAATAATTTGAATCAATTATTATTTTTCGGATGTTTGACAAAAATATTGGTTAGTATTTAAATAGACTACTACAGAAAAATACAAGGTTCAACCACATAACCCAAGATCCCTTATAGGATCATTGGAAAGAGCCTTAGTGAATCCTCTCAAGCCAAAGGTGAAATAATTACAGATCGATGCACCTTAGATTCAGAAGATCTTACCAAAGACAACGACACAACAGTCATTCTTCAACAGTGATCGATCCAAATCAATGTAGGGAATTCAATTTAATTTTTTATTCCAAATTCAGGATTTATATGATTAACGCCTTCCACTCAATAAATAGATTGATCTTAAGTTCAATCTCATTGCGGTAAGGGATTATTTTTGTGGTGTTTTAACGAGAGAATTTCATATATTGATGATTATTGTTTTATTCCATTGTCATTCTAAATAAAATGAATCGAGATCAACCTGAACATCGAGAACACAGATCAAGTTACTTTACTATTAATTTATTTGTTCTTTTCTCCCCCACACCCTTCATCATTTAACATAGGCGTTCTTCCATTGCCCCGTAGATCGACAAATCCCAATAAATTTTTCATTCCACACAAGTTTGTGGGATCGATGTCCTAAAATTTTAGATACGAGATCAGATTGAAATGAAGGAGGTTTGATGATAGAGATAGTAAAATTCTCAAGATTCTGTATTCCCAATTTAATGACCAATGGTACATGATCTAGAACCATTTACAAGCACACAACAAGAGCACCCAAATGTGTCCCGACGTACTGGGACACGATGTGTGTCCCCTATACACACTGTGTTATCTTCTATACTACATGAAAACGGTTTTATAACAAAATATATTTACACGGGAATGACCCCGGGTTATATGACACAACATGTAACCTTTATACAATGTTTGAATTCGTTTCTCTATGGTTTAGAGGTCTTGTCCTCAGTAACTTACACATGTTATTGTAGTGGTCATTCCCCTTATCTTTTCACTAAAGGTTGGTATGGAGTCATTTACTACTGCTAGGATTGCAATCCCATCAATAGGACTTCCTTGATAGAGTCATTGGAATCCCTTCGTGAGGCCCGAAGTGAGATCCTCTATTCAACTTTGTGCCCTGGGTGGAGTTCGTGGTATCGTTGTTACCAACACTATGCTGGTGTTGATCCAATACTTTGTGGGTAAATCCAGATAGTGCTTGTTGGTATTCCCCCATGACCTTGGCAGTGATAATCATATGTGTATTGTATTCTCCATAGAATATCAGCGTGTTCTTCTCATGACCAAGCCCGACAAGCTGTACCTCGTAGATGGACTTCATTAGTGATATATGAATCGAGAGTGTGTTTGTAATGAACCAAACTTTTATCAATGTAATTTTTCCCTTATTATAGTAATTTCAACTTTCATAAATTACATATAATAACCTGTAGACCGTAATAGAACATTTATAAACAAATAATTAAGGAAATAAGATTTATTTCCAGAAGGTAAGGAACTAATTCTGATGAAATAGTAACTTGATCTTAGGAAAAGTAATATGACCCAAAGAATTGTAAACTGGCCAAATGAATAGTAACCTCACCCAAGAAATTTTAACTCAAATTTAAGCATCTTATAAATGAATTGATGGTATAATTATATCATTGTATAAGTAAATAAATGTTTTCAAAAATTTTAATTAACTATTGGCATTATTATAAGTATGAAATATTTAATTATAACTTTTATTTTACTAAAATTTTTAAATTAAAATATATTTTCATAAAATATATTTATAAATTAATATTTTAATGTCATATGTTTTTAAGATAATTTTATGTGACATTATTTTATTTTTTAACGTTTTATAAAACCGATTAAAATTTTAAAGTCAAGAATTTCCATGTAAATAATTATTTTATTTAATAATTAAATTACTCATATTTAAAAAAAATTCATAAAATTTTGTTCCCTTCTGATTTCTAATTGTTGAAAATTGGTTAGGGTAAATTTTTTATATTTTTTTAAATACTTGAATTTTGGTTGAATAGTAATATATGGTAATTTACTGTATATATATATTATAAGATAAATAAAATATTAATTGACTAATCAATAATGTAAGAACCATAATATCAAACTAACTTTCATTAGTTTTATATATTGGTAGATAATTCTCAAACTATTCATAGTCTTGAGCCAAAATAATAACCAAGGAATATAATAATGAGAAAACTCCCTTCTCCTCCACTATAAAAACCTCCCCCCACCCCCAATTCTCTTAAAACCTTTCAAAATTTGATCCTTTATCAAATTATACCTAATAATATCCCCTTACCCCTTACCCATTCCCAAAATTATTGGTTTCAAAAGAATCCCAAAACCTTTTCCCTATGGAGGTTCTGAAAAAAGATAAACCCAAGAGGTAAAACCATGTTCCTTTTCTTTTAATTTCGTTTCCATTTCATTTATTTAATTCTCTTATCCACACCTTATCTTATCCAAATTTCATGATAACTACATTATGTTTGATATACTGTAATTATATCATGTTAATGGAAGATCCATCAGTAAACTTCCCCCCTCTCTCCCCTCTTTTATTCTACAAATGAAATCATCACCAATGGTGTGTCAATTTACGAACATCATGGGTGATACACTTTTACCTTCCATTAATTCATTTCAAAGATGCAAATTAAACCATTATAATGGTTGAAAAATATTTTAATGTGTATTTTATAACCATTTTTATGTTCTAAAAATAACTTATACAAATAATGCTAAATGATAAAAAAAGAATTTCTTGTGATCAAAAACATGCAAAAATTAGCTTAAAACCATCATCAATAAAATTAACCTAACGATTCATCCTCATAACATATAAAAAATTCTTTATAAGATCATATAATCTTCCATAAAATCATTAATAATATATAATTACAATTCAGGATATTTTACCTCATTTTACAGAAACTACCATTCATGAATACCAGTGAACCGACCATGAAAAATAAGAAAACAAATGCCTCCAAATGATGAAATTAAACTTTATACCACATTAAAAGGACCATAAATGAACTCCATAAAACCATAATGAATAAAATTAATTTGTAAAAGGTTATTTATTTTAAATTAATTAATCTAATGTGATTATATTGGATATTAAAGTGAAGTAAGCTTTCAGATACAAGGTAAAGGAAATTCACAAACCCAGCTCTATTTCTTCGGGTTTCCCCCATTTCACCCCATTTCTATTATTTATATTCCATAAATATCATTTTTATAACATTATATTGAATGTTATGGGATATATATGTTTTCTACTTTAGTTTATGACAAATAAAATGTTTTCCAAAATCACTCTTCTATAAAAAAATACACCTTTTACTTCTTGAGATTGTTTCTTACTAACCCAAGGATGATGATTATTATATCAAGTATGTTTTCTAACTTTTATTTGGGAACCCAATGTTTATTAATGTAATCTTTTTGAAATGAAACCTAATCCTCCTCATGGGTTATTTAATGTACATGATTGATAAATTTTCTATATCGCATGCATGATAATGTAATTGTTATGATATTGTGGGAAAACCTCGAATTATATATTTCTCTAATACATTGGGTAATGTGATGAATATAATGAGACAAAGTGAAACATGCATTAAAATGATGCTATATTTTTTTCCAAACTATGTGTGGTAGTTGACCAATAATAAATGATGTTTCATTTTTATGAAGTTCCACATTCCAAGCCATTATCTAATGTCTCCTCTCATGATTATGATTTTTATGTTATGATTACTCTCACCCCATGTCATATTGTTTAATGTACTTATTTATCCTATTATTGGACTTTTATCTCACCCCTTCTTTGATGAATACCCTTAGGTGATTACATGTATTAAGTAGAATTAAAGTTCTAATAAGAAACTAGAGAAGAAGGAATTAAATAAATGTTAATGTTTTATTCAGTAAATGTTATGTTTTTAGTAATTTTTCAAAGACACTAAACCATTGGATCCTCACTGTGTAATTATTTTGTGTTTTTTTCTTTAAAATGAATTAATTGTAATGTACAAAAAAGTAGGGTTGCTACAAGTAATATCATAGTACAGTTAAGTCAATTTGGTAAATAGGATTAGAAAACCCAAGTGAAAAACCTTAGTATGAGACTAAGTATAAGTAAGCACCCAGAATATTTATTTTTAAAAATGATAAACATAGGGATACTATAAGATATATCTTTAGACTTAATTATATAAAAGAATAAGTATTTATTCATGAATTGTTGACGTATGTTTTGTTCTATCCTTTTCTATTTCAGATAACAGTGGGAACCAGGATAGAACATGCCAAAAACCCATGCGAGGGACAATGGAGTGATTTCCTGAATGACATCCCCAATGCATTAGGATGTGTGATTCAAAACATCTTGTAGATACTTAACCATTTGATATAGGTTATGAACAATATTATAAATAATGAGGAATGTCTTCCTTTTCCTAAGAGGGAGAAACTGTATATTGAGTGTTTTATGTGGCGAGAACCATTGATGTTTAGTAGATCATTCGATATAATAGTCCCAGAACTCTGGGTCCCCTCATTTGAGAATATTCTTATTTTACTTCACTATTCTGAGATAGAGAATGTGACTCTAGATGTTTATCATATAGTTGGAGAGACTGATCAATGGCGAGTGTTGATTAAGAACAACAAGTCTAGGGATGAAATTGAAGTGATGTAGTGGTAAGAATTTAAGATGATGATTCTTAATAAGTATTTCCCTCAAAATCAACATAAAAATATTGAAAGGTAATTCATTGAACTGAAAAAAATGAAGGGGAATTAGTCATGACCTACAAAAAATATCATAAGTCTTACATGATATGATTTGGGGGTTGTTATCAATAATTATAGCAATATTGGTAGATTATTTAGTGTCTTAGAACAAAAAATTCAACATGATCTTTTAATTAGAGACTTTGAGAGTTATGAAGATGTTTTTTGATGTGATCTAAATTTGTAAGTGGATTTTGGAGAATGGTCTCATGGTTATGGTGACAAGAAACAAAAGATGGGGTTTAAATATGAAGGATCCAATTTGGAAGGTTGAATGAAAATTCAACAACCCACATGTCCAAAATCATGGAAGAGGAATCAGGGAAAATTCCTCAAAGGGACCTAAAAATTCTTCCAGTGTGGGAGAGAAGCCCACTATAATAATGAATTTCAAAATGACTAGTGGAATTAGGAAAACGCGGAGGGGGAAAGGAGAGAACCAACCATGGTCCAATGCTATAACTATATAGAGAAAGGTCACTATGAAAGCTAGTTAACTAAGCCTGTTCTTTTTAGGGTAATCTACATAATCATCCACCAAAGAAAAAGGAACAAGGTAAGGGTTATCCTATTACTACTTCCGAATTGGAGCAAGAAAATGAAGTTGTACAAGGTACACTTCCTATCGAGTAAAAAATTGAAAAGGTCCAATTTGATTTTGTTTCCTTTAATTCCTTTATACCTTGAATGTTTTCTAGAAGTATTGAATTAAATCCATGGAAACTTGAATTATAAATATCTATAAAAACACCCAAGTGCTTAAATAATTGCATCCTTAGTGCCTGACTCTTCTCCAATTGGCATATGTGGAAATATTCTTCCATAAAATCATGGGATACTCTACTTGGTGGAATTTTATGCCATTCCAAGAATTTATTGGTTCTCATTATATTGAGAACATATAAATTTTCAGGGAAAGATGATATATTTCCATCTTCCAAACCATCTGATGCTCCTCAACAAATGAAAGGGAGATCATGAATCAACATTGGAAAATCCTTCATCATTGTGGGTGTTGATTCCCTACGAATAAGCTTACCTACCTTAAATAGTTGAGTTGAACGAAGGTATTAATGTAAGCTAAATGAAAATTGTGAGGGAACAAAATGATTTATTTCTTGATGAGTTAACTGGACTTACCCCAGATTATGAATTAGAGTTCTCCGTATAACTCGTACCTGAAGCTACTATAATATAAAAGTGTCTCTATAGGATGCCCCCTATAAAACTGGGGGAGTTAAATAATAAGATACAAGAGAATGTTGAAAAAGTGTTTATATACCCTAGTTCATCAACTTGGGGTATACCAATTCACCTTGTCAAGAAGTACTGAACAATGTGGATGCTTATCGATTATCAAGAACTCATCAAGATCACCATTAAGAACAACTATCCTTTTCCAAGGATTTATGACTTATTCAATTTGCTACGAGGATTTCAGAACTTCTCAATGTTGTATCTCTATTGTAAATATCATCTATTAATAGTGAAGAAGTAATATATTCGTAAGACTACCTTCCATATGATGTATGTGCACTATGATTTTATGGTGATTCCCCTCAGACAAACTATTTCCCCAAAATGATCATGAATGTGATGAATATAGTCATTAGACATTATCTCAAAAAATGTTTTATCGTGTTTATCGATGATATTCTCATTTACTCTAAGAGTAATGTAGAACATGAATATCATATAAGGCCTTTGTTGGAGATAATAGGGAAGGAGAAGTTTTATTCCATGTTCATCAATTGTATCTTTTGGATGGAGTAAGTCACATTATTGGGACAGGTGATCACAAGTGAGGGAATTTTTATGGACCCTTAAAAAAGGAAATTGATGAATATCCCAGAACCTATAGTGTCATAGAAATATATATTTTTATTTACATTATAGATTACTAGTTTTCTTTCTTTAGATATTTCTTGGGACTTTATATCCTACATACTATGTTAATAAAGAAAGGGGTAAAGTATGTCCTGACAGAATAATGTGAGGTAATCATCAAGGAACTAAAGAGAAGGCTTATAATTGTACCTGTAGTCAAATTACCGAAAAGTGAATAAATTGTTGTGATATATAGTGATGATTACATGAATGGATCGGTTTATGTACACATGAAAATTGATAATGTGATATCCTATGCCTGATGACAATTGAATATTGAAGAGAAGAACTAAATGATGCATGATCTAGACTAATAAGCTGTAATTTTTTCCTTGAAAATATTGCAACACTACCTCTATAGTGAGAAGTGTGACATATATACAGATCTTACGAGCCTAAATTATGTATTCACACAAATGGATATCAACATGCATCCAAGGAGATAGTTAGAAGTAATCAAAGAGTACAATTACTCTATTCACTATCATCCAAGAAAGACAAACAAGTTAGTTGATGCTCTTAGCGAAAAGAACCTGCTACACTATCCATGTTGGTGTTTGAGAAATACACAATCTTCATGGAAATGAAACAGATGTATGTGGAAATAATAATGGCAGGGAATAAATCCTACCTTTCTCTAATGATTTCCCAAACATTTATGAAAGATAATATTATGGAGGCACATAAGGATGATCTGGAGTTACAAAATAAGGTGAATGTATTAAAAGAACTGAAGTTTCATGACTTAAATATCAATGATGATGGTTTGATTCAGTTTTGAAAAGATGTGTTTTGTGCCTCCATCATCTAGGATAAAGAAAAATCTATTTGATAATGCACTTAGATCAATATTCTCTATCAACCCCGTGAGTACCAAGATGTATGATGATCTCTGAGAACAATTTTGTTAGGACAACATGAAGAAGGATATTTCTGAGTATATCTCAATGTGACTGATATTTCAGAAAGAAAAGAAAAGTAAAAAAATTTCCAAATGGATTTTTAAACATTACCTATACCCATGTAAATAGGGGGAAACACACTATAGACTTTTTCAAGAGTCTCCCAAAGATAGCCAAAAGATATATTGAGATATTGTTTGTGGAGGACTAACTCACCATGAATAAATAATTTATCACTATTTAGGAAGATACATTTCCTAAACAACTTGAAATGATATATGTAAAGGATGTGGTGAGACTGTATAGAGATCCACTATCGATTGTATATTATCTTGTTCCCAGGTTCACAAATAAATTCTGGAGAAGTCTCCAATATTCCTTGAGTACTAAATTGAATGTCAGCATGACCTATCACCCCAAACTAATGGAAAATATAAAATGAATAATCATACACTCGAAGATATTCTAAGAGCCCACACTTTAGAATTAAAAGGTGGATAGGATATGTATCTCTTATTTGTTGAGTTCTCATACAACAATAACTTTCATTCGAGTATTCAGATGGCTCCACATGAATATTTTTATGGAAAGAGTTGTAGAAATCCATCCTGTTGGGATGATGTTGGCGAAATAAAGATATTTAGACCTAATATTATGCAAGAGATGAAAAATAAGTTTAAATCTATCTATAAATATATCAAATCTACTTATTGTTGAAAAAATATATATTCTGGAAAGAATCTAAGGGACATGGAGTTCGACATTGGAGATAATGAATTCCTTTGAATACCACCATGGAATTGAGTCATGTTGTTTAGAATTAAAGGGAAGATAATTCCAAGTAATATTGGCCACTTTGAGATCCTTGATCGTTTGTGATCCAATGACTGTCATATTTTAATTCCGTCGAATATGGAATATGTTCATGATTTTTTCCATATATCATTCCTGAGGTAGCACATACTAGATCCCACACATGTACTGAACTGAAAATCCATACAACTAGAAGAGGATCTCTCTTATGAGGAGCATCTAGTAATGATTCTGGACCAAAGAGATAAGGCTCTACACAATAAGAAAACTCACCTTGTCAATTTTTTTTCAGGAACCATAAGTTTGAAGTAGAAACTTTGGAACTGGAGGAAGCGATGAAGGATAATTACCCTTACATGTTTAGTTAAAAAGAAAATTTGAGGGAGAAATTTCAAAAGTGGGGAAGAATTTAACAACCAAATATTTTATCAATAGAATTTCTCCCATCGTATCATAATTCCAAATAGTATAAATAACATAAAATCACCTAAAGACCAAAAGAAAAACCTTATAAACAAATACTAGTTAAAAAATAAGTATCTCAAGATTTTAAATAAATTTTTTTGATGAAATGGTAACATGAGCATAATTATAGTATAGATGAACCTTATGAATAGTAAACCAGCCAAATGAATAGTAAAATCACCCATGAAAGTGTAAATAAAATTTAGGAATCTTATAAATGAATTCATGGTATAATTATATCATAGTCTATGTAAATAAATGTTTTAAAAATTGATAATTAAGTATTTGTATTTTCTCAAGTCATAATTATTTAATTACAAACCAATAATTAATTTTATAATTTAAAAGAAAATTTATTTTCAAAAAATATTTTCATAAATTAATATTTATATTTCTTATGATTTGAAAATAATATTTCGAAACCTTAGGTAATTTTTCAAAGTGTTATAAAATTTTTTATAATTTTTAAATCATAATTTTCCATGTAAATGATTATTTTAATTGAAATTTAATGTTCTCATATTTATAATGTTATTTTCAAAAAATGGAGTTAATGTTTTCGGTCTACATAAAAAAATGGTTCGGGTGAATTGATCATATATTTTCTGAAAGACTTGAATTTTTGGTGAATATTAGAATACAGTAATTTATGGTATATATACATTATAAGTTAAATATACTATTGATTCACTCATCACTGATGTAAAAACCATACTCTATAAATTTCCTTAATTATTATAATATATTACGATATAATTCATAATCTATTCCTAGTCTTGGTAAAAAATAATAAAGAAATGAATATAATAATGAGAAAACCCCCTTCTCCTCCACTATTAATACCTCCCTCACCCCTCTCCTCCTCAAAAAATGAAATCTTTTAGCCTTTACCAAATTATAAAAAATACTATCTCCTAGACCCTACCCCACATTTAGAAGCTCTTGGTCTCCCCAAAAGACAAATACCATTTTCATAAGGAGGTTCTCCAAAAGTGTAATCCCAATAGGTAAAGTCCTTTTCCTTTTTCTTTTAATTTCATTTCAGTTTCATTTTTTATTCTATTCTACCCACCATATCTTATAAAAATGAAATGACAATGCTATAGTGTTTAATATATTATAATTCTATCATGTTAATTGATTCTCCATTATTAAAATCTTCACACACACACACACACTCTCTCTCTTATTCTAATAAATGAAATCGTCGCATGTGATGTGTCAATTTAGCGACATCGTTTGTGATACCCTTTCATTTTCCTTTAAAACATTTCAAAGATGTTAATAAAACTGCTATAATGGTTGAAAATATTTTAAGGTTTATTTTATAACCTTTTTTATATTTTTGAAAAAATTTATACACATAATTCAAAATGATAAAACAAAATGTGTTCACTATTATCGAAAACCACTAAAATTAACTAAAAATGATCATCACTAACTTTTATCTAATGATCAATCCTAATACCACATAAAAAAATTATTTATAATATCATAAAATATTCTGTATGATCAATAATAACATATATTAAAAATTATGTATATTTATCCCCATTTTACACAAACTTCCATTCATGAATACAAGTGAGCCGATCGTAAAAATTAAGAAAATTTATTCTCCCGAATGATAAAATGAAACCACTAGAACTCATATAAAGGACCATAAATGAACTGCATAAAACCATAATTAATCTAATTAATGTGTAAAATTTTCGGTATTTTTTAATTAATTAATATAATGTGATTATATAGGATATTAACGAGAAGGAAGATTTCAGACACAAGGTAAGGGGAATTCTAAAACACAAATCTCATTCATTGGGATTCCCTATTTCGCCCAATATTTAGTATATATGTTCCTTAAATGTCATTTATTCATCATAATATTATTTTTTCTGATATATACATGTTTTCTAATTTATATTATGACAAACAAAATGTTTTCCAAAAGAGAAATTGTTAAAAAACACAATTTACTTATCAAGTGTGTTTCTTCTTCACCCTTGTATGGTGATTCTTATATCAATTATTATATTCCATATTTAATTTTGGAAAACAATGTTTATGAATTTATTCTCTATGAAATGAAACTCATTCCCATCCAGGGGTTATTTTATTTCTAGTATTGATATATATTCTATGTGTCATGCATGAAAAAGTAAATGTTATGAAGTGATGGGTGTACATGAAATTATGTAGCACTCTAACACATTAAGTATTGTGATGAATCTCATGAGACAAAGTGAAATAAGTGTGAACATGATTATATCATTGTTAAAAGTTATTTTTTTAGATGACCTTAAAGACAATGTTTTTCATTTTTATTCATTTCATCAATCGATGTGTTTATCTTATGTCTCCTCTCATGATTATGATGATGATGTTATGATTCTTCTCACACCATGTGATATTGTTTCATGTTATTATCTATCCTTATACTGGGATGTTAGATTGCCCCTTCTTTTATGTATATCCTAAGGTGATTACTTACATTAAATAGAATTCAAGGGCTAATAAGAAGTTAGAGAAGAAGTAATTAAATAAATGTTTAAGTTTTATTTTTTAAATATTAGTTATGGTCCAAATTTTTCCAAGACACTATACATTGGATACTCTTTTTGTAAATATATTATATTCTTTTTCATTAAAATGGTGAAATATTAATGTAAGAAAAATAATGGTCACTATAGTATTCTCTTGGAGGAGTGCTTTGTGGAATATTCAAGTTGGAATACTTGGATCATATACTATGTTTTTGAATTATGTCTATAATGTTTCTATTTATTGATAATATCCATATATTCTTGTCATATGTTTTGTAGACATATTGTTGTGTAGATATGACCATGTTTCCTTTGTTGTATGATTTTTGATTTTTGGGTGTCATAATGAGTATTGTTAGAGTCACCTCAGCATGGGATTTTCCCAAATGTGTCGTGTATTATGTAGATGATTGAAATTTTTATATATTCCTAGGAGTACAGGGAACATAAAATTCTTAGTGAGGATGAAAAAACTATGGTGTGTTCATACGGATTTCAAGAAACATTCCATGTACCATTACTCCTAGGTTGGACATGTGTTATAAATTATTTAGGGTTGGATTTTTTTGGCCCAGTTTTCTTTCTATTATTTATATCATACACTTGTTGTGGGATATAGATGTATGAATGCATGGTTGTTTAGTTTTTTTCCATTTTGTCAATTTGTGGGCCTAAAGATGAATTCATGTGTACAAGAACTTAGGTATTGCCTCTGGAGTTAGTGATATGCCTACTCGGTGCTATTAATCTACCCCGAGCCTATTGGAATTGGTCTTGGGGAGTCAGATTATGGGATTCATTAGGACGGTTCATAATATACTCTAAAAAAATCATTGAAAAATTATTAAGGAAAACAGTCTTTAAACATTCCAATGTGTCCCATACCACATCAAAATATTTAAGTCCTAATCACTATGAATGAAAAACATTTAATGTATCTTATAATATCATAAGAATAACAAGAATTATGATATGGTATATAATATTGAATTACATATATCACATACATGAAATAGGTGGTTATTAAGGAATATATCTCATAGAAGTTTAAGTGAGATTATAAAAGCCTTTTTTTACATTGGAAATAAATGTTATTTAGGAAAATCATTTGTATTTTTCATAAAATTAGATTGTAAAAATTTCTATCCCAGAAATGAAAAGGTAACAACAATTAAATTATATTTTAGGCATAAATGATGTTCAACTATAGCGATAACAGGTAATAATAGTGTCTAAGAAACTTTAAGAATGAGCCTCTTCAATTCAGTTTAAGGAAAATAGTAAGGAGTCTTTGAAATAGAAAAAGGAATAATTGTTTGTATAAAAGAAAAAAATGAAGAAATATAGTTTTTCATGATAAAATTTATGGTTTTATTAAAATATTGGTAGATTAAAATAGATTCTACTTGTACATAAAAATTGGTAATAAATTAAAATGTTCTTTTAAATCATCCTTGCTTATCGGGAGGTATTGTAAAGAGAACTTTATGAAATATGTATTCTCCCATAAAATAAAGATAAAATAGATTGGATTTATTATTTTGGAACATATACATATAATATATATCAATTATGTAAATATGATGAATAATTACATTTGGGGTAAAGAGAGTGAAGCTGTAACCCGAATGGAAAATGGAGGTTTAGAAAGAAACCCTTACCTTATGTCCAAAAGTGTTTAATAGTTGACCTTACTATCCTAGATAATAAAATAAAATAAAATAAATTAATTAATTAATAACCTTTTCAAAAATTATTTTATTTAATATAATTTTATTAATTCCATTTATTATCATTGATGTGTTATAATATACGATTTTATCATTTGGGAGTGTTTGTTTCCTTGGTTTTCATGATCAGTTTACTTATATATGAGTATTGAAGATCATGTAAAAAGTGAATAGATATTCAAAATTGAATTTATATGTTATTAATGAACATAAAAAATATTAAATGGTTATATAAGTCATTTGTGTTTTTTTTGGGTGAGGATGAATCATTAGATAAGACATTAGTGATAATTATTTAGATTATTTTGGTAGTTCTTCGATCATAAAAAACTAGTTTTGTTCTATTAAATAGGAACAAGTAAATATTATAGTTATAAAACATTAAATTGATTTTAATATATCTTTTAAAAATTTTTAATCATAAAAATGGGGTTTTTTACCTTCCACGAATGCGTTAATGGAAAATGAAAATGCATCATCCATGATGTCGGTAAAATGAAAAATCCCAAGCGATGTTTTCATCTATCGAATAAAAGAGAGAGACAAAGGAGCTTGAAGATGAATATTACATTTACAAGATAGAATAAAAATATAAAAATGATACTGGGGTTATCATGTCTCTTTGGAGAGGGGAGGTGAGGGAAGGACGAGATTAAAAATTAAATTGAAAAGAAAAGAAAAGAAAAGAAAGAGTATTTTAACCTCATGAATTATCTTCCTTGAGAACCTCCTTAAAAGGATCGATTTTAGTCTTTTGATGACACCAAAGGATTAAGGACGTGGGGTAGGATCATGGGAAGGGTGTGATGAAACATGATAAGGATCTTATCCTGTATGGTGTGAGGATAAGAGGTAGTGAGAGGTGGTATTTATAGTGTAGGAGAGGGCTACTTTTTGAATATTTTATTAATTAGTTTATTATTTTGGCTTAAGAATATGAATAGTTTTAGAGTTATCTATAAATATATTAAATAAATAAATGATTTTTTCGATATTATTTGATTTAATATTCCTTACATAATCTACGACTCAATAATTCATTTGTTTAACATTTAACGTAAATTATTGTATTTTACTAATAAAAAAATATTTATGTATTTTAGAAAAATCTCAAAAATTCATCCTAACCATTTGTTAGTTTTTATAAATAAAAAATGAACTCCACTTTATGAAAATATTTTTATAAATATAAAAATTTTAATTTTCAATTAAAATCATCATTTACATGAAAAATACAGATTTTAATATTATAACTGTTTGTATAACACTTTGAAAAGATAATTATTGTCTCATAAAATTATCACAAAATAAAAAGAAAAAAAATAAAAATTGATTAATCAATTTTTTAAATTAAATTTTATTTTAAATTATTATAATATTTATAGAAATTTAAATAAACATTTACGTCTCACAAAATACCAATAATTGATTTATTATTTTAAAAAATATATTTAATTATTCGTTGAACTATAAATACCACATTTTTAATTTTGTAATTCCTTAATATTCTGTATACTTTCATAGGTGATGTTATTATTCTAATGGAGACAATAATATTCATAATGTTCACATTATTATTCCAACAGTCACATCACTATTTATAAAAAATGAATGTTATCATAATAATTCAAAATATTTATCAAAAATAAATTTTTATATTAAGAATTCATAATTAATGTTTATTTTTCAAATATAATTTATCAATGTATCAAAATTTATATTTAATTTTTTTCATTAATAGGTGGTAAAACTATGTTTAGGAAACTATAACCTTTTTATGTGTAAAATTGGATTTATTCTTATGTTTTCACACTACAAATGTTTTTATGAATGTAAAAATATTTTTTTTCAATATATGATATTTCTTTTAAATATTTCACTAATAGTGAATAATTTAATTTAATAAAATAAAATTCCATTGTGGGTATAAAAATAGTTTTTATGAAAATACATCCTTTATGTTCAATTGGGTTTCAATTCTAAATAATTACTTACCAATGAATTAATTTTAGAAACATGTGTAATATATATTTTCCTAATTTACTTAATCTCATTTTTCATAATTTCTATGGGATTAATTTTAAATTAAATTTTAAGATTTATATGAATAAAAAAATTAATATTGAAAATAGTATAAATTAATTACCATAGTTAAGTTAAAAATTTGGTTGTTGTGGGCCAAACAAAAAACATAAGTATAAAAAATGTCCCAGCACATCTCTAACTCTTATAGCTATCCATATTTCTATATTATTCGTCCCAAGAATGTATAACAACTCATTATGAATAATTTTTTGTGGGAATAAATTTATTATTTTGGAGCCTTTTGGGAAATTTTGAAGTAGTTTCCAAGTGGTATCATTCCCGCCACTTATAAAATACCCTCAACGCCATTAACTTGTTCACACCTATCAAACAAGTTTTTCAACCAATAATAATCCAAATAACATCCAAACATACCTCCTATCATTATTTAATCTTTATTTTTGAAATAAATCCACTATAAGGTGGCTTTTGGTGCAAACCTACCGAGGATACACGAATAATTTGTTACATTCATCAATGATGATTTTTTTATTTCATCCTCAAAATCCTTTAATTGTTATTATACTATAATGATATAATAACATAATTATATTCCATATATATTGATATTTTTATATTGTGAGAATTACATACAACCATATCCACTTCCATCAAATGGGTTATGCAATCATCATTAATGCGTATGATGGACTACCACCTCCAGAACAAATATCATTCGATTTTCCATTACCACCTAGAAATGGGGGAAATATTGATGGATTTATTATTTATATATGATATTTATGATATTATTATACTTAGTTAATTAATATATCACATATACCATCATACCCTCTATTTTTTCAGAATATGATTATGTCACTCGTGTGTACAATGGACTTCACATAGCGAAGAGATGTGATTCATTAACAATTCATGTAAAAGATATGAAAGGTTTTTTTAATGAACATATCTGATATGTTTTCAACTAAAAAGATCCTAGAATGGTAATATCTCATTTACCAAACATTATATAAACCTGAAAAGAAAATGAAAATGGTGTTCATGCGTACTCATGGACTACCGTCTCCATGAACTGTGTATTTTATTTTCCACCACTAAATTTTATAGATTACTATAAATATATTTAAATTGTATATATATGATATTTATATCATGGTTTAAATTTCGGAGGTGATAAAATCATGATCAATGGAATGGGGCTAAAAATAAAAAATCAAAACAAATACTAATAATAATGAATTTAATAACTTAAACTTAATTTCAATAAGGAATTGTTAATAAATGGGTAATCATAGTTCATAATTAAATTAAATATGGTATCATATATATATATAAGTATGAATCTATAATATATATATAATAAAATTTTATTTATTATAAAAGAGGTTAAAATATCTACGAGTGAATTTGAGACATAAGGTAAGGGATTTCATGTCACGCATTTTTGTAGAATAAATATGAAAAATCACCACTAGTTTCTTTTTTATTGTAGTTACATCACTTTTTAGTTGTTATATTATTAATATATATGTTTTCATGATACTTTATCTTTCATTTTATGTCATCTAAAATTTTTTCCCTATGATATGCATTCCATATTCACTATATGTTTCTTTTATTTGATCTATGTACATACCATGAATGTATTTTATGGTGATTATAATTAAAATTATTAGCATTTAAATATCAATTTTATGATCTGTATTTCATGGGTTTAATGGTACAAAAGTTACCAAATCGATAATTTATTTTTGTCTCAATTTTATTTCATTGATACATATGGTTAGGTTATTCACTTATATTCTTTTATGAGGTTTATATACAACATATTTTATATATAATATAAAAAATATATTTTTCCTCATGATATTATACGGTTAATTTATGTTATTTTGTAATGGGGATTAAAATTTAATGTTACCCAATTGGTCAACATTTCATGTTACAATATCATTGTTTATCAAGATTGTTTATGATTATGTGAACTATGATAAAATATAATGAAATATCCCTCAATAAACTCATGAATTATTTTATACTCTGGTTATTCATGATATTTTAAATTAATGGTTCCATTTTACCACTATTTTATACTTGGAATAATATATAACATGTTTTTACAGAAATATGAATTTATTTCTCTTTTCAGTCAGAAATATATTTTCTTCTAAAACAAAGTTTTCTAATAGTAATTTCAAAAAAATATATTTCATTTAAAAAACTATTAATAAATTTCATTTTTCCATGTTTTACTTTTTTAAAAATGTTTTGAAAGGAATATACATGTCATTTAAAAAAATAGTCATTTGGAATATACAGATAAGGTGAAAGGAATCACTATTTTAATGTGTACGATAAATATATAATTTTACACCATAATGACCATAAAATGATTTAATTCATAGATTATAAATTTTCAAGGAAATTATCATAATAATGTATTATAAAAATTATTATTTAAAAAAATAATCAATGAATAAAGGATATTTCCAT
This sequence comes from Viscum album, assembly GCA_963277665.1. Lineage (NCBI taxonomy): Eukaryota > Viridiplantae > Streptophyta > Magnoliopsida > Santalales > Viscaceae > Viscum > Viscum album. The sequence goes on from OY728129.1 coordinate 1,288,926,757, forward strand.
CAAGAAATATTTTGAATTATTTTCAAATATTGTATTATAAAAGTTTCATGATCATATTCAATGAAAAGGATTTAAAAATATTTTATGAAGATTTTTTTTAAAAAGTGATTTTAAATGAATTTTTATTTTCCTCAAGAAACATTCTAAGTGACGTTTTTTTAAAAATTACTCTCCAACTAAAATTAAATCATTTGACATTACTTATAGTTTTCTGGGGATATGATCCAATGATACAATTATTGTTACTTCTATGAATGTGTTATGTTTATGATGAAATGATGTTTCTGAGACCCATTTCTATTCCATGTGTTATACCATTATAGAACTATTATAAAACTTATTTCAATTCTTGAGATAAGCTATTATGAAATGATGAAATGATTATGAGCCTTGTATCTTTTCCATAGGTTATTATATGTTGAAATGTTTATGAACCCCATTTCATTTAATGGGTTATGATATTATGAATGATTTATGATTTTTTGGTACACATGTGTATGATATTAATTAGTTAACTAGAGGGAAATATATCTAAACCCAATTAATTAGGTAATTATAATTGTTCTATGATCTCAAAGGGTGCATAGATAGTTTCACCAAGCCCAAAATGGAGGGTACATGGGTGGTTATCACATGCCTGAATAAGGTACATTTTTTGTTATCCCAAGACTATAGTGTTATGTTTTTTTGTGGGAGACCATGAAATATGATTTTATATTATTAGTTTTTTCCAGAAATATTTGTTTTATTTCAATGTTATTCTCTCATGGTTCCTGTTCTCAGATTCCCCTAAGATTCAAGTCTTATTAACATCCAATATTTATTCCATGACTCATGATGATGATATTTGATATATAGGATAGGTTTTAAAATGTTATGTTAAGATTACCCTAACCTTATATTCATGTTAGGATTATGTATCTATATTTATGACACATATTAGGCATCTGAGCTCACCGTTTCATGTGTTTCCATTCCACTAGTTTCAAAGAACGGTTTTAAGTAGGATTACGAAAGGGGATGATCTTTATGAGTGAAATTTAAGATCTTTGATGAATTTTGAAAACTATGTTCCATGTTTTCCAAGGAACTAAACTATTATAGTAATTAGTTGTGTGTTTTTATAATTTAATAAATATTTATCTAAAAAGATGTAAAATCCATGTTTTAGAAGCATGGGTCATTATACATGGTTATAGAGTAATGGTTTAGTTATCTTTTGTGGCTAGGATGCGAATAATTTAGTGATATGCATAGGGATATTTCTAAGGATCTTCTTAGGGAATTATCTAAGGAGACATCCATGTATTACTCAACGTATAGGAAAAATTGCTTGATTTTTTAAAATGGATAGAGAAAGTGGGTCTCATGAAATTTCATCCCCCTCTTGATATTACAAGTAGATGTGGCACTCGAAAAAGGTATATAGGTGTAATAACTCTTAAAAGGGACCATTGATCTAGATTCTATCATCACATACTATATGAAAATGGGCCTTACTATGAACCATGTTTGACACTCCTAGGGGATATCGTTTGGAAATTTAAAAACACTTAAAGAAACCATTTTGAATGACTTGAACAGATGATGACCATATATATCAGCAATTTATCGTAAGGTTCCATATATGAAAAATAATTTGAATGATTTAGATATATTATAAGTGATTTTTTCATGATTATGTGGTTTTATGAAATGATTTGTGTTTCTCAAACTATGTTGTTTGTTTTTATTCCATGGAGGAAACCCGAAGGAACTAGGTTAATAATGAATGTGGTAGTCAATTTTATAATGACAGAAAAATAGGATGATGACTGGATTGAAAGGTAGTATTATTACTCCAAATCATTTATCGTGAAACATGACTACCAATGTGAACCTTAACCAAATCTCTAACCCAATATAGACTTTACATATATAGTTCCCTGAGAGTTTGGGTATTGGAAAACATGGAGAAAATAAAATTTAGTTAGTAATATGTCAAGAATGAGGGGGGGATGCAAGGGAATGTAAGAAAATAATGAGAAGGTGTTTTATGTTCGGAGATTATAGGAATATATTATTAAATATATGATAGAAAAAGAAAATTTCAGTTAATGAAATGGTTAAGAAAATTGGTCTCTATAATTTATTATGAATGCATGAATATTTTAAATGTGGAAATTATGGACATTATAAAAATTTATTTCTTAAAGGGAATTATGATGAATAGAATCAACGAGTTTGTACATATAATGGTTATATTTTTTTATTATCAAGGTATTAATAATTAAATATGAAACAAAAGGAGTGTTAAGGAAAAGGTTAAATAATTCTAGTTAATGTCTTGAGATGGATGTAGTGCAGTTAAAGTATTTATGTATGGGAATTAAATGATTCATGAAATATATATGGATTATTTTGTATAAGTTTTTTAATTATTTATAAAAATATGTAAAATTCTACCAGTAGACTAGAAAAATTATTTAATGTAATGATAATATTTTCCTTAATAAAAGATAACTATTCATATATTCCTGAGGATGATAATTTTTTTTAGATTAGATAAATAGATGATTGATATATATAATGTATATTGGGTAGTATTTATGACCTTATAATTGATAAATGATTTTTTGAAAAAGTGGTTTATGTTATCATTGATGGAGTTTAAAACATTATTGTATATATAGAACATGTCCGATAATATAGGGTTTTCTTCAATGAATAAGAAAACATGCATGTTGTGATTGATTTTGTATTGTAATTATGATTATTACCACGATTCAGTAGAATATATGAGCAAGTTATTCACATATTTGGTATGTGACCAATAATTGTTTCTTAATGATATTTGGATGATTATTGTTAAGTTCAATTTTAAAGATTTTGTGTTCTTATTTATAAATTTCATTGTTTGGTAGTTCCATAAAGATAATAATTTGTGGGTTCATTTAATTTAAACAATGGATGAGGTTTTAGATATTAACGTATTACTTCACCATATGAATATTTTTCCATATTGGATTATCAATGTTATATTTTTAAACAAGAGATAGAAGAAATGACAGATCATTATTTTAAAGATCTTATTTAGTAATTCAATAATGAAAAATTGGCCTCATAGAGTAATATATGAAGTTGAAATTTATTAAGGTATAAACAATGGATTAAATTTCCCCTATTAAATAATTGGATATCAAGTAATTATGTCTTCATATGTTCTCTTTCAAGATAGAAAAGGTATCCACCAAAATTAGGAAAAGTAGTTTGAAATAAAATATTGACCGACTATCATAATTTTTGTGATATCAATAACTTTTTTAATGAATATTTTGATAATGTTTCTATAGTGTTTAAACTTCTTTGAAGAACCATCTTTCTTGGGATGACTTTAAGACATCCTATGTGTTATTCCAGATAACTTTCATACATCCATTTCCAGATGACTTTTAGACACCTATTTCCATTTCCAGATGACTTTCATATTTTGAAACCTACTACATGTTATTACAGATGACTTTTAGACATCAATTTCAATTTTAAGAGGATATTTTGTTAACCCTTATTACTATGTGTGTTTCTATGATGTAATTTTCAAATTCCGAACTGTTGATGACACAGATGAATTTTGAGGAAAAATTACTTTTTAATAGGGGTAGAATGTACCATACCAATATTTTATGAATTATTTCATCCATGTTAATCAATTTTTTATTTATTTTTATATCTTGTGTTCCTTTAAAAACTGAGTTTTTATCTCACGTGTCACTCAACACTGAGTTTTTTATGTGTTGCATGCAACCCTGAGATTAAACAAAATGTAAAATTTTATTAAAATATTATTATTACAGTTATATATTAAATATTAAAAAGGTGGGTATGAATAGTATTCACTACTTTATGAAATATATATATAAATTTACTAATCAATATAATTTTCTTATAAATTCTCACTAAATAATTAATCAATTTTTATTAAATTGATTATATTAATTAAAAATATGTTTTCTTTAAAAATGATTTTAAATATTTTTAGTGAAAAAACATATGATTATTTTATTATATTAATTTAATAAAATACAAAATAATTTTTTAATTCATTATACCAAAATTAACCTATAGTTAAATTTTGGGGATTTTCTTGAAAATAATTATTTTTCAGTGAATAGTGGAAATACGATTTTTTATAAAACTATCATTTATTTTTTTAAAATTGAGTAATTTAAATGCTGCATTATATTTATAAAGTAAATTGGACACTATTTAGTAAATATTATATAATTTATATCTATTCAATCAACTCTATATTGATTTTAGTTTAAATTTGTTTTTTTAAAAATGGGGTTTTCCTGGAATCTTTTTTAAAGTGAATAATGTTTCTCAATTTTAATTCATTAAAATAATCATTGATGAGGGATGTTTTAATTAATATTTATATTATATATATCATTAAATTTTATTTTCTATTCATACAATGATTATTATTAAACATAAATTTAATAGAATTCATCTTGTTCTTGAAAAAATATATATTTCTCGAAAACACGTTTTTTTAACGTCGATGGGGTTTGTATTAAATTTAATATTAGGAAAATTTAGAAATTTTATTTTAAAAATTAAAATTAATTATATTTATCATCATTTAAAAATTATACTATGGTGAATGTTTGATAATTTTATGAAAACGTCAATTTTCTGATTAATTGTGAAAAATACTAAATTTTAATTAAAAAATTCATTTCTATTTAAATTATGTATAACGTTAAATAATATTTTTTAGTTGGTTGTAAATTAAAATATATTAACTTATGTACATTTTATTCCATTTTTTTGTCATTTTAATCAATTTCATAATCAAAGTAGATATTAAAACATTATAGGCTTTTGAACATTTTCTCTTCAAAATCCCTCTTTCTCATCGTTTCTACGTGATTTATTTTAAATTATTGTTTTTCACATATGTGAATTTAATTTCTAAAAATTTATTAGAACTTTTTAATCATAATAATTTATATTATCTAATAATTTCAAGATAATTTTTTTTTTCAAAGTGAATAGTGAAAGAAGTACAAACTAATTACCACGGTTTAGGTAAAAATGGGTTTACAAGGGGATAAGATAAAACGAAAATGTTTAGTAAAGACTGAAACATGTCTAAATACAATTATATAGAAATAATTCTACACTTTACTTCCAAATTTTTAATATAGGGTTATTTGGATGATTTTTTTCTAGATAATGACTTTATTATTTTCGTGTCTATTGGGAAATTTCCAGGTAGTTTCAAAGTGAGATTCTTTCCCAAACTTATAAAAATCCAAAAAAATACTTTACTTATTCACACCTCTAAAGCTATATGGGAAAAAAACTATTCCAAAATCATTAAAAAAAATAACTCCTCACATCTTAGCCGCCATATTGTATATATAAGTCAAATATAGGGAGGAGTTTTCTACAAACCTATGGAGGACACCTGAAGAAGAGGTAACATTCATCAAAGAGCATTTTTTAATTTATTCGTCACACTCCTTCAATTATCATTTTAATACAATGATATAATTTTTTTTATATTCTATATTTTTGGATTTTTTATGTTATGGTGAGGATGTAAAATAATCCCCACATCCATTAAATGGGGGTATGAAATCATTATTCTTGGGTATAACAAACTACTGCCTCAGGAATCAATGTCATTATTTTTTCTATTAACACCTATAAAGGCTATCCATAATGATGTATTAGTTTTTTATATATGATATTTATGATATTATTGTAACTATTGTTTTATTATAACACACCTACCTTCATACTATCCATTTTGTGGGAATATGATAACGTCGCTCGTGTGTACCACAGACTACCACCTTACAAAGTAATGGATTTTTTAGAACATTACATGGATGGTATTACTGATATTTTTAACCAAAATATGTGATATATATTATATAATAATAATTATTCAACATTAATATTTCATTTTACATTCTTTATTTGAATCCTAAAAGAAAATAGAAACAACGTTCATGAATACATATGACCAAACAGCTTCATTAAAAATTTATTTCATTTTCCATAACAAAGTTTTTCAGATTACTATAAATAATTATATTATTAATATATGTGATATTTATATTATGTTCAAAATTATTTATTTTATGAAATCATGATATAGGTATGTGAACCGAAAATAATATGGAAAAATATAAACAAAAAACAAAACAGTTATTACCAAAACCATTATTTTAACAAAGAATTATTCATAAATGGGTTATAAAAGTAAATAAGTAAATAATATATGTTATTATATATATAATTATGGTTCATAAATATATTTAAAAAAATATTTTATTTATTATACATGAGTTCTGAACATGTATGTTTGAAGTCGAGTCTTTAGGTAATTGATTTCTAGTCTCTATTTTATTTCTAGGAGATATATGAAAATTCACCATTCTTTTATTTTATGAGGTTTATTTTCAAACACTTTCAAATGTTATATCATAAATCTAATTTTTTACACTATATAATATATTTAATTTTATACTATTGTTTATTAGATCTTAAAATATAAATGATTCCTAAAGCGATAAGGTACATTCGTCTCACTTTAATTATTTTGTGAGGCACATGCTATATTAGTGATGTGTTTATTTTATGTGGTTTAAATACTTCCCATGAATTTAATTTATTATTATTATACTGAAAATTATTTTAATTTACATATCCATGTTCGGATATCTATTATATGGGGTTTATAGTTCAAAATTTACCTAATCGGTAAGTGATTTTAGTCTCAATTTGCCTCCTTTGAGACATATGATTATGTTAGGCATTTATCATATTTCAAGAGGTGTATATACATCTTATTTGACATGAAATATATTTAATTTATTTATCTTCATGATATTACAAGTTTAATTTATGTTATTCCTTTATGGATATTACTATATAAAGTTACCAAAGAGGCAATGATTGTGTGTTACAATATCACTCTTTATTGGAATTAGTTATCTTATATTTCTAATGATTACCATGTTATGATAGGTCCCTGAATAAACTCGTGATTTTTCTTCTCCTATTGTTATTAATTATATTTTAAAGTAATTTTTTCATTTACCCCATATTCTTCAAATAAAATAATTGAGATTTTTTTTAATATAATTCGACTTTATTTCTCTAATCATTCAGAAGACCATTTTCTTCCACAATCATGGTTTCAAATTCTATTTTGAAAAAACGATATAATATTTCAAAATTACTAGTTAATGAAATTTATACCCACTTTTTAATATTTAATAAATTATTAATGTAATCTTAATGTCTTTTTCCAAAAAATTACCATTTGGATATTATTCAGAAATGTGAAAATAATAATTTTTAACATGAATAGATTGTACAAAATATTCCACTGTCATTACCTCAAAAATGTTTTAAAACATAATTTGTAATATTTCAATTTTATTTCATAAAAAATGATTTTAAAAATGTTTTAGGATTTAAAATTTTATTTTCAAAGTGGAAAGTATAATGTCATCAATAAATGTCTTAAATTATTTTTAATGATTTCAATATAACTTTTCAAGTTTACTTTCAACGAAAAATATTTCAAAAAGATTTTATAAATTTGAGTTCTAATAAGTGATCCTCAAAGAGAGGTTATTTTTCTTATGAAACATTCCAATTGAATTTTCCTTCAAAATAATTTTCCATATAATATTTCATCCGACATGGATACTTATGATTCAATATGGATATGATCCACGAATACTATTATGAGTCCTTCTATGAATTTTTTATTTTTTATGTTGAACTGATGTTTACGAAACATGTTTCTCTTCATCTGGTTATAACATGATAAAAATATTAGGAAACCCAATTAATATTGTGGGTTATGCTATGATAAAATGATGAAATTATTATGAAATGTATCTATTTTCCCTAGGATATGATTTGATGAAATGTTTATGAAACCCATTTCATTTAATGGATTATGATATGGTGAATTGTTTATTATCTTATGGGACACATGTGTATGATTTTTATTATGTGAATGGTAGGACACACACATATATATAATTAATTGGGTAATGATTAATGTTCTAAGAGCTCAAAGGATACACTAGTGGTTATAAATGACCTGAAAAGAAGGGTACATGGGTGGTTGGTCCAAGGCCAAAGTAGGTACACATCTAGTAAGCCCAAGCTTAACATACTATGAATTTCTAGGTGGGTTCCCTTGAATTAAAAGATTCAATTATTATGTGTATTCCAAAAATCTATGTCTTATAACAATGTTATGAACCCGTGGATCTTTTTATTTGAATCCCCTATGATTCATGTATTATGAACTGGAAATATTTTTTCCATGACTCTGGATTATGATCTTTGACATGTAGTCTATGGTTTTCATATGTTACAATCATGTTCAGATACACTTATGTTCATGTTATGCATACACATTTCTCTTTTTACCCTTACTGAGAATCTAATATCACACCTTCTTATCCTTCCATTCCCCATGTTATGAAGAATTATTTTAATTAGCAATACTAAAGGGGATGATCTTTATAGGTGAAATTAATGATATTTCATGAATTCAAAATATTGTATTCAATGTTTTCAAAAGGCAATAAAATATTATAGTCCTTAGATGTGTATTTTTTTATATAATTAATATTTATCTAAAAATAAGTGACATCCATGTATGTGAATCCTAGGTCACTATAATTTAGAAATTTTCTAGAATTTTTTAGTTCACAACCAATTTATATTACATAAAATTTTGTTATATTCATAATATTTTCCCAAGATGGATGATAATTTTTTTGAATTCATTAATAAAACCTAGTCACTATCTCCAAATATAAAAAATCCAGCATGATCAGATTCCCAGATATGATCATATTTTGTAGGTCAGCATGTAGATTCATTTTGATTTTTCTATCTACCTCAAGGATAGAGAGCCATTATATCAATGTCTCTTTTTCTTTACTATAACAATGAAAATATGTATTCAGTTTTTTTATTAATTATTATCCCATTTCTTCCGAGAAAGGAAAACCATTCTGTCCTCTAAAATTTGAGTGCCTGGAAGATGAGCTAACATGTGAAGAATATACTTATTGTAGAATCGGTATCATTCATTTTTACAACATGGTTTACTATGAATCAGATTATTTTTAAGGGGAATAAGGTAAAAAAATTTCCCTTACTTAAAACTATGATGAAATGTATTTATATGAAAAAACAGGGTTCAATATGGAACTATGATTCACAAAACTAAAAACCTAATTAATCTAAAAAACATCAAGTGTCTCTAGAAAATCATGGAATTTGCTGAGATCACATTTGGGAAATAAATATTACTGTGGCATACCAACATCGAAGTAAATGTTAATGAAGATTTAATGGGATCTCCTAGACTAGCCGTGTGTGGTAGAATCTTATTTATTTTTTAATGATTTTTTTAATGATACACTACCTAAATCTTTTGGAATTTTATGGCATATGAGGTGGATTTGTTTTCTATTACTTTTGTTATTAAATATAAAAATATATATTCAGAACAATATTTGGATTGAAAATGACTAAACCATTTATATTAAAGCTCATATATCTATATGATTCTCAGTTCTATGGATACATTATATGGATTGAGATCAGTGTCTCATATACCTTGAGGGATAATAGGTATAAATATCTCATATATACAAGTTGGGGTATATGTTTGGTCACACACTTTCAAAAATATTTTTTTGAGGAACACTTCCTGTTGGTCTTTCCATATCTTGGAAGAGTTTATTAAACATTATTTTTCCAATGTGAAACGTGATATTCTATGATTCTTACACTAACCCCCTTAGTTTCATTTCACAATCTTTCATTTTTTATGTTTAAGGGGTATAGAATAGGAATTTCATATTACAATATTAACATTATTATTAATGTTTGAAATAAAATTTAATGATGATTATTACAAATATGTGAATTATTTTTGTATTATTTATTGAAATTTTTAAAGGAATAGTAAAAAAGGAACAAAAAACTGGAATTCTATGATGTATTTTCATACATTCAGAAGAACTCCAATTATAAAACATGAAAAATTCATCATTTGTTCCACATTTAATGTTGATTAAGTTGTTTAGAATATTAGTTTTATGTAATAAATAAAATATTTTTTCATAAAAGTCTTATTAATTTATTATTTTATATATGGTTTTATATGTCCTTATTGAACTCGTAAAATGTTATTGGTTATATTATAGGAGGGGTCTTATAAGATAACTGAATCATATAAATTAAAATAATAAAATTAGTTTTCTTTATGCAGTATAATAGAAATAGTTATTTCATTATAAAAACATGAATAATATATTATTATGTTTTCCATTAATTATTTATTGAGGGTGTTAAAAATATTTATGGTCATGTAGATTGAGATTTTTTTTCCTGGAGCATAAAAATGAAATATGTGACTATTTATAATTTCAAGAAATAAGAGAATATTGTAAAAAAAAATTTGATCCATTAATTTTTAACATATTTTTGTTGAAATAATATCTCATTTATATTTTCAAAAGGATGATATAGGACCTATCAATGACAAGTAAGATGAAAACATATGATTGAATGATCATTTCACCAAATGATCAATTATGAGGTCTAAGAATGGGTTTATTAACAATTTGAAAATTATATCAGGCCAATTAAATTCCGTACATCTTAAGAAAACTCACCAACTCAACATGAACTGATGAATAATTTTTTGATCTTTTTGTAGAATTAAAATGATGCTTTTTTAAATTTTATTCTCATATTCCCATTTGGATATTGTTTCTAGTTGACATGTATCATCATCAATTGGATGAGAGGTTTAATAATACCACAGAGAATCTTATTATATATTTGAACACACTATTATATATTTATGAGAATTCATGGAATCATTTCCAATAACAATTCCTATTATTCCAATTAGAAAAGCGATTATTAAAACCATTCATTCGTGAGAAAACTGTATGCGTGGTTTTATTTTATCCCTTTTTAGTGAATTATGTTTTTTATTAAATAAATATATTTGGGAACTCTATAAGTTAGTGGCATATATAAAGAAAAAATGTGATGTATAATTAGTATTAGTCTCTTCATAGGAGATTCATATGTATACATTTTAATTAAATAAAAATACATGTTGTTTATTTCCATTTAATGAGGAACTTCATGCTATTTATGGTGATGTTTAAATGGGAAATTGATAGAATTTTATGTCCATAAAACCATGCCCAAGAGGTGTTCCCTTCATGGTCATTTATCTAATATAGTTTTGTCGTGAAGATTAATTTCTTACGTGTAAGGCTAATTCTGAGATGTTTAAAGTCCAATGGAATATTATACATGGAATAAATTTCTAAAAATGGTTTGGTATGGAACACACAGATCCGTTTTTTAAATATAATAATTTATTATCTACAAGTAATTAGATAAGGTGAAGTTATATTTAATGAATTGGGGTGATATGTAGTAAATGAATATTTGTGATTACAAAGGCTCAACAACCATAGATCATTTATTAGACCCAAGTGGTGGAATTGGATATGAGTTTACTTAGTGGATAATTCAGGACAACCAAGATTAGTGGGAAAGGTAATTTAGGATAAGGAAAGTCCCACTAGTTCTATGAGAGGAAAAATTCTCATTATTAAGAGAATATATACTGGTTATGGAAAACAATATTACTGAAACCAATTATCAAAGGAATACACTATTATAATCAAAACATAAAATTGATAAATTAAAATGTCATTTATACATGGTGTCCATGACATGAGTGTATATATGTTAATAATTTTATGGTTTGGAATAGGTTGAAGGGGTTCCTTTAAGGTTATTAAATCCTCTAGGTTGAAATGATAAATTTTATACCAAGTAGGTGGTTTTAGTGAACAGGGTACTACGGTGGTCCCCTTATATGCTCAGTGTTTATTTTTTGATTTGGAAAACTAAGGGAGTATTATTAGGATCCCTTTAATTAAATTCTATGTATCTAAAAGATGAAATATTAGGAATTAGAACCATGGATAATCCTAAAATGGATTGGAATTATTCTAAAATGGGAGGTCATGGTAACCACATATATTTACTCTTTTTTCGTGATTGAACGTCGAAGAAGTGTATATTCACCCATGAAATAGAGATAAATAATGAGAAGTGTTTTATCATGTAGGTTATATGACTTAATGAATATATAAATTAAATACTCCAAATTTCTATTAAATTTCACATGTTTCCTTTTGAAAAACGTCATATGGGATATATTTGGAGCGACTCGGAATATAAACACATGATTTGACACTTGTGAGTGTTCATTGAATTTTGTTTTAATCCATAAAAATGAGAAAATGATAACTAATTTTATAGGGAAAAATTTTCATCTGAATTTAAGATTTCAAACAAGTCACATGTAAACACCTACGTGCCAAAACATGTCTATAAAAATTCATGATATTATTAAGGTGGGGGTTGTGGTTTCATAATAGAAGAAAGACATATGTGAATTAGTGTTCCATGGTGATGGAATTGGAACACATGGTATGACACTAATAATGTTTCCTAATCAATCACTTTACTTGTAGATTTTCTAAATTTTAATTCAATTTTCATGTAGTTTTATTTTATAATATTTGAGATCTAATAAATACCACCATAAAAACTAGTTCCCATATAGATAAATAGGATCAAAATATGATGAACATATAATCCTTGCATGATGCTCATTCTAGGACCCCTATATTCAAAGAATTCCTTAGACTCAGGTGAATCATAAAGATTAATTACTACATTTTAACATAATAATATATTCCGTGATTTGATTCAGTATATTTAAGCACCTATATATCCTTGAAGCCTAAGTATCTTCAAATGGGATAGCAATATTCACCACAATACATGGTAAAGGCTAGGTGAATCTATCTGGGTGAAATATCTTAGGCATGATAAGATAGGTAAAAATTCTAAATTTTTAATATTTTTTCATATTTCCAACACACATCTCATGATTTTTTCTCTTACATTCCTATTATCATTATTCTATTTTGTAATAATTTAAATAGTAATTTTTCAAAATATTAAATGAAATTTATAGATATTACAACATATTTTATGATGAATTTGTAGCTATTCATATTGAAGATATTATTAATGACGCTGATATTTGATAAATTTGATAGTGCTGGCCATATAAGTATGCACATGAAGAGACTATTGCAGTGAATTATACGAAGAAGCTATGATTAGAACACTTACCTATGTATCTCTATAAAAATATAATTTATTAAAATTTAATGATACAAGATCAAAATGTACAATGTTATTTGTTTTCTTTCTATTTAAGATTATAATGGGTGAACATTAAAATAATATCTCATATTGTTTGGATTATTTTATAGATATATCACATATCATATGGTTTATGAAGTCCACCATTGATAACTATAAACATGAGGTAAATTCCTAGACTAATGATAATATTTTTATCTATCACTAAGAGGATACTGATCTATATATATATTAGAAAACTAGATGATATATATGACTTAGAGGTTGATATTTTCATGAATTGATATAGGCATAATTGGTGACCTAAATATCTTGAAGATAATATAGAAATCTCATATTGGGGATCTAAGAAAAAATATGTATATACATTTATATACATTTATCACCTTAAGATACAATACGTTTGACTTATGAAAAATCAATAACAGATTGAATGAAATTGTAAATGAGAGGGAGAGAGAATGGTATCTATAATCAAACCATCATATATCAAAATCATTTATCTAATCAGTAGAGATAAGAGATTATTCACTCCAAGAATGATATTACCATGTTGGGGAGCGGGAAGAGAACCAACATTTGATTAATGAAGCAGTATCCTTCATAATATATATTCACTATGAAATACAAATAGTTTTGGGGAAATTAATGGAGAATAAAACGCACCCAAATAGGTTAATAAGTTTGAAAAATATGATACCACAAGAATGGAGAAACTATGTTCTGATGTAGAGCCCAATCTATGAAATCTTCACAACTCTAGAACACTATTAAGGACTCTTAGAAAAGAATTTTTTATTTAGGCATCTGTAAAATATTATATGATGTGAAGATCATTTCAAACACATTTTCTTCCTATTTTGATTATTTTTAAAGTGAGACTCCATATTGTGAATTTTCATCTTTTTTCCATTATAAATTAATATAATTATTTTATCATACCATTGTTGAGTCCTTTATAATGATTTTAAATTTATAATATCTCATGTACTAGAATATGATGATTTTAGAATGTATATTAGGATTAATATAAAAGTTGTCAAAATCATGTGAACATTAAGTGAAAATCAATAAAAAAATATAATTCATTAATTCTTGAGTTAATGGAAAAAAAGGTTTCAATAAACCATTATATTATAAGGGATGTTCTCTAAGATTGGAATTGGTTGGTATTGTGTGACTAGGTAATTACTATAAACCATTTTTAAGATTTTATAAGAGGAATAACAGTGTCTTAAATTCATTCCTAGATTTTTGATCTCATATGGGTTTATTTTTGTTGGATACAAAGTGCATGTTCCACCACCATAGTCCAATATTATTTAATTTGGATATCATATAGTAAATTAATCTAATTAATAAAAATCCTGAAGGTTGTTTTTTATAAGTATGTTATTGAAAAATAATGGTATATATACCATGAAATTTCATACTAGTGTGTCGTAAAGAGTATTTTAGAACAAGTACAAGTGGGGTGAAGAAAATTGTTTTGATGTTCTCATCGATAAAGAGACTTAGTTAGTATTGATTTACATTTAATAAAGACAGATATTTGTCAAAATAATATTTTATTATTTTCCTTTAAAATTAATATTTTTTCTCTTCCATGAAAGAGAAGGATTTTTGAGTGAAAACATGATTTTTTATCATATCCACTTTTAGGTGATTTCAACCGTACTAGTTTTTTAATAGTTTATTTTATAGTTTTTTGTAATGTAAATTGGGATATTGTTGATTTAATATTTCTCTAATTCATACATTATTTACAAAAGTTTTTTTTTGAGGTTTAAGGACATCAAACATTGAATAAGAAATGTGATAACATATTTAGAATCATACAACTTTCACCGAATTGTAGATTAATTTTTAGATAGTTATCATTGTCCAAATGTCAGGTTTTTTATGTAGTGAAAATGGAATGATTAATGTGATGTGAAGGGTTAGAATAAAACTAGTATAAATGTACTCATGGGGGAAACCATTCATGTAGTTTTGGGTATTACTGTTGAAATGAAAGCATGGCTTATGATTTTATTTCATAGAGCACATATCAAAGTTCTACATAGATTATGTTTATG
This sequence comes from Viscum album, assembly GCA_963277665.1. NCBI lineage: Eukaryota > Viridiplantae > Streptophyta > Magnoliopsida > Santalales > Viscaceae > Viscum > Viscum album. The sequence goes on from OY728129.1 coordinate 1,288,942,155, forward strand.
TGACATGGTGTAAAATGATTAAAGATGTCCAATCACATAATAGAAATTATGAAAACAATTTGAATTGAACATATATCAATGTAAATATAAAAGAAATTATATTACAAACTAAAATGAGGTTCAAGAATTAGAAATAATATTTTCACAATTAAATAAGGAGTGGGGAATGTTTTAGAACAGTTGATGAATTTGAATTTGGTAATGATGAGCTATCAGCAGATAGGTTAAGAAAACAATTTAACCCATTCAAATGATAATCATGTTACTATACCATGGAATAAATATACCAGGGATGACTGATTACCACATTTTTATGGTTGAATCCTATGTAATGATGTTAAATATGTATGGGGTTTGTGGTTCATGTATTTAAGATGAATATATTACCACATATTGGTTTAAGAGAGATATAAATGTCATTATTTTTTTACACTAAGATAAAATGGTTAACCCTTAGACTGAGATGTAATCATTACCAACATCCCAAAAAGGTGTTTTGAAATTTAAATACATAAGTATTTATGTATGTTAAATGGAAAGAAAATATTACAGTTTAGTTATAACATTTAGATCTATAATTAATCAGGATGGATTGAGGTGATGTGTTGAAGAGGGGATGGAATTTGGTAATGCTTGGTTATTGGGTTTAAGATATGTGATTTGGATATCACTATATAACCTATTGGAACAATAATTGAGATATAAAAATTTATTAATTGAGAGAAGTGAATTTTCACAATAGTAATTAAATATAAAAAAGAGAAACACGAATTGGTGAGTCTATATGATTAGATGGTTTGAAGGATATAATAACCATGAAATTTATAGGCAGGTTTGAGATAAGATATCCAAAAAAATTATATATCTTAATGGAATAGTAACAAACCCACATGTAGTTATCCAAAGGACATGTTATTTGTGTATTAATGTGGTTTCACATCTGTTATGGATTGATAAACCCCTATAATAGTGTGGTTTTTATTAGAGATGATATTTCCTGAGAATGATCCCTTATAATGGCATATGTTCTAGTCATCTATATTTTATTCAACATTGAAAAGTTGTATGGATATACAAGTTAAATTAATTTAATTATTTAACTAGGTTGAGGTTTTTATTTTTGTTTGAGGATATGGATTCACTTATGTTGTTTTCGAATGGTCTTTGGGAAATATTTATGAATGGTATGTGGTTTAGTTAGGTTTCTATGTGGTCATGTATGGCCTATAAGAGTTAACACCTTGAGTTTTAAAATATAAGTGGAACTGGGTGGTCATAAAAAGGCCCTCACAGAGGGTCTTGTGGTTAATCTATAAAAAATAGTTTTGGTGGTCAAGAATACAATATTTATGTTTTTATTTGAAAACACCCTATATGATGGACTTGTTACACTAATAAAAAACACCCTATGAAGTTGTTTTATATAGAGAAGTTACAAAGAATCACATTATAAGAGGTTGTGAAAACACAATATAGGTTGATTATGAAACTTTTATGGAAAACATTGGAAAATGTGGTAATGGTTCTATTGTTGGAATGGTCACTACTACATGTTTAGGTACACCCTGACCCTAAAATAATAATATATGGTTTGTCTAGGTCATAGATCTTAGGATCAAAAATGGTGTAGTCAGATCATATATGTTAATGTGGATCATGAGAATCAATGGTTATTTAAAACTTATATTGACAATTCAAAGAATTTATTATTCATAGCACGTCGTATGCCCTTATCTTATCCGAATTGTAATATTTTGGGACATAATTTATAGTTTCATATTGAGTTTTACACACACCTTTCTAAATACATCATGGAACATGGGTATATGAGAAGAATCTAATTGATTGTTGGTTTGGGTTGGGGTAGGGCTTGGTGCTTTATGAATGGAATAATAGGGCAGAGAATGTGATTTTAGGAATGATCCATGACTCATGTCAATTTTTAGAAGTTTTCTAACTTTTTTCATTTTATTTTTTAGGTTCTGATATATATTTATTTCTACTGATATATGATTTTCATGAAATTTATTGTAAAATTTATTTATTATAGTGGGTTTATTTTTATTATTTATCATAATTTTTTGTTTCATGTCATTTAACTACATTATTAATCAGTATATTATATTTTATTTCATTACCATTCCACAATTTTTAAATGATGAAATATATGTATAGTCTCCCCACCATTCCACCATAGACCTAAACTCCTATTTTAGGCCTCTAGTTCAAGGGGAGGAGCACCTATGGTATAGTAGAGACCACTAGTATTAGAACCAAGTATTGAACCTGGGATGTGAAACACTATAGAGAAATTGATGTTTGCAGAGTGGTGGTTGGCTCTAAATCCAATTATATCTCTATCAAATTATTGGGATTTTATGGGTATTAGTTTAGGTAAATATACCTTTACGTATGACTCATTGTATAATGTAATTTCTTATCTCATTATGAAAGTTGGGATCATGTGGAAGGAATTCTGCATCATTTCATGAACCATGGTGATTTTGTGTGATACAAGACATTCCATTCAATGGAATTGTCATAAGAATAATGAAAATAAGATGGGAAAAAATTGAGGTAAATTATCTCAGCCATGAACTATAAGCTAAAATTACATGATTAAATGTTTAATAAAAAGTATTTTAGATATTGAAGGGTCAATTATAGAAGATGTTCTCTCAATATTTCTGAAGATATTATTTCTTTTGAGGAAATTATTTTACTAATATGGGCAATTTTTCTGTTATAATTATGTATTATTGATTACAGTGCTTCATTACACTAAACATCTAAAACCATAATCATTGAAACCATGTTTCCAAAATATATGAAAATTTTCCTCATTTGAATTATATATATCTCGATATCATATAAAAGTGTGATGTGAAATTATAAATTTCAAACATAGTCTTTATTAAATTAAAAAAAATCAACTTAAAATATATTTATTCAGAGACCTAATATCTATGGGTAATCTAGATAAAAAAATTTTTATACCACCATTATTGATATAGTGTAGAAGACCAAATAGAAAACCATGTTGGTGGACTAATGTGTTAAAGAAAGAACATTTAATCTAACAAGATATCATGATGGGGAAATTATTGAGAAATATTCACCTTCTGAATGTTCACATTTATAGGATTACCATTTTAGGAATATTAGAGAGAATAATATGATAGTCTTGGTACTAAAAGAAGTAATAAATCACAGACACATAGAGTACATAACATCAAAAATATCTCCCAATGTAAAGTACCCTAATTTCTTTTTTATTACAAATTATAGAACAACTAATACCTTAAAGATAGATGTTATTAATACAAAATTATGGGGTCCAACACTATTTCAGACTAAATGAGTTTCATTATACAATGATACCTTTATTGATAATGAAGTATCAAAAGTGTTGGTGTGTTTCCTTAATAAAATTGAATTTTTAAACAAAATTTGTTCAATGGAGAGTGTTTTTGGAAAATGAGAGAATAATATACAAAATTTTCTTGAGTTAAGATTACATTGGTTCGTAATGAAGTAGAGAATTCATGATGTTTTGATGGAATGAAAGAAGTCAAAATGAGAAAATTGATGGAATTATAGAAATAAATTTTCATGGATTAATGGATAAATAAGACACTAAATGGGAGATCTTAGAGTATGAGTTTTTACATTGGTCTCTTAAATAAGTTTTTGTATGAAGCTATCAACTATTTTTCTTATGTCATAAATCATATTTCTCCTACACCACTAGGTAAAGATCTTATAAAAGAGATGTGGATCTGTTTTTTAGTTTCCAGTAATCAATTTTTTTTCAAAACTAGAATATAACTTGATGTTGATTCCAATTGAAAGGATATTGATGATGAAAAGTCCCAATAATGTGTCTTTGTAGGTTATGTAATTAAAAACCTTGGATTTAAAAAAAGGAAAATGACTTATGGAAGTTCATGAATAGAAAAAATTTATTTATACGGAAATAATCTGATGGAAGGATTATAAATTTATAGAAGATTTAGTTGAGATTAATTAATCAACTTAGCATGTACATGTTTATATGAATAGAATACAACATGTTCAAGAATGTTTAAGAAGTATCGATTTTCAAAAAAAAAACAATCATGTCTAGAATTATGAGAATTCTCTATAACCAAGGATACCCATGGGAGAGTTCTATATGTATAAATTCGAAAAGATATGAAAACATTGGGTGAACTATATAGGGATACTAAAATTAGTTTGTCGATATAATGATTCAAAAAAGACCGTAACAAATTTATTTTTATGGATAGTGGAGAACCCAAAACCCTCAAATATGTGTAATGTCTTAGTGATTCAATGTAAAGGTATTTTGAAATCATGGTTTGGATAAACACTATTCAAGCCAAAGAAACATAGGATCAAAAAAAATTAATGATAAGAAAGAATGTGTTGCAGAACATATGGGTCTATCAAATTAAGGAGGAATTGTTTGATAGATAATCATACACCGTGAGGTTGAATGTGATGTTATTTTAGTTAAAATGGTATTTATTTCATTGAAAGCATTAATATAGTTATTAATAACATAAAAATACATATGATTCTCAACTACTTAACTTCATAAATAATATAACTTGTATATATAGATATGAAAATTTCATTCCTTAATGGTGAAATAGATGATGAGAAATTTATCGGGGAAATAGAAAAATTAAATGTATCTTGATACAATTTGTTATTATATGTCAAATGAATTTTTCATGTGATAATATAGAAACTCATGATATGAAACCCAAATTTTGATTCCCTCATTGAAAATAATGGTTTCATCGAAATTAATTCATATCATTCATGAATACTAAAAGGCATTCAATTATGGATGTTTCATCTAAGTTCTCTGGTATGTGGATGACATAGTATTAGATGTCCCAAATATGAAATGATTGTATTCATAAATAAATATCTATATGGATGTTTTTCGATGAAGGATCTCAATGAAGTTAAAATAAATTTGGATGTAGAATAAAATATACTATAAGTCTACACATTGATGTTCTCTCCCAAGGAGTACACCAATTAAATCATAGAGATATTTGAAATATTTATATCTAAGCCAATGGATACCCCATTGGATAGTTATTTCATTTTTTTGAAATATAAATCACATAAATGAGTGATGAGGCTATTCATATTGATAAGGTTCCCTTTTCATATAATATTAGAAGCATTACACACACAATGGTTTGTACAAGGTTAGTATAACACCCTAAACCAACCCTTCCAGGTTTATCACATGAAAGTAATGTTTATTTAGTATGAATATAAACTGAATAAATATAGAAATTATTTACATACTAGGAAGTTTTCTAGTATTGGTTTTGGATAATTAGATACAATTCTTACATATTAGCAAAATTTTACAAAATAAAATGAAATAAACCAAAACAATTCTTATATGATGCCTCCTTGGAGAAACTATACTCAAACTAGGAAAATATGTGTTGAACATTGGGTGAGATTTTTTTTCCCAGTAATGGGTTTCCTAAAATTCAAGTGAAATATAATTTTCTAATGTACCTTTATAAAAAATTATAATTCTTTGAAAAATAATTATATTTTGGAAATTCTCAGAAATAATGCAATGTCTTTTGGAAAACAATAAGAATGATTTTGAAAACAAAACTAGGAGTCCACTTGAAAGGTATGAGGCTGTCTAGGCCTACCCATTTTGTTGAGGGATGGGTTCACTCCCCACACCCTATCTTGATTACCATGCCCACATTCCAATTTTTATAAAACAATTTTATCTTTGCTTATGTATATATTTATAATAATCAATGGATTTTTTATTTACAAATATATTCATTAATTTATTACATATACAGTTGTATTATTATATGAATATATAAATATTAACTTTCTTTAGAAATCAATTTTGAGTCTTTATTCCATAAAAACACATACCAAATGGAATTTTATTCGATTGTTAATAAAAATAATAAACACCCATGTATTTATACCTTAATTATCTAGCACATGAAATAAATTTTTATGGAATGTTAAAAATTATCATTTAATAACTCACCCTTTAATAAATAAATAACAACTCATTTTCTTGATTTAAAAAAATGTGATGTTAGACATTATCATTTATACTTAAATTAATATTGTAAATGCATTAAACCTTCACCATAAATAATACCGATTGTTATTTTTTTATCATATAGAAAAATAGATAAATAATCATAATCATGTACTTCAAATAAAATATTTATATAAAAATTTTCACATATTAATAAATTGAAAATATAGTATTATAAAAGATATTGATTTTAAATTCTACTCATATTCATTCATGATTTTATTGCACATCCAAATCATGTATTAATGGTTAAATATGTTGATATATATATATATTTACTTAAATTAAATAATAATAACACTAGATTTTAATATAAACACAGGTATTAAAAAATGTAATTTGTAATAATAGAATAATTATAACACATTGAAGTTAGTATTATTTGAGTTTGGAAATAATACTCATATGTATATATATAAATAGAAATATATATTCTTGATAATTTTTAACATTAAGTGACTTTTATAACAATATAAATAAACCCCCTCACATAAATTTATGATACATTTATGCATAATTAGAAAATTTATAATTGATTTTAATCAATTGAATATATAATCACCTACATGGAGAAAATGAACTTTAATTTGAATGCAATTTATACAAGAATATTAATTTTTAATAAAAATAAGTACCCATAATTAAATTAAAAAAACATTCATTCACTATCATAATATTTAAAAATGATTTCATTATATAATCTTTAATATATAAACACATACATAGAGTAAAAACTTCAATTTTAATATTAATCAAGAATAATAGTTTTAGAGAAATAAAATCCTCTTACATAAGTATGAAAATAATAATTAACTAGAGAGTTTGAATATATAAAAATTTATTTATGAATTTGTAAATATATCACATATATATTAGTTTAAAAGCATTCAATATATAATAAAATTTGAAGTAAAATAATCAATTCTAAATAAGAAATTTATCTATTACTTCATCCATAGACACATGTTGAAGAAATTAATATACTTCTATTACTTTTCACATACTATCACTCTCTCCAAACTAACAAATGGTTTTAAAAATATACACTACTATGTTTTTTTATTTCTATTTATTGTGATAATCCTTTCTATTTACACAGAGACATATACATGTAAAAAATAGTTATAAAATTATTAGTGGAAAAAACTAGAGGATATATTCCAAGATTTAAAAATAGTAACACTAACATGATTTTGGTTCATTATATGTGTGTAGAAATCATAAAAATTATCATTCAAAGAAAAAATGCACAACAAAATTACAAAAACAATTAAATACTACTACTATAGGGACATTTGGGGAAAATGTTTTAAAAAAATTTAAAACGAACATAACATGGTATCTGAATGTGTAAAATTAACATAAACAAACCAAATACAGAAAACAACCCACAATGACAATTATTAACAAAGGATATCGATGAATAAAATAAGAAATCATCTTGATTATCATTGTTAATCTAAGATCGACAACTGTATTCGAATAAAAGACACCCATATCACGGAGATCTGAAATTAGGAGGAAATGAATTTCCCCACAACATTACTGTGGTCGAGACCTAACTGCATTCAGACCTCATTCAACATATATTGGTCCTCACAGACCGTCAGTTGGGAAATCCATCTCCGGCGATGCTCAGAAGAAATCCCACAACTGTGGTCAGTCTCGACTCACGTCACATGGGGATCCTAAGCTTGGCCTATCCCAAATATGAATCCCTCTGACTAGATCATCTCCCTTTCCTTATCTTCAATTCTCTCTGTTGAACACGAACCCCTTTCTCCAAATTTAAACACAGACCCCCACCACTCAGAAAGCGTTTTTCACATTCATTTTTGTCTTCTCTTTTTTTTATCATTTGATTTTTTATAAAATTTAATATTATTATAAAAATTGATTTTATATTTTTTATAAACAATTAATAATAATTTTGTGTACAAAAAATATAGATTTCATAATTACTATCAAAAATCAAAATAATGATTTTAAAAATATATATTACTTCATAAAATTGTTTATTTGAATTGTATTAACTTTAATAAAAACAAAATTTTATGATGTTTTATTTTATGTTATTTTAAATAAAAATGTAAATATTTATTGGATATAGATCATATCTTTAAATGTTAAATTAAAATTTTTATATATTATTTATTTTTGAAAATATTTTCCCACATTGAAAATAATTTTAGTTTTTAGAAACATTTTATTATATGTTTATTGTTTTTAAAATAATTTTTCAATAATTTGAAATAAATTTATAATTTTTTGTACCAGTCATATATTAAATAAATTAATTTTAGATCAAATAATATTTAATGATTTTTTTATTAACGTAGTATAATTGAATGAATTAATTTCATTTCATTATTTAATTCGAATATTATAACATAATGTTGAAACCCATAAATTTCATAAAATCATGAATGATTATATAATTTAAAGTGAAATTATATAAATTTATATATTTAACTTAACTATAAATGTTTATTTTATTTAATTTGATTTGAAAAATCAAAGACATAATAATATGAGAATTTCGAGGATGTTATATTCTTCCCCTCCTAAAATATTTCGATCCTCACAATTTATTCGTCAGATAAAAAATAGGAATTACCATCTTCAAAATTAATAACAACTAGATTTTCTAGAACTCTATACTCTACAAACAATATCTAATCTATAAGGGTTTCTAGACCATCACTCTATTACCAACAGTAACACCTCGAACCCACGTTTTTCAGTTTAGAACATGAAACTTATGTGCATTGTTTTTATAAATGTAAATTGGAAAAAATAAACAACGAATTTATATACTAGGAACTTTTTTAGTCTATTTTTTTTGGAGAATCAGATACATGACATATATAAGAAAAAACTGTATAATATGAATGAAAATAAAAAAATACTTCACATGTGCTACATCATTATAGAAATTATATTCCACCTATGAAAAAAATTTAAACATAGGGTGTGCAATTATTTTTCCCAGTAGGGTGTTTTCAAGAATTCCATCAAAAGATACTTTTTTAAGATTAATTTATAAAATATTATAATAGTTTTAAAATAATTATACATTGAAAATCATCTAAAATAATTTAGTGATTTTTGGAAAACATTAAGAATGATTTTAAAAATAAAACCTTGATCCCACTTGAAATATAGAAGGATGTTGGGGCCAACCCACTTTTTTGAATAAAAGGTTAACTCACAACTGCATTTCATGTTTATAATGTCCAAATGCATGTTTTTATAAATCATTTTAATCCTTCCTTACACATATATATAATTTTCAATGGTGTTTCTCTTTAAAATCATATTTATGCATTAAATACATATACTCTTATATTTATATTCAAATATATAAATATTAACTTTATTCATAAGTAACATGAGAGTCTTGATACTATTAAAACCTAGTTCAATTGGATTTTACATGGGATGAAATTAAAAATAATTAACAACCATGTATTCATAATTTCGTTATTAACCTTATAAAATAAATTTTTATGGAATGTTAAACATTATCATTTTAACACTCATCCTAGAATAAAGAACGAAATACGCATTTACTTGATTAAAAAATATGATGTTTGACAATATCATTTATAGATAAATTAATAAAGTAATTTCATTATACCTTCACCAAAAATAATAGCGATTGTAATTTTTTTATCACACTGAATTAAAGATTAATAATTATAATCATGCATATAAAAGAATCATTTTAAATAAAACATTTCACCTATGAATAAATTGAAAATTTAGTCGTATATAAGATATTTATTTGATATTTTACTCATTTTATTTCATGATTTTCATGCACATACAGGTCATGTATTAATTGTAAAATATTTTGATATATATATATACACTTAAACAAAAAAAAACATAAAATCCAAAGTTAATATACACATAAATATGAAACATTGAATTTTTTATACTTTAATAATTCGATGACCTTGAAGTAGATATTCATTGAGTTTGTAAATAATACTTATATATATACAAATATATAGTCTTGAAATTATCATCCTTAATAATTCACATAATAATATAAAACAACTCCATACATAAATTTATAATACATTAAACTATAATTTGAATAGTAATGATTGATTACAATCACTTTAATTTATAAACAACTATATAAAGAACAAGAACATAAATTTTAATGTAATTTATAAATACATAATAATTTTAAATAAAAATTATTCCCGCAAATTTTATTTAAAAACACTTTCACTCAAAATAAAAATATTTAAAAATTATTTCAGTAAATAATCATGAATATATAAATACATACATAGTGTATGAACTTAAAATTGAAGATAAATCATACATAATAGTTTCAAATAATGAAAAGTCTCTTAGAAAAGAATGAAAATATTAATGAATTGGATATTTTGAATATATAAAATTATAGTCTGGAATTTGGATATAACTCACAAAAAAAATATATACATATATATATATTAGTTTAAAATAGTTCCATTTATAAGTAAATATGAGTGCAATGAGTTGATAATAAATAATAAATTAATCCATTACTTTATCCATAGAAACCTGCTGAAGAAATTAATCCCTTGCTACAGCTTTTCAGACACTGTCACTCTCTCTAGGATGAAAAATTATTTCTATTATATCCAATTGTATGTTTGATTAAGGATTTTTATCCCCATATTAATTGATATTTAAACCACATAATATATATAAAAACAACTTGTTATATCATTATCAGTGGATTATATTATAGGAGATATACAAGGATATCAAAACAACGACTCAATGAGGCTTTAGGTGAAAGATGGGTGTGTAGATAGTGAAAGAAAAAATTAATCAAATAAAACTATTATAACAACATTACATAAACAATCAAATGATACCACTATAGACACAATAAGAGAGAATGATTAAAAACAAAAATTAAAAAATTCCTTAACATGGTTTATTTGTGGGTTTAATTGACACCAATGAACCAAATACATCAAACAGAAAACAATGTTGATGAATAATATAGTATATTGATGAATAAAATAAGAAAAAGTTGCGAATTTCGTTGTTATTATAATATCGAGAACTAGATTGAAAAAAAGACACCTACCTCACACAAATATGAAATAATAATATTATTAATTAGCTCAAACCTTTACCATGGTCGATACATAAATGTGTTCAGACCTAATTTGATGTTTTTTGGTCCTCACTCACAATTGACTAGGAAATAAATCCCTATACGACACTCAGTTGTGATCCCACAACTATGCTTGACCTCTACTCCCCTCACCTAAAGCTCTTGAGATCAGCCCATCCCAAATGTGAAGCCCTTGGTGCAGCTTGTCTCCATCTCTTTGGATGCAAATCCCTCAGTCAAACACAATCATCATTCCCCCAATTTGAATGCAAAACCCCGCCCCATAGAACATGATTTCTCACTCATTTTTTATGTTTTTTATTTTTTCTTTTTTTATATTGTTTGTTATTATTATAAAAATTGGATTTATATTATGGTCTAAAACAATATTAATAATTCTATGTAAAAAATAAATACATATTTCATTATTATTATAATAAATAAAAATAAATATTTTAACAAAACATATTACTTTATAAAAACATTTATTTGAATAACATTACCTTGATTATAAAGAAAAGTTTATTATGGTTCATTTTAATTTATTGTAAATATAAAATTCAATATTTATTGGATATAAATATTCTTTTAAATGTTAAATTAAAATTATGAAAATTTATTTATTATAATAATATTATCGAACATTGAAAATCATTTTAGTCTTTAGAAACATTTTATTATATTTTTATTGTTTTCAAAATTATATTACAAATGTTTCAAATAAAATTGAAATTTTTTATACCAAACCAAAAAAATATAAATTCATTTATGATCAAATATTATTTTAAATAAAATAGTTTTCATTAAATTAGTATAATTGAAAATTATAATTTTATTTGATATAATATTTATTTATTTATTAAATATATTGTAACATAAGTTTGAAAACCATAGATTTCTTAAATTCATGAATGTTTATATAATTTAATGTAATATTATATAATTTTAAATATTTTCCTTAAATATCAATGTTTATTTTTTATTTGACTTAATAAAATAACGAATTAATAATATTAAATTTTATGGGATGTTATAGTCAACTCTTGCGCATGCCATGGGGGTTTTCAGTAGGTTTATTGTGAATATTCGAAATGTGAAATGGGATGAGATATAGAAGATTTTATAATAACTCAATCGAATGGATGAAAAATCATTGTGTTTTAAAATACGTTACCCATTAAGAGGTTGTGTTAACAAAGACTTTGGTGGATATATTAACACCAAAAATATTATTTATTGAATTTTTTTTACCTTTAAATGGACAAGAAAATTACTTATGATGAAACTGTAACCAATAGTTTTAATTTTTACAATAAAATAATGTTTTATATCTATAATAGAACTTGGAATGTAACATGGTTGATTGTAATTTTTTTGGGAACTTAAAAGTAGGATATAAAATGAACTTGGGTTCTATGATAGTAAAATAAAAATACATATTATAAGGAATCATACCAAGAAAATACATTCTGATGAAGTATCAATTCATCAAGAATCATTTCCATGATAGAGTGTTGGAACTATTAAAAATTGATGAAGGTCCAAATCAAGAATAAATTTTGATAAAAGTTATATTATGGAAAAATATGAAGTCATTTTATGACTTAGTGGGGATTGTATGATTAGAACAAATGAATATAGATTAATTTTTCATTATTATGGAAGGAATTATGGTTGAAACCTACTAATTGATCAGAAGGACTTGATGAAGCCATGAATATGGTATTTAAGTGGGAGATTGTTATGGTTAGTTATGAGAAAAATTTTTAGATAATATTTAGTATCATACAAAATTGTAATTTCTAGAATGGTTGATTTATAACTAGATATAGATAGGGACAATAATATGAGGGTTTGAAACCAAAGGAAGGTTCGATTTTTTTGGAGGTTCATTTTATAAGAAACATGCCTTCTGTATAACTGAAATTATTGAATCATAAAAGTAAAATGGTTTATTCAAGGAAAATATATGAATCTTTAGTAGGATATAAAATATTAAATGTTTGCATTCTCATGTTTACCAGAAGATTGAAGTAAACATGTTTCATTAGTTGGGAAACTAGGGGTATCCTCGATCAAGATGGGTATATTTATAAATATCAGGAGGTGGTGGTGCTAGGTCAACTCATTAGTAATTTATATTATGGGTTTATTAGGATCATAATATTATAATTAAAAATTGGGGGAATTAATAAGAGACCATAAAACGAATATATTTGTGGAAAAAATAAGAATTCATGTTTTAAAAATGAGAAACCAGTGTGTGTCCCTTTAACTTATTAATTTTCATACTAATATATTCCAAATTGTTTTAATGAATATACCTTAAGTGAATACATATTACTCTCCACTATATCATGTATCCATGGGTTTAATGAATAATCCAAGCCTTGGGTGGGAGAATCCACTCTCTATATAAATTTAATGAATAAAGAGAGATATGAAGAGAGAGGTTAAATTAGGCCTCAAATTAATTTTCAATTCACATTCTAATGAAAATGGATCTATATGAGCCTCAATTATTCTTCTCAAGTGTATATTCGATGAGTTATACAATAATAGTTAATTCATTCAGTTTCATTGGAAGTAACCATTCATCCATGAAAACCACTCAACTGTTTTATCTTATAAAATAAAATTTTAATTATATCCTTTCAAGGAAAATTGAATAAATCCATAGTATTTAAAATTATTTTACTTTTTATAATTCATACATACCCCTGAATTATGATACCTTTATATTTATTTATTATGAAACTAAAATAGTTTTAGTAATACAATATTTTATATCCTACAAAATGACACAACCTTATGGAATTCAATGTGCCTTTTTCATCATAGATATTATACAACACAAGATCCACTATATCGTCTTGTATTATTCAGGATAAAAACATATTATGAATACAGGCTATAGGCTATATATCCATAAATATCCCACTTAAACTAAAGAATCATAGTGTGTATTCAATTTCACTTTATATTATATCATATACAACAACTTGTGAAAACATAACCAAAAATCCTTTTGAAATTGATCAATTTTTATGGTAGTGTATCATTAAATTAAAAATGTTTTACATACACTGAAATACCTTATTTATTACCATAGAACTACCTTTTGTGTAAACTCTAAATAATATCTTTATCACCTATCTAAGACCAGGCCGATGCCAATTTAGTCAACCCAAATGTTGGTCCCCAAATGACTTTACCACATTGAAAACAAATATACATCACTGGATCAATAACTTTAAAACAATATTACATAAGAAAACAATCAATGTTTTTCATGATATAAATAGATCTTCCTTGATCTCAATAAAACACATGTATCTATATAATTGTTTCCATATACTAAAACATATGTGAGCATGAATTTTAATATAATACCTTTTGTAAACACATTATGTGACCAGAGGACAAAGAGTATATCAATCCCAGATAGCGAATGCATACATTTTTGATTCATTGAGTATAAACATACCAATTCAATGGATAAATAAAACATCATTAATTAATATGGATATGAAAATTTAATTCCCCACACATTAATTTATGATAACATCACATGCTTTAATAAATTTAAATAATATTTTTACGTTTTCAGTTCTCTCTATTAAGAAGTAGAAAATCAAAAACATAGTTTATGGGTACACAAATATGGTTTGTGGTAGAGTAAGTCCAATGAAGGTTGCAAAATAATAATACATGCCTTTGAAAAATAAGAGTTGGGTGGTGATTCCCAAGATAATTGATGATAGAAAGTTACAATATACATAAATGTCACTAATGATTATACATATGTGTTTCTCTTTATGGTTAGGTAGTATATATCTTGATTCATAGGAGTCTATCATATTGAACATAAGAGTAAATTTCTCAATTTAATTTATGTAATAAATAAAGTAAGATGAACCTAAAAAAAATTTAAGGTTGAAAATGCCAATGTTTGGTCCCTTATATTTTTGAAGGATAGTGGAACTTATTGCGCAAGTTGTACCTAACCTAGAAGTGGGGTGGGATCATTTGTACCTGCATAATATTATAATATTATTAGTGTTTTAATTGGAAAATTTTCTAAAATTGGTTCTAATATTATATTTTTTATGAAATAAAAATATGAAATAGTGTTCTACCATAGTTGTGGAATGAAGTTCTGAACCATATAAATACATGTGTTTTTATATTAATATGATTTATTTCTGTTGAATGTTTCTAAAAGATTGTTTTAATTTGAAAGTTTTTTCATATAACGTATTTCCTGAATGGTAAATTTTCTCTATGGTGTATCCACACCACTAGAATTTAATTTGCATCCTCCACTTTTTTGGACCCATTTATTGGGTCCCCGTTGTTGTGATATGTGTTGTCATGTGACAGCATCATTTCAGTTGTGTGGCCTGTGATTTCCACCTACAATGAAGGGAATCTTGCTCAATGGTGGAGGATGGACCAAGTACCTTCTTTTAGTGGCTTCATAGGTGTTGGTAGAAGAATATGATGGATCTAAAGGACTTTTTTCAGACATGGTGAACTCTGATTCTATGTATACAGGTGAGGAATAAGATATTCCAGCTGGAAAAGTTGGATCTCTCTTGTCGCTTATTCTAGAAGTATGAGATTGATGTCCCTAATAGTGGCATGTAGGGAGTATCACCGGATGAGGCTGCACATTTTTATAAAGTATGTCATCATGTTAGTTATGTGGTTCTAATGGAATATAATTAAATATGGTTCCCCAACCAAATTATTGGTTGGAGTCGGGGGGAGTGGATGTTTAGCTAGCGGAGGATTGTGTGTGTGGGGGGGGGGGGGGTGTACTACGACCCCTATTCGGCATGAATTATGAAACTCACCACATGATTGTGGGGGAAAAAGAAAGGGCGAAGCTTATTCCTTATGTATATATCAAAGAATAGTCTAGACTATCACTAGGAGCTTGGGATTTGGTCACAACCTAGGTGTCTCGGTGTGTCTGTGAGTTTAAATTTAGTTTTAACCCCAAACACCTTCATAATATATTAATTTGAGTGTGTGAGTAGTGTCAAATTGATGTAGTTATTTTTGGAGATGGGTGAATTCATATATTATAGTACATCAAATTCATAGAGTCCTTCTGATTTGGGATATTATGGTTATTTTTTTCTACCATTGTATGTTCTAGATGGGTTTCTTCTAGAGATCAATTGTAGTCAGATCCCAATAGGTGGTATTAAATTTTTTTTATTATAGAGGGTCGACACTCTAGAAAGTATGATATTTATCTAACAATAATTTTTTTATTTTTTTTATATTCACTGGGAGTAATTTTTTTGAAAGTAATAAATTATCAGAAGGATATGGCCTGAATAAAAATTTTGATTGGAAGGACATAAAATTATTGGGGATATAGAACGGGGGACATGTTATTATAAGAAAAATGAGGTTCTATTGAATGGAGTTAAACTAGAGGAATTGGAAAAATTATAATAGTATATGTCCATTATAAATTTACTATTATTGATTTAGATGTCATTATCATGGATAAATTCCTTTAATATCTAGGAAGTGAAGTCCATATTGGAGCTGATGAAATATCTAGTGGACTTGTATGAGAATCCAACATCATTGAAAAATGTGTTCATGATTCATAAGTAATTTAGCATGAGGTGGTTATAAATATGACTAGTGACTAATCATATTAATTACATTAACATGATTTGAAGTCATATTGAATTAGTTTAATAAAAGTTCATGGAATATTTGTGTGATTTATTATTTCTATAATTGTTATAAGAATATTATGATGTTATGGAAAATACCATAAGAGTCACATATGGGAAATATGACTTAGAATTTAAGGAAATGTGAAATATAATTTTTAAATAAGAACTTATATATAGTGACTACAAAGAAACAAACAAAACATTACTAACTATTGAAGGTAGATGTTATTCCACTCAATAGAATGGTTGGAATAAATCTAATGATAGATCAAGGGAGAGAGAAAATTGGTTTCATGAATAAGAATAGACCTATATGTTTGAATTATTGGAATATATGGGTATATTGATAAATATTTCATAAATTATATGGCGAAATATTAATGGTTTCTTTTTTAAGTTCAGGGCCTATATATACTAGAGTTGAGGGTGACTAAATTTTTTTTCTTATTAATTGATAATTAAATTTTTATTAAGGAGATGAAAGAGTGTTGATAAATAGGTGTAAGGGGATATAAAATGATATACTCAAACGGAATACTCAATAAAAATAATATTATATCCTTGAGGGAGTTAGGTTAGAGAATTAAATTACTTTGAGAAAAAGTATGACACCTTCTTTTTCTACAAGACAATTTTTTTAATAATTTTATCCCAAAAATTTTGATGTATACCATCATGTTATTTGATCACTGATTTATATTAATGGATCACATAATTTTTAAAAATAACCCTTAAGAGTCCTAGTTTTAAACAGATGCCAAAATATGAATCAGATTAAATTAGTGACATTGGGATACCGCTTCTTCAAAAAAATAATTCAGGATGGCATGATGAGCCATCTCATTAACCCCAAGAGGTAAATCATAACCATAAAAGGCATCATAAGTCAGTATAACCTCCACCTATCTGTTGGAAATTAGACCTCCATAAAGAATTATGACTATAAATAATTTTCTATCTATATTTGTCTTATAACATAATAATACCCAATAATTGTTTCTTATTCTGACAATGTTACTATATTATAATGAGGTGACATACAACACGAACATTAATGTAAATAAAAAATTTCTTCCATATAAATATTTTTATAGATCACTAATAATAATGATCAAATTACTTTTTGAATTTTTAATATGATGTACATAATAATGTACCTTGAATCATTGGGGTTTTCCCAAAGTTTCCTATATCTATCGATGAACATGACAATATGGCTCAATTTTTTCCCAGTCGAGGAATACAAAACATGAAACCAAGTTGAAATAAGATTCTCAAATGAACTAATGAATAGGGGGATATGAAACCATTAGAGGAGATAAATACTTGTAAAAAGTGATCAATTCCCCCAAGGAAGAGGTTATCCTCCATTTTAGAATGAATATAATGATGGCATTAACAGAGAGATTCTTGTTGTACCCCTTGATATTAAATAACATTACTACTAAGTAATTCATTATTGTGATCTCCCTGGGTTGGAAAACTAAACATTGTGTGGATAAAAGTAATCCACGATATAGATATTGATTCATCTTTCTATGACATTGCATGTGCATGAATGAGATTTCTATAATGTTTTGAGATGAAGGTGCCTGATAGGGCAGGTGTAAAGATACAAAAGTTAGTAACACACACTATTTTGATTACATTAAAACAATTTTATTGTTCATCACTAATACCCATATCAATAATAATGGAAACATAATTAGCCTCACTAATGTATATACCTAGAGATATACATGAGGTAAAATAGAGCGAGGTTCCCTTATTGTTTTCCATCATCAATAGAACATCCATACTTCTTGTTATGAAATGTGAGTTCCCATGGAAAAGGAAAATTTGGAATCAGAAATTATGTTAAATAAGAGAATATTTTTAAACATGATATGGAGTGAAATCCACCATAAACCCATATTATAGTGACCTTGGCCCCAGTATCCTAGAGCCGGTGTCATACCACATTACATTGGCCTGAGATAAAAGGATTTCCATTCTAATGAACTAAATAGTTTAGTAGTATGAATAAACTATATTAATACAATATTCTTACATTATATCTAAATACAATAATTAAGGTATAAGTTTTCTTTAATAATAGCCTTATACCCTCTATAATATACATGCATATGATTTGAAGTAAACATCCTGGATTCAATGGAATGAAATTGTTTCCATCCCAACAACCCATTAAGTGTTTCTTATAGTGTAAGATATCATAAATCAATAAGCATAATCAAAATGTAAAGGGGAATAAATAAGATAACAATCCATTTAAAAAAGTTGATAAGTCATAATTCTTTTGGAGATGTAAATAAGTTAGCACACGTGCAACTTAAATAACTGGATAAGGCATAATCAATATGGAAAGGTCGATAACTGAAAACATTTTTCATTTAATCAATTAGTAGAAAATTAAATGCATCCTGATATAATATCATAGTCAAAATATATATGAGAATAATTAATAAACACATAATTTTGTAAATACATAATTACTTGATGTCATGTCTAAGGCACATGATGCCTATAAAATCAATACCTTTCACAAGACAGTTTAAACTATAAGTAAAAAATGTTTAAGGATAAGTTAACTTGATTATCTCTTGTGAACGACTGATGAATCAATTGATTATATTATACCAAGACCCACATATAACTATAGGTCCAAATAATTCCTCATATATTGAATAATCTATTTAATTAATAAAAAATGTTCATTATCATCAAATATATGTATTTATTAAGGAATAATGATTTATCAATATTTCCACATTAAATCAAATAAAAAAAATTAAAAACCCATATTTATAAATGAGATATAATTTAGTAAATAATAATATTTGTGATAAATAATATGGATATGTATAGGAAATTTTATTCTAATAATCTCAAGGAAGTGAATATTTCAAGAGGAAGTTAATGAATACAAAATGAAACAAGGAAGTTAATTTCAATACTATCCTTGGTCAAAATTATCATAAACTATCCACAATAAGAATATGGATGGTTTAACCTATAACCATTGTATTAATAATAAAGGGTTTTAGTCATTGATGAATAGAATTACCATAAAAATATTATTATATACATTCTTTAGAAATATATCTTTTTAATTTTTATTTTTTTGAAAATACTATTCTTTTTATAACACCTCATGCTTCCACGAAATTCTTCTCTTTGAATAATACAAGAGTGTGTGATGTACACAACACCGAATTCAAGCACACCACAACCTATCAAACTAGCTATTTAGAAATTGGTTATGAATTTTAATAACCACATTTCAAATTATATATATATCCCATATAATTTTAACATTCATATTTTGTGTTTTTTAGACATAATATATTGGAAAATCCAATTTTCAGATAAAAGATGCTTTTTAAACAAAATGCAGTTTTTGCACATTTTAATGGTGAACCCTATCTAAATCCAATATTTTACACTTTTATAAGTTCTACTTGAAAAAATAAAATTAATTTTTAGTAACGGGACATTAAAAAAATTGGGTAAATATTTGGTATTTTTCTGATAAAATTCATTTGTTATGAATAGTGAAAAATAATTAACTTTAATTTAAAACTTCCTTTTAATGTAATTTATTTATATGGGTAGATTATCTTTTTAATTTTTTTAAATTTTAATAATATTATATTTTTACTATTAAATCCAATGTGGGTTACTGTATGTAATTTCACTTTGAAATCGAACATAAACAAATGTCAATCTTTTGATAGTTATTATTTGTAAAAACGCTTTTTTGTTCTGACCAAGGGACTTACTATTAGATTAATTAATGAAAATTATATTTTTTGAATTTGGTAAAATAGACATCATTTTTTAATTTGTAATACCAAATCTTTCTTAGGTTTAATTTTTGGTATTTTTCTCAAAACATTAATTTTTGAAGAATATTGAAAACACTATGTAGTAGTAAAAAATGACTTTCTCATTTAAATGAAATTTTAACGCTTTTTTGAATTGAATTTAGAAAATAAGAAATAAATGGTTGTTATTAGTTTGTAAAATGTGGTTCAATAAGATGAAAATATTTTTTGGTGAGTATTAACTTTTGACTTTTATTTACCATGGTTACAGGTAAATAGAGTAATTCAAGGTAAAAATAATATTATAATAATATGAAATTATCCTAACATGTCTCCTAATCCTATTGGTTGATATATTTCTGACCATGGACATACTTGGGTTGATTTTGGGACCCCATGGAGCCACTTACGAGTGATAATAACACTTTAGATTAATTAATTTAATGTAATGAACAAAATGACATAAACATATATCATTTTGTAAATCATTTCTTACATGGGGTTATATAAGTTATCTATTAGACTATAAATATTCATTTTAAATAAAAAACTATTTCAGACATCATGGAATTTCTTTTATAATTTTTCTACATCTTATAAATAAATATATTTATGACATAATAATGATGCAGTGTTTACATCTTTAGTGAATGATTTAAACAAATAAGATAATAAAGTTACAAAAAATATCAAAACCCCTCCAATTATTATTGGATGAATTTATATCTAACATTAGTAATAATATGATCTAATTTAATAAGTTATGGACCTTTATAAACTGAAAATTAGTATATAATAAAATAATATTTTCAAAATTTCATAAAGAGCCCCTCCTCCCCCTTATAAAAATCCCTAACCTCTATCCCATTAGTCACTCCTATGAATCCCCTTGGTTCATCGAACCTCATTCAAACAAAGATCTCAAGATCACTCTATTCCACATAGGAGCCTTACCATAGGAAGAAGGCACTTCAAAAATTCATTGTGGTTAAAACCAAAGGGAGTTACCTGATTTAAAGGAAACGTCTTTTCTTAAGTTCTTCTCTATTATTTCACTTCTCTAACCCCCTGAAATACATTATTCATTTATTTTAAAACAAAAAATAGTATCCTCAAAATAATAGGTTGTTTATATAAGTATTTTTATAACCATACTTACACACACCTCCGTCTAATGCGTAAAGAAAATACTTTTTCTGTGGACGACGAACTACTGTCTCATGAAACGATGATTGTTCAATATTTTCCAATCACCTATTATGGTGGCTATTAATATGGAACTATATTTATGTGTGATATATATTTATTTATATTGTCTCAATACTTGTGTATTTTTCATTTATATCATTCCTTTGTGGTTTACCTAATGGGTAAATATGATAATTTCATTTGTGGATGTGCAGACTACCGCCCCCTCAAAGTGATACTACTCGTTCATGCCATACGTGGAACATGTAAAGGATAGAGTTAATTAAATTACACAACATAGATATTATACTGGAATTATAATATACCTTTTTATTATTATGTTTTCATTCCCTTAAATATATAATAGAAATGAAAGTAGTTTTCTTGCGTACATACGACTTACCGTCTCAATGAACGATGCGTTTCATTTCATAACCTCAAATGATATGGAATATTATAAATACATATACAATAGATATATATGATATATATATGATATTTAAATCATTAATATAATTCGATAGATTATGGAATTTTGACCACATGGACAATTTGTAATTATAAAAAATCATTTTAGACTAAAGTTCCAAACATCAACACAATGTCTACTATGAACTAAAACAATTAACTAATTTTTATAGCAAGGTTATAAGTGATATAAAAGGAATAATAACATAAAACATTTTCTTAAGGAATTTTAAATTAACTTATGTATATTATTCAGGAATAAAACGGAAAATATGAGTCAAGTCAGACATGAGGTAAGGGGTCTCTTATCTCACTTTAAATTTCATGAGATTTCCATTGTTCAACACTAATTTATTGCATGTGGTGTATTGTGTACTGAAATTTGTTATGTATATTAGAATGATTCTATTTATATTCACGGTATTATATGATTCATTTGGTGTTTATTAACTTTTGTTCATATAACCCAATTGATTACTACATGGAAAGGGGTTTTCATGTCATTTATTATTCCTGTGAGATTCATGCTATATTGCCACTATTTCATTTTTTGTGGTGTACATACATTCCCATGATTTTATTATTTGTGTAATATAATATAATTTATTTTTATTTACATCTTCATTTTATGATCCTTCATTCATGGGGTGTATGTTTCATAAATTACCAAATTGGTAAGGGAATTTCAAATTTCAATTTCCACACATGGGTTTTATGCAAACTTCATTGATTCTTTTACTCCACGATTTTGAGTGAAATCACTATTTATTTACATATTTAGTAATTTACCCTCCCCTTTGTGTTTATATACTTTTAATACAAATAATAACTCCATTTACAAATTCTAAAGGCATCGATATGAACTTGATAAGAGTAATTTTAACTCGATTTCTATTCATTGAGTTAAAAATCCAAGTCATTGGTGTGGTTTTTACAAGAAAATATGTGAACGTCCTCTGATTCATTTACCCTAAATATCCATTCATACTGAGTGTATTTATATATTTCACACATAATTATGTCATTTATTTATCCTTAAACTAAGGATAGTGTTTTTATAAGGGATTTCGTCTCAATTTACATTCCATTGAGACTAATTTTTGTTATGAAGAAATTCACTTTTATATTGTTTATATATTGTACTTTGACATAGTATATCATGTATCCCATTATTGTCATGATATTATAATGCTTTTTTTACCTCAATTATTATCATTCAAGCGTCTCTCATTTGGTTAGGAACTCTAAATAAAATATCATTTTAAAAGTTTAAATGTTTTATTCTTCTAAATATATCTCATTAAAGTCCATGTTTTAAGAATTATTTTATGGATTTATTTATATGGACATGAATGTTTTAAAATTAAAATTCCTTTTAAAAGTTTCAAAGTGATATGGGACACTTTGATTCAAAAATATATTTTTAACAGCTTCTTGATAATTAGTAAGAGTTTTAAATGTTTTCATGAAAAATGGGATATTTCTCTAAAATAGTTTTAATGATTATTTTCATCTATGTCAATATCATTAATTATTCTTTATTGAGGTTAATTTAATATAATACAATCTTCCATATTGTATTTAATGTGTTATGTTTGACTGTGGGTGTTCTATTCAAGGTTAGTGGTTAAAATATTTACATTTCCTCTGCTTGTTTTAATGGGAATGTTTAGATTATGTTTCATCCTTTCCATATGAGGAATGAATTGGACTTATTAAGTGATGGGTGGATCCTAATAATAATCCTAGATGCATCGATAGGTCTCATAAGACCAACTAGTGTCTTGTAACAAGGCCTTGACAAAATCTTATTTGTATTCTTGGCATTGGGCCTTGACTATGTTGTTATGATGTCTGGAATTATTCATTCCATCATTATGAAATTGTCCATTGATATTACATGTAATTTTTCGCCATGTAGAATATCCACGTGAATAATTAAATGGTATTATTTGATTTATAATTTTCATATTACGGTGAAGTTTAAGTTTAAAAGGCTTGTGTTTTATATTTATACATTGCCTTCAATTTTTATGCTTATGAATGTTTCTGCTATATTGTTATATTTATTGAGAATCTGATCTAACCCCTTTATATATTGTATTTTTTCTAGGATGTGAATAAGTATTTAATGATTGACCTGTAGGAATAGGGTATGGGATATGAGTGTGTTCAAAGGGGATTCAATGATGTTTTTATTTATTTCATGATGTAATGTAAAACTTATGTATGTATCTAGTACTTCAAAGGCTACTAAACTAATCAGTATTTCAAAAATTTATCTCTTGGGATCATGAAAATGATATGTAATAATGCACCGACCCGAGGTATCTAGGGTTGGGGATTTATAGTTGGTGTCATAGGAAGTTTAGTACAAACCTTGGAATCTGGATTTATATAAACTCTTATTAGAGATCATTACCCTATGATAGACTTTGATGATTAGTGTATAAGAACATCCAAAAACTTGGAAGTGTAAATATTATGTGGTCTTTCCAAGAAAATACATCCCTATCTGGATACATATAGGTATATGTGTCTTTGGAACAGATATACCTAGGGGTGAAAAATCTAACAAGGAGTTTTGGGCATGTCCTAGGGTATCCTTGTACATGACAACGAGCCTTTCTGCACTCTTGGTATTGACACTCTCAGGAAAGATGCTTAGGATAATCCACATTTTCATTACAAATAAATTTGAAGTATTTTAATATAAAATAAGAATAAATAACATTGGATAATCCTAAGGTGCATTATATTGAAAATAAGGTGTCGTGATATTCTATAAATGATTTCATGACAATTGTTACTCCAACAATGCTTTTTGGTTTTAATCATGGCTCGATTCAATGGAATTCATTGTAACATTGAACCTAATGTACAATGTGGGAACAGTGGTAGACGTGAGAAAAATAATGGAATATTGATAGGCATAAAATATATCATGTTTTGGATGAATCAGTTTTCCAAAAATACGATCAACAATATATTTATTAACCAACTCATTGACTCCACAAAGAAGAAAAAAGTGGTGAATGATAAGAGCTCAAACAGTGGTGACCATAGAGGAAAGAAAGTGTATTTTCTATCATGTAGGAATTGTGTAAGGAGACACCCAGGAATGTGTCTCAATGGAACAAAGAAATTCTTTATGTGTGGAAATAAGGACATAAAGCAATGAATTGTCAATGAAAAATGAAGAGTACTACGGAAGAAAATAAAAATTATCCCAAGAATTCATTTACAGTCATTTTCCATAAATGTAGGGGGCCTGGGCATTACCCAAGTCAATGCCCTATTATATAGGATAACCTCTTGTTCATGGAATGGCATATGTGGAAATAAATGGATGGATAAATGTTTAAATGCACTAGTACTCTTTGTTGATGGGATAAATTTGGAATACTTCTCTCTTGTATGTGTAACCCTATAATTTGTTATGTGAAAATACTATTCATGGAAGAATTAAATTTTCTTTTTTTGATATAGTTATAATAACCATTTGGTTTTATATAATTTTCAAATTTGAGGCAATTATAGGTTATTAATAAATAGGTTGAAAATACGAGGTATGTGAAAACATTTTAGGTTATATTATGTTATGGTTATTTTGAGGAATTTATCTCATTTTGGGAAAGTTATAAAATATTGTTTTTGAAAAAAGACAACAGGCAAACCATGTGACAACCCATCACGTAAGACAATCCTATGATAATCGAACACACAACCAAAGTGAGAATGATATTTATCACCTACCACTAGACTACGAGAAGTTCCTGGTTGGTGTGACTAATTTTTTTTAGATAAATGATCTTATTGATCAATAATAAACTTATTTTGGATCATTTGTTTTATAAAATGGATATCTTTACTGTTGGAAAATGATTTTGTGATTAAGTGATAAATATTATTTTAGAATATGTTCACTCTGTTGGGAACAATATATTCCTAAGGAAAATAGAATACTATGGGATTTCATTTGAGGACTAATGGTGGATCATTATCTATGTTTTTGTTTTATATTTATAGCTATTCGGGTTATTTATGGAAATGATTAACCTACCATAGTGAACATGTGATTAGGTTAATTACATTTATGTATGTGACTTTAAGAGTAGTCGATGTTATTTGGAGATACTATTTAACGTGGAAGACTACATAATCATTTTTTTTGAGTTTTGGGTTTCAATATTAGTTTAGATTATATTGAAGGATTTTAAGGACAATTGTTTATAGAATGGAATTTATTAAACTTTGGGTTATTTGTTTAATTTTAGAAATTTAGATTTTTATTTCTTTCTCTAATGGATTATCCTTTTTGAGGATCATATGATCTTGTACGAACTATATTTTTTTGGTTAATCTATAAATATAAGGGAATTATATGGTTCATTATTTGCGAATTATGTGATTCTTTATAAGTTGATTCTAGTGCTTCAGGTGTGACAATGTCATCTTGAATACTCATCGTTTGGAGTGAAAATTGAGTTTGTGGTATATATTAGTTAAAGGATTGGACTCTACTTATCATGTATTTTTTACTTATTCTATGATGAAATTAATTCTTAAACCTTAGGGAAATGTACTTAAACCAAAAAATGTATTATCCTAATACCTTACGTTATTCATCAAAGATTTATAGATTTGATGCCCCCAATTTTCATTTTACTTGTCTATGATTGATGACCTCAATAAATCCCTATAAATATTTACTTTTTTTCTCCAATTATAATTTCCACCAATGTTCCCCTATTCGAAATCCTAATTTGGTGGTTACATTTTAATTTCCTTTTCCCTCTTATTAATCCATAATTTTATTAACCATCGTTCCAATGTGGGTTTTACACAAAGGTATTTTATTTTTTATTACATTTTTTTCTATGAACAATTTCAAATAGCGAGGACACAATTTATTGAAGGAGGGAACAATATAACGCCCTAAGAAACCACGGTACACTTCTCTTTGAATAATACAATAGCGCATGATGTACGCAACACTGAGGTCAAGTGCACCAAAACCTATCAAAATATCCATCTACAAAGAGTTTACTAATAGTAATAACCACATTTTTTATTTTATATATATATCCCATATAACCTTATCATTCATATTTTGTGTTTCTTATACATAATTTAAGGACAAATTTAATTTTTTAGATAAAAGAACTTTTTTAAAAAAATCTAGTTTTCCACCTTTTAATGATCAACCCTTTATAAATACAATATTTGACACTTTTATATGTTATATTAGAAAAAATAAAATTATTCTTTAGAACCGGGACATAAAAACTTACTTTGTGTAAATCTTTGGTATTTTTATGATAAAATTCATATTTTTAGGAATAGTAAAAAATACTGTATTTTAATTTGACACTGCCTTTTAAACTAATTTATTTATATTGTTTGATTATCTTTTTAATTGTTTTTAAATAGTAATTTTAATATATGTTTACAATTTAATTCCACTTTGGTCATTGTATGTAATTTCACATTGAAATCGGATATAAACAAGGGTCAATCTTTTGATAGTTATTATTTTCTAAAAAACACACCTTTTGTTTTGAGAAGGGAAATTAATTTTAAATTAATTGATGTAAATTCTATGATTTTAATTTGGTAATGTACACATAATTTTTGAATTTTTAATATGAAATATATCTTAGGATGATTTTTTTTCTATTTTTCTGAAAAACATCAAATTTTGATGAATAGTGAAAACACTAAGTAGTAATTAAAAAAACCCACTTTTTCATTTAAATGAAATTTTACCACTAATGTGAAGTGAATTTATAAAATCCAACATACATGGTTTTTATTAGTAAGTAAAATTTGGTTCAAAAAGATGAACAAAATGTTTGGTGAATAGTTACTTTTGACTTTTATTTACCGTGGTTAAAGGTAAATAGGGTAATTGAAGATAAAAATGATACTATAATAATATAAAATTACCCCTAAATGTGTCCTAATCCTGTTGTTTGATACATTTACGACCGTTGGAATCTTTGGGTTGATTTTGGGACCCCATGGAGCCACTTAAGAGTGATAATGGCACTTTATATTAATTAAATTAAAGTAATGGAAAAAATGACATAAACAAATGTCTTTTAATTAATAAATTCTTATAATGGGTTATATATGTTATCTATTAGACTATAAATATTCATTTGAAATATAATACTATTTCCTACATCATGGTATATTTTTTATAACTTTTAGAAATCAAATAAATAAAATTATTTATGACAAAATAATGATGTAGTATTTACCTCATTAATTAACGATTTATGTTAATTAGATAATAAATACTAAAAAAATATGAAAACCCTATAAAATTAATATTGTATGATTTTATTTCTAACAAGATTCAGCTTATATTCTAATTTAATATGTTTTGGACCTTTAGAAATAGAAAATCATTATATAATAAAATAATAGTTTCAGACTTTCATAAAATGCCCGTCCTCCCCCTTAATAAAATCCCTCACCTCTAACCCATTACTCACACTTATGAAGACCCTTTTCTCATCCAAACTATTCCAAAATAATCTCTCAATATTTCTCTCTTCTCTCTAGATGCATTAACTTAGGCAGAAGGCACTTCATGAAATCCTTATGTTTCAAAGCAAAGGTAGTTACCTGATTTAAAGGTAACATATTCTCTTAAGTTCTTATCTATTATTTTACTTCTCCAACCCCTAAACACATTTATTACTTTATTTTATGACAAAAAAAGTATCCTGAATATACTAGGTTGTTCATATGAGAATTATTCAAACAGCACATACACACACCTCCGTCTAATGGGTAAAGAACATGTTGTTTCTATGGACAATGAACTACTACCTCAAGAAACGATGATTGTTCAATCTTATCCTACCAAATCTTATGGTGCGCATTTATATGGAACTATATTTACATGAGATATATATTATATTCATATTTTCTCTATAATTATTTATTTTTCGTTTATATCATACCTTTATGGTTTCCATAATGGGTAAATATGATAATTTTATTTGGGGAAGTGCAGACTACCTCTCCATCAAAGTGATATGACTCATTTATGAAATAAGTGGAATGTATATAGGATGTAGTTAATGAAATTACATAACATAGATATTTTACTAGAATTATAATATACATTTTTGTTATTATGTTTTTGTTACTTCAAAAATAAAATAAAAATTAAAGTAGCGTTCATGCTTATATACAACTTACTTTCTCCAAGAACGGTGTGTTTCATTTAATAACATCAAAATATATGGAATATTATAAATAAAAATTCACTAGATATATATTATATATATGATATATAAATCATTAATATTTTTCTTGAGATAATTTAATTTTTTCCACATGGAAAGTTTGTAATTATAACAATTTAATTTTCGACTAATGTTCCGAACATCGACAAAATGTCTAATATGAACTCAAAAAATTAACTAAATTTCTTAGCATGGTAATATGTGATATAAAAGGAATAATAAAATTTAAAAATGTTCTTTAGGAATTTGAAATTAAATTAAGCTTATTATTTAGGAATAACATAGATCATGTGAGTTAAGTCGGACATGAGGTAAGTGGTCTCTTGTGTTACTTTTAATTCCATGATATTTCCATTGTTTGCCACTTATTTATCGCATGTGGTGTATTGTGTGCTGAAATTTGATATGTATATTATAATTATTCTCTTTATCTTCATGATATTATGTGATTCATTTTGAGGTTAGTAAATTCTGTTCATAAAAATATATTGATTACAACATGGTAAGGGGTTTTCATCTCACTTATTTTTCCCTTGATATTCTTTATATATTGCCACTAATTCCATTTATGTGGTGTATGTACTTCTCAATGATTGTATTATTATTTTAATAAACATTAATTTCTGGGTATTGAAATCTTTATTTTATTATCCTTCTTTATTCGGGTGTGTGTTTCATTAATTACCAAATCGGTATGGGAATTTCAAATTTCAATTTCTACTCATTGGGTTTTATGCAAACTCCATTTATTATTTCACACCAAGATTTTTTCTTAAAGAACTATTTATTTACATATGTAGTAATTTCCACTCCCCTTTGTGTGGATATACTTTTGATACACATAATCAATACATTGATATATTCCCAAGTCATTGATATGAATTTGATAAGAGTAATTTTAACTCAATTTCTATATATTGAGTTAAAAATCCAAGTAATTAGTATTGATTTTACCAGAATATGTGTGAATATCCTCTGATTGATTTACACTGAATACCCAATAATATTGAGTGTATTTATATTTTTCACACATAATTATGTCATTGATTTATCCTTAACCTTAGTATACTTTCTTTATAAGGGATTTAATCTCAATATACATTCCATTGAGTATTCTTTGTTGTTAAGAACCAATTAACATTTATATGATGTATATATCGTAATTTGAAATAGTATATCATGAATCCATTTATTCTAATTATATTATAATGTATTTATTTCCCCAATTATTTTCATTAAAGAATCTTTCATTTTGTTAGGAACTCCAACTAAAAAATTATATTTAATATTTTAATGTTTTATTCTTCTAAATGTTTCTCATTAATGTGCATTTTTAAAAAATGGTTTTTAGGATTTATTTATATGGACATGAATTTTTTAAAATTAAAAATCATTTTAAAAGTTTCAAAGTGGTATGGAACACATTTATTCAAAAATCTATTTTTAACATCTTCCTGAAAAATAGTGAGATTTTTAAATGTTTTGAAGAAAAAAGGGATATTTCACTTATGTAGTTTTAATTATTATTTTCTTCTATCTAAATATCATTCTCTATTATTGATTGAGGTTCATTTATTATAATACAATCTGTCATTTTGTATTGAATGAGTTATGTTTGACTGTGGATTTGATATTCATGGGTTGTGGTTAAATTATTGACATCTAGTATGATAGTTTTAATACGAATGTTTAGATCATGTTTCAACCTTTTCATATGAGGAATGCATTGGACTTAGTAAGTGACGGGTGGAGAACACCACAACTTATCAATGAATCGGTAGGTCTCATGAGACAAAATAGTGTCTTGGCATAAGGCCTTGACAAAATCTTATTTGTAGTCTTGGCATGAGGCTTTGACTATGTTATTATGATGTCTCGCATTATGAATAACATCATTAA
The DNA here is from genome assembly GCA_963277665.1 of Viscum album. Lineage (NCBI taxonomy): Eukaryota > Viridiplantae > Streptophyta > Magnoliopsida > Santalales > Viscaceae > Viscum > Viscum album. The sequence goes on from OY728129.1 coordinate 1,288,973,765, forward strand.
GAGATTATCTATTAATACTATATGTAATTATTAGACTATTAGAATATCAATGTGAATAAGTAAATGGCATGATTTGATTTATATTTTCCATATTATGCTGAAGTTTATGTTTAAAAGGCTTGTGTTTTAGTCATATACATTTCCTTAAATGTTTATTCTTATGAATGTTTCCACTATATTGCTATCCTTATTGAGCATCTGATCTCACCACTTTCTAGGTTTTATTTTTCTCAAGATGTGAAAAATATTTTATGATTGACCTGCAGGAATAGGCTAAGGGATATGAGTGTGTTCAAAGGGAATAAAATGTCATTTTTCTTTATTTCTTGATGTAATATAAAACATATATATGCTTCTAGGAAATCCAAGGCTACTAAACTAATCATTCTTTCAAGACTTGATATCTTGTGATCATGCCAATGATATGTAATAATGCACCGACTCTAGGTAACTGGGGTCAGGGTGTTACCCTTTTAAAAGAGAATTAAAAAACATTTTATTTAAAATGATCTCAATAAACATGCAATGGAATATTAAAATAAATTAATTTCATGATTGAGGCTAATTCCCTATATTCCATAAAAGTGAAAAATAAAATTCCGTTTTTAATCTAAAATGGTTAGGAAATTGTATTGTTTAAAAAGAGAAAAGAAAATCCCTTTCATATTTTTGGTTAAATCCAAATGAGATTTTTTCAGAAGAAAATAAGATTCATTTTTTTAAATAATAATTTTTTTTGAAATTTACATTTATAAATAATTTTGCGAATGTTAACAACATTTTTAACATATTCCTAGAAAATTTGGTTTTGGAAGAGAACATATTTCCGACTAAAGAGAGAAATAATTTCCAATTTTCTTAAAACATTTTATCAATTAGAATAAGTAACAGAGAGTTGTAAAATGGTAATATTACATGAAAATATCATAAATAAATAGAGGATAAGTAAATTAAAGGACATATTATCAAATTATCAAATTATTTCTTTCAATGGAAATTCAAGAATCAGCAATCTCGATTTAAATTAGATTGAGAAGTAAACCCTTGTTATGATCATAACGTTGATGAGAGGTTCAACGAATGAATCTATTATTTTTATCCATAATAAATTTACTTAATTTTTTTTAATACAGTATAATATAATAAATATTCATTATGAACATAATTTTATGATGAAATAATCAATGAAGTAGAAGTTTAACCCAATGATTGGAAAATGAGTTAAGAAATCCCTTATTACTTTTTTAATTATAATTTAAATCCCCTTAGAATAAATAATTCATAATGGAACTTAAATTACTTTAAATAATGAATTAATCATGAAATTACATGTTAAATGAGATTTATATACACTGTATAAAATAAATCAAGTGGATAACACTACAATATGCCTCAATCAAATAAAATTGAGATGAAATCCATTACCTCACACTTTACATTAGTTGAACATGATTTAACCAATTTTATATTGGTTATACATTTTTTCTAAATTTATAAAAAAAACATTATAATATTTATAAAATTATATATGGTCCTTTTATAACATCATACATCCCATTCATTAATAATGTATCATTATTTTCATTGTTTTTGGTGTTTATTACCTTCTTTTCTCACTCGTGTTTCATAATGATATATATGGTTCTTTTGCATATTATATAGTTATATCATATCCAAAATAATAATTATGACATTATTAAAACGTTTATACATCAATTTTAATTTTAAAAAATAATTATTGATGTCTTTGAAAAATGAAGTATGTTACAATCAGGGAGATGGTGGACCGTACATATGAATGAGTAACACATCCATTTTTTCAAGGCCATTTTGTAAAAAAATTAATTAATATTATATAATTACATAATGATAATATTATACTATATACCATATTATATACTAAAATATATCATCCATGTAGTGTGGTGATGAAAAGAGAGTTTCATCGCTTCGTAAATGTGGTAGTCCACACCTACATGAATGATGTTATCATATTTACATTAGTCAAAATGGAATAAACAAATGATATATAATATATTTCCCAAATGATAAATATGTCATTAATATAATAATTATGTCATGTATATCATATATAATCATTGACATTACCTTTATCTCCATCCATGCGAAGCATTATTGAGAGACGAATCACATCACTTCGTGATGCGGTAGTTCTCTGTAGACAAGAGTGATGTTATCCTATCTACTATGGAATATTAGGTGTATATATATATGATATAGGTACTGTATATGTATAAATATATTATAAAAATCATATATATACTTTATATCCATCATCATTGTAAGAACCCAATTCTCATTTGAGTTACGGATCTTGAGTTTTTCATATTTTCTCTGTAAAATTAATATGTATGGATGAAGGTGAGTGACCGTTGAGGTCACAGATGTCTTGGGGGTGTTTGGGGATGGTTAGAATCCTAGAGTACAATGTTTGGTTTTTTTTCAAGGTTCATGGTTAGTGAGAACAACGTAGGGAAGGATACATAGTTTGAATAAATTGTGTGTGGCTCAACATTGGTGTCCTTCAGGCTGTATAGTTTGATGAAACCGCGATGGAGGAGGCGCACGCCTATGAGACATGGTCTATAATTTCATAATATTCATAAATAGGCTATTCACATGGTTTCTACATGTTTTTTGAATCATTTGAATTCTCCTTTCTCCAATAGTAGACTGTGGGACTTGTCACACAGTTTAACAAATTGTGTTCCTAAACTGTGCAACCAATATATTTTGTGTAAGTTGATGATTTTCCCATAAATGATTTTAAAATAAATATAAATATTCTATTCTCATCACAAGGATAGGGGGTAGAAATGTTTATTTCCCCCTTGATCATAATCGACGATTTCATATCCCTTCTCGATTCGACCTCCGATTCGAACATGGTTCATCTCCGAAGATCTGTAATAGTAATGGATCGATTGATTTTTATCTATTATTTATTTTTTTGGATATAAATTATCCTATTTTTATTTAGGAAAATATATCCCATATTACCATTATTTATACGTTATTCATATTTCTTCAAAATTAGTATGAATCAAAGCTTTATATTGGATGAAATATCTAGGATGATCCTAAGGTAGGGTTCATATTCTTTTCACTAAATGTCTATATGTTTATATATTCCAGAGTGTTGTGTGTCCATTTTTGGGGAATCAACATAAATTATAATTTAACCCGGTTATTTCCTTTCATGCTTTATGAAATTTAATAGACATGAGTATTAATGTAATAGGTTTTATACCTAAATTATGGACCACCCCATGGGTGAGTTTTCTTAGATTGACCCTTTATGGATTTTATCCATGGATTCCTTTGAGGTATGCATTTTACCACATGTCATGGGATGTGAAAATGAAATTTATTATATTGGAATTTCAAATTTGATAAGTTGTAAGTGAAATTAAATAAGGCAAGAGGATGGATGATTTCCCCTTGGCCCATGTATGCATTTTTTTGTTTAAAGCATGTTTCCTTACACATGTGAGTGAAATAGAGGCCACGTCTTGGATTGATGAAATTGGTTCGAATTTCATTAATTATTGGTTCTCCCATGTGTGTTCAATTATAACAAATTGATGTGATAGATTGATAGTATAGTTAGTCTTGTTATATTAAAAATAGATATATGAGTATTTGGATTGCCCTTGAACTCTTAGCCCTTATGATATATTTTGAGACCATTCTATGTATGGTTTTGATTAAGAGTGGGAATATCATTAATATGATATTTTCACATGATTCAAATTATTTTAAATCTATATATTAGCTTATTAGATGTGCTGCATGTCGAATGAAATATTCCCACATGAGTAAATGAAAAACCAAGACTTATAGGGTTGGAAAATGCTTGAGTCACCGCCTTGAGGAGAGTTTGATATTAGATTCTCTTGGTTTGGAACATGAAATTATTGAATGAAATGATTAAATATAATTGAAATGTTTAACTGAAAACAACCGTCAGGGAAACATGGATTCTCTTTAGAATTCTATGGACGGACTCATGTGACTATTGATCTTATACCATGAGTGGTACCTAGATACACCTAATTATGCCATCGATAGACTCTATGGTTGTTATTATATTACTATATGGGGAAAAACTAATTGTGATTTCATAATGCACCTTCTAGGACATATCATAACTATTTCAGTTCTATATATTAGCTCATTTTTCTATGGAAAAAAGTTTTTACATAAGGGGGTTTGTGTAATCATTATGATTATTTTATGGGAGGATATTAATGGTGGTAAGATGAAGTTGTGTTAACTTATTATTAATTGTTAATTTCTATAGACCGATAGGAATAACCCTAAAAAAGAAGTTGAATTTCAAACTGTAGAGACCCGAATCCTGACGTACATGAACATTACATTACTTTTTTAGAATACTTAGTACATAACAAAAACACACACACAAGGATCGTAATAGTTTAGTGTCTTTGGAAACTCAGAATATAATCTTCTAATCATGGTGAAAGATCTTCAACATCTCCTATAAAGATCTTCCTTTTTTTTAATTAAAACTTTTCTTTATATACTAGGGAAAAGAAAACATAAAAGGGTGATCTCAAATGCTCAGTAAGGGTAAACAAAAGAAATATCAATCACATCATATTCATAAGAACATAACTTTTGTAAATCTTAACCTGAAAAAGAGTGAATAATTTCATAACATGGGATAAATCATAGTAGTGAAATGTAATACCAATAATCATAACATAAAATATGAAACTTTGTGACATACACACATAATCATAGAGAATCGTTTCTTATTAGTCAAGACTCATTACCAAGACTATCTTAGTGGACAAAGTCCCTTTATGAACCGAGTTCACTCCTCGTTTCAGTCATGTTTCACTGAACCGGTATAACCTACCGTTCCAGCCATGTATATCTCATGAGATATAAAATCCTTACCCAATGCATTGGAGGGAGATATAGGTCCCACCCATCTCATAATGATACCATTCTTATGTGTGCCACAAAATCATAAATCATACATCATTGCATAACCCATGTAATAAAAAATGGGAATCTTTAACATCGTGAAATCATAACACAATTCATATAAGATAAAGGAATTCATAAATATAATTCCATCACAACATACTCAAATCAATGTAATAATAGGGATAGAAACAGAACCCTTAATTATCATATATGGAAAATAATTTTCTTAAAACGCTTGAACTCCATTCTTGAGGAAAATATCCTTTCTTCTTCAAAAACACTTTTCCTTTCATAACATGTCATACAATTCTAAAATAAAAGAAGTTGATTAAAAATAAACTTGAAAACTTTTAAAGGAAGCTTCTTGGAAATAATGTTTTAAAAATTCAATCATGCCGTATAAGTTAAAAAAAGCATTCTTCTCGTACTTTTGTCAGAAAAGTCAAAAAAAGTACCTCGTACGAGAAACGACAAAAGATTCCTTTCATATCTTTTACTAAAAACTCACCGTAGGGTAAAATAGGATTTAAAAAATTGTAAGTGAATGGAAATAATATTACATATTGAGGAAACATGGATGTGGATGATAAAATACACCCCAGTAAATACTAAAGTATAAACAATCTCAGATAAAAATGAGATTGTGATATTTCCCTTACCTTAGGTCTGATTTGCTTCGTAAGTTTCCGAACATCCTGTATAATTATTTGAATAATTTCATTGACTGATTCCAGAATCATACTCATTGTTATGATATCATATATGGTTCACTTATGACTTTATATTACCCGTTCTTTTTTAAATTACATGTTAAAGAGCGTTTTGGGTAAAATTGTTTCATTTGTCATCCGTGTTTTGACTTGTAATTATTAATATGATTACATAGATCATGATTACTTAATTCCAGAATATAAAACATGATTTATATATAATATATATTCAGAATATACACATATATAATAAATCAGTAAATGGAAAGAAATACACCATTCATGGAGATGGTAGGCCGTACGTACGCATGAACGCTGTTTTCTTTTCCTTATTGTCTTGAATGGAAGTAAGTAGATGACATACATATATATATATACATAAATCCAGTAGATTTAACATGTCATATATTTCATTATTATTCATTATATATACTTTATAATCATTCATGAATGGTTAATGTGGATAATGAATCTCATCGCGTTGGGGAGACAGTAGTCCGTACGTACGCAGGAGCGATGATATCGTTCTCATGATCGTGAACTTGTGTTGAAGTGTATGTATAATATTTCAGTATCAATATCAATTTATAATAATCATATATAGTTACTCATTACACCATTATACCCATCCAATTAAGGTGGTGGCGGAAAATAGATTACACCACGGCGTGGAGACGGTATTCCGTACGTACGCACACGCGGTGATTTCCTTTTTCTGTAGGATGGATAGAAGGTTAATTAGAGTTTTTTCATATTTATAATAACATATCAATATATAATAAATACTTATGTTATTACTTTATCATGAAACAACTAAAGAAGAAGATGTTGAAGATGAACGAAATTGAAAAAGATCGGTAATGGATATTACCTCTTTTTGACGCGCCTTCACTTAACCTCCACTTAAAGAACTAAGGATGGTCTTTGAAGAAGACCAGGACCTCTAGGATGATAAAAGGGAAGTGGAGAAGAGATTTTGTCAGGGTTTGGCCGAGCTTGAAGGCTCAAAGTGGTGTGAGGAAGAGAGGGAGGAGGTGCCCTTTTATAAGGGAGGAGAGGGGCACCTTTGGAATAACTAAAACTATTATTTTATTATAAAGTAAAATTCGGTTTTAAATAGCTCAAAATTGATTCATTTAAAAGATAAGGTGGGTATGTGTCGAAATCCTCTCATACAATAGAATTTAGACAAGTTTAGGTCATTATATTAACCTTATCTTTTAGTTTTAACTCTTAGTTAATTAGATTGACATTTAACATGTCACTTTGTATTTTTATATTATATAGTTAATAAACTTACCATATACATAAAAGAGACCCCCAAGATGTGTTTTATTAATATAGATAACCTTATCTAAGTCATTTTGCTGATCCTTAGATTTTTAAGAATAAAATAACAATTAATAATATAATATTTTTTTAAAAAACTATTTTATGTCAATTTTGACACTATTCAATAGTTGATTTCTTTGAAACTCATAAAAGAATGATTACTTCGACAAAAGTTAATTAAATCAATCCTAACATGTCATATTACCCTAGAAAATTAGTTTAGTTCATAAAAAGTCTCAAATTAAATTTATTTGGGTATTTTTAGCATCAATTATGTCAATATTTCATTAATAAGATAATTACTGCATCATCGTTGTGTCATAAATAAATTAAATTATTTAATGTCTAAAAAGTACAAATAAACTACCATTATGTAGGAAATATTTTTATATTTCTAATGAATATTTATAGTCGAATTTATCTTATGTATAACCCAATATTAAAAATTATTTACTTATTAAACTTTGATTTTAACTATTTTAACCCTTCTTTAAATAAATTAATAATAAATGTCCTAATCTAATCCAAGTGGGCCTAAATGGTCATAGTTTATTCCTAAGGTTGTTTTTGGTCGAATTACACTTTTCCTATAGAATTAGGACATGTGTTAGGGTAATAATAATATCATTTTTACCCTTAATTACCCTATTTACTTTTAACTGTGGTAAAAAAAAGTAAAAAGTTACTATTCACCAAAATTTATTTTCATCTCATTGAACCACATTTTACTTACTGACATCAACCGTGTCTCTAGGATATTTGAAATTCCACTCATATAAGCGGTAAAATTAAGTTTTATGAAAAATTCAGTTTTTTAACTACCACTTAGTGGTTTCACTATTCATCAAAAAATGAATGTTTCGAGAAAAATACCAAAAATTAGATTTAAGCTATATTTGATATTATGAATTCAAAAATGATGTCTATTTTATCAAATTCAAAACATATAAGTTGCATTAATTAATTTAAAAATTAATTCTCGTCGTCAAAACAAATAGCGTGTTCTTAAGAGATAATAACTATCATAAGATTGACACTTGTTCATGACTGGTTTAAATGTGAAATTACATCCAATGACCAACATTGTATTAAATTGTAAAAATATATTCTAAATATACTTTAAATCCACTCAAATTAATAATTTATCACTATTAATTATTTCTATTAAAAAAGATGTTTTTAATTATAATTTAGTAATTTTCACTATTCATCAGAATATGAAAGTTATCCGAAAAGTACAAAAATTTCAGCTTAGGCTAAATTCGATACTCCGAATCCAAAAATGAAATCCATTTTGAGAGCTAAAATTTCTAAAATTTTAAAAGTTGGTTATTACTATTCAAAATGGCTAGTTTTAATAATATTTTAATAGCATATCGTTGTTTAGTGAAACTCGGTATTGCATACTACACACGCTACCGAGGAAGGTCGCGATTGCGTGTAATGCAAGGAAAGTCAAGGACTCATGTTGAGAAAGCTCTTTTTAGTGTAGCGTACAACACAAGACATTAATGGAATTAAAAAGTGTATTTTTTTATAAAATCTCGGGCTGTTACATTCTACCCCCCTTAAAATGAATTTCGCCCTCAAAATTTGTCGGGGCTATAAATGGTTTACTACTCGAAAGTTTCTTTAATAGAAACCCACATCGTAAAAAGGAATACCAAAACTTGGCTTTTAAAAACTAATGTATGAAATGTAACGATTACCCAAATAAACTAATCACTAGGTTTCCACATAGGTGAAAATATGGATATGGAAGAGAAATCTAAACATCATGTTCTGATGGAGAGTGGTAGATAACATGGCTATGGAAAAGTCAGAAATCACAAAGCCATAAATTTGTGAAGATCTAAGGTACCGTCTGATTCATCAGATATAAGATCACTAGGACAACATTTTTGGTTTTCAAGATCATTTCCCTAAAGTTGAGGAAATTGGAATTAGAAGAAATTATTTCGTGATTTTGGTATAGTCTCACCATTTGTCGTTCTTTGGACAATTTCCATGTCATCTCCTAAAGAAATGAAGTTGAATTTTTCATTCGTGATGTGTTAGAAGATCATGTGATAGAATGATGGGTCATTCCATCTTTCTCAAACAAAAGGTTAGAAAAGTTATCAAAAAAATACATAAGTCCATCTATAGTGAGATTAATCATATAAGGTTCCTAAAATGGACTTATACTTCATATATCATACTGCTTAATATAATAAAACCAGTTTCTACTAAATAGGGACTTCCTGTAGGCCAATGGTAGGCGATAAAGGCCAGTCGCACTTTGGTTGTGGGTTCGATTCCCACGGCCTTGTCCGACGTGATAAGTTGTCACCCGTCCTGCAGGTTGTCCTTTTTCTAAAACTATATTACTATAACATTCCATCAATAATATCAAAAAAACTTCTATCCTTAAACAATACTGACTTATGTCCAACAAAATCCATTCCAATATTTAGGCTTATCAATAATATTGCAGTCCATTCTCATAATATAGTGAAAACGATTATCAGAGATTTAATACCATCGTTGATCCCCATATTTCATAAGATATGTCTTGTTGGTCACATTCCAAACATTCAAAGGCCTTGATCATGTACTCTCTTGAATACCCATTGAACCTTATTGAAAACATGAGTGCTATTAAAAGTTAACTCTTTCCACATACAAAAATCCTCAAAATTCTATATACTCAAACCATGATATCACTTAGTCCTTATATCAATCATGAGCTCATGAATACTTTCAAACATTTCATTTTCTCTTTATCCCTTCATTATGTGCATATCATCTACTTTCCAAAATATTTGAATCACTTTTCATGGTTATCGGTACCTTAAAATTATTGAAAACCACAATAGACCAATACATAAATATTTCAATACACCATAAAAGTACCCCAACAACATTGTTCTTGAATACCAATACATAAACACTTCAGTCCATCCACTTCAATGATTGTCCTGGAATAAGTCCATCATTGATTTAGAAGTAACTTTTTAGGTCAGGGCATTGAGTTGGGTAATGCCAATGTTCTCCACAAAAAAGACATTGAACTCCATAACAGTCTGTCACTCTATGACCCTTTTCTCCACACAGATAACATCGGCCCCTCCATTTGAGGTATTCCTCAAGGTTCTTCTTCCCTTCATTAGAAATCTCAATCTTCCTTTCTTTATACTCCTTAACATGCGAACATGCATAATAGTTTACCTTCCTCCTCTTTGATGAATTAGGTATACCACTAAATTTCACCTTGTTAATCATATATCGTGATGACTGATTCAGCATAATCACAATATCTTTCTCTCTAGGAAATACACAATTTTTTTGCTCATAGTCACCAATTTGTCCATTGGATTCAATGTTAACCGAATTCCTTCTAGTTCCCTCCATTAACTAAAACAAAAAAAGAATCTTGTGAGAGGAAAAAATCATGCTAGAGAAAAAAACATAGTAAAGGGGGAGTACCCTCAATATATAACATCTTAGGATAAATTATAATATCGTTAGCGCAATTCTAGGACTATAACCTATACGTATACTTAATCTTAGAGACATCCATAGACATACCATAGAAATATCTCTAGGGATCTCACTAACGTTTTCGCATCCTAGTTTCCAAAGGTTGACTAAACCTTTCCTTTGATACCAGCTATAGAGACTCGAAGCCTGACGTACATGAACATTACATTACTTTTGCAGAATACTTAGTACATAACAAAAACACACACACAAGGATCGTAATAGTTTAGTGTCTTTGGAAACTTGGAATATAATCTTTTAATCATGGTGAAAGATCTTCAACATCTCCCATAAAGATCTTACTTTTTTTTACCTAAAACCTTTCTTTATATCCTGGGGAAAAGAAAACATAAAAGGGTGAGCTCAAATGCTCAGTAAGGGTAAACAAAAGAAATATCAATCACATCATATTCATAAGAACATAACTTTTGGAAATCTTAACCTGCAAAAGAGAGAATAATTTCATAACATGGGATAAATCATAGTAGTGAAATGTAATCCCAATAATCATAGCATAAAACATTAAACTATGTGGAATACACACATAATCATAGAGAATCATTTCTTATTAGTCAAGACTCATTTCCAAGACTATCTTAGTGGACAAAGTCCCTTTCTGAACCGAGTTCACTCCTCATTTCAGTCCTGTTTTACTGAACCGGTATAACCTACCGTTCCAGGCATGTCTATCTCATGAGATATAAAATCTTTACCCAATGCATTGGAGGTAGATATAGGTCCCACCCATCTCATAATGATACCATTCTTATGTGTGCCACAAAATCTTAAATCATACATCCTTGCATAACCCATGTAAAAAAATGGGAATCTTAAACTTCGTGAAATCATGAAACAATTCATATAAGCTAAAGGAATTCATAAATATAATTCCATCACAACATACTCAAATCAATGTAATAATAGGGATAGAAACAGAACCCTTAATTATCTTAGATGGAAAATAATTTTGTTAAAACGCTTGAACTCCATTCTTGAGGAAAATATCCTTTCTTCTTGAAAAACACTATTCCTTTCATAACATGTCATACAATTCTAAAATAAAATAAGTTGATTAAAAATAAACATGAAACCTTGTAAAGGAAGATTCTTGGAAATAGTTTTTTAAAAATTCATTCATGCCGTATAAGTTAAAAAAACATTCTTCTCGTACTTTTGTCGGAAAAGTCAAAAAAAGTACCTCGTACAAAAAATGACAAAAGATTCCTTTCATATCTTTTACTAAAAACTCACCGAAGGGTAAAATAGGATTTAAACAATTGTAGGTGAATGGAAATAATATTACATATTGAGGAAACATGGATGTGGATGATAAAATACACCAAGTAAATACTAAAGTATAAACAATCTCCGATAAAAATGAGATTGTGATATTTCCTTTACCTTAGATCCGATTTGCTTCATAAGTGTCCGAACTTCCTGTATGATGATTTAAATAATGTCATTGACTTATTCCAGAATCATAATCATTGTTATGATATCATATATGGTTCAATTATGACTTTATATTACCCGTTCTTTTGTGAATTCCATGTTAAAGAGCGTTTTGGATAAAATTGTTTCATTTGTCATCAGTGTTTTGACTTGTAAATATTCATATGATTAATTAGATCATGATTACTTAATTCCAGAATATAAAACATTATTTATATATAATATATATTCAGAATATACATATTATAATAAATCAGTAAATGGAAAGAAATACACCGTTCATGGAGACGGTAGGCCGTACGTTCGCATGAACACTGTTTTCTTTTCCTTATTGTCTTGAATGGAAGTAAGTAGATGACATACATACATATATATATATATATACATAAATCCAGTAGATTTAACATGTCATATATTTCATTATTATTCATTATATATACTTTATAATCATTCATGAATGGTTAATGTGAAGAATGAATCTCATCGCGTCGTGGAGACGGTAGTCCGTACGTACGCACGAGCGATGATATTGTTCTCATGATCGTGAACATGTGTTGAAGTGTATGTATACTATTTCAGTATCATTATCACTTTATAATAATCATATATAGTTACTCATTACACCATTATACCCATCCAATTAAGGTGGTGGTGGAAAATAGATTACACCACGGCGTGGAGACGATATTCCGTACGTACGCACGCGCGGTGATTTCCTTTTTCCGTAGGATGGATAGAAGGTTAATTAGAGTTGTTTCATATTTATAATAACATATCAGTATATAGGAAATACTGATGTTATTAGTTTATCATGAAACAACTAAAGAAGAAGAAGTTGAAGAAGAAAGAAATTGAAAAAGATCGATAATGGATATTACCTCTTTCTGATGCGCCTTCACTTAACCTCCACTTAATGAACTAAGGATGGTCTTTGAAGAATACCGGGACCTCTAGGATGATACTAGGGAAGTGGAGAAGATATTTTGGCAGGGGTTGTCCGAGCTTGTAGGCTCAAAGTGGTGTGAGGAAGAGAGGGGGTAGGTTCCCTTTTATAAGGGAGGAGAGGGGCACCTTTGGAATAATGAAAACTATTATTTTATTATAAAGTCAAATTCGGTTTGAAATAGCTCCAAATTGATTCATTTCGAAGATAAGGTGGGTATGGGTCGAAATACTCTCATAAAATAGAATTTAGACATGTTTAGGTCATTATATTGACCTTATCGTTTAGTTTTAACTCATAGTTAATTAGATTGACATTTACCATGTCACTTTGTATTTTTATATTATATAGTTAATAAACTTACCATATACATCCAAACGACCCCCAAGTTGTGTTTTGTAAATATATATAACCTTATCTAAGTCATTTGGCCGAACCTTAAATTTTTAGGAATAAAATAACAGTTAATAATATAATATTTATTTTAAAAAATATTTTATGTCAATTTTGACACTATTCAATAGTTGATTTTTTTGAAACTCATAACAGAATGATTACTTAGAAAAAAGTTAATTAAATCAATCCTAACATGTCATATTAAACTATAAAATTAGTTTAGTTCATAGAAAGGCTCAAATTATATTTATTTGGGTATTTATAATATCAATTATGTCAATATTTTATTAATAAGATAATTACTGCATCATCGTTGTGTCATAAATATCATAATTTATTTAATGTCTAAAAATTACAAATAAAATACCATTATGTAGGAAATCTTTTTAGATTTATAATTAATATTTATAGTCGAATTTATCTTATGTATAACCCCATATTAAAAATTATTTACTTATTAAACATTGATTTTAACTATATTAACCCTTCTTTAAATAAATTAATAATAAATGTCTTAATCTAATCCAAGTTGGCCTAAATGGTCATATTTTATTCCTAAGGCTGTTTTTTGTCGAATTACACTTGTCCAATAGAATTAGGACATGAGTCAGGGTAATAATAATATCATTTTTACCCTTAATTACCCTATTTACTTTTAACCGTGGTAAAAAAAAGTAAAAAGTTACTATTCACCAAAAATTATTTTCATCACATTGAACCACATTTTACATACTGACATCATCCGTGTCTCTCGGATTTTTGAAATTTCACTCACAGAAGCGGTAAAATTAAGTTTTATGAAAAATTTAGTTTTTTTAACTACCACTTAGTGGTTTCACTATTCATCAAAAAAATGAAAGTTTCCAGAAAAATACCAAAAAATAGATATAAGATATATTTGATATTATGAATTCAAAAATGATGTCTACTTTATCAAATTCAAAACATATAAGTTGCATTAATTAATTTAAAAATTAATTCCCATCGTCAAAACAAATAGCGTGTTCTTAAGAGATAATAACTATCAAAAGATTGACAATTGTTTATGACTGGTTTAAATTTGAAATTACATCCAATGACCAAAATTGTATTAAATTGTAAAAATATATTCTAAATATACTTTAAAACCACTCAAATTAATAATTTATCACTATTAATTATTTCGATTAAAAATGTTGTTTTTAATTATAATTTAGTAAATTTCACTATTCATCAGAATATGAAAGTTATCCGAAAAGTACCAAAATTTCCCCTTAGGCTAAATTCGATACTCCGAATCCAAAAATGAAATCCATTTTGAGAGCTAAAATTTCTAAAATTTTAAAAGGTGGTCATTACTATTCATAATGGCTAGTTTTAATCATATTTTAATAGCATATCGTTGTTTAGTGAAACTCAGTATTGCATACTACACACGCTATCGAGGAAGGTCGCGATTGCGTGTAATGCAAGGCAAGTCCAGGATGCGTGTTGAGCAAGCTCCTTTTAGTGTAGCGTACAACATAAGACATTAATGAAATTAAAAAGAATATTTTTTTATAAAATCTCGGGCTGTTACACAAACTGTGGACAATCCATGTAAATATTTAATTTTTCATGACCCCATCCCCATAATGTGTACCCATCCTGGGCCGGTATTGTGAGAAGGGAGATAATGACCCCCGAGATCCGCCTCCAGTAGTCCCCAGGATGGTCACTAGCACCGAGGGTATAGTAAACACACAAATGGGAGCCATTTCCCTCTAAGAGAACACATGCGAAAGAGAGATATAATATAGAACCCAACCAAATTCAACTTAGACTGAATTATAAATGAAAACCCAAGTACATGTATGTAATGTCATTAGAAACTTCTACAACTGAGTGAGGAAAACTGTAAGTACCAAAAAGAAAGTAAAAAACGACAGCTACCCCGAATCCCAAACAGCTCTTGAAACCCAAATCTTTTAGAAGCAAGCCTGATCTCCAACCTGCTCCATGTGACCTGAAAAAAGGTTTATATATACATACGGAGAGTATAAAAGTATACTCAGTAGGATCCACCCCGAATCCTCTTGTGCAAAATTAAATAAAGGATGATAAAGCACAGTGAAGAACAAGTGAAACTAACTCATCACCTAAAATTGTTTACTAAGTTCCCAGCCTCACCATGGCTACTCATACCATGTAACGAATAAAAGATTATATGATATATTAAAAAATATCCAAGGTACCCTTCTACTACATCCCCACTCATTTGCCGCTTTTCCAAAATGCCGCACGTCTTAAGCATCTTTTTCCAAAAAGTCTTGCCCGCAGACACCTGGGAAAAGCAGCTCAACATGCACCTCAGACAATAAAACCAACACATTCTCACAAGAAAGTAACCAGGTAGTTTCTGAGATCCACCATAGCTCACATGACGTGTATCATAAGTCAGTCATTATACCTCAAGCCATTAAATCCCACACACCAAGGAAGAATCATCAAGACGTCACAACCTATACACGTTACACCTATAATAGTGCAAAGAAAACTATATCCAGAATATATGTGTACTAATAACCACAATCCATTACATCCCTATACACATATATTTGGGTAAAACTAACTGTTGTGCCTACCAGCACAAGTAACTACCAAGATAAGAGCACAGGGACAAAGGGGGTAGTCATCCATCCATCGTCCCATGAGAATGTTGGGGAAAACACCCCCCATGGATCAGAATCCCCAGGGTTTCAGTTTCCCTAACTAAAATAGTGGATTAGCGTATTGAAACATAAAGGTACAGAATATACAATAGCTCACAACCACACTATGGGAATAACATATTCGTAGACTCAACTACAACCAACGTCTCTCGGACTCCCAACTGCCACTTCTATGACTAAGTACCCTATAAGCACACAACCATTTAAAGATATTTATTACATTATTCATTCCCTTTTTATCAGTTCAACATTAAGTTAAATAATTATTTAAAAATAATTAACCATTAACAATTCCATATTAAATTTCATCAGCATCACACCCAAAGTCCACTGTCCCATTAAAATTGTATCCTAATCATTGCATCTTAGCAAGCTCCAACCGTATGGGTAATCATTTTTTATTCAATTATTTATTTAGATCATTACTTTCCCTTATTCCCAAGCATTCTAAAAAAAAATTCATTGATTCTAAAAAAAAGGGGGGAACAACATGGTGAGTATATGAACTACCCATATAGTCTTTTCCACCTATAGAAAGAGCGTAGACCCGTCCTTACTTGATAAGAATGACACGGAGAGCACGTGGAATACCCCACACAACTTCACCCATTTCAAAAGAAGGGTAATCTAGAACAACTTCCTTGAGTAGTGGGGAATGTAAAGATGATAACCAGTCAATGAATCAACAGGAATCCATACATTCACATCCAACCCGTTCCATCATCCATGGAGTCCTCCCCAACAACCACATGCATGAACCGATGCATCTCACCTCTCTAGGCATCAACTGATGCCATTACCAATACACCTCCATGCCCCCACATATCACAAAATCCATCCAGGCTCACACCATAATACAAGCAGTAGGAAAATAAACTTCATATCCAATGGGCTCTTGGCCCTTAAACTAGCAAGAGGGAAATGAAGGACCCTACATGGAATTATCTTTTATCAAACAACCTCTTCTTTAAACCATCTTGAATTAACCAATTTATTATTCTTTGGTTCCAAATTCGGGAAACCTAATCATTAATCTATCAAAAATAATATAACATGCTTAATGATCCATTTTCATTAACATAAAATTACAACAAGAGGAAATGGATTCATTTACATGATTCTTTATCTTTATCCAAACTATAATCAATTAATTTCACCTTTATGTTCTTTAAAAATTAATATCGAGAACAAAAAACCTAAGCAGGAAAGCATAGATATCACATTATCTACTAAAACAAGAGGCTATAAAAAACGATTGATATCAATTTATTTATCCAGATCAAACATTTATTATGGCAATTCCATTGTCATCCCGTGGGATAAAACATGCTAACTATGCAGTTGTATGTAAAAGAAAAGAGAATAAATTAATAACCTACCTCAAAAAGTTCTTGACATTATTTATATGAGAACGAGCCACACAATGGGTGATGATCTCCTCCCATGTGACAATTGTATCCCCATGAGGATGCAGAGACACCACCACATCATCCAACACCGATGAAAATTCCATTAGGAACATTTTTTTAAAATCCCGAAAAATGGAAAGGAGAAAGGAGGATATGAACCTGAAATAATGAAGATAGATCATACCTTATATCGAAGATTGGTCGATATTTCTTGGTTGCATCAAAACAGAGAGGAACCAATCCTAGGAGGAAATTTTGATTGTGTAACTCCTATGGGAATGAATCAAAGGATAGAGCGTCTCACAATTGAGAATAAGGAGGAAGAATTAGAGATGAAGATATCTCATCCCTTTAGAAGATTTAATGGAGCGACGGTTTAAGATATGATGGATTTTCCATTAAATGTATATCGCATTAAACCACGCGGGTTGTCGAAGTCAAAACATCCCAAGCCTTAGAGAAAATTAATATAGGAGTTATGGACTTTTAATTGGGCTTAGAGTCCTTAGAATGGGCTTTAAATTCATTTTACTCCAAAGGAAACATTAATGGGGAAAAACTCTAAGAAGTTGCAAAAACTGTTCACGTACTCAAAATTTGGAAAAGAAAAAACAATGTTCATAAACCTCACTATTGAAGCCTCGCCGTTGGAACCTCACCATTGGAAACACTATTCATTAACTAAAAATTTGGGAAAGGAATGTGGTCATTGATGAAACCTCACTGTTCTGTAAACACTGTTCATGAATCTCCTCGTTGGTACCTAACCATTCTAGAAACATTGTTCATGAACCTCACCATTGGAACCTCACTATTCTGGAAACAATGTTCATGAACTAAAATTTTGCAAAGGAAGGAGGTCACTGTTGGAACCTCACCATTCTGGAAACAATGTTCATGAACCTCATCGTTGGAACCACACCAGTCTGGAAACACTATTCATGAACTAAAAATTTGGCAAAGGAAAGAGGACACCATTGGAACCTCACCATTCTAGAAACACTTTTTCTGAAATCAAAATTTGGAAAAGGAAAAAGGTCACCATTGGAACCTCACCATTATGGAAAAACTATTCATGAACTCAAAATTTGGAAATGGAAAAAGGTCACTATTGGAACCTCACAATTCTGGAATGACTATTCATGAACACAAAACATGGAAAAGGAAAAAGGTCACTGTTGGAACCTCACCATTCTAGAACAACTGTTCATGAACTAAAAATTTGGCAAAGGAAAAAGGTCATTGTTGGAACCTAACCGATGGAACCTCACTGTTACACTGCTCAGAGAAGGTTACCGATGACACTGTTCACAGTATTTGAAATTTGGAAAAGTGATGGTAGTAAGTCACCTTGATCTCTCAGAACGCGTCAAACACCATATTTTTGCAAAGTAATGGACTAGGGAGGTTAGCACCATTACATCAGATACCCATCAAAACATTCTCATCCCCGAGAATTCAAAACCAACCTAAAAGGGAACATAAATGAAGTCTAAAAAACCACCCATTAAGATACCTCCCAAAAGAGGACTAGGCATAAGAAGAAACCAAAGAAAACCATTTTAAAATCATGAAAGGTCTATAACCACAAACGGGGAATTTTTACATGAAAAGAGTTAAAATTCAAAAAAATCCAGGTACTGAGCATGTATCTGTGACTCACATTCGCAAGTACTCTCTTAAACACCACCATGTAGCCACAAGACACGAACTAAGGGAATAGAACACCCACACAACACCTTCTACTTGCATTATTGGATCCCCACAAGTCACTCCTCGAAGGTCGCATCATCATCAACATTGATAGCTCCTGAATCGATGACATTCAAGTCATCATAAAGATAAAGACAAAGATATGAAACATTGAAAACATCATCTATCAGACTCATCTGCGAGGGAGGTGTAACTAGATATTCTATAGCTAGAACACGAGCTAACACCTTGAAATTCCCAACAAAACGGGGAGGAAGCTTACACCCACGACCAAACCATTTCCACCCATGATGGGGAGTCACTTTCAGAAACACATGATCCCCATAATCAGACTCTAAGGGTCTCCTCCTTTGATTGACATATTATTTATGACGACCTTTCACTTTCTTCATCTTCTCACGAATCATCTGAACCATCTCTGTTGTATTCTGCATTAGTTCTGGTATGATAATTGCTGAGTCTCCGACCCTAATCCAGCACAATGGAGAACAGAAAGGTTATACATACATGGATTCAAATGAATCCAGAACAATGGTGGAGTGAAAAATATTTTTTTAAGCGAACTCCACCAAGGGTATGTTCCTCATCAACGAACATTCAAAATCAAGGACACAAGATTGTAACATGCCTTCAAGAGTTTGGATGTTCTGCTCTATATCATAGTCCGTCTGAGGATGAAATGTACTGCTAAGGCATAGCTAAGAACCAAATGAATTATAGGGACCTCTCCACTCCCTATAGGAAAACAAGTATATCGATCAGAAATGATTTTCCTTGGGACTCCATGATGTCTCCCCACCTCTTCTAGATACTACCTTGAGAAATATTCCACTGAGCTTGACTCCTTGATTGTTATCAAGTAGACCGATTTTGTTAAACGATCCACAACCAACCAAATAGAATCATTTCACCCATGATATTGAGGTAAACCACTAACAATGTCCATTGTGTTGTCCTCCCACTTCCACTAAGGAACATTTAATGGTAGGAGAAAACCACGAGGAACACGGTGTTCGACCATCAACTTTTGGAAGACCAAACATCGAGACACAAACTCCGCAACTACATCCTTCAGACCAGGCCAACAAAACCTGATCCTCAAGGCTCGGTACATCTTTTTCACGCCAGGATGCACCGCTAAAGGTGATCTAGGGAACTCTCTGAGAACCATCACTCACATCGTTAAAGGATCAAAAATCATTCCGTGATACAAAAATCGGTGTTGTTCATCCTTAGAACAACCATCATCGGACTCGGCACAAACAACACAATCACTCTAGACCTCCACCTCTAGATCCCCCAATAGGGAATCTTCCACCTTATTGACTAGAGATAACTACATCATCATCTGATAAAGATAACCTATTCCCCCAACTTCTCCTATATCAAGATGTAATGCTGACAGTTCTTCCATTACTCACTAGGAGTCACTATATTCACACTCTGTATCATTATGTGACTTCTGAATCAGAACATCAGAAACAAAATTCCCCTTTCCAAGTGTATACAATATTTCGTGGTGGTATTCTTTTAATAACTCCAACCACCAATGCTGTTGCAGGTTTAAGTCACACTGGGAGAAAACATACTTGAGGATCTTATGATTGGTGAAAACCATAAAGCAATTGCCAATGATGTAATGTATTCACAACATCAGATCCAACAACATAGATTCCATCTCAAGATCATGGGTGATATAGTTACGTTCATGGGGATGAAACTACAGAGACATGTATGAAACGACTGATATATACTACATCAGAACACAACCTAACCCTAGATGCGAAGCATTTCAAAAAACATCAAACTGAACTCCCTCTGATGGATGTAAAAGATCTAGAGTACTTAATAACTTCTTCTATAGATAATTGAAATCTTCTTGAAACTGAATAGTCCATATGAACACCAAATCCTTCCTTTTCAAAGCTTTCAGCGGATTCGCCACTCGAGAGAAGTCAGCTAAGAACCTCCTGGAGTAGCCTACAAGAATAGGGAAACATCGCACCTATGTCACTATCATGGTGGCTTCCCAAGACACAACTACTTTGATCTTCAATGGATCTATAGATACTCCCCACTGAGACGCAACATGCCCCAAGAAATAGAAATCTCGATCCCAAAACTCACACTTCGACAACTTCCCAAAAAGTTGATGTTAATGAATAACTCCAAAAATATATTGTAGATGCTCCTCCTGCTCCTCCTCAGACGTGGAGTACACAAGGATTTCATAGATAAAAACCACCATAAACATATCCAGGAACTCACGGAACACAGATTTAATCAATCCCATGAAAACAACTAGAGAATTTGTCATGCCAAACGACATTACAAGGAACTCACAATGCCAATTACTACAAAGTAAAGCAGTCTTCGGGATATCCTCATCCTTCACACACATATAGTGATATTCTGACAGCAAGTCGATATTTGAGAATAAAATTTCAAGCTTCAGTTGATCGAATAAATCATCAATACATGGAAGAGGATAGCGATTCTTCACTGTCCCTTTGTTTAAGAGACGATAATCGACACACAACCACAAACAACCGTCAGCCTTCTCCATGAACAAAACCGGGGCACCCCATGGTGACATACTAAGATGAAAAATACCACACCATAATAGACCATCAAGCTGTATGTGTAACTCTCGTAACTCAGAAGGTTCCATCCTATATGGAGACATAGATATAAAAGACACTCTAGGTTGTAGCTCGATCCAAAACATGATCTCCTTGTTGAGGGGGTCAGGCTACAACCTCTTTTGGAATGACACTTGGGTTCTATTCTACGACCCCAAGAAACACTAACTACTGAACCTCCGAATAACTCATCATTAACTCATCCATCATGGATGATAAGGGCGAAACACTCCTTTGACCCATCTGAGGGTCTTGCTCGCCAACAAACACCACCGTCTCCCAATCTACATCGAAGAACACAACATGCCTCTTGAAGAAATCCATGATAGCCTAAACCGAATACAACCAATCCATGCCGAGGGTGACATCATGTGGTTCTATCCATAAACATAGTAATATCCCCATGAGAAGTGCTTCCCCAACAATAGTTCATAGTCTTTACATACTTCAAACAAGTCAACTCGACCTCCAACTGACATAGTCAACACCAAGGGAACATGAAGCCTCTTTACCTCAAGTCCCAAAGCATGGATAAGGGTAGTAGAAATGAAGGAGGGTGTTTCTCTTGAATCAAACAAGGCATATACCAAGGCAGAAAAAATGCAAAAGGTACCCAGAACGACATCTGGCTCACCAGGGTCTGGCAACACTAAAGCTTGGAGCTGACCACGACCTCCTCCATGACCTCCCAAACCCTAAAGATGACCAACACCACGGCCATTCTCTGCTCTCTGAGGATGGGGAGGGTCACAGGGATATCCTCTACCTACCCCATCTAACCTCTGATGCTATAAAGATGGTGCAACCACCTGCTGCTGCCTCAGCCGGAACTGCCTCAACGGAGGAACCTAGAGAAGATCATCTGGTGCATGATGACTACTCTGAAAGGTTGGGAACTCTCAGTACTGATGAACATGACCACCACAATAAAAACAAGCTCATGATTCTTTGGCATAGGCTTCAGGGCCTCCGCCCCCAGTGAAACGAGATGTGGAGGGGACCTAATACCGGACGAACAAAAACTCTTCTACCCTGAAAACCGGGAACCCTAGACCACAACTATACTTCATGAGGAATCGTGATGACTCCCCTCTCATGATGATCCGGTTCTGTCCAATTACACTCGACGACCTCTACCCTTGACAGCATCTCAAGATATGTCTTCGGCATAAATGGGGTGACCTGGCACTGGATCTCTAGACACAAGGCCTTCTCAAAATGCCTCACCCTGACCTCTTCAACTAGAAATAGGTCCGAAGAATATCTTAAAAGGTTACTAAAATGGATTCCAAAATCTCGCACACTGGAGCTCCCCTATCAAAGGGTAATAAGCACATGGCGACTGGACACCTTCACGGTTGAGGAAACAAAACTCGACTCTAAACTTGTCCTGGAACTCCTCCAATGAGATAACTTACTCCTCGAGATCCCCGAGGAATATGAACCACCACTACCTCACTACTCTGCAAAGCATTGTCACAATCAAATAGACCCAGTGCTCCTTCCATGCACGGATTGAACTGAAGCCTATCTCGACCTCCTCTAACTAGTCTTTCGTGACAACGTTTGAAATGGATCCATCATACATCTACTGACTCTGGCACTAAATGTCTCAGAGTATCCTCCTCCAAGATTAATCATCGCCATCCTCTACCCAACGATGATCTGCTGGCACAGGCTACTGGACATCATCTCTGCAATCATTATGAGGACGTCAACCTGGATCCATACCATAAAAATAACAAACATTTAGAGCTCCTATTCCTAGAACATGGAAGACTCAATATTAATTGACGAATTGTTTTCTTTTATTCTTTTTTGGTAACCTTATCCAAAGGTCTACCCATTCAAACATTGGCACAAGGAATAATGATGCATGATACTTTCCCAGGTCTCTACCCTAAAACTATTATCACCTTGTTTAATAGCCATTGTAAACATAAAGGTCCATACATAAAATCATAGGGGGACCTAAAGGCCTATGTCTGAGCCGATCATCAATTTTTACATCAGTTTCTAAACTTGACTGACATTGTTTCCCTACTATCCCATGAAACCTCACCTATGAATAACACCAAAATCCATCCTATCCCTCAACCAAACCTCTCATACCACTCTGTCATGACCCCTCCCCACAAAGTGTACCCCTCCTTGGTCGGAAATTTGAGAAGGTAGAGAATGACTCCCCAAGTCCTGCGTACATTAGGCCCCAGGTTGGCGACTAGCACCGAGTGTATAGTAAACACAAAAATGGGAGGAATTACCCTCTAAGAGGACATAAGCGATAGAGAGAGATAATATAGATACCAACCAACTTCAAATAAATATTAAATATAAATTGAAACCCAAGTACACTTATTTAATGTCATACAAAACTACTAAAACTAAAAGGGGAAAACTACAAGTACCCAAAAGAAAGTAAAAAACGACAGCAACCACAAAGCCCAAACAGCTCCTGCATTCCCAAGACCGTTGAAACTAGCCTGATCCCCAACCATATCATAGTGACATGAAATATAGTTTATATATACATAGGGTGAGTGTATCAGTATACTCAGCAAGATCCTCCCCGAATCCTGTCATGAAAAAGTAATGAAAGCATGCTAAAGCAGAGTGAACAACAAGTGAAACTAACTCGTCACCTAATAGGTATAACTAGTTCCCAGACTCATCATGGATACTCTCACCAAGTAAAATATTCAAGAGTATATAATATAATAATGAATATCAAAAGTACCCCACTACTACTGCCCCACTGGTTTTCCTCTTTTCCCCAACGTCGCACATTCTAATCTTCTCTCTCCAAAAGTCTTTCCCAAAGACACCTGGGTGAAGCAACACAGTATCCACCTCATGAAACAAACCCACCACATCCACACAATAATGTATCTGGTAATTTTATGGGAGCCACCACAGTTCGCATAACGTGTATCATATGTCGAGCATTATATCTCAATCTGTTACATCCCACACAACAAGTAAGAATCCTCTAGCCTTCACAGCATATACCCATTACAACTATAGTAGTCCACATAAAACTATATCTAGAATATATGTGTGTGAATAACCACAAGCCGTTATATCCCTCTACACACATATATGGGGAAAACTAACAGTAGTGCCTACCCGCACAATTAGCTACCAAGATAAGAGAGTAGGGCCGAAGGGGGTAGTCAGCCATCTATCCTCTCACCAGAATGTTGGGGAAAACACCCACTAGGGATCAAAATCCCAAGGTGTCAGTTTCCCTAACTAACAGGTTGGAGTATCATATTGAAATACAAAAAGTACAGAATATACTATAGCTCACAACCACACTATGGGCCTATCCATGACTTAGACTCAACTGGAGCTAGCATCTCTTGGACTCTCTACTGCCACTTCTAATACTATGTAACCTATAAGCACACAACCATTTAAAGAGATTTATTAAATTACTTCAATACTTTTTTATTAGTTCCACTTTAGGTTATTTAATTATTTCAAAATTAATTAACCGTTAATAATTCCACAATTAATTTCATTAGAATCACAACCAAAGTAAAATGTCCCACTAAAATTGTAACCTCAGCACTGCGTTCCAATAAGCTCCAACCCCCTGGGTTAACATTGTTTATTAAATTATTTATTTACTGAATTACTTTCCCATATTCCAAAACAGTCTATAAAAACATTATATGCTATTAAACACAAGGGGGCTCATTATGGTCAGTATATGAACTACCCATAGAGTATTTTATGCCTATAGAAATAGAGTAGACCCATCCTCCCTTGAGAATCTAAACACGGAAAGCATGTGTCATAGCCCACTCTTATTTTCCCCTTTCAGAAGAAGGGTAAGAAAGACCAGCTACCTTGATCCGTGGGGAAAGTAAAGCATGTATCCAATTAAAGAATCAGGAAGCATCCAAACATTCATATCCAACTTGTTCCATCATCCATGATGTACTCCATGACAAGCACATGCATAAACAGATGCATCTCTCCACTGTAGGTGTCAACTTCTACCACAACCAATATTCCTCCCTTCCCCCACATATCACAACAGCGATCTAGTCTCACACTATAACACAAGCAGCAAGAAAACAAACATCATATCAAATAGGATCTTGGCCCTTAAACAAGCAAGAGGGTAACTTAAGACCCTATAAGGAATTATCTTTTATCAAACATCTAGTTCTTTAATAAATCTTGGATTTACCGATTTATTATTCGTAGGTTCCAAATTTGGGAATCCTAATCAGTAAACTATATCAAATAATTAAACAAGATTACTGCACTAATTTGATTAACATCAAATTACAACAAGACGAACCATGATTAATTTACATGCCTCTTTATCTTTAGCCAAACTATTAACAATTAATTTCGTCTTCATGTTCATTACCAATTTCTATCGAGAACAAAAAATCTAATCAAGAAAGCATAGAAAACACACTATTTAGTAAAAAAAGAGGCAATAACTTACGATCCATATCAATTTATTTATCCAGTTCAAAAATTTATTATGTCAATTCCATTTTCATCCAGTGGGATAAAACATGGTAACTATACAGTTGCACGTAAAATAAAAGAGAATCAAAAAATCCCCTACCTCAAATAGTTCATGATGTTCTTTATATGAGAACAAGCCACACAATGGGTTATGATCTCATCCCCTGTGACAACTGTATCCACCCTAGGATGTAGAGATACCACCACATCAGACAACACCAAATAAAATTCCATTAAGAACATTGGTGTAAAATTAAATTAAATGGGAAAAGAGAAAGAAGGAGATGAACCCGAAATAATGAAGATCGATCATACCTTATATCGAAGATTGATCGATATTGCTTGCGTTCATCAAAATAGTGAAGAAAAATCCTAGGAGGAAAGTTTGAATCTACAACTCCTACGGGATGGAATGAAAGGTTCAAGCATATCACGACTGATAACAGGAATATTTTGGGAGGAAGATATCCCATCCCTTTATAAGATTTAACAGAGTGGTGGTTTAAGATACATTGTATTTTCCAATAAGAGATGATCACACTAAGCCACATATTGTGAGAAAGTAAAAAAATCCCAACCTTTAATAAAAATTAATATAGGAGTTATTGCCTTTGAATTAGCCTTAGATTCCTTAAAATGACGCATTAAATGCATTTTATGTCAAAGAAAACGTCAAAGGGGAGAAACTATAGGAAGCTAGAAACACTGTTCATGAAATCAAAATTTGGAAGAGGAAAAACAATGTTCATGATCCTCACTATCTTAACCTCACCATTAGAAACACTCTTCATTAACTCAAAATTTGGAGAAGGAAAGAGGTCACTGTTGGTACCTCACTGTTCTTGAAACAATGTTCATGAACCTCACCGTTGGAACCTCACCGTTCTGAAAACACTGTTCATGAAACTCACCATTGGAACCACACCGTTCTAGAAACACTTATCATGAAATCAGAATTTGGAAAAGGAAAGAGGTCACTGTTGGAAAATCAACATTCTGGAAACACTACTTATGAACACAAAATTTTGCAAAGGAAAAAGTTCACTATTAGATCCTCACCGTTCTGGAAACCCTGTTCACGATCTCAAAATTTTGCAAAGAAAAAAGGTCAACATTGGAACCTCACTGTTCTCGAAACAATGTTCATGAACTCAAAATTTGGCAAAGGAAAAATGTCACCGTTGGAACCTCACCATTGCACAGTTCACAGAATGTTACTGATGACACTATTCACAGTATTTGAAATTTGGAAACATGTTGGGGGTAAGTCACCTTGACCTCCCAGAACACCTCAAACACCATATTTCTGCAATAGAATGGACCAGGGTGGTATGATCCATTACATAATTTCTCTTTTACATTACTATCATTACTTGTTTACAAAATTATTAGTAATTATTAATAAGGATAAACAATCTAACAAGTTGGGTAAACATTAGATAAGTGTATTTAGAAAAAGATCCCGACTAATTCAACACCCCCTTTATGTGGATCTAACTCTCATATAGAAGATCAATTCGTATTAGCACTAATTTTTTCCTTTTTGTTCCATATCATACAAAATGTCAATTTAGTCAATAGAATATGTATTATAATATTCAATGGTAGAAAAAACAATGGTTAGAATAAAAGAATTATATTATATCTTTTTGATCTTAGTTTGGAGTTTATTATATAACAATAGATGGTTTTCCACCTGCAGAGAAAAATTATACAATGTAATTTTAAAACTAAATAAATATTGTTGATAATGGGAAATTTTGTAATTAATTTATTATTTCTTTATATTAATTAATTTTCATGAAGGTTATGGTTCTTAATATGACCATTGAATCATGATACATACATGAATTTATTTTGAAGGGAAATACAAATGTGAATTTGAAAATTATATAAATTGTGAAAAAAAATTCTGAAATTTTAAGAGAAAATAATAATTTTTTGAAGAATTATTAACTAGAGATTATTATTTATTAATTATAATAAGATATTTTAGTGATTTCATGGATGAATCTATCATTTTCAAGAAACTCATGAGAAGAATTCGAAATAAGTTAGATTCTAAAATATCCTCCTTTGAAGAAAATGATGATTTATCACATGATGAATTGTGTAAAATTATTATTGATTATTATTTGATGAATACTATTATTTCCAGAAATACGATCAATAACTAAATGAATTTTGAGGTAATGAAAAAGTTAAAAATCCATATTTTATACCATAATTTGTTGGAACGTAGTAAATCATAAGAGAATTTATTCAATGAAAAATAAAATTATAGAATCATATATCTAGTTTATAAAATAGTCCATAAATGTAGAGTAATGTTAAATGGAATATAAAATATAAAATTTTCATATGTGGACTTATTTTTCATTTTTATATCGATTTTCTTAAAAATAATTCTAGAGGATAAGAACATGATTCTGAAGAAAACCCTTGATGGATTAAGTAGAACAAAACATCAAATGTAACACCCTGACCCCAAAATCTCAGAGCCAACGCATTACATAATACATTGGAATGATTAAGATGAATGAAACTCCTAAGGAATAATCAGTTTAGTAGTATTTAAGAAACAATATACATACATGAAAACCATATTACACTGGGAAAGATAACAAAATACAATACATAACAAAGACTAATAAACGACATCCACAGAAACTCAATAAATTGTATCCTCTTCATAACATGCTGAAGGTAAACAAATGAAAGGGTTAAGATATTATTATCAGTAATTGTTACATGTATAAGAATCATTAATCAATAATAATTGAATAATAAACAATTATAAAATGGTGAATAAATGAAAAACCCATGCCATTTATAATCAATGAATGAATCTGCATCCATAGGTTTTGTCAAAGTGAAAACCTCATGGATAGTAATAACTAAAAATGAATAATGAGAATTATTATTAATTGGACTTCATGTATCAAGAAAATGATACCACTATACTGTCGAAATAGTTTATGTCTATGGGAGGAAACCTTTCTAATTTTTGGAAACAAACTTGAAGGGCTTGTCGCTAACTGATTTGTCTCATGAGTCCTGTCAATGCATCGATGGGATATAGAGGGCTCCTACCTTAACTTAAAGCCCAAAGAATTATTTTTAAAAATATTTTATAAATGTACAATAATGCTTCCCAATATTTTTATAGAATAGTGGATATAGATTCATCAATACATCCATAGCTAAAAAAACATTCCAAATAGACACCGTATATAAAAGGGTATACAAATGAAGACAATATTCACATCCATGAAGCCAAAATAAGAATATATAATTTATTTACAATTAAAAATTAAAAATTTTCTCAAATGGTTAATGGATATACCATAAAAGTAAAATTAGGTGCACAATACCAAGTAAGTCTCAATGAAATTCAAATTAAGACAAAGTCCCTCACCATGTTGTAATCAATCGAGTCATATGAAAAAAAATTAATTACCACCAAATTAATCATAGAATAATGTTAATATAAAGATAATAATGATAATATATATCAATTTTTAGTACACAATACACCACATGTATGAAATAAGTGGAAAATAATGGAAATCTCGTATAATTCATAATGAGATAAGAAACACCTTACAAACATTTTGGCATGACAATGAGTGTTCTTGTGAGGTATTAATGAGAGGTAAAGGGGTACCCCGTTATTTATATATCATAATTCAAGTATGGGTGGGGTGATAAATCAAACCCCATCACTAGGAATTAAAAATTAAAGGACACAACATTGGGGGGATTCTTGAATAAAATTGAGGGGGAGGATCCCTTACATTATGCCCGAAGGTGATGTTGATTGATTTAAAGGACGTGAATAATCATGTTTAGCTTCATTAATTCATAAATCCAGAACCTCATCAGAATTTAATTGATATATTATAACATTATTTGGTTATTTCATTCCCTTTTTATGGGTTTAAGAGATTCAATTATATTGTTTTGGAAGCATTTTCTTCCTTTGTATTTAGGACCGATTTACTTGTATTCAAGAGTGGAAGTTCATTGGAAATGTGGTTAAACATAAATAATTGTAAATATATATTTTTAGTGACATTATAAATTATCTTATATTTATTTTGTGTTATATAACTTGAAGATGAATCATTATTTAAATTTATTTATAAATTATTGGTTTAACATGGCAGTTTGGTTCATAAAGAACTTTTTTTGTATTATTATTTTGTATTATGAGTTTTTTAGGATCATAGAACATTTAATTAGGTAAAATACATATATAATTATTTTTTTCGACCATTAAATAGGTTCCATGACCAGTCTTGATGATCGTAATGGAAATTAAAAAGCCGCTATCCTTGAATGTGATAATTTAACACATCTTAGACGGTATTTTAATTTTTAGTGTAAGAGGTGGGGGAAATAGATATGATGATGAAATATTACCTTAGAAAAATAAAATTATAGTAAAAGTATGGTACTATAATTACAATAGAATTTTGATGTGGGTATATGAGGAGAGAGAAAAAAAATAATGGAACTTGTAAAATAATTTGAAAGAAAAGGGATGAGAGGATCACCTCTTGTGTGCTCCTCCTTGAGAATATTAATAAGGAATTTGTTTTTGGACTTTTGGATATACCATACGGTCTTTAAAGTTGGGTTGGAGAATAAGGATATATTTGATAAGAATTTAGGTTAGACTTGGAGCATGATTGGTGTGGTAGGAAGAGGGGGGTGTTGGTTGGTTTATATAGTGGAGGGGAGGAGGGTTTCCTTAATATTATAATCATTAATTTATTACATCTACCCCAGACAAGAGTGAAGATTCCATGACCTATAATAGTAATAAGTGAATTTGAGATCGATATTTGGGTGATTACATCTCTCATGATTCTAGGAATAGTTAATTTAAATTATAATGTATATATAGGGTTAATTAATGTATTATACTTTTCACAAAAAAATAAAGTATTTCAGAAAAATCCAAAAAGGTAGCCCGAAACATTTTTTAACATGTAGAATCAAAAAATGAACTCCATTTTTTAAAAATGAATTTCAAATTATGATAAATTTTAATTTTTATTTAAAATCATTATTTAATTGAAAAATAATAATACTTAAAATATTAATCTTCATTTTTAAGGTTCCTATATTTATTTATACTTTTGAGAGTAAGGTTACCATTCATAAGGTTCATATTACTATTCCTAATGGTAGCTTACTATTCATAAGGTTATGTTAATATTCATAAGGGTGAGTTACTATTCACCTAATATTAACATGATTCCACCAGACTCCAAATATCACCCTGATCCCAACTGTGAATGTCTTTTTTTTCAAAATTCATGAAACAAAAGTGGAAAATTTATGTTTAATGATTAGGTTGTGACTATCTCTTAAATAACCACGTTTTATTCAATGAAACTTAGTGGTTTATGAAATATAGGCTATGAATATAATTTATTTAAGAGAAACATACAATAAAATGTTTGGGGTTTTATAATATTCCCACCTTTGGAAATTTTGTCCCCAGAATTTTTCATGTATAAAGCCCTCATAAAATTTATCGGTTGTTCTTCATCATAACATCCTCAGGATCTCATGTTTCTTCCTCCAAATTTTGGATTTTCGAAAGAACCTTTTCTAGGCGAGTGTTTCAATTTCTCAAAACCTTATCCCTTGTGTCAAGAATTTTGATAGGCTCTTGATAGTATGTTAAATCATGTTCTAGTTCTATTTCTTCATAGGTGAGTACATGCATTGGGTCTGGAATGTATTTATTCAACAATGACACATGTAATAAATTATGATCTATAGAGAGACGTGGTGGCATTGCTAAATGGTAAGATACAAATTCGATCCTTTTCATAATATCAGATGGTCCGATGTACCTAGGGATTAGTTTCCCTTTCAAACTGAAACTTAATACACCCTTCAATAAAGATACTTGTAGAAAGTAATGATCACCTACTTGAAATTCCAAATCCTGTATTGGTCTCTAGAATAACTCTTTTTCCTATATCAAGATGATTTAATATGGGCATGATTTTTCTTTACCGTTGATTTTGTATCTTCGATAAGTTCATGTCCTAAAATTTTCCTCTCATCAACTTCTTCCAAAAAAGTTGGAGTTCGACAACTTTTACCATATAATTCTTCATATAGAGCCATTTAAATTCTATAATGGATGCTATTAATATAGGAAAATTCCACCATAGTCAAATATTGATCCCAAATACCTTCAATGTCAGGATATCATGATCTCTAAATATCTTCTAGTGTTTTAAAAGTCCTTTTAGACTATCTGCTGGTTTGGGGGTGATATGCAGTACTCATGTAAAGTTCAGTATCCAAAGCCTTTTGGATAATTTATCAGAATTTTGATGTATATTGGGGATCTCGATTGGGCATAATCTATAGGGGTACACCATGAATTATTAAAAATTCATTAATATAATTTCTTGCTTGGCGATCAAGTGGTAAATCCTCTCTTATAGAAAGTAAATTTGCTGATTTTTTATGATAATAAAAAATCACACATATTGCATAATTATTTCTAGGTGTACTTAGTAGTCTTTTGAAAAAATCCAGCATAATTTCATCACACTTCCACATAGTAATAGGTAGAGGTTTCATCACCCCTCGAGGATGTTTTCTATTTGTTTTCACTTGTTGACAATCTAGGCACCTTCAATCATAGTCAGTAATTTCCTTCTTTATATTATCCATCCAAAAATGTGCCTTCAAATCTCTATACATCTTTTTCCTACATGGGTTTATAGAGAAATTTGAGCTATGACCATCGCCTAATAGTTTCCTTTTTATAGAAGTTATTGATAGAATGAATAGTATCTTCCCAAATTTCATAATTCCTTCTTCATAAATGATTTTTTCTAATATCCCATTCTTAACAACATTATTTTTCTTGTGTAAATCCTCATCATCAGATTGAGATCTTCTTATCTTCTCCAGTAAATATGATTTGCAAATAATATAAAATATATAAGATGTTCCCCCTTTATTAATAATTACCATATCCCTCTTTAGTATATCCATGAATATAAGATCGCTCTCAATCCACATTTGGGTCAGAAGTCCATGGTCTTTCATGAATAATGCATATTACACCTTATTTACCTTTCCTAGGTGGTAGAGAATTGAAAAATCAAAATATTTGAGTATCTCAAGCCATCTCCTCTGCCTCATGTTTAGTTATTTTTGTGTGAAAATTAATTTCAAACTCTTGGGATCAGTATATATCTCACATATTTCACCGTAGAGGTAATGTCTCCATATTTTCTGAGAAAATATTAATGTTTCTAACTAATCATGATATGGGTAGTTTTTATCATTATCCTTCAACTGCCTTGATGAATAAGAAATAAACATGGCTTATCTGTGAGAAAATTTACATTAAAATCCATCATAATGGATTGTAATGAAAATTTGAATTATCCTAAACATATCCCCCAGTTGGTTCAAACCATGAGTGAATCAAGACCCATTGTCATGTACCAGGATACCCCAAGTCAAGCATGGAATTCCTTGTCGATGTTTTCACACCTAGGTACATCTATGCCAGATCCACCTCTATCTGTTTGTATCCAGACAGAGATGAATTTTCTATAAAAATCCAGAAAATCTATTCCTTACCAAAATTACTAGATGTTAATATATGTTTTTCCTCAAATAATACCATAGGTCATTGTTCCCTAATCTAAATTTTCTAATCTAGTTTCCACATTTTCTAATAATCTTTCTCTAATACCATTTATTACACCTTATCCCCTCTAAACTGGATCTCGTGCATTACTTATTACAATGGCATGGTTAAAAAGAATGAAATACTGAATGAATGATTAGTTTAATATTATTGAATAATCTATATACATAGATGTAACTCAAATTACATTGGTAAAAGTATCAAAATACAATACATAATAAATACTAATAAAATACATCCACATAAACTCAATAAATAGTCTCATATTCATAACATGTTAAAGGTAAAAAAATGAAAGGGGTTATCTAAAATTCTAATGAAGGGTTACAAGTTGCAAAATCATTGAACAACAATAACTGTATCATAAAAAATATGGAATTATGAATAAATGAAAAACACACACCAATAATAAACTGAGAATGAACCTGCATCCATTGATTTTCTCATTGAGAAACCTCATGAATAGTGATAGCTGAAAATTAATAAAAAGAATGATTATTAAATGGACATTAGGTATCTATAAAATGATTCCACTATAATTTTGAATCAATTTAAGTCTATGTGTGGAAACCCGTATTATATTTGGAAACAAACTCAAAGGGTTTGTTGCCAACTAATTTCTCTAACGAGACATGTCGATGCATAGAAGGGCTATAGCAAGCCCCTCATATCACTGCAAGCCCAAATAATTATTCATAAATATATTTAATACAAGTACAATATTCCTTCCTAATATCCATATATAATAGAGGATATAGATTTATGAATACTTCCATAGCTAAAACAACATTCCAAATAAACACCGTATGTAAAAGGGCATACCGCTTAAGACAATATTCAAATCCATAAAACCAGAATATGGATATATAATATATTTAAAATTTTAAATGAAAAATGATATCAAATGGCTAGTGGATACACCGAATAATAATTATTAGGTGCACAATACCATGTACGTCTCAATGAAATTGAAATTGAGATAAAGACCCTTTCCATGTTTTAATTAATCGAGTCGTATGACCAAAAATTAAAACAACCAAATGAATAATATAATACTATGAATATAAATATAATAATGAAAATATATATCAAATTTATGTACACAATACACCACATGAAAGAAATAAGTGGTGAACAATGGAAATCTCACAAAATTAAAAGTGGGATAAAAACCCCTTACAAACTTTTCAGCATGGTAACGAGTGTTCTTGTGAAGGAATAATGAGAGTTAAAGGGGAATCCCATCATTCATATATCATAAGATAAGTATGGGTGAGGTGAGAAAACATAACACATCATTAGGAATTAAAAATAAATGGACACAACATAGGGGGGATTCTTTAATAAATGTGAGAGAGAGGATCCGTTACCATATGCCCGGAGGTGTTCTTGATTGATCTTAATGACCTGAATAATCAAATTGAGATTCATTAATTAATAATTCCATAAAATAATAAGAAATTAATTGATATATTATAACATTATTAGGTTCATTCATTCTCTTTATTATGGGGTTAAGAGATTCAATTTTATTGCTTTGGATGCAATTTCTTCCCTGATTTTCATGACAGGCTTACTTGTATTCATGAATGGAAGTTCATTTAAAATTGGGTAAAACATCTATAATTGTAAACATATATTTTTAGTGACATTATAAACGATCTTGTAATAATTTTGTGTTATCTTCCTGGAGGATGACTCATTAGTTAAAAGATATTGATAAATGCTGCTATTAACTTGGCGGTTTGGTGGATAATGAAATTGTTTTGTATTATTATTTTGTATTATGACTGTGTGATGATTAGAGAACATTGAATAAGGTAAACTAAGTTTATCGTGATCCAGTTATACCATTAAAAAGTTTTAATGACCAGCCATGAATATAATAATATAAATCCAAAATCCATCATTCTTAAATGTGATAAATTAAAACATCTTAGACGATATATTCATTTTTAGTGTAATAGGTTGGGGAAAAGAGATATGATGATGAAATGTTCCCTTAAAATAAAAAAATTATAGTTAATTTAATGTAATATAATTTTCATATAAATTTTATGTGGGGAGGTGAGGATAGACCAACAAAATAATGGAACTTGTAAAATAATTTGAATGAAATGGGAAGAGAGGTTCACCCCTTGAGTACTCCTCCTTGAGAATCTCCTTGAGGCCTTTTTTTCTGGACTTTTTGTGAGACCAGATGGTGTTGGACGTAGGGGATAATCTTAGGGAGATATTTATGCATAATTTATGCATGTCTTAGAGCTTTAGTGGTGTGGAAGGAAGAGGGGGTGAGGGGTGGTTTATATAGTTGAGGGGAGGAGGGTTTCCTTAATATTATAATCATTATTTTATTATTTATCCACATGGAAAGAAACAGTGAGGATTACATGACCTATAATAGTAATAAGTTAATATAATTTCTATACTTGGGTTCTTTCATAACTCTTGATGCTAGGAATAGTTAATTTAAATTAAAATGTATATATATGGTAAATTAATGTATTTTATTGTTCACCAAAAATTCAAGTATTTCAGAAAAATCCCAAAAAATCACCCAAACTATTTTTAAAATTTTAAAATCCAAAAAATTAACTACATTTTGATAAATAATTTTCTAAATATGAGAAATTTAATTTTTAATTAAAATCATTATTTAATAGAAAAATAACAACACTTAAAATAATCATCTTCATTGTAATGGTGTCCAAATTTATTTATACCTTCATGAGTAAGGTTTCCATTCATAAGTTTCATATTACTATTCCTAAGGTTAGATTAATATTCTTAAGGGTAAGTTACTATTCACTGAAAATAAACATTATTCAATCAGACTCCAAATATCACCTTGATCGTAACTGTGGATGTCTGTTTTCCAAAATTCAAAACACAAAAGTGGAGGATTTATGTTCAATGACTAGGTTATAACTATCTCATAAATAACTATATGTTGCTTTAAATAAACTCATATCTTTATGAAATATAGGATATTTATAGAATTTATTTAAGAGTAACATACCATAAAATGTTTTGGGTGTTATATCAAAGGAAAATGAAAAATCTAGTGGTGAAAATAAAAAATTTATAGCAAATAGAATTATTATGTTGAGTAAGAATATTGAGTGAAACTTTACTAATAACATCTCATCATAAGGTGAACTAATATAGAATATTATAAATATCCTTGCTAATGTAGAAAATAAGTTGGTAATTTTAGCATAGAAGAAGAATAAGTTAACAAATCTTATAGAGAGTATCAGTTGAGATCATAGATCATTTCATGAAATGAAAATAAATCCTGAAAGATATTAGAATGTAGTGGAATGAATGTTGATTGACTAATTTGTAAAGGAATAATAACCATAAAAATAATATGAGTATTTAGAAGATACTATAAACCAAAATTTTAATTTTTATAAACAATGACGCATAGTAGAGGATCAGGGTAAGAACCCTGCTACTAAGTAAGAAGAGTATTTGTAATCACTATTGATATTTCATGATGTTGAATGTACCATAACTAAGATAGGGGAAATATTTAAACAAGTGTTAGATATTAAGTCATAAAAATATCATGATTCTAAGAAACATCATTCTAAGAACCAGAGGAAATCATCACCCACTAATATAAGTGTTCCTATGAATTTTCTAACAATATATGTATTTGGTTTTTTTTTTGATAAACTATGAAATTAGAAAGTATGCAGAAAAATATACTATGTTCATGAATGTGAAAAATAAAATCTCTAATAATGTTACCCTATGATAGGAAAAAATACAATATAATCATTTAATAAACCTTACAAAATTTTTAAATGGAAATATATTGCTTCTATAGAAGAATAAGATTCTATTATTTTTTGTTGGTGAAATGGAATCAATGATAGAAAATAAAAATCCATTTCTAAAAAATGACCCCCTTTATAAAATACCCTAGAAATGTGGGTTTAAATTAATAATAATAGAAATAATTGATTATAAGATACATGATGAAATAATGGAAAAATCACTTAATTATACAAAGTTTCCACTAAAAAATCAATTTGGGTTCATAGAAAGTGTTTATGGAGGATGTGACTAACCAATTTACTATGACAATAAATGTTTGACAACTAATCCAATACAAGATTCCTATATTATGAATTAAAACTAGATAGGAATGATAAAGTTACAAAAATGAACTTTATTGCTTTGGAAACATTGAATACTAAAAAAAAGAAACCATGGATTTATGAAAATAGTATCTCCTCACACATAAAAATGGATATGGAAATATTGATAATTTTTGTGAAACAGGAAGGTGACATAGTTACATTCAGAAAGTATAGTTTGATATAAATAAGTGGAATTGGTATCCTAGAGTTTATATATATGAAAATAAAATATACAGAATTTATGTTTGTTTATAAGCTAAAACACAACCTATTATGTTTTAGAATATAATGTGATGATGGTTCAGAAGTTATATTTTGGAATGTTTCTTGTATCATTAGATGTGTGGAAGATATAATTTTTTTTACTAGAATGAAAATGGATAGTAAAAATTATTCAAAGTGGATATAATTTTTTACTCATGTAATTTGAGTGTTTAAGATGAAAATATATTGGTGTATTTATGAATTTTTAATATTTACTATAAGTATATGAGTATTTTTTCAAAATTATATGTTGTATGAATCCTACCACAATGAGAGGGGAAACAATATAATGTTTTGTTAATTTTTCTAATAAGGAATATATATATTAGATGGAATAATGAATTTCAAATCCAATCCTCCAGACCACTTGATCTGAGAAACTCCTATCATCATATGCCAATGAGACATCACTCAAAAAATATGGACTTATACTTAATCAATTTTATTAATGTATTCAATTTGATAAAAAAATATAATGTTTTAGGAAAATAAATCAATGGATGACTAAATTTTTAGGTTTTTCACCATGAAACTCCAATGACACATAAGATTTAATATAATCATGTTGATAAATGATAATTTAATGGAAAACAACATAATTGTTTTAGAATTTATTTCAGGAAACATGTAATCGAACACCAATATATTGCAAAAAACACTATTCAAAAAATTGAACGGGTGATAAGAAAACCCATTGTTTGGGTGAAATTGGATGAAGTATTGAAGATTAATTTAATCATTATTTTTTTATATAGATTTAAGCTCTTAGTATTAACGTTCATGTAAAAAGAGATGTTTTTTGGTCAGAATCTAGAATATATTCCTATAAAATTTTGTATATGAGAAAACCACTAGTGAAATATTTAAAACATTTTGGGAGTTGTTATTAAATAGATATATAAAATATTTATCTTGGAAGGGTTTATGAAAGTGATGAGGATGAAATTTTAATCACATATTCATTTAATAAAATAATTCTTAAATCTTGGAATATATTTTTACAAATGTTGGTGAATTGTTATGTTGTGAAAGTTATTGAGGATCCAAATATCATATAAATTTTCTTAAAATAGTAATGTATGATAACTTGAATACACCAAATGATAATAAAAAATCAATGATTACTATGATCCAAAAATTTACAAAGTGATTCATATGAATTCGATAATTAATGGGATATATAAATAATACATTTAAATTTCATAACATATTGAAATAGGATGAATATGAAAACATTATTGGAAATATTAAATATCCTTCTTAGACCTTGACAACTTTGATATTATTGAATCTGACATAAAGTATTTTATAGGTTTAACATGAGTTAGTTTTAGAGTTAGTTCTACATAAATAATTGTTACAAGATAGGAATGAAGAGTTAGATCAAGTAGAGAAAAATAAATCATAGGAACCTGATTGAAAACCATCATGATACAATATTATAGTAATAAATTTGGTGTTCCAATTTAATATGAATAAAATGGAATGATTTCAATTAACAGATGTAATTTTTCAGTATTTTATCTCAAGTGGAATGTTTAGGTTTCAGAAACACCTTTTCCCATATTGTGATATTGGAATCTATAATAATGATTATGGTTGTTGTAGAATATAATTATTAAAAATTGAATCAGATGGATGTTAATTAAAAATTATTTAAATAGGAAATTGAATTCAAAATTAACATTGAGAATCATTATTATTTATTACTTGTTAAATTTAGAACCATGATGGCCATGTTAATTAAATTTTTGTAGAGTTGAAACTATAACCTTGTTCCTCCCACACAAAATATGATTATTTCTTGAAACAATTTTGAATTTCCCAAGATAATATTAAGGAAAAATTATATTTAAAAGAGATGAACTAAGGTAAAATGATTTTTATTAATTATATTGATGATTTTTATTCATATCATATTGACATATAATATAATGACATTAATTTTTAAAATAATGGAGAACTATAAAATATCAATGTTTGTAAATTTTATATCCTTTATAGTCTATCATTTTCATCAAATGGAATGATTTAGCAGTATATAATACGAAATATAGGCAAGGGAGTTATCACAAAAGTGTGAAATGTCATATTAAAATGATGAATCCAATCATAATTGTTTTCATGAAAATGGGTCTGCTTAGAAAAGTGTGAATAAAATAGACTTTTGGAAGATGGTTGTATTTCTTTTCAATCTTACCACTTCAAGGTAAACCATTTTTATGCTTCTACACTGTGTTAATTATATCAACGTATTAAAAAATAATCGCACATATTACCAAAAAAATATTTTCTCATATTCATTAAAGAAACATATTCTAATGAAATATTTTTCAAAATTAATTTTCTTAAATAGATTCATTTTTTTAAATATGATTATTTTAATGGATATTTCAATGATTAAAAATCATTATCATGAGGAATTTTTCTCTTGGAAAACTGATTTTTGAGACTAAATAAAAAGAAAAAGAGTTTAGTGACATTTAGTAAAATGTAATAAGATTATGATACCACTAAAATTCATATAAAAAAAATATTTGGTTTAATTTTCAACAATATTATTTGAGAGTTAATGTTTTATAATCAATGATTATTATTTTTGATAATCAAAATTACAAAGATCTGTCCAAAAATGGCGTAAAACATTTGTGATAAAAGAATATTTATATTAAGTATAACTTCAATAATAATAAAGATAATGGTGTACATTTCATTACAAAGTAATTATGATAAATATAAATTCTATGATTCTTTAATAAAATATATTCCATGGTAATGGTTAGGGGAATTATGGATACAAGTGCATGTTTAGGCTCAATCACAGTATGAGTAAAATTTGCAATAATGTTTTACCCCAAATGTGATATGGAATATATTTTCAAAGGGGGTGAGTATGTACAAAAAATATTATAGGGGATCATATGTTCAACTCCATATATTGTTCATATTATGTTGTGGTTATCATATAATAAGCATAAAATTGATATAATATTTCTAAAGGGAAGACCAAATTTATGGTGAGTTTATCTTTTCATTACCACAATTTTATTCTCATTCATGGAAGATTAGGTTTAAAATAAATTACATTATTAACATGAATCAAATTAGAAAAGTTTCTTTTATAATGGACGTGATTTGATAAAAGATTAATTTTTTATTAACACGATTGAAAAAAATAAATTTGACTAAAAAACTATTCTGAAAATGATTTAATTGCTAAAATATATTGATAATATTTCTACAAATATAAAGGGGGATATTAAACATAATATTTTTTAAATTAAATATAATTATTGACACCATATATTCTAAAGAATGTTTTTTAGATGGGTGAGAATGATTTGGTAAATGTTAATAACGTTTTTTTATCATGATACATGATATGGTTATGATGTTTTTTTGGATTGGTAAAAAATACATATAATAAAAGGTGTTTTTAAGAAAACCATCAAATTCTAAACAAGGTGTATAATATCTTAATCCATGATATTTTTATCAAAAGGTATAGAAGAACATTGTAACATAAAGGAAAAGGTGAGATAATACCTCACATATATTTGTAGAAGAGGATTCTATGATGGTGATTTTAGGATGGACTAGACACATTAAAAATATGATGGTGATAAAATAGTATATAATATCCTGAAGGAGAAATGTAAAAAAAACCTTTTTGGATATATATTTTAATGAGCCACTAGATACATACATCTAGATAGATATTCGAGATAAGGTGTTGAAATAATACTATATCATGAGTTCTGTATGGGTATATAGAAAAGGATATTTTCTCACAACACAAATAAAAGAAATAAAAATATGAAGAATTCAGAAAATGAGAAGCCAGAATTATATTTGTTGTTGTAAAAATAGAAATTAGGATAAGTATAAAGGTTCATGAAAACATTATCAGGAAAAGAGGACTTTTCTAACATGAGTATTAAGATTCTGTATAATGTATTGTACTATATTTGTAAAATCACTTACACTGGATAGAGTAAACAGATATATCAATACATAGAGTTCATATAATTTACTAATGAAGAGGATTTAGGATAAAAAATATATGGAGTCTGATGTTATGAATAGTTTTAATAATGATAGAAATTGTTCATATCCATGAGGGGATGAACCAACAGATGATGAAATGTCTGAATTGATATATGAGTGGGAACATAATGGGGAATACACTCTTATACAGATGACCATCGGTCAAATACGATAAATATTATTAGATATTGTATTCAGATTTGTTTCACTTGGCTCATGTTTGAATTCAAAGATGTGTTTAAATTTTGATTAGAAGAAAGATAATTGGCCAATGTAATCTACATTAAGAAAATACTATATGTGATGTTTTCTAACTAGAAGGATTGTTTAGAACAATTTTGATTAAAAATATATATTTCATGATTTTTAAGGGAATTACATAAATCATTATAAATTCATTCAATCAGGTTAATTTTTTGATTTTATTTTTAATTGGATTTCTATCTATAATTGATACATAAGATTATATAAATTATTTAAATGTGATGTCAATCAGGTTTTAAAATTTTTTGAATCATTATAGATTTCATGGATGTTTGAGATTGTGGAGAATACCCTAAAATGCTTGAGAAGAGTCTAGTAAGTCTTATATGATCATTAAAATAGGTATGAGTTACTAAAATCTCATCTTTTTTAGAACATATATAATGTTGGTGTAAATTATGTGTAGAAACAACATTTTTCACACATATTAAAAAATGAATAAATAATGTTATTTCAACAGTTTTAGTTTGAAGCTGATTTTCTACATGTCGTGAAAAAATAGATAGAGGTGCATATGATTATTTAACCAAGAACAATTTTTTTTCATACAAATAGTTATTGAGAAGCGGTTCCAGACAATTCTATTATATAGAGTAATATAAATAATTTATTATTCACAATACTATTGTTCCACAAACATAAAATATTTCAAAAAACATGTAAAATTTTAGTGTTGTGTAATAGGTGGAGATTACTAGATGAAGGATAGACCAATAAAATAGGTACATATCAGATAGATATTTCTATAAAAACTATCCTAAACATATTGAACAATGTCATACTAATTAGTTATGGAATATTTTTAATGATTTTTTTAACTGATATGTTTTTACATAACCATTTGTATAAGGGGATATATTAATTGTAATAGGAGATATCCAAAAAAATTTCACTTCTTCTTAATATTTTATTAAATGCTCTAAATGGTGCTAATAAGGAAAAGATGTAGGATTCCACACTATTGACAAAAAATTTAAATCATGAATGCATTGTTTACTTTTTTTGACATTACATACATGTGAGATTATTTTAAATTATTGATAAGAATAATAACTATATCAAGTAGTGGTGGTCAATTTCATAGAAGTGAAATTGTAAACATATCGCCATTGCTTCACCCCCCAAACATGTTATCCTTTCAAATTACTATATTTTACATAAAAACATGTTCTTACCTATAATTTCATATAAAATCAAAAACGGTGAATCTCATTAAATCAGCATCTAGCTAATTTTGATAATAAAAACTCAAATATATATTTTTTTTGTAAAAAATGGCCATGCTTCTCTGAAGAATAATATATATTTTGATGTTTTGGGAACATGCAACACATCAAGAAATATAATCTAAATTTAAATATGTTTTCTTTGTAACTATAAAATACACATTTTATATAGGGAGGAATTGTTCCAATTAAAATACATTATAATAAGAATAAACAAAATAGGTTGATTTCAACTCACCAAAATAGGTCAATTTTTTACATAAACAAAAGGAAACCTACTATGAGATACAAATTAAAATGGTTAAGATTAACATGTTTATATAAATTCATTGATGAATTATTTTTTCTAAAAACATGATATTTATATTTTTAGTATCTCTAGATGACGTATTATCATTGTTGGGTATTCATGTAAATCAGGACATGTAACATAAATAATATTGCACATAATGATTTGTTAATGATCAATATATTTCCAAAAATAGTTTATAAAATCATTAAATATAAATTCAACATGATAAATAAATTTAGAATTATGTTTTTCATAGAAAAACTTTATGATCATTATATTGTCCATGGGATGTAAAATTCACCATACCTAGAGAAATAATTAAAGAAGATGTCTATATTTTATAACCAAATGTTTTATGGAAAACCAAGAAAAATAATGAGTAGTAATTCCATTTTCAATATGAGAATT
This sequence comes from Viscum album, assembly GCA_963277665.1. Lineage (NCBI taxonomy): Eukaryota > Viridiplantae > Streptophyta > Magnoliopsida > Santalales > Viscaceae > Viscum > Viscum album. The sequence goes on from OY728129.1 coordinate 1,289,018,408, forward strand.
TATATTTTTGTTAGAACGTGGGTTTTGAGAATGGTGGTGGGACCAATTTTAATAACGAATTTCAAATAAGAATATTTTTATATAGAACATCTAATTGGGATTATTTTGACATGTCTAGAGGCCTGATAGGTGTCTTTGTTTTTTGGATAACACATAGTAGCTTCGGGGTTGTAAATTATTTTATTGGAGGATAACATCCTAGTGTGTATCATTAATACTAAACAGTTCACCTCAACTATATGTATTGAATTTTATAAGTTTTTAGTTTAATAAATCTATGTGAGGTGATTAAGAAAACTATGAATAAGCCCTAATAAATTTCAGATTATTCTATTTTAGGGATTAGTTATTACAATTACGTGAAAAAACTTTTAAAAATATTGTATCTAAGGTACATAGGTCCATATATTTGGTCCACAATTTGGAAAATTTTTGTTCCAAACTATGAAAAAATTTAAAAAATAAAATTTTATGAAAATTACCTTATATCCTTTTGATGTTTTGACATGGTTTTCCATCCATCTGTGGGATGAGATATTGTGCATGATAAAATCTTTTTCATATTCTATTTTATGGTGTTCCTCCTCGAATTTTTTATTAATTAAGTGTTGGTAATGTATCGTATCAACAATAGCCTATAAATATTATTGATTTTGATGCTCACAAATACCCTTGTTTGTTTTACTAATGAAATTACATTATGTGTATTTTAGGAAATTACTATTCTTTATATTCCTTATTCTGGAAATATTTCAAGCTTATTATTCACGATGAATATTCTTCAAGGTGTTAGGAACACTCCTAATCATATTTTGGAAACATTGTTCATACCATACATTGAAGAAACATAACATAAGGAACAAACCCTACATTTGTATTATACCTTATAATGAAAGATCAACATATATGGATAATCAACCCTATATTGACAGAAACATATGGATAATGTAGCTTACATTAGAAAGAAAAATTACAGTTCAAAAAGAGAAATAGTTTGGTTAAAAAACCATACGTATGCAGGGAACCTTACATTTGAGAAGAAAATTTATGGATCATCAACCTTAGTTTTGTGATCAACCATAAATTTACAACATTACATTTGAAGAATGAATGCTATATAATTGAAACCTACATTTGTTATTTTTTTGTTTTGGGAAGGTACCCTATGTTTGACCATTTATCCCTGGAGATTTGAAATTTTGATTTTATCCATGTTTCATGCAACATACTTTGTGGAATATCAGGCCGATTTAAAGATAGTTTTCAAACAATTCAAAGATCATTATGATTAATTCAATGAATCGTATTAAGTGGAGAAATTATCTCTTATTATCGATGAAAGTTAAAAATACTCTAGGTTGTCTCGGGAAATTGAATTCTTATGATTAATCAGGCGATTTTTTTTGGATATGGAATTAAAAGACATGATCTATATTTTACTTCTATCTATGTATTTTTTCTATATATATATATGTTTGTATGATTCAATGAAAAAAAAATATTGAGAATATATTGATCCATACATTGTTACATTACTAAAACTACATTCTTGTGTAGATATTTTATATATCTACAACAAAATCTGATCATACACTTTTTTTCTATTGAAGAGGATGCAATGGAAATATACATTTTTAAAATTCAGTATTTTCTATAATTCTGCTACTAATATTTGTTGTTGTTCTTATTTCAAAGAACTTTTGAAACCGGATCACTTTAGAATTGTTTTTTCCAAAAGCCTTTTTTTTCTAAAGAAGAAGACTAATCTATAGTAATTTTCTATTCAACTATAATGTTCAAATAGAATCATTTATAATCAATATATTATTATTGATAGTTTCAACTGCTCATACTTAGTTTTGGTGGAGTATAATCTTGTTGATCTAAGCTGTGGTTTATCGATTATCTTTTATAGAACTAGAAGACAATATTTTTTAGACTAGTTTATAATGGTTTCAACTGCCTCCACATAGTTGTGGATTGGCCTTATGATATAAGGACATGACTATAGAAATTAACCAAACTCACAAAGAGAGTAATTGGTGGAGTAGACTAGGGGATATATATTCCCTAAACCGCTATAAATAGAAGTTTTTTGTATATTTATGTTCTTATCCACTTCTCATAATTTCAACAGTGTCCCACAATGTCCTACTGCTTATGAAATGTGGAAAACCATTGCAGTTTCATATAAGGGTACATACAATGTAAGACAAATGAGGTATGAAATAGTGAAAAAGAAATTTGATTCATGTTGAATGCTTGATGGAGAAAATATCCCTCAAATGAATGGATGTCTTATAGAAATTATTTATTATATTACATCCTTAGGTGATATGATCAAACAAGAAGATAATGATTTGAATGTACTATGAGTACTATCTTCTAAATGGAATGGCATATCAGCTGGTATTCGACAATCATCATCTATAAAAAATTTAACAATGAGTGAACTAATTCAGATATTGATGATGTATGAAGAATAAATTGTAGATGAAGATGAAGATCATAAATTCTTATTGAAAAGGGTAATACTGCTCTAAAGGTAATATCTCAGAAGCAAAGAAAAGGAATAAACATGAAATCAGAGAAAAAATTAATTTAGATACAACTTTTTCTGAAATGAATTTGGCTTAATTAGAAAGAAATTTTAGCATTTTTTATAAGAAGAATGTATGACTCATAAATCCTTTCAAGAGGGATGAGAATGGATCTATGGAATTTAGATTCTATGAACACATGAAATTAGGTCATATAAGACATGATTGTTCCCATCTAAAAGATGAAAAGAGAAAGACTGGAGAGAAATAAAAAAAATTATGTTTATGAAAATAATGGAAAAAGAGATGTGAAGTAAACTTGGAGTGTCTCTAAAGAGTCCAACAACTCATCAAAATCTGATTCAGAAAAGGAATAATCAAATCTAAAAGCAAATATGTGCTTCATGGGAGAAGAAAATAAGGTACAAACCTATTATTCATCTAATTCTCATTTTTGTTATTCAAATAATAAATTGGTTGCCTACTAAAAATTTATAGAAGGAAAATATGAATCCTTATTAATGAAAAGAAAATATTTAAAAAGTATTCCCAATCATATTTTGGGAGAAATATATTCCTTACATAAACAACATCAAGATTTAATTGAAAAAGTTAACTCATCTACCACAAACTGTGTTGATCATGAAAATAAGATTACATAATTACAATATGATGTAGAAAGTTGAAACATTGATCATATCTTTATTAAAAAAGGTGAAAATATTATGAATGAAGTTCTTGGTAAATGTGTCTGTAGAATGGAAATATTTGGTATATGAAGTAAAGGTGAAAAATCTAAATTATATATGAATTATTTTGATCCCAACTAAAAATGGTTACCTGTCATTTTTGTGGAACAGATGGGAATATAACAAAAAAACTTTTGTTTAAGAAATACTCAAATATATGAAATTAAAAATCATTTAATTAAAAATATATTATTATTAAAGTACATATGAGTTCTGGAAAAATAAAGTAGATTTGTATTCCCAGATCTAAAGAATAAGGGTGCCAAAAGAAAATATTATTTTAAATTTCCTTCACAGGAAAAAGTCACATAAAATGAAATGATATATTCTATATGGACAATGGATTCTCCAGGAATATGAGTGGAAACTCATCAGACACCAATAAACTAACTCAAAGAGATGGAGGTCTAGTAACTTTTTATGATAATGCTAAAGGAATGATAATTGGACATGGAACTGTTGGAGATCCAAGAAAAGTCTCAGTCAACAAGGTACTATTTTTACAAGGGTTGAAGCATAGCATGATAAGTATTTATCAACTCTATGATGATGAATATTATGGTAATTTTTCTAAAAATTATTCTTCTGTTTTTAATGTTAAACTGATTAAGTTTAGAGAACCTAGAGCTGATAATGATTATACATTAGATTTAAATTCCTTGTGTAAAAAATAAAGTGAATTATTATTTTGCTATGATAAACAAGCCTTGGATATGGCATAGAAGGCATGGTCATTGTAATATTTATTATTTACATAAATTATCTAAGAAATAGTTAATTTTTTATTTAACTAGTCTTATGTTTTATAGCGAAATATTTTGTGATGCATTAAAAATTGACAAGATACAATAATATCCCTTCAAATATATTAACATTATTGCCAAATAAAATCCTCTAGAACATATCCACATGGATTTTTTGGACCATCAAGAGTATATAGTTTGGCTAGAAAATTATATGTATAGGTTTTAGTTGATGATTACTCGAGATTTACTTGGACTTATTTTCTAAAACATTAAAGTGATGCTTTGCCAGTTTTTAAAAGCTTCAATAAATTTTTTCTAAATTAAAGAGGTATTAAGAGAATTTCATTATGAAGTGATCATGGTGGAGAATTTTAAAATGAGAAATTCAATTCCTTTTGTTCAAATATGGTTATTAAATATAGATTCTCTATAGTAAGAACACCTCAAAAAATGGAATTGTGGAAAGATGAAACAGAACTATTAAAGAAATGGCTAGGTCTATGTGGATTGAATATGGTCTACCTACCGACATCTAGACCGAAGCTATAACCATAACCTTTGATGTCCTAAATAGAGTTTTAATTTGTAATATTTTCAAAAAGGAACCTTATGAACTTTGGGATAATAGAAAACCTAAGGTAAAGTACTTTAATGTTTTTGGATGTAAGGTGTATATCCTGAAGACCAAGGATAATCTTGGTAAGTTCAATCTAAAAGATGATGAAGGAATATTTTTTGGGATATTCTTATACCTTTAACTCCAATAGAGTGTTTAATAAAAATTCCAGTATTGTTGATGAATCATTTCCTCTGATGTTTGATGAAACTTGCCCTTTTATTAAAGATAAAGATCAAACTGAGGAAACTATAGACTACTATATCAACATGAGACTGGATAATATGAAAAATGATTTCGAAAATGACATAAATAAAAATCAGTCCAGTTGAGAAGAACAAGATACCGATGAACCTAATATTGTTTTACCTAGACAGTCTATAACCTTAGAGAATAATCCTTTAGAAACTGTAATAGAAGACCTATACATAGGACAAAATAGAAAAAATACAGTAAACCGTGTTGAATTCTCTACCATTCTGTATCAACTAGAACCTTAATCTTTTGAATAATCCTTTAGAATATGAGATTTGTGTGTTAGCATTACAATAAGAGATAAACCAATTCAAAAGGAATGAAGTTTGGGAATTAATTGAAAGACCATTATATTATCTAGTTATAATAAATAAGTGGGTCTTTATAAATAAACTAGAAGATGAAGGGATTATAACTATAAATAAAGGTATATTTTTAGCTAAAAGATATAATCATTAAGAAGGTATATATTATGATGAAACATTTACCATGTAGAAAGATTATAAGAAATAATAGTTCTTTTAGCTTATGCATCTTATATGAAAATTAAATTATATCAGATGGGTGTTAAATCTACATTTTTAAATAGATATTTAATTGAGGAGGTTTACGTCAAAAAACATTCTAATTTTGAAAAATATCAAAAACCATATTCTGTTTTTAATCAAAATAATTCTCTCTATGAAATTATACAAGAACCTAGATATTGGTATGAAAGATTAATTTTATTTCTTTTAAAAAATGGATTTACAATTAGAATGGAAGATCCAATAATTTTTAAGACAGCCACTTGTTCTAATATATTATCTGTTCAAATCTATATTGATGATGTTATTTTTGGTTCAACGAATAAAAGTCATTTTAAGGATTTTTCAAAAATTATGCAAACCTAATTTGAAATGAGTATGATGGGGGAATTAATGTAATCTTTTGGACATAAAATTTATCAAAAAAGATATAGAAATGTTTTTAACGAAAGTAAATATATAACTGATTTATGGAAAAAATTTTGTCTCTAGAACAACATGACATATTCAACTCCCATGTGTACTAATATAGATCATTATTAGGAAAAAGCTGGAAAACTAGTGGAAAACATGTTATATAGAGGTAAGATTGTTAGTTTAATATATCTTACTACTATCAAACCTGATATTATATTTTCAGTATGTTTTTGTGCTAGATTTCAAAAAATCCTAAAGAATATTATCTTATTATTATCAAAAGTATTTTTAGATAAATAAAGAGAACAATTTTTCAATCTCCTCATTATCCAGAAACATAGGATTTTAAATTAACATCTTATTTAGATGATAATTATAGAGGTTGTAGATTAAATAGAAATTCTACCTTAGGAACCTGTCACTTGTTCAGAAAAAATTTAGAATCATGGTCAAGTAAGAAACAACAGTCAGTTTTTCTATCAAGAACAAAAGAAGAATATATATCTATAGGAAGTTGATGTGCACAAATATTGTGGATGAAAAACACACTAATGAACTTTGGAATATATTTTAATACTACCACGCTTTTATGTGATAATACAAGTGTTCAAAATATTTCAAAAAACCAATAAGTCATTCAAGATCTAAGCATATTGATAGTTGAAATAATTTTCCAAGATATTATGTTCTAAAAAAGGATATAACTTTATAATTTGTAATTACTAAATATCAACTAGATTATATTTGTACTAAACCACTTCTGAGTGTAAATTATGATTTCATTATGGGGTAGTTAGGTTTATTTAATTTTTAAAACATTAACCTTTTTAATCTTTTTAATATAAAAAATTAATCTTATTGTATTATATTTATTTATTATCATTTATTTGTGTTAAAATAATTTATTGATTACTTTAAATATAATTTTATTTAATATATTCTTTTCATTGTACATTTTAGTTAATTTATTTTAATCCTAAATTTATTTGCATCGCGTGCTTTAAAATTTTTTGATGACTATCTTATGTAATGACACATGAAACAAGGGATTGTTAGAAACATTTTGAATACCAATCCCTTTTTGAATATTAAACCCCTTGTTTACCCTAATCTACCTTTACGTACATCTATTTTCCTTGGAATCGAAGAAAACATGAAAATCTAAGAGCTTTTGTTTCTAAAAAATGAAAAAATAAGATAATCGAAGATAGTCAAGCCAGTGACCCAAATCGTCTGAATGATTCTAGAAGAATGATTTTGCTTGGTAATATAGTTGATTTTGAGTGGACCTATAAAACAAATTTACTTTTAATGTAAGAACTATCCTTTCATAGATTGGAATCTATGTTCATTGGGTCGAAATCAAAATTACATTATAAGGTAGAACATAATTCATTCTATAGTAGTGTTAAATTTATTTTTTGTTATGTTGAAGACTATGTTTTTTCAATTATAGAAGATAATGAATTTTCATTTTCTTTAACAAAAAATTATAAAATCATAAACTGTCCTCATGAGGGAGGGTTTCATTTCTATCTATGTACTATCAGAGATATGGTCTATTAATCTGAAGACATTATGTATTTTTTTGTTTGGCTCAACATATGTTAGAAAACTATTTTTCAAGGACCTTAAGGCAAACCATAAAATATTAGTTAACTTTATTAAAATAGGATTTTCTCCTAGAATGTTTATGTTGGAGAATATTTTATCTCCAGTCATGTATATCATGATTCTTTTATTTAGTGAAATAATGATGAATTTTCCAAGGTATATGTTCAGAAATATAAATTACTCCTATCAAGAAGATACTAGAAGGACTTTTTGTCATTATGGATGGATAATTTAACCAATTATTTTAATAAACAAATAATTCAATTAATATATTTGTGAATTAAATTTCATCACATCAACGTTATCAATTCAAGAACATTAAGGAAATTTGGTTTTTACTAGAGTACAATCAATGGAAAACTCTTATGAGTTGGTGGAGATAACCCACAATGACCGGGTTCTTTTTGTTAGGGATAGAAAAGTGAAATTGGGAATGAATGGATTGGTGAAAACCATGATGAAGGTCTTTTGGATCCAAACCATAAATAATTAGGGCTTATTGTTGATATAGAAGAAGAGGAAGGAGAGACTGTGAAAGCAGAATTTTTTGTAAAACCACAGAAAGTGTAGATCCACCTACTATAGAACTAATGTTGGTTTCATGTGAGGTTACCAGATCAATACGTCAAGAAGAGACTATTTTCAAGGAAGATCAAAAGGATACAATTTAGTTAATATATTTACAGACTATTTATTTATCAGTTGTTCAGGAGGAAGAACCATCTATTCATGGGGAGAAATATTTGATTAGAACTAAAAATGTGGGTATAGAGATTGATGAGAATTTATTTTGTTCTATTTTTTATCATGTGGATGGAAGAAATAAATCTAAAACTATGAAAAAAACTGAAGTTCTTGATTTATTTTATTATTCAATTGAAATTCAGTTTAAAACCAGGTGGATAAGTCTATAGAGAAATCTCCTTCAAAATCTCTAGAAATTGTGGCAGTTTGTCGGTCACAAAATCAAGATCAAGGGACATCTGATTATATATAAAATTGGGATGAGGATATTGTAATGAAGTTTAGTAATTCTCATGAAGAGAATGTTAATATTTAAAAAGAGTAGGATTTTGCAAATAAAAAGTTCCAGGATCATCATGAAAATCATTTTTCCAAAAAATAATATAATGGATTTAAATGAGAGATGCTATATGAATTTGGAAAGATAAGATCTGAAGTTCCTTATAAGACATGATTTACTTATCTAAAGTGTTATTTGGTGTGTCAATTTGAATCAATCTATAGTACTATTGGTCAGACCAATACAGATACCCCTACTTCTACTACCAGTCCAAATCTGATTCGATGATTTCTTGCGATCACCTCTGTCATGGTCGATATAAATTACCATCTTCAAAATATTCAGTGTAATGGTGACCCTCTATTAGTTCTATAGAAAAATAAGAAATTTATAGTTGACCAAATGACATAGAGTGAACCATGCATTGGATTTATACTGAAAATATTCTCAAAAATTTAGATCAGTTTGTCCAGTAAGAGTAGAGTTTTCATGTATTTTTGAAAGCCAATATTGATCATAATTTTAATACTAGTAATGATTCCATTATTTTAATTATCCAATTAGGGGATAGCCTGATAAATAAGTTGCAATTATAGATAGATGAGTTAAAATATATGTTGGAAGCTTCTCAAAATCCGTAGAACCTTAACCGAGTGAACTCCTACACAATCTTATGTACCCAAACCATTTTAGCTAACTAAACAAGTTACTTAGTCAATCTGATTATTGTGTTAATAGAAAATGTAATCAATAAAATTTCCCTATTTATATATTTTTTTGTAAATTATTTCTTATTATTTTATATTTATGTCGAGAAGTCAAAAATACAACCTTATTTATTTATACTCATTATTATAACATTAACATACCTATATGTGAGAAAATAAAAGTGTTTTATTCATTTTTTCACTATCTTATTGATCTCACGAAAGGGGGAAAATTTGGAAAATACAACATTTCTGTTAATAAAATTAACTCTATAAAATCAAATTTTGAATTGTTTTCTTTTCCATTGTTTTAAAAATTAAAAATTATACTATAACGATTGTGGGTTTTGTGATCATCAAAATGTGGGAGATTGTTGGGAATGTATTGTCTCAACAATATTCTATAAATCTTATTGATTTGGATGCTCAAAAATTCCCTTGTCTGTTTTAAAAATTATAATAATTTATGTGTATTTTAAGAAATCAATATTCTTTAGATTCTTTATTCTAGAAATATTTTCAATATTACTATTCACATGGAATATTCGTCAAATTTTTTGAAACACCCATAACCGTATTCAGGAAACACTGTTCATACCGTAAGTTGAAGAAATGTATCTTATGGAAAAAACCATATGTTTGTATTATAACTTATGTTGAAAGATCATCACTCATGGATAATAAACCATATGTTGACAAAATCATTTGGATAAAGAACCTTAAGTTTGGATGAAACCTTACGTTTGACAAAGAGAAAAGGTCTGGATAAAGAACCCAACATTAGTATAGATACTTATATTTGAGAATCAAACAAATCGATCATCAACCATAGTTTTGTGATCAAACATACATTGTCATTATTATGTTCAGAGAATGAAGACTACGTGGTTGGACCCTACTTTTGGCATATTATTGTATTGTGATGGAAACTTACGTTTGAATTTGCATCACCAGAGATTTGAATTTACGACTTTATTATAGATTCCTACAATGGTAATTACAAAATATCAAAATGGTTAAAATATAATTTTCAAAAGAATTAATGATATTTTGGTTTAATTCAAAGAATCAAATAATGTGGATAAATTCTCTCATATTCTGGAGGAGATATATGACTACTCTGAGCTGTCTCAAGAATTTGAATTCTTATGATAAATCAGGTGATTTTCTATTATTTGGAATTAAAAGATAGGCTCTCTGTTCTAGTTCTATCTATCTATTTGTTATATATATATATATATCTGTGTGTATTATTCAAAGAAAGGAGTTATATGTTGAGATATATATTGATCCATATTTTTAGTAATGATTGAAACTACACTCTTGTGATGATATTTTATAGATCTACTTCAACAATTTATTAGATTCTATTTTTCTACAGAAGATGCTATCGTAGAAATATAAATATTCAAAATTTAGTATTTGTTTTAAGTATACTGATGCTATTCACTACTGTTCTCATTTCAATGACCTTTTTCAACCAAATCACTTCAAAAATGTTCTTTCCTAAAGTAAATATTTTCTGAAGCATAAGATTCATCTACCCTCAGTTTCTGTTCAACTATAATGTTCTAAAATAATCCTTTAAAATAAATATATTTTTATTGACAGTTTCATCTAATCGTATTCAGTTGTGGTGGAGTATCATCTTCTCAATCTAAGATATGGTTTATTGATTCTCTATTAGAGAACATGAAGATGTTGTGTTTTAGTATTTTTTTTGTAATGTTCTCAACTTTCTTCACTCAGTTGTGGACTGATCTTATGATATGAGGACCTTACTAGTGAAATTCATCACACTTTTAGATATAGTAATTGGTGGAGTTTACTAGGGAAACTATATGCCCTGAATCACTATAAACAGTCGTGTTCTATATTTCTGTTTTAAGATGCTGCTCAAAATTTCATAAAGAAGACAATCATTTCTCACTTTCATAATCATCAGTCAACATCAAGAGACCTAATTTTAACAAATTATGAAAATACAAAATTTACCCCCATCTTGTGTATATTTTTCTATTTTGACCAAACATTAAGTTCCATCACTTGAGTTAGTGATCATTTTTGGAATTTATCTCCGATATTCCTAAATAATTGTTTTTCTTTCTCTTTATGTTATTGTTCTATATGTTTTGGGTAATACTCCAAATTTAATATTTTTATGGTCTTATGATTTCATTGATTTTGAGATGATCCAATGTATAATATTATATGAGTATAGTGTTCAATGAATAATTTTGTTAATACCATATACTAACCCATAGTCTTCATTTAGTTTTTGAGGGAATATGTTGTGTGGTCTCACAAATAAAAAATTTTAATTAGAATCAATTTATTTATTTATTTCATTATTTTTTATATATAGAATTCCAAATTCATATATTTGACCTCATCATCAGTAGTTCTAATAAAATTGTTATCCATGTTTCAAAATGATTTATTATTGGAATAATGTTGTTTAATTTATGATTTTGAAATGGAATTTCACAACAAATTTTTTATTTTGAAATGGAATTGATCATTGGTTCTAGTATTTTTTAAAGAATAATTTTGTTTTGAAATTTTTATTTTGGTTCTTCTTATAAAATTTGGATATAGTATCATGTTTTTAAATTTTAAATTTTTTAAATGAATAAAATTTTATTATTATAAGTGTGATTTTTTTGAATTTAAATGGGATCCATGTGGCTTGTCTAATATAGAATGATGACAAGTGTTCATTATTTTTTAATGTTAATTAAATAATATATTGTTGGTGGAAACTATTAATGTTATAGAGAAGGTATTATAACCCTTAATCCTTATGAATTCTATTTTTTTATTATAGACATGTTAATGAGTTTTCTAAATATAATTGGTCTGATTGTTAAACCATAATAAAACATAGCCCATAATGGATATAGTAAAAGATGGTTAACCTAGGGTGAACATGAACGTTTTTGGAATGTGGATACCTAGAGTTATCCATAGGTAAACATGACTCCTAGAGGATTTAGATACTTATGGTAAATCGTGGTATAAACACAACAACCTGGGTGGATGATTGGGCTCTGAGGATTGGTATATTACCCTTATATTCTAGTTTGTTGTAAATATGTATATATTACCCCTCATAGGGAGTGACTGGGATGGAACATACATCCTAATATTTTAGGGGGAACCCATGTATATTGAAATAGGTTTTTTAATTTTAATGGTGTGAACATGGTCTTAAAAAATCATAATAATTTGTTATTTTATTTAAATGTTTAATGACTATTTTCAATGGAATATATTTTGGTCCATTGAATATAATTTTATGGTAAACATATTTTATGGGAAACATTGATGATGTGATGCTTAGTTTTAGTCAAACGACACTTATAAATCCATGGTAGTTGGGTTCCCAAGAAGAATTTTTTCCATTATAGATTTATAGTTAGAGGAAGTGATCATTTATTGATAGTATTTTTGGAATGTTATGTTGGGGATGTTTACGAAGGTTCTGGGTCATGCGTTGGACCATTTGGTGATAAACCATATTTTATTTAATTTTTATTAATCATTATATTTAATCCTTCCTTAGGGGATATATTCTGAGAATAATAGCATAATTATTTATTTATATAAAAGTGATATTTTTTTAATTCATAATCATTTTCTAGTTATCTAATATAGTTATCTATTATGGTTTATATGATTTATAAATTTTTTAGTCATTTATATAGCAACTAGATTGAATATAATTCCATTATGAACTTATAGGACCTCATTTCCAGTCAAAATACACTATAATATGATGATATATGCTTCAAGTTTAAAACATTCAATTTATCAAGGAACTTTTCAATGGTTTGGGTAGTATGACATTACAAAGTGGAATTAGATATTTTTATTTAATTTTTAATAACTATAAATGATTATATTTTAGATCATGAATGTGTTAGGGCCTTCAAATTAGCTCTTTCGTGAGAGTGATTGGTCCACTCAAAAGGGAAACCTCATATTTCTTAGAATGGTATTGGATTGTAATTGATTTTTCATTATACAGTTGTATTTTATTTTCACGTTGATTGATGCACATGGTTTTCATGTTTTTGATTGATGATATTTACTATAATATATCGGTATGGAAAGGTGTTGTGATTTCCATAATATAAATTTTAGGGATGTATGGATTCACATGTCATGTATCATTCTATGTATATATAATTTATATATCACAAGCATACAATATATGGTTCAAACTGTTTAGTGATTACTATTTTCTTATTTATCTCTACCAACTATTTATAACTAGGGTCTAGTAATTAGGTGTTATTCATTTCCTGATTCCATGGAATTATATAAAGTTTTACCCCATATAGGTTAAATGAGTCATCATACTTTTCAAATTCAACTGATGAACCATGATATAAATGTGGATGTAAATGGATTTTTAAATGATGGTTTTTGTTTAATAATGTTATTCTATGAAAACAAATAAATTTTTCCCACTTTCTATTATGAATGAAGTTTGATATAATAACTCTACAAAAAAATTTGGGATCTTAGTGTATTATTGAATGTTTTGATATGCGATACCTATAAAATGATGATGTTTTAATTATGAATAATATATAGCATTGTAATTTTAAAATTGTTCATTATAAAATTATAATGTTTCATGAATGAGTTGTATAATGTGTTGGTTTTTATAAATACTATTTAATGTCAGAATTTTTTAAAATGTGTGTTTTTATAAAAACAATGTAAAATATGTGTTATATAATTATTTTTTGGCCTATTCTAAAGAGTGATGTATTTAAAATAATATCATGGGAACCAATTTATATGGTGTTAGAGAAATTGTTTATATGGATTTACATGGTGGATCAGTTGTTGGGGTTTCTAAGAGATCCCAATTTTTGAGTGTTTCTATGGAATGTGTCCAGATAGAGGCTATGTGGGTGGTGGAACTTTGGTATATATAGTGTTTAATGATCATGAAAATAGTTTAGTAGAGAGATAGAGATTGAGATCAACCAGCCTGGAAAGACCTTCATGATATATGGAATTTTGGATAGTGAGTCCTACACTGGTTTTATTTTCTTAATGAGATATAATGTATTTGGGTGTGGAAATTCGGGATGACTAGTAGAACCTTTTCATTCATAGAGGTTTGTGTTTGAAATGGGAATAGAAATGATCATTTTGAATCATGTTTAGTTTTTTGGGATCCCCAAGTGATGTCTTATAATTTCAATGTATTATTGAAGATGATTCTTGGGAAAGTGACATCCCATGAGATATGGATTTAGTGAGAGAATGGTCGATGTGATAGGTTGTTTGACCTAGCATCCCTTAAGAGTGACTCATGTTTGGTGAGTCATTTACCAGAGGTATATGAGGGAAAAACCAGTACAGGGTTAGCCAGTTCCGTTGAATACCTCTAGGAATTTAACAAAATTGGTCTAAAATTAGACTTACATGATTAGTGAATGTTTGAATCTATTGAGTAATTGTATAGTTACAGTTGGGAATCGTGAGTGATGGCCCCTTGTGACTAAGTCAGGTTTTAAGGGTAGAAACATTCAAATTACTAACCCTAATAGTTGTGGATGTTATTTCGGTAGTAGTGTCCATAGAGGTATGCTGGTTTAGTTCTGATAATAAATCATATAATGGAGAGCAATTATGATGTTATCCATAAAACATCCAAGGCGTTAGAATTTATTTAATATATAATATGGTGTGCCTGTAGATGGTGGAAGATACAATCCATTCATATAGTCTTTTTTTTGGGGTTTCTCCTGGTTCTGGGATCAAGGTCACTCAACTCATAGTGTATATAGACAGTTTTGGGAAAAAAACTCTAGTAGAGCATGCGAAACGTGGGTCTCAATGATATTAGGTTGTAGTAGAGGTAAAAGATGTTGGTTTACTATAGAATCAAAATAGAGTTTTTAATTCAAATTTTAATTGTATTAGTTAAATGATCCATGTATCATTCCAATTAATATCATTATATGATTTATAAATGATCAATATATGTAATGAAGGTAGATTCATAATGATAATTTGGTTCATGAATGTATTGTAGATGTTTATTGGGGGCATGGTCGGTTCCAATTAGAAGTTCCTATTATAGTAGGGTAACCATTAATTGGATGATGATATAGGTTTTATGAGGTATATTTTTAAAAAATTTATTTTGTACCAATCAGAATGGATGATGTTCCTTCATGGATTAAAAGGCCATGTAATGATTGAAAAATCATGAACCTGATGTTGGGGATGATATTTTACTTGATTTTTTATGATTGAAGGGGGAAACACTTGTTCCATAGTAGTGTAACATATCTATGATGCATTAATTATGTGGTTTCAGGTGAATCTACATGGTGGGGAGAGTACTATCAAATGATTCGGAGAATGACCCAAAGTTATAATTTTTTGCTATATATATGTAAAGAAATTTTTATCATATCAAAATAGGATTTTTTTTCTATTTTTCCTTAGTGATTATGTGGGAGATGTATAGCTACATAGTGAAATAATTTTTTATGACATATAATATTTTAGACACTAATTTTGAGGGTTTTAACTATTAGAACACGAAAAACGAAAATGTATGGTGACAAATCATCATATTGGTCATGGGTCTGTAAACCTGAGGTTAAAAGGTTGTTAGGGTGAATTACTATTCATTGGGATTATTTTATGGACCTATATGTTAGTGAATGGATGTTTTTTATATAACATGGATTCTATAGGGAATTATTGAGGTTAGTCTCTTCGATAGTTGGGTTGGATTCAGATTATTATTTTTGATTTTAGGATAACTGGTGACATGAATTTGTTTTAGCATGGTGGAATGTATGTTCTTGGGTGGCTGTATATTGAATAGTATGGATGGGTACTGATTCAAACCTGGAAAATATACCTGAATATCATGGTTGTACCAAGTATTTTGATTATATTGACCATGGAATACCATTGGAGGTAATTTAATTGTAATCGGGAGTTCTAAAAGGAATTGCATCAGATAAAGACATGTGTAGACATCCACTGGTCAACCAGTGGATGTCTAACAATCTTCTTTGTTGTGTTGTTGGAGGTATTGACTTAGAAATTTCTTAATTATTTCGTATTAATACTACATGTGTTAATGGAGATGTTCAGGAATTTTCATGGTAATATAGGCATGTTTAGGTCATAAATGGGTGGTAGAGGCACATCAAAAGTTTTTTAATTTTGGGAATGAATGTACAGACCATAGTGGATTTTTATTATTCTTGTTTGGATTATTAAGGTGTAATTCAATTAGTACTGGGTGCTCCATTAAAAATTTGGAGATAGTGTTTGTTATTAAATTATGATAGTGCGAGGTACTATCTATCAAAACTAGATTTCATGAGATAATTTCTATGGAAGAGACAATAATTTTCTAGGATGTCTATTTAACGAATGCACCATTATGTCTCATGATATAGAGGATCAAGTAATGCCAGTCATTGAGATTTCATAATTATAGTGAGATATGGTTCGGTATTACGTATCGTTTTGTATTCTATTGGGATTTTTTATGAACTCCAAGGCTTATGGATTTGAACATTCATTTTTGAATCAAATTGACAACATAAATCTTTTTCTTTATTTAGTTTTATGTCCATTAGAACTTCTTGGGGAGAATAAGTGTTATGGTGGGATGTTTGTAATTCCATTTTAGGTGAGAATTTTAATTTTATTTAAGAGTATGAGTTTTGATATTGGTGATGGGGAAACTATTAAAAATAAGATTTAGATATAAAAATTTAGAGGTATAAAATCAAAATGAGATGTGTTTTGATTTCTTTAGAGGCCCATGATTTGTCATGGGAGCTCAGATAAAAGTAAGGAAATTCTTGGTTTTAAAATTTATTTTGGAGACATAATCTCCTTGGGTGCATGATTATTAATCAATTAGTTCCAAATTTTCACCATAAAAATGTTCCTTGGTTTCTATTGATACATATTTATTTTAAATCATGCAATGGGATTTTGAAAACATTGAAAAATTCTATAATAAAATCATAAATGTTTAATTGGATTTATAAACTTTTGTGAACTAACAACATGGAATGGTGTATCCAAAATAGTGAGGTCCACACTATTAGTGCTTTTAGTAAATATTCTCTTCTAACCCAAGTAACTATATGGTAAATAATTTTAATTTTTTTAATATAAATAAGATAGATAAATTTTATATATCAATATTAAGTTTTAGTTATTCAATAATGAATGAGTTTTAACTAAACAATGTTCTTATAAGGATTTATTAAAATTGAAAATTTATAAAATTTATAATTTTAATATGATAATATTATTATAATTTATTAAATCATAATATTCAAATTTTCATATGGTTAAATTTTGTGATTTTTTTTGAAAATATTGTTTTTAGTGAATAGTGAAAAATACCATTTTTTGTAAAAAATTATTTTCTTATCAATAATGAATGTATTTAAACTATACTGATATGTTTTTAATATTCATTAACATTAATTAAGTATTGTTAATTTTTTTAATCATCATAATCAAATTTCAATCTACATTATAAAGAACTATTGTATAACTTTTTTTTGGGTCAAAAAAATTGAATATTATAAAAATTATATTCAAATGCATAATGTTTATCAATTATAATCATTTAAAATAACCGTTAATGTGGATTTTATAAAATTAAATTTGTATATTATATATAATAAAATAATAATTTAGTTTCATACCTCTATTATTATCATTTATAGAGTTAATATAAAACCATATCTTTCTAAAACATTACTCTACTCAAAAATACTCTTTTTCATCGCTTCTACTAGTATTATATTAAATTCAAATATTCTAATAAATTGATTTTAATTTGGTAAAAGTTATTACTTATTTAAAATAATCCTAATATATATATTCTAATACTTTTAAAACTTCTTTTTACACAAATTTATAACGAAAATAGTAAAAAATAATTTTAGTTGTTAAGTTAAAAATGGTTTTTCCAGGGGTTAAAACATATGGGTTAATATGTTTGAAAAACTTGACTAAATATATTTATCACCCATTTCTAGATATTATTACTTATATTATTTATAATTTAATATTATTTGTTTCCTTGTGAAAAGAATAAAACGTGGGTGGAATTCATTCCTTTCAAAACATACAATTATGCCACTCATATCACATATAATAGGCCACGAAATCTCCACCTATTTTTAGAAAATAAAACCCCATTGTTTTAGAAATTAAATAAAAATATAAATTCTATAGATCTCTACACATATTCTATAATTTTTATATCTTGATGAATTCCGACAATTGATGGCCTTTGGTGAAATCAAAAACCATTTACCAGAAGAAGAGGTAACTTTTTCGATAAATCTTTTTCATTTTATTTTTTCGATCACCCCAATAAATTATTATTAATAAATTATTATATAAAAAATCAGTATATAACATATAATTATATGTTATTATTTTAATATAGTATCCAAAATACATCTCCACTTCATCAAATGGGTTATGAAATTATCAGTCGTGTGTACAACAACATATTGCCTCGCGAACCAATGTCATACATTTTTCCATTACCACATATCATGGATGAGTATGTTGATGAAATAAAATTATATTTTTGATAAATATAACATAATTATAAAACTTCAGCCATTATATAATATGTATACTTTAACATTCCATTTTTTTGTGATATGATAATGTTATTCCTGTGTATGGAGGACTACTGACTCATGAAGTGATGGGATTCGTTTTCAATAATTATTTACATGGTAGATAGTAACGTTAATAAAAATTAATGTATGTTATATAAATCTAATATTTATTATATAAATGATATATTTATTAGTATTATAATTTAATATATCATTTTATTTATTACCTTTTCACTCATTGAGAAATTATAATGTCATTACTGAACATATGAACTACCACCATCACTAAGTGATGTGACTCTTTTTATCACCACACCACAAGAAAAATATATGTAAATCAAAATTTAATTAAATAATATGGTATATATTATATTATTATTATTATGAATAGATAAAATATTAATTACATTTTTTCATTCTGATCAATGAAAAATGAAATTTTCACTCATGTGTACGTAAAACCTATCGTATACATGACTATAACATTAATTTTTCATCAAATACATATGTTTATATTGTAAATAAAATTATAATTGATTTAGAAATATGATAAATTTATCATTATTATTATTTTTTATATGTTTAATTAATTACATCTTCAACCGTAGTTAGCCTATAAAATTAATTTTTGACACATAAATTGAATATGGTCAATCATCCGACATAAAATTTACTGATTTATAAATATTATATAAATATGAAATCATATGTCTAAAATAAATGATAAAATATTAAAAGTATTAAAATAATTTATATAATTGAGACAATATTATTATTCAAGAAGATAGAGGCATAAAATACATGTTTGAATCATGGTTTAGGGCACCATCTCAATTTTTTTCAATAAGAAATTATTTTCTATTATAAACATATTCTCTTTTCATATGACTATATACAACCCCTTCTATATGTTATATCATTATTTTATAGATTATTATGTAATTTATACGTTTAATTTATTTCATTTTTTCCTGGGGCTTATGGTTCAAATATTTTAAATGTGAGAATGGAATATTAATTCTAAAATTCGCATTTATTGTTATCCATCGAACAATTTACATTCCATGTCCATTAATTTAAAATGATTTTATGAAATATATTTTATTGTAAAAAAAATTAAAATATAATTTATTTATCTCTTTTTAATTTATTTTTAATTCTTTTAAAAATTCATATTTTTACAACTCTTATATAGAATGTTTTGACAAATGTCTAAAGGAATAATATATTATTAATTTATATAATTAAAAAAACATGTTCCACTATTGTGGCCGTTATTTGAAATATAGATTACATTTGATTCTTTTTTCTTCATTTAAAAACCCTTTAATCCATTTGATCATCATTTGGTTGTTAAAATTCGGTTATCAATAATAATGGTATTTACATATCAGAATGTGATTTACATATGAGTTTAAAAGAGTTTTTTTAAAAAAAATTCAATGAAAGAGTGAAAGCAATGTTTTTTATTCTTGTTGTTGTTATTGGACATTATATAAATATTTTTAATCTAGATAGACTTTGGTATGTATATTATAGATAATAATAGACTTTCCCCTATATAATGTGCATATGCACTAGGTAATAGTTTTCATATATTAATGTCCCATATTATGATGTTTGTTCTTATCCAAAAAATGAATATAAATTATCAGAGGATTTACAGTTGGGTAATGGGAAGGACCATGTAATGTTGAACATTGTGAAGTGTTTTCATGAATATAAATCATGTTTTGTTTTATAAGATTAATATGGATGGTCAAAATGGATACTGATCTATAGTTACCACTATGTATTATATGGTTCTTCTATGTAGGAGTAATGACCTAATTATGTAAACCTATAAAACTAGAAATATCATCATATGTAATAGAAAAAATTATTATCTTAAAACTCATTATTATATAATTTTTAAGGTTGTGTTCTTATTGTGGGTATCATAGGATAATTTTAAAAACATTAGCGGTTAGTATAACTTAAACAGTGTTCCCTTGAAATATTTTACCTCATGGAAAATTTTAAATGACATAAAAAATTAATATTACCATGTTTATCTTCTAAACAATATCTACTAATATTTTTTTATGAAAACAACAATAATTTCTATACCGTGAAGTAATTGAGGGAACAAAATACTTAAAAATAAGCACATGAAGATGGACTGAATTGGAATATAATTGTCTTATGTAATGGTATACTAATTTACATAGGATAAAAATAGTGGTGGTGTCAATGCTAGATTATATATTGATCAACTAAGATGGAAAATGTCTATTATAGATAATTTCCAAAGGAAACATCCCCCATCATTTATTTGATCATATGGCCCTATGGTAGATAAAGGATGTATCAACATTCTTGAGAATATATTTGATGTCATTGTTTGTTCATAATGTGAGTATGAATCTCTTTCAAATTTATTATTTTATAGTTGAAGCTAATATGTGGTTGTCATTGGTTAATAATACAAAATAGAAAGTTGATCTAAATGCCTTTGAATAGGAAAAATCAATGATATTTTCCATTAAAAATAATTACCAAAGGTTTCTCGACTCTGAATTGAAAAAGAAATTATAGAATTTACATTTAAAGATAAATATTTTTTCTATTTATGAATCCAATTTTGTAATACTAGCCCAGTGGGTACATAATTTTGGTTGGAATATTGATAGTAAAATGAATACATTTTAATCGACATTGAAACCCAATTTACAAAATTATTTTTCCATATGATAATTTAAAATCAATTATAATTTTATTCATTATTCCAAAAAAATTAGATCGTGTTTTCTAACACTTATATTCCTCATAATATTAAGCTAAGAAGCAATCTGGATTGCAGGTGATGATGAAATATACAAAATATAAATCTATAAGTATGATAATTATATTACAATCTTGTGGAATGTGTGGTAAAAAAAATCCAACATAATTTCCTATGAAATCATGTATGTATTACCTATGTGGGTAATTTAGCCATATGGTTAGTGGTTACAATGAAAATAATCATGATGAATCAAAGGATTGGTCAATTAATATCCATGCAACAATGATGTATTTTAGTTGCAATGATTTGGTTTATTATGATAATTTGTTTCTGAAACTATTAATAATGTATCTAAATCATCAATATTGGTATCAAAAGAATGTGGAAAAATATTTACCTACTTCAATGCATTATTTTGGGCCATAAAATTTATAGAACCCCCAATTTTAAGTAAGTAACGATTTATTTATGATTTTTAATTATATTACATGTTTGGTTTAATTTTTGGAGAGATTGGAATCCTTTTGTAATGTTTTAGTACATTCATATATTTTCATGGTCTGATCAAGGTTAGGGTAAATAATACCAACACTAAATGAAAGCATGCACAATTAGACAACAGTTAAGGGGAAATCAAATGGGTAGGTGCATAATTTTTCCAAATTATGCTGCCACCTAGGTGAAATTGTACCAATTCATAAATTTATATTTTTCACTGTTGGAGAATGGTTTTTTAAAACTACATGGACCAACTATTCATGATGCTCCATGATGAAAATTCTTGATGCACAGTTAGGGAATAGTTGTCTTAGCCATGTATAGTTAATGAAATAGACACAAAAAAAGTGGATATGGGTTGGGAGTAACTATAAACCACTCTATTTTACCCTATTTTGGACCTAACATGGGATTCTATCTTTTGTAATCCCATAGCGTTTTCCCATCAATATGGTTGTCATCTTAAGGCTTCTCTTGGTGCGTTTAATCGCGATTCATTTGGTTAGTTTTAATTTGTTTTAAAGCCCCGACCCTAGTTACCCAAAGCCGGTGCATTATTTTAATACATTGGCATGATACAAGGAATCATGTCACGAATGGCCTATTAGTTTAGTAGGCTTTGATGTACTAGATACATTCATATCTTTTAAATTACATTATAAAAGGAAAAACAACAACAACATTGTCTCCATTGGCTCCATTCGTATCCCTTAGGCTATCCCTATAGGTCAATCGTAAAATACTTCTTCACTTTTTGGAAAAAATAAAACATAGAAAGGGGTGAGCTCAAGTGCTCATTCAGGATAACAATAAAGCAGGAACTTTCATAAAAAAGCATAAACATTTAAGGTAATGTATAATTCAAAAACAAAAGAATTTTAAACATAATATTCAGAATAATATTTCAAAGATAATTCAAATAATTCCATTTGCATATTCACAAGGATATTATACTAGTATAATAATAACATGCAATAACAATAGCTAATTTCATAATTATGGAATGCATCATGCCATACTTTCATAACCACGGAGTCATGGCCTCCTTCTAAGACTACAAATAAGATTTTGTCAAGGCTTCGTGCCCAGACACTAGTTTCTCTAATGATAGATAATGATGCATCGAGGAGCTCTAGAGGGATCAACCCATCACTTACTAAGTCCAATTAATTCCTCATATGAAAAGTTTTAAACATAACCTAAACATTCGTATTAAAAATAACATAGGAAATTTTAATATTTTAACCACAAACCATTAATGGTATAAAAATAGCACATCCACAACCAATAATAAATCATTCAATACAATATTGAATATTGTATTACAATAAATTAACCTCAATCAATAATAATGAAGGATATTTACATAGATGAAAATAATCATCAAAAATATTTCAAATAAATATCCCCATTTTTCTTGAAAACATTTAAAAGTTTCACTTTTTTTCAAGAATCCGTTTAAAATATATTTTTCAAATAAAACTGTCCCATGACACTTTGAATATTTTATAAGGATTTTTAACTTTAAAACATTAATTTACATATAAATAAATCCTTAAAATCATTTTTTATACATGGACATTAATGATAAGGATTTAGAAGAATAAATCTGTAAAACATTTAAAATAATAATTTAGTTAGAGTTATTAACCAAATGAGAGACAATAGAATAAAAATAATTTATATAATAAAAACCTTATAATATCATGATAATAAAGGGATTCATGGTATTCTATGTCAATGTACAGTATGTACACCAAATAAATGTGAATTGGTGCATAATGGCACAGAAGTCTCAATGGATTGTAAATTGAGATGAAATCTCTTATAAAGAGTGTATCCTAAGGTTAAGGATATATCAATGACATAATTATGTGTGAAAAATATAAATACACTAAATATGATGGGATATTTAGTGTAAATAAATCAGAGTACATTAACTTATATTCTTGTAAAAACAACACCAATGACATAGATGTTTTACTCAATGAATAGAAGTTGAATTAAAATTAGTCTTATCTAGTTCATATTGATGGCTTGAGAATTTATAAATGGAGTGATTATGTGTATAAAAATTATATACACACAGAGGGGAGTATATATTACTACATAAATAAATAAATAGTGATTCCACACATAATATTTGAGTAAAATAATCGATGAAGTATAAGTGAAACCCAATGAGTGGAAATTGAAATTTGGAATTCCCTTACTGATTTGGTAACTTAAGAAACATACACCCCATGAATGAATGATCATACAATGAATATGTAAATACCCATAAATTAATGTATATTACACAAATAATACAATCATGGGAAGTACATTCACCACACAAATGTAGATAGTGACAATTATAGCATGAATCTCGCGGGAATAAAAAGGGAGATGAAGACCCCTTAGCTTGTACTTTTCCTTGGTCGAGGGTAGGTTAACCTCGTGTATAATGGTTAAATAATTTTTATTAAATTATATATGAATCATATAAATTAATTTGATATCATATATGATCTTTTAATATTGTTTTGTTAATGATATTTCAGTAGTATCATCGTTTCAGGTGTTAACTGATTTTTTTACCTTTATATGCTATGTTATATAAGTCATTTTTGTTATGGAGAGGATGTATCATATTCATATAAATAATTATATAAATTCTTTAAACATTATTTTTTATCATAAAAATGAAAATTATTCTTGAATGGTTACGATGGGGAATGACATCTCATCGTGTCGTGGAGACGGTATGTCGTACGTACGCACGAGTGACAATATCAATCTTTTGATGGTGAAATCATATTTAATTGAATGATATATTGTATATAAAAAATAATTAACATGTTATATTAATTATTTACATCATTTATACACATTATTATACCCATCCAAATAATGATGTGTTTGAATAACAAACTACACCACAACGTGGAGACGGTAAGCCGTTCATACACACGTATGGTGACTTTATCATTTATAGGATGGATAGAATAATGAATATGGTTGTACCATATCTATAATATCATAACAGTATGTAGAAAGTACTTTAGTAATTATTTTGTTCTAGGAATAAAAAATATAGAATAATTGGAAGAAGAAAAGAACATGAAAGAGGGTGGTGAAAGTATTACCTCTTCTTCGAGTGTTTCCTTTTGAGTTGATCAAAAGGGATCATCAGGTTGGATTTATGATAAATATAAAGACTATATGTTGAATTTAGGGAATTTGGGAGAATATTTGGATAGGGTTTGGCCGATCGAAATGAATTTGGAGGTGAGAAAAATATAGAAGGGGAAGTTCCCTTTTATAAGAGAGGTGAGGGGCACCTTAGGAAAGGATTGAAATATATTTTTTATAATAAAACCCATTTAAGTTTATAATGGCTCAAAATTTATTTATTAATAATATAAGGTGGGGATTTTTAGAAATCCTCTCAACCAATAGGTTTTAGACAAGTTCAGGTTAGTATTTTAACCGTATCTTTTATATTTAACTCTCAATTAAATAGTTTATCTTTTACTGTGTCTTCTTGTATTCTTAAACTATATGGTTAATAAACTTACTCTAAACTTACTAGAGAACCTCAAGTGGTTGATTAATGTCATATATAATATTATTTAAGCCCTTTTGTCGAACCTTATATTTTTATAAATATTATAACAACCAATAAAATAGTATTTGTTTTAAAAAAGATTTTATGGAAATTTTGAAACTATATGGGATTTTTGTTTTTGTTAAAATCATTACATCATGATTACTTCGAAAAAATTGACTGAATCAACCCTAACATGTAATATTACGCTATAAAATTAGTTTAATTCATCAAAAGTTTCAAATTACATTTATTTTGGTATTTATAATAACAATTATTTTTATCATTCATTAATAAGGTAATTACTCCATCATCATTTGGTCATAAATAGATTTAATTATTATTTGTATAAAAATTATAAATAAAGTACCATTATATAGGCAATAATTTTATATTTTTAATTAAATTTTATTATTGGATTTATCTTATGTATAACCCTATATTAGAAATTCATTAGTTATAAAAACTTGAATTTGAGACTTTTAACTCTTCCTTAAATTAAATAATAATAAATGTCCTAATCTAATACAAGTGTACCTAAAGGATAATATTTTATTCCTAAGGTTTTTTGGTTGAATTAAACTTATCAAATAGAATTAGGACCTGTGTTAAGGTAATTATAATATCATTTTTACCCTTAATTACCATATTCACTTTTAATAGTGGTATACAAAAGTCAAAAGTTACAATTCATCAAAAATTAATTCCATCTTATTTAACTAAATTATACATAAAATATCAACCGTGTATCTAAGATTATAAAAATTCAGTTCACCGAAGTGGTAAAATTATGTTTTATTCAAATCTACAAATACTCCTAGATGGTCAGTAATAGATGATAAAAAGTTCAATAAAATTTTCTATATCTAATATTATTATAAAATGAATCCAATGAATTAAATTTAACTTATATATTTATTATGAATCTGTTTTTATCTAAAATAAATATAAATAAAATAATTAATTATTTAAATAAAAATTAGATTTTAAACAATAACACAGTGTTTTTCACTATTCATAAAATATTTAAATATTTCAGAAAAATACCAAAAATTCATCCTCATATAATGATGATATTATTAATTCATAAATTAATTATATTTTAAAAAATTAAAAACATTGAAGTTGCATTAATTATTTTAACATTAATTCATGATGTCAAAACAAAAGGGCTGGTTTTTAAGAAATAATAACATTCAAAAGATTGACACTTGTTTCTGTCCAGTTTAAATACGAAATTAAATCCAATGACCAAAATTATATTAAATTAAAAAAATATAGTATAATTATACTTAGAAACCTTTAAAATGTATAAATTAACACTATAAATTATTTCAATTATAAAAGTTGATTTCAATTAAAATATAGTATTTGTCAGTATTAATCAAAAATATGAAAGTTATCATAAAAGTACTAAAAATATATCCAAAATAATTTTGCATGTTACGCTTCTAAAGAAGAAATTAATTTCACTTAATTTAATATATAAATGTTTCTAATATTGTATTTAAAAAGGGTTCACCATTAAAAGTCGGTAAAATTTCATTTTTAAAAAATACTTCTTTTAGATGAAAAAAATAAATTTGTACTTATATTATGTCTAATAAACACATAATATGGATTCTAAAATTAGGGGTATATAAAATTTAAATTTCATTTAATACTATTCATACCCTCTTTTTGAACGGCTAGTTTGGTAAGTCGTGGTGTGCTTGAACGTGGTGTTGTATGTAGCGCAAGCTATTGAATTACTTTAAGGAAAATTACTTACTATGTAATATTGGGGAGTTATTTTCTTCCACCCTTTTGGAAATTGAATCCTCGAAATTTTAAAATTGGGTTTGTGAACTTCATTGAAATCCCCACATCTAAAAAATGGATTAATGGGGCCTCTATTTTAAAATATAGAAAGTTATGTATGAGGGTTACCTAAAATAACACATACTAGGGTTCCATGTATGAAAACATGGATATGGAAGATAAAATAAGAGTCGCGTTCTGATGGAGAGTGACAGAAAACATGATCAGGATAAAGTAAACAATTTGAAAACCAAAAACATGAGATGGACTAAACGATATTTGATTCCCCAGTAGGAAAAGTAAACGGATACCGTTTTTGTTCTTAGTTCATTTTAATAGAGTTGTGGAATTTATTTATGATATTGACTAATAACATAAAGAGATTTAAAAACTTTTAATGTATAGATACATCCTTTTGTAAATTTATACCACCAAATCATCTTTTCTCCAAACTAAGAGTATTCAAGATTAGTTGGTCACCCCTGAAGTGCTAGAATCAACTTTTAGAGAATCATGAAATCCAAAAAGGATGAACTATATATTTCTCTTGTATTTATAGATTTAACCAAAACCTAATAGTTAGTACAAGGTTATTTGATCCCCCAAATGGATAATACTTTATAGAAAGAAATAATAATCTTAATTTTTAAAATTAAAAAAACAATACCCAAAGTTCAATAAATACAATTCAATAAACAATTGTCCTTAAAAAACTTCAATATAATCTAAACTAATATTGAACCCAAAACTCAGTAGAATTTGATTACGTAGTCTTCCACATTTAATTGTATCTCCAAATAACATCAATAACTCTTAAAGTCACATACATAAAAGTAATTAACCTACTCACATATTATCTATAATAGGTTAATAATTTCAATAAATAACCAAAATCACTATAAATCCACAATATAAACCTAGATAAAAATCCACCATTACTTCTCAAATGAAATCCCATTGTATTCTATTTTGCTTCGGTATATAGTCTTACTAATAGGTCGAACGTCTTCCAAAATAAAAATTTCACTTAATCATCAAATCATTTTCCTACACTACGGATATCCATTTGATAAAACATATAGTCCCAATAAACTTATTATTGATAAGTAAAATAATTTAACTAAAATAAATTAGTCACACCAACCAGGGACATCAGGCAATCCAGTGGTAGGTGATAAATCCCAGTCGTACTTTGGTTGTGGGTTTTATTCCCGCATCTTTTCCTGATGTGACGGGTTGTCACACAGTCTGTGTCTTGTCTTTCTTCAAAAAATATATTTTATAACATTCCAAAAATGAGATAATTTTCTCAAAATAACCACAACATAATTTAACCGAAAATGTTATCTCATACCTCACATTTGCATCAAAAACATTAATAACCTATAATTTCCTCAAACTCAAGAATCATATAAACTCAAGTTGTTGTTTAAAATTATATCCACAAAATAAATGACAATTCCTCCTCAAACAATAATTTTCACATAAAAATATACTAGGTAACACATACAAGAGAAAACACTTACAAAGTCATCCCATCAACAAAGAGCACTAATACTTTTATACATTTCACCATCCATTAATTTCCAAATAGGTTCTTACTTGACCTATATATTATCCAATAGAATGGGTCATTAGATCGAGTAATGCTCAAGTCACCAACAATTACGGAAAATGACAGTAAATGGATTCTTGGGATCATTTTTATTTTCTTATATAGATATCTTCATTTATTCCCAACAATAATTTACTTTATTTACTTCATTCCTACACAAAAAGAATTTCATTATTCCATTGAGATACTTTCCTGGGTGTCTCCTTCCACATTTGCTGCAAGATAGAAATTGGGATTTCTTTTTTCCATGTTCTCCACTACTGGATCTCTTATCATTCACCGACTTTCTATTCTTTATTAAGTCTTGGAGTTGGTGAATATATATGTGGTTGATCATATTTTTGGAATCCTGATTCGGAATGAAAACGATATCTTTTACTTCTGTCAACATTCCATTTCCTTTCATATTTCCACCCCAGTTCCCACCTTGTACATCATGTTCAATGTTACTATGACTTCCTTGGAATCCATCTCTTGACTAAAACCATAAAGCATTATGTGAGTACAAATAGTAAATAAATAATTTATAGAATATCATGACAACTTATTTTCAATCAAAAACACATTAGGATTGACTAAGCTGATTTATTATACTCTTATATTAAAATCCGTCAAATTGTTTTGTATTGAAAATGTGAATTATCCAAATCGTATCCCCCAAGTGTGTCATAACCAAGAGTGAAGCAAGGCCCGTTATCGTGCCCCAGTTCCCATTCGAGTCTTGATCAAAGCGGTGTTTTGGGGTTTTACCCCAAGGTACAGTTGTGCTAGAGCCACCTCTACATGCTCGTATCCAGACAGGGATGTATTGTTTGGAAATCCCAAATTATATTTACATTACCAAAAAATTTATATGTTCATATATACTAGTCTCTATAGTCTATCTTAGGGTAATGTTCTCTAACAAGAGTTTTTTCAATATAGTTTCAAATGTTTGTACTAAACTTCCTCTGATACCAACTATAATGCCCCGAACCAAGTTACCCAAATAAGATGCATTATTTTAATACATTGGAATGATACAAGAAATAATGTCCCGAAATAACGATAAGATTAGTACCCTTGGATGTACTAGATACATTTATAATGTTTACATTTCATTACCACATTAAAAACAACAACAACATTGTCTCAATTGGCTACATTCATATCCCTTATGATATCCCTATAGGCAAATCATAAAATAATTCTTCACATCATGGGAGAAATAAAAAAGAGAAATGGGTGAGCTCAGGTTCTAAGTAAGGATAACAATATAGTAGAAACTTTCATAAATAAGCATAAACATTTAAGGAAATGTACAAGTCTAAAAAAATTCCTTTTAAACATAATCAGCGGCAAAATATGACAATGATTAGTCAAATAATTCCATTTACTTATTCACATGGTTATTCTACTAGTAGAATAATCACATGCAATATCAATAGCCATTTTCTTAATGATGTAATGAATAATGCCATACTTTCATTACCACAATGTCAAAACCTCATGCCAAGACTACAAATAATATTTTTTCAAGGCCCCGTGCCAAGACACTAGTTTGTCTCATTAGAACTACCGATGCATAAAGGATATATATTGGGCTCCCCCCATCACTTACTAATTATAATTCATTCTACATATGAAAAGTCTAAAACATAACATAAAAATTCATATTAAAACTAGCACACGAAATGTCAATATTTTAACCACAAACCATGAATGGTATAAAAATATCAAATCCACTGTCAAACATAACTCATTCAATACAATATGGAATATTGTATTATAATAAATTAACCTCAATCGAGAATAATGAAGGTTATTTTCATAGATGAAAATAATCATCAATCCCATTTGAGAGAAATATCCCCATTTTTCTTGAAAAAATTCAAAAGTATCAATTTTTATCAAGAATCCGTTTAAAATAGATTTTTGAATAAATGTTTCCCATACCACTTTGAAACTTATAAAAGTAGTTTTAATTTTAATACAATAATGTTCATATAAATAAATCATTAAAACCATTTTTAAAATATGGACATTAATGAAAAATATTTAGAAGAACAGATCATTAATTCATTTAAAATGTTAATTTAGTTAGAGTTCCTATCCAAATGAGAGATTCTTCAATAAAAATAATTGAGGTAATAAAAACCTTATAATATCATGAGAAAAAAGGGATTCATGATATACTATTTCAATGTACAATATATACACCATATAAATGTGAATTGACACATAATAACAAATAAGTCTCACTGGATTATAAATTGAGATGAAATACCTAATAAAGAAAGTATACTATAGTTAAAGACACATATATGACATAATTATGTGTGACAAATATAGATACACTAAATATGATTGGATATTCAGTTTAAGTCAATAAGAGTACATGCACACATATTCTTGTAAAAACAAAACCAATGACTTGGATGTTTAACTCAATGAATAGAAATCGAGTTAAAATTACTCTTATCATGTTCATATAGATGACTTGAGAATTTATTAATGGAGTAATTTTGTGTATCAAATGTATATCCACACAAAGGGGAGTGAAATTGTTACCTCTTCTTCGAGTGTTTCCTATTGATTTGATCAAAATGGCTACTTAAGTTGGATTTCTGATCAATGTAAAGACTCTAGGTTTATTTGAGGGAAGTTGGGAGGATATTTGTGTAGGTTTTGGCTGAGACAAATGGCTTTGGAGGTGTGAAAATAATAGAAGAATAAGTGCCCTTTTATAAGAGGGGTGAGGGGAACGTTATGAAAATATTGAAATATTATTTTATAATAAAATCATTTTCGGTTTATAATGGCTCATAATTGGTTTATTTCGAATCTATGGTGGGGATGTGTCGAAAGAATCTCAACCAATAGGTTTTAGACCAGTTTAGGTTACGTTTTTAACTTTATCTTTTAGATTTAACTACGAGTTAAATAGTTTAACTTTTACCATGTATTCTTATATTCTTACCCTATATGGTTAATAAACATACTCTAAACATCCAAGAGAACATAAAGTGGTTCATTAATGACATATAAAATATTATTTAATCCCTTTGGACAAACATTAGATTTTTATAAATATAATATCAACCAATAATATAGTATTTGTTTTAAAAACTATTTTATGTCCATTTTTAAACTATTTGGGATTTGTTTTTTTTGATAAAATCATAAAATCATGATTACTTCAAGAAGAATTGATTGAATCAACTCTAACATGTCTTATTAATGTATAAGATTATTTGAATTCATCAAATGTCTCAAATTACATTTATTTGTGTATTTTTAATATCAATTATTTTAATCATTCATTGATAACGAAATTATTGCATCATCATTGTGTCATAAAGAAATTTAATTATTTAATGTCTAAATATTATAAATAAAATACCAGTATGTATAAAATATTTTTGTATTTATAATGAATATTAATAGTAAAATTTTTCTTATGTATAACCCAATATTAAAAATGTTTTTATTATGAAAACTAGAATTTAACACTTTTAACTCTTCTTTAAATTAAATAATAATAAATTTCCTAATTTAATCAAAGTGGAACTAAAAGATAAAATTTTATTCCTAAGGTTATTTTTTTCGAACTAAACATATCTAGTAAAATTAGGATAAGTTTTAAGGTAATTATAATATCATTTTTACCCTTAATTATCCTATTTACTTTTAACCGTGGTAAATAAAATTCAAAAGTTACTATTCACCTAAAATTATTTTCATCTAATTGAAAAAAAATTTACATACTTATATCAATCGTGTCTCTTTGATTTTCAAAATTCAATTCACAGAAGCGGTAAAATTATGTTTTATACAAATTTTCAAATGCTCTTAGAAATTGAGTAAAAGACGATAAAAAGTTCAATAAAATTATATATATATATATATATAATATTATATAATGAATCCAATGAATTACATTGAACTTATATAGGTATTATAAATCTAATTTTTTCTAATATAAATTTAAATAAATAAATTAATTATTTAAAAAAAATTCGGTCTTAAACAATAACATATTGTTTTACGCTATTCATCAAAAATTAAATGATTTCAGCAAAATACAGAAAATTCACCCTAAGCTAATTATGATATTATTAATTGAAAAATTAATTCTATTTTACAAAATTCAAAACATAGAAGTTAAATTAACTAAATTAAAATTAATTCACGTTGTCCAAACCAAAGAGCGAGTTTTTAAGAAATAATAACTATCAAAATATTGTCACTTATTTATGTGCAGTTTAAATGTGATATTACATATAATGACCTAAATTATATTAAATGATAAAAATATAATCGAATTATACTAAAAAACCATTAAAATGTATAATTTAACGCTATAAATTATTTCAATTTAAAAAGTTGTTTTTAATTATAAATTAATATTTTTTTCACTATTCCTCTAAATAAGAAAGTTATTAGAAAAGTACCCAAAATATATCCAAAATTAGTTTTCATGTTGAGAATATAAATAATAATTTAATTTCACTTAATTTAATATAGAAAATTTTCAAATATTGGATTTAAAAAGGGTTCTCCATTAAAAGGCGGTAAAATTGCATTTTTGAAAAATACATCTTTTAGCAGGAAAAAATTAATTTGTTCTTATATTATATCAAAGAAACACATTATATGGATTCTAAAATTACAAAGAGTATATAGAATTCAAAATTCAGTTAATTTTATTCATAATTGCTTTTTGAACGACTAGTTTGGTATGTCGAGGTGTGCTCGAACTTGGTGTTGCATGTTGCGCAAGCTATTAAAATACTTTAAAGAAAATAACTTTCTATGAAATCTTGGGGTGTTAAATTTGTGTTAGATTTTGGTAACTTTTTTTTGATATACTTTGTTCCCTCCCATGTATTATAGATTTTTTCCATTATATATAGATATAAGGTTTTCTATTACAATTATGGATATTTTTTATCTTTATTATTTTAATAGAAGGGATATAAGGTGGTTTTTTATATTTAACATTGTTTTGTGGGTGTTTCCAAGAGGTTATTCATTTTCACTATAACTACCAAGGTAGTTGGCTTCACTCTAGAATTCACAACTTAAAACATGAAGGATTGACTTCAAATTAAATATTTTGATTGATCTTTTTGTGATATTTTTGTGTAAATAATCGTAGAAACCCTTATTACTCCTGGTTTGTCATTTTTTGGTGAAATTATGGAATTGTGGAAAGTGGATTTACAAAGAAATTTATTATCCTAATTTTTAAATTATTATGTTAAAATATTATTTTTCTAGATATATGGTAAATTGTTTAATTGAGTTCTTATCAGTAAAATTATATATTTATTGAAATGTATTGAATTGGATTCTTTGAATGGTTTAAAAAAAGAATTTATTTATTGAAAAAGATTGGAATGATTAATTTGAAATTGTTTTGAAATATATGGTTGTGTGAGTTCATGTTTTCGATGTGACCTGGAATAAGGGGTGTGTAGAAATGGTGTACAATGAAATGTGACCCACAATAAGGGGAATGTTCATTAGTTCACAAGTAATTGGAAATATTGTTACTACTTAGTGGATGGATGAGAAACCACTCGTGAGTATGGAACTATGAGAGAATCATTCATGTGTGTGTTTTTTGTGAGTCATGTAATGGGTATACCAGAAAATTAATTTTAAATTGTTTAATGTTTTGTTTTGTTTCCTTTCCTTGGTAAACATTGTTGGTGATGACCTTATTTTATTTAATATAAAATATTTTCAATTGATTGATATAATTTTTTATATAAATTTGCTAACAGGTTTTATCCATTGGTATGAGTAGAGAAGTCATTTGGGGAAATCCTACTGAGTTTTATTACTCACCCATTATTTGGTTGTTTTTTATTTTTCATATATATTTTATTAGGACATAAAAAATGCAATTCAACACACTTATTTTATGTGAAATTTTGATTCTTGGGAAGTATTATAGGTTTGGATGATGGAGTATGGTTGGATTTGTGGAGTTATATCTTTATAGTACATGAGTTTGAATGGTTTTTTATTTCCATTGTTACTCTAATTATAGTTGTCTTCAAAATTGGTATGCTATTATATTTTTGTTTTCATATAAATGATATTTGTTTGGAGTGTTTTACATTGATATCATGTATAATGTAGATAACTTTTGTTATGGAATATTTGGTTGTATTGTTATATTTTTCGAAGGAAAAATCATCCCTTAACTGTTTTGATTCCCTTGACATTTAGTTCCATCCTTTTACCAATTTTTGGGATTTCACATAATTCCACGTATTGTATTTCCTTATTCTCAAGACACTGAGGAGGGGCTGTATGTTATATATGGTATCACATGGTCGGTCCTTTAATTATAAGTCGTATAATTTTTGTTCAGACCAATCTATTGGAAAAAATATTATTGATTTTCAGTCTTGGAGTTTTAATTTATTCAGGTATATTCCTTATGTCGGGTTAGTTGAAAGGATTATGATTTTCTGGATGTAAAATGTAGAATTGAAAATTATTATCAAACATTTTTATGTGTTACTAGAAGTTACAATGGTACTGTGTACATAAATGTTTTGTAGACACTTATTGGAGTTGTAATCTCTCTATCATGGGATTATCCAATGAGGCAAGCATGATATTCATTTTGAAAATGACTTCCCACAAGGATTGCATATTTTATGTTGAGTAATTATTTATTATTTTGTAAAAAATTATTGATTTATTATTATAATTAAATTTGGTTTCAAATGTTAGATTTTAGAAATGAAGGAAATTTTTATTTTGAAAATTGTATGATTTTCAAAATCTTGGTGAAATTTTACAAAATGGGTGAACATAGAAAACTATGAATTTTGTAATGAATGGTCGTGATAGGTGTGATATGGTATAATTTTAAATTTTTAATTATATAGTTCCTTGATAGTGAGACTTATATTGTTTTTTGTCTGTATAGAAAATGGTAGATGATATGTGTCATAGAAATCTACCGAAGGAAGCTGCTAAGAACATGGATGCACCACAGCCACATGTGAACCAAAAACCAGTTTAGAGTGTAAAACATTCTTTTCAAGCTATGGAAAGAAATAATATGATGGATAAACCAAGGAAATATGATAAATCCATCAATTTCCAAAAAAATCCACATAACATTCAAGGTGATTCTGAACCCAATAATAAAGTGGTATGGCTAACCACGTTGACTCAAATATTTAATTTTCTTGGAACACAAGTAGAGCTGAAAGTCAAGATACAAATGTTTATACTATAGGATATTTCATTGAAATGGTTGTATTTATATGTTCACAATAAATTAGATGAAGGTTTCTCATTTGAGGATTATGAGTTATTTTCCAATAAAAATTCTATCCTTGTATTTTCAAAACTTCAAAAACAAATTTTTTAGTATGAATCAGGAGGGCCTCATATTGAAAGATCATATGGATAAATTTATGAATTTAGTTTTTCATAAACTGGATGTTTCTTATAGTTAATAGTTGAATGCATTCATTTTTTAATCAGGGATAAGTTAGGAGATTCACATGAATATAGTCATTATTTGTACAATATATTAGATAGAGACAATAATTTGATCGACAATAGCCAAAAGGGATATCTTATGGTCTCTATGTGGATTAAACATGTTGATACCAATGATAAATGGTCAAACATCTCATACTAGCATCAAGTGGAAGAGGGACACCTATTTCCAAGGATGGAGTATGTGTTATAATAAAATGGTCGGATCAGTGAATCTTCCTCTGATAACCAAGAGAAAAGAAGGATATTTTTAATGTGGTTCACTCATCCCCAAGAAGAGATAATTTATGGAAACACCTAGAGCATGGAATATTTTTAATTATATGGGGAATCATTACTTCCATTATCACATTACTCTAAGGTGGGTGTTGGGGACACTTCTCATGTAGTGTAGACATTGTGTTCTTTGATGAGATGAGGGAACCAAAACAATCCTCATTAGGAAAATAAGGCTATCCATGGAGTTTCAAGGAACAACATGGCTCCTCAAGAAGTGAAATCTCAATAAGACATCAAAAATCTATGGGTCTCCATAATGTAATTATATAGATATAAACAAGCTATTGTCGATGATGAATTATACCTTTATACAATTTGTTTGATATGGTTGCATCCAGTTCTTCTACTTCTTCTTATGATGTTGAATTTATAATGTTACATATTGGGATGATTCCTTCATAGTTGAAACATCAATCTCCTCTTGGTCAAAGAGAATATCAGTCATTAATGTGTAGAGAATTCTCTATAACTTTTGATGGACATAGACGACATGTGATTTATTTTTGTTAAAAATTAATTTCAACCATATTATCCAGAGTAGGGATTCTTGGAAAATGTTCAACTGCCACATTGATTGTTATACATGAATGGTAATTTTAATGACCGGGGATGGTGTGGAGAATATATTTAGAGGGTATCAGAATATAAAGGCATATGAAATGGTCTTGTTGGAACCATCAGTAGGATGAATCTCATACCAGTTAGAGGCATATGATTTGGAATAGTTGGCAGAGGTTGAATATTGGAACATTCCAATGGGTTTTTCTCACTTTCAATATGTTTCCCTATGAATTTATAAGGGTTTCCACCGACAAGGGAAGTAGGGTTTTTTATTGATCTATTTTTGGGGAACTATACAATTTCCCTTATGTCATACTATATTTCCCCAACATAATTAAGGGAGATACAATTGTAGTTATAAGAGATAGAAAATAAAGTGTTCATTCGTCTTAACACATCTATATGGGAAGAACCATATTTTTTTCAAAAAGGATGATGAAACTCTTCTGTTGTGTGTGGATTATCGTAATCATAACCAAGTTACAATAAATAATTTATTTCCACATCCAACCGTTTATGATATGTTCAATAGATTTATGGGAGCCTAGTGGTTCTCTAAAATTTACTAGTGATCATGGTATCACCAATTTCAGTTTTAGATGAAGGATATCCCAAAAACAGATTTTACAAGTTGATATGGCCATTATGAGTATGTGTTTATTTATTTAGGTAATACTAATTCACAAGTAGTCTGTATGGAATTGTTCAGTTATATATTTCTATAATTTCTGGGTTCTTTTGGGGCGGGGATTGTGGATGACATATTAGTGTATTGTAGGAAAATGGATGAACATGAGAAACACTTTGCAACACTGTCTGTAATTCTAGAAGATTATTTTTTGTATGAAAATATTTCAAAGTTAATTTTTGGGATACAAGAGTTATGTTTCCTTGTCCGTATAATCTATTAAAGTGGTGTTTCTGTAGATCTAGAAAAGATAGAGGCTACTATCTCTTGGAAAACACCAAATAATTTCTTCATGATATATTGTTTCTTTAGACTAATTGATCATTACCGAATTATTATTCTTGATTTTTTAGGTTAATCTTCCCCTAGGAAATCTTTTAAAAGTAATAATATTCCATTCATACATAATAATGAATTCGAGAACTATTTTCATGAGATTAATGTTTTCCGTTAATAAAAAAATATCATGATATATACAAAATCATTAAAAGGGTATGTGGCATATTGTGGTGACTTAGAATTGGGTTCGGGGTTTGTTATCATGCACTGAGATGATGTAATTTTTTATTACTAAAGATAGCTACAGTTGAATGTGTAGAATTTCCCAACACGTGATTTGGATTTCTCTATTGTAGTCCTTTTTTTGAAACATAACGGCATTACCATGTTCATGAAAAATTTAAGGTTTTTATGGATCTTATGTCCTTGAAATATATTTTATCAAAAATGGATATTGACATGAGACAATGAATTGTTATAGAATATTAAAAAAATCAACTTTTAATTTACATATACAATGGTTTAATGCAATATCATGGAAAATTCCTTAAATAAAAAAGTTATATGCACAGTTGGAAAACGTTTCTTTTTATTGGTGGTAGTTTATGTTAGTGATAGACGAAATGTTCTTGGAATGAGATGTCTGAGGTGATTTTGTGGTTCAATTTCACATTTTAGATGTTCCTGATTTGGTGTATATTGTTAAATAGGCACACACGTCATATTGTGAATGTTTCATTATGGGTTAAAAATTAAAATTTGGGGAAAATTCCGATGGATTTATGATGGATGAGAGTTCAGTGTCATGGTTCTCAAAACAAATGATCATATCTACATATTTTCAGGGAAAACACCTACATTATTGACTCCATCCAATATTGGATGATAATCCGAGAATACATATTATATATTAGACATTAAATGAAAAATTTAGGTTTTTTTGAATAAAAAGGAACATGGAAGTGTTAATTTTGATATGCTTACCATTCATGTGGTTTAAGGTAGAAAATTAGCAACCAATAGGTATGTTGTAGTAATTACCTATCCCTGTTTGGAAATGGGAGCATGTAGCTATATATTTTTTAAAATGTATCCTATGAAAATTTTAAAAATAAGATTCTGTATGGTTCATAGTGGATTGTCTAAAAATGTCATACTATTTTATCACTATTCATGAATCTCATATGGTGAAGGACTAGTTAAATATCAAAATTTGATAAGTGGTAAAGAGGCATGGAATACCAGTTTTGATTGTATTAGATAGATATTGAAGGTTCGAAACATTTTCCTAGAAATACATTCAGAATTCTCTTGGGAGTCATTTAACTATGAGTATAGAAAATTATCCTCATACGGGTGGGAAGTACGAAAGAATGATACAAACATAGTATAAAATGATGTGGTAATTTGTAATGTATTTTATTGGTTCATGGGAAGTGAATTTCACATTAGTGGAGTTCTCAAATAACAACAGCTCTCAGGTCATGATACATATGGATCCTTTTAGATCATTTTATGGGATTCCTTTGTAATATACACTCTGTTGGGTGGAAACTGGTTAGAAATCACTGGTTTTTCCAAGACTTCTCCAAGAGACAACTGAGAAGATTTAGTTGATCAACAATATAATGGATACATCTCATATTCATTATAAATTGTATATGGATCATCATCGATGGTCATTTTCCTTCGAGGTGAGTGATGATGTGTTCTTGGGGATATATCCATGGTATGGGTTGCTTTATTTTGGTATGTATTGAATGTTTCCTCATAGATACATAGTACTTATGGATATTATATAACAGGTTATAGGGGTGGCATGTTGATTTTCAATGCCACCATAGTTCAGTACTATTCATAATTTGTCTCATGTATCTCAGTTGAAAATGTTTTATCATGATCCAGACTCTGTGATTTAATTGGATCACATCGACCTAGATATGGATACTTCATTGGTTCATATCCATTTAAGGATTGTGGATAGGAATGTGAAAGTATTGAATTGAAAAACAATTGGTCTTGTGTGTTTTTTGTAGATAATGGGCATATTTGGGAATAGAAATGGGGAAAAAGAGAATTAAATGGTCTAGGAATGGATGATGATCTTTTTTGTAAATATAGGTTTTTATACTCAGATGACAAATATTCCAATGATTGGGAGAATATAACACCAATTTTTCAAGTATGTAACCCTAATTTTATGGTTTATGTGTATATAATGTGTTTGGGTTTGAATTGGGAGGGATTAGAAAATGGTGGAATGTTTTTGGGACTTTATTTGGAGGTTCATGGTTTAATAATGGTTAGTGGAAATCAGGATAATACTATAAGAAACTTTTCATAGAGATACACGGGATGAGATGAAGTTGCACAGGTAGGTGCATGGTTTTTCCAAAACTTTTGGGAACCTAGGAGAAACTATGAAAAGTTATATAGTGAAATTTAATGTAGTTGGAGTAGGTTTTTTAAAACATATTGACAAACCAATCAACAATCTTCTTAAGGTAGAGGATAACACACTATTAGAAAATTGTTATCCTAATCATGTGACTATCCATACATGGTTTAAAATAAGATCCTAAAAAGTTGATTTGGATAGGGATAAACTAAATACCCATAAATATTTATCCATTTCTTCCTTAACATGATATTTATTCTTTTCATCTGTTGTGGAGTATTTTGGAATCCATTAGAAGGTTATCTAAAGGCTTCTCATGGTCCTTTAAAGCATGATTCTATTGGTAAGTATTCACTTATTGTATTTTATGTAGTTTTTCATTGATGTAATTTATTTCCTCTATCAAATTCATATATCTTGTCAACCTTAGATAGTTCTATGGTTTTTGAGGTCAATTATGGTTTTTTGGCCTTATTTATTCAAGGGGACGAGATATAAGGATGTTTTTTTCGAGATTTATACCAGATTTGAGGGGGTTTCCATTCTATTATTGATTTTCTCTATAACTACCAATGTATGCGTTTTCACTCATGACTCATATTCCATGAACATGACATATTGGTTTAATATTGATTATTTTTATGGATATTGAATGTGAATTTTGTTAAAAAGCATTATAGAACCCCTATGGAGTGATTTTTTGGAGAGTGTTTTTTTAATCAATGGGATTTATGAGAGCGGTACATATATTGCTTTGTTTTCATGATTTTAAAACATTGGTTTTAAAATATATTTTTTCTAACTTTTCTTAAAATGGTTTAAATGATATGTTTTCAATAATAATATGAGATTATTTAAATATAATGAAATGGTTTATTTAAAGGATATCAATATAATAATTGTTTTACTGAAATTTATTGGAATGGTTGATTTGAAATTATTTTGGAATAAATGTTTTTATGGGTTAATGTTTTTGACATTACAATGAATATTTGGGTTGTATCATAGGGGTAAAAAGGGATGTGACCCTAGATAAGGGGAATTTGTCATTGGGGAATAAGGTGATTGTAAACTTTTTGATGACTTAGTGGATGGATTATAAAATACTCATTATTATTGAGACTTTACAGAAGCATACATTTTTTGATGCCTAATGAATCATGTAATGGGATTCCCAAAAAGAAATGTGAAATATATTAAAGTATTATTTGGTTTCGTTTCATTTGGATCTTTTTCGGTGTTAAACTAATTTGCTTGGATATAAATTTTTTTTATTAGTTTTATATAAATTATTTTAAATAAATTTTACAACATGTTCTATCATTGTAATGTGAGGAGGGAAGTCTTTTGGAGAAAGCCTACTAAGTTACATTACAGACCCCTGGTTAGAAACATTGCTTCTTTTTCTGATATCATTTATCATAGAACACGAAAATTTAATGTATCACATTTGATTAGTGGTGTAAGGTGATACATGGGATGTATTTTGGATTTGGATCATAGAGCATGGTTGGAGTTCTGGAGTTATGTATTTGGGGCCCCTAGGTATTGTTGGTTCTATATACTTCTTTTTTACTTTTATTATATCAATATTCCACTATTGTATGATATTATAGTTCAGTTCTGATATCAATGGTATTAATTTGGGATGTTTTAAATTTTTATCATGCATCATGTAGTTGTTTTTTGATATGGATAATTTGGTAGGGTTGTTTTAGTTTTCAAACAAAACATTCCCTACCAAAATGTATTAAATCTCGTGGAATTTATTTCCAAATTTTGGAATCCTAGGGATGTCTCTTAAGGCCATATAATGTCCTTCCTCCTTCTCAACAAAATTAAGAGGTGAAAGATGTTACCAAATTATGTGGTGATATATATGTTACATGTTTGTTCAAATTATTAAAATACCATGTTTGACTTTTGATCTTCAAATTATTCTTTTTCTAATATATTTTTAGTTAAATTGGGAATATCACCTCATTAAAATAACTTATAATTTAATTCGAAAAATTATTGTGTACGTATTAATGAAACCATGATTTATATGAACTTCCAAGTCGTTATTAGTGGGATTGTGTTTCCTGAAATCAATGGTTAACATAAAATAGTAGAGTATGATATAATAATGAGTATATATTTGAAACTATATTATAATTATATGAGAGATCTCAATTCTATCCATGTTTTATTCAATGATTTTTTAGGTTTGATAATATTTCATGATGTTGAGAAATTTAGAAGATTTTGATGTGAATTTTACCTAAACGATCTTCTTGAAAATAATTTATCATTTTAAATTAGTGATGTTTGAGTAGAGAGTGAATATATGAATATTTATCAGGCTGATTTTCTTATTTCTTCTCTTGATTAGAAGGATGTTTATTCTATTCACTTATTTTATAATTATCTATATATTTATAAACCTTATTACTTAATGGATCGAGTGTAACTTTTTGAATTGAAAAGTATATTTTAGGAGATAATAGATAATAATTTCATT
Organism: Viscum album; assembly: GCA_963277665.1. Lineage (NCBI taxonomy): Eukaryota > Viridiplantae > Streptophyta > Magnoliopsida > Santalales > Viscaceae > Viscum > Viscum album. The sequence continues at coordinate 1,289,061,763 of OY728129.1, forward strand.
TAACCATGAAGTTTTTCATGGGGTGACCCAGTATTTTTAAAATAATTGTCGTTCGATGATAAATTCATTTACTATAGATATTTTAAAAATATCACATTTATGAAAATTTATCCTTTTCTTGTTATTGATTATTTATTTGATAACACCATGAAGCACAATTTTTTTCAACGGTTGATATAAGGTCTGTATACAGTCAGCTGATAGAGAAGGATATTGACATTATGATGAATTTATTTCGAACTATATAGGGGAAATCTATGATTTTTATTATTACATTTTTGGATTTTCATTAAATCATTTTATTTACGGTTCATACAAATATATTATTTCATTAGTTGTAAGAAATTGTTTTGTTGTGTTTATGGATATAAATTCATAATATTATAAAATTTAGTTGGAACATGATAGAAACCTACGGATTGTGGTAAAACACTTTATTAAAAAAGAAAAAATATAGGAAATGTATCACATGGGATTTTTGGTTTCTGTAAATTTATTTAATTGGACATATTGTTTCTAAATATGGAATAAAAGTTCAACCTACTAAAAAAGGTTTTTAATGAATTTCCAAGACCCAAAATTATTATATAGATTCATAGTTTTCATGGAATAGATAGTAACTACTATTGGTTTGTTGAAAATTTTTATATGTTTTCTAGCTACATGATTATGTTTTGTCAAAATGTATTAAAATTAATCTGGGCAGAAGAATGTGAGGATTTTTTAGGAACATAACAAATTGATCAATGCCCCAGTTTTGCACCTTCATTCTTGAAATTGACAATATTTTATCTATAATGATTCTTATGTGAAAGGAATTGGTTTTTACCTAATATAGAGTGATCATGTAATTTCTTATTTTTCATCATAGTTCAATCTGCCCCAGTTAAATTACATTATAAATGATTTTGAATTAGCTGCTTCAGTTTTTTATTCCTAAAATTTGAGGTATCATCTTTAAGTATTATTGTATAGAAAATATACTTATCATAACTTATGTATATATTCCATATGTAATAATTAAATATGAGATAGATTATATTTCTTGAACTAATGAACGATTAAGATTACATGATTCATTACCATATTGGATAAGAAAAAAGGGGTCGACGATTTGACTTAAAAATAATAATTTATGTCATCCATGTTATATTTGGAATGAGACCCATTTGTTAATTATTTGCAAACCAAATTCATAGAAGTTGTGGAAGTGTGTAAATATACTTCTTGTTGAGTTTCAGTGAAGTTGAAATTTTTATAAATAATTAATTTTTTATTAAAAGGATAATGAATTTTTTCCTGAAATTGATTAATCCATTTAGATGGTCGAAATTCAAGATATTAATATTTAGGAATAAGGTGTTTTTGGATTGGGAAAATTACCATGTGTTCCCTTTGCTAAAAAAATTATGAAATAGTTACTATGTGATGCTCATAGTTATCTATTTTCCATTCATCCATGAAGCACTATGTTATACATAGTTTTTTTATTATATTATGATCAAGATATAATGATAGGAGAAATTAAAAAATTTAGAATAATTGTTTTTGAATTTACTATAGGATGAAGTATAAAAAAATTACTTAATGGAATGAATCAATAATTGTGATTGACAGATTGGAAATGGGAGAATATATCTATGGATATCATTTGGGGATTTCTAAGGACATCAGGAGGTAACAATGTGAGTTGGGTTATTTTTGATTATTTAGCGAAATCATAATATTTAAAATTAATTAAATATTAAATTTATTTAGATAATATTTCTTGGCTTTATATAATGGATGTTTTCATGTTACACAAAGTGCCACTCACAATTGTATCAGACCACAATATTTGGATTTCATATAATTTTTTTAAAGGAATTCAAATGATGTTGAACACTGAATTTAATTTAGTACAACCTTTCGTTATAATTCTGTTGGGTAGTCAAAGTGGAATGTTTAGACCATATAAGATATGATTCCATATTTTTCAATTTATTACAATGGATGTGGGGATCAACATTAATATTTGGTTGAGTTTCCTAATAATAACATTTTTCTTTACTGTATAATGATGGCACCATTTGTGTCATTATATCGAAAGCAATGTTCTGAGATATATTTTTGGGATGATGTAGGATAATAATAGTTATTGGGACATGATTTAGAAGATTAATTTTCTGAGAAGTATTTTTTTTATTCAGAAACATAGGTGTATATCTCATAGTATGCTGAAATATTATGTGAATAATGAGAGAATGATTTTTTTTAATGGTAGTTGATCGTGTCTTTTTCAATTTTTCTCCATTGAAAACTGTTATATATTTTTGTAGGAATGGATTGATATGTATAAAATACCTTGGAACTTATGAAATCCTATAGAAATTTGGATCATTCAGTTTTCTACAGATTTGAATTGGTTGTGATTTTATATTAAGTACACAATTTATTTCAATTTTTCTATGTTTATAAAATATGTCCCATATTAGTCTCATGTTTTGAGCCACAAAGAAGTTACGATAGAAGAAAATAAACCATATAAGGAAAACACCATTAACAAAAATGACCATAGTGGTACTATGTTGTAGAATAAATTGAATCCCCAGGTTTTGATTTTATTGGAGAACAATGTCAATAATGATGCAACACGTTAATTTCTAAATTATTGGACGGAAATATACCCCCACATGATTAATAAGAGAAAAAATCACGATGATTGAAATTAAAATAACGTGTAAGAATATAAAAACTTAGGTATGGTTATAATTAATTATTAAAATACTTATTAATAAGCATTATATAATTTTATTATTAATAAATAGAATTAGTATATTTCAAATCATAAAAGAAATAGATTCAATTAAAATATTTTCATATAAGTTTTTATTTAAATATTTAATTTTTAAATTTTAGAATTTCATTTCTAAAATTTAAATATAATTTTTTAAATAATAATATCAAAAGAAACCCAGGGTTAATTTTTTATATTCCTCACAAAATATTATTATTTTAGTTAATAATAAAATATCCTAATTTTATTTTAAAAATATATATTACTTTCAATAATAAAAGTATTTTAAAAGTCCCAATCTTATTTAAATATAATTAAAATTTAAATAAAAATTATTTATTTATTTGGAATCCACTTAATTAAATTTTTAATCAACCTTATGTTGGTATTTGTTATAATTTTGGATTTGGGTTTAAATATGACAATTCTCTAAAAAGAGTTTTTAAAGCATAAGGATTATCCATTTTAATTTTTTTAAATAACTAATGGAGAATTATTTAAATAAAATATATAGTTTTTAATACTTTTAATTTTATTCTAGTTTCATAAAATTATTATTACTATTTTCCGAGAGTTAATATACAATAATATTTTGCTAAAACAATTACTCCATTTATGAAATGGCCTTTTCATTGCATATGTGGGTTTTAATTATAAATAACTTTTTCCATTAATGTGAATTTATTTTTATAAAAATTATTTCATATTTGTAATATCAATAATATATATTTTATTATAATTCTTAATTATCATTTATATGAAACTAATAGTGAAAAAATTAAAAAAAATTACCACACTTAAGGTGTAATTGTTTTTCCGTGGGTTAAGCTAGAAGTATAATTCCAAAAATGTCCAAAAAACATTTTTTAAAATTTAATTTCCCTATATAATTTTACCATATACATTATAGTATCTATAATGTTCCATTATTATAGCTTTCTTTCATTAAAAAAACATAATTAAAATTCATTCATTTAAAAAATTACAAGTGTTCCACTCACATCAGTTATAAAAGGACACCAACTCTCCTCCTCTCTACAAAAATTCAAAACAATTTTACTTGGAAGGTACCTATCCAAATTAATTCTAAAAATCAATCATCTCATATTATATGTCATTTTTTGGTTAGAAAGAAATCCTTGCAAGTCCTTTTTTGAAAAACAAATGATGTTACCCAAAGTATTTGTATATCTCTTCGATGAATGTTTCTAATTTATTTCCCGCAACCATCCCATAAATTATTTTCAAATAAAAAATATATGAATTACTGAGATTGATATATATTCTAAAAAGTAATTAATTTTATATAATAACCTAAATATATATCCTCTTATATTAAATGGTTTACAAAATAATGATTCATTTGTACTGTAGAGTACCACATCGTGAAGTGATTTTATAAGTTTATCCATTAACACCTATCATGGATGGTTAAGATGTTATACATAAATTATATATATGTATGTTATAAAATAAATATAAATATGTGAATTATTTTTTACATAAAATTCATTATTATATAATATTCAATTTCATCTCTTTATATAGTGAGGCCAAACCACTATCCCCATTAAAACATTAAATTTTACCAAATACCCATTATACCCTTTGGTATTTATTCTAATTATTCTCCCCTTATTATCTAAAACCCTTACACATGACAACCCCTTCTTCTTCAGTTCTTCTATAGTGTTCTTCAAGTGTTTTTTGTATGTATAGTGCATCAATGTTTGTGTTAGAGAGATTGGGGTTATTATACCTCTCGTCCTTAATGATTTTTTTTAAATATTTTCTGGTGTCTTTATTGTCTTTGATAATATGATCCAAATTATGGTCATTTATATAGATTTGTGATTTCATAAATTTCAGGTCAAACTAGTTGATGATTTGGGATAGGTGGACTCTTCGAATAATAATGTTTGTTTAACCTAATCTTAACACATAATATTTGTTAATGTTTTCAGTATATGAGTTGTGATGTCATAGAAGCTAATGGATTTGACATAGACTCTATTTAATTGATTTTATATTGTTTTTAACATTTTTTTAATGCAAAATGTATATTGTAAAACTTGTATTGGATAGTTTAAGTAAAAGATCAACACATTTTCCAAATTTTATAATGTTCATATTTTGTTTTGTAATTGAGGATTGCAAAAACAAATATGAAAACCAATATTTTATTTTATAATAGAATATAGTTTTTGGTTAGGCCTTCGTAAATGGAAATGTAGTTTGAAAATTAGGATTTTCGTTTTTCTTGGAACATTTGGAAATGCATGAATATTTTCTAACTGTTAAATTTGTTTTAAATTTTCTTAATGATATATTTAAAATTTAATTTTTGTGATTTAAAATGTGATCCATGTGTCTCATGTGATACATAAAATACTTTGTTGAATTTTTTTATGTGTAATGGTAATTAAATCACCCTATGGTGTAGATTGTTATTGATTAAAAAATATAGTTTTACCATTAATGATAGTGACCATTCATTTGTCTTTATTGAGTAATATTGAAGTCATGTTTTGAATAAAATTGTTTTGATGGAGAACATGGGTTGAACTGAATCCATGGTGGATTAATAAACTTATAGATAACCCAGGGTAAACATGGACCCAAATGGACACAATAACATATGATTAAATAATGGTAAAAACATCAATGGGCGAATGTAGAGACTTACAGTTAAACCCAACATGATCAGGCTCCCTGAGAAAACACTTGTCCTATAAGAATGGGTATATTACTCAGAGAAGCTGATTAAGACAGGGGATAAGTATAATACCCCCCCTTTGAATGTGGTTTTGATGGAAGTTTCATCATGATGTGCTCAGATAAAGCTATAAATTGACCAATGTTTGTTTCTAACAGACACAAGGTGTACCATTCCCCTAGGTTAAATGTTTATTTGGTGATTCTTTATAAATTATTAGTGGATTTACTTTTTAAGGCATAGATTTAGACCCACTTCATGCATAGGTATACACTAGTTATTTTAGTTACATAATTGGTGGTTGTCAAATGAGTTTTACCCACACCATTCTAAACTCCGCTAAGGAATATGGATTCCTAGGGAGATGATTTTTTTTGTTTTATGTTACAATTTAGGGAAATGGCGTGTTACATGAGGGTATGTTTGATATGCTAGGAATGGGTATGGATTATATTATTTGGAATAAAATAATACTAGTTTGGGATAAATGCATAATTACTTTATTTTATTTGTTATACTTGTATATGACCCCCCCCCCCCCCAGGGTATCCAATTAGGCAGGTCCTACACTAATTAATTCATTCTTTCATTGTGGTGCTTGATTTATTTATTCAACATTTGTCATTAATCTGTAATAGTTATCTATTATAGAATATATGTTTTTTTATTTCTATTGATATTAAAAATATGACTAGAGGATATATCCAAAAATTGGGATCTAATATACCATCACTAATAATTTGAATCCACTTAGGTCTGGGGAAGAATACATAATTCTTCCATCATTCCACTAATTGGGTAACTAATATGTTTCTTGGGGTTGTGGGATGTTATATAAGAAATAAATGTTGTACTGATACATTAATTTATTATAAAAATAATGAAAAAACATATAATATTCATTTTGAATTATATTCTCTCATGTGTCAATAATTATTTAGTGGTAGTGCTATATTTTTCTAGGAGATATATCTTGAAAACATCAAAAAAATATTTATATTTTTATAATTTTCAGTGTAATGTCAAGAAAATTTATCTGAAAAAATAAATAAAAAGTAATTTTTTAAGGAATTGGATCACCATAGGAAGATATTTGGGTTTTTGTAGTTCATGTCATGGTACATACAGTTACATTCTTTTAAAAAAAATTCATGAAAGAATAATCCATATGTGATTTTTTTTAAAATTTTATTTGGTAAGAAATATCTCCCAGCCAATGTGTAAATACTATGGAGAATATTATTGTGATGAATATGATAACTGTACATAAAATTAATTTTGAAATTGATCATAGATTCTATGAAATATATTATGGGTTGACATAACATATTCCTAAATAATAGAAATAAAATCTATAACAGAATCAGGAGAAATGTAAATCATGAATGGAAAAATAGTATGACAATACATGGGAACAAAAAAATGGATTAGTTCCTTATTTTTAAAGATAATATAATACTATTTATAAAGGGAATAAAAAATATTCCACTCGACCACCTTAAACATTAATCATTGTAGGGATACGTTAATATGGTTGAAAAATGTATTCAGCATATGGTTTTCATAAGTATATATATACGTATAACAAATACATTGTGTCTTCAAATTCCACCTACGAACCATTTTAGAAATGGTTTATTATAGATTTTTATACTTATTCCAATATAGTAAAGTGGTATGATTTCTTAATAATATTTAGACAATGATATTATCTATGATGTAATGAATAAAAGATGATAAATTTTAAAAACATGGTGATTTGATAACATGAGGGGTTTTATCAATTATATAAATTCATAGTAATTAGAAAGTCCTCCAAAACATGATCGTTCTAGAAGAAATAGCTATATCTGAACAGAATCATGCTTTTCATGTTAGTATAACTATATATTTATCTATTATCGTATTTCCTAGTGGGAGTCTATTAGATTTAGTGACATAAAATAAAATATATGGGTAATTTATATTAAATATACATTAAAATGATTTATATAAATATATATATCTTAACAGATGTAAAACATTTTTATATATATTATTAATGTTATTGTGAATAAAGGGTATTTTTTGAATTAAGAGGCCATAGTTCTTCCTATTGTGATGAAAAACATTAATTTCTATGTTATTATTCTTAAATATATTTCCTTTGTTAAATGAAATATATTGAATGGGATGCTAGATAATGATTCGTAATCTCTTAGGGATCCGGTTATGTGTAATGAACCACCAATAATAATTCATCATGTTTTATGTGTCATTGTTTATTTATTTCTAGGGATGTTCATATTATTCCATAGAATTTAAATTATTTTTAATATATATTATTTATTGTCTAATTAAGTATATTGATACAAACCGTGATGACATATGATCATGGGTTGGAAAGCTAATTTGGGTGTATCATAGGTGATATGGAATTAATTAATATGTCAATAAAGGGTTTATCACAAATCTTTTAATGGAAATAAATATCTAATGCACTTTGAATAGAATGGAGTGTTCTTATTATGTCCAAGTCCATGGTGGTTTTATTTGTCAATTCATTAAAAAAATAAAAAATAATGATAATATCAATAATACATGTTAACCAAACAAGTAATATAATTGGAATCCAGGATCTTACGTCGACCCCTCAAGGGAGATGGAACCTGAGTTACCCACTATAGGAGGTGAAGTTGGACACTCAGTCTTCCCTCCCTTCTTCACAAGGGGGTGGGTTTCTCGAGTCTCTTATCCTATTATTGACCTTACATCCCTACCTAATCTCCCCCAACCAGCATTTCCCAAAGGTACCATCTTTTCACCTTGGAATCCCAATATTTCCTCTATCCCTACAAGAATTATAGATGCATCAGACATCCATGGTCTATCTAGTGTCACTCACTTTGGAAAACGGTGTCTGTCAACTGAATTCTTCAACCGTTTCATCAATAGAAACAGGTATCCAAATGAGAAATTCACCATTAGGTGTCTAGATCATAATTATTTTCTTCTATGTTTCTCTAATGAGGATGATCTCACCTATCTTAGGTCCAAAAGACAAAAATCCTATAACGGTTCTGATTTTTTCATCATTAAATTAGTATAATATTTTCACTTCAACCAGGATCTATCCAACAGGATGGTATTTCTGAGTTTTATGATATTACCTCTTCCCTTCCAGAACCCTTATATTATTCAAATTCTATGAAACCTCATCAGAATATTTTTGTGATTTTATTACCACACGTGATCAATGTTCTGTAATGTTTCCACACCCATTTTTTTGGATTTCTATGTACCAAATCCCTTAGTTGAATATGTGTGGATCGTGGTAGGGGTGAACTAAAATACAATTAGATATTTTCGTTCAAGGTGTGGTTCATGTTTTTCTTATAGTGTAGTCATTTTGGACACCCACATTATTGGTTTCATCTTCCTTTGATATAGGATCTATCATCTCTAGACATAGGGGAATAAAAATAAGGAGAAATTTTATTTATATGTAATCATTTTAAACATATAATTCATGTTGGAGTGGGACTAATTTTTATTATTATAGTATGGTCAATTCTGATGCGCAAATGGTGGTGTCAACTCACACTTCATCTTGAAATGACAGTAATGGGGAAATAGTTTCAAGCCCGAGGTGAGGGTGAGTTTGACCAAAATCTCCCACAAAGCCCAAATATGTGTTGCATAAATCAGAGTGAGTTCTCCATCACAGATCTACTATAGGAAAAGTTTCACTAAAACATATTTTTCATGACGACAAAGTGATTTAATTGGACATTGTGGTACAAAATGGTTTAAATCAACGCATCATATCTCAATTGAAGGGGGGGGGGGATAATGATTAGAATATATATATTCTTATAAGGACTAATAATATCCTCAATTTTACAAATTAGTTTTATATATTGGATGTATCATATTCAGATAAAAAAAACTAAAAACGAGGTAGCCGGTCCTAATGGTTGGAAGTCTGTCATTCCAAGATGGAAGAGGATGAGGAAAGAATATTTGTCTCTAGTGGTTATTCAATTGAGGGAAATTGGTTGTGACACATACTTAGATTCATGTTGTGAGAATGATCCCTTTTAAATAATGTTCGTTGGGTGTGGAATTGGGAAGTGTAAAGGATGAAATGTTAATTCTATATATTTTCCTAGCAATGAAATTAAAAAAACCATCAATGAAAAATAATACTATAATATTCTAAAGACCATGGTCAAAAAATGAGCAGGTTAAATAATAATGAATGAGGTATGGATGAGTTCATAACTAGTTGTTTTCCATCCAACATAACATCATAATAATGATAATCGGGTGATTGTTCATCAAGAATCACTTACTAATGGGATGGCTTCTTGTGATAAGGATTGGGAGATGAAAGTTGACATGTTAGAGGATACGTACTATCGGTTATATCCCAAGGCATTGGATGGTGTCTTGAAGATAACAATTTAGGAGGATACATACCTAAAACATCACTTTTAAACAATACAATAGATATTAGAGGAAGATTTTGATATTACCATTACAATGGAAGATGATGATTGAATGTATGAGAGTTTGATCCATGTTGACCTTAATTATTCTAACATTGATTTTATCATAAAACATGATTAGATATTTGGGAATTGTATCAAAATAGGGAAAATAAACATGTATTAATAAATTCAAAATTGGGAATTATGGGAATACCACTCCAAGGACATCATCAAAGAGGATATTTACATGATGGTAACCACAATATCATTATGTTTACATTGGTAGTATAATAAAAAATTGAATCTTTTCTGAAATATCTTGATAATATCTAATGTGGTCTGAATTTTTGTGATATTTAATATTTTTTGGGTTGTTAATTCCCCTCAATCGTGTTTGAAGGAATAAAAATTTAAATTTTCAGTCCTACACATTCATTGTAACCTTTTTGATCAGTTACCAAGAAAAAAATTTATTTTATATAATTTTCTTCTATATGATTTCATTTTCATTGAGATATTATGGACTTTCTCTATAAATGAATTTGTATTTTGTTAGATGTTAATGTAGTAATTATGCACAATTCACCTAATTTTACTAAAAAATAGAACTATAGGTTTATACACTAACTGTATCTGTGAACTCATTTAAATTCATTAAGAATTTAATATTAGAATAATAATTAATCTCAAGTCATGGGGAATTATTATTATAAATTAGGTTATGTTAATTCTATTGTTTGAATCTCTAGTTATTCAAATTAATATATATTCTATAAGAATATTAAATTAAAAATTATTTTCTAGTGAGTTTGTATAATATTTATTATTTTATGGAATGAAAAATATAATGATTTTTTAATTAAATAAATATATATTATTTGGGGTTCAATAAATTTCTAGGAGGGTTGACTGGTCGAGTTAAGGGTCTATAAAATTTGATATTTCTTATTTCTTATCATTTAATGAATAAAAAATTAATTTAATTATGATATAATATTTAAATATATTCTAGTTCATCAGAAATCGAAGAAATATTATTATTATTATTATTATTATTATTATTCAATGTGAGTTTAAATTAAAATTAATATATTATTTTTTTGTCTTTTTATAATAACTAATTCTGTGAACTAGGTATACAACTTGGTTTGAATCGTGTCTATGGTAAATTATTTATTATGAACAACATTCTCATTAGGGAATTCTATTAATAAATATAAATAAAATCTCAATAACACTCTCAATAATGGTGGATATAGATCATCCCATACCCTTTCAATCTGAAGAGAACTAGATAAAATACATTATTAATAGAATATTTTCTTATTTATATCAATGGTGAATAACACTTATAATTTTTCTCTTTCGCTATTTCACGCATAAATGCAATGAAAATGTTTTGAGGTTTTTGGAGAATGTGTGGATACCCATAGAAGGATTAAACTTTTTAATCCTTCACCACAATAATGATAATATCGAAGTGATGAACTAATTCAGAAACTAATAATTAATTATAACTAATGGGAATTATTATCTAAATAATTTAATTAAAAATTCATATATGAAAAGAACCTCAATATATGATTCTATCTTTAGAGTTCATCAGGATATGGGGAATTATTTCATGAAACTGATCATAATCAACTGTAAGGAAGGATACGCCCAACTAAAGTTTTCGAACCCCAAAACATTCCATAGTATCGATATTTGTTTGATAAATGATGACATATTTACTAAGGTACTATCATCCTTAGTTATGGTATAGTTACTTTATGATAAAACAAAGATGAATACCAAAAAAAATTTATTCCATAGGTTTCTCAATGGAATTAGTCTTAAATATAATTTTATAGATATATCTATATATACTGATGTCATCACTAAAAGTATTAAAGTATCTTCATACACAATTATTTTATCCCAAAAAACGACCCTAGATATCATTATGAAAAAAATTATACAATCTATACTAACTTTTAAATTTTTCAACTAAATTCATATTTGGTTATTTATCCTTTCAAACATGTTTCATAAAAATCCAAATATTTTCCTAAAAAAGAATATAAATATTCTTATATATATAAATTTTTAGATGATTATACTTTAAATGACTATTTAGAGATGGAATAGATAGGTGTGACATGAGTATTGTGAACTTGATTTATTATTTATTTATATTATTTGAATTTATTATGATAATAAATAAATATCATATTTCAAATGTGTCTTCCTATAAAAATTTTTATTCCTATAAAAGGGGATATCATTTATTTTTTAACAGGAAAGTAATTCCATCGAATTTAAATTGGAAAAATATAAGGTTTTTGGATGGACTTGGAACATAAAAACGATTAGTTAAAAAATAGTTGTAGTAATGTGATACTGTAGTCTCTAATATCTTAGAATACTATTATAATAACATTTCTAGCTTTATAATAACCATCAACTATGGTTATCTGACAGAATGTAATTAGTTTCAATATTTTGATTCATATTTGATAGACAAGAGGTATATTTAATAACAAATATTTAGTTATGGAAATATTCAACACATTAATAAATATATCTAATGATTCATTTTTATTCTATACTGAGGCATATTTCTTCTTCATAGGACCTTTCTATTTCAAAATAAAAACACACTAAATAATTCTCTTTAACCTTTTTTTTAGATCATTAATCTATTTTATTGGTAGTATAAAGATTGTTTAGACATGGAACCTCACATTAACATTTCATACATTCCTTTTCTCATTTTCAATATAAGGAATAATGGGTTTTTAATTGTTTATTATTTTTATTCATAGATAATTAGGGTAAAAATATTTAAGAGACTCTTATTTATATTGACCATAATGATATTCAACATAAAATAAGAAAATATTGAATGAAGTGAGGTGAGTACATGATCTGTATAGAGACTATTGGGTAAGATGAATCCTTGGGTTTTTAAATGATAATTATAACCAATTATCTTGACTAAATCTAGGCTATATTGAACCCTTTATCTTATCATTGATGTAAAGTGTTCCTCAGAGATTCCATATATCTATTTTCCTTTATTACCCTACTAGAGATCATGGAGATGAGGCACCATGATGTATATATAAATTTATTCATGAATACTAGGGATTTAAATAGTCAAAAATGACAACATTATATATTGGACATCCAATTAATCATCTAAATTATTCAAGAATATTTTTTTCTCTTCACATTCTCTAAAGATAGCTTAAAGAGAGTCGGATTCTAAAGTAAATAAAATGTTTTCTATTAGAATATTATGATGTTAATGTTTTTGTACCACTACTAGAATATATATTGTGTCAAAATGTATAATTTCCAAAAGATGGACTGTTGGCATTGTGATATGCTTGGATTACATTAAATTTTATAAAATAAATAAAATATGATATTATTATCTTATAATGATTAATAGTTATGATGTAATAAATTAACATCAATAGCCTCAAATTATTATCAAATCCAAATATCCCACACATTAGATTTATAAAATACAATCCCATTGATATTCTAGTTTATAAGATCCATATCCCCCTTCAAATAATTAAAGTTCGTGAATTATTAAAATTCCAATGTACTTGAAAATAATTTACATTTCATTTGTATTAACAAGTATTTACTTCATCTGTTGTGTATAATCCAGACTCAAGAAATTCTAATGCTAAAATTCATCTACAATTGCCTCCATTTTAAAACATATATATGTATAGAAAAAAATCATTATTTCTAATAAGGTTTAGTTTACCCAAAATTTTTATTAGAACCATTCTATATTAGAAATATCCATGATGAGATCTAAACAAACACATTAACATGATATACCACTCTAACTAGAGTGGTTCATGATTTTAAATGTAATATTATTTTATGTGATGGATTTTTTATAACATATAAATAAATAATCTCTAATTTATTCTTCAGAGTCATGTTAATATTATGGAGATTTCAATAGTTAATTAAACATGTTTGGTAAAGATAGTTTCAGTATAAAACCATATTTTTTTGGTTCATTTATGAGTAATTATTTATTTATATACATTAGATTGAACAATTTTAATCAACCAAATAATCTATGTAACATATAATTAAATAAATACATGTGGATTAAAAATAATAATAAAATTGACATGGGTATGATCCTTTTAATATACTAATTTCTATTATTAGTGGACTATATACCATCCATGATCCCTAGGTAAATAACTATATGAGAATATTACTTACATGAGTTGTAGTAGTACTCCATTTTCTTGTGTATCTTCATGGCTGGTTCCACCATAGAATAGGTTCAACATTTCCTCTTCTCGTAGGGGGATATATACTTTTAATATGATTACTCACTCGTAGATTAAGGGCATCAATGTTTAAAGGGTATAGAAAATATTCCATGAACACAATTACTCATTATTAATTAATGAGGGAGGGATGATATGGAGATCATAAAATTGAAATGACTAATAATAATCATAAAACCCCAATTTAATAAAAAAATAAATTAAATAATTCTAACCAGAAAAATGGTTAATCAATCTCATGATCAAAATCAACATACAATAACTACACGTTTTGACTTTATATTATTCATTTCAATTCTATATAATTATGATAAATTAATTGGTAATTTTTAAATAAATATTTATTTATTTAATTATTTATTTAAATTATTTTCTATTAAAAAATAACTTCAAATATGAAAATATTTCACTATGAATTATTAAAAAAATTAAATATTCTTAATTATTAATATTTTAAATAATCAGGTACTCGGCATGTAATGATGTGGCTATATGGAGTGTACATTTTATGAATCAAACTAAATTTATTTTAATATATATATATATATAGATTTTATTTTGATGAACATATTCTATAGAACCTTGTTCTGAGCACCTGAATCTGGCTCGTGACATACCCTAGAGGCATTCTATATCCTCCAAGGCTAGTGAAAAGCAACAGGGAATCAAGATATGACCACTGGGAATTATTTCTCATAATAATTAATAGATACCACACAATCTACATCTATAATCTCAAAATTAATATTCCATATATGAGTGTCTAACAAGAAATAAAATAAAAAATCTCCATTGAAGGATAAAACTGCACACATAACATAATGATTTTAAATGTTAATGTCTAAAAAAAGATTTTGGAGGTTATAAAATATTTGTTAACAGAAAATAAATATTTTTCAATATAAAATTATAATACAATGGTCGTTACAAAATGAAGGAAATTAAAATATAGTAAAACCCCCAACTACTATCTCCTTATATTGATGGAAAAAATCTATGATCTATCATCCCAACTTGAATCGGGTCTGGAAAATTATAAATTGGAACATACCCTATTAAAAATATAATATGATAGTTATGAGGAAAACTACATTTATAGTACTAACCCATGCCCCATGCATATCCTGTAAATAGAAAACATTTTAGTAGAGTAGTAAATATTTCATTCAAATTGATTTTCAATTAATTTCTATAACAGGTAACATATGTAAGAATTTCAATCTCAATTATTTGTTATCTAATTTAAATAAATTATTTATTAAGGATCATAATGATATGCTTTTGAGAAAAGTGATGGGTATTAATGTAAAAATATTTAAAACATATATATTACTACTAAAAAACAGCCAAAACCAGCGCTCAAAATGGGCATTAACAACACTAAAAAAGTGGTGTAAACCTCAGCGCAAATATAGGGGGGTACCCTTTATAAGCGCTCTGAAAAGTGCTGATAAAGGACCCTTTTATGGGGGTAAGAAAAGTGCTGATAAAAGACCAGTTTATCTGCCCATTTTTTAGCGCTGATAAAATGGACCCTTATCAGCGCTTTTAAAAAGCGCTCATAAAACTCAAAAAAATAAAAAAAAATAAAAAAAAATTAAATATTGTGGGGAGAGATTTTATTAGTGCTTGACCCCCCTTTTATCCATGCTAGGAGGTCTCATGCGCATTGCCCTTCCCACACATCCTCACACACGTTCTCCCCCTTTGCATCCACTAGAACTCGAACCCACAACCTCCCTCTTTCGCGGTTGCACCTTTTCCACAAAGCTATTTCATTTTTTCCTCTGTTTAATGACATATTGATTAATATATATATATATATATATATTTATTCTTATATTGATATAGATTCATATTAATATAAATATATTTATTCAAATATTAGTATTTATATATTCATTCGTATATTAATATATGTTTATAATTATATATTTATATATATATATATATTTAGATATAATTTTTTATCTGTATATTTATTTGTAAATTAATATGTACTTATTAGATTACTTTTAAATACATTTATGAAATATGTTTTTTATCTGTGTTTATAATTATATAAATAAATACAAACATACATATATACAACACAAACATACATAGACACACACACACACACACATATTTATGAATAAATATATATATATACACGTGTATTTGAAAAGAAATATAATGTTAAAACGATCATAAATTATAATCCAGAAGCCTGTTTCAATTCCACATCTAGTAAAATTGAAGAAAATGAAACAATTTTCGATATGATATGTTGTACAGGGCTAACGGACATCCAGATCAGAAGTTATACTTGTTTGAATGTTAACAAATCGGTGTATCCTGACTAAAAACTCAGTTTTGGAGGCCTTATGGGCCTTTTTGGCCTCAAATGAAGTGACAGATGCTTGGTTTCAATCATTAGTGTGTTGAGCTCATTGCTGGTTTCGATTTGATATGTTGTAGATATCAAACGTACACGAGGATCAAAAGTTATGTCTGTTTCTTGTTTGAGTTACATTTTCAACTTATTTTAGATCTTTTATTAATTGTTTTTATTTTTTGTGTCTTCAAATTGTTATTAAATAATTTTTAGTTGATAATAATTATCAAATTATTAATTAATAATTTTTTTAAAATATTTTAAATCCATTTTCACTAAATATCTTTTATATTAAATGTAACAGTCTATTTATACGGATCTCAAAAAAATTTAAAAATGTATATTATATTTATATATTAATAAATATTCTTATATAAAAACAATTTATTTTTCAGGAATTTTTTTTGAAAAATATATTTTGTCGAAGCTGATAAATCCCCCCTTTATCAGTGCGTTTTTCTAGCGCTGATAAAGGCCACCTATATCAGCGGTTTTTTAAGTGCAGATAACGTGGTGGCGCTTCACTTACCCATTATTGTAGTAGTATATAATGAGACATAATGGGAACATAGCTTCTCAGGGATAGTCTATGATAGATCTAACAATAATATAATATATAAAATTTTCTTTGAAGTGGGAACAATGATGACCTACAATAATTGTATGAATTTTTATACCAAGACATGTCGAGGGGAAAATCCCACAAGGAAATAACATGTTCTATACTGTCATTCAGTAGTGGAAGAATAATACTTAACTAATGATGTATGTTTATTTAGACACTCCCTCTAGATACCCAAAGCATCTAATGATGAAAAAATCGAGGTGGTTATATTAAGTATCTATATAAATATGTAATATTATCATAAAAAATAGTCTTTTCACCACCATTATCCTCTAAAATTCGTTTTATGAAATATCCCTGTTTTTTCACAATATATTTAAAATCAAAAGTCCCTTAAGAACATAAGAATAGGAAATATTAAAAATGAAACCATTTCTCACAATATAAGGTGAATGGTTTAGAGGGGGTTTCATATTCTAAATAACTGAAATTAAAGTGATAAAAATATCATAAAACCATTTTCATTAATCAAATTCCAAATTAAAGAACACATTTAGTTATAATTATCCATTTATATATGTAATTTCGTTATTACCACAAACAATTAGTTTCATTGAAACTTCAAAATGGTTTTATAACACAATTTATATTGGTATAAAGTTTCTTCATTCAATGTGAACATGTAATAATTCAAACTCATTTACATATAAATATTATAAAAAATACATATAATAAATATAATGTTTGAAAAATTATAAAAATTAAATATAAAATATTTTTATTTGTTTAAAGTATTAATCATTGAGATACCTCCCATAATGAATCAAATTTTTCTAAATGGGAGTTCTAACTCTCCTCAATAATAACCGAGAATGTCCAGAGTTCTAAAATACCCCTCACAGACCATAAATAATTTGAAATCTTATAAATATAATCTAATATAAGGAAACCACTATGATATCAATACAATGTTATGGGAAATAAAATAATAAGGAAGTTAATTAAGAATATGATAAAATGTTTATATGTATACTCCCTCAAAAATTCATCTTCAAATAATTTAAAACACCAAGAAATTGCCATGGGTAGGGGGATATAAATATAAGGAAGGATAACCTTTCAGCATTCCATATATATATAATTATGGTATGAGTGATTGTGGATTTAATATATGTTCAAACAAAACACATAAAAACTTATTTTTAATGGAACTGTGATGTATGCACAATTCAGATGCATAATTTGGAAAACTATTCACTAACTATCAAGATCTCTATATTAAAACTATAAAACATATTCACATAGTTTTTGAAAAAAATTCAATTAACATTGAAAAATTCATTATCCAATACCCCATGTAATAATTTCCTAACATAGTTTCTTATAAAACACGAATGGGTTTTCTTAAATTTGGTGCTTCTAATACTAGAAAATAATTCATAAAGAAAAATGATGTAAAATGAATCCTTTGTAAAGGTCCTAAAATGGTTTATTTATAATGTGCACACTAATCATTTTTTATATAGGGTTTTAAATTTGGGTTAGATACAATTTTTACTCAAACCCTGAAATGAAAATGGATAAGAAAATGTGAGTGGACAAAAGAATGATTTTTTTAAAAAAACTATTGAACAATACATGTATAAAAAACAATACAATAAATAATTAAATAAAATGTATAATAAAAACAACCAAATTCATGGTGTTAAAATTCTCCCCATCATAAATTTTCTTCCCATATAATGAACCAGAAGGATTTATCAACCATGACAAGGACTAATGGTTCGGCTCACCTGATTATATTACTCTCTATTTTAAAAATACAAGACCATGGTTCCAAAATAAAATCTGATTACTCCAATAACTAATGATTACAACATTAAGGATTACATCCGAGTAACTAATATTAAGGAAATTATTACCCATCAAAGAAGAAGACCATAACATATTGATATGATCTCAATACTCGGATCACCCTAACACAAAGAAAGACTAGAGATAATAAACAAGTTATGACCTTCTAGAAAATCACCACGGAAATCCATAAAAAATTCCCTCATCAATATTTTACTAAGCTGGTTAGGTAGGGATATTCGGGAAGGTTCAAAGGACTAATTCCCATCGATGGAAACCAATCCTCCAATGAAAAAAATAAGGAGGCAAACACATTAGGTTTTTTTTCAAATACCTCTAAAATAGAGAACACAAATTATTAGGAATCCTCATCGTGTCCGATACAGTGAATCTCAAATTACATTATTCTTCAAGCATGAACCATAATTAACCACAAAAAAAATTCAACCAATTAAAAATTACAAATATTTTATAACCATGATTATCTGAAAAAAAAACATGACACTTCCAAGAACCGTAATGAAATGGATAAATAAATAAGGAGGGATATTTCAATAGGAAAACCAAAAATAGACACTATATGAACATCAGGAATAACAATTTGGGCTAAGCTATCCTCTAGAGGGTTATAATAATATCATCTACACCAATGAGAAACAGCACTATAGAATCAATAAAGATGATGAAATTAAAACTTTTTTGGAGAGTATATATGTTTTTCTTTCAAGAATAGTAATTATTTCTTACCATCCCACATTATAATCATACCAAAAACTATTTCCCGGAGGATTTTAGCCTGAAAAATCATTATGGACTCATGGTCATGGTACCTAAATACACAAACATATATTTCTTCCCTTTAAAAATCTAGGTATCCCTCCATACACCTAGAAATATATATGACAATAATTCCCTCTAGCACCCCATCCATGATGACCTCAAGATGAATGGTCTTCATGATTATATTGTCATTTTTTTGAGTATAAGAGAAGACACCATATATAAAATATACATCCATATACCACATTGAATATAATACTCCATTAAAATTTATTTATGGTATGAACAGTGATATTTGGAACCCAATCTGTGAAATGATGGTAATAATACAATATCTATCTATCACCATGATAGAGGTATAAAAATTACATATACCTCAGTATATTTATGTTATGATATATGTAATTTTGAATTGAAATTTCTTTAATGGCCTCCCAGGAGTTATAATTATAGGTTTTAGTCATGATAATGTTCCTCTAATGATTAAATATCAGACCCTCTAGCATGATTTTTGTGATCATTACATTAATATAATAATAGTGCATAAGGTGGATTTGGTTCCCCTTAATACAACGAAATCATTACTATAAATTATAAAATTAATATTTCCTAAATATAGGAGGAGGGTCAAAATCCCAAAGCATCTAATGAAGTCCTGAAGTTGAACTACAATAGAAATTCAACTATGATTTGTGACTATAGTATATATAGAAATTGAAGGAGATGATCTTTACTAAACCAATGATTATGTTAGTGAGAAATCACTAATAGACCCCTCATAATATTTTGCAAGACTTGGTGTGGGTGAACCCTAAAGAAAGAAACCAAAAAATTTGAATTAGGAAATACTCTAAATTAAAAAGCAATAAATCCAGAAATAAATAAATTATTGAATACAAAAATAAAAATTAAATCAATTCTCAAATATTATAAAAATATAAATCAAAAAAATAAATAATTCCTTGATTATTTCCCAAAATATTCTCTCTCTTGAACTTGATAAACATTATAAAACACCCTTTTAAATAAAAATAATTTTTAAATTACCAATTCACTAGTCTTTACATTTATAATAAAACAATATATAATGTTAAAACTATTTAAAATCATACATTAAAAATATTTTTTAACTAAAACAAATTAATGATACAATATGTTTTTCTATTGTGATATAAAAAAAGATTTAACATAAAACACATTTCAACAAAAAAATGTCATATTCGATCCAAATAATTATATTTTAATAAAAATCATTTACGAAAAATATTTTTAATTGAATAATTTAATTTCCTTCATCAAAATAAACATCTCTGTTTGTCCCTTATAGTTATAAGTAAATTAACTCCAAATAACATTAACATGTTATATAGAATGACTCAAGTCATATTAAATCCACCATATGGGAAAAATTGATTACAAGAGAATAAAAATTGACATTTTAACGTATTAAAAATAAAACTATCATATGGATTAGAAACAATATCATTATATACATGTGATGTGCCACTAGGAGCCTCGTAGAACAAGATACATATTTTTTGAACAGTTTTCTAGATCATTCATACTTACAATAAACCATTTTAGTTCCTTTAAAAGATAATCAATTTACATATATTATAAAACAATAACTCACAATAAATTACTATAAAATAATAAATCAAATATATAATCAAAATAATTGATACATGTGAGAATAATTTATCGAATATGAGAAGAACTATTCCTATAAATCCTTAGTATGTCATGTTTTTTCCAAAATGGTGTTGATCAGGATCCTAATTATGGTGAATTTCTCAAATATTGATGATCTTATATGTGACCTAATAGAAAAAAATGATGATCATGGAACATATTACTTCTCAATATCCTATAATACAATAAAAAATTTCCAAAAACAATCTCCAATTCAACATGAGCTAGAAAACCAAATCTAACCTATGAAGAACCTGGTAGACATTATCAATCCATCCATGATGATGAAAAGTGACAAAGAATCATGATACAACCATATACATTATTTCCCTTGATGAATAATAATTAACTTATATCCCCCACCATGATGTTAAATAAGGATACTTAGTTTATTAGATCCCCATGTGAAGTAATATAAACAATCACAGAAAATTGTATTAAAATATAAAAATAACATAAATCATATAAATCTTATATTATAAAACTAATCCAAAATATTTAGTAACAAAATTCTAGGATTTGAAAGTAAAATACTCATTAAAAGGACCTGATTTTTGGAAATTCTAGTATATTGGATATAACATAATAAATGATAGAATAATTCCCAACCCATTAACTGAAATCTTTGAGTGAATACCTTCATCATCCACCATCCAAAATGAATCTCAAATAAAAATATCATCACCTATAACATAGATGTTCTTGGTAAATATGTGATATGATATGTATGAACAAAATTTCCTAGTTGTACCACCCCACAAACCATGAATTAACATTAAAAAAAATCGGTATTTTGATTTTATTAAATATGTTAATCAGATATTTTTTAAATTTCATTCTAAAACGTGTAAAATTTAGAGGCCATCGGAAAAAATTTCCTCTAAAAAATATTTACTATCTATTTTAAAAAATATCATAAATATAGAATTTTATGAAATGTAATGTGTAATACAATTTACTTTATTAAAATGGAAAACATTTTGGTAAATAACATTTTTAAAATAGATTTATAATATAGAAGATATATTCAATATATTCAACAATAGAATTCATGGTAATCATGGTTCTTGAGGAAAATCTAGGATAGTACAAATAGAAAAATAATAAATCAGGGGATCTCAGAAATATATAAAAAAATAATATAAACAATTTATTTATATTTGTATAATGTTTCTAAAAATGGTGAAATTATCATATCATGATGATGGTCCATCACTAGGGCTTTTAGTTAGAAAATAACACTAAACAATTTTATTATGTGTTCTCAGAATATCAATATGGAAACCCAAATACTTCTACGATATATAAAAAATGCTGATAATATTAAAAAACGATATATATATATATATATATATATTATAGATTCTTAATGAAAATAAATTTCACTTATTCCTCCCTGAACCCCAATCAATTAACCAACACCTTTTATCATGGAAAAGAAATTACAAATAACCCCTTCACTAAGAATCATCCACATCCCATGTAATAAAAACACATACATTTTAAATAATATATGAGGAATTCTTATATTGTGATTTAATTTCTAATAAAATTCACTCTAATGTGCCAATAGTCCATGAAAATATCCTTTTTTAAGTTTAAAATTGTTTTAAAACACTAGTTGCAAAGGTAACACCGTGTTTTAAAAATGGAGAAATTCTAAGAAACCAATTTACATTATATAAATCTACTAACGAATATATATATATATATAATTTATAATATTCCAAAAACAAAATAGAAAACCTAAATGAAATAATATATTTTTAAATGTATTGTATATGGAGTAACCTAGGATACTTTTGTGTTGTTCCCAATTAGTAGAGAGAACTCACCTCAAAGAGGCCCAAGAAGGTCTAGAAAACCATGAAGAACCCTCATGAACACTAAAACCACCAATCTAAGAAATGTTAATCCTGGATAATGTAAACTATATGTCAATAAGACGAATATACGGTAATGATTGAATAAATAAAGGAGGAAAATAGTAAGAGGAAGAGATTAAAATGAGATTACATAAAAGTTTATTCTTTTAATCTTGAAAACAATCCTGAAATCATAATGTGGAGAGGATAAATCAAAGATGGAATCCCTAATTTTTATGTTCACCAAATTATATAAGAGGAATATTTATTTTAGGTTGAAAATAAATATTGGTAGAAGGGTAAATTCATAATATTAATTAAAATGGATGCTTTCCGTGGTTTAAAAAACGATGCTCCATCCCTAATGATCACAATAATAAAACAAAAGAATGAAATTGTAATATTATTTAATTGTTAACACTAATCATATTCATTTAATATACTAGTAAACCAATACACAAAGGTTCAACTATACCATCGTCTAGATCTCATATATTTTAAACCCAACTCTGTATTACTCGTGTGTGAAAATAATGCATAAAAATATACTAAAAAAATCCCTTCATAAAAGTCATCACTTGGTATCCCCCAACTTGTGCTACATAGATGGTCTTATTTAAAGGTAAATTTTCTTGACTTTGTGTGGTTATTATGAAGGAATGTCTCCAAAGAAGTAAATCCACCAAAAAAATTAATATTCCATCACCAAAATTTCCAAAACAAGATAAAAAATTACTACCATTATATAAAAGGAATAATATATAAAATAATGGTTTCGGTGTGATGAATAATATTCATTACTAGAATTTATTATATAAAAAATGTGTACAAAAGATGAGGCATGGAATGTGCCATATACATCAGATTAAGTCGATTTATGGAATTTAATTCATTAATTTTTTGTTATATTACTTTACATGGTTTGTGATTTATATTTTTTCTAGTTTATATCATTCTTTAGGTAAAATTTATTCTTATAAAAAATTTATCAATTTACATGGCATAATATCAATGGGTAATAAAATGTACTATGTGTGTCATATATGACCACACAATGTTACATAAATATGAATATAATTTTCCAATGGGAATGTTTCTTGTGAGTATTATATGTATGATGACTAATACATGTTATTTATTTTATATAATAATTTGGATAAAAAATTATAAATCATTTATATCCACATAATAAGTCCAAAATCACATGTTATATATCCAGTGTGCAGGGACATGTGTCACAATA
Source organism: Viscum album (assembly GCA_963277665.1). Taxonomy (NCBI): domain Eukaryota; kingdom Viridiplantae; phylum Streptophyta; class Magnoliopsida; order Santalales; family Viscaceae; genus Viscum; species Viscum album. The sequence continues at coordinate 1,289,086,422 of OY728129.1, forward strand.
TGTGTACAGCTGAATACATTCAGTGTAGATATCATGCCATTATTATTATCTATGTGAAAAATTACATTAAATTACTATATTTTTGTGTTATATTAACAAATATTTATGTGTTAAATGGTATTTGAATATATAAGAACACAATATAATCCATTTACAGACAGTAATGATTCATGCCCACAAGTTTATCATGAATGAGATGTTGATTATCATTTGTTAAAATGAATGTAAACCTAACTATAGACTATAATTCCCTTCATACAATGTTATTAGACATGAATAAATATATTTTTTTTCATTGATCATATAGTGTTTATTTATATACATGGTGTCAATACCATGATGGGTTACATGGCGTATACACCAACAGCACCCAGGGTACTCCCTAGTATGACACATATAATATGGTGGTCATTAATTAATGTTTAATGATGTATTGAACCAAACCTACCATGTTGTCTTGTCCATAACTTGGAACAAAACATGGGTTGTTTAAAAAGGGTAAAAAACCTAATTTTTTCCATTATAAACCATATATTCATTATATATAGCTAACAAGCTTGGCATATTTGGATGGTATATTTGAGAATTTCACAGGTGTTTTTTGGACTATTCTTGGCCACACAAATTAGATGATTTTTTTATCTAATTTTTAATTATTTATGAAATAAAAAATGATAAATAGTAAATAATACACTAAAAATCATCAATGACCATTAAATAAATATATTTTAAAATGTGACCTCTTCTATATAACTTGATGGTTTTGAGACACATGAAGAATTAGGGTGGTTCCCAAAAATGTTTCTTTTATTAGTTTCAACAGATAAAATCCAAATTACTAGATGAAGGATTCCTAAAAATTTTATAGATATGATTTTTAACATTAAAAATATAATAAACATATGAAAATATTGATTTCAATCCAAGGAAATTTTGTTGATAATATTTTGATTTCAAATGTTTTACATTATTATCACTATTGAGAATCATTATAAATAATCCTTTATTTTTATCCATACATACTTTTCCAATCTCTACGTAATGTTTATAAGTCTCATGATTATAACATGGGATATAAATTTGATTAACATCATTATACATATATCAAAACATTGGATTTTCTCTTTAGGATATGATAGAATTTTGTATTCTCTATATTGAGAAAAAGTAATCACATTTCACTGATATTATATAATCACAAATTAATAATTTATGTTAAAAAAATTTAATTTATGTATGACCATTATCTGTATTTTTATTCTGTGTAATCTCTATATCAAATAATAAAAATAGCTATAATATTTTATCACAATATCCACTATTATTACAGATAAATAAATCATTTCGTTCAACCCCACAACCTCATAAATTATCAAATATTGAATAATAAATATTTAGTTAAATAAATAATATTATAAATATATATATAATATTATATTTAATAAATCGATTGATAAATGCTTATTTTAGTATTCAGAAAAAATATTATACTATTTAAATTAATCAATTCATAAATTATTTGACTAAATTAATATTTATATTTTACATTCTTCATAATAAGAAATAGATAAATGGATATTTCATTATCTAAATATATGATTATATTTTGTTTTTATTATTCAAATCACATATTCAAAACATGAATATATATTGATAATGTTTATTTGATGAAAAAATTTAAAATATTTATTACTTAATGAGTCGAATATAATATTAATTTTAAATTTTAAATAAAAGATAATTTAATGAAATTATGTATATAAATAGTCTATGATCCTATAATACCCTTTCATTGTGAAATTTAGTGAACATGGCTATAGTAAATGATTAGTGTCTACAAACATGTCATGGAACCCGCAGTGAATTATGATGATGTTATAATGGAAAAAGAATTCCTATAAATGTAATTATATATTATGACCCCTTTATCTCAACAACTCATCCTAAATGACTCATACTCGTGTCATCATTCAATTCACCTGATTTATCATTCTATGAATTTTAAAAATGATGTAATCATTGAACTACTATTTCCATGGATATAATCATAAAGATTTGTCTCAATAAAAGGGGTATAGATATCACCTCCCATTATCAAAAAATGGAAAACATCATTTCCTTACCTAATCAATTAATATCATATCCATTATGATAAACCCAAAATAAACCATGACACCAGGAGTACATATCATCATAGTTTTCCTACATTTTTCATAGTACTTAAATTAGGATATTCATTAATAGAAATAAAACATCAAAAGAACATTACAAACATCCACATATATCACTATCATATAAAACATATAATATGATGAATTATTATTAACATGTATATCCTCATAACATCCTTTAATAGAGATTATCATCTTGAAATCACATTATAGGATACTTTTAATTCCTATTTTCCTGAAACATGTAAGGTTAAAAAATTATCTATGTATCATTATACATATGTTTTCTTGAATATATGAAATTTATTAGAATATTTTCAATGATTTTAAGCTTCTTAATATTATAGGAAACTAGTATATTATTTCAATGAAAAAAATAAACCAAATAAATTATCAAATTTATATAATTCATAATAACATGTGATACGATATATGTTATTACTTTGGTAATTGAATATGTTAATTTTTTTCTATGTAACCCGATAAAATATTTTTTTTAACGATACAATATCTATATTTTTTGATTTCTTTCATTTAATATAACAATACAGGCTTTACATGACTCAATTTTCACTTGAATGATATTATATGAGAATTCAATGAGATTACCATTAAAGAATACAAAGGTATTTTTTTTATTTTATTAGAGTGACCTATAAAATAATGAATATCATTTCTAATTAATATATATTGGTTCAAAAAGACCATGAATATATTAAAATGTTTTAATATGTGTTTCAGCTCAATTTAAGAAAGATATGTCAAAGCCTTAAAAAATTTATTATACTTTTTAATCATTTGAATGTCTAGTTGGCTTTATGCATGTGATGATAATATAAGGAAATTGATAAGGAACTCAAATAAAATAATTCATGATTGGAATATGTAACACCTAACTGACTCTCCAAATTATTATAAAATTGGTCATCAATATCATGAATTTATAAAAAAGAGGAGGAACATGTATTATGTTCCATCTATAAATTGAATAAATCCTTTTCTTGATAAAGTAGAAATAATAGTACACCTCTAGTTATGTACGTAAATTGTGAGTTTCCCTATTGATAAATATGATGTACTTATTTATTATTCTTTAGTTATTTATTTATATTTTACACACATTGTTAGTTGGAAACATTCATTGAGTAATGTGTGTCTTGGTCATCATAAAATTTCACCCATCAGATGAAAATATTGATCAGGGGAAGCATTATTTATTTTTAATTTAAAATAAAGAATTACATTTAAAATTCCATGGTTTTATGATTATTTACAACTAATTATAATATTTAGATATCATGTGTTATAAGAATCAATGAGAATATTATATAGAGTGGATGAAACACAACACCGGACATTTCCAAACCAAGAAATAGTAATATTATAGCTTTTCTATTATATAGGTCATTGTGAAAAAAATTTAAAAAAAAAATTACATTAAACAAAATAAAACCCATACTCAGTAAAAATTTATTTATAAATCTATAGTAAATTATCCTCCTAATTTTTGAAAACTAATTATATTCTTCAAAAAATATTTTTTCTTCTGAATTTAAATTTTATTAATTTTTTGTGAGAAATGTTTTATTTATTTTATATATATTTTATAAAATGTATTTGATAAAAAGAACCCCATTATGAAATCATCATAAAAAAATTAATTTATTTCGAAATTATGGGAATTTTTTTGAAGAATGTTGATTTTTTTAATGAATAGTTAAAAACATCACCTTTTCTAAAAATATAATTTTCATAGAGTACATTAATACATTGAAATAATTTTAATAGAAAATAAATATTATTTTTTGATATTTATTCAATTAATTACTTTTGAATTAAAATTGTATGGGATTTTAGAAGATGTTTATTTTTGGGTTACAAATTGGTTTTTTATAAAAACTATTATAAATGTGCATAATGATTAACTATATTAAACAATAAAAATAACAAGTAATAAATAATAATTAAATTAATCTTATATTCTATATATTAATAAATTTTATATTAGATTCATACATTGATTATTTTTAGAAATATTCTTAATATAATGTTATTATGTGCTTGTAAAAAACAAACATATAAAACAAATTTCCTAATGTATGAAATTTTTTTAATTAAATTTAATTTTCTCTCATTTAGAATTTTATTTGGGAAAAAAAATAATTTTTTAAATCCTCATTTAAATTTTTTTAATTTTTTTATCTTTCGAACTTTTTATGAAAAAATTAATTTTTTGGTGAAACACAAAAAATATTTAATTTTAATTCAAAAATTATTTTTTATATAAAATATTTATAGATTTTTATATTTTTTTAATGAAATAATTTTTAATATATTCATAGTTGTCTAATTTAGGTAAACTCAATCATTTTCATTTTTAAATTGGTTATAAAAACATTGTAATATTTTGAACACTTTTTCTTGATAACCCTACATAATCGTCACATCTAGAGAATAAATTTGAAATTATATTATTACACTTATATGAATGGAAAATGTAAAAATGAACTCAATTTTTTAATCAATAATAGTACTAGTATCTATCATGGTCAAATTTATTTTTTTCTAAGATGAATAGGGAAAGAAGAAAAAAATATTTACCATAGTTAACGTAAAAATTGGTTTACTGGGGGGGGTTGAAAAGTTGATAAGGTTTAAAAGGATATTTACACTTGTATGAAATATATTTTATTAAAATATTAAAAAAAATTCATTTATAAGGTTCTAATTTTTTCTATTTTTGACCCTTTTCAAATGTGAAAAATGTGGGTGCATGTTTTTCATTCAAAAAATTACATGTGTGGAACTCATATAAACTATATAATTACACTCCCTATCATCTATTTTATACACCATAAAACCATATTATTTAAGATAATACCATTACAAATATCTTAACAAATCCCCTCCAATAATCCTAAAATCCTTATCTTGGACATAATACCAACCATATAAAAATTTTCATGCAAACCTATTCAATATACATAAACAAGAGCTTGTGTTCATCAATGAGGGTTTCTCTTTTATTTCTTCCTCCCCCTCATTCAATTATTATTATACCATTTTGATATAATTACATCATTATATTCCAAATAATTTTATACTTTTATGATATTTTTATTACCTATAACCATCTCCACTTCCTTCAAATGGGTTACAAAACCATCATTCGTGTCTATGGCAGGCGTCCAGCCTGCACACCTATGTTATTCAGTTTCTAATTTCCACCTCTCATAGTTGGAAATAATTATAGATTTATATTTTATATATGACATATATGATATATATTATATTATAATACATTTTAATTATTTATATAACACATAACTTCATTCTTGTTGTTTTTTGAAAATACTATAACGTCATTCCTGTGTATTGTATACTACCAACTCCCGGAGGGTTGTGATTCAATCACACATCACATAAAATGTAATAGGGATGTTTTTAATGAAGATATGTGATATATGTGACATAATAATTTATTGTATAATGATAATATTTATTTTAAATTTATTTCAGTCAATAAATAGGGAAAATGGAATCATTATTTATGAAAACGTAAGGAATACTGTCTCCATGAGGAGTGTATTTGATATTCTATAACTATAATTTATATATTATGATGAATAAAAATATAATGAATATATATGAGATATATTTTATGTAAAACATTATGGATATGATGGAACCATTACATATGAAGATGACTAAAAATAACAAATTGACTCATATATGAAATAAAAAGTTGTTATTACCTAAAACATAACCATTACATAAAATGCTCAACAATTGAGTAATAATAGGTCATAAAAAACACTATATTTTATGAGTTATATACATATATTTCTTTACAGTTTTTATAATAATCTAATATTTATTATACTTGAGGTTTGAACATATATAATGGATGTCAATACTTAAGGTAAGGGAGTTTCATCACACATTTTACTTCTATGTGCCACATGTCACCAACTATTTCTATTATGTAATTTATATAATAAAAAAGATATTATTTTATTATTATATTATTTAAAATTATATTTATTAACATATCAATTTTAGTATCTCACTTTGTGGGGTTTCCTGTTGAAATTTTACCAAAGCGGTAAGAGATTTTTGCCTCAATTTTCTTGCATTGGGATATGTGTTATGTTATGAACTTATATTCATTTATGATGTGTTTATATAGACCCATTTACATATAATATCTTAATTGATTTTTTATCATAATATATCAGTTTTACTTTGGTTTTATTCTTTAAATTGAATTATATTTCAATGTAACCAATGTGGTTAAGATCATATACTATAATGTCATAATTTATTGTGACTGTATATTATTATGAATAAGGTAGTAATATACTATGATCTATATCTCAATAATCTCATTAATTTTCTTCTCTTATTGGTATTCAGGATATTTTCTGGTAATATGACCATTTATCACCCATTGGAACATAATATAATTGAAGAAATGTTTTAAAAAATCAAAAATTATTTCTCTATTCTCAGAAACTTGTATTCTTCGGAAAAATGTTTTTAAAATAATTTTAATTACTATTTTTATAAATCATAAAATGATAAACTAAATCCATTTTTGACAACGATTTATATTTTGCAAAAAAAAATTAACGTAATATTCTTGACATAATCTAAGAATGACAAATTGTCTTTTACTAATAATTTGAAACAATTTTTTTAACTTGAATGATATATATAGTATTTCTCAGTGCCATGATATCTCTATGATTTAATGCATCCCTTAATGGTTTCAGATGTTATTTTCAATGAAAATTATTTCTTTGAAATTTGTGATAGTTTTTTATTTTCGGTAAGTTATTTTAAATTAAAAAGGATGTGAAAAAGGTTTTAGGTTTTAAAATTTTTATTTAAAAGTAGAAATAAAGAATTTATTATATTTTTTAAGTGATTCTTAAAATAATAATTTATATGTATTCGATGACAGATCCAAATTTTTTTTTTGAAAATTGTTTCTATTTCAAATTCTGATTTTCAAAAAAATGTTATTTCACTTACAAAACGTTCCATGTGATCTATCAAAATACTTCTAAATCATAGATGAAATCATATGAGGTTACTTTAATGGGACGAAAATCTGTGGTCCATTACATTTTAAAAATACTATGTTTAGGGTGTTCTTGGAGGCAATGATGGATCATTTCAAGAGTTTCCAAATTTCTAGTTTCTTCATCAGTGAGTCCAGAGTCATTGAGTCATTTTGGTAGCTCATATCGGTAGGTTGGAATCAGTTCTCATAGGGAATCATTGACTCAATGTTTTAGTGGCTCAGGCTATTGGTGATCCATGGTATTGGTGAGTCATGGCATTTGTGAAGCAGGGCATCAATGACTCATGGCATCAATGACTGAGGGCATCAATAGGTCGACATGTTGGTATGTCATGAATCAGTGAGTATCATCAGTGACTCACTATCGATGAGTCACATCAGTGGATTAGTGTCGTTGGACCATATGTTGGTGAGTCCGAGGATAGTGACTTGCTTCAGTGACTCACTCATCGGTGAGTCATTTCTCGTTTTTCCCATTTTTTTTATTTTTTCACTTTTGATGTTTCATTTGATGATAAATATGTAAAATTACATTTATTTTTATTTTTTTCGGCCGTTTGAAATAATATTTAACAAATAAAAACCTAAATCTTCCTTTGAATCCAAAACTATGTAGTCAAGACCATGATATGAATTTATTGGTCTTTGAAATAGTTTTTCTCATAGTGTTTGGATCTGGCCTTTCTAAATCCTAAATTCATTATTCAATTGAACCCTTCCACTGTCTATTTGTGCACCAAGATCCAATCTCTCACGATGAGTCATCCTCTAGTGGTGTTGCAGTCTCTTTAGTTTTCCCTTGGAGTCTTTATTTCTACTCATAAAACCCCCTATTTATGCATTAAGGATGAATTATTTATCACATGTTTTTTCATATAAGGATTTACATAGTCTCTCTTTTAATTGTGTATCATGTGGGGTTGGTGTACTCTTGTACGGTTGTGAACACGGTTGGAACAAAAATTAATGAAGATAATAAGAATCAACAAATAAGGGTTTGGGAGTATGACAATGATGATTAATTTGTTTAAATTCTATCCTTGATCTTTTTATTTAATTGTACAGGTTATTGCCTTCTAAAAATCATAGTCGTTGGTGGTCTCTATTTTCACACCATTATGATTTTTGAATCACTAATATAATAATTAGAACCTGTTTAATCAAGTATTTTCAATTAATTATCTTGATTCCCTAGGATGAATCATATTCTGTGATCACCCCTATTTTATCAAGTTCAAATAAATTATGAGTTCTTCTAAAAATAAATAAACTCTGGTTTGGTGGGGCAACTGTGTGTTGTGTGTGGTTTTTTTGTCTTGTGTCTATGCGGTTCATGAAGTATTGTGACTCAGATTGTGGTTGTGACTATGGTGTGTAATGGGTTGTGTAATGATATCTCATAATTAAAAATTGATTGATAGTGGAATGGATGAACTTTTTATGCGGTGGAACTATATCTGGATGGTTTTTGGGTAGCATGGCTACAGGATTGGGTTGTTTCATGTTCATGTTTATGGGTGTTCTGGGCATGGTGTTGTTATTAATCATGGATTTCTAGTGGGGTTGTGATGAAGTGTGTTGGTGGTTTTTTGTTGATAGGATGAAAAGGGTGTTATTACACTGATGACTGATGGTTTGGGTTTCCAGGAAAGGGAAGTGAGTAGTGGAACTACAAGATGGTTGATTTTTGTTTGTTTTTTTATGAATGGGTTTTAGAGTGTATTCCATTACATTAGACATTTCTTCTTTATTTGGATTTCAAAATGTTTGGTATGGTTTCTTCACCTTATAATGTTTGGAGTGTTTGGTATTTTCCAGGATAGGGATGGAATAAACAAATGAATAAATTGATAATGTAGAATTAAAATTGGTTAAATTAATTGGCTAGGGGTGTTTTTCATGTGGTGGATTGTATTAAAGGGACATTCATTTATCGACTTACAGATGTTAGCATCGTTTATGGTGGTATATGTATGTAGGGTTGGAATAAAGGTATGTTTGGATGTGGGATGGTTGTTGTTTTGAAACAGATAGTTCTGGATGATTGTTGGGTAACTATATATATATATATATATATATATATATATATCTAGATCCCTTTTATTTCCATATGGACCCTATCCATGTCGAGAACTATGTTCCGAACACCCCCATTGTTTTTGGGAGGGTATACTTTCCAAAAATACCAATACGAGGATAGATGGACTGTTATTGGATCTTCTCGACTCCCTCTTATGGGAATTGGGAGCCCAATACACTTTGTGATTTTTATGGTGTGGTTGTGAGGCCAAGATGTTTTTGGGCAAGGTGTACTTCCTAGGTGTCTTCGGGACGAGTTGTGTGGTGATTCCCAAGTGTCTTTGATATGGGGTTATGGTTTGTTTCACAGGTTTTTGCTGTTGAGATTTGATGTGGTTTGTGTCCTAGGTGTGTGTGGGTAGGTTGTGATAGTGGTCCTTGATGAAAGATAATGGTAGTGTCATGACGTTCGCCATTAGGGATGATAAGTTTTCCAATGACAAGTGGTGTGGGGTACACAAATATTGACGTTCTCACAACCTTATTTTACTCTACTTATGTTATTTTGTGAGTGTTCCTTGGGGAGGATGGGGTGAATAATATACCTTTTTAGGTTCTTTTTAGTTTCTATTGTTTTCTCAAAAGGGAATTAGTATGTTTCCCCACATGTGCATGAGTGACTTTGGTTTTTCCCTAGTAAGAATTCCATATTCACATCCTACATATATAAGACCTTTCTCAGGATTCCATTGACATTACGAAGAGCATTCTAGACATTACCATGTCCAAAAATAGGTATGTTTTTTGTGTTGCTGCTTTGTATTATTTTGGTACTTTGATTTTTTCACATATTTTCTGGCAGTTTAACATTAAACGTGCATGTAGGATGGATTTTTGTTTCTTTATATATATATGTGTGTGTGTCTTGGTGTTTATTAGGGTTTATATGTGTTATCGTTTGATCATAGTTACTATAAAATGGTTAATGCCTCTCATTTTTGCGATATTTCTATGCCCTTGGTGATGTTTTCCACCCCAGGGCCTATTAGAGGCTAGACTTGAGGGTTAGTATCTCTCTTTAATCGTGAGGAAGGATGATCTCAAAATCTTTCTATCCCTTCCATCATATTGATTAAAATATGTCATGATTAAATGGTATCAAAAGATGATGGTTGAGATATAAGATGGAGTTTGGAAATAGACTTATTGAGGATTGCATGGGTTGGTAGGGAAAGAGTGTTTGGAGATATTGGTTCATGAAAGAGGTATTGATAGACCATCTAGGAGAATGGTTTTATGGACCCCTAGTGATCAAATTCATGGACTCTGAACATACCAAAAGACCAACTAAGGATACACTGATTGTGGTGTTGAGACCCAAGGAAAGGTATATTCTTCATAATGACATGAATTATTTTTTTCGGTGTTTTGGAAATTTAAAATAAACAACCAGATAAAATAAATCATAAATAAATCACATACTACCCAGGAATATGAAATCCTTGCCAAACATTTAGCTATGGAACCCAGTCTTCATCCACAACTGCTTAGGAAGTGGAGGCTCATCAGAATCGGGATGATGAGCTGAGGGTTGTTCTAGAGGATGAGGAAAATCAGTATAAAAAGACACATCTTGCTTTTTAGAAACATTTATTGGGAATGTATAAGGGAAGTGTCCCAGACAAAGAGATGGAATGTAGGCTTGAGGAGCTGGTGATCACGTTTAATTAGATCTTCACTCCGATGGAATACTAGGTTCCCCAGGCATTGAGCTATATATGGGGAGTAGTGCATCATTTGTGGATGCTTTACCTAGGGGAGAGGAAGAAGACCGATGTATCCTGGTATGACATTGAGAGGGAGTTCTGGGCAGAATTCATCTCTTCGATGTTGATATATGAGAAGATACATGTGCTACTCTGCCTATTTTAGGGGAGCATGTCAGTACAGGAATTTCAGGTCTAGTTCAAGGATCTCCATCACTTTGCTCTGAATATCTTTTTAGATGAGGAGCCTCGGGTGAGATTTTAGGAGGAGGCACTTTGTCTGTATCTCTAGTATACGGTTACTCCCTTAACCCTACCAACATACATAGAGGATCAAAAGAAGGATGGTGTAGTGAAAATGATTCCCTTGTAAATTATTTTACTTAGAGATGGTAGTTAGCCATGTTCTTTAATGGGGAAGCCTGATATAAGTAGGTCTCCAGCATTAGGACCTTCCAGGTGTTGGCCGGTGGGGAGATGAACCCAACAGTTTTAGTTCCAACCTTTGGGATCTCATCCTTTTCCTATAGGCATGGGACTGAGGTGTTTATCATGTGAATGATGTGGGAACCTTTGGTGTTACTGCATAGTTCGAGCTCAGTATGGTGGAGGTGGTTAGGTCAAATTCCCACCACAATTGTAATTGTCATCCAGGGAATATTATCAGTAGGGACAACAGGACCCTACACCTCTAAGGGGAGATAGAGTGGGTTTAGGATGACCATTGGACATTCCATAGGGACCTCTACCTAGTCGTGGTCGGGGAGGTGGCAGAAAGAAGAGGGGTAAAGGATCTAGGCATGGTCATTTCCACTCTGATGAGGCAGCAATTCTAGGAACACCAAAGATATTTAAATGTATGATCAGTTTATTCAATACATTTTTTGCGCCTTGTTTGATTCAGGATCTTCATACTACATTGTGACACCCTGTCTAGATGATGCTCTGGGAATGGACATAGACATTTTGTAACAATGGTTTTGAGTACACAATTCAGATGGAAGAGTAGTTTTTTTTAAGTTATCAGGGACGTAGATAGATGTTGGGGCCACATTAGTCAAGTGGGGATCTCATTTTTCTATAAATGCAGAAATATGAGTCTATTCATGCCATCGACCAGTTGTACTCTATGTGGGGTGTTATTGAGTACTTCCGAAAGAAGATTAATGTTTTCAGATGTGGGTGGACAATATGTGTCTTTCATTGGAAAGAAGAGTTGTCTGGTGGGTAGTCTGTTTGTGGAACCTTCGCTCACCTTGTTGGACAAGCTATCAATGGAATTTTTGGTTTCCAAGATGTTGGAGGTCTTAGGACTGTAAAGGAGTTCTTGGATTTTTTTCCTCGAGGATGTTGTGACTCTAATCCCTTGATGTGATGTTGAGTTTGGGATAGGCATACAACTAGGTGCTAGTCCAATTTCGATGGATCATTATCATATTATATCTTCTGAGCTGTGGGAGTTGAGAAACCAAATTGGTAATATGATGATGAAGTGATTTACCCGTTCTTGTGTGTCACTATGGGGTGCTCCATTCATATTTTTGAAGAAGGTATATGGTGGGATGTGGTAGTTTATCGACTACCCGTGGGTGAATATAGTAACACTCATGAACTGTTACCCTCTCCCAAGGATAGAAAATATCTTCAACCAGATGAGGGGAGAAATTCAGTTTTCTAATATCGACATATTATCCAGATATCACCAGTTGAGAGTGAAGGAGGGTGACAGCCCGAAGACTACTTTCATGTAAAGGTATGAAAACATTAATTTCAAGGTTATGTAGTTCAGTGTTATGAATGCAACATCGATGTTCATGAGGCTTATGAAATCTGTCTTCTTTTGATTTCTTGTACCAGTTAGTTTCTGTAATCATTTAATACATCATCATCTACTAGATGTCTAATGTGGATCATGCTGAACATATTTGGACTATCTTGGAGGCCCTTCACCACCAAGATCTCTACAGAAATCTATCCAAGGGCAGGTTTTGGATATGGGAGGTACCATTCTATAGACATGTGGTGTTAGTATGGTCTAGATGTGGATCCGTAGAAGGTTGAGAAAAACTGTTTCATTGCATGAACCCATGAATGTGGCATAGGTTCTCAATTGAATAATTATTTCATGGAATTATCTTAGATTTGTACATAAATTCTCTCAAGTAGAATCTGTATTGGCGAATATGAACAGAAAAGTTGAATCTTTTTTGTGAAGCGAGCAGTTCCAGGAAATTTTTGACTATCTGATGGTTTTTCAGTACAATAGTACTTAGGTGTCCAGAGTTAGGGGTATTGTTTGATGTGTTTCTTGATTCTTTCTACTTGGTATTGGGGTGTGTGTTAATCCAGAAATGAGGAGTGATCTCCTATGGATCTAAGAAGATACATCCCCATAAATGTAATGATGTAACCCATGATTTTGAGTGTGAAACATTAATGTTTTCTCTAATGTTTTGGTGAAAGTACCTCATTGGGGGGCACTTTGTATTCTTCATGAATCACAAGATAATGAGGTATGTATTTTTTCAAAGAGATCTGAACATGTGGCAGTGGAGGTGGATTGAATTTCTATAGGATTATGACTTTGTGATCTATTGCACCTCATATAAGGGAAATTTCATTGCTAATGATTTTAGATGGAAGACGTAGAAGGAGGTAGATTAGGAATATACAGATGCATGGTGAGAAATGGAGGAGTTATATGCCTTAAAAGTATATGTAGGAATGAATAGTGTAAGAGGATTCTTGTTTCAGATGTAAATATAGTCTTCACTAAAGTGGAAGGTGGAGGAGTCTCATTGGGGAGACTCGGATGCTACGGTAATGTGAGATAGCATTGACCAGGGTGACGCATTGAAGGGATCATCAGAGGATTTTCCGAATCAGATGTTGTTCTCAAGGGCGATTTCTGTTCCTGTAATGATGCACAATAGATTTTTCCATGAGATTCATAGATAAACACACACATGGATTTGAAAGATTTTTTATGGGATGAGGGAACTGATTTGGTGGCTTGGGATAATGCGAGTACTATCGGAGCATGTGGAAATGTTCTTGGTATGCCAGAAAGTGAAGTTTGTGTAACATGTTCCCAATGGTTTTTGGAATCCCATAAATGTCACCGAGTGGAAGTGGGATAACAAATAAATGGATTTAACCACAAGATTGCCTATGGCTCAGGGTGGATGCGATAAAGTCTGGGTAGTAGTGTAACTCTTGATGAAATCAACTCACTTCTTAGTAATCAATGAGTCGAGCACAGTGGATGCCTTAACTTAGAGGAATGTGGATGTGGTGGTATGGATTCATAGAGTTCCATGATCCATCATCTCAGATGAGGATACAAATTTTTAATCACGAGTATATAGGGGATTATAGCATGATTTTGGCCCTTAGTTTTTCATCATTATAGCCTTTCACCCTAAGATATATGGGAAAATAGGGTGGACTATCCAGACATTGCAGGACATTATGAAAGCATGTTTCTTGGATTTTGGTGGGTCTTTGCTTCAAAACATTCCCCTTGAATATTATGATCACAATAACATCTAACAGTCTACCATTGGAATAGATCTATTTGAAACATTATATAGAAGACTATGTCATTCACTCTTATGCTGAATAGAGGTTGGAGAAGCAGCTATCCTTGGACAGAAGGCAGTGTAGAGTATGAACAAGATGGTTCATCTTGTCTGTGAGAGGATGATAGCAGCACATGACTACTAGAAGTCATATGTCGATTGTAGGAGGATTACCTTGGAGTTCAAGGTTGAGGACCACATGTTCTTAAATGTTTACCCTTGACATGGGATGTATAGGTTTAGTAGGGGTACAGAACTCTATCCTAGGTTCATTGGACCAAATGAGGTACTAGTAAAAGTTTAAGAGGTGGAATTACAGTTTGCGTTGCCACTATAGTTAAGAAGGATCCCTAGAATCTTTCATACCCCACATCTTATTCGGTATATTCAAAATGACACCCATTTAATTTATTGGGGATAGTTTTATATCTAGGATGACACAAAATTTGTGGAGAAGATAGTGGAGATATATGAATTTCAGGAGAATTTGTTTCTTGGACAAAACATTCCTTTGGATCATGTGTTGTGGAGATTTTGTGTCTTAGAGGATAGTACTTGGGACTGAGAAGTGCACATGCATTCCCAATACCCAGGGATTTTTTTTTGTATTCAATTTCTGTTGTTTTATGATATGTGATGTAGTGATTGATCCTCATTTTCTATGAGTTTAGTTTCTTCCTTGTTTTATAGTATTTGGTGTAGTCCTAACATGTGAAAAGAAGGAAACCTGACTCATTATCAAGACTCATTAATGTTGATGTGATCAAAACTCTATGGGAGATTCAGTTCCACCCAGATCATATTGAATCATGACATGGAGGAAGGAATTTTCTAATTTATGTGTTTGGACAACCAGTGCTTGTGTGGGGAATCTTGTTAATTTTTGGTTTAAAATATATGGGTGGAGGTGTTCATTAATGTCTAGGTTTCACTCCATCTTGTAAAAAACACAAGGTGGTTTTTCCTTGTGAGGTATCTTATGGGGTGGTTTCTTAGACCCCACATTCATCTGGGATGGTTTTGAATTCTCGAGGACGATAATAGTTTGACAGCTATCTGATGGAATGGACCAAACATATTTTTTCTAACAAGTTGTCAAAATATGGTGTTTTTTGTGTTCTAGGAGGCAATAGCAGCTCATTTCACGAGATTTAGAAATTTAACGATTTTCCATCAGTGAGTCAGGCATCGACGAGTCACATCAGTAGAATAGAGTCGGTATTATGGGATCAATATCTCAGTGTTCATGTGACTCAAGGCATCAATGAAACAGGGTTTCGGTGACCCAGGGTGTTGGTGAATCAGGGAATTAATGACATAGAGAGTTGGTAGCTCAAGGCGTTAGTAGGTTTCAAATTTATGAGTCACATTGTTGAGTCGATGATATAGAGATGTGTCTATGGACCAACATCGGTGGCTCATCTATTAGTGAGTCAGGAATCCGTGACTCACATTAGCGACTCACCCATCAGTGAGTTATTTCTAGTTTCTCCCTGTTTTTCCAGTTTCACTCCTTTGATATTACCATTGATGATAAATGAGTTAAATAAATGTTTTATGTATTTTGGACCATTTTAAATGGTATTTATTTTTTAAAAACCTAAAGATTCTTTAGACTGCCAAAATTCATGGTCTTCAGCACGATCAGAATTTAATGGACTTTGAAACAGTTTTCCACATATATTTAAGATCTAGAAATTATGAAGCCTAAATCCATTATATATTTAAACACTTCCACATTATCTTGGTTCCCTAAGAACCTTTCTATCCCAAGGAGTCATTCATCTGGGGTGTATAATTCTATTCTATTTTTTCCTAGAGTCTTTATTTCTACTCACATGACCCCCTATTTTTGTCGTAATAAGTGATTGTTGATCACATGTTATTCCAATATGGGATTTCCTTAGTACATCCTTTAATTTTGTATTATGCAGGGTTGGTGTACTCTTATACCCTTTTGAACAAGTTTGGACACAAAATTTATGAAGATAATAAGATGTAATAAATATATTTTGGGAATAAAATAATGATTCTCTCTTTGATTATATGTAATCCTTCATCCATCTTGGGAATTATTGGTTTTGGTAACTTCTAAAAATAATAAACGTTGGTTGTATCTCATTGTACACCTCTATGATTTCTGAATCACTACTATAGGAATTGTAATCTAGTTAATCATGTATATTCTGTTAACTATAAATATTTCCTAGGATAAAAATTATTCTTTATTCACCCTTGTTTTATCAAGTAAAATTAATGAAAGAATGCTGCTAAATTAGAATAATCCTTTGCATGTTCGTGTGACTGTGTTTTGTGTGTGGTTCTATTTTTCTTGTGTCTATGCAGTTAATGTGGGGTTGTGGTTGGGAGTGTGTTTGTGATTATTGGGTGGTAAAAGTGGTGTAATGGTTTCTCAGGCTGAATATGAAGTGGTACAATATATGATAAGTTGTTGGGCAGTGGGGCTGCAGGACTAGGTTGTGTCATGTTCATGATTATGGATGTGATGGGCATGGTGTTGTAATGCTGATGCTCTACAAAATGGGGTTATGATGAGGTGTGTTTGTTGGCTTTCCATGTTGAGAGAATTGGTTGTTATGGTTTCTTCGTCTTATAACATTTTCAGTGTTTAGTAGTCTATCGGGTAGTTATGGAATCAATAAATGAATAAATAGATAACTAAAAACGATAATTGGTTAAATGAATTAGTTGGGTGTTTTTTTTGAGTTGTGTATTTTAATGAAGTAGTGTTTATTTATAGACATAAGAAAGTGATTGTCATTTTTGGTGGTACATGCCTATAGGGTTTGAAGGAAGGGCAGTTTTGTTGTGGGCTAGTTATTGTTTCAAAACCTATAGGTTGAGTTGAGTGTTGGGTACTTATATATATATACATGTAGTTCCTTGTGATATCTAGGCACACCCCACATGGGTTGAGAACTATGTCCTGAACACCACCATTGTTTTTGGGAGGGTTTCATTTCCCAAAATTATGGTGGGGGGATGGATGGATTATTAGTGGATCTTTTTCTCCCTCTTCTAGGCATTGGTATCCCTAGACTCTTTGGGAAGGTTGTGGTGTGGTTGTGAGGCCCAGGTGTTTGGGGGGTGGGGTGTTCTTCCCATGTGTCTTTTGGAAGATTTGTGTGGTGATTCAAAAGTTTATTCAGTATGGAGATGTGGTTTGGGGACCAGTTATTTTTGGGTGAGTTGTGATGTGTTTTCTGTCCCATGTGTGTGTGGTTAGGTTGTGATAGTGGGGCTCGTGGAAGAGCATAGTAACATTAAGACATTCACCATTAGGGATGAGAAGTTAACCAGTGGGACATGGAGTGGGGTACCCAAATATTTATGTGATTACTACCTTATTTTAATTAACTTGAGTTATTTGGTGATCATACCTTGGTGAGGTTGGGGTGGGTAGTATTCCTTATTAGGTGCTGTATTTTGTTTTTTTCTCACAGGGGAATTCGTATGCTTCCCCCACTTGTGCACGGGTTAAATTTTTTTTCCCCAACTGACTATAATTGTATGATCACCATACATATATAAAACTATTTTTAGGATTCTAGGGATAATACACAGACAGTGGGAGACCTTACTAGCTCAGATGTTGGGGACAATTGATCTGCCATTACTTATTTTTATTTTGGTACAAACATTATAGTTTTCATTTATTATCTCGAATTATTACTTTAATCATGAATGTGGGAAGGATTTTGGTTTATGTATATATATATATGTCTTGGAGTTGTTTGAGGTTGATACATCTTATATCACATCATACTTACTGTAAAAAGGGTAAGCCTCCCATCTTTGTGAGATTTCTATACCCTTAGTACAGGTCTCCACCCATGGGCCTATTAGAGGTTGGACTCGGGGGTCATTATCTATCCTTTAACTTGAGGATAGAAGGTCTCATAATATTTTTATCCCTTCCCTCCTCTTTAATAAGGCATATCGTTATAGTTAATACTGCTTAATGAGGGTCATGTTCTATGCATAAAACTCATACTCTTTCCATAAAATGTTTATTATTATGATAAATCATACATATAAAACAAATTTCAATTCCACAGGTTATACAATGATAAAATTATTATGAAATACATTTATTTTTTCAAGGGTTATTATGTTATGAAATGATGAAATGATTTTAATACCAACATAATTCCTATAGGTTTTGATATAATGTAATTTTTATGAGACCCATTTAATTTTATGCATTATGAAATGATTCATATTTTTTGATCTTTTTAACACATAAATATGATTTTACTTGTGAAATGGGTGGGACCTATATATCCCTCTAACGTATTCGATAATGATTTATATCTCATGACATATATATCACTGGAGATGGGAGTGAACCCAATTCATTATGCAACATTGTCTACTATGATATTCTTTGGTATAAACCATGAATACTATGATTTCTTGGGTATTGAAACTATTCCATTATTATATACTTAGTAGTCATCATTGAATATTATGTAAATTATTTTCTATGATTATGTGTATATAGAAAATATATGTCAGATGAAAAATGTATGCTCTCATGGATCATGATCATTGATGAATGTATGATCTATGTCTTATAAACTACTATTATTTATACAATGACTCAATATTATGATCACTGATATATTGATTATTGTTTTCAAATATTATTGCATTATTCTAATACCATTATGTTTATATTTTTCTCATGTGCCTCCATTATTCACCAATACTATGTATCAGAGATGCACATAAATAAATATCCTTTCCCTATGTTATGAAGAGATATTTTTATTGTGGAGTACTAAAGGGGAAGATATTTATGGTATAAATTGGTGATCTTTTATGAATTATGATTAATGTGTTCCAATTTTAATATAAATTCTACAATTACAGTCCTCAATCATGTGTTTGTGAAACATATTAAATATTAATCTAAATAGATTTAATATACATGTATGAAAATCCTAGTTCACTATATATTGTATCAGATGATTGGTTTAGTTCAAAGTTGGAAAATAAGAAGGTATAAATTTATTTACTACCCTATGAATATTTATATGTATATTTCTAGGTATTTCTATAAGGGTAAGTATAACGATTATTCAATGATTATGAAAATGTCCATGAATTTTGGTGATGGATATAGAAAGTGGATGTAATGAAATTAAATGCCTTTCTGGATACATAATGTTTATTTGGTTATAGAAAAAAGATACTTAAATGTATTAATTCAAAAAAGAGAACATTTATCTAGATTCGGTCATCACATTGTTCAGTACAAATAGTCTTTCTACACACCTAGTTTGACCATCACAGTGGATATGATTTAAAAAATGAAAATATATTTATGGACTATCATGGAGTCTTTGAAGAGATGATTACTATGAATGAACTAGGATAATCCTATGGTTTCATATAATTAATAAAGTGGATTTAGTTTTAGAATAATATAGGTGATTTATATGTTATTTGGTTACACATTATGATTAACATTGATCACACTATGCTTTTTAGTTTTAGTCAAAATTTTTAAATGGAATGAATTGGAATAAAATTTAATGCGATGGAAAATATTTTGAGGAGTATTCAAGTGGGAAGTTGAAAGGAGTGAATGATATTTGGATTATTCTTAATAATTTATCAAATAACATGATTAACAAAATGTTCTTGATCTATGTATAGGACTCACAAAGAAGACAAGGATAGCGTTCATTGAGAATTCAGTTAGTGTACACGATGGATGAAGGAATATTACTTTTTTATATGATGAGAATGTGGATGGATGAAATCAAGGGAATGAATCAATGTAATGAGAATATATTTTGAGTTTTGAAAATAATTGAAAAAAGAAATTAATTACCATGAAAAAAATGAAATGTTCAGTTACCGAAATGTATGGGAATAATGGTCTTTATAGGGATTCATTTACAATTGAATGTTTTAAATGTAGAATTTATGGGGAATAAGAAAATTGATTTTCTATGTGGAAATACAATGAATATAACATTCATGTATGTATGACTAATGGATCTTGTATTGAAGTTGAAGAGAGTACGAACCAAATTTGAATGGAATGATGTATTCATGAATAAGGTGATGATGAATTTTTAATGGAATAAGGGTAAAGAGGAATTACTGAAGTTAGTTTTTATTGGAATTCATGATTTATATTAAATTAATCATGAGATATATACATGAATTGTTGAGAATATGATTTTCATTAAGGAGTGGAAACAACTTTTTCAATAGTATTAATGAACTAAAAAAATTATTTAATTCAAAAGTGATATGTTAAAAAGAACATAAGATTAAGGGATAATAAACCTTAATATGATCTAGATGGTAAAATAAGGATGTTAAAATATGGAGATGTTGGAAAAAAATTATGTAAATTTGATAGTATTGATGAAATTTTAAATGAATAACTATTTTTGGATAATGTGGTCAGTTTTATCACTGATGGAGCAGATATCATTTTTGGATTTAAGGAATATATCTAATAAATTTTTCTTTATCTTAGGAATGTGGAAGAATGTATATTTACAATAAGGTTTTATTGCACGATAGGTTATTTCCATGTTTCAAGAGAATACATAATGAAGGTACTAACATGTATGTTATGTGGTAATCAAGAGAGACATTATGATATATGGGTGATTAATGTTATGCTGAGAAATTTAGTGACATTATTTATATTTTTTTAAATTTTTTATAGGGGTTAATAGATTACACTTTATTCAATGGATTATGTTTATATTTCTACTTGATTTTATAGATTAATGTATTTTTAATCGTATGAATCTTTATTAATATTAGATAACATTGTGAAACTATTAATTTTTTATGATAATTAATTATATTTGTATAAAATATAATTCTATTTATGTATTTTAAGATCTTTTATTACTTGTGGAATAAATAATTTAACTTTATTTCATAAAGTGAGAGATGAAGTGTAAATTAATGAAAGAACAACCAAACAGTGAGATTATTCTTTTAAATCTGTAAGAAATAAATTATGTATATAATCACATGAAAATTAATCAACATTATGACAAGGATGATGAATTTTCCCCTATTATCATCATATTTTATGATTCCAATGACGTTTTTCATTCCTATTTGGTTTATGGTTTTGGGCTCATTAAATATATCTGGGTCACCTAATTTAATAAGATCTAGAATATATACCCACTATTTATTAATATTTATTCATTTCTTACATGTCCAAATCTTCACTTCCCACCTATTTTTTATATATAGAATCCTATTTTTGAGTTACATTTGAAAACTGTTATTTTTATAACCTTACCTTTTTATGAGATGTTTTATTATTTTTTGTATAATGTGGGTTTCTATATTTTAATTTTCAAATGAGAAAAATTTCATGATGAAAGAGAATTTTGAAGAAGAAATTAATTTTAATGGGAATATAATGTAACAACTTTAGATTTTATGTTTTTTTTCAAAATAATTTAAATTTTTAGGCATCATGTGTTACATTCAATAATGAGTTTATTTCATAATGTGTATAACACGCATCATAGAGCTTTAGTGAACCCTGAAAATAATTTTTAGAACCTATACATTAAGTATATGGGTATGAATTATGTTAACTAAACATTTATATAAACATATAAATTTACCACTCAATATGAATTTATTTTTAAATTCATAGTAAAGAATCCATCAATTCTTAGTAATTCATTTATATTACTCAAAAAATATTTTTTCCATGGCATAAATTTTATTTATTTTATGATAAAATATATTAATAAATATATTTTTTTTAGAAAAAAATCATCATAAAATGAACTTAATTTTTGAAATCATCATATTGATATTAACTTACAGTGATAAATTTTAATATTTTTTGGAAAATTATTAGTGTTTACTAAATAGTGAAAAATAAAAGCTACTGTAAAAATGTCATATATTTTTAATAATGTAAGTAAATTAGATGAATAATTAAATTTTAATTAAAATAATTATTAATTATAAATTCTCAATCCACTTAAATAATTTTGAATCAACATTATATTTTATTTTATAAGAATTTTTTTGGGTTAAAAAATAATTTCATTAAAAGCTATTTGAAAGAAAATATTAGTAATATATTTTATTTAATTAAATTATGATAATTAATAATGTTTTAAATGAAATTTATGCATTATTTATCAAAAATGTTAATTGATATTCATAATATGAATATTTTTGGACAAAGAGTTAATATAAAATAATTTTGTAGTTGAAAAAAAACTACACAAAGACACTCATTTTATACTCGTTAGTGGGTTTTGTTTTAAATTTTACATTTTTTAATGATAATAAAATTTATTTGAATTAATAAAATTCATTTTTACTTTTTTCATGCCAATAATAATTTTATTTTTAATTTTTTTTGAAATTTTTGAAAATAATAATTTTTTGGGGAATAATGAAAAATTCTTTATTTTAATTGTAAAACGCAATTTCATTTAAAATATTTATAAAATATATTAAATTTATAATTTATAAGGAAAAATATAATTCAATTATATTTATATAAATCTAATTTAGGTATTTTTCTTCAATTTAATTTTAAAATCGGATATAAAAATATTAAAAAATGTTGAAAAGGTTTCATTTGAAGCCATTCTTTCTTATCCCATCTCCATGATTAATATTAAATATAGTTATTAAAATTAAATGAATGGTACTTGGAAAAATCGATTCCATATTTTTTATTATATAAATTTATATTATATTGTAATCTTAACTTATTTTATTACGATCATGAAGAGTAAATGTAGTAAAACAATTACTACGGATACTGAAAACATTTGTCTACAATAGGGGTAAACAAAAATGATAATGGTTATAATTGATTATAAATATGTATAAAATTAATGGGGTGTATTATTTCAATTTTTTCATGTATAGAATTATATGTTCATGCATGTTGATAATTTTTCATCTGAAAAATTTGGGAAAAAATTTTTTGGTTGAAAATATTACAAGTGTGCCACTCATGGAACTTATTAAAGGCCATCCCCTATCCAATTATAATGTGGACTTAAAACCATTTTGTTTATCTGAAATAACTAAAAATATAACATCCAATATTCTAAACTATCCTCCTAGAATCATAATATTGTATAGACATCAAACCAAGTAAGGATTTTGTTGAAATCCTAAAGAGGATATGTGAAGAAGAGGTGACATTCATTAATGATTATTTTTGGTTTACTTCATTATCCACCTAATTAAATTATTATTATAAAATTATGTTGTGTTATAATAAATATATTTTATATATTTAGTTTTTATGTGACGGTCATGTCCTACAACAATCCCCACTATCATAAAATTGGTCATGTAATCATCATTCGTGGGTTCAGTTGACAAATGCCTCACAAACTACAGTCATGACTTTTTCCATCATAACCTCTAATGGTAGGGTTTATAATGTAGATATTATATATATATATATATATTAAATTTAAAATATTATTGTTCTTTTGTAAAAATTTTCACACATTACTTTATGATTTCCATTTTGTGGGAATATGAGAATGTCAATCGTGTATACAGAGGACCACCACCAAGCAAAGAAATGTGATTCGTTCACTCTTAGAACGGATTGTAAAAAAATGGTTTTAATAGAAATATATTATATATATGAAATAAAATTAATATTAACTTTTCATATATAATTTTATTTCATTTCATTAAATACTCTGATAAAATGGAAACATCGTTCATGCATATGTATGTTCTACAGTATCCATGGACTATGCATTAATATTCCTATATATTTATATTATAGAATAATATGAACAAATATATTCAAAATATATGTTATATTTATATCATGGTTAATGTTATGAAGATGATACAACCATTATTAGAGTAATAGGAGAAAAAACTACCAATCAAAGCACAAACAAAAAAAGAAGTTATCTCCCAAAACAAAACATTAACATGAAATTTTTAAAAAATGGGTAATAATATGTCAGAATAAAATCATATTTTGTATGATATATATAATGTTTTTTTATATAATAGTTGTATAAAAAACATATATTTATTATTCATTAATCTTGAACATATAATAAAGATGTCACCACTTATGTTATGGGATTTATGTCGCACTTTTTTACTTCTATGAGATACATGTAATATTCATCACTTATCATTTTTATTTGGTTTATATACTCCACATGAATTCTTATTATGATTATTATATTAAAATTATGGGTACTTACATATCCATTTTAGGATCTACCATTCATGGGATTTAATCTACAAAATTTACCAAATTGGTAAGTGATTTTCATCCCAATTTTCCTTCATTGAGACATATATTATGTAATGAACATATCTTATTTTATGATGAGTATATAAAGAACCTTTGTAATATAATATCTTTAATTTAAGTATGATCGTGATATTTTTTTTTATATTTATTTTTATTCATTAATCTTTATTATGTTTCATAGTTACCAAAGTGGTAATTATCTTATGTTTCTATCTCAAAATGCATCGTGATTGTTTATGATAACGATTTAGATGATAAAATATTATGATTCATATCTCAATAAACTCATTAATTTTATTTTATAATATTTATTCATGAAAAATTGATGTAATTATTCCATTTTCAACTCATTGTTACTATAAATAAATGAGAAAATATTTTTAAGAAAATCCAACTTTACTTCACTTCTCTTTTGAAAAACCATTTTATAAAAAAACTATGGTATCTATAAGAATTTTTAATAATGTTTTCAAAATTAAAAAATTTATTATCAATCTATTTTTTATCAATTTTCTTCTTTTTTTAAAGCATGAGTAAGTTCCAATGTTTATATGCAAATTGGTCGAAAATGATATTTTAATTTATTACAACCCATGATTTTAGGGTATATATTTTGATAAATAAATCTAATTTATTCAATAGATTATGTTTCATGATAAACTTATTTTAAATGAACCAAGATATACTATTAAATGTTATTATTTAACATGATGGTTATAAACATTCCATTAAATTAATAGGTTTGAATATGATTAACTTTATTGTGATATAATATTGTCCAACTCATTTTTAATGTTGTAATTAAATAATATTATTAAACAATATTATGTAAATTTACACTCAACTAATAGATTTGATCGGAATAATTTATGGAATCGCATTTTCCACAAAAAATGTTACATTTTTCAAAAGGCATTTCTCTTTTAATTTAATGGCCGAATTACTTTAGAACTAAATTTTGACCCTTTTATAAATTCTAATTATCAAAATGAGTTTTATTCATAAAATATGAATTTAAACGTTGTCTTAGGGATAATATTTGGTATTTTTTAGATAATATTTATTTTCTAGTGAATAATGAAAAATATCTGTTTTTCTTGAAAAATAAATATTTATATCAACCAATTAAAAAATATATTTTATATTTTTTCAAAAAAAATTATTTCTAGTAGTATTACTGTAATTATATTAATTTCATTCAATTTTAGTTTCAAATTTCCTATATATTATTATATTTAACTGGTCATTTTTCTGAAAAAATGTTTTTCATTATGTTTTTTCGATTTACTTTTAAATAAAATTATACCAAATATATGATTTTTTCATAAATTTATTTCATATTTGGATTATATATTTATTGATTTATAATATGGTCCCCTATTATTTTTTGGCAAATAATAATTGTAATGTTGGTAGTTTTTATTACCATGATAATGGTTAAATTCTATAAATAATTTTATCCTTAAAATGATAAGAACTAGAAATTGACCCATACATGTGAATAAATATTATTGTTCATATTAAATTAGAACCTCTAATATTATTGTTATAGATATAATCATTTAATGGACACTTATCCTCAAATATTACTTACCAATTTCTTAATCAAATAATGTGAAAAAATGTCATGCTCTTAATTTTTATAAGTATAATATTTTAAATATATTGTTAACAAGAAGATATAATAACAAATATATTTATATTTACTGATCAAATAATTATATTTATCTTGGTAATTTATTTCTAATTTATAGATTATAAATAACTACCGTAAATACCCACACAATAATGACTCAGTAATTATTTTATTAATGGAAAAATAGATTCAATGTTAATTAAAATATCAATATAAATATAATTGTAGATTAATAATGCATGGAGAGAATTTTTTATATTATATTTACATCATAGGGATATAATATAATATTTTTTGTAACGTTATCTTGTTTTATTGTTATTTTTGAAAGTCAACATAATGAACAGTGTCAAAAATAAGGTTAATAATATTTTAAAATAAATATTATTTAAATAACATATATACAATTCATAAAAATAATATATTATTCCAAATTATTGGGATAATGTTATCAATGTATTAAATGATTCATTTATTTGTCTTTTTTTATTTTATAGGAAAAATAATGACACTCAAGAGGTAAAAATCAATGATGTCACAGAAAGTGTTAAAGGGATTAAATAATGGTTGTAGCCCAATGATAAGGGTATGAATGTTACCTAACATTTTCTAAATGTTATTTAATGAAATTATTTAGACCCAAAATAATATTTTCCTATTAATAACTGATTTTGGGAACATTTGTAATGGAAAATAATTTACATTGATTTTATATTTTGAGAGATTCCAAAAGTGCCCCTCACCATAATAATAAAAGGGACCCTCCTCCCTCAGTTATTCCCACCACCATGATACATATTTCATGACCAAAACCATAACCTTTCTATTTAAAAAATAATTATCTTATTTATTGAGGTTTTTTTTCAAAAAATTCAATCCCCTGTGTCCTTTAGAAGAGATATAAGGGGCATATTACAATGAAGAGAAAATCGTCCTTATAGACTATTTAAAGTTTATTTATTCTTGTGCTTAAACTTCATTTGTTATTTATATTATAAAAATAAAACACCAATATAATATATATTCTGTTATTATATTATGATTATGGTATGATTATATTCCCCTAGTTATCCATCCGAGGAAAAATTAATGGTCCACATGCTTGTACGTTCAAATATTTATTTCCACAGTACGGTGAAATTTTATTTCATCACCACCTTAGTTAGGTGGATATATAATGTAAATAGTAGATAAATATTAAAATTATGATATTTTATTTATTCTTTAAAAATTATTATATTATCCATTTCCCTATGCTTTCATCATTAAGGGAATGATATCGCCGCTCATGCGTAAATACGGTCTACCATATCTAGGACATGATGTGATTAATTTTCCATATTACCCATTTAAGAATGATTATAAAAAAATTTAAAATGATTAATAATGATGTTTTGAACATAATATGATTATGAAGTTGATATAACTATACCCAATTAAGAAGAACTAGGTCTTACATGACAAACCATACATAAAAACGAAGAAGTTAACATCCGAGACAAGGGTAATGATGAAAGATTATTAAGAAGTGGGTGGTAAAAGATATTAGAGGATCATATAATATATCATAAATTAGAATATGGTTCTAGTATAAATTAATAAAACAATTAAATCAAATTAGATTATTTTAAATCATTATCAACAAAAGAGAAGCGTGAGGTAAGGGACATTGTTCTAATTTCAATTTTATTGAGACATAATTTAAAATATGCACCTAATCATTTTTATATAGTGTATATTATTTCCTTTTCGATAATTTTTTTATTTGAAAATATATTTCTCTTAAACATCCATATTTTTTATATAATGTATATGAGAATCTCCAAAACTGTATACAATTTTTTAATATATAGTTATTCATTGAATATTATGTTATTATAGAAAAAAACTATTGATAAATATATATCATCTATGAAATATGCATATTTAATGAAAAATAATAATATTTAGGAATGAAATTTATTTTTTTATAAATTAATAATTCTTTGGATGTGCAGTAACAGGTGGCGCTCGATATTATATAGTACCTTGATGCATTTAAAAGTCTCATGAGAAAATACAGTTGGAAAAATAAAAAGGGTACTTCCTGTAGGTTAAAACATTATTATGAAAGGTATTAAAGGTAATGGTATCATGTTCGTACTACATGAAGTATAATAATTTGGAATATACTTCATTATAGTTCAGTTATTACTATTCATGATGTTTTAACTATGAAAAATTCTATAGATGCATTTTATTCTCTATTTATTGATTAATTGGAATGGGTGTTCTATTATTTACATTTACATATTTAATATAACTCATTAAATATGTTTTAATGATTATCTATTAATATTTAAACTATATCTAAACCTTACTACACATTTGAGATTAGTCCATAATTTTTTTCACTCATCGTGTTATGAAAATTAAATATTTGAGTAAGTGTCAATGATGTAGGTAATATTGCTTTTTTATGATCAGTGTCAAATTAAAAATGTAATAAGTAGAATATTTCTGTATCTAGTTTCACATTGATATAAAAGTTATTAACCATTGGTGTTCTGATCTCTAGTATCTATTCCATTATATTAAATTATTCATCAACTATGGGATACTAGGGTCAGGGTTGTTACATAATCAATTTGTTCGAAATGGGATACATGAATGTAGATTTTAATAGGAAAGGATTAAATAGTGAAACATTCATCAGGGAATGAAAAGATATATAATTATTTTATGCATAAAATCATTGAAACAAAAAATTGTTCTTTTTTTTTTGTTTTGAACTATTATAATCAATGGGTAAATAAAAATTACATTGAGGTTTACCCTTTTATTATACCATCTGAATCATTTCATAGTGGTCCCAATATATATTATTAATTCTACATTATAGGGGAAAATATTAAGTATTCTAGGATACTATATATATGGGAGAAATCATACTAACCTATAGATAAAATAGTGGTTAGGTAAATAGGTAGATATCATATATTTGTTTTTATATACATTTTCCTCTCATAGTCGTATGTCTGTTCATCTGTATTTATTTAATATAATGTAATTTTTTAATTACATATTAATAAAATGGATTATCCTTAAATGGATGCTAGAAGAATCAAGGAACAATAGATTTGGTATTTTGAAATAGAGAAACTTATTCAAAGATAACAATATATGGTTGAAAAATAACATGTTCCACAAAGAAAAATAATGTTAATAATTATAGAGATAAGAATGATATAAAATATAAAATATTATAGAATGAAAATAGAGAAGTTATTAGCCTGAAAACTCCATTTTCATTGGTGACATTGGGTATGTAAATAGATTTCACTTGTATATTGATAATGAAATATATAATAATCTTTTTACTGTATCAATAGAAATGATTTTGGATGGAATTATGTTAACATTATGATATCCGTTCCCTATTGTAATCTGAAATATAATAATGAATCATTAAATTACTCATCATTTAAATTATAGTGGGCATCTGTACTTGAAGTCTGTTAGATAAAATTTATATTAATGGACATTAATATAGATCATATATAATTTTCTACATTTTTTATATAACATATTCTTAGGTTTTATATAGTTAAAATAATACCCCTCAAACAAACTATATATGAGAACAAAATAATATACATAAACTTGGTATCATTCATTAATTAAAGAGGGGGGAACACATTTAATGAAGATTACAATTGGTGATATTATTTTAAAACAAATTAAATGTATTACTCAATTTGCTTCATAATTGGTAATTTATAAAATAGTAAGGTAGTGATGAAAATTGAAAATATAATATTATGAAACTATCATTTTTGGATACTATTGGTTATTCATTATTAATTTCATGTTTTATATTTATCATTATTATTGGGAAATCATACATTCCAATAACATGTAATTAGATGAGATAAAGGCCTGGATCGAAAAGTTAAAAAAATGATTTTTATTTTTGCAAAATGATGATAGAGGATTGTATTCCATAGAAATAAATTGATCATTAATCCATTAGAGATACAAAAATTTTCATAAATAAGGATTTATTGGAAATAATGAATATAAAATCATATTCCTTGTGTTATAATTATGGGAATAGATTACAAATAATGAAGGAATAAAATGATCAGACGTATAACTGTTAACTATTAATGCTTTTCCATCGTATTCCTTTTACATTAGATTTTGGTGATCTCAAATTCCAAATTTATTTTACTACTATAATTGTTTTTATGTGTGTTCATTAGGTTTTATCTTATATGTAATTTTTCGACCATCAATTTCATTATGTATGTTTTTTAAGTTTTTTTGAAAGTTTCCTAATTTTAGGAAAAACATATGTATAAGGATTTGCGATACATGGAGAAACACCTATGTATATTTTCCATGTTAAGGATTCACCTACATATATTGACAACATTACAGAATAACCAACCTGGAAATTTTATTTGTGGATAAAATCACTTACCTAATAAATTAGCTACATAGATTAATCTTCTATATAAAATGGTTTTGTGAAGTAATCATACATGTAAATTTTTTAGGTGGTGAAATCGGCTACATCAGTACTTTTAACTACCTCATTTTTATGTTAATTTGTAATAATAATACGTGATTAATTTTGGTAATTTGATTTACAGAAATTTTTATATTTCCATGTAAAAATTACCTATGTGATATTTTGTAATCAACAATGTCATTCTCCAATCTATATTTTTACCATGTAAAAAAATGAGTGAGATTTTAATTCTTTTATACATTTATTAAATAATTGATTATATATTTTTTATGAAATATTTTATAATAAGTCATAATTAACAGGAATGAATAAAAGTTAATTTAATTTTTATTGTCATTATTATTTGAAATTAATTTATAATGGAAATGATGTGTATCAAATTCCATATTCAATGGAACATGTGATGCTCAAATAATACTGATTTGTTATCTTTAATTTCATTGAATAATGTGTTTTCTATAATATAGAAGATCTATAATTTTTAAAATAAGATATATATATATATCTATATATAGACGAATATAATCATACACACTCTACATAATTTTTCATAAAAAATAAAAAGATTCATCTTTTATAGTAGTGTAATAAAATCCATCTTCCTTTTCATTTATAATACACTCATCGAGCTATATTTTTTTATAATATATCATTGAAATTAAATATTTCTATTATATTTTTCCAAAAAATATGTTTTGAAATTGTAAAAAATCTATTTTCTTATCATTGGTTATAACATCTCCCCATAAAATAATATGAAGGATATTGGTTGCAAATCCTTACTGAAGCCTAGTTGAATGATTCTTTGTGTTTGGAATAAATTATGAGTGCTTAAATGTAGTCATGATTTTGGATCCCATATATTTATAGAATAATTAATAATCATTTGTGAATGATAAATTATTTTAAAAGGGATTCCTCATCATATAACATTATCAACATGCAACAAAGGGTTTCTTTGCAATCATACATTGCACACAACATTGAGTTATACCAAAAAATAATTCAATAATATTATTCTTTCAAATGGTTGTTAATGCCTAGCTATTTTATTTGAGGTAATTAAAAAAACTATCTAAAATATGATTAGACATGTTTGTTAAATGTCTTTACGTTTATCCATTTAATTTTAGAGGCATAAAATTAAGAATGAATCTAATTTTAAGCATGAAATACTATATTATTTTTAAAAGGTGGCTTTACCACCTTTTGATGGAGAACCCCTTTCAAATATAGTTTTTTTCACTTTTATATGTTATATTTTACAAAATATACTTCTTCTATAAAAGAGGGACATCAAAATTTACTTTGTATAAATTTTTGGTAATTTTTTGATAAAGTTCATTTTTTAATGAATAGTGAAAAATAACGCATTTTATGTCAAAACTGTGATTTCATATAATTTATTTATGTAGATATATTGTAGATTAAATTGGTATTAAATTGTAATTTGATAATATTTTTATCATTTAATCTAATGTTTGTCATTGGACGTAATTTCACTTTTAAATTCGATAAAAACACATGTCAGTCTTTTGATAGTTATTACTTCATAAAAACCCTCTTTTGGTTGCTGGGGTGGAGGTTTTGCTGTTTATCGTGGAGTTTTTTCAATTGATTCCTTTTTGTGAGACGGGGGTAAAGGTTTTAGGACTTTACTCCATTCTCTTTTTGATTTGGGTGAAGACGTTGATGTTCTGGAGTCGGGATGTTTCTTCGACGATGTTTTTTTATTATCGGTGAAGCTCGCCAGGGACGACGACGATGGTCGCCGGTGAAGACGACGACGGGAGCCGGTGTACCTCGCCGGTGTTCTGGTGAATGTGTGGCGCCTGACGGTGTTCGGGTCATCGCGTGGCTTTTGATTTGTGTGTGGTTTTTTGCACAGTGAGGGATTGACGTGCGGTGCACGGCACGAGGCATGCCAGCGCTGTCGTGGGATTCGTTGGCAGGTTTGAAGCGATCGTGGGCACGTGAAGATGATGCTGGTTCGATGTTCGAGGCGGCTGGCGGTGGATTTTAATTAGAAATTTGAAATGTGTATTTCATCTGGATGTGGATATGTGGTTAA
Source organism: Viscum album (assembly GCA_963277665.1). Taxonomy (NCBI): domain Eukaryota; kingdom Viridiplantae; phylum Streptophyta; class Magnoliopsida; order Santalales; family Viscaceae; genus Viscum; species Viscum album. Next base: position 1,289,119,574 of record OY728129.1, read on the forward strand.
AAGGATGTGGTGAAATGGTGTAATGGGTACCGGCAACCCCTTAAATCGGCTTCTGAAAATGTGAAAAAAAATGATTTGCAGGTAAAAACCCTCTTTTGGTTTCGACCACAAGAATTAATTTTAAATTCATTTCTGTAACATATGTGTTTTGAATTCACTACTAAAAAACGCCATTAGAGACCGCCAAAAGCTGTCGCTATAGGGCTCTAGTGGCCGCCCAGCGACCGCCATTGGCGGTCGCTTTAGCCTCGTCGCTAGAGGCCTATAGTGACCGCCAATGGCGGGTCCCTATAGATTTTTTTTTTAAAAAAAATGTCTACTGAAATAAATAAATAAATATATATATATATTAAAAAAAATATTCACATATACACTATTAAATACATTATTTTAAAAATATATATATATATATATATAATATTTTAAATGTTTTAATATATATAATATTAAATATATGTATAATATCGAATCATTGTGCTATAATAATTTAAAACCCCCGATTTAAGAAATGCTATCATTTCATGTTTTTCGGAGCACGTTTGCTCCGAATTCGACCGCCGCACGCCGATTTGGTGTTTTATGACTCCGGAAATGCGTTTCCGGCCGCCGCGGTCAAACGGCACCTCCGATTGACGTGCCGTCTGTCCGAACATTTCACAATTCATGCATTGGCTGTTGTCGTGCGGTTTTGTGGCATTCGGAGGTCGTTCGGGTGGTTTTGACCCCCCAACGCGCCATTTCAACACGCGCTGAGCTGCTGAAAACGACGCATTCGGTCGTGCCATGCGCAACGCACGTCCGATGGATGTGCTACCTCCTCCTGCATATCAGGAATAATATTCCTATCGTTCTCGTGTGGTTTCAGGTTTTTCAGAGCACGTTTGCTCCGAATTCGACCGTCGCACGCCGTTTTGGTGTTTTATGACTCCGGAAACGCGTTTTCTGCCGCCACGGTCAAACGGCACCTCCGATTGACGTTCCGTCTCTCCGAACATTTCACAATTCACGCAACGGATGTTTTCGTGCGGTTTCGTGGCATTCAGAAGTCGTTCGCGTGGTTTTGACCCCCCGACGCGCAATTTCAGCGCGCACCGAGCTGCTGAAAACGACGCATTCAGTCGTGCCACGCACACCACACGTCTGATTGATGTGCCGCCTTCTCCTGCATCTCATGAATAATATTCCTATCATTCTAGTGCGGTTTCAGGTTGTTCAGAGCACTTTTTCTCTGAATTCGACCGTCGCACGCCGTTTTGGTGTTTTATGACTCCGGAAACACGTTTCCGGCCACCGCTGTCAAACGGCACTTTCTAATGACGTGCCGTCTGGCCGAACATTTCATAATTCACGCACCGGCTGTTTTCATACGGTTTCGTGGCATTCAGAGGTCGTTCGAGAGGTTTTGACCCCCCAACGCATCATTTCAGCGCGCGTCGCGCTGCTGAAAACGACGCATTCGGTCGTGCCATGCACACCACACGTCCGATGGACGTGCCGCCTCCTCCTGCATCTCGGGAATAATATTCCTATCGTTCTCGTGCGGTTTCAGGTCGTTCGGAGCACGTTTTCTCTAAATTGGACCGCCGCATGCTGTTTTGGTGTTTTTTGGCGCCGGAAACGCGTTTCCGGCCGCCGCGGTCAAACGGAACCTCCGAATGACGTGTCGTCTAGCCGACCATTTTATAATTAATGCAGTGGATGTTTTCGTACGGTTTCGTGGCATTCAGAGGTCGTTCGGGTGGTTTTGACCCCCCAACGCGTCATTTCAGCGCGCACCGCGCTGCTGAAAATGACGCCTTCGGTCGTGCCGTAGGCACCGCACATCCGATTGACGTGCTGCCTCCTCCTACATCTCAGGAATAATATTACTATCGTTCTCGTGCGGTATCAGGTCGTTCGGAGCACGTTTGCTCTGAATTGGAACACCGCACGCCATTTTGGTGTATTTTGACTCCGGAAACTCGTTTCCGGCCCGCGGCAGTCAAATGACACCTCCAATTGACATGTTGTCTATTTGACCATTTCACAATTCACGCAATGGATGTTGTCGTGTGGTTTCGTGGCATTTGGAGGTCGTTCGGTTGGTTTTGACCCCCCAACGCGCCATTTCAGTGCGCATTGGGGTGCTGAAAACAACACATTCAGTCATGCCGCACGCACCGCACGTCCGATGGATGTGCCGCTTCCTCCTGCATCTCAGGAATAATATTCCTATCGTTCTCGTGCGGTTTCAGGTCGTTCGGAGCACGTTTGCTCTGAATTGGACCGCCACACGGCGTTTTGGTGTTTTATGGCGCCGGAAACACGTTTCTGGCCGCCGCGGTAAAATGGAACCTCCGAATGACGTGCCTTCTTGCCGACCATTTCAGAATTCATGGACCGGCTGTTTTCGTACGGTTTCGGGGCATTCGAAGGTCGTTCGGGTGGTTTTGACCCCCCAACGCGTCATTTCAGCGCGCGCCGCGCTGCTGAAAAACGACGCCTTCGGTCGTGTCACGCGCACCGCACGTCCGATGGATGTGCCTCATCCTCCTACATCTCAGGAATAATATTCCTATCATTCTCGTGCGGTTTCAGGTCGTTCGGAGCACGTTTTCTCCGAATTGGACCGTCGCACGCCGTTTTGGTGTTTTATGGCGCCAGAAACGCGTTTTCGGCCGCCGCAGTCAAACGACACCTTCGAATGATGTGCCATCTGAACGACCATTTCAGAATTCATGCACCGGCTGTTGTCGTACGGTTTCGTGGCATTCAGAGGTCATTCGGGTGGTTTTGACCCCCCAGCGTGTCATTTTAGCGCGCGCAGCGCTGCTGAAAAAGACGCTTTCGGTCGTGCCGCACGCACCGCACGTCCGATGGACGTTCCGCCTCCTCCTGCATCTCAAAAATAATATTTGTATCATTCTCGTGTGGTTTTAGGTCGTCCAGAGCACGTTTGCTCCGAATTGGACCACCGCACGCCATTTTGGTGTTTTATGACTCCGGAAACGCGTTTCCGGCCTCCGTGGTCAAAAGAAACCTCCGATTGACGTGCTGTCTGTCCGACCATTTCACAATTCACGCAACAGATGTTGTCGTGCGGTTTCGTGTCATTCGGAGGTCGTTCGGGTGGTTTTTACCCCCCAACGCTCCATTTCAGCGCGCGTTGGGGTGCTGAAAACGACGCATTCGGTCATGCCGCATGCACCGCACGTCCGATGGATGTGCCACCTCCTCCTGCATCTCAGGAATAAGATTCCTATCGTTCTCGTGTGGTTTCAGGCCGTTCGGAACACGTTTTCTCCGAATTGGACCGTCGCACGCCGTTTTGGTGTTTTATGGCGCCAGAAACGCATTTCCGGCCGCCACGGTCAAACGGCACCTTCGAATGATGTGCCATCTGTCCGACCATTTCAGAATTCACGCACCGGCTGTTTTATTACGGTTTCGTGGCATTCGGAGGTCGTTCGGATGGTTGGGACCCCCCAACACATAATTTCAGCGCTCGTCGCGCTGCTGAAAACGACGTTTTCGGTCGTTCCGCATGCACCGCACGTTTGATGGCCATGATGACTCCTCCTGCATCTCAGGAATAATATTTCTATCATTCTCGTGCGGTTTCAGGTCGTTCAGAGAACCTTTGCTCCGAATTGGACCGCCACACGCCGTTTTGGTGTTTTGTGGCGCCGGAATCGCGTTTCCAGCCTCTGCGGTCAAACGGCACCTCCGAATGACATGCCGTCTGGCCGACCATTTCAGAATTCATGCACCGGCTGTTGTCGTATGGTTTCGTGGCATTCGGAGGTCGTTCGGGTGGTTTTGACCCCCCCCCCCCCCCCCCAACGCATCATTTCAGCGCGCGCCGCGCTGCTAAAAACGACGCATTCGGTCGTGCCGCACGCACGGCACGTCGTATGGACATGCCGCCTCCTCCTGCATCTCAGGAATAATATTCCTATCGTTCTCGTGCGGTTTCAGGTCGTTCGGAGCACGTTTGCTTCAAATTGGACCGTCGCACGCCGTTTTGGTGTTTTGTGACTCCAAAAACGTGTTTACGGCCTCCGCGGTCAAAAGAAACTTCCGATTGACGTTCCGTCTTTCCGACCATTTCAAAATTCACGCAACGGATGTTGTCATGCGGTTTTGTGGCATTCGGAGGTCATTCGGGTGGTTTTGACCCCCCAACACGCCATTTCAGCGCGCGCCGTGCTGCTAAAAACGACGCATTCGGTCGTGCCGTGCGCACCACATGTTTGATGGACGTTCCGCCTCCTCCTACATCTCAGGAATAATGTTCCTATCCTTATCGTGCGGTTTCAGGTCGTTCGGAGCACGTTTTCTCCGAATTGGACCGTCGCACGCCGTTTTGGTGTTTTGTGGCGCCGGAAACGCATTTCCATCCGCCGCGGTCAAACGGCACCTCCGAATGATGTGCCGTCTGGCCGACCATTTCAGAATTCAAGCACCGGCTGTTGTCGTACGTTTTTGTGGCATTCGGAGGTCGTTCGGGTGGTTTTGACCCCCCAACGCGCCATTTCAGCGCTTGCCGAGCTACTGAAAACGACGCATTCGGTCGTACCGCGCGCACCGCACGTCCGATGGACGTGCCGCCTCCTCGTGCAACTCAGGAATAATATTTCTATCGTTCTCGTGCGGTTTCAGGTCGTTCGGAGCAAGTTTTCTTCGAATTGGATAGCCACATGCCGTTTTGGTGTTTTATGGCACCGGAAACGCGTTTCCGGCCGCCGCGGTCAAACGGCACCTCTGAATGATGTGCCGTCTGGCCGAACATTTCAGAATTTACGCACTGGCTGTTGTATTACGGTTTCGTGGCATTCGGACGTCGTTCATGTGGTTTTGACCCCCCAAACGCATCATTTCAGCGCGTGTTGCGCTGCTGAAAACGACGCCTTTGGTCGTGCCGCGCGCACCGCACGTCCGATGGACGTGCCGGGGGGGCTGTACGGGGGTGCGGGGGGGGGGGGGGTGCTGTGTGGGGGTGCGTTGGGCTATACGGGGGTGTGGGGGGCTGTCCGGGGGTGCGAGGGGTTGTACGGGGGTGCCGGGGGCTGTACGGGGGTGCGGGGGGGCTGTACGGCGGTGCGGGGGGTTGTACTTGGGTGCGGGGGGCTGTACGGGGGGGGGGGGGGGTTGTACGGTTATGCGGGGGGCTGTACGGGGGTGCGAGGGGCTGTACGGGGGTGCGGGGGGGGTGTACGGGGGTGCGGGGGGACTGTCCGGGGGTGCGGGGGGCTGTACGGGGGTGCGGGGGGGCAGTACGGGGGTTCGGGGGGGCTGTACGGGGGTGCAGGGGGGCTGTTCCTGGGTGCGGGGGGCTGTACAGGGGTGCGCGGGGGCTGTCCGAGGTGTGGGGGGCTGTACGGGGGTGTCGGGGGGCTGTACGTGGGTGCGGGGGGGGGGGGGGGGGGGCTCTACAGGGGTGCGGGGGGCTGTACGGGGGTGCGGGGGGGGGGGGGGGGGCTGTACGGGGGGGCGGGGGGTTGTACGGTTGTGCGGGGATCTGGACAGGGGTGTGGGGGGCTGTACGGGGGTGCGGGGAGGCTATCCGGGGGTGCGGAGGGCTGTACGGTGGTGCGGGGGGGGGGGGGGGCTGTCCGGGGGTGCGGGGGGCTGTACGGGGGTGCGGGGGGGCTGTCCGAGGGTGCGGGGGCTGTACGGGGGTACGAGGGGGGGGGGGGGCTGTCCGGGGGCGCAAGGGCTTGTACGGGGGTGCAAGGGGGGGCTGTACGGGGGTGCGGGGGGGCTGTCCGAGGGCGCAGGGCTTGTACGGGGGTGCCGTGGGGGGTGTACGGGGGTGCCGGGGGCTGTACGGGGGTGCCGGGGGGGGGGGGGGCTGTTCGGGGGTGCGGGGGGATAGAGTTTTTAAATGCACGCCTTAGCTATCATATAATAAACAAGAAAAGAATGAAATTATAAGTACACAACCTTCTAATTTAAATTAAATGAATACATACAGTACATCAATGTCAACCCCACCAGTAAAAACAAAAAACATATCTCGTGAATATATGATGCGTCGCGCATTGTCATCAATGCTACCTCCTTCTGGTGGGCCAGGGGCCTACAACAAATAAACATTATAAATATTTTAATAAAAAAATAATTTAAAATAAATAAATAAATATAGTATATACCTGCGTCGTATGATCCCCTGCACCATCAGCTCGACGCACATATTCTCGCAGTGCTCTAACCTCAGCTATCAATTGCGCATTTTCCTCCTCGGAAGCGTGCAGCCGTGCCTCAAAATCTGACATCTGATGTGTCATATGAGCAACAACAGGACCGACAATCGTAGCGCGTGACACTACAGAACGAGGAATCCCTGCGCCATAGGTCAAACTATAGCCATGCCCGTCCCGACCGATAATGCGATGAAAGATCTCATCCCGTCGCATGGGAAGCTGTCGCTGGTCCTCTGGCAGATGTTCTAACTCAGCTTCAAATTGAGCCTATGAAATATTTAAATATATATAAATATATATGTTAATATATAGATTTTTGTAATTATTGGTAAGTACAAACACTTACTATCAATGTTGTAACCTCTGGATCATTGCGATCATGAGTCCTCATCCACACTGACATTTTTTCAGTTGCTGCACCTTGCTCTCGCAACTGTATATTAAAAGAATATAAACCCAAAACCATATTAACTAATAAATTAAAAATTAATAATATATACCTCATGTCGGATCTGAGACACGTGACGAGTCCCGAGCCTGTGAGGTGGTCCCTGCAACGCTCGATTCTCAGAATGGCGTGTTGACACCTCCTACATTCAATTCATTCAAATTTCAAACAAATCACATATTCTTGAAAATATATATACACCAAAATAATTAATATACAAACCGTAACACCCTCAGTAGACCAATATGCAACCAAGCCACGCCACTGAGCTGAGAGGACACCTCTCGGGACTTTTTCCAAAATGTCTAGATGCCTCAGACGGATGATGTGGATCTTCTGCCTCTTCCCCTGACATGTCTGCAGTCATAGAAAACATCATTAATGAGTCCAAAGTGTTTAAAAGATAAATTGGATTGTTCTTAAAAAATCAAACTTGTACAACTGTTAATCAAACAAAAAATGGATTGAATAATTAGTTGTGAATGAATTTTAAAAAATCAGAATGTTAACAAAACAGATATACAAATTATTTACAAAACCAGTCAATGCATAGACAAATTTCAGATAGAACTAATAAAAATTAAAGCAGCACATGAATCAGATGAAGAATACCTCAAAGGGATGATACACCGACCATAACATCAATAAATCAAGAGTAAAAACAACCTAAATATTTATGATTGAATTAACTTACAAAATTGAGGATTAAAACTTATAAAGATTTATAAAATGATTAGATAATTTATGATATCCTAGGACATTCTACTGAATAGCGGGAAAACAATTATACCTTTCATTAAGCATGAAAATCGACCGTTTCCCCTTCAACAGCCGCTCTGACCCAATAAATATCTTCTTCACGTTGAACTACGGTATGTTGATCAAGTTGTTGGTAATCAAACGGAACAGTCTCGGGTTCATCTTCTTCAAATAAAAACACTCCTCGCCGAGACATTTTGACAACAACTTGCCAACTTGGATCCGAAGGCAAATTAACGAAGAATACTTGTTCCGCTTGTGATGTCAAAATGAAAGGTTCATTCTCAACTCGTTCATTATTTCGGTATAACATATAGTTAAAATTCACCAATAAAAACAGATATTGATCGACTTTACATCCACGCACTGGATCAACCCAATTACACTTTAACAATATGTACTTCAAACCGTGTGTGTATACATCTTCAATGATGTCTATCAATTGACCATAGTAATAACCAGAATCGACAAAGGGACAAACGATGCCACTGTTTTGTGTTGCTCGTTTGTCGTCAACATCTTTAATGAAAAATCGAAAACATTTAGCATCAATATCTTTATAACGACGAGCCGTTATAGATGGACCCTTATCCAGATGGATAAATACTTCTGGTAGTGTGGGGTCCCCTAACTCCCTCAGCTTACAAACCTACATAATTTATAAAAATCAATACTGATATATGCAGAAAGAATTAGTATACTACTTCACTCATAATGAAAATCAATTTATACATACATAATCCTTGAACCAATCATGAAATGACGCATAATGAGATTGTTGAATTTGCAACTCATTCTCACGATGCATCTATTCTTTTATCTCATTAATTTGTTTCCTGCAAATGATAACGCGATGTTTAAAAGATCATCTTATGCAAACAAATCATGTAAAAGTTATACAAGCACATTGATAAGATACTGACCGCATTAATGGTGCAACTGATGGAGTATTGAACAAGATATATCGATGTGCTTGTATCCACTCGATGTTGTCCATATCAAATGTGGTTCCTTCTCCAACTGGACCATCATGAATCCGAGAGGTCTTATCTAATTTTGTTTCAACATCCGTAAGATATTCTGCACAAAAGTTAGTACACTCATCCATCAAATAACCATTGGCTATTGATGTCTCTGGACGAGCTCTGTTGTGTTCAAATGTTTTCAATGTACTCAAATACCGTTCAATAGGATACATCCACCTGAATTTCACTGGACCAGTAGCCATTACTTCATCAGTTAGGTGCACTGTCAAGTGGACCATAATATCGAAAAATGAGGGGGGGGGGAAAGTTTCTCAAAGTGACAAAGCGTAAGTACAATTCGTTCCTAAAAACTTTTTAAATCACTCATTCGTTGATTTCTTAAACAAAGCTGTCTAAAAAATTACTCATCCCAATCAAGGGCTGAACAACATTGGGGGATAAAAAATCACAAATTGCGATGGGAATCAACTGCTTAAGTAATATGTGATTGTCATGAATTTTCAACCCTTGCAATGTCTTGCTAGTCAGATTCACACACTTTGAAATATTAGAAGAATAACCCTCAGGCACCTTGACCATCTTCAAAATGGAAAGAAATGTTTCTTTCTCCTCTGTAGTCATCGTATACTGTGCAGCAGGCATATATGCCTTGTTTCCCTTAGCTAACTGTAAATGCAACTGTTTCCTTAAACCCGTTTCTTCCAAATCATGGCGTGCATTAACATGGTCCTTTGATTTTCCACTGACACCTAAAATGGTCTACAATATGTTATCACAAACATTTTTTTCAATGTGCATGACATCCAAATTATTCCTCAACATGTTAGTTTTCCAATACGAAAGACTATAAAAATACATTTCTTTTTCCAATTGTGACTGCGCTGCCTACCCGCAGCACAAATATTACGTACTAGAGGATCCACCAAATCCTGAGTTTCATATACCATGCGGATGTTTTCTTCCTCAATCTGTGATAACATTTCGACTCCTGTCATGATCTTTGGTGATGGGATGAACTCTCTAGAACCATCAAATGCCACTATGTCCTTTCTGAATCTGTGCTGAGGAGGGAGAAAACGCCTGTGACCCATGTATGCCCATTTTTTGGAATGTTTAAGCCATACATATTTTTTACTTTTATTGCAACAAGGGAAAGAAAATTCCCCTTTCATTCTCCAGCCTGATAAATTTGCATAAGCTGGGAAGTCATTGATTGTCCACCATAAAGCAGCATGCAGTTTGAACATTTCATTCGTTTCGCAGTCATAAGTCATCACACCATCACCCCAAAATTCATTCAACTCATCAATCAATGGCTGAAGGTAAACATCAATCTTATCCCCCAGACTTTTAGGTCCATCAATAAGAGTGGAAAGTAATATAAATTGTTGCTTCATACAAAGCCACAGAGGAAGATTATATGGAACCAACACCACGGGCCATGTGCTATGAGTTGCACCAACGATAGACTTGAATGGATTGAAACCATCTGCTGCCAATCCCAATCGGACATTACGAACATCTCTAGCAAAGTCAGGATGTCTCTTATCAAAATCCTTCCATGCATGAGAGTCTCCCGGGTGGGTTAACATATCACTTTCATGAACTCTTTCTACATGCCATCTCATTAAATTAGAAACTTTAGATGACATAAAAAATCTTTTCAACCTCGGTTTAAGGGGAAAGTAACGCATTTGCTTTACGGAAATTGGTTTCCCCTGTATCACAATCTGACTTTGATGAGTATTATTTCCCCTGTTCTCTTTCCACCTGGAAGCACCACAAACCATACAAATATCCAAATGGGCAGTTTCTTTTCTAAACAACATACAGTTGTTTGCACATGCATCTATGGTCTCATATGTAAAACCTAAGTTCTATGTCATCTTACGAGCATAGTAATACGACTCAGGAATCATAGCGTTGACAGGAAGAACTTTTTTCAATAAAACCAAAAGCATGTCGAATGATGTGTCTGACCAATTATTCAAAGTCTTCAAATGCAACAACTCCACGATAAACAATAGTTTATTGTAAGAAGTACATCCAGGATATAATTCTGTTTTCGCATCATCAAGTGCTTCATAAAACCTCCTCGAATAATGATCTGCACTAGAGCAAAGATTTATCTCACCGATCTCAAGATTCTGGATGTCAATGCCTTCAGGATCAAACCCACGTACCATTTCAGTAAGAATTTCATGAATTGGATCAGTCATCCTTGCATCAACATTCATATGAGCTGCATCTGTATTTTGACAACGAACATATTCTTCTCTATGACGAGTCCAACTCCTATAATCTTTCAGAAATCCATTAATGAAAAGGTGCCCCCTCACAGTATCTCGTGTGAATTGATATCTATTAGCACATTTTCTACATGGACAACTAATATAGTCACTTCCAAATCCTCTCATGAAGTCAATTAACTGCATAATTCCATTGAAATATTCTCTAGACGTTCGATTTGGAAGATCAATCCAACTCTTATCAATAATTATATCTGTATAACAAACATTTACACAATACTTATTACATTTACATTTTTCAAATCAACTATATTTAAAATAAATATTAATCATTTGTTTATGAACCATTGATAAAATAATAATGTAACTAAAAGCCCATGTTACCTGATTGAGCTACAAACCTGAAAGGGAAGGGAGTCGAAGGCAGTGCAGTGAGAGAGAGGAGGCAGCGAAGGGGAGCCGGAGCCAAAGGCGGTGCAGCAAGGGAGGGGACGGGCGGTCGCGGCGTCGGGGGGCTGGAGGAGAGGAGGCGGTGAGAGGACGAGGGACGGGCAGCGGGGGGGGGGGGGGCTGTCCGGGGTCAGGGTGGCGGGGCTGTTTGAGGTGAGGGGGGGGGGGGGGGGCTGTTCGGGGTGTCGGAGCCGTTCGGGGTGGGGGGGAGGGCTGAGGGTGCGGAGGGCGTGCGGCGGGGGCGACCGGGCGGTGGGGGAGGCCGGGAGGCGGGGGGGGGGGGGGGGGGGGTCGGGAGGCGGGGGGGTCGGGAGGCGGGGGGGTCAGGAGGCGGGGGGGGGGGGGGGGGGTCGGGAGGCGGGGGGGAGGGCGGCGTCGGGGGCGGCGGCGACGGGGGGGGAGCGGGGGAGGCCGGGAGGCGGGGGGGAGGGCAGTGTCGGGGTGACGAGGGGGGGGGGGTGGGTGGGAGGCGGGGGCGGCCGGGCGGCGGGGGAGGCTGGGAGGCGGGGGGGGGAATTGGCCCGGAATTTTTTTATCAAGGCCAGCGACCGCCATTGGCGGTCGCTATTAGATATCTATAGCGACCGCCAATGGCGTTCGCCCAATTCTGGGGGGCTTCAATGCCACGTTTTCTAGTAGTGATTAGGAAAAATGGATTCCATATTTGGAATTAAAGGGTCTATATTTTTTGAATAGCTAATTTTTATTTTCGTATAATATGAATAGTAACCTCAGTAATTATTTTATTTACCATGTTTAAAGGGTAAATCTAGAAAATTAGGCTGAAACAATAATATTATAATAGTATTAAGCTACCATAACACCTGTACTGATCCTATTGGATTAGATATGTCCAACCAAAGTCATCAGTTGGTTGATATTGGGATCCCATGGATCCACATGGGAGTGATAATGACATTTTATAAAAATAAATTTGAAGTAAAGAAAAATATAAGATAACCATGTATATTTTAATAAAAAAAATTATATGGGGTTATATAAGTGATCTATGAAACTATAAATATTCTTTATAAATAAAATAATATTTCATACATCATGGTATTTTATTTATAAATTTTAGACATCATATAAATAAATATATTTTTGACACAATGATGATGTAGTGATTACCTTAATAATTATTAATTAAAAAAATGAGAATATAAATATTAAAATAAATTTATTTTAAAGATATTTATGCCATCCAAAATTTATATGGATGCTTATGACTTTTTACCTTTATATTAATGAATCTTTTTTTGAAAAAATCATGTTGTTATGGATTTTTAAAAAGTCATGCTATGGATATTATAAAAATTGAGATAAATGGTTTAAAAAAATATTTTATTAAATGATAAACTATTAATAAAAATATAAAATTAAGTAAAAAAAATTATATAATGTATAAAATATCATTAATGATCCACTTGAGGTTCTATTGTAATTTAATAGTAAATATATTAACTGTATTGTAAGAATATACAAGGAGACATGGTAAGAGTTAAATTTGTTAACTAAGGGTTAATGCTAAAAGAAAATGTTAATTTTTTGACCTATACTTCTCTAAAATCAATTGGTTGAGAGGTTTTAGGCATAAAAGAATATTATAATTTAAATAAATGTCTCTCAGACCATTTGAAAATGAAAAAACAATTATTATAAAATAATATTTCAGTACATTTCTAAAGTGACCCTCCCACCTCTTATTAAAGGGAATCACCTATACCAATTTACTCACACTCTCAATACCATTGGATCATCCTAATTATACTCAAATAATCTATAAAATTTCCCCCCATACTTGTAGATTCCATACCTTTGGTATAATTAAATTCATGAAATCCTTTTGCTTCAAATCAAAATAAGTTACCTAATTTAGAGGTAACAACTTCCTCAAGTTCCTTTCCTTTATTAACCATATACCCTATCTATTATCATATCATTTTTTGGTTAAAAAACAAACCCAGAACCCTCAATATACTAGGATGTATTTATGATAATTATTCTAATTACACTTAGACACACCTTTATCAAATTTATATGAAAATATAGTTTCTATGGACGGTGAATTACTGCCTCATGAAACGATGTTTGTCCTATTTTCCCTACCACCTCTCATGGTGGCTATTATGAAGGAACTATATTTATATATGATATATATTATATTTATATTGTCTCTATTCTTATGTATTTTTCATTTATATCATACCTTTATTCTTTCCATAATATGTAAATAATATTATTTAATTCGAGGAAGTGTGGACTAATTCCCCCTTAAAGTGGTATGACTCATTAATTCCATACATAGAACATATAAAGAATGATGTTAATGAACTTATATAACATATAAAAAATATTATATAATACCAGAATTATAATACACCTATGAATCATTTAGTTTTCATTCCTTTTAATATGAAATATAAGTTAAATTAGCGTTCATGCGTAAGTACGACTTATGATCTCCCTGAATTGTGCATTTCATTTCTAAAATCCAAATGTTAGGTACTATTATAAATAAATATCAATAATAGATATATATGATATTAAAATCATGAATATCATCCCGGAGAAGATTTACTTTTGACTACAGGGACAATTTATTTCAAAACAATTTCATTATTGACTCAAGTACCAAATATCGACAAAACAACCAATATTAAATTAAATAATGATGTAATGATTATAATTTGTCAATAAGTGATATTAAAGGAATAATAAACTTGAAAAAGGTTCTGAATACTGTATAAATTAACAAATGATTGTTATTCAAGTTGAACAAGGAATGTACGTGATGAGTCGGACTCAAGTTAAGGGAATTCGTCTCATTCTCATTTCACTAAGGCATATTTTGTTTTTTGAACAATCTTATTATATAATATGTATAGTTATAAAATTTTTATTTTAATTTATTTTAGTGGTTTTCAAAAGAAATATTTTGTTTTTTGAATCATTTTACTAAATGACAAAGGGAATGTTTCTTTTTAACAAACACGGCGACAACAACCCTTCCACGGCCATGAGCATTATTTGATATTTGGATCCTTATCAGGACCTAATGTTTTACCCTATTCCATTTTAACATATTTTTTATTGAAAATGTTTTTATCATATCAATGATATTGAACATATATTTAAAAGATATATTATGATAATAATATGGAAATGTTATATTTATTTTTGCAATTTTTACGTGTAATGATTATGTTTTGGTTAATGGACATTATTTATATATACAGGTGGTTCTATGATAAACTGAGGGACAGTGAGCTGAATATATCTCTCCAATAAATTGGGTAACATGGTGTAGGTAAATATTAATATTTATCCTAATAGATTTAAGGAATATACTGTTATGGGAATTCCAAAGGTTTCTCCCTATGAGGTTGTGAAAGCTACAATGTATATATGTTATGGATTCCACAAGTTAAATTCATGATTTATCATTTATATGTGTTATTCATAAATCCTATGATTTCATGAGGCATGTTAAAGAGATTATGTTTCATGATTGAAATGTTTGATTTAATTGATTTATATGTATTCATGGACTCATGTTTTCAGTCCTTATTATATATCCGTTACTGATCTTTTTATGATCATCCTATGTTTTTGAAATGTTTTTCACATAGTATAAGGAAGGTTAGATAAAAATAATTCATGAAGATATATATCAATAAAATAATTCTAGTTTTAATTAATTAGTTTTATTGTTGTGAAAAATTGGGTAGACTAGAAGTATCTACTTTTTAATATTAGATATGAAATGTAACAGTTATGGCCTAATTATCTAAAACACTAAACCAGAATAGATCCCCAAGTTAAATTCTAGGATTAACTGAGGATTATGTAATGTTTTAGGCTGGGGCCTTATAGTTGGTATTAGAGGTCAGTTTAAATATCTTTAGGAGTTGGGATATTATTAAATTAATAACTATAAGTTATTTTTAAATTCTGGAAATATTGAAAAGATATAGCATTTAAAGATTATCATGATTCTTTGCCTAAGATATTTCTATGTTTAGAATTTTTTTCCACAGAGTAAACATGGAAACTATTAATGGATGTCATCAAGAGGAAAACAAACTTCCAAAGCAGCATCATAAGATGGTTCGAATCAGAATTGAATAGTTTTTTGTAGTGATGGAACAATTGACTAAGGATAGAAAATAGTAGTGGTATCCATGCATGAGATCATCCAAATCAAACACCAAGGAACATGTTAGTTGTGGAGAATTTCATGTGGAAACAACCGCCATCATTCAATGTATCATCTGACCATGTGCTAGCTGAAGGGTGGATTGAAGCACTGAAAAATATTTTCATTGTCATGTGGTGTTCATGACATCAAAAGGTTTTTCTTGCTATTTACTATTTTTAAGGTGAATCCGATCAGTGGATGTCGATGGTTAATAATATCTCGGATAATGAGGATATTGATGATCATTATTGGGATGAATTCAAAGGTATGTTCCATGAAAAATATTTTCCCAAAGCATCTTGAATTAGTATGTAAAAACAATTCTAGGAATTGAGATAGGATGATGACTCGGTTGCTGTTTATGAAAGAAGATTCTCTAGGATGGAAAGGTATTCTCCAAATTTCATATGGGGTCTTGATATTATACCCAATCATTTTTCTTAGGATTAAATCTAAATTATCGAAGGGATTTTTCTTCTCACCTGTTAAAAAGTTATGAAAAAATTTTTTGATGTGCGGAGAAGGTGGACGTTGAGATTGTCGATGATTAGGTGTTCTTTGGAAAACAACAGAATAAGAGGCTGAGGTGGCTAAAAAAGGTATGAAAGTTTCAAAAAAATATTATGGTAAGAAACATAATATTATAGTTTGTGAAAATTGAGGTAAAAATCTCACAAGAAAAATCCTTATCAGTTCTAGTAAGTTATTTTAACTTGGTAAAATGGGACATAAGGCATGTAATTGCACAGAAAAATATTACAGTAGTGGTAAGAAAAATATGATTTACAATCAGTAAATTGTTTTATGTGAAATGAAATGGGTCATTATGAAAATGAATGTCCGATGAAGAACTAAAAGGAATTAAAGAAGATGGACTACAAGTAGAAAGGGGTGGTGAAATCCTTTGGAACTAGTTCTGCGGATGTTGTGCCAAAAAATTAAGTATTACCAGGTACACAATTTGTTTATTCAGATTATGTCAATGTGTCGTTTGATTCACCGTCTACACATTCTTTCATTTCTGAGAAATTTTCTTTTAAATTGGGAAATGATTATCAATATATGAATCCTAAACTTGTTGTAAAAACACACAGAGAAAGCATTGAGATAAAAATAAATTATAAGAACCTTCATATCCTTGTGTGTAGAAAGAATCTACCTGAAAACCTTATTGTTTTTCCTCTAGTAGAGTTTGCTATTATTTTGGGTATGGATTTTCTTTCCATATTTCATGCTATGATTGAATGCAAAGATAAAGAGGTTTCTTTTCTGAACTAAATTAAATTTGTGTACAAGTTTGAAACCTTACTTTTGATAAAATATTAGGAAGATAACAAACTAGAATAATATGTAAATGAATGTTACCTTACTTTTTGATAACATATCAGGATCTATTTGAGTGGAACAAATTGAACTTTTAGAGTTAATGAAGTGATTGTAGGAGTTATTATATAATGTATTCATTCAACCTGGAATATCAGTTTGGGGTGCTCCTATCTTGTTTGTTAAAAAGAAAGATAGTTAAAGGAGACTTTTCATTGATTATAGAGCCTTTTTAATATCACAATTAAGAACAAGAATCCTCTTCCTCTTAACTATAATTTGTTTGATTATATCCAGGGACCTCAGTACTTTTAGAAGATTTACTTGAGGTCGGGGTACCATCAGTTGAATGTAAAGGAAGCAGACGATCCAAAGACAGTATTTTGTACTACATAAGGTCATTATGAATTTTTAGTTATCCCTTTTTGGTTATCCAATGCACATTCTATATTCCTCCATCCTATGAATATAATTGTGAGGATACAATTCAAAAAAGGGCATGATGTAGGATTCTAGGTGTTTATAAAATAATAAATTTTGAATTATATTAATATTTATGAATATGAAATTACTTTAAAGGGGACACTTCTTCTGATAGTTTACTGAACACATATCCACAGGTTTCATTGAAATCTTACGTTGCACAAAACATTGAGTTATACAAAAAAATAATATATTATTATTATTATTTTAATTGGTAGTTAGTGCCTAGTAGTTGTATTAGAAGGAATGAATAGAACTAACTACAATATGATTATACATGTTTTCTTAATTACTTTACATTTATCCAATAAGTTTTATAGTATTAAAAATAAAAATAAATCTGATTTTAAGCATGAAATACTCTAATAATTTTAACAAGTCAGTTTACTACCTTTTGATGATGAACCCTTCTTAATTCTTATTTTTTTCAATATTATATGTTCATTTTGAATAAATAAACTTCTTATATAGAAGTTGGGAATAAAAATTTAGTTTAGATAAAATTTTTATCTTTTTTGAAAAAGATCATTTTTTAATGAATACTGAGAAATACATCATTTTATGTCAAAAATGCCTTTTCGTCTAGTTTATTTGTATAGGTAGATTGTAATTTTAATTGTTTTTAAAGTGTAATTTGATTATATTTTTATCATTTCATCCAATGATTGTAATTGGATATAATTTCACTTTTATGCTGGAGAAAACCACATGTGAATATTTTGATAGTTATTACTTATTAAAAAACGTTTTTTGGTTTTGAAAATGACAATTAATTTTAAATTAATTACAACAATTTATGTGTTTTGATTTTAAAAAATTTAATTCCATATTTGGAATCATAATTTCCAAATTTTTTGAATAGGTAATTTTTGTTTTTGGACATTATGAACAGTAACTTCAGAAATTATTTTATAAGCCATTGTTAAAGGGAAAATCGAGTAAATAAGGGTAAACAAATAATATTTTAATAATATAAAACTACCCTAAGACAAGTACCAATACTATTAGATAATATATTTATAATCATGGTAGTACTTTGGTTGATTTTGGAACCTCAAGGATCCAATGGGGAGCGATAATTACATTTTATAGGAATTAATTTAATGAAATGAAAAATATAACATTAACATGTATATTTTACAAAAAAAAATATGGGGTTATATAAGTTATATCCTCGAATGTAGATAGTAATTATAATTATACAGATATTTCCCACATCATGGAATTTTATTTATAATTTTTAGAGATTATATAAATAAATATATTTATGACATAATGACGATGAGCTATTACCTTATTAATGATTGATTTAAACAAATGAGATTATAAATATTAAACTAAATTGATTTTAAGACTTTTTATTCTATCAAAGAATTTTATGGATGTATATGAATTGATATCATTGAATTAATGATGTTTTTTATAAACAATAACATTGTAATGGATTTTTAAAAAGTCATGATATGAATAGTATAACAATTTTCATAAATGAGTTTTTAAAAGAAACACTATTCTATTAAATGATATAATAGTCCTAAAATTATATGATTATGTAAAATGACTTATATAATTTTTAAAATGTAATTAATGAAACAATTGAGGTTTTATTGGAATTTTATGGCAAATATATTAACCATAGAGTATGAATTTACAATAAGACATGGTTAGAGTTAAATTAGTTACCTTAGGGTAAAAGAAAAAAGATAAGGTTATATTTATGAAATGGACTTTTCTAAATCCAATTTTTTGAGTGGATTTCCGCCCAAAATAATATTATATTTGAAATAAATTAATTTGGGACAATTTTAACACGAAAATTATTTTATAATAAAATAATTTTTCAATACCTTACTAAAGTGCCACTCCTACTTCTTATAAAAGTAAATCACCTATACTCATTTACTCACACCTCTAAATCACCTTTACTCATAAAAATTATTCCAAAATTGTCTCAAAACATACATCCCTTTATCCTAGGAAGCCTTACTTTGTGAATAAGACAATTCAACAAAGCCTTTTAGCTCAAATCAAAAAAGGTTACTCAATTTAGAGGTAATATTTTCTCTCAACTTCCTTTCGTTTATTTTATTTCTCCACTCCCTATGCTCTTATTATTATTTTATTAAATAAAAAAAATATAGTAAATAAACTAAGATGTTGTTATGATAAGTATTCAAACTAAACATACACAATCCTCTATCTAATTGATATGAACACACAGTTTCTGTGGACGACATTCTACTACCTCATGAAACAATGATTGTTCAATTTTTCCCTACCACCTATCATGGTGGCCATTATGAAGGAAAAATATTTATAAATGATATATATTTTATTTATATTATCACTATGCTTTTTTATTTTTCATAAGTATCATTCTTTTATGCTTTCCGTAATGTGAAAATACTATAATTTAATTTGAGGAAGTGCAGACTACCACCCCCTCAAAGTGATATGACTTTTTCATGACATACATGGAACGTATAAAGGATAAAGTTAATGAAATTATATAATGTATATAAAATATGATATTATAATATAATTATAATATATTAATGTATCTTTTTATTTTAATTCCATTAATTATGAAAAATAAATTAAAGCAGCATTCATGCGTACGTACGACTTACTGTCTCCATGAATGGTGCATTTTATTTCTTATCTCCAAATGTTATTTAATATTATAAATACATTTATATACTGGAAATATATCATATTTAAATCAGTAATATATTTTTTTATATGATTTAATTTTTACCACATGGACAATTTACCTCAAGACAAGTTTATTTTTGACTCAAGTACCGAATATCGACAAAACGACGGATATTACCATAAATAATTATGTAATTATTATAACGTGGTTACAAATGATATAAAATGAATAATATACATGAAAATGGTTCTGAAGAAAGTATAAATTGTCTAAATTTTATTATTCAGGAAGAATAAGGAACATACGTGATGATTCAGACTCAAGGTAAGGGACTTTGTCCAAATCTCCTTTCACTAAGGCATATTTTGGTTTATACATGACCTTATTTAATATAGTGTATAATTTACCATGTTTATTTTAATTTCATTAAATTTTTTTCTAAATGAATCTTTTTTTACGAAGAATTTTAAAAAACATAAAAGGGTATTTTTCTTTTTAATGTACGCAATGACAATGAGCTTTCCGCCGCCATGAGCATTACTTGATATTTGGATTCCATAACAAGCTATAATGTATTACCATATACCCTATTTATGTATTTTGGTATTGAAAATGGTGTTGAGAAATCATGTATTATTTAAATATCATTAAATGATATATTTTGATTGAAATGTAGAAATGTTATCTTTCCATTATAAATATTTTATGTGTTATGATTTTGTTACAGTTCTTGGGAAGTATTTACATATATGGGTGGTTACATGATAAACTATGGGATTTTGAGCCTGAGATAGCTCCCAAATGCATTGGATAATGTGAGGGAGGTAAACGTTAATGTTTCTCCAAAGAGATTTTGGGGATATACTATGATGGGTATTCCAAACGTAAAATTCTATGAGGTTCTGAAAGCTACAATGTAAGTATGTTATAAATTCTACATGTTACTTTTGTGATTTATTATTTCTATGTGTTATTCATAAATCATATGATTTCATGAGGTATGTGTAGACGCCGAAAAGTGCTCGAGTGCTGAAGAACGTTTTGAAATGACAAAGTGAAGTCATATTTGTACTCGGGGACCCCGTCTGGGGGCCCCAGAGGGGCCGCATGAAATAAATTCGGAGGCGCGTGAAAAAATGACGCATCCCACCGATGGTTCGGGAATTCGCAAAAATCCTTCAGCTGGGGTGCGAAATATTTCATGCCCCGACTCACAGGGTCTCCATTTCGTGCCGCCGCCTACGTCGAGCAATTTTTATGCTCTGACCTAGTTTCCACCCCCCCCGTATGTCTATAAGGAAACCCCTTCCACATGGAGGCTGAAGAATCTAAACTGGCTCTCATGTGCGAAATTTGTCTTCTGCGTGTGAAAATATGGCCTTCAGGTACGGTTTTTTTATCCTCAAGTCGCCCCAGGGTCCGACTTCGCGTGAGATCCTCATGGATTAGACTAAATTCCAATTGCTTCGGGGTCCACCCTTTGCGCTCAATCCCTTTCAGTTGCAAGCAGGCCGACCAATTGTGTGTAGTCCCTTCCATTGTGTGCACCCCTTTCAATTTCACGCAATCTCTTGAATTGCGCCCACCCCGGTCATTGCGCTCTTTCTCTCCCACTTGCATGCATTTATGTACCTTCTGTGCAATCCTTTTAGTCGCGATTAAAACCTCGGCTCCAATTACATGCAAGCATCACCAATTTCACGCCATCCTGTTGTTTTTCATGTAGGTATTCTTATTCCGCGCAAACCTTAAAGGTTTCGCGTAGTTCCTTGAGACCCCTCACCTCAGTGCTCCCTAGGGGCCCCCTTCCGTGTGAGCTAGATGTTCTTCTGATGGATTCCATTCGCGGGTACCTCTCTGCCCCAGGCATCCACATCATGCACTGTTTTCTCTTATGAACTTCTAGGCTCGTACGCAGTAACTTCAAAGTCCCTTGGATGACCCCACCCATTTGGTTGCATTTCCTCATTCTTCTTCGCATAAGCACGCTAACAACTATTACTTTTTGCATAGCTATGCTAATGTGGACCCATCGATGGTTCTCTTCGCGACACCCCCTAAATACGGAATTGTTGATGCCTTCCCTCCACAAGGAGAAGAGGGTAGAAGTAATGTAATCAATAGGGGAGAGGAGAAAACCCACCTCATCTGAGCTGCAGGACGTTAAACATCCAAGCGCTGTCGTCCTCAGCACATGATGTTAAGTTGTGACCTGTCCCTGTGTCTCGCATGCAGGGTCCTCCGCCTTGGACATTTTCAATGCCCACTTGTCTCCACGGGGATGGAATCACCCCTCACATGGGATGATATCCTCCTTATTAGAGCGGTGTTTTTCCATGGGAAAGGGCATGCACCTTGGTGTAAGCCCCTAGTTTTCCTTCCAGGAGGCAGCATCCCTGCTCCTCCTTTCATCTTCAGTTCCCAAGGCCAGTGGAGGGAATGATAGGGAATGAGGCTCCTACATTATTCATTCCCAAATCCATCTCATGCTACTCTTTGTCACCGCAGGCATCCATCCTAGAGTATGCACCAACCCATTCGGGCTGCTAACCATTTGTAAGCCCCTGTTTCCTTTTTTGGCCGCCATAGAGTGTAAGCCCAACCCCATTTCCCACAGACACACCTTTCATGACGTGATCATCAGTTCTCTGCTATATTTTGTTTCTCACACCAAAAATGACTAACATGAGCTTAGATAAAGCACCGACCATGGCCACCACATGGTCCGCCTCAGAGTGTAAGCCCCACACCATTTCCCACGGACAGACCTTTCATGACATGATCGTCAGTTTTCTGCTATCTCTTGATTCTCACATTGAGCATGACTCACGTGGGCTTAGAGATAGCATCGATCATGGCCACCACATGGGATGCCTTAGGGTGTAATCCCCAAACCATCCCGAACTATAGGAACTTTGATCCATGTCATGGAATGGTACGTAGGAAGCCTCCATGAGGTTCAAGAACCGAACACCTTGGGCTGCCTTACAGTGTAAGCCCCATAACATCGTGGGCCACATTAGCGTGTAAGCCCCATATCAGCTTGGTCCACCTCAGATTGTAATCCCCATCCCATCCTGAACTACATGTACTTTGATCCATGTCAAGGCATAGTACATAGAAAGCCTCCACGAGGTTTATGCCCCAAACACCTTGGTCCACCACAGAGTGTAAGCCCCATACCATTGTAAGCCACCTCAGAGTGTAAGCCCCGTATCAACTTGGGCCACCTCAGAGTATAAGCCCCAACCCATCATAGACTATGAAGACTTTGATTCATGTTAAGACATGGTACGTAGGATGCCTCCACGAGGTTCATGCCCCAAACACCTTGCACTGCCTCAGAGTGTAAGCACCATACCATAGTGGGCCGCCTCAGAGTATAAGCCCCATATCACCTTGGGCCTCCTCAGAGTGTAAGCCATAACCCATCTAGAACTATGGGGACTTTGATCCATGTCAAGGCATGGTATGTAGGAAGTATCCTCGAGGTTCAATCCCACCACCCGATCATTCTGACTACCTTTACGTCAGTTTGCCTCCATCTGGCATGACGTTAAACTGTATTTTCCATATGAACTACATGGTATTTGATCCATGTCAAGGAATGGTACGTATGAAGCCTCTACGTGGTTCAAGCTCATTACTCATATCGCATCCTGATCTCTCCTTCAAGCTCGTGTGTCTCGGGAAGGTCATGTCCTAACCCAGAGGATCCACTTCCTCTAGGTCCCATCCATGCGCCTATTCTCACGGGTCGCCTCCTCATGTGTCCCATCGTTTCAACGAACTATGCAGACTTTGATTCCCCTCCATGTGGATACGTAGGAATTCTCTTCGAGGCTAAATCCCAAAGCCATCATCCATCCTGATTCTTACCCGAGGTACCACATCCAAGTGAGATTGTGCCACCCCATTCCCAGTTCTATTTGATAGCATTCGAGAAGCCAACCACGTGTTGGCCCTAATATCGGTGTTCCCTCTAGGGGGTTCCTCAATCTGATCCACTCTAATTAGTGTTCCGATCAGTCTGATCTGTCTCCACTGGACGTTAAACTTGCAGCATACCCCATGTTAAACATAGGAAGCTGAGGAAAAACTTAGAAACATGCCCATGGAATATGATTCCCCGTTTCCGATGTGTGATGCCTCGGGAATCTGCGCCCTCGAGAAGCCCTATAATAAAGGATACAAGATATACATGCCAATACCCTAGCGTCAAGACATGACAGTGGTACCCAACATGACTACTCCACTAACCAAATTTTTCTTCCCTAACAGGACTCCATGGAATGTCCTGTCAGAAGCAGTGTAATTAACTGGTGTCCATGATGTTATGGCGCTGAGAAGAGTTTCAGGAACAATGTCTTAAATCTATGAGGGAGACCCAGACTAGGTTACGAGTTCCATGGAGGAATCCACATAAGGAAGAATCGACATCCAATCATCCCGTTTCGATCAAGTAGAAGGTGTCCTTGAATAAGCAGTGGATGCCACCCGCCTTTAGAAATAAGGAATGCTGAGAAACAGTTGCGCATCATCTGCGTGACGGATGTGCGGGCCACGATGAATCTGTCAGAAATAGAAATGGTGAACCCAACATGAAAATATTCTACTCATCATTTAAAC
The DNA here is from genome assembly GCA_963277665.1 of Viscum album. Lineage (NCBI taxonomy): Eukaryota > Viridiplantae > Streptophyta > Magnoliopsida > Santalales > Viscaceae > Viscum > Viscum album. The sequence goes on from OY728129.1 coordinate 1,289,143,943, forward strand.
TAGTAGCATTTGAGGCACCAATAGATTATCTAGTCATCAGACCCAGTCACCCAGCACCAGGTCCCCAAAGCAAATAGCGGGCCTGATGTGAAACTCACCAAAAGTTGGGAAAATCCGGACGTTTAGCATTCTGTTCTACGACGTTGTGAGGGTGGATTCCTCTTACCGGCCAAGGAAGATTGAATGGGGTTGGGGAACTGGTTTTCGATTTCCTTTCCTATTAGTATTAATGAGTTCATCCCCCTACTTTATGGAACCAAGTTGTTGCATCCGGAGCCCGATCACCTGCCCACCAGCGCAGAGGCAGGGGCAATATCGATGTGGATACCCCACACAGTTCTCCCTCTTCCATGACGGGTTCGATAGCCACGACTGTTGGGCACCCATGACCCCTCTCCCCATTAGAAATTATCTAGCAAAGAATAATTGATGACCTTGTACGCAGGTAAAAGGATAAGGGGATCATCCCCACCAGGGATATGGCATGCTTGGATCTCTAGGCAGCGGCGCCTCGCCGTCAACACCACCTCCAAGGGCCACGCAGGGAGTTGCTTCTCCCCACCCCAACATTCAATCGTTTCGGGAGCTTTTCCCTAGAGTTATTTGATAATTCCCTCCCCTACACCAACGAGATAAAGGATGTCTGTGTTGTCCCAATCGAGGCCCCGTTTCAAGGGCTCCCAGTGAGGGATCCAACCAGGCCGCATCAGCGCCGCTGTCCATTTCCACGATCCAAGGAGCAGGTAATCCATTCGCCTGCACCACTGGCTCCAGTTCATCTGACCTAGAGCCAGCGTTGGGTGCAAATGGAAGAGGGCGCCCACCATGGGGTGTCAACATTAGCAACTACTATGGCCCAAGCCACCATTGACTCATATCTCCAACTCCCAGCATAGTTTAGGAGGGGCAGTTATACACCCTGCTTGGAACGACACCCCAACCACCCCATGGGACGGTTTGGTCGACTCTCCCAGTCGTCAACATAGGCGATGGCCGTTTTGGGCCAATTCGAAGCAATGCCATCCAGTGTGGAGTCCCAATCCGTGCTACCACTATGGAAGGTGTATGCCCTCCCTGTTTCCATCCTCGGCTTGGATGTCTGCCCCGCGCCACTATCAACCCAAGAGAGAGTCTTCCCTATGATAGAAACACTCTGTATGGGGGTCTCTCTCATTCTCACCACACTGGGTATGAGGTAACTCCCCCTACTGCAGACCGCGGGTATGGAGACATTTCATGTTCGTTCACTGTCCAGTATAAAGGTCCTCCCCATGTCCCCATGCCAATCAGCGAAGGTCCTCGTCTCCCCAAGGGTCAGAGAGGATGAATGGACTTGATAATGTTAATTATTGACTTAACTCAATATTATATAACTTTTAAGGCTGGCATCTTATATATGACGTCTTGGAAGAAATAATTAGTTATTCATAGAAAAATGAATATTCTATTGAAAATCACCAATAATGTGGATTAGAGGGTTGATTGACTAAACAAGGTAATTACGTGCTCCGAAACACTATAATTCATTCATTACCAATATTGAATTTTCTTATTTTCCATTGAGTAATATTATTTAATATAATTAAATGTTTAATAAATCAAGAGGGACATTTAAATAAGTATTTTTTTAAAGACAGAATTCACACTCCTCCATTGAGTATTTTTATAGTCATATGTGAGATAATAAAAAATATAAGAGATATTATTTTGGAAGTTGGTCTATGAAACCTATTAAAGGGGTAAAATATGTCTCTTTTTATGTTTTTATAGGTCACTTATGTATCAGTTGTTAAAATATGGATTTTCATTATATTCAACATCTGACTTGAGAGAATTTAACATTTTATCTTCAAGATATTGTATTGATTTTGTCGAGTGGATAAGAAGTACCTTGTTAATTTAGAATGAGATATTTAATTTTCAAGATAGGGGATATAATATTTATGAAGAATTAAGAATTTATCTGCATCTCTATATAAATTAATGAAATAATCATCATTTGATTACACAATAACTCAGGTTTAGGTACAATTTTCATGGGGGGAAGATAGAATATTTAACATGTCTCCATAGTTGGAGAAATGTGAGTGAAGGAAAATGTCATAAATTATTTAGGTTCATCCAAAATAGTAATTCATGATATATAAGTTACTTTTAGTAAACATTTTCATTAATGTAGTAACCATCTTATTGAGAGGATAATGAAATTTCTAGAAAATAATTGATTATTGAAGACTAGAAGATATGTGAATGGAATATATGAGGATGTTGTTTTTTTGAGGTAATTTAATATATCCATACAAATGGATTGGAAAAATCCAATTATTAAGAAGTTTTAAATGTTTAACACATTTATTTGGGATCCCTATCTTTTGCATTCTCATCAAGGTTCAATATACTTTGTATTACTCAAAAATGATTCCAAAAATAGTGTTCTGAGGTACTTTACTAGGAAAAATATATTCTGTGATAAATAAATTCATTTGGTGTAGGGACATGCATAAAAGGAGAAAATAATTTGGTTTAATTTATTATGATTGATAATGGTAGTATACATAGAAGTGTGGATTTATAGAGGTAATACATGTGAAATGAGATCTTTTATGAGATATTCACTCAATGAAAGCTAGAAAATAAATGTAGAGTGTAGAGGAAGAAAAATATAATGGTTCAAAGTCATAATATCATGTGGATTAAATAGGGATTTCGAAAGGTGATTTTGGAAGTTGATATCATCAATGACACAAAAATTATCTATCAGAGTGCATCACAATCCATTATGAAACAAAATTCTTTTAACTATTAGTATGGAAATAAGTTTATCTATAACCACAAAATATCCTTATAGATTTCAAAAATTACCCGATTTATTCAATGAAATTATATAACAGGGATGCTATTTATTGAATGATTTAATTTTTTCAGTGTTTTAATGAATAAATGTAACTTCAAATTTAGTATAATGAATTTTAGAAGTAATTAAAACATGAATTGTAATATTTGATAAAGATATCATATTCAATTATTAAAATTTTATATAAAATCTCAATGAATTGAAAATTTCATAGTATTTTGAGGCTTGGCGATATATTGAATTAATATACAAGTATAAACACAACCATATAAGGGATAATGGTAGTTAAAAAAATAAAAATACATCATGTTCAGTTAATAGATAAAATAGATGAACATTTGATATTGATTCTCAGGATGCATTTATTAAAGAGTTCAATGACAATTTAATATAGTTCACCAGAAAATAAAACATCAAATGTTGTTGTATTGGAAGGTTCTCAACCATATATATAGTATCCGAGCTATACCAGGTATTTGATCAATGTGAAATAGAATTAATATAATATATATTGACTATATCAATTGAATGCTGGAGGTCCTCAATTACTAAAGGTGGTAACAAGTTTAAAAATTAAGAAAAGTGGGAGTTATCCATGAGTGATGAGAATGACCACACTTTGTGTCCTGGATATTAGGGATGTTATATAGAATTACAGGGAAGATAAATCTTTAAATAATAGGCTTATTTATTTCAGGATATTGCTCATGGGTTCAAAAATTACACGGGAATAATAGTCAGGAAGATATTTAAATAGTTGTGTGGAGCGGAATTTTATAATATCATTTATACTATAGATTCCTACACTACTATTAGAATGTTTCAATGTATGATTTCATCATATTATTGTCATCTCTAGTATATGGATATGAAGAAAACATTCATTAAAAGATATTTAGATGAATATATATTTATATGAAATTTCAAGGACCAATGAAGCCATAAACATCCCTATAAGAATCATGGAATATTTTATGCCTTGAATTTAGCCCCAAGTTGTTATAATCCCTGGTTGAATGATTTCATGATAAAATAAAAGTTTATCTTGATGAATTTTGATCATTGTAGTTATTATAAGATTTTATTCAAGTGGGTTTCACCATAATTATAATTTACGGATGAATAATGATGATTTTTGGTCTTGTGAAATAATGGATCAATGAGCTAATGTGTTCCTTATCTAAAATAATTGAGATTATGGATGTTTCCTCGACATAGTGAAATCTTGGGATGAGTAATATATGAGACTAAAGGTCTAGTAAAATATACATAAATTATACTAACTACATCCATAATGTTGTGGAGCACTTTTGTATTTTGGATATAAAATATGAAACCAACCCCACTGATAATAATTTCATCCTAATTATAGGGAAGTCCCCACAAATGGAAGATATGACAATGTGTATTGAAATGGATATATATGTAGGTACTATTGAGTTTTTAATGTATATAATTGTTTGTAGTTTATAAATCAATAATCATTCTATGATTAGTAAGATACATTTAATTGGAGTCTCTAGTACAAGAATAATTCCATAAAAAGAAATTTTGCATTGGACTAAAAGAGTATCTTTACTGTTTTTCACACATTAACATTAGTGGTGATTCATATTATTAGATAAGGGATATAAGGTATCTGTTTATTATGGAAGAAAAATATTTAGTTGCACATCCAAACATCAATTGGTAGAATCCATTTTCATAGTAGATATATAATACATCCCCTTGTTAAATAATGGAATGAGATTATGTGGATTAAATGGTCTATAAATGATCTTAAAAAAGCATTAAAACTTTTGACATTATTATGTGTCTAATATAGCATAATTTATAAAGATGGAAATTCTATGTTTCATTATAAGTTGATGAAAAATTATTTATTGTATAACTTCATCCAGAAAATTTTGGAGGGGTAACAATTAGACCAGAAAATAATAGTAGAGCATGAAATCCATCAAATATATTCTGAATGGTTATGAATCAACCAGTGATATGGTGACGTTTATCCAAAAATGGTTCCACATGACCAAATGGAATGAATGGTAAGTAACTATGTTGGTTATATATAAGAATTTGAAAAGTGATTTCTACATGGGATATGGATGAGGACATAGAAAAAATCTAAAATGAATCTCGAGTCAGATATTATTGAGGTGTGAGCCTCATATTTAAAAAGTAAGGCAATGTTAGATCAAAAGAAATACCAAATACTATGGCCTTATTTTTGGAATTTATATGATGATGGAGTTATAGTTTCTAGGGACCAGTTCACCTAAATATGCAGTTTGGTTCAGCATGATTCATTCCATTTTATGTTTATTCATTGGAATATAAAGAAGGATGGAAATCCTATGAATATACTATATGCTAAATATTATACTGACTAGAAATTTTAATGTGGTATAATTAATTAAATGGATAATGGATTTGACCATAAACCTCATAGGAGTTATGAATTACCATGTAGATATAAGATGATAGTGGCGATTAGAATAACTAGATGTCCAATAATATAAATGGTTTGTGAATGACACTATATATGTTTCACAGATCCAATTTTATTATTTTATTTATGATAATTTCAATACTTATTTGTAAATAGTTATAATTTTTCAAATAACTTTTTTTAGTATTTCATCCTTCTAACAAGTGTAAAAATGTATAGGTGTTCTTTATGAATTTATTTTTTTGACAAATATATCAAATTTTGGACTGGTATATGTTATTATGTTATGTATGACGTGATTTTTTTAAAACCTAACTACGCATTGGATTGGTCCAAGATGTCATTTTATATCTATCCATGTATAATGATTGTCCATGTGGTAGAAAATGCATTGATTGATTGTACATTCAATCAACCATATGAAAAAAAATCCTAAACAAAGATAATTTGTTTTTTCAAATTCCTCAATTGACCACATGAATTAAGTGATAGAACACATATTGAAAATAGAACACGTGAGAAAATGGATCGAATATAAGTTTATAATGGACTATAAGAATAATTAATCAACCATTAGTCTATTAACCATGTTAGATATTTGAAAATATTCTATTTTTAAATGAACCACACATCAAGATTCAACTAATTATATCAATTTATTGAAATTGACTGGAATTTTAAAAAAGTCGTGTATGAACAACATGATGAACATTAGTCAACCACAACTTGATATCAATTTACTGCAAGTAGAATGTCAATAACTATAATATATTATAAAATAAAATCGATAAATGCATTCCATGAATGATAACTAACCTCATGGATTGACCTGCCACAAGGTTTTCCTACCATAATTATTATCTTACTACAAGGATTGATTTACTATAAAAACCATAAAACCAAAAGAAATCATTGATATTGATTTTAAGGGTATTATATTTTTAATTATATGATATATAACCAATTAAAACATATTTTCTGATTATATTCATTGAATTAATTAGTTCTTAATTACATAGTGTCTATTTCAATTCTATAGAAATTTTTCTTGAAGTATTTTATGTAGGATTAAATGATCATCATAGGTGATGAATAACTGATATTCCAATTAGGAAAAGTATTATTATTAAATTTTAAATGTTTTAATAATATTTGTTTCTAGAAATTATATATTGGACCATTCTATATAATATTAATATTAATTATAGAAAAGATTCAATTGTATTTATATATTATTCGAGTCTTATTTTTTATCTTATTTATTTGTTTTCAAATAACTATCAGAACACTTCTGGTTATGTTTTTTAGGATAGTTTAATGAAATTTTTGGAATATTTATTTCGTAGGAAATATTCATTCAACAATACTAAATTAGTTTGTTAATGTTACATGTTATTTCTACATTGGAAAATATTAAATTCAATGATATTAAAATTTGAATATGTTTTTTATATGGAATCATGACATAAATAGGTTTATTAATCCATTTTATGCAAGAAGTGGGTTGAGATATTTTCAACCTATATCTTGTGATGTATGTTTTTTAAACAAAAAGTGACACTCACTCAACTGGACTATATGAATTTGAACCAATACCGCAAGATATATATTGTGACCTAAAACCATATTATTGATTTTTTCAGGTTAATTAATTATATCTTACTTGATCCTTTCAATGTTTTTTCTTCTTAATGTATTATTTTTATACTACCCATGAAAATTATTAGAGTCATGATATACAATCATATAATTAAATTATGTTTCTGTTTCCCCTAATAGGTAAATTATAAGAGGAATTCACTTTCCATTTTTTCCAAATAATGACTAGTTTTTTTCATCCACCACAATAAAATGAAGTTGGTTATATTATTACGATTGAGAAAAAAACTATATCATGGTTTATTACTCATTGGTTTAAAATAGAATTTGTAACGGATTTTGAATCCACCTTAAAATAGAAAGATACAATTATTATGGTTGTAATTTCTCATTATGTTTGAGAATATTCATTTGTATATGAAAAATCGTTTATATCTCATCAAATATAAAATAAGCATGTCCATATTTTTAGTATTATTACTCTACAAAGTGTTTTTAAATTAGATATTATTGAAAATTAGATGAAAATGTCAATTAACCCACATATTGACCCTCAAAACAACATATTGTTGGGTCTATGCAATTTTTATCAACTCCTATCCCATTGATTTTGTATATTTATATATATTTCCTATAATAAAGTTGTAAAATAACATTCATTGGGAACAAATCTTCATGACATATTAGGAACAATTACTAATGTTGTCCACAATCCATAAAGTCAAATATTTTTTGATGGAATATATTATATACATTAGGAGTAACATATAGAATAATATCATATGAATTATAGAACTATAATCTTGGATTCCCAATAAAACCTTAAAACATAACTAAAATTGATACAAATAAATTAATAGGTAATCACGACATTAGACATTTTTTCAAATATATGATAATGAAAATGTTGTATAGTGAAATTAGTGTGAATAAATGTATTTATCATTCTTAATGATAAATAGTATATTACATTTCAATATTTCACTTCACTAACCTTTGTTGGTATATTTTAATAATTAGTATTTAGGCATGTTATGTTATGATAATAATCTATTTAGAATTAGATAAGAATATATCATTAATAAAATTTCTTAGTGATTTACTATTATATTAAATTATTTTAGTGGTTTTGTAAAAATATTATGTAATTATAATTTTCTTGAATGAGGGTTATGAGATCTACCAAACATTTGGAAATATAGGAATATAGAAATTGGTAAACGAAAAACATAACTAAATATTGATAAGTGATATAATTGTATCTTCATTATAATATGATCTAAAAATCAAAAATGTTTATCAATAAGGGATTTAAAAAAATAAAAAAAAAATATTCATTAAAACCAAATGTTACTACTTGCACTTATGACTATGAGATACATTCTAATGAAATTTATGGTGAATGTAATCCATAAAATATAGGATAAAAATAGATAAATGGATATTATTAATGATTCATTAATGACTATCGTAAAAATTATTATTGGGAGAAAAGAAAATTTATTGATACATCTAATGATTATTTATAATTTTCAATTATGAAAATAGAAAAGGATAATATGAGATGAATACTTATTCAAAGATTAAAATAAAAATAAAAATAGAGAATAGATGAAAATATAAGAGGTATGTAATGAATTCTGGATAAATTTATACTTCAGAATCATAATCTACTGATGAATCTGGTATTAAAACGAATCATCAAAAAACTTTTTTAGTGAAGAATCAATATTTTAAATGATTTAGTTTTTTCTTTATCTTTAAATAGGATTCATACCCATTTATAGATGTGTTTTATGATGATATTGATTGAAACAATCACATTATTTACAAAATTAATAGATCATAAAAAAATAATGAGTGTAATTGGAATGAAATTTAAATTAAAATTAGAAAAATAATAAATAATCCTTCAATAGTTAAGGAAACCGTATAAACTAATTTGTAAAATGTTCAACATGAAAAACCTAAAAAATTATATTTTTTATAACTATGATAATGATAAAATAAATAAGTTCATTACTTTTTTAAAAAGACAATGATAAAATTGAAATGAAATCAAGAGATTGAAAACATATTTTTAAAATTTCCTTTAGTGGTTATAAAGTTATAATAAATGATGAGTGTGAATAAATCTAACATTAATATAATATTATGTGATATGATAATATTTTTCCAAAAATTTACTATACCCATCTTGTTAACAGTATATGTAGATGTTTCTGAAGTATAGAATTATATATATTCCAAATGGTGGTAAATAATTAAAATGACTTTTAATTGAGATTTCTAAAGTCTCTTGGTTACAGTGGGACTTCTATCTCAAAATAATTGTCATATAATTTTTTTAATACATTATTTTATTTATTTTAGGTTCCAATTAATTCATTTTACAACCCAATTTTTAGTTATATCTCTTGGTAACCAAACTATGAATAAATCTTTTTTTATATAAAATATTTATTAGAAGTATAAAAAAGGAAAAAATGTTTATCGATAGTGGGTAATTTCGATATATGACCATCAATATCACAAATTTACAAAATTTAACAAGTGTTATTGTGGTATTGGTTTGTATTATGATAAGTAAAATCGAAAATTTATTGATTTTGGTGTTGCTATAATTTGAAATAATTTTGCCATTTCCAAGATTTTACACATTGAATTTTTAAAACATAACATGATAGGTATATTAGTGTTTTGGGTTGATAATATGAATGTAAAATTTGAAAATTGGATATATCTTTTCTAAAAGAATAATATATCCAATTTAAGAAAAACTCAAAAGATAAAATTAATTTAAATAATATGTTTCAGTTGATGGAGAATATTTCTAACTGATTAAATGTCATGCAGTATTACAATATATTATATAGTAGAGGTTTTGGTCATGTTAATTTTTAATGACAATAAAATAACACCAAATATTAAATGATGCTGTATTTTCAAGAGTAAAATATAGAAAATAATTATATTTTATTCATGAATAAAATTTATGTATCATAATGTGTAATTTTAATTATTCCATGAGTTATGATCTTTAAAACATTTAAAAATTTTACATTTTGATATTATTTGACACATGAAATATAATATTTTAGAAGAAAAAATATTTATTTATTGTAGAATACAATATTAGGTTTACATGGAATTAATTCATTTAAAATAAATCTGAGACATATATAAAACATATAGTTTATTATATATATTTTCCAAATAGAAAATCACATATACATTTATCAATTATAATTTTTATAGTTGGTGATTTTTCAAATATTTAATATGATAAATTCAGATAATATAATGGATAAAAACATGATTTATCAAAAATTGTGAACGAAAAAAAATTGTGCGGTAGAGTTGAAAAATAAATCCATACAATGAATACTTATGACAATGATATATTACAATAATTTTCTATAAATACTTATATTTAATAGTTATAAATAAATATTTTCATATTTATAATAAAATTATGCTTCGACCAATAAGAATGAAAACACCTTTCTAAATCTAACACACAAGGTAAGATTAAATATCTATTTTAATGAATTTGGTTATAATTGTTTCATACATAAAATGAAATATCATTTATAAAAACATTATTCATAATTAGATGAATAAATTTTAATATACTATTAAAATTATATTATGAAATATAGAGCTTATTAATGAAGAACATTAGTTGTTGAAAAATTAATTTATTTCAAATGCAATAAATATCATTTAATAAGAATAAAATATGATTTAGTATATGTTGAGAAAGTGTTTATATTATTTATGTCTTGGGATCATAAATATTCTTAGATGGATTATTCATGTCTGTGGAAGTGTATCTATTTTCTTTAACATTTATAATTTAATAACTATAATCTTTCTGTGAAAATAATTGATGATATAAATATAGGTGATAAAATGGAAAATTATTGTTAATTTTTTAGTTATAAATATATTTTTTTTGATTTTCTACCACAAAATATACATACTATTTTGTATAATTCAAAATATATATACTAATTCAAGATGATATTAATTAATTTCATATAAATAGTCTATATGATATAGTAAAAATCCATAAATATCAAACTGTCATTATAACTTAATGGATCATTATAAATATGTTTTATAAATATAATAAATTAATTTTAAACACTAATGTATTGTTAGATCAAGGTTATAATCATGATAAAGGGATTGATTTTGGATAATAATTTTTTTATAATAACAATATTAGGATCTGTAAAAATTTTCATGAAATATGAATCTTATTATGGAATTATAATTTTCCAAATAAAAGAACAATGATCATTTGTATCAGAATATATTTATAATAATATTTTTATTATACAACTAGTATGTTTTTATAATGAATATTGACCAATTTTTTTTTGAATATTTCAATGGATCTTAATGTATTGAAAAAATGTCCTTAAGAAAGTTGTGATTGTTTATCTAATTTTCTTCTACATAATTTTTTTGAAAACTGGAATGTTGATCCCTAGATTCAAATTTAAATGAGTTAAATGTAATTTTTCATTGTTCAAATTTATTCCAAGGTCATTATATTTTAATTTTTATGTCAAATATTATGTAATGATTTTTCAAATTTAATGCCAAGTGAGTTTGATATGTATTTACTGGTAGAAATCAAATTCTCTCTTACTGTTTAAAATTATAAATGTTATGATGATATAATTATTCAAATATATATATAGAGATATCATTAAAAAAAATTTAATTTTATTCTATATAGAATAATAATAACCAAATGATTATATCTTTTAAACATAATAAGGTTGAAGATAGAGTGTTTTTAGATATTAAAACATTTTCATACATGATTGGAACCTTATCATACATAACTAATTCATGGAATAATATAATGTTTACTAATTTCAAGAATTTAATAATTAAATTCCGTAAAATGGAAATTCATTTTACATATTTTAGTAGGATTATAATATTCTTTAGAGGATCATTGGATCATTTTTTATTTGATCATGTTGGATTTTATTTTAGTTTAAAAATTTATAGTGATATTTATTTTAGTGGAATCAATATTGATAGAAAAATAACCCGAGTTTTGATTCATTTTCCTAGAAAATATTTAAAAATATGGGGTTATAATAAGAACATTTTTCCATATCATCAAATGAAGGTGAATATATTTTCCTACATCTTGATGATAATAGACATTATAGACTAAAAAACTTTATATTTTAATATTAATTATTAAAATATTCTTAATTATTATGATAATATGACTTCTATATAAATTTCTTAAAATCACACACAATATTTATATATTAGAAAATGATATTAGATTTATCTTCATTATAGGTCATGTGTAAAAATATAATATTACATTGGAAAATGATTTTGTTGAAAATTATTCTATTATCATATGTATCATGTCCCAAGATTATCTATTTTTTGTAAAATTAATATTGAAATTGGTATAATTAAAATATATTTTTATACAACATATTTAGGGACAGTTTAATTTTGTTTTTGTGCTAAATTGTTAAATCAACTTTCTATTCCTCTCTAGTGTACAAGATATATCTCGTATACGATTTTCTACTATGTTCAATAAGAGTTGGTTGTTAATTATTATTTTTATATCATTTTATATGATTCCTTATATATATATATATATATATATATCCTAACTTAGATTCATTAAGCATTCAGGAAAGTAATGTGTTTTTGGGGACTACACTAAAATATATAAGAATAATTTCAAATATAAATTAATGTTGGTGAAATTTTCATTTAATAACTTATTCATTTTGATCAGTTTTAAAATGGGTAAAATATTTGGGTTTTATTTTGGGTTTCCAATTATCTAAATTTATTAAAATATTGATATAGAACACTTTCACGTTGTTTGTTTTTTCATTAATCATACTTATTTATTTTACTAATTATAATTTCCCTAATATTTTTCTTATTAATTTATTCCATATAAAAAGTGTTATAAAGTTTAATTTTTTATAAACATGTTTTAGAGATAAAAATATCACAATATTGGTTTGTATGAATTATTTTATTATGTCTGTTATCAGTATGTTGTAAAAAAAATCATAGGTATTGGATATAATGTGGTGTTACCTTGAATATGATTGATGTATACTATTGAACCATGAGGTAGGTAGTGAACCAAAATCATCTATAATAAACTTATCACATTATGTAAATACTAGTAGTATATAAAACATTTTCTTCACCAAATATAGAATATGTCAATAAATGGATTTAATGTCTGTTCTCAATCAACTAAAAAATGAAATGGATTCCTCAAAAGGAATCATATTATTCAAATAAAAACGGATTAAATGTATATCTATCATCCATGACATAAAATGGAAATTTTATCTGTTTAAAATCAATTTCACAATGAGTTTCCACAAACAACACTAATTAATTGACCCAAAATGAAATTTTCATGGTCATATATTAATAACATATTTAACAATGATTGACCACACCCCAAAACAGATCGACCACTTGAATAAATAATTGCCCCAAAATAATGATTTATCTACCATAAGTACATACATATTATGAGGATTAAAAAACCTCAAGGGTTTATGAAGAATATGTATTGAATTACAGAAGGGATTGAATTACTGTCAGTATTGACCAACCTTAAGGATTGACCTACCACACGAAATCAACAATAATTATTTCAATGATACAATAATTTATATAAAAATTTATATTTTAATTACAATATTTTTTTTCTATTTTATCATTCATATAATTATTTCTTAATTAAATATTAATTATTTTGTTATGGAATAATATTGTTTGGATGTATTTAATGTATGTTTTAATGATCATACTATAAGAAAAATACACATGTTACATATTTCAAAAAAATTCAATTTTTGTTATGAAATCATTGAATATGAAATGTTTCCTTCAATTATATAGTGACATAATCAAAAAACCTTTAATATTGATTATAAATTAATTATAGGTATAGTAATTTAAAAAAGGAGTCTTGTTGAAGATCTTTTTCAAAATTTAAAATATTATTATGAAGTAAAAATGGTTATGTTTTACATGCATGTTTAGTAATATTTACAAATATAAATTTTATTGAAATTATATATTTGATTACTCTGAATTAGGAAATTGATGTTTCTTGTCTGTACAACTTTTTAAAAGAAAAAAATGTAATGGGTTTCTGTTTTGAATCATTTTTGAAAATGAGATGTCGATATAATGAATTCGGGTGAACTAGTTCTAAATAAAATAGGTTGAGGATAATTTCTATTTGTACTGTGAAACATACCATTATTGGAAACTCAATGGGTCTATTTTATCTAGACTATACTCTTATAATACATTATTATATGACATAACTTTCTACCTTGATGTTCTTTCTCAATTTCCGTAAAATGGTTCCATGGTTATTACTTTGTTCTGTCTATTTATGTGTGAATAATTAATTAATGTTATACAACCAATAATATGAAAGGTTTTTTTATACCATCCATAACTGAAATTATTTGTGGGTTGTCATTAACAAGAAAAGGAATGGAAATTTGATTTTTATTTATTCAATATATAAGTGTTTTTTGGATTTTTCATCCAGATTAAATCAAAGATATAATGGACATGAATCCAAGGATAAAAAATTTATTCATGGGTTGTGCATATAGGCTTTACAAATGTTGATAGTAAATGGTTGTGAATCCCCACCAAAACGTATATCTTCTATTATTGTTGGAGGCATTTATATATATGTTTTAAGCGAATTGAGACTAAAAATATGATCATTTAGATCAGAAATATAGTATAAATGACATTGTACGTCTCATTTTTAATTCTACTCTAAGAAATATTTTAACATTGATACATTTTAGTTTCATTTAGAATATAAAATTTAACCCCAATTGAAGATTAATCTACCCATAAAATAAGATATAATACACTTTTAAAGAATATTCTATGAAAATTGGGACAAGCAGATAACTGTAATCTTTCTGGTTTATTAGTTAAATGTGATGTATTATTCAAATTGTATTAGATCATAATCTGAAAATTTATATGAGCCTTCATGATTTTATTTACCTTTCTTGTTTTCATTCAATAAGGGATTTTAATTGTTTTTCCTATATTTGTCTAGTATATTTATGTTTTCTTGAGATGATTGGGGTTCACATGCCTTCAATATTAAATAAATATCATGGGGTTTATCTTATATATTTTTCTATGTAATGAGATGTTTTCATTGTGTACCATATTGTAGTTTAATCAAAACAAATTATTTTAAAAACCTAAAATCCTAGGCTATCATGTTAATTTATTATAATGAATGATAATTAATTTTTGTTGTGTTTTAATACATCACACATCAATTTAATAACCAATATGGTTGGTATGAATCAATGTGAATTTTTTCGAATAAATGTAATATTTTAGTTCAATAAATGTCTTGAATACTCAATGATGAAAAATAATTCATTGATTTCATTCATAATTTTGAAAAATGACCAATAGTGTAACTTGTATTATTATGAATTAATCATATAAAATATGAGACCTGATTTCATCATTATGAATGAATATGCATGAAATTAATAAAAAAGTGAAATTTTAGTACAAAAATTATTTCACATACTCAAAACATGTCATCTTTAATAAAAAATCCATGATACATTAGGATAAATATTGATAATTTATTAATGATTCGTAGGAATTAACCTAACAAAAATTCAACATATAATGTCTATGATATGACTTAATGTGTCTGCTTTTACGTTAAAGTGAATTTTTTGTTCAAATTGTGAATTATATACTTAAAACTATGAAATTGTTGTCAGATTATTTCCATAGATTAGGGAAATGATCGATAATTAATTTGTGACATGTGAGAATAAAAAACATGGAAATTTGAATTAATGTGACGCTAATGTAATTCAAATTCCATTTATTCAATCCAATAAAAATATTTGTTCAAAACTTGAGTGGTATACCACACATAAAATCGACAAGTGTTTTTTTGGTATAAAAAGAAGTTAATATTTTTAATTTAAAACTAAAATTTTAGTTCAAAATAAAAATACCATTTTAAAAATATAGTAAACATATATATATATTCTTGATACATTTGAAAAATATTTATTTATCCATTATTGACATGTATTAAATGACAATACATCAATATGAGACGTGGTGTGATATGTATTTCTGAATGTGCATCAAATACTCAAAATAGTTGAAACATGTTTGGTTTTTCATATTAATTTGTAATAAATATTAATTATGTATTAATTCGTCCAGTTAATGTTTTTAGAATTATTTTATTTTACATACTGTAAACACACATGATTAGTGACCTCAAAATGGGGGGGGGGTGAATAAATATTTTTTATTTTATATTTTTCTCATTGAAAACCCATTGATAGTTGTTAAAATGAATACATTTTTATCAATCCACAAATATCACACATATAAATGGAACATGTGATTTGATAAGATAAATACATTGTGTGGGTATCTAGTCCTTTTTTAGATATTTTAAAACCCTTGATCAATTGATCAACTAGTAATAAATTCTGAACCACAACGTGCATGTAAAATCCATAGAACATTCGTAACAAGTAATTTTATTTTTTGTAGTAATATTTAAATGATATTTAATTCCTTAGTAATAATATTACAGAATTTATTTAGGTTAAAAATATAATTCTTTCTAATTCCATGAAAAATCACAACGAAAATCTTGATAGCTTGCATAACATGAAGCACAACAGTTTACCCTAATTTATATATTTTATAAAAATAAAATTATTTAAATATGATATATATAAACTAAGTAATGAGTTGATTATTATAAATATGAATAATATAATTATTTAGAAATCATATAATGGTCTTAAAGATTAAAAAATATATGTTTTTTACATTGGAAATAATATCAACTATTTTAATAATGTTGTTTTATAATGAAAAATTATTTTCATCAAAATTGATTTTTATTTCATTTTTTGTTTGTAAATTATAATTAATTTCTACCAAATATAAATGTTATATTATTTAATATGTAATTATATTTCAAATTAGCATATCAAAATTCACTTATTACTGAATTGTTTGATATGTCTGAAATGATTGATTTTTCATTGAATAGTGAATATACACACTATTAAATTACTATCAATTGTTTTTTTTAATTTCCCCATTGTAGTAATATTTGGTCTTAATTGAAAATATTATCCATTTGATATAAAATAATATCATTTATTCAATTTTAGTCATCAATATTCATGATTTTGATATCTGTTATTTTTAGACATAAAAATAATATTTCTAAAAAAATTTCATCATTGAATTGAAGATTTCATTTTATAATGTTTCTAAACAAATTTAAAATATTTAACTATGAGAAATTTAATCCTTATTTTGAATTAGGAGTATATTTTTATTAAATATAACCATGTTATTTTTTCCCAACATGAATAGTTACCCTGGTAAATATTTTTCACTATTGTATGGGTAAAATGGGTAATTGATGATTAAAACTATAACGAAAGGTCACAAAATCAACCCAAATCATAACATCATTCCAATTATTGTATTAAATTTGATCATTTAAATAGAAAATTCAAATATATTACTCTTTCTTTCATTTTGTAATGATAATAAAATTTTCATTATATTATCTAATTAAAAACAAAAAATATCACTCCCTTGAATATGATATCTATAAAAATTTCAACATCAAGATAAAGAGTGGTTAATATCATGTCTCTATTTTAATATTAAAATTTAATTTTGTTTTGTTATCATTTTAATTTATATTAATGTTTTTGTGATGAAATATAAACATTAAATGTTTAAAAAATTCATGTAAATGATGTAGAAAAATAATGTAAAAGGTTTTAAGAATACTAAATGTAATAATTTATTAGAGGGTTATAGATAAACATGAATTTTATTGATGAATATAAAATAATATGGATGTGCCACTACTATAAATAAAGCCATTAGCGACCGCCATTGGCGGACGCTAAAGGTCTGTAGCGGCCGCGCAGCGACCGCCATTGGCGGTCGCTGTTGCCTCGTCGCTAGAGGCCTTTAGCGGCCGCCATTGGCGGTCTCTATAGAAGGCCGGCAGATCGGCCTTCGGCGACCGCCTGGCGGTCGCTATTCGAAAAAAAAAAATTTAAATTTTTTTTTTATTGAATTCAATATAAATATAAATATAAATATATATATATGTAAAAATATTCATATATATACTATTAAATACAATATTTTAAATATATATATATATATATAATATATTTTAAATGTTTTAATATATATTTAATATATATATAATATCAAATCATTGTGCTATAATAATTTAAAAACTTCGATTCAAGAAATAATCTCATTTCAGGTCGTTCGGAGCACGTTTGCTCCGAAATGGACCGCCGCACGCCGTTTTGGTGTTTTATGGCACCGGAAACGCGTTTCCGGCCGCCGCGGTCACACGGCACCTCCGAATGAGGTGCCGTCTGACCGACCATTTTACAATTCACGCCCCGGATGTGTTCGTACGGTTTCATGGCATTCAGAGGTCGTTCGGGTGGTTTTGACCCCCCAACGCGCCATTTCAGCGCGCGCCGCGATGCTGAAAACGGCAGAATCGGACGTGCCGCGCGCACCGCACGTCCGATGGACATGCGTCCTCCTCTTGCATCTCAGGAATAATATTTCTTTCGTTCCCGTGCGGTTTCAGGTCGTTCGGAGCACGTTTGCTCCGAATGGGACCGCCGCACGCCGTTTTGGTGTTTTGTGGCACCGGAAACGCGTTTTCGGCCGCCGCGGTCACACGGCACCTCCGAATGAGGTGCCGTCTGGCCGACCATTTCACAATTCACGCCCCGGATGTTTTCGTACGGTTTCGTGGCAATCGGAGGTCGTTCGGGTGGTTTTGACCCCCCAACGCGCCATTTCAGCGCGCGCCGCGCTGCTGAAAACGACACAATCGGACGTGCCGCGCGCACCGCACGTCCGATGGACGTGCGGCCTCCTCCTGCATCTCAGGAATAATATTTCTATCGTTCCTGTGCGGTTTCAGGTCGTTCGAAGCACGTTTGCTCCGAACTGGACCGTCGCACGCCGTTTTGGTGTTTAATGGCGCCGGAAACGCGTTTCCGGCCGCCGCGGTCACACGGCACATCCGAATGAGGTGCCGTCTGGCCGACCATTTCAAAATTCACGCCCCGGATGTTGTCGTACGGTTTCGTGGCATTCGGGGGTCGTTCGGGTGGTTTTGACCCCCCAACGCGCCATTTCAGCGCGCGCCGCGCTGCTGAAAACGCCACAATCAGACGTGCCGCACGAACCGCACGTCCGATGGATGTGCGGCCTCCTCCTGCATATCAGTAATAATATTTCTATCGTTCCCGTGCGGTTTCAGGTCGTTCGGAGCACGTTTGCTCCGAATGGAACCGCCGCACGCCGTTTTGGTGTTTTATGGCGCCGGAAACGCGTTTCCGGCCGCCGCGGTCACACGGCACCTCCGAATGAGGTGTCTTCTGGCCGACCATTTCACAATTCACGCCCCGGATGTTGTCGTACGGTTTCATGGCTTTCGGAGGTAGTTAGGGTGGTTTTGACCTCCCAACGCGCCATTTCAGCGCGCGCCGCGCTGCTGAAAACGGCACAATCGGACGTGCCGCGCGCACCGCACGTCCGATGGACGTGCGGCCTCCTCCTGCATCTCAGGAATAATATTTCTATCGTTCTCGTACGGTTTCAGGTCGTTCGGAGCACGTTTGCTCCGAATTGGACCGCCGCACGCCGTTTTGGTGTTTTATGGCGCCGGAAACGCGTTTCCGGCCGCCGCGGTCACACGGCACATCCGAATGAGGTGCCGTCTAGCCGACCATTTCACAATTCACGCCCCGGATGTTGTCGTACGGTTTCGTGGCATTCGGAGGTCGTTTGGGTGGTTTTGACCCCCCAACGCGCCATTTCAGCGCGCACCGCGCTGCTGAAAACGCCACAATCGGACGTGCCGCGCGAACCGCACGTCAAATGGACGTGCGGCCTCTTCCTGCATCTCAGAAATAATATTTCTATCTTTCCCGTGTGGGTTCAGGTCGGTCGGAGCACGTTTGCTCCGAATTGGACCACCGCACGCCGTTTTGGTGTTTAATGGCGCCAGAAACGCGTTTCCGACCGCCGCGGTCACACGGCACCTCCGAATGAGGTGCCGTCTGACCGACCATTTCACAATTCATGCCCCGGATGTTGTCGTACGGTTTTGTGGCATTCGGAGGTCGTTCGGGTGGTTTTGACCCCCCAACGCGCCATTTCAGCGCGCGCCGCACTGCTGAAAACGACACAATCGGACGTGTTGCGCGCACCGCACGTCCGATGGACGTGCGGCCTCCTCCTTCATCTCAGGAATAATATTTCTATCGTTCCCGTGCGGTTTCAGGTCGTTCGGAGCACGTTTGCTCTGAATTGGACCGCCGCACGCCGTTTTGGTGTTTTATGGAGCCGGAAACGCGTTTCCGGCCGCCGCGGTCACACGGCACATCCGAATGAGGTTCCGTCTGGCCGAACATTTCACAATTCACGCCCCGGATGTTGTCGTACGGTTTCGTGGCATTCGGAGGTCGTTCGAGTGTTTTTGACCCCCCAACGCGCCATTTCAGCGCGCGTCGCGCTGCTGAAAACGCCACAATCGAACGTGCCGCGCGAACCGCACGTCCGATGGACGTGCGGCCTCCTCCTGCATCTCAGGAATAATATTTCTATCGTTCTCATGCGGTTTCAGGTCGTTCGGAGCACGTTTTCTCCGAATTGGACCGTCGCACGCCGTTTTGGTGTTTAATGGCTCCGGAAACGCGTTTCCGGCCGTCGCGGTCACACGGCACCTCCGAATGAGGTGCCGTCTGGCCGACCATTTCACAATTCACACCCGGATGTTTTCGTACGGTTTTGTGGCATTCGGAGGTCGTTCGGGTGGTTTTGACCCCCCAACGCGCCATTTCAGCGCGCGTCGCGCTGCTGAAAACGGCACAATCGGACGTGCCGCGCGCACCGCACCTCCGATTGACGTGCGGCCTCCTCCTGCATCTCAGGAATAATATTTCTATCGTTCCTGTGCGGTTTCAGGTCGTTCGGAACACGTTTGCTCCGAATGGGACCGCCGCACGCCGTTTTGGTGTTTTATGGCGCCAGAAACGCATTTCCGGCCGCCGCGGCCACACGGCACCTCCGAATGAGGTGTCGTCTAGCCGACCATTTCACAATTCACGCCCCGGATGTTGTCGTACGGTTTCGTGGCATTAGGAGGTCGTTCGGGTGGTTTTGACCCCCCAACGCGCCATTTCAGCGCGCGCCGCGCTGCTGTAAACGGCACAATCGGACGTGCCGCGCGCACCGCGCGTCCGATGGACGTGCGGCCTCCTCCTGCATCTCAGGAATAATATTTCTATCATTCCCGTGCGGTTTCAGGTCGTTCTGAGCACGTTTGCTCCGAATGGGACCGCCGCACGCCGTTTTGGTGTTTTATGGCGCCGGAAACGCGTTTCCGGCCGCCGCGGTCACACGGCACCTCCGAATGAGGTTCCTTCTAGCCGACCATTTCACAATTCACGCCCCGGATGTTGTCGTACGGTTTCGTGGCATTCGGAGGTCGTTCGGGTGGTTTTGACCCCCCAACGCGCCATTTCAGCGCGCGCCGCGCTGCTGAAAACACCACAATCGGACGTGCCGCGCGAACCGCACGTCCAATGGACGTGCGGCCTCCTCCTGCATCTCAGGAATAATATTTCTATCGTTCCCGTGCGGTTTCAGGTCGTTCGGAGCACGTTTGCTCCGAATGGGACCGCCGCACGCCGTTTTGGTGTTTTATGGCGCCGGAAACGCGTTTCCGGCCGCCGCGGTCACACGGCACCTCCGAATGAGGTGCCGTCTGGCCGACCATTTCACAATTCACGCCCCGGATGTAGTCGTACGGTTTCGTGGCATTCGGAGGTCGTTCGGGTGGTTTTGACCCCCCAACGCGCCATTTCAGCGCGCGCCGCGCTGCTGAAAACGCCAAAATCGGACGTTCCGTGCGAACCGCACGTCCGATGGACGTGCGGCCTCCTTTTGCATCTCAGAAAGAATATTTATATCGTTCCCGTGCGGTTTCAGGTCGTTCGGAGCACGTTTGCTCCGAATGGAACCACCGCACGCCGTTTTGGTGTTTTATGGCGCCGGAAACGTGTTTCCGGCCGCCGCGGCCACACGGCACCTCCGAATGAGGTGCCGTCTGGCCGACCATTTCACAATTCACGCCCCGGATGTTGTCGTACGGTTTCGTGGCATTTGGAGGTCGTTCGGGTGGTTTGGCCCCCCCAACGCGCCATTTCAGCGCGCGCCGCGCTTCTGAAAACGGCACAATCGGACGTGTCGCGCGCACCGCACGTCTGATGGACGTGCGGCCTCCTCCTGCATCTCAGGAATAATATTTCTATCGTTCCCGTGCGGTTTCAGGTCGTTCGGAGCACGTTTGCTCTGAATGGGACTGCCGCACGCCGTTTTGGTGTTTTTTGGCGCCGGAAACGCGTTTCCGGCCGCCGCGGTCACACGGCACCTCCGAATGAGGTGACGTCTGGCCGACCATTTCACAATTCATGCCCCGGATGTTGTCGTACGGTTTCGTGGCATTCGGAGGTCGTTCGGGTGGTTTTGACCCCCCAACGCGCCATTTCAGCGCACGCCGCGCTGCTGAAAACGCCACAATAGGACGTGCCGCGCGAACCGCACGTCCGATGGACGTGCGGCCTCCTCCTGCATCTCAGGAATAATATTTCTATCGTTCACGTGCGGTTTCAGGTCGTTCGGAGCACGTTTGCTCCGAATGGGACCGCCGCACGCCGTTTTGGTGTTTTATGGCGCCGGAAACGCGTTTCCGGCCGCCGCGGTCACCCGGCACCTCCGAATGAGATGTCGTCTGGCCAACCATTTCACAATTCACGCCCTGGATGTTGTCGTACGGTTTCGTGGCATTCAGAGTGTCACGACCCGCCCTCGGGGTCCGTGCCGTGACTACCCCAAGCCCGCCTTCCATAGGCCAGGGGCTGGCGACTAGCACCAAGGCGTAAAATCCAAGTAAAAAGGGAAGGCATTGCCTTAATTAAGTAAACAAGCACCTCAGAGTAACAAGCAGAAGTAAAGCAGTACACAAAACTAGAACAACTGTGCTGAAGTAAAGGGGCCAGAAATACAAGCCCAACTGTAAAGTAAAGTACAACTCGAAAGGGAAAACAGCAACTGAAGTACAAGCGGCTCCTGGGACGTCCTCCTCGATTCCTACCTGAAGGGTAGGTACAGATGGCTCATCTCCTGGATCGTCCACCACGGATCCTACCTGAAGGGTAGGTACAGATAGCTCCACAACTTCTCGGTCCAACTGTCCGCTCCGAGCATGACCCGCTCAGTGGTCCTCCTCCGGGTACCGACCTACTCCGTAAGCCTCAATCGCAGTCAGCGCTGTCCGTCGTCTGCAACCAACACAACGAAGTGCGGGCATAGCCCGTGCAGGGGTGAGTATAAGATACTCAGTAGGGACCCTGAGACCCCTGAAGGTCTCTCAAATCCACAAAGGATAAACCACGAAGAAAAGTAACAATCACGAAGTAACATCCAGTATTGATTAGGTATATGCCCAAACATATACCTATGTCACCAATTTCCGTTCGGCTCCAACACCGAGCCCAAGAACAACCCAATCCACAAAGAAGAGTAAACAGTAAAATCCACACAGGATAACAGTACAAGTTCACACAGTTTATAACATGTTTATGAAATCAACGGATAACTATTACCCAGGTATATGCCCATACATATACCTAAGTTATCAAGCGACCCATCTCAATCATGAGGAAACACAAAGATCATTGACTCAGCTCAAACCAGGATTTTCATTATCGAAACCGTAGCTACTGAAGAGCTCTGTCTCTATAGTGTACAGTGGTCCTTTCACGACTCCGAGGCCGCCGCTCACTAACCTAAGACTGCTGAGGTACTCCTCCTGTCGAGTACTGCGGGTTTGCGGCCAACTACCGGGCGCTCCGTCCGCTGAGGGTCTGTCGCCAAATACCGGGCGCTCACCCAGATAACCTACTAAGGTACTCCTCCTGATGAGTACCGCGGGTTTGCTGCCAACTACTAGGCGCTCCGTCCGCCGTGGGTCTGCCGCCAAATACCGGGCGCTCCGTCCACTGGGCTAGTCGACTCACTCCAAGTCGAGTCGGTCAAGCAGTCATCAGGTCCCAGTCGGCTACACGGTCTCCGTACTCCGCACGCACGCCTCCACCGTCGCGGGTCTGTCGCTACAACCAAGCGCATACACTCCGTAGAGTATCGCGGGTCTGCCGCTACAACCAAGCGCTCCACCGCCAAGGGTCTGCTGCTGCATCCAAGCGCACCACCACTGTCAAGTACCACGGGTCCGCCGCTACACCCAAGCACTCCACCGCCCAAGGTAAACTGAAGATTCCGCTCACACAGGTTCGGTAGCACTGTTCCACATAGGATCGCTAAGTGCTGTTGTCATCGTCGTCGAATCCACACAGGATCTCTGTACTGTCGTCGTCGCAGTCACAGTAGCTGTCGTAGCAGTCGTCACAGTAACAGTCGCAGCCAGTACTAGGGTTCCCGCACACAGAAAGCTCGTTCGGAGGATCCGCTCCACGAGCTGAGAGGCTGATACGTCAACTGTCACAAAGACCAGAGTTGATGTATCCAAAAGTTCCGTATCGTCAACAGGAACTCAACGCAAAGCGCGTCGATCGGACGTCCGGTCTGAGAGTTATTGGCATTTTCGTTCCCGGGGCCCGGTTGGTTTTTAAGGCAAAACCAACCCGACCGTACTCCAACTGCGTCCAAACCTCGGGCGGAGTATGCCAAAAGATCCGTCTCACTTAGAGGATTTCATCAAAGTCGACGGCACGTCAATCGGACGTCCGGAACTCAAGATATGAGCGTTTCCGCTCCGAAGGCCCGGTTGGTTTCGTGAACGAACCAACCCGGCCGAACTCGAAGTAACCCGAAACCTTGAGTGCGATATACCGAAACGACCGTGTCGATCCAAGGATCGCGTTGCCGCAGACGGTTCGTCATTCGGAGGTCCGAGGCTCATGTTATGGGCCAAAAACCAAATCTGGTTCGAAACGGGGGGGTCCGGGTCCGGGCCGACCCGGCCCGACCCCCCTCCCGGGGCGGCGCGGCGGCGCGGCGGCGCGGCGGGCCGCGGTGGCCTGGCGCCGCGAGGGGCCGCACGCGGTCGACTTGCGGGGGGCAAGCCCCCGCTTTGCTGGAGGACGGCGCGGCAATTAGCCGCGCCTGTTTGTAAAAACCGCCCCCCCCCCCTACGTGGGGGGCTTGATTGAAGGGGCGGCGCGGCTATGCCGCGCCGTTGTTATTTTTTTTAAAAACGCCCCCCTCACGTGGGGGCCTGCTGGTGCAGAAACGGGGGGCCGGCTGCCCCCCTCCTTCAAAGAACCCCCCCCCCCTCTTTAAGGGGGGGGGGGTTTATGGGTTGGCCGGGGGATTAATTCCCCCGGTTTTTAAGACATCCGGCCGGCCAGCTGGCCGGCCGGTTTTCTCAAACGGGACCGGAAATTCCGGTGCCCCCCCTTCGGCTTCCGATGCCGGCGGCCCGGCCGCCGGTCTTCTCTTCCGCCGCGGCCCGGAGCCGGCCGCGGTCTCCTCGTCCCGCCGCGGCCCGGAACCGGCCGCGGTATTCGTCGTCCGGCGCGGTGCGACGGCACCGCGCGCTTTCGCCGCGGCCCCGCTCCGGCCGCGGCGCCTTTGTTTTCTCCTCCGATGCGGCGCGGCGGCGTTGCATCCAACGGTCGCACTTCCTCTACTCCGCCGCGGCCAACGGGCCGCGCCTCATTGCTCCGGCGGCTTGGTCAATCCGGCCGTGGGAGACCACCACGGCCCTCGACGTCCGGAGTGACGCGTCAATCTTGCGCACTCCCATGAACCCCTTGCGTCCAAGCGCGGTGTCACGGCACCGCTCCGCCTCTTCTTCGAACCACGAGTAAAAATCCAACAACAAGGTTTGGGAGGAGGATCGACCGTGTTTGTGCGGTCCGATCCCCTCCCATGTTAATGATAACAAGCGGTCCAATAATTTATTTACGAAGGCGTAAATTAAATCATGAAATAAGGTACAACCCCTACCTCAATTAACAACTCGGCGTTCGTCAACGGCCGCGGGAGATGAGTGTCGCGGAAGTCGGACGTCACGGAGGAAGACGTCGCCGGCATCGCGGTTATGGCGTCGCGGTAGACGGACGTGGGTTCGCCGCGAGAGGCACATCGCGGAAAGGATGCGTTGCGGCGTCGTGGAGGAAATCCAACGCGTTGCAGTCCGACGTCGTGGAAGAAGGTCGCCGCGTTCTTCGTCTTGGAGGAAGAACTCACAAGAAGCCTCCCTCGTTTCCTCTCCGCACAGCAAAACCCAAAAACCAAAACAAAGGAAACTAAACCATGAATTAAATAGAAGGGTTTGGAATTTCAAAGGTTTGAAATCCAAACCACTTCATTTAATTCTCCTCATTTAAATCTTAAGTTATAACTTAAGTTTATTGAGTTTCCAACCTTAACTCCACATGACTCTTGAATTCCAAGAGTTTGAAAATAAAACTAACTCATCTAATAAATTACACAAGTTGTCAAATTAATAAAGTGGAGTTTAATGAGGAGTTAGGAAAATTGAAAAGGTGGGGGCTCGTGTGGGCCCCACCTCCCTCATAACCACACATGGGAAGTTGGGTGGTTGTGGGCCCCACCAACAACTTCCCATGAGAGAGTCTAACAACCATGAATTAAAATAAAATTCACACATAAAATTTTATTTTACTTATCTTTTAATCCCCAAAACTAACTTTCAACCCGCAACAAACGCAACTTCCGAAAAGGTCTCTTTAAGCGAATATCGGCGCTACGAGTTCATCGGTGTCCTCGGATTTCAATTCCGAGCACCGGATCAAAAGTTAGGAAATCCCGCTCGTTCGTTCACTGAACGTACCTGAGCTAAACTTCGGAAATTAATTCCGGGAACTCCGGGCCTCGGAATCAGGTGCCGTCAGAAACCGCGCTCATGTAAAATTCCAAAGAAAATTAAGAAAAAATTTACCTTGAATTTTACAGGTCTTTACATTACTCCCACCTCAGGGCTTTACGTCCCCGTAAAGCTTCAACTCACACTTAAGGGAAACAAAGTAGCACTGAGCACGCAACTGAGCTTTACGCTCCTATATGCTCACCTGAAGATCTCGTGCTACCCGTGAAGCACCCAAGAGGAAGCAACCGTTCACGTGGAACCTGCTCCTGTCGATCCTCGTTCTCTATTAGAACCTCTGAGCTTGTCGCCCTGTCATCGTCGTCCAACTCCCCGGGGTCGATGACGTGTGAAGAAACATACACGTATCTCCACAGCTGAGACACGTGGTGGACATTATGCACCCGGTGCGACTGAGGTGGTAGGGTCAAGCGGTAAACCTCTTCGCCTACCCTGCTGAAGATCAAAAGGGTCCATCGAACTTTGGAGATAACATGCCGCCTCGGCCACATCTCCGAAACCTCATCGGGGTGAGACCGTATAAGAACATGTTCGTCACCCTCGAACTCAAGAGGTTTCACTTTTTAGGTTAGAACTGAAACTCAAAACTCCTGCTACCATAAGGGTAGGGTTGTCCAACTCTAGAGTGATCGGTCACACCCTCTTATGCCTGAGTTTAACATGTGCTGCCCATGGTTTCCTTTTCGCCGACCAAGGAAAACCCATTCTGACGTTTGCCTAAAACAGTCAACCGGGGTATGATTTGTGAATCAAAACCATACCCAGATCAACGTCGTAAGGCCTCTACGCTGCCACCAAGAGATTCCAACCGAAACTCTCGCCTCGAGGTCAAATCACACCGTCGGCGTAAGTGTGATTATCGAGTCTCCTCCCAAAGGTATCTCCAGACGTGAGGGTCGAGTCTACGGCTTACCCGGAACCTCTAGGTCTGGGACATGATTCGTGGAAGGGTAGAATGATTGGTTCCTACGTCTATAGATATGGCAGCTCGTAGTAGACATAATTCGTACCCCGAATCATTCTTAGAGCTCCTGGGTCACACTCCTTGACCGCAATGCAGCTACTCTCCTCCCCAGCCCTCCTGCTCCCTGAGCCTGGCGGGGACTACTAAGTCGGGTGGTCGTAACATGTCGAAATGTACACCACCACATGCTGCTCTCCAAGCTCCGCTTCCATGTCTGCTACCCTGCAGATTCATCTGTCCTTAGCACTTCCTCCTCCTAAAACATTTTTACACGCCCGAGTCTCTGAGACTGGCGCTAGTTTCCTGCCTTTCACTGCTAACGTTCACAACCACAAAGGTTCTCTCTAGCATCCTAGCATAGGTAGGAATGCATAGAGGAAAAGTAATGGTTCGGATGTCCTTTAGACACACTTCGCTCAGAAGTTCGAGTCTAAAGAACTGATCACAACGTAACCAACGAGTACCAAGATTGATTGGTAAGCCACGTTGAGTGTTCTGCTTCCGACATGTCGTACTGTCGAAGCTGTATTAGCTCCAGAAAACTCACAACCACCTCCTCAAGCCAGTCCTCAGCCGCCTACGAGTCAGGCTCACTTCGAAACATGAGGGATATCTGGTGCTAAAACTTATGTAAGGCACTAAGCCTGTGAGTCTCCGCTACCAGTACCACCGGTAGTGTCTGCTGACCAACAGGTAGTGACATAGCTAGCGCACTACCCGTAGGTACTATCCCAGGTATCAGTTCGCATACCGAAGCCTCATTACTAGTATCCAAGCTAGGCGTAGAACTCTAGCAACCGCCTCTATCCAGTCCACTGCTGCCTGGGAAAACTGTCTCGCCTCGTATCCTCAGAGGCCTCTACTGCTGGAACTCGTGCATCGCGCTCTGCTAGCGTGCACCGTCAGCTAGTGGCATCTGCTGCCTAACGGGTGGTGGTGCTGCTGGTACACCACCCGAAGGTGCCAACACTGAAAAAGGGGCCCTGCACCGGAGTCTCGCTGCTCGGTGGGCCATCATCGAGAACTCTCTCGGAACTCCAGCTAACTATCTGCATGATGACATCCTGAACAGATGTGTCACGGTCAACGATTTATACCTGGTGAGCTGACCTGGTTTGAGCTGACTTTAAACCTTTTGGGAAACACACACGCAATCAGTGTTTTCATGCATTAAGTCGGAAATCAGAAGTCAGGGTCCTGGTGTACGGATACGTCGGCCGCCGCACCAACACTGGACTCCCTGGACTGATAACCATACTCAATACACTAAACACTATTTATTCACATAGAAGAAAGATCAGAGTCTGCGGTAGAACCGACCCCTCTGATACCAATTTGCACGACCCACCCTCGGGGTCCGTGTTGTGACTACCCCAAGCCCGCCTTCCATAGGCCAGGGGCTGGCGACTAGCACCAAGGCGTAAAATCCCAGTAAAAAGGGAAGGCATTGCATTAATTAAGTAAACAAGCACCTCAGAGTAACAAGCAGAAGTAAAGCAGTACACAAAACTAGAACAACTGTGCTGAAGTAAAGGGGCCGGAAATACAAGCCCAACTGTAAAGTAAAGTACAACTCGAAAGGGAAAACAGCAACTGAAGTACAAGCGGCTCCTGGGACGTCCTCCTCGATTCCTACCTGAAGGGTAGGTACAGATGGCTCAGCTCCTGGATCGTCCACCACGGATCCTACCTGAAGGGTAGGTACAGATAGCTCCACAACTTCTCGGTCCAACTGTCCGCTCCGAGCATGACCCGCTCAGTGGTCCTCCTCCGGGTACCGACCTACTCCGTAAGCCTCAATCGCAGTCAGCGCTGTCTGTCGTCTGCAACCAACACAACGAAGTGCGGGCATAGCCCGTGCAGGGGTGAGTATAAGATACTCAGTAGGGACCCCAAGACCCCTGAAGGTCTCTCAAATCCACAAAGGATAAACCACGAAGAAAAGTAACAATCATGAAGTAACATCCAGTATTGATTAGGTATATGCCCAAACATATACCTATGTCACCAATTTCCGTTCGGCTCCAACACCGAGCCCAAGAACAACCCAATCCACAAAGAAGAGTAAATAGTAAAATCCACACAGGATAACAGTACAAGTTCACACAGTTTATAACAAGTTTATGAAATCAACGGATAACTATTACCCAGGTATATGCCCATACATATACCTAAGTTATCAAGCGACCCATCTCAATCATGAGGAAACACAAAGATCATTGAATCAGCTCAAACCAGGATTTTCATTATCGAAACCGTAGCTACTGAAGAGCTCCGTCTCTAGAGTGTACAGTGGTCCTGTCACGACTCCGAGGCCGCCGCTCACTAACCTAAGACTGCTGAGGTACTCCTCCTGTCGAGTACTGCGGGATTGCGTCCAACTACCGGGCGCTCCGTCCGCTGAGGGTCTGTTGCCAAATACCGGGCGCTCACCCAGATAGCCTACTGAGGTACTCCTCCTGATGAGTACCGCGGGTTTGCTGCCAACTACTAGGCGCTCCGTCCGCCGTGGGTCTGCCGCCAAATACCGGGCGCTCCGTCCACTGGGCTAGTCGACTCACTCCAAGTCGAGTCGGTCAAGCAGTCATCAGGTCTCAGTCGGCTACACGGTCTCCGTACTCCGCACGCACGCCTCCACCGTCGCGGGTCTGTCGCTACAACCAAGCGCATACACTCCGTAGAGTATCGCGGGTCTGCCGCTACAACCAAGCGCTCCACCGCCAAGGGTCTGCTGCTGCATCCAAGCGCACCACCACTGTCAAGTACCACGGGTCCGCCGCTACACCCAAGCGCTCCACCGCCCAAGGTAAACTAAAGATTCAGCTCACACAGGTTCGGTAGCACTGTTCCACGTAGGATCGCTGAGTGCTGTTGTCGTCGTCGTCGAATCCACACAGGATCTCTGTACTTTCGTCGTCGCAGTCACAGTAGCTGTCGTAGCAGTCGTCACAGTAACAGTCGCAGCCAGTACTAGGGTTCCCGCACACAGAAAGCTCGTTCGGAGGATCCGCTCCACGAGCCGAGAGGCTGATACATCAACTGTCACAAAGACCAGAGTTGATGTATCCAAAAGTTCCGTATCGTCAACAGGAACTCAACGCAACAGACAGCGCGTCGATCGGACGTCCGGTCTGAGAGTTATTGGCATTTTCGTTCCCGGGGCCCGGTTGGTTTTTAAGGCAAAACCAACCCGACCGTACTCCACCTGCATCCAAAAATCGGGCGGAGTATGCCAAAAGATCCGTCTCACTTAGAGGATTTCATCAAAGTCGACGGCACGTCAATCGGACGTCCGGAACTCAAGATATGAGTGTTTCCGCTCCGAAGGCCCGGTTGGTTTCGTGAACGAACCAACCCGACCGAACTCGAAGTAACCCGAAACCTTGAGTGCGATATACCGAAACGACCGTCTCGATCCAAGGATCGCGTTGCCGCAGACGGTTCGTCATTCGGAGGTCTGAGGCTCAAGTTATGGGCCAAAAACCAAATCTGGTTCGAAACGGGGGGGTCCGGGTCCGGGCCGACCCGGCCCGACCCCCCTCCCGGGGCGGCGCGGCGGGCCGCGGCGGCCTGGCGCCGCGAGGGGCCGCACGCGGTCGGCTTGCGGGGGGCAAGCCCCCGCTTTGCTGGAGGACGGCGCGACAAATTAGCCGCACCTGTTTGTAAAAACCGCCCCCCTACGTGGGGGGCTTGATTGAAGGGGCGGCGCGGCTATGCCGCGCCGTTGTTATTTTTTTTAAAAACGCCCCCCTCACGTGGGGGCCTGCTGGTGCGGAAACGGGGGGCCGGCTGCCCCCCTCCTTCAAAGAACCCCCCCCCCCCTCTTTAAGGGGGGGGGGGGTTTATGGGTTGGCCGGGGGATTAATTCCCCCGGTTTTTTAGACATCCGGCCGGCCAGCTGGCCGACCGGTTTTCTCAAACGGGACCGGAAATTCCGGTCCCCCCCCCCTTCGGCTTCCGATGCCGGCGGCCCGGCCGCCGGTCTTCTCTTCCGCCGCGGCCCGGAACCGGCCGCGGTCTCCTCGTCCCGCCGCGGCCCGGAACCGGCCGCGGTATTCGTCGTCCGGCGCGGTGCGACGGCACCGCGCGCTTTCGCCGCGGCCCCGCTCCGGCCGCGGCGCCTTTGTTTTCTCCTCCGATGCGGCGCGGCGGCGTTGCATCCAACGGTCGCACTTCCTCTACTCCGCCGCGGCCAACGGGCCGCGCCTCATTGCTCCGGCGGCTTGGTCAATCCGGTCGTGGGAGACCACCACGGCCCTCGACGTCCGGAGTGACGCGTCAATCTTGCGCACTCCCATGAACCCCTTGCGTCCAAGCGCGGTGTCACGGCACCGCTCCGCCTCTTCTTCGAACCACGAGTAAAAATCCAACAACAAGGTTTGGGAGGAGGATCGACCGTGTGTGTGCGGTCCGATCCCCTCCCATGTTAATGATCACAAGCGGTCCAATAATTTATTTACGAAGGCGTAAATTAAATCATGAAATAAGGTACAACCCCTACCTCAATTAACAACTCGGTGTTCGTCAACGGCCGCAGGAGATGAGTGTCGCGGAAGTCGGACGTCACGGAGGAAGACGTCGCCGGCATCGCGGTTATGGTGTCGCGGTAGACGGACGTGGGTTCGCCGCGAGAGGCACATCGCGGAAAGGATGCGTTGCGGCGTCGTGGAGGAAATCCAACGCGTTGCAGTCCGACGTCGTGGAAGAAGGTCGCCGCGTTCTTCGTCTTGGAGGAAGAACTCACAAGAAGCCTCCCTCTTTTCCTCTCCGCACAGCAAAACCCAAAAACCAAAACAAAGGAAACTAAACCATGAATTAAATAGAAGGGTTTGGAATTTCAAAGGTTTGAAATGCAAACCACTTCATTTAATTCTCCTCATTTAAATCTTAAGTTATAACTTAAGTTTATTGAGTTTCCAACCTTAACTCCACATGACTCTTGAATTCCAAGAGTTTGAAAATAAAACTAACTCATGTAATAAATTACACAAGTTGTCAAATTAATAAAGTGGAGTTTAATGAGGAGTTAGGAAAATTGAAAAGGTGGGGGCTCGTGTGGGCCCCACCTCCCTCATAACCACACATGGGAAGTTGGGTGGTTGTGGGCCCCACCAACAACTTCCCATGAGAGAGTCTAACAACCATGAATTAAAATAAAATTCACACATAAAATTTTATTTTACTTATCTTTTAATCCCCAAAACTAACTTTCAACCCGCAACAAACGCAACTTCCGAAAAGGTCTCTTTAAGCGAATATCGGCGCTACGAGTTCATCAGTGTCCTCGGATTTCAATTCCGAGCACCGGATCAAAAGTTAGGAAATCCCGCTCGTTCGTTCACTGAACGTACCCGAGCTAAACTTCAGAAATTAATTCCGGGCACTCCGGGCCTCGGAATCAGGTGCCGTCAGAAACCGCGCTCATGTAAAATTCCAAAGAAAATTAAGAAAAAAATTTCCTTGAATTTTATGGGTCTTTACACAGAGGTCGTTCGGGTGGTTTTGACCCCCCAACGCGCCATTTCAGCGCGCGCCGCGCTGCTGAAAACTCCACAATCGGACATACCGCGCGAACCGCACATCCGATGGACGTGCGGCCTCCTCCTGCATCTCAGGAATAATATTTCTATCGTTCCTGTGCGGTTTCAGGTCGTTCGGAGCACGTTTGCTCCGAATGGGACCGCCGCACGCCGTTTTGGTGTTTTATGGCGCCGGAAACGCGTTTCCGGCCGCCGCGGTCACACGGAACCTCCGAATGAGGTGCCGTCTGGCCGACCATTTGAAAATTCACGCCCCAGATGTTGTCGTATGGTTTCGTGGCATTCGGAGGTCGTTCGGGTGGTTTTGACCCCCCAACGCGCCATTTCAGCGCGCGCCGCGCTGCTGAAAACGGCACAATCGGACGTGCCGCGCGCACCGCACGTCCGATGGACGTGCGACCTCCTCCTGCATCTCAGGGATAATATTTCTATCGTTCCCGTGCGGTTTCAGGTCGTTCGGAGCACGTTTGCTCCGAATGGGACCGCCGCACGCCGTTTTGGTGTTTTATGGCGCCGGAAACGCGTTTCCGACCGCCGCGGTCACACGGCACTTCCGAACGAGGTGCCGTCTGACCGACCATTTCACAATTCACGCCCCGGATGTTGTCGTACGGTTTCGTGGCATTCGGAGGTCGTTCGGGTGGTTTTGACCCCCCAACGCGCCATTTCAGCGCGCGCCGCGCTGCTGAAAACGCCACAATCGGACGTGCCGCG
Organism: Viscum album; assembly: GCA_963277665.1. Classification (NCBI taxonomy): domain Eukaryota; kingdom Viridiplantae; phylum Streptophyta; class Magnoliopsida; order Santalales; family Viscaceae; genus Viscum; species Viscum album. Next base: position 1,289,178,170 of record OY728129.1, read on the forward strand.
CGAACCGCACGTTCGATGGACGTGCGGCCTCCTCCTGCATCTCAGAAATAATATTTCTATCGTTCCTGTGTGGTTTCAGGTCGTTCGGAGCACGTTTGTTATGAATGGGACCACCGCACGCCGTTTTGTTGTTTTATGGCGCCGGAAACGCGTTTCCGGCCGCCGCGGTCACACGGAACCTCCGAATGAGGTGCCGTCTGGCCGAACATTTCAAAATTCACGCCCCGGATGTTGTCGTACGGTTTCGTGGCATTCGGAGGTCGTTCGGGTGGTTTTGACACCCCAACGCGCCATTTCAGCGCGCGCCGCGCTGCTGAAAACGCCACAATCGGACGTGCCGCGCGAACCGCACGTCTGATGGACGTGCGGCCTCCTCCTGCATCTCAGGAATAATATTTCTATCGTTCCCGTGCGGTTTCAGGTCGTTCGGAGCACGTTTGCTCCGAATGGGACCGCCGCACGCCGTTTTGGTGTTTTATGGCGCCGGAAATGCGTTTCCGGCCGCCGCGGTCACACGGCACCTCTGAATGAGGTGCCGTCTGGCCGACCATTTCACAATTCACGCCCCGGATGTTGTCGTACGGTTTCGTGGCATTCGGAGGTCGTTCGGGTGGTTTTGACCCCCCAACGCGCCATTTCAGCGGGCGTCGCGCTGCTGAAAACGGCACAATCGGACGTGCCGCACGCACCGCACGTCCGATGGACGTGCGGCCTCCTCCTGCATCTCAGGAATAATATTTCTATCATTCCCGTTCGATTTCAGGTCGTTCGGAGCACGTTTGCTCCGAATGGGACTGCCGCACGCCGTTTTGGTGTTTTATGGCGCCGGAAACGCGTTTCCGGCCGCCGCGGTCACACGGCACCTCCGAATGAGGAGCCGTCTGACCGACCATTTCACAATTCACGCCTCGGATGTTGTCGTACGGTTTCGTGGCATTCGAAGGTCGTTCGGGTGGTTTTGACCCCCCAACGCGCCATTTCAGCGCGCGCCGCGCTGCTGAAAACGGCACACTCGGGGGGCTGTACGGGGGTGGCGGGGGGCTGTACGGGGGTGGCGGGGGGATGTACGGGGGTGCGGGGGGGTGTCGGGGGGCTGTACGGGGGTGTCGGGGGGCTGTACGGGGGTGGCGGGGGGCTGTACGGGGGTGGCGGGGGGCTGTACGGGGGTGGCGGGGGGCTGTACGGGGGTGACAGGGGGCTGTACGGGGGTGAGGGGGGCTGTACGGGGGTGAGGGGGGCTGTACGGGGGTGGCGAGGGGCTGTACGGGGGTGGCGGGGGGCAGTACGGGGGTGCGAGGGGCTGTACGGGGGTACGGGGAGGGGGGGGGGGGGCTGTACGGGGGTGCGGGGGGATGTACGGGGGTGCGGGGGGGGGGGGGGGGGGGGCTCTACGGGGGTGGTGGGGGCTGTACGGGGGTGGAGGGGGCCTGTACGGGGGTGGCGGGGGCAGTACGGGGGTGCGGGGGGCAGTACGGGGGTGCGGGGGGCTGTACGGGGGTGCGGGGGGCTGTACGGGGGTGCGGGGGGGGGGGGGGGGGGGCTGTACGGGGGTGCGGGGGGCTGTACGGGGGTGGCAGGGGCCTGTACGGGGGTGGCGGGGGGCTGTACGGGGGTGCGGGGGGCTGTACGGGGGTGGCGGGGGCCTGTACGGGGGTGGCGGGGGGCAGTACGGGGGTGCGGGGGGCTGTACGGGGGTGCGGGGGGGGGGGGGGGGGTGTACGGGGGTGCGGGGGGCTGTACGGGGGTGGCGGGGGGCAGTACGGGGGTGCGGGGGGCTGTACGGGGGTGCGGGGGGGGGGGGGGGGGGGGGCTGTACGGGGGTGGCGGGGGGCTGTACGGGGGTGGCGGGGGCCTGTACGGGGGTGGCGGGGGGCAGTACGGGGGTGCGGGGGGTTGTACGGGGGTGCGGTGGGGCTGTACGGGGGTGCGGGGGGGGGGGGGGGGGGCTGTACGGGAGTGCGGGGGGCTGTACGGGGGTGGCAGGGGCCTGTACGGGGGTGGCGGGGGGCAGTACGGGGGTGCGGGGGGTTCTCCGGGGGTGCAAAGGCCATCCCATTGATTACAAAAGTGAAAAATAAAAGTGATAACATCTAATTAATACATATTTCTTTTATCGATACCATACAGAAATTTATAAAAAATATATTAATAATACATAATCTATAATATCAGATTTATTGATCTGTTGGAATTAGTTCGACTTTTTCAAATGTAGAATCATTCAAGATTATCTGATCAAAAACTCAATATGTGTATAAAATATTTAAAAGACCACCATGGATGGTAATAATGCATTACTTAAATGAATAAATACAGTACATCAATGTCAACCCTACCAGTAAAAACAAAAAACATATCTCGTGAATATATGGTGCGTCACGCGTTGCCATCACTGCTACCTCCTTCTGGTGGGCCAGGTGCCTACAACAAATAAACATTATAAATATTTTAATAACAAAAATAATTTAAATTAAATAAATAAATACAGTATATACCTGCGTTGTATGATCCCCTGTACCATCAGCTCGACGCACATATTCCCGCAGTGCTCTAACCTCAGCTGTCAATTGCGCATTTGTCTCCTCGGAAGCGCGCAGCCGTGCCTCAAAATCTGACATCTGCTGTGTCATATGAGCAACAGCAGGACCGACAACCGCAGCGCGTGACACTACAGAACGAGGAATCCCTGCTCCTTAGGTCAAACTATAGCCATGCCCGTCCCGACCAATAATGCGATGAAAGATCTCATCCCGTCGCATGGGAAGCTGTCGCTGGTCCTCTGGCAGATGTTCTAACTCAGCTTCAAATTGATCCTGTGAAATATTTAAATATATATAAATATATATATGTTAATATATAGATTTATGTAATTATTGGTAAGTACAGACACTTACTATCAATGCTGCAACCTCTGGATCATTGCGATCACGAGTCGTTATCCACACCGACATTTTATCAGTTGCTGCACCTTGCCCTCGCAACTATATATTAAAAGAATATAAACACAAAACCATATTAATTAATAAATTAAAAAATGAATAATATATACCTCATGTCGGATCTGAGACACGTGACGAGTCCCGAGCCTGTGAGCTGGTCCCTACAACGCTCGATTCTCCGAATGGCGTGTTGACACCCCCTACATTCAATTCATTCAAATTTCAAACAAATCACATATTCTTGAAAATATATATACAGAAAAATAATTAATATACAAACCGCAACACCCTCAGTAGACCAATATGCAACCAAGTCACACCACTGAGCTGGGAGGACACCTCTCGGGACTTTTTCCAAAATGTCAAGGGCACCCACATTTGGTATCCAGTGGTCCCTCTTCACATTGCCTTTATAATCTTTCCATAGCTTACGGCATTTGCTCATACACACCGGCCGAAACTCTTCAGGGCATACTTTCAAATTTTGCTATAATAAAAATAATCAAACATATTAGTATTATTTATAAATTGAAAATAAAGTAAAATTATTTTCTTACCTGAACCTCCCTCCATAGACGATCTAATGTGTCCTGAGGGATAGAAGCCCAATCGCGCGTGGTCAATGGAAATCGATGTGGGTCACGTATGATATGACCCAGCTGACGAATAAATGCCGGGGCATTCGGTCCCACGGGATGAAATACCTCATCAAATGAAACATCTATCGTCGTGTCAGAATTCCATGATAATATGCCACGACCAGGGCCTCTCCTGCGAGAGGAAGAAGCAGCCGAGTCTGATCCTGTTGAAAACAATTTTATATATAAATTGACAAATGTTATATATATATATATATGTCAATTACATAAAAAATATAGACAATGACATTCAAATATACCTCGACCCTGAGACGTAGATGCCTCAGATGGATGATGTGGATTTTCTGCCTCTTCCCCTGACATGTCTGCAGTCATACAAAATATCAGTAATGAGTCCAAAGTGTTTAAAAGATAAATTGGATTGTTCTTAATAAATCAAACTTGTACAACTGTTAATCAAACAAAAAATGGATTGAATAATTAGTTGTGAATGAATTTTAAAAAATCAGAAAGTTAATCAACCTAAATATTTATGACTGAATTAACTTACAAAATTGAGGATTAAAACTTATAAGGATTTATAAAATGATTAGATAATTTATGATATCCTAGGACATTCTACTGAATAGCAGGAAAACAATTATACCTTTCATTAAGCATGCAAATCGACCGTTTCTCCTTCAACAGCCGCTCTGACCCAATAAATATCTTCTTCACGTTGAACTACGGTATGTTGATCAAGTTGTTGGTAAACAAACGGAACAGTCTCGGGTTCATCTTCTTCAAATAAAAACACTCCTCGCCGAGACATTTTGACAACAACTTGCCAACTTGGATCCGAAGGCAAAGTAACGAAGAATACTTGTTCCTCTTGTGATGTCAAAATGAAAGGTTCATTCTCAACTCGTTCATTATTTCTGTATAACATATAGTTAAAATTCACCAATGAAAACTGATATTGATCGACTTTACATCCACGCACTGGATCAACCCAATTACACTTTAACAATATGTACTTCAAACCGTGTGTGTATACAACTTCAATGATGTCTATCAATTGACCATAGTAATAACCAGAATCGACAAAGGGACAACCGATGCCACTGTTTTGTGTTGCTCGTTTGTCGTCAACATCTTTAATGCGAAATCGAAAACCATTAGCATCAATAGCTTTATAACGACGAGCTGTTATAGATGGACCCTCAGCCAGTTGGATAAATACTTCAGGTAGCGTGGGGTCCCCTAACTCCCTCAGCTTACAAACCTACATAATTTATAAAAATCAATACTGATATATGCAGAAAGAATTAGTTTAATACTTCACTCATAATGAAAATCAATTTATAAATACATAATCCTTGAACCAATCATGAAATGCCGCATAATGAGATTGTTGAATTTGCAACTCAGTCGCACGATGCATCTCTTCTTTTATCTCATTAATGTGTTTCCTGCAAATGATTACGCGATGTTTAAAAGATCAACTTATGCAAAGACAACATGTAAAAGTTATACAAGCACATTGATAAGATACTTACTGCATTAATGGTGCAACTGATGGAGTATTGAACAAGATATATCGATGTGCTTGTATCCACTCGATGTGGTCCATATCAAATGTGGTTCCTTCTCCAACTGGACCATCATGAATCCGAGAGGGCTTATCTAATTTTGTTTCAACATCCATAAGATATTCTGCACAAAAGGTAGTACACTCATCCATCAAATAACCATTGGCTATTGATGCCTCTGGACGAGCTCTGTTGCGTAAAAATATTTTCAATGTACTCAAATACCGTTCAATAGGATACATCCACCTGAATTGCACTGGACCAGCAGCCATTACTTCATCAGTTAGGTGCACTGTCAAGTGGACCATAACATCTAAAAATGAGGGGGGGAAATGTTTCTCAAAGTGACAAAGCGTAAGTACAATTCGGTCTTGCAAACTTTTTAAATCACTCATTCGTTGATTTCTTAAACAAAGCTTTCTAAAAAAATTACTCATCTCAATCAAGGGATGAACAACATTGGGGGATAAACAATCACAAATTGCGATTGGAATCAACTGCTGAAGTAATATGTGATTGTCATGACTTTTCAACCCTTGCAATGTCTTGCTCGTCAGATTCACACACTATGAAATATTAGAAGAGTAACCATCAGGCACCTTGACCATCTTCAAAATGGAAAGAAATGTCTCTTTCTCCTCTGTAGTCATCGAATACTGTGCAGCAGGCATATATGCCATGTTTCCCTCAGCTAACTGTAAATGCAACTGTTTCCTTAAACTCATTTCTTCCAAATCACGGCGTGCATTAACATGGTCCTTTGACTTTCCACTGACACCTAAAATGGTCCACAATATGTTATCACAAAAATTTTTTTCAATGTGCATGACATCCAAATTATGCCTCAACATGTTAGTTTTCCAATACGGAAGACTATAAAAAAATACTTTTCTTTTTCCAATTGTCACTGCGCTGCCTACCCGTAGCACGAATATTACGTACTGGAGGAGCCACCAAATCCTGAATTTCATATACTGTGCGGATGTTTTCTTCCTCAATCTGCGATAACATTTCGACTCCTGTCATGATCTTTGGTGCTGGGCTGAACTCTCTAGAACCATCAAATGCCACTCTGTCCTTTCTGAACCTGTGCTGGGGAGGGAGAAAACGCCTGTGACCCATGTATGCCCATTTTTTGGAATGTTTAAGCCATACATATTTTTTACTTTTATTGAAACAAGGGCAAGAAAATTCCCCTTTCGTACTCCAGCCTGATAAATTTGCATAAGCTGGGAAGTCATTGATTGTCCACAATAAAGCTGCATGCAGTTTGAACATTTCATTCGTTTCGCAGTCATAAGTCATCACACCATCGCCCCAAAATTCATTCAACTCATCAATCAATGGCTGAAGGTAAACATCAATCTTATCCCCCGGACTTTTAGGTCCATCAATAAGAGTGGAAAGTAATATAAATTGTTTCTTCATACAAAGCCACGGAGGAAGATTATATGGAACCAACACCACGGGCCATGTGCTATGAGTTGCACCAACCATAGACTTGAATGGATTGAAACCATCTGCTGCCAATCCCAATCGGACATTACGAACATCTTTAGCAAAGTCGGGATGTCTCTTATCAAAATCCTTCCATGCATGAGAGTCTACCGGGTGGGTTAACATGTCACTTTCATGAACTATTTCTGCATGCCATCTCATTAAATTAGAAACTTTAGATGACATAAAAAATCATTTCAACCTCGGTTTAAGGGGAAAGTAACGCATTTGCTTTACGGCAATCGGTTTCCCCTGTATCGCAATCTGACTTTGATGAGTCTTATTTCACCTGTTCTCCTTCCACCTGGAAGCGCCACAAACCGTACAAATATCCAAATGAGCAGTTTCATTTCTAAATAAAATACAGTTGTTTGCACATGCATCTATAGTCTCATATGTAAAACCTAAGTTCTCTGTCAACTTAAGAGCATAGTAATACGACTCAGGAATCTTAGCGTCGACAGGAAGAACTTTTTCCAATAAAACCAAAAGCATGTCGAATGATGTGTCTGACCAATTATTCAAAGTCTTCAAATGCAACAACTCCACGATAAACGACAGTTTATTGTAAGAAGTACATCCAGGATATAATTCTGTTTTCGCATCATCAAGTACTTCATAAAACCTCCTCGAATCACGATCTGCACCAGAGCGAAGATTTATCTCTCCGGTCTCAAGATTCTGGATGTCAATGCCTTCAGGATCAAACCCACGTACCATTTCAGTAAGCATTTCATGCATTGGATCAGTCATCCTTGCATCAACATCCATCTGAGATGCATCTGTATTTTGACAACGAACATATTCTTCTCCATGACGAGTCCAAATCTTATAATTTTTCAGAAATCCATTAAAGAAAAGGTGCTCCCTCACAGTATCTCGTGTGAATTGATATCTGTTAGCACATTTTCTACAGGGACAACTAATATAGTCACATTCAAATCCTCTCGTGAAGTCAATAAACTACATAATTCCATTGAAATATTCTCTAAACATTCGATTTGGAAGATCAATCCAACTCTTATCCATAATAATATCTGTATAACAAACATTTACACAATACTTATTACATTTACATTTTTCAAATCAACTATATTCAAAATAAATATTAACCATTTGTTTATGAACCATTGATAAAATAATAATGTAACTGAAAGCTCATGTTACCTGATTGAGCTAAAAACCTGAAAGGGAGGGGATCCGAAGGCGGTGCTGCGAGGGAGAGGAGGCAGCGAAGGGGAGCCGGAGCCAAAGGCGGTGCGGCAAGAGAGGGGACGGGCGGCGGCGGCGGGGAGCTGGAGGAGAGGAGGCGGTGAGGGGACGGGGGACGGGCAGCGAGGGGGGGTGGGTGTCCGGGGTCGGGGGGGGGGGGGTGTCCGAGGTGCGGGGAGGGGTGTCCGGGGTGTCGGGGGCCTGTCAGGGGTGCGGGCAGGGGTGTTCGGGGTGCGGTGGTGTCCGGGGTGTGGGGGAGGGGGGGCTGTCTGGGGTGCAGGGGGGCTGTCGGGGGTGCGGGGTGGGGTGTCCGGGGTGCGGGGGGCCTGTCCGGGGTGCGGGGGGGCTGTCCGGGTTCGGAGGGGGGGGGGTGTCCGAGTGCGGGGGGGGGGGGGGGGGCTGTCCAGGGTGCGGGGGGGTTGTCCGGGTTCGTAGGGGGGTGTCCGAGTGCAGGGGGGGCTGTCCGGGGTGCGGGGAGGCGTCCGGGGTGCGGGGGGCGGTCCGGAGTGCGCGGGGGGGGGGGGGGGGGGGGGCTATCCGGGGTGCGGGGAGGCGTCCGGGGTGCGGGGGGCGGTCCGGAGTGCGCGCTGGGGGCTGTCCGGGGTGCGGGTGCCGTCCGGGGTGGGGGGGGGGAGGGCCGAGAGGCCGGAGGGCGGCGGCCGGAGGCCCGAGGGCGGAGGGCGGCGGCAGGCGGCGGGGGAGGCCGGGCGGCGGGGGAGGCCGGGCGGCGGGGGAGGGCGGGCGGCGGGGGAGGGCGGGCGGCGGGGGAGGACGGGCGGTGGGGTAGGCTGGGCGGCGGGGGAGGCCGGGCGGCGGGGGAGGGGAGGGCGGCGCGAGGGAGGGAGGGGAGGGAGGGAGGGGGTTAGGGCGAGGGAGATCGAGGGCGCGGGGGGGGGGGGGGCAGAAACCCCCCGAATTTTTTTAGGCAGGTTAGCGACCGCCATTGGCGGTCGCTAATGGTGAGCTATAGCGACCGCCAATGGCGGTCGCCCGAGTCTGGGGGGCTCCAATGCCCCCTTTTCTAGTAGTGATACGAAACGTTTATATTTTTTTTACCTCACTAAATTCATTTATTCAATTTCAAATTATATCAATAATTCCAAATATTATATTTATGATATTTTATGATAAGGAATATTTTATTAAATTAATTAAAATGTAATAACATAATGTCAAAAAATAGGATGAAAAATCGATAAAAATTCAATCACATTCCATTTTTTGAGATAATTATTAACTTATTTATAAATTCCCTACACGTTATGAATGAAAAAGACATTACCACAATTAAGGTTAAACTCAATTAACAATTGGATTAAACCAAATGATACTGTCCATAATGAGAAAACCCTATTGGAATTTCATTTTTTAATTAAAATTTAAAATTATTTTATTTTTATTTAATATATTCCCACTACGATTCATTTTTAATTGAGTATTAATTAATTATATTTTAACATTTTTAGAAATTCTGAGTGTTTTCCTCTACTCAATGTCCCTTATAAACTGACAGTACTTATTTAGTTTCTTTACACCTGATTGAGATACCTATCACAAGCATGAACAACCCATTTGCCTTATCAGATACCCTAGAATTAAAATTTTGGTTTAAATATTCTTATCAGACCCTTATATGGGTCTCTAAAAGTAATATAATGGATGCATAACAAATAAGACGTCATCATCTAACTTGAGCACTTTTGATTTATTTCTTCTTCCATGATTAATAAATTTGTAGTATTAATCCTAAACTAATATTTTTAGTATCCTACATATATTAAAATTTTTGTTATTATTATGGAAAAATCATCATCCACCCTCTTTTACATCAATTAGGAAGCATAATTATTTCATAATTTTATATGTGTACTACCCTCTCCATAGAGTGATACAATTTTGTTTCCACAACCAAATTTCACGAATGATTATTTTGATAGGAGTATAGTTTAAATATTAAATTTACTAATAAATGATTATTTTTATCTTAAAAATAATATCTACCTTCTAACCTTAAGATAGATTATAAATGACAACTTTTAATGTGTATTTTTGGACATCCACCTCTACAAAGAAATGTGATTCATTTTAAATTACCAATTTACATAGATAGATATAAAAATATTATTCATTTATATATATATATATATATATAGGATATAATAATTATTTTATATATGTGAATTATTTTTTTACATTTCATTCATTCTATCCATTGAAATATGATAGTTTCTTTCATGAATATGTATGATGTACCATTTCCATGAACTCTGAAATACATTTATTTATCTCCACCTTCTATGGGTGAATACGCACACACATAGACATATATATATTTATATTATAAATTTATATCATATTTTTATCATCCAAAATGTGTTCTTTTTGAATGAACCAATACAAAGGTACAATTACCATAACTACCAAATAAAAATTCTCATGAAAAAAAAATTGAGTAACACCCAAAAGTGATGATTTAGTAAATAATTATTAATAAATGGTTGTTGAAATATTATAATAGGATAAAATATGATATTTTAATATGGTAAATGATTTTTATAGATTTATATTAAATATAAATTCATGATACAAGATTTTGGAGTTCTTTTGAAGGTAGTCGAGATTTAGGTAAGGGTTTATTGTATAAAGTTTTCTTCATTAAAAAATATGTTATATTGTATAACAATATTTTTTAGGAATAGATATAGCCATTTTTATAGTTATTATAATGAATCTCAATTTTATATTTATATTTTATTTATAATTTTATTTTATACATTCATGGGGCTTCTAATACAAATATTTCTAAAAAAGAAATGGAATTTTTGTCTCAAATTTATGTATGTGAAGTTCATTTCATATTCACCACTTGTTTCACTTTTATAGTGTATATAAAAAATATGAATACATTTTTTGATTATTCTAATGAAATTTATTTTTATATACATATCCCTCATTTATTATCTCTTTCATTATGTTTTTGTTATGAAATTACCAAACCGATAAGAGATTTTATGCTATAATCTCATGGCTTATAGGGATTATTTTTTGTTATATTTATCAAAATGGAAATTCCTTGACCTATATGCATATAATTTCATAAATTCATTCTCAAATTTTTATTTTAAAAATTTAAAACTTATTACTTTCATTTTCCACTCTTAATTACTCAATATACCCAAATGATACTATATGGAAACACAGAATTGTTTTACATTAAGTTACAAATCACTTTATTCAATGTACCAATTTTTGCTAAAATGTTTTGTAGAAATCTTTTAATATTATAAAATGATTTATTAGAATCATATTTACCCGGTTTTTTAATTTTTAAAATTTTTTTAAAAATAAATACTCAAGTATTTTTCTGAATGTTGTTTTATAACTTCAAACCAAAAATGTGGAAAAAATAAATTTTTTAATATACATTTAATGAATAGAGTTTTATTACATCATGAATAGTAAATGATTTGATGACTTATTTACAAATTTATAATTTTATATTACAATAAAATTATTTACATAGTATTTTGAAAAAATTACATTTTAATATGTGATTTTAAAATAGAACGTTATTTCCCCCCTGAAAAATCAAACTAATATTTTAAATAAATTATTCATTTATGATAACATTATTTGAAATTTATAATATTTTAGTGGGGATACAATCCAATTATATCATATTTATTAAATTTATAAATGGTTTCAGGTTTTGATGAATAAATATTGATGAAAACCATTTTCTATTCAATTAATTTTGTTGTGATTTTTTTGATATAGTGTCAAACATGGGAATTAATTTATGATTATGTGAAAGGTGATTTATAAATAATAAGTACCAATATTCTGTTTTATAATTATTAATGTTATGTTAGATCCAAATTTATATTCTTGGTCAGGCCTAGTCTGTTGGAGGTAACACATAATGTTATCCAAATATATATAGAGGTTACTATAGAGGTTATCCCAATGAAAAGTAATTAAATGAGTCGTTAGCCCAAACCTGACATGTTAGGAATGTCTTTGGGGAAGAATTCACATAATATTTTAGTGATTATAATTATTCCACATTTATTAAAATATTTTATGGAAAAATATTATGTCAATCTTATGTAATGATGGATCGAGTTCTTTGTTTTTTTATGATTTACGTCAAATGAACTTCAATGCATTATGATTTTCCTAATTTTTATGATATAATAATTTCACCATCACATTTTAATAATTTATGTATAGATATATCATAGGCTAATATTAAGGATATATTTAAATGATATTTGATATATCCCTTGTTTACCCTTATTGGTATTATAATATCACCCATTATTTAGTTTTCCTTTCCCCTGGATATGAAGAAATGTTCTATGTAGGATTTTTTTAAGAAGGATTCTGGTTTTGAACAACTATATGGTAGAGTATATAGATAATATATGAATAGGTTCTTATGTGTCCATGATTCCAATGGAAATAAAACATTATAGTCATTATATGTATTATATTTTATGTAATTAATATTAATGTAAAAATATATAAGATTGATATATGTGAAAATAATGTGTACCTATAATTATTTTTCAAATAATAGTTTATTTAATCATTAAACATTAGAATTATTGAAAATTAGGGAAAACCCCAATGTTAGTATATGCATAAGATAATATCCAAAAAACATTTTATGGTTGATATAATTTTCTTTAATGAGAGTGGAATCCCTTCATAAATACTACTAGTGGATGATGTTTTAGAATAGATGTATCAATAAATAATAACATTAAAATATTTAATCATCCATATATCGACTATTACTATGTCACATATTGAGCGTGACCTTTCAGGGAACAATGATTGACACTCTTGATGAATGTGCATGGGTAAATTAACTTGTTGGTTAAAAAACATTATCATATATTTCAATAGATTATTATCATGGATAACATGGATAAAAAAAGGTTGAAAGTATCAAAAACATGATGTCCTGATATAGACATAATATTAATAATTTTTCAAAAATTAGTTTCTTTCCACTATTAATATAATTACTATGACTATTATATTTGGTTTTAATCAATGAATATAACCATAAGGACTCTTATTAATGTTGTATAAGATCTATAATGGAAGGATTGGACTCAGTAACAACTAAATAAAATATGAACTATAGGGTAAAACCTTGTGATTATTTCAAATTAGTAACCAAAATATATCATTAAAAAAACAAACATATGTGAGTTTCCTAATAGGTAAAACAATTGGAAGGGGTAATTTTATTAATTATTATATGTTAATGGACATAAAAGAAAAAAAATTGTCCTCATGACAGGAATATTTTAATGAGATCCTAAGTTAATTTATCAAGGGAAGGGGGAGATTTTTTCTATGTGGATATGAAGGGCATAATGCCAATTGTTTATGATCAATTCAATGAATTATATATGGGGAAAATGGTAATTATCTATGTAAATGAAACAATAAATGTGTAAACTCATATAATGAAGTACCTATGTTATGAAAATCATTAATGTGAATCTATTGAAGTGTTTATGTGGTGTAATTTGAGAAATATATTGTAGAAGTGTCATATCAATGATATTTAAGTTATAATAATCTAGAAAAATCACTCTACAGATCTAAAAATATATTTATTTAAAGATTAGAATGAGTATATTGAAAGGCACTATTAACCATGAAATTTGATTTAATGGTAGTGTGATATATTTTACATGATTTATGTTTGTGGACTATATTATAATTACTTAATTCACACCATGATACTCTGGGTTGTTATATTTTATTTCTATTTATATTTTACGTATAGAATTATCAAGGGTATAGTATACCCACTCCACCCTCAGAATACCATACAAAGATAACAACAACATGGAAATGGGTAACTATGCATGATGTCTTAGGGAATATATATTTGAGTGTTATTCTGGAAAACCCTGTTTGAGGAATTATAATAATTTAAGAAACAATTATATTATTTTTACGCAAAAAAACCAATAATATATAATAGTATTTTTTATTAAATTTATATTATTTAAATTTTTATAAAATATATATTATAAAATATATATTTTACGACACATAATTTAAAAACTAGGGCCTATGGGAAGACTGTTAACAGGGAAGATGAATATATATCCACATTGTCTTCTTGATAAGGAAAATTAGCAAGCTTGATAGAAATTTAAAAATGATTTTAACAAACTAACTTATGGAATTATAATGTATTGAAATATTTGTAATAATAATTTATTTTTATTTATAATTTATATAATTATAAATTTATTGGTAATTCATTTATATTTATATATGTTTTACTTATTCGGAAGTGGTAATGTGATATTCTTCTAGTATCTAATTGTATTGGTTGGATAATTATCAAATATAAATAATAATTTTGTCACCAGTAAGATTAATAATGTCAAATATATTATTTTATACAGTAAAATGAGAACTATTAATAAAAATTATCAGATATTTCTTAATCACTCATAAATGCTCCCATTTTTAATAATTGGTTGATGAATCATTATTTTTTATCATTGATAAAGCCAATAAAATATGAGGATAAAATATGAATTAGTAATTGTGAGTAAAATGAAATTCATTATATAATTAAGGGACTATTTGATAGAGGTGTGGTCTTTTTCATAATTATTATTCAATCCATACACATACAACAGACAAAATCAATGGAATTTAAATATAGAATAAATTTCTTTATAGTGTTTTTTTTAAAATTATTACATCATATTGTAAAAATATTTTTTATTCCATCAATTTTTATTTTTAATATCTAAATACAGCCTAATGGTATTCCCCTTTGATCTCAAGTGTTTATTAGGTGTGTCTGGGGCTTGTTCGGAGCCCAGAACACAACTTTTGGGTTGAAAATTCCCTGAACATGGTTACTAATAACCATTCTAGAGTGTACTGAGACATATTTTTCACATTATCAGTCAAATTTTATGCATAACAATGTAGAGTGTCTCTTTTAAAGAGAAATGGGTGCATTGTTGGTACATGTTTTGGGTAAATGTGAGGCCAAACTATGAGACCTAGTGTTTTTGGTGAATATACCAATATTTCCTACTTTAATCATTACTTCATCATTAATTTATATTTATCCTCCCACATAAAAAACCCCACCTCTAATATCACATCATGAAAATCTTTACAGGGTTAAGCTATCTTTTACATCCATGATTAGAATCTAGAGTCATTCAACTCATTGGATCCACATCTATAAGATCTCCATTCCTTCTTTATGATTCCCCTTTTTGTTTGGTTTCAACTGTTCTATATTAGTGATTTCTAATAAGTCCTATTTATAGGTTCATAATTTTTTCCTTAAAGTTTACCCCAATACCAGTTGAATCAAGAGATGACACTAGATAATCAATCCACTACGAACCCATATTAGGTGGTCACATCTTATTCATTACATTTTTTAGTGTTTATATGTTCAATTTCTCTGTGAACTCAATATTTGGTGTGACACCCTTGAAATGGACATTTATATTTGTTTAATATGAATAGGTGAGGCATTTTCATTTTATGAGAAAATTGATAATTTTATACATATCATGAAACATGAATTCGGACCTCCCTTTTTGCGTGTTTTAATTAATAGGACCACTAATGGTGGCTTGAACTTGAAATTACCTTATGGTGTGTCATTTCCCCTTTCCATGGAATGTTAGTTTTTTATTTCAATAATAAATGAATTATTAATTGTAATTGAATGTAATTTCAAATGATTTTCATAAGAGTGGGGATTGAATGATGATATTCCAAGACACATTATATGTGAGGGATTGTTTAAGCATGACTTATATTTTGATAAGGAAATACCATTGTGAGTAATTAGGAGGAAAGATTTCTATTCTTATCCGTGTATTGAGTCATATTTTGATTTGTGATAGAATTTAAATGAATATTGTGATGATGTTGATATAATTAAATGAATTTAATTGAATTCTCATATGGTCTCGGTGACACATGGGTTCATATAAAAACTCCATAGCCAGATTGATTTGGATCATACTTTGTATATCCCCTAGTGAGACATAGAGTCCTAATAATAGTTATGATGGATGGACTCAAGGGGGATTCATATTATAATGATGATTGACATATGGACTCATTATGTAATTCCAAGGATATAATCAAGGGGTAAGATGACCATATATGTAATGGGTGGATGTTGGGCGCCCTTAGTGGATCTCCAAGGATGGACTTGAATAACAATGTTCTTATACCAAACATAGAGAGATACCATGATAACAATAGGGAATGCATATTATGGTCTCATAAGGGGCTTGATTCATGATAGAAATAGAGTGATACCTAGATTATAATTTTAGAATGCTAAAGATGATCTCAAGATTCTTAAATGAATAATTAATGAAATTATTGATATGATTTTTCTTCCAGGTAAATGAAAAATATTTGATTCGATTACATAATTGTAAATTATAGATCTACATTTAGGAATATTTGGTCTTCAAGTCTGCATGGGAAATGATGGGCAGTGTTCTAGGTCTCAATGCATATCTATTACAATACATAGAAAGATTAATTTATTATGAATATAAAATGATGCATGATTAACTATTAATTTAGATACCTATTCGTTATGCTCAAGTATGTAGCATTGGGAAAGTGTCCATGTGAACGTAGTCCTTTATGGGGTTTTCAGTTTTAATACTTCAATACATTTTTTTAATTAAATTAAAAAATGCGTTTACATATTCACTCTCTAGAAGGAAGTATACATTTAGGTGAAATCCTTTTAAGATTATACAAGAAAACATGTTCAGACCATAGATGGTACCTGAAAAGACTATATGATTATAGTTATAGATAAGGGAATGTGACCTAATAGAAGTTCTTGATTACTGTCTTAGAGAAGTGGAGCGTGGGATAGATATGAGGATCGTGATGCTATCATGATATTTTTTTTTCAATTTTTGAAATTTTGTTAAAAGCATTTTTTGGATGCCATGTAGACTTATTCTGGCTGCATTATTTGAGACATGACATGTTTTATCATCATATGTATATGATATCCCTTCATGTAGTTATTAATTAATTTTTTCAAGGATTTTTTGTATTTTTTAGTTTATTTAATATTTATGCTATTTATCTATTATTTTTTACACATTATGCCACACTCTTTTGATGAGGGAATATTATTCCCACAGAAACACATCTGCCCTCACTACTAGTCTAAATCCTCTATATTTTTGGGATATGTACATGAGGCTACATGGCCAATTGGGGTCATGGAACCTCCTAGTGGAATCTAGCTCCTGGACATGAAAATGTGGTAGTAGAGAATTTTTTTTCTATTATTTGATGATAATATTTAGGGATACAATAAAAAATTAATTTGTTAATGACTTTTTCATGGGTTTATCTAACTGACATAATGGAAAAATTGATCCTTCCATAAAAAAATTCTGTTATTCTATATTTTTCCTACTATAGTTGATTTGATTAAATCATAGCATGATGCACATGAATTGTGATATTATTAGTGATATTATTTTCCATTCTATTGTCCTTAAACTTTTACAGATGAGGGTATCTCATATCATGCATCATCTTAAGAACCTGTTATACATTACATGGAATAAATCAGGCCCTTCCATATAGGATATGTTACCTAATTGAATGCTTTTGTAATAAGTGACAAGATTATTATACCAAATACAATGAAATAAATTCTATAATTTGGTAGGGTGTGAATCAAGTGGACTCCATAAAGTTGTTCATAAGGTGTATGTGATTATGTGGATCAGAATTTTTTGAACTATTTGGTTCAACCTTTTTAAAATAATATAAATGAAAATGGGAACTAAACATGATTATAGTTGAGAACACGAACCAGAAACGACATTAGTATTGGGTGGTGGGTAATATCTATTTATGTTATTGGATATATATGATGCTCAGACCTAACTCTAGGAGTAGGTATAGGGGCATGTTTCCTCATCAATGATGGCTTGTACTTATCCTATTTCACTATCTCGTCATTTAGCTATGAACATAGATACGATTGTTATATGAGGGGTGTGTTTGGAATTGTATAGGCATGTCGCCAAGAGGACCTCCAATCATACATTGGAGGGTGGTGATGAAAACACATCAGAGGTTATCAGATATGTGCATCTAGTGGATACTCCATTAGTTCTAGCTGCAAAATTTGTATTTGTATCAGACACATGTTTTGAGACATAGTTTTGTAAAGGATTTATTCTATTTAGGTATAGCATTAAAATATTACCAATACCTACCATTACATTGGAATATTTGACACGTGAGTGGCTTCAGAACCATCTACCAACATTTTTGGGGAGTGGTGGACAACAGGCTGTGGATTCAGGGTTATAGGTTACACTATATATCATTGAGCACTTAGAGATGTCTCCTCAGTGGATGTTAAATATAGTTATGTGTATTATTTTTGTTTTTTCCAAGATATGGTGGGATTTTATTACTCATATGGATAATCATCAGCTTATGGGATGGGGGATTTTCATATGTCCTTCTAGGATTAATTATATACTGAGATGTTCAGGGATGTTAGATCCCAAATTTTCCTAAAATTTGATAGGGGTGCATTATCAGTTAGGTAATACTGTTTACATTTTTTTGATCTCCAGTGCTTCAAACCTTTTTCAATGGTTGTTGAGTTTTATAAAACCAGATGATTTGAGGATGGTCTCAAGTATGATATTATATCATTGTTGAATGTATTTCATCATGCTACCATTTCTAAAATAGTGAATCATGCTCTTATCATAGAGTGTAACCTACGATATGATAGGGGTGCGATCCAGGTCAGTTTGGAATCTAGATCAGGTACTACATTGACTAATAGTAGGATGTTTCATATGAAGAATCCATGAGGTGATATTAGTAGTCAAAGAACATATTCACTTAACTAGGTGAGGTTCTAGCTGTGATATAGATTGGAACACAAGAGGCCTTAGTGCACTAGAGATCCAGTCGAGTGCCAATTGTGTTGACATATGGGTCATCTAATGCACTTCTGTATTGAATTTCCTCTAGCACCCAGTGACTGTGGGTATTCAATGCATCTAAATGCATGATTTGGGTTAGTGTCTTCTAATCTGGTAGGGATCTAGACTACATTTGGATGATCCGGATGAGTTGGTAGTGGTGGTAATGTCTGCCACATCTCATACATTAGGTTGATAGAAGATCTGATCTTCTTTGGGTATCCAGGTAGTCTCACGGGGAAAAAATCATATCAGATATAGGAAGTGTTACTAACACCTAAAGAGAAGGATATGTGACTTTCTATAGTGAAATTAACAATTATATCAACATCTAATTTAGCATTTTATCTTTTTTATATATAGGATTCCCATAGATTTATATATGTACCCATTTTGTGGATTCTTGGCCCTAGAGTTCCATGTCCTTATGGAATTATGACAATTAAAAATCAATTGGGAATTAAAATGGAGGGTGTAAGTCATTGCACTGAGTTCCAACCTATGATTGGAATGTTTTACATTATATGGGTCTTCTTTGACCTCGATATGATTGTTTCTGACATCATTATTAGGAATTAATTTTTCATTCCCTTTCATGATATCATTTATTTATATAACTGATGGTAGACTGTAACATCACTATAGGGAAGATATAATATTCTTAAGGGTGAATGGAATGTCTAGGTGATCTGAGAAGGTCCTGAGAATCATGGGTTGGGTGGGTTGAATGAACATATTGCGATTTTAGATCTGTGTGATTATAGAACAAATCAAGTAGAGTTCCCTTCATTGGTTGATATTTTCAGATATTTTTTCATATAAATCTTTTCAAGTTTACCCCTTGTGAGAGAGGTATAGTTTTCTATTAATATGGTTCTTGGAGCTTCCCTCATTTCCATTCCTCCATTTTGGATGGACGCTTTTGAGATATAGGAGCTCATTTTGTAACATGATTATTTAGAGCAATTGAGGATTATATTTCCCTATATTTCTCCCATGTTTTCTCTAGTAATTTGAAAAAAATATGGATGATACTCTTATAATATGTGTATACAATCTAAAATTGAATCAATTGATCATTAAGATATAGTATCCTCTATCGTGGATATATGAAATGTATGATTAGTTCCTTGGTGATTAGGTATTTTCAAAGATTTATTTGACATTTGGTTATAATCAGGTTCAGGTTTGACCATCTATCATTCTTCACACATCCTTTAATAGTTGGTATTGTCTATATTATTACATTTTTTATATCATTCTATCTCATGGAGATTCTAGCATTCTTCATGTATCTTTTGAATAGTGTTTTGTATCCTTATGAGGGATCATTTAACATGGCTTTGGAGGAATACATATTGGTGTATTCTCAGAATTAACATGACCATTCCAATCATTATTATATTATATCGAATACACTGATAGAGCATTAGTTGTATGATATGATCTCAAAGATACAATTCAGAATGGAATATATTAACATCCTTATTTTAATTATCATAGAGTCAAGAGTATCATTTATCACAAATAAGGTGAGAGTCATAGTTTTCTTGGATCATCCAAATATTGTGTTTTAGGTATAAAGCATATTGGGGATAACCATATATTATATGTGCTTCATACTAGACTTATCACCCTAAGAATTATTTTTGAATGTATTGAGTAATAATGGTTTGATGAATGTATGGATAGATTAGCATGATTCATCCTTCCAGGAGCTGATAGGGAGTTTAAATTCACCACTAATACTGATTTTTCTAGAAATAGAAAGGAGTAACACTTTTTAATATAATACATGAGTTATTATGTTGGGATAAGTTCTCATTTCGGAAGTTAAATTCATGGAATATAGGTCTCAATAGATGAGGGTACACAGTGGAAATTACCTATTTCCTGATCTTTATTTAGTTACAATTTTCTATACATGTCACTATTGGAGAAATTACTTATGTGAGATAATTTTCTGGTTTTAAAAGACTACAAAATCATCCTATATGTATTTAGATAATGTGATTAGAAAATGATGTAGCTTAGGTGGGTTGAATACCTATAGTCCTTCAACAATTATAATTTCTACAGACTAGGGAGAATAACGGTAGCGGATTATTCATTGATTAAGAGGACTAAAAGACATGTAGTTCAACAGGCCATTAGAGAGTTAAATATTATGGATTTGTTCTCTAATAAGCACTTGGAGTTGTAGGATAGTTAGGGGTATAATTTTCTATCATCATATGCTATTAACTCTATACATATGAATATAGTGAGGATGATGTGACTATTGAAATCTAAGGGCCTATATGAATAGTAGAGTGTTGAAGGTGAGGATCCTCCCCCTCGTTGGATCATAGGTACAGATATGATTTTGTGTGCTCATAGTCGTGTATGAGTTTCATTAGACATGATAAGTGAGATTTTGTGAGATTTTCATCAATTATCTTTTGTAGCACACCCTACTATCACCAAGATGTATTGAGATTTATGTCACCAATACTGCTGGATGGGTATGATAAGATATGTTGCTATTTTTCCATGAGGTGTTCAACTTTTCATTAGGTAAATGAGGTACAACAAAAAAACCCGTACATTTATTGTAGCTACCCATTTCCAAGTGGAAATATAATGATTTCATAATGGATTTCGTGATATATTTTCTGAGTTCCCCTAGATTTAATGTCACAATATGGGCTGTTATTGATAGGATCATGAAGGTTTTATGTTTTATGATGATCAAGGAAACCATTTGGTGTGGATGAGTATGAAAGTTTTTATATTTTTGACATACTATGACTTCACCGGTTCCCATAAAAAATAGTTTTAGATAGGAATGTCTGGGTTATATCATGGATATTGAAAGGGATGAAATGGAATTTATTTGAATACACTATTCTATGAATTTTATAACACACTTAGACTGATGGCTAGTTAGAACATATGATTTAAGAGATTTGGGACATGTTACAAGATTCCTTTCATGATTTTGGTGCTCCTGGGAGAGTCATATACCACTAGTTTAATTCTCCCACAACATTATATTTTAGTCTACTATTCTTGTCAACACTTCTTAGTAATTTCATGGTAGATCATTCTGATCACCCCTATGTTGGTTACCCATAAAAGAGGTAGCTATGCTTGGACCTTGTACCAGTTAAGGGACCACATAGTCAGTTCAGTTGATTTTAAAGAGGATAGTGACTACACAGTCCTGAAAGAAATCAAATGTAGATCGCCGTAGATGACCTCTTGAGTTTTAGGATAGGGATTAGGTTATTTTTCACATTTCACCAAGTCTAGGACACATGAATTTTATGAGAAAATGTTAAATTTTATCATGATATGTTCAAGATTTTTAGATTATGGAGAGACTTAGGCATGTATCCTCTCGGTTACCATGACCTTAGAGGTACCAATGCATGCATGATTTATTCTGTTTACCTCATCTCTATAGATATATGTCTAACTCATATAAGGACTTTTAGATTGAGGATGGTGGGATACATTTTGATGTGTCATTTAAATAGAATCAAATATGTAATTCGGATCATAAAATGGAGGTTCTTTAGGGTTGATCAATTCCTCTGGTATAGGTGATATAGTAGAAGAGGCGTGTGAAAGTCGAGGAATGGGAGTTGGAGGATGATGTATGATCACATTGGTCAGAGTTCCTCTTATACAGTATTGACCTGCACAAGGAGGGAAATTCAAGGATGAAATACTTTAAGGTCTAGGTTTTATGAACCCAATTCATTTATGATGTGTATATCTTTTACATTCCATCAATTTTACTTTTTAGTATGAAAATATAGTATAATGTGATTAATCATTAATGTCATTGGTATTTAAATGGTGTTTGGGGATTCTTCGGAGCCTAAAACCCCACATTTAGGGTTAAATGTTCCAAGAGAACAATTGGTAGAACCCATTAGAGGGAATTCTTCAGAGTTACTAAAATCGTGTGAGGCTAGGAAGTAATTTCATTTATGAAACACAGTGAAAAAAACCATATGACTTGAGGCATTCACAATACTATAATGTTTGCAACATTGATGGTGGTAAGAGACCTTTTTTCACATGGTTAATCAAACCAAGTGATATAACCATGTTTGGCGTCCCTATTGTACATCAATGGGCTCATTTTTGATCCATGATTTAGACAACCACGCTGAAAATCTACACAATCTAGCTGTTTTGGAGAATTTTCAAAAAATTACCCTCTTTAATCCTTAATTCTTCACTAAAATCTATTTAACCTCCTGAAAAGAAAATACAACATTTATATGATATTATTGATGATTATTTAAAGTAATTGATGTATATTATCCATATAATCTCCTAATTGAGATCCTTTTGTCTCTATGGATCTGTATCGGAAAGGCCTCCATTCCATCTGTATAGTTACACATTTGGTTTGGTATCGGCTGTGCTATTTAGGTTCAAGATAACTATCCCTATTTATATATTATTTTTGTGTTCTTAAATATTCATCCATTTTAAGAATAATCAAGAGTTGATACTATATGGGATATCCACTGTGATCTTATGGTAGGTGATCTTACTCTTTTTCTTCATTATCAAAGTGTTTATATATTCTGTTGTTTCACATACAAAATATTCAATGTTATTCCCTTGAAATATATTTTTATCCGTTATTAAAATGAATTGGGAGACCTACGGAGTTAATGATACCAATGGTAATTGATTAAATTTTATAAACCATTAATTAGAACCATGGTTTGAGTGTGTTGTTAAATAATTAGAAAATAATTTATGGCATGAACTTGAATTACCCTTGAAATGTGTTGTTACCAATTTCCCTTGGATACTAAATATTTAATTGAATTCATAATTTAATTGGTAGTTGTAATTCAATTTAATTGAAAAATATTTTACTAAGAGATGGGATAGGATGATCATGACCCTAGAAACATTCCATGTAATGTTTTCATAATCATGATTTTCACTTTTAAAATGATATTCCGACATTATTAATTAATAGGAAATCCTTCCAAGACAAACAATAGTTTGAATCCCCTTGTTATGGGAGTTTGAATTTAAAGGAATATGGGGATAATCATCATGAAATTAAATTGAATTTTATTAAATTATACAATTCCATAGGTGAAAAATGGGTTCATATAAGAATTCCATGGAAAACACATTTGGATCCAAACTTGTTTATGCCCAAGTGACATTTGTACCCCTTATAAAAATTTTCTTAGACAAAATCATGGGGGATTAATATTATATTTATGATTTATACTTTGAATCCTTAAATATTTCTGAGGTAGGAATCTAGGGGAAGTTGATGTTATATGAAAAGGGTGAAACTGTGGCAGCCTTAGTAGAACGACAAGAACATAATCGAGTAGCAGCGTTATTATACCTCACCTAGAGAAGTACTAGTATTCCAGTGAAGAATTACTAGGATTGTTTTGTAAGGTTCTTGGTTCATGATACAACAAGAGAGATATCTGGATTCCAATTTAGGAATACCAAGGATGATCTTAAGATTCTTAATTGATTAATTAATGAAGTTATTGATATGATGTGTCTTCCAAGGAAAAGAACATATATGAATTCAGTTACAGACTTATACCTTATAGATGGAGATTTTTAAATATTCAGATCACATGTCTATATGGGGGATGTTGGGATATGTTACAGATCATGGGACAAATTTAGTAACTGATAGTAAATGATTAAATGAACTCAAATATAAATTTAAATAGAATTGGCTGTTAATTCAAATACATTCTATCTAGGTCTAAGTAGGAAGTAGAGGACATATGTTTATGGAAACCTATTCCTTTTAAGGGTTTTTTACTTTCTGTACTTCCTTACATATTCAATTTCTGTGTGAACAATATTTTTTTAATATATTCTTTGGATAGATGGAACTAGACCATTGGGTGGATTCCAAATGGGATTATATCTCCCACTATGTTTGGGTCGCCGATGATACCAAAATAGACTATATGATTACAGGAAAGTATATGGGAAAGAACCCTACTATAGGTTCTTGATTTCTATATAGGATTAGGGGATCATGGGGCTGATTTGAGGCTTATAATTCTAGGTGGATATTTTTTTTTTACCTTTTTTACTTCTATTATATTTATTGTACTGATTCCATGTGTCATCATCATCTATATTTGAGATCCCTTCACATATTGATTATTTATATATCTGATTCATATTAAATATTATCTTGATGAATTGTTGATTATTCTATTTATATTTTATTCTATACCCACAATTCCACACTCTAGTGATGATAACATAGTCTCCCATCCCCACATTCACACTTATACATTTCTACTAGTCGTTACCATATAGGGTTTGAGGAGCTATGCCTGAGGCCATGTAGCAAACTAGGCTCATGGGAACCATCCAGTGGCATTCGAAACTAGGATGTGACACATAGAAATATTTTATCTAATATCAGATTTCTTATAAAGTGATGGTTTATAAAATTCATCAATACATATAAAATTTACTGAA
Organism: Viscum album; assembly: GCA_963277665.1. Taxonomy (NCBI): domain Eukaryota; kingdom Viridiplantae; phylum Streptophyta; class Magnoliopsida; order Santalales; family Viscaceae; genus Viscum; species Viscum album. The sequence goes on from OY728129.1 coordinate 1,289,203,522, forward strand.
ATAGAAATATTATAATACGTTGTTGATGTTATGGATAGTTGATAAAATATGAAGCTCTATTATATTTCATTTGTAATTGAATGTTTTAATCAATCATTTCATATTAATATATTGGGTTCAAGAAAATTTTATATTTTTCTATGAATTAATATTCTTGGTGAATATAAATAAAATTGTAAAATATTTATTTAATTAGAATTTAATTATTTTTATTTTCAAATACTTGAAATTAATTTTCACTAAAATAAATACTCTTCATAATTGTTCTTAAATAATAGCTGTGTTATAATCTGGTCATGAATATTCTAGGGGAAATTTTTTAAAGCTAGAGTTCTAGGTGGATTCCTTTTGATGCTATTTGAAACACTAAATATTACTGTAACTATGCTGATATAAAATGAGGCTCACGACATACTACACAATTTGAGATTGAAGATTTTGATGATGATGATGGAGCTAACTTGTCTTTTATTGAATCTTATAGAAATGATTCCTCAAGAGTGTATAAATGGAGGATGTGGGGTTATTCATTTTTATTATCTTCTATATTTCATGAAAATTTATCATAGACACATATATACCCACTATAAATAGGTTTTTTAGTGCTAAAAAGTGGAGACATATTGAAAAATCCAAAACCATAATCAAAATTAGTAATCTGATTAAAATTAAAATTTTATAGAAACCCATATTGAAATAGAAATTCTATATTAGAATGTAATTTAGAATTTTAAATTAAAAATATCTACATTGATTCAATTTTTTTAATTAACTGATAAAATTAATACCTAATATTTAAAGTCACAACTCATATTGATGTAATTCCAGTGAACAATCTCCAACGATATATATTCCATAGAGTAAAGTAAACGTTTATTTTATTAACATTATAATGAAAAATAAACACATTTTTTGTATATTGTTATAATATATATATATATATATGATAAAATAGAATGTGAATTATTGAATATATTAATGTTTTTATCAATCATATTGTCAATTATTATTTTGAATGTATTATATTTCATTATTTGTTAATTAAAAATTATTCATTATACTTATAAAAAAAATATTTAATGAATTATTAACTATATGGTTACTTAATAGTCAATTTAAATTATATTTTCTATTAATGTATATATTAATGATAGTATTAGTTCTTATTTATATTAAATACTTAAATTTTTGTAAATATTCTTATAAAAAATCTAAAATTATAATTGAATGGAATGTAATAGCATTAAGTCATATCGGCCACGTCTTGTGATAGATTGGAATGTTGTCATTACATAAAAAGAAAATATAAATTATGGATCATTTATATAACGAAACAATGTAATAAAAGTTTTTTATGGTTTTAAAATTTTGAATCATTTTTAAACTAAAATGTGACATTTATTGTTAAAAATGATCTTCGAAACTTACTAGAAACATAAAATGTCAGGTTACTATCAAATCAATTCCTACGTATCATAGGTGAATAATGAATCATTTTCCTAAAAGATAAATAAATTCTTATATGTGATTCTCATTTTTGTATATGTCATGCATGTTTTAGAGTAACATGAACATTTTATATTCAAAACATAGATTTTTAGTCAATTAAACACATAGAATTTCATATTGATATGATGGAAATTTATATATTTCAAAAATGAATTAAGGAAACTTTTCCCAACGTTTCCAAAAAATATGAGCTTATTTTCTTGGTTTTGTATTTGTAATACATGTTTTATATTAAAATAATACTTTTAGGGTGAAAACATTCTCTTTGAGACTTATAGGGAAGATATTGTGTCTGGTTATTCTATAGTAAATTAATTTACATCTAAATGAAAAGTGGATAATTTAAATACTGCATTTTGAAATTGTAATTTCATTTCTAGGTTCTAGATCTATAGTAAGTGTTTAAATATAAAATTAAACCTTTATATTGAAATGATGAGTTCGAGTCATATCTTCCACATGATGAGTCATATTGACCAAAATCTATTATTACACATTATATATGAATTATATATCATTTTTCTAATTATTTAAGACAATTACAACTCATTTTTTGTGTTTTGAAAATGTGACATGTGTGTTTAATTAAAATAACACTTATAAACTGAAAATGCAAACTTTGAGTCATACAGACCTTATCATGTGTCAGATTGACAGGTGGTTGATTCATTCATGTCAAAAATGAGTAATGTATATTTTCCCTAAATACTAAAAATAATTAATGATCATTTAAATTTTATTTTAAATTTGAAATATATTTTAAACTAAAATGAACCTTTTACATTGAAAACATAAACTTTGAGTTGTACCATCCACATTGTGTATCAAAATGATGCCCAGTCCTCAAAAATGAATTTTGGGTCATTATTATAATGTTTCAAGGAAATTTTATCTCACATCCTTGATTTGGATTATAACATGCCTTTTCATTTAAAATGAGACTTTTATTCTGAAACAATTTACATTTAGTATTATCATCCACATAATTTGTCATGGTTTTATAATATCAACTAAAACTCATTTTATAAGGACCTATCCTTGAACATTACATAATCTTGAGTTAATTAAATTATATTACTTTTAATCAGATTAAGGATATTTTTAGGTTTATAGATTTGGATAATTAGGACATAACTCAAACATAAAAACATAAATATTACAACTAGACACTTCTACTCACTCTCCAATTTTTTTATTAAATAGAAACTTTTAAAAAGAAACATAGTTCATTTCATGTTAAAATAACATGAATTTTCCTTGATTCCATCCTTGACTCTATTCTTATTTATGTCCTATGAATAACATTTTAAAACATCAAATGAGCATAAAAATCTTAGTAAGGAATATAAAATAACGAATAAGTCTGTTAGTCTATGAATATTTAAAACTCATGAAACCATTTTCAAAAATCCATACGTTTCACTAGAAAACATAAACTATTTATCTTACATCCTGTAATTTGAAGATTCATACAAAACATCATAGAAATCATAAAACATAAATGATACTTTTGGAATCCATATCATACTTACACAGTAGCTTTTACAGATACATATGGATTATCCTTCATGGTTATATTTGGAATACATACCACAATATATTCCCAAATATTCTTAGGATAAACCTTAAGGATTAACTTCATCACATTACCCAATTCATTAAAGGGATATAACAAGATCAACCACACTCATTTTATCATGGAACCAATCATATACATAATCAATTTCCAATAACTATAACATAATCCTAAAACATACAACCATGTTACAGAAAAAAATAAAATTTCCACATGTTCATTCAAAATATATCAGTTCATTGTATAGACATAGTTAACCCAATTTAAAAGAAATCACATCTAAACCACTTAAGAAGAATGATTATGAATTATAATGTCAATAAAAAATTGAAACATTAAATATAATTTACATTTTAAAACCATAATTTCCTTATAAATAAATCGTAAAACCATTTTTAAAACATAAAAATTAATGATAAAATATTTAAAGATAAAATATTTAAATCATTTAAAACGATGTTTTAGTGAAAGAGTCCCTTAACACATTAGATAATACTTGAATAAAAATAAATAATGAATAATGTTAAATAGAACATATATTATCATTAGAATAAATATATTCATGATATAATATTTCAAAAGAGAATATATACTCCATATAAATTTAAATTGGTTCATAATAAAAAATAAGTCTCAATGGAATGTGATTTGAGATGAAATACCTTACATAGATCGTATCCTAAGATAATGATAAATCATAGAAAAATTATTTGTGAAAAATATAAATACACCAATATAATTGGTTATTCAATGTAAAACAAGAAGGTGTCATTCACACATAATCTTGAAAAAATAAGACCAATGATAATGATATTTAACTCAATGAACGGAGATTGAGATATGATTTCCCTTAAAAAAATAATTGTGTTAATCAAATCGATCGATTTGGTGTATTTACTAAAAATAAACATAATTAAATTATAAATAAAATATTATATAACAAAAATTAATTTATCACATAATAATAGCACGACATAATAATGAAGTATAATTTTAACCCAAAGAATGAAAATTATGTTAAGAAGTTCCCTTAACTTGAGTCTAACTTGTCTTGATTGTTCTTTATCATCCAAATTAATAAACATAGGTTAATTTATAATTTTATCAGATCCTTTTTTATTTTTTATTATTCGTTTTATATCACTGATTACTGTGTTATAAATATAATTTGATAATTTGAGTTCATATCAGACGTTTTGACGATGTTCGGTACTTGAAAAAAAACCTATTTTGATTAAAATTGTACGTGTTTATCTAAATATATCATCTATAGAATATTATTAATGTTTTAAATATCATAAAATTCTAATATATATGTATTTAGAATAGTCCATTACATTTTGAGAAAAAAAAAATGAAATTCACAATTTATGGAGAAGGAAGGTCGTACGTACACTTGAATGGTACACTAATTTTATTGTCATATTAATGAATAATAATAAAATGATATAAATGTATATTATTATAGAAGTATTATATTTATTTCATTTAATTGTTATAGTTTTAATCAAAACATCCTTTATATCTTCCATGTTTAACAGGAAAGAGTCACACCACATTGAGGGGGTGGTAGTCCACACTTCCTCAAACGAAATTATCGTATTTACAAAACTAGGGAATTTTAAAGGTAAATTATCAATAAAAATTATAGAAGAATAGAGAAAATATAAATAAAATATATATCATATATAAATATATTTTCATCATAATGTCCACCATGATAGGTGATAGGTGAAAATTAAACAATCAACGTTTCATGTGGTAGTTGTCCACCGTACAAGAAACAATATGTTCTATTTCCATTTGACTGAAGTGTGTGTAGGTGTAGGTAGAAACCTTATCATAAAAACATAATAGTATAATTATTACAATATTTTTTTATTTAATAACTTAATAATGATAGGTTATGATGTTTGAGAAAGAAAACAATTGATAGGAGTTTTGGAGAAGTTGTTAGCACTAAATCTGGTAACTCTTTTTTATTTAAGACAAAAGTCTTCCTTGAGTTTACTTCTACCCAATGTATGTTTTCTAGGGTGAAGGGAGTATGTTAGGATCCTATTATATAAGATTTTTTATGAGCTAAGGGGCATTATTGGTGTAACTAATTGCGTAAATTTGGAGTCCATTTAGATGTTAGAGGAGGGAATCATTAGGATTGTCTTGAAATATTATTTTTTTAATTGATTTTAGAATTATAATAATTCAAAAGTGATATATTTATAGAATAAAATTATTATCGTTAAAAATCATTTAAATAAATAAGTTATAGAAATATGGAGTTAAAAAAAGTAACCATATCTTTTAGCTTTATCCCTTAGTTAAATACATTAACTCTTACCGTGTCATCTTGTATTTCGTAATATATGGTTACTATAGTTACTATAAAATTCCATTGGAATAAAAATTAGATCATTAATTAGAAATTTTAATATTATATATGTTATTTGGATAAATATTAAATTTTTATTACTATTATATCATTTCATAAAATAATATTTGTTTTAAGAACTCATTTATGAAATTATTGACACTATTTAGTAATTGATTTTTGTAACTATCATAAAAATATATTTACTTAGAAAAAATTAATTTAATCACCCTAACATGTAAATTTACTCCAAAAAATTCATGTATGAAATAAAAATGTTCAAATTATATTTATTTTAAAATTTAAAATATCATTTATTAGAATTATTCATTAATAAGGAAATCACTACATTATCATTGTGTCATAAATAAATTTACATTATTTAATATCTAAAAAGTATAAATAAAATTAAATTATTTATGAATTTTTTTTATATTTATAATGTCTATTTATAGTCTAATATATCATTTATATAACCCAATATTAATGCTATTTGAGTAAAAGATACATGTTTATGTTATATTTCTCATTTATTTAAAATAATTATTATAATGTGTCATTATCATGTAAAAGTGGCTCCATGGGGTCCTATATTTAACCTAGGGATACCCATGGTAATCTATATCTCATTCAATAGGATTAAGACATGTGTTAGGGTAGTTTAATATTATCATGATATTATTTTTTACCCTTATTTACATGATCTTACCGTTAACCATGGGAAAACAATAATTATTTAAGTTACTATTCGTAATGTCCAAAAATAAAAGGTACATATTTACACAATTTAGAAATTATGATTCCAAATATAGAATCTTTTTTCCATAATCAAAACCTATAATTGGAATAAATTAATTTGAAATTAATCCCCATTATCAAAATCAGAAAACTAGTTTTTAAGAATTAAAACCTATAAAAATATTGACATGTGTTTATGTCAAATTTCAATGTGAAATTAATTAAAATTAAAAAATTGGATTAAATTATAAAAAATAATCAAATTAAACTATAAAAACAAATAAAATAACAATATAACAATGTAAATAAATTAGATAAAAATGCATCTTCGAATTAAAAAGCTATATTTTTCTCTATTCATTAAAATAAGAATTTTATCAGGAAAATAAACTAATTTAATCCGAAGTAAATTTTCGTTTTACACTTCTAAAGAAGTAGTTTGTTTATTCCAATAGAATATAATAATGTGAAAAAAAATATATTTAAAAAAAATTTCTCCAAACAAATGTGGTAAAACAACATTTTAAAAATATTAGAGTGTTTTATGCTTAAAATTGGATTCATTATCATTTTAAGACTCTAAAATTTATTTGATAAATGTAAAAACATTTAACAAACATATGTAATAATATTGTAGTTAGTTATTTTTATTATCTCCAATACAATGTCTATGTATTAACCACCATTTAAAATAATAATAATATTACTGTATTATTTTTCAGTATTACTCAATGTTGTGTACAATGTAAGATTTCGAAGAAACCCATTGTTGCGTTTCAAGTACTCTAATAGAAAATATGTCCCCATTAACATAATATTAATATTTTATTCATAAATATTAGAATATATGAAGAATTAATATTCTATAAATACCTTGGATGTTACATTCTTACCCCTTTTGGATATTAAATGATTGCAATTTTAAAATTTGGATCAATAGATTCATTGAAAATCCCACATCGGAAAACATGTCAACAAATATACCATTTTAAAAGAATTAAGGAGAAAAAAAGTTCACCCCTGATAACACATACTATGAATAAATGTTGTAAAACATGGATATGATAGAAAAACAAGCCATCTCGTTCTGATAGAGTGTGATTGAAAACATGATTAGGAAAACATAATAATCATAAAACCACAAACTTGTGATTGGTTAAATGGTCTTTTATTTCACAATAGGAAAAGAAAATGAACAATGATTTTGATTTAATATACTTTTCATAAATTTGGGGGATTTATTTATGATCTTGATATATAACATAATGAAACAGACATACTTTTCAAGTAGAATTTCATCCTTAAATAAATTTCTACCACAAAATTATATTTTATTAAAATAATGAGTATTCAAAATGAATCAACTTAATAATCTACAATAGATTAAATATTTATTTATCATATCTTGAAAAATTAACCAAAAACAAAATTATTAGTACAAGATCAGGTAATCCACCAAGAAAATAATCACTTATAAGAAGAAAAACTATTTTTAATCTCTAAAGTCTAGCAATAATACCAAATGTTCAACATAGACCATTCAGCAGGCAAATGTCTGTAAAATTTCTAAAAACTAATCCAATAAAATATTGAAATCCATAATTAATAAGTGTTTTATTACATATTCTTCTAAGATAAATTTTAACATTAATCTCCAAATAACATCAACCACTCCTAATGGGTAAAACCAAAAAATAATTTCCAAAATCCCATATTTTCTATGTTAGGCTAATCATATCCATAAATAAACCAAATCACCTTATGTCCATAATTAAAATCATATTTTCTTCCAAAATATAATTCAACCATTAATCCATTAAAATCCGGCATTTTTATATTTAGCATAATCATTTAATCTTTAAAAAATAGTGAACATCTTCGAAAATACCATTTATCACGTAATCCCCAAATCATTCTATAATAATAAGGATATCCATTCCATAAACTATATGCCACCCAAATCATCTTATTCATAATCTATAATATAACATCACTAAAATAAATATGTCATACTAACTTAGTACTTCACGTAGGCCAGTGGTAGGCTATATAGCCCCATCATAATCTAGTTGTGGGTTCGATTCCAGCATCCTTGCCCGTTGAAACAGGTTGTCACACAATCTATGTGTTTTACATTTTCAAAATCATTATAAAAAAATTAGAATAAATACTAAAAAATAATTATAACATGTTTTAGATGAAATTTTTAATCTAAAAATTTCATTTTTCATCCCCAAATGTAATAAACCATAACTACCTCAAAAATAATTTTCTAAAAAATACTGTTAATTACATTGAAATTTAAAAAAATAATCCCAAAAAAGGGTTTCTAAGTCATTGAAATTGTGATCATCATTAAAATTATAAAACCATTATGATATACCTAAATCTTAGGAAAACATCATAATCTCTAATTTTGTCTAAACCATCATCTGATATTAACTATAAGGCCCTATCCATAAACATTACATAATCTAGAGTGAAGTCAATAATTTGATGTTTAATCACATCCAGAATCTTTTCAAGATTATAGATTTAGAGAATTAAGTAATAAATCATTCAAAAAAACATAAATATTACAATCATACACTTATACTCACTATCATTTTTTTCATAAAACAAAAACTTTTATAAATAAATATGGTTCATTTCATGTTTAAATAGAATTACTTTTCCTTGATCCAATCCTTGACTCTATATTTCATTAAGTCTTATGAGGGTTTTTTCAAAACATTCGATGAGGTTAAAAATATCATTAATAAATATAAAATATGGAGTACAACCAATAGTTCATGAATATATAAAACCCTTGAAAATAATTATACAAAACAATACTTTTCACCAATAAAACGTTAACTATTTATCTTACATCATGTAATCATAAGATTCACACAAAAAATCATAGGTATAATAAAAAATAAATGTAACATGTGGCATCCATATCATTCTTAGATTCAATCTTTCACAGATTCATAAGGAGTAAGCTTCACAGTTACGTTTGTAATATCAATCATAGTATATTCCTTAAATATCCTAAGATAAACTATAACGTTTACCTCTTTCACGTTACTCAATGCATTGGAGAGATATCACAAGATCAACTGAACTCGGTTTATCATAGAACCAACAATATAAATAATAAATTTACACGAACTGTAACTTAATCATAAAACATAAAACCAACTCAAAGGGAAAAAATCATTTCCACTTTTTTATTTAAGAAGATTTCATTTCAAGATATTGACATAATTAATCCAAATAAAAGACACATTCCAAAAAATTGATAATAAGAATTTCGAATCAATGTGTCCCATACCACATTAAAATTTTTAAAGGAATTACCATTTTAAAACATTAATTTTCATATAAATAAATCCTTAATAACCATTTTGAAAACTTTAACATTATGGAAAAAGATATAGAATATTAAATCATGAAAACATTTAAAATGATGTTTTAGATAAACTTTCCCATACCACATGATAAAATACTTAAAAATTAATAATTGAAGAATAAAATTCAACAAAACATATAATATCATAATAATAAAGAGATTCATGATATAATATTTCAAAGGGAAGTATATGCACCATATAAATTTAAATTTGTTCATAAAAACAAATAAGTCTCAATGGAATGTAATTTGAGATAAAATCCTTTACAAAGATAGAATTATTAGAGTAAGGATAAATAAGTGACATAATTATGTATGAAAAATATAAATATAAACAATATAATTGGGTATCCTATTTAAAAAAATCATAGGCCATTCACACATACTCTTGAAAAAAATAGTACCAATGACATGGACATTTAACTTAATGAATGATGATTGAGTAATGATTTTCCATAGAAATCATTTTGTAAATCAAATAGATAGACCATGTGTATTAAATATAAAGATACATAATGAATGTATTAATAAAATATTATATATCAAAATTTAATTCCTCACATAATCATATCATGACATAATCAAGAATTATAAATTTAATCCAAAGAATAGAAATTGTGTTAATAAGTTACATTACCTTGAGTCAGACTTGTATCATTCATTATTTATCTTACTGAACAATAAAATTTGGTTAATAAATTATTCTTTAAAAAACATTTTATATTTATTATTACTTTTATATCCCTTATTACCATTTTATAACAATTAATTAGTTATTTGAGTTCATATCAGATGTTTTGTCGATGTTCGGTACTTGAGTAAAAAATGTACTTGTTTTGACAAAAAAATTTCATGTTTTCATAATTACAACATATATAGAATATTTTTCATGATTTAAATATCATATATATCCATTATATATATATTTATAACAGTCCATAACATTTGGAGATAATAAATCAAATGCACCGTTCATGGTGACGATAGGTCGTACATACACATTAATTATACTTTCATTTCATTTTCATAATAAAAAATAATAATCAAATGATATAAATGTATATTATTATATAATTATTATATTTATATCATGTATGTATCATTGGTTTTTTCAAACCATCCTTTATACATTCCATGTATAACATGAAAAAGTCACATCGATTTGAGGGGGCGGTAGTCCACACTTCCACAATTGAAATTATAGTATTTACAGAACATGGAAAGAATACCAGTATGTTATAAATATAAATTAAAGAATTATATAGATAATATCACTATAATATATATCATATATAAATATAGTACCATCGTAATGGAAATAATGAGACGTTGTAGGAGAAAATTGAACAATCAATGTTTCATGAGGTAGTAGTTCGCCATATATAGAAACAATATGTTATATATACATTAGATGGATGTGTGTGTAAGTGTAGCTAGAACCCATAGAATAAAAACATCCTAGTATATTTATTTATTGATGTTGTTATAAAATAATGGAATAAAGAGAGTTTTGGGTCTGGTGAAAGAAAATAAATGAATGGATCCTAAGAGAAGACATTACCACTAAATCAAGTAACTCCTTTTGATTAGATACAAAAGGCTTCCATGAAATGACTTATTCCCTAAGATAAGGATTCTTGGAGGAAGGGAGGAATTATTGTAGATTATTTTTTATATGTTGGATGATACAAGGGGCTTGGATGTGTGAGTAAGTGGGTAGAGGTGGTGGACTTTTACAAGTGGAAGGATGTGCACTTTAGGAAAGTAATAACTATTATTTTATTATAAATTGATTTTCAAAATATAATAAGTTCAAAGTGATATATTTCTAGTATAATATGATTATGAGTTGAAATCCTCCAAAATAATATGATTTATACATGTTTAGGTAACAAAAGTAACCTTATCATTTAGCATTAACACTTAGTTAAAAACATTAACTCTTACCAAGTCTTCTTGTATTTTCATAATATTTGGATAAAATAGTTACAATAAAATGTAAAGAGAAACAAAAGTGTATAATTGATGACATTTAAAGATTTTATAAGTCATGTTTCTGAAATATAATATTTTTAGGACTATTATATAATTTAATATAATTGTCTTCTTTAAAACTCATGTATGCCAATTTTGACACTAATATTAATTGATTTTTGTAAAATACATAAAAACATTTTTCCTTGTAAAAACTGAATTATCAGATCCCTAACATGTCAATTTGATCAAAAATAAATACATTTATGTCATAAAATATTTCATATTACATTTCTTTTAATATTTATAATATCATTTGTTTTAATCATTCACTAATAAGGTATTAACTACATCATCATTGTGTCATAAACAAATTTATTTATTTAAGGTTTAATAATTATAAATAAAATAAAAAGATGTAACAAATATTTGTATCATTATATTTACTATATATAATCAATGATATCAGTTATATAAACCTATATTAAAATTTTTTTATAAAAAGATACATGTTTTTTATATATCTCATTATATTTAAGTAATTATTATAACATGTCATTATCACATCCATGTTTCTCTATGGGGTCCTAAAATCGACTAATGGATTCCCATGGTCGGAAATATATCATCCAATAGGACTAGTACATGTGTTAGGGTAATTTTATACAATTATAATATTATTTTTGTTCTCTTGTTTAGCTGATTTACCCTTTAACCATAAAAAATAAAAATAATTAATGAAGTTAATATTCATAATTTCCAAAAATAAGCGTTACCAATATTACCAATTTAGAACCTCTAATTCCTAATATGGAATAAGTTTTTCCCATTTAAAAACCCATAATTAGAATAAATAGATTTTAAATTAATTTCCACTGTTAAAACCTGAAAGGCGTTTTTTAAGAAATAAAAAACTATCAAAATATTGACAAGTGTTTATGTCAAATTTCATAGTGAAATTATATCGTATGACCAAAAATGGATTAAATGATAAAAATAAAATCCTATTACACATTAAAACCAACTAAAAGGACAATTTATCTATATAAATAAATTATATGAAAATGTTATTTTGAATTAAAATGCTGTATTTTCTCTAATCATTAAAATATGGATTTTATCAGAAAAATAACAACAGTTCAACCAAAGTAAATTTTTATGTCCCTATTCCAAATAAGATGTTTATTTTGTAAAATAGAACATATATAAGTGACAAAAAATATATATAAAAACTTTTATCCATCAAATGGTTGTAAAAAAAACCTTTAAAAGACATATAGGGTATTTTATACATGAAATTGGATTCATTCTCATTTTAAGCCTCTAAAATTTATTGTAAAAAGGTAAAAGCACTAAAAACATGTCTAATAATATTTTATTTACTTCTATTAATTACTTCCAATACAACAACAAGGTTATAACTACCGTTTATAATAATATTATTATTATTGTATTATTTATTTGGTATAAAACAATGTTGTGTGCAATGTATGATTTTAGAGAAACCCATTGTTTCATGTTGAGTAGTCTACCAGACACACTTTCATCATTAATTTAAAATCAATATTTTATTAATAAATATTAATATATATGAAAAAAAATCCTATAAATTCTGGGGTTGCTACATCCTTCCCCCCTTTTGGAAATTGTTTCGTCGCATTTTTAAATGTTGGCTCAGTATTTCATTGAAAATACAACATTGGATAAAGTGCCAATAAAGTTACCAAATTAAAATAATGAAAGAGAATTAAAAATAACACCTTATTTACAAAATAATAGGAATCCATGTATGAAATCATCGATATAGAAGAAAAACTTATCATCATATTCTAATAGAGACTGACAGAAAATATGATAAGGAAATAGTTAACAATCAGAAAACCAAAACCTTGTGATGGGTTAAATGGTTTTTATTTCAATGTTAGAAAACTAAATGGAAATAATTTATTTAAGGTACTTTTCATAAATTTTAGGAATTTATTTAAGATTTTGACTAAGAAAATAAAGAATTTTATATACCTGTAAAGTATAATTTCATTTTTTAATAAATTTGTACCATAAACTATTCATTTCACTAAATAATGTGTTTTGAGGATGAATCAACTTATTAATCCTAAAACGATTAACTATATATTTCTATTATCTTGAAACATTTACCGAAACCAAAATGGGTAGTACAAGATCAGATAAGACCCCAAAAGAATAATCCTTTATAAGGAGAAAGAATATTTTTAATCGTCAAAGTTCAACAGTAATACCCAAAGTTCAACATAGAAAATTCAAAAAACAAATTCCATTAAAATTACACAAAAATAATCCAAACTATATTTAAAAAAAAAATAAATAAGGGTTTTATAACATATTCTTCCATGAAATATTTCAACATCAATCTCCAAATAACATCAACCACTTTTATTGACTCATACCAAAAATTAATTTCCAAAATAACATATTCATTAACATAGGATAATCATTTTTAGAGATAACCAAAATCACCATATGTACATAATTAAAATCATATATTCTTCAAAAATATAATTCAACCATTAATCCATTTAAAATCTCATTCTTTTCTATTTACCTTAATCGTATAAAGTCCCAAAAATAGTGTATGTCTTACAAAATACCATTTATCACGTAATCCCTTTATCATTCAACAAAAATAAGGGTATTCATTCGATAAAATATATTTATCCAAAATAACCACAATATTTATGCATAAAATAATTTACCTAAAATAGAATTATTCACACTTACCATGGACCTCACGTAGGCCAGTGGTTGGTAATAAAGGCACATCGTAATCTGATTGTCGGTTCGATTCTTGTAGCCTTGTCTGACAAGAAAGGTTTTCACACAGTTTAAATGTTGACCTTTTTAAAAACCATTGTAACAATGAGATAAAGTCATAAAAAATAATCGTAACATGTTTTATCCTCGATTGTAATTATATACCTTTCATTTTTCATCCCCAAAATTACTAACCCATAACTATTTCCAAAATAAATTTCCCTAAAAATAATGATATTTACCTTGAAATTTCATAACATAAGCCTAAAATGGGGTTTCTAGGACATTGAACATAAGATCAACATTAATGTTATAAACCGATGATGATATCCATAAATAATTAGAAAACATCCATATCTCCAAAGTTGACTATTGTATCCTATGTAACCAAATATAAGGAATCAAACTTAATCATTACATAATACCGTTCAAAGTCGATAATTTGAATTTTAATCACATTGATGATCTTTTCAGGTTTAGAGATTTGGAGAATTTTGTCATAATAAGCACATAACGACTTAAATAATAAAATTAGAGACTTCTAGTCAGTATATACTTTTTTCCATAAAACATAAACTTTTTAAAATGAAACATGGTTCATTTTATGTTTAAACAACATCACTTTTCCTTGATGTTATCCTTGAATCTATTATTATTTTTGTCCTATAAAAATAATTAAAAACATGGGATGTTCATAAAAATATTAGTAATAAATTTAAAATAATAAATATAACCATTAGTCCATACATGTTTAAAAACCTTGAAAACATTTTCAAACAAACATAATTTTCACCCATAAAACATAAACTGTTTTGCTTACATCATTTAATAATAAGATTCCTAAAAAAATTAATAAAAATCATAAATCATAAAGGCAACCTGTGGAATACATATAGTAATTACATTGCAGCATTAAAATATACATAGGGATTAACCATCATGGTTATGTTTGGAGTGCCCATCACAGTATATTCCCTAAATATTTTAAGAGAATCCTTAATGTTTACCTTCGCTGTGTTACCTAATAGATTAGAGATCTATCACTGGCTCACCCGCACTTGGTTTATTGCAGAACCACTTATGTACATAAAAAGTTTCTATGAACCATAATATAATCATAAAATATAATAACAGCTTAATGTAAAAATTTAATTTCAACATTTTCTTTTACATGATATCATTTCAAGATATTGACATATTTAATTCATAAACAATAGTCATTTAAAACAATTAAAAAAGATTTTTGAATCAATGTATCACATAGATCATTGAAATTTTTCATTGAATTAACATTTTGAAACATTAATTTCCATATCAAAAAAATACTTTATACCTTTTTGGATACATGGACATTAATGATAAATATTTACAACATTAAATCATTGAACATTTAAACCGATGTTTTAGTTAAAGAGTCCCTTACAACATGAGAAAATACATGAATAAAAATAATTAAAAATAACATTAGAAAAATCTATAATATCATGAAAATAAGGAGATCTATGATAAAATATGTCAAAGGGAAGTATATTCCCCATAAAAAGTTAATTGGTGTTTAACAACAAATAAGTCTCAATGGAATGTAATTCGAGATGAAATCACTTATAAAGATCGTATCATAAGATTAAGGATAAATCAATGAAATAATTACATGTGACAAATATAAATAAACCCAATATAAGTGGGTATTTAGTTTAATACAATAAATGGTCATTCACACATACTCTTGAAAAATAAATACCAATGGCATGGATATTAAACTCAATGAATGGAGATTGAGTTAAAATTTCAATTAAAAAGATAATTTTTTTAATCAAATAGATCGATTATGTGTATTCAATATAAATAAACATAATGAATTTATTAATACAAGATTATATATTCATATATAATTTATCACAAAATCATAACACAACCTAATCAGAAAGTAGAAGTTTATCCTAATGAATTGAAATTGGGTTAAGAAGTTCCTTTACATTGATTCTCACTTGTCTCATTTGTTATTTATATTCCTAAATAAGAAACATGGGTTAAGAAGATCACTTAAATTGATTCTCACTTATTACCATGTTATAACTAATAGTTAATCAGTTGAGTTCATAACAAATGTTTTCTCTATATTCGGTATTTGATTCAAAAATGAACTTGTTTTGATTAAATTTGACCATGTTTTCATAAGTCTGTCATCCATATAATATTAAGAATTATATAAATATCATACATAACCATTATATATGTATTTATAATAGTCTATATCATTTGGAGATAACAAATTAAATGCACATCTCATGGATATGGTAGGTCATACATACACAAGAACAATACTTTCATATCATTGTCATATACTAGAATAATAATAAAATGATATAAATTTAAATTATAATACCGGTATTATATTAAAGTCAGTTATGAATCATAGTTTTAATAAAAACATCCTATATATGTTTCATGTATAATAGGGATGAGTCACATCGCATTTAGGGGGTCGTATTCCACACCTCCTCAAAAGAATTTATCTTATTTGCAGAACATGGAAAGCATAAAAATATGTTATAAATAAGAATTGCATAAGATGGGATAAAAAGTAAATATAATATATATCATATATAAATTTGGTTGAATAATAATGTCAACCATGAGAGGTGTTAGGAGAAAACTGAACAATCATCATTTTATGAGGTAGTTGTTCGTTGTAGACAGAAACACTATGTTCTATATCCATTAGATGGAGGTGTGTGTAATTATACGAAGCCAAAATGGAATAAAACATATTAGAATATGGATGATACTTATTTTGTTTAAAAATAATGGAATAAATATAGGTAGTGGTTGGAGAAGGAAAATAAATGAAAGGATCTTGAGAGAATACATTATCTCTAAATCTGGTTACTCCTTTTATTTGAGACAAAAGTCATCCTTATGATTCCTTATTCAAAATGTAAGGATTCTAGGAAGAATTTAGAGATTCTATGAGCCTGTTTTTTTTTAAATTTTGGATGATTCATGGGGATTGAGAGGTGTGAGTGAGTTAGTAGTGCTGGTGGCCATTTATAAGAGGGAGGATGTGCACTTTAGGAAAGGCTTAAAATGTAGTTTTATTATAAATTGATTTCAGAATTATAATATTAAAAAACTGATATATTTCAAGGATTGGATGAATATGGTTCTAAATAATTTAAATAAATACATTTTATACAGGCTTGGGTCTCAAAATTAACCGTATCATTTATCTTTAAGCATTAGTAAAAAACATTAACTATTACCATACCTTCTAGTAATTTCAAAATATATTGTTACTATAGTTGAGATAAAATTCCAAGAGAATGAAAAGTTTATAATGAATGAAAATTTAAATATTATATAAGTTCTTGGGTTGAATCATAGTTCTTTAGGACTACTATATCATTAAATAAAATAGTATTTGTTTGATAAAAAAATTATTTTAACATTGAAAATATTTAGTAATTGATTTTTTTTAATTTCATAACAACTTGGTTACTTCAATCCAAATGAATTAAAACATACATAATATGAAAATTAAATCCAAAACAATTTCATGTATGGAATAAATATATTCAAATTACATTTATTTTAATATTTATAATATCATTTATTTGAATCTATCATTAATATGGTAATCACTACATCATCATTGTGTAATAAAAAAATTTATTTTTTAATGTATAAAATTTATAAATAAAATAAAATGTTTTAGGATGTATTTTTATCTTTATAATGACTATTTATAGTCACAAATATTACTTATATAACCCTGTATTAAATATGTTTTAATATAAGACAAATGTTTATGTTATATTTCTCTTTACATTAAAATAATAATTATAACATGTCATTATCACATACATTGGCTCCATGGGGTCCAAAAATTGACCAATGGAAGCCCAATGTAAGAACCCAGTTCTTACTTTTGAGGTACGGGTTTCTTCTTTTCACTTTTCCTTAAGTTTGTTTGAGAAAATATGGAAAATGGGGGAAAATCCCAAATTTTGGAAGTACACACCATGTACTTTTGGTCGTGTGGGATGAGTACACAGGGCGTGTAGCCACGTTGACAATGAAGTGTGTAAAGACAGACTACACTACGTGTAGTGGTCCCTTATACGCCATGTAGTCCGTTGGCAAGCGAATAGTAAGGAAGTGGCCAACTGTGCGACCAAACATGTCGTGTACTCAAGAAGACACACTGTGTAGTCAGGTCTGCAGATAAACAGTGCCACGCTGGAGGGAAACCGCCAGAGGAACAGTTAAAAAATGGGAAGTACACGCCGTGTACTTTGTTTTGTTATCTTAAAATGGGAAGTAGCCTCTCATTTTTACAGGGAATTCTTAGAATGGGAAGAGGGCTCGGGATAGGAAGGCCGGAGCATTGGAGATCTGCAGAGCGCATGTTGGGAATTGGTTTTCGGCATCGTCGATCCCCTCAGAATCGCACGAGAAGAAGCTTACTTCTCCTGGTGTGTCTCATGCCAATTATTCCTCTAATTCAATTTATTTAAGTTTAAATGGCGATTATTCTACATGAGATATACATTGTTCTTGGGCTTTTCTGGAATCTAAATTCAGGAATATCGTTCGTTGGCATTTAAGGTAGGTGGATTGGTGTTTAATTTTTCATCTTTCATTCATTTTTGTGTGTTTTTGAGCTACGAACCCATATTTGGGGTGTCGCATGGCTGAGGATGTGGCTATTTTAAATACCTAAAATTGTATAGGTAATTAAATGTTATATTAAAATGCAGTTTGGGATCACTGCTTCGATCCAAGACCACCCCGGGGGTGCGTTCCTCTATTTAGCTGTTTGGACAGGATACCCGAGGGTATGCCTTGTTTATATTCTCCATTAATTTTTCCTTGAGAGGAATTTTATTTTAAATTTCTTGTGATATGTTGGGAATGGCCCAGTTACTTCAGCCCGAGGGCATTGTTTACTTTTCTTGAGAGAAATTGTTATCTTATCCTGAGGGAAACTTCTTTCGTGCCTGTGGGTAATAGACTATATGCCTGAGGGTGAAACTACGTATGCCTGAGGGAAAAAATCTATTCTGCCTGTGGGCAAGTACCTGCAGGTTACGTTCCTGATTACCTTAGGGTAAGGGTTGAGTGTCTATGGACAGAGACTGGTTACTTAGAAATTCACTGTGGTGTTTTCTTAGATGAAATGGATTAAAAGTATAATAAAATGGAAATATAATTGGTATGTTAGTTACTTTTGAGTACTTCTTAGTTTATTACATTTTACTACTGCACACTATTGTTGCATATTTTCACACAGTTGGGAACGGGCCTTTGGTGGGTGCCTACAGAGATATGTTTCTCACACCCTGTTTGGGTCATTCTTTTTGGACCAAACAGATTACGTTTCTACAGGTGTGGATAAGGGCAAGGGTCACTATACAGGTACTTGATTACTGCTAAGGAGTAGGGAAGCATGGGACCCTGCTTAGGCTCGCGATGCTACCGACTGTTTTTTTGCTGTAATATGTATGGTAATGTATTTTATTGTTGTGTAACATGTTCTGGGTGTTTTCTTAGAACATGAGGCATGTTGCATCATATATATATATCTGGTTGGTTATCCTTTACTGCAGTTGTTATATTCAATGTTTATGGTCTATTTCTTCTGCTATTTTTGTATGTTTATATTTTATTTTACTTTGCTACACATTGAAAAATGAGGGAATAGTTTCCCCACTATCTGACCTAGGACCCCGCTATTATTCAGCAGCCTCTGGCATTTTAAGAAATGCTCTTGAGGTCACATGGCGAACTGGGTTCGGGGCACCAGTTGAGTGGCACCCGGAATAGAGACATTACAAATTGGTATCAAAGGTGTTCATTTCATTGACATACTATTTGGAGCCGTAGTCAGGGATAGGACGAACGATATTTGGTAATAAGATGTTCTCGGGAATATCTAACCCATGTATAGGGAAAATCCAATTTACCTCGTATTGAAATTTTACTGATTTTTCAATTTACAGTTGATATTATTTCACCATTGGGTGACACACATGGGATTGTGCTATTTATATTTTATCCTTGGGTTCTATTTAGTTGCATCCCAATGAGATGAGGTTATGCCATCTCATGCATCATTTAGTCACATTCTAGAAATCAGATGTCATGCATAGTTCCATGCCATTTAGGTGCATTAGAATTTTAATGTTGTTGTGATAGTTGTTGTGCTAGAAAAGCATGTTGTTGTGATAGCTGCTTGATAAATACCTGCTATGTGATAAGGTATTGTTGTATAAACCTGTTAAAAGAATGGGCACTGAACTTTTGTTTTTGGGGAGTATGGGCCCCCATTGACCAGAATTTGGTGGATCATTGGCTATTTTCCGCATTTTATAACACAGATAAGATTCCAAAAATTGATTCATGGGGAGTATGGGCCCTCACGGATCGGAATTTGGCAGATAGGTGTTGTTTTTAAGTGTTTTCTGGGTTCTGGAAAAGTTTTTGAGCCATACTATCCGGAAACCCAGTATACATGCCTTGTAGTTCTTTAAACACGCTGTGTATGTTCTTTGGTTCATGAAGAAACATAAACTTTTTGAGTACACGTCGTTTACCCCGAGTACACGCCATGTAGTCGCTTCCCGTGTCACAAACTGTGTGGGCGACGACATAGGGAAGGGAGAGCATGGGGCGAACATTCCGTGTAGATGATATATATGTCATGTAGTATTGACCCAGAGTCCACATGTGTAACTAACAAACACAAACAGAGGAGGCTTTAAAGAAATACACGCCATGTCCATAGTGTAACACGCCGTGTAGTGTGACCTGCGGACCCGGCCGTGTAACTAACAAACACGGGTCGGGGAAATCCGTTCGCGTACAGGCCATGTGTATATTGAACACACCGTGTAGTGGGAGCCATGTTTCTAGCCATGTAACTAACAACACGGGTTGGGGAATTTCATCTAGTACACGTCGTGTACCCGTGGGATACACCATGTAGTCCTGTCCGAGGACAGACCATGTGGACTTAGCCATGTGGCTGGGAAACAGGGTAGTGTACATGCCGTGTGTGGGTGTAACACACCATGTAGTGTCTAGCCGAGTAGTGGGCCGTGTCACAAGTGACACGGGAAATTGGAAATAACACCACACAAGTCATGTAGATTATATACCCGGCGTGTAGTTTTGTTCAAATGGGAGCCATGTGGCTTAGCCATGTCAAAGGACTCGGGCAGGGGGTGGGAAGTCAAGTACACGCCGTGTAGTCATTATACATGCCATGTAGCCTTATTTATCAAATCTTGAAATTCCTTCTTCCACTTGGTCCATTTTTTGTTCCTTCGTTTTCAGTCTTGTTAATCTTGAATCTAAGGCGTGTTTTTGACCTTGTAGTGTTATGCCGCCTAGACGACCGCGCGTTGTTTTCCAGGAGAGTGGAAACAAGTATACTACAGAGATGGTGGGCCATGGGCTATCAGTGGATCCTCCAGCAGAGCCAGATGCGGTGCCAGCTGTTATACTAGACATAGGCACAGATGCATAGTTCCGTGAAGGCTTTATGCGGTTCATGAAGAACTTTCAGGGAGAATCGCTGACTTCCACATCTATGGCCTTGATGACATGTATCTTTCAGCATCAGCACCCGCCTACGTTTTTAGGGGATGGTGGACCACAGGCTATGGAGTCTTGGCTGGGTTCGATGCGGACTATTTTCGAGAATCATGAGACGCCTCCAGGATGGAGGGTCAAGCTCACGACATACATGCTGCGTGATTCCGCCAAGAGGTGGTGGGATTTTACCACCAAGTCAGAGCATCACAGAGACATGTCGTGGGAATATTTTGTGGCATTCTTCTATGAATTATTCTTTCCAGAGACACTGAGGATAGATAGAGCTTGAGAGTTCATGAATCTACAGTGGGCGTTATGTTAGTGATGGATTATTCAACTCTCTTTACAGAGCTTCGGCGTCTTGAACCCTTTCTGGTGGGTGATGAGATGATGAGAGCCAGGAGTTGTGAGGATGGTCTCAAATATGAAATTCAAGCACAGGTGAATGTTTTCAGGTTGACTTCAGAACATTCTATTGTGAATTAGAGGCTGATTAGAGAGAGGAACCCGCGAGAAGCTAGTAATGTGGGCCGGGGCAGTTCAATACTAGTTTCTGGTACTATTTCTACTGGGAAGAGGAAGAGATATATGGACTTCTCTCAGGGTGGAAGTACGAGCTAGAAGGATGCTTTAGGTGGTCAGGTCAGGTGCCACTAGTGTGGTAAAGAGGGGCACAGGATACCGTAGTGTCCACGTGATCCAGTGGAGTGCCGAGCTTGCGGCAAGATGGGTCATCTGTATCACTTTTGTAGGGAGTTTCCACTGATGGCTAGTGAGAGGGGTTCTGTGTAGACTACGCATGTGGGAGCAGGACCAGTAGCTTCTTACCAGTCGGGGAACTGGAATATGTCAGGGCATGCTGGAAGGGATGGTGGTCGTGGCCGTGGTATCTAGACACCAGGATCTCAGAGGCAGTAGGGCAGGACAACTCAGGGTAGTCAGGCTGTGTCGCAGGGTCATCGCACTGGGCAGGCATATGCAGTGCAACAAACCCAGCATGAGCAGGATCCCGGACCTTCTACAGTCAGAGGTACTATTCTAGTTGCTTCTATCTTATCTTTATTACTTTTTGATATGGGTGCTACACATAGTTTCATATCTGTGCCCATTGTGGAGAGCCTCAGGCTCTGTGTTTCTACATAGTCTGATATCATGATGATAAGCATACCATTGGGGACTAGAATAGCTGGTGTGCGTCAGTGCAAAGAGTTCCCCCATGAGGTTGGTGGGTGTCACCATCGTTGGGACCTCTATTTCTTAAAGATGATAGCTTATGACTTTATTCTCGGGATGGACTGGTTGGTTCTCTTTTGAGCCTTAGTAGATTTTTATCATTGCATGGTGAGTTTCACATCACCAGAGGGTAGAGAGTTTCTATACAAGGGTGAGTGGGTTGTTCAGGTGAGTCGACCTGGACCAGAGCATCGTGGGTGAGGGGGAGTCATAGCCAGTATTTTGAGTTTATATATGGATGACAAGGGGAATTGTCAGAAGTATTTCTCTCCAGTGGCTGATCGTTTCAGGGATGTCTTCCCGGATAAATTTTCAGGTCTACCTCCGGAGTGAGGTGTATTTCTCTATTGAGCTTATACTGGGAGTAGCATCGGTGTACATTTCTCCTTATAGAATCGCTACGCCTAAGTTTCATGAGCTTAAGAGGCTGTTAAAGGATTTACAGGAAAATGGTTTTCTCCGACCCGGTACTTCTCCCTGGGGCTCACTGGTCCTCTTTGCAAAGAAGGCGGACGGTACCCTCAGACTCTGTGTGGATTATCGGATGTTGAACCAGTTAACGGTCAAGAACCGATATCCCTTGTCGAGTATTGATGATCTTTTTGATCAAATTTGCGGTGCACGAGTGTTCTCAGAGATTTAATTTAGATCAAGATATCATTAGCTACATGTTATACCATCTGATATACCTCTCACAGCTTTCAGGAGCAGGTATGATCAATACGAGTATATGGTTATGCCATTCGGACTCACGAACGCGCCAGCAGTATTCATGGCTCTGATGAATCGTGTGTTCTATCCTTATCTGGATTCTTTTTTGGTAGTATTCGTGGATGATATCTTGGTGTACTATCACACTCGACATGACCATGCCACCCATCTTGAGATCATATTGAGTACACTGAGAGAGAATCAGCTATATGCTAAGCTCTCAAAGTGCTACTTTTGGAAGGACCAGATTCACGTCCTGGGTCATATCATCTTGGAGGCAGGAGTTGTAGTAGACCCAGAGAATGTGAGAGCAGTAGTTTCCTAGGAGCATCCCAAGAACATGTTTTAGATTCAGAGTTTCTTAGGGGTGGCTGGTTACTACAGATGCTTCATAATGGACTTCTCCAACATAGCAGCACCATTGACATGTTTGACTAAGAAGGGTGTGAAGTTCATTTGGTGAGAGGCTTGCGAGACAGCCTTTCAGGCCAGGAAGGAAAGTTGACATCAGCACCGATCCTGATACTCCTAGAGCAGGGGAAGATCTATACAGTTTACTATGATGCATCAGGTATTGGGTTGGGAGTAGTGTTGTTGTAGGGTGATCGAGTAGTTGTGTATGGGTCTCGGTAGTTGAGGCCACGTGATAGGAATTACCCGACGCATGATCTCGAGTTGGTTGCAGTTGTGCATGTGTTGCGCTGTTGGAGACATTATCTCTTGGGAGAGCATTTTTTGGTTTTTACCGACCACAAAAGCCTCATGTATATCTTTACTCATCGTGACTTGAATCTGAGACAGCGAAGGTGGGTTGGATACCTTCAGTCCTTTGACTTTGAGCTTTCCTATACACATAGTAAAGGTAATGCTGTAGTTGATGCACTGAGCAGGAAGACTAAGATAAAGGCTGTGCAGGAGGCCAATGTTGAGTGGAAGCTCATGGCTTTGTTCTCTGAGATGCATTTGGAGGTGCACGATAGTCCGGGGCATACCTATCTTTCATCTTTGGCTGTAACTTCTACCCTCTTGGATAGAGTGAGGATGAGACAACTATCTGATTCAGAAGGCCTAGTTCTGCGGGAGTCGGTGGAAAGTGAGGACCCTCCTCCTAGTTGGATGATAGGCGATGATGAAGTTCTATGTTTCCATGGACGTGTATGGGTTCCATGGGATACACGCGAGGAGATGATGTAAGAGTTTCATGCTTCAGCTTGGGCAGTTCATCCCACGGTTACCAAAAGGTACCGAAACTTGAGACGTCAGTACTGGTGGTCGGGTATGAAGAGTGATGTGGCTGTTTTTGTTACGAGGTGTTCCACCTATCAATAGGTGAATGTAGAACATCATATGCCATCCAGATTGTTACAGTAGTTACCCACCCCGAAGTGTAAATGGGATGATGTCGTGATGGAATTCTTGATGGGGTTGTTGAGGTCACCTAGAGGAAATGATGCTGTGTGGGTTGTTTTGGATAGACCCACGAAGGTAGCTCACTTTTTTCCGATCAAGGAGACCTTCGATGTTGATGAGCTCGAGAAGTTTTATATCCAAGAGGTTGTACATCTTCATGGGGTCCCTCATTCTATCATTTCAGATAGGTACGCCTATTTTACATCTCCGATCTGGCAGAGTTTTCAGAGGGCACTGGGTACACAGGTGCTTCTGAGCATAGTATACCACCCTCAGACAGATGGTCAGTCAATTCGTACGATACAGGTGCTTGAGGACATGCTGCATGCATGCATCTTAGAATTTGGTGGCTCTTGGTAGAAGCATATACCCCTAGTCAAGTTTGCCTATAATAACAGCTTTCAGGAATCTATTGAGATGGAACCATATGAGGGATTATATGGTAGGCCATGACAATCAACCTTGTGCTGGTTAAAGGTAGGTGAGGCAGCTTTACTGGGACCATGTCTTGTGCTGGAGACTTCTGAGCAGGTCTAGTTGATTCAGAAGCGGATGGCTACCACATAGTCTCATCATAAATATTATGCTGATCACCGCAGACGACCCTTGGAGTTCGTGGTTGGGGATCAGGTTATCTTGTGTGTTTCGCCGAGGCTGGGACACAGGTGGATCAAGAGACATGGTAAAATTTAACCAAGGTATGTGGGTCCATTTGAGATTCTGGAGAGAGGCGATCCAGTTGCCTATCGGTTGCAGTGACCATAGAGGTACCGATCCATGTACAACGTCTTCCATGTATCTCAGTTGTGCCGCTATCATTCAGAACCATCTCACATCTCTCAGCCATAGGAGGTTGAGCTGGAGGAAGATGCGTCCTTTGAGGAGATTCCAATTCGTATCATTGACAGGAGCACGAAGGTTCTCTAAGGCCGGTCAGTTCCTCTCATACGGGGGATATGGCAGCATGGCCGAGTCCGAGAAGAAACCTAGTAGTGGAACACTGATGTACGTGCTCAGTGTCTGGAGTTATTCACGGCATTATTTTCACCACACTTGGAAGGTAAATTCAGGGACAAATTGCTTTAAGGGGAGAAGTCTGAAAGAACCCAGTTCTTACTTTTGAGGTACGAGTTTCTTCTTTTCTCTTTTCCTTATGTTTTTTTGAGAAAATATGGAA
Organism: Viscum album; assembly: GCA_963277665.1. Taxonomy (NCBI): domain Eukaryota; kingdom Viridiplantae; phylum Streptophyta; class Magnoliopsida; order Santalales; family Viscaceae; genus Viscum; species Viscum album. The sequence continues at coordinate 1,289,230,004 of OY728129.1, forward strand.
AATGGGAAAATATCACAAATTTTGGAAGTACACGCCGTGTAATTTTGGCCGTGTGGAATGAGTACACAGGGCGTGTAGCCATGTCAGCAACAAAGGGTGTAAAGACTGACTACACGCCGTGTAGTGGTCCCTTACACACCGTGTAGTCAGCTGGCATGCGAATAGTAAGGCGGAGGCCAGCTGTGCGACCGAACACACCGTGTACTCAAGAAGACATGTCGTGTAGTCATGTAGGAAGATGAACAGTGCCACGCTTGTGGGAAACTTACAGAGGAATAGTTAAAAATGGGAAGTACATGCCGTGTACTCGGAAGTACATGTTGTGTACTTTGTTTTTTTCCCATAAAATGGCTAGTAGCCACTTCTGTTCACTAGGAAGGCTTAGAATGGGAAGAGGGATCAGGAGAGGAAGGTTGGAGCTTTGAAGATCTGATGAGTGCACGTCGGGAATCTGTTTCATGCACCATCAATCTCCTCGGAACTGCATGGGTAAGAGATTCCTTCTACTGTTGTGTCTCTTGACAATTCCTCATCTAATAGAAGTTATTTATGTTTAAAAATAGTTTCTTCTACTTCAGAACTATGTCCTTCTTGGGAGTTTCTGGAATCAACGTTCACGTATATTGATCATTGGCATTTAACGTAGGTTTTTTAGTGTTTAATTTTCCAACTGTCGTGCGATTTTGTGTGTTTTTGAGCTACAAACCCATATTTGGGGTGTCGTGTGGCTGCGTCCATGCTTATTTTAAATACCTATAATTGTATAAGTAATTAAATTTGATATTAAAATGTTGTATGGGATCACTGCTTGGATCAAAGACCACCCTGGGGGTGCGTTCCTCTATTTAGCCATTTGGCCAGGATACCCAAGGGTATGCCTTGTTTATATTCTGCATTACTTTTGCCTTGAGATGAATTGTACTTTAAATTGCTTCTGATATGTGGGGAATGGACTGGTTACTTCATCCCGAGGGCATTGTTCACTTAGCCTGAGGGCAATTGTTATCTTAGCCTGAGGGAAACTTTTTCCGTGCCTGTGGGCAACAGACTTTGTGCCTGAGGGCGACAATACGTACACCTAAGGGAAAAAATATGTTCAGCCTATGGGAACGTACCTGCGGGTTACGTTCCGGATTACATGAGGGTATGGGTTGAGTGTCTGTGGACATTGACTGGTTATATAGAAATTCAATGTGGTGTTTTCTTATATGAAATGGATTAAAAGAATAATAAAATGGATATATAACTGGTATGCTAGATACTTTTGAGTACTGAATAGTTTATGGTATTTTACTACTGCACAATGTTGCTGCATATTTTCACACAGTTGGGCACGATACTTTGGTGGGTGCCTACTGAGATATGTTTCTCACACCCTGTTTGAATCATGCTTTTCGGCCCAAACGGATTACGTTTCTGTAGTTGTGGATAAAGGAAAGGGTCCCTATACAGGTACTTGATTGTTGTTGAGGAGTAGGGGAGCATGGGACCAGGCTCAGGCTCGTGATGCTACCGACTGTTTTGTTTTGTTCTACTGTACTCTGTATTGTACTGTATTGTATTGTTGTGTAACATGTTCTGGTTGTTTTCTTAGAACTTGAGGCATGATGCATCATATATATATGTCAGGCTGGTTATCCTTTATTGTAGTTGTTATATTAAATGTGTATGGTTTATTTCTTCCACTGTTATTGTATGTTTATATTTTATTCCACTACGCTACACTTTGACAAATGAGGGCATAGTTTCCCCACTATCTGACCTGGGCCCTCATTGTAAGTCGGCATCCTCTTGCATTTGGGGAAATGCGCTTGAGGTTATGTTTCGAATAGGGTTTGGGGCACCCGTTGAGTGGCACCCGGAACCAAGACGTTACATCCATGGTCAATAATATTATACCCAATTGTTTTAGGGCACGGGTTATGGTAGTTTTATATTATTTCGGTATTATTTATTTACAATTATTTATCATATTTACCCTTTAAGAATGGAAAATAATATAATTATTCAAGCTACTATTCATAATGTCCAAAAATAAAATGTACCTATTTAAAAAATTTAGAACTTCTATTTCCAAATATGGAATCAATTTTTTCAAATTCAAAACACCAAATTTGTAGAAATTAGATTAAAATTAATTCCCAATGTCAAAACCAAAAAGAAGGTTTTTATGAATTAATAACTATCAAAAGATTAGCATGTACTTATGTCGAGTTTCAATATAAAATTACTTTAAATGAACAAAATTGGATTAAATGAGAAATAAATAATATAATTACACATTAAATAACAATTCAATTAGAATGAAATAATATAAATAAATTAGATGAAAAGCCTTTTTTGAATTAAAATGTAGTATTTTTCAATATTCATTAAAATATGTATTTTATCAGAAAAATAAAAAAAAACTTCATCCAAAATAAATTTTGATTTCCCAATTCTAAAGAAAGAGTTTATTTTTTCAAATAGAACATATAAATGTGAAAAAAAATGAAATTTAAAAATGGTTCTCCATCAAAATGTGGTAAAATGACCTTTTAAAAATATTAGAGTAATTTATTCTTCGAATATGATTCATTTTCGTTTTAAGAGTCTAAAATTAATTGGATAAATGAAAAATCATTTAAAAAACATATGACATAATATTATAGTTATTTCTATTAATTTCCACTAATAAAATGTCTAGGTGTTAACTACCATTTAAAATAATAATAATATTGTTGTATTATTTTTCTATACAACTCAATGTTGTGTGCAACATTGGATTTTAGAGAAACCTGTTGTTGTTTTTCATGTATGCTATCGAAAAAAGTTTACCCTTTAACATAAAATTATTATTTTATTAATAAATATCAATAGATATGGAAATGTATTATTCTATAAATAAATGGGATGTTACACATAGCATATAAAATATGTATCATTTTCAATGATTTAATGAAAATTATTTCTGTTTTACTTTTTTAGGATTCTTTATGCATGTTTTAGACTATAATGTTATTTTTGATGTGAAAATGCACACATTGAGTATTAAAATCCACATAAATAATTGTATTGATATGTTCTCAATTAATATATGTCACAAAATTAATAAGCATCATGTTACAAATATATGAAGACAATCATAGCTTGTTACCTCATTTATAGATATGTGGCATTTGTTTTACTCTCAAATTACGCTTGTATGTTGAAAAACACATATTGAGTCATACTAACAAAATTTTCATTATGATTTATGAGAGATAGATTCCTAAAAATAACATACTAAGTGTGAATAAATTTTCTAATGTATACATAAAATCTGATATTTCATTATTTGTTTTGGATATATGATGTGGATTTCAGAGTAAAAATAAACTCATTATATTGAATATATCCACATAAATCCATACTCACCAAAACATTTCATACAATGTCCTTTGATAGATTCATACACATAAAAATTAATTTCAGACCATTTTCCTCTTATATGAATATTATTTTACACTTTTCATTTTTTTGACAAGTGTTTCATCCTAAAATAGACCATTTTTTGAATTAATAATGTGTGAGGTATAACAACCACATTATGTGTCATATTAAAACATGTAAAACTAGTGAACATTACACATGAATTATGAATAAGTAGTATTATGAATCAATAAAATATGAGTCACTTTTCTTGATTTTACTTTAAGACATTCAATATATATTGAAATAAAACTATTGATTTGAAATCAATAATTTTTTTAAACCGACATCAATATTCATTATTTTGATGTGTTTCAAATCAATACATGTCATAAATTAATTATGAATCATTTAACATAAGGATCAAGATAATATGACATTTTTTATGCTTTGATAAATTGGAATATGTTTTAAACTAAATGGAAATCTTCATACTGAAATGAAACACCATGAGTTATACCATCCACACCATGTGTCATATTGAATCATATACAGTTCATATACATCATGACATAAATATGGATCTCTTTTATATAATTTCTAGTTAATATGAGGTTTATTTCATTGTTTGGAAATATAAATAACATTTTTGAATAAAATAATACTTTGAATGGGAACACAAGAACTTTGAGTCATTCTAGCCATATTTTATGTTAGATTATCATTATGAATAAAATATTATCCCAAACATGTCCAATTCGGATTGGATGATTTTCTTTAGACTATGAGTCATCTTTAATTAAAAATATAACGATTTTTGGACCTTTATAAACCGAATATAATTATATTATTAAATAATATTTTCACACTTTCCTAAATAGCCCCTACTCCATCTTATGAAAGGAGACCATTTCTAACCAATTCATCACACATCTCAAGACATTTGAATCATCCAAACTCTACCCAATTAATCTCCCTAAATCCCTATCCTCCTTCTAGAAGCCTTAACTTAGGTATAAGGATCTTCAAGAAGTCCTTTAGTTCAAACCAAAGGGAGTTTCCCAAATTAAAGGTAATTGTTTCTCTTAAATTGTTTTCATTTATTTTACTTCGCCAACCCCTAAACTCTTTTTATTACATTCTTTTATAACAACACCAATATCCTAAATATACTAGGATTTTTTTATGATAATGATTCTAACTACACTTGCACACACCTCCATCTAATGGATGAAGAACATAATGTTTCTGTGGATGGCAATCTAAGGCCTCACATGAAAGATGATTGTTCAATTACATCTTACCGCCTATCATGGTGGCCATTATGATGGAAATATATTTATATATGATATATATTATGTTTATGATTTCCTTATTCTTCTGTAATTACCATTTATAGCACGCCTTTATGGTTTCCATTGTGGGTAAATACGATAATCTCATTTGAGGAAGTGTCGACTACCGCCCCCTCAAAGTGATTTGATTCGTTAATGCCTTATGTAGGATGTATAAAGGATGGATTTATTGATATTATATATGATATTATACTGGAATTATAATATAATTTCGTGTCATTATGTTTTATTTCCATTAAAGTAAGAAATATATATATGAAAGTAGCGTTCATGTGTACGTACGGCTTACCGTCTCCATGAACAGTGCATTTTATTTCTTACCTCTAAATGTTATGTACTATTATAAAAACATGTATATTCTGGATATATATGATATATATGATATCAAAATCATGAATATCATTCTGGATATAATATAACTTTGACCACATGAACAACATGTAATTATAAGAAGTCCATTTTTGACTCAAGTACCAAATATCGACAAAATGAACGTTATTAACATAAATGATTTCATAATATTTATAAATTGGTAATAAGTGATATAAAAGGAATAATAAACTTGAAAAATGTTATTAAGAAAGTAGAAAATAACATTATGTTATTATTCAAGAGATTAAAGAATGATCGTATCAAGTCAGACACGAGGTAAGGGACTTCGTCTCAATATGCTTTAATTGAGGAATTTTTAGTTTTATACATGACTTTAGTTTATACGGTGTATAAACCCCTTTGAAATTTACTTTTATTCAAGGGGAATTTTTTTATACGAAGCGTTTTTCTAAATGACATAAATTAATGTTTCTTTTTTAATGTAAGCGGTGATAACAACCTTTCTGTGGCCGCCAGTATTATTTGATATTTGGCTTCCTTAACAAGACGGAATATTTTCAAAAGGAAAAATAAAAACCATATAATCATTTTATGTATTTTGGCATTGAAAATGATTTTGAGAATGGATTTATTATCTCAATATCTTGAAATGATATTTTATTATTGCAATGTGTAAATGTTATCTTTTCTTTATATTTATGTTATATGTTATGATCATGTAATGGTTATTTGGCAATATTTACATATATGAGTGGTTCCATGATAAACATAGTGAGGTTGAGCCCGACATAGCTCTCAAATGCAATGGGTAATGTGATGGAGGTAAACGTGAATGTCTATCCTAATAGATTTAGGGAATATACTTTGATGGGTATTCCAATGTAAATCCCTATGTAGTTGTGAAAGCTACAATGTATGTATGATATGGATGCCACAAGTTACTTTTTTGATTTATGATTTTTATGTTTATTTCATAAATGTTATGATTTCATGAGGTAAGTAAAAGATTTCATTTTTTGTTTGTATTTATGTACAATTTTTTTCATTCTTTGATTTATAACCCTTACTGAGGTTTTTATGCTCATCCCTAGTTTTGAAATGTTTTCACAGGACATAAAGATGAACAGGGTAAAGGATGGGGTCAAGGAAAATTCATGCTTTCTAAAACATGGAACTAGACATGACTCTTTTTTTCAAGAGTTTTTATTTTATGGAAACTGTGTAGAAATATCTACCTTGTAATCTTTTGAGATGTAATTGTTATGTCCTAATTCTCTAAAACTCTAAACCCAAAAAGATATTCATGGTTAATTATTCATTTAATTCAATATTATGTGATGTTTAAGTCTGAGTCCTTATAGTTGGTATCATAGGCCAGTTTAGATAACTTTAGGTGTTAGGGTATTGTCAAAGCAATATCTATAATGTAATTTATGTTAATATTGGCATTATTTAGCATTTCCAGACTACCATGATTCTTGGCCTAATATATTCTTATGTTCAGAATGGTTTTCCACAGAGGAAACATGGCATCTGTGATGGGAAGACATCAGGAGGAAGACAACCTTCAGAATTAGAAACCTGAGATGGTTGGAATTGGAACTGAACAGTTTGTTACAGCGATGACACAGTTGACTCAGGCTATAAATTGTGGTGGTATCCATGTACGAGATCAGCCAGATCAACCATAGAGGAACATGTCAGTAGTGGAGCATTTCGTGATGCAACATCCCTCATCATTCAGATGATCATTTGATCCAGTGTTAGCATAAGGGTGGATTAAAGCACTGGTAAAGATTTTAGAAGTTATGGGTTGTTCAGAACATCAAAAGGATAGTATTTCAGTTTACTGTTATAAAGGTGATGCCGATCAGTGATGGTCGATGGTGAAAAAAATCTTAGATAGTGAGGAGATTGATTCTATTGATTGGGATGAGTTCAAAGGATTGATTCTTGAGAAATATTTTCCTATGGTTGTTTGTCTTAGGATGGAAAACCAATTCCTGGAATTGATGCAGGAGGATGACTCAGGGTATACTTATGAAGAAAAATTCACTCGACTGGCAAGGTATGCTCCAAATTTCATATGAGATCTTGATAGTAAAGTTAACCATTTTTACTCAGGATTAAAGCCAATGTATTGAAGGGATTTAGCTTCTCATGAGTTAAAAAGGTATGAAAAAAAATTCATTGTGTGGAGAAGGTGGAAATGGAGTTTTCCGATGATCAGGTATTTTTTGACAAACAACAGAATAAGATGTCAAGGTGACATGATAAAGAGAATAACTCTTCAAAAAAGTCTGATGGTAAGAAACTTAAGCTTACAGTTTGTAAAAATAGTGGTAAAAAGTATGATGGGGAATGTATTTTGAATTCTAGTAAGTGCTACCGATGTGGTAAAATGGGACATAAGGCTGGTAATTGCACTGAAAAAGATCAGGGTAATGGTAAGACAAAATATGATTTATAGTCAGTAAATGTTTTATGTGTAATGAAATGGGTCACTATGAAAAGGAGTGTCCAAAAAAGAATTCAACCGAAGTAAAGCTTCCAGACTACAAGAAGAAAGGGGTTGTGAAATCCTTTGCAACTACTTCAGCTGATGATGGGCCATCAAATGAAGTTGTGTCAGGTAAACTGTTTGTTCCGATTATGCCAATGTGTTGTTTGATTCAGGGCCTACACACTCTTTCATTTATAAGAAGTTTTCTAGTAAATTGGGAATTCCATCTCATGATATGAATATTGAACATACAGTAAAAACACCTGGGGAAAATTTTGAGACAAAAAGAAAATATAAGAACATTATTTCTCTTTGGGTACGGAAAGAATCTACCTGAAAACCATAATGTTTTGCCTCTATTAGAGTTTGATTTTATATTGGGCATGGATTGAATTTTTGTTTATCATGCTAAGATTGACTATAGAGCTAAAGAGGTTTATTTTCATAATGATTTTCAATTTGTATACAAAAATGAACCCTTGATGTTGATAACATATCAGGAAGCTGATATACTAGTAAAAGATGGAAATGAATGTTACCTTTCACATGTTATTGAAAACAAATGAACTGTTCAGATTAATGATGTTCCAGTGGTAAATGAGTACCTTGATGTTTTTTCTGATGAGTTTCCTAGTATTATACCTGATTGGGAAGTTGGATTTACTGTTTACTTTGTTCCTGATGCTAAGCCAATTTCAAAACCCCCTTATCTAATGGCTGAAATAAAACATTTAGAGTTAAAGAAGCAATTGCAGGAGTTATTAGATAAAAGATTCATTAGACCTAGAACATCACCGTGCGGTGCTCATGTCTTGTTTCTTATAAATAAAGATGGTTCAATGAGACATTGCATTGATTACAGAGCATTGAATAACATCACTATTAATAATAAGTATCATTTTCCTTATATAGATGATTTGTTTGATCAGCTCCAGGGAGTTCAGTATTTTTCGAAGATTGACTTCAGTTCAGGGTACCATTAGTTGAATGTAAAAGAATCATATGTTCTAAAGACCACATTTTGTACTAGATATGGCCATTATGAATTTGTAGTTATGCCTTTCTGGTTAACCAATGAACTTACTGTATTCATGGATCTTATGAATATAATTTTCCATGAGTTCTTGGATAAGTTTGTGGTTGTGTTCATTTATGAAATTTTGGTTTATTCCAAATGTAAAGAGGAAAATGAAATTCATTTAATCGTTGTCTTGAAAACAATAAATGAAAATATACTTTATGGGAAATTCAGCAAGAGTGAGTTTTGGTTACAAAAAATTTCTTTCCTTGGTTACATTGTTTCAAAAAACGGAATAACTGTTGATCTTGCTAAAATAAATGTTGGTGAAGAATAGCCAAGACCCACAAATATAACTGAGATTTGTAGTTTTTTTTGTTTGGTAGGTTATTACCAGAGGATTGTTGAAAATTTTGAACGGTTATCTAGTCTAATGACTAATTAAACTAGAAAAGGTGTTATGTTCATCTAGACAAAACAATGTGATGATTGTTTTCAGGAATTGAAAAGAATATTCGTGAATGCTCCAGTTTTGGCACTGCCTTCTAGAAATGGTAGGTTTGTTATCTACAGTGATTCTTCGTTGAAAGACTGTTTTGTGTCCTAATGAAAAATGATCACATAATTTCTTATACTTCACATCAGTTGAATCCTCATGAGTTAATTTACCCTACACATGATTTAGAATTAGCTGGTGTTTTTTTGGTTTAAAAATTTTGAGGCATCATTTTTATGTAGTAAATTGTGAAATATATACTGATCACAAAAGTGTGAAGTATATATTCACTCAGAAATAATTGAACATGAGACAGAGGAGATGGATAGAAATAATCAAGGATTATGAATGCATGATCCTTTATCATCCAGGGAAAGAAAATAATGTGGCTGATTCTTTGAGTTGAAAAATTAATACTTCCTTAACCATGTTACGTTTGGAACAAGATCCTTTGGTTTTTGATTTGATAAACTTTGGCATAGAAGTTATTGTTGCAGGAAATTATTCTATTTTGTTTCAGGTGTCAGTGAAATAATCTCTATTAGACAGAATTAAGAAAGCACAGAAGGAAGATAGTGAGTTGCAGAAAATGTTTGTGTTGGTTTAGAAGGGTAAGATTCTTGATATTAACGTTGATAATGATTGTGTTTTGGGATTTGGAAAGATATTTTGTGTGCCTTGTGATTCACAGTTGAAGAATGAGTTGTTATGTGAAGCCCATAGTTCTCCGATTTCAGTTCATCCTGGCAGTACTAATATGTACAAAGATCTTTAGGATTATTACTGGTGGGATGGAATGAAAAGAGTTATTATGGATTTTACTATGAAGTGTTTGATTTGTCAACAAGTTAAAGTATATCGATAGTTACTGAAAGGAATGCTTCATCTTTTTCCGGTTCTTGAGTGGAAATGGGAAAATATATCCATGGACTTTGTTATGGGATTGACAAATACATCTCAAGGTAATAATGCAATCTGCGTTATAGTTTACTGATTGACTAAATCATCTAATTTCCTTCCTATTTGAGATACTTTGTCTGTAAATCAACTTACTCAGTTGTATGTTAAAGAGATAGTCAGGTTGCACGGAGTTCCCCTCTCCATTGTATCTGATCATGATCCCAGGTTGACTTCTAACTTTTGGAAAGGCCTTCAGAATTCATTGGGTACTGAATTAAATTTTAGTACAACTTTTCTTCCTCAATTAGTAGGGCATTTAGAATGAACAATTCATACCATGTAGGATATGGTACGTTCTTTCATGATGGATTAACAGGGAAGTTGGGAACAACATTTTTCTTTGGTTGAATTTCCTTATAATAATAGATTTCATTCCAGTATACAGATGGCTCCATTTTAGGCATTATATGGAAAGCATTGTCGAACTCCAGCATTTTGGGATTAAGTAGGTGAAAGGAAGTTGATGGGACCTGAATTGGTAGAAGATATGGAAGAGAAAGTTTAGTTAATTCAGAAGCACATGAGAACATCTCAAAGCAGATAGAAGAGTTATGCAGATAACCAGAGGAAGGATCTTTCCTTTGTGGTAGATGATCATGTCTTTCTCAAAGTTTCTCCACGGAAAAGTGTGATGCGTTTTGGTAAGAAGGGAAAGTTGAGTCCGAGGTTCATTGGACCTTATGAAATTATGGAAAAAGTTGGATCAATTGTGTATAGAGTGGATTTACCTCCATGTTTATCCCAGGTATAAAATGTTTTTCTTGTTTCGATGTTGATAAAGTATATGCTAGATCCATCTCATGTTTTGATCCCAGAGGTAGTTAAGTTGGAAGAGAATCTCTCTTATGAAGAACAACCAGTTCAGATTCTTGACTATAGAGAGAAAGTGTTGTGGAATGAGGTAATTCATCAGGTAATGGTTTTGTGAATAAACCATATGGTTGAAGAGGCAACATGAGAATCTGAAAATGCTATGAGGGATAAATACCCACACTTATTTTGATAAGTGAATAAAAATTGCGAGGACACAATTTCCAAAAGGGGGGAAGGATGTAACATCCTAGGTAAATTAAGAATAAGTCATATTTAATAATTATTAATATTTTTGAATTAAATATTAATTTTACTTTAAAGGGGTTGCTATGTTCGATATCATACCCGATACGCAACAACGAGTTTCTTTGGAATCTTCAGTAGCACACAAATAATATAATATTATTTTTTAAAATGGTAGTTAACTCCTAGCTGTTGTATTGGCAGGAATAAATGAAACTAACTACAATATGATTATACGATTTTGTTAAATGTATTTACATAATCCAATAAAAACATAGAGGCTTAAAATTATAATTAATCTGATTTTAAGAATAATTTACATTAAAAGGCCGATTTATCACATTTTAATGGAGAACACCCATTAAATCCAGTGTTAGTTACTTTAATACATTCTATATGACCAAATAAAATCCTTTTGTAGAATGGGAACATCAAATTTTACTTTGGGTAATTTTTTTGGTATTTTTATGATATAGTTTATTTTTTAATGAATAGTGAAAAATATTGCATTTTAATTCAAAAGTACCTTTTAATATAATATATTTATATTGTTAGATTAGATTTTTAGTTGGTTTTAAAGTGTAAATAGAATATATTTTTACCATTTGATCCAATTTTGGTCATTGTAATTAATTTCACTTTGAAATTGGACATAAATAAGCATCAATCTTCTGATAGTTATTGTTTCTAAAAAACACGCTATTTGTTTTGATAATGGGAATTAATTTTAAAAATAATTAATTCCATTTCTATTTTTTGAATTTTGAAAAATAGAAATAATTTTTGAATTCAGAATATCAAATATAGCTTAGGCTGAATATTTGGTATTTTTCTGAAAAACATCAATTTTGACGAATAGTGAATCTACTTGGTGGTAGTTAAAAAAATTTACTTTTTCATTTAAATGAAATTTTACTACTTTTGTGAATTGAATTTTGAAAATATGACATAAATGGTTGTTATTAAGAAGTAAAATGTGGTTCAATAAGATGAAAATAATTTTTGGTGAATAGTAACTTTTGACTTTTATTTACCACAGTTAAAGGTAAATAGGGAAATTCAAGGTAAAAAGAATATTATAATAATTCAAAATTTTCATAAAACATGTTGAAACCTTATTGGTTGAGTAATTATAAACTATGAACATCATAGGGTAGATTTTGGGACCCCATTGAGCCACTTGGGGGTGATAATGACATTTTAGATTAATTAACATAAAGTAAAGGAAAAAATGACAATAGAAAATATCTTTTAGTAAATTAATTTTTTGAAGGGGTAATATAAAATATCATTTTGTATATAAATATTCATTGGAAATATAAAACGATTTAATACATGATAGTAGTTTTTTATAATTTCTATACATCTAATAAATTAAAGTATTCATGACAAAATAATGATGCAGTATTTACCTCATTAATAAATGATTTAAATAAATAATATTATAATTATTAAAATATTATCCAAAACATGTCCAATTTAGATTTTATGATTTTATTTCGAATATGAGTCAGCATAGAATTGACTATAATGATTTTTGGACCTTTATGAACCAAATTTAATTATATTATAAAATAATATTTTCACACCTTCCTAAACAGCCCCTACCCCCTTCTAAAAGGAGACCATTTCAAACCAATTCATCACACCTCTCAAGCCATTTGTCTCATCCAAACTCTGCCTAATTAATCTCCCTAAATTTCTCTCCTCTACATAAAAGCCTTAACTTAGGCATAAGGAACTTCAAGAAGTCATTTGGTTCGAACGAATGGGAGTTACACAAATTAAAGGTAACTGTTTCTCTTAAATTGTTTTCTATTATTTTACATCTCTAACCCCTAAACTCTTTTTATTCCTTTATTTTGTAACAAAACCAGTATCCTCAATATACTAGTATGTTTTTATGAGAAGGATTATAACTACACTTATACACACCTCCATCTACTGGATGTGGAACATAATGTTTCTGTGGATGGAAAACTAAACCTCATGAAACGATTATTGTTCAATTACATCATACCGCCTCTAATGGTGGTCATTATGATGGAACTGTATTTATATATGATATATATTATCCTTATGATTTCTTTATGCTTCTACACTTCCCATTTATAGCATTCCTTTTTGGTTTCCATAGTGGGTAAATACGATAATCTCAATTGGGGATGTGCGGACTACCGCCCCCTTAAAGTGATTTTATTCGTTAAGGAATTATGTGGGATGTATAAAGGATAGAGTTAATGATATTATATATGATATTATGCTGTAATTATAATATAAATATGTATCATTATGTTTTATTTACATTGAAATAAGAAATATAAATGAAAGTAGCGTTCATGCGTACGTACGTCTTACCGTCTCCATGAACGGTGCATTTCATTTCTTACCTCTAAATGCTATATACTATTATAAAAACATGTATATAATGGATATATATGATATATATGATATGAAAATCATGAATATCATTTTGGATATAATGTAACATTGACCACATGAACAACATGTAATTATAAGAAGTCCATTTTTGACTTAAGTACCAAATATCGACAAAACGGATGTTATTAACTTAAATTATTGTATAATGTTTATAACGTGTTAATAAGTGATATAAAATGAATTATAAACTCAAAAAGGGTTCTTAGGAAAGTATAAATTGACTTTATTTTATTATTCAGGAGTTTAAAGAATGATCGGGTCAAGTCAGACACGAGGTAAGGGACTTCGTCTCAGTATCCTTTCATTGAGGAATTTTTAGTTTTATACACGACTTTATTTTATATGGTGTATAAACCCCTTTTAAATTTCATTTTATTCAAAGGGAATATTTTTATACGAATTGTTTTACTAAATGAAATAATGGATTATTTCTTTTTTTACGTAAGAGGTTACAACGAACTTTCTGCCACTGCGAGTATTATTTCATCTTTGGCATCCTTAATAAGCTGGAATGTTTTTAAAAGGAGAAATAAATACCATATACTATTTTTACGTATTTTGGAATTGAAAATGATTTTGAGAATGTATTTATTATTTCAATATCTTGAAATGATATTTTATTATTATTGCAATGTGGAAATGTTATCTTTCCTTTATGCTTATGTTATGTGTTATGATCATGTTATGGTTCTTGGGAATTATTTACGTATACGAGTGGTTCCATGATAAACCTAGGGCGGGTGAGCCCGAGATATCTCTCTAATGAATTGGGTAATGTGACAGAGGTAAACGTGAATGTTTATCCTAAGAGATATAGGGAATATACTGTGATGGGTATTCCAAAGTAACTCCCTATATAGCTGTGATAACTACAATGTAAGTATGATATTGATGCCACTAGTTACATTTATGATATATGAATTATTTGTGTCTTTCATAAATATTATGATTTCAGGAGGTAAGTAAAATATTTCATTTTTTGTTTGTATTTATGAACAAATGTTTTCATTATTTGTTTTATAACCCTTACTGAGTTTTTTATGCTCATACCAAGTTTTGAAATGTTTTCACAGGACAAAATGATGAATATGGTCAAGGATGGTATCAAGGAAAAGTCATGCTATCTAAAACATGGAACTATACATGACCCTTTTTTTAAAGAGTTTTTATTTTATGGAAACTGCGTAGAAATTTCTACCTTGTAATATTTTGAGATTTAATAATTATGTCCTAATTCTCTAAAACTCTAAACCTGAAAAGATCCTCAATGTGAATTATTTATTTAATTCGATATTATGTAATGTTTAAGGTCGGGTCCTTATAATGTGTCATTCCAACCACATTTGTGTATCATATTTATGCAAGGTTTCTATTTCTAGAAAACACAGATGAATTATGGATCATTTTATGGAATATTAAACATAAAATGAGTTTTTTTACTATTTCTAAAAATGGGGCATGAGTTTTAGACTAAATTAACACTATAATATTAATGACAAAAAATTTGGGTCAAACTGTGAAAATCGTGTGTTGGATTTCCATGTGGTTAATTCCAACCATTCAAAAATGAATTAATGATCATTATAATATTTTCGTAAAAATAAATGAGTTGGTTTTCTTGGTTTTGATAGTGTGACTTGTTTTTTAAACTAAAATTAAACTTCTATATTAATAATATGAAATTTTATTCTAAATA
This sequence comes from Viscum album, assembly GCA_963277665.1. Taxonomy (NCBI): domain Eukaryota; kingdom Viridiplantae; phylum Streptophyta; class Magnoliopsida; order Santalales; family Viscaceae; genus Viscum; species Viscum album. Next base: position 1,289,245,253 of record OY728129.1, read on the forward strand.
GAAACTTCATGTATCATAGTTATATGTATTAAATTTATTCATTTAAATATTCTATTACCCATATATTATAAATTTTTTAAAAAATATAAGATAATTTTTAAATGTTTTTACATTGAGATATATTTTAATCTAAAATTACACTTTTATATTTCAACAATTCAAATTATATGATAATGAAAATAAAATTTTTGTGAATGATTCAAAAATAATCCCACATGAATTTTGGATCATTTTCATAATTTTTGAAGAAAATCCATGTTAGTTACTCAGTTTTGGTTATGTGAAACCTGTTTTAGAAACATTTACTAGTAATAACCAAATGATCTGTCAACATTTCCCACTTTTTACCTTTATAATACCTCCCACACATTTATTTCCTTATATATAATTTAATAATTGGGTTAAGTTATGATTGTTGGATCTATATTTTCATTTGTAGCATCATTCATAGTCAAGTACATGGTTGATTAAATTTTTAATGTAAAGGAATACATTATTATGGTGGTAGCTATTGTAAATGTACCCATAAAATTGTAAAAATACCATCAAAATATATGAAAATAAAATTACTTTGATAATTGTGAGGAAGTAACTTCTCCATATACATTTAATAATATCAAATTCAAATCATAAAATTAAAGATGGATTCCATTTAAACATCTTCCATTTTAGATACAATCTATTCATTAATAAATATTCAACATTTCAACCTATATTTTATTGACCCATGGAAATATAATCAAGAATATTTTACTAAAAAATAGAAAATGTAGTTTACACTGTAAAAATAAAGAAAAAATACAAATGTACAGACCATAATACTGTAAGTGATGAACTATATTATATTTCATTGTAATATAACATTATATTTTTTTGTCTTTGTATCATTAGTCAATTTCCCTCTCACAAATGTATTAGATGAACCTTCAAATATTAGTCTCTCATAGGAAACATCTACTTCTAACATGTTAATAGGTGTGAAAAAAATATTTTGAGTGTAACACTCTCTGATTCTTCTACTTGAAAAACATCTCAAACCATTCATTCTTTATAGTTTTTTAAATCAAATTTTTGACAGTTTCAAGAAACTCATAATGACCCCCATATAAAGTAAATTGTATACATTTTTAATATATATTCATGAATATTAAAGGAATGATCATATAATATTTAGAATCAATTAAAACATATGGTAACTGTAATAATATTAGAGTGCTCAAATTAGATGCATGTTTAGTAAATGTATCTAAATTTTTTAAATTGATCCGTAGAAGAATTAGTTTTATTTGAATGTTCATGTAAGGATACACCATCATGTTTATCCTATTATTCATATAGTTCTCTTAGATACAACACCCTCAATCAAAACCTTCATATAATTATTATTTGAAAGAGGAAGAGTAGGTATGGGATTATTGGCACATCTGTGACCTCATTCAAGAGGGTTAAAATATAAATGATGAATTTAAAATTCATTTGGAATGGTTTGGCGATCAAAAAATGAGATAATATTTGATGTAAATTAAAAAATGTAGGATTTTAACAATAATATAAGAATAAAATTTCTTATATGTTATAAATTTTATTTTTTAAAAAATAGTATTAGTAAATTATGATACAGATTCTTCACATACAAAATCATTATCTATGGGAAATGTTAGTAGTAGAATATAAAAATAATATGTAATCATGTAAACATTATTTTAAATAAATATTTGATACCATGTAATTTTTCCACCCATATATTAACAATTTCACATCTTTATTTTTGTATGTGGACTGTTAAAAATCATTGTTGTACTGGGAACATGTTGACATATAAATTATAATCAAATACCTAATATGAAATTATAATTACATTTAGTTATTACATATTTATGGATTCTTGATTATTTATTTAATATGAAATATTTATTTTATTTAAAAATGTATCATTAATAATAATTTCAATGTTATTCGTTTAGTCAAAATTCCAACATTTAAAAAAAAGTAAGTTTTTTAAAAATATTTTTTATAGTTAAATATTGCTCTATATGAATTACCCTATAAATATTTAATAAAATCATTAGAGTTAATTTTTTCAGTTCTTGATGAAATACATAGAATTAGATTATATATATATACATTAAAATTTCTCAGCAAAACAGAAAATAATTCATATAATTTAAAATTTATTTAGAAAATATTTATTGTATAGAATTAACAAATATCAATTTAAATCATCTATGGAACGATTTTTAAAATAATTGGTTTGGATGGAAAATTTATATATTAAATGTATTCAAATTGAGTCTTATTCGAATCTAGGGATTCCTAAAAGAATATAAACAACATGTAATGGAAAAAAGAAAAATATATTTTACATGATTAGACTATATAGTTTTACCGCTATATTCTAGGAATTAGGTGGACTCTGTTGTATATTATTTTACTTTAAAATACATAATTATTTTAGGTTATTTGTTTTAAATTATATATATTTTCTAATGAATATTATTTTTTATATGATTGTTTTATTAATGAGTCCAAATATTTCATCATAAGGATTTTCTATTTTATTTTAGTAATATAAAATCCTATAGAAAATATGAAATTTTATTATCTATAATGAATAAAAATGATATTATTTTGATAAATAGATTATGATAATGTATATATTTTAGGCATTCAAAACTATGATTATTTTCCAATCTTACATGATAATCTCATTTATACCCACGAGACCCATCCTGTTTATAATAATCTATATAAAATTTTCATATTAATTTACATGTTATATTGATAAATTTTTTCATGGCCTATTAAATTACAATTTTTCATGTCATAGCTCTCATAAGAGGTTTGAGTAGGGTTCAGTAGAGGTTTTACTTATATAATAAAATCAATTGGTAGTTCATGACACAAATAGGAAGTAGAACATGACTTTTTATTCCATATAATATTAATTTAGTGATTCATATCTTGTGGTTGGGTCATGTGGTATTCATGAAAAAAAACCATGAAATATGATAATACGATACAAATCTCCATGAATATAGTTATAAATTTTATATATGGTAAATTAAATCATTGAAGTAGTTTTGTAGAATTAATTTCTTGGAATCTAAAAAATGCACGATCTGAAAGTGACGACATGTTTCCATCATATATGTTTATAGTTGGAAACACCACCCCCCATTGAGTAGTCATTTCCCTTGGGATTAGGGATTCACCTTGGATATTTTGGAGGATCTTCTATTCATATTTATACTATATTAATCCCATGGTTCTGAAGTATTTTCTTCATGATTTTAAGTGATTTGTTCTCTCAATCCCCAAAATTTGTTTTCTTTCTTATTTTGAGGATTCAAATAAGGGAAATTGTTTTGGATTATGATGGGTTCATTCTATGTTTTTTAATATTGTTTTGTTTGGTTTATGTTGATCTGAGGTTTCCTATCAATGTTTCAATTTTTAGGTTGTTCCTCATTTTCAATATTTTTTGTAGTGACTAAAAAATATAAGTTAGGGGATTCAAGTTTTCTCCCTACTTTAGTGCATGTGTGGGGATTGTATCCTTTTATCCTTTAATTATATGGTTTTTATGGAATTTATTAATAAAGATAACTAATTTGAGATGCTAAATTTATTAGGATAGGGAGTAATTTTATGTTTTTAAGTCATTGATGATATTATTTCAAAGATTATATATTATTGATACCAATATTAGAAATCATGATCTTTGGAATCCTTTATTGTGTTATAGATAATATGTATTTGTGAACCATTTTTTCTTTTGTACTGATATCACGTTCGATGTAAAAAGATATGAATTTATTCATGGGTAATAATTTTTTTCCCATGGAAGTATTTTTTTTTGATAATTCCTCTAATAAATAATGGTAAACAATTTACCTCAAGAAACAAATTTATAAAATATGTGATGCATTGATATGTGTTTTTATGCAGTTTTTTTTCCTTTTGTTATGTGATCTCTAGTATAGTGGTTGTTTTCTGTTATTTTTGTTCAGTATGGAATGATATGAGATTTTTTTGTTGTGTTGATAGTGTACATTTGTTCTGTTCTATGATGGTTAATTATCTTGGGAGATGTTTTGGGATTTTGTGTGGTAGTTGCTTCATATGGTGGTTATGTTGTGATGTGTTATGGAAGTGTGGTAGGTGAGATGTTTTTTTGTGATGTGATACTTATTAGATGTTGTGTAATAGAGATGGTCATGGTGATATGGATGATATGTTCTATTGTGTGTTTTTGTTAGATTCCCATTTATCATTTTAAAAAATTTAATGATGAAATGCAATTTCATGGGTTCACTAAGTAATAAAACATGTAGATACTGAAGTGGGGGTAATTAGAATAAAATATGGTCAATAAATCAGTGTGTTTTGTAAAATTAGATGATTTTTTGTTGTAAATAGAGGATTATATAAACTTGTTAAATGTATAAAATGATGGGACCGATAATTGAAAGTATCAAGGTGTGTTCTTGTTAGGTGGTTGGTGGAAGGACTCATGTTGTGGTGGAAGCAGTTGAGACAGTTTATGAGTGGTTTAGTAAAGGGGTGATGGTGTATGAATGTAAATTTCTCAACGATCCCATATGTTGGGTATTGTGTTATTTTTAAATATATCTTATATGTAATGATATTTCAATATTTTCCCCACCTATGTTATAAAACAATATAAATTCATAATGGTTCTGGGTTCTAGGGGTTTTCCCCAACATCCAGGATGGTGGTGATATAGATGACTAGATACGACCCATTCCCCACACTTACTTCAATGGTTCTGATGATACGAATTAGTTTAGGATATTGAACAGTGTTTATGTGATGTGATGTGATGATTATGTGATACATAGTGTGTTTCACGAATGGTAGGTTGATGGTAAGATATTGATTCCCTTAAAATTGATGATATCCAATTTCTCTATTAATATGGGATGATTTGTTGTGATAACAGAGGAATATTTTCTTTCTATTTGATGTATTGGACTTACTGTCATCAAGTGAAACGTTATATAAATATTCTTAATTCATTCACCAGATGCTAGATTTTATGGGGGTGGGGTATATATGGATGCATCCCAACCAACAAAAGAGAAGGCTAGTTGTGTAATAAGATATTCATGGATGAGATGTAAGAAAATATTGTTCAAAATTAGTTGATGAGAGTGTAATCATATTTTGGAAGTGGCAGTGAGTAACAAGTTTTATGTTATTGATAGTACAATACATTATTGGATGAATTATTTTGCGTGTGAGACAATGTGAGGGTGTAATTTTTTTTAAATGTGTAATTTGTTACTAGTTCAACTTTTTCTAATGGTTCAATGGTATGTTGTTTTCCAATATGCACTATGGACCATGGGTATAACCATACAGTGTACACTTTTATGTTCACACTACATATATAAACCATTTTTTGGTTTTAAAGTGGAGATTGGGGTGGATGTGGACATTTCTTGTTTTGGTTTTAGATGTATTATTGAAGGGATGATATATGGAATACATTTCTATATATAATAGGATACTTTTATGGAATCATCTGAATGTTTTCATGAAATAACCACCCATACATTTCTTATATATATATATTACATCTTATTAAATTAATATTCATTACTAAACATAAAAATCAATATCAGAATCATATAGATGTAGTTCTTTTGGAAGCACAAATACATAAAAATATTTTTTATGAGGTAGTTATATTCTCCCACCATTTTCTACATAACAAGCATTATTATCATAAGTTTAAAATTAAAAATCTATCTTCATAACATAAGAAAATGAAACATAATATAGGATGTCCTCATATTTTTAATAATTGTAATAAAATGAGATATAAAAGAACAATTATATATGATATGAGCATATGGGTTTGAGAACATTACATTAAAATATAAAAACCATACATTATATATTATATATTATATCCATAAATCCTTGAATAAAACTTCTATCTTTAAAATAAATACACTATAATTGATAAAAGAACATAATACATGATATTATAGCTTTAGAGTTAGACATAGATTTTTGGCAGACACATAATATTTGAAAAACCAGAATTTATTAGTCAAGGATCAATGCCAAGACTATCAATGTAGAATGGGTTTACTCTCTATTCCATGATAGTATTAGAAATTCACTCCCAGTATTATAATAGTGGAAATATTCCCTTACGAATCTAAGTGATATCCTCATTACAATCATTTTTATCTCATGAGATATATATCCTTACACTCTGAAATGGGGGATATGTAGTTTTGGTCCCACCCACCACATAATAAAAATACATTCATATCTGGGCCACATTATTATAATTCGATCATTATATATCATATCTTTTAAAATAGTAATATTTTTTATAAGTATATTTTCCTTTTATTATAGAATAAATTGTGGAATAAAAATTGGATTCATAAACATTTCACCATTATAATAATAATTAAACTAGATAATTAGTTTGTATTATATAAAATAATAATATCCTCATTAGATGATAAGTAATATCATTTTATGTTTTCATAAAGAAAATCTTTTAAAAGATATCATGAAATATTTTACAAGAAAAAATATCAATTTAAATTAAAATCAATTTATTTATATCTTAAAATTTCCTAAAAATTAATGTTTATTTATTATGTAAATACCATGATAACACATAATTGATGATTAAATACATTTATTGGTCATTATGGAAGGAAATTATGTTCATTATTTAAAACCTAAAATAAATATTTCCTTTCAAAATTCACTTAAAGGTCAAAAAGTACACTATACAAAAAAAAGAATAGCCATTCTAATTTTTTTTCAACGATTACATATTTTTTAAAAATGGGATTAATAAATCATATAATATTATAAAAAACAATCATAGAAACATTTTTAGAATAAATGAATATGGATGAAAAAGGTTTTTCACTTAAAGATAAAAAATTTGTTTTCCATACGAATGTTCATTTAATCCCAAGAGTACTCAAATTTAGAAAAATGAAAGGAAAACATATTTTATTAAAAATAAAAGTAGATATTAAATGTATATAGTTTTTTAATATATATATCAGGAAATTTCAATATTGTAAACTGAACCAAAAAAATTCCAAAGAAACAATGACATTATAATATAAAATCCATAACAATTTGATTAACTATGGAGCATAAGACACATTAAAGAATAAAATTAAATGATATATTATATATAATTAGTTGATATATTTTCACAATATAACATTTCATAGGGAAAATATATATACACAACCAAGATTAAATGTGTAGTGAATATGGGATATGTCTCCAACAAATAAATGTGATACTAGAATCCCATTACGACATAGTCAACTTTATAACAAGGTTACCAGAACATCTGTATAATAAATATTATTTTGTTATAATTCTATATTAAAATCATTTACATACTTATCATATAATATATTTTCCACTTAAAGAACTAATACATATAGTTATAAATAATACCTTATTAAAAACATTATTTTCAAGTTTTATCTAATTTGTTTCTTTTTCAAAATCTCAATTCAGTGGTTCATGTTCATATACATTGATCAAGATTCCATCATATAGAAAACATTAATCATGATATAAATACCTTATATATTGTTGATACATATATTTATATTCATATGTAAAGGAATGAGATAGAAAAATTAGTTATGCTATTTGTGGAGATAGTAGGTTTCACATACATGTGACATTTGTTTAAATTTCAGTTGATAAAGAAAGATAATGGTAAATAATTATTCACCTTCTTGAAAAAGTTATTACATCATATATATCAGATATATTCATTTAATATATACTTATGACCATCCACATAAATAGAAATTAATAATGAATCACATTGTTTCATGGATATTGTAGTATATAGGTACATGTTCAGTCTAATAGGTTAGAATGACTATAACAACAAGATTATAGGGGAGGGGAGTGAATTACTATCCTCTAAAAACTTTGTTATATTTAGTGAAAATATATTTTTATGCATTAAGTATTTCTTTCTATTTTAAATAAGATTAAATAGTTAAAATTGATATATAAAGGAACACATCAATGTATAGGGGTTCATAGAACAAATATCCCTTAGTCTGCTCCAACAATACTCCCTCCAAAATCATGGTGTTTTCTAATAGACACATACTATTATAAAACTACCTTAACAAATAAGTTCAATCCATTTAAAAAAATTTAAAAATCTATTTAACTAACACCATGTGGATATTTTATAGGCAACCATAAATCCACATCTTAGACTGATAATCTGATACTCACTCACCACTAAAAATGAGTTTGATAAGCTTGAAATCAAATAAATTAAACAATATTTATTTAATTGAGAACAAATATTTTCTTATAGTTTCAGAAAAACTAATATAACTATTTGATATTCAATAATTTTACCTGTTTAAATATAATTATTCAATATTACATTGGCTTTTCTTAACCTTAAAGAGAGAAAACACCAGTCATATGAAAATACATGTATTTATCCAAAGTAAAACACTAAAAATGATTGGTAGAACATGTAAAAAAAGCCTCAATAATTTGTTTTAGTATCACAAAAAAAACCTACGATTGCTAGATCAACACATTTATGTCTCCAAATTGTAGATATTATGGTGACAATACACTATTATTTACAATCACATAGTTTTTCTTTCCATTTCATAGTTTTGTGTGTTTTGTTTCATATTATCATGATAAAAATATCAATACATATACTACAGGTTTAAAATCTATAGGTTAAGTCACATCCACAAATATTGAATAACAAATATAAAATATTTGAATCCAAAATCATTTATAAGATTCCTATCATCCCATAGATATAGGTATATTTTAATCCATTGAATATATAACATTTAATAGATCATAAAAATAGATTTAAAGGGATATTTACTTATAAAAGAACCATTAAAAGAAATATGAATAATATTTCTAATTTAATTATCTCTTATTGACATGTAAAACATTTGGGTTTTTTCACATAGAGAAAAAATCTAAAAAGATATTTGACAGTGTATAGTTTTTCAAAAAATTATAGTTGATGAAACTTATGTTTATTCCATTAAAAATAGTGTTTCATAAAAATATATGGTTATTGATCCATATATTTACAAGAACATAGGTTATATAAACCATATATTTTATTCCCAAAATAGTTTTCCCAAACCATATTATACCCATACTACGTAAGGTTTGAAAATTGTTTTGAGAATACTTTCGAAACCCATATAGAGTATTTAAAAAAATTCCAACTGATCAATAACCTCTGAATGCTTCCATAATAAATATTATAATCAATATCATTTTCTCAAAATTAATATTAAATATAAATTAATAGTAACATAAGTATGGGATTTCATAGAATTGAAACCAAATAGAAATTTAAAAAATTGTCAAATCAACAAATACTAAAAAATATAACCATTTTTTATTATCACAAAAACCGAAAAATGATATTTGAAATAAAAAAAAATATTAGTTAGATTTTTTTCCGAACAACTCAAAAATCACCCATTTATCAACAATCACCAATTTTAATATTTTAAAAAAATTTATCCCTTACAAAATATCTTAATTAATTTCTAATATCATAAATATATTCAATACAAACTTATCCTCTATTTTAGTAAGAAAAACTATTATTATAAAATTTATTAAAATATAATCACTATAAATTCATAAAATAATGATATAAAAAAATGGCATGAGAATTTATAAAACACTATTGAATAAGTAACTACGAAATTAAAATAAATTTATTAAATCATTTAAATCATGTATTAATAGTAAAATATTTTAAATAACTCACCCCATGTAATTGTATATTTGTAAAAGACATTGAAAGAAATAAATATAATATTTCATGTAATGGAGAAAAATATTTAATTTATTAATTGAATTTTGTTACACATAATAATATACTAATTTAAGATTTCATTTAATTAATAATATATTAAAAATATTAATTACGAAAAATAACTATTTTTAAGAGCATAAAACATTAAAAAGAAACTGAAAATACTTTTACAACACATATTTACTAATAATTTTTTCCCAGAAACAATTATATGAATTTTTTTTAATTAATATGGAGGTAAAAAAAGGTGATTTCAGATTGTTACAAAGGATTAGATGGATTATCTTAATATTTCATACTTCGAACAATATCAATTAAATTTATTATAATTCCTGATAGTTGTTATATTTTAATTTGAACATTTCCATATACTAGATATTGTGAAGAATACATATCTTATTCAACCAAAAACTCGTTCTATTTTCAATGCCTAATTTAGTAACATATCCCCTTAAGTATAACTCTACAAGACATAAAATTTCTTTCTTAAATGCAATAAAGTCGTAATTTGAGATAAAACTGTCATAAAAATGATACTTTATTTTATTGAAAAAACATTTTTTTTAATTTTTTTTCTATTATTCTTCATAAAATTGTAAATACGTATTATGATCAACATCAAACATTACAATTTTTTAATCATAGGTATTAACATTAATGTATTGTTCCTTAGAATAAATTTCAACTTTAATATTTTGAGATGATGAACATTAATTTTTTTAAACCCATGAACAACCTTATCTCATCCAATAGACTATTCAGATGAACCCTTAACATATGAAACTAATTGTTCTCTTAATATATCCGAAGAAGTGTTACAGTTAATTATCATTTCAGAATGTATTTTTATTATAAACATGAAGTTGTTGATTTCATCATATTTTCTCGGACTAGTTTTTTATGTCTTTAAAAAGGGTATTTCAATGAATACGAATAAGAAAAACTATTTTTTAAAAAAATTATTATTATTTTGTTTTAAATAAGATGATTCATTTTTATGGAAAGTCATTTATAATGCATCTAAATCATGAGTAAAAAATACCGAATCATCATATACTATTTTATGATTTGAAAAAATAATTATACAGAAAATCGTTTCCAAAGAAAATAAAAAATATATTATTTTAAGAACATGAAATTTTTAAAAAAATATTGAATTACTAAAATAAATAATTTATTTATAAAACTATTTTTAATATTTTTTTAATGGAGTTGTACAATTAAATTTAATTGGTTTTAACACAATAATTTAAAGATGAAGGATGTATTCAAAAAAATTTGACTAAAAAATATTTATCACCCATATAAAGAAATTAATGAAATAAAACCGATATATGAGAATAAAATACATTTTGGATTATTAGTTCATAATTTAAGGATTTTTAACAATTAACTACATTAGAGTTTATCAGTACATTATTAAGATAATGATTTCCAAATATTCATTAGATTACAACATAATGATTTAACGATGTTGTTTTGTGGTATATTCCTAGAAAACATCAAATATATTTAATGTTTTTATCCATTTTCTATTGGGTCCGACAATATTTGAAAGTAAGGTTTTTAGTAACTAATTATTTTTTGGGAGATTCTATTGTTATAATTAAATATTTATTTTGAATAGAAAAATTTCATAATAACAAAATATTGTAGCTTCCCATGGAAAGAATAAATTTTATAATGGCTATTAATACAATAATAAATACATTTAATAGTTGGTATTCTGTAGAAATTCATGTTAGAAATAGAATAATTTAAATATATCAATTTAATTTTTGAGATAAATCATATTCGCAAACTTTATTTGTGAATTGTATTTTTTAAAAGGCTTTATTAAGATATTTTCACCTATTATAACCATACAAGAAGCTTCTTTCAATTTCTAATATTTATCAAATAATTAATTAATTTTAATTTCATGAAGATCACATGAAATCTGGGATTAATTGTATTTTAAATCTACAATTTTTTTGAATATATTTCTTTATTAAATAAAATAGAATCATAATATTTTATATTTTTTATAAGATCCATCCTAATTAATTAAAAGTTTTGTTACAGTATAATTAAACACATATGTAATTTATTATATGTTTTTTTCAATCAGAGTTTTCTGAGTGAGAATATTATATCTCATCATTATGAGACATAATACATACCATTTCTTATTTTGTTTGGCATCATTATTTTCTTTGGATAACATATTTGAACTAGCCAGATCCCTCCAAGTATCATTCATAGATTTCTATTATTTTCATTTATTATAAAATTTGGTTTCACCATGAGGTAATTGAAGGTTATCCTTTGATTGACCTTTATATTATAATTTACTGCATTTTTTACTTAGTGTAGTTGTTTCCCTTAGTTTACAGTTTTTCAAACCATTCAAAATGATTTGATAATTATTTATTTGAATCTATATGAAATGAATTAGGAGATTCATTAAATGTAGTATTGAGATAATATTATTCAACATTTTTGGGATTTTCAACTTTTTCCTATATTTTAGATTTGTACATCATCATGGATTTAATTATTTCTTTTTGGGGTAAATCATTCACTTGTGCTGGTTGTCTAAAAAATTAGTTATTCCTTTATATATATAGGGTATGAATATATGTAAATTTAATGTTTGATCTAACTAAATTACTAGACCACCCAAATAAGAAATATTAATTGAAATTACTTTTAATCTCCCATTGAATAAACTATTATTAATTTTTTTCAAATAAATAATCATGAAATATTTCAAATATATAAAATTAACACCATTAATTTAGGGGGAACGAAGAATAAATATATCTTTTCTAAAATCACACATTTTAAGATGTTTATTCCTCCGAATCTTTCCATCCTGATTTTTATAGCCAAATGATCCTTTGATAAAAACACATTGGTATAGAATTGAATTTAAATATTCCCAAATTCCCATGAATAAAATAAATCATTAGAGGCCTTCATTTTATGATAATTATTAGTTTCATGTAGTAATAAATACTATTAATCAATTTTAAAAAAGTGGAATATTGAAAAAGTTGACTTCTTCTAATACCACTTATTGTTATCAAATATTAAAAACAAAATATTAAATTATTTTTAAACTCAAAATATTACAACAGGTCATTTACTTTGAAACCACATATTAGGTCAGATAGTTAATAATGACTATGATAAAAATACAAGAGGGGTTGGGGGTTGAACTGTGAACCTTTAGAACCATTGAATGATTCTAAAAAATTATATTATTATGAAGAGAATAATTCATTACCTTTAATATATGAGTGAGTAGTGAAAATAAATAATGAGAAGTAGACAACAATGTATTGTGGTTCATAGAGGAAATACCCCTAGTCCACTCCATCAGTACTATATCCATGTGCTTGGTGATTTTTTACTAGACTTTTAATCTTATAAGAATCATTTACAAGTGAGTATAGGAAGTTGACACCTCTTTGACATGGATTTTAAATGGAATTCTAGTTCTTTTATAGGGAATTGTAAGTCCACATATATTACTATAAATATAATAATCATTCACAACCATGACTCAGATTGAGTAGACGAAACTATGATATGTCAATATATATTGAATTTATTAAGAACATAGAATTTCTCTAATTTATTTCTAGAATTGATTAAAGTGTTTTATCATGAATAAGATAGAGTAGTAGATAAATAATTCTTCAATATTTCACAATATCTCATTAAAAATATGAGATAAAACATCAAACATATGATCAAACGTGTATGTCACCAAAGGGTAACCTTGAAAAGTAATTTTTTGAACTTATTGAAAAATATTAAACAATTTGCAAAAGAAGTAGTGACAAAGACTACATAGACTATATCAACACATATATGTATCCAATGATTAGATCTCAAGTCAACTAAATACTATTATTTATATATTTTTTACTTCATATTCATAAAATGAATGTATAAATATTTATATTAAAGGTGAAATATCTCTAGTTTAAAACACATCTTAAAATATAGAATTATAAATATCAAATATTTTAATTAAAAATAATTAATGATCGTTGAAACTATTTATTGATATAGTAATGATTTATTCCATTTAGTATGATCCTTTGAATCAGTCATAAAAAATTTAAAGAGATATTTACTTCTAATAAAAACATTGTATAATAAGGTTATAATATCATTAATTTAGAACACAATCGTGACTAGTCAAATATAGGTTTCAATCACATAGTTCCAAACTCCAAAAAATAATGTTGATTGTATTCTCTTATTTAGAATAGTACGTTCACTTAACCATATATTCTCTTTTATACATTGGGTTTCATCTGAATAGAGTTTTGTTGATCCACAATTTTAAGAATACATAGGGTATATAATCCATATGTATAAGTCAAAACTTAGGGTTCCAAACCATACATTACACTTACAAAGGTAGGTTGTGAATAGTGTTTTATTAATGCATTAAAAAAATATATATAATACCTTATATTAAATATTTTTCTATATAACAATGTCCTTGTTATTATTTAATAAAAAATATTCATATGAATAACATTTTCTTAAAATTAATATAAAATTATCTTTATTTGTAAAATAAATGTGGTTATTTCTGAGAATCAAAATAGAAAAGAAATTAAAGAAATTTTGGAACCAAAAATATTTTCACTGGAACACATGAGAGACATTACCATATTCCACCATATTAGATGTTATTATGACTTATATGATATTATATTAATAGGAGAACAATTATCTCATAAATGTCATATATAAATACCAAACCCATTATAATTACCAACTGTAAATATGAGATGGAAAATGAATTATATCACTATGTAGAGAAGGTAAGAAAAATATGTGAATGAAAAATTCATTCACATCCAATTGTTTTGAATATGGGGAGACTTATTGATGTTTTAGTATAAAAATTAATTTTTCTATTTATGATAATTACAATATTATTTTATTAATAATATCATATATATAGGGATTGTATAGGAAGAAAAAAACTGATAGAGGTTCGATATGATCATTAACTCTTATTCGGTAGGCCTCCTATAAATCCCTCATTTAGGACCCCATGAATGATAATTTATAAATTCCATAACCTACAATTCATTAATATGGATGTTTATTAGATATTTTTTTAGGATTTTGGATATTTGGATTTCTCAATATGGTGTAGCGAATAGAATTAATAAGTGCATGTTTTTATGTATGGGGTGGGGGAATCATAGAAAATCACGAATGATAAAAATATAATAAATTCTATCTCATGTTGTATTCATCCAAATTGATTGATATTTGAATATAAATCCTTATTTATTTGTAAAAACATTATAGAATAAATTTTTTATAGGTTTATGTTTTGTTTTAGACCATATTATTTTTTATAACCCTATAATAATAATATTTAAACTTTATCTGTAGTAAATCCATTTCCCAATTAAATGGTTATAGATTTTAGTTAATTGAAAAAAATTCCCAAAAATGGAAACGGGTGAAAATGTAAAGAATGAATGATCATCTTTTAATATTTCATTTTTTCTGATGTTTTATAAAATTAATAAGATATTATTTCCATAAAATATCCAAATATCATTTTTGAAAGTTTATATTTATTTGTATTTTAACAATACAAAAGAAAATATGGAACACTGATATAATACAATAAGACATCATTAATATTTTATATGATTTGACAAATTTGATGGGATAATATAAACAACACAATTTATATTAATTTTATTATTAATAAAATATAATATTTTATCTTACTTATTACATGAATAAATATTATGTCGGTGTTGCGTAAGAATTTATGAAATTTTTTTGATTACTAAAAAAATAAAATAAATTACTATGATAATAAAAATAAATTTCTATTTTAAATTAAAACTTCGAACTGAACATTTCATCTCTTTTCCCTTATGATAAAATATTTTAGATATTAATGTCAATAGAGTAACATAGTATATTTTTTCTATTCTTAAATTAATAAAATTATATCTAGTAAGGAAATATGGAACATTATGTTTATATTTTAAATAAATGGATATCTATTGAAAAAATAAAAAAAAACAAGGATATAATAAATGGTAAGATAATTTTTAATTCCTTTTAAAAAAGAATGATCCCTTTTTATCCATTTTACAATTAATGATGAGAAAATATTTTAATGTGGTTACTGATAATGTTGATAAAATATAAATATTATGTAATTAACAAATTTTAAACTCCTCATTGAAAATATATTATAAATTTTTTCCTCATTCAATCAGAATATGTGGAAGAATATAATTTAATATAAAAGAGAAGATGGAATGAAAACATTTATTTTAGAAATATTCCATTATTTGTAAAATTGTTTTTATAACAAATTCAACAATAAAAATGAGTCCAATGAACAAAATCTGATAATTTAAAAAATTATGGAACTATATTTACTTTTAAACATCTATACCGTTATATGAATCTCGAAAAATTTCTGAAATAAAAATTCAGTGTTGAATAAATATAAATATTTTTCACTATTAAATGGAAAATAAATCGTTTAGTAAAGATCCCAAAAACTATGCCTAATTAAAAATTGATTTCTTTATTTTAAAAATTATGTTTGTTTTATCAAATAAATTTTATCAATGTTGGATAATATAATTTTTTCTAAAAAAAGGAAATAATTATTTTTGTAGGGGAATGTATTTTTTAAGCATCATTTAACATTACATAATATTGTATGCATATTTCATAGGAATTATGGAATAAATTTATATTCAGTATTACAATTATATATATAATAATTAATTGGGTTATTCCTTTTCATAAACTCCAATTCAACTAATGGATAATAATTATAATATTTAAATAAAAAAATTGTGGTTCTTTTATGATCAGTGTTTTACGTCCCAGATGAAATTAAATATTATGTTATTATTTTAAAATCTCAAGGTGATAACTAATGACCCCTTTAGTAAACATCATAATTGTAATTTAATCTTTTCTAATGCAATCCAGTGTATGATATTACAAAATTCATTTATTGAAATTGAACATCATAAAAAGGGTTAAAAACATTATATATAAGGGGAAAGTAGGAAAAATAATGGTTACCTGAAATAATACATTATAGTGTTCCCATATATGGATCATAGTAGTGGGAAGTTGAAATATGGTAATGTAGAAGAATACAATAATATATGGAATCATATATAGTCATGTAGTAAATGGTTCGGAGACTGAAAAAGACCAAAAACCCATAACACTGTGAGGAGTGAAATACCATAAATTCATAAGGAAT
Source organism: Viscum album (assembly GCA_963277665.1). Taxonomy (NCBI): domain Eukaryota; kingdom Viridiplantae; phylum Streptophyta; class Magnoliopsida; order Santalales; family Viscaceae; genus Viscum; species Viscum album. Next base: position 1,289,262,421 of record OY728129.1, read on the forward strand.
AAAGGTGAAGGATAACTTTTTTATTTCAATATACTTTCCATATTGATGAGTGAATATTTTTCATTAATGATATAGGACATGATAAATTATTTCTTAATGAATTATTTCTATTTAATAAGGAAATGTTCCTTATTTTATGCCTCATCAAATTTCCACTTCATCTCACTTTTTATGAAATTACGATGAATCTTTCATAGCTAATGCACTAATATTATGTCTTATTGTATGATATGATCCAAAATTAAACCATAATGTATCTATATATTAACCAAACAAAATGGTATTTTAAATTTATACAATATGTATAAATCATAATCTAATATCTATCTTATGAAAATATCACTAGGAGTTCAAGTAAACCCGTACGAGAAATAGTTAACCTTAATACCCCTACAAAAACTATCAGTAAATTCAATTTTTCCTAAATAATGTCTATATATTTCAAAAACTAAACTAACATCAATCTCCAAGAGAGTATAATGTATAACTTAAGGTCACATTCTAATCATGTAAATAACTTGATTTATCATAACACATTATAATAACAAGAATCACAATAAAACCCCAATTAAAACATGGGTGTACCCAAAAAACATCAAAATACTTATTCCTAAAATATAATCATAAACTATAGAATATATTCTCTAAATAAGAAAAATATATAACTTCATTTTAAGATAACATAATTTACTTTTTCATCAAATAACTATTCAATTATATGGTTATCAATACTATCTTAGATAGCATAAGAATACCAATTGTCTCCATATCCGAATAAAACATGTTTTATCTCAGTAAATGGAAATCATTAATCCTTTTCCTTCCCTAAATAATGTGTTTTATCAATAATAACACGTACTCATTAAATTATATTTCTCGGTAATTGGTACATTTTAAAAATATCTTAAAAATCAATCTTCAAATAAATAATTGAATAATACTTTTTTGTTTTTGCATTCATTTACCCAGAATATCATTGATAAAAATGTAATTTGAATATATATTTCTTGAATAATTTAACAAAATAAAATAAATAAGACTATAATAATCATAGATAATTATCTTGTCCAAGTAATCATGTTCCTTATTGTTCCCTCACATTCATATTTTATTTTTAGTCTCATTATCATTATGAGAAAAAATATTAATCAAAAAAAATTCTGATAAACTTATTGAGCATTCCACTTAGGCCATGAATTTTCATAATTACCATAATTTACAACATTTTAACTATCAACTATAATCTATAACATAGTGAAACCATTATTCATATCCATTGTGTTTATTGAAAATTTTATTTTCCCTAACAAATAATATATTATATTTCCTTCTTTTCAAAACCCAAAAAACGTTCCAATCACTTACCGACATTTCATTGAGTACTTAATACCACATTCTCAACATGTAAAAAACATTGTCTAACATAATACAAGGTTTTCATATGTATCAATTTTTTTCATTTTAGGTGTTTCAAGAAACTCACCCACATAGATATTATAGTTTATATAATGATAGATCAAACTAGGAATAATAAAAATGTGTTTAATTTTAACTCACATTTTATTTGGTTTCTCATAAGTATAATAATTACATTACCTGTCACATTCTACATTAACATGAATTTTATGGGTTCAAATCACTTCCTGAAATACTATTTTTGTAATTTTTATATTCAAAAACTATATAACCATGAATTATTTATATAATGTATAAATCATGATTTATTATTTTAATTCTACGAAATTTTATTCTTAACTTAGTTCATCTATAACCATTTTCAATAAAATTGTCTGTTATCATATAGATAATATTATCCCACAGGTTCTATATTTTTTTTACTTCCTAGTTTTTAAAGGTAAATAAATCATGATATTATAGAAACTATAGAATCCAATACATTTCATTCAATTATATTACATAAAATTACATTAATATTAATATCAAAAAAAAATATATGCTAGTATCACATAGATATAGTGCCTTTGGAAATATGGATTCATAAAAAACTAGTTTATATGTGTTTTACATAATCCCCCACTGTGTTCTTCAAAACTATAAACCATTGTATACATATGTTATATGATTCCATTATTTAAAAAATTGGGTAATGGAATATGAAAGCATTTGAACATAGTTAATCAATAAGAGAAAAAATTGATTGATCAATGATCACATAAAAACACGAGCATATGGTTATGTGAACATCATATTTTACATTGGAAAAACACACCCTATATATAATATATCAAATTATTGAGTTAAGTAATAATATTTGGTAGTTAATAAGACATGAATAAAAATAGAATCATGGAACATGGAATATGAATGCATAAAATTTGGTGAAGATGTATATTTTTATAATACATATAAGAATTGAATATACATTCATTAATAGACAGGGTTCACTTCCAATACTACCATAGTGGATTGGTTTTACTCCCCATTATATCATATTATTCATGGTTTATTCCCAAGAATAACATAGTGGAAAAATTCTCTTAATGAATTGGGGTTACTCCCCAATAAATCACGTTTTTCTCATGATATATCCATATTTACCCAATGAGATAGAGGTATATATAATCTATCCTCACAACTCACATAATAAAATTCAATTAATACATGTTCCATAATATTTGTAAATAAATATATATATATCATAACCTGTAAAAATTAAAAAGTTTTCATAATGTTTTTAGCTTTTAAGAATAACATAACCAATGGAAAACAATAGGGTATAATAAAAATGAAATCAACAAAATAATCAACATTAAAGATAATTTATAAGGATTGTTTCCTTGTATTATACCACAAGTGTATCATAAAAAATATCATATAATGTAGTCATAAATGAAAATGTATTTAAAAGATAATATGAAATATTCCATGAGTAAAATAAACATTTTACTTTGAAATAATTTATATAAAATAAAAAATTTAAAACAAACTAATTTTAATTTGGAAAATAATAATTTAAATTTGTAATGTAATATTAAAATAATTGAACAGTCATGAAGGATTGAAATTCTATTCATTCCATGTATGATAAAATAAATCATTTGTTTCATAATTTTATAAAAGGGTAAAAAAATTAAATTTTTTGAATAATGACAAGAAAAATAATTTTAAATAATTTTGTAAAAAAATTCATGGGAAAAATTTCAATAAATAGTCATAAATTTATATTGAAAAATTTATTGAAAATTTATTTAGAAATCATGGATGTGGAAGAAATGTTTTTTTATGACCAAATTTAAAAAAAACTTAAATTTTTTGTTTCTATATCATTAGTATTTAATATAATGTAAATGAAATGAAATTATATATATATAGAATAAATAACCAAGGTAAAATAAAATTAATGAGATTAGATAAATTTGGAGCATAAAATTTCATTATAGAAATACTAACCACAAAAAAATCTAGATAAACAATGGGATATCCACATAAAACACTCACAACATCGGTAACATTTCAATCATATACCACCAGGAAAAATTACATAAAATGAGAAAACAAAATTTGTGAATGGATGGATATTTATGATAAAACATTTCAAAGGTTATGAATATACCCACAAAAAATATATTAGTGGTGGATATGGAATCTGTATCTTAGAAATAAATGTGACACAAGATATCCCTTACCTCAAGATAGACATATTAAAACATACTCTAACATCCAATATAATAAATATATACCTTAATACAATATGTATATAAAATATCATAAATTTCCAAAAAATAAAAATTAATCACCCATTTATATGTTATCACATATTAATACCGGTATTTTTGTGAGTTAATCGGTTGGTTTTTCAAAAGAATATTGGTTATGTAAATTTGATCATTGAACTTATATCTTGGTTTAAACATATCTAAAATGTAAATTATTATATAAATATAATATTTATTTAATATATATACATACATATGTAGATTCATCCATTAATTATATATTTAGAAAAATTAATTTTACATTTCGTGAACATTATTGACTATAGTTACATTTGAACATTTTGTGAAAATTTCAACAGATTAAACCCAACATATTTAAATAATAATTCCCTTTTATAATATCATTATAATTTCATATATATAATATAAATTATATTAATATATCCCTTTTACATATATGTTAAATGGATGTAAAAATGTAAAACACTATTGTGGGGAGGTGGTAGTCCAAACGTTTTCACAGGTTACGTTCTCATCTTCCAACAGATTAAAAGATGAGAAGGTAGATTTGATATAATAATTCTAGATATATTTATATATATCTAATAAATATAAAAAATAAATGTTAAACTCATAATAATAATCATACATTAAATATGGTGATGTAAAATGAACTGTATTGCTTCATGGTGGTAGTATGTCGTATGTACACACAAACAGAAATTTCATTTCCTATTTGAGATAAAGTGGGTGAATAAAGGTGGTTTCATAATAGTAAAATAATTAGAATATGTAGGATATTTATGATAATATTTTATGATGTATATAATTTATTTATATATATTATAAGAATAAATAAATTGGAATATTTCAGATTAGATGATTATATATTATTTAGTAGTCCACTTTTAGATTATGTTTTTAGGACATTTGGTATGGTTTTTAATAAACTGGCCATAATAAATCTTCTGTTAAACTAGTTCGACATATCAGGGAAAAATCATTTAAATTGTTGAAATAAATATATAAAAAATGATATATTTATGTTTTTATTAAATATTAAATCCATATCAAAAGGATTAAACCAGATTTTACTTGTTTTACCATAACAAGGTGACATCATTTTACCATGGAAATTTCTCATATCGTAATAAATAATGGAATTTTTACCAAACAATACAATCATGATTACACAAATGGTATTTATTTTTCAGGATTTTATATTTATAACTAGATAAAATTGATTTGATATAATATCAGAAAACATAATGAAAAAATGGTTTTGAAAAAAATGTATTTTTATGTTCGGCAATTATTTTATAAAAAAATAGCAAAACATTTATTATAAATAAATTAATTTTATTAAAAATAATATATGATACCTAATAATAATTTTAAACAATTTTATAATATAATGTATATTCATACAAGTTCGAATCAGAAATAAATATTTTAATAACAAATAATATTTTTCACTACTCATAGGAAAATTATTCTACTCAAAAAATCGAAAAAACTTCCACCTCAGGACATTTTGGATATTCTAATTACTGAAATTAATTTTATTTTATCAAATAAATATTATAAAAGTGAAAAAAATATAAATTTTTCCAAAAAAATCAATAAAAGCATATGTTGGAGGAAATATATATTTCAATTATAATTTAGAATTACTAAAATTTTAATTAATATTTTTAATGATTAAATTAAAAAAATTTATTGGTTAGTAGTTTAATATATTAATTTCATTATATTATTATTCCCATTCATAATGAAACATGACGTTTTTTTATTAATATTTTCTTTTTTAAATAATAATATTTTATGCTTCGTTTAAGCTCGTTGTTGTGTGTCTTATATGCTATCGATCATAATCTTATTCTTTTAAAATATTTAGGTGTTAAATATTCAGTTTAAGATGGTTTTGGGTTTTTCTTTATTTTTTATAAAGGAATTTATTTGGTTATTTTATCATATATACCTATCTTATATTATTATATAAGGATAACAATATAATGACACAGGAACCGCACTCCTAAATTAAATGCTAAAATCAAGAACGTCACATGATTTTATTTGATTCTAATCAATGAAACCTAGTTTTAACAATAAAAAATATAAAACATAAAAATGAAATATCAGATCACTTACATACATAATGATCTTTTCAGATTACTATTTCTGAAAATTTTCATAAACTCAAACAAAATAATACAAATGACTTTTACATTACATTATCCTCACTCCACATGTCCTTTCTTTTCCCTTATAATATATTTACAATCATCCATAATCATCATTAGAACTTTGTTAATTGTTATTTAAATATATGCTGTGGGACCAAAAATCATTGTAAGATTTATGAAAAATGGATAAATTGTGCCATTTGTTCATGAGTAATTATATATTCATTTTCAAAAATAAATTATTTTATGAACATAATCATTTTATTTTCCAATAAATGAACTTTTCTACCAGAAAAATTTCATCAAAATTATCATGAAATCTAATGAAGTAAAAATAAATATCATAAAAATAAATTTTAAAGTGACATAATAAGTGAAATAAGTAAATGTATCGACTTAAAACCAAGTCAAAATAACTTGGTGAATAGTGCCCAATCATGGATTTGGTTAACTCATTAGAACCACAGATTATCACTCAGGAGAAAAATATATATACCTAATTAATTGAAGTTATATTTGGGAACACCCATTATAATATATTCATGATTAAAATTTTCTAAAATGGAAGAAATTCATATTATATAATCATAAAAAATAGAATATTTAATTACAAAAACATTATTTTCACACATAAGAAACAATTTTTAGATCATGATATATTTATTCTTTTTAAACCCAATTTTTAAACAATAATTACCAAAAAAAAGGTGACGATGAGTTTTACAAGAATAAATAATGGATGATTATAATGGAATCCCAGTAAGCATATAAATTTTTTGGTGGTGGGAAAAGTTATTGATGTTGTATTTTTTGAAAATGAAAATTCCTTTTATCTATTGTAAACAAGATAAAAACCATTTGTATAAAATATGTAAAAAGATTCCATTTTAAAAAAATTATTTAATGGTAACTGAGGTATAAAATTTTCATTATAATTCATAAATATATACATATTTTATTTCTAATAATTGTGACATATAATTTTCATATGTATAAATTAAAAAATTAATAATGTTATAACAATGTTTTTACGGAGAATTTTCCCATACCTTTATTCCAAAGGTCAATATAAACTATTTACCATCTAAAATAATTTAAAATATATATTTACCTTATTGAGAACATTTTTTAGCTTTTTTATTCAATTTTATTAATTAATTACAAGGTTATATTTCATTACTTATGTATTGAAGTTCACATCATATATTTGGAAGATATTTTGCAGAAATGTCTAATATGACATCGGTAGATTGTCTATAGAAATATGGGTCATAATTACATCATATAACTAATAATAATAATGAAATTTTTAATTTTTTAAAAAATAAAAAATTATTTAAAACAAACCCTTTAATATGGTTGTAAAGAATCAACTATAATACAAACCTAGTGATGGTTGTTCATAAGTATGCATGAGTAACATTTCCCGTATTCGACATGATGGAAGGAAAGATGGTATTATTATATCTATATAGAATAATGATAAATTCCATAATAATTCATTGAAAGGAATTCAATATTTCATCCATGTTATGGGGTGATCGAAACTGAATCACATTGATTCATTTAGGTCATATTTCACACTTTGGCACAAACAACATTATCATTTTCATATGGATGAAAAGGTAATAATTTAGTTGATAAATTATATTTTATAATAATAAATATTGTATAAATATACTAATTAATTATAAAATATACCATTATAATCAGTGATGATATACAATAATACAAAATGAATTTCATTGTTTTTAAGGCGATAATATTCCATACAAACACCATAAATTTTTTCTGATGGAAGTGGTGCTGGATATATGTTATTCCAATTAAAAATTTATGAAATTATATGAAGATACTAATTTTATTATTTTAACACGGTTTAATATTATTTAATGGAGTTATAATAATAAATAGATCAGAAATTCTTTGTTATCAAAAATACTCCATTTTATGGAAATCACAATTTCTTGACAGATGAAGAACTATAATGTTAAGATAATGCCCAAAATAATACCAATAGAATGTGGTAATGTATTTTATAATGGTACATGGGATATTATGTGTTGAAAAAAATAGTTCATCAATTTTTTAGGGATGACGAGTTGTGGTTCCATTTGAACATGTGGGGAGGGGAATTCCTAAAATTTCAAAAATTATTTAAATAATATAAATTAATACTAATTTTCAAATATTTGTATATTAATAAATTTATAATATATAGTGGGTATAATTTTAAATACTCTCATAAAAAACAAGGAATTCTTAGTTAAGTTTATCACCATTAGCATTTTAAACCTTAACCTTTTGATGAGTATTGTTTTGAAAAAATGTTTTTACTATTTAGGGGTCACGATAATTACTATAAACATATAATTGGCCCATAAATGGACCATGATGATTATTCTGACCATATAATTTTAAATTTTATAATTATTTATTTTCTAAGAAGTTTAAATTATTTAATGACTTATCATTAATTATAAAATATGATGTTTTTGAAGGATAATGAATTATTAAAATATAAATTATATATAACCTGTGTCAGATGGTTAAATTTTTTTAAATTCAATGATAATGAAGACATGGTACACATTGAAACAAGAAAAAAAATTATAAGTTTTTGTATCATTTCAGCGGTTATCATTTACATTAACGATATAGTCGAAAAATGTTATTTTTAAATGAGATATTTACTTAGAAAATATTAAAGAGGTATAATTTTACTAATATGTAAAAAAATATTATCATAGATATCAAAGGGATTACATATTGTACCATTTTTCATCCTAATTATCATTGTGATGGATTTTTGTGACCTCCAAATAATTAAATGAAATATTATTTAATAGAAATTATCATTAATGTCTCTTTTACAACTTTTCATTTAATTTGACATTTAAAACAACTTGATTGAAAAAGATTTCAAGTATAATACATTATAAGATCCCTAAAATTTAATATTTATATGATAAATTCAGTAATAAAAATAGATATTTCAAAGTATATTACTTTTCATATTTTTTAAAATATATATTGAAGTTTTATATTAATGGAATCAATAATTTTCTGTTGTCGCATAAGAAGTTTTAGTAATTATTACAAAAAATAAAAATTTAAAAATATATTAATGGGATATAAAATTTTTTATCATTCAGATGAAACATTTACAACCAAACATATCTTTTTTATCTCTATGTCAAAAAAATTATAGATTGTAAAACAAATAGAATGTCATTTTTTTTCTTTTCATTAAGTAGATTACAATAATGGTAAAAATAAAATAATATGGAACTAGGTTTTCATATATTAGAAACGTGAATATAAATAGGTAAATTTAACTCAAAACATTTTTTAATGAAATGTGATAGGTTTATTTTTTTCCTTAAATTATTATTTTTGTTCTTTATGAAAAAATTAACCCTTATCATAATGATAATTATTTTTTTATTATAAGTATTTGTAATGAGATAAAATAAAAGGGACATATTTATAATATTTTTACATCATTATTAAAAATATTAAATTAAATTTTAATATAATATTTTTTTCTGTTATATAAGTTAATTTATAATTAAAAATAAAAATCAATTTTTTAAATTAATTTTATATTGAAAAACATTCTTATTCCAAATTCATGTATCAAATTCATTCCAAATACTATAACTGGAATATTATTTATAAATTTAACTAAACGTTTTGTATATATAATAAAAAATTGAATTTAATAGTTTAAATATTATATAATAAAATAATTTTTTTTGAAACATATATATTTTTCTCAGTAATCATTGGAAAAGTGATATTGTTTTAAATATAAAATCAATTCACCATTGAATAATATATATATTCTGATTTGAAAAATGATTTATTTTATAAATTTTAGAGTATCTACAATATATAATTATAATATATTCTAAAAAATAAAAACAATATTGAGGGAAATATATTTTTAATCATAATATGAGAAAAATAAAAAATGGGTGATAATTTAATCTATATTTATGAATTCATTTCAATTGAGCGTGTCCATATATTCTTCATAAATTAGTCAGTCCTCTTAATTACCAATATTTTTAGGTCATGGTTAAAATTGGCATATTTATTGAATAGTATTCAATTATTATTTAATGATCAATTTTCCCTGTCATATAAGATCTCAAAAATAGTTCTCTTTTAAAAATCAAGTGGTATTTACATTAACCTTCTTTGATAAATTACATCTTAATAATTTAATCATAAATATTATTGTTAATATGTTTATATTTGGAAATATTATTTTTTGAAATTACGAATCATAAATATATATTATAAAATGTCCTATTAAAAATAGGGATCGGGGAAAAAGAAGGTCCTCTTCAATAACACATGCCATGTTTCAAAATTAGAGAATACTGTTGGGAAGTGTAAATATTGACATGGATTAAATATTAATGTTCAGATAATGATCAAGAGTCATAGATATCCTTTAACATTAGAAAGTGATTCATCAAGAAAAAAATAACAACACAAAATTTTAAACTAAAGATATATGAATATGACCTTCAGTTTATCAAAAATTAATGTAATTAGAAAACTGTATTATATAAATATATTTATCTAATAGGTGAAGAATTAGTTTACCATATAAAAAAGATTCTAATGAAATATAATTATATTATAAGTATCATTTTTTAAATTTTAGACATAAAATCCTCCTCTTCTAAAAATTTATTGTTTTCAAGGTGAAAGAAATTCCCAAAATCACTAAATTAACTTATAATTGATCACATAATCCATAATAGGGTAATGCCCAATTCCACATATATTTAGACATTATAGAGATTTTTTTTTATAATATGGTAAAACAATTCCAAAACAAAATAAACATTAGTGTGATGAAATAATATATTTATCTTCCAAGACTCAAGTATATTATATAATTTTAAATATAAATCATTCAATGACTGACTACCAATAAAATTAATCAAAAAACTCTTGTCTAAGATAGAATCCCAAAAAATTTGATGTATTTTTATCATATAAGATCATGTTTAAATAATCATTTTACACAAAATGAAATCAATCACTATTATATTATCAAACCATAATTTCTATTCCACAATTATATAATGTCCAAAACATGTTAATCATTTTCATAAATAACATGAATCACAATAAACCAATTTATGATCTCATTTCCTTCCAAAATATTATTCAATATATAATACTAAAATATAATATAACAATCCAAAAAAATTATGAACATATTTAAAAATTAAATTAGTTATATAATCAAAAAATCACATATCAGTACCATTGTTAGAAATATGATATTCTCCCAAATTTTAATGACCATTAATTACCTCGACATTAATAATATCAAAAACCATAAAGGTATTCATTACCTTTAAACAATTGAATAAAAAATTTAATGTAATTATTACTAATTTAATACATTATTTTAAACCAAAGTGTTACATATACATCAACCCAATTAAAAATAGGAAACAATTTCCTGAATCAACTTAAAATTATATCACCTAAAACATAAAAAATGCTGTCTACGTTTCAGAATTTATGATCAACCATTATTATATAAAACCATAGATAGTATTAAAAAATTATATGAAAAACTATAATGTAATAATGGTTGTATCCACATTTTTATAAATCCTCATATGACACCAATAATTACAACCAATGAATCAGACTCTTCGATAAAGGGATAAAATAAGAAACATTATTTTATAGGTTTGATACCAATAAATTCTACATGATTTAAACTATCCAAAACATTCCCCGTGAAATGGAAATGTGGAAACACATACATACCAGAGTACTTTTAGGTTTTGAGTTTTATATAATTCATGAAATACACATAAATAATGATACCAATGACATTATGTGACCATCATTACCACTATATGTAGATTTTATTTTCCCATGTTATTTCATTATCATCATTTCATGACATAACTAAAACCCTATGAATAACATTTAAAAATAATGTATGAACATAAAATAATCATTAAGGGAAATAAACATAAATGATGACACCCATTAGTTCCTAATAAATTTTAATTTACCACCATTTTCAAAATTATCTTTGTGTATAAAATAAACAATTTTTCCTAGAGAAATCAATTTTTCTGACCAATATATTAGAGAAAAATCATGATAATTATTATAGAATAAAAAACTCATAAATGAAATATCATAGAAACATAATACATGGAAAAACCATAAGTGAATTATAACTTCTAAGACAACATAAAATGAGAGATATAAAGCCATCATTTATTAGTTTTAATCATTAATACCATACATAATGTCTCATGGGAAAACATATTATGCAATTTAGTGTAAAACCACCAATCCTAGAAATTTAATGAAAATGTTATACACAAATATAAATTAATAATATGTAATAATCATTATATATGTAATATTATGTCATAAAATAATTCTTCTCACCCATAAGAAAACCTTTTTCGATCATGATATATTCCCTTTTTAGCTCAAATTTTAAAACTACAATTCCAAAAACAAATAAAGTTAGGGTTTTTATTTCTTGAAAGTATGAAATCCATTAAATTTTCCCAATATAAAATTATGGTTGTAGTGATGGGAACTCTGTTGATGTCACATACTTTAAAGTAGACCATTTATTCTTTATTGTGTAACGAATGTTAAAAAATTTGGTATAAATTATAAAAATGAATCCATTTGAATATCATTGAAAACAATTAGTGATAAGATTTAATTTATAAATGATAAATAAATCAATAAAACAATTTGATGAATATTTCCATAGAATATAATGTTTTATAAAATAAAATTTTAAAACATTTAAAATGTTTTTTTGATGAAATTCCCCCTTTACATAAATTTTGACTCTCCTTCTAAATTATTTATATTCATGAATAATAAACATATATTAATATATTAATATGAATATAAATCTTTTATCATTTTTAATATTCCCATTATTTCATATTTAACATATTACATACAATTATATAATCTTTTATGTTCATGTCATTTATTTCAATGATATTTGTATCATATATCCAAAAAGGAATCAATAGTGTTTCTATGGAACAAGAGGCCAATATTCATTTATATAAAAAAATTTAAAAATTAAATAATTTTATTTTCTAGCCATTTATTATAAATTAAATACAAATAATTACTGATGATTATGAAAAATGATCAACATTACATTCATTGAGACAATAACAAATACATATACATGAGTAATGATTCAATTTTTCAACGACCATGAGGGAAATAATGTATGTATTAGTTAATCATTCCAGAAATATCCTAAATATCAAATAATATATTTATATAAACTTATATATATAATCTATGTGATGTGGTGATGGAAAGTGAATCACATCCCTTAATGGTGGGGATAGTCGATAAGTATGCAAAAACTACATTATAATTTTATAATGGAAGAGAATATAAAAAAGTAATGATATATTTTATAATAAAAATTAATAATATATCATTAATATAAATTATATATTTTTTTCTATCTTTAAAACATGTCATTAGAAGAAGAGACTGAAAAAAATATTACATAGTAAGTGAGGTGGTATTCCTCTATTCAAAAAAATGAAATAATTTATTCCCATTTATAGAATATGATACATATATAAGATTTTTAGTTGAAAAAAATTGATGTATATGGAGTATAATTCTATTATTATTTGAGTGTTTTTTAATATTAATTGAATGAGTTAGAATAAGAAATAGAATGAAAAAAATTGGTTATGAACAAAACCTATATATCAGAAAACAACCTATATTTGACTCCATAACTCCTCTACGTATTGAATTTTAAAAATACTAAGAGCTCCATAATGGGTTAATGGACGTTAGATATGTTTTTTGGAAGTTCGTGAGTGAGCTAAATGGTTCATGGTGTGAGTAAAGAAGAGGAGAGAGGGTTTTCTTTTATAAATATGTGAGGTTCATTTATTAAATTTCATAATGAAATAAAATATTATAAATTAATAATCATGTTCAAATGGATATAAATATAAGTTTAATTACAAACTATTATTTGTATAAGTAGAAAAAATATTATACAATAATAATTTGATGATATTTGTTTTTTCACCATTATGATATTGTTTGAATGCACTGTTAACCCTTTGGAGAATTATTGGGATAAAAAACATTTTTATACTTTAGGGGTAATTTTATTTATAATTAAAGGACTATTGGACAATAAATATAAAATATTTGATATTTAAATCCATATAACCATCACATTTATTATGATAATTAATTCCTTAATATTATGTCATTTAATAAATTATTTTCTACTACCAAATCTCATTTATATCATTTTTGGAAAGACATGTAATACTATAATATAATATGTTCCCAACTAATGTAAAATTGGTCCAGAATGACATTTATGCAAAGATAAGGAAGATATGTTATTAATATATTCATTATGTAACACATTTATTGGATTTGGTATCATTTTAAGCAATATATATTGGATTAGCATCTTTTTTAAATAATATCAACCTTAATCGAGATAATAATGTTTTCAATATTAAAGATATTTAAGATTACTAATAAAATAAAACATGGCTCATAAATGGACAATGAATGGAATTTTTGAAAATTAATCAAACTGTTTATTTCTTTTCAATATATTTATTACCATTAAAAATTATGTAAAATATTATTTAACATAAAATATAAATAATGTTATTTTTGAAACAATTTTTTTAAATTGGAACTCAACACAACATAAATGTAATTAAATTAAAATTAAATCCTTTAAATAATAACTCAAATTATATATTTATAGGAACAATTTTATGAACATATTAAATCCTTCATATTATAATACTTTAAATATTTTTAAAATAATTTATTTTGTTTTTAAATTAATTTAATAAATACTATATCAATTTTTAAATGGTTTTTAAAGCAGTCACATAATAACGAAAAATTAGAAATAAATTATCATTATAAAAAAAATTATATTTTAGTTTAAATTCTTATAATTAGACATGGATACTATTTATCTATATTTAAAAAAAAATATGAGATAGTAATCAAAGAGAATTTCATTTATTAGTTTTCGTTAAAAATAATAATATAAATTTAAAAATACAATACATATGGAACTATCTTTCTATATAAAAAAATATTATCTACATAGATGAACTACACTCAGAAATTATTATATTGTAAAGTTTTATGGTCGTTATTTAGTTATTATCAATTTTTATAATTACCTAATTAAACAATACCACAATAAAAATTATATACCTTTGTTTGTATTCATAATAAATATAAATAATAGTGATTTATTTACTAAATTTTGACATCTAATTTTAGAAAAGGAATCAATTTTTTCTAAAATTTATTTAACATGAATTTGTTGATTTAACAATAAAATTAAAAACAAAATGAAAATCTATTCTCCAGAAAAATTCCATTTATATTTAATTTTTTATTCCAAATTCAATTTTAAAATTCATTATAGAGGCTATAATTGGATTATTTTTATTAAAAGGATCAAAACAAAATTTAGAACTTTTCAAAAATTGACTTTTCATTGTGATTTCTTTAAAATAATAATAAATTTTCATTAAAAATTAGTAATATTTCTTACTAAATTAATAATAAATATATATTGAAAAGTCAAAAAATATCAACCAATACTTATTTTGATATATTGTTTTCAAAAAAATCATCAGAAAATAAATTATTTAAAAGTGTGAAAATTTTGTTATAATATTTATCGCACAATAATAAATAAAAATTATTTTTTATTGAAATAAGTTTTTTTTCATAATATGAATTTACTATAAAATGGGTAGTTATTTACAATGTATTTCTCTATAAATTTATGCTGAGAAGAACCATTAAATATTTACATATATAATTATCAGAAATTAGTCAATCATATGCATTCCATCCAAATTAATGTATAGGTTATAATAGTCATATTTAAATATTAATATTTTATGATTCATTTAGTCTTGAGGTTTTGTGTAATATACTCTATAGAATATAATTTTACATGTAAAATTTAAAGGTATTACTAATACCTTCCATATGAGAGATTTTTACAACTGTGACTCTTATCATTAACCTAGAGCCTATTAGGGGCAGGATTGAGGTGTCATTGTGTCTCTTCCTACATTTTGTTTCATATGAGGTGTAGCATTAGAAGGAGGGGTCACGAAATAGTGTTATTATAGGATCTGGGAGTGAGATAAGATGTAATTGGATATTGCAAACTATCAGGATTAAATGAATTTATATGTAAAACATTCTTGTTAACCTTAGTAAGTGACATTGTCGTGCAGCCACAACTAGTTCATAGGATTTTTAGGCCCCCCATGTTCAACTATAAGGATCACTAGCACATGTAATGTCCATTTGTAGTTTACATGAATATAAGATAGAGAAATATGACTAGTATATGCATCATGATTTATTATACATGTGAATGAATTTTGTGGTTGTGAAAAGTTTTTGGAACAAATTAAGTAATTAAATATATATCTTATAAAATGTCCTTATACTCAAATTGATATTATTCCTAACCTTTATAGAATATATATATTTTATCATCTTAAAATATGTCATGTATATTTAGGTTTAGAAGGATACTCCTTTATATTTCCATAAAATCAAATAGGTAGTGGTGGATGAGGCATGTTAGTGGTATTTTCATTCCTTTTAGAGGAGGAGTTTGGGGAAGTATGATGGGCGCATCTCAGATCATGAGATAGAGCCGTGGATTGTGATTTCAAGATCACTTTTTTCCATGATTTGATCTTAGGATGAGTTCTTGGTATCACTATTACTTAAACATTTCGGAGGATCCATGCATCAATGGTGGATATGTTATCACTGTTATTTTATGGTGGATGATAGGTAGTAGACATTTTTAAAATTTGAATTTAGTATAGAAAGCGTTTTATGATGATAAAGTCAATGAATTATATTTTTTCATCAATTAGTTGGGGATCTTGAGTGCGCATGGGATTTTGATTATTTTCAAAGACCTGTTAACGTTTTGACTGGATTTTTTACTAGCTGTGGAGTCTTGATTATGACAATTGGAGCAGGCTTTGTTCCTAATTAATCAGGTGTTTAGCTCTCAATTTAACACATTCTACAGGCCTGAATGTGCATTAAGAAATTTTTTCTTATTCTGAATATTCATTCTGTGGTATTTGAAAAATGGTAGAATGACCAGTATGGAATACTGACAAGTAGAGTTTTAGTCCTGGGGTTATGGATGTTTAAGAATTTAGGGTTTCGACGAGTGAGGACCCAATCAAGAAAAATAATTTCTCATTATTCAAGGATTGGTGGCTTGAAAGTACCTTCTAGATGATTATAATATTAATTATATCATATTAGGTCACATGGTTACCATGAAAATTAGTTTTCAACCACTATGGGAGTCCAGTTTTACAGAGACATAGGGGGACATTTTTTTGGAGATACAATAGTTTCTTGTGAATTATTTTATGTAGAATGAACTACCTTCAATTGTTATGTATCCATGAGAATATTTTTTTTAGTTAGAGAATCCACATTATGGTAAAAATAGATATTTACATTTACTAGATTGTGGTTTTTGAGAAAAAAATCAATAGTAAAAGGAAACATCCATCTTTAGGTAGACTCATTATAGGAATGAGCATGGGAATGACTATAGTTTTTTAAAGGTATGAATATTTTTAAAATACTATTATTGTAAGCCCCCGACCCCAGTTACCCAGAGTCAGGGCATTATTACATAAAATTGGCATGATCACAAAAGATCAAGTCTCAAAATACCGATTACTTTACTAGCCTTGGAAACACTAGATACATTCATAAGTATTGAATTACATCATAAAGTGAAAAAATTATAGCAAAATATTCTCTTTATATCGCCTCATACTATCCCTACAGGTCATTCATAAAATACTTCTTCAGATCCTGGGAAAAATTAAAACATTGAAAGGGGTGAGCTCAGATGCTCAGTAAGGATAATAATATAGCGGAAACTTTCATTAATAAACATAAACATTTAAGGCAATGTATAACTAAAAAAATCCTTTTAAACTTAAACTCCAGCATAATATGGAAAAGTTAAAATGAAATAATTCCATTTACTTATTCACATGGATATTCTACTAGTCGAATAATCAAATGCAATATCAATAACCACTTTCATAATGATGGAATTCATAATTCCAGACTATCATAACTACATAGTCAAGGCCTTGTGACAAAACTACAAATAATATTTTGTCAAGGCCCTGTTCCAAGACACTAGTTTGTCTCATGAGACCTACCGATGCATCGAGGATCTATAGAGGGCTACACCCGTCACTTATTAAGTCCAATGAATTCCTCATATGAATAGGTTTAAACTTAACATAAACATTTGTATTAAAACTAGCTTACGAAATGTCATTAATTTCTATGTAAACCATGAATGGTATAAAAATAACATATCCACAGTCAATCATATCACAAATCCTTCAATAAAATATGGATGTTTTGAATCATAATAAATCAACTTCAAATAAGCTTAAAATCCATCAAAGGATGTTGGCATAGATTAAATCAAAACTATTTGATAGAAATATTTCTTTTTTAAAAATCATTTATAAGTCACATAATTATAAAATAAAACATTTACGTTGAAAATATTCTTATAATATTTTAAGGTAAGCTTTGATGATTTTATAACGTTGGAAAATAGCCACACCCACCGTATAAGTTAAAAAAAACATTCTTACCTTAATTTTATTGAAAAGATAAAAAATGACATTGTTTGGAAACCGACAGAAATATTACTTTATAAAAATCTTAGAAAAATTCAACAAGGGTAAAAATTTCTTTAAACCATTGTCTATAAAATATTAATAATTATTTGAAATACTTTTTAAGAAACATGGAAGTGGATGATAAAGAGATCCCAAAAGATAATTACGTATAAACAACCTCAGATAATGAAGAGATTCTGAAATAAACCCTTAACATTTACTTTTCCTTAGTAGAGGGTAGGTTAACCTTCTGTATAGTAGTTAAATCATTGTTATTAAATTATAATAGAATCATACACATAAATATTATATGATATATGATATTTTAATATTCCTTTGTTGATAATATTTTAGTATTATCGTCGTCTCGTGTGTTCACTTTCTCATTTTCTTTTATAAGTTTTGTTTCATAAGTCATGTTTGTTATGGATTGGTTTTATCTTATTCATATCCCGAATGATATTAAGTCTTTAAACATTATTTTTAACCATCAAATTAAAATTATTCTTGAATGGATATGATGGGGAATGAATCTCATCATGTTCGTGGGGACAGTAGTACGTACGTACGCACGAGCGACAATATCATTTTTTTGATATTAAAATAATATATAATTGGATGGTATATCATATATACATAATCATTATCATGTTATATTTATTATCTATATCAATTACACATTATTATCATACCCATCCAAATAATAATGTATTGAATAACAATTACACCATGACGTGGAGACGGTAGGTTGTACATACGCACGTATGGTGACATGTCATTCAAAGGATGGATAGAATACTGAATATTATTGTACCATATTTATAATAACATCAAATTATATAGAATATACAGGATTTATTATTTTATAATGGTAATAACAAATAAAGAAGAAATGGAAGAAGAAAGCAACTTGAATGAGGGTGGTGAAAACATTACCTGTTCTTTGGGTTCTTCCTTTTGATTTGATCAAAAGGGCTCCTTAGGATGGCTTTATGATCAAATTAAGGCCTGTATGTTGAATTTATTGAAGTTGAGAGAGTATTTTTGCAGGTTTTGGCCGAACCAAAAGGCTTTTTGAGTATTAATTAGAGGGAAGGGGGAGTTCCCTTTTATAAGAGGGTTGAGGGGCACCATAGAAAAGCAAGAAATATTATTTTATAATAAATTAATATTCAGTTTATAATGGCCCCAAAGTGTATTATTTAAAGGTTAAGGTGGGGATAGGTCTAAAAACACTCAAAAAATAGGTTTTATACATGTTTGGAGCACAATAGTAACCTTATCATTTAGTTTTAACTCTTAGTTAATTAGTTTGACATTTACCATGTCACTCTTTATTTTTATATTATATAGTTAATAAACATACTATATATATACAAGAGACCCCCAAGTGGTCCATTAATGATACACCTATCATTACATAAGTCTTTTTTCTGAACCTTAGATTTTTAGGAATAGAATATCAATTAATAATATAATATTTTTTTTAAAAACTCATTTTTGTCAATTTTGACACTATTCAATAATTGATTTTTTTAAAGTCATAATAACTTTATTAATTCAAAATAAATTAATTTAAGAAATAATAACATGTCATATTAACTAATAAAATTCGTGTATAGCATAAAAACTTTCAAATTATATTTATTTTATCATTTGTAATACTAATTATTTGATACTTTCATTAATAAGGAAAATACTTCATTATTATTGTGTAATAAATAAATTTAATTATTCAATGTCTAAAAATTATAAATAAAATATCATTATGTTGGAAATATTTTCATATTTGTAATGAATATTTATAGTCTAATATATAATATATATAACCCTATCTAATTTTTTTTTTGCTAAAAGATATATGCTTATGTCATTTTTTTAATTTACTTTAACTTAATTAATATAATGTGTCATTATCACTTACAAGTGGATCCATGGGGTCCCAAAATCTACCCAAAGATGACCATGGTTGGACATGAATAAAAAAAGCATTAGGAAACATTTTATGGAAATTTATTATTATTATAATATTATTTGTTTCCCCATATTTACCAGATTTACCCTTTAACCATGGTAAATAAAATATTTACCGAAGTAATTATTCAAAATGTCTAAAAATAAAAGTTACCTATTTACACAATTTGAAGATTGTGATTATAAATATTGAATGCATTTTTCTAAATTCAAAACACAGAAGTGGCAGAAATTAATTTAAAATTAATCCCCACTGTCAAAACAAAAAGTGTGTTTTTATGAAATATTAACTATCAAAAGATTGGCACAAACTTATGTCTAGTTTAAATGTAAAATTATGTCCAATGACCAACATTGTATTAAATGGTAAAAATATATTATAAATATACTTTAAAATAAATCAAATTAATAATTTATCACTATTAATTATTTTGATTAAAAAAGTTGTTTTTAATTAAAATTTAGTAATTTTAACTATTCATCAAAATATAAAAGTTATCCGAAAAGTACCAAAATTTCACCCTAAGCTAATTTTAATATTCTAAAACCAAAAATGTAGTCAATTTTGAAAGAAAATATTTATAAAATTTTAAAATGTGGGTATTACTATTCATAACGGCTACATTGATTGGTCGCAGTGTGTTAGAATCTCGAAGTTGCGTACAATGCAAGCAATTGCATTATTGAAAAGGAAACGTACTGTGGAAGCTTGGGATGTTACATTATCCCCTCCTTGAAATAAATTCATCCTCAAAATTTCTAGAAAATTATTGTATAAGAATACTTGGGTGGTTCTTCATCATAAGTTCCTCGGGATCCCATGTTGCCACTTCAATCTTATGGTTCCTCCATAGAACTTTTGACAGACGAGTCGTCCGGTTTCCCAGCACTTTTTCTCTCATATCAAGAATCCCAATGGGCTTTTCGCAATAAGATATATAGGGTTCCAGTTCTACTTCCTCATAGGTGAGTACATGCATTGGGTCAGGCATGTATTTTCTCGACAGTGATACGTAGAACACATCATGATCTTTGGAGAGACATGGCAGCATTGCAAACTGGTAAGGAACATCCTCAATTTGTTCTAGAATTTCGAAAGGTCCTATATACATGGGACTCAATTTACCATTCTTTCCAAAACATATAACGCCCTTCCATGGAGAAACCTTTAAGAAAACATGATATCCTACATGAAATTCCAAATATTTCCTTCGGTTATAGGCATATCTCTTCTTCATACTCTGAGCTGTTTTGATGTGGTTTTGGATTACTTTCACCTTTTCCATTGTTTCCTCCTCCTGTTCTGGGCCTATGAGTTTTCTTTCACCAACATCATCCCAATAGGTTGGTGTGTGATATCTCTTTTCCATATAACGCTTCATATAGTGCCATCTGAATACTTGAATGGAAGCTATTGTTATAGGGAAATTCTACCAGAGGAAAATATTGATCCCACATACCCTGAAAGTCAAGTAAGAAAGATCTCAACATTTCTTCTAAAGTTTGAATAGTATGTTATAATTTTCCATCTATTTGAGAGTGGTAAGAAGTCCTCAAATGAAGTTCAGTATCCAGGTATTTTTGAATACTTTTCGAGAATCTTGATGTAAACGGGGATCACAATCCAAAACAATTGATAGGGGTACTCCATGAAGTCTCACAACTTCATTAATGTAATGTCTTTCTAGACGTTCAGGTGTTAAATCTACTCTTATAGAAAGAAATTGTGATAAATTGGTAAGACGATCAACAATTATACATATTGAATCATTCTTTCTAAGAGCCTTTGTTAGTCCCATGACAAAGTCCATCGTGATATTATCCCACTTCCACTTAGGTATGGGAAAAGGATGCAGGACTCCTCCAGGCTGTTTCCTTCTAGCTTTCACTTATTGACAAACAATACATCATGGCACAAAATCAGCAATCTCCCTCTTCGTGTTATCCCACAAAAAATTTTCCTTTAAATATCTATACATTTTGTTTCTCCCATGGTGTATAGAGAAATAGGAACTATGTGCATCATCAAACAGTTAACTTTTTAGAATAGGTATATTGGGAACACATGGTCTGTTCCCAAATTTCAAAATTCCATCTTCATACACAAAGTCACTCAATCTCCAATCATTAACAGCTTTAATCTTCTTCTGAAACTCTTCATCATCAGTCTAAGAACTCTTAATCATTTCTAGTAAAGATGGTTTTAAAACCATTTGAAAAAGCATTAATGTTTCACCTTCCATAGTTATTCCCAGGTCCATCATCACCAGATCCATGAAAATATGATCCCATTCAATTCTCATATTTTTCAAAACTCCATTATCTTTTCTACTTAGAGCATATGCCACCATATTTTCCTTCCCTGAGTGGTAGTGTATCGTGCAATCATAATATTTGAGTAATTCAAGACATCTACTTTGCCTCATGTTGAGTTCTTTTTGTGAGAAAATATAATTTCAACTCTTGTGACCAGTATAAATCTCACATTTTCACCATAGAGGTAGTGTCACTATATCTTCAAAGCCAAGATCATTGCTGCTAACTTGAGATCATGAGTAGGATAGTTTTTCTCATTATTTTTTAACTGTCGTGATGCATAGGCAATAACCCTATCATTATGTATAAGGACACAACCAAGTCCATTCTTCGATGAATCACTATAAATAATGAACCAATCACTCCCCAATGGTAGTGTCAATATAGGAGAATTTACTAATCTTTTCTTCAGTTCTTCAAAAGATTCTTCACAGTATTTTGTCGAAAAAAATTTAACCCCTGTACGTGTGAGATTTGTTAATGGGTTAGCCAACCGGGTAAAATTCTGGACGAAACGTCAATAATAACCTGCTAAAATAATAAAACTACATACCTCAGTTATACTCTTTGCTGTGGGAAATTCATAGATTGCTCTTATCTTAGAAGTATAAACAACAATTCAATCCATAGAGACAATATGGCCAAGAAAAAAAACTTCTGAAGCTAGAATTCACACTTGCAAAACTTCCCATATAATTCATGTCTTCTAAGAGTCTTCAATATAATGTGCAAGTTATTTTGACGATCTTCGTAGATTTTGGAGTATACCGAGATATAATCAGTAAATACCACTACAAATTCATCAAGGTATTCCTTGATAACTCTGTTCATTAGATCCATGAAAACGGAGGCTGCATTAGTCAGCCCAAAAGGAATTACTGTAAACTCGTAATGCCTGTACCTGGTTCGAAATGCAGTCTTCTAAATGTCTTCCTTCTTCAAACACAACTGATGGTATCCAGATTGAAGGTCAATCTTTGAAAATTATTTACCACCATGCAGATTTCAAATAAATAATTAATGCGAGGTAGGGGATACTTGTTTGTTATTGTCATAGCATTGATCTCCCAGTAGTCAATGCACAACCTCATAGATCCATATTTCTTCATAACAAAAAGGACAGGGGCTCCCCATGGAAAAACACTAGGGAGAATAAATACCTTATCACTCAATTAATCTAGTTTTTTCTTTAGTTCAATTGATTCCACAGTGGCCATTCTAAAAGGAGTCTTCGATATAGGCCTTGAATCAGGAATAAAATCAATAGAAAACTCAATTTCTCATTCAGGAGGATATCCAGGTAAATCCTTCAGAAACACTGTATCACCTGAGACTTTTATGTTATATAAATAACCAAAGAAATATTTTTCTATACAACACTTTCTTGGCTTGCTTTACACGAAATGGCGACCTTCCTCGATAGCTTGTGTCATACGCAATACCAAGTTTCACTAAACAACGATATGCTATTAAAATATTATTAAAACTATCCATTATGAATAGTAATAACCACTTTTTGAAATTTTATAAATTTTTATTTTTCAAAATGAACTTCATTTTTGGATTCGGAATATCGAAATTAGCCTAGGGTGAAATTTTGGTATTTTTCTGAAAACTTTCAATTTTTGATGAATAGTGAAACCACTAAGTGGTAGTTAAAAAACTGAATTTTTCATAAAACATAATTTTACCACTTCTGTGAGTGGAATTTCAAAAATCCAAGAGACAAGGTTAATTTCAGTAAGTAAAATGTGGTTCAATGAGATGAAAATATTTTTTTGGTGAATAGTAACTTTTTACTTTTTTTTACCACGGTTAAAAGTAAATAGGGTAATTAAGGGTAAAGATGATATTATTATTACCCTAACACATGTCATTATTCTATTGGACAAGTGTAATTCGACTAAAAACAAACTTAGGAATAAAATATGACCATTTAGGCCCACTTGGATTAGATTAGGACATTTATTATTAATTTATTTAAAGAATGGTTAAAATAGTTAAAATCAAAGTTTAATAAGTAAATAATTTTTAATATGGGGTTATACATAAGATAAATTAGACTATAAATATTCATTAGAAATATAAAAATATTTACTACATAATGTTATTTTATTTGTAATTGTTAGTCATTAAATAATTTTATTTATTTATGACACAAAGATGATGCAGTAATTATCTTATTAATGAAATATTGACATAATTAATGTTATAAACACCAAATTAAATGTAATTTGAGACTTTTTATGAATTCCAATAATTTTATAGGTTAATATGACATGTTATTATTGATTTAATTAACTCTTTTAGAACTAATCATTCTGTTATGAGTTTCACAAAAATCAATTACTAAATAGTGTCAAAATAGACATAAAATATTTTTTTAAAAAAAATTTATATTAGTAATTTTTATTTTATTCCCAAAAATCTATGTTTCGGACAAATAACTTATATAAGGTTATATATATTAATACAAGACAACATGGGGGTCTCTTGGATGTATATGGTATGTTTATTAACTATATAATACAAACATAAAAAGTGACATGGTAAATGTCAATCTAATTAACTAAGAGTTAAAACTAAAAGATAAGGTTAATATAATGACCTAAACTTGTCTAAATTCTATTGGATGAGAGGATTTCGACCCATTCACACCTTATCTTAGAAATATATCAATTTGGAGCTATTTAAAACCGAACTTGACTTTATAATAAAATAATATTTTTTGTTATTCCAAAGGTGCCCCTCTCCTCCCTTATAAAAGGGCACCTCCTCCCTCTCTTCCTCACACAACTTTGAGCCTTCAAGCTCGGCCCACCCCTGCAAATTTATTATCTCCACTTCCCTAGAGACATCCTAGAGGTCTTGATATTCTTCAAAGACCAATTTTAGTGCCCTAAAAGAAGGTCTCAAAGAAGCACTTCAAAGAAGAGGTAATGTCCGTTACCGATTCTTTCATCTTTATATCTTCTTCCACTTATTATTCTGTAGTTGTTTCATTATGAAGTAATAAAATCAGTATCACTCATATACTGATATGTTATTATAAGTATGAAACAACCCTATTTCACCATCTATCCATCCTACGGAAAAAGAAATCACCGTGTGTGCGTACGTACAGAATACCGTCCCCACGCCGTGGTGTAATCTATTTTCCACCACCACCTTACATGGATGGGTATAATGGTGTAAATAATGACTATATATGACTATTATAAAGTAATACGGATTCTGAAATAGCATTGATACACTCTAATACAATTCCATGATCATAGGAACGATATCATCACTCGTGCGTACGTACGGAATACCGTCTCCACGATGTGATGCGACTCGTTCTACATGATCTTCATTTACTAATGATTATATAAATGAATTGAATGAATGAATATGATATATATTACACTAATACCATTTTTTAAATGAGGTATCTATAATCTAAAGTTAAATAAGAATTTATTCGACAAGACACGCATACGAACAAAAAGCTATAAACACCCGAATAACAAGTAGCAATGAAATATTACTACTAAGAAGCTAAGAATATGACCATATATGATATCATAAAAATAAGTATGATTCTGGAATAAGTCAATAACATTATTTAAATCATTATACAGGAGGTTCAGACACTTACGAAGCAAAACATACATAAGGTAAGGGAAATCTCACAATCTCATTTTTATCCGAGATTGTTTATACTTTAGTATTTACTAGGGTGTATTTTATCATCCACATACATGTTTCCTAAATATTTAATAATATTTCCATTCACCTACAATTTTCTAAATCCTATTCTAACTTTCAGTGAGTTTTTAGTAAAAGATATGAAAGGAATCTTTTGTCATTTTTCGTACGAGGTACTTTTTTTTACTTTTCCGACAAAAGTACGAGAAGAAAATTTTTTTTACTTATACGGCATGAATGGATTTTTAAAACATTATTTCCAAGAATATTCCTTTAAAATTTTTCAAGTTTATTTTTAATCAACTTCTTTTAGTTTAAAATTGTAAGACATGTTATGAATGGAAAATGTTTTTTAAGTGGAAAGGATATTTTCCTCAAGAATGGTGTTCCAGCGTTTTATAAAAATTATTTTCCATATAAGATAATAAAGGGTTTTGTTTATATCCCTATTATTACATGGATTTGATTATGTTGTGATGGAAATATTTTTATGAATTCCTTTATCTTATATGAATTGTTTTATGATGTCATGTTGTTTAAGAATCCCATTTTTTATGATATGATGTATGGTTTATGATTTTGTGGCACACATAAGAATGGTATAATTATGAGATGGGTGGGACCTATATATCCCTCCAATGCATTGGGTAAATATTTTATATCTCATGAGATAGACATCGCTGGAACAGTAGGTTATACCGGTTCAGTGAAATAGGACTGAAATGAGGAGTGAACTCGGTTCAGAAAGGGACTCTGTCTACTAAGATAGTCTTGGAAATGAGCCTTGACTAATAAGAAATGATTCCCTAGGATTATGTGTGTATGCAACAAAGTTTCATGTTTTAAGTTATGATTATTGTGATTACATTTCACTGCCATGATTTATCCCATGTTATGAAATTATGATCTCTTTTGCAGGTTAAGATTTCCAAAAGTTATGTGCTTATGTATATGATGTGATTGATATTTGTTTTGTTTACCCTTATTGAGCATTTGAGCTCACCCTTTTATGATTTCTTTTCGCCGGGATATAAAGAATGGTTTTAGGTAAAAAAAGAAAGATCTTTATGGGATATGTTGAAGATCTTTCACCATGATTAGATGATTACATTCTGAGTTTCCAAAGAAACTAAACTATTACGGTCTTTGTGTGTGTGTTTTTGTTATGTACTAAGTATTCCGAAAAAGTAATGTAATGTACATGTACGTAAAACTTCGGGTCATTATAGTTGGTATCAGAGGAAAGGTATAGTAAACCTTTGGAATCTAGGATGCGGAAGCCTTAGTAAGAACCCTAAGGATAAGTCTAAGCATAGAACATAATCTTAGTGTTTTAGAAATGGCCATGAATAACCTAGGATAAGACCTTAAGTGTGAAATCTTATTCTTGATTATGTGGTTTTCCTATTATAATTAGTGTTGCTCACACTATTCTTCTTGGTTTTAGTCAATGGATGGAACCCAAAGGGACCGCGTTAATGCGGAATGCGACGGGCAATGCAATGATTGTCCCCCTGAGCAACCAAACGTTATGGGAGCTGGAATACAAAATCTTGTAGCCATGATCACACAACTTTCTCAAGTTATGATTCATGCAGGACTTCCAAACGAGCAAAGAAAGGAGCAACATTCTGTTGCATCCTTCATGAGGCAGCGTCCACCTTCTTTCAGTGGGTCTACTGATCCATTAGTTGTTGAACAATGGATTAGTACTACTGAAAAGATAATTTCAGTTCTTCAATGTTCTAAACATGATAAAGTCATCCTAGTAGTGTATCGTTTGGAAGGAGATGCTGATCAATGGTGGAATCTTATTAAGAATACTATGTAAAGGGATGAAATTGAGTCCATGGAATGGGACGAGTTCAAGAACTTATTTTTCAATAAGTAAATCCCTCGTATTCTTCGAACAAAGATGGAGAAAGAGTTTCATGAACTGAAGCAAAAGGATGATGAATCTGTTGGTACCTATGAAGAAAATTTTACAAGACTTGCAAGGTACGCTTCTGGTATTATTATCCAACATAAGAGTAAGATCGATCGATTCTTTAGTGGCTTAAAACCAAGTCTTCGAAGGGCCTTAGCCATAAGGGACTTCAATAGCTACGAGGAAATCATTCGATGTGCTCTCAAAGTTGAGATGGAGATTGGAGTAGCCCATCAGTCATATGGGTTTGATAAGAAGAGGAAAATGGAATTCAAAGGTAAATCTAAAGAGCACACTAAAAAGAAGATGAGCTTTCCCTTATGCTCAAAGTGTAGAAAGAAACATGGATGGAGTTGACGTAAAGGGACAAGTAAATGTTTCAAATGTGGAAAGGAAGGTCATCACGCATTTGAAAGCCACGATGATGGGAAGAATATGTCTAATGATGCAAACAAAAGAAGGGATACATAGAATGAACCTACTACACTTCAATGTTTCAAGTGCAAGGATATGTGGCATTATGCCAATAAATGCCCTAATCTAAGGGTTGATGATGATGGTCGACGTCAACAAACTCTTAAGGCTAAAGACAAAGGAAAGTCACATGCAATTTCTTTCAGCGATGTGGAGTACGATAATGATGTGGTGAAAGGTACACATACCATCCACTCTAAAGTAGAAAATGTTTTATTTGATTCTGGATCCACCCACTCTTTTATTTCTGAAGAATTTTCTAAGGGTATCACCATATTACCTCAACAATTAGATGTTGAGTTAGCTGTGACAACACCTAATGGAACAACAGTCGCATCAAAAGTTTATAATTCTTCTCCGATCGAAGTTTGTGGTAAAGTGCTTCCTGCGAATCTTGTGATCCTTCCTATAGTGGAATTTGATGTGATTCTTGGAATGGATTGGATTTCTTTATATGGAGCTCATATAAATTGCAAAATAAGGTAAGTCACATTTCATATTCTAGATCAATCTATGATCGTCTATCAATGCAAGGATGAACATAACCTTCTAGTGGAAATTTCTTCCATTTTATGGGTATTGATTCCACTAAATGGAGGTTATTTATCTCAAATGGTTTGTGAGAAACTCACGATTAAGAATATGCCCATTGTACTGGATTTTGATGATGTCTTTCCGGAGGAATTACTGGGTCTTCCACCAAATCGTGAAGTTGAGTTTTCAATAGAACTCGTACCGGGTGCTTTGCCTATTTCAAAGATACGTTATAGAATGGCCCCAATTGAGTTGCAGGAATTGAAGAAGCAACTCCAAGAGAATCTTGATAAGGGATTCATACACCCTAGTGCGTCACCTTGGGGAGCACCTGTTCTATTTGTTAAGAATAAAGATGGATCAATGAGACTCTACATTGATTATCGAGAACTTAACAAGATCACTATCAAGAAAAAATATCCTCTCCCACGCATTGATGACCTATTTGACCAACTACGCGGAGCTCAATACTTTTCCAAGATTGATCTTCATTCAGGGTATCATCAATTAAGGGTTAAAAGGGAGGATATACCAAAGACAGCTTTCCGTACAAGGTATGGACACTATGAATTTATAGTGATGCCATTTGGTCTTACTAATGCCCCTGCTATCTTCATGGATCTGATGAATAGAGTCTTTAGAGACTATCTTGATCAATTTGTGGTAGTCTTTATAGACGATATTCTTGTCTATTCAAAGAGAAAGGAAGAACATGAAGATCAATTGAGAATTATATTGATGACCCTGAAAAAGGAGAAGCTTTATGCCAAATTTACCATGTGTGAATTTTGGCTTCAAAAAGTTGCATTTTTGGGTCACATAATCTCAAAAGAGGGGATATCTTTGGATGCAGCAAAAACAGAGGTTATCGAAAGATGGTCGAGACCAACAACAGTAACTGAGATCCAAAGTTTTCTTGGTTTGGCTGGATATTATCGATGTTTTCTGAATGATTTTTCATGATTATCTAATCCACTCACCAAGTTGACTCAGAAAGGAGTTAATTTTGTTTGGACGGAGGAATGTGAAGAGAATTTCAAGGAGTTGAAAAGAAGTCTATCCAGTGCACCTGTGCTCACACTGCCTTGTAGTGGAGAAAGGTTTGTGATCTACAGTGATGCATCCAAGAAGGGATTGGGGTGTCTTCTTATGAAAAATGATATGGTGATAGCTTATACCTCACGACAGTTGAAAATCCATGAGAAAAATTACCCAACACATGATTTGGAGTTAGCTGCAATAATCTTTGCATTAAAGATTTGGAGGCATTACCTTTATGGTGAAAGGTGTGATATTTATACAGATCATAAAAGTTTAAAGTATATTTTCACACAAAAGGAGCTGAATACGCGTCAAAGAATATGGTTGGAGCTTATTAAGGATTACGACTACTCAATCCATTACCACCCTGGGAGAGAAAACAAGGTGTCAGATGCATTAAGTCGACAAGACCATGCTAGTTTATCCATGATGAGGATCACAAAAGATCCAATATTTATGGATTTACAAAGGATGGATCTTGGAATTATAATGGAAGGGGAAAATTCTTATCTTTCTCAAATGAATGTTCAACCATCTATACATGTGAAGATTAAAGAGGCACAGAAAGAAGATGTCGAGGTACAAAAAAAGGTGAGAAATGTTCCTGAATTCAACCTTGATTGTTGTGGGATAATAAAGTTTAGGAATCGGGTTTGTGTCCCTCCCATCCCTGAATTAAAGAAGGAGATGTTGGATGAGTCTCATAGTTCTTCATTCTCTATTCATCCTAGAAGCACGAAGATGTATATGGACCTGAAAGAGTACTTCTTGTGGGATGGCATGAAAAGAGATGTTGCTAAATATGTCTCTCGATGCTTGGTTTGTCAACAAGTTAAAGCTGAGAGACAGAAGTCTAAGGGGATATTACAACCATTACCCATACCCGAATAGAAATTAGAAAACATCACTATGGACTTTGTCACAAGACTTACTAGAACATCCAAAGGCAATAATGCTATCTTGGTCATAGTTGATCGTCTTACAAAGTCTGCACACTTCATTGCTATTAGAGAGGATTTCTCTCTGGATCAGATTGCCAGGATATATGTAAAGGAAGTGGTAAGATTGCATGGAGTACCACTTTCTATTATATCTGATCGGGATCCGAGATTTACCTCGAAGTTCTGGCGAAGTCTTCAGCATACTCTGGATACCGAGTTGAGTTTCATCACTGGTTATAATCCTCAGACAGACGGTCAGTCTGAGAGAACAATTCAAACCCTAGAAGGTATGTTGAGAGCTTGTTCTATGGATTTCAAAGGTGGTTGGGATCAACACCTACCTTTGGTGGAATTTTCTTATAATAATAGCTTTAACTCCAGTATTCAGATGACTCCTTATGAAGCTCTCTATGGAAAGAAATGCAGGACTCCAACTTACTGGGATGAAGTTGGGGAAAGAAAGCTATTAGGACTTGATCTCGTTGATGAAATGGCAGAAAAGGTCAGATCTATTCAACAACACATAAGAGCAGCTCAGAGTCGACAGAAAAGTTATGCTGACAACTGAAGAAAAGACCTAGAGTTTGAAGTGGGTGATAAAGTGTTCTTACGAATATCTCCCTGGAAGAGGGGTATGATATTTGGAAAGAAGGGGAATTTGAGCCCTAGATATAACGGTCGTTTCGAAATACTGGATCGTGTTGGGATGTTAGCTTACCGATTGGTGCTTCCACCGAATCTCTCTCAAGTTCACGATGTGTTCCATTTATCTCTCCTGAGAAAGTACATTCCTGATCCTTCACATGTACTCAGCTCAGAAGTTGTACCGCTGGAGCAAGATCTTTCTTATGAAGAACAACTGATAAGGATTCTGGATCGTAGCAAAAAAGTCCTATGAAACAAGACCACTCGATTGGTGAAAGTTTTATAGAGGAACCACCAATTAGAAGAAGCTACATGGGAGCTTGAGGATATGATGAGGGAGAGGTATCCTCATCTGTTTGTTACAAAGTGATGAATTTCGAAGGCGAAATTCATTTTAAGGGGGGTAGAATGTAACACCCGAGACTTTTATGTTATATAAATCATCAAAGGAATCTTTTTCTACACAAAACTTGCTTGGCTTTCTTTACACGAAATCACGACCTTCCTCAATAGCTTGCGTCGTACGCAATACCGAGTTTCACTAAACAATGATATGCTATTAAAATATTATTAAAACTAGCTGTTATGAATAGTAATAACCACTTTTGGAAATTTTATAAATTTTATTTTTCAATATGGACTTCATTTTTGGATTCAGAATATCGAAATTAGCCTAGGGTGAAATTTTGGTATTTTTCTGAAAACTTTCAATTTTTGATAAATAGTGAAACCACTAAGTGGTAGTTAAAAAACTGAATTTTTCATAAAACATAATTTTACCGCTTTTGTGAGTGTAATTTCAAAAATCCGAGAGACACGGTTAATGTCAGTAAGTAAAATGTGGTTCAATGAAATGAAAATAATTTTTTGGTGAATAGTAACTTTTTACTTTTTTACCACGATTAAAAGTAAATAGGGTAATTAAGGGTAAAGATGATATTATTATTACCCTAACTCATGTCCTCATTCTATTGGACAAGTCTAATTCGACCAAAAACAAACTTAGGAATAACATATGACCATTTAGGCCCACTTGGATTAGATTAGGACATCTATAATTAATTTATTTTAAGAAGGGTTAAAATAGTTAAAATCAATGTTTAATAAGTAAATAATTTTTAATATGGGGTTATACATAAGATAAATTCGACTATAAATATTCGTCAGAAATCTAAAATGATTTCCTACATAATGGTATTTTATTTTTAATTTTGATACAGTAAATAATGTAATTTATTTATGACACAAAGATGATGCAGTAATTATCTTATTAATGAAATATTTGCATAATTAATGTTATAAACACCAAAATAAATGTAATTTGAGACTTTTTATGAATTACACTAATTTTCTAGGTTAATATTACGAGTTATTATTGATTTAATTAACTTTTTTCGAACTAATCATTCTGTTATGATTTTCACAAAAATCAATTACTAAATAGTGTCAAAATTGACATAAAATATTTGTTAAAACAAATAATATATTGGTAATTGTTATTTTATTCCTAAAAATCTAAGGTTCGGCAAAATGACTTAGATAAGGTTATATATATTAATAAAACTCAACTTGGGGGTCGATTGGATGTATATGATATGTTTATTAACTATATAATATAAAAATACAAAGTGACATGATAAATGTCAATATAATTAACTAAGAGTTAAAACTAAAAGATAAGGTTAATATAATGACCTAAACTTGTCTAAATTCTATTTTATGAGAGTATTTTGATCCATACCTACCTTAGCTTCTAAATATATTAATTTGGATCTATTTAAAACCGAACATGACTTTATAATAAAATAATATTTTTAGTTATTCCAAAGGTGCCCCTCTCCTCCCTTATAAAAGGGAACCTCCTCCCTCTCTTCCTCACACTACTTTGAGCCTTCAAGCTCGGCCAACCCCTGAAAATTTCTTCTCTCCACTTCCCTAGAGACATCCTAGAGGTCTTGGTCTTCTTCAAAGACCAATTTTAGTGCCCTAAAATAAGGTCTCAAAGAAGCACTTCAAAGAAGAGGTAATGTCCGTTACCAATTATTTAATCTTTATTTCTTCTTCCACTTCTTCTTATTTAGTTGTTTCATTATTAAGTAATAACATCAGTATGACTCATATACTGATATGTTATTATAAGTATGAAATAACCCTATTTCACCATCTATACATCCTATGGAAAAATAAATCACCGCGCGTGCGTACGTACGGAATACCGTCTCCAGGCCGTGGTGTAATCTATTTTCCACCACCACCTTACTTGGATGGGTATAATGGTGTAAATATTGACTATATATGACTACTATAATGTAATACTGATTCTTAAATAGTATACATACACTCCAATACAATTCCACGATCATAAGAACGATATCATCACTCGTGTGTACGTACGGAATACCGTCTCCACGATGTGATGTGACTCGTTCTACAAGATCTTCATTTCATAATGATTATATAAATGAATTTAATGAATGAATATGATATATATTACACTAATACCATTCTGGAAATGAGGTATCTATAATCTAAAGAGAAGAATAAGAATTTATTCGACAAGACACGTAGAAGAACAAAATGTTATAAACACCCGAATAACGAGTAGCAATGAAATATTACTACTAAGAAGCTAAGAATATGACCATATATGATATCATAAAAATAAGTATGATTCTAGAATACATCAATAACATTATTTAAATCATTATACAGGATTTTCGGACACTTACGAAGCAAAACGGACCTAAGGTAAGGGAAATATCACAATCTCATTTTTATCCGAGATTGTTTATACTTTAGTATTTATTGGGGTGTATTTTATCATCCACATCCATGTTTC
This sequence comes from Viscum album, assembly GCA_963277665.1. Taxonomy (NCBI): domain Eukaryota; kingdom Viridiplantae; phylum Streptophyta; class Magnoliopsida; order Santalales; family Viscaceae; genus Viscum; species Viscum album. The sequence goes on from OY728129.1 coordinate 1,289,297,465, forward strand.
CTCAATATGTAATATTATTTCCATTCACCTACAATTGTTTAAATCCTATTTTACCCTTTGGTGAGTTTTTAGTAAAAGAAATGAAAGGAATCTTTTGTCATTTTTCGTACGAGGTACTTTTTTGACTTTTCCGACAAAAGTACGAGAAGAATGTTTTTTTAACTTATACGGCATGAATGGATTTTTAAAACTTTATTTCCAAGAAGCTTCATTTACATGTTTTCAAGTTTATTTTTAATCAACTTCTTTTAGTTTAAAATTGTAAGACATGTTAAGAAAGGAAAATGTTTTTGAAGTGGAAAGGATATTTTCCTCAAGAATGGAGTTCAAGTGTTTTATCAAAATTATTTTCCATCTAAGATAATAAAGGGTTCTGTTTCTATCCCTATTATTACATGGATTTGATTATGTTGTGATGGAAATATTTTTATGAATTCCTTTATCTTATATGAATTTTTTATGATGTCATGTTGTCTAAAAATCCCATTTTTTATGCTATGATGTATGGTTTATGATTTTGTGTCACATATAATAATGGTATCATTATGAGTTGGGTGGGACCTATATCTACCTCCAATTCATTGGGTAAAGATTTTATATCTCATGAGATAGACATGGCTGGAACGGTAGGTTATACCGGTTCAGTGAAACATGACTGAAACGAAGAGTGAACTCGGTTCCTAAAGGGACTTTGTCCACTAAGATAGTCTTGGCAATGATCCTTGACTAATAAAAAATGATTCTCTATGATTATGTGTGTATGCCACAAAGTTTCATGTTTTAAGTTATGATTATTGTGATTACATTTCACTGCCATGATTTATCCCATGTTATGAAATTATGATCTCTTTTACAGGTTAAGATTTCCAAAAGTTATGTGCTTATGTATATGATGTGATTGATATTTCTTTTGTTTACCCATACTAAGCATTTGAGATCACCCTTTTGTATGTTTTCTTTCCCCAGGTCAGGAAGAAGGTTATTAAGTAAGATATGCCAAAACGGACTATAGATATGATGAAATAAATGGGAGACAGTGTAGACGCTTTATGAACCAGTTGTTTATGTTTCCCAGTTTCGAGAGACACTATACCTATACGGTCCTTTCATGGTTTTGTTATATGTTGTAATAAGTATGCTTCAATTTTGAAGTATTAACAATGTATGTAATGTATGGGTTGTTATAAACACATATACATATACTTTCACAATTGGTACATCCCCAATTTGAACATTCCTTTCCTCACCCACAGTTATTTCATTATCTTCCACCCTGATAATTTAATTTAGTTGAACTACTAGGGGTGGATTAAGTTAAGAATCAAGTGTTGAAAATTCTGCTCTAAAGATAAGGTGTTCCTTATCATCATCATCAAAAATTGTAACCTCCGTCTTCTTACAATAAATCTTCGCATCATGGTCCGAAATCCAATCCATACCAAGGATGCACAATCATAGGTATGAAGATGAGATCATCAGATAAAGAACATTTATATGCTCTAATGGGAACTAATTCACATAACATTGTAGCAATGATACTTCCATTAAGAGTTCTTACTGACAACTTCCTTGTTAAATCAAATTGGAAATATCTATTTTTTAGAAAATTGGGAAGATATGAAACAATGTGATGATCCCGAATCAAATAATGCATTTTCTAAACTTGAGGAAACCATTAAATTACCTGCCACCATGTCTTTCGGATATTCTACCTCAGCAGTAGTGATAGCATAAGCCTAGCCTTGATCCCTTGGCCTTTTTTGAGGTAAGTTTCCCTAATGCTTAGTACATTAATTTTCATAATGTCCTATCTCCCTGCAATTTTAGCACTAGATATTGGTAGCTTCCTTCTTCCCCTTGAAATCACGAGCTTGGTGGCCCTTTTCACCACACATGTAACCGAATCCCATTCATTTTAAGAAAGTACCTAGATGTTTCTTCCCACATTTACTATAGGATGGATATTAAACTTTTCCCTTTATTCCCCTTATTTCCATCTCCAGATTGATCAGAAGATCTCTTCTTCTCTTGCTTTGCTTTAAATTCATAAGACTTAGAGAATTATTTTTCTGTCTTGAAAGAAAAAGAGACAATATCTTCTTATGGAAAAAAAGATTATGAGACTAATGCTCGACAAATAATGGTTTTAACCTATCAAAGAAATGATCAATATTACTTCTTGGGTTATGTATATAATCTCCAGTATTCCTTGCTAATCTTGTAATGTTAGCATCGTACTTTTGGACATTCTCATCCTCCTTTTGTCTCAAACTCATAAATTGGCTTTCCATATATGCTCGATGGTCATGAGGAAAGTATTTTTATAAGAAAAGATCTTTTAACTCCCTCCATTCCAAATTTTATATTTCATCATCTTCATTCGTGTTTTGAATCAATGACCACCATTCATCTATATATCCAGTGAGGCGGTAAACTGCCATGAAAGTTTTTTCGCTTTCACTACACACCAAGGCATGGAATATTTTCTCTAGGGAATTTTTCCAATGCTCAGCTAATTAGGGATTTGTACTCTAATTGAATGTTGGTCGTTGTTTCCTCATGAAGCGATCTAACATTGATCCTCCATGATGCAGATTAGGGTGCTCCATTCGGGTAGGGTTATCATTCATAACCTGAGTGAGTTGTCTCAGTATGGTGATTAGCTGATCAGCACCAGTTGCATCACCAGCACCACTACAATTATCTTGAGCAGGAGGGTAATCCCTAAATAGAGTGTGTTCATTGATACAGTTTCTAGTTCTTCCACTATGCTCTATTTCTAACCAATGGCATACACTAGATTAGTTTATGAATCATAATACAAAAATCCAAACTTGTAGAAAACTTAACATAAATGGAACAGTTTATTGATATAATCCATAATCATAAAAATGTTTTCTATGATAATTATATACTCATAAACCCTTCATAATGTTTTGTAATGAAAATGATAATTATCTTAGGCATATCTCTTATGAGTGTTGTAACCAAGAGTGCAGCAAGGCTTGTTGTCGTGCACCAGTTCCCGTTCGAGTCTAGCTCAAAGCGGTGTTTTCAGGTTTTACCCATAAGTACATATGTTCCAGAGCCACCTCTACCTGCTTGTATCCAGACAGGGATGTACTTCTTATAAAACTCAAAAAATCTCCACAATAACAAAATTCTAGGAAGTTATTCTATACAAATCCTCAATGTATCTCTTACGGTTGTGTTCTCTAATCAGAGTTTATCTAAATCTAGATCCCAAGGTTTGTACTAAAAATCCTCGGATACCAACTATAACGCCCTAACCCCAGTAACCCAGAGTCGGTGCATTATTATGTAACATTGGCATGATTACAAAAGATCATGTCTCGAAAGACCGATTAGTTTAGTAGCCTTGGAAATAATAGATACATTCATATGTCTTACATTGCATCATAATGTTAAAAAAACTACAACAACATCTTGTCTTCATATCCCCTCATAATATCCCTGCAGTTCATTCATAAAATACTTCTTCACCTACTAGGAAAAATTAAAACATTCATAGGTGTGTTCTCAGATGGTCAGTAAGGATAACAATATAACAGAAACATTCATTAATAAACATAATCATTTAAGGCAATGTATAACTAAAACATAAGCCTTTTAAACTTGAACTTATGTATAATATGGAAAACATAAAATTAAATAATTTCATTTACTTATTCACATGGATATTCTAATAGTCGAATAATCACATGAAATATCAATAACCACTTTCATAATAATGGAATGAGTAATTCCATGCTATCATAACCACATAGTCAAGGCCTTTTTCCAAGACTAAAAATAAGATTTTGTTAAGGCCTTATGCCAAGACACTAGTTTGTCTCAAGAGACCTACCGATTCATCGAGGAGCTATAGCGTGCTCCACCCGTCACTTATTAATACCAATGCATTCCTCATATGAACGGGTTTTAATATAACATAAACATTTGTATTAAGACTAGTATACGAAATGTCAACACTTTCTCCATAAACCATGAATGGTATAAAAATAACATATCCACAGTCAAACATATCACAAAACCTTCAATACAATTTGTTTGTTTTGTATCAATATAAATCAACTTTAAATAATCTTAAAATCCATCAATGGATGTTCACATAGATAAAATCAAAACTATTTGAGAGAAATGTAATTTTTTTAAATCATTTTAAAGTCACATAATTATAAAATAAATCATTTACTTTGTAAATATTCTTATAAGCTTGTAAGAGAAGCATCTATGATTTTACAACTGCGTAAAATAGCCGCACCCGCCGTATAAGTTAAAAAAGACATTCATACCTTAATTTTGTCAAAAAGGTTTAAAAGGACCTTGTTTGGAAAAAGAAAGAAAGATTCATTTATAAACATCTTATAAAAAGTAAACAAGGGTAAAAATTACTTTAACCCGTATTCTATAAAATAGTAAGAATGATTTGAAATACTTTTTTAAGAAACTTGGATGTGGATGATAAAGAGATCCTAGTAGATAATTACGTATAAATAACCTCACATAATGAAGAGATTTTGAAATAAACCCTTACCTTGTAATTTTCCTTGGTAGAGTTTAGGTTAACCTCATATATAATAGTTAAATCATTGTTATTAAATTATTCATAAATATGATATCATATATGATCTTTTAATATTTCTTTGTTAATAATATTTTAGTATTATCGTCATTTCGGGTGTTCAATTACTCGTTTTCTTTTATATGTTTTATTACATAAGACATGTTTGTTATGGATAGGTTGTATGTTATTCAAATCTAGAATGATATTAAGTCTTTAAACATTATTTTTAACCATTAAATGAAAATTATTTTTGAATGGATATGATGGGGAATGAATCTCATCGCATTCGTGGAGACGGCAGTCCGTACGTATGCGCGAGCGACAATATCATTTTTTTATATTAAAATAATATATAATTGGATTGTATATCATATATACAGAATCATTATCATGTTATATTTATTATTTACATCAATTACACATCATTATCATACCCATAAAAATAATAATGTATTGAATAACAATTACACCACAACGTGGAGATGGTAGGCCATACGTACGCACGTATGGTGACATTTCATTCAAAGGATGGATAAAATACTGAATATGGTAGTATGATATTTATAATAACATCACAGTATATAGAATATAACATAGTTATTATTTTATAATGTTAATAACAAATAAAGAAGAAGTGGAAGAAGAAAGGAACTTGAAAGAGGGTGGTGAAAACATTACCTCTTCTCCGGGTTCTTCCTTTTGATTTGATCAAAATGGCTCCTTAGGTTGGCTTTCTGATCAAAATAAGGCCTCTAGGTTGAAGAAAGGGATGTTGACAATGTATTTGGGCTGGTTTTGGCTAAACCAAAAGGATTTTATGGAATTAATTAGAGGGAAGACGAGTTTCCTTTTATAAGAGGGGTGAGGGGCACCTTAGGAAAAGTTAGAAATATTATTTTATAATAAATAGATATTCAGTTTCTAATGTCTCAGAAGTGTATTATCTAAATTTTAATGCGGGGATATCTCAAAAACCAGTCATCCAATAGGTTTTAGACAGGTTTGGGTCACTACATTAACCTTATCTTTTAGTTTTAACTCTTTGTTAATTAGTTTGACATTTACCATGTCACTTTGTATTTTTATTTTATATTGCTAATAAACTTACTATATACATCCCAGAGACCCCCAAGTGGTACATTAAGGATGAATATATCATGATATAAGTCCTTTGGCAGAATCATAGATTTTTAGGAATAGAATATCAAATAATAATATAATATTTGTTTTAAAAACTCAATTATGTCAATTTTGACACTATTCAATAATTGATTTTTTTAAAGTCATAAAAACTTTATTAATTCAAACCAAATTCTTTTAAGAAATCCTAAAAAGTCATATTAACCAATAAAATTCGTCTATGGAATCAGAACAATCAAATTATATTAATTTTATCATTTATAATACAAATTATTTGATTCATTAATTAATAAGGAAATTACTGCATTATTATTGTGTCATAAATAAATTTTATTATTCAATGTCTAAAAATTTAAATAAAAGACCATTATGCAGGAAATATTTTTATATTTCTAATTAATATTTATATTCAAAAATATAATATATATAACCTATGTAAAAATTGTTTTTCTAATATATATATGCTTATGGCATTTTTTTATTTACTTTAACTTAATTAATATAAAGTGTCATTATCACATACAAGTGGATCCATGGGGTCCCAAAATCTCCCCAAATATTTCCATGGTCAGACATGTATCAACCAATTGGGTTAGGACACGTTTTAGTGTAATTTATTATTATTATAATATTATTTGTTTACCCTTATTTACCGGATTTACCCTTTAACCATGGTAAATAAAATATTTACTAAAGAAATTATTCAAAATGCCTAAAAATAAAAATTACCTATTTACACAATTTGTAACTCCTGATTCTAAATATGGAATCCATTTTTTTAAATTCAAAACACAAAAGTGGCAGAAATTAATTTAAAATTAATTCCCGCGGTCAAAACAAAAAGAATGTTTTTAAGAAATAATAACTATCAAAAGATTGACACTTCCTTATGTCTAGCTTAAATGTGAAATTTTGTTCAATGAACAAAATTGTATTAAATGGTAAGAATATATTCTAAATATACATTAAAATCACACAAATTTGTAATTTATCACTATTTATTATTTTGATTAAAAAAGATGTTTTTACTTAAAAGTTTGTAATTTTAACTATTCATCAAAATATAAATGTTATCCAAAAAGTAAAAAAAATTCACCCCAAGCTAAATTAGATATTCCAAAACCAAAAATGGAGTCAATTTTTTGGAGATAAAATTTATAAAATTTCAAAAAGTGGGTATTACTATTTATAACGGCTACTTTGATTGTTCGTGGTGTGTTAGAATCTCAAAGTTGCGTACAATGCAAGCTATTGCATTATTCAAAGGGAAACATACCATGGAAGCTTGGGGTGTTACAATTATATATTAATTATTTTATTTAAGGCAATAATATTAATTTGGTTTTCTATAATTGGTTCATAAAATGAGACTCTATGTAGAGAGTCATAGAGTCCACATGGTGTTATCTACACCAGTCTCAGTTGAGGGTTGTTTTTTGTATTGTTTGGTGGATGTATATGAGTGATGGGTAGTAGTAGTAGTAAGTGTGAGATTTATTCTTGCTATATATATTTATATATCCATATGATGTTATATTAAAATTTAAATGGTTTTATTTTATATTTCAATTTATGGAAGATTTATTATGAAATGTAGCATTTTATAAGGTGGAGATCTAGTAAGTTGCATTTATTGTAGAGTAATGTTTTATTATGGGTGGTAGGAAAGTGGATCTATGTTTATCTCATCATGTAATTCATCATGTGAAATATTATGTAGGGTTTTTTCTGTAATATCTTGTAATTTCCATGTAAATTTATTTATATTTTTTGAAATTATTTCAAGACCACATGCTTTCACGACACCTGATTCTGAGGCCTAGTGAGACCAGAATGGAATTTTTTAATTTTATGTAAGATTTTTTAAGTAAACATGTTAGAATGTTTTTATAACATTTAAATTAGTACTCAGATAAAAAATATGAGGGCACCGTTGAACATAGAATATCAGGATTTACCTAGAAAGGATGTAACATCGGACTACAAGAGACAGATGAAAAACTTAATTTTCATACATTTCAGAAAATAATAAAATAAAATAAAAAGTTATTTTATTTTTCTTCCCTCATAGTTGAGATGAATATTGAGGTTCTACGGTGCGAATATGAGGCGCATTAATTGAATATAAGGAATGACTCATTTTTGTGAAACGTAATAGGTACATTGTTTCATTATTCAAATGACGTAATGAAGCGACGTTGTAGTGTAATGAAAACACTGCACCATGTTTTCATTTAATGGTTTAATATGTTGCAGATTTCAAAATTAAAACATGGAAATTCAATGACAAACCTATGGTAAGGATTCCCTCCAATGATAAACGACGAGCGCTGGAAGGATCGGTAGAGACATTGATGCTTTACGAAGAACAAGACTGGGAAGCAACAAACACCAACCAACCATGAATCCTCGAGGGTGGAGCACTTCAACTATGAATGTCAATAGAGGTAGGGGTTTAATTGTTTTATATTTTCCCCGTTATTATTCTAAAATAACGAACGTGGATCAACCCACAAATATTTTGAAATGTGGATCATGTGTTCTTGTAGGTGGGTGTCTTTCTTGGGTTTTGTTTAAGATATTTAATTATTTTTTTACAAAACTGTAATTCCAATATCCCCCCATATTTAAAACACTAACACTGAGGGTTCAGGCTGACATGAACAAGTCCTGAGCCCCTTATCTTACGTGTTCTTAATGGATGTAACATCGAAATGGAAACAAGGAGGATCTGAGGCCTTTTTATGAAACATGGGATCCCCAAGAGTCCATTGGATTAAGCGGTGTAAAGAACAGACTACCGCATCAGACCGGATGGTCTATGGAAAGACCCATCATTGCGTCAGAAGAGTGTCATGATCAACCAACCACGGCAGTACGGTAAGGACTGTCAGCTATGCCAGCATTTGGCTGCAGGTGGACGCAGCCACAAATATGTTGGGTTTTCATTAATGATCAAACTAGGTGTGTCTTTAATTTCAGTTGATAAATATTTAATGAAAACAATAGAGATACATAATTTAAGGTAACAGGTGCATGATTAAATGTAGATAGTATTCATTTAGATGATTATGACCCCTTGGGGTGATCATTTAGGGTTCACTAAGATGTATAATAATAGTTTTATGTTCTTTGTAAACTAATAGAGGTTTAATTAGGAAATGATCATGAAAATTTACCCTATATCCCAGATAAAAATTATATTCTACGTGCCATGATGATCCAATTTATTTTATATGGACAAATTTCATACTAGATATCTCTATATCCAGGTAAATGATGTGGATATCGTGAATACTAAAATTAGATGAAAGTATGTGAACTTTTAATTAATGGACAATTCATTCGGTTTCATAAGTGATCTATATGGGTTTTTGGGAATCATAAATTCCATATTCCATGATGACCTGATCCAGTTCATCATTTATCTTATCAAAGACATGTTAATCTAATTGAAGATAGCGATAGAGAATTATTAGTTCATTAGATTTTTCATGCCATTCCACTAACACCACCAGCTATACTAAATATCTTCCAAGTGAATATTCTTGATATGAGAGGGGTTTTTCCCATTAATTTGGTGTCTCATTAAGCTGTGCTAAAAACCCATAAATATTGAGGATGTTGTTTTTTGATAGAACCAATGATTGTTGCAGAGGTTCACATCTTCTGGTCCCTTTATGGTACTATTCATGGGTTTTATCAAACTTCTCATAAGGTTTTTCCCCACTTACAACCCATATTATTATGGAACACTATTTTATATGTATTGATATTTACAAAACTACATTTTCATTCCTAATTGATAATTTATCAATTTCTCCAGTGAATTAGTTGCCTATGTAGGGTGTAATGTCTAATATTTTCAATAATGTTTCTGATTTTTTATTGGAATTTTTCTTCATCTATTATTGCAAAGTGATCAATTATTTATCTTGTTAGTTATATAACCATGAACATAAGAATGCCTCTAATGATCTGAAACTTACTATTTTTCGTTTTATACTATGGTTATGCTATAATTACCTCATTTATGAGTTATTTGTGTTATATATAGAAATAAATATCATGATATTTAGATTTTATCAATTTAATTATTAATATAAACTAGGGGTGGTAGATAATGATTATTCAAGATTAGTTTTTTGAGATATCCTACCCCCAAAGAATTGGTAATGTAATTTTCTATGCACTGATTCTAAATTGGTAAGGACATATTTTTAGGGAGTCTTTTGATGTTGGGATAGGTATGGATGATTATCATGAGTTTTTTATTATAAATTTTTATCAATGAATATAATTTATTAAAAATATTGTGTTAGATGAAGGACATAGGTTTAATAAACCATAATATATTGAAAAATTTATTATCTTAACAAGACCATAATAAAATACCTATTAGGCATAATGTACTAAATATGAAGAACCACATTTAGAAATTTAAATTAAAAGGTTTCATATAAATAATATAAATTTCAAGATAAGTACATAAATTTTAGTAATGTGAAAATATTATTTAAAAGTTATGTTTTTTTCATAAAAATTATTTATTGATGATTTTTTTGAAAAAAAAATAAAATTAATATCATAAAATAATAGAAAATGTATTTGATAAATTTAACTTAATTTTAATAATCATCTTTAAAAAATGTATCCTATGGTGAAATATGGAATATTTTATAAGATGAATTATTTTTCAATGAATAATAAAAATACTCATTTTTAGTAAAAAATCAATTTTCATTTAATGATTCAATATGTTAATATTTTTAATTATTATAACATTTATGTAATTATAATTATATTTTTAATAATCTAGTTTTTAATTTATATCATTTTAATGATGAATTTCTATTCAAAAATATTTTATACTCATGAAAACTTATTCTTCAGAATACCATTTTTTCATCTCATTTGTGAGATTGATTTTAATTTAAACTATAAATATTCAATGAATATAATTAGATAAAATTTATTATAAATTATTAATCATAATAAATACTATTATATAATAATTTCATCAATATTACATGTTATGATGTGAAGTAAATATGTTAAATATTAATTACTATGGTTATGGATATACAAAGTTTATCAGGTGTCTAAATAAAAATATATGGGTTAAAATAGATTAAAACATATATAAATTATATTTTATATCGATACTTTTATCTAATAACCTATTTTATTCTGAAATAGTACATTTCTAATCAATTTGGAATCTGAAAATTGTTTTAATATTATGTTTTTGTAAAATTTCATTTCATTCTTCTCCCCAACATATAAAAGGGATCCAGAGTCATCTCATATTAAATGTTCCATAGATTTTTGGTTCATCCAATACATACCAATGTACCTTATATATATCCCTCAAAATTTTAATATTCAATGGTTTTATTATAAAAAATTCTTAAAAAAGCCTTTTGGTGAAAACCATTAGTGGGTTATCAAAGAAGATGTTTCTTTTTAGACCAAGAGTTTTTATTTTATATTATATCATCATCCATATCATTAAAATTTAATGTTAAAAAATTGATATTATATTATATATATATTCCATATAATTAGATGTCATTAAATTAATGTAATAACCTATAACACTCTCAAATTCCATCAAATGCTAAATAAATCCATCAATCGTGTGTACGATGAACTACCACATCATGAACTGATGTAATTAATTTTCCATCATTGCCATTCATAGATAGATATATTGATTTATTTCATGGATATATATGAAACTAATGAAAAAAGTTAATTTTTAAATCATAATATCATATTACCTTCTTACCATAAAATCTGTTAAAAATAATAACACATTTCATGTGTATTTATATTCAACTTTTCCCAAAGTGCGATGTGATAACTTATTCATTATATTTTAACATGGATAGAAAAAATTATAAATTTAATGAATTTATAAGATATATATTACAATAATATTATTATGGGAATGTAAATTCACATTTACCTTTCTTTGAATCCTACTATTGAAAGATGACAATAGTATTAATGTGTACATACGTCCTACCATTTCAATGAATTATATATTTAATTTTTTAAAATTTTAATTTTACAGGCTAATATAAAATTTTTATAATTAATATATGTTAAGTTTACAGGAATATTCTAATTATTAATATTATCGAAATTTAATAAATGTAAAATGGAAAATATTCCAAAACAAATCGTTTATGAAAAACAAATCAGTTATCGCCCAAAACATTAATTTTGTTCAATAAATATTAATAAAAATGGGATAAACGATTTATATAAATCATATACGGTAATATATATATGAATATGGTTCTATTATATATATATATAACAAGAATATATCTATTATAATGTGAGTATGAACATGGATAAAAAAATTTGAGACTCGATGTAAAGAATTTTCATCGCAATTTTATATTTATAAGACATGTGCCATATTTACAACATGTTTCTTTTGTGTAGATTATATATATCCCACGAATGTAATTCATTATTATTATATTGAACATTACGGTATGTACATATTTATTTATTTTACTTCTATATATGCATCTTATGGTATAATATTTACCAATGAGGTAAGTTTTTTATGATATAATTTCATTGCATATTGGGATTATCAAAGATTATGATTATAATGATAAAATATTATGATGTATCGCTAAATATCATCATGATTATTCATTTCCTATGGTTATTTATATATTTTACATGTTTTTCAATAATTTTCCTCTATTTATGTACTCAATAGTCATAAATATTTTTTTAAGTAAAAAATAAAATTTATTTCATTCGTCATTTGAATGTCGTCTATCTTAATTATCGATGTTTTCTAAAACTATTTTCTAGAATGTTCGTACTGTTTATTATAGTCATGAATTATCATTGATATGTATATTCCAATAATATTTTCCAATATTAAATTTGATGAATATTGTTTATCTAATATTTTTCAATATTTAAATTTTACATTTGTGCTTTCAAAATGGATAATATATTTTCATAAGGAATGTAATAATGAACTTTTTCTGGTATTTCTATTCATTATTGATGAAATATGGATGTCAATTTTTATTTATTTGGGATATTGTCTAATATTAGAATCTTTATCAATTCTTTGTATGTTTTATGATTATGATCAAACGGATTTTATGATACATATTTATTTCTTAAGGGTAGAGTCATAATTAATTGATGTAATAATTCAGAAACTAATCTATTTTCCAGGGGTATTCCTTCTTTATTTTTTCTAAAACCCATTTCATTTTGAAATTTTATGATATCATGAATGTATAATTATATTTTAGTGAAAATCTATATGATTTTCATGATCTCAAATGTAGTCCAGGAATTCTATATCACACCAATGTATTTTGTTAAGATTTATCTATACTAATTGAAACTTTAAAAGATTGTGGAGTGAGCATATTTAAATAAGGGACCTTGTCCACTATGATTTTATTGGATTTGAATCATTAATACTAAAATGGTTTAGACATTAAACCCATTCAACTATTATATTCTTTGAAAGTTTCCAATACTAATAAGGAAATTATTTTATATGATTTTTTATATTCTACAAATATGTGTGTTATTCCAATTTCAGACTCTCATGGATTTTTATTTTATTGTATTAAATTATGATCTATTTCTTATAAATATGATATTTTATTCACAAAAACTAATTTATTGATTAATATAATAATATTATGGTTTAAATAATTATTATCATGCTCTCATACCATTTTTCTATTGTTTTTTTATAATTGATAACTTCCTTGTATAGAATTGATGAGAATCTAATAACACACTTTCTTATGTTTCCTTTGACTTGGTGATGAGGAGAGGAATAAAGAACAATTTTTCCAATATAGTCTATAATTATGAATAATTTAGGGTGATATGATGTAGTTTACATATGAATTATTTTTATAAGTATCCATGATTCTAATGATACTATCATGTATTATTCGGTTGGGGATAATTATATTAGTTAATGAGTATTTGTCCATAAATATATGATATCATCATATAAAATATCCCAATTTATATAGTTCGTATCAGAGATAATGATGATAACTAATCATTGGTATCTCTATAATGTGAACATTGAAAAGAATGTGAATCTTTACTTAAATTATTTTGGAGGAAATAGATGCCACTAGGCATGGTGGTAATATTCATTCCCAAGAGGTGAATTCTTCCATAGGGTTCATTGATAGGTAAAAATTATATCCCACTAGTTATTTGTCAAAACTATTTTTTGGGTATTATTATAGGATTTTTTTAACCTTTTGAAACCCAGATTAGAATAATATAGTGATAACACTATGGATAATTCAAAGTATGGGAAATGTCCTAGAATTTTGGTGAAGGATAGAGTTATTTTCATCCATGAAATTACATGTCATTATTAATATTACATGTTGATTTGAGTCTAGAATGGTTGTACCTAGTTGTAAAATATGGAGAAAGGGAACATTAGGATTTGACATGATGAATACTTTTTATTTGGAAATGATCATTTCTTAAATCCCAGCATAAATCACATGGGGATGTGTTTTAGAAATTAATATAATCATATAAATATATAAATAAATATTTAAATAGGGGTTGACTATGAATGACCGAGGTTAATACAATGGATTCATAGGTTAAATGAATGTGTAACTATTTAGACATCCTATAAATAAATTTTCATAATTTTCTGGTCTCCCTCTATGATTTTTTTCTTAGACCGGGTTTTTTGTTATTTTTTCATTATTGGGGACATATGAAAATATGTTAATTCTCAATGTAATATAAAATATAATTATTATCCTCCCAAAAAAAATTTATGGGTGATTTAATGAAAGATGTTTTTTCTATTCACAATCAACATACTAAATCTATGAAAAATAAAGACCATACAATCATTTAAATAAAGGGCCAATATTATGTTGATTACATGACATCACACCCATATTTTATTAGATGATCCAATGATCTACTTTTTTCTGAGAGATGGATATATACAATGGAAAATATATTCTCTATTCTCCTATGATTAATGAATGAAAAGTCCATTTTAGAGTATATCGTTTTGAGTTGAATTGGAACAATGGTGGGCCCTTATAAAGAATATAAGGAAACAATAAAAAAATTCACCAGGGATTATGATGAATTTAAAATATTATTTTTGAAAAAATTAAACTCATAATATAATTGAGAAGAATATTGATTATCAGTTCAATGATATAAATAAAAATGAAGATAATTTTTTTCCTATGAGGTAAATATTATAATACTTGTGTGGTATGAATCGTGCTTTATCATCCAACATTAATGCAAGAATTATTGATTCTTTAGTAGCATAAAAAATTTCTCTAAACGGGTTTATCCATAAGTCAAATTATTAAATAAGAACAAACATATTGATGTGTTAGCAACATGGAAATTATAATTATACAAATAATTCAATACCGTGGTTTATATTATAAATAAATGATATAATTCAAATAAAACATTACATTACATGGAAAGATAATGATGCAATCTTCATTATTCATGGTATAAGGAAGGAAATATGAATTAAATTTTCATAAGGGGACTATAAAATATTTTATATATAGAAATTAATGTCATTTGCGGAGTAGAATATCGATGTAATTTGAAAAATGTATCAAAAGATCTGAATATAATTAAAGAACTAGAAAATGTAGAAACTATAATTTAATTCTTAAACATAAGGATTTTTTAAATTATGCTAATTAGTTCACAAATCTATGGATTAATGATGATGAACATCTTCAGAAATCTCTTATACAGAGATATGATGGAAATCTCATGTGATCACTATTTATGATGAGTGACATGATAACAACTTGGTTGAAGGTACACTTACTATCCACTATATAAAATATAATGTATTATTTGATTCTAGATATATCCACTATTTTATATGTTAATAATAATATATGTGAATTAAAATTCCACCAAATAGATTATATAGTGGTTTAATCGTGAAACCCCTATTTGTGTGATTATCGCATATCATGTATATGAATTATTTTTTTTCAATTTTATAGAAATGTTCTTCTTAACAATAATTTAAATATTACTTTGGTTGAATTTGATGTTATTGTAATAGTGTATTGGATTTCCCTATATAATTCACATGTTAATTTATGTGGAGTGAGTGTTAAAATATTTGTTCCAATCCATCATATAATGATCTATTTGTGAAACTATAAATATAAACACCCTTTATAAATCTTGTCCATTGTATGGGGATTTATTTAAATTAAAATGTATTTTTATCTTAGAGGGATGGGGAGATAAAAAAATGATGACATGCCTATTGAGTTGGTTTTTTGATGTATTTATGGAAGTGTTTCATAGTATTCTAATAAATATTGATGTTGAGTTCTAAAAATATCTCATGTTTATGAAAACAATTTAACTGAATCCCTATTGAATGGCCCCGATTGAGTTTTATGAATTAAAGAGGAGTATCATTGGGATTATTGATAATGGATTTGATCAGTTATGTGTTCCACCTTTTCATTCAACTATTATTTTTATTAATCATAATTATGGATCAATGAGAATATGTAATGATTATCATATGCTAAACATGATCCCTTTAATGAACAAGTAACATGTACCCCACATTGATGACTTGTTTGATCATATACAGGGAGATCATGAAATTTACAATATTGATCTTTATTATGTATTATAATAATTGATTGTTAATAAGAAGAATATACCCAAAACAACAATGTATACATGGTATGGACACTATGAATATATAGTGATGCCATTTTTGTTTACTAATTCCCCCTCCATCATCATCAACATGATGAATATAGTCATTAGAGTTTACCATGACCAGTTTGTGGAATTATTTATAGACAATATTAATATATATTTTAAGATAGAATAATTTTATGAATATCACAAGAAAATTGTGTTAAAGACTCAGAGGATAGATATGTTTCATGAAAACATTACCATGTATGAATTTTGGATAATTTTTTTTAATTTTTTGGGTCATATAATCTCAAGAGAGGATTGTCCCTATATCCATCTATGATAGAGGCTATTGAATATTGAACCAAACTAACAACAATGGTTGTGATTTTTATTTTTATAAGTTTATCTTGATATTATTAGTGATTTGTCAAAAATTTCTCACAATTATCTAATCCACTCAACATTTCAACAAGGAAGGGAGTTATGATACTTTGAAAAAAAAAATTTAAAGATAATGTCATGTAATTGAAGATAAGTTTAGTCATTAAATCAATGCTTACATTTACCAAGAATGAATATGTTACTATAATATTTAATGATTCATCGTAGAGGAGAGTATGTTTCATTATACAAAATAATGATATGGTTATATCATATCCCTCATGAAAAAATTATGGTTCATTAGGAAATTTATCCAAATCATTATTTGGATTTAGCTATAGTAATTTTAATATTAATGAAATAAATATTTTTACTTATATCAAAGGTTAAATATATATAATAATAATTAAATTTTAAATTATATATTCAACCCGAAGGATATGATGATGATATAGAAATGATAGTTGGGAATAATTAAGTATTATATATTCACAATACATTAAAACTATGGGAAATTCAACATGGTTATTGATTTATTTTGTTAAAAGAATCTTGTTATTTTATCTATCACGAGGATTAAAAATGAAACAATATTTATGGATTGAAAAATGACGGATCAAAAAATCTTGATGGATGGGGAGAATTTTTTTTCTCAAATGAGTATTCATCCATCAATAAATATCAAGAATAAATACACACAAAAGTAACATTATATCCTAAATAAGAGGGTAATAGATTTTCTTGATATTAAACATGATTATTATTAAATGATAAGGATCAGAAACCATATATGTGTTTCACCCATGATATATTTTTTAAAGGATAAATTAATTAGGCCCATTTTTCGTGATTAATTTTTCATCTATGAAGACCTAAGATTTAATGATATCTAATGGAATATTTCTAGTGGGACCACAAGATGAGATGTATTATGTAAGTGGTATGATTTCATAAGGTACCGTATTCTATTGTGTTTTATCGGGATTCAATGATTACTGTAATGTTCTAGAGAAGTATTCAATATGAATTAGATAAAGAGTTATGTTTCAACATAACAAATCATACAAAAAATATTATATTATGAGAGATTTGTTAAAATCATGTAGGATTTATAGAGATCTTCTTCAATGGATTTCAATTGTTTTTTGGATATACACCTTCTACTAGATATGATTTATTAAAAAGTATATTTCATTCTCTATTAAAGGAGGATCGTTTTGAATCCATATATGGAAACAATTGTAGAACTCCAAGTTTTTGGATTAATTTGAATAAAGAAATATATAAGAAACCATACGAGCCTTGGAAATAATTGATAAGGTTAGAACCATTGGACAACACACGAGGGTAACTTTGAGTCCCTAGAAAGGGTCTTCCGAAAATCATTGGTGTAATCTATAGTTTGATATTAGAGAAATGGTTTCATATAAAATATATCCCCATTATAAATTAGTTATATTTCTGAATAATTAATTGACGAAACCTAGTTATATTGGACGTTTCATGATTATTTATCATATATGGATGATTTCTTATCACATGGTATGCCCAAAAAAACCTCTCTTAGTTTGACGATATGACCCATTTTTCACTATTTTGGAAATTCATAACTTATCCATCACATGAACCAATATTATCTAACATGAAACTAAATCATGATCATTATTATAAAACAATTTATGGAGATTTTGGATTATAGTTGGATTGTTTTTTGAAAGAAGACTATATACCTCTTTAATATTTTGGGGAGAAATGACCAACATGAAGAAGCTATATTGAAACATACGTTTTTGATTAAGTAGAAGTAGCATCTATTTTTATAGGAAGGTATCATAATTTTTTGTGTCAAATTATTTTCTATGGGTCTATAATACTACATGATATGTTTTTTATGATTTTTTTCGAACAAAATTAATTTCTTCGATAACTTTTTTTTCCACACACCACAGAGTTTTGGAAAACCAAAATATATAATTAATATTATTACTTAAAAAGTAAATTTTTTCCATATTAATTATTAATTAAATAATTATTAAGAATATCTGAATTTTATTAATCATTTATAATGGAAACACATAAATAATATTTATTGAATGATATGTAATTAGTTTAAAGTATTATCTTTATATGATTGAAAAATACTTTCTTCATTGTATATGATTTTATTGTTTTTTGAAGAAAAAACTAAAATAATATTTTCTATATTGAACGAAATATAATTGAAAAAATAATTTCATTTTTTATATCATCATTTAATAATTTTCTTATAGTTATTTTATGATTATTTTATGAAAATATTATGTCTTCAATTAATAGTGAAAATAATGAATTTTATTAAAAACTACATTTTCATTTAAGGTTATTATATGTTCATGTATTTTTTGAGGTGGTTTTAATAATTATATTTGTCCAATAATATTATCATTAATCTGATTTATGTTTTTGTAATCAATTTTATGTTTATTTATGAGAAAATTACCTTTTGTACTTATGAATTTTTTTTCAATGGAAAATCAGATTTTTGTTACGTATGAAAGTAAGATTTTGAATTAAATTATGAATTTATATGAATTAATTTTGTTAAATTGATTATATATATATATTTTTAATATAATATAAAATTTTATATAATAAAATTAACTTTTTGGTAATAATGAGTAGCAAAAATAGGGGAAAATTAATTACAATGGTTATGGTTTAAATGAGTTTAGTGTAGGTAAATAAAAAATGATAAGGATTAAAATACACTAAAAACAATTAAAATATCTATTTATTGTAAATATTATGAACTTATTTCATCTATGGATTTTTAATTTTAATCTTTTACTCTATTTTGAAATTTAAATATTTATGTAGTTTTTTCATTTAAAAAATGACAAATGTCTCGAATCCCACAAATTATAAATTGGAACCAACAATATTCTACTCTTCAATCCTAAAAAACAATTTACCAATAAATACTTACAAAAATACCATCTATAAATTAATTACCACTTATTTTAGCACTTTTAATTACTTTTTATAAACCACAAGGAATTGTTTTTGAAAACGAAAAGAGGTTTTGAAGAAGATTTATCATTCTTAGCCAAATGTATAAGCATTGTTTCTTTTTTAGAGAAAATTAAAATATTTTTCATCCCATAAAAGTTTGTATCATCACAATAAACAATATTAATATAATTTCTAATTTTTGATTACATAATCTATATTCATATCCCCTTCCATCAAATTGGAAACAAAAGTGTCCATCATGTGTACGACAGAGTACAACCTCCTGAATAGATTTCATTCATTTTTCATCCTCACCTCTCATGATAGAAGTAATAATTTGTTTAATGTATATTTATTTCATTTATGATATATGTCTGCTTTTTATATTTTATTATCAATTATACTTTCCAACCATATAATCCATTTAAAAAATGATTACATCTCTCGTGCGTATGTACGGACTACCACCTCAATAAAGCAATATGATGCATTTTTCATCTTATTTTGACATGGATAGTAATAAGAATAGATTTAATGAATATATATGACACAAATATTATTTAAATTATTCATTTAATTTTAATTCACATTTACATTTCTCTCTTTCTACATTTTAAAAAATGTAAACAGTGTTCATGCGTTTGTATGAAATACCGTCTCTATGAAAATGTAATTTATTTTTCTATCTATAAGGATTATGGATGTCTAAAGATATGTATATAATGGAAATATTTAGTATTTATTTCATAATTAATGTTTTTTATATGATGGAGTTGTAATCAATGAACAAGGATGGGAACTACTGAACCAAAACATATATAATCAATGAAGTAGTTAAAAACTTGAATTGTGATTTTAATAAATAATTGTTAACAAATAGGTTACAAACGGATATAAGTAAAAACATATGGAATGATATATTTGAATATTGTTATAAAATGAATATAAAAATAATAATATATTTATTTTTGAAAATGTTTTAATTTTCTTGAACAAAGTCAAGACATGAGTTAAGAGATCTTTATCTCACATTTATTTCCCTAGGAAACGTGCTAAATGCAATACTTGTTTCATTCGTGTGGTGTATATACTACCCATGAATTTTTCTATAGATATCAAGATAATTAGTGTATATTATTACCCATCATTTTTTCTTTGCTTCATAGGTATTGTGATTCAGTATATAACAATGTTTAATGTGGTTTATGATACAATCACACTATTTATCAAATTACGTGTGATTACAATTCCAATGATAACATATTAGGATATATATCTTAAGAATCACATTAATTTTACTTTCTTGTAGTTTCACATGTAAATTAAATTCTTTCTATTAATTTTATTAATGTTAAGAACTAATATGTTTAAAATATTGGTTATAATGAAAATTTGACATTATATTGGACATTTATGGAAAATAATTTTTCTTCCATGTCCAATTTTCTAAAATATATATATATTCTATAATGTTTTTACTATTATCTCATTATGTTTTAATTTTATGTTTTCCCACTTTTTAATTTTTACAATGTTTCTTAATATTATAATTCTTTTTATTTTTGGAATGAGTCAGTTTTAAATTTTTACTCAACATAGTGAAATGAATATTTTGTTTAAAAACACATGTCATGTAAAAACTTTCCCACCATATTGAATGAACAATTAATTAGTAAAAACTATAAAGGATTACAGTTTTATTTTCAATCAAACTTTTTCCATTAATAATTTTTAAATTTCTATACTTTAAAAAATATATTTCAAAAATTTTAATGATATTTTCCACACAAGTGTTTTAATGGTAATTTTATTTTATTTCAATACATTAACGAAGAAAATTCGATTTACCTTATGATTTAAAAAGGAAATGATATAATGACACAATTATCATCATTTATTTTTATGTTTTTCTGAATATTATGACATAATGATTATAAAATTTTTACTCTTCATTGGTTATTTTATGATAAATTTATGTACTAAATATGAATAACATTTCTTTTACATTGATTTTGACATGAAGGGATATTTATGAACCCCATTTCATTTTCACATTCTATGATATGGTTAATATATTATGATCATCAAGAATAGATCTGTATGATTTTTATTATTTTATAGAGGGGTCTACAATTATATATCATACCAATAACTTTTGTATTGATGGATATATCATAGGATTAACTGGACTTGAATGGGGAGTGCCCCTAGTGATGTAAGAGACTCTAGATACTATAATAGGCTTGTGAGTGTACCATTACCCCTAGTTTTGTCTAGGACGAAAAGAAATTAAACTATGAATATCTATAAAATGATTCGTGACTATCATGGAAATGATTTTATATTCTTACCAATATTACAATAATATATGTCTTCTTACAATTTTTTAATATCTTAGATTTTGTTCATTAATTACATTATGACTCATGTCTTATGGTAATAAAAAATGTATTCCATGACTCAATATTAGGATCTATGATATGAAGGGTATAGTTTATAATATTATGCTCATTTTCTCATATTCTTATTCTCATGTTATGATTATGTGATAATTAATATATCCCTTTTTTATACTTACTGAGAATTATTCTCCCCACTCCAATGATTCCATTCATGATGTTATGAATAATGTTATTGTTTATAATGTTTCTAATAAGGATTATAGTTATGTTAAACAAAGTGGGATTTGATTGAATTTAATTATGAACAATTTCTTTACATATATATGTCTCTATAAATACTGGACCGATAAAATTCTCACATGGATAATTTTATCATGTAATTAATATTCATCCAATAATATTTTATTTATATGTATTAAAGTTGTGTGTATATTTAATTGACATAAAAAATGGTGTGATATGATCCATGGGACCTCCCACATCTTAGCATTTGGAGAAGAGTGACTCCCCACTGAAGGGTGTGATATGGGATGGAAAGACACTAGTGATAGTGGAATGAGTCCCTCCAAAGAGGAGTATCTACACATATATTTATTTGATTGGAATTATTTATATCCCATTGGTTATAAGTCAATAAAATTAAAGATTTAGGATCTTGTATTGATGCATCTTCTCATGGGGGATTATAGTTCTTTAGGTTTTAATTATTAAATGATTGTGCAGTTATCCATGTTGTGATAGGTGGAGGAGTCTATGTGGTGATTCATAGAGGTAGGGGAGATGTGTGATCGTGTCAATAATGGTAATTGTACTATGTTTTGGTTAAAGAAAAGTTAGATGCTCTAATTTATTCAAGGTTGTTACTTCTTCTCTTGGTAGTGCATGATAGAGTTCTCAAGGTGTTTTATATATAAAATGTATTTGTATATCCGTGTGCATCCATGATTTATCATGGTTTAAGGATATAGAATTGGTTTCTAGGCATGAAACATTACATGGGAGAGTAGGTGGTTAAGTGTTTTGTTTTTTTAATATCTGAAAGTGCAGTAATGAATTTCACAGAGATTTTATGCATCTCTTCTATGTTATCTAGTGGAAATTATGGGACATCTAAATGGATTTCATTATTTAATTACACCAAACATAGGGAGTATGAGATGTAGTTTTATTTTTATTGGAAAAATAGATGCTGGAAAATATATGTTAGGTGGTCTATGAGTGCATTTTGATTATTTGTAGGAAATAAGGTATGTGGATTATGTGGTTTGACATCATGAGGTATTGAGTTTCATCATCTTTTTCTAAGATCCTTACATTACCTAATAGTTCTTGTGGAGATTGTAACATTATTTTTTCAATTATTTTATCCTTATCACATATTTTCATACTTGGACATATGGGAATATAGAGTGGAATATATTGATGTTGGGTAATATGATAAGATTGCGCATAGTGGACTTTGGATGATAATGGGTAAGGGACTATCCATTGGTGGAGTTCTCCTACAACACAATATTAGTATAGTTAATAACAAGTCCCTATTTATGGTACTATATGGGTGTAATTGTTATTATTCTAAATGATTGAAAGATTTTGTGGAGTTAATAGTTCCTGGATCTGATGTGCTGTACAACAGACCGAAAAATATGTAATTTTTCAAAGAGGATATGCTGGAAGAACATAAACACTATAGAGACTATGCTAATCATTTAGCAATCCATGTACATTTTGAAGTTAGATACCATGTGTTCTTGACTTTATCCTAATCATCGAGGAATTTTATGTTTGGTAGGGTGGGTAATATTCTCCCAAATTTTTTAACACCCGAAGATTTTTTGAAACATATTTTTTAAAATATATTTCTTCTTATTGATATTATTCATTTCACAAAACACTAAAAATAGTTATTTTGATTAAATATATCATATCATCTCTATTTAAATGAAAAAACCAAGTTAATTTTGAACTAAATGAAACATAATGTTTATCATTGTCTACACAGAACACCGATGCTATCTTACTTTACACGCAAGAATGAATTTCCTCGATGGATTGTGTAATACAGAAAACTATGTTTTACTGAACAATAATATACTAATAAAAATATTATTATATAATATAATTTGATATATATTAGATGGTATGTTTGAATTTATTAATATCATTAACAAACTAATGAAAATATTTTATTGAAACCATATGTTAAAAATTAATTATAAATGAAAATAAGAACCTATAGAATTTAAAGGCAATGTTTTAAAAAAACTAATTTTATGATCAAAAGAGAGTTTTATACTAATATATTAAATTAATTACTATTTTGGAATTTCATTAATTAAATATATGTGTTATATATTCAAAAAACATGGTTTCCTTCATTTAAAATATTTGATAGACAAAATATATGAACAAAAACAATGCAGCATATAAAAAATTATATTTTATATAAAAGTTTTTTCCCTTTTCATGGAGAAAATATATTAAATATAAATTTTCTAATTAAAGAAAAAAAATATTTCAAAATGAAATTAATTTTTTATATTAATAAATATTTTAGGGTAAAATTTTGGTATTTTTCAGTGATGTTTTATTTTTATGGTACATAGTTAAAGGTAAAGAAATTTAATTCAAAATAGGATTTCATCTAATTTATTTATATTGTGAAACAATTTTTATAAATTGTTTTATAGTATAATTATATCAATAAAACATAAATTAATCTAATTTAGCTCATTTGGATCAGTTTCAATATGAAATTAGATATAAACACATAGAAAACATTTCATGAATATTACTATACACACCCCCATTGCCATCCCATCTGCAAGATTAATTTTAAATTAATTTCTTCCACATATATGATTCTAATTGAAAAAAATGGATTCCATTTTTTGAATATTAATAATTTATACTACTTAATAAGTTCAATTTTTATGCAAATAGACATTTTAATGTAATTATAATTAATTATAGTCATTAAGAAGAAACTTAGTTTAACAAGGGACTGAGTTGTAATATTTAAGGAAAAATGACCTTGAAACATGTCCAAAAGACCTTTTCTGTTTTATTTATACATTATCCTCCCATGCATGATATTGATTCATTTATTTTTTCTGAATGAGATGTGAAAACGGGGTTTAAATTCCTGTATCTACAATGTAAAAGAATACCACTCCACCTCCACTATAAAAGGAACTTACACATCCACGTTATTCAAAACTCTGAAGGCCTTTTTCTCATCCAATATTCTATAAAATAATCCCCTATAATCCCTACATCCAAACTAGAAGCCTTAATTTTTGTATAATTCCATCTATTTAATCCCTTTGGCGCAATACAAAAATAGTTACCCCAAGAAGAGGTGACATCTTTCCTCAAGCTCTATTATTTTATTTTCATTATCTACAACATAAAATATTCTAATTCTATGATTATATGAAAACCTGAATATAAAAAATATAAATATGATTTATTAATATAATTTTTATACTTATAATAACACAAAATTGCATCTAATGGATAACGAATATATCATTCTTCTATACAACGAACTATGACGTCACAAAATGATGTTGTTCATTTTTTCTTTTACCACATATCATGGTTGGTAAATATAATATAGAAAATATTATAATATGATATATATTTTATTTATTATTTTTTTATTCTTATGTAATGTTATATAAAACACAGCTTCATGCTTTCCATATTTGGTAAAAATGATAATTTCATCTCTCAGCATGTAGACTAACACATCATCAAAGCATTGTGATATGTCACTCATTATGTGGAATGTTTTAAAGATGAGTTTAGTAAAATCATATGATATATATAGAATTATAATTCTATTTAAATTATTTTATATTTTCATATATTTCATTTACTTTCCTTTTTTCAATAAGACAATAAATAGAAAACCACATTCTTGTGTACGTATGGCATACCATCTCCAAGAACCCTGAAATCCATTTCATATTTATATATTTTGTATAATATTTTAATTAAGTATATCATGAAAATATATTATATTTATATCTTTATTTAAAATATCTAATTAATTAAATACTGGTCTATGGAATATGATCAAGAATAAAAGGACAAAACATATATTACAAACAAGGAAGATAATACCCGAAACGTAAAATTAACATGTATTTGTTAATAAACGACTAATATAATGTCATAAAAAATAATATATGGTTTTATATATAATATTATTATTCGTATTAATTTTTATAATATACTTATAATTATTATAAAGTAAATTTTAATGTGTATTAATAAATTCAACACATATGGTAAGGGTTTTGTCATCTCACATTTTATATCCTTGAGATAGAGGCAATATTCCCCATTCATTTTTTAGGTGTCGTATATACTACCAATGAATGTATTATATGGGTATTTTAAATACATTTATTAGTATTTGGTTATACATTTTATGATATTTATATCATGATGTCATGGTTAAAAACATAGTAAATTTTAAAAGTAATTTTTCTTCTAGTTTACTTTCCTAAGATACATGCCATGTTATGAACCTATATTTTTCTATAGGGTTTATATAATGCACTTTGAAATGATATATCATTAATATAAATATTTATTGACATTTTAATATTCATATAATTTATTTTATCAAGTAGAGTATGAGTAAAGTTTACCGAAGTGGTAATATTTTATTGCTACAATGCCATCATTTCACGAGATTGTTTAAGATAATGCTTTAATTGATTAAATATAATGAAAAATATATCAAGAACACTAATTCAGTTTCTTATACAACAAGTAAACATGATATATTAATTTATTATTTCCAATTTTAATCTCATTGGTACTTAGGATAAGTAAAATCTTTTTTATGAACATAAAACATTATTTCTCCTTTATGTCCAAAAAATATGTTCCTTAATAACCAAGAATTTAGAAACAAAAATGATTCAATTTTTTTAATATTATCCTTTGTTGTTTAATGTAATGTTTTTCAAATAATTTAATTTTTTACTTTTTTTAAAATTAACCTTATTTTTTGTTTTAAAACATTTATCTTTTCTAAACCTTTATAGTGAAAATGAATCATTTTTCATTTATGACTTACCATCCATGATGATCATATGTTTGAAGAAGCACAATTTGTTTGTTTTTGGGTTTATTATTAAAGAAAAAATTTATGTAATATTATAACTTTTATTAAATTTTTATTCCATAGAAAATGTTTTCAAAAATATATTTACCTTTAAAAATTGTTGTAAATGATTTCAAATTGACCATTTTTGTGTTTTCAAAATGTTTTTTTCAAAGAAAATGATTTTAATGATTTCATGTTTTAATTACATTTTTTCAAAACCTCTTTCAATAAAAGGGTATCCAAAATTATTTCAAGACTTATTCTTTGTTCTAAACTTGTTATCAAATAAAATGGTTTCAAAAATGATTTATTTATTTGAAAAGTGTTTTCTACAAAGAAGAAACAATATGATCCTCAGAAAATTTTTAGATGATTTAGTAAATCCTTCTATATAAGAAATGTATTTTTAAATGTTTTTAGTAAGAGGATTTTTAATGAAGGGATATTTTACATAAAAAATGATCCAATTGATATTTAAAAATCCTCTTTTATCTACAATTACATACTTCAGAATATTTTATGAATAAAATAAATATTGTTTTATTACTGGGTTTTTATGGAATGATGTTTATGATACCTATTTCTATTAAATGAGTTATATGCTTTTTAGAATATATTACTTTCACAAGATTTGATTTGATGAAATGATTATGAAACCTATCCCTCTTCCATATATTACAATGTGATCAAACAATAATGATACCATTTTCATTTCATGGGTCATGATATGATGAATTTGTTGTTATCTTATAGAACATGCATGTATGAATTCATTGGGTGAGGCCTATATCTCCCAAAAATTCATTGGGTAATTATAAATGTTTTGTGAGATAAAGAGGAAACATGGGATAGAATCCAAAGTTATAAAAGATTGAGTATATTATGCACAATAAAGAGGGAATCTTAAGCCTAAAATAAGATGTGATTATTATATTGAAACAAAGGGAAATCTCAATACAAAAAACAACAGGGTATATGGGTGGACATAATAATCTTGGAAAATAGGTTACATGGGAGGGAATCAAAATACCTAAAAAGAGGGTATAAATGTGGGAAAATGATTCCTAAAACCAGACTCTATACATGAGGGTATCCTAAGACCCAAACAAGAAGGTACAATGGATAATATCCCAATCCCAAAGCATGTACATTGGTCATTAACCCAAGAAAAACATTTTATATTGGTCTTGGTAGGTTTCCTTGATGTATTATTTTGTATGATTATGTTTATGGAATAGGATCCATGTCTTATTCATATATAATAATTTAATGAATTATTATATTGATTCCATTATGATTCATGTCTTATGATCATCCAATATTTATTATGTGATCCATGTTTGTGATATTTGTTTTGTATTGTTTGATATTATAATTTTTTGATCAAATTATCATACCCATTATACTCATATTGATACATATTGTTTTACCCATACAGAGCATCTAAAGTCACACATTTCTTATGATTAATTTCCCTCGGTAATTAGGAAAATATTTATGTAGTAGTACTATAATGAAAAATATTTATTCGAAACACTTATGATATTCCACAATGTTATAATATTTTTTACAATGCTTATACATACATTAACCAATACAGTAATCGAGCATGTATGTGTTGTAATGTGATGAATATTTTTCTAAAATGATCTAATGTACATGTATATTATGAATGGGTATCCATTTTTTGTATAAAATTAAAGGTTTAATAATCCATTTGGAACTAGGATAACCAAAATTTTAGTGACATCCTTTGGGATATTTCCAAGTATATGTCTATGGATTCCTATAAGGATTAATCTATGGATATGTTCATGCATTTGATAATTTCATTAAATTTTGGAAAATGATAGAGAGAGTGGGATCCTAGAAGAAATCCATGTATGGATTCTGAAAGTGTTTGTGGCACTAGAATATATGTATATATGGATGATAACCTAGATGACACCATATTGATCTAGACTCTATCGAGAACTGTTGTATTATAATTGGCCCTTCTACACACCTAGTTTAACCCTCCTATGAGATATACTATGCAAATTGACAAAATCATTTTTATCTATAATTGAAGATTTAAATAGATAATGACTATGAATGACCTTATATAAACGTATGGTGTTATATATAAAGAATGAATGTGTCATAATTTCGATGTCCTATATGTATTGTTTCATGATTATATGGTTCCCCACTATGATGATTTTTTCTTTCTAATTATGTTTCTTTTATTCAATGGTTGGAACCCGAATTAACCATTCAATGTGAAATAGAATGGAAAGGTAAATAATTTTCCTCTTGAAGAACCAAATTTTATTGGATATGGAATGAAAACCCGCATTGTTATTCCCAAAAAAATTTCATCATACGAATTATTTTGAATGTCTGAATGGAAAATAGAGGGAAAAATATTCATTGATTCTTTTGTAAAGAAAAAAAAACCTTATTTTAGAGGTTTGATTGACCCAATATTTTTGAAGAAATGGATCGATACAAATAAAATGATATTTCCCAATCAACATTATTCCAATAATGAGAAATTCCCTCTTGTTTCCTACCATCTGGATGTTGATTCATATCAATAGTGTATGTTTAATAAGAATAAGATATAACAAGATGATATTGACACCATTTAAAGGGATTATTTTTGGAACATATTATTTAATAAGTAATTTCCTAATAATATTCATATGTTGATAGAAACATAATTACTCAGTATTAATAAGATGGAAGATGAATCAGTTTGTGCCTATGGAGAAAATATTAAAATCATGTGAGGTTCACATTCTAAATTATCATCTAAACTAGATGAAACATTGATCGATTCATTTGTGGATTGAAATATAGTTTTCTAAAGGCCTTTGATATATGATACATTAGAATATATGAATACTTTTTTCAAGGTTCTATCAAGGTGGAAATGGATGTTAGAGTCCCATATCAATCTAATTTTTCAATGAAAATAGTTTTTTGGTTTGATAGAAAATATAATAAACATAAAGATAATAAAATTTTCCTTCCATTATACATAATCTGTGGGATAGAACATGGAGGGCTTTTTCATAAGGGGACTACTAAATGATTTAAGTGTGGAAGGGATGGTCATTAATCAAATGAATGTAAAAGTAATTGGAAGAAGTAATCCAATGATGAAAATAATGCTCAACCCTCATAGAATAGACCTATGACATTTTAGGGTTTCAATTGTATGGAGTTTCTCCATTATGATAATAAGTTCCCTAATCTAGGGTAAAATGATGATGATAATAAACAAAATTATCTAGGGAAATATGACATATGAAAATATTATGAAATCATATTATATTGATTGAATCATGATAATTAGGTCATATATATCCTACCCCTAATAAATGATGATTTTGATTTTGATTTTGTATGACTATGCCCTATGAAAATATTTTTTTTGTATCCTTTACTAAATATTCATGTGATTATGTCTATATACTTATAACTTGGATTAATTAAATCACATTTTTTATTTTCTTGGTAAAACGATAGACCACAATTTCTACCGAATGTTTTTTTGTATAATATAAGTGGTTATTTAAGGAATAAAGGTTGAATTTTATTTTGGAATGGTTACAATGATGCCCATTTATAGAATGGTTTATGGTAAACCTCATATGATGTTTTCGATATTAATGTATTATCTCACCATATTAGGGTTTATTCATACTAGATAATGTGTTCTATTCATTTTGATGTGATGTTCACTACAGATATATGTAATGTCCTATAATTCTATTTCAAGATCTCACGATATGAAAATGATTCAGGATTTAAAAATGCGCATTCATTTCATAAAATAAGAGATGAAATGAAAATTTATTAAGGAAAAAGTGTTAGGTTATCCACAAGTGTTAATAGTATATCATTTCAATAAACCTATTCAATAAGAGGAAAATGACCTAGAAATTAAATGTTATCACAATATCATAATTTTTATTGAATAAACTTCCTTTTAAATCGACGTCGATCTATGAATTTGAGTCCCTCAAAATTCCATTTTTCATTCACATTTTTGTGCTTTATAACCTTATTCAATCACTAAAAATATTTATTATGTTACTAAAATTCCCAAATTTTCAACTTTTACTAATGTTCTCTTATGTGGAAACGTATCTACCTATTACCCTATGTAGCCATTAATTTCCAACATCTCTTTGTAAATGGTTGTTTTTGAATTCAATTTTATGATGTGGGTTTCTATGAAAGGAACATTATCTTATTTATCCTTTTATAACTTAAATGTATTCCAGGGTCAAAATCATTTTAAGGGGGGTTTAATATAACCCCAAAAGATATTATGAAATATTTTTTTGAATCAATTTAATATTTTTTTTCATATTTTCATTTCATGGAATTTATAAAATAGTTTTTATACTAATGAATATAGTTTGGAATAACTTATATGAAAAATAATGTATATCAAAAATTACACACCCCATAATTCTTAGTTTACTTAAAATGTAACACTGAATTTAGCTTATGTTACATGGAAGACTTCATTTCCTCAATGGCATGTGTAACATGCATCGTTGAGTTTTACCCAAAAATAAAATATTTCTAAAAATATTATAATATAATATAATAAAGATAACCTAGCTATTATGTTGGTTTTCATAAATAATATTAGCTAAATTATGAAAATTCATGGTTGAATTCACTGGTTAAAAATTAATTATAAATGAAAATAAGATCTGATTTAGTACAAAGGGAATGTTTTAACAAAAAATACATCAATGCTCATAAAATAATATATCTAAATAAATAAAAATAATTAGGATTGGCGAATTAATGTGAGAAAATATATATTTTATATTTTAAATGAAATAATATTTAAACTCATTGAATATTTTTTATAAGAATAAAATAGAATAAAACAAAATGTTACAGATATACACCAATTTTTTTATAAAAGTTGTTTTAAAGCATTTTAAAAAATAGCCTATTTCATATCAAAATTTTGTAACTTTTATAAATTTTATATGTCAAAATAATCTTCATTTTATAAAAATAAATAAAAAATATGATACGGTGAGTTTTTTTTATTTTTCTGGGAAGTTTCATTTCATTAGGATTAGTGAAAATTCTAAATTTTAATGAAAAATGATTTTTGTCTAATTTATTGATAAGGAAAAATTATATTGATAATTGGTTTTATAGTATGATTATATCAATTATAAATAAATAAATCTAATTTAGGATTTTGGGATCAATTTCACATTGAAATTGGATGAAAAACATAGGATGTTTTTAACAATTTTGACTTCTAGAATCTGAATTTTCATCCCATCTGCAGGATTAACTTGTAAATAATTTATTCCTCTTCTATAATTGTAATATAGAAAATTTTATTCTATATTTGGATTAATAATAAATTATAATTTATAAAAATTTTGACTTAGTATTTTACCAATATGATTGGAGAATGCAATTAAAATTAATTTCAATGATAAAGAGGAAAAGTAGCTTAATGAGACAGTAAAACTAAAATATATGGTATAAAATGAGCTAGAGACTTTTAAAAACCCATTTCCTATTCATATCATGACTATATCGTCCAATGGATCAATAATGGTCAATTATTGTATCCACGTGACATGGGAAAAACATATGTGGATTCCCTTTTAAAACATTTTGTATAATGTCACACCTCGTCCACTACAAAAGGTACTCACCCATCCCACCAATTGACAAGAAAAAATCCCACTAGGTCACCTAAACTCTGAAAAATAATCTACCAACATAAATACATCAATCCTAGAATCATCCCTTTTGGTATAAATCCATATATGGAACCCCTTTGGTGAAAACAAAAAGGAGTTACCCAAAGAAGAGGTAATATTCTTCCTCAATATCCATTATTTAATATTTATTCTCCCCTAAATAAACTCTTCTAATTCCATTAATATATAAAAATATAAGTATAATAAATATAAATATATTTTGTTGTTATAAGGGTTTCATATACCCTTACACACACATTCATCTAACTGATAACAAACATAGCGTTCTTTTGAAAAGTGAACTACCACCTCACGAAATGATGTTGTTAATTTTTTCATTAACACCTATCATGACTGGGACATTTGATGGGAAATATTTTTTTACATGATATATATTATATTTATGATGTCTTAGTTCTTCTATAATTAGTATGTAAAAGATACATTCATGCTTTCCATTTTGGGTAAAATGGTAACTTCCTTTGTGGACGTGTGGACTACCAGCTCCTCAATGTATTGTGACTATTCACACATTACATTGAATGAATATAGATGGCTTCAGTGAAATTATATGCTAAATATGACATAATAATTCAAATTTATTTAATTTATTGACACAAATATTTCATTTACTTTATTTTTATCGGTACAGAAATAAAGTGGATGTATCGTTCACATGTGCATACCACCTACCGTCACCATGAATAGTGTATTCAATTTAAAATTTCATTATTTTATATATTATTATATATTATTATATAATGGTAATATATTATATTTATATAATTTTTTATGTTATTTAAATAATTTAATCATGATATATGTAATATTATCCAAATTAAAAACCAGAACACATATGAAATAATTGGTATTACTCGAAACAAACCATTAACATAGAGTTGTTAATAACAAGATAATATTAAGTGAGAACCAAATAATATATTCTATTAGATATAATATTATGTTTATCTAATATAATTATAAAAAAATTATTCTTATTAGATAATATTCAATAATGTGTTCAAAACATGTCAAGACTTAAGGTAAATGTTTTCTCATCTCAATTTTTATATCTGTGACATACATGTCTAATTCACTAGTAATTTCTATTGGTGTGGTGTATATGATACCCATGATTTTATTTTATTATTATTATTATTATATTTATAGGTATTTACATAACTATTTTATGATATTTTATTAATTAGGTTAATAGTACAAAAGATACTAAATTTGTAATATATTTTTTCTCTGGTTTCCTTCTTTTAGATACATTCCCTATTATGCAACCATATTTTTCAATGGGGTGTATATATAAGAA
Organism: Viscum album; assembly: GCA_963277665.1. Lineage (NCBI taxonomy): Eukaryota > Viridiplantae > Streptophyta > Magnoliopsida > Santalales > Viscaceae > Viscum > Viscum album. Next base: position 1,289,331,897 of record OY728129.1, read on the forward strand.
ATTGAAACCATATATAATTAATATATATTTCATCAATTTTAATACACATGTAATTTTATTATCTCATTTATAGTATGGGTTAATGTTACCAATATGATAATATTGTATTGTTACAATACCACAATTTCTCTAGAATTACTATGATCATCCTTCAATTGATGAAATACTTTGATATATATCGCAATAAAACTCATTAATTTTCATATCCTCTGGTTATAAAGTAAATATTCGTGTATTATTACTATTTAACACTTTTTTCATTTTAAGATAACTAATAAAATGATTTTTTATGAAAATATATTCTTATTTCTCATTTCGATCAAAAATCTGGGTTCTTCTAAAACTGCGTATTTGAAAAATGTTTTTAGAAAATATTTAAAATTATCATATGATGTTTATATTACATTTTTACACTATTTTTAATTTTCTAAAATTAAATTTAAAGGAATATTTTTTTCATCTTCCTAGTAGGTAAAAGTTATTAACTTTTATGGTGACAGTAGAATGTTCATCATCTACAAACATTCCCATCATCATGTCTGTCAAATACATGAATCTTACATTGTAATTTTATAAGTTTATATTTAATGAAATTTATCTCATTATATTCTGGAATTTTTTATTTTAAATAAGGTTCAAAAGAATCTATTTTTATTTTAATTTTTTTAAATGATTTTCAATGATCTCGATATACATTTTATAATGGTAGATTAAAAAAATAGATTTAGATAATTTCATGTTATAATTACAAGTTTTAAAATTCATGTTATTTAAAATTATTTCCAAATTTATTTCATTCCATCATCTTATAGTTTCATTTTTTTCAAGGAAAATGGTTCTCAAATTGAATTACAAAATTTATATTCATTTGTTTCAAACACTAAAACAAAAATTATTCAAAAAAACGTTTTAAATGAATTATTATTTCCTTATTCATATGAAATATATGTTTGAAATGGTTTTGTGAAAATTATTTTCAGTGAAAGGATACCTTCATTAAGAAATGGTCCATGTGATATTACAAAATCAGTCTCAATCTAAGATGACATAATTTTTAAAGTATATGAAGATCATTCATATTCAATTCATGAATGGTTTATGTTTTTATGGATATTTTTTTTTGTGAATCCAGTATCCATTAAAAAGGGTATATGATATTGAAACCTTATTATTTTTAAGGGTTATGGATTTATGAAATGAAATTAAAACTTCTCCATCTTTTTTTTGTTTATGTGATGAATCGTTACTGATACCCATTTTATTTCAAGGGTCCTGATTTGATGAATATTTTGTTATATTTTGGAACATGCATGAAAAATTTCATTATGTTATCTGTGATACATATATGCACCTCTAATTAATTGCTTAATGATAAATGGCTTATGGTCTCAATGGGGAACATGAGAGGGAATCCCAAGACTAAAATGAGAGGGAATTTATTTTCTAAATAATAGGGAATGATAATCTAAAAACCAATGGTTATACAAGAGGATATACTAAAAAAATAAGAGGTAATTTTAACCTCGAAACAAGAAGGAATTTCAATCATGAAAAAATAGGTTACATGAGGGGGTACATCCCAAGAAAGAAATAAGTGGGTGTACAGGATGTCATCTTAGAAACAAAAAATGAGGGTATATGGGAGGGCGTCCAAAGACCAAAATAAGAGGGTTGATACCAGGGAATTCTGTGCCCAAAATAAGAGAGTTCAAAAGAGGGAATCTCAATCCCGAATTAGATAAAATTGTTATTATCCCAAAACTAACATGTTTTTAATGTCTTGATAGGAAGAATTGACATAGTATTTTCTATGTTTACGTGTACGAAATAAGTTCCATGTAAACATCAATTGTTATTTTTGGTGATGAAATCCATGCCCTGGGATAGGTGGAGATGCATTTTTCCCACTTTGGAAGAAAACAAATCTCCAATAAATCCAAAATCATTTAATGGTGTCGATTTTGTTAAAACACTTCACAATGACCATTGACACAATGAACACATGAATGAAGAAAGCAACAATCCATTGTTGCGACTAAGACTCTTACATTTTCAGAGCTCTCTTCTTTTTTGTGGAATAGTTCCATGAATAGTGACTACTCTAGCCTATAAATATATTGCTCCGCCCTCTCAAAGGATCTTACTACATTAACCTTGTGACATTAATATTCCCACTTCATGAAGATCCTCAGCACCATGAACCCAACTAAAAATTGAATCTGTGAAGGTATTGAAGAATCACGATACCCCTTTCCTCATGTTCCTACTTCCCCCCACTTATGTTGAGGATTCCATTCATGAATTCCTATTCCTTTCAAAGATGAATGAGTCCCTTTAAGGAATGTAATACTTCATAGAGCACCCAATATTTATGAAACCCCCACATTGAATCTCCTAACATCATACTTAGGTGGGGGAATCATGATTCATGATGTCCTTTCATTTGTAGAGGTCATGTTATTTGGAAATTACAATAAATTCAGGATGCCCTTGTTAGGATTCCCCCTATATTACAAGAAAATCTTCAATGGAGATCTATGAGATTGATAATTGTAATTTCATGTCCCTCATAATGTGTTCCTTTTTGGGATTCCCCACCTATTTCTTTTTCACATATGTACACTAATGCCTATGTCTTTTTTTCATAGAAACATTATCATCGACCCAACTATGGGCCACTACTCTCCAAAACATCCATCAAGAATTTCTACTTCCTTATCTCCCCCAATAATTGAGGTGCATCAAATTTGTTAGTTCAATACATTACTCTTGATCCCTACACATCTGTGTTATAGGATGTAATACTTCCATTCAACATAATCCACAACACTTGATGTAAAACAGAAGCCACATCCATGCAATGCACATTGGGTATGAATCATTCGGAATTTCCAGACCCACTTGTATCCATGGGAGTGAGATCTTCCTCATATGGGTTGAAATAAACCTCACATGGAATTACATCTTCCCCATGGGTAAGGGAATCCATCATAGAGCAACCCCATATCAGTTTTTACCGGAGTCATCACTCATGATCCTCTTTTACTCATATAGACATAATTACTCTATAAGGTATTTTCACTGAGGACTCTCAACACCCCATCCATCTCCCATCAGGATTTTTCTCCACAATTATTTATATGAACACGCCCTAAACCATCGCCCTCTAAATCAACCTTCACAACATGACCATCTGGTCTATTGCTTTATTTTAATCTCACATCGTTCATGAATCGCATGGGATTAGTGGTTGGAAGTTACCATGAAACCCAACTATAACTAAGAAACCATCCACGAGTAACCCATAACATTCTTACTTCATGGTCTTCTAACCATGTATTAGAGCCATCCCTTTCAAACTACATAGATTTTGATCCCTCTCTTCAAAACATTTCACATAAGTCTCTTCGATGCTATCAATCATGGCCAACAATAATCCTCAATTCCCACGTCCCAGGGGTGTACCTCTTAGATCATATTATCGACTCCATCACCTCTATGTTCTCCTGGTGGGATTGTTCCCCATATCAATGGTAACATCTTCTTCGTCTCCCTCTAGACATCCATCTTGGTGTTGGACCCATCATTCCCCTGTCATCTCAGAAGCTTTCATGCATTAGTCCCAACCACTTGTCGCATCTGGAATAGGTCTCATCATTAGGTATAATACATAACATAAAATCCAGAACAATGTAGAAATTGATTCCCAACAAACATGGATACATAGTAAACCTCAATGAGGTTTATCTCTGACACTACAACGAGCAAGCCTATTCTAGACTTTTATCATTAGTTCACTCTCATATTTACTGCGTGATGCTAAATTTCATTGAGATCGATAAATAAATGGTCATTATTTTTCAACCAACCATGATTTATAGGAAAACTCCCTAATGTTAAATCTCGGCACGCTTAAACAATCCATCAACTCCACCGACTTCATTAAATTCTTTTGTAATAAATCATAATTTTACATGGGATGCCACATTCTAGTGGAATCATTCCATCCATCTCGGACATTCCTACACGTAAGCTCCATTCACATAACTAATTCTCTTAGAAGCACTCTATAAGCTCCCATGTGTATACCCAGAAAAATCCACACCATCCTGCCAATAGAAATCCTTTAATAGTGGTATGTCTTAGTGCTTGATCCCTATATCACCCCTTCTAGCTACATTGTTTTTGATCTCCATCTAAGTGTACATAGGATTCCACCATGATGTTCAATAAAAAACAATGGTATTCCTTAGTGTCTTCCTTATTGGGGTGCACCTCTCAGATCTACCCTCAATGGTGTAAATATTAGACTTCATATTGTGAAACCTTCAATTTATGGGACACACCATCATTGGTTTGACTCAGTAGGAATTTTCACCCATATATCTAGTAAACAATTATGGTATTCCCTCTTAGCTACATACCAATATGATCCTCCTTCATGAGGAGTCTTGATCATTATAATCTCTCTACGGAAGATTTTAATCTTAGGGAATACCACATGATAAAAATGGGATGCCTAGGGAAAACCTTATAAGACATGCCTCTAGCATAAGATACTCCATGATCAACCTGGAATGCCTCAGGATATTCACCCTTGTGAATCCCTAGTGTCCAAACATTCCAATGATCCCAACGTGGAAAATCCAGATATCGAAGGATACATCCTTGTTAAGTACTATTGGAATTTCTAGACAGAATTAGTGTAATTAACCATATTCCAAAAAGATATGGCATCGATAATGAGTTTCATGATCATGTATTAATCATTATGGGAGACCCACACTAAGAGACGAATTCCAGGGTGTAGTCCATATAGGGAGGAATTGACATCCTATCATCCCAATTCAATTGAGGAGAATACATCACTGAGAAGATTATGAATGTTTCTTACCTTTATAAATATAGAATTTAGGAAACAAATGTGGCACTAGTGTGAAATAATGAGTGAGGCGGTTCTTCCACGACTAAAGCATCGAAAGTAGAAATGGTTAACATAACATGAATTTTTATCCTCAACATTTGAATTAGTAGCATTGGGGACATCTATGGAAATTAATGTGACAAGTTTTAGATATCCATCACTAGTTTCATCAATGAAAATAGTGATCATAACGTGTAAATCACTATAATTTGGGGTAGTTATTCATTGGAAATTAAAAATTTTGACATCATCATCATGGTTTACTCTCACCATACATAGAATATTGGAAGACACTTAGGTATTGTACATTTCATTCCAGATATCAATATAGATAGACAAATATTAATTATATGAATTTGAAAAGCTATAGGAAACCAATACCACCTTGTATTCAGAAGTAGGGGAAGGAGAAGTAAAATTGTCCAAACCTCACATGAGTCTTCCACCACCATGAAATCATCACCGAAAATAGTTAATTGGGGCACATACCCCATATCACCCTCTGAAATCATCCAAAAGAGAGTGATCAACACCCTCATATAGAGATACAATAATTGGGGGTAATTACCATGTGGAAAAAGGATGCCTGGTCATGGAGGGTTTGTGCCTTGATAACACTACCAACCCCAAGGTCTATGTAGGGAGTGAATTTTTCCCAATCATGCTTCCATCCTTTTTGGGAGCCTCTCTCTAGAGTGATCAGAAAACTCACTCTGATATTCTGAGTTGGTATGGGATGATAGAGTCTCCCCTACTATGAATACCACACATGGGCCTTTAAGGATCTCTCCCATGGGCCACATCAACTCCAGTAATTATTGGTCCCTTATGTTGAAGACTAGGTCGAATATAACTCCCCTCTAGCAGCCCCATTCTGGATGAACCAATGCCAATTTCAGGATCAGGATGAAGAGGATTCCGACTAGTAGGAATCATCTTCCATGGATTCCCTGGTTTAAGACACCACTATTTATTTCTATAATATCCCTTCCACTACAGACTTGGGAACCATCAATGCCCGATCGGAATCGAGACCTCAACCGCCTCACAAGCCGGATGGGTTGAATCTTTCGATCATTGGATGTATCAAAAGGCATTTCGGGCCATCTCATGATGAGGATTTATAGTATGGAGTCCATCCTCATACCATCTCTAGCCAAATTGGATGCCCTCCCCACTCTTTCACTCAACATGGCTCTCCTCCCCATGTTCATAACATTGACCAAAGAGGATTCCCTCTTTGCTATTCAATATTTTGCATAGAGGTCCTCCCCAAGCATATGGTTCTGGATATAGAGAACCTCCACGTGTCATGGACCGTCAACATGAAGGTCCTCCTCACAACATTCTCAGAGCAAGAAGATTCCCTCCCCCAAGAAGCACCAACCAATTTGAAGTCCCTCATCACATAATCAAAAGATAGTACAGAGGTCAACCCCATACTACAGAAAACCAGAGTGGAGGACCTCCCCACTCCATCATCCATCATCATGGAGGTCATCCCCATGTCTCAACAATCTCAAAGAAAGGACATCCCCACTCTTGAAAATATCAATACAGAGGTACTCCCCACTTCATTTACCACTAGTATGATGTTCCACTTCATGATTCTACTGGCTACAAACATGTAGGTGCTCCCCATTCCATATTTTGGAAACATTGAGGTCCTCCCCATGTTTTCACCAACTCAAGTGGAGTTCTTCCCCACACTGTCACTCACCACCATTGAAAATACTCCCCATGGATCCAGCAACAAGAATTGAGGTCCTCCTCATAACCATGTATCCTGATATTATGGTCCTTCCAGTTTCCCATGTGACAAATTCCCAGGTGATCCTCAAAAATCAACCCACCACAAAAGATGTCCTCACTACTCCACTAAAAATCAACATGGATTTTCTATCCCTTTTTATAATGACTCATGCAAAGGACCTCTTTTTTACTTCAACACACATGGTGGTGGTCCTCCCCACTACAACAAAAATATCATCAAAATTATTCCCTGTTCCGATTGAAATCGGTACATAGCTACTCACAATGTCCTAGTTATCTCAAGAGGATGCCCTCCCCACTCAATCAATAACCAAAATTGTGGTCCTACTCATTCTCAAAATGCACCTTATCCAGAAGATTCATCCTTAGATATAAGGGTGAACCATCACTGCTAAAGGAACATGTCCAAGAAGAGAAAAGTTTTCATTAATCCCATCCTCTCATCATATTCTGAAGCTGAATGAGATTCAATGATATAGCCTTATGCAAAGTCATCTTTTTTAGAGTCTAATTCCAGATCCTGATGGGTAATTTTAATCATCCCAAAAGGACAGATTCGAAAAATCTTGGAATCCCTTTGCAGATACATGCTGGTGGTGGAATATTTGGTTCCCTTCTAGGGTCCCACATTTCTATTTTCTCTATCATCAACAACATCGTTCTATCCACCTACATGAGATCATAGAGGGTATTTTTGGGATGTGTTAGCATGTGATATCTCGATATCCCAACAAATTACTTCTGTAATCTCTCGCATCAGACAGTTTTAGGTTTCATATCCTATAAAGAAATGATTATGTGGTCAAAACATCTAATAAGGAACTAAATAGTGTACGATGATCAATCAATTCATAAAGAAGTCTCTCCACTAGGAATCCCAATTCCATAGTAGTCCACGGCTATTTTTATACAATTTATTATCAAATATTTATAAGAGATTGAGGAATCCAATAGTCAAACCCCAGTTCCACACATGGATTCTTGTTGGACACTCTACCAGCAAAATAATTTTTTTGGCATGTTTAGTCCAATTTTAGTTCCTAACATTGGCATTCTAGAGGTACTAACCAAATATGAGGTTATGCAATTTCTCGAAACCATCTATATGCTGTGTTTCCACCTTCATGACCATAAAGTGGTCTACCCAAAAAACTGGGTTCATTTCAATGACATCGATTAGAAATGCTACTAGGTTGAATTCACTGTGATCCCAATGGCCCAACACTATACATCACATGGATACCATCGAACCCTTTAATAATAATGCATTCAATGATTCACTATTACCCGCCAAAATTTTGAAGACACCACCTTGTATGTGAAGATATGAGGATAGAGGTTGTACACTCCTCTCTAACTCAGTCATATCCTATGACAACCTGATTTTCTAGGATACATCAAGGCTATGACTCGAGGTACTGTCAGTGTAAATATGGCCAAGATCAGCACAATTAAGTATAGGGACACCAAGATAGGGGTAAACAAAGATAAATCATTTCAAAGAGAACCTAAATTCTGGTATAAGATCGCACAGGTTTTCATACTAGCAAGTAGAGGCAGGACTGTGGCCTAAGAGAACTAACTACATCGTTACATGTCTGTATGAACACTAACAAGGGTAAAGGTATGATCAGGGCTTCCAATCCCCCTGACCTATCTGATGTTTCATAAGAGACATTGGATGACCATTAAATGGATGCCTTTATCCAAAAACTTTAATATCAAAGGATAGAATTGATGAGTTTGTTTATATGCGCCTTTCAGAGTAGCAGCCTGATTATAGGGATCCTCAAAAAAAATCTCCCCCTCCTCATTTTGGGATGTAGGCGAATCCATATGTACTTGTTTTCTAGTTACCTCTTATTGATCATGACAATCTTGTGTATCCTAACTAGGTGGGGACTGAAGTATATGTAATTAGATTGTGGTACATGTGCCAAAATCCAGCCAAGGGTTATGATAACCTCCTTCTAAACCAAAATATAGCTGCTCCAATGGCGGTTCCACTAGGTGGTGCACCAGTCGCATCACTAGTTCCTAAACTATTCATTGAGCATGAATATTAGGTTGATGAGCCTATAAATATACTGGTGGTTACGAGGGCTCATAAATACATGAACCACTACCAATATGATATTATAGCTGCTTTCATTACTCGCATTGAAGCTTTAGATATGAAATAGGTGGTGGTCCTACCTGATGGAAAATTATATCCTGTATGGGTGGATAGCATGGGGGATCACCCAGGTTATAGTAATACTACCTTCATCGCCAAAAAATTGATGGTAGTACCCCTATATCATATAGAACACATCATCCCAAGGTGTGTACTATTATTAGGGACTCCAGATCAGTAAGACCCCTATAAAACTCTGCTGTTCATTGAATAAATTTAATGGGCATGCATTTGTTTTTTACAACCAATTACCCTTAGGGTTCATCTTTTTGTTGGTAAGATCTCAACACACAGTTTCTCTATTACTTAAATTATGCCATTAGATATACAAGTATTTTCGACATCATCAATTTAAAGAAACATCCCTATGAGCACTTCACAGTCATTGTCTTCAAGTGGAAGGGCCAAACTTATTTTCTCGATATTATGCAGACTCAAGAGTAGTTTTTGATGATGTGTGTGGTGAATGTCATGACTGATTTGGTTCCATAAATCATCACTCTTAATATACTTGGTGGATCCAATATTTCTCTAGAATGTCTCAACATCTAAAGATAGCCTGGCAGCAGGCCAAACAGACATGTCCGTTTTTTCCTCAATCCCCAATGACAAGAGACACCAAGGAAGATACTACTTTCATAACATACATAAAGGCCCCAGTAAATCTATATTTTATTCTATTAGAGCCTCCAAAGTATCCTCGCTAATTGAAATAGCCTCAGGCATAGCCTCCGACATAACATTTCCCAATATAGAATTGGAAGTCGATGCCTCATAATGCACCACCACCTACTAGGTGAGAGAATCAGGATCTAGGCCCTCGTCCTACTCCAGCACCTCGTCAGGGTAAGACACTCAGATCTCCCGTCCTAGACAAGAGTTTCCCTAACATACTCATTTAATGATTCTTAGGTCGTCTATAATTTTAAAAAGTTCCATGGAGTAAAGAATTATGAAGGTTCCAGAATATAAGAAACCCTAAAAGATTGGTCTCACTAATTTCCATAACAACTTAATTTCACATAGGATCATCCTGAATAAAATCAAGCGGTCATATGTGTTCATGAAATGTCTCCAAGACCATGTTGATAAAATTTTAGTTTGGTTGGTCCCTACGTCAGTTAATTTCATATCTGTATATGAAATGCCTGAGAGTGAAAATTACGGTGAGTGGAATAAGGTCAGATATCATGGGACACAGATGTATGATGACTGGTGGGTTGAAAGAGAATCCCATCTCACCCATGGTGTCATCCATGTTTGCTTGAATCAAGTCGAGCCTCCCAAAGTATTTTTGACTCATCAGAAACTACATCTATGTCTGATGTGTGCACTTCATAGCCATCTACCTCTATGAAGAGTAGGCACTAATGACACAAGGGAAAGGGATGTTCCCCACCGGTAGAAATTTCATTCCACACTCTCATTAATTTCATGCTTCCTGAGATGTGTATTTCCCCTAGAGTCTACACAGTATTAGAATATTTCTCTGAGGATGACCAGGAGTATAGTTTAGTTAATACAATCATATAGGTAGATTCCTATATGGATAATGGTGATGGAGTGTATCTATATGACCCTCCTATTATCACCAATTGACACGATCATATCCAGATCCAAGGATATGAGAATCACCCAGATGCTCAGGATCAAGTTTCAAGCCATGTCATTCATGCTACTAATACAAGGCAAAATTCACTATGAAGGACCCATCATAAATAGTCATCTCGGTCCTCCATGTCAGACCAGCTGCTACCAGTGATCATGTTACTCGACCATGATCAAAATCCATGTACACATCATGATCAGTTTCATTCATCTATTTCCATGAAACAACTAGGGGACAATTTTCTAGTCATAGTCTTGTAGAGATTAACTTGAGAGAAGAAATAAATTTCCAAAACCAGTGAGAATCCATTTTTTCAACCATAAATTCTCATCATTCCCCTTATGAAGACTAACATCCTTTTAGAATAATGTACACAAGGTATATTAGTATGATGTCATAATAACCTCAAAAATATTCCGAAAAAGCTCTGGATCTTTGATTCCCTATTTCTATTAGAATACTAATGATAATCCCTAGCAGAATTTTTGAGGAGCCCCCTCCAGTTTGAAATAGTGGTAGAGGCTACATAGGCCATTCATGTTGAGGAGGAAGAGTAATAATAATTCCATTACATAATCTCATTATTAGGAGAATTTGAACCCCCCATATATATAGTAATATATCCCACTATACATTACCATCTAGTCTAATGGAATGGAAGCCTATCAGTGCCCAATTGACATGGGATTGATGAAAAACTTTATACCAACCCAGATGATTTTCATTCCTGGAATGACTGAATGAGTCTTGATTTCCACTAACTAGAAGATATATAATTATGATAGGAGTGAGCATTTCCAGTGTGGTATAATCCTATTGAAGACCTAATTCAGTGGCCTTATTTTAAGAACTGATTTCATGGTTGTCTTGTAGGATACTGGCTACAGTGCACTGATGGGTAGACATTGGCACCATATTCATGTAGTTGTTCCCTCCTCATATCACAAATACCCCTTGTTCTCCATCAACGGTCGAGTGGGAGTGTTCCGAGTCGATGTATCTCCCTTATCCTATTTTTAATCCTTCTATCTAGTTACCGAATGTAATAAGGAAAAGGAAAAATATATTTAGAGGAATGTAGATGATTAAACTACCAATGTGGATGATGCAAGGATGAAAATAGATGATTCCTTATTCTTCATAATTCACCAACTGGGGGCCACAATTCTTAAACTAGGACGTTGTTTTTTTATTTCCATTAAGGGATGAATAAGTTTCCCCACGTACAAGGAATGTTGGAATATCACCTTCAACTTCTAAACATGACATGGTCATGTGACACCAAACCCCCTTACCCCTACAAGGTAATTGGTTGTTCTTACCATGTATAAAATTATATTCCATACATTCTTTTTCTACCGAGACAATTAAAACTAACATAGACCAATATGTCACTATTTCATTAAAATCAATCATTGACCCCATTGTCAAAGGACTGATTGAATCAGGTTGAAACTACCATTACCATGGTTTCAGTAGACCAGAATATCCCCAATGAAGAATTTATTTACACAGATTAAGGAACCGATGTTCCCTCAAGATCAGTAAACATTGATAAAAAATCTCCTCCCACTTATCACCTCACCTTAGATGGGGAATAGTCTTTTTTAGACACCCCTCGTGAATTCCATAATGGAATCTCCACCACTGTTGATGAGTTAGTTCAGATAAATCATGAAACTTAGACATATTTTAGGCTAATCCAGAATAGTTTATCCATTTGTGTAGAAGAAAAATAGTAGTATGGGGATTTCTTAGAGAATAATTGTGATGTTTTTTTGGATTTATGATGAGATTTTATGTTTGTACCCTCATGTCAGCATCCACCATATTTTTATTTCATTAATTCAACACAGGATTAATCAGACTCCTATAAAGATCCCCCCTCTCATCGTGATAGGGTCAAAGTTAATGTTGATAACCCCATTAACTGAAACATTGTAAAGGATGTTTAGTAACCCATATTCTTGCCCCACATCATTCCTACCATGAACAATAACTGATAGATCCATGTCTTCACTGACATCAATAACTCAATTTTTATTACCAAAATGACGATGTTCTCTTTAGATAATATAGTTATTGATTGATTTTACCACTATCTTCATGTATATTTCCATCATTGATGGGTATTCTAGGTATAATCAGATCCAAATGGCCCCCTAACACAGAGATTCCACCACCATTAGGGTGCCTCAAGAAACCTTATTATATCCGTTAATGAAATTAACTTTATATAATTCATGAGACACCTATCAGTGTAACATGAAACACATATACAAAAATATCATTAGAACATTAGTGGAATTATACGTGGATGATTTGGTGGTTAAATCCCGGAAGTGCTAGGACCATATCAGGGACCTTGAGAAAGTGTTGGACTTCCACCACCCAATCCATCAATGAATTAATCCCTTAATGTGTTCATTTGGGGTTACCTCTAAAAACTTTTCTCAGCTTTATATTTAGGTAATGATACAATTGAGGTTGAACTATAGAAGATATTGTCTATTCGTATGATGAATACATTGTGAAACCTCTAGGAGCATCGAGACCATCATGGAAACATATTCTACATTATCAGACTCATCACAATTATAGATAGCAAGTCTAATAAATTATCTAGACACTTGGTGAAATGTTTCGTCTACCAGTGTGATGAAGTGTTCAAGACTATATTGGAGGAGATCAAGAAATTCCTTCTACAACCTTTGGTTCTGATTCCAACTATATTAGAGAAGAAATTATTCATTTATGTGACAACACTAGAATTATCCCTTGTCTCTATGCTCACCTAGAAGAACAATTAAGTGACACATAACAAGTTACAATATCTCGACCACAGGTTCCTCAAAAAAGAGTCTATATACTCTCCCATCAAGAGGAGTTTCCTCAATCTAGTTTTTGCAGTGTAGAAGATACGACACAATCTATAACATCATTAGATATTCATGGTATCCTACATGATTTCAATAAAGTATATTCTGAACAACCCTATGTTGATAGGATTTCTAACTCTCTAAGAATTGGTTCATCATTAATTCTTTATTAAATTAGTCTCGTAGAAGTTAGTCAGGGTTTAGGCATTAGAAGACTTCTTAGCATCCCATTTGTCTTTGGAAAAGCATTCCCTCGATCTTAATATACGAGATTAGTAGACCATAAAAATAGAACATGATGAACCATTTTTTCATATGTATTTCTATGGAGCATCTTGGATCCCAATAAATATAAGGATCAATGATCCCAAACTCAACAAAGGGGGCATAAGGATCATAATAATCACCACAACACAGGCTTTGCATCCAAATCTATTCCTCCAAAAGTCATTCCTCAAATAAAAAATTCCAAAAAACTAGGTAGAGGATTAGGATATAATTAATGGTCTCAATCTGGCCCTCGAGATTTATTTTCAACATTTTCACATCATGAGGGACTCCGAGTTAGTCATCAAGTGGATTAATGGGTACTATGTCATATAGAGGACGTAACTCGTGTCCCAAATGAAACACAATCACCAGATAATGTCCTAGTTCCCGTGTCTTCTAGAGGTAAATCATACAACATAGTTGAATAATATTCAAGATGATGCCCTAAATAGTATTGCTTATTTCCAAGACAAACCTGACCAGGAAAATCTATTTATCAATGTGGCACACTGTTGAGTCAAAAAGCTTGTTACTGTATACGACTTTGACAGTTAGTAGTTAAATTACCTTTCTACTAGTTCCTCCACATTGGGACCTTTGGGCCCCCCTAAAATTTAATAAATATCCAATTAAACAACATTTAACATCAATATATCTCCATCATGGAACTCTCCCATCAGACAGACTTGGATGCAAGCGAATATTTTTGTGTGTAGTACATTTCACCATATAAAGCATTCAAAACCTTGAGAATTATCTCTATAAACATGTGTTAGGTGAGATTATCCTTAGATGTATTTGAAGATATGAGATTCCACAACTTATGTAGGAAGTTCATGAGGGATATTGTGGATCTCATAAGCTTGGGGTTATACTCTCCCAACATATTCGAATGTGGGGTTACATTTGGTCCACCATGGTCCATGACTATATTGAGTTATCCAAGAAGTTGTACACATTTCAGAACCATGACAATTTATTATATAGACCACCATATCATCTCAATAAAACCAATTACTCATCACCCTCTATGGTATGGGGACTCAAATTCATTGGGCCATATCCACCAACAATTGCTCGCCTATACTGGTTCATGCTGACCGTAAGAGATTTCTATTCTATGTGGGAAGAGGTAGTTCCTATAAAAGAAGTAAGATACCTATATATTGTTTAATTCATGATACAGAAAACCATTTATCTATTTGATTTCCCTAACTCCATTCTCAATATTAATGAACCCAACTTCCATTCAGCTGAGCTGAAGAAGTTGTATTCCAAGTAAAACATTCTATCCAACCACTCTACCCTAAACCACACATAGGAAAATGGTATGATAAAGGAATTCAAAAAAAACCCTCTCCAAAATTATATGGAATATTTTGGTATAGACAAGAAATGTTTGGCATACAATCTCCCCAACTCTGTAGAGTATTTTAAACATTGACTCACAATTCCACCCAAGTGACTCGATATTCTATGGTGTATGGAAAAAGGTAGTACTACCCATCAAGATTCTATTTCCATCATTCTAAATGGTTTTCTTTTATTTGAAGATGTTAGATAGGATCGCTGAAGTCTCTATATTTGAACGACCTGCCATTAATGAGCATATACCCCATTCGTTGCATAATTTAGAGAGACATCACACCAAGATATCCAAAGATTTCATCAAGAAATTTTACCTTAGATCCTTCATTCATGGTGACACAGTACTAGATCTGTAAATGTTGGTGATACCTGGAAGGAAGATACCAATGCTGGAATGAAAATGGGAAGGATCATTCATCATTCACAAGGTCTATAACAATGTTTTATACAAGGTTTTCACTATGGATGGAGAACACATCAATTCTCCACACAATTCCACATTCCCAAATAAATAATTCACATAAATGGAATTTCATGTCCTAGTTTCACAATGTTAAACTATATATTGACCCTAGTCCTTGATGGATGACTTTAAAATGCGTAAAAATCATTGTCCTCATAGAATGTGGTTAAACTATGTGATCAACATCTTAACTAGTTGATGATAAACTACATGGAATTCCACATCCAACCCACATGACGTTAAACATAAAGGATTTACACATTTTACAACATGATGTTAAACTAAATAGAAATCGACATCCTTACCACATGATACTAAACTAAATTGAATTCATCATCTTCACTATATGAAAATAAACTGCATAGCATCATCAGCATCCTTGCTCCAATATTCTAAACTGCACAGCATTGACACTCCATTAAGAAAAAACATAAAATGAGATTACCCCATGTATCCACAACTTGATTTTAAAAATTGATTTCTTGTATTGGTTTCATGATGTTTAACAACATTACATTTTACAGCCCTAAAACATGCCATTAAACTATGCACATGTTTCCACATATGATGACTTTAAACTGTATATGTCTTCCCCCTAGAACTATGTTCTGTGGAACATGCTACATGAGTCCACATTATTGTCGGGTCATAATTTCAACATAACACACTTTCCTAATGGAATAAATTTCTTTAAAATCCCTACAATATGTTGTCAATATTTCTTCAAATTCCATACCACATGATGTTAAACTGCATTGGAACATCCCAAGCACTCTACTCTAAAATGGGCAGCAATGTTACAAACTATATCACTATAGACTAAGAGACTTCGTTCCAGGGAATGTGACATGGAGTTATTTTTAATACCTGAGACTTTTACCCAAACTCTAACTAGGTACTACAACTTACATGATCTAATGTTTAAGGGTTTGAGACCTATATTTTTTTTATTATGCATGGATAATATCTAAATCCATCTCCAGGAATCAAATCTAACATTATTTGAACCCCATAATCTTCCAAATTTAATGGGACCCCATTACAGAATGGTTCCAAGAAACAATGTCCCGCCTACCTTCCTATGATAATTACCATAAATGCATTTTGTGAAAATTTGAAATCGGTCATTCATTTCGAATATTATTAGCATTTGAACCTCGTTTGTTTTTCATTATTCCAGGTAACATGATATGAGTTTTCTATTTTGATTATGGTTGGTTGTTATCCTCCA
Organism: Viscum album; assembly: GCA_963277665.1. NCBI lineage: Eukaryota > Viridiplantae > Streptophyta > Magnoliopsida > Santalales > Viscaceae > Viscum > Viscum album. The sequence continues at coordinate 1,289,348,590 of OY728129.1, forward strand.
TTGTAACTACACCTCCATTATGTTATAGATATTGGGAATCATGATTCACATTTCCCCTTCCTTATGTTCTATTGGAGCACTAACACCCCATGCGTATCTCATTTGTGAATCTACACATTTTGAACAGGAAGATAAATATCAATGGTACCTTCCAACATGGTATTTCCATTCACATTGTTTTGTGATTCCTTGTGATGGTTAAATCTGGATATTTTTCCACGTTTCCCACACCAAGGATGACTCATATGGAATGTGGAGTTTTGGTAAGGTTTTTACCCATTGGGGGGGGGGGTTACAAAACCATTTTGTATATAATTCTACGACACAAAAAATGAACCATACTATCCAAAAATTATAAATCTAGAAAATATTCATCATTATTTTACAATTTTTTTATGGCATTGATGCCTCATGATCTTTATTTTCATTGGGGTTTCCATACCACCACGCTACACATATCCTCTTTAACCCCTTTTTATTAGTTGAAAACTATATCTCCTTAAACTAAGAACATGTGGACTTGGAAACATGACCACAAATTTTTTTCATTGGGTTAAAAAATTATGATGTAAACCTAATTAGATCCCCTATAGTCCAAGAATCATCACTGTAAACTGTATGTAAGTCCCCTCAAGAATATGTGGTTTGGAAGCGTGACTTCCTAGTCCTAATTTATGGATGGTTATTCTCCCCACCAAGCCTTGTATTTCCACCTGAGAAACACTTCCATCCACCCTATGTCCCTTGAAAATGATGTTAAAATTGGAACCGAAGTCCAATTATTATATATTTAAACTACATGTGTTCTTTCTTTGAACATGTGTTGTGCAACATGAGCCTCCCCGATCCCCATTAACATAATGTTATTCCTATTATGCAATACATGTCCCATGTTTAGTATACCCCTCTCTCTTAGAGTGTAATCATGATGAATTTAAATTGTACAAGGGTTCTCTCAAGAATGTTTTGTGTGACTATGGGATACCTAGGCCCTCATTCTTGTCAGGTTCTATCACCCCTATACACTACACATGTCCATCAGAGTTACCCTCCCCTTTATAGACTGGATCCTATGACATTAAACTAAGAACTGTATTTTACATGAAATAATTACATTAAAATACATATCACCACAATGATGTTTTTCATTGAGAGGACATATCATCTGGAATTGTTCTCTTACCCTTCCATTATCAGAAACAATGTATGGATTGATTCAAATCTTATGGGATACATAGTAACAATCTAAATGTTTTTATTTGAGCCCATTAAAAAATTCAATATTTCAGCCCCCTTGGACTAAGTTATCCCTTTGGAGTGTGTGTAGTGGTTCAGGACTATGTATTCTTCATTCACATTTATTTATTTTTCGATCCATACACATCCCCTCTGGGATACCTCTACCCCAAGTTTACTAGCTGCATGGCGATAAAAGGAATAAACACCAGTGTTCTCAATACATGATTAAAAATTGGACAGACTGGTCCTGTCAGATGAACTTAATCTACGATACCATCATCCTAGGCACATTGGAAAAAATTCACACCCTGGTAGTCTAATCTCTTCATAGGATATCGACTTTGAAACTATTCTTCCAATATGACATTGACTAGGAACTATGTATGGATTGATTCATGTCCAAAAAGTATATGTATAAATTTCAAGGTTCTCTATTGTGGACTAGCCACACAAAAATGATATAAATAAATAAATAAATAAATAAATTCATCCCCCTCTATGTATGGGTCAGACTGATCGATATCAATCTAATCTTCATTTACTACAAGAGGCATGATAACCATTCCCATGGGGAACATTGTGATGCCTAGAAATTAAATCTTCGGGCCCAACCAACAATTTTCTCCCCTTTATTTCCTTCACTCTTAGGCCCCATCTATGGCACAGAGGCCTCCAAGGCCTGGTTTCATTGAATTTTCCTTCCATACATTCCAAATTGATTATTTTGGGGTGAATATCAAAAAATCATGTTGGGAAAATGTTGTTATGCATTGGGACAATTTTTCCACATTCATGTTGGGTTTTTATGACACCACACTATAAATACCCATTTGATGCACCATAATTGTTATCTCATATCTATGAAATTAAGCTAAGATATGAAATCCTTAGTACATAAAATAAAACTGCAGGTGTGCACTAATTTTACAAACTACATGTGGCATGATTCTCATATTTATAAATTATGTATTAATGCTAGAATCCCCAATTTTTAGGTCTATCCATCAAATTCACCCCCATTTTCAATTTGTGGCGTCAATGTCTATACTTTATGAAGTTAACTACATGTGATTCAAGAACTACATATAGATATATTTCCTTCATTAGGGGATATATTTTGCAGCCCATACACTTCATCTTTGTGCCAAGATACAAACTCCATCAAACCCTTGGTCACATGGCCTTTATCACTGTCCAAGATCCATAACCCTAAACTATTCAGACTTCATCTTATGGTATCTATGTGATACATGGGATCTTTTACCCCTCATTCATGTATGGTTTTATCCCTTCAGTTTCACATGCATATCCATGGAAATAGATTTCCTCCGTGGCCTCTTTGGCCTTGTCATATTCCAAGATTACTGACATTAAACCATATACAATCATCCTTAACAGTGAATGTATGGTTTTTGTGGTCCTATTGGTCCTCATTCACATCAGGTTTGATAAGAAACCACATTGGGCCTATTCCTCTATGAGTACTTCTTTTGGGGTATAAACTATATGAATTATACTAACATTTACCATCCCCTATGCATGACCTTAAATGGTGACCCTACCTTGAACGTGTTCAGGATGCCCAATGGAAATTATGGAATTCTTTATCCTCCACATGATATAGGATTATCCCCACCAAATTTGGTCTCCCACCAGGCTATTTTTCATGAACTATATGCATCTTGATTCCCATCCTCATGGGATAGGGCGCGACATGAAAAAATATGTCTATGGGTTTAGGAACAGGTTTATTTACCTTATTGATGATTTTTCTTTAGTTAGATTCCTAGAATTGGGACCATAATTTTTTTGTTGTTCGTCTTGAGGTTTGTATATATAATGTGAGCCTCCTTGGCATCATTCACACTGTGGTTTTACTTCATTCATACTATATCAAATAATTATGGATGAACATTTCTCACTAGTACAAGAAATGCGACTTTAAACTATTTTCCATGGTCCATGAAAACTATACTTAAACTATTTACAAAAAAGGGTATTGATCCCACTCTATTGTATGCTCATAAAAAATATTGAGTCCTCCTCAGTTTTTGTTTTCCATCATCATTCAAATCCAGATAGACCCCCTAAATGTTTATGGTATCTGGACACTTTGGAACACCTCTAAATATGAGCCAACACCATAATGAATCATCGATAAAAAATGGTGAATACTGTGTTTCAATTTTTTTAAAAATATTATTTGGAATTTGTAACCCCACTCTCAGAAGGTATGGTTATGATCAATATGTTTTGAAAACGGTCAAAAGTCAGTCCATTCATACTAGTTCCCCTTTTATAAATAACTTGTAAGTCTCAAAATACCTTATTTATTTACATCTATTTATCATTGTAGGATTTTATCTCTAATGTTACCCCTAATGTGCCTCCCACATGTCTGATAAACCGTTATTCCATTCATTGTTTCCGACATGGAAAATTTCTAACACGGCCATAGATGTTCATGAAAGGTATATCCCAATGTATCCTTGTCATGCATGAGCTCCTGGGTCCACACTTTATCACCTTAAATAAATATCACCATTGATAAATTTTAGTGTTTTAGATTTTCTACTTTGCTTTATGTGAGATTCTCACATTTGGTAGGACTTCTTTCCATCTATTTCAATAAATTTTTGTGTGGTATGAGAACCTATTTGTTCTCATTCATTTCTACTTTCTTCCCTCTGTACCTCATAAATATATTAGAATATTTCATAGTTCGTGCAAAAAGATATTAAACTATTTGTAGCTGGTCTAGGAAGAATGAACAAAATCTATGTGTTATATCCTAATAAAACGTTGTTAATCTATGGGAAATATTATGATCACATGGATTTAATATGAACCATGTTTCATCCTCACTTGCATGATGTAAAAATGAAAATCATATCATACCCTCACATGAGAGGTCCTCTCCCATAGTTACGGTCACCTACCACATTGTTTACATCATCAGTTTTTCCACAGTATCCAAGGAAACATTCCCCTTCAAGATAGGTACGATATTTATTCAAACTATTATAGTCACAACATTGTGTTATAAAACATGGTGGCAGTATTCTAAGAGTTTTAGAAGTCATTCTAATAATACATCCCTCCACATCCATCCTTTGTGCACCCCATGTTGGATCCTTATCCTCTTTCATGTTTGAAGGGACCCTCTAGTAGAATGGTGTCTGGCTGAGGCTCAACTACAAACATAGGTCAATGCCCTAGAAGTCGTTGGATGACAATTTGAGTCAATTCCCATGTTTTGAACATGTTCACCCATCAACTATCATCTGTTTTACACATTTTATTCTATGAAATACAAATAATGTGTTTCAAACATGACCAAAAAGAATCCTATATCATGGAACCTCTCACATTGTGTTCTGAAATTTTGGTAATAAGGATTAAAGTTTCCAATTCCCCTTTGTTTGGATAGATTCAAACTACCTTAGAATTCTACCATTCATGCACTAGAGAATATCATGAAGCAGTAATTGGTTTTTCTGATAGCCATACTCACCAACCACCATCTATTTCATCTTAGAAACGTTTTCATATAAGTAAATAATATACAACCCTGATTGTTTGATGATTATTTGAGACTCTAATAAAAAGTGAAAAATTATGAGGTCTCTAGTTTTTTTTCACACTATACATGACCCATGTGTGCTTATGGATTGATCAATACTTGTATAAAATAAATTTTTGAGATGTAATAATTAATGAAAAAAAGAGGAAAATAGTTTTCCCACGCACACAAAATATTTCAATGTAGGACATATATGTGAAAGCACTATGGACATCCAAATATTAGAGCATCCCATGAGTTCTCAAAATACCACCTTATAGATTCACCCATTCAATTGTGTGTTTAAGATCTTGCACACATTGGAATGTGGCCTCAATGATTTAAAATTTCAACCTATATCCCTATCCTCATCATTATCCATAGGGGGTAGCTTGTCATCCTTGATCTTTTCCCCGGCCTGTTCGGTATGGAGATCACCCACTTGATGAGATGACTGTAGTATTTTATCTTGGGCATTTTCCAGCTGAACCATCAATCATATAAAATGCTATGATTTATTGGTGATGAAGTAGGGATGCTTGTTTTTTCATTTTTAGAGGTTCTATATCAAATGTTAAACATCATGAAGCTTCTAGATGTTGGAAGACTTCTTCTAGAACTACAACACATCAATGTGTTAACTTCATCTTATCGGAAAGGTAGTCACATACCAGCCTATACAGATCATGATTTTCCACCCCCTATAGAAAATAGAATTTGGAAATAGTGGTGTAATGATACAATCCTTCTAACCCATTTTATATCAGTGTTCTCATGAATGGTCTTGATGCAGTTCCAAACACTATGTCGGGTGATGAATCTTTCCTCAGCCACATCTGTACTAGATCTTCCCATTTCTTCTGGGTCTATAGGTTTATACTCTAATAACATTGCCATTATTCCCATAGTAGGGTCCTCCTCTTGTATTCTATAATATGGTTTAGGCCCTATGTTGTGAGGATTGTCCTCATCACTTGACTCCACCTCAAAGATTTCATCCATGTCAGCCCTGGGTACTACCCCGCCAGCAGTGTCACCAACAAAAACAATCAACTGATTTCCAAAGACCATTTCCTGGTCAGCTCAAGATGATAACTTCATATAGTCCAAAACCCATTTTGGTAGAGTAATTATGGGTCCAAAAACTATGTCACATAGCACAGTTCCTGCTACTCCTAGCATTGTTTATATATGAAGCACATTAGTGGACCTGATCAGGAAATAATATATATAATTCTAAAGGATGGATACTTATAGAATATATGTGGTGGAGTTCCATCCTCTATAGTTTTTATTGTCAGGATACTATAAAATGACCCCCAAATATTATTGAGGTCTTGAAATATTCAAGGGTGGTCATCATACCCTATTCAACTCAGATTGGTCCTGAAACCACCATTTCCCTAGACAAAGATCATAGGGATTGGTCCATCATAATTACTATTGTACCTAAATTCCCATTAGTACGGTTCTCCTGAACACCTTCCTCTTCCATGAAACATATTTTAGTCCAAGATTCTAAAAAATCATAAACAATAGGATAAACAGAGCCTAATGAGTTAATTTATACTTCAGGAGCATCGATGAATCCCTCCAAGGATATTTCCTCCTACGATACAATCTCTCCTTCCTCCAAATAGGATTCTTAAGAGTCTAAAAATTCTAAAATTTCTTGGGGATCCCCATATTTGGGTTCTCAACCACTATATTCATCTGATTACTTAGGAAATGGATAACAAACCTCTTGCATAACAACTGATAGTTGTGGGGGAGAGGTCAGATCCTACAATACATTCACTCTATCAATCATTGGACATACAGTTCCTTCAGATTGAAATAGGTCATCCAACTCTTCCACATACCATCCACTATCTCCTTGGGACACAAAGAAGCTAGATATGATGTAGCTGATCCCCAAAATATCTATCCAGATAATTTTTAGGTGTCCCCAATGTAACACCCTGAGATTTTATGAAAAATATTCTTTTAATTTCATTAATGTCTTATGTTGTATGCTACACCAAAATTACCTTGCGCTATACGCAACACCGTATTAGCTTGCAGTATACGCAACACTATTCTTGGATCGTGTTACACACAATTTTGATAATAGTTATTCTACACAACATTGAGTATAAATATATATATATATATTAAATGTATAAATGAAATATGGTTGGATTCTGTTATACGAAACAACAAAGGATTCTTGCACAACACGCAACCCTGACTTGGCTTGCATTACACGCAATCGCGACCTTTCTCGATAGCGTGTGTTGTATGCAATACCGTGTTTTACTAAACAACGATATATTATTATAATATTATTATGAACAAGACATTATGAACAGTATTAAGTAAATTTTGAATTTTATAACATTATTATTCATCTTACACATTTTCTAGAAACAAAATAAATTTTTCGAAAAATACAATTTTGCCACCTTTTGATGGCGCACCCAATTTAAATCTAGTTTTTGACATGTTTATAAGATGAATTTGAAAAAATAAAATTCTTCTTTGTAATCAAGAAATAAAAATTTACTTTGGATAAATTTTTCATATTATTCTTGTAACTTTCATATTTTGATGAATAGTAAAAACACGCTATATTTTAATTAAAAACAACTTTTTTCATCGCAATAATTTATATGGTTAATTTATAATATTGAATGGTTTTAAAGTATAAATAGAATATATTTTTACCATTTAATATAATTTATGTCATTATCATTGATTTTACATTAAATTTGTAGGTTAAATCAATTCAATCTTTTGCAATGTTTTAAAGAAAAACCCGTTTTCTTTTGACAACAGAATTAATTTTAATTTAATTTATGCACCTTTTTTGTATTGAATTTGGTAAAATGGATTCCATATCTGGAATCAGGGGGTCCAAATTATGTTAATAAGATACTTTTTATTCTTGAGAAATATGAATAGTAACTACGGTAAATTTTATTTACCATAGTTAAAGGTAAATCGGGTAATTAAGGGTAAATATAATATTATAAAATTACCCTAACACATTCCAAAATTCTATTGGATGGCTAAAAGTAGACCCATATCACCTAAGGGTTGGATTAGATTCATTTTATGGACTTTTTACCATGAAAATAATTTAATTATTATTAAAACCAAAGAAAGTGACAACATGTCACTCTCTTAAATCTTATAAGTATAATAATTTTAATTTAGTGATAGACATCATAAAACATCGAACATGAATAGTCTCCAGAATTATAATAAAAATATCTACATCATGATAATTTATTTAGTATTTTTAGGTATTAAATAATTATCATTAATGGTGATACATTAATGATACATAAATTATTTATTAAGTGAAAAATAAGTAATATAGTTTTTATTAAAATAATAATACCCATTAAAAAGCCTACAAACCTGACCAAAACTTATTGGTAGTGTATATATACACCTTACGCATCCAATGACCTAATATATAACCGTTTGGAGCCTTATAAAAGTGATTATGACACTTATTTTATTTTATTTTAAATGATACCAAAGTTGTCAGCTTCATAATTTAATAAATATAACAATTTAAATATTGTTATTTTAAGATGATAAATTCTATTAAAATTATTATTGTAAAATTAAATATATTTATCTTCATCATAGAATTTTATTTTTAATTTTTATGAAAAAAAATAAGTATATTAAATAATTATACAAAAATGTTGTAGTAATTATTTTATTAAGAGATAAACCAAATAAAGGGTTTTAAAAATAATAAAATAAATATTATATGAACTATTTAAGGTGATCCACTAATTATATAGATATATATGACCTTTTATTAATATATTAAAGCTTTTATTTCGAACATATCTTCTGTATATATTTTATTTAAATTCAAATAAATGAATGGTGTCAAAATTGACACTATTGTTATTTTATAAAAATAATATATTATAAAATTGTTTAAAAATCACAAAAATATTTAAAAATTATAAATTTAAATTTATATGGTCTATAATGTTATAAATTAACTAATTATGGAAAATTCACAACAAATAAGTAATTATTTTTTATAATTTAAAATTTAGAATTTTATTACCACAAAAAAACATAAATAGATTAAATAAGAATAAATCAAAATGATAAGGTTTAAAATAAGATCCAAACATGTCTAAATTTGATTGTTTGAGGATATTAAAACCCTATATAATCTAATATTCGAATATGAGTCATTTATGGAGGTTTTCAAGTGGGGATAGATTTATTATAAATTAATATTCTTAATATTTCCAAAGGTTCCCCTCTCCTCCCTTATAAAAGGGCACATCCTCCCTCTCTTCCACACACCACATTGAGCCTTAAATCTCGGCCAAACCCTGCCCAGTTCTCTTCTCCACTTCCCTAGAAACATCCTAGTGGTCCTGGTCTTCTTCAAAGACCAATTTTAGTGCCCTAAGTGGAGGTCTCAAAGAGGCGCTTCAAAGAAGAGGTAATTTATGTTACCGATTCTGTCACCTTTATTTCTTCTTCCACTTCTTCTTCTTACTTTGTTTCATTATGAAGTAATAAAATCAGTATCACTCATATATTGATATGTTATTATATGTATGAAACAACCCTATTTCACCATCTATCCATCCTACGGAAAACGAAATCACTGCACGTGCGTAAGTACGGAATACCGTCTCCAAGCCGTGGTGTAATCTATTTTCCACCACCACCTTAGTTGGATGGGTATAATGGTGTAAATAATTCCTATATATGATTATTGTAAAGTGATATTGATTCTGTAATATTATACATACACTCCAATAAAATTCCACGATCATGGGAACGATATCATCGCTCGTGCGTACGTACGGAAAACCGTCTCCACGATGCGATGAGAATCATTCTCAATGATTAGCCATTCATAAATGATTATAAAGTATATATATAATAAGTAATCATGAAATATATGACATAATAATGATACTGGATTTATGTATATATATATATACATATATATATGTATGTCATCTAATTAATTCCATTCAATTCAATTAGGAAACGAAAACAACGTTCATGCGTACGTACGGCCTACCGTCTCCATGAATGATGTATTTCTTTCCATTTATCGATCTATTATATATATGTATATTATGAATATATATTATATATAAATCATTTTTTACATTATGGATTTCAGTAATCATGATCTAAGTAATCATATGAATAATTACAAGTCAAAACACTGACGACAAATGAAACGCTTTTACTCAAAACACTATTTAACATGGAATTTACAAAAGAACGGATAATATAAAGTCATAAGTGAACCATATATGATATCATAACAATTAATATGATTCTATAAAAAGTAAATAACTTTATTTAAATCATTATACAGGAGGTTCGGATACGTACGAAGCATATCGGACCTAAGGTAAGGGATAATTTTACAAATCTCATTTTTATCTGAGATTGCTTATTCGTAAGTATTTACTGGGGTTATTTATATCATCCAAGTCCATGTTTTATAAAATTGTTTTGATGTATGTTTAAATTCTGTTTTACCCATTTTTGACTTTTACTACATGGTATGTAAGCAATCTTTCTTTTGTTTACGTTACGAGGTACTTTTTGAATTTTTCGGCAAAAGTATGAAAAGAATGTTTCTTTTAACTTATACAGCACGAACGGATTTTTAAGGTTTTATAAAGCCTTATTTTCATGAAGCATCATCCAAAATATTTCATTACTATTTTCAAACAGATCTCTTTATTTTAAAATTTCATGAAATTTTGTGAAAAGAAATTGATTTTGAAGAAGAAAGGATATTTTCCTCAAGAATTCATTTCAAGTGTTTTATCAAAACCATTTTCCATCTAAGATGAAATTATTTCATATGTGTATGTTTCAAGTGTAATGTCTCTATGATTTACATGGTTTCACTTTTATTATTATGAAATGATATTGATTTCTTTTATATGGATTATGTGATGATGGGATGATGTTTATGAAACCCATTTTATTCATGGGTTATTATGAATGATGTATGTTTATTTTGTGGCACAAGTAAGAATGATTTCATTATGAGATGGGTGGGACCTATATCTCCCTCCAATGCATTGGGTAAAGATTTTATATCTCATGAGATAGACATGGCTGGAATGGTAAGTTAATCTGGTTCAGTGTTACAGGACTGAAACGAGGAGTGAACTCAATTCAGAATGGGACTTTGTCCACTATGATGGTCTTGGCAGCAATGCCTTGGCTGCAATGGAAATCATATCATGTTCTTAATGGTTTCCACAATTACATGTTTTATTCCCATGCTATTTTATCATTATTAATGTTTCTTTATGATCTATGCCTTACGTACTTCCATGTTTTATGTCATTTATCAAGATTTTGATGTTTAAACATTATGTTCATGTTTTAAAGTTCAAATGTATATGGTATGTTTTATTTTATCCTTACCCTTACTGAGAATTTGAGCTCACCCTTTTTATGTTTTCTTTTCCCCATGATATAAAGAAATGTTTTAGGTAAGAAAAAAGGGGAAGATATTTAAGGGAGATGTTGAAGATCATTCACCACGATTAGAATATTATGTTCCAGGTTTCCAAAGACACTAAACTATTACGGTCCTTGTGTGTCTGTTTTTGTTATGTATTAAGTATTCCGAAAAAGTAATGTAATGTCCATGTACGTCAAGCTTTGGGTCTCTATAGTTGGTATCAGAGGAAAGGTTTAGTTAACCTTTGGAAAATAGGATGCGAAAACGTTAGTGAGATCCCTAGAGATATTTCTATGGTATGTCTAGGGATGTCCCTAAGGATAAGTATACGTATAGGATATAGTCCTAGAACTATGATAACGATATTAGAATTTAACCTAAGATGGTAGATATTGATGGTACTCCTCCTTTACTATGTTGTTCTCCCTAGCATGATTTTTTCCTCTGACACTATTCTTTATTGGGTTTTAGAAAATGGCTGGAAACAGGAAGATTCAAGATAATGGAGGATATGACGGACAATGAAATGATATTCTTCATGATAAACCAAATGAAACGAGATTTGGAAGTCCAAACATCATTATAATGCCGAATCAGCTGTAGATACCCGAAGCTTAACGTACATGGACATTAAATTAGTTTTGTGGAATACATAGTACAAAACAAAAACACACACACACAAGGACCGTAATAGTTTAGTGTCTTTGGAAACTCAGAATATAATCTTCTAATCGTGGTGAAAGATCTTCAACATCTCCCATAAAGATCTTCCTTTTTTACCTAAAATATTTCTTTATATCCTGGGGAAAAGAAAACATAAAAGGGTGAGGTAAAATGCTCAGTAAGGGTAAAAAAAGAAATATCAATCACATCATATTCATAAGAACATAACATTTTGGAAATCTTAACCTGAAAAGAGATTATAATATCATAAAATGGGATAAATCATAGTAGTGAAATGTAATCCCAATAATCATTACTTAAAACATGAAAATTTGTGGCATACACACATAATCATATAGAATCATTTCTTATTAGTCAAGACTCATTGCCAAGACTATCTTAGTGGACAAAGTCCATTTCTGAACCGAGTTCACTCCTCGTTTCAGTCCTATTTCAATGAACCGGTTTAACCTGCCGTTCCAGACATGTCTATCTCTTGAGATATAAAATCTTTACCCAATGCATTGGAGGGAGATATAGGTCCCACCCTTCTCAGAATGATACCATTAATATTTGTGCCACAAAATCATAAACCATGCATCATAGCATAACCCATATAATAAAAATGGGAATCTTAAACATCGTGACATCATAAAACAATTCATATAAGATAAAGGAATTCATAAAAATAATTCAATCACAACAAAGTCAAATCAATGTAAAAATAGGGATAGAAACAGAAACCTTTATTATCTTAGATGGAAAATAATTTTGATAAAACACTTGAACTCCATTCTTGAGGAAAATAACCTTTCTACTTCAAAAACACTTTTCCTTTCTTAACATGTCATACAATTATAAACTAAAATAAGTTTATTAAATGTAAACATTAAAACTTGTAAAGGATTCTTCTTGGAAATAATGTTTTAAAAATCCATCCATGCCGTATAAGTTAAAAAAACATTCTTTTCGTACTTTTGCCGGAAAAGTCAAAAATGTAACTCGTAACGTAAAAAAAAGAAATATTCCTTACATAACATGTAGTAAAAGTCGAAAATAAGTAAAATTGACTTTAAAAATACATTAAAACACTTTTATAAAACATGTACATGGATGATAGAAATACCCTCAGAAAATACTTATGAATAAGCAATCTCGGATAAAAATGAGATTTGCAAAATTATTCCTTACCTTAGGTCCGATTTGCTTCGTAAGTGTCCGAACCTCCTTTATAATGATTTAAATAATGTCATTTAATTATTCCAGAATCATACTCATTGTTATGATATCATATATGGTTCACTTATGACTTTATTTTACCCGTTCTTTTGTAAATTCCATGTTAAAGAGCATTTTGGGTAAAATCGTTTCATTTGTCGTCCGTGTTTTGACTTGTAATTTATTCATATGATTACTCAGATCATGATTACATAATTCCAGAATATAAAACATGATTTATATATAATATATATTTAGAATATACATATATATAATAGATCAGTAAATGGAAAGAAATACACCGTTCATGGAGACGGTAGACCGTACGTACGCATGAACTCTATTTTCGTTTCCTTATTGAGTTGAATGAAATTAAGTAGATGTCATAAATATATATACACTTAAATCCAGTATCATTATTATGTCATATATTTCATGATTACTTATTATAAATACATTATAATCATTCATGAATGGTTAACGTGGAGAAAGAATCTCATCGCGTCGTGGAGACGGTAGTCCGTACGTACGCACGAGCGATGATATCGTTCTCATGATCGTGGAATTGTATTGGAGTGTATTTATACTATTTCAAAATCAATATCACTTTACAATAATCATATATAGTTATTATTTACACCATTATACTCATCCAAGTAAGGTGGTGGTGGAAAATAGATTACACCACGGCGTGGATACGGTATTCTGTACGTACGCACACGCGGTGATTTTGTTTTCCGTAGGATGGATAGATGGTGAAATAGGGTTGTTTTATACTTATAATAACATATAAGTATGTGAGTGATACTGATTTTATTACTTCATAATGAAACAACCTAAGAAGAATATGTGGAAGAAGAAATAAAGTTGAAAGAATCAGTAATGGACATTACCTCTTCTATGAAGCGCCTCTTTGAGTCCTCCTCTTACGGCACTAAAATTGGTCTTTGAATAATACCAGGACCTCTAGGATGTTTCTAGGGAAGTGGAGAAGATAATTTGGCAGGGGTTGGACGAGATTTAAGGCTAATGTGGTGTGATGAAGATAGGGAGGAGGAGCCCTTTTATAAGGGAGGAGAGGGGAACCTTTGGAATAACAAAAAAAAATTTATTTTATTATAATGCCAAATTCGGTTTTAAATAGATCCAAATTGATTTATCTAAAAGATAAGGTGGGGATGTGTCGAAATAATCTCATCCAATATAATTTAGACATGTTTTGGTTCCTATTTTAACCTGATCATTTAGATTTAACATTAAGTTAGATAATTTTACTTTAACTGTGTCTTTTTGTGTTCTTACACTATAAGGTTCATAAACATACTATAAGCAGCCAAAAGAACCCCAAGTTGATTATTATTTATATATATAACCTTATCTTAGTCATTTGTCTTAACCTTAGATTTTTAGGAATAAAATAACAATTAATAATATAATATTTGTTTTAAAAACTATTTTATGTCACTTTTGACACTATTTAGTAATTGATTTTTGTGAAAATCATAACAAAATGATTAGTTCGAAAAAAAGTTAATTAAATTAACAATAGCATGTCATAGTAACCTATAAAATTAGTGTAATTCATAAAAAGTCTCAAATTACATTTATTGTGGTATTTATAACAGCAATTATGTCAATATTTCATTAATAAGATAATTACTGCATCATCTTTGTGTCATAAATAAATTAAATTAGTTAATGTCTAAAAATTACAAATAAAATACCATTATGTAGGAAATATTTTTATATTTCTAAGGAATATTTATAGGCTAATTTATCTTATGTATAACCCTATATTAAAAATGATATACTTATTAAACTTTGATTTTAACTATTTTAACGCTTCTTTAAATAAATTAATAATAAATGTTCTAATCTAATCCAAGTGGGCCTAAATGGTCGTATTTTATTCCTAAGGTTGTTTTTGGTCGAATTACACTTTTCCAATAGAATTAGGACATGTGTTATGGTAATAATAATATCATTTTTACCCTTAATTACCCTAATTACTTTTAACCGTGGTAAAAAAAGTAAAAAGTTACTATTCACCAAAAATTATTTTCATCTCATTGAACCACATTTTACTTACTGAAACCAACTGTGTCTCTCGGATTTTTGAAATTCCACTCACAGAAGCGGTAGAATTATGTTTTATGAAAAATTCATTTTTTTAACTACCACTTAGTGGTTTCACTATTCATCAAAAAATGAAAGTTTCCGGAAAAATACCAAAAATTAGGCCTAAGATATATTTGATATTATGAACTCAAAAATGATGTCTATTTTACCAAATTTAAAACATATCAGTTGCATTAATTAATATAAAAATTAATTTCCGTCGTCAAAACAAACACCGTGTTCTTAAGAGATAATAACTATCAAAAGATTGACACTTGTTTATGTCTGGTTTAAATGTGAAATTACATCTAATGACCAACATTGTATTAAATTGTAAAAATATATTCTAAATATACTTTAAAACCACTAAAATTAATAATTTATCACTATTAATTATTTCGATTAAAAAGGTTGTTTTTAATTAAAATTTAGTAGTTTTCACTATTCATCAGAAAATGAAAGTTAGCCGAAAAGTACCAAAATTTCACCCTAAGCTAATTTCAATATTCCGAATCCAAAAATGAAGTCCATTTTGAAAAATAAAATTTACAAAATGGTTATTATTATTCATAACAGCTAGTTTTAATAATATTTTAATAGCATATCGTTGTTTAGTGAAACTCGATATTGCGTACTACACACGCTATTGAGGAAGGTCGTGATTGCGTGTAATGAAAGGCAAGTCAAGGATGCATTTTGTGAAAGATCTTTTTGGTGTAGCGTAAAACACAAGACATTAATGAAATTTAAAAGAATAGTTTTCATAGAATCTCGGGGTGTTACATTCTACCCCCCTTAAAATGAATTTTGCCCTCAAAATTCGTCGGGGTTATAAATGGTTTACTACTCGAATGTTTCTTTAATAGAAACCCACATCATAAAAAGGAATACCAAAACATGGCTTTAAAAACTAAAGTATGAAATGTAACAGTTACCCAAATTAACTAATCACTGGGTTTCCACATAGGAGAACATTGGTGAAAATATGGATATAGAAGAGAAATCTGACCATCATGTTCTGATGGAGAGTGGTAGAGAACATGACTATGAAAAATCCAACAATCACAAAGCCATAAGTTTGTGATGATCTAGGGTACCATATGATTCATCGGATATAAGGGCACTAGGACATCATTTTTGTTTTTCAAGATCATTTCCTTAAAGTTGAAAATTTTAAATTAGAATAAATACTTACTTTATTTTGGTACAATCTCACTGTTGTTCGTGCTTTAAAAAAATTTCCACTTCATCTATTAAAGAAATGAAGTTGAATTTGTTATTCATGAAGTGTTAATAGATCATGTGATATAATGATGGGTCATTCCATCTATTTCAAACAAAAGGTTAACGAAAGTTATCAAATATACATAAGTCCATCTATGGTGAGGTTAATCGTATATGAATCCAAAAATGAACTTATAATTCATATATCATACCGTGTAATAAAATAAAACTAGTTTCTATTCACCAGAGACTTCTTGTTGGCCAGTGGTAGGTGATAAAGGCCAGTCGCACTTCGGTTGTGGGTTCGATTCCCACAGCCTTGTCCGACGCGATGGGATGTCACTCGTCCTGTAGGTTGTCCTTTTTCTAAAGCTATATTACTATAACATCCCATCAATAATATCGAAAAAATTTCAATACTTAAAGAATACTAACTTATGTCCAACATAATCCATTCTAATATTTAGGCTTATCCATAATACTGCATTCCACTCTAATATTATAGTGAAAACGATTACTAGAGATTACATATAACAAGTATGTTAATACCATCGTTGATCCCTATATATCATTAGATATGTCTTGTTGGTCACATTCCAATCATTTGAAGTCCTTAATCATGTATTCTCTTGAAAAATTAATACCCATTGAATCTTAGTGAAAACATGAGTGTTGTCAAAAGATAACTCTTTCCACATACCAAAATCCTCAAAATTCTATATACTCAAACCATGATATCACTTAGTCCTTATATAAATCATGAGCTCATGAATACTGTCAAACATTTCATTTTTTTCTTATCCCTTCATTATGTGCATAACATCTTTTTTCCAAAAATATCTCAATCACTTTCCATGGTTACTGGTACCATAAAATTATTTAAAACCATAATAGACCAATACATAAATATTCCAATATTCCAAGAAACTATATATAACATTATTTTGGAATCCCATTACATAAACACTTAATCATTCCTCCACATTGTTGTCATATTCAACATTTCCAATAGTGATAGCATGTGACATCCCTTTGTCCTTTGCCTTAAGTGGCTGCTCATGTCGATCATCAGTAACCCTTGTATTAGGGTATTATTAGCATAATGCCCCATTTCCTTGCACTTGAAGCACTGAAGTGTTGGTGGTGCGTTCTCTGTAGTCTTTTCATTATTCACATCATTAGAAACCCTTTTTCCATTACTTCGACACTCGGCTACTCGATGACCTTCCTTTCCAAACTTAAAACATTTTCTAGTCCCTTTAAGACAATCTCCACCATGCTTCTTTCCACACTTTGAGCGTAAGTAAACATTCATCTTCTTTTCACCATTATTTTGAGATTTATCCTTGAACTCCATCTTTCATTTCTTGTCAAAACTATGAGATGGATAAGTAACATCAACTTCCATTTCTACCTTGATAGCACAACACACAATTTATTCGTAGCTACTAAAGTCTCTTATAGCTAATGCCCTTCAAAGACTTGCTTTTAAGCCACTGAAGAATCGATCAACTTTACTTTCAGGTTGGATGATAAATCCAGATGGATACCTTGCAAGCCTTGTAAAATTCTCTTCGTATATACCTACAGATTCATCATCCTTTTGCTTTAGTTCAAGAAACTCCTCCTCCATATTTATTCTAAGAATACGAGGGAAGTACTTATTGAAAACTAAGTTCTTGATCTCGTCCCATTCCATGGACTCAATTTCATCTCTTGGCCTCGTATTCTTGATAAGATTCCACCATTGATCATCTTCACCTTCCAAACGATATACTGCTAAGATGACTTTATCATGCTCAAAACATTGAAGAACTGAAAATATCATTTCAGTGGTAATGATCCATTGTTCAGCAACAAGTGGATCAGAAGACCCACTGAAAGAAGGTGGACGTTTCCTCATGAAGGACTCAATAGAATATTGTTCCCTTCTCTGCTCATTTGGAAGTCCAGAATGATTCATATCTTTTGTAAGTATAGAAATAAGATTTTGAACTCCATCTCCCATAACATTTGATTGTTTAGGAGTAAAATCATTGCATTGTCCATTACATTGATCAACACGGTTCCTTCGGGTTCCATCCAGCGACTAAAACCCAAAAAGAATAGTGTGAGAGGCAAATATCACGCTAGGGAAAACAATATAATAAAGGGGGAGAAACTTCAATATCTTACATCTTAGGTTTCATTCTAATATCATTACTGTAATTATAGGACTATAACTTATACATATAATTAACTTTAGGGACATCCCTAGACATACCTTAGAAATATCTATAGGGATCTCACTAGAGTTCTCGCATCCTAGTTTACAAAGGATGACTAAACATTTTCTCTGATAAAAACTGTAGAGACCCGAAGCTTAATGTTCATGGACATTACATTACTTTTGCTGAATACTTAGTACATAACAAAAACACACACACACAAGGACTATAATAGTTTAGTGTCTTTGGAAACTCAGAATATAATCTTCTATTCGTGGTGAAAGATCTTCAACATCTCCCATTAAGATCTTCCTTTTTTATACCTAAAATCATTCTTTATATCCTGGGGAAAAGAAAACATAAAAGGGTGAGCTCAAATGCTCAGTAAGGTTAAAAAAAGAAATATCAATCACATCATATTCATAAGAACATAAAATTTTGGAAATCCTAACTTGAAAAAGAGATCATAATATCAAAACATGGGATAAATAGTAGTAGTGAAATGTAATCTCAATAATCATTACTTAAAACATGAGACTTTTTGGAATACACACATAATCATAGATAATAATTTCTTATTAGTCAAGACTCATTTCCAAGACTATCTTAGTGGACAAAGTACATTTCTGAACCGAGTTCACTCCTCGTTTCAGTCATGTTTCACTGAACCGGTTTAACCTGTCGTTCCATCCATGTCTATCTCATGAGATATAAAATATTTACCCAATGCATTGGAGGGATATATAGGTCCCACCCATCTCATAATGATACCATTCTTATGTGTGCCACAAAATCATAAACCATACATCATAGCATAACCCATGTAATAAAAATGGGAATATTAAAAATCGTGACATCATAAAAAAATTCATATAAGATAAAGGAATTCATAAAAATAATTCCATCACAACATAGTCAAATCAATGTAAAAATAGGGATAGAAACAGAACCCTTTATTATCTTATATTGAAAATAATTTTGATAAAACAATTGAACTCCATTCTTGAGGAAAATATCCTTTCTACTTCAAAAACACTTTTCCTTTCTTAACATGTCATACAATTATAAACTAAAAGAAGTTGATTAAAAATAAACTTTAAAACTTGTAAAGGATTCTTCTTGGAAATAATGTTTTAAAAATCCATCTATGCCGTATAAGTAAAAAAAACATTCTTTTCGTACTTTTGCCGGAAAAGTCAAAAAAGTATATCGTAACGTAAAAAAACGAATTATTCCTTACATACCATGTAGTAAAAGTCAAAAATAGGTAAAAATGACTTTAAACATACATGAAAACACTTTTATAAAACATATACATGGATGATAGAAATACCCCCAGTAAATACTTACGAATAAACAATCTCGGATAAAAATGAGATTTGTAAAATTATCCCTTACCTTAGGTCGGATTTTCATCGTAAGTGTCTGAACCTCCTGTGTAATGATTTAAATAATGTTATTTACTTAATCTAGAATCATACTCATTGTTATGATATCATATATGGTTCACTTATGACTTTATTTTACCCGTTCTTTTGTAAATTCCATGTTAAAGTGCATTTTGGGTAAAATCGTTTTATTTGTCGTCCGTGTTTTGACTTGTAATTTATTCATATGATTACTCAGATCATGATTTCTTAATTCCAGAATATAAAACATGATTTATATATAATATATATTCAGAATATACATATATATAATTGATCAGTAAATGGAATGAAATACACCGTTCATGGAGACCGTAGGCCGTACGTACGCATGAACACTGTTTTCATTTCCTTATTGAGTGTAATGGAATTAAGTAGATGACATAAATATATATACACATAAATATAGTATCATTATTATGTCATATATTTCATGATTACTTATTATATATACTTTATAATCATTCATGAATGGTTAACGTGTAGAATGAATCTCATCGCGTTGTGGAGACGGTAGTCCGTCCGTATGCATGAGCGATGATATCATTATCAGGATCGTGGAAATATATTGGAGTGTATTTATACTATTTCAGAATCAATATCACTTTACAATAATCATATATAGTTATTATGTACACCATTATACTGATCCAAGTAAGGGGGTGGTGGAAAATAGATTACACCACGGCGTGGAGACGGTATTCCGTACCTACGCACGTGCGGTGATTTCGTTTTCTGTAGGATGGATAGATGGTGAAATAGGGTTGTTTCATACTTATAATAACATATCAGTATATGAGTGATACTGATGTTATTAATTCAATATAAAACAACCTAAGAAGAAGATTTGGAAGAAGAAATAGAGTTGAATGAATCGGTAACGGACATTACCTTTTCTTTGAAGCGCCTCTTTAAGTCCTCCTCTTAGGGCAATAAAATTGGTCTTTGAACAAGATCAGGACCTATAGGATGTTTCTATGGAAGTGTAGAATATAATTTTTCCGGGTTTGGCCGAGCTTGATGACTCAAAGTGGTGTGAGGAAGAGAGGGAGGAGGTGCCCTTTTATATGGGAGGAGAGGGGCACCTTTGGAATAACTAAAAAACATTATTTTATTATAAAGCCATATTCGGTTTTAAATGGATCCAAATTGATTTATTTCGCAGCTAAGGTGGGGATGGGTTTAAATCCTCTCATCCAATAGAATTTAGACAAGTTTAGGTTCTTATTTTAACCTTATCATGTAGATTTAACATTAAGTTAGATAATTTTACTTTTACTGTGTCTTTTTGTGTTCTTACACTATAAGGTTAATAAACATACTATAAGCAGCCAAACGAACCCCAAGTTGTTTATTATTAATATATATAACCTTATCTATGTCATTTGGACGAACCTTAGATTTTGAGGAATAAAATAACAAATAATAATTTAATATTTGTTTTAAAAACTATTTTATGTCACTTTTGACACTATTTAATAATTGATTTTTGTGAAAATCATAACAGAATGATTAGTTCGAACAAAGTTAATTAAATTAATAATAACATGTCATATTAACCTAGAAAATTATTTGAATTCATCAAAAGTATCAAATTACATTTTTTTGGTATTTATAACTACAATTATGTAAATATTTCATTAATAAGATAATTATTGCATCATCTTTGTGTCATAAATAAATTAAATTATATAATGTCTAAAAATTAAAAATAAAATACCATTATGTAGGAAATCGTTTTATATTTCTAATGAATATTTATAGTCGAATTTATCTTATGTATAACCCAATATTAAAAATGATATACTTATTAAACATTGATTTTAACTATTTTAACCCTTCTTTAAATAAATTAATAATAAATGTCCTAATCTAATCCAAGTGGGCCTAAATGGTCATATTTAATTCCTATGGTTGTTTTTTGTCGAATTACACTTATCCCATAGAATTAGGACATGTGTTAGGGTAATAATAATATCATTTTTACCCTTAATTATCCTAATTACTTTTAACCGTGGTAAAAAAAGTAAAAATTTACTATTCACAAAAAATTATTTTCATCTCATTGAACAAAATTTTACATACTGACATCATCCGTGTCTCTTGGATTTTTGAAATTTCAGTCACAGAAGCGGTAAAATTACGTTTTATGAAAAATTCATTTTTTTTACTACCACTTAGTGGTTTCACTATTCATCAAAAAATGAAAGTTTCCAGAAAAATACCAAAAATTAGGCCTAAGATATATTTGATATTATGAACTAAAAAATTATGTCTACTTTACCAAATTCAAAACATATCAGTTACATTAATTAATTTTAAAATTAATTCCCGTCGTCAAAACAAATACTGTGTTCTTAAGAGATAATAACTATCAAAAGATTGACACTTGTTTACGTCTAGTATAAATGTGAAATTACATCTAATGACCCACATTGTATTAAATTGTAAAAATATATTCTATATATATTTTAAAAGCACTCAAATTTATAAAATATCACTATTAATTATTTCGATTAAAAAGGTTGTTTTTAATTAAAATTTAGTAATTTTCACTATTAATCAGAAAATGAATGTTAGCTGAAAAGTACCAAAATTTCACCTTAAGCTAATTTCAATATTCCGAATCCAAAAATGAAGTCCATTTTGAAAAAAAAATTACAAAATGGTTATTATTATTCATAATGGCTAGTTTTAATAATATTTTAATAGCATATCGTTGTTTAGTGAAACTTGGTATTGTGTAATACACACGCTATTGAGGAAGGTCATGATTGCGTGTAATGAAAGGCAAGTCAAGGATGCATGTTGTGCAAGCTTCTTTTGATGTAGTGTACAACACAAGACATTAATGAAATTAAAAAGAATATATTTCATAAAATCTCGTGGTGTTACATCAGAAATCTCATAATATGATCAATAATCTCAACATTGGTAAGTTTCTCGACTCAGATAATAAGAGAAAGATGGAGTTTCATGATGATCATAGAGGAAAGAAAGTTCAATTTCCCTCATGTAAATCATGTGGGATGAGGCATCGGGGAGATTGTTTCAAAGTAACTAGAAGATGCTTTGGGTGTGGAAAAGAAGTACACAAAGCCAATAAGTGCAAAGCAAAAGGTTCAGTTAACAACATGGACAACGATAATGGTATTTCTACGACATCAACAATGATTAGATGTTTTAAATGTGGAATGTACGGGCATTATGAAAACCAATTCCCTAATGGAAAATTTCATGAAGAGAATCAACATGGTCATATGGGTAGTATTTATGTGGATGATGATGGGGAGACTACAAATGATATATGAGCTGAAAGAAGTTTAGAAGCTCAGTCGGTTATTTTAGAAGGTAGTGGAATGATTGTATGTTTATCGAGAGTTATGTTGTATAGTTAATGGTACTATGGAATAAAGAATCATATAAGTATTGTTACACTATTGTTTTTCCTAAAAGTATTTGAAAGTATATGTTGAATGGTACCAGTAACCATGGAAGGTTATTCAGATATTTTTGTAATGTAGATTATATGCGCATAATGAAGGAATAAAAAGATAATGAGATGTTTGATTGTATTAATGATCTCATGATTGATATAAGGACTAAGTGATATCATGGTTTGAGTATATAGAATTTTGAGGATTTTGGTACGTGGAAAGTGTTAACTTGTAACTGCATTCATGTTTTCACTAAGGTTCAATGGGTATTCATTTTTCAAGAGAATACATGATTAAGGACTTCGAATGTTTGGAATGTGACAAACAAGACATATCTTATGATATATGGGGATCAAAGATGGTATTAAATCTCTGGTAATCGTTTTCACTATATTATGAGAGTGGGATGCAGTATTATGGATAATCCTAATGATTGGAATGGATTATGTTGGAAATAAGTTAGTATTGTTTAAGGATAGATGTTTTCTCGATATCATTGATGGGATGTTATAGTAACATAAAAAGGACAACCTGTAGGACGGGCGATAACCCATCACGTCGGACAATACTGTGGGAATCGAACCCACAACCGAAGTGTGACTGACCTTTATTGCCTACCACTAGCCTACAGGAAGTCCCTGGTTAGTAGAAATTAGTTTTATTTTATTAAGCAGTATGATATATGAAGTATAAGTTCATTTTTGGAACCATATATGATTAATCTAACCATAAGATGGACTTATAACTTTTGCTAACCTTTTGTTTGAAAGAGATGGAATAACCCATCATTCTATCACATGATCTGCTAACACATCACGAATAACAAATTCGACTTCATTTCATTAAGGGATGAAGTGGAAATTGTTCAATTCACGAACAACAGTGAGATTGTACCAAAATCATGTAATTATTTTTTTTAATTCATCAACCTTTGGGAAATGATCTTGAAAACCAAAAATGTTGTCCTAGTTCTCTTCTATCCAATGAATTAAATGGTACCTTAGATCATCACAAATCAATAGCTTTGTGATTGTTGGCCTTTTCATAGCCATGTTCTCTACCACTCTCCATCAGAACATGATGGTTTGAGTTTTCTTCCATATCCATATTTTCACCTATGTTCTCATACATGGAAACCCAGTGATGAGTTAATTTGGGTAACCGTTACATTTCATACTTTAGTTTTTAAATCCATGTTTTGGTATTCCTTTTTACGAAGTGGGTTTCTATTAAACTAACATTCGAGTAGTAAATCATTTATAACCCCAATGAATTTCGAGGGTGAAATTCATTTTAAGGGGGGTAGAATGTAACACCCCGAGATTTTATGAAAAATATTCTATTAATTTCATTAATGTCTTATGTTGTATGCTACACCAAGATTACCTTGGGTTATACGCAACACCGTATTAGCTTGCAGTATACGCAACACTATTCTTGGATCCTGTTACACTCAATTTTGATAATGGTTATTCTACGCAACATTGAGTATATATATATATATATATTAAATATATAAATGAAATATTTTTGGATTCTGTTATACCAAACCACGAAGGATTCTTACACAACACGCAACCCTGACATGGCTTGCATTACAAGCAATCACGACCTTCCTCGATAGCATGTGTTGTACGCAATACCGGGTTTTACTAAACAACGATATATTATTATAATATTATTATGAACTAGATGTTATAAATAGTATTAACTAAATTTTGAATTTTATAACATTATTATTCATCTTACACATTTTCTAGAAACAAAATAATTTTTTTGAAAAATGCAGTTTTGCCACCTTTTGATGCCGCACCCACATTAAATCTAGTTTTTGACGTGTTTATAAGTTCAATTTGACAAAATAAAATTCTTCTTTGGAATCAAGAAATAAATTTTTACTTTGGATAAATTATTCATATTATTCTGGTAACATTCATATTTTGATGAATAGTAAAAACACGCTATATTTTAATTAAGAACAACTTTTTTCATCGCAATAATTTATATGGTTAAATTATAATATTGAATGGTTTTAAAGTATAAATAGAATATATTTTTACCATTTAATATAATTTATGTCATTAGCATTGATTTGACATTAAATTCGTAGGTTAAATCAATTCAATCTTTTGCAATGTTTTAAAGAAAAACCCATTTTCTTTCGAAAACGGAATTAATTTTAATTTAATTTCTGAAACTTTTGTGTATTGAATTTGGAAAAATGGATTCTATATTTGGAATTAGTGGGTCCAAATTATGTTAATAAACTACTTTTTATTTTTGGGAATTATGAATAGTAACTAACGGTAAATTTTATTTACCATAGTTAAAGGTAAATCGGGTAATTAAGGGTAAATATAATATTATAAAATTACCCTAACAAATTACAAAATTCTATTGGATGGCTAAAAGTAGACCCATATCACCTAAGGGTTGGATTAGATTCATTTTATGGACTTTTTACCATGAAAATAATTTAATTATTATTAAAACCAAAGAAAGTGACAACATGTCACTCTCTTAAATCTTATAGGTATAATAATTTTAATTTAGTGATAGACATCATAAAACATCGAAAATGAATAGTCTACAGAAAGCTAATAAAATTATCTACATCATGATAATTTATTTAGAATTTTTAGGGATTAAATAATTGTCATTAATGGTGATACATTAATGATACATAAATTATTTATTCAGTGAAAAATAAGTAATATAGTTTTTATTGAAATAATAATACCCATAAAAAAAGCCCACAAACCTGACCAAAACATATTGTTAGTGTATATATACACATTAATCATCCAATTACCTAATATATAACAGTTTGGAGCCTTATAAAAGTGATTATGACACTAATATTATTTTATTTTAAATGATGCCAAAGTTGTCACCATCATAATTTAATAAATATAAAAATTTAATTATTGTGATTTAAAGTTGATAAATTTGAGTACAAGTATTATTGGGAAATATAATAGATTTATATTCATTATAGGATTTTATTTTTAATTTTTATGCAACAAATAAGTATATTAAATAATTATAAACAAATGTTGTAGTAATTATTTTATTAAGAGATAAACAAAATAAACTGTTTTAAAAATAATAAAATAAATACTATATGAACAATTTAAGGTGATCCACTAATTTTATAGATACATATAACCTTTTATTAATCTATTAATGCTTTTAGTTCTAACATATCTTCTGTATATATTTTATTTAAATTCAAATAAATGAATAGTGTCAAAATTGACAATATTGTTATTTTATAAAAATAACATATTATAAAATTGTTTAAAAATCACAAAAATATTTAAAAATTTTAAATTTAAATTTATATGGTCTATAATTTTATAAAGTAACCCATTATGGAAAATTCACAACAAATAGGTAATTATTTTCTATAATTTAAAATTTAAAATTTTATTACCACAAATAAACATAAATAGATTAAATAAGAATAAATCAAAATGATAAGGTTTAAAATAAGATCAAAACATGTCTAAATTTGATTGGTTGATGATATTACTACCCAATATCATCTAAGTTTCGAATATGAGTCATTTTTGGAGGTTTTTAAGTGGGGTTAGATTTATTATAAATTAACATTTTTAGGATTTCCAAAGGTTCCCCTCTCCTCCCTTATAAAAGGTCACCTCCTCCCTCTCTTCCACACACCACATTGAGCCGTCAAGCTCGGCCAAAACCTGCCCAATTATCTTCTCCACTTCCCTATAAGAATCATAGAGGTCCTGGTCTTATTCAAAGACCAATTTTAGTGCCCTAAGAGGAGGTCTCAAAGAGGCGCTTCAAAGAAGAGGTAATTTCCGTTACCGATTCTTTCACCTTTATTTCTTCTTCCACTTATTCTTCTTAAGTTGTTTCATTATGAAGTAATAAAATCAGTATCACTCATATACTTATATTTTATTATAAGTATGAAACAACCCTATTTCACCATCTATTCATCCTACGGAAAATGAAATCACCGCGTGTGCGTACGTACGGAATACCGTCTCCACGCCATGGTGTAATCTATTTTACACCACCACCTTACTTGGATGGGTAAAATGGTGTAAATAATAACTATATGTGATTATTTTAAAGTTATATTGATTCTGTAATAGTATACATACACTCAAATAAAATTTCACGATCATGGGAACGATATCATCGCTCGTGCGTACGTACGGAATACCGTCTCCACGACGCGATGTGATTCATTCTCAATGATTAACCATTCATAAATCATTATAAAGTATATATAATAAGTAATCATGAAATATATGACATAATAATGATACTGGATTTATGTATATATATATATGTATGTCATCCAATTAATTCCATTCAATTCAATGAGAAAAATGAAAACAACGTTCATGCGTACGTACGGCCTACCGTCTCCATGAACGGTGTATTTATTTCCATTTATAGATCTATTATATATATGTATATTATGAATATATATTATATATAAATCATGTTTTACATTATGGATGTAATTAATCATGATCTAAGTAATCATATGAATAATTACAAGTCAAAACACGGACGACAAATGAAATGCTTTTACCCAAAACGCTCTTTAACATGGAATTTACAAAAGAACGGATAATATAAAGTCATAAGTAAACCATATATGATATCATCACAAATAATATGATTCGGTAATAATTAAATAACTTTATTTAAATCATTATACAAGAGGTTCAGATACGTACGAAGCATATCGTACATAAGGTAAGGGATAATTTTGCAAATCTCATTTTTATCCGAGATTGCTTATTCGTAAGTATTTACTGGGATTATTTATACCATCCAAGTCCATGTTTTATAAAATTGTTTTGATGTATTTTTAAAATCCTTTCTAGCAATTTTTGACTTTTACTACATGGTATGTAAGGAATCTTTCTTTTTTTTACGTTATGAGGTACTTTTTGTATTTTCCGGCAAAAGTACGAAAAGAATGTTTTGTTTAACTTATACGGCATGAAATGATTTTTATGGTTTTATAAAGCCTTATTTTCATGAAGATTCCTCCAAAATATGTCATGAGTATTTTCAACAAAATATTTTTCTTTTAAAATTTTATGACGTTTTGTGAAAAGAAATTGATTTTGAAGAAGAAATGATATTTTCCTCAAGAATTCATTTCAAGTGTTTTATAAAAACCATTTTCCATCTAAGATGAAATTATTTCATATGTTTATGTTTCAAGTGTAATGTCTCTATGATTGATATGGTTTCACTTTTCTTATTATGAAATGATATACACTTCTTTTATATGGATTATGTGATGATGGGATGATGTTTATGAAACCCATTTTATTCGTGGGTTATTATTAATGATGTATGTTTATTTTGTGGAAAAAGTAAGAATTATTTCATTATGAGATGGGTGGGACCTATATCTACCTCCAATGCATTGGGTAAAGATTTTATATCTCATGAGATAGACATGGCTGGAATGGTAAGTTAATCATGTTCAGTGTTACAGGACTGAAACGAGGAGTGAACACGATTCAGAATGGGACTTTGTCCACAAAGATGGTCTGGGCAGCAATGCCTTGGCTACTATGGAAATCATATCATGTGCTTAATGGTTGCCACAATTACATGTTTTATTCCCATGCTATTTTATCATTCTTAATGTTTCTTTATGATCTATGCCTTACGGAATTCCATGTATTATTTCATTTCTCAAGCTTTTGATGTTTAAACATTATGTTCATGTTTTTAAGTTCAAATGTATATGGTATGTTTTATTTGATCCTTACCCTTACTGAGCATTTGAGCTCACCCTTTTTATGTTTTCTTTTTCCCGAGATATAAAGAAAGGTTTTAGGTATGAAAAAAAGGGGAAGATCTCTATGGTAGATGTTGAAGATCTTTCACCACGATTAGAAGATTACATTCCAAGTTTTCAAAGACACTAAATTATTACGGTCCTTGTGTGTCTGTTTTTGTTATGTATTAAGTATTCCGCAAACGTAATGTAATGTCCATGTATGTCAAGCTTTGGGTCTCTACACCCAAATCCTTACTACGTCACGGAACTGCCTCTTCTCATCCCATTTTTTTTAAGATTCTAGGTATACATAATTATCAAGAATGTATATGCTAGATAATAACCTAAAAGTGGATTATCTTGGATTGTTTGGAAACATCTTGAAGTATCCCATTTCTCTCAGTATTTCTTCACTAAGAGTAATGTTCCTGGTGTTATTGCCCCTCTACCTTTGTCTCTATTTGGTTTTGATCCACATATTATCGACATTGTTCTTACAATACCATCATCATCATAAGATCCATCAATTTCCATATAATTCACCATTTCTACCATTCAGCCTCACCCCTTGGGTGGTGGAGCCACTCCCACATTGGTATGCATGGTCTATTTCCTCAATGTTTCTCCCACATAAGTAGCCTCCAACCCCTTAAAATAGTTGTGGACTAGACCAAACATAGCTATTGATAGAGGGAGCTTGTAATGAAAATTATTTTTTTCCCACATGAACATGAGCTAAATCAGCCTCATTAATCAAGGATGACATTCATGTTTTACTCCATGTAATATATTTGAAGTCAGTATCAAAAGGCACCTAATATACCTCATGAAATGTGTTACTTGTATGGTTTGCAGACTAGTTTACATTCCACTATCGTCAATTTTACTCCACCTCATAAGGCTATGAGATATGGCTACATTTTTTAGTCCCCACACCATCATAAATTATTAATCACGTTAGCAGAGGGAACATTTTAAATATAAATCTATCTTCTAGTCCAACCATATTCACCAAGTTTTTCAAACCCCTCTAAAACGTAAAACTACTTGTCACATTCAGAATTACTAGCTTGATGATCTTTTTAGGACTAGAGATAGGATTTAGATATTTGTATCCTCCCATGTGTGGACGCACCCACCCATATAAAAATATAGAATCCTTCACACATATTGAGGATTATTTCCCTCAATATCATGGTGGGCCACATTGTATAACTTTTAAAGCATTGGTATTTGTAGACTGATACGCTTTATAGTCACAAGAATCACTACCATAATAAACGTTCGTGGTATTTCCCCCACAGGTGCTTCTCTTATAAGCATCATTCACCTTCATATGATATCCTCATTGATTTTACCCAACCTAAATATCAGTTTAAGCCCATTATTGATGTCATACACCCACAATTACAACTCCATATCCTCAAGGATCCTCTAGTATGAACTGTCCTTTTCCCTATGGGGTCCCCTCTAGATGGTGTGAGGCCATGTCAGCATTTCCATGAAAACTTATTTCCCTATAGTAGGATCCTCCATTGAGATGTTCAAGAAATGGATAAACCACTGCATAGAATGAACACCACTTATTTCCAACTTATCTTTACCTATGCCCAACACTGGATCTAGTATAACCTTTTTCAAATAAGGAATCTACACCTGATCCTATAATGCATTCTCTATGGGGAGGAATTATTCATAAATTCCCCAATGGTGCAGATTCTAGAAATGAGTTGGAGGTCCTATAGGCTAAAGTTGACTTTTCTGTGATGAAAATGGATTGTTTTTTTATATGATGAAAATCATCTCAACAGTCCTGGTATGATATATTTTGGATGGAATAAATGGAAGTGTGAGTCCCATGCCCTATCATAGTTGAATACCCACCTTATCCCCCATTTAAACTCAACACAAGAAATTATTACTCAATAGGCCATGACCCATTCTTCATTGATATTTATTCCTTGGGTCAGATCCCAATCATCGCCCCCTCCCCACTCTAGGTTTCCTAGGATCACCTAGATGATTTTCTTGTATTACAAAGAAGATGAATCAACAACAACTGGCTTACCATCAATGTCATTGGCATAGTAAAAGTGACAGTAGGCTATGATAGGAGATTGGTTTTTCCAGTTATGGAAACCTGCAGTAATGTTCCACTGGTACAACAGCAATATTCATCATAACAAGTATGCCAAATCGTCTCTTCATGATTGTGGGATGAAAACCTCATCCCTATATTAGAATCTATATAGCAGATACCTCATTCCTAAAGTCTATAATTTTGTCCTTGTAATGGAAACTCAAGAATAGATTTTTGATCAGGGTTGCATTAGACATACACTCTGATCAAGATGTTGTTATCCATTTTTTCTCTCCAAGAATCTTCCACAAGGCCTCCCAAGAGGCTTCCTATGGGGCCATCAGATCTGATAAATAGTTGATTTTATGATTATATTCACGAAGTTAGTTCGTGAAGTTTATTCTTATAGAAATGACTGATAGAACGTGTAATGACCCAACAGTTTTATTAATTAAAATTCCCCTTGCTTTGATTAAATGTATTTTATGTAAAATAGTTTAATAAGACATATGAACTTCTTTGGTTTTATGATTTTGGATCTCAAAATACCATTATTAATTGTTACCATTGCTAATATAGCCATTGAATAGTCATCACATGATTATTATAAATATAGGGATTTAAAAAATACAAAATACTCAGAAAAAAGAGGCTATTGTCTCATCCTGTAGAATTTCTCCCTATGAATCCCATTTGTTAGAGCTCGTAAAGGGTCTGGAATCACTGGGCTTTGCTCTTGACCAACCCCAAGCTGAGCATCAACTCGTTAGGCTTGAATGGAATCACCTACGGGAGAAGTGTTAGTTGATAGATATTACCACCCGACTGATGTTATCTAAGCCACCCAAAGAGTCTATCGCCATCACACACCTTACACTTAGGTCCTATGTGGGTGTTATAAGGGGTTATTTTACAAGACCCTATCACTATAATTATGTGTATAACTTTTATTTAAAATAAATAATATACATTCATTGATTTATTGTTACATTCAAAATAGTTTTTAATGAAAAAATAGTATTTTTTTTATATTCAATTAAGAAATCTATTTTGAGGAATTAATAACTTTTTGAATTAAGAATATATTTTAATGAAATATTGTTACTAAATTAATTTTTATTAAATATAAATGATCATAGAATTTTTATGAATAATATTTTGATTTTTATTATGGTTTGAAAGCTGTTTTTGTCAAAACACAAGAATTTTGGAAAAATGTCATTTTTTTAAGAGTAAAAAATTAAATATTTAGAAAATTATTTAGATAAAATGAAAATTATTTTTTGAATCAGGAAATTGAAATGACCCAATGGAAAAATTTTCATAATTTTATGAGACAATCGAATCTTAGGGTAAAAATTAAAAATCGTTTAATTATATACTGTGTTTTATGACTTCATAATTACCCAATTGTGATGTACTAAAATACTGTAAATGGGATGTTCAGACAATATTTGTTTTAGCATTAAAATATTGTGATTTTAGTTTTGTTTTTATTTTATTTTATAATGCTTTAGTGGTCCCTCCAAGACTTATAAAGCATTTTAACTTTTTAAAATTATTTCCTTGAGATTGTGACTCACCTCTACATATGGAAGCCTAACATTTTAAGAAGTTAAGACCATGGACATATAAAATATTTTTTCCAATAACTTTGGAAAAAATAATTGGAAAAATCTATGTGATGTTTTGTGGTTTTGTTTAGTTTAATGTGTAGGGTCCAAAACCTAAAAAATAATGAATTTCCTCCGTTTTCCTATATAAACCCACCCATCCTCCCACTTCCTCTTCACTCAAAGCCATTTGTGCTCAACCAAAATTTGACATCCTGTTTTTAAAATCCTTCCAAGGCACCCAAATCTCCCATGAAATTTCTTTCAAGCCTCTCCCAATCATTTTGGATCACACATCCGTGTAAGGGATTTCTTCCTTTCCCATTTTCATCCAAATTTCATTATATTGTTATGCACTTTTATATTCAATTTAGAATGTTGGGGTATGATTTCTCACCTACCCTATACATCCCTATTTATGTTTGATTAATGATAAACCTCTTTCTCTCTCATTAAGGCCGCCCATGTACACCTGTTACCATGCCAAAATTCCATAAGGGATTTCTTCCACTATCGTTTTTGTCCAAGATTATTTACGTTGCTATACCCTTTTCATTTAAATTACAAATGATAGGGTATGATTTCACACCCCACCCATATCACCCTATGTATGTTTTAATGATTAGACACGTATTTCTCTCTCATTAATTACCCCATGTACACCCGTTATCATGCCGAAATTTGGTAAGAAATCTCTCTCTTCACATTTAAATTCAAGCAATTATTTTGAATTGTGAATCTAAATTACATTAAATATGTCTGGAAATGTTTCTATATAACCCACATATAGTCCATTTCATGTAAATATGATGATACACCACATTATCTCTCATCAATCATTTTTATGATTTCTTATGTCACGCTGTTATGCTGCAGAAATTGCACCGCGATTTTCCAATCCCAATTCATTATATAGTGAATACCATGACCAATTCTCTATCAAGGGTATGCATTTTCATGCACATTTAATTATTGATTATAGAGTATCATGTATGAATTCCAGATTACTTTATCATGGAATAAATTATTAAGATTAATGAATCCATGTTATATGATCCATGTGGCACACATATGCCAGAAATGAAATGATTAAGAAAGGTGTGCCCTGATAGCACTCTAATGCATTGGGTACACTTCCACAAAACTAGGTTTCCACAGCACCACCCTTTAACCGAGCTAAAAAAAGTGCAGACAATGGGGGTGCCTTTATCAATGCTAAAAAAGCGCTGATAAAGGGAAATTTTAACAGCGCTAAAAAATAATTGTTAAAAGTGACCCTTTATCATTGATTTTTTAGCGCTGATAAAGGAACCCCTGTTATCAATGATTTTTTTAGCACTTTTAATGTGCCCCCCTTCTTCAGCACTTTTTTTGTAGCATAGATAAAGGGGGGTCTTTATCAGTGCTTTATCCAAGAATAGATAAAGTTTATATTTAAAAAATATAATTATCATAAAAAATAATATATAGATATATAGGTATAATTATATTGATATAAATATAATATATATTTTTTCAATATGTTTTAGATTAGGATAAATAGAAATATAAAATTAATGAAGATGATATTGAGAAAAAGGGGCTCATTAAATGTTTTGAAAAATATTTTTAATTAATAATTGTCTAATTATCATGGAATAATAATCCTTGAATAACATTTTCAAGATAAAAAAATATAAAAATTATTAAAATATAGAACATATGTTGAAAATGTAACTCAATCATCAAACATATATAAATTTTGATTCGGGTGTACAATTGAGCTCTAAGGCTTTTCAAATCAAAGCCTGCAATGGGCTCTATGTGATAATTACTGAAGGGATCCTTCTGTCACATTTTTCGAGGCCAAAAAGGCCCAAAATGCCCCCAAAACTGAGTTTTTAGTGAGGATATACTAATTTTTTAACATTCAAATCTAACTTATGATCCGTATTTTTTCTATGCATGTACCACATATCATATCAATGATTCTATCATTTTCATTGATATGAATATTTGTGGAGTTGAAACTGACTTTTGTATTAGAAATTATGGTCGTTTTAATATTCTATGGCTTTTGAGATACTCACAAATATGTATTTATTCGTATATGTGTGTGTGTGTGTATCTGTGTGTGTGTGTGTGTTGTATATATGTATGTATATATTTATTTATTTATTTATAAGAACACATAATTAAACATATATTATAAATTTATTTAAAACTAATATTATAAATATATATTAATATACAAATAAATAATGGATAAAAAACTATAACTAAATATATATATATTAACAGATATAAATATATATTAATATACAAATATATATATATATATAACTATATATATATTAATATAATGATATATATATATATATATTAATATATCTAAATATATATATGGATATATATATATATATATATATCTTAATATACATATATATATTTATATATTAATATAACTAAATATATACATATATTAATATATATATATATATTAATATATGGATATATATATATTTATATAACTAAATATAAATATATATATTAATATAACCATATTTATATATTAATATAACTTTATATATATATATTAATATAACTATATATATATATATATTAATATAACTATATATATATATTAATATAAATATATATATGTTAATATAAATATATATATGTTAATATATATATATATATTAATATATCAGTAAATATAACTAAATATACATATATATATATATAATTAGATATATTAATAAATGAAGAGCAAAGTAATATGGTGGAGTGGTAAAGGCTTAGGCGCGCAGGCAACAGGTCTCGCGTTTGAATCCTGAGGGAGGCAAGTCGCACACATAGGTGGGGGGAATAACCTAGCGCCGCTAAAGAAGGGTGGGAGCGCTGTTAAAGGGGGTGGGGATGGGTGGAGTTGGTTGGGACATGAGTGGGCTACCATGGCGGATGGGTGCTGTTAAAGTGGGTTATTAAGCGCTTTTGAAGCCCCCTCCAGAATTGAAAAAATAAAATTTTAATTTTTGTTAATTTTTTTCAACATTTATCTGCGTTTTTTAAAAGATATGATAAATTGTCTTTTTATTAGATCTTTTTTTAGCGATGAGAAAAGGGGTCCTTATCGGCACTTTTTTAAGAACTAATAAAAGAGACCCCCTTTATCATCGCCTCGATTAACAAAACTTTTTTAGCACTGTTAATGCCCTTTTCTAGCACTGATAAAGCCTATATTTGTAGTAGTGGTAAGATTAGTATCATGATACGTCAAGTACAATGAGTGTTTACTCATGCTAATTCAAGTGAAATTTGGGTTTACTCATGATCCATGTACAATGTGCCATGGTTTATAGTAATATCATGTTAAATGTTGGTGTCACATTTCCATGTTATGATAATCATGCTATATCATTCATTTATGTTAATGTTTATCTTATTCTCTATTGATATTCCTATTGGATAACATGTACTATATTCTTCCTAGTATGCCTTGTTTACTCCATTTATGGGATTTATAGCTCACCATTGTCTTATGCATGTTCTCAGGTTATCCCATGCAATGCTAAGTATGAAGGAATGTTGTGGTCCTACAAAAGCAATTTTCAATAAAGATGTTTTGTTTTCTGTTACAAGTTGTTTTTTATTGTTCCTAATCCCCAAATACACTAGACCTCTCAATTTTATATGTCGTATCAAGATAATATTTTATGTAATAAATAACATTTATGTTTGTAATAAAGAGAAGGGTTTTTATTGTTGGTATCAAAGGATAAGTTTAGTTATTTTGGGGATTAGGATTAGAAAACCCAAGTGAGATCCTTAGTGATAAGACTAAGTATAATAAAAACATCCCACAATTTTGGTGAGTATTGAGTAATTGGTTTCACATGGAAGTACAACCTTGTTTGGATAGAGCAGGTAGAGGAGGCTCTGGCACATATGTATCTAGGGGTAAACACCGAAAACACAGCTTTGACCTAGACTCAAAAGAGAACTTGTGTATGACTATGGGCCTTGCTCCACTCTTTGTTACGACATTCCCGGGGTATATGATATGGTATATTCAGAGTCTTAGTATAAACCATTATAAAGAGAAGTTAAAAAATGCCCCTATGAATATATGTTCGGAAGTAGATCAAGGATAATATATATTGAAGCCTATAAATTAATATGTTATGGAAATAAAAGTAATTTATAAGACATCCATTTTTTGTCTTCGGATTACCCTTTATGTGGTACCCCAAACATTCTATTTATTCCAGCCAATGGCTGGTAATAAGAGGACTCATGCTAACTACCGATGTGAAGATCAATGTGACAAATGTCCTAATGAGATGACAAATCTAATGGGAGAAGGAATTGGGAACATTGTCTCAATATTTTATCCATTAACACCCATTTTGAATAAAATGGGTCAATACGACCATTCAACCCCCTCCCAAACGAAATAAAAAGTCGCAATCGAGAGCTTCATGATACAAAGGCCTCCAAATTCTATTGGATCATTCGATCCCTCAATCGCCGAATAGTGGATCAAATCCAATGATAAGATCTTCTCCATATTTAAATGTTCTGAACAAGAGAAGTTTCTTCTGGATGCTTATCATATAGAGGGTGAAGCTGCTCAATGGCAGACATTGATCAAAAATATAATGCCTGAGAAATAGATCGATGCATTGGAATGGAAGGATTTCTAGAAAATGTTTTTCGACAAATACATTCCTCACACACTCCATCTTTATATGGAAAGGGACTTCCGTTCCCTTAAAAAATGAGAATAATCCACTGAAGCTTATGAGGAAAACGTCATAGGGATTCCATGATATGCCTTTGGATTTGTCATTACCCCCGAATGCAAGGTTGATCACTTATTTTCTAGGTTATAACCTAGCCTACCGAAATCCTAGTGATCTGTGACATCAAGAGCTGTGTGGAAATTGTTTGATGTGCTCTCAAAGATTAAATATATGTCAGATAATATAATGGTATCTCGCGGATATGAAGCATAAGTTGGACTTTAATTCTGGCAGTCTGATTGATAAATCAAATGGTGCTATGAAAATCTAGCACCCCACTTTCCAAAGATGCAGAAAGAAGCACCCCATAAATTGCTTGAAGGGGATGAAGAAATTCTTTAGGTGTGGAAGAGAAGGGAACCTCACTATTGACTACCGAAAAGAGAAACTTGAGACAGTATAAGAGGAGAAGAATGATCCATTAGATCCTCAACAAGTTATTCACTACTTCAACTACAAAGAACCCAGGAACAATGAAAACTAGTTCCCTCAGCCAGGGTTGTTTGGAGGCAACCAACAACCACCAAGGTAGTAAGGGTGAGATTTTTCCATCACAACTGCCAAAGTGAACCCCAAATAAGAATTGGTGACATTTTAGCTCTTTATTTATTCAAGAATAGTGAACATAATTTTTTATTCTGGTTCTACACATTCTTTTATATCCTGAATTTTTAGTAGAACAATCCCAACACCACCACAAATCATGGAAGCAAAGATTTTAGTGAGAACGACAAATGGGGAAATCATTGCATCACATGAATATAACCCTTACCTATCAGAATTGGTGGATTTAACTTTCCAGAGGACCTCTTCATACTCCCTATTATGGAATTTGATGCAATTAATGGCATGGATTATAACTACCTATACTTTACATACATTGTTATTACTTCAGAATTGAAGCATACTTATTACAATAATAACAAAACCATGAAAGGACAGTATATGTATAGTGTCTTCAGAAACTAGGAAACATAAACAACTGGTTCATAAATCATCTACGTTTTCTCCCATTTATTTAATCATATCTAAGTCCCTTTTGGAATATTCTACATAATACACTTCTTAGAGAACTAGGGAAAATAAAACATACAAAAGGGTGAGA
Organism: Viscum album; assembly: GCA_963277665.1. Lineage (NCBI taxonomy): Eukaryota > Viridiplantae > Streptophyta > Magnoliopsida > Santalales > Viscaceae > Viscum > Viscum album. The sequence continues at coordinate 1,289,387,551 of OY728129.1, forward strand.
TCAAATGCTCAGTAAGGGTAAACAAAAGAAATATCAATCATATCGTATTCTTAAGAACATAACATTTTGAAAATCTTGTCCTGCAAAAGAGATCAAAATATCCTGACATGGGATCAATCATAATAGTGAAATGTAATCCAAATAATCATATCATAAAACATGAAACTTTGTGTCATACACACATAATCATAGATAATCATTTCGTATTAGTCAAGACTCATTTCCAAGACTATCTTAGTGGAGAAAGTCTATTTCAAAATTGAGTTCACTCCTCGTTTCAGTCCTGTTTCACTAAACCAGATTAACCTACAATTCCAGCCATGTATATCTCATGAGATATAAATATTTACCCAATGCATTGGAGGGAGATATAGGTCCCACCCATCTCATAATGAAACCATTATTATGTGTGCCACAAAATCATAAATCATACATCATAGCATAACCCATGTAATAAAAATGGGATTCTTAAACATCATGCACTCATAACATATAATATAAATGGAAATCATAAAATTAATTCCATCATAACATAATCAAATCAATGTAAAAAAAGGGATAGAAACATAACCCTATATTATCTTATATGTAAAATAATTTTGATAAAACACATGAACTCCATTCTTGTGGTAAATATCCTTTCTACTTCAAAAACATTTTCCCTTATTAAAATGTCAAATAATTTTAAACTAAAAGAAGTTGATTAAAAATAAAATTGAAAACTTGTAATGAAATATTCCTGGAAATAATGTTATATGAAATCATAAAAATCCATTCATGTCATATAAGTTAAAAAACATTCTTCTCATACTTTGGCCGGAAAAGTAAAAAAGTTCCTCGTACTAAAAATGACAAAAGAATCCATTCATATCTTTTACTATAGACTCACCGAAGGGTAAAATTGGTTTAAAATTTTTTAGGAGGATATAAATTATATTACATATTTAGGAAACATGGATGTGGATGATAAATATTCCCCAGTAAATTCTAAAGTATAAACAATCTCGGATAAAAATGAGATTGCGATGTTTTCCCTTGCCTTAGGTCCGATTTTCTTCGTACTTGTCTGAAAATCCTGTATAAAGATTTAAATAATGTTATTGACTTATTCCAGAATCATACCCATTGTTATGATATCATATATTGTCATATTATTATATTCTATTTTTCTTATTAGTAATATTTCATTGCTACTTGTTATTCGGGTGTTTATTGTTTTTTGTTCTTATGCGTGTTTTGTCGCATAAATTATTATTCTTATTTTTAAGTTATAGATACCTCATTTACAGAATGGTATTAGTGTAATATATATCATATTTATTCATTCTATTAATTTATATAATCATTATGAAATGAAGATCATGTAGAACGAGTCACATCACATCGTGGAGATGGTAGGCCGTACGTACGCACGAGTGATGATATCATTTCCATGATCATGGAATTGTATTGAAGTGTATGTGTACTATTTAAGAATCAATATCACTTTACAATAATAATATATATTTATTCATTACACCATTATACCCATCCAAGTAAGGTGGTGGTGGAAAGCAGATTACACCACGACATGGAGATGGTATTTCGTACGTACGCACGCATGGTGATTTCGTTTTCTGTAGGATGGATAGAAGGTGAAATAGGGTTGTTTCATATTATAATAAAATATAATTATATGAGTGATACTGATGTTATTATTTAATAATTCAACAACTAAATAAGACTAAGTATAAGATGAAATAAAGTTGAAAGAATCGGTAACGGACATTACCTCTACATTGAAGCGCCTCTTCTTAACCTTCTCTTAGGTTACTAAATATTGTCTATGAAGAAGACCAGGACCTCTAAGATGTTTATAAGGAAGTCTAGAAGAGAAATTGTCAGGGGTTGTCCTAGCTGGAAGGCTCAAAGTAGTGTGAGGAGGAGAGGGAGGATGTGCCCTTTTATAAGGAAGGGGAGGGTCACCTTTGAAAAAACTAGAAATATTATTTTATTATAAAGTCATATTTGGTTTTTAATATCTCCAAATTGATTTATTTCTAATATAAGGTGGGGATGGGTCGAAATCCTCTCATCCAATTTATTTTAGAAAAGTTTAGATTAATATTTTAACCTTCTCATTTAGATTTAACTTTAAGTTAAATAAATTATCTTTTACTGTGTATTCTCGTTTCCTTAAACTATAAGGTTAATAAACTTATTATAACAATAAAAAAGAACCCCAAGTTGTTCAGTATTGACATATATAACCTTATCTATGTCATTTTTCTGAACCATATATTTTTAGGAATAAAATAACAATTAATAATATAATATTTGTTTTAAAAACTATTTTATCTCAATTTTGAAACTCTTTGGTACATGATTTTTGTGAAATTCATAACAGCATGATTAGTTATAAAAATGTTAATTAAATTAATACTAACATGAAATATTAACCTATAAAATTATTTTAATTCATATAAAGTCTAAAATTACATTTATATGGATATTTATAACATCAATTATGTTAATATTTCATTAATAAGGTAATTACTATATCATCATTGTGTCATAAATAAATTAAATTATTTAAAGTCTAAAAATTATAAATAAATTATAATTATGTAGTAAATCTTGTTATATTTTTAATGAATATTTATAGTCTAATTTATCTTATGTATAACCCTATATTAAAAATGTTCTAGTTATTAAACGTTGATTTTAACTATTTTAATTCTTCTTTAAATAAAATAATAATAAATGTCCTAATCTAATCCAAGTTGACCTAAAGGGTAATATTATATCACTAAAGATGTTTTTTGTCGAACTATAATTATCCAATAGAATTAGTACATGTGTTAGGGTAATAATAATACCATTTTTACCATTAATTACCTTGTTTACTTTTAACCGTGGTAAATAAAAGTAAAAATTTACTATTCACAAAAAATTATTTTTATCTTATTGAACAACACTTTACTACTAGATATTAACCATGTATCTCGGATTTTAAAAATTCCACTCACAAAAGCGGTAAAATTATGTTTTATGTAAAATTTCAAATTCTCCTAGGAGGTGGGTAAAGGACGGTGAAAAGTTCAATAAAATTTTTATATGTCTAAAATTATTATAAAATGACTCCAATGAATTACATTGAACTTATATAGGTATTATGTATAAATTTTCACATAAAATAAATTGAAATAAAATAAATAATTATTTAAATAAAAAGTCGGGTTTTAAATAGTAACCATGTGTTTTCACTATTCATCAAAAATTGAAAGTTTTCCGAAAAATACCAAAATTTCACCCTAGGCTAATTTCGATATTCCGAATCCAAAAATGAAGTCCATTTTGAAAGATAAAATTTATAAAATTTCAAAAAGTGGGTATTAATATTCATAACGGCTACTTTTAATAATATTTTAAAAGCATATAATTGTTTAGTGACACTCGGTATTGCGTACAATGCAAGATATCGAGGAAGGTAGTGATTGTATGTAAAGAAATCCAAGATAGTGTTGTGTGTAGTGAAATATTCCTTTTATGATGTATATAAAATAAAAACAAAATATTTCTCATAAAATCTCGGGTGTTACATTCTACCCCCCTTAAAATGCATTTCGCCCTCGAAATTCACTACATGGTAACAAACAGATGAGGATACCTCTCCTTCATCATATCCTTAAGCTCCCATGTAGCTTATTCTAATTGGTGGTTCATACATGAAACATTCAACAAGTGAGTGGTCTTGTTTCGTAGGACTTTTTCACTTCGATCCAGAATCTCAATCGGTTGTTCTTTATAAGAAATATCTTGCTCCAGCAGTACAACTTCTGAGCTGAGTACATGTGAAGGATTGGGTATGTAATTTCTTTGGATAGATACATGGAACACATCATGAACTTGAGAGATATTTGGTGGAAGCACCAATTGGTAAGCTACCTTCCCAACAAGATCCAGTATTTCGAACGGACAGATATTCCTAGGGATCAACTTTCCCTTCTTTCAGAATCTCTTTACTCTCTTCTAAGGATATATTCTTAAGAAAAAATTATCACCCGGTTCAAACTCTAGGTCTTTTCTTCGGTTATCGACATAACTTTTTTGTCGACTCCGAGCTGATCTTATGTGTTGTTGAATATATCAGACCTTTTCTTCTATCTCATCAACAAGATCATGTCCTAATAGCTTTCTTTCCCCAACATCATCCCAGAAAGATGGAGTTCTCATTTCATTCCATAGAGAGCTTCATAAGGAGACATCTGAATACTGGAGTTAAATATATAATTATAAAAAATTCCACCAAAGGTAGGTTTTTATCCCAACCACCTTTGAAACCCATAGATCAAGCTCTTAACATATCTTCTAGAGTGTGAATTGTTCTCTAAGACTGACCGTATGTCTGACGATGATACGCATTGCTAAAACTGAACTCTGTATCCAGAGTTTGCTAAAGACATCCCCAGAACATTGAGGTAAAACTCGGATCCCGATCAAATATAATGGAAAGTGGTACTCCATGGAATCTTACCACATCCTTTACATATATCCTGGAAAGATGATCCAGAGAGAAAACCTCTCTAACAGTAATGAAGTGTGTAGACTTTGTAGGACGATCAACTATGACCCAGATAGCATTATTTCCTTTGGATGTTTTAGGAAGTCTGATGACAAAGTCCATAGTGATGTTTTCCCATTTCCATTCGGGTATGGGTAATGGTTGTAACATCCCCTCAGACATCTGTCTCTCAGCTTTAACTTGCTGACATACCAAGAATCGAGAGACATATTCAGCAACATCTATTTTAAATCCATCCCACTAGAAGTACTCTTTCAGGTCCCTATAAATCTTTGTGCTTCAAGGATGAATAGAGAATAAAGAACTATGAGCCTCATCCAGTAGCTCCTTCTTTAATTCTTTGATGGGAGGAACATGAACCCAATTTCTGAACTTCATTATCCCATCACAATCAATGTTGAATTCAGGATCATTTCTCACCTTCTTTTGTAACTCTACATATTCTTTCTGTGCCTCTTTAATATTCACATGTATAAATGGTTGAACATTCATTTGAGAAAGATAAGATTTTCACCTTCAATTATAATTCCAAGATCCATCCATTGTAAATCCATAAATATTGGATCTTTTGTGATCCTCATCATGGATAAGCTAGAATGGTCTTGTCGACTTAATGCTTCTTCCACCTTGTTTTATTTCCCAGGGAGATAATGAATTGAGTAGTCGTAATCCTTAATCAGCTCCAACCATCTTCTTTGGCGCATATTCAGCTCCTTTTGTGTGAAAATATACTTTAATCTTTTATGATCAGTGTAAATTTCACACCTTTCACCATTATGATAATGCCTCCAAATCTTTAATGAAAATATTACCACAGCTAACTCCAAATCATGAGTTGGGTAATTTTGATCATGGATTTCCAACTGTTGTGAGGCATAAACTATAACAATATCATTTTTCATGATAACACACCCCAATCCCTTCTTGGATGCATCACTGTAGATCACAAACCTTTCTCTACTATAAGGAAGTGTGAGCACAGGTGCACTAGATAACCTTCTTTTTAACTCCTTGAAATTCTCTTCACGTTTCTCCGTCCACACGAACATAACTCCTTTTAGAGTCTACCTGTTGAGTGTATTAGATAATCGTGAAACAAAATTCACAAAACTTCGATAATATCCATCCAAACTAAGAAAACATCGAATCTCAGTTACTGTTGTTGGTCTTGGCCATCTTTCTATAACCTCTGTTTTTGCTGGATCCACAGATATCCCCTATTTTGAGATTATGTGACCCAAAATGCATCTTTTTGAATCCAAAATTCACACTTGGTAAATTTGGCATAAAGCTTCTCCTTTCTCATGGTCTTCAATGCAATTCTCAAGTGATCTTCATGTTCTTCCTTGATCTTTGAATAGACAATAATATCATCTATAAAGACTACCACAAACTAATCAAGATAGTCTCCAAAGACTATATTCATTAGATCCATGAAGATAACAGGGGAATTAGTAAGACCAAATGGCATCACTATAAATTAATAGTGTCTATACCTTGTACGAGAATCCCTCTTTGGTATATACCCTTTTTTGGCCCTTAATTGATGATACCCAGAACAAAGATCAATCTTGGAAAAGTATTGAGCTTCGCGTAGTTGTTCAAATAATTCATCAATGCATGGGAGAGGATATTTGTTCTTGATAGTGATTTTTTTAAATTCTCGATAATCAATGAAGAGTCTCATTGATCCATCTTTCTTCTTAACAAACAAAATAGGTGCTCCTAAAGGTGATGCACTAGGGAATATGAATCCCTTATCAATATTATCTTGGAGTTTCTTCTTCAATTCCTGGAACTCAATTGGGGTCATTCTATAAGGTTTCTTTGAAAAAGGCATAACACCCGGTATGAGTTCTATTGAAAACTCAACTTCACAATTTGTTGGAAGACATGGCAATTCCTCCATAAATACATCATCAAACTCCCGTACAATGGGAATATTCTTAACCATGAGTTTCTCGATAACCATTTGAGATAAATAACCTTTATTTAGTGGAATCAAGACCCAAATGATGGAAGAAATTTCCCCTGGAAGTTTATGTTCATCCATGAATTGATAGACCATCATAGACTGATCTGGAGTATGAAATTTGACTTCCCTTATTTGGCAATTGATATTAGCTCCATATAAAGAATGCCAATCCATGCTAAGAATCACATCAAATTTAACTATTGGAAGGAGCACAAGACTTGCAAGAAACACATTCCCACAAACTTCAATCGGAGAAGAATTATAATCTCTTGATACGACTGTATTTCCATTAGGGGTTGTCACAGCTAACTCAACATCTAATTATTGAGGTAATACGGCGATACCCAAAGAAATTTATTCAGAAATAAAAGAGTGGGTGGATGCAGAATCAAATAAAACATTTTCTACATTAGAGTGGATGGTAAGTGTACCTTTCACTTCTTCGTTATCAAACTACACATCATTGATAGAAATTGCATGTGACTTTTCTTTGTCTTTAGACTTAAGAGTTTTTTGACGTCGATCATCACCAACAACCCTTGGATTAGGGAATTTATTGGTATATTGCCCCATTTCCTTGAACATGTAACATTTAAGTGTAGGAGGTGCACCCTGTGTAGCATTTTTGTTGTTCACATCACATGAAATCTTCTTCCCATCATTGTGGAATTCGGATGCCCGATGACCTTCTTTTCCACATTTGATACATTTAATTGTCCCTTTAAGAAAAATCCCTCCATATTTCATTCTATAATTTGAGAATAAGGGAAAACTCATCTTCTTTTTAGTGTTGTCTTTAGATTTTCCTTCGATTTCCATTTTCCACTTCTTATCAAACACATATGACTGATGGGTTACTCTAATCTCTATCTCAACCATGAGAGCATATTGAACTATTTCCTCATATCTATTGAAGTCCCTTATGGTTACTCCCTTCGAAGACTTGGTTTTAAGCCACTAAAGAATCGATCGATCATACTCTCAGGTTGGATAATAATACCAAAAAGCGTACCATGCATGTCTTCTTAAAATTTTCTTCATTTTTACCAACAGATTCATCATCCTTTTTCGTTAGTTCAAGAAACTACTTCTCCATCTTTGTTTGAAGAATATGAGGGATGCACGTATTGAAAAATAAGTTCTTGAACTAGTCCCATTCAATGGAATCAATTTCATATCTTTGCCTCGTATTCTTGATAAGATTCTACCATTGATCAACATCACCTTCCAAATGATACACTGCTAAGATGACTTTGTCATGTTCAGAACATTGAAGAACTGAAAATATCTTTTCAGTAGTACTAATCCATTGTTCAGAAACTAGTGGATCAATAGACCCACTGAATGAGGGTGGACACTACCTCATGAAGGATTCAACAGAATGTTGCTCATTACTTTGCTCGTTTGGATGTCCTGCATGATTCATAGCTTGAGAAAGTTGTGTTAGCATGGCTACAAGATTTTTCATTCCATCTCCCATAATTTTTTGTCGCTCAGGGGGACAATCATTGCATTTCCCATCGCATTCCGCATTAACACATTTCCTTCAAGTTCCAGCCATTGTCTAAAACCAAGAAGAATAGTGTGAGAAACAATATATATAATTGGAAAACCACATAATCAAGAATAAAATTTCACAGTTAAGGTCATATCATAGGTTATTCATGGCCATTTCTAAAACACTAATATTGTGTTCTCTGCTTAGATATATCCTTAGGGTTCTTACTAATGCTTTCATATCCTTGTTTCCAAATTTTGACTATATTGTTCCTCTGATACCAACTATAACGACAAATACTTTACATACATTTCTATTACTTCAGAATTGAAGCATAATTATTACTACATATAACAAACCCATGAAAGGAAAGTATAGGTGTAATGTCTTTAGAAACTGGGAAATATAAACAACTGGTTCATAAATCATCTACGTTGTCTCCCATTTATTTCATCATATCTAGAGTCACTTTTGGCATATTCTACTTATATCACTTCTTCCAGAACTGGGGAAAATAAAACATAAAAAAGGGTGAGCTCAAATGCTCAGCAATGGTAAACAAAAGAAATATCAAACATATCATATTCTTAAGAACATAACATTTTGAAAATCTTGTCCTGCAAAAGAGATCATAATATCATGACATGGGATCAATCATAATATTGAAATTTAATACAAATAATCATAACATAAAACATGAAAACATGTGGAATACACACACAATCATAGAGAATCATTTATTATTAGTCAATACTCATTTACAAGACTATCTTAGCCGACAAAGTCCATTTCTGAACCGAGTTAACTCCTCGTTTCAGTCCTGTTTCACTGAACCAGAATAACCTGCCATTCCAACCATGTCTATATCAAGAGGTATAAATCTTTACCCAATCATTGGAGAGAGATATAGGTCCCACCCATCTCGTAATGAAACCATTATTATGTGTGACACCAAATCATAAATCATACATAAAAGCATAACCCATGCAATAAAAATGGGATTCTTAAACATCATGCACTCATAACATATAAGATAAAAGGACATCATAAAATTAATTCCATCATAACATAATCAAGTAAATGTAAAAATAGGGATAGAAACATAACCTTATATTATCTTAAATGGAAAATAATTTTGATAAAACACATGAACTCCATTCTTGAGGAAAATATCCTTTCTACTTCAAAAACATTTTCCTTTCATAAAATGTCATATAATTTTATACTAAAACAAGTTGATTAAAAATAAACATGAAAACTTGTAAATTAAGATTCATGTAAATAATGTTATATGAAATCATAAAAATCCATTCATGCCATATAAGTTCAAATAAACATTCTTCTCATACTTCAGCTAGAAGAGTCAAAATGTACCTCGTACTAAAAACGACAAAAGATTCATTTCATATCTTTTACTAAATACTCGTCGAAGGGTAAAATTAGTTTTAAACAATTGTTGGAGGATATAAAAAACATTACATATTTAGGAAACATGGATGTGGATGATAAATATTCCCCAGTAAATTCTGAAGTATAAACAATCTCAGATAAAAATGAGATTGCGAGATTTTCCCTTACCTTAGGTCCGATTTGCTTCGTGCATGTCCGAACCTCCTGTATAATGATTTAAATAATGTCATAGAATTATTAAATAATTAAAACCGTTGTTATGATATCATATATGGCCATATTATTAGATTCTTAGCTTCTTATTAGTAATATTTCATTGTTACTTGTTATTCGGGTGTTTATTGCTTTTTGTTCTTAAGCGTGTTTTGTCGAATAAATTCTTATTCTTATTTATAGTTTATAGATAAATCATTTCCAGAACGGTATTAGTGTAATATATATCATATTTATTCATTCAATTCATTTATATAATCATTATTCAATGAAGATCATGTAGAATGAGTCACATCACATCGTGGAGATGGTAGGCCGTACGTACGCACAAGCGATGATATCATTCCCATGATCGTGGAATTGTACTGAAGTGTATGTATACTATTTAAGAATAAATATCACTTTACAATACTCATATATAGTTATTCATTACACCATTATACCCATCCAAGTATGGTGGTGGTGGAAAACAGATTACACCACGGCGGGGAGACGGTATTCCGTACATACGCACGTGCGGTGATTTCATTTTATGTAGGATGGATAGAAAGTGAAATAGAGTTGTTTCATATTTATAGTAAAATATCACTATATTAGTGATACTGATTTATTACTTAATAATGAAACAGCTAGAGAATAAGTAGTAGAAGAAGAAATAAAGTTCAAAGAATCGGTAATGGATATTACCTCTTCTTTGAAGCGCCTCTTCTTAACCTCCTATTAGGGTACTAAAGATGGTCTTTGAAGAAGACCAGGACCTATAGTATGTTTCTAGGTAAGCAGAGAAGATAAATTTTCAGGGTTTGGCGGAGCTTGAAGGCTCAAAGTGGTGTGAGGAGGAGAGGGAGGAGGTGCCCTTTTATAAGGGATGAGAGGGGCACCTTTGGAAAAACTAAAAATATTATTTTATTATAAAGTCATATTCAGTTTTTAATATCTTAAAATTGATTTATTTAAAATATAAGGTGGGGATTGGTCGCAATCCACTAAACCAATATAATTTCTACAAGTTTAGGTAACTATTTTAACCTTCTCGTTTAGATTTAACTCTATGTTAAATAATTTATCTTTTATAGTGTCTTCTTGTTTCTTAACACTATAAGGTTCATAAACATACTATAACAAGACAAAAGAACACCAAGTTGTTAATTATTAATATATATAACGTTATATAAGTCATTTGGCCGATCCTTAGATTTTTAGGAATAAAATAACAATTAATAATATAATATTTGTTTTAAAAACTATTTTATGTTAATTTTGACACTATTTGGTACTTGATATTTGTGAAACACATAACAGCATTATTAGTTAGAAAAAGTTAATTAAATCAATACTAACATGTCCTTTTAACCTATAAAATTAGTTTAATTCATAAAAAGTCTCAAATTACATTAATTTGGTATTTATAACATCAATTATGTTAATATTTCATTAATAAGGTAATTACTACATCATCATTGTGTCATAAATAAATTAAATTATTTAAAGTCTAAAAATTATAAATAAAATATAATAATGTAGGAAATCGTTTTATATTTTTAATGAATATTTATAGTCGAATTTATCTTATGTATAAACCTATATTAAAAATGTTTTAGTTATTAAACCTTGATTTTAACTATTTTAACTCTTCTTTAAATAAAATAACAATAAATGTCCTAATCTAATCCAAGTGGACCAAAAGGGTAATATTTTATCCCTAAGGTTGTTTTTGGTCGAAATACACTTATACAATAGAGTTAGGACATGTTTTAGGGTAATACTAATACCATTTTTACCCTTAATTACCCTATTTACTTTTAACCGTGGTAAATAAAAGTAAAAACTTACTATCCACCAAAAATTATTTTTATCTTTTTGAACCACATTTTACTCCTTGATATTAACCATGTCTCTCTGATTTTCTAAATTCCACTCAAAGAAGTGGTAAAATTATGTTTTATGAAAATTTTCAAATTCTCCTAGGAGGTGGGTAAAGGACGGGGAAAAGTTCAATAAAATTTTTATATGTCTAAAATTATTATAAAATGACTCCAATGAATTACATTGAATTTATATAGGTATTATGTATCAATTTTCACATAAAATAAATTTAAATAAAATAAATAATTATTTAAATAAAAAGACGGTTTTTAAATAGTAACCTAGTGTTTTCACTATTCATCAAAAATTGAATGTTTTCAGAAAAATACCAAAATTTCACCCTAGGCTGATTTCAATATTCCAAATCCAAAAATGAAGTCCATTTTGAATGATAAAATTTTTAAAATTTCAAAAAGTGGATATTACTATTCATAAAGGATAGTTTTAATAATATTTTAATATCATATCATTGTTTAGTGAAATTCTGTATTGCGTACAACACAAGCTATCGGGGATGGTCGTGATTGCGTGTAAAGAAAGCCAAGCTAGTGTTGTGTGCAGTGAAATATTACTTTGATGATTTATATAACATAAAAACAAAATATTTCTCATAAAAATCTCTGGTCTAACATGGATTGGGTTTCCTTATATAGAGCCAACAAAACTTTCTGTGAGTGGAAATCCCTCTTTATATAGTGAATAGACCCCTGATTCTATATGAGTGCAAGGAGGATAATGAATCTTACTTAGCACCATAAAATTAAACGTGGATATTACTACCCTATGAACATGTGCAACTTTCTCAGATGAATGAGTCTAAAAAATCAACCATCCTTGAAGACATGCCTATTGTGGGGGAATTTTATAAAGTGTTTCCCAAGTAATTTCATAGTCTTCATCTTAGAAGGGTTGTTGAATTATATATTGATCTTATACCTAGGGAATTTCCAATATCAAAGACTCTGTATAAAATTTATGTGGTGGACCATCAAGAGATGATGAAAAAACTACAAAAGAATCTGGATAAGGGTTTTATACGACCAAGTGCTTCACTATGTGGTGCACCAGTCTTCTTCATTAAGAAGAAGGATGGGTCAATGTTCCTTTGCATTTATTATTGTGACCTCAACAAAATCATGATAAAGAAAAATTATCCTCTTCCATGAATTGATGACTTGTTCTATCAGCTATGTGGAGCACAATACATATCCATGTTGGATTCACGGTTGATACATTACCAAGTAAGGGTGAAGAAGGATGATATCCCTAAGACTACTTTTCATTCAAGGTATGAGAAATAAAAATTCATAGTAATGCCATTCAGATTCACTAATTCTCTAGAAATATTCATGTACTTGATGAATAGAGTCTTTAAATATTACCTCGAAATATTTGTGGTAGTCTTTATAGAAGATATTCTAATATAATCCAAAACCATGGAGGAGCATGGGGAGAATATAAGCGATGTACTAGAGACTTTGAAAATTGAGAAGCTCTATGCAAAGAACAAAAAAGTTTTAGTTTAGGTTTATGGAGGTATCATTCTTGGGTTCAATCATCAAAAGAAATGGGATGTCTATGGATCCCTCCATGACACCTGCAATTGAATGATGTATGAGGCCAGCATCAGTAATTGATATCCGTATATTCCGAAGGTTAGATTGATGATATCACCAATTTTTGAGAAATTTTTCTTGATTCTAAAAAAAACCTACCAGGAAAACTCAAAAGGGAGTATGGTTTTATTGGAGTTAGGAATGTGAAGAGAGCTTCAATAAGATAAAAAGGAGACTTGTCACTATGTCTGTGCTCATATTACCCCCCAAGTGGAGATGTTTTTGGTATTTAGTGATGATTAGAAGAAGGGGATCAGTTGTGTGATGATGAAAAATGAAAAATTCATTTCTTATTCTTCATTGAAATTGAATTTTCTTGAGAAAAACTATCCCACATATGATATGGAGTTTCCAGTAGTAATATTCTCTTTGAAAATTTGGTGGCATTAAATCTTTGGGTAGAAGTTTGAAATATATATCAATCAAAATAGCCTCAAGTATATATTCTCACAGAAAAGTGTTAAATATCCACCAATGAAGATGGATAAATATGATCAAAGAATACGTGTACCCAATCCATTACCATCCTCGGAAAGAAAATAGGGTGGCAGGTTCTCTAAGTAGAATGTTTGTGGTAATTCCTTCATTGATGATAATTGAAAAATATCCATTATTATTATATTTCATGAAGATGGACATTGGAATCATAATGAAGGGATCATCATAAATAATTTTACAAATTATTGCTCAACTATCCCTTTTAGAAAGCCTAATGGATGCAAAAAAGGATGATGTGGGAATTCAAAAGAAAGAGGAAACTATCAGAAAAAAGAAATACTTAGAGTTCAATGATAAAGAAGAAGGAATTATGTGATTTGGGTCAAGACTATGTCTTCCATTATATATGAAGTTAAAGAAATAAATTTTGGATGCTGTACATAGTTCTAATTTCTCAATTAACCTGGGAAACACAGAGATGTATTAAGATATTTGAGAGCATTATTCATCGGATAAAATGAATAAGTAGACCAATGAGTATAAATCAATGTGTATGGTGTGTCAGTAAGTGAAGGATGAGATACAGAATTCTATGGGGATGATGCTACTATTACCAATACCAGCATGGAAATGGGAGAACATCACAATGTAATTTGTCACTGGACTTCCAAAGACATCCAATGGAAACAATACTATCTTGGTTTTTGTGTATCGTCATACAATAACTACACAATTCCTTGAAATTCAGGAGGATTTATCTTTAGATGAACTAGGACAAATATAAATTTTCGATGTGGTAAGTCTTCATGGAGTAACATTATCAGTTGTATCCGATCAAGATTCATGATTCACCTATAAGCTTTAGAAGAGTCTTAAACATGCTCGGGATACTATGATGAACTTCAGTATGTATTATCATTCTCAAACTGATGGAAAATATGAGAGGACTATCAAAACACTTGAGGAAATGTTGAGAGCATGCTCAATAGACTTTATTGGATGATGCAATCAACATATTCCTCTAGTTGAGTTCTCTTACAATGGATGTTTTGAATCAAGAATCCAAATAGATTCTTCTGAAGACCTATTTGGGAAGAGGTGTTGAACACCAACATGTTAGGATGACGTTGGGGGAGAAAACACATAGGTCCAGAAATTGTTAGAGAAATGGTGGAGAATGTTAAGACCATCCAGCAACACATTAAAGAAGATCTGAATCAAATAAATAACTATGTTGATAATCATCGATGAGACATCGAGTTTGATGTTCGAGATATGGTATTCCTCTGCATATCGTCGAGGAAGAGAATTTTGAGATTAGGGAAGAAGGGAAATATTAATCCAAGGTACATTGTCCCTCTTGAGATCCTTGATCGCATTGGAGATGTGGCTTATTGACTATCACTCCTACTAAAAGTATTTTCAGTACATGATGTATTCCATGAATCACTCTTGAGGAATTACATACCCGACCCAATTCATGTAATCAATACATAGTTGGTAAAATTGGAGAATGAACTATTCAAGGAAAAGAAGGTGGTGAAGATCCTAGATCCTAGGGTAAATGTACTACAAAATAAGACAATACCCCTCATTAAGGCGTTATGGTGAAACCACATGTTTGAAGAACCAATGTGATAATTAGAGGAAGTGGTGAAAAAGAGTTACCCGTATCTATTTTAGTGAGGAAAAGTAAATTTCTTGGGTTAAATTTCTTAAGGGGTGAATAATGTAAGGAACCCAACTTTTTATTAATGAAAATTTATCTAGATATGATTAAATGTCTTATTATGTATAATGGTAATATAAGACATATCCACTTGTTTGGTTTTATGATATTCGATTTAAAAATACCTTTATGAATTGGTACCATTTATAATATAGGTTTTGAATAGTGATCACATGATTAGTATAAATATAGGTCTTTAACAAATCTAATTTACATAGACAAAGGAATTGATGGCCTCATCCAGTAGAATTTCTCAGTACGAAGCCCATTTTTCAGAGCTCAAAAGGGAGGTGGTGTCCTTGGGATTTCCTCTTGACCAAGCCCAAACCGAGCTTCAACTCATTATGCTCGAACAGAACCAACTATGGGAGAAGTGGAAGTTGATAGAGATTTCCACC
The DNA here is from genome assembly GCA_963277665.1 of Viscum album. Classification (NCBI taxonomy): domain Eukaryota; kingdom Viridiplantae; phylum Streptophyta; class Magnoliopsida; order Santalales; family Viscaceae; genus Viscum; species Viscum album. The sequence continues at coordinate 1,289,403,258 of OY728129.1, forward strand.
CGATAAATGTTATCTGTGCCAGCCCAAGAGTATGTCACCACCACACACTTTACCCTTAGGTCTTATGAATGTGTTATACGGTTCTTTGTAACAAGACCCTAGCACTATGATTATGTGCACTATTTTTGAATATAATAAAGAATATACATTCATTTAGTTATTATTTATTTTGAAATGGATTATTATGAAATATATTATTTTAGTTAATATAAATTTAAGAAATAAATTTTGATGAATTAAATTATTTTTAAATTAAATAATATTTAAATGAAATATAATTAAAAAATTACTATTTATTAAATATAAATTATTGTAGAATGTTTATGGGATTGAATGTTCTTTTTTGTCTAAACCCATGAATTTTCGATAAATGAAGATTTTTATTTTAAATGTAAAAATAATATTATTTAGTGAATTATTTAGATAAAATGAATATTATTTTTTAATTAGGATGTCAAAATAATGATATAGTGATTTTTACATAATTTTATGAGACTATCAAATTTTTGGGTAAAAATTAAATACAGTTTAATTATATAATGTGTTTTATGACATCATAATGACTCTCTAGTGATGTAATAAAATACTATAAATGGGATGTTATGCCAATATATATTTTACCATAAAAAATGTTATTTTAGGTTTGTTTGGTTTATTTTACAATGCCTTAGTGGACCATCCAAGACATATAAAACATTTTACCTTTTTAATATGAATTTCTCGAGAGTGGGACTCACCTCCACATAAGTAAGCCTAATATTTTATAAATTTTAGGCATTTACCTTATAAAATATTGTTTTACAATCCCCTTTGGAGAAACCCATGGGTAAAAACCATGGGATGGTTTGCGGTTTTAATTAGTTTAATGTGTAGGGTCCAAACCTAAATAATAAAGAATTATCTCCATTTTCTTCTATAAACCCACACAAGATCCCACTTCCATTACACTCAAAGCCATTAGAACCCGACCAACCTCTTACCTCCTCTCTCACGAATCCTCCCAAGGTAACCCAAGCTCCCAATAAGCCTTTCTCAAGCCTCTTCCATGACTTTGGGATCACACATCCAAGTAATGTATTTCTTCCTTTCTCATTGTCATCAATATTTATTTATAATGTTATTCCCTTTTATTTTCAATTTCAAATTTTTGGGTAAGATTTCACACCGCTCTAATACTAGACTATTTATGTTAGAATGAGGATAGACCCCTTTCTCTTTCATTAATACATCCCATGTACACCCATTACGATGCTGAAATTCCATAAGGGATTTTATCCTCTCTCATTTTGCCTAAGTTTTGTTATGTTGTTATACCTTTGTTTTTTCAATTAAAAATGATGGGGTATGATTTCAAAACTCCCCCATACTGCCCTTATTATGTTTTAATGAGAAAGACATATTTTTCTCTCATTAATTCAACCCATGTACACCTATTACCATGCCAAAATTGTTTAAGGGATCTACCTCTTCTCATTTACATTCGAGATATTATTTTTTATTATGAATCAAAATTCTATTACATATGTCAGGAAATGTATATATAATAACCCATTAATATCCATTACAAGTAAATATTATGATACATTTCTTTCCCTCTCATCAACCATTTTTATGAATTCTTATGTCACGCCATTATGCTGCAAAAATAGCTCCGTGATTTTACCAGCCCAAGTCATTGAGTATTGAATACCATGCCCAATTATCTATCAAGGGTATTCAACATTATTCACAAATACTTATTGATTATATTGTTTCATTTATAAATTCTACATTAATTTATTGTTGAATAAATTATGATGTTTAATGAATCCATTTTATATGATACATGTGCCACACTTATGCATAAAATGAAATGATTAAGAAGGGTGCACCCAAATAGAGATTCAATTGTCATGACCCGTCCCTAGGAGCCCGTGCCGTGACTACCCCAAGACCACAATCCATAGGCCATGGGATGGTGACTATAACCAGAAAGGCATATCCCTATAACGGGAATAAATTTCTTTTAACCTTGTACAAACACAAAATCCAAGAACACAACAAGAAGCAACCACGAAGTAAACTACTGGAGTAAAAGTGTCATGAAATTAAAGTGGCTAGAATACAATCCCAACTAAAAAGTAAAATTATAACTTAAAAGAGAAAACATCTCATGGATCATCCACCGAGGATCCTACCTGATGGGTTGTTACAACTCACGATCAGTAGTCACTACACCTCATCACGTCAAATGGTCCACCTCTCAGCATCGTCCATTCCAGGATCCCTCAGCCTTGATCAACGTTGCATGTCGTCTGCACAAGACACAACAAGTTGCGGGAATATCCTGTGAAGGGGTGAGTATAACAATACTTAGAAGGTACCCAGAGACCCCTAATGGTATCCCAGAGTTACTCAAATGATAAACCAAAAATCAACACCTCAAACACAAAGTACGAATCAGTCATTAACCCTACTTTCGTATATGACGATACATATACCTAAGTTGTCAAATTATACTCCTATAATATATGAGGAAATATAATTCTCCAATGTAAAACCCCATGCTTCCATGATACCCTTCTCTTTGAATAATACAATCGCTTGTGTTGTATGCAACTTCGAGTTATAACACACCACAACCAATCAAACTAGCCATTATGAATAGTAATGCCAATTTTTTTGGAGATTTTATAAATTTTATCATTCGAAATGGACTTCATTTTTGGATTCATAATATCGAAATTATCTTAGGTTGAATATTTTGTATTTTTCTAAAAATATTAAAATTTTGATGAATAGTGAAAAAGACTGAGTTATAGTTTCAAATCGAATTTTTTTTAAATAATTATTTATTTTATTTAAATTTATTTTAGGTCAAAATAGACAAATAATACCTATATAAGTTCAATGCAATTAATTTGGGTTAGTTTATAATATTTTTTGATATATAAATATTTTATTGACCTTTTTACCTTATTTTACCCACCTCACAGGAGCATTTGAAAATTTTCATAAAACATAATTTCACTACTTCTGTGAGTTTATTTTCAAAAAGCAGAGAGACATGGTTGATATCAGTAAGTAAAATTTCATTCAATAAGATGAAAATATTTTTTTGGTGAATATTAACTTTTTACTTTTATTTACCACAGTTAAAAGTAAATAGGTTAATTAAGGGTAAACATGATATTATTATTACAATAACACCAGTACTAATTCTATTGGATAATTATAAGTCAACCAAAAACAATAGTAGGAATAAAATATGAACCTTTTTGGTTCAATTGGATTAGATTTGTACATTTATTATTATTTTATTTAAAGAAGAGTTAAAAGAGTTAAATTCATTGTTTAATAACTAAACCATTTCTAATATTGTGTTACGCACAATAAAAATTTGAATATTAATTTTCATTTGAAAGCTAAAAATATTTTCTACATAACGGTATTTTATATATAATTTTTATATATTGAATAGGATAATTTATTTATGATATAATGATGATGTAGTAATTACTCTATTAATGAATGATTAAAATAATTCATATTATAAACACCCAAAAGAATGTAAATTAAGTCTTTTTGAGAATTAAAAGAATTTTATAGGTTAATATGACATGTTTGGATTATTTTAATTTACATTTTTAGATTTAATCATGCTTGTATGATTTTCACAAAAGACAATTACAAAATAGTGTCAAAATTGACATAAAAGAGTTTTTAAAACAAATATTATATTATTAACCGACATTCTACTTATAAAATTCTATGGTTGGTCCAAAAGACTTTTATAAGGATATATATAATAATAATTAACCACTTGGGGTTCTCTGGGATTTTTATATTATGTTTATTAACCATATAATATAAAAATACAAAGAGACATGGTAAATGTCAAATTATTTAAATAAGAGTTAAATATAAATGATAAGGTTAATACGGTGACCTAGAAATGTATAGAATATATTGGTTAAAAGGATTCCAACCCATTCCCACCCTAGCCTGGAAATAAGTTACTTTGGAGTGATTATAAACCGAATATTAATTTATTATAAAATAATATTTCACTATTTTCCTAAGGTGCCGCTCACCCCTCTTATAAAAGGGAACTCCCCCTTCTCTCCAATTCACACCTCCAAAGCCTTTTGGCTCAGTAAAACCCTATGAACATATCCTCCCGACTTCCCTCACTTCATCATAGAGGCCTTACCGTAGTTATAAAGCCGTCCTAAGGATCCCTTTTCATCAACTCAAAATGAAACACCCGAAGAAGAGGTAATAATTTCACCACCCTGTTTCAAGTTCTTTTCTTCTTCCACTTCCTTTTTCATTTTTCATTCCATTATAAAATAATAACTCCAGTATATTATATATAATGTGAAATTGTTATAAAAATGGAACAAAAGTATTTTCTATTCTATCCATCCTATATATGTCAAAGTCACCATACATGTGTACGTACGGATTACCATCTCCACGTCGTGGTGTAGTTTGTTATTTAAACATTTAATCATTTAGATAGGTATGATGATGAGTATAAATTATGTAATTAATAAATATAACATTATAATTATTATATATATATTATATACCATCCAATTATATTCGATTTAAATATCAATTGAATGATATTATTGCTCGTGCGTACGTACGAAATACCGTCTCCATGAACGTGATAAGATTAATTTCCACATCAAAACCATTCAAGAATAATTTTCATTTGATTATTAAAAATAATGGTTAAGGACTTGATATAATTATGGATATGAATAAGATAAATCTTGTCCCTAACAAACATGGCTTATATAACAAAACATAAAAAATAAAATGAGTAATTTAACACCCGAAAGGACGATAATACTAAAATATTATTAACAAAGCAATATTAGAAGATCATATATGATATAATATTTATGTATATGATTCTTGTGTAATTTAATAACAATGATTTAACTATTTTTCAGGATTTTATCCTACCCTAGACCAAGGAAAAGTATAAGGTAAGGGTTAATTCTACAATCTCTTCATTATCCGAGGTTGTTTATACGTAATTATCTATTGGGTCCTCTTTATCATCCACATCCTTGTTTCATAAAAATGTATTTCAAAACATTTTTAATATTTACTAGAAAATGGGTTAAAGTCATTTATACCCTTATTTGACCTTATGTGATTTGAAAGGAATCTTCTTTTTCATTTTCCAAACAAGGTACATTTTGACCTTTTCGACAATATTAATGTAAGAATGTTTTTTAACTTATACGACAGGTGCGGCTATTTTCCACTGTTATAACATCGTTGAAGCTTCCCATACAATCTTATAAGAATATTTTCAAAATAAATGTTTTCTTTTATAATTAGGTGACTTTTAAATTATTTCAAAAAAAAAAAGAAACTGATATTTCTCTCAAATCGTTTTGATTTCATCCATGTCAACATCCTTTGATGGATTTTAAACTTGTATGAAGTTGATTTATTATGATACAAATCTTCCATATTGTATTGAAGGTTTTGTGATATGCTTGATTGTGGATGTGTTATTTTATATCATTCATGGTTTATGGATAATGTATTGACATTTCATAAGATAGTTTTAATAAGAATGTGTATGTTATGTTTAAGACTTTTTATATGAGGAATGCATTGGAATTAGTAAGGGACGGGTGGAGCCCACTATAGGTCTTCGATGCATCGGTAGCTCTCATGAGACAGACTAGTGTCTTATCATAAGGCCTCAACAAAATCTTATTTGTAGTCATGGCACAGGGCCCTGACTATGTGGTTATGAATTCTGGCATTATGCATTCCATCATTATGAAAGAGCCTATTGATATTGAATGTGTTTATTCCACTAGTAGAATATCCATGTGAGTAAGTAAATGGAATTATTTTGATTTAATGTTTTTAAATTATGATTTATTTTACATTAAAATGGATTCTGTTTTAGTTTTATACATTGCCTTAAATGTTTATTCTTATTTATGGAAATTTCGGCTATATTGTTATCCATATCGAGAATCTAATATCACCAATTTCTATGTTTTATTTTTCCAAGATGTGAAGAAGTATATTATCACTGACCTACATGGATATTATATGGGAGCTCAGTGTTGATAATGGAAACAATTTAGTTGTCATTTTCGATTTTATGATGTAATTTAAACCTTATCAATGTATCCATTACTTCCAAGGCTACTAAACTAATCGGTCTTTTGAGACTTGATCTTTTACGGTCATGCCAATGATACATAATAATGCACTAACTCTGGGTAATTGGGTTCGGGGTGTTACCGTTGGTATTAGAGGAATTTTAGTACAATCCTTGGAAGCTATATTTATATGAACCCTGATTAAAGCACATAGCCCTAAGATAGACTTTGAGGATTAGTTTAGAAAAACTTTCTAGAATTTTAGTATTATAGAGAATTGGTGAGTTTTCCATGAAATATATCCCTATCTATATATGAGTAGGTAGAGGCTTCTCTGGCATAGATGTACCTAGGGGTAAACCCAAAAAACACTTCTTTGAGCTAGACTTGAATGTGAACTGGTACATGACAACGGGCCTTACTACACTCTTGGTTACAACACTCCCGTGGGATATGGTTAGGATAATTCTCATTTTCTTTACAAACCGTTATGAAGGGTTAATGAGTATAAAATTTCTCAATGAAAACATCTTTATGATTATGGATTATATCCATAAACTGTTCAATTTATGATAAGTGTTTTACAAGTTTTGGTTTATGTATTGTGATTCATAAACTAATCTAGTGTATGACATTTTTTAGAAATGGCGCCTAGTGGAAGGAATGACAACTGTATCAATGCACGCACTCCATGTAGGGATTTCCCTCCTACTCAAGACAATTATAGTAAAGGTGGTGATACAACTGGTGCTGATCAGCTTATCACTATACTGGAACAACACACTCAGGTTATGAATAATAACCTTACCCGTATGAAGCACCCTGATCTATAGTGTGGAAAATCAATGTTAGATTGCGTCATGAGGAAACAACCACCAACATTCAATGGGGGTATAAATCCACTATTAGCTGGGCAATGGATAAATTCCTTATAAAAAATATTCCACGCCTTGGGGAGTAGTGAAACAGAAAAAGTTTTCATGGCAGTTTACCACCTCAATGGAGATGCTGATCAATGGTGGTCATTAATTCAAAACACGAATGAAGATGATGAATTATCAAATATGGAATGGAAGCGGTTTAAAGAAATTTTCATAGAAAAATACTCTTCTCATGACCATAGAGCAGATATGGAAAGACAATTTCTCAGTCTGAGGCAAATGGAGGATGAGAATGTCACAATGTATGAACCTTACTTTACAAGGTTAGCGAGGCATGTTGCAGATTATATACATAACCCAAGAAGTAATATTGATCGTTTTTATTTGATGGGTTAATATCATTTCTCTGATGAGAATTAGTCTCACAATCCTTCTCGTCGTACGAAGATATTTTCTCATGTGCTATCAAGATAAAAAAAGAATTCTCTATGTCTTGCAACTTTATAGAAAAGAAAGCGAAGATAAGATCTGTTGAACACTCTGAAAATCTAAATAACGAGAAGAAGGGAAAAGTCGAATATCCATCATGTAGTAAATATGGGAAGAAACATCCTATTACTTGTCTGAAAGGAATTGGAGTCTATTACAAGTGTGTTGAAAAAGACCACCATGATCATGTTTGAAATGGGAAGAAAGATGTTGTTAATGTTGAATGATACAATTGTAGTTAAAGGGGAAATTATGAAAATGAATTCCCTAAGCATCAGGGGAACTTACCTCAAAAAATTCCAAGGGATCAAGGCCAAGCTTATGCTATCAATACTACTGAGGTTGAAGCTCCAAAAGATGTAGTGGTAGATAATTTAATGGTTTCCTCATGTTTATCCAATTTTTTATTTGATTATGGATCATCACATTGTTTCATATCTTCTAAGTTTGCTAAGAAAATTATATTTATTTATTTTTATTTAATAAGGGAGTTTTCATTCAAAACTCTTAAGGGAAATATCATTGAAATAAAGATTTGTGAATCAGTTCCCATCAAGAAATATAAATGTTATTTATCTGCAGATCTCATCGTCATACCAATGATTTAATTTGATATAATCCTCGGTAAGGATTGGCTTTCGGACCATGATGTGAGAATTTATTTTATGAATAAAGACGTTAAAATTTTTGATGATGATAAGGAGTACCTTATCATTAGAGTAGAAATGTCACCATTTTATTCTTATCTATATCCACCCACAGTAGCTCAACTAAATTCAATTATTGGGGAGGAAGAGAATGAAATAAATATGGATGAGGAATGATATGTTCAAATAGAGGATGTACCTATTGTGCAATAATACGATGATGTGTTTCCAGAGGATTTACCAGGACATCCTCCAGAATGGGAAATTGAGTTTTCCATTGACTTAATTCCTTGTTCAAGGACCATATCGAAGACCCCTTATAGAATGTCCACTGTGGAATTAGTGGAACTAAAGAAAAAACTAGATGAATTGAGTAATAAGGTATTTATTCTCCCTAGTGTTTCTCCATGGGGAGCCTCTATTAATTTTCTTAAGAAGAAATATGGATCTATGATGTTATGCATTGACTACAGGGAGATCAATGCTATAAAAATAATGACCAAGTATCCCCACCTCTCATTGATGATTTATTTGGCCAACTTCATGGAGCTCAATACCTTTAAAATATTGAACTTCGATCTAGATATCATCAGTTGTGAAGAAGGAAGAAATTCTAAAAATAGCATTTAGAACCAGGTACGGGAATTATGAGTTTACAATAATTCCTTTTGGATTGACTAATGAACCTTCTGTCTTCATGGATATAATGAATAGAGTTTTCAAGGAATATCTTGATGACATTTTAGTTGTATTCATTTATGATATCTTTGAAAACTCCGAAATCTACGATGATCCTGCAAGTCACTTGTGCATTATTCTAAATACTGTTAGATGACATGAATTATATGGGAAGTTTAGAAATTGTGAATTATGGCTTTAGGAGATTTCTTTTCTTCACCATATTGTCTCTATGGATGGAATTTCTGTTGATCCTTCTAAGATAAGAGCATTCCAAAATGGCCAACACCAACGATTATAATTGAGGTAAACATTTTTTTGGTTTAGCAGGTTATTATCGACCTTTCATCCAAATGTTTTCTTGGTTGGCTAACCCATTAACAAAGCTCACACGAAAAGGGGTTAAATTTGTTTTGACAAATGTGTGTGAAGAATTTCTTGAATAATTGAAGAGAAGATTAGTCAATGATCTTATCTTGACTCTACCGTCCGGGAATGATGGGGTGATTTTTTATAGTGATGCATCAAAGAAAGGACATGGTTGTGTCCTTATGTAAAATGATAGGTTTATTGCTTATGCATCATGAAATTTAAAAATTAATGATAAAAAATTTTCTACTCATGATAGTGAGTTAGTAGCTGTAATATTTTTTTTTAAAATATGTATACATAATCTCTATGGTGAAAAATTTGACATATATACCGATCACAAGAGTTTGAAGTATATTTTCTCATAGAAGGAACTCAACATGAGGAAAAATAGATGTCTTGAACTACTTAAGGATTATGATTTCACCATACACTACCACCCGGGGAAGGAAAATAAGGTGGCAGATGCTTTGAGCATAAAGGATCATCGATTTCTGAACAAGATGAGAGTTGAAAAGGATCCTATATACAAGGATCTAGTAAAGTTGATCTCAAGGATAACCATGGAAGGAGGAACATCAATACTTTTTCAAATGGATTCCAAACCTTCTATACTAGAAAGGAAAAGAGTTATCAGACCGATGATGAAGAGTTTCAAAATAAGATTAAGGCTGTGAATGACGGGAGATTGAGTGACTTTGTGTATGAAGATGGAATTTTGATATTTTGGAAGAGACTTTGTGTTCCCGATATACCTGACTGAAAAAGGGAATTGCTGGATGAGGTCCATAGTTCCAATTTCTCTATAAACCCTGGTAGCGCTAAGATGTATATTGATTTGAAGGAACATTTTTGGTGCGAAAACATGAAGAGGGAGATTTATGATTTTTTTCAAGATGTATGGTTTGGGTTGGAAAAAAATCCCTCAAGGCATCACTGAAGTATTTTTGAGGTGATTTTGTTTGTTGACAAAGTAATCATCTGTGTTGTTATTGTTGACAATGCAAACCATGACATGAAATTTTGTTGAAAAAGGGGATTTCATGGTGGAATGTCGAGTTCAATAGATATGGTAAATGATCCATGTCTAATTTAAGAACGTCAATAAGGGAATGGACGATCTGGAGGTGGTACAAAAAGAACAGATACAAGGTGGCCATGTGTTCCAGTGTTTACTAAATTTTTGGTCCTGAAAATAGACCAATGAATAAAAGTGTTTTTGGAAAAGGTAATTGCCTTCCATGGACTTGGACTATAGAAAACTTGCGTGCCATATGTTTTTCAAGATCAGAAGATCAAAATATGGCAAAGGAAACAGGTTCATGCAAGTTTGGGAGTTGGTCGCGCAAGTGTCTAGGAGGATAAAAGACTTGCACGCCAAGACAGGGCCGCGCAGGTGACTTGTGCACCGTCACGCAGGGTGGTCAATTTGCCTGTAAATACTGGACTACCCCTCCTCATTTCTCACCGGAGTTCAATGATTTGAAGATTCAGAGTTCTCGTCGAGCAGGTGTGGTGGTCGCGCATGTGGTGTGTGGTCGCGCAGTTGAAGTTGCGCCCCGGTGGTTGATGTTGCGTGCTGGTTGGAAGTTGCATGCCAATTTTTGTTTGGGCGTAAAAGGAAGTGTGTCGTGCAAGTTTGGAGTTGAGGAATCTTGATTTGTTCAAGTGTCTGAGGAGGACATGCGTGCCCGTTGTGACTTGCGAGCCGATACTTGCGCGCCGAGATTGACTTGTGCACCAAGTAAGGTTTATTTCCAGCATTGATTTTTGAGCTGCGTGGAAGCTGGAAGTTTTCCCAATACCTTCGTTGTAAAGAGAGATTCATCTACAGGTGAAAATTGGGCTTCAAAAGAGCATCTACTAATAGACGAAGATGCATTCCTTCATGAAAATGAAGAGACCTATAGGTCTATAAATTGTGAGTGGATCCTTTACAATGCAGTGAGTAAAGGAAGAGGAAAAAGGTGATCCACTCCACCGGTAGTGATCCAGAGAGAGAGAAATAGGGAGTGACCCTTTTGAAAGAAGTGAGATGACCCTAAACCTTGTAAAGGCAGTGAGCCTGGTACAGAGTGACTATGCCCGAACATTGTAATCTACATCTAGTGAAGAATAGTATAATTTGGTACGACCGGAAACTTGTCGGCGTATGCTCTTTGGACGTATCCCATAGTGGTGAACCAAGTAAAAATTGTTGTGTCCTGTGCATGCTTTACCTTCGGTTTATATTGTGAAACAGGAAAGTGAGAGGAGAGTGTTTTTCTTAACAACAAAACAAGATCAGAACGCGCTTTAATTTTGAATTTTTCATACCCTGATTCACCCCCCCTCTCATGGTACTCAGCCTAGTGGATCTAACAATTCATATCAGAGGGAAAGGTTGAAATTTGTTCTTATCTCAATGGAGGTAACTAATCATAGAGGGATTCCGATATTCGACGGATGTAATTTTCAGATATGGAAGAATCGAATACTACACTATTTTCGATCTTTGGGAATGGATGTGTTTTCAGCAGCTATGCATGGTATCATAGCTGATATTACTAGTGGTGTATTAACTGAATCTGAGCATAGATAGTTAGATGCTGATGCCAAAGCAATCAATGCCTTAGAGGGATCCCTTTCCAATCCCATCTATAAAAAGGTGATGTCATGCAAAATGTCACATACCGTGTGGGAAAAGCTCTTGAATATTTATTAAGGGGATACAAAGGTCAGAGAGGGAAAGCTGCAAGTGTTGTGGAACAAGTATGAAGATCTGAGAATGAACCCAAATGAGTCTGTTGATGCACTCTTTGACTGGGTAAATGATGTGGTAGAAGACATGCGAGGTCTTGGTGAGATTATCGAAGACATTAAAATTGTAAAGCGCATCTTGAGAAAAATTCCACCTCAGTTCAATCCGAATTTTTTTGTTCTAGAAGATAATGACCCAAAAGAGCTGACATTGGATAATATTCACAACACTCTTATTTCTTATGAAATGATAAATGATGATAACGACACTATGGAAAATGGGAAATAAAAAGAGGTGGCATTTAAGGCCATGAAGAAACTCAATATTGAAGATTCTCAGGAGGAAGAAGAGACAGATGAGGTGATTTCATTCCTTTCTTCAAATCCACAAAGAGGAAAAGGAAAGTTTAAAGGGAAACTTCCATTAGCATGCTTTCTATGTGGAAAGGTTCGTCATCTTGCTGCAAGATGCCCCAAAAAGTTTCTATAAGATAATGATGATGACGAAGTCAAAATTCCCAAGAAGTAGACTTCAGCGCTTGTGAAAGGGAAGAAACAATTAAAGAAAAATTTCGTCAAGAAGAAGAATCTTCTTTCACAATAAATAGATTGTTCTGATGAGTCTGAGGATGAAGAGGTTGAGGAGTTTGAAAATTGTAAAGATCATGGACAAAAGGCAATGGTGGCTGTTGTTGGTAGTGCTAAAGAAAAGGAAGAAACCGATGCTGACAAAGAAGAAGATAAAGTTGAAGGTGGAGTTGACATGAAAGCTGAATCAGAAGTAGCTCTTGAAGAGATATATATTTGGAGAGCAAAAACAAAGAAAGCCAATAAGGTTGTACATGATGCCAAACTCTATATGCAACAGCAGGAAGATGAGATGTATGATTTTGTAAATGAAATAGAAAATCCTAAGTCTTCAAGGCCAGAGAGCATAGAAAAGGTTGATGAGCATAAGATCAATATTGAAGAATAGAAAAGGGAGATTGATTGATTGAATAGAAAAGTGAAACATCACGTCAAGAATATCGAAGAGCTTGAAGAGGATGTTTTTGGTCTGTAGAGAAATGTTAAAGAACAGGAAAAACCTTTGATTCCCAACACATTCTTGGGAAAGAAGGTCATTATGAAGACTGAAAAGAAGAAAGAATAGCCTAATAGTCCACAGGAAAGAAGCAGCATATGAGCTCAGAAGTTAAGGTTGATTCAGGGCTTAATCAGAAACAAAAATCTGTGGCAATTGAAGTAAGACCGCAAGCACCCGTCCCGAGATTGATGGTGGATTTGGGCACAAAGAAGAATCAGAGTATTCAAAGATACCAAGGGGAAACTCGTAGTGCTTAAGTAACATGAAGGAATGCACCATATATCAGGTGTTATTGTTGTGAGAATATGGGACATTCACAGTTTGTGTGTTCCATAGCCAAAAGATACTGAAGGGAACAAGAACAGAGGTGGAAGCCAAATAGAGAACAGTTTTCCAGAACATATTTCGAAGGACACTGTTTTTGGTGTGGAGGATTTGGGCACATGGCTAGGTACTGCACTTCAACCATTTAGAGAAATGTGCCAAAGCAGAATCAAAACATTCGCAAGCAGCATATTGATAAACCGACAAATGAGTCAAAAATGCAGAATAGATTTTCGGCTTTGCGAGATGAAGTTGGTCTATCATACTCTGAGAAAGAATAGAAGTCTCAATATATTATGAGTGTGAAAGAAAAAGTATAAACCAAGAAGAATAAATAAGAAAAGGCAGTTGTTGCAGAAATTTCCCTTAAAGCATCAGATGGATCTGGTGTGTGGATCCATGATAGTGGTTGCACATATCACATGACATGTAATAAGGATATTCTTACAGGCATAAAATATGACAAAGAAGGAGTTGTAAAATTTTGAAATGATGAAGGCATAAAGATTGTCGGCTTAGGGAATGCCAAGTTTGGGGGAAACTAAATGAGACGTTCTGATGTCTTGGTAGAAGAGGGTCTCAGTCATAATTTGCTCAGTTTCAGTCAACTATGTGACTCTGGGCACTCTATCCGATTTACCAAGAAGATTTTTATTGTTAAAGGAAAAGATGGAGCAGTCATTCTACAGGGAAAACGAACAAAGGGAAATATTTACCCGGTAGGTGGGGAAGAAGATTCGTTCTTTTTATCTAGAGAAGAAGAAAACCAGCTATGGCATAAGCAACTTGCTCATCTATGCCAACCATCAGTGGAAGATCTGGTAAAGTGTGATGCTGCTAGAGACCTTCCCAAACTATCACGGGATCACACTCATACGTGTGCTGCTTTCCAACAAGGGAATATCATCATAAATATATACAGGCCAAAGGAACAAAAATCAACTAGAGTTCTCGAATTGGTGCATGCTGATGTATGTGGACCTATCTCACCACGAGCTATAAATGGGAAAAGGTACTATATTCTTTTCATTGATGATTTTAGCAGAATGGCCTGGGTGTTTTTCATTACCAATTTGACAGAAGTGTTCAGTTTCATAAAGTTGTATAGGAGGGAATCATAAAGGATGCTGGGGCAGAAAATTCTGAAGTTTCGTACTGACAATGGTACAGAATTCACAAACAGTCAAGTTGAAAACTATATCGAGAAACACGGGATAAGGCATAAAGTTTCATCAATGAGAACTCCCCAACAGAATGGAGTGGTTGAAAAGAGAAATCGGATCATCAACAACATGGCCAGAACGATGCTTATTGATAAAGACCTACCAGAGTAATTTTGGAAGGAAGTAGTTTTGACATCAATCTATGTTTCAAACAGGTCTCTGTTGTGTCCGAAGCAAGGGAAGACTCTGTATGAACTATGATATGGATAGAATCCAACGTTAAAATACATTCGAATCATTGGATGTAAGTGTTTCATTCTCAATAAATAAAATCATAGGATGTTTGAGGCACGAGGAGATGAGGGGATATTCCTTGGCTACTCAGGGAAAAGCAAACCATATAAATGCTTCAACAAAAGACTGGGAAAAATTGTTGAGAGAAATGATGTCACCATAGATGAAAATGAACAGAATACTCAATGACCCACTGACCAGTTTCCGGATGAAAGTGATGAGGATATAAGTAACACAGGGGGATTAGAAGTGGTAGAGGCTGACTCAGAAGAAGATACTGATGATGAAAAAGAATGTGTCAAGTCTGTGTATGCAAGGTAGCCAAAGAGTCGATCTGAAATTGATAGGAAACATATCATTGGTGATCAGACCGCTCCAGTTCAGACTTGAAGAATGAATTCTTTACAGCAAACATCGTTTTTATCTCAGGTAGAGACGGAATGTTTTTCCGATGCAACTGAAGATAAAAACTGGGTTCTGGATATGAATTAAAAGCTTGATCAGATTGAGAAGAACCAGACATGGGAGATTTTTTCAAGGCCAGCAGACAAGAATGTCATCCGGACTAAATGGGTCTATCGAAACAAGATGAATGAAGGTGGAACTGTGATTTGAAACAAATCACGGCTAGTGTGGAAGGGATACTCCTAGATAGAGGGAATAGATATAGATGAGACATTTGCACCAGTTGCAAGGCTGGAGACAATCAGATTATTTTTTGCCATAGCAGTGCAAAGAAAGATCAAATTGTTCTAGATGGACGTCATATATGTATTTCTAAATGGGGTTCTAGAAGAAGAGGTGTACATTGAGCAGCCAGATGGTTTTCTCATTCATGAGGATGAGAACAAAGATTGTCGGCTGAAGAAGGCATTGAATGGGCTAAAACAAGCACCAAGAGAATAGTACTCAAGGCTTGATCAGTACTTGAAGAAGCTTGGTTTCCAGCGTGGTTGAGTTGATTACAATCTCTATTTCAACAACAATAGTAATCAAAGGATGATTGTGATGGTCTATGTCGATGACATAATATTTGGTGGATCAGATGAAGCTCAGTGCAGACAGTTTTCCAAATTCATGAAAAATGTGTTTGAAATGTCAATGATTGGAGAGTTAATGTTTTTCCTTTGTCTACAGGTGACACAAGGAATGAATGGAACATTCATTTCTCAATCCAAATATGCCAAGAAGGTGTTAAAAAGATTTGGCATGGAAAATTCCAAGGAGATGAAAACTGTAGTTGCTACCCTGATGAAATTATCAACAGATGAGGATGGAAAGGTAGTTAATATCACAGAATATAGGAAAATTATTGGAAGTTTGTTGTACTTGACTGTGACAAGGCCTGATATTGTTTTTGTCACATTCCAAGCAGCGATATATCAGAGTAATCCCAAGAAATTCCACATGGTTGTAGTGAAAAGAATACTTTGGTATATCAAGGGCACGTTGCACATCGGCTTGACATATAATGACAAATCTCAGACAGAGTTATTGGGATGTACTGATGCAGACTGGGCTGGTTCAGCGGATGACAAGAAATAAACATCTGGAGGTGCATTATATCCTGGAAGAATATGTATTTCTTGGTTAATCAAGAAGCAAAATTGAATTTCATTAAGCACCGCAGAAGCTGAGTATATTTCGGCCACTCAAGCTTGCACACAGTTATTATGGATGAAGCAGTAGCTTGACGATATGAGAGTCGAAGTGAAGTCTCTGATCGGAATCTAGTGTGATAACTCATGTGCTATCAATCTTATCAAAAATCCAGTTCGTCACTCAAGTACAAAGAAAATTGACATAAAATATCATTTTATCAAGGAGAAAGTGGATCAAGGGCTTGTGATGTTGGATTATGTGCCTACAGAGTTCCAGGTTGCAGATATTCTGACAGAGGCCATACCCAAGGAACCATTCAAAAGGCATCGACTGGCTTTGGAAGTTCAGTCGATTCCCCGCACTTAAAAGCGTGTGGATGTGAACCAACCCCCTCTCCCCACGGTATGATGTGTATTTCTGTAATGTGCTGATATGTGTTCTCTACTCTGATACAAACTGCAAAGGAATGACCATTGGGTTTGTTGACAAAGGGG
Source organism: Viscum album (assembly GCA_963277665.1). Taxonomy (NCBI): domain Eukaryota; kingdom Viridiplantae; phylum Streptophyta; class Magnoliopsida; order Santalales; family Viscaceae; genus Viscum; species Viscum album. The sequence goes on from OY728129.1 coordinate 1,289,420,156, forward strand.
GAGAAAATAGTTTTTGTTGAAGGGGGAGACAGTGTGGCATTTTGATAAATCATGATTGATACCGGGAGAAGATGGCCAGTGGAGCAGCCTGATATGGGGAGATTTTTATATCTAACGATGCTAGAAGTGATCGATCAAAGAATAGATATCACGACAGGTGAGGATCGTGATAAAAGCAAAAGAGAAGAGTGGTGTTGGAATGTGGTATGAATATTTCCAAAAAATGTTATCAGTGAAGTATCAACAATTGGTATCAATTTGGAAATTGTTATCAGTTTGGTGTCAACAATGGATGTCAATGTTGAAGTTATTCATTGATGAACATTTCATTTTCTTTTGTTTCTCATGCTGAGCATTGCTCATGTTGGATTAGTGTATGTGTTGAGTAAATCCTTGATCGCTATCAGAATCGCAAAAGGAAAATGGAGGCTGAAGAATTAATGATGCATATATTTATGGAAGTGTTTTCAACAAACCCAAAGGGGGATATTGTTGGGAAAAAATCCCTCAAGGCATCATTGAAGTATTTTTCAGGTGATTGTGTTTGTTGACAAAGTAATAATCTATATTGTGATTGTTGACAATGCAAACCATGACATTCAAATTGGTTGACAAAGGGGATTTCATGGTGGAATGTAGAGTTCAAGAGATGTGGTCAACGATCCATGTTTGATTCAAGAACGTTGATAATCAGATGGACGATCTGGAGGCGGTACAAAAATAACAGATACAAGGTGACGTCGTGTTCCACTGTTTGCCAAAAATTTTGGCCTCAAAATCGACCAATGAAGAAAAGTGTTTTTGGAAAAGGGATTTGCGCACCGAGGACTTGGAGTATAGGAAAATTGTGCCCCAAATTTTTTCAAGATTAGAAGATCAAAATATGGCAAAGTAAATAGGTCCGCGCAAGTCAGGGAGTTGGTCGCGCAAGTGTCTAGGAGGACAGAAGACGTGCTCACCGAGACGGGCTGCGTAGGTGACATGTGCACCATCGTGCAGGGTGGTCAATTTGCCTATAAATACTGGACCACCCCTCCTCATTTCTCACCAGTAATCAATGCTTTGAAGATTCAGAGCTCTCGTCGCGCAGGTGTGGTGGTCGCACAAGTGGTGTGTGGTCGCGCAGATGAAGTTTCACACTGATGGTTGAAGTTGCGCGCCGGTTGGCAGTTGCACACCAATGTTGATTTGGGTGAAAAAGGAAGTGTGTCGCGCAAGATTGGAGTTGAGGAAGCTTTAGTCATGCAAGGGTATGAGGAGGACTTGCGCGCCTTTTGTGACTTCCAAGCCGATACTTACGCACCGAGATTGACTTGCGCGCCAAGTAAGGTTTATTTCCAGCAGTGATTTTTGGGCTGCGTGGAAGTTGGAAGTTTGCCCGATACCTTAGGTGGAAAGAGAGATTCATCTACGTTTGAAAATTGGGCTTCAACAGAGCATCTAATTACAGAGAATGATGCATTCCTTCATGCAAATGAAGAGACCTACAGGTCTATAAACTGTGAGTGGATTCTTTCCAATGCAGTGAGCAAAGGAAGTGGAAAAAGGTGATCCTCTCCACCGGCTATGATCCAGAGAGAGAAACAGGGAGTGACCCTTAGGAATGCACTGAGATGACCCTAAACATTGTAAAGGAAGTGATCCTGGGACAGAGTGACTATGTACGAACTTTGAAATCCACATCTAGTGAAGAATAGTGGAATTTGGTACGACCGAAAACTTGTCGGCATATGCTCCTTGGACGTAGCCCTTAGTGGTTAACCAAGTAAAAATTGTTGTGTTCTGTGCATGCTTTACTTTCAGTTTATATTGTGCAACAGGAAAGTGAGAGAAGAGTGTTTTGCTTAATAGCGAAACAAGATCAGAACACACTTTAATTTTGAACTTGTCATACCCTAATTCACCCCCCTCTCAGGGTACTCAGACTAGTGGATATAAAAATTGGTATCAGATGGAAAGGTTGAGATTTGGTCTTATCTAAATGGAGGTTACTAATCATAGAGGGATTATGATCTCCGACGGATGTAATTTTTAGATATGGAATAATCGAATACAACACTTTTTCCGATCTTTGGGAATGGATGTGTTTTTAGCAGCTATTCATGGTATCACAATTGATATTACTAGTGGTGCATTATCTGAATCTGAGCACAGATAGTTAGATGCTGATGCCAAAGAAATAAATTCCTCAGGGGGATCCCTTTCCAATCCCATCGTTACAAAGGTGATGTCATGCAAAACTTCACATGCCATGTGGGAAAAGCTCTTGAATATTTATTAAGGGGATACAAAGGACAGAGAGGCAAAGATACAAGTGTTATGGAACAAGTATGAAGATCTGAGAATGAACCCGAATGAGTCTGTTGATGCATTCTTTGACAGAGAAAATGCTATGGTAGAAGACATGCAAGGTATTGGTGAGATTATCGAAGACATTAAAATTTTAAAGCGCATCTTGAGAAAAAATCCACCTCGGTTCAATCCGAACGTTTCTGTTCTGGAAGATAAAGACCCGAATGAGCAGACATTGGATAATCTACACAACACTCTTGTTGCTTATGAAATGAGAAACGATGATAATGACTCTGTGGAAAAGGGAAAATCAAAAAAGGTGGCATTGAAGGCCATGAAGAAGCTCACTATTGAATATTCTCAATAGGAAGAAGATACAGATGAGGTTATGTCATTCCTTTCTTCAAATCTACAAAGAGGAAAAGGAAGGTTTAAAGGGAAACTTCGATTAGCATGATTTTGATGTGGAAAGGTTGGTCATCTAGCTGTAAGATGACACAAAAAGTTTCAAGAAGATAATGATGATGACGAAGTCGAAATTCCCAAGAAGAATTCATCAACATTTGTGAAAGGGAAGAAACAATTCAAGAGAAATTTCATCAAGAAGAAGAATCTTCTTTCACAAGAAATAGACAGTTCAGATGAGTATGAGGATGAAGAGGTTGAGGAGTTTTAAAATTTTAATGATCATGAACAAAATGAAATGGTGGCTATTGTCGGTAGTGCTCATGAAAATGAATAAACTGACGTTGATGAAGAAGAAGAAGAAGTTGAATGTAGAGTTGACATGGAAGCTGAATTTGAAGCAGCTCTTGAAGAGATAGATATTTGGAGAGAAAAAACAAAGAAAACCAACAAGGTTGTCTATGATGCCATACTCTACATGAAACCGAAGGAAGACGAGAAGTCTAAGATTGTAAAAGAAATAGAAAATCTTATGTCTTTAAGGCCAGAGAGTACAGAAAAGGTTTATGAGCATAAGATCAGTATTGAAGAACAGAAAAGGGAGATTGATTGCTTGAATATAAAAGTGAAAGATCACGTAAAGCGTATCGAAGAGCTTGAAGAGGAAGTTGTTGGTCTGTGGAGAAAAGTTAAAGACCAGGAAAAACCTTTGATTCCCAACACATTCTTGGGAAATCAGGTCATTACGAGGACTGAAAAGAAGAAATAAGAGCCTAGTAGTTCAGTAGGAAAGAAGCAGCAATTGAGCTCAGAAGTTAAGGCTGATTCAGGGCTTAATCAGAAACAAAAAACTATGGAAATTGAAGTAATACCGCAAGCACCCGTCCTGAGATTGAAGGTAGATTTGGGAACAAAGAAGAATCAAAGTATTAAGATATCCCAATGGGAAACTCATAGTGATGAAGTAACATGAAGGAATGAACCTTATATTAGGTTTTATTGTTTTTTGAAGATGAGACATTCACTGTTTGTGTGTTCCATAGCCAAAAGATACTGAAGGGAACAAGAACAGAGGTGGAAGCAAGAAAGTGGACGGTTTTCTAGAACATATTTCGAAGGACCCTATTTTTGGTGCGGAGGATTTGGGCACATGGCTAGGTGTTGTACTTCGACCATTCAGAGAAATGTGCCAAAGCAGAATCAAAACATTCACAAGAAGCAGATCGATAAACCGACAAGTGAGTTAAAAATGCAGAATAGATTTGCGGCTTTGCAAGATGAAGTTGGTCCATCATACTCTGAGAAAAAACAGAAGTCTCAATCTATGCTGAGTGTGAAGGAAAAAGTATGGACCAAGAAGAAGAAAGAAGAAAAGGCAGTAGTTGCATAAATTGCCCTTAATGCATCATATCACTTTGGTGTGTGGATCCTTGATAGTGGTTGCACATTTCACATGACAGGTAATAAGGATCTTGTTACAGGAATAAAATATGACAAAGATGGAGTTGTGAAATTTGGAAACGATGAAGGCCAGAAGATTGTTCGCTCAGGGAAATCCATGTTTGGGGGAAAAGAAATGAGACGTGTTGATGTCTTGGTATTAGAGGGACTCAGTCATTATTTGTTCAGTGTCAGTAAACTATGTGACTCTGGGCACTCTATCCGATTTACCAAGAAGCTGTGTTTTGTTAAAGGAAAAGATGGATCAGTCATTCTACATGGAAAACGAACAAAGGGAAAGCATTACCTGGTAGGTGGGGATGAAGATTCATGCTTTTTATCCAGAGAAGAAGAAAACCAGTTGTGGCATAAGCGACTTGGTCATCTATGCCAACCATCCATGGAAGATCTGGTAAAGTGTGATGCTTCTAGAGACCTTCCCAAACTATCACGTGATCACACTCATATGTGTGATGCTTTCCAGCAAGGTAATATCATTATAAATACATAGAGGCCAAAGGAACAAAAAATCAACTAGAGTTCTCGAATTGGTGCTTGCTGATGTATGTGGACCTATCTCACCACTAGTTATAAATGGGCAAAGGTACTATGTTCTTTTCATTGATGATTTTAGCAGAATGGGATGGGAGTTTGTCATTACCCATAAGACAGAAGTGTTCAGTTGCATAAAGCAGTATAGGAGGGAATCGGAAAGGATACTGGGGCAGAAAATTATGAAGTTTCGTACTAACAATGGTATGGAATTCAAAAACAGTCAAGTTAAAGACTATCTCGAGAAACATGGGATAAGACATCAAGTTTCATCAGTGAGAACTCTCCAACAGAATGGAGTGGTTGAAAGGAGAAATCAGATCATCAACAACATGGCCAAAACGATTCTTATTGATAAAGACCTACTAGAGAAATTTAGGAAGGAAGCAGTTTTGAAATCAGTATATGTTTCAAACAGGTCTCTGTTGTGTCCGAAGATAGGGAAGACTCTGTATGAACTATGGTATAAAAATAAGACAACGTTAAAATAATTTAGTATCTTTGGAAGTAAGTGTTTCATTATCAACAAAGAAAGTCACAGGAATTTTGAGGCACGAGGATATGAGGGGATATTCCCTGGCTACTCAGGGAAAAGCAAAGCGTATAAATGCTTCAAAAAAAAGGCTAGGAAAAATTGTTGAGAGCAATGATGACACCATATTTGAAAATGAACAGAATACTTAATGACCCAGTGACAAGTTTCCGGATGAAAGAGATGAGGAGATAAGTAACACAGGGGGAGTAGAAGTGGCAGAGGCTGACTCAGAAGAAGATACTGATGATGAAAAATAAAGTGTCAAGTCTGTGCCTACAAGGAAGACAAATAGTCTAGCTGAAATTGATAGGCAGAATATCATTGGTGATCAGACCGCTCCAGTTCAGACTCAAAGAATGAAGTCATTACAGCAAACATCATTTTTATCTTAGGTAGAGCCGAAATGTTTTTCCCATGCAACTGAAGATGAAAACTGGGTTCAGGCTATGAATGAAGAGTTTGATCAGATTGAGAAGAACCAGACATAGGAGATTTTTTCGAGGCTAGCAGACAAGAATGTAATCGGGACTAAATGAGTCTATCGCAACATGATGAATGAATATGGAACTGTGATTCGAAACAAATCATGGCTATTGATCAATGGATACTCCCAGATAGAGGGAATAGATGTAGATGAGACATTTGCACCGGTTTTAAGGATGGAGACAATCAGATTATTTTTGGCCATAGCAGTGCAAAGAAAGATCAAAGTGTTCTATATGGACGTCAAATCTGCATTTCTAAATGGGGTTCTGGAAGAAGAGGTGTACATTGAGCAGCCAGATGGTTTTCACATTCATGAGTATGAGAACAAAATTTATATGCTGAAGAAGGAGTTGTATGGGATGAAATAAGCACCAAGAGCATGGTACTCAAGGCTTGATTAGTACTTGAAGAAGCTTGGTTTCCATCGTGGTGGAGTCGATTACAATCTCTATTTCAATAACAATTGTAATCAATGGATGATGGTGCTGGTCTATGTCGATTATATAATATTTGGTGGTTCAGATGAAGCTCAGTGCAGACAGTTTTCCGAATTTATGAAAAATGAGTTTAAAATGTCAATGATTGGAGAGCTAACATTTTTACTTGGTCTACAGGTGACACATGGAAGGAATGGACCATTAATTTCTCAATCCAAATATTCCAAGGAGGTGTTAAGAAGGTTTGGCATGGAAAATTCCAAGGATATGAAAACTCCAGTTTCTACACGGATGAAATTATCAAAAGATGCGGATGGCAAGGCAGTTAATATCACAGAATACAAGAAAATTATTGGAAGTTTGATGTAATTGACTGTGAGAAGGCCTGATATTATTTTCACCACATGAAAAGTAGTGAGATATCAGAGTAATCCCAAGTAAATACATATTCTTTCAGTGAAAAGAATACTTCGGTATATCAAGGGCATAATGGACTTCAGCTAGACATATAATGAAAAATTTCAGAGAGAGTTATTGGGATATACTGATGCAGAATGTGCCGGTTCAGAGGATGACAGGAAATCAGCATCTGGAGGTGCATTCTATCTTAGTGGAATATGAATTTCTTGGTTAAGCAAGATGCAGGATTGCATTTCATTAAGCACCGTAGAAGCTGAGAATATTGCAGCCACTAAATAATGTTCACAATTATTATGGAGTATGTGCCTAAAGAGTTCCAGGTTGCAGATATTCTGGCAAAGGCCTTTCCCAAGGAAGCATTCGAAAGGCATCGATTGGCTCCGGGAGTCCAGTCGATTCCCCACACTTAAAAGCATGTGGATGTGAACCAACCCCCTCTCCCTGAGGTATGATGTGTTTATCCCTATTGTGCTGATATGTGTTCTCTACTCTATTACAGACTGCAAAGGAGTTAACTTTTTGTTCGTTGATAAAGGGGGAGAAAATAACGATTGTTCAAGGGGGAGACAGTGTGGCAATTTGATAAATCATGATTGATACGGGGAAAAGCTGACCAGTGGAGCTGCCAGATATGGGGAGAAATGAGAAAGGCGGAGATTTTGGAATCTGACGATGCTAGAATTGGTCAATCAAAGAATAGATATCATGACAGCTAAGGATCGTGATAAAATCAGAAGAGAAGAGTGGTGTTGGAATGTGGTATGAATATTTCCAAAAATTTGTATCAGTGAAGTATCAACAATTGGAATCAATTTGGAAATTGGTATCAGTTTGGTGTTAATAGTCGATGTCAAAGTTGAATTGATTCATTGATGAACTTTTCAATTACTCTTGTTTCTTACGCCAAGCATTACTCATGTGGGCTTAGGGTATGTGTTGAGTAAATCCTTGATCGCTATCAGAATCACAAAAGGAAAATGGCGGCTGAATAATTAATGATGCATATTTTTATGGAAGAGTTGTCAACAACCCCAATGGGGGAGATTGTTGGGAAAAAATTCCTCAAGGCATCATTGAAGTATTTTTGAGGTGATCGTGTTTGTTGACAATGCAATCATCTGTGTTGTGATTGTTGACAATGAAAACCATGACATGAAAATTTGTTGAAAATGGGGATTTCATGGTGGAATGTCTAGTTCAAGAGCTGTGGTCAACGATCCTTGACTAATTCAAGAACGTCGATAATGGAATGGACGATATGGAGGTGGTACAAAAAGAAAAGATACAAGGTGGCGTCGTGTTCTAGTGTTTTCCAAATGTTTGTGCCTGAAAATCGAAAAATGAAGAAAAGTGTTTTTGGAAAAGGGACTTGCACACTGAGGAATTGGAGTATAGGAAATATGCGTGCCATATGTTTTTTAAGATCAGAAGTTCAAAATATGGAAAAGGAAACATGTTCGCGCAAGTTTGGGAGTTGGTCGCGCAAGTGTCTAGGAGGACAGAGGACTTGCGCTCCGAGACGGGGTCGTGCAGGTGACTTGCGCATCGTCATGCAAGGTGGTCAATTTGCCTATAAATACTGGACCACCCCTCCTCCTTTCTCACCGGAGTTCAACACTTTGAAGATTCAGAGCTCCAGTCGCGTAGGTGTGGTGGTCGCACAAGTGGTGTGTGGTCGCACAGGTGAAGTTGCGCACTAGTGGATGAAATGAGAAAGTGTCGCCACCTCGCATTGATGATTTATTTGACCAACTTAATAGAGATCAATACTTTTCATATATTTACCGTCGATCTGGATATCAACAGTTGTGAAGAATGAAGACATTCTAAAAATAGCATTTAGAACCAGGTATGGGAATTACGAGTTTACAGTAATTCCATTTGGATTGACTAATGAACCTTCTATCTTCATGGATCTAATGAATAAAGTTTTCAAGGAATATCTTGATGACATTGTAATGGTATTCATTTATGATATCTTGGAATACTCTGAAATCTATGAAGATCACGAAAATCACTTGTGCATTATTATAAAGACTCTTCTATGACATGAATTATATGGGAAGTTTAGCAAGTGTGAATTATGGCTTTAGGATATTTCTTTTCGTGACCATATTATTTCTAAGGATGGAATTTCTATTGATCCTTCTAAGATAAGAGCATTCCAAAATGGCCAGCACGAACCATTATAATTGAGGTACACATTTTTATTGGTTTTGCAGGTTATTACCGACCTTTCATCCAAATTTTTTCTTGGTAGGCTAACCCATTAACAAAGCTCACACGAAAAGAGGATAAATGTTTTTGGACAAAAGAGTGTTAAGAATTTTTTGAATAATTGAATAGAAGATTAGTCAATGCTCCTATCTTGACTCTACCATCCTGGAATGATGGGTTTATTTTTTATAGTGATGCATCAAAGAAAGGACTTGGTTGTGTCCTTATGTTGAATTATAGGTTTATTGACTATTCATCATGATAGTTAAAAATTAATGATAAAAATTATCCTACTCATGATCTTGAGTTAGCAGATGTAATCTTTTCTTTGAAAATATGGATACATAATCTCTATGGTGAAAAAGGTGACATATATACCGATCACAAGAGTTTGAAGTATATTTTTTCACAGAAGGAACTCAACATGAGGCAAAAGATATGGCTTGAACTACTCAAGGATTATGATTTCACCATACACTACCACCCGTGGAAGGCAAAGAAGGTGGCCGATGATTTGAGCATAAAGGATCATGGATTTCTGAACAAGATGAGAGTTGAAAATGATCCAATATACAAGGATCTAGTAAATTTAAACAGAAGGATAACCATGGAAGGTGAAACATCAATAATTATTCAAATGGATTACAAACCATCTATACAAGAAAGGATAAAGAGTTATCAGACTGATGATGAAGAGTTTCAAAAGAAGATTAAGGCTGTGAATGATGGGATATTGACTGAATTTGTGTAAGAAGATGGAATTTTGAAATTTTGGAAGATAATTTGTGTTCTCGATATACCTGATTGAAAACGGGAATTGCTGGATGAGGCTCATAGTTCCAATTTCTCTATAAACCCTGGTAGCACTAAGATGTATATTGATTTAAAGGAACATTTTTGGTGTGAAAACATGAAGAGGGAGGTTTCTGATTGTTTTTCAAGATGTATGGTTTGTGTTGGGGAAAATACCTCAAGGCATCATTGAAGTATTTTTGTGGTGATTGTGTTTGTTGAAAAAGTAATCATCTGTGTTGTGATTGTTGACAATGCAATCCATGACATGCAAATGTGTTTAAAAAGGGGATTTCATGGTGGAATGTCTAGTTCAAGAGCTATGGTCAACGATCCATGTATGATTCAAGAACGTAGATAATGGAATGGATGATCTAGAGGTGGTACAAAAAGAACAGATACAAGGTGGCGTCGTGGTCCAGTGTTTGCCAAATGTTTGGGCCTGAAAATCGACAAATGAAGAAAAGTGTTTTTTACAAAGGGACATGTGTGACGAGGACTTGGATTATAGGAAACTTGTCCACCATATGTTTTTAAAGATCAAAAGATCAAAATATGGCAAAGGAAACAGGTTCGCGCAAGTTTGGGAGTTGGTCGTGCAAGTGTCTAGGAGGACAGAAGACATACGCACCGAGACGGGGCCGCGTAGGTGACTTGCGCGCCGTAGCGCAAGGTGGTCAATTTTCCTATAAATACTGGACCACCCCTCCTCATTTCTCACCGGAGTTCAACGCTTTGAAGATTCAGAGCTCCCGTCGCATAGGTGTGGTGGTCGCGCAAGTGGTGTGTGGTCGCGCAGGTGAAGTTGCGCGCTGGTGGTTGAAATGATCATGTATCCCCACCTCGCATTGATGATTTATTTGACCAACTTCATGGATCTCAATAATTTTCATATATTGACCGTCGATCTAGATGTCATCAGTTGTGAAGAAGGAAGACATTCTAAAAATAGCATTTAGAACTAGGTATGGGAATTACGAGTTTACAGTAATTCCATTTGGATTGACTAATGAACCTAATATCTTCATTGGTCTAATGAATAGAGTTTTAAAGGAATATCTTGATGACATTGTAGTGGTATTCATTTATGATATCATGGAATACTCCGAAATCTATGAAGATCATAAAAATCACTTGTGCATTATTCTAAAGACTCTTAGAAGACATGAATTATATGGGAAGTTTTGAAAGTGTGAATTATGGCTTTAAGATATTTCTTTTCTTCACCATATTGTCTCTAAGGATGGAATTTCTCTTGATCCTTCTAAGATAAGAGCATTCCAAAATGGCCTTCACCAATGATTATAATTGAGGTACACATTTTTATTGGTTTAGCAGGTTATTATCGACCTTTCATCCAAATTTTTTCTTGGTTGGCTAACCCATTAAAAAATATCACATGAAAAGGTGTTAAATTTGTTTGGAAAAAAGAGTGTGAAGAATTTTTTGAAGAATTTAAGAGAATATTATTCAATGATCCTATCTTGACTCTACTGTCCGGGAATAATGGGTTTATTTTTTATAGTGATGCATCAAAGAAAGGACTTGGTTGTGTCCTTATATAGAATGATAGGATTATTGCCTATGCATCATGAATGTTAAAAATTAATGATAAAAATAATCCTACTCATGATCTTGAGTTAGCAGCTGTAATCTTTGATTTGAAATTATGGATACATATTCTCTATGGTAAAAAATGTGACATATATACCGATCACAAGAGTTTGAAGTATATTTTCTCACAGAAGGTGTAACACCAGAGACTTTTATGTTATCAAAGGAATCTTTTTCTAAACAACACTTTCTTGGCTTACTTTACACACAATCGTGACCTTCCTCGATATCTTGCGTCGTACGCAATACTGAGTTTCACTAAACAATGATATGCTATTAAAATATTATTAAAACTAGCTGTTATGAATAGTAATAACCACTTATTGAAATTTTATAAATTTTATTTTTCAAAATGGACTTCATTTTTGGACTCAGAATATCGAAATTAGCCTAGGGTGAAATTTTGGTATTTTTCTGAAAACTTTCAATTTTTGATGAATAGTGAAACCACTAAGTTGTAGGTTAAAAACTAAATTTTGCATAAAACTAAATTTTTCCGCTTCTGTGAATGGAATTTCGAATATCCGACAGACACGATTGATATCAGTAAGTAAAATGTGGTTCAATGAGATAAAAATAATTTTTTGGTGAATAGTAACTTTTTACTATTTTTACCGTAGTTAATAGTAAATAGGGTAACTAAGGGTAAATATGATATTAATATTACCCTAACACATGTAATAATTCTATTGGACAAGTGTAATTCGACCGAAAACAAACTTAGGAAAAAAATATGACCATTTAGGCCCACTTGGATTAGATTAGGACATTTATTATTAATTTATTTAAAGAAGGGTTAAAATATTTAAAATCAAAGTTTTATAAGTAAATAATTTTTAATATGGGGTTATACATAAGATAAATTCGATTTTAAATATTCCTTAGAAAGCTAAAAAGATTTCCTACATAATGGTATTTTATTTGTAATTTTTGGACATCAAATAATTTAATTTATTTATGACACAATGATGATGCAATAATTATCTTATTAATGAAATATTGACATAATTGATGTTATAAACACCACAATAAATGTCATTTGAGACTTTTTATGAATTAAACTAATTTTCTAGGTTACTATGATATATTAGTGTTGATTTAATCAACTTGGTTCGAACATCTAATTATGTTATGACTTTCAAAAAAATCATATATCAAATAGTGTCAAAATTGACACAAAATAGTTTTTAAAACGAATATTATATTATTAATGGTTATTTTATTCCTAAAAATCTAAGGTTCGGCCAAATGACTTAGATAAGGATATATATATTAATAATAAACAATTTTGGGTTCGTTTGTCATGTTATAGTAAGTGTATTAACCATATAGTCAAAGAAAACAAAAAGACATGGTAAAAGTTAAATTATTTAACTTAGAGTTAAATCTAATTGATAAGGTTACAATAATACACTAAACTTGTCTAAATACTATTGGTTGATAGGATTTCGACCCTTCCCCACTTTAGCTTCGAAGTAAGACCCTTTGGAACCATTATAAACCGATTTTGACTTTAATATAAAATAATATTTTGAGATATTCCTAAGGTGCCCCTCTCCTCCCTTATAAAAGGGCACCTCCTCCCCCTCCTCCTCACACCAAATTGAGCACTCAAGCTCAGAAAACCCCTACAATTTTCTCCTCTCCACTTCCCTAGAATAATCCTAGAGGTCCTGGTCTTCTTCAAAGACCAATCTTAGTTCCCTAAGTGGAGGATTCAAAGAGGCGTTCCAAAGAAGAGGTAATATCCGTTATCGATCTTTTCAATTTCTTTCTTCTTCAACTTCTTCTCCTTTAGTTGTTTCATGATAAAGTAATAAAATCATTATTACTTACATACTGATATGTTATTATAAATATGAAACAACCCTAATTCACCTTCTATCCATCCTACGGAAAAATGAAATCACCGCGCGTGCGTACGTACGGAATACCGTCTCCATGCCGTGGTGTAATCTATTTTCCACCATCACTTTACAAGGATGGGTATAATGGTGTAATGAGTAACTATTTATGATTATTATTAAGTAATATTGATAATGTAATAATATATATATACTCCAATACAATTCCACGATCATAGGAATGATATCATCACTCGTGCGTACGTACGGAATACCGTCTCCACGATGTGATGCGACTCGTTCTACATGATCATCATTACATAGTAATTATATAAATGAATTTAATGAATAAATATGATATATGTTACACTAATACCATTCTGGATATAAGTTATCTATAACCTTAAAAGAAGAATATTAATTTATTCGGCAAAACACGCATAAGAACAAAAGGCAATAAAGACCCGAGTAACAAGTAACAATGAAATATTACTAACAAGAAGCTAAGAATATGACCATATATGATATCATATCAATATGTATGATTCTGGAATAAGTCGATACCATTATTTAAACCATTATACAGGAGCTTCGGACACGTACAAAGCAAATCGGACCTAAGGTAAGGGAAATATCACAATCTCATTTTTATCCGAGATTGTTTATTTGTAAGTATTTACTGGGGTGTATTTTATCATCCACATCCATGTTTCATCAATATGTAATATTATTTCCATCCACATACAATTGTTTAAATCCATTTTTACCCTTCGGTGAGTATTTAGTAATATGTATGAAAGGAATCTTTTGTCGTTTTTCGTATGAGGTACTTTTTGACTTTTACGAAAAAAGTACGAAGAATGTTTTTTTTAACTTATACGGCATGAATGGATTTTTAAAACATTATTTACATGAAGGTTCCTTTACAAGTTTTCAAGTTTATTTTTAATCATCTTCTTTTATTTTAAAGTCGTATGACATGTTATGAAAGGAATATTTTTTTTGAAGTAGAAAGGATATTTTCCTCAAGAATGGAGTTCAAGTATTTTAACAAAATTATTTTCCATCTAAGATAATAAAATGGTTCTTTTTTTATCCCTATTATTACATGGATTTGATTATGTTGTGATGGAAATATTTTTATGAATTTCTTTATCTTATATGAATTGTTTTATGGTGTCATGTTGTTTAAGAATTCCATTTTTATTACATGGGTTACGCTATGATGTATGGTTTATGATTATGTGGCACACATAAGAAAGGATTAATTATAAGATGGGTGGGACCTATATCTCCCTCCAATGCATTGGGTAAAGATTTTATATCTCATGAGATAGATATGGCTGGAACGGTAGGTTATACCGGTTCAGTGAAACAGGACTGGAACGAGGGTGACTCGGTTTAGAAAGGGACTTTGTCCACTAAGATAGTCGTGGCAATGAGTCATGACTAACAAGAAATGATTTTCCATGATTATGTGTGCATGACACAAAGTTTCAAGTTTCATGTTATGATTATGGTGATCTCATTTTCACTTCTATGATTTATTCCATGTTAAGATATTATGATCTCTTTTGCAGGTTATGATTTTCAAAAAGATATGATATGATTTTTATTTCCTTTATTTGCCCTTGCTGAGCATTTGAGATCACCCTTTTATGTTTTCTTTTCCCCATGTCAGGAAGATGGATATTAAGTAGAATATGCTAAAAGGTACCCTAGATATGATGAAATAAATGGGAGATACTGTAGAAGATTTATGAACCAATTGTTTATGTTTCCCAGTTTCTAAAGACACTATACCTATACAGTCCTTTGTGGTTTTTTCATATGTTGTAATAAGTGTGCTTCAATTTTGAAGTATTAACAATGTATGTAAAGTATGGGTCGTTATAGTTGGTATCATAGGAAAGGTATAGTCAACCTTTGGAAACTTGGATGTGAAAGCCTTAGTAAGAACCCTAAGGATAAGTCTAAGCATAGAACACAATCTTAGTGTTTTAGAAATGGCCATGAATACCCTTGGATAAGACCTTAAGTGTGAAATTTTATCCTTGATTATGTGGTTTTCCTATTATAATTAGTGTTTCTCACACTATTCTTCTTGGTTTTAGTCAATGGCTGGAACCCGAAGGAACCGTGTTAATGCGGAATGCGATAGGCAATGCAATGATTGTCCCCCTGAGCAACCAAACGATATGGGAGATGGAATGCAAAATCTTGTAGCCATGCTCACACAACTTTCTCAAGCTATGAATCATGCAGGACTTCCAAACGAGCAAAGGAAGGAGCAACATTCTGTTGAATCCTTCATGAGGCAGCGTCCGCCTTCTTTCAGTGGGTCTACTGATCCATTAGTTGCTGAACAATGGATTAGTACTACTGAAAAGATATTTTCATTTCTTCAATGTTCTGAACATGATAAAGTCATCCTAGCAGTGTATAGTTTGGAAGGAGATGTTGATCAATGGTGGAATCTTATTAAGAATACGAGGCAAAGGGATGAAATTGAGTCTATGGAATGGGACGAGTTCAAGAACTTATTTTTCAATAAGTACTTCCCTCGTATTCTCCGAACAAAGATGGAGAAAGAGTTTCTTGAACTGAAGCAAAGGGATGATAAATCTGTTGGTACCTATGAAGCAAATTTTACAAGACTTGCAAGGTACGCTTCTGGTATTATTATCCAACCTGAGAGTAAGATCGATCGATTCTTTAGTGGCTTAAAACCAAGTCTTCGAAGGGCGTTAGCCATAAGGGACTTCAATAGCTACGAGGAAATCGTTCGATGTGCTCTCAAAGTCGAGATGGATATTGGAGTAACCCATCAGTCACATGGGTTTGATAAGAAGAGGAAGATGGAATTCAAAGGAAAATCTAAAGAGCACACTGAAAAGAAGATGAACATTCCCTTATGCGCAAAGTGTGGAAAGAAACATGGAGGGAGTTGTCTTAAAGGGACAAGTAAATGTTTTAAATGTGGAAAGGAAGGTCATCGGGCATTTGAATGCCGCGATAATGGGAAGAAGATGTCTAATGATGCAAACAAAGGAAGGGATACATAGAATGAACCTACTACACTTCAATGTTTCAAGTGCAAGGAGATGGGGCATTATGCCAATCAATGCCCAAATCCAAGGGTTGATGATGATGGTCGATGTCAACAAAATCTTAAGGCTAAAGACAAAGGAAAGTCACATGCAATTTCTATCAGCGATGTGGAGTACGATAACGAAGTGGTGAAAGGTACACTTACCATCCACTCTAAAGTAGCAAATGTTTTATTTGATTCTGGATCCACCCACTCTTTTATTTCTGAAAAATTTTCTAAGGGTATCACTGTATTACCTCAACAATTAGATGTTGAGTTAGCTGTGACAACACCTAATGGCACAACAGTCGCATCAAAAGTTTATAATTCTTCTCTGATCGAAGTTTGTGGGAAAGTGCTTCCTGCAAATCTTGTGATCCTTCCTTTAGTGGAATTTGATGTGATTCTTGGCATGGATTGGCTTTCTCTACATGGAGCTCATATCAATTTCCAAATAAGGGAAGTCACATTTCATATTCCAGATCAATCTATGATCGTCTATCAATGCAAGGATGAATATAACCTTCCAGTGGAAATTTCTTCCATCTTATGGGTCTTGATTCCACTAAATGAAGGTTATTTATCTCAAATGGTTGGTGAGAAACTTACGATTAAGAATATGCCCATTGTACAGGAGTTTGATGATGTATTTTCGGAGTAATTACCGTGTCTTCCACCAAATCGTGAAGTTGAGTTTTCAATAGAACTCGTACCGGGTGCTTTGCCTATTTCAAAGACACCCTATAGAATGGCCCCAATTGAGTTGCAGGAATTGAAGAAGCAACTCCAAGAGAATCTTGATAAGGGATTCATACGCCATAGTGCATCACCTTGGGGAGCACCTGTTCTATTTGTTAAGAAGAAAGATGGATCAATGAGACTCTGCATTGATTATCGAGAACTTATCAAGATCACTATCAAGAACAAATATCCTCTCCCACGCATTGATGACTTATTTGACCAACTACGCGGAGCTCAATACTTTTCCTAGATTGATCTTCGTTCCGGGTATCATCAATTAAGGGTCAAAAGGGAGGATATACCAAAGACGGCTTTCCGTACAATGTATGGACACTATGAATTTATAGTGATTCCATTTGGTCTTACTAATGCCCCTGCTATCTTCATGGATCTAATGAATAGAGTCTTTAGAGACTATCTTGATCAATTTGTGGTAGTTTTTATAGACGATATTCTTGTCTATTCAAAGAGTAAGGAAGAGCATGAAGATAACTTGAGAATTTTATTGAAGACCCTGAGAAAGGAGAAGCTTTATGCCAAATTTACCAAGTGTGAATTTTGGCTTCAAAAAGTTGCATTTTTGGGTCACATAATCTCAAAAGAGGGGATATATGTGGATCCAGCAAAAACAGAGGTTATCGAAAGATGGTCAAGACCAACAACAGTAACTGAGATCCGAAGTTTTCTTGGTTTGGCTGGATATTATCGACGTTTTGTAAAAGATTTTTCACGATTATCTAATCCACTCACCAAGTTGACTCGGAAAGGAGTTAAGTTTGTCTGGACAGAGGAATGTGAAGATAATTTCAAGGAGTTGAAAAGAAGGTTATCCAGTGCACCTGTGCTCACACTGCCTTGTAGTGGAGAAAGGTTTGTGATCTACAGTGATGCATCCAAGAAGGGATTGGGGTGTGTTCTTATGAAAAATGATATGGTGATAGCTTATGCCTCACGACAGTTGAAAATCCATGAGCAAAATTACCCAACACATGATTTGGAGTTGGCTGCGGTAATCTTTGAATTAAAGATTTGGAGGCATTACCTTTATGGTGAAAGGTGTGATATTTATACTGATCATAAAAGTTTAAAGTATATTTTCACACAAAAGGAGCTGAATATGCGTCAAAGAAGATGGTTGGAGCTGATTAAGGATTATGACTGCTCAATCCATTACCACCCTGGGAAAGCAAACAAGGTGGCAGATGCATTAAGTCGACAAGACCATGCTAGTTTATCCATGATGAGGATCACAAAAGATCCAATATTTATGGATTTACAAAGAATGGATCTTGGAATTATAATGGAAGGGGAAAAATCTTATCTTTCTCAAATGAATGTTCAACCATCTATACATGTGAAGATTAAAGAGGCACAGAAAGAAGATGTCGAGTTACAAAAGAAGGTGAGAAATGTTCCTGAATTCAACCTTGATTGTGATGGGATAATAAAGTTCAGGAATCGGGTTTGTGTTCCTCCCATCCCCGAATTAAAGAAGGAGCTGCTGGATGAGGCTCATAGTTCTTCATTATCTATTCATCCTGGAAGCACGAAGATGTATAGGGACCTGAAAGAGTACTTCTGGTGGGATGGCATGAAAAGAGATGTTGCTGAATATGTCTCTCGATGCTTTGTTTGTCAACAAGTTAAAGCTGAGAGACAGAAGTCTAAGGGGATGTTACAACCATTACCCATATCCGAATGGAAATGGGAAAACATCACTATGGACTTTGTCACAGGACTTCCTAAAACATCTAAAGGCAACAATGCTATTTGGGTCATAGTTGATCGTCTTACAAAGTCTGCACACTTCATTGCTATTAGAGAGGATTTCTCTCTAGATCAGCTTGCCATGATATATGTAAAGGAAGTGGTAAGATTGCATGGAGTACCACTTTCTATTATATCTGATCGGGATCCGAGATTTACCTCGATGTTCTGGCGAAGTCTTCAGCATACTCTAGATACAGAGTTGAGTATCAGCACTGCTTATCATCCCCAGACAGACGGTCAGTCTGAAAGAACAATTCAAACCCTAGAAGATATGTTGAGAGCTTAATCCATGGATTTCAAAGGAGGTTGGGATCAACACCTACCTTTGGTGGAATTTTCTTATAATAATAGCTTTCACTCCAGTATTCAGATGGCTCCTTATGAAGCTCTCTATGGAAAGAAATGCAGGACTCCAACTTGCTAGGATGAAGTTGGGGAAAGAAAGCTATTAGGACCTGATCTCATTGATGAAATGGCAGAAAAGGTTAGATCTATTCAACAACACATAAGAGCAGCTCAGAGTCGACAGAAAAGTTATGCTGACAACCGAAGAAAAGACCTAGAGTTTGAAGTGGGTGATAAAGTGTTCTTACGAATATCTCCCTGGAAGAGGGTTATGAGATTTGGAAAGAAGGGGAAGTTGAGCCCTAGATATATCGGTCCTTTCGAAATACTAGATCATGTTGGGAAGGTAGCTTACTGATTGGCGCTTCCACCGAATCTCTCTCAAGTTCACGATGTGTTCCATGTATCTCTCCTGAGAAAGTACATACCAGATCCTTCACATGTACTCAGCTCAGAAGTTGTACCGCTGGAGCAAGATCTTTCTTATGAAGAAAAGCCAATAGAGATTCTGGATCGTAGCGAAAAAGTCCTACGAAACAAGACCACTCGCTTGGGGAAAGTTTTATGGAGGAACCACCAACTTGAAGAAGCTACATGGGAGCTTGAGGATATGATGAGGGAGAAGTATCCTCATCTGTTTGTTACAAAGTGATGAATTTCGAGGGCGAAATTCTTTTTAAGGGGGGTAGAATGTAACACCCGAGACTTTTATGTTATCAAAGGAATCTTTTTCTACACAACACTTGCTTGGATTACTTTACACGCAATCGCGACCTTCCTCGATAACTTGCGTCGTACGCAATACTGAGTTTCACTAAACAACGATATGCTATTAAAATATTATTAAAACTAGCCGTTATGAATAGTAATAACCACTTTTTGAAATTTTATAAATTTTATTTTTCAAAATGGACTTCATTTTTGGACTCAGAATATCGAAATTAGCCTAGGGTGAAATTTTGGTATTTTTCTGAAAACTTTCAATTTTTGATGAATAGTGAATCCACTAAGTGGTAGGTTAAAAACTAAATTTTGCATAAAACTTAATTTTACCGCTTCTGTGAATGGAATTTCGAAAATCCTATAGACACGGTTGATATCAGTAAGTAAAATGTGGTTCAATGAGATAAAAATAATTTTTTGGTGAATAGTAACTTTTTACTATTTTTACCGCAGTTAATAGTAAATAGGGTAACTAAGGGTAAATATGATATTAATATTACCCTAACACATGTACTAATTCTATTGGACAAGTGTAATTCGACCAAAAACAAACTTAGGAATAAAATATGACCATTTAGGCCCACTTGGATTAGATTAGGACATTTATTATTATTTTATTTAAAGAAGGGTTAAAATAGTTAAAATCAATGTTTAATAAGTAAATCATTTTTCATATGGGGTTATACATAAGATAAATTCGATTGTAAATATTCATTAGAAAGATAAAAAGATTTACTACATGATGGTATTTTATTTGTAATTTTTTGACATCAAATAATTTAATTTATTTATGACACAATGATGATACAGTAATTATCTTAATAATGAAATATTGACATAATTGATGTTATAAACACCAAATTAAATGTCATTTGAGACTTTTTATGAATTACAATAATTTTCTAGGTTACTATGATATATTAGTGTTGATGTAACCAACTTGGTTCGAACATATAATTCTGTTATGACTTTCAAAAAAATCATATATCAAATAGTGTCAAAATTGACACAAAATAGTTTTTAAATAAAATATTATATTATTAATTGTTATTTTATTCCTAAAAATCTATGGTTCGGCCAAATGACTTAGATAAGGATATATATATTAATAATAAACAATGTTGGGTTCGTTTTTCAAGTTATAGTAAGTGTATTAACCATATAGTGAAAGAAAACAAAAAGACATGGTAAAAGTTAAATTATTTAACTTAGAGTTAAATCTAATTGATAAGGTTAACATAATACTCTAAACTTGTCTAAATCCTATTGGTTGATAGGATTTAGACCCTTCCCCACTTTAGCTTCGAAATAAGACCATTTGGAACCATTATAAACCGATTTTGACTTTAATATAAAATAATATTTTGAGATATTCATAAGGTTCCCCTCTCCTCCCTTATAAAAAGGAACCTCCTCCCCCTCCTCCTCACACCAAATTGAGCACTCAAGCTCGGACAACCCCTGCAATGTTCTCCTCTCCACTTCCCTAGAATAATACTAGAGGTCTTGGTCTTCTTCAAAGACCAATCTTAGTTCCCTAAGTGGAGGATTCAAAGAGGCGTTCCAAAGAAGAGGTAATATCCGTTATCGATCTTTTCAATTTCTTTCTTCTTCAACTTCTTCTCCTTTAGTTGTTTCATGATAAAGTAATAACATCAGTATTACATACATACTGATATATTATTATAAATATGAAACAACCCTAATTCACCTTCTATCCATCCTACGGAAAAATGAAATCACCGCGCGTGCGTACGTAAGGAATACCGTCTCCACGCTGTGGTGTAATCTATTTTCCACCATCACTTTACAAGGATGGGTATAATGGTGTAATGAGTAACTATTTATGATTAATATTAAGTAATATTGATACTGATATAATATATATATACTCCAATACAATTCCACGATCATAGGAATGATATCATCACTCGTGCGTACGTACGGAATACCGTCTCCACGATGTGATGCGACTCGTTCTACATGATCATCATTACATAGTAATTATATAAATGAATTGGATGAATAAATATGATATATGTTACACTAATACCATTCTGGATATAAGGTATCTATAACCTTAAAAGAAGAATAAGAATTTATTCGGCAAAACACGCATAAGATCAAAAGGGAATAAAGACCCGAGTAACAAGTAACAATGAAATATTACTAACAAGAAGCTAAGAATATGACCATATATGATATAATATCAATATGTATGATTCTGGAATAAGTCAATAACATTATTTAAACCATTATACAGGAGATTCGGACACATACAAAGCAAATCGGACCTAAGGTAAGGGAAATATCACAATCTCATTTTTATACGAGATTGTTTATTCGTAAGTATTTACTGGGGTGTATTTTATCATCCACATCCATTTTTCATCAATATGTAATATTATTTCCATCCACCTAAAATTGTTTAAATCCATTTTTACCCTTCGGTGAGTATTTAGTAATATGTATGAAAGGAATCTTTTGTCGTTTTTCGTACGAGGTACTTTTTGACTTTTACGACAAAAGTACGAAGAATGTTTTTTTAACTTATACGGCATGAATGGATTTTTAAAACATTATTTCCAAGAAGCTTCCTTTACAAGTTTTCAAGTTTATTTTTAATCATCTTCTTTTATTTTAAAGTCGTATGACATGTTATGAAAGGAATAATGTTTTTGAAGTAGAAAGGATATTTTCCTCAAAAATGGAGTTCAAGTATTTTATCAAAATTATTTTCCATCTAAGATAATAAAAGGGTTCTGTTTTTATCCCTATTATTACATGGATTTTATTATGTTGTGATGGAAATATTTTTATGAATTCCTTCATCTTATATGAATTGTTTTATGATGTCATGTTGTTTAAGAATTCCATTTTTATTACATGGGTTACGCTATGATGTATGGTTTATGATTATGTGGCACACATAAGAAAGGATTCATTATAAGATGGGTGGGACCTATATCTCCCTAAAATGCATTGGGTAAAGATTTTATATCTCATGAGATAGATATGGCTGGAACGGTAGGTTATACCGGTTCAGTGAAATAGGACTGGAACGAGGGTGACTCGGTTCAGAAAGGGACTTTGTCCACTAAGATAGTCTTGGCAATGAGTCATGACTAACAAGAAATGATTTTCCATGATTATGTGTGCATGCCACAAAGTTTCAAGTTTCATGTTATGATTATGGTGATCTCATTTTCACTTCTATGATTTATTCCATGTTAAGATATTATGATCTCTTTTGCAGGTTATGATTTTCAACAAGATATGATATGGTTTTTATTTCCTTTATTTTCCCTTGCTGAGAATTTGAGCTCACCCTTTTATGTTTTCTTTTCCCCAGTTCAGGAAGATGGATATTAAGTAGAATGTTCTAAAAGGGACCCTAGATATGATTAAATAAATGGGAGATACTGTAGAAGATTTATGAACCAGTTGTTTATGTTTCCCAGTTTCTAAAGACACTATACCTATACGGTCCTTTGTGGTTTTGTCATATGTTGTAATAAGTGTGCTTCAATTTTGAAGTATTAACAATGTATGTAAAGTATGGGTCGTTATAGAAGGAACTCATCATGAGGCAAAAGAGATGGCTGAAACTACTCAAGGATTATGATTGCACCATAAACTACCACCCGGGGAAGGCAAAGAAGGTGGAAGATGCTTTGAGCATAAAGCATCATGGATTTATGAACAAGATGAGAGTTTAAAAGGATCCTATAAACAAGGATCTAGTAAAGTTGAACACAAGGATAACCATGGAAGGTGAAACATCAATACTTTTTCAAATGGATTCCAAACCATCTATACTAGAAAGGATAAAGAGTTATCAAACCAATGATGTAGAGATTCAAAAGAAGATTAAGGCTGTGAATGATGGGAGATTGAGTGAAATTGTTTAGGAAGATGTAATTTTGAAATTTTGCAAGAGAATTTCTGTTCCCGATATACCTGATCGAAAAAGGGAATTGCTGGATGAGGCTCATAGTTCCAATTTATCTATAAACCATGGTAGCACTAAGATGTATATTGATTTGAAGGAACATTTTTGGTGCGAAAAAATAAAGAGGGAGATTTCTGATTTTTTTTTTCAAGATGTATGGTTTGTGTAGGGAAAAAATCCTTCAAGGAATCTTTGAAGTATTTTTGAGGTGATTGTGTTTGTTGACAAAGTAATCATCTTTGTTGTGATTGTTGGAAATTCAAACCATGACATCCAAATTTGTTGACAAAGGGGATTTCATGGTGGAATGTCGAGTTCAAGTGCTATGTTCAACGATCCATGTCTGATTCAAGAACATCGATAATGGAATGGAAGATCTGGAGGAGGTACAAAAAGAACAGATACAAGGTGGCGCCATGTTCCAGTGTTTGCAAAATGTTTGGGCCTGAAAATCGACAAATGAAGAAAAGTGTTTTTGGAAAAGGGACTTGCACGCTGAGTACTTGGAGTATAGGAAACTTGCGCGCCATATGTTTTTAAAGATCAGAAGTTCAAAATATGGAAAAGGAAACCGGTTCGCGCATGTTTGGGTGTTGGTCACGCAAGTGTCTAGGAGGACATAAGACTTGCACACCGAGACGGGGTCGTGCAGGTGACTTGCATGTCGTCATGCAGGGTGGTCAAATTGACTATAAATACTGGACCACCCCTCCTCA
This sequence comes from Viscum album, assembly GCA_963277665.1. Taxonomy (NCBI): domain Eukaryota; kingdom Viridiplantae; phylum Streptophyta; class Magnoliopsida; order Santalales; family Viscaceae; genus Viscum; species Viscum album. The sequence continues at coordinate 1,289,444,528 of OY728129.1, forward strand.
TTTCTCACCAGAGTTCAACATTTTGAATATTTAGATCTCCCATCGCGTAGGTGTGGTGGTCGCGCAAGTGGTGTGTGGTCGTTCAGGTGATGTTGTGCGCCAGTGGTTAAAGTTGCACGTTAGTTGGCAGTTGCAGGCCAATGTTGGTTTGGGCGTAAAAGTAAGTGTGTCGCGCAAGTTTGGAGTTGAGGAAGCTTGAGTCGCACAAGTGTCTGAGGAGAACTTGTTCCCCCATTGTGACTTGTGAGCCGATACTTGTACACCGAGATTGACTTGCGCGCAAAGTAAGGTTTATTTCCAGCAGTGATTTTCAGGCTGCGTGGAAGCTAGAAGTTTGCCTGATACCTTTGGTGTAAAGAGAGATTCATCTATGGGTGAAAATTGGTCTTCAACAGAGCATCTACTTACAGAGGAAGATGCATTCTTTCATGAAAATGAAGAGACCTACAAGTCATTAAACTGCGAGTGGATACTTTCCAACGCAGTGAGCAAAGGAAGAGGAAAAAGGTGATCCTCTCCACCGGCAGTAATCCAGAGAGAGAGAAATAGGGAGTGACCCTTGGGGATGTAGTGAGATGACCCTAAACCTTGTAAAGGCAGTGAGCCTGGGACAGAGTGACTGTTCCTGAACTTTGTAATCCACATCTAGTTAAGAATAGTTGAATTTGGTATGACTGGCAACTTGTCAGCGTATACTCCTTGGACGTAGCCCTTAGTAGTTAACCAAGTAAAAATTATTGTGTCCTGTGCATGATTTGCCTTCGGTTTATATTGTGCAACAGGAAAGTGAGAGAAGAGTGTTTTTCTTAACAGCGAAACAAGATCATAACACACTTTAATTTTGAATTTTTCATACCCTGATTCACCCCCCCTCTTAGGGTACTCAACCTAGTGGATCAACAATTTGTCAACAAGTGAAACCTTGAAAGAAAATAGCTTGGAAGATTCATGAAACCTCTTCCCATACCTGAGTGTAAATGAGATAATATTACAGTGGAATCTGTCATGGGACTACCAAAGACTCCTAGAAGGAACAATGCAATATGGGTCATTATTGATCGTCTTACCAAGTAAGCACATTTTCATGCTATAAGAGTAGATTCTCCAATTTAATTTCTAGAAATATTATATAAAAATGAATTTGTGAAACTTCATGGAGTACCCATATCGATTGTTTCTGATCGTGATCCACATTTTACATCAAGATTATAGAAAAGTATTCCAAAATCCATGGATACTGAACTTCGTTTGAGCACTTCCTACCACACCTAAATAGATAGAAAATCAAAACGGACAATTAAAACCTTTGAAGACATGATGAGATCATGCTCACTTGACTTTCAAGGTAGGTGGGATCAATATTTACCGATGATATAATTTTACTATAACAATATCTTCCATTCATGTATTCATATGGAACCATAAGAAGCGTTATACGGACATAGATGTCACACACCAACCTATTCGGATGATGTTGGTTAATGAAAAATTGTAGGCCCAAAACATGTGGAGGAAACGATGGAAAAGGTGAAATTAATCCAAACCCACATCAATGAAGCTCAAAGCAGGCAGAAAATCATTACAGATGGCTGAAGGAAGGATTTGGAATTTTAGGTATGAGATCTTTATTTTCTTGATGGTATCTTCATGGAAGGGGTGTTATATGGTTCGGTAAGAAGGGAAAATTAAGTCCCAGGTACATCGGACATTTCAAAATTCTAGATCAATTTGGGGTTGTAGCTTACCGTTTGGAAGTGCCACCATGTCTCTCCAAAGTTCATGGTGTGTTACACATATCACTATTAAGAAAATACATTCCAGACCCAATGCATGTAATCACTGATGTGGAATTAGAACTGGAACCTGATCTATCTTTTTTTGAAGAGCCCATTAGGATTCTTGATACCAGAGAACAAGTGTTGAGAAACAGAATGAATCGTCCGGTAAAAGTTCTATGGAGATACCATAAGATGGAAGAGGCAATGTGGGAACGCAAGGAACATATGATTAAGTACCACCCGATTCTTTTTATACAATAATATTCTAGAAATTTCGAGGATGAAATTATTTGAAAGAGTTGAGAATGTAACACCCCAATCTTTCACAATACGCTTCTCTTTGAATAATAAAATAGCGTGAGTTGTAGGAAGCTTATAGTTGTAACACACCAAAACCAATCAAACTAGACGTTAGTAGTACCCACATTTTGAAATTTAATAAATTTTACCTTTCAAAATGGACATCATTTTTTGGATTCGGAATATCGAAATTGGAATAGGGTGATTTTTTTTTATTTTTCTGAAAACATTCAATTTTTTATGAATACTGAAAAACACAGAGTTATAGTTTAAAACCGAATGTTTATTTAAATAATTATTTATTTTATTTAAATTTATTTTACATCAAAATAGATATATAATACCTATATATGCTCAATGTAATTCATTGAAGTTAGTTTGTAATAATTTTAGATATATAAAAATTTTATTGAACTTTTTACCGTCTTTTACCCACCTCCTAGGAGCATTTGAAAATTTACATAGAACAAAATTTTACCACTTCTGTGAGTTGAATTTCAGAAATCAGAGAGACATAGTTTATATCAGTATGTAATATGTGGTTCAATAATATGAAAATAATTTTTGGTGAATAGTAACTTTTTAGTTTTATTTACCACGGTTAAAAGAAAATAGGGTAATTAAGGGTAAAAATTATATGAATATTACACTATCACATGTCCTAATTCTATTGGATAAGTATAATTTGACCAAAAAAACCATAGGAATAAAATATGAACCTCTTTGGTCCACTTGTATTAGATTAGGACATTTGTTATTTTTTTATTTAAAGAAGACTTAAAAGAGTTGAATTCAATGTTTAATAACTAAAACACATTTAATATTGGGATACACTCAATATAAATTCAACTATAAATATTCATTATAAAGATAAAAAGATTTTTTACATAGTGGTATTTCATTTATAAGTTTTAAAAATTAATTAATTATTTTTATTTTTGACACAATGATGATGCAGTAATTACCCTATTAATGAAATATTAAAATAATTTATATTCTAAATACCCAAATAAATGTAAATTATGACTTTTGGTGGATTCCACGAATTTTATAGGTTACTATGAGATGTTAGGATTGATTTAATTTACTTTTTTAGAAGTAATCATGCTGGTATGATTTAAAAAAATCAATTACCAAATAGTGTCAAAATTGACATAAAATAGTTTCTAAAATAAATATTATATTATTAATTGATATTCATTTCCTAAAAATCAAAGGATAGGTCAAAGAATATAGATGAGGATATATATATTAATAATTAACCACTTGGTGTTTTCTTGGCTTGTTATAGTATATTTATTTACCATATAATACAAAAATACAAAGATACATGGTAAATGTCAAACTATTTAACTAAGAGTTAAATAAAAATGATTAGGTTAATATGGTCACCTAAACCTATATAAAATCTATTGGTTGAATGTTTTACGATCCATCCCCACCCTAGACTCGAAATATGTCACATTGTAACCATTATAAACCGAATTTTAATTTATTATAAACCAATATTTCACTATTTTCCAAAGGTTCCCCTCACCCCTCTTATACAAGGGCACTCGACCTTCTCTCAAATTTACACCTCCAAAGCCTTTTGGATCAGCCAACACCAGCCCAAATATCCTCCAAACATCCCTCACTTCTTCCTAGAGGCCTTAATTTAGTCATAAAGAAAACCTAAGGAGCCCTTTTGATCAAAGAAAAAGGAAACACCCGAAGAAGAGGTAATAATTTTACCACCCTCTTTCAGGTTATTTTCTTCTTCCACTTTCTCTTTATTTGTTGTTTCAATTATAAAATTATAACTTCAGTATCTTCTATATACTGTGATGTTATTATAAAAATGGCACAACAATATTTGTTATTCTATCCATCCTATAAATGAAAAAGTCACCATATGTGCGTACATACAGATTACCGTCTCAACGTCGTGGTATGGTTTGTTATTCAAACATTTAATCATTTGGATTGGTATAATAAGTAGTATAAATTATTTAAATAAAAAATATAACATTATAATTATTATTTATATATGCTATACCATCCAATTATATATGATTTTAATATCAAAAGACTGATATTTTTGTTCGTGCGTACGTATGGAATACCGTCTCCATGAACGCAATAACATTCATTTCCCCATCGTAACCATTCAAGAATAATTTTCATTTGATGATTAAAAATAACGTTTAAGTACGTGATATCATTTTTGATATGAATAATATACATACTTTCCATAACTAACACATCTTATGTAACCAAATATATAAAAGAAACCGAGTAAGTTAACACCCAAAATGATGATAATACTAAAATATTATTAACAAAGAAATATAAGAAGATCATATGAGATATTATATTTATGAATATGATTCTGGTATAATTTTATAACAATTATTTTACTATTATACAAGAGGTTAACCTAACCTCAAACAAGTAATAGCACATGGTAAGGGTTAATTCAACAATCTCATCATTATTTGAGGTTGTTTAAACGTAATGATCTACTGGGACCTCTTTTTCATCCACATCCATGTTTCATAAAAATGTATTTCAAAAAGTATTTACTATTTACTATACAATGTGTTTAAGTAATTTATAACTTTATTTTACCTTATGTGTTTTGAATGGAATCATTCTTTTGTTTTCCAAACAAGGTACTTTATGACCTTTTTGACAAAATTAAGATATGAATGTTTTTTAACTTATACATCTTGTGTGGCTATTTTCCACCATTATAACATCGTCGAAGCTTCCCTTACAAGATTATAAGAATATTTTCAAAACAAATGTTTTCTTTTATAATTATTTGACTTTTAAATGATTTCAAACAAGGAAAGTGATATTTCTCTCAAATAAATTTGATTTGATCCATGTCAATATCCTTTGATCATTTTTAAACTTGTTTGAAGTTGATTTATAATGATAAAAATCTTCCATATTGTATTGAAGGTTTTGTGATATGTTTCACTGTGTATGTGTTATTTTATGTCATTCATTGTTTATGGATAAGGTATTGAAATTTCGTATTCTAGTTTTAATACAAATGTTTATGTTATTTTTAAACCTTTTCATATGAGGAATGCATTGTACTTAGTAAGTGGTGGGTGGAGCCCACTATAGCTCCTTAATCCCTCGGTATGTCTCGAGAGACAAACTAGTTTCATGGAACAAGGACTTGACAAAATCTTATTTGTAGTCTTGGAACAAGGCCCTTGACTATGTGGTTATGAAATCTGGCATTATGCATTCCATCATTATGAAAGTGGCTATATTGTATGTGATTATTCGACTAGTATAATACCCACGTGAGTAAGTAAATGGAATTATTTTGATTTATATTTTCCATAATATAAAAAATATTATGTTGAAAAGGATTTTGTTTTAGTTTTATATATTTCCTTAAAAGTTTAAGCTTAATTATGAAAGTTTCCAAAATATTGTTATCCATAATGAGCATCTGATATCACCCCTTTTTTTGTTTTATTTTTCTCAGGATGCGATGAGGTATATTATGACTGACCTTCAGGGATAGTCTATGAGATCTCAGTGTTGTCTATGGAAATAATGTTGTTGTAGTATTCCATTTAATGACGTAATGTAAACCATATGAATGTATCTAGTACTTCCAAGGCTACTTACCTAATTTGTCTTTCAAGACTTGATGTTTTTTGATCATGTCAATGATACATAATAATGAACTGAAACTGGGTAAATGGGGTTGGGGCATTACATCCAACTTTTAAGACATTTGAACAACTGATCCATGAGGGAAGATTTCCAAAAATGTAACACCACAAAGGTAACACCAAGAAGGTACAAGTATCACAAAGGTAATCCCAAGAAGGTAACACCACGAAGGTAACACCACGAAGGTCAAAGTAACACAAAGGTAACACCACAAAGGTTGCACCACGGAGGTAAAAGTACAACTCGGTTAACACAACAAAGGCACACCACAAAAGAAAAAGTTTTAGCTTATACCAGGTATATAACTCAAGTACATATGTATAGATGATTAGTTGTAAATCTGGATCATATTATTCTGTTGAGAGGATCTTCTACTGACCCACACTGTATCGATAGATGCTGACCCACATAGGATTGCTAAGCGTTGAACCATACATGATCAATATATTCGGACCCACCCAGTATCTCTATGTTCTTACCCACACTGGATCGATAGATGATTACCCACATAGAATCAATGTTCTTTCTTCACGTTACCACCTGCCACTAGATTCCTATACTAAGCACGTTTGATTCTAGGAGGATCCGATCCTCAAGTGATATGTCATACCTTAACCACCAAAAAGTTCCACAAAGTTGTATCCCAAAGGGTCCACTATGTCATAAGGGTTCCAATGCGGCTCACATCGTGTCAATCAGACACCCAGTCTGTGACTTATAATCATTTTAGTACCAAGGGCCTGGTTGTATTTGGGTTCGATCCAACTTGGTCATAGTCGAACATTATCCAAATCTCATGTGGAATATACCAAAAGTACCATCTCACTCCAAGGATCCTAGCGGCATAGACGATTAACCAAACAGAAGCTCAATTCACAATGTATGGCTCATTTAACGAAGTAGGGCCTGGAAGGGTATGGATCCGGTCTAACCTGGCATAACCTAGTTGGGGATGACCTGACCAATTTTGGGATGACCTGACCTGGTCTGGGTCTATCCCGGCCCGACCGGAACGGGCCTGGACCATTCCCGTTGGGCTGGGCCGTGGACCAACCAATGACGGGGCGTGGTCCTCTTGGTTCACCCTACCCGATTAGTGAAGGGGTACATACTGGACCACAAAGGGTGTGACCCGCTAGGCTTGGGCAGCCCAGCCCGTAGAGGGGTGTATCCCACTGGAGTAGGGCATGGCCTAACTCGCATGGGGGGAGGGTAACACTCCCCCTTTTACTCCCAAACTGCTAATCTGTTTGTGTAACAAATTTACTACACCACATGGTGCTTCCTGGTCGCCACAAGACCCACTGGGCTAGGTTCCGCCTCCATCGATATATGTTTTTTCTGCAAACCTTCTCCAGCGTCGTGAAATGATGTGCCGCTCTTCCTCCGCCTCCGACTGGCCGGTGACGACCGCCGCTGAAGCCATAGCTACAGCTGCCGCTGTCTATCGCAGCTAGAGCCGCGACCTTCTTCATCGGTGACGCACGACAGTGCGCCGCCATATCATCCATGACTGGTAGATACCGGCCTCCCTTGTCACCCAATTATGCGGGTCGCTGGTGCTACCATGCTGGTGTCGTGTTGGGTATCTTCTGTGGGTCACTAGTAGAGCTCGAGTGGCCCATTCTTTTGTCCAAAGGTACCAACAGTCTCCTTGGGATGCCCTCCTTGTTTCATGGACCACTGTCCCGGGTTCTGTCCAACCCGTGTAAAACGGTCCAGGAAGATTTCATAGATTAACAATGTAGCATTGGGTTCACTCATTGTTCATTTTTCCCACACCCTGTGCGTTAACTTGATAACATGAGGGAAGATTAATATTAAATAATATCATGAAATTAAAACAAGATAAATCTCTACCTAAATATTTGTTTAGGAACTTCTTCGCTTGACGAAGAGTCGGTGTTCCGCATTTCATGATTCGGTGGCACTCATCACCTCTCACTGGAACTGGTTATGTCTTCTAAGTGGTTGCCATCACGGTACTTTTCTAGAGCTTCGTCTCTTGGTGAATCTGATCCAACACTCCACCCCGAGTTCAAAATAAATAAGAGGGGAAAGAGGTGGGTAATGCCTTTTGGAATTTATGAGGTTCATCTAATAATTAACCTCCCTAATTACAATGGTACAATTACAAATATTAAGGAGTCAATACAATTAATGGATTGACATGTTGTTGGTCCCGCCACCGTTGATTGTCCGTTAGAGGAAAAGAAAAGAGTGAAAATAAAATTACTTTGTTTGTTTAATATTCTTTTAAAAGTAAAAATATATCTTTTTCTCTTGACCTACTACACATGAAGTGAAGTCTCCCTTAATTGAATCTTTGCACTTCAGATTCATTGGTGACCTCATATTTCTAATCTGAACACCGCTTCAAAAGTGGGAAAACGATGCTCGTGTGTTTACTGAACGTAGATTAAAAATCTTCAAAAATTAATTACTGTCACACCGGGCATCAGAATCACATGCCGTTAATTTTTTCATGCTTGTAAAAATTCCATACTATACACAACATGGACTATGGAAACAATTGGGGGTACTGAGCATGAATCTAAGCCTCCTTCTTCTATTTTCTATCCTGGAGGTTCTCGGGCTTCTAGAGAACACGCAATAGAGCTTTTGATATTCCATGAAGGACCCACTTCTAAAGATCCTCAATCTCCACTAGAACCTCCCTAAATGTCAACCCATCATCAAAGTCCATCTCACCATGGTCGCTGATTTGAGATGGTCATGCACGTATCTCCTCAGCTCGGATACGTGGATGACTTCATGCACCCTTTGAAACTATGGTGGTAGTGCCATGTTGTATGACACCTCCACAATCCTTTGAAGTATCATGAAATTTCAAATAAACCATGGTGAGAGTTTTCCACCTTGGCCAAATCTCCATTGTCCCCGTCGAGTGGAGACTTGCAAGAATACGTGGTCCCCCTCCTGGAACACCAGAGGTCTCCATCTACTATCATCATAAGACTTCTATCTACTCTGTGTAGTCTATATCCTCTCTTGGATGATTTTCCACTTCTAAGTGGTAGACCATACCAACTCTGGACCCAGAAGTGTTGAATCCCCTAGGTATGTTCAGCATATAGGTGATCTGTATGGTCGAACGCACAAGGCCTAAAATGGTGCCATACCGATGGTGGAGTGATAACTGTTGATGTATGTGAACTCCCCAAAGGTAAAGTGATCCTCCTAACTGTGTTAAAAAACTAGGACGTAAGTAAGAAGCATGTCCTCAAGTGTTTTTGTAGTGTTCAATGTTTGAACATCCGTCTAAGGATGAATTACAGTGCTCAAACATAGATGAGTTCCAAACGCCTCCTCTAATCCCTTCGACAACCAGTATGTAAAATATGTGTTATGGTCATAGATGATCATCTGTGTCACCCCATGAAGTCATATAATCTCTTGTATGTAGAGTCATCCCAAGACCTCTACTCATCCCTACTCTTGGATGGGTTGGAATTGGTCCGACATGGTGAGTCTTTCAATGATCACCCAGATAGAATCATGTCCCTTAGACGTATGTGGAATCCCTGTCACAATTTCCATGGTGATACCATCCCAATTCCACTCTGGCACCTCTAGTGGCTATGCTAATCCTGCTGGAACTAGATGCTCAGCCTTCACTTACTCACAAGTGAGGCAATGTGAAACAAACTATACCACTTCTTTCTTCATCCCTGACCACCGGTGATGATGCCAGGTATCCTCATACATCTTCACCACACAAGGATGCACCGCCAGAGGGGACGTATGTAACTCCCTCTACACCTCCTCATGTAGTGCGACTGGTACAATGGTGTGTTCTATAAAGAGGATGATGTGCTCCCCACCTTCATAAAATCAATCAGGTGCCTGCCCTGAGGATATCTGGGTACATCATGCCTCATAGTCAATGTCCCCAAGATGTGCCTCTAGGACTCGCTGAATAACTGGGGGAGTGACAATCATAGATTGGAGGTAATATTCTCCATATCCATCCACATATGATATCTACAACGTGGCAGGCTACATTGTCACCTGAATCAGCAACTGTAGGCTATACCTCCTACTAAGTGAGTCTTCCACTATGTTCCCCTTCCTAGGTGTATCAATTATCTCAAAGTCATAGTCCTAAAAAAACTCTATCCATTGTCTCTATCTTGGGTGTAGTTCCTTTTATGAGAATATATACTTGAGACTCTTCTGATTAGAGTAGACTGTAAAATGTTCACCCATAAAGTAGTGTATCCACATATTTAAGGTGAAGACAACTGCTGATAACTCCAGGTCATGGGTAACATATTTCGGCTCATGTTGTCTCAGCTGTAGGGAACCATAAGTGATCACTTCTCACTCATGCATCCAGACACATCCAATTCTGGTCCCCGAAAAGTCACAGTAGAATACATACCCTACACCCTATTCTGGTATCCTAAATATGGGGAAATATTTAGTCTCTTCCTTAGCTCTAGAAAACTCTGTTGGCATCTCTTCATCCAAACAAAGGGAGGTCCCTTCATTGTCATCGATGAAAAGGGTACCACAACTCTGGAAAATTTGGGTACGAATCTATAGTAGTACCCAGCAAATCCCAAAAAAATTTGCACCTGTGTCACTCTCTTGGGTGGCTCCCATGAAAGAACTGCCTCTATTTTCCCTGAAACTACCGCAACTCCAACCTCCAACATAACGTTTCCTAGAAACTAGTCCTCCCTTATCCATAACTGGAACTTCGAGAGATTTCCATAATGCTAGTTCTCTATGAATGTATCCAGAACTATCTGATGATGATATGCATGCTCCTCCCCAACGCTGATTACACCAAGATGTCGTCAAGGAAGACCACCGCAAAGAGATTTAGGTATGGATGGAAGATCATATTCATGATTCCCATGTACATGGTAGGGTACTTGGTCATTCTGAGTGGCATAACCAAAATCTCATGGTGGCCATACCGAAATCTGAAGGTCGCCTTCAGCAAATCCTCATCTCACACTTTTTGGTGACGATATACTGATCTCAGGTCTATCATTGAAAACCATCAAGCTCTCTTTAGATGATCGAAAAGATCATCAATCCTAGGAAGTGGATAATAATTCTTCACAGTCACCTAGTTCAGGCACTAATAGTCTACATAGAGTATCAAACTCCCATCTTCCTTCTTGGTGAACAAAATTGGGGCTTCCCATGGAGAAACACTGGTCCTCATGAACCCCTTCGTCTACAAGTCCTCTATATGTACTCATAATTCACAAAGATCTGCAGGAGCCATCTGATATGCTAGTTTAAAACTTGTTGTCATCCCAGGGTACATGTAAATGTAAAATTCCACCTCTCTGTGAGGAGGTAGTCCTAGAATATCATCAAGGAAGACATCTGCATACTATTCCACCACTATAGGATAGCTTGAACACTCAATGTCAACTGATATGAGGGTAAGGATAGCCAAATGATGTATGATCAGCTACACCCTCCTCCAGGTATTTCCATCCTTTGCTACAAAGGTTCTCTTCTCACCAGTGAAGGAAAAACATGTCTCATTCTCACGAACACTCATTCAGAAATCATAATTCAGGGTCCTAGTGTATGGATACGTTGGCCACCACACCAACTTTGGAATTCCCAAACTATAAACCACACTCATAACAGTTATCACTATTTCAATATTGAAAAAAAAAGAGTCATATTTCTGCAGTTGAACCGAATTATCTGATAGCACTTTTTCATGACCCGTCCCCCAGGGCCCATTCTATGACTACCCCAAGACCCCCTTCCATATGCCAGGGGCTAATGTCTAGCATCGGAATGGAGTATCCCAATAATGGGAAGACATTTCCTTTAAACTTGTACGAACACCCAATCTGAGAAAATAGCAAGAAGAAACCATGATGTAAACTGATATAGTAAAAAGTGTACTGAAAGTAAAGGGGATGGAATACAGGCCCAACTGAAAAGTACTTGTACAAATGATAAGAGAAAATAGCTCCTAAATCATCCACCCATGATCCTACCTAAAGGATAAGTACATATCATGATCAGTAGTCACTGAAGAACGTAACGTCAAATGGTCCACCTCTGAGCACCGTCTAATCCTGGATCCCTCAGCCTCGATCAATGTTGTTCATCTTATCCACAAGACACAGTATGGTACGGGCATAGCCCATGTTGGGGTGATTATAAAAATACTCATTAGGGACCCCAAGACCATCAAAGGACTCCTAGAGCTCCACAAAAGATAAACCACAAAGCGAGGCCTCAATCACAATGCACTAAGCAGTCATCAACTCTACTTAGGTATATTCCCATACATATACCTATGTTATTAAATTATACTAATGTCATACATGAATAAAAATTAGGCTCCAACTTTTAATCCATTTTCACAACTGATCCACAAGGAAGGAATACAAAAAAGGTAACACCATGAAGGTAACACCAAAAAGGTACATGTACCACAAAGGTAATACCATGAAGGTAAAATCACAACAAAGGTAACACCAAGAAGGTAACACCATGAAGTTAAAAGTAACATTATGGTAACACCATAAACGCACACCATGAAGGTAAAAGATTCATCTCAAACCATGTATATAACTAAAGTAAATAAGTATACATGATCGGTCATAAATATAGATCATCTTATTCGGTCAAGATGCTCTGCTACTGACCCAAACTTGATCGATATATGCTGAACCACATAGGATCTCTAAGCACTGACCCACAGAAGATTGATAGATACTGACCCACATAGGATCACTAATCATTGATCCAAACAGTATTGATAGATGTTGACCCATAAAGTATAGATGTACTTTCATCATGATACATCCAACCACTAGATTCCCTCACTAAGCACGTTTGATTCCATGATGATCCGCTCTTAAAGCCATCAATATTAACTAAACCACCAAAAAGTTCCACGAAGATGTATCCCAAAGGTCCGCCTTGTCGTATGGGTTCCAATGCGATAGATGGTGCTTCAATCAGATGTATGGTCTGTGACTTATAAGCGTTTTAGTACTGAGGGCCCAGTTGGATTCGTGTTCGATCCAACCCGATCGTACTCCAAATATCTCCAAAACTCAAGTGCAGTATACCAAAAGGACTGTCTTTATCCAATAATAGAAACGATGAAGATGGTTCATCAAATGGATTACTGGTTCAAATGTTATGGACTTTTTAGTGAAACTGGGCCTGGAAGGGTCCGGGATTAGTTCGACCCAGTCGGACCGACCAGGCCTGACCCGTTCAGGGCCAACCCTATTCGCTTAGGGTCAATGGAACCCGGTCCTGCCCAAACCAGCCAGGACCAGTCTGGTTGGGCTAGGACACGGACCGGCTTGGCCCGCTTGGTCGGTGCGGCTCAACCAACAGAGGGGCGTGGCCCACTGGCCTCAAGGTGCCCATCCCGCAAAGGGGCGTGGGCCGTTGGGCACACGAAGCCCAGCCAGCGAAGTGATTGACCCGCTAGGCTCACGCGGCCTGGCCCACGGAGGGGTGTGGCCTAATGGAGGCATGACTCGCTAGAGGCGCAGCCCACTAGAGCGAGTCCCGCCCAAGCAGGCTTGGGGGAGTGTAACGATCCCCCCTTTACTCCCGAATAGCTAAGCCATTTGGGTAACGGAGCGGTGGTTCCACATGTTGCCGCATGGTTGCCATTAGACTCATGGGGGTGAATCCCTCCTCCACCATCGTCGCTTCAGGACACACACTTCCCCAACGGCGCGCGACGGCGCACCACTCCGCCTCTGGCCACAGTCGGCTGGTGGCTACCGCTGTTATCCACCGCAGACTTCTCTACCAGTGATGCACGATGGCATGCCTCCATATTATCCGTGGTCGGCCATTGCCGGATGCCATCATCACCCACTGGAATTGGTCACCAGTGTTGTCATGCCAGTGCCGCACCAACAGTCATTTGTGGGTCACCGGGTGAGCTCTGATGGCCTGTTTTTCCATCCTAAGGTACCAACTGCTTCCCTCGGATTCCCTCCTCATTGCTTGACCCACCGTCCCGGGTTCTGTCCAACTCGATTAAAAAGTTCCATGAAAACCGCATATATTAACAATGTAGAGGAGGGTTTGGGCCATGTTTGTTTGACCCACACCCTCCGTGTAAACTTGATAATACGAGGGAATAATAAGATTCAATAATCTTTTGAAATTATAACAAGATAAATTCCTACCACAAGATTCATTGAAGAACATCCGCACTTGAGGATGATTTGGTGTTCTTCAGTTTGTGATTCGGTGGCACTCTTCACTGCTCGCTGGAATCAATTCTATCCTCCAATTGGATGGTGTCGCGGTATATTTCCCAAGCTTCGCCCCTTGGTGAATTCATGCCAAAAATCCACCCCGAGATCCATATAAATTAGAGGGGGAAGATGTGGCTAATTCTATTGGGAATTTATGAGGATCATTTAATAAGGAACCATCCTAATTCCAATGGTACAATTACAAACATTGCAGAGTCAATAAAATTAATGGCTTGACATGTTGTCGGTCCCTCCGCCGCCACATGTCCATTGGAGGAAATGAAAAGAGTGAAAATAAAATAACTTTGTTATTATTATTCTTTTAAGAGTCCAAAATCTATCTTTTTATCCTGATATACTGTGGTTGAAGTGAATCATCCCTTATTCCAATCTTGGTGTATGGATTCAATGATGTTCCCTAATTTTTAATTCCAGTACTGGTGCAAAAGTTGGAAAATTCTATTCGCGAGTTTATTAAATACACCATAAAAAAGTTCAGAAATTCTTTCCTGGCACACCGGGCCTTGGAATCATGCACCTTCAATTTTAAAAGACTCATAATAATTCCATATAATTAAAAAACATTCATGGTAAATCCTATACTTTACACCAATGAATTGGGTAAAGATTAGTATGATGATTCTTCAAGTGCAATGGGGGTTTAATCATTCTAATTCAAGTGCAACGAGTCTTTACTCATGGTACTTGTCCAATAAGCCTTTGATCATGCTAATATTTTGTTAATTTTTATTGCAACATTTCCATGTTATGATAATCAGGCTATATCATGCCTTTATGTTCATCATTCTCTTATGTTCCATTTTTATTCCTGTTTCTTAACATGTACTATATTTTTCATGATATGCCATGTTTATTTCCATACTGGGCTTTATAGATCAGTATTTTCTTATGAATGTCCTCAGGTTATCCCGTGGAATGATATCTACGATAGAATGTTGTTGTCATGTACAATATGTTTTCTATAAATATGTTATGTTTTATGTTCTAAGTTGTTATGTAATTTTCCTAATCCAAAAATAAACTACCTATAGATCTTCTATCTTGTATCAAAATAATATTTTATGTAATAAATTATGTTTATGTGTGTAATAAAGAGAAGGGTTTTTATAGAGTATCTAAGCACTCTATTCAGTTCAAAATGTAACAAGAGATTTTGATTTTCAGGTTTTCAAAATTGCATTTGTGGATAAAAGGTATAAGGAACACATTAAAAAATATAAATTCGTAGGAGGGATAGATACTCAAAAAATGGGAGACCATGAGAATTTTTTATATTCATTTATTACTAATAATGATCCCCTCATGCACTATATATTGGCATGGGGATGACCGAGTTTCATGGTGTCCTACGTGCCTAGGATCACCACAACTTATTTTCACAATGCACATCATGTGTCCTCCATCATGAGCCATCTGTGTGATCACCATGTTTTTGGGGACTTATACATAGAATATTACCCTCTATTTCCCATTGGGTACCATTCTTATGGGGTGGCATCTGTTAGCGTAGAAATACATGGCCCAAGATAGGCGGGGAAGAACTATGTATGTTAAAGATAATATTAAAGCTCCTATAGCCCCAAAATCCTTCTAATGGGTTTGTTTCATGAATCCCCATTAAGGTTTTATTAAACTCTGTGACCTCATGAAGGAATATGATAGTACTCCCATGATTCCGGTGGAGATGTATAATTTAACGGAGCTCCCATACTCTTTGTTCTATAGTTCTGACCATCAAGACACCTTGAGCCTATAAATATCCACCTAAAGGGCCCACCTATTCCATCCGTTTATTTCCCCAACTCACATTTCTTGAAACCATTGGGCACCACAAACCCAAATAAAAAATAAATCACCCAAGGTATTGGATCATCTTTATACCCCTTTCCCATAGTTCATACTTAACCCCACATAATTTTAGGATTTCTTACATGGAACTTGGAGACTCTTTAAGGCATTTAAGACTTAATGGATTTCCCAGTGTTTGTGAAGAACCCATTGTCTACATCATAGCTTCATACATAGGTGGGGTCACCACACGTAGTAAATCCCTTTCCACTGAGGACATAATGTTCTTAATGAATACCTTAGCAGCAATCCCCCTTACCTCATGTGATCCTCTTCCATGAATCCCTTCAATCATGCACATCGTATTTTCCTGGTTTCTCAAGAGGTGTTCTTTATTTCATTTCCACACATATTTCATTCTCACATAGGTCTTCTAATGGAAATTTATTTTTCTCTTAGATATGATATCATGGAACCCACTATGGACCACTCCTACAAACCTCTCATATCTTGCCTTTATATTTCCTTCCCTCCTTCAAGGGTTAAGGAGAATCATTTATGTAATTCCAAGAGGTGAGGAGTGAACCCTCCCCATCCATGCTACATGACGTAAAACTAACTAGCACCATAATAATCATAACATGATGTCAAACTGTAGCCTCACCCCATGAAATTTTCATGGGGTTCCCTACCATGGGTAGTTTCGATACCCACGTGTCTCCGTGGCAGTGAGAGTTTCCTCATATGTAATTATTTTATCCTCACATGGAACCCCATCTTCCCCGTAATAAAGGGAATCCATCCTAAAGGAATACCCAAGAATTTACTATAGGATGGAACACTCTTTCCCCTATTTTACTTCTACAGGAACTATGACTAGACAGGGGATGGGAAAAATGGACTCTCAACACCCCATCCCTCTCTATTTGGTAATTTTCACCAGGAGAATATTCTACGCTTATGCCTCACAGCATCTCTCGTTGACTCAGCTTTTGCAAGAGGACCATCCAGACTATTGCACCCTCTGGTTTATGACATTGATCATGAATCATGTGGTCTTAGAGGTTGTTAGTGATAATCACACGTTCCTCTAACAAGACATCCCTCATAGTGAAATCCCTATTTTCCATCCTTCCAAATCAAATAACCATGCATAAGCCACTAACCTTCTGAACTACAACGATTTTGATCGACACCTTTTCACCAAGATATGTAGGGATCCTCCATGAGGTTCAATACCAACCAATGGTAAACCTATATTCCCTCCTCCCATGGGTGGAGCTCTTAGATTCCAATATCATCTCAATCACATCACCCTTATCCCAATGGGATCATGCCCAAATCGAGATTTTGAATCTCATTTGGGTCTCAATTGACAGTCGTCATAGTGTAAACCCCCACATTCCCCTCTCATATGAGAATATTCCATGATTAATCCCCTTCGACATGTACCATTTTGACTTGTCATCCTCTATAATTACATCTCCCAACATCCCATCCATGATTATGTAGACTTTTCTTCCAAACAAATACAGATATGTATGAATATTCCATGGGGATCAATCCTGACACTTCATTCAACTGATATTTTATGACATTTTCATGTCGACTCACTCTTTTCCTTACTAGAAGATGTTAAACTACATGGACCAACAGAACAATATGAACATTTATTCCCAACTAACACAGATTCATAGGAAACCCTTATGAGGTTCAATACCATCACCCTCAACCAATTCATCTACTCAATCCACTTAATTCATTGCATCCATAATCCATCCTAATGTTACCTGAGAAATCCCCAACCAGTGAAATCTGGACATTCATCTAGAATGTTCCAACATGTAAGCCCCATTAATGTAACATCCCGGATCCGAGTGCAACTCAACGGGTACCCAAAACCCAGTTCATCACGTGACCTCAATTGCATTTCCCCAAACGCCAGAGGCTACCTACTAGCAGCGAGGGCCCAGGTCCGATAGTGGGGAACCTATGCCCTCATTTTTCAATGTGTAGCGCAGCAGAATATAATTTAAACATACAACAACAGTGAAAGCAATAACAGTATATATAACTGAAATGGATAACTGATAACAAAATTGGAAACCAGTAGTCATATATATATGAAGATGCAACATGTCACTATTCTCTAAAATAGCCAGAACATGTTACACTTCAATACAATACAATACAATTGATGTACAAGTACCGAAAATCAAAACTGAACATCCAGTGGCATCACGAGCCAATGCTCGGTACCATTCTCTCCTACACCCCAACATCAATCATATACCTGTATAGGGACCCTTTCCCTTATCTACACCTGCATAAACATAATCTGTTTGTGCCGAAAAGCATGACCCAAACAGGGTGTGAGAATTATATCTTAGTAGGCACCCCCAATGGCACGTGCCCAACTGGGTGTAAAAAATGTAACAACAATGTGCAATAGTGAATTCAATAAACTAAGAAATAATCAAAATTAACTAACTTAACAGTCATATTTCCATTTAATTATTCATTTAATCCGTTTAATATAAGAAAACACAATAGTGAGTTTCTATGTAAACGGACAGCGCCCCCAGAGAAAAAAATATCACCCTCAGGTAATCAGAATCCAACTCGCAGGTATTTCCCTCAAGCGTAACCGAAATTTCCCTCAGGCGTACGAAGTGTCTCCCTCAACCACATAGTCTATTTCCCACAGGCACGGAAGAACTTGACCTCAAGCTAAGATAACAGCTACCCTCGAGCTAAGTAAAATGAAACCCTCGTGCTAAAATAACCGGGAAATTCCCAACATATCACAAGAAATTCAAATACAATTCCTCTCAAGGAATAAGCAATGAAGAATATAAACAAGGCATACCCTCAGGTATCCTGGCCAAACCGCTAAACAGAGGAATGCACCCCCGGGGTGGTCTTGGATCCAAGCAGCGATCCCAAAAAGCATTTCTATAGCACATACAATTACTTATAATATACTAGGTATTTTTAAAATATCCATGACATCAGCCACACGACACCCCAAATACGGGTTCATAGCCCAAAAAAACACAAAATGCAGGACAGTTGGAAATAAACACCAATCCACCTACCTTATACGCCAATGAACATTATACGTGAACGTCGATTCCAAAAACTCCCAAGAACGATGCAAAACTGAAGAAGAAGAAACTATGTTAAAACATATATAACTTCCATTAGAGGAATAATTGGAAAGAGACACACCAGGAGATGAGAGGGCTTACCCGTGCGGTTCCAACGAGATTGTCTGAGGTGGAAACTGATTCCCGACGAACGCTCTGCAGATCTCCAATGCTTTGGCCTCCTCTCCTAAGCTCCCTCTTCCCATTCTAAGCCTTCCATGTGAATAGTGGAGGATACTCCCATTTTAAGAAAAAAAACAAAGTACATGATGTGAATTTCCAAGTACACAGCGTGTACTTCCCACTTTTAAACTGTTCCTCTGGCGGCTTCCTGCCATCGTGGCACTGCTAATATGCCAACATGACTACACGATGTGTCTCCTTGATTACACGGTGTGTTCGGTCGCACAACTGGCCACCACCTTACTATTCGCCTACCGACTGACTACACAGCGTGTAAGGGACCACTACACGACATGTAGTTTGTTCCTACACACTTCATCACTAACACGACCACACGCCCTGTGTACTCATTCCACACGACCAAAAGTATAGGGTGTGTGGACAAAGTACATGACGTGTACTTTCGAAATTTTTGGATTTTTCCCCATTTTCCATATTTTCTCAAAAACACATAAGGAAAAGAGAAAAGAAGAAGCTCATACCTCAAAACTAAGAACCAGGTTCTTACAAACTTCCCCCCTTAAAGCAATTCGTCCTCGAATTTCCCTTTCAAGGGTGGCAAAGATAAAGATGAGAATAACTCTGGCCATAGAGCACGTACATCGGTCTCCTGCTCCCAGGTTTCGTCCTGCACTCAGCCATGCTGCCACAACACCCGTACGAGAGGAACTGACCGGCCTCAGAGAGCTTTTGTGCTCTTATCAACGATACGAATCAGATGCTCCTCAAAGGACTAATCTATCTGAAGATCAACCTCCTATGGCTAAAGGACGTGAGATGGGTCTGAATGATAGCGGTGCAACTAAAAAACATGGAAGACATCGTGCATGACCCAATACCTCTAAGGTAACTGCAACTGATATGCAACCGTCCCGACTCCATCCAGAATCTCAAATGACCCCACATACCTAGGTGAAAGTTTAACCTCTCTTCTGCTCCGCTTGTGTCCCTGCCTCAGCAAAACACGCAAGAAAACCTGATCCTTGACCATGAAATCTAAAGGTCATCTGCAACGATAAGTATAAGATTTTTATGACATTGTGTGGTAGCCATCCGCTTCTAAATCAACTTGACCTGCTCAGAAATCTCTTGCACGAGACGTAGTCCCAGTAAAGCTGTCTCACCTGCCTCGAACCAGCACAAGGCTGATCGGCATGTCCTACCATATAAAGCCTCGTATGGTGCCATGTCAATAGTTTCATGAAAAATATTATTATATGAAAACTCGACTAGGAGTATGTGCTTCTCCTAAGATCCCCCAAAGTCTAGGATGCTGGATCGCAGCATTTCCTCAAGAACCTGTATCATACGCTCTGACTGGCCATCGGTCTGAGGGTGGTAATCTTTGCTCAGAAGCACCTGTGTACCTAGTTCCCTATGAAAACTCTGCCAGAAACGAGATGTAAAGTAGGCATCCCTATCAAAAATTATAGAACGTGGGACCCCATGAAGACGTAAGACCTCTCAAATATACAACCTTATGAGCTCGTCAACACCGAAGGTCTCCTTGATCAGCAAAAAGTGAGATACCTTCATGAGTCTGTCCTCACCAACCCACACGGCATAATTGCATCGAGGTGACCTTGGAAACCCAGTAATGAAGTCCATCGCAACATCATCCCATTTCCACTCCGGAATGGGTGACTGCTGTAACAGTCTGGCTATCCTCTGATGCTCCGCCTCCACCTGTTGATAGGTGGAACACCTCGTAACCAAACCAGCTACATCTCTCTTCATACCCAGCCACCAGTACTGACTTCTCATGCCTCGGTACATCTTGGTAACCCCGGGATGAACTGCCCAATCCGAAGCATGAAACTCTAATATCAGCTCCTCGTGTATATCCCCTGGAACCCACACTCATCCCTGAAAACGCAGAATCTCATCATCGTCTATCGTCCAACCAGGATGAGGTCCCTCACATGCCACCGACTCCCATAGAACTAGGCCTTCTAAATCAGAGAGTTTTCTCATCCTCACTCTATCCATGAGGGTAGAAGTCATAGCTAATGATGAAAGATAAGTTTTCCCCTGACTGTCATGCACCTCCAAATGAATCTCAGAGAGAAAAGACATAATCTTCCATTCATCATTGGCCTCCTGCAAAGCCTGTATCTGTGGCTTTCCCGCAGTGAGGCGCTCTCCTTTGATTGACGAGATTTCCATCACCACTAATGCTGCTCTCTTGGAGAGTCCTAGGCCTTCTCTGGTCATACCTTCGGAAGCTTTGTCCACTGCTTCGGAGGGTCTTTGATGGACTCTCATGGCCATATTTGGAGCGTCGCTTCCTCCACTTCCCTCGTTTCGCAACATTGTGGGATTGTGGAATCTAGCTGCACCGGCAAAGGTGTCGCCCTTGAAAGGGAAGTCTTTCTACATTGTCCTTGGCTCGGAGGAGGACTTCATCTCTACCTGGTATTTCGCCTCCAGGGTTTTGGGTAGATGGAGGTTCACATTGATGCTCTGGGATATAGATCTCCATCGAAGGAGGCATTCATCGTGGGCACTTGTGTGGATTTCTCTTCATGGCCTCCCCCTCCCCTTTCTAAATGGGGACCTTCTTTGGGCTATAGGAAAATCTCTAGGCTTTTTTTTTGTGTGCGGAAAAAAGGGAGCTCTTCATGGATGACCCCTATAGGGCTCGAATCTGCATTAATATGGATCTAGCTGCTCCCCTTCCAGATCAGATCCGACTCTGTGTTCAGGATAGCTTTAAGTGGAGCCAATCCCTTGTCTACCCAGCCATGATGTGCTTCTGTTCCTTTTTAAATATCCAAGGGCCCTCTCTTCCTGTTTGTAGGAGGAAGCACTAGGTGGAGTCTGGGAAGTCTGTCTCATCGGCCCCACCCTCTTGTGCTCCTCCGGCCCTGCCGCTGCGGTCTGGCTCCGGTCAGGCCGCCTCCTCGTCAGGACAGGTTGGGGAGGTTCCCTCTCGCCCCACCTCCTCAGATGTGGTGTTGCTTCTGGGGGGTCAAGATCCTCTTTCCCCAGTGTTATCCTCAACTCAGGCTGTTTCTGAGGCTCCCTGCATGGCCCTGGTCCCCTACTGCGCTCCTGGTGGTCTTAGCTCCTCTGGCCCCTTTCAGGCGTATTCAGATTTCTGTTGGCTCTCTAAAGGTTCGTCTCACCTCGGCCTGCCCTCAAGATTTATTCCTCTTTTCCTGGTGGAAGGATCTCCTAGAGATGTGGCCTTCACACTGCCTTCCCCTGAGGTGGCTCCCTTCACACTGCCTCCCCAGTTTGAAGATGCTACCGAGGCAGTCCTCCATGTGTCCTCCCCGGTCTTCCCCTCCAGCCAGCCTTCCTCCCTAGTAAGGCCTTCTCCTGTCTTGGCCCCTACTGTGCCCCATGCCTCCCCCTCTTCCAAGTCCTTCTTCCAGTGCTCTGCCGCTATCTTCCCCTCTCCTGGTGTCTCCTCCCTTGGATTCTTTTGGGGTAAGGACTAGATCCCACTCGAAGCTTTGGGGACATTCTTCCTATTCTAGTTCAGCGGCGAAGAAGCCTGGGGCCAGTGCCAGGCCGAGGTTGTTTTAATGTCATCCTTCCTTATCTAGAACACTCATGGCATGGGAGCCTGAGTTAAATCATATTTCATCGTTAGTGAAGTCCTTCTAAAAAGATCTCGTTGGTTGTGACGCGGGAACCTAAACAAGACAGCAACAAGCTTGGGGAATTCACTCGCATGATAAAAATGAGTGGTTTCCTGCATGCTGGGGATTCTGGTCCCTCAATATGGATTTTGTAGAATACGTCCATCAACGTGAGAAAGGTTCATTCCTTGGATCAGTGTATCAGTGCGGAGATCTGGGATGGTGTTCAAAATTTCTTCTTTATGTTTGTGCATGGTAGCTGTGACATCCGTGCTCGAACGCATCTGTGGTGCGATTTGGAGGCCTTCGACCCAGGGAACCTCCCCTATTTTGTGGTGGGGGGGGGGGTATTTCAACGTTGTGGCCGATCCCATTGAGAAGAAGGGTAGGGGCCCGTTACCCCGGTGTGGCAGTCTTGAGTTTAACCATTTCATGTCTCGTAAGGGGTTAATGGATATGGGGTACTAAAGGAGACGTTTCACTTGGTTAAACAACCAGAGATGTCCCCATCGCACCTGGAGCAAGCTGGACCATTTCTTGGACAATGTCCATGTTGTATCCACCTTCTGAAATACTAAGGTTTCTCACTTGGTCTGCAGCCTATCAGACCATTCCCCTCTTCTCGTTGACATCCTACCCGGTCGAGATAGGAGCTCTTCCATGGAGTTCTCTTCCCTCTGGGCCAACTACCCGAACATTCTGGGAACATTCGATTCCTCATGGAATAGGTTCTTGAATGGGATTCCATGGGAAAAGCAGCAGAACAAGTTAAGGCACCTTCAGGATGATCTACAGGAGTGGGTCAGTGGACAGCCTCCGCTGATGTGTGATTTTTAGGGGATTAAGTCAGAGATTAATTGACTAGAGTCTAATATATAAGTGTCATGGGATGTGGAGTTGTTCGGAGAGTTGGGTTCCAAAAAAGATGCTCCGGTGGAAATGCTCCTCAGAGAGGAGCATGTGGCCCGTGATGAATAAAGGGTGAGATGGCTTTGCGAGGGGGACCGCAACACCTTCTTTTTTCATGAATGCATAAAGGAAAGACAATGGAATGTGAGACCCAATCTAAGGTTGGAGGATGGTTCGTATACTGACGACGTAGACACTGTGGGTGGTTTGGAGGAGGCTTTCTTTAGTAGTTTTCTAGATGGAGCTAATCCTAGGACACCCGAGGGGTACCACAGGGCCATGAAGCCATCACAGACGTTATTCCCAGGGTGATATCTGATCTTGACAACACACTACTTGAGTCCTTACCACTGGAGGAGGAGATCCATCAGGCTGTTATGAACCTTAACCTAGACAGTGCTCCAAGCACGGATGGGTTCCTGGGCTCCTTCTACCATGCCGCCTTGAGCGTGATCAAGGAGGATGCTGTGCTCTCCATTCAAGACTTCTTCCGGGGAGGTTCTCTTCCTCGAGCATCCAGAACCACCACCTTGGTTCTCATTCCAAAGGTCAAAGATCCCTCACTGCTCCACCATTATCACCCCGTGAGCATGTGCAATTTTTCATACAACATCCTATCCTCAATTCTGAACAACAGACTTAGCCCCTACCTTCATCAATGGGTGTCCATTGAGTAGCATGGCCTTCTTAAACAGAGGTCCATTCAAGGGGCAATTGTGCTGGCTCAATAGATCATCGACGACTTCAACACGAGGGTTTATGGAGCTAACATGGTGGTCATGTTGGACATGGATAAGGCCTATGGCAGAGTGGAGTGGGCGTTCATCATCAAGGTCTTGTTAGGCATGGGCCTCTCGGGGTGGGTTGTGGACCTGCTTTTCTGATGCTTTATATCTTCTTGGATGGTCGTATGCTTCATGGGTCGGAATTATGGGTTCTTCAAGGCTGTTTGCGGTTTGAGGCAGGGGGATCCTCTCTCACTGACCCTCTTCTTCCTTTCCCAGGACGTCCTCAGTCATCTTATCAACAGGGCTATCTTGCAGGGAACCATTCGGCACTATCAGCGCAGCCTCAGTCCAAGAAATATCTCTCATCTGATGTTTGCGGACGATTCCATTATCTTTATGAATGCAGGTATGTGGTCCATTCGGGGGTTTATCAAGATCCTTGAAGACTATTGTCGATGGAGTGGGTAGGTTTTCAGTCATTCCATGAGCACTTTCTATATCCCAAAGAGATGTCTGGACAGTATAGTGGCCTCCCTGAGAACGCGACTCGACATGCAGCGGGACTCATTTCCCATGGAGTACCTCGGAGTCGCGGTCTCTCCGGGCAGGATACGTATCCTTCATTTTGATAAAATTGTCGGGAAAATGACCAGAACGATTCTGAGCTAGAAGAACCGCTTTTTGTCTTTTTGAGGCAGGATCACCTTAGAAAACAACCTCTTAACTTCTATACAATTCGATGCACTTTTGGCCTCCAAGGTTCCGAAGGGGGTGCTCACAATGGTTGATTATTTCATCTCATCATTTATTTGGGTTGCGCACGGGGAGGGGAGGAAACTCTAGGCAGCCTAGGAGAGACATGCAAAGCCAGTGTAGGAGGGGGGCATTGGTGTCAAGAGCATCTCTGATTCGCTACATGGGAGAGAACAGCCATACCGAGCGACGACTGGTGGGAATTCCCTCCCCCATTGAGCTGGCGTGGGAGGTTATTGAGGGGTGAACACACCGGTAAATTTTGTACATGGCTGCCCAGCTCAATGGGGGAGGGAATGCCCACCAGTCGTTGCTCGGTATGGTTGTTCTCTCCCACATGCTGGCCCTACAACCCTTTTCCAGTTGGATTGTGGCATGGGGGACATCTCTTTCTGGCACCACAATTGGGTTGGGTCTGTTCTTGTATTTCTAGGATGCCCCGACACTCAACTCATGCTCATGGAGGCAAGAAGGTATCCAAAATTTACCGGTGCGGGGCTTGACAGTATGCAATGCCAGGTGCTCGATATGATTGACCCCTTGAATGCCCTAGACCACTGTGTTTCCACCACATCGTCCTCAGGTATGTTCTCTGCTAAGGATTACAGGTGGGTGCTCACTAGTGTGAACCAGGTCGACTCATGGGGTCTGATTTTCTGGGTCAAATCCATCCCTGCGAAATGCAACTTCATGTTCTGGCATATCAGGAAAAAGTATTTGGCTACGGACGAAACTATGAAGGGCTCATGCATCAGATTGGCCCCCCGTTGCATGTGCTGCACTAATCCTAGTGAGGAATGCTCTGCCCATCTCTTCTTTATCAGTGAATGGGCTTGCCAGGTGTGGCAGGCGTTTGGCGATTTCACTGGCTTTTCTGTAGCGACACTAAGGAAACTCCCCTTTATAGACCGGTGGTTCCATGGTGATGGGGGAAGTGGATCAGAGAGGACTGCCTATGCCAGGATTCTCATATCAGGCTGCTGGTGCATTTGGCAGGCTCGAAACCAAGCCAGGTTTGAGTGGCTCCACCACTCCGGAAGGACTCTGGTGGCCATGATTTTTTTTCTACTTCTCGCTCTGGTTCATGCCAACAACAAATTCAGTGAGGCCCCTTCTCTCCATTGTATTCAAGCTGGCCTACCACAGCAGAGCCCTCTAATGGCCGACCGCTGGGTCAGATGGCATCCCCATCGGTTTGGACTAAAGCTCATCTTTGATGGATCTTTCTCCTCGGATGACATGAAGGGTGGCGGTGTGGTACGAGACCCTAGAGGACATGTCATCCTCGCATTTTCTTCCCACTTTGGCAGGGGTCAGTATCTACTGGGTGAGGCCATGGCCATGCTCATGGGTCTTTAGCTCTGCAGGCAACGGGGGATGACACTAGGAGCAATAGAGACTGATTCTCTCATCCTCCATGACTCCATGCACAATAAGCGTAGCACCCCCTGGTCGGATACCTATATTCTGAGGAGTTGCAGGAACATCATCAGCAGTGACACTTTATTTTTTCACACATGACGGGAGGGGAACAGAGTTGCGGATTATCTAGCCTCGATGGCTGCGCAAGGTCTCTGTGGGTTTTCTCCTGCAGAGGTGTTGTCTTATCCTCTTGAAGGGAGAAACCTGATTAGAGGGGATGCTCTAGGTCTCCATTACTTTAGGCCCCCATAACACTTTCCACTTGGGGATCTCATTTATCCCCCTCTTTCTTGTACCCTCCTTTAATCAAAAAAAAGATTTAATGATGATGTAGGTATTCGACCCACCTTCGCTGCCTCAGATTCATGTAACGCTGAGTAAAGATATACCTGAGAATTTTGTGGTCGGTGAAAACCAATAAATGTTCCCCCAATAGATAATGTCTCCAACAACGCATAGCATGAACAACTGCAGCCAACTCAAGATGATGTGTCTGGTAATTTCTCTCATGTGGCCTCAACTGCTGAGACCCGTACGCAACTACTCGATTGCCCTACATCAACACTGCTTCCATCCCAATACCTGATGCATCACAGTAAACTGTATAGCACTTCCCATGATCTGGGAGAATCAGGATCATTGCTGATGATAACCTCCCCTTCAGGTCCTGAAAGGCGGTCTCACAAGCATCTGACCAAACGAACTTCAAACCCTTCTTAGTCAAACCCATAAACGGCGCTGTTATGCGAGAGAAGTCATGTATGAAGCGTCTGTAGTAACCATCCAACCCCAAGAAACTCTGTATCTCAAACACATTCTTGGGATGATCCCAAGAAACTACTGCTCTCACCTTCTCTGGGTCTACTGCAACTCCTTCCTCTGAGATGATATGACCCAGGAAGTGAATCTGATCCATCCAAAAGTGGCACTTTGAGAGCTCACAATATAGCCGATTCTCTATCAGCATACTCAATATGATCTCAAGATTGGTGGCATGGTCGTGTCGAGTGTGAGAGTAAACCAAGATGTTGTCCATGAATACTACCACAATAGAATCCGGATACAGATGGAACACACAATTCATCAGAGCCATGAATACTGCTGGCGCGTTCATGATTCCGAACGGTATAACCGTATAGTCATATAGACCATACCTACTTTTGAAAGCTGTGAGAGGTATATCATATGGTCTAACGTGTATCTAATTATATCCTAGTCTCAAGTCAATCGTCGAGAACACTTGTGCTCCATGAATTTGATCAAAATGATCATCAATCCTTGGCAAGGGATATCGGTTCTTGACCGTCAATTGGTTTAGATTCCAATAATCCACACAGAGTCTGAGGGTACCGTCTTCCTTCATCGCAAAAAGGGCCGAAGAACCCCAAGGAGAAGTATTGGGTCGGATAAAACCCTTTTCCTATAACTCATATAACTGTCTCTTGAGCTCCTGCAACTCAGGCGTGGCCATCCTATAAGAAGGAATGGACACTGATGCTGCTCCTAGTACAAGATCAATAGATAAATCTACCTCATGCTCCAGAGGTAGACCTGAAATGTCATCCGGGAAGACATCACTGAAATGATCAACCGCTGGAGGGAAATTCTGCTGACAAGTCCCCTGATCATCCAGATATAATCTCACGATCTGGGATGTGTCTTCACCTTTCCTATGATGCTCTGGTCCAGCTCGACTCATATGAACATCCCATTCACCTTTGTATAAAAAAATCCCTCCCTTTATTGACATGAAACACACCCTGTGATGATAGCAGTCTACAACAGTGTGAATGGGAACCAACCAGTCCATTCCAAGAATGAAATCATAGATCATCATCTCTAAGATATAGAGGTCCCAAAAGAAGTGACACCCACCAAACTCAAGGGGGAACTCCTTGCACTGACGCACACATGTCGTTCTCATCCCCAACAGAGTTTCTAGCATCCTAACAGCAGAAAAAGAAGAAACACATAGACCAAGGCTCTCCACAACGGGCACAGATATGAAACTATGTGTAGCACCCACATCAAAAATCACTGGAGATAAGACAGAAGCTACTAGAATAGTACCTCTGACTGTAGATGGTATGGGATCCTGCTCCTTCTGGTTCTATTTCACAACATATGTCTGCCCAGTGCTGCAGCCCTACGACACAACCTGGCTACCCTGAGTTGTCCCGTCCTGCTGCCTCTGAAAACCTGGTGTCTGGCTACCCCGGCCATGACCACTATCTCTACTTGCGCGCCCTGACGTATTCTAGTTCCTTGATTAGTAAGAATCTGTTGGTAATAGAGTCCGCCCAGAACCCCTCTCACTAGCCATCAGTGGAAACGCCCTGTAAAAAATTGCAGATGACCCATCCTGCCACAAGCTCGGCACTCCACTGGGTCTCGTGGAAACTGTGGTCTCTGATGACCCTCTTTACCACACTGGTAGCAGCTGACCGGCCCACCTGAAGAAACTGCCTGGCTTGTACTACCACCCTAATGGAAGTCCATCCATCTCTTCCTATTACCAGTAGAAATAGTACCAGAAAATGGTGCTGAACTACCCTAGATCACACCACTAGCTTCTCGTAGGTTCCTCTCTATAATCAGTGCCTGGTTTACAATAGCATGTATAGTTGGAATCTTGAAAACATTCACTAGTGCTCGGATGTCATATCAAAGACCATCCTCGAAGCGCCTGGCTCTTATAATCTCATCACCCACCATCACAGGTGAAAAGTGTTGATGCTCGGTGAAATGAGCAGAATATTCCATCACCGACATAGCTCCCTTCTGCATATTCATGAACTCTCGATCTTTATCTACCCTCAGTGTCTCTGGGAAGAAGAAGTCATATAATACTGCTTGAAAATATTCCCACACCATGTATCTATGATGCTCTGACTGGGTGGTAACATCCCACCACATCTTTGGGGGAATCACACAACATATACGTCAGGAGCATGACCCTCCACCCTGGAGGCATCTCATGATGCTCCAAAATAGTCTGCATTGATCCTAGCCAAGACAGTATAGCATGTGGTCCGCCATCCCCGGAAAAAAGTCATCGAATGCTACTGCTGGATTATATGTCGAAGCTCAGCCATAGATGGGGCAGCCTATGGTGCTCCATGAAAGGTCTGCATGAACCACATAAATCCTTCACAGAACTACACCTCTGTGCTTGTTTCCGGTATAAAAACTGGCAATGCATCTGGCCCTGTTGAAGGATCAGTTGGTAGCCCATGGCCCACCATATCTGGAGTATACTCGTTGCTGCTCTCCTGGCGAACAATGCATGGTCATTTAGGTGGCATGACTCTACAAGGTAAAAAACACACCTTAGACTGAAGATTATCAAATACCGAAAATGAAGAAACCCAAAAGGGAACAAGAGGAAGAAGGCATTTCAAGATTATCAAAACAAGACTACACGACTTGTATACCAACTACACGGTATGTACCTAACTTCCCTTCCCCTGCTCGGGTCCTTTGACATGTCTAAGCCACATGGCTCCTGTTTGAAATAAACTACACGGCGTGTATATTGTCTACACGGCGTATATGGTGTTATTTACAACTACCCGTGTCACATGTGACATGGCCGACTACTCGGCTGGAAATTACACGGCGTGTTACAACTGCACACGACGTGTACACCACCCCGTCTCCTAGCCACTCGGCTAACTCCACACGGTATGTCTTCAGACAAGACTACACGACGTGTTCCCACAGGTACATGACGTGTTCTAGACGAGCTTCCTTGACCCGTTATGTTAGTTACAAGTCTGGATACACGGATCAACGTATACGGCGAGTTCTATATACACATGGTGTGTATACTAAAGGATTTCCTAGACTCATGTTTGTTAGTTACACGGACGGGTCCCCAGGTCACACTACACGATGTGTTCTTCATTGACACAACATGTATGTCTTAAGGTCTCATTCGTCCGTGTTGTTAGTTACATGGGCAGACTCCGGGTCAAAACTACACGAAGTGTACATCCGGTACACGGCGTGTTCACCCTATGATCCTCCCTTCCCGTGTCGCCACCCACATGGTCTGTGACACGAGGAAGATACTACACGGCGTGTACTCAAAAAGTTTATTTTTCTTCCCGAACAGAAGAACATACACGGTGTGTCTAGAGTATTACACGGCGTGTATTCTGGGTATTCCCAACTGCATGCCTCAGAAACTTCTAGGGAGCCCAGAAAATACGAAAAAGCAACACCTAAGTGACAAATTCCGATCCGTGGGGGCCCATACTCCCCATGAATCAATTTTTGACATCATATCTGTGTTATAACAAAATAAACAGCCAATGATCCACCAAATTCCGGTAAATGGGGGACCATACTCCCCAAAAACCCATGTATGGAGTTCATTCTACAAATAGGTTCATTAAAACTACCATATCACATAGCAGGTATTTATCAAGAATTTATCACAAAAGCATGCTTTTCTAGCACATCAACTATCACAACAACATGCAATTTCTAATTCACCTACATGGCATGGAACTATGCATGGCATGTGATTTCTAGCATGTGCCTAAAGGATGCATGAGATGGAATACCATCATCTCATTGGGTTGCAACTAAATAGAACCGATAGATAAAATATAAACAGCACAATCACAAGTGTGTCACCCAAAAGTGAAATCATATCAACCGTAAATTGAAAAATTAGTAAAATTGAAATACGTGGTAAATTGGATTTTCCCTGTACACGGGTTAGCTACGCCCGGGCACAGCTTATTACCAACTACCGGTCCATCCTATCACTAACTAAGGATTCAAATAGTAAGTCAAAGAAAATAATCCTTTGATTCCACTTTGTATCGTTCCGGATCCGGGTGCCACTCAACGGGTGCCCCGAACCCGGTTTGCCACGTGACCTCAAGCGCATTTACCGAAACGCCAGAGGCTGCCAAATAGCAGTGAGGGCCTAGGTCTGATAGTGGGGAAACTATGCCCTCTTTTTTCAAAGTGTAGCGCAGCAGAATACAATTTAAAGACACAAAAACAACTGAAGAAATAATAGTATATATAACTAAAATGGATAACTGATAATGAAAATGGAACCCAGCAGTCATATATATATGAAGATGCAGCATGCCACTATTCTATAAAAATTCAGAACAAGTTACACTGCAATACAATGCAATACAACTGAAGTACAAGTACAGAAAAGAAAAAGAGAATAGCCAGCGACATCCTGAGTGAATGCTCGGTCCCATGCTCTCCTACACCCCAGCAGCAATAAAGTACCTATATAGGGACCTTTTCCCTTATCTGCACCTGGAGAAACGTAATCTGTTTGGGCCAAAAATCATGACCCAAACATGGTGTGAGAAATATATCTCAGTAGGCACCCACCAAATGCACGTGCCCAACTAGGTGTAAAAAATGCAACAACAGTGTGCAGTAGTGAATACAATGAACTAAGCAGTAATGAAAATTACCAATCCTAACAGTTATATTTCCATTTAATTATTCATTTAATCCAATTCATATAAGAAAACACCATAGTGTGTTTCTAAGTGAACAGACAGCGTCCTCAGACAAACAAAATCTCACCATATGGTAATCAGAATCCAACCCGTAGGTATTTCCCCCATGCATAACAAAAATTTCCCTCAGGTATACGAAGTGTCGCCCTCAGGCACAGATTCTATTTCCCACAGGCACAAAAGAAGTTTCCCTCAGGCTAAGATAACAGTTACCCTCAGGCATTGTAAAACAACACCCTCGGGAAAAAATAAGCAGTCCATGCCCAACATATAACAAGAAAATCAAATAAAATTCCTCTCAAGGAAAAGAAATGCAGAATATAAACAAGGCATACCCTCGGGTGTCCTGGCCAAACAGCTAAATAGAGGAACGCACCACTGGGGTTGTCCTAGATCCAAGCAGTGATCCCAAACAGCATTTCTATATCACATAAAATTACCTATACAATTCTAGGTATTTTAAAAATATCCACGGCCTCATCCACACAACACCGCAAATATGGGTTCGTAGCTCAAAAAAACACAAAACGCAAAACAGTTGGAAATAAACACCAAGCCACCTACCTTATACGCCAACAAACGTTATACATGAACGTCGATTCTAGAAACGCCCAAGAACAATGCAGATCTTAAGTAGAAGAAACTCCGTTTAAAGATAAATAACTTCCATTAAAGAAGAATTGTCAAGAGACACACCAGGAGATGAGAGGGATTACCCGCGCGGTTCCAACGAGATCGTCCGAGGCGGAAACAGATTCCCGAAGAATGCTCGGCGGATCTCCAAACCTTCGTCCTCCTATCCCGATCTCTCTATTCCTGTTCTAAGCCTTCCCTGTGAACAGGGAAGGCTACTTCCCATTTTAAGTGAAAAAAACAAATTACACGGTGTGTATTTCCAAGTACATGGCATGTACTTCTCACTTTTAAACTGTTCGTCTAGCGGCTTCCCACCAGCGTGGCACTGCTCATCTGCCAACATGACTACACGAAATGTATCCTTGAGTACACGGCGTGTTTGGTCACACAGCTGGCCACTGCCTTACTATTCACCTGCTGACTAACTACACGGCATGTAAGGGACCACTGCAAGGCATGTAGATGGTTCCTACACCCTTCATCGCCGACACGGCCACATGCCCTATGTATACATTCCACACGGCCAAAAGTACACAGCGTGTGGACAATGTACATGGCCTGTACTTTCCAAATTTTGGGATTTTTCCCAATTTTCCATATTTTCTCAAAAACACTTAAAGAAAAGCGAAATTAAGAAGGCCGTACCTCAAAACTAAGAACTGGGTTCTTACAATTAACATCATTACTACTCTTAACAGCACCCATGTATCTCCCACCTGTAAGCCCCAAAAGTCCCCACCATTCAACCATGTGAAATAATATTACATTGGGTAGTCATTGTTAGTAAACCCCGTACCACCCCTTCGAACAATGTGAATTTTGATACCCATATCTTGATATGTAGGAAGCTACCATGACATTCATTCCCTACCAATAGTAAGCTATGGTGTCCACCTCATTGTGGTGAACCTCTCTGATCCTACATTTTTGGTGTTGTGATTAGCCTTTATAGTGTGAAACCTTCTATTTATGGGATACTCCATCATGGGTCTTCATAAATAATAAATCTAAGCCAACCATATGGTAAAAATTTTAGGTACTCACTACTACAGACAAACCATTTAGATCCTCCTCTATGAGGATTCCAAATCATTCTCTTCCATATTTTTAGGTGGTTAATCTCAAATCTTACTTAATATTAAAATTGGATGCCTATCGAAAACCATAGTAGATATGACTCTAGAATAAGAAACTACAAAATCAGTGAGGAATGTCATGGTTTTTTCCCTTTAGATGCCTTATTATGAGGAATAATTTAGGTGACCAATGTTCCAATATCCAGGCTGGCCAATGATGCCCAAAATCCCGAATCCAATGATCGATGGTTTAATCCTTATCAAGACCCCTTGGAATATCCATGTAGAATAAACATAAAGAAAAAGAGTCTATAAAGTCATGAAACTAGGAATGAGTTTCAATAACAAGTCTTAATTTTTTAGAGTGGCCAGGACTATGCGATGAACTATAGGGATGAATCAATCAAGGAAGGAAACAACATCCCATCAGCTTGTTTCAATAAATGTGAATACATAATAAAAAAATAGATGAATGTTTCCCACCATAGGAAGGTGATAATTCAGGGAAAAAATGGTACACCAGCACACAATGACATGTGAGGTAGCCCTACCCTGGAGGATGTTTCGGAAAAAGTTATGGTTTAATGGATTATGATATTCATTACCATATGATTCATGTATTTTGAACATCCAATATTAATTCCATTATTCAATTCTCTTGTCATTGTTTTTTATGGTATGATATTATAATGTTTTGAACACATTCTCATAACCATATTCTCTTGTTTATCCCCCTTGTTTTCCATTATGAAGCATCTAAACTCACTACTTTCTAAAGTTTCATTTCCCACGGTTTTGAAGAAATATTTTAAGGAAATTTAATATAGGTGAATATCTTTGTGGGGAAATTTTATCATATTTCACCATGTTAGAATATTTTGTTATATTTTTCTAAAGACAACAAACTCATACATTATTTAATAACATTAATTTTTAATGTGATGAATATTCATTTGAAATGATATACTATCCATGTATGTTATCTATGATTCTCTATATGATTTCTTGTTATTTTGAGGTCCTAGGGGTTGTTTGATTAGTGTGGTTTCATTTGGAACATCAACTATGGAAGGACATGATATACAATGTCTTCCATGTTATCCAACTTAAACATAATCATCATGACGACTACCAAAAATTTACCGGGGAATGTTAGGTATCAATGATTATGTGAAAATCATAGAGTTACTGTTAGAGATATATGTTCATAGATAGATGTTATATGAGGATGATCCACTCCAATAGTTCTTGTTTTATGTATGAATTGTGGTCTAGAGGAGAGTACATGTCTATCAAAGATGAAACTACATTCCTAGTACCCATATTTTTTTAGATTTTTATTTCTATATTCTCTGTTGATGATGTGAGGATTTAAAACTAGCTGGTTTTATGATATATTGTTTTTTTCCTTTATGTGGATGTGTATTATGAATTCATGTGAATGAAAATGGGGTGAACCAATTCTCAATGGAGACACATTGTATCAAAAAAAACACTTCAAAACAATACAGGAATGTAAGTACAGCCCAAATTAGAAGAAATTGATTTGGAGGGTCAGTTTCTATGATTTTTGTTATTGGGGTAGTGTTTTCTGTGAGATGAAGTGTTTTTATCATTCTATTTTTAATGGATTGTATATTTTTATTTATAGTTCCATGGTAAGTACATGATTTGATGATGGTTCCAGATAATGTTGTGTTTTTCTAATTTCAGGTATGGTGATGGAATCTTCTGGGGGGGGGGGGGGTTGTAGTTATCTTGGCTTGTGGTGTTGGGATAGTTTTAGTGTTTACGGCATAATGATAACTCTGAGAATTACCCATGAGATGGTTTTTTTGACATTATCCATCGTTCTATTTTTTTTCTTATCATAGATGAGAATCGTTTAAGAGGTATATAATGTAATGGTTCAGGCCTTGTCGACCTATTACATTACTAGTTTTGTTGATGGAGGCGTTGCGAGGGGGCTTGTAGAGGGTTTGATAGAGGTTGTAACTATATAAGAACTAAAGATGGTATTTAATGACATAAATAGGATACATGAAGTGAGTTATTGTCTCACTTAATGTGATGATTGGGATTAATATATTATGATAAGATGAGGATGTATGAGTGAAACTAAATAACTATGCTTGTTGATTAAGGATTAGGATCCATGAATTTTAATTGGTGTTTGAGATATTGGAATTTCAAATCATAGACTATTTTCAGAACATGATTTTAAAATACAGTTGAATATTCTGGATGTGAATATAGAATTCATGATGTGACACTAACAACTTGAAGCCTATTTATATGTTTCAAATCAGGTGAACCTCACCCATTTGATAGATATTTCTTATCAGTTTTAGGATAGAATTATATATTTGAATAATATTTCCTCCCATTTATCATATGTTTATCTAGGGCTTCCTAAGGATGTTCTTTAGTGGTCTACGATGATTTCATTTATCAATATCTTTGATTTCATTTCATTATAAATATGGGGATTCAACGAAGTGATGTTTTTTTATTATACTGCCTTTCAGATACATCTATTGATGATCCCTTCGTCTAATTCATGTTTATCTGAAGTTTTACAGAATGTTTTTCATTTTTTTTGGTTTTCTCTTTCTCTTTATTTTGTGAGCTGAAACAGATATAATCGTTTATTTTGGATATCCTCAATCTCTTGCTAATTTAGTTCATGTGTGAGGGTTTCATGTTTTTTCCTTCCATTAGGTAGATATTAAAGGTAAAATTAATATATATAATCGAATTGAATATACAAAATTAATGGGGATTGGGGTTCATCATTTGATTTAACTAATTTGATGATGTTTTTTTTATTATACATGGTTTTTTCCAATATTAAAAATTAGGACTATTTGGTAGAATTCATTGTAGTTTATATTACTTGTATATAAGAATGTTACTGTGTTTCTTATTTATATTTGATGAAGAATAATATTTCATATTTTTAATTGTAATTAAATGTTTCATATCCCACTATTGTGTTATATTATGTTCCATTGTGACATATTTTATTTTAGAAGAATTTGTACCCTAATTGGAAAAATGTCATATTTTTGGATTTTTTCTATATTATTTTTATTATTTATTTTTGACATAAATTTTTCTACAATGATTTAAATTATGAAATTTGTTTTTTATCTTCTGATCATATTTTCTTTAATTTCATTGATCTTTATCTAGAGTTCAATTAATCATTAGGTTTCCCAAAACCATTTTGGAACCCAAGCATAAAAAATGTACACCGATCTGAAAACATTTGATGATGGATCCATATATCCATAACTAAAATCCCAATGGAGATTATATTAGAGGTGGATATAAAGATGATATAATAATACACATCTCATAATAGTGAACACTCCATATTATGATGTGGTCAAGGTCATGTTCTATGTTCAATTTGGAATTTTTATTATAAATAGTAACATGGATATATTTAAAATCTTAGAGAAAATCATCCCTAACTCCTTCATCCAGTAACCAATAAATTTTAAATTTTGATAAATCATAAAAGTAACATATGGTAGAAACATTAAAGATTAAAAAATTCCATGGTACAACCATTTAGTGGTTCTATGAAGTGTAATATTTTAGATGAGATAATTTGGAGCTAAACAACCTAAAATTTTCGCTATAATTTTTTGTCTCGTATCCCCTTAAAAAATAATATTCAATTCATTTGGATAAGTTTGAGTATTTTCATTTTTATAGTTAATTATTATTTCACTATATATTAGAGTATCTTTCTTCTTATTCTATCTATTTCTGTTGTTTTATATTTTGTGTTTATTCCACCATACTTATTTAATATTTATGATTGTGGAGATCTAACCATCACTGTTGTTCGAGGGCAGTAGATGTCTAGTTTGGTTTTATAATGATTTATCATTTTTAAAAATTTAATATTATTATTTTAGTGGTAGTTAATTAAATTTTGGTGGAAATTCACTCAAATTTCTCTACTACTTTTTTCTTCCCCGTCATTTAATTATTTTCCTTAACATTATTACCAAAATAATTCAAATGGTGGAGTTTGGATTCATTATTGATGTGCATTAGATTTATCCTACATATATAGGTATCAATGAATGGAAATAATATAAAAATGAAATTTTTTAGAGTAAATTATTTGGATCTCCACATTGAGAAACAAAATGGTGAAATATGTTCAATAACTATGATAACCCCTCTATAAACTACCGAGAGAAATATTTTTCATCAACTACCCTCTTTGTAAATTTTATAACAATTATTTTTGTTAGTGTTTTAAATAATATATATATATTAGATTACATTTATTTAATAATAAAACTCCTCCCCTTCCCACCCACCCCATTTAAAGTAGATTTATTGTTTAATTTTCTATTTG
Organism: Viscum album; assembly: GCA_963277665.1. NCBI lineage: Eukaryota > Viridiplantae > Streptophyta > Magnoliopsida > Santalales > Viscaceae > Viscum > Viscum album. The sequence continues at coordinate 1,289,482,691 of OY728129.1, forward strand.
TTAGATATATAATAGTGACAAAATTAATACATTATTGGTGAGCGGTCTCCTTAAGAGATAAAAACTGGGTGTTCTTCTTATATTACATACTTTGGTATATAATTTATTTTTCGGATAAATTATTAAATCTATATTTTTAATTTGGATCCATTTTCCTGGATTCCATGATCGTATACATTATATTTTTCCTAAAATCCCAAAAAAACAAAAATTTCTAAAACAAGAAAAAATATAATTTAATTACATATCATTGTTTCTTTAGTTAATGGATTAACTTTGTGACTTTTCATATAAATTTCCTAGTAATTTGTTTTCCATCATGGTGGCGACATTCGAGTTACGAGTGAAAAATTGCAGAGGTGAATCAGGATAATTTCAAAATTATTGAATAATAATGAAATCCAATTTCATGACTGGATGGAAATGTGGAATATGTAAATGATCTCTGAATGGAATGAAAAAAAATACAAGATGTGGAGAATTAAAATAATTTTCTACATACATTTGATGATTATTAACCAATGTAATTCATGAATATTAAACTTGAATATCCAACATTATATTCCTGGCCATTGCTTGAAGATAATCATGATGTTGTAATGATAGGTGATAAAAATGTGGAAGTGATCCATGATACTAAAGAACAATTTTTATATTATTTTTAAGAAGATAATGTATATGATAATACCATGCTTTTTAAAAGAAGTACTAGGTCCCCTATACTCGTATCTTGATTTGGAAGAGGATGATGATTCCCCTACTACAATAAAATTCCAAGTGGTATTTCCTGTAGATATCGACATTCAATATGAATAAAATGAAAGGGAATATTTAAATTTTTATTCTTCCTGAATTAATATTATTTAGTCTATATATATTTATGATTTCCACAATGAAAAACTATCTAATCCACTAAAAATAAAGCAGGCCCTATACGAAAAAAAATATTGCAAATAATGTCCTTTCTGAAGATGAAGATTACTCATTCTTCCCCCTTCCCAATCATCCAATAAATACTAAATTTTAATAGGGGGAGGGGAATTAATGTACACTATTAATGGGTTCCTCCATGGACATTACAGGTTAGTTATATATGGAAGAAATAATATTTATTTTTTATAGGTAGGAATCCCAACCACGTTTAGATTGTGGTGAAACCACTATAACATCCAGACTAGGGGCCGTGAAAATGAAAGCACCTTTATGGGGTCAATCAAACCATTATCCATTTTATTTCCTATATATTTATTTTTATTTATTATTGTCATTTTTTTTCAATCCATGAATTTTATGTATAGAGTTATTATCTAGAGGCATAAATAAATGATTCCACAAGAAAATAATGTATTTTTGTAACTTTAAATATATTTAGTTTTTTGTAAATTAATTTATTTTTTGTTTATCTAAACATCGGGGTGGTGAAATCTATTTTTGGGGGGAGTTTCTACCTAGATTTTTTTGTGTGATTTTTTTTCATTTATTGCAACCATGACTTTTAATGAGTATTCGTTTAATTTTACACACATTAATTGATTTTGAGAATGCTGACCTTGTTTTTTAGTAGATTGATTTCAATAGATTTTTTATGCGGTAAATTGTTTTCCAGAATTGGATTAGAAATATTTTTTATGAGTTTGAATGTTTTTTAAAATGAACTCTACTGAAACAGTAACATAAAATATTCTTTCCAATGATGTGTTCTGAAATTCATCGATATATTCTTCCTAATACCTACACTTTCTTTCGAGATGGTTGGATGTTTTGTGAGAAACAAAAAGTTTTATTTTCCCATTTGATGCTTTGGACATAAAGGGGTGAATTTTATATAATTGAGACACATATTTGGATAGAAACATTTTAAAATTATATTTATCCTTACATCAATCCTTAATTATCCAATAGTTTCGATGAAATACATTATAGTTTTATGAAACATTAGAAGAAATTTTCCATACAAACCCACACTCTTTGAATTTTATCATGGTCATTTCATGATTTAGTGTGGGTGAATGGTATTTCATGTGTGTAATTTTTTCTATTTTTAATATTTTTTACTTTTCTAATGATGAAAAATTTTCATACATAACATTAAATTATTTTTTTCAGAATACTAAATACCTTATAAAATAGTCACCTGAAGACCATATTATTCAACTTCTTTTGAAAACATGGAATCATAACCACTGGTGCATAAGTGAGATACATTATTTCGCACTAGGTTTTTCATTATAATCACCATTTTTATACACATCATATAAAATTAATGTCTTTATACCATGTGGAAGGTACACACAAATCAAGGTGAGATTAGATTGTCTATAAGTGTTGACAATGGATATATGCAATCATAAAAATGGTTGTTAGGGTATGAGAATGTGATCATGAAATAAGAAGATCATACCTTGTATAAAAATGTGTTATCATGAATCGAGAAATAAATATTGTAATTTAATTTGACATGAATCATGAAGTAATTAAAATCATAACCGATGAAAGTTAAATGTAGGAAGGGGATGTGGAATTTTGTCAGACATGTTATCATTTAAAATTATATCCATTATAGTTAAGGTATTACATCCATGGACATATTTGTATTATGGGTTCACTCCCTATACCATCATGTTAGTAATGGTTCATTCACATGACCATCATAGAGGATAAATTACATTAAAAATAATGTTCACTACCCATTCTATCCATATATGTATTATGAGATGTAAATCATTACCCAATGCATTAGATGGAGATATAGGTCCAAACTGTCTCATAATGAAATCATACTCACATATTACATAAGATAAAAAAATCATTTTATAACCCATGAAATGAAATGAAAAACATAGATTCATTACCCATGAAAAAATTCAATCAAGTCATAACCCATGTAAAGAAGAGGGTTTCATAATCATATAACCCATTAAAGAGAAAAAAGTTTCATAATACCATATCGCACTTAAGAGAAATGGTTTCCATAAAAATCATGACATTAAAAAAAAAATTTATCGGAAGAATATGAATGGAAACATTGTATCATTTCCCAAAAAGACCCCTATTGCACTATTATATTCATCATAGATGGAAAACAATTTGAAATATCATTCTAAAAACAATTCATTAAGAAAATAAAATTTCTTATTTGAAATAGAAAATTTAAAATATAAAACATTTTAGATAAGAAAATTCATTGAAAATATATTGGAAAAACTATAATTGAATATTTGAAAACCACAAAATAATTTATAAATGATTTTTTTTCATTCAATTTGTGTTAAAAACATTTTAAAACAATTTTAATTGTTTTTAAACATGGGCTTATTGAATTACATTGATTTACTACCAAATGGAGTAATGAAGTTAAATTTTATTAAAAACAATTTTTAATTATATTCAGTACCAAAGAGTGTAAAATTGATAATAACAAAAAAAATTAATAATTAGTAACCAAAGGAGAAGAAAATTCAGGATTTTACATTAATTATGGATACTAATATTTTATTATTGAAAACATAATCATAAACACTCTTGATAATTGTTGAGATTGTGGCAATAAAATCTTACCACATGGTAACATTGAATAATATATCCAATAAAAGAAAATTATATTATATTACGCTTAATATATCATTAATGTAATGATATTGATGATATAAAATATCAAATTTAGTTAAATACACCTCATAAAATAATTCTCATGCCTAAAAAACATGTACCTCAAAGATAGAAAATTCATAAAAAATACCTTCCTAATTTGGTAACTTTTGAAATGTATAACTCCATGAAAGGGAGTTAATAAAATGGATATGTAACTAATCATAAATTTAATAATAAGACTCATATATTATATTCATGTTCAGTATATACACTATAAAAATTAAATGTGTTGATAACAATGCATAAATCTCACATAAATAAAAGTGAGATGGGAAAAGACTTACCTTATGTCATGAATCTCATAGTACTTATACAAGAATCCATTATAATAAATATATATTCATTATAAATATAATAAAAAAATTTCTTCTCATATAAAATACCACATAAATTTTTAATATGAAATTACATTTCTCGATTATTTATAATTCCATGTAATATTTCACTTCGGGTAGTAACGTATTTTTTTGTCATGTTTGACTTGTTATTATTGATCCTACTACAAAGGGAATGATTTAATTTTTAAAAAATTTAAAAAATATATAAATATATAAATATATAAATATTAAATATGTTAATTATTTATTTATAATAATCAATTAACTATACAAATGATAAATGGAATGCACCATTTTGGGAGATGGTAGACTGTACATATGCATGGAAATTGTTTCTAATTTATTGTATATTTAAAAAAAGTAAGTAAACTACATATATTTATATATATATAATAGCATTAATGTATGAATATAATATCATAAATATTTTATAATTTCATTGTATCCTTCCTCAATACATTCTTTTTATAGTGTGAATGGATCAGATCACTCTGAGGAGGCGGTAGTCCAAACTCCACAAATGAAGATATCATGTTTACAAAAAAAAGAATGCATGATGAATATTTTATATAATAATTAAAAATAATATAAACATAAAAAATATAATATATATCATATAACAACATTTTCTCCATCATAATTCAATCCCATGAGAGATGGTAAAGGAAAAAAACATCATTTCGTGAAGTGATATTCTGTCGTACACATGAACGGTAATTAATTACCCATTAGATGGATGTTGTTGTAAGTGTATTATAAACCCTTATAATAATGCAATAAAATTATATTTATAATAATTATGTTACTATATAATCATCTATTAATAATACTTTATGTGGTGTAGAATGAAAATAAAACAAAGGAGAACGAGTAAGGATGTTACATCTTCTTTGGATAAGTTATCTTTATTTGACCAAAGGTCTTCCTTGGTGGGATTTATATCCAACGAGATGCTTCTAGGATGAATATAGGGGAGTTTTTTGTATATTGTTTCATATTTTTATGCTAAAAATGCCATTAGAGTTTTGAATAAGTGGGGGGGGGGGTTCCATTTACAATATAAGAGGGTGGCATTCGTATAAATATAAAATGTAAACACTATTGTGAGGTCTCCCATACATCACGTGCCACTAAGGTTTTTTAAAATTATATATTATAGGGTAATTAGTAAAAATATCTCCATAAAATGGATTTTAAGAATTTTTTTATTTAATTTGGTGCCCGATAACTATGGTTTATATCTTTTTTAAGAATTTTTTTCTTTTCATCCATGTAATTAATTTTAATCACCTTCACTACTTATTTTATTAAATAACTAAGTTTACCATTTTAAAAAATTTAAATAAGTTTTATTCAAAATATAGAATCCAATTTTCTAATTTATAATCAAATAAAATGTATAAATTTATGTAAAATTAATCCTTTAGATTAGATGAAAAAGTGTGGATTTAACTTAAAAATGTTCAATTGATTGAAAATTGTTTATATATATTTTCAATGTAAATTGATTCTAATTAAATAAATTAGATTAATTGATTTAAAAATCATATAATTAAACATTAAAACAAATTTAAGATATTATTTATAACAAATATATATATTTTTTAAAACAAAATTTGAATTAAAAATATGTATTGTTCATTATTAGTTCAAAAATGATGCTTTTCTGAAAATTCTAAAAAATTCACCGTGACCTAATTTTTTCATTTTTCATGTAAACATAATGTATATTTTATTAAATTATATATGAAATATTTCTAAAATTAATATTATTTTTCTTAATAGTTGGGCATAAAGAGATGTTAATTTGAGAAATTAGTATTTTGAAACATATAATGACTTTACCAAAGATTACATGTTCATTGAATTTATTTTTTTTATATAAAACAATAATATTTAAAAATAAGTTATTATTATTGTTTCGCACGGATTTCGGGGATGACCTCCTGGACGGGAGATTCAAACGTTCCGATCGGTTTCTAGTGGGTTTGTTCGTAGAACCGGAAACATCCAATGATTCCACATCCGTTTGGACCCACTTTCCAAAGGTAGGCGCTCATTAGCTTGTGGACTAATGAGGCTTAGGAATTTGCATTGGTCGAGAGGATGGGAGGTCGGACTCATCACACCTTTTTGAGGGGAATTATTGTCTACTCTGGGACTCTCTTTATAGATTTAAGTTATGTTCGTGAATCCTTATTACATTACCAAGTATAAAATGTGCTTTCCTTTAGTTTTAACAATCAATGATTAAATATGCAAGAAATTTAGAGAATCTTTTATATGTATTCGAGGTTCTTCATCAAATAGAGAATCATCTATATCTGTTTAGATATTCTTGGTCAATGGTATCCTTCAAAAACATTTATATAAAAGTCTCTTGGTCGTTATGATGACCAGGCTGGTTTTAAAGCCACTCAGTGGGGCACTTGAAGTGTATCGTCATTCAGAAGGACATGGATTAATTTAAAGTTGGGATCGAACCCATAAATGGGCTACCTACGTATCCTTTGTTTTGGAAAAGGAATCAGAACCCACGTAGTTCGAGTAATGGATTATGATGTTTATGATTGATGGCTCAAAGAAGAATGTCATAATTACTTTTACACTCTAAGCTCACGTGAGTCATGCTCGGTGTAAGAAACAAGAGGTATTGGTAAAATTTAGACAATTGTTCCCTGAAAAATGCTATCATAAGAATTTTTTTGGGGCTTAGGTATGTATGAATTCCCAGATAGATGAAGGTTTAGGATTCACTTTTAGGGAGAAAATCCAGGAACAGGGTCCATAAAGGTATATGTGCTTTATGGAGATTTGAATACTCTAATCTTGGGGCTTACTCCTAAGGAGGATGCCCAAGTTAGGAGGGGACTTATGATTGGATTTTACTCCTGAAAAGGAAACCCAAATCAAGGGTAAATTAGGACTGGTTAAGAGAAATTTAAGGGGGCTTGGGGTTTAATCCTGAAAAGGAAACCCAAGATTATGACTGGGACTTACTCCTAAAAAAGGAGGCCCAGGTTATGACTGAGTCTTATTCCTAAAAGGGAGACCCAGGTTAGGGGACTTGGGGCATCCTCCTCATAAGGATGCCCAAGATTATGACTGAGTCTTATTCCTGAAAAGGAGACCCAGGTTAGGGATTAATGTTTGAGGCTTACTCCTGAGAAGGATGCCCAAGTTTGGGAACATTAAGAATTTGGGGCTTACTCCTGAGGAGGATGCCCAAGTTAAAGATTATATCATCTTAAAGGGTGAGGTTGAATGAATGAACTCACTATATTTAGTGACATAAGGATATTTAAATCACTAGGTTTTGAGAGATATTCCACAGAATTCCTTTCAGATAAGGAAGTCAAATCAAGAAATCATGCCATAAATGGCTTTGAAGAGTGTCTTGAAGACTGAATCTTGAAAAGGAAAGGTGTAATGGCTTAAGAGGGGTAAAATGGTCAAGATGGGCACCCAAAAAGGTAGGGGCGCGCAAGTCTTGAAAGGCGTACAAGTCTTCCGTGGGCGCGCATGTTTTGGTCGCGCAGGTATACCTGCGCGACACATGGTGTACATGCACGATTTTCAACCAGCATAGAAATATTTGAGCGACTATTTTTTAAACCCTTTAGAATCCTCTTGTCGTTCTTCCAGAAAAGGGACGCGTAAGTTATATTGAAGTAAATAAATCGGCGCGCAAGTGTTTGATAAGTTTCAACACTTAGGCCTTCCTTATTCTCTTTAGATCTTCCGTTCTAGGTAAGAAATTACCTTAGAAGTGTTCCGGAAGCTTTGAGAAGAGACTTGGGCGTCGGGAGCATCAATCCGAGTTTCTGGAAAAAGATCCTCCCAAATGGGGGGCCCACAGGGTCTATTTATAGGCAAAAGAAGACCCCGAGCGGTTACAGGGCGGTTACCACTTAGGTTGCGCAAGTCACCTGCGCGACCAAGGGTGTCGCGCATGTGTACTTGCGCGACAGTTATAAAACTTGCATGGTGCAGTTGCTGTCGATCCTTTGTTCATGCCTTTGTCGATTTTTGATGTTTTTTTCAATGGTTGAATCACTTTGAGCTCAGATATTCCCTTTTCTGATCTTTAGATTCTGTGACGAAAGGAGTGTCAACAAAAGTCCCCCCTCAGAGTTGGATCCCGAGAGAAATGAGGATTTGACTCTGAGGAAATCGAATCCCTCCGAAGGAAAAGGGAGGCGCGCAAGTCTTCATTGCACAAAGGGCGGCGCACAAGTTTCCATCGCGCAGGCCTTAAGCGCTCTGGGTGCGGCGCGCAGATAGGCCTCCTGGACTATAAATACACGGACCTCACCTCCGTACAAGTATCCGGATTTCCGGACTTCATTCCTTCTCGAGCTCTCGCCGCGCAGGTCACCTAAGCCGCGCAAGTCTCTTTTCCACTGTTCCCTCGCTGTCGCGCTCCTGTAAAGGTATTCGTACTTGCGCGTTTTAGACTTGCGCGTCAAAAACTAGCGCGGCACACGAAATACTTGCGCGCCATTGTTTAGACTTGCGCGACTTAATGCCTTGGCCATTTTTTCTGAATTCTTTCACAAATTTTATGAAAAATAAACCCATTTAAGAGTTTAATTTGTTCAATTTTTGTGCAGATTCAATGGTTCCTAAGGGAATTAGAACGGCTGATGAACTGGCTAGCAAGCGGATTGATGACATGACGAACATTATTGGCCATGATTACTATGATATCTGCAACAGCACTCTCCCAGATTTGGCTAAGTATTTGAAGAAATATCATCCTAATTTTCCACAGAGCATTCATCTGCCTTTGTGTGGTCATGGTCATCTGCAAGGAGTCAATGTTCCAAATGCAAAAAATTATACACCTGAGATGCAGCTGCACTGCTACTCCTCTATTTCGGTTATGCTGTGCATTAAGAGCAACAACAATGGTGTGAAATTTCAAATTCTTCTTCCATGTCATTTCCTTGCAGATATGAAAATGGAAAACCCATGGGCTGAAATGTTTTCCACTACCAGTTGGTGGAGAGAAGACAAACATGGTATTAGAGAAATATCTGAAAAGAGTACTCTCTCCAAATGGCTCTTTACTTCCAATGCTCCATTCTCAAATCCATGTATCCATCTTCCAAGTCTCTTGGACAGAAACAGATTCACTGTTTGATCAGCAGAAAATTTTCTCAAACCGCACTCAAGAACATCCTTTTACAATTGTTCCAAGAAGAGCTGGTATCACTGCTACTCTTATTGTATCCAGTTGAATGAATGAATTAATGATCAAGTTGTTCTTGTGGACAATGATCTAATAAAAAATGTTGTTGGGACTTACACATGGTTAGTGGCCCAAAGGGAGTGTTATGGTTGATGTTCGCTCTAAGCTCACGTGAGTCATACTCGGTGTGAGAAACAAGAGGTAATAACAACCTTAACGATGCACAGTTTAATGTCATGTAGGACATAAAAAAGGGACTATGCAGTTTAAAGTCTTGCAGTTAGGACTATTGGTGCTGCACAGTTTAGTGTCATGTAGCAGGGACAAAATAACAGTTTAATGTCATGTAGGACATATCAAGGACTTTCTGTACAGTTTAGCGTCATGTAGTTAGGACGATGGGGACAATACAGTTTAACGTCATATTGGACGAAAGGGGGACTGTGCAGTTTAATGTCATGTAGTAAGGACAAAAGAGTGTACCATTTTAACGTCATGTCGGACGAAAGTGCAAATAGTTTAAGGTCATATGCATGGACCATGAATGGTGCAGTTTAATGTCATACTGGACTTTTGAGATTATATAGTTTAACGTCTTTCCGGACGTGAGGGACTTTTATACAGTTTAGCGTCATGTAGTTAGGACGTCACAGTTTAACGTCTTGCTGGACATAAAGGATTTGAAAATAGTTTATGGTCATATACATGGACCAGGGATGATGCAGTTTAAGGTCATGCTGGATGGTTTAGGGAACTTTTTCACAGTTTAATGTCGTGTGGGACAAAGTTTCAGTTTAAAGTCATACTGGACCATTTCTGTATAGTTTAACGTCATATAGCAGGGACGAACTGGTGTTGTACAGTTTAAAGTCATGTAGCTAGGACTAAGGTGAACCAATATGAGGATATCAGTTCTGGGGACTTTTCACAGTTTAACGTCATGCTGGACGATGAAAGTGCCACACAGTTTAATGTCATGTTGCTAGGACACAATATAGTTTAATGTCATCTCGGACAAAATATAGGAACTTTTGTATAGTTTAACGTCATGTAGATAGGACATAATACAGTTTAGTGTCATGTAGGACAAAATATGAACCAATGTGATTGTTTTTGGATCTGGGAACAATATTTTGTGTTTATACAAAATACTTCTTCAGAAATATGGCATTAGTTGGAGTCGTGATGTGTTCTCCATCCATTGAGATTAGAGAATATGATCCATTAGAGTAGACCTTATGTATTGAATAAGGTCCTTCCCATTTTGGTTCAAGCTTGGGAGGCTTCCTTCTTGGTATCATTGGTGCTCTGAGAACCAATACCAATTCTCCCTGAATGAATGAATGAAGACGAACTTTTTTATTAAAATCTCATGCTATTCGATTCTGATAGATTTCCAAGTGGTGCAAAGTGCACAATCTTTTCTCATCTAACTGTTCCAATTCATTCAACCCCTTTTGGGATTGCTCATCTGTAGATAACTGATCATATATGGCTATTCTGAGTGAGGGCAATTGAACTTCAATTGGCAAGACTGCTTCTGTTCCATATACCAATGAATATGGAGTTGATCGCGTTGCATTGCGAGTGGTAGTCCGATAATCCCATAAAGCATGAAAGAGTTTATCAGGCCATGAATTCTTATCTTTATCCACCATCTTTTGCAGTATATTTGAAAGAGTCTTATTGAAGGCCTCTATCTGGCCATTAGCCGCTTCATGATATCGAGATGAATGGTTGGACTTAATGTTGTATTCTTGATACAATTTCTTTACCTCAGAAGAACAGAAGTTGGTGCCGTTTTCCGTCAATATGGTATGAGGGACACCAAATCTAGTAATGATGTTAGACTTGATGAATCTAACAATGCATTTAGAATTGACTTCTTTGAGAGGTACTGCCTCTGCCCATTTGGAAAAGAAATCAGCAGCAGTAAGAATGTACTTAAACTGCTTGACCGTAGCTGAAGGGTAAGGTCCCACCACATCCATTCCCCATGTGGAAAATGGCCATGAGTATTTAGCTGTATGAAGCAACTCTGGAGGTTTATGAATGAAGTTGGCATATACATGACATGAACGACACTTCATTGTGAAATTAACAGAATCTTGTATCATTGAAGGCCAAAAGTATCCAAGCCTTTGAATTTGATCAGACAGTCTATGTCCAGACTGGTGGGCACCACAGACTCCTGCATGCACTTCTTTTATGACAGCCATTATCTCATCACCATCAATACATTTTAATATAACTCCATCAAAACCACATTTGTAGAGAATTTTGTCGACGTGGTTTGGGCTATCATAAAGAGTAAAATTGACCACATGTCGCCGAATTTGTTCTTTCGCGGCTCTATCAGGTGGAAGTGATCCATTTTGAAGGTATTCCCTGATAGGTGACATCCATCCTGTAGTATGACCATATGATTCAGGAATGGGACTAATTTCATTAATTTCCTCTGTTATGACTTGAACATAAGGTGAAATTGCACGACGGTGAGCAATACAGATGGTTGTCTCGTCCCGATTTGGATCTGCTAAAGCTGTGGCTATATTAGCCAGTGCATCAGCTTGAGCATTTTGTGATCTTGGGACATAAGAAAATGTCAGTTCTGAAGGGAATTCTGACATTAACTCTCTCACGTAATCATACAAAGGGATTAATTCTTCTTTTCTGATGGCATAATCCCCATTGACTTGTTTGATTACCGGGTCTGAATCACCTTTCACCTTTAAGTGATTCACTTGTGATTGAAGCGCTAACTCCAAGCCTGTAATGAGAGCTTGGTATTCAGATTCATTATTGGTACCACCTTCCCACAACAAAAAGGAATAAGGTAACACTGCCTTATCTGGAGAAATGAGCACAATTCCTAAACCAACTTTGTTGAATTTAGGATTTTCCATTTTCTTCCCTGTTGGACTTCTAGAAGCACCATAAAAATACATTTCCCATGTTTGAGGACTCTCTTGAATAGAGAAAACTTCCTCATCAGGGAGTTCGATATCTAAATATGTGTCTTCTATTGAAGGATGTTCAGCCAGGAAATCAGTCAGAGCTTGGCCCTTAATTGCCTTTTGAGACACATACTGAATGTCGAACTGCTGTAGAATAACCGCCCACCTTGCCAGACGTCCTGTAAGCATTGGACGACTAAGGATGAATTTGAGCGGATTATTACGAGATACCAATTGGACCTCGTGATGTTGCAGGTAGTGTGTCAGTTTCTGAACTGCAAAGATTAATTCTAGGCAGCACTTTTCAATACTTGAATACCGGGTTTCTGCTTCAAGCATAGTTCTACTGAGATAGTAGAGACTATTTTCATTCCCAGCATCATTCTTTGGAGCGATAAAGGCACCCAATGATCGCTCTAAAGATGTCACATAGAGGATAAGAGGTCTACCCTCATCAGGTGGAATGAGTACTGGTGGACTCAAGAGGTATTTCTTGAGAACATCAAATGCTTCTTGACATTCTTCAGTCCACTGGTAAGTGACACCTTTCTTCAATAATTTGGTAAAGGGTAAACTTTTTCCGGCCAAATTGGCGATGAAACGCCGAATATAGGCTAAGTTTCCTTGAAGTCCTCTTAATTATTTCAAATTCTGAGGAGGTGACATACCAAGTATTGATTTGGTCTTCTCAGGATTGACTTCAATACCGCGATGGCGTACAACAAAGCCGAGGAATTTTCCTGAGGTTACCCCAAAAGCACATTTTAAGGGGTTCATCTTCAAATTATGTTGTCGAAGCTTGTGGAACATGATTTCCAAATCAGCCAAGTGATTAGAACGTTGTTTGGATTTAACCACCAAATCATCTACATAACATTCAACAAACTTCCCTAAATGAGATTTGAAGATATGATGCATGGCGTGTTGATATGTTGCTCCTGCATTCTTTAAACCAAAGGGCATCACCCGGTAACAAAACACACCTTGAGGAGCTCTGAAGGCTGTATATTCCTCATCTTCTGGGGCCATTCGGATTTGATTATATCCATAATATCCATCCATGAAAGAAAGTACTTCATAGTCAGCCGTCACATCAATTAAGAGTTCTGTAATCGGAACTGGGAAATCATCTTTAAGAAAATTCCGATTAAGATCTCTGAAATCGATGCAAACCCTAATTTGTCCGTTCTTCTTCTTTATAGGGACAATATTAGCCAACCACTTGGGATATTGAAGTTCTCTGACAAAGTTATCTTTGATCAGCTTATCAACTTCAGCTTCAATTTTGGAAGCATAGGTTGGGTGTGTTCTTCTCGCGGATTGTTTAAAACCTCGATGTTCTTTTGGTAAACCCAAATGATGAGTGGCAACATCAGGATCATGGCCAGGAATCTCTGTATAATTCCAAGCAAAAATATCTTTATTTTGCTTTAGAAAAGAAATATACATCTCTTGCTCTTCAAGGGTCATGGCCGCACTAATTAAAGTGGGGCGTGGATCTTTCTCTGTACCCAAATTTATTTCTCTGAGTTCATCCACAGTGGTAGAGATACCCACTTCAAATGCTGGAGGAGCATCTCTAAGATCTTCCTCTTCCTCTTCATCATGTGTTATTTCTTCCGTTTCTACTTGCAAAGTAGATGAAAAAACGAAATTCTCAAGATCATAAGAGATGTCAAAATTTTCACATTTTGAAGAAGAAGCTTCCATTTCCGACCCTATTGATGATAAAGGGTCTTCTTTGGGAAATAAGGAGGAGATGATGGATTGAGAATCGACATCATTATTCACCTCTAGTGTTGCTATAACTTCTTCTGGCCTGATTAGCGAAGTATAGACTTGTTGGATTTCAGCAGATGAAATGAAAACCTCACCACTTATGCTTTCATCACTGCTTGGTAAGTTACCAATTCCTCCCATGTTGTCTGGCTCGATTGCCGTAATTGACATTATGGATCTTTCCATAAGAGTATTTTGATTTGGGCCTATTTTTTCAATTTGACTGATAGGTAACACATAATCTGTACTCACATGTGAAAATGGATTTATTGGAATTATCTCCAAACCATATGGAGCATTAACTTTGGTAATTTCCTTCAATGTAGATTTTTCTATTCCCTTCATGTGATAAAATTCCGCCTCAATGTATTGAGACTCACATGTCTTGAATGGGGCCTTATCACCATACAATGTTCCAACTTGACCATCGAAACAGTATTTGAGACATTGATGGTATGATGAAGGAATAGCTTCTTGCTGATGTAGCCAGGGTCTTCCAAGCAAGATATTGAAAGCTGAGTCCTGATCAACAATCATGAAATCCGAATTGGAAACAAGATGTCCAAACTGAGTTATGAGTGTAACTTATCCCAGTGGTTCTTGTTCATTTTTATCATATCCTTGCAACATCATGGTAGAAGGAGATAAATCAGATTCCGTGAGGCCCAATCGACGAAGTGTACGAATGGGCATGAGGTTGACTCATGAACCATTGTCAATGAAAGCTCTTCGAACATCTATACCATTGACTTTTCCAGATAAGTACAAAGGTTTTATGTGCCCATGCACAACATCATCTTCATCTTTATCAGTAAAAGATATCACTGCATGGCATTCTGCAGGATTATTCTCTATGTGATAGATTTCAGCTGCAGCAATTTCAGCTTCAAACTCCTCAGGACTTGACAAAGCTTCGATGAGTGCTTCCCGACGATCTTTTGACAGATTCAAAGCATCCAAAATTGATAACTTGGATGGTACTTGGTCCAAGTGTTTCAATATATCATACTTTTGATCTAGAGGTTTGCGTTTCCCAATAGGAATATGCAGTTTAGCAGGTACCTTGGAAGCAGATGCTTTAGAAGCTGATGCATCTTGTATTGAAGTTGGCAACATCCTTGGTTTTGGAAGATTAGACTGATTAGATCCATTTACATGCTGAGATAAAGAAGATGGAACCTTTAATCGGTCTTCCAAAATAACTGTGCCAAAACTGAGTCGGCCATTGGCAGAAGAACTTGCTTGTTCTTTTGGAGCTCGCTGAAGGGCTCTACCACGAGTTTCTGCTGCATATACAGTGCTAGCATGGGTAAAATTAGAGTAGTGGATTTGGAAATATCCACATCTTCCCCTATATCCTGAACCTCTAGAACCTCCTCGGATTCCCTTATTTGATACAGGGAATTCAGGCTCATCAAGATTGGAATATGGATCTGTTAATTGAATCATATTAACAGAACCAAAGATTAACTCTTCGTCTGATAAAGACTCTGCCTGGTTAGCCTGTTTAGGCTGTGCCGTTTGGTGGGACGGTGCCCGTGGCTTTGAAGTAGATGGCATGAAATCTGCCGGAGTCAAAGACAATTTAGGCTTTGATACATACTCATCTTCTCCTGATTCATCTTTCTTCTTTGAATTGCGCTGCCCTTTTGAGGATTTATCTTTTGATGGAGGCTTTACTGCAGCTTTTGTAGAAAACAAAATTGGCTTCTTTAATTGTGTTCGCAAAATGGAATGGGTCCGATTGATTGTCTTTCTGACCATCCAATCATCATATTTTTTCGCAGTTTTGCTTTTGACTTCCTGCCACTCGCCTCCTTCCTCTGGATCTATAGCGGTAATACACACTACATGAGGTGAAGAACCCTTCAATTTGACTTGTCCCAAGTTGACCATCTTTTGCATGAGGTCTTTAAAGACAAAACACTCCTGGATGGGATGCCCCAACATTTGATGAAAGGGACAATAATTGGGATGGTCTTCATCTCCTTTCTTGTTTGGCCTCTTCAACACTGGTAATTGAACCAAATTATTTTCCAGAGCTGAAATGAAGTAACCAGGAACTTGCTCACTTCGGAAAGAGTATGTTTTACTCTTCATATCCTCAAATTGTTTTCGTCGTTGATCTCATTGATCATTTGGACGAAACGGCCTTTGTTGTTGGTGTTCAGGCGGTGGAGTCCTTCGAGAAGATGAAGGTTTTGAAGTAGATGTAGGTACAGGTGCTTGTTTAAGCATAACTATAGCAGTTTCTGCTTTACCCATTCTTCTTCCTGGAGCGGATGGAATTACACGAGATTTAACCTTAGCCTGTACAAGGGAATCTTCAATCTGCTGAGCGATTGAAGTAAGGTCTCGAAACCCTCCTGTGTATTTCACAGGGATCAATGGTGTGCGTAATTCGTCACGCAAATTTACCACACAGATTGGCAACAATTTCTCCTGAGGGAGTTCTAAACTCAAGGAATACGTTAATCCCTTCCAACGAGCAATGAAATCAGAGACTCTTTCATTCTCCCTTTGCTTGCAGTTTGTAAGATCGAAAACTGTCGTTTTTGGCAAAGTTGAGCTAAACTGAAGAAGGAATTTTTGATGAAGATCCTCCCATCCGATGACTGATCGGGATTGCAAGCTTGTATACCAGAAAAAAGATGGTCCTTGCAAGGTTCGCACGAAGCATCTGAGTTTCACTGCTTCTTGCTGCTCTGGAGTTCCCATCATAGGATCACAACAAGACACGTAATGCGTCTAATGTTGTTCAGGGTCGCCTGATCCATTGAAAGTAGGTAAAACAGGGTTTTCAAAACTGGATGGAGGAGAAATTGAATCTACCCATTCAGGGTAAACTTTCTTTTCAGGTTGAACTTGCGCCCGTTTCCCTTCCATAGTTTCTAACCGAGCTGTTAATGACTCAATAGTAGTTATTAACTTTTGAGAAACGTCAGGTTGAACTTGGTTTTGGGTAGGTGCAATGAATGGAGCTTGGACAGACGTGGTGGTTGGTGCTGCAGCTGATGGTAGTGCTGCCAACCGTTGTTGCGTTTGACCCGTAGGATTAGACCTCTGAGGGTGTACTGATAAAGGAGGATATTCCTAATCCATCTCAGTAGTTACAACAAATTCCTTCGGCTGTCGGACTTCAGCATTCTTAAGAAGAAGACTACTCTGAAGTAGTTCTGCATTCAACCTTCTTAATTCTTTCATTTCATCCTCCTATTGTGCAAACCTTTGCTCTAATGAGAGAGATTGACCTCCTTCAGAGGAAGGGTGATAAGTAACCTGATTCTTTACTTTCCCCTTATTGGATCCTTTTCGGAGAGGGGGAAGTGGGTTACTTGAAGAAATACCCAGATTTTGGGTAAGCCTTTGATTACGTGTGCGCACACCTTCTTCATTTAGGTCTGTGTGCACAACTTCTTGAGCAGGAACCTCTTCGTATGATCCCTCTGATTGAGCCTCATCTGGTGAATCAGCAGCAACGACATTGATGACATTAATGGATGCATATTGCATGGAATCCTTTCTATCAGTATTTCTGTGATATTGTCTTCTTCGATGTCCATGATGAGACATGGCATTCCGTTGACTTGATCCCTCAGAAACTTCTTGGAGAACCGTCACTTGGAGAGAATCTCCTGATAGCTTGGATCTTCGTTCCTCTTGAGGCTTATTCCCTAATCGAGAGAATATTGACTTTCTCTGAGGGAGGGATTGAGGATTTGAAAAAGTCCCCAGTCTGGTGAAGGACCCCGGGACACCCTGAGAGGGGAGGGGTGAATCAGGGTGGCAACTTTTTCTTCTTAAAGTTGTGGATCTTGTTCCCACGTTGGCAGGAACTTCTTAAACCTGTATGAAGGATATGATCAGCAATTAAACATTCACATGCAGAGAGATGACACAAAAAATTTTACTTGGTTCACTACTAAGGGCTACGTCCAAGGAGCATATGCCGACAGATTGTCGGTTGTACCTAAATCCACTATGCTTCACTAGCTGCGGATACAAAAGTTCGGGTACAGACACTCTGTCCCAGGCTCACTGCCTTTACATAAGGTTTAGGGATAGCTCACTGCTTCCCTCGGGTCACTCCCGTTGACTCCCCCTGGCTCACTGCCGTTGGTGAAGTCTCACTCAGTTTATAGATGTGAAGGTCTCTTCAATAAATTTGCATTGAATTCTTTGCCTCTGCTTGCATCGAAGTCCGGAAGAGATGCACTAGAACGCAAAGAACCACTGAACTGGATAACCAAAACGTGCAGAAAAACCTTACTGAAAAATATGCGAAACATCAACCATTTGCGCGCAAAATCATCCTATTGCGCGCAACATTTTCTTTTAGCGCGGAAAAATATTTCGCGCAAAAATCCCCTTTTTCGCGCAACTCCAAATATTTCGCGCAAGCTCCTTTACGCGATCCTTTTTCGTGCATCAGACCTCGGATCTTCTCTAAGTCTTCCAACTCCCTGAATTAAGGGGGTCACCTCATATTTATAGGCGACTGAGACCACTGCGCGCAAAAATCCCCTTCGGCGCGGAAAACCTCTCATCTGGCGCGTAATCTTTCGCCCAGCTTAAGTATTTCGCGCACAACCCTTATTTTCCGCGCAGCCCATGCCTTTGCCATTTTTCACCGAACTGATTTCGAAACACTATTTGCGTGAAAAACCGTGATCCCCTATTTCGCGCATCCCGCTGTTTTTCGCGCCTAACATAAGTATTTCGCGTAAGCCTCTAAAATTTCGCGCACCACTTCCTTTTTCTGCGAACCTCCTTTTGCAGACAATCCATGTCTTCATTTTCCGATTTTGAGGCCCAAAAATTTGGCAAACACTGGGAAACAGCACCACCTTCAAAACTGTTGTCTGCTTGAACTGTATGATCACTTTGCTGGAACACATTCGGAACTTCCACTGAGGATTGACAAAAAACACAAACCATACACCAAATCATGCATTGAAGAACATGGTTCCAACATCTGGTGGACTGGGGATGTTCCTGCTGCTTCCGCTCAACTCCTCGAATCCCATTTGTTGACTCTGAGGGTTGGGTTAGAGAAGTCCCCAGTCTGGCAAGCTGGGGTGTCTCTTGACATGCTATGTCTGAGATCTTCTTAAAATCTCTCTTGATCTTGCGAATCTTAGTTCAGAAATTAGCTGGATGCATTAACCTGTATCCACTTTTATCACCTGGTTCAATAGACCGTTGGATGATTTCCGATACTTCTATCATTTGATGACGTGTTTGCTCCAGACGAGAGGCTTGTGCAATATTCTCGCCTGCTTGATGTAGGAGCAATTCAACAACTTGTTCTCTATATACTTGATTTTGAGAGGAACTAGTTGAAGCCTGTTCTTGAGAAAACTTTTGATTATGAACAAAGCCCATTGACTGCGGCTGGCCATGGGCAATAACATTGCATGAGACCATTTTCGGCGGGCTTTGCTAACCGGAAAGCACTGTGAAATGTAGTGCTCCGTGAACACCCCATCCTCTAATATGAACATCAGATGGAGCATTGGAAATTAACTGACTCAATTTTCTTAGTGCGCCAAGGCATGAACGTTGAAGGGTTCTCTGTTGCTTTTCAGCCTTCGGATACCGAGAGACTGATAGAGATGCCAAATCAATCTGACGTTGTAACCCTTCTATTATCTTAAGATGATTTTCATATTCATCGTAAGATAATACCTTCTTCTTTAATTGACAAAGAGTTTTCCATGTGTTGAGACGAATATCATGGATTCCATCATCCGTCAACATCTTTGGAACGTCATACTGGGATTCAGCCAAAGGCCAAAACATGACTGGTACTTCACCTTTTGCCAGTTTTTTCCTCATGTTCAGCATTTCCTCTTTATCATTAAATGAAGATTCTTCTACCTGTTTTGACCAGAGTTGGTGTTTCCTTGTTGCTTCATCGGATTCAACAAGATTGGTAGAGAGATCACTATTCATGCTTGAAGATGAATGACCCCGGGATGGTTCGGAGAATAACCTGAACCCCAGGCTATCTTCTGATGGAGAAAGAGTTTCACCTGCCGATAGTAAAGCATCAGACATGACTGGTTTTACGTTTGTAAGTGCCTCGAGATAGGAGGGCTTTCTCGTCACTACATTTCCTTCTGAAGAATTTTCGAGACAACGTGAATCACTACTGCGGAGAGGACTTTCGCAGCGAAGTTCATCACCATGAGGAGGACCGTCATGATGGGTTACAGCAAAAGATGAAATCTCTTGCTCCTTGGTCTTCTGACCACACAGAGGGTTCCTGTGGCTTTCATCTGAAGAAGAAACTTCAAGATTGACCGAATTTTCATGAAGCAAGTCTTCATGAGGAAGTGTCTGTTGAAGACCTTCAGAATTAATGTTCCTGTTATTGGGAACTGAGGGAGTAGAATCTTGAATTCCGACAGATAAATGTCTGAGGGCTTCAAAAACTCCAGCATCGAGCAAGGCTTGGTTACAGATTGGACTTGGATCTCCTGACTGTGTTGGGCGGATCTTTTTCTTAGATGCCTTCTTACTCGCTTTAGAAACCACTTGATGACGAAAGTGATTTCTCTAAGCAGGTGTATGTGCCTGATCAGGAAATATGGTCAGGTTAGGCTGACTATCTTCACTCAAATCAGGTGTATGTGCCTGACTTGGTTGTCCGTATGATATGGGGGAGTATGCCCCATAACCCTCTTGGACTGGAACAGATGTGTGTGTCTGTTCTGGGGTGAATCGTTGATGTGTCACTCCATTGCTAGGGATAGATTTATGTGTCTGTCCCTGTGATGATGCTGAAGCTGTTATGATATCCTGGAAAGCATCCAGAATATGAGCAGGAATTTGCTTCTGCTCTTTCACCATTGACAAAATATGTTTGGTGACTTTAGCCGCCGGAACGGGGATATACATCCATTCCGGGCTGGGAGTAGGTGTATGTGCCTGCTCCTGTCCTCCTTTTCCTATCAGTGAATCCTGACAATACTCAAGTGTGGAGGCAGACAGTTGAGTCTACCTCCTGTTTGTCGTCGGGACTTTCCGACTGACTTCTCCGTGCGCTACCAAGCGAGACTGTTGGTAGGCTTGATTAGTATTAGCAGGTGTATATGCCTGCTGATTACACTTCACCAAACATGGTTGACGAGATCCATCATATGTAGTCAGACGAGCCTCCTGACTAACTGGTGATGTATAAGCAGGTGTATGTTCCTGCCTATGGTACTCCGCCGGAATTGCCTGGCGGGATTGGCTTGATGCTGCCAGATGAGTCTGCTGGACAGCAGAATTAAAACGGGCAGGTGATTGTGCCTGCTCGTTATTTGCCACCAAGTTATGTTGGTGGACTTCTCCGGAGATGGCAGGGATGAAAACTTGCCTATTGTTAACCGGATTCCATCTCTGGTGGTTCATCTTGCCTGCTCGGGTTCGAGGAACTTGAGCTGAATGCCTGGAGTCGGTACCCTCATCATGTTGAGGGCGCACTACCGCACGAGTTTGGCGGCGATTGTTGATGGGAGCCCTTGAGAAGGACTCCTGTCTTTTTGAAATAAGGTCCTGCGGGACCTGCTCATTCACATCCTCAGAGTAAGGGAGTGAATGGAAATTGCGTTCCGGGGATAATGACCCGAAACGGTTGGAGATGGTAGTCAGCACCGCCTGCTTCTTGATCGCTGGCCGCCGTTGTCCGGACGACCAGGTAGAGTTGTTAACTTGGAGGGCTTGACGAGCGGCCTCCAGAGTTGGGATAGTACCGTTGCGACGGTACTCCTTAACCAGTGCATTAGAAACCCAGCGTTGAAGATGCTGAGTTGGTGATGTCATCCTCAGAGAGGACGACGTTCCAGCAGGAGTAGTAGCATTGGTTTTCACAGCAGCAGACCTCACAGTAGAGGTGTTCACAGCAGCAGTATTCACAGAGCTGAATTTAAGGAAAGCCATTTTGCAGAAGATCTTGAGAAAAGAGTGCCTGTTCTATATAACAGACATAATCAAGATGAATCCGGCCACTGCATCTTTTGGATGAGCACATGTCAATGACTGCTTTTTTGGCCCAAGGGGCCTAACAAATAAGAAGAATATCACTTTAACTTGGTTAAGGATTCACGTCGGGTTCACCATTTTTGTTTCGCACGGATTTCGGGGATGACCTCCTGGACGGGAGATTCAAACATTCCGATCAGTTTCTAGAGGGTTTATTCGTAGAACCGGAAACATCCAATGATTCCACATCCGATTGGACCCACTTTCCAAAGGTAGGCGCTCATTAGCTTGTGAACTAATGAGGCTTAAGAATTTTCATTGGTCGAGAGGATGGGAGGTCGGACTCATCACACCTTTTTGAGGGGAATTATTGTCTACTCCGGGACTCTCTTTATAGATTTATGTTATGTTCGTGAGTCCTTATTACATTACCAAGTATAAAATGTGATTTCCTTTAGTTTTAACAATCAATGATTAAATATGCAAGAAATTTAGAGAATCTTTTATATGTATTCGAGGTTCTTCATCAAATAGAGAATCATCTATATCTGTTTAGAGATTCTTGGTCAATGGTATCCTTCAAAAACATTTATATAAAAGTCTCTTGGTCATTATGATGACCAGGCTGGTTTTAATGCCACTTAGTGGGGCACTTGAAGTTTATCGTCATTCAGAAGTACAGGGATTATTTTAAAGTTGGGATTGAACCCATAAATGGGCTACCTACGTATCCTTTGTTTTGGAAAAGGAATCAGAACCCACGTAGTTCGAGTAATGGAGTATGATGTTTATGATTGATGGTTCAAAGAAGAATGTCATAATTACTTTTACACTCTAAGCTCACGTGAGTCATGCTCGGTGTGAGAAACAAGAGGTATTGGTAAAATTTAGACAATTGTTCCATGAAAGATGAAATCATAAGAAATTGTTTGGGGCTTAGGTATGTATGACTGCCCAGATAGATGAAGGTTCAGGATTCACTTTTAGGGAGAAAATCCAGGAACAGGGTCCATAAAGGTATATGTGCTTTATGGAGATTTGAATACTCTAATCTTGGGGCTTACTCCTAAGGTGGATGCCCATGTTAGGAGGGGACTTATGATTGGATTTTACTCCTGAAAAGGAAACCCAAATCAAGGGTAAATTAGGACTGGTTAAGAGAAATTTAAGGGGGCTTGGGGTTTACTCTTGAAAAGGAAACCCAAGATTATGACTGGGACTTACTCCTAAAAAAGGAGGCCCAGGTTATGACTGAGTCTTATTCCTAAAAGGGAGACCCAGGTTAGGGGACTTGGGGCATCATCCTCATAAGGATGCCCAAGATTATGACTGAGTCTTATTCCTGAAAAGGAGACCTAGGTTAGGGATTAAGGTTTGAGGCTTACTCATGAGAAGGATGCCCAAGTTTGGGAACTTTAAGAATTTGTGGCTTATTCCTGAGGAGGATTTCCAAGTTAAAGATTCTCTCATCTTAAAGGATGAGGTTGAATGAATGAACTCTCTATATTTAGTGACATAACGATATTTAAATCACTAGGTTTTGAGAGATATTCCACAGAATTCCTTTCAGATAAGGAAGTAAAA
Source organism: Viscum album (assembly GCA_963277665.1). Lineage (NCBI taxonomy): Eukaryota > Viridiplantae > Streptophyta > Magnoliopsida > Santalales > Viscaceae > Viscum > Viscum album. Next base: position 1,289,506,165 of record OY728129.1, read on the forward strand.
TCAAGAAATCATGCCATAAATGGCTTTGAAGAGTGTCTTGAAGACTGAATCTTGAAAAGGAAAGGTGTAATGGCTTAAGAGGGGTAAAATGGGCAAGATGGGAACCCAAAAAGGTAGGGGCACGCAAGTCTTGAAAGGTGCGCAAGTCTTCTGTGGGCGCGCAAGTTTTGGTCGCGCAGGTATACCTACGCGACACATGGTGTACTTGCCCGATTTTCAACCAGCATTGAAATATTTGAGCGACTCTTTTTTAAACCCTTTAGAATCCTCTTGAGGTTCTTCCAGAAAAGGGACGCGCAAGTTATATTGAAGGAAATAAATCGGCACACAATTGTTTGATAAGTTTCAACACTTAAGCCTTCCTTCTTCTCTTTAGATCTTCCGTTCTAGGTAAGAAATTACCTTAGAAGTGTTCCGGAAGCTTTGAGAAGAGACTTGGGCGTCGGGAGCTTCAATCCGAGTTTCTGGAAAAAGATCATCCCGAATGGGGGGGCCCACAGGGTCTATTTATAGGCAAAAGAAGACCCCGGGCGGTTACAGGGTGGTTACTACTTAGGTCGCGCAAGTCACCTGCGCGACCAAGGGTGTCGCGCAGGTGTACGTGCGCGACAGTTATAAAACATGCACGGTGCAGTTTCTGTCGATCCTTTGTTCATGCCTTTGTCGATTTTTGATGTTTTTTTCAAAAGTTGAATCACTTTGAGCTCAGATATTCCCTTTTCCGATCTTTAGATTCTGTGAAGAAAGGAGCGTCAACAATTATTCATATTACTATGTTTAATGGCTATATTATAAAAATCACATTTAAATAATTATAAAAATAAACTAATGTTTCATTGAATCATAGTGTTGTGTGTAACACAGTCAATGTTTTTGTTGCATGCAGTGAAAGTGTATCTTTCTTTCTCTTATAAGAAAGATTAACTTGGTGTAGCATGGAATGAAATAAATCCATTGAAATTAATTTATCTAAAATAATGATATTTAAAAATTAGGGTGTCACGTTATACCCCCTTAAAAGGAATTTATCTATTCATATTCATCGATATGATACAAATAAATAAGGATACTTCTACCTAAATATATCCTAAATTTACCATGTAGAATTCCTTAACTCATGGTTTCTATAAAAAAACATTTTCCATGTGAGTGGTATTGGTTCATATAAAATTCTATGAATGTTACAGTTATTCAACTAGTTTTTTATTGAAAGAAATATCATTTTCCAGTGTTATGGTCTCATTGTCCAATAAATAAAAAGGTTCAATAATGTACATCATCATGAGATATAAATTGAAAAAATCGTGGACGTGATAGATATTTTGAGTTAGTTCCAAGTGATAGGACACCATCCTAATATGATAAAGAATTTCAAAGGGTATGATATACCTAGTTCTTAGATTCTATTTATTCTAGTATATCAGAACCATCATCTACATATATATTTATAGAAAAAAAGTCTTTCCAAATTCAAAATATAGATCATGTTGATGGTTATCAGCATAAATTTTATGCCAACTTTGTGCTTCTTTGATATGCTACTAAATTTCTATAACCTTCTCGTCCATTTCATCAGCTATCTTGGATCATGATAGATTTAATTATCCATCGACATCCCAGTACATTTAGGATATATATATGTTTATAAAAAAATTGATTCATAAGGAGCCTCCTAAAAACATAAGTGAAATATATTGTTGTAAGAAAACTCAACAAGAAGAAGGTGGTGATCTAAACCACCTTTGATGTCCAATTAAGAATATCTAAACATATACTCTAGAGTGTGAATTTGTCATTCAGACTAACCTTTTTTCTATGGATTATAAACAATGATGAAACTAAATTCAATAACAGGTTCATTTTCAAGACATCAGATAAACATGAAGGTAAACAGATGATCCTGATCAGATATAATAGAATGTGGTACTCATGGAAAATAGATCACTTACTTAATGTATTTCTGGTAAATCTAGTATAGAGAGAAGTATTATCTGATATAAATGAAGTTCAGTTAAATATTATGTTGATCAAATACCAACCATATAAATTTAAACTATTTAGAGGTTTTGGGGAGTCCAAAAAAATTTATAGTGTTGTTATGTTATTTATGTTTTTGTGTGGGTAACAGATTCCACATCCACAAAAAAATTCTTTCTAACTTAACATTCCCCCATTCTGAGAACCAATATATAGACCCTATGATATCCCTTTTTATCTAATCCCATCATAAGTATTCATTCAGTATCTATGCATCATCGAACACAGAGGATGAAAAGAGAATGATGAACTATGAGTATAATCAACTAACTTACTCAATTATGATATGGAAGGAACTCATATAATGTTCATGATCCTTATCATTCCATCCTAATCAAGGTTAAACTCTATAACATTTTTGACCTTATTTTATTGCTCTCTATTTTTCTTTTATGTCTTTTTAAACATCACTTGGATAGAGAGTTGAACATCTAATTGAGAAAAACAAGATTATTAAACTTCCTTCAAGATTTCAAGATCCATCCATTGAAAATCAATAAATATTGGATTCTTTTTTATCCTCATCATGGATAATATAACATGATCTTATCCACTCAAATCATAAACCAACATTTTCCCTTTCACATGGAGATAGCATATTGATAAGTCGTATTCTTTTATCATCACTACCATCTTCTCTAGAACACTTTCAACACCTTATATGGGAATATATCATTTAGAATTTTATGTTTGGTATATATATCATATTTTCTTCTATAATTATAATGCATCTATATTATCAAAGAAAAATTACCACAACTAACATCATGTCCTATGTTGAGTAATTTTTCACTTAAATACTTTTTTTCTAGAGGAATAGTATATAACCATGTTATTATTTATAATAAAACATACCAATAACTACATGGATGTATAACTATAGAACAAAAAATCCTTATTAACTATTGCATAATGTATGAAAATGTTCACTGGTGAATGTTATCTTTAGCTCCATCAAATTTTCCGCACAATAATCTGTCTAGAGGATCTTGGATGATTTCCATGTTAACTTGATAAAAGGATTAAATATTAATGATACATTCACCCAGAACAATAAATAATATCATGATAAACCAAAAAAAATTGATCTTAATCACCATGTTTGGTCTGGGATAATATTCAATAGCAATTGTCTTTGATGGATCCACTGAAATAACATTTTCTTGGATTATATGACCCACATATGAATCCTTTTTGCAGCAACAATTCACACAGAATAATTTTTTTCATAGATTTAACCCATAATTATTGTATTTAAAGTAACTCTTAAATAGTATTAATTCTCTTCAATTTTCATTTAATTAATAAGAATATCATCTATACAAACTAAACTAAACCAATCATGGTAATATCTGAAGACCCTATTTGTAAAATCCATAAATATAGAAGAGTTATTTGTAATACATAAAGGAATCACTGTAAATTTAAAATTTCCATACGTATATGGATTCCATCTTGGATACATACTCTTTATTGACACTCAATTGACGATATCTAGAAAAATTGTCAATCATTGAAATGTATCGAGCTCCTCATAGTTAATCAAATAAGTAATCAATATAGAGAAGATACATATTCTTTATTGTGATATTCAAAAAATCCATATAATAAATGAAAATTATCATTTACATATCTTTCTATTTCACTAAAAGATTATGTTTACCCAAAGGTGACATAATAGGATGAGAGAATCTCTTATTAAGGTTTTCATGGAGTTTCATATTAAATTACATAATCTTAATTTGTAAAATTCTATAAAGTGTCTATGGTATTGGTTTGGAAGAAGGTATGAGTTCCATCATGAACTAAACTTAATGTTTTGGTTGAAGGATATGAAAATATTTTGGAATGACTACCACATTCTCCCAAACAATAGGATTATCAATGATTTCAATTTTCTCCCAAACTAATTGAGAAAAAAATGCATTATGAATAACAATTAATACTAATACAGTAGATGCAATATCCATAGGATGTTTATAAATATTTTCACATTCATAGAAGATAATAGGCTGGGTTGGAATATTAAACATAAATCCCTTTACCCCAATAACGTTTTTGGGATTTATGATGGAAAATTAAATCCAACCCTAAGATGACATCAAATTAAATGAAAAAAAATAATGATATGATTTCCAGTAATCATTTTCCACAAACATCATCTGACAATAAAACATAGACATGAGATGCATTCATCACACCAATTTGGGTTTGAAATAATAATTCTAAATCTAATGATTTGGGAGGATTCTTAATACCATTATAAAGTACTTTAGATATAAAAGAGTGAATATATACATAATAAAATTAGACATCAATAGTTCTATAGAGGATGGTATGCGTGCCTCTCCTCAAATCATTCTATCACCCCTCATCATAAATAGATTTTTCATGAGATTTTTATTTTTACCTTGGCTCAAGAGGGTTCTTAAATCAATCACAGTCACTAACCCTTGGGTTTGGGAATCGGTTAGCATAATTCCTATTCTCCATACACTTGTAGTGATAAACATGGGGATGTGAATTTTGTGAAGTTTTATCTCCATTCACACTATGAAATTACTTCATCAAATCACAATGGTAATCAAATTTCTGATGAAAATATTTTATAGACATAAAAATTTTATTATAACCGTAATGGAAATTTCATTCATGCATCATTCCACACATAGAGAAAAAATTATATAACATATTCTGATTTTCCTGGTTTTTATATTTTCCATTGAACTCCATCTTCATTGTATGGTCAAATGTTGAGATTTATATGTATCTACAACCAATATTTCAGTAGTTATTTCACATTTCATAATCTATTCAAGGCTATTAAAGTCTTTTTTGGACAAATTCCATATGAGATGTGGAAATAATACAATAAAGAATCATTCAACCTTACCTCCAGGTGGGATAATAATGATATAACTCTACCTCACAATTGATGTGTCATTATCCTCATATGTAATGAGAGATTTATCATATTTTATCTTTAACCTGAGGAATTAATTTTCAATATTCATATGAAATAATATGAGGAATGTACTTAGTGAAAAATAGGTTCTGTAACTCATCAAAATCCTTCTATACAAGTTTATCATGGTCTCTTATATTATTTACTAGAGTTATCCTATGTTCTATGTTTACATATAAATTATAATAATCCAAAATTAATTTATCATGTTTTTATCAATATAGAATGGAGAATATATATTTAGTGGTAATGATCCATTGTTCATCCACATATGGATCAAAAGGCTTGCTAAAATAAGGTGTATTTTTCCTCATAAAAGGCTCCATTGATTTTTTTATTCATTTCCCATTTGAAAGTCTAGAATGATTTTTATAATGAGAAATGTGGGTGAGCATATCAGGGAGATTTTATATTCTATATCTCATTGAAATCAGTTACTTAGTTGAAAAATCATTAAATTTTCCATTTCAGATACTAAAAATTAAAGGGTAAGAAATAGTTATTTTAAAGACCCCGACCCCATTAGCCCAGATCAAATGCCTTGATTTATTACATTAGATTAGATAAAAGACATAAAACCCAAGGGAGAAATCCTTTTTGTAGTTTTATAATACATATTACTAAAAAGTAATTTACATTACATCCTAAATGGAAATATAACAAGTCTATTTCATTTGAAACACAAATAAACTCCATGATAATTCATACAAGTCATTTATAACATACATATTCCCATCACAGAGGAAAATCAGGAATAATAAATGGGTGATTTAAGATTATCATTAAGGGTACATAATACAACAGAATAATAAATAATAAGGCACAATGAATGACTAAAAGAACACAATCCATTAAAATATAATCTTAAGAATAATATTATAGCAATATAATTGGAATAAATATTTCCAAATAAATAATCACATGAAACATAATCATGGATAATTTAATATATAAATAATCACATGATTTATAAAATAATAATATCAGAATCAGGGAATGCATAATTTTTGACTATTTGAAGCATATTATCAAGTCCTTGATAAATACATCTTAAAAAAATGGTTAAGGTATCGACAAAATTCCATTTCTATTGAGTATCATGAGACATAATGATTCATAGATGGGCTATAGTAGGACTCATATATCAATTTATAATTCTGATGAATTCATCATATGAATGGTCTTAATCATAAACATAATATACATATGAAATGTAAATAACTTTCCCCAATTTGTAATCATAATCACTATCCATTCTGAATAGTATATAAAATGATATCCAGATAGAATATCTAGAGTAAAACTTATCATACCCAATTTAATAATATATTTTACGTGATAATCATAATATTTCAACATAAAAAAGAATAAAATTTAACATAGGTGTTAAAATTGATGAAAATAATTACAACGACCCATACTTTACATACATTGTTAATACTTCAAAATTGAAGCACACTTATTACAACATATGACAAAACCACAAAGGACCGTATAGGTATAGTGTCTTTAGAAACTGGGAAACATAAACAACTGGTTCATAAATCTTCTACAGTGTCTCCCATTTATTTCATCATATCTAGGGTCCCTTTAGGCATATTCTACTTAATATCCATCTTCCTGGCCTGGGGAAAAGAAAACATAAAAGGGTGAGCTCAAATGCTCAGCAAGGGCAAATAAAGGAAATAAAAATCATATCATATCTTTTTGAAAATCAAAACCTGCAAAAGAGATCATAATATCTTAACATGGAATAAATCATAGAAGTGAAAATGAGATCCCCATAATCATAACATAAAACATGAAACTTTGTGGCATGCACACATAATCATGGAAAATAATTTCTTGTTAGTCATGACTCATTTCCAAGACTATCTTAGTGGACAAAGTCCCTTTCTGAACCGAGTTCACTCCTCGTTTCAGTCCTGTATCACTGAACCGAAATAACCTTCCGTTCCAGCCATGTCTATCTCATGAGATATAAAATCTTTACCCAATGCATTGGAGGGAGATATAGGTCCCACCCATCTTATAATGAATCCTTTCTTATGTGTGCCACATAATCATAAATCTTACATCATCACATAACCCATGTAATAAAAATGGGATTTTTAAACAACATGACATCATAAAACAATTCATACAAGATAAAGGAATTCATAAAAATAATTCCATCACAACATGATCAAATCAATTTAATAATAGGGATAAAAACAGAACCCTTTATTATCTTAGATGGAAAATAATTTTGATAAAACACTTGAACTCCATTCTTGAGGAAAATATCCTTTCTTCTTCAAAAACATTTTTCCTTTCATAACATGTCATACAACTTTAAAATAAAAGAAGTTGATTAAAAATAAACTTGAAGACTTATAAAGGAAGCTTCTTGGAAATAATGTTTTAAAAATCCATTCATGCCGTATAAGTTAAAAAAAACATTCTTCGTACTTTTGTCGGAAAAGTCAAAAAGTACCTCGTACGAAAAACGACAAAAGATTCCTTTCATACATATTACTAAAAACTCACCGAAGGGTAAAAATGGATTTAAACAATTATAGGTGGATGGAAATAATATTACATATTGATTAAACATGGATGTGGATGATAAAATACACCCCAGTAAATACTTACGAATAAACAATCTCGGATAAAAATGAGATTGTGATATTTCCCTTACCTTAGGTCCAATTTGCCTTGTATGTGTCCGAAGCTCCTCTTCTTTGGAACGCCTCTTTGAATCCTCCACTTAAGGAACTAAGATTGGTCTTTGGAGAAGACCAGGACCTCTAGGATTATTCTAGGGAAGTGGATAGGAGAAAATGGTAGGGGTTGGCCGAGCTTGAGTGCTCAATTTGGTGTGAGGAGGAGGGGGAGGAGGTGCCCTTTTATAAGGGAGGAGAGGGGCACCTTAGGAATATCTCAAAATATTATTTTATATTAAAGTCAAAATCGGTTTATAATGGTTCCAAAGGGTCTTATTTCGAAGATAAAGTGGGGAAGGGTCGAAATCCTATCAACCAATAGGATTTAGACAAGTTTAGGGTATTATTTTAACCTTATCAATTAGATTTAACTCTAAGTTAAATAATTTAACTTTTACCATGTCTTTTTGTTTTCTTTCACTATATGGTTAATACACTTACTATAACATGCGAAAAGAACCCCAAATTGTTTATTATTAAAATATATATCCTTATCTAAGTCATTTGGCCGAACCTTAGATTTTTAGGAATACAATAACAATTAATAATATAATATTTGATTTAAAAACTATTTTGTGTCAATTTTGACACTGTTTGATATATGATTTTTGTGAAAGTCATAAAAGAATTATATGTTCGAACCAAGTTGATTAAATCAACACTAACATATCATAGTAACCTAGAAAATTAGTGGAATTCATAAAAAGTCTTAAATTACATTTATTTTGGTGTTTATAACATCAATTTTGTCAATATTTCATTAATAAGATAATTACTGCATCATCATTGTGTCATAAATAAATTAAATTATTTAAAGTCTAAAAATTACAAATAAAATACCATTATGTAGGAAATCTTCTTATCTTTCTAATGAATATTTATAATCTAAAATCCAACATATATAACCCTATTTAACAATTGGTTTTCTAAAAGATATATGCTTGTGTCATTTTTGTATTCATTTTAACTTAATAAAATAAAGTGTCATTATCACTTACAAGTGGATCAATGGGGTCCCAAAATCGACCCAAAGATGCCCATGGTCGACCATGTATCAACCAATAGGTTTAAGACACGTTTTAGGGTAATTTAATATTATTATAATATTATTTGTTTAACCCTTATTTACCGGATTTACCCTTAACCATGGTAAATAAAATATTTACCGCAATAATTATTCAAAATGTCTAAAAATAAAAGTTACCTATTTACACAATTTGAACATCCTGATTCCAAATATGGAATCCATTTTTCTAAATTCAAAACATAGAAGTGGCAGAAATTAATTTAAAATTAATTCCCGCTGTCAAAACAAAAAGCGTGTTTTTAAGAGATAATAACTATCAAAAGATTGACACTTGTTTATGTTCGGTTTAATTGTAACATTGTGTCCAATGACCAACATTATATTAAGTGGTAAAAATATATTCTAAATATACTTTAAAACCACTCAAATTCATAATTTATCACTATTAAATGTTTTGATTAAAAAAGTTGTTTTTAATTAAAATTTAGTAATTTTCACTATTCATCAAAATATTAAAGTTATCCGAAAAGTACCAAAATTTCACCTTAGGCTAAATTTGATATTCTGAGTCCAAAAATGAAGTCCATTTTGAAAAATAAAATTTATAAAATTTCAAAAAGTGGTTATTACTATTCATAACGGCTAGTTTTAATAGCATATTGTTATTTAGTGAAACTCGGTATTGCGTACGACGAAAGCTATCGAGGAAGGTCGCGATTGCGTGTAAAGCAAGCCAAGCAAGTGTTGTGTAGAAAAAGATTCCTTTGATGATTTATATAACATAAAAGTCTCGGGTGTTACATTCTACCCCCCTTAAAATGAATTTCTCCCTCGAAATTCGTCACTTTGTAACAAACAGATGAGGATACTTCTCCCTCATCATATCCTCAAGCTCCCAAGTAGCTTTTTCAAGTTGGTGGTTCCTCCATAAAACTTTCACCAATCGAGTGGTCTTGTTTCGTAGAACTTTTTCACTACGATCCAGAATCTCTATCGGCTGTTCTTCATAAGAAAGATCTTGCTCCAGCGGTACAACTTCTGAGCTGAGTACATGTGAAGGATCAGGTATGTACTTTCTCAGGAGAGACACATGGAACACATCGTGAACTTGAGAGAGATTCGGTGGAAGCGCCAATCTGTAAGCTACCTTCCCAACACGATCCAGTATTTCGAAAGGACCGATATATCTAGGGCTCAACTTCCCCTTCTTTCCAAATCTCATAACCCTCTTCCAGGGAGATATTTGTAAGAACACTTTATCACCCACTTCAAACTCTAGGTCTTTTCTTCAGTTTTCAGCATAACTTTTCTGTCGATTCTGAGCTGCTCTTATGTGTTGTTGAATAGATCTGACCTTTTCTGCCATTTCATCAACAAGATCAGGTCCTAATATCTTTCTTTCCCCAACTTCATCCCAGCAAGTTGGAGTCCTGCATTTCTTTCCATAGAGAGCTTCATAAGGAGCCATCTGAATACTGGAGTGAAAGCTATTATTATAAGAAAATTCCACCAAAGGTAGGTGTTGATCCCAACCTCCTTTTAAATCCATAGAGCAAGCTCTCAACATATCTTCTAGGGTTTGAATTGTTCTCTCAGACTGACCGTCTGTCTGGGGATGATAAGCAGTGCTGAAACTCAACTCCGTATCCAGAGTATGCTGAAGACTTCGCCAGATCTTCGAGGTAAATCTCGGATCCCGATCAGATATAATAGAAAGTGGTACTCCATGCAATCTTACCACTTCCTTTACATATATCCTGGCAAGCTGATCTAGAGAGAAATCCTCTCTAATAGGAATGAAGTGTGCAGACTTTGTAAGACGATCAACTATGACCCAGATAGCATTATTGCCTTTGGATGTTTTAGGAAGTCCTGTGACAAAGTCCATAGTGATGTTTTCCCATTTCCATTCGGGTATGGGTAATGGTTGTAACATCCCCTTAGACTTCTGTCTCTCAGCTTTAACTTGTTGACAAACCAAGCATCGAGAGACATATTCAGCAACATCTCTTTTCATGCCATCCCACCAGAAGTACTCTTTCAGGTCCCTATACATCTTCGTGCTTCCAGGATGAATAGAGAATGAAGAACTATGAGCCTCATCCAGCAGCTCCTTCTTTAATTCGGGGATGGAAGGAACACAATCCCGATTCCTGAACTTTATTATCCCATCACAATCAAGGTTGAATTCAGGAAAATTTCTCACCTTCTTTTGTAACTCGACATCTTCTTTCTGTGCCTCTTTAATCTTCACATGTATAGATGGTTGAACATTCATTTGAGAAAGATAAGATTTTTCCCCTTCCATTATAATTCCAAGATCCATCCTTTGTAAATCCATAAATATTGGATCTTTTGTGATCCTCATCATGGATAAACTAGCATGGTCTTGTCGACTTAATGCATCTGCCACCTTGTTTGCTTTCCCAGGGTGGTAATGGATTGAGCAGTCATAATCCTTAATCAGCTCCAACCATCTTCTTTGACGCATATTCAACTCCTTTTGTGTGAAAATATATTTTAAACTTTTATGATCAGTATAAATATCACACCTTTCACCATAAAGGTAATGCCTCCAAATCTTTAATGCAAAGATTACCGCAGCCAACTCCAAATCATGTGTTGGGTAATTTTGCTCATGGATTTTCAACTGTCGTGAGGCATAAGCTATCACCATATCATTTTGCATAAGAACACACCCAAATCCCTTCTTGGATGCATCACTGTAGATCACAAACCTTTCTCCACTACAAGGCAGTGTGAGCACAGGTGCACTGGATAACCTTCTTTTCAACTCCTTGAAATTATCTTCACATTCCTCTGTCCAGACAAACTTAACTCCTTTCCGAGTCAACTTGGTGATTGGATTAGATAATCGTGAAAAATCTTTTACAAAACGTCGATAATATCCAGCCAAACCAAGAAAACTTCGGATCTCAGTTACTGTTGTTGGTCTCGACCATCTTTCGATAACCTCTGTTTTTGCTGGATCCACAGATATCCCCTCTTTTGAGATTATGTGACCCAAAAATGCAACTTTTTGAAGCCAAAATTCACACTTGGTAAATTTGGCATAAAGCTTCTCCTTTCTCAGGGTCTTCAATATAATTCTCAAGTGATCTTCATGTTCTTCCTTGCTCTTTGAATAGACAAGAATGTCGTTTATAAAGACTACCACAAATTGATCAAGGTAGTCTCTAAAGACTCTATTCATTAGATCCATGAAGATAGCAGGGGCATTAGTAAGACCAAATGGCATCACTATAAATTCATAGTGTCCATACCTTGTACGGAAAGCCGTCTTTGGTATATCCTCCCTTTTGACCCTTAATTGATGATACCCTGAACGAAGATCAATCTTGGAAAAGTATTGAGCTCCGCGTAGTTGGTCAAACAAGTCATCAATGCGTGGGAGAGGATATTTGTTCTTGATAGTGATCTTGTTAAGTTCTCGATAATCAATGCAGAGTCTCATTGATCCATCTTTCTTCTTAACAAATAGAACAGGTGCTCCCCAAGGTGATGCACTAGGGCGTATGAATCCCTTATCAAGATTCTCTTGGAGTTGCTTCTTCAATTCCTGCAACTCAATTGGGGCCATTCTATAAGGTGTCTTTGAAATAGGCAAAGCACCCGGTACGAGTTCTATTGAAAACTCAACTTCACGATTTGGTGGAAGACCTGGTAATTCCTCCGGAAAGACATCATCAAACTCTCGTACAATGGGCATATTCTTAATCGTAAGTTTCTCTCCAACCATTTGAGATAAATAACCTTCATTTAGTGGAATCATGACCCATAAGATGGAAGGAATTTCCACTGGAAGGTTATGTTCATCCTTGCATTGATAGACGATCGTAGATTGATCTGGAATATGAAATGTGACTTCCCTTCTTTGGCAATTGATATGAGCTCCATGTAGAGAAAGCCAATCCATGCCAAGAATCACATCAAATTCCACTAAAGGAAGGATCACAAGATTTGCAGGAAGCACTTTCCCACAAACTTCGATCGGAGAAGAATTATAAACTTTTGATGCGATTGATGTGCCATTAGGTGTTGTCACAGCTAACTCAACATCTAATTGTTGAGGTAATACGGTGATACCCTTAGAAAATTCTTCAGAAATAAAAGAGTGGGTGGATCCAGAATCAAATAAAACATTTGCTACTTTAGAGTGGATGGTAAGTGTACCTTTCACCACTTCGTTATCGTTCTCCACATCGCTGATAGAAATTGCATGTGAATTTCCTTTGTCTTTAGCCTTAAGATTTTGTTGACGTCGACCGTCATCATCAACCCTTGGATTTGGGCATTGATTGGAATAATGCCCCATCTCCTTGCACTTGAAACATTGAAGTGTAGTAGGTTCATTCTGTGTATCCCTTCCTTTGTTTGCGTCATTAGACATCTTCTTCCCATTATCACGGCATTCAAATGCCTGATGACCTTCCTTTCCACATTTAAAACATTTACTTGTCCCATTAAGACAACTCCCTCCATGTTTCTTTCCACACTTTGAGCATAAGGGAAAGTTCATCTTCTTTTCAGTGTGCTCTTTAGAGTTTCCTTTGAATCCCATCTTCCTCTTCTAATCAAACCCATGTGACTGATGGGTTACTCCAATCTCCATCTCGACTTTGAGAGCACATCGAACGATTTCCTCGTAGCTATTGAAGTCCCTTATGGCTAACGCCCTTCGAAGACTTGGTTTTAAGCCACTAAAGAATCGATCGATCTTACTCTCAGGTTGGATAATAATACCAGATGCGTACCTTGCAAGTCTTGTAAAATTTGCTTCATAGGTACTAACAGATTCATCATCCCTTTGCTTCAGTTCAAGGAACTCTTTCTCTATCATTGTTCGGAGAATACGAGGGAAGTACTTATTGAAAAATAAGTTCTTGAACTCGTCCCATTCCATAGACTCAATTTCATCCCTTTGCCTCGTATTCTTAATAAGATTCCACCATTGATCAGCATCTCCTTCCAAACGATACACTGCTAGGATGACTTTATCATGTTCAGAACATTGAAGAACTGAAAATATCTTTTCAGTTGTACTAATCCATTGTTCAGCAACTAATGGATCAGTATACCCACTGAAAGAAGGTGGACGCTGCCTCATGAAGGATTCAACATAATGTTGCTCCTTCCTTTGCTCGTTTGGAAGTCCTGCATGATTCATATCTTGAGAAAGTTGTGTGAGCATGGCTACAAGATTTTGCATTCCAGCTCCCATATCGTTTGGTTGCTCAGGGGGACAATCATTGCATTGCCCATCACATTCCGCATTAACACGGTTCCTTCGGGTTCCAGCCATTGACTAAAACCAAGAAGAATAGTGTGAGCAACACTAATTATAATAGGAAAACCACATAATTCAAGAATAAAATTTTCATGCTTAAGGTCTTATCCTAGGTTATTCAAGGACATTTCTAAAACACTAATATTGTGTTCTATGCTTAGACTTATCCTTAGGGTTCTTACTAAGGCTTTCACATCCTAGTTTCCAAAGGTTGACTATACCTTTCCTCTGATACCAACTATAGAGACCCATACTTTACATACATTGTTAATACTTCAAAATTGAAGCACACTTATTACAACATATGACAAAACCACAAAGGACCATATAGGTATAGTGTCTTTAGAAACTGGGAAACATAAACAACTGGTTCATAAATCTTCTACAGTGTCTCCCATTTATTTCATCATATCTAGGGTCCCTTTTAGCATATTCTACTTAATATCCATCTTCCTGACCTGGGGAAAAGAAAACATAAAAGGGTGAGCTCAAATGCTCAGCAATGGCAAATAAAGGAAATAAAAATCATATCATATCTTTTTGAAAATCAAAACCTTCAAAAGAGATCATAATATCTTAACATGGAATAAATCATAGAAGTGAAAATGAGATCCCCATAATCATAACATAAAACTTGAAACTTTGTGGCATGCACACATAATCATGGAAAATCATTTCTTGTTAGTCATGACTCATTTCCAAGACTATCTTAGTGGACAAAGTCCCTTTCTGAACCGAGTTCACTCCTCGTTTCAGTCCTGTATCACTGAACCGAAATAACCTTCGGTTCCAGCCATGTCTATCTCATGAGATATAAAATATTTACCCAATGCATTGGAGGGAGATATAGGTCCCACACATCTTATAATGAATCCTTTCTTATGTGTGCCACATAATCATAAATCTTACATCATCACATAACCCATGTAATAAAAATGGGATTCTTAAACAACATGACATCATAAAACAATTCATACAAGATAAAGGAATTCATAAAAATAATTCCATCACAACATGATCAAATCAATTTAATAATAGGGATAAAAACAGAACCCTTTATTATCTTATATGGAAAATAATTTTGATAAAACACTTGAACTCCATTCTTGAGGAAAATATCCTTTCTTCTTCAAAAACATTTTTCCTTTCATAACATGTCATACAACTTTAAAATAAAAGAAGTTGATTAAAAATAAACATGAAAACTTGTAAAGGAAGCTTCTTGGAAATAATGTTTTAAAAATCCATTCATGCCGTATAAGTTAAAAAAAACATTCTTCGTACTTTTGTCGGAAAAGTCAAAAAGTACCTCGTACGAAAGACGACAAAAGATTCCTTTCATACATATTACTAAAAACTCACCGAAGGGTAAAAATGGATTTAAACAATTGTAGGTGGATGGAAATAATATTACATATTGATGAAACATGGATGTGGATGATAAAATACACCCCAGTAAATACTTATGAATAAACAATCTCGGATAAAAATGAGATTGTGATATTTCCCTTACCTTAGGTCCAATTTGCCTTGTATGTGTCCGAAGCTCCTCTTCTTTGGAACGCCTCTTTGAATCCTCCACTTAAGGAACTAAGATTGGTCTTTGGAGAAGACCAGGACCTCTAGGATTATTCTAGGGAAGTGGAGAGGAGAAAATGGCAGGGGTTGGCCGAGCTTGAGTGCTCAATTTGGTGTGAGGAGGAGGGGGAGGAGGTGCCCTTTTATAAGGGAGGAGAGGGGTACCTTAGGAATATCTCAAAATATTATTTTATATTAAAGTAAAAATCGGTTTATAATGGTTCCAAAGGGTCTTATTTCGAAGATAAAGTGGGGAAGGGTCGAAATCCTATCAACCAATAGGATTTAGACAAGTTTAGGGTATTATTTTAACCTTATCAATTAGATTTAACTCTAAGTTAAATAATTTAACTTTTACCATGTCTTTTTGTTTTCTTTCACTATATGGTTAATACACTTACTATAACATGCCAAACGAACCCCAAATTGTTTATTATTAAAATATATATCCTTATCTAAGTCATTTGGCCGAACCTTATATTTTTAGGAATACAATAACAATTAATAATATAATATTTGATTTAAAAACTATTTTGTGTCAATTTTGACACTATTTGATATATGATTTTTGTGAAAGTCATAACAGAATTATATGTTCTAAACAAGTTGATTAAATCAACACTAACATATCATAGTAACCTAGAAAATTAGTTGAATTCATAAAAAGTCTTAAATTACATTTATTTTGGTGTTTATAACATCAATTTTGTCAATATTTCATTAATAAGATAATTACTGCATCATCATTGTGTCATAAATAAATTAAATTATTTAAAGTCTAAAAATTACAAATAAAATACCATTATGTAGGAAATCTTTTTATCTTTCTAATGAATATTTATAATCTAAAATCCAACATATATAACCTTATTTAAAAATTGTTTTTCTAAAAGATATATGCTTGTGTCATTTTTGTATTCATTTTAACTTAATTAAAATAAAGTGTCATTATCACTTACAAGTGGATCAATGGGGTCCCAAAATCGACCCAAAGATGCCCATGGTCGACCATGTATCAACTAATAGGTTTAAGACACGTTTTAGGGTAATTTAATATTATTATAATATTATTTTGTTAACCCTTATTTACCGGATTTACCCTTAACCATGGTAAATAAAATATTTACCGCAGTAATTATTCAAAATGTCTAAAAATAAAAGTTACCTATTTACACAATTTGAACATCCTGATTCCAAATATGGAATCCATTTTTCTAAATTCAAAACACAGAAGTGGCAGAAATTAATTTAAAATTAATTCCCGCTGTCAAAACAAAAAGCGTGTTTTTAAGAGATAATAACTATCAAAAGATTGACATTTGTTTATGTTCGGTTTAATTGTAACATTGTGTCCAATGACCAACATTATATTAAGTGGTAAAAATATATTCTAAATATACTTTAAAACCACTCAAATTCATAATTTATCACTATTAAATGTTTTGATTAAAAAAGTTGTTTTTAATTAAAATTTAGTAATTTTCACTATTCATCAAAATATTAAAGTTATCCGAAAAGTACCAAAATTTGACCTTAGGCTAAATTTGATATTCTGAGTCCAAAAATGAAGTCCATTTTGAAAAATAAAATTTATAAAATTTCAAAAAGTGGTTATTACTATTCATAACGGCTAGTTTTAATAGCATATTGTTATTTAGTGAAACTCGGTATTGCGTACGACGGAAGCTATCGAGGAAGGTCGCGATTGCGTGTAAAGCAAACCAAGCAAGTGTTGTGTAGAAAAATATTCCTTTGATGATTTATATAACATAAAAGTCTCGGGTGTTACAATAATCATGTAAAATAATCAATTAATTGTTTAGAAAAATAAAACATATCTAATTTGAAAAGACGAGTTCTTCATTAAAATTCATTTGTATTTTCCATATTGTTTGTATAAACTGTGAAATGAAAAAATAAATATTTTCATGAAAAAATAGTAATTAATGAGATTAATTGTGTCTTCATAGAGCTTATGGATGGTTCTTGAAAATGGAAAAGAAATCGAGGCGTACCCTTTAAATCAGGATAGCATATCGTGAAAAATGGATAAGGGAACCTTGATAAACATGTATTTATTATAAATGAAAGATGAAATGATATAAAAACAGGGGTTTCAAATGTATACATAGAATTTATAAATATTTTATATAACAAATAAATAATTACATTGTTTTATAGAGGAGTAAATCATATCTCAATTGAAAATAGAGGTTTAAGAGACTTCGTTTCCATGATTTTCAAGGTCAATTTACTTGTTTATAATTAATAAATTAATGTAAAATATATTTTGTTATCAAGAATTATAATTATATTTTATTTATAAAAAATATATATTATATATTGGTCCTATATATTATTTTTATTTTATATATGGGGATGATTTTTTAGAAAGAACATTAATGAAAAATGTTTAGATCATATTGGCGATGTTTTGATCGGAACCAAATAGTTTTGTCTTATTAACTAACATAATTAATATATATATTTCCCAGAATAAAAAATAACTTGTAATATGTATAATAAAATATGTTTGAACTTTAATTATAGTCTTATGACTAGCGATGAATGTTTTAATAGAAAATGAAAATTCATCATCCATGATGTTGGTAAATTGACAGATCACTATGACATTTTCATTTATACAATAAAAGAGATAAAAAATGGAGTATGACGATTGGTATTACAAAAACATGATATAATTATAGGAGATAAATTATTCTTGAGTTTTAATTCCCCTTTGGATAGGGGTGGTGAGAAACAGATAATAAAATAAAATTAATTGAATATAAAATAAAAAAATAAAGAGGATTTTTTACATCTTGAATTATCCCCTTTGAGAACCTCAATAAGGTGATTGGTTTGGTATTTATCGAAGGCTAAAGGATCTTGGAAGTGGGGGAGAGGATTGGGAAGAGTATTTATAAGGATCAAAGCTTATAATGTGTGAGGAGAAATGGGTGGTTGAGGGTTGGTATTTATGACGGAGGAGAAGGGTGTTTTTTGAATAATTTTTCATTTGTTTATTTTTTTGGCACAATACTATTAGTAGTTTGAAAACTATCACAAAATTTATTAAACAAATTAATAAGGGTTGGAAGATATTTTCTAAAATCATCCACACATCACCTATAACTTAATAATTCATATATTTATCAATTATCGTAAAATGTCATATTTTCCTCTTTACAAAAAATTCAAGTATTTTAAAAAAAATACCAAAAAATATCTCTAACTAATTTTTTAATGTTTAAAATTAAAATATTTACTCCATATTATAAATAAAATTTTATGTAATTGAAAATTTATTTTTAATTAAAATCATAATTTACTCAAATAATACAATTCTTAAAATTATAAATTATTTTATGGCCCTCTGAAAATTTATATAAGTTATCATCAAAATATCATAAAATAATATGAATCAAATATGGATATATGCATATATTTTATGAAATTAAATTTTCTTTTAAAAAAATTATTGATTATAAAATTGTAATTAAATATTTATTAGTCACACAAATACCAACACTTAATTAATAACTTTTTAAATATTCATTTACTTAAAGGACAATATAATTATAAAATATGTTCATCTATGAGATGCCTAAATTTTACTTATACAGTCATGGTTTAGGTTACTATTTATTTATCTTGTTACTGTTATTAAGGTTTATAATACTTTTAATATTGTCAAGTTACAATATTATTGGTATACGTTCCTTAACATATAAAAATACTTTCTATTTTATTCATTCATTATTTATAATTTCATTATTTTTCCCCAAATTATTTTATGTGATTTATACTATATGAATGAATTATAAGAAGGGAAGTATCATTGATATAATTGAGATTCGTTATAGTTTTCATATTGAGTAACTACATAATCATGAAAACCCCTTTATAGGTTGTGTAAATAATTAAAAATTATTTAGTATACTACACCATAGTTTTATCTAATGTTTTTCATTGACAAACCATATTTAAATCTTTCATGGTGGTTCATTATGTGTTTCTGAATTCCCAAATCATATCCCATGGGAGTGTCAAATGAGGTGTGCAGCAGGGACCATTATCGTGCACTAGATCATGATCGAGTCTAACTCCATACAATGTTTTCAATGTTGTTACCCCTATATACATCTATTACATATCCAAATCTACATGTAGTATCTATACAAGGATATATTTATAGGGATCCAATCAGTAAACGCTTTACCAAAATTATTGTACATTTTCAGATACTTTTCCTTATATAATAACTTATCCTTGTACACCTCTTTAGCGTTGTCACATAGGTTTTCTCATCCTAGTATCCAAATGATAATTAAAAATAATCTCTGATATGAATTATTGGGGTAATATATTTTTATACATTAAAATTAAATCCTTTATATGGAATACATAGTAAGTCACACAATTGACACATAGAGACAATATTATTATACCTCTTTTTGGAACAGGGAAACATAAACAGTTGAATATAAATGTACTACATTATCTCCTACAAGGATCTTTATGACTATGACCATTATTATACACAATATAAACAATACATATATTTATAAATCAAGGAAAGGAAACATAAAAGGGATTAGATTAGATGCCCATTAATGGTAATAAAGGAGATAAGTAAACATAATCATGAGAAATATTATGTGAGAATGTGATGATGGAATTAGAAGATCATACATAGCCTATTAAATATCATTAACACGAATCATGGCATAAATATTTTTAGTTCATAAAACATGAATCATAAGGGAATTAATAGAATAAGAAATGAATGCATAACATAGGGATGATACATGTAATTGTAGAAGAAACATAAGCATATAAAAGTATTTTCATAGTTATCAAATAATTTTTTCCCAGAAAATAATATTAGAATGGGTTCACTCCCCACACTCTCTTGATTAGAATTGTTCACCCCACTGACCTTTATAGTGAAAAATTCCCTTTACTGCACTGATTTCACTAACCATTCCAACCATATCTATCAAAGGTGATATAAATCTGTACCCAATTCATTTGAGGGAGAAACAAGTCTCATCCATCATATAATGAAATCATATATGTGTGTAGAAAAATATAATAGTAAATGAAATCATAACCCATTAAATGAAATGGGTATCATAAAAATGTCATCATATCATAACCTTTGGAAAAGAGATAGGATTGATAGTCATTTAATCATAGCATATCCTATAAAAAGAAGCTGGTTTCATAAATATATAACCCATGAATGGGAAAAACTTTTCATAAAAATATTACCTATGAAAGCGAAACAAGCTTCATAAATATCATTCCCTCAAAACATAAACCATTAAGAGGATGAATTTGAATGGATAAATAGGGCCATTTCCCAAAGAGGCATGATTAACAAAAAATGATTTCATCATAGAAGAAAAAATTTATAAATATTCTTTTAAAATTATTTCTTTAGTGAAATAACCCTTCTTCTTCAAAAAATAATTTTTAAAATATAAAACAGTTTTGAAAATCTTTTTCTTTAAAATTAGATCTAAAAACATATAATTTATTCTTCTAAACTTGTAAAACAATTTTAAAATATTTTTTCCTTGAAAATGAACTTAATAGTACATAATAATTAATTATTTTGCATTTTTAAACATTATTTTTTGAATAAAATGGATTTCTGACCAAAAAGAGAAATAATGTCAGACCTTCCAAAAACATTTTCTGAATTATATTAAGTACCAAAGAGTGATTTAATGGGAATAATACACAATGAAATCCTAAATAACCATAGGATTAGAAGATTAGTGAGTGTTATTGAGATATGGATCACAATATTTCGTCAATGAGATCATAATCATAAGCAATCCTGATAAACATTGAGATTGTTTTAATAATATCATACAACATGGTTACATGGAATCATACTCATCATGTAAGAAAAGAAAATTACATGAAGGTTAAAATATCATGATGAGAAGTATAATCATAAAATAACATATCAAATGGATATATATACACCTCACAAATAGAGTATAGGTGCATAACAAAACAAGTTCCTAGAAAAAGGAAAATTCATACAAAACTACCTTACTTATTTGGCTTTATTTGAAATATAAAACACCATGAATGATAGATCATAATATATATATATAAATACCCAAATATTTTTATATAAGGATGATATAGTATATTTATGGTTATTATATACACCACACAAAAGAAATTAGGGGAGAATAATTAATAAATGTGATATGTAAAAACTCCTACCATATGTCTAGAATCTCATCATAATGATACAAAAATCACGTATGATAAATATAAAACTACTAAAAAAGATTAGAGAACCATATTTTCATACATAATACCTTATATTTTTTTATTATCATATTATATTACCTATTTATGAATAATTCAATTTTAATGTAACGCATTCTATCACTAACCAACCCTGGTTGACCCTGAACCTGTCACCCGAGCCGGCCCGCGGTAAGGCCCGAGGGGTGATCCCGATCCCCGCGTGGTGGAGACAAGCACCATGGAATCAAAACTAAACAAGAGGTAATGATTTTCCAGTGAAAATAAATAAATTATCTGAAAAAGTAGAATAAAACAAGGAAAATAAATGACACGAAAAAGGAGGAACAACCAACAACACCAACTAACCTGACCATGAACAAAACTCCTCACGACATCCAGAGCCGCTAACCAGTCCACAACCAACCCTCGCCCACAACAAGAAAGAACAAGTCAAACATGCAAAAAAACTAAAAATAGGAAAACACTATAGGCATGCCTATTAAAACTCAGTAGGAATGCCCAACAAACTATTTCCAATGCACTAACTTTAAATAATGTAATTTAATAATTCTAGGTTTGAAATAAATTATACAAAATACGGGTTTCCACACACACTTTCATTTCTAAAAAATGTATCAGTCCATTTCCCTTTTTAATTTAAAAAAAGTTTAATATTTTAAAGGAATAGGTAGATTTCATTTTGAAACATTTTCTGCGAACAATTTAGAAATCCAAACATCAGTTATTAACCAAAATGAATACCACACATAACATACAACACACACCAATGGAAATGGAAAAAGTGGCACACAGGGGCCAGCAACCGAACTAGACCTTTCAGTCGTCTACCACATATAAATAAACACTAATGGAAACATCGGTCGAGCCTAGGAGCTCATGAAGAATCCAGAATGTACTATACATCTGACTCATACTAAAGGTATGCTCTAACTCGATGAGTTCATAACTCCCAAACGCTTGATATATCCCTTTATGGCCTAACCGAGGTGCCCAATCCCCATAGGTGCGCAAGAACGTGCATACCGATGATCGCGGTAATGAGGGGTCACCCTGCCAACATACTTCAACTATAGTAAAATAATATAAAACACAGAAACATTGACCCGGAATAATTTTGATAATTAAAAATTGAAAAAATAACTAGAAACAAACATAAACATTAATTTAAAATAATCAAAACAAGAGACAGAACACACCTCACCTGAACACCAATGCAGGCGAAACAGCGTGAACCCAAATAGCTCTCCTTTAGTGACAGATGCATGTCGCGCGCCCAATTGAGAACAAGGGGCGTAGCTGGTCATGGAAATAGAGGTCGAAGGGCATGAAGATGTCTAGTTCAAAGCTTCCCACACTGGAAGGGCAGCGGCTCCCGCTAGAAGGGTCGGGGAAGGGTGGTGCACACTAGTGGAGTCTACGAGTTGGTTGAGGTGTAAGGGGTCATGGAAAATGCAGAGAAAGCTGGGTGGGTGGCATGTGGATAGAAGGTGCGGCGGGGGTGATGTTCAGGGTAGGAAAGCCATGCGGCCGGTGGCTGGAGTAAGTTCTGTTGTAGGGACAGTCAGAGGTGGTTGTGCCAGATGTATGAGATAGCGTGGGGAGGGTAGTCGGATGCTGACCATTTGGGGGAGTATGTGCTGGATGAATTAGAGTAGTGGGAGGCGACGAGGTCTCTCGGTCGATGCAACAGGGAAGGAGGAGCTGCTGAGGATGGATTCCAGTAGGGCGCTGTGGAGGGCGCGCGACAGGGAGGCCAACCCGGAGGAGAGGGCAGCTCAGATGAGGCCAGGCTGGGGTAGCAAGAGGGTGGCACGAGGTCCTGGATGATCAGGGAGGCAGTTCAAGAATGAGAGCATGGGGTGAAGGCGCAGAGTAGGAGGAGGGTGAGTAGGGCCGACTGGGGAGGGGGAGGTCATGCTAAGCAGAGGCCGGCAGATGGGTGCACCGTCGGGGGTGAGCTAGAGATGACGGAGGGTTGGCGGAGGCCGGTGGAGGGGTGGAAGAGGTCTGGACATGGGTGAGGCAGAGAATCCTAGAGGGGAGTGCATGGGAGGCCTAGCCGCTGGGGCTATCAGCAGGCTGGGACGTAGTAGAGCACCTGCAGTCGAGGCGGCTGCATGTCTGGCAGAGGCGGGCTGCAGGAGCGCAAGAGCACGGGATGTTGGGGGGCCACGCCAGGTAGTACAAGAGTAGGTATACATGAGGGGCGCGGGGCGCAGAGGCCAGGACGCGGGTGAGGTGGGGAAGGCAGGATCAGATACGGGGCGACGAATGGGAGAAGCAGGAGAGAGGGAACCAACGCATGGAAAAAAGAGAAAGAAGAAAAAAAGAAAAGAAAAGTGAAGAAGAAATTAAATAAGATAAAAAATTAAAATTAACAGAAAACTAAAAAAATAAAAATATATTAATAATATTAATAATAATAATATAATAACAAGAACAATAATAATAATAATATAATAACATCAATAATTTAACAATAATAATAATAATAATAATAACCTAACAACAAAATCAAAAATAAAATAATAATAATAATAATAATAATAATAATCAGTCAACCGCACAGTCTCCAGGGCTAAACGCATGGTCGCTACCAGCGGTGCGATGACCACGCACCCAGCCGGACAGATTGCGTAGTGACCGCTAGCAGTGCGGTGACAAAGCTCTAGCCCAAAACCCACAGAAAACATCAAAACCTCAAAAAAATTCAATCCCGGAACAAAAAAAAAACTCTGTTCAAAGGCAAGGGACTGAGAAAATAATAATAAAATGGCCGCTCATAGATGGGGTGGGACAATTATCTCCACCACCGACACTTTTCCCCCCATAAAGTCACCAAGCCAACATTTCAAACAACTTGGGTTCGTGCCCAGACAAAATCATAGAGAACCGAGAGCCTTGGGGTGACCTTTCCCAACAAACTTCACACCCGACCAATTCAAGGAAACCACTGTCCGAGACTCAGGGGATAACTTGAGAGGGTCCTCCCCACCACAAGAATTCACTAATACATAAACCCGTGAAATCTGAAAAAACCACCACCTAGTGGGGGCAACACCATAACTCCCAAACCAAACTCGTTCATTTCCCCACATTTACCGAACAACACTCCTAAGACTTTGACGGAAATATTTCTACTAATCAACCAAGAAACTTGAGAATGATAAATTAACACAACGCCTCCCATCAGTTTCATGAAATGAATGTTCCCCGAACAAACATAGCTGAGGAAAACTCAAAATCATATGTGGTCCGCTTATTCACAGGACCCACACTCTTCAGATAAACCGAACAATTTAGAAATCGCACTAAGTGCAGATAATGCTAATTGGATTGTGTTGGAATGAGCTCATCATGACACCACAATAAGGATGAGATTACGAAAGTGACGAGGATAGAACAAGGAATTTTTTGATATTTCCATCACAATGTTGAAGAATATATTCGGACTGAGGTTCCATACACCCTCGAAAACTCTTTACTGTGCGCGAGCTTCATCCTGAGACCTCTGGCTGGGGTTCTGATGGGTGAAGCATCTCTTACCTCACTGTCAAGAATTTTTATCCTCCGGTTTCCAACTCCATCCTTTAGAACGACACATATTTCAGAACTCTTTCGGGTGGCTCTATTAGTCGCATGGTAGCAAGACATTACAGGGAAGTGACAAGGAAGATTAGAATGCCTGAACCGGCCACACTGATGGAATGCGAGAGAATGGTCCAACAAACTGGGAATCGGTATAGACAAATATCCTTTCCAGACGGGGAACCATCACAAGAGCTGCCCCCCACCAACTACACCTAAGGTTATAATGATGATGAGACATCCCACCATTACTAGTCCAGGACGGAACCCTCTATAAACATTGCGATGGTACAAACCTTAAATACCTTGGGAGTTCCCAACTATTCAAATACACACTCTATTTCTGAACTATACAACTGCCTCTAACAAACTTCTATTACCTCGATAAGCAAGAAAAACACAAAAAGAACTAGGAACCGAGAATAACTCATTAACAACTTTTGGAGGATTTATGGGAGGCATACTGATAACAATAAGAAGAACACCATCGAAACTAGAATCAATCCAAAACTCAATCAATGCAACAACAAAATCCAAATGAAACCGGCCAACAAGCCAAACATATACAAACACGAGCATAAATCACTTCTCAAAATTTGTTATTTCTTTATTATTTTGAAAACATACATATAGAACATTATGAACCATCACATGTGCATTTATTTAATCCTTCTCGCATCATCTATGAACAAGTTCCCCCCATGCACACTTCGTACATACCCACACATGTGTGACCCTCCATTAGGAATTCCAAGGTTCAAACACTTATTTTCCTTACAAAATCCAATCACATACCATGTTTTTCCAAACTAATACATCTTCTCTTTAGAAACCCACTTATGTAATTTCAAAAAATATTTGGAAGAAACAATTTTCCATTTCTAAACCAATTTCACTTTTAACGCAGACTCAAATCAACCGAGACTAAAAAAACAAGCAATAATATTCCACTGGGATGAGGAACTAATGCATATATCTGACCCAGCAACAAGGTGGTGATCCAGGCCCCAAGTATGGCATAACACTAAGAGGACCATAAACCGGGCACTTGGACTCCACATGGGTCACCACCCCATGTGAGGCCGCAAAGTGAACCGATTCTCCTCTATTGTCAGCCTTCAATCAAATGAAACCAAATATAAGAGACTGAAATATCAGACTAACCCTGGTAACTCAGGTCTTGTCATGAGCGGTGGTGTTCTGGAAGCAACGCGTAACCTACCACCTGAGCTCCGGTAGTCCTAATCTCTTTCTTCCAAACATCCCAAATAACAAGGGCCTCCTCTGATACCATTTTGTCATGAACCAATCTGGTTCGACCCTGAACCGGTCACCTGACCCAGCCCATGGCAAGGCCTGAGGGGCGTTCTCGATCCCCATAGGCTGGTGACAAGATGCAAGGAATCAAAACTAAACAAGACCGAATGATTTTCCATGTGAAAATAAATAAAGTAGCGGAAAATGTAGAATAACGCAAGGCAAATAAATTACACGAAAAAGGAGGAACAACCAACAATAGAAAACTAACATGACCATGACCGAAACACCTCACGACCCTGAGAGTCACTCACCAGTCCACAACCAACTCTATCCTATAGCGAGAAAACTCAAGTAAAACCTGAAACAAAACAAAAAACACGAAAACACTATAGGCATGAGTATTAAAACTCAGTTGGCGTTCCCAAAAAACTATTCCCAATTCACTACATTTAAATATTATTTTTTACTAATTCCAGGTTTGATCTAAATTATACAAAATATCTGTTTCCACACACACTTTAATTTATAAAATAGTTATCAGTCCATTGCACTTTTTAATTTAATAACAAGTTTAATGTTTGAAAGGAATAAGTACATTTCATTTTAAAAAAATTTCTCTGAACAATTTATAAATCCAAACATCAGTTATTAAATAAAAGAAAAACCACACATAACACATAACACACACCAAGGGCAATGGAAAAAGTGTCACATAGGGGCCATAAAATGAACTAGAACTCTCAATCGTCTGCCACATACAACTAAACACTAAAGGAAACATGGGTCGAACCTAAGAGCTCATGAACAATCCATAACGTACTATACACTTGACTCATCCTAAAGGAATGCTCTAACTCGATGACATCTTAACACCCTAACCCTCAGTATTGTGCTTCATGGCCTGACAGAGGGGCCCAATCCCCATAGCAGCAACAACTCAGTATTCCCCTGCTATGGGGCCACTAGCCAGTGTGTAATCTAAAATAGTGAAGTAATTGTTCTCAAAAGAGTAACTCACTATTCTAGGTTCCCATGTTAACACATAAAATAAAAAAAGGGGCGATTACACAATGTAAATCAATTAGTCACGATGTACAAACATCACACAAAACTCATGTGATAAAAGTACACAAAAATATCTCCCCTGAGTCACCTCAAAAAGAGTTTTTAAAAAATTATTTATTTTATTAAAGTTCCAACCATGCCTTCACCAATATTAAGTAAAAAATACATTTCTCACGAAAACCCAAAACACTTGATCGTGTTTCAGAAGAAATCATTCATCATTAAAACCAGAAAAACAATTGAAATTCTGTGAATTATGTTTAATGGTGAAACATTCATTCTTTCACTACATGGTATTCGTTCATCAAAAAATATTTTAAGGGTCATGTATAAAATAAATAGCTCATTTTACACCAAGAAATCAATTAAAATAATAATTATCTTATATAATTTTCCATTTATTAAAATTAATAAAATATAAAGCAATTAATAAATTCTATATTTAAAGGTGAGTGCAGTGGGGGACCTTCCACAAATTGGAGCTCAAAGACGACGATGGCGCATACCTAGCCTAGGAGCGCAAGCACGTGCAGACTAATGATCGCGGTAACGCGGGGTTACCCTACCAATGTGCTACAACAAAAGTAAAATAATCTAAATCACAGAAACACTAACCCAGAAAAAACCATACAATTAAACATTGAAAAAATAACTACAAGAAAACAAAAGCATTAATTTAAAATAATCGAAGGAAGAGTTTGAACATACCTCACTTGAACCCCAATGAATTAGAAACAGCGCGAACCCAAACTGCTCACCTTCAATGGTGGACACTCGTCACATGCCCAATTGAGAACAAGGTGTGCGGCTTGTCACGGGAATAGAGGCTGAAGGGCATGTAGATGTCTGGTGCAATGCTACCAACACTGGAATGGAAGCAGCTCTTGATGGAAGGGTCAGGTAAGGGCGGTGCGCACTGGAGGCGTCTGTGAGTTAGTTTAGGTTCAAGGGGGCGTGGACAGGTCGGAGAAAACTGGGAGGGTGGTGTGCGGACAGTAGGTGTGAAAGGGGTGATGTGTAGGGCAGGAGAGTCAAACGGTCGGTGGCTGGAGTAAGGTCGGATGTAGGGGCAGTCAGAGGAGGTTGTACCGGATGCACAGGTTAGCGACGTGAGGGCTGTCAGAAGATGACTGGATGGGGGAGGTCATGCCGGACGAAGCGGAGTGGTGGGAGGTGATGGGGTTGTTCAGGCGATGCAACGGGGTAGGAGGCGCCGCTAGGTATGGATCCCAGTAGGGGGATATGGAGGGCGTGCGGTAGGGTGGCCATCCCAGAGGAGAGGGTGACTAGTATGAGGTCAGAATGGGGTAGAAGGAGGGTCGGGGGGGGGGGGGGGTCCCAGACAAGAAGGGAGGTGGTTCTAGAATGGGAGCGTAGGTTGAAGGTGAAGCGATGGAGGATGGTGAACAAGGTTGGCTGGGGAGGGGAGGTCGTGCTTGGTGGAGGCCAGGAGCCGGGTGCGCCATCAATTGAGAGCCAGAGCGGACGAAGGGATGGAGGAGGCTGGTGGAGGCCTGGAAGAGGTCTAGATGCAGGTGAGGTAGAGAAGGTGTGATGGGAGTGCATGGGAGGCCTGGCCGCTAGGGCATTCGGCAGGCCGGGATGCGACCGAGTGGCTGCAGGCGAGGTGGCTGCATGAGGGGGGGAGGCGGGCCATAGGAGCGCATGAGGTTGGGGAGGCCACACAAGGTGGTAAAGAATGAGGGATGCATGAGGGGCGTAGGGTGAAGAGGACAGGATGCGGGCGTGGCGGATAAGGTAGGAGCAGATGTGGGGTGGCGGAGGGGAGAAGTAGGGGAGAGGGAACAAATGCATGGAAAAAAAGAGAAAAAAGGAAAAAAAAGAAAAGAAAAGTGAAGAAGAAGATAAATAATACAAAATAAAATAAACAGAAAAATTAAATAAATAATAATATATAAATTATGATAATAATAATAATAATCTAATATAAACAATAATCTAATAACAATAATAATATTATTAATAAAAATCTAATAACAAAAACAACAACAACTACTACCACATTAATAATAATAATAATAGTAATAATCGGTCAACCGTGAAGTCTCTAGGACCGAGCGTATAGCCACTATGAGTGGTGTGATGACCATGCACCCACCCAGACCAAATGTGCAGTGACTGATAGTAGTGCAGCGACTACACAGTAGCCCGAAACCCACTAAAAACATCAAAGCTTCAAAAAAATTCAAACCCAGACCCAAACCCAACTCTGTCCAAAGGTTCTAGACAGAGAAAATAATAAAACAATATGTGTCTATGGTCACGGTGTGACAATCCAATGTAAGAACGGGGGCCCTAACATGTGCCTGAATGGGACATCTAACTAATGACATTCCCCACATGCCAACACTTTTCCTTTCCAGTGTGCTTTGTCCTCACTCAAACACACCCTAGAAAACTTTCCCAAAGGACACCCCTCCTGATCACTACTCCAGGCCAATCATTGTTAACTGTGGAGTTCTAATCTGGTAGGCTCATGAAAAGGAATGTGCACATTGTTGAGACGAGTCATATAATTTAGTCATTTAACCTTTTATCATTTGGGGGTGTTACAATCACCCACCCCCCCTTTAGAGCCCAACATCCTTGTTGTGATCCCTACAACTCAACCCAGGAAGTCCACGTCACTTAAGGATGGGTACTAAATCTGATACCAAATATATGAACTGGGCCCCAACCATGTGCCTGAACGGGTCATCTGACTAATTACAATCCCTACATGCCAACACATGTCGTTTCTGATGTTCTTTGTCCTCACTCACACACACTATAGGAAACTTCCCAAAATGTCACCCATCCTGATCACTACAATAGGAAAAGCATGCTTTATTGTGGAGTTCTAATTAGGTAGGCTGCTAAAAAAGAAGGTTGACCTTGTTGACATGAGTTATATCATATAGTCATTTAACCCTTTATCATTTGGGGGTGTTACATTTTCGGTAATATCTTCTTTTTTTCGTTACATGTTTTGACATATAAAAATTGATCCTCATTCTTAGAATATGATGTACATATTTTCATAATGTAGATTAGGATATTAAAATCATATATATATATATATTATTTATAATAAGCTATAAAATATAGAGATTGGAAATTGACTACACCAATCATTTAAACGGTATCATACATACGCATGAAGATTGATTTGGTTTTACTGTCGTATTAAAAGAAATAATGAAAATTGAATTTATTTATAAATTTATAATATCATTACACTTTTATTATTATTATTTAGTAAATAAAATATATTTTCACTGACCAAATATTTTTTATATTTCATATAACTTTCGACTGAATCACTTCACTTTGAGAAGGTGGTAGTCCATATGTCCATAGATGAAGTTATCTTGTATACAGAAAAAGAAAATATTGGAGTTATGCATTATATAATAATTCCTAATGCATAAAAACTCTTAAATATAACATATATCATAAAAAAACTTCCATCATAATCCCTTCTGTAACGCCCCGACACTAGATACCCAGAGCTGGTGCATTATTACATAACTTTGGCCTGGTCACAAAGGATCAAGTCTCGAAAGACAGATTAGTTTAGTATTCTTGGAAACCCTATATATATTCATAAGTCTTACATTACATCATAAGGTAAAAAAACTAAAACAACATGTTGTCTTCATATCCCCTCATACTATCCCTGCAGGACATTCATAAATTACTTCTTCTCATCCAGGGAAAAATAAAACACTGAAAGGGGTGATCTCAGATGCTCAGTAAGGATAACAATATAGCAGAAGATTTCATAGACAAGCAGAAACACTTAAAACAATTTATAACTAAAACAAAAGCCTTTTAATCTTGAACTTCAACATAATATGGAAAAGATAAAATGAAATAATGCCATTTACTTATTCACATGGATATTCTAATAGTCGAACAATCACTTGCAATATCAATAACCACTTTCATAATGATAGAATGCATAATGCCAGAATATCATAACCACATAGCCAAGGCCTCGTGCCAAGACTACAAATAAGATTTTGTCAAGGCCTTGTGCCAGGACACTATTTTGTCTCATGAGGCCTACCGATGCATCGAGGAGCTATATCAGGCTCCAACCTTCACTTATTAAGTCCAATGCATTCCTCATATGAACAGGTTTGAAACATAACATAAACATTCATATTAAAACTAGCATACGAAATGTCAAAACATTATCCAAAAACAATGAATGGTATAAAAATAGAATATCCACAGCCAAAAATAACTCATTCGATACAATATGGATGATTTTATTGTATCATATTAACATCAGTAGATAATAATGACAGATATTGACATAGATGAAAATAATCATCAAAACTATTTGAGAGAAATATCCCCCTTTTTCTTGAAATCATTTAAAGTAACACTATTTGTCAAGAAGCTATTTAAAAATAGATTTTGGAATAAAAGTGTCCCATACCACATTGAAACTTTTAAAAGAAGTTTTAATTTTAAAACATTAATGTCCATATAAATAAATCATTAAAACCATTTTTTTAAAACATGGACATTAATGAAAAAGGTTTAGATGAATAAGTCTTTAAAACATTTACAAATGGTATTTTAGTTAGAGTTTCTAACCAAAAGAGAGACACTTGAATACAAATAATTGAGGTAATAAAAACACTGTAATATCATGAGAATAAAGGAATTCATGATATACTATGTCAAATTACATTATATACACCACATAAAAGGGATTTGGTGTATAACAACAAAGAAGTCTTAATGGAATGTAAATTGAGATGAAATATCTCATAAAGGCCGTATCCTTAGATTAAGGATAAATAAATGACATATTTTTGTGTGAAAAATATAAATACACTAAATATTATTGGATATTCAGTTTAAAACAATCAAAGGACATTCACACATATTCTTGTAAAAACAACACCAATGAATTGGATGTTTATCTCAACAAATCGATATTGAGTAAAAATTACTCTTATCAAGTTCATACAGATGGCCTGATAATTTATCAATGAAGTGATTATGTGTATCAAAATTATATCCACAGAAAGGGTAGTGGAATTTATGACATAATAAAATGAATAGAGATTCTACACATAATCTTGGAGTAAAATAATGAATGAAGTATGCATAAATCCGAATGAGTGGAAATTGAAATTTCAAATTCCCTTATTGATTAGGTAACTTACGAAACATACACCCATGAAAGAAGGATCATACCATGATGATGTAAATATACATAAATTAAATTATATTACACAATGAATACAATCATGGGAAGTACACATACACCACATGCAATAATTAAGTGGTGAACAATGCAATTCTCACGAAATTAAGAGTGAGTTAAGAAACCCCTTACCTTGTAATTTTCCTTGGTTGGGGGTAGGTTAACCTCCTGTATAATGTTGAAATAATTGTTATTAAATTATTCATGAATTATATACATTAGTATGATATCATATATGATCTTTTAACATTTCTTTGTTAACAATATCTTAGAATTATCGTCGTTTTGGGTGTTAACTTACTCGTTTTCATTTATATGTTTTGTTACGTAAGACATGTTTTTCATGGATAGGTTGTATCTTATTCATATCCAGAATGATATAAAGTTCTTAAACATTATTTTTAAATCATCAAATGATAATTATACTTGAATGGATATGATGGAGAATGAATCTCATCGCGTTTATGGAGACGGTAGTCCGTACGTACGCACGAGTGACAATATCATTCTTTTTATATTAAAATAATATATAATTGGATGGTATATCATATATACAGAATCATTATAATGTTATATTTATTATTTAAATGAGTTACACATCATTATTATACCCACCCAAATAATAATATATTGAAGAACAATTACACCACGACGTGGAGACGGTAAGCCGTACGTACGCATGTATGGTGACATGTTATTCAAAGGGTGAATAGAATACTGAATATGGTTGTACCATATTTATAATAACATCAAATTATATATAATATACTGGAGTTATTATTTTATAATGGTAATAACAAAGAAATAATAAGTGGAAGAAGAAAGGAACTTGAAAAGGTGTGGTGAAAACATTACCTCTTCTTCGGGTTCTTTTTTTTGATTTGATCAAAAGGGCTCCTTAGGTTGGCTTTATGATCAAACTAAGGCCTATAGGTTGTAATGAGGGAATTTTAGAGAGTATTTTGGAAGAGGTTGGCCGAACCAAAAGGCTTTGAAGGTGTAAAGAAATGAGAAGGAGAAGTGCCCTTTTATTAGAGGGGTGTGGGCCACCTTTGGAAAAGTTAGAAATATTAATTTATAATAAATTCATATTCGGTTTCTAATGGTTCCAAAGTTTATTATTCAAAGATTAAGGTAGGGATAGGTCTAAATCCATTCAACCAATAGAATTTAGACTGGTTTGGGTCATTATATTAACCTTATCTTTTAGTTTTAACTCTTAGTTAATTAGTTTGACATTTACCATGTCACTTGGTATTTTTATATTATATAGTCAATAAACTTACTATATACATACCAGAGACCCCCAAGTGGTCTTTTAATGATACACCTATCATGATATAAGTCTCTTGGACGATCCTTAGATTTTTAGGAATTTAATATCAATTAATAATATAATATTTGTTTTAAAAACTCTTTTATGTCAATTTTGACACTATTCAATAGTTGATTTTTTTAAAACTCATAAAAAGATTATTACTTCTAAAAAAGATACTTAAATCATTAATAACATGTCATATTAACCTATAAAATTAGATTACTTCATTAAAAGTCTCAAATTATATTAATTTGTGTATTTATAATATCAATTATTTTAATTTTTCACTATTATGGTAATTACTGCATCATCATTGTTTCATAAATAAATTACCTTATTTAATGTCTAAAAATTATAACTAAAATACCATTATGTAGGAAATAGTTTTAGCTTTCTAATGAATATTTTTAGTCGAAAATCCAACATATATAACCCTATGTAAAAAATTTATTTTCTAACAGATATATACTTGTGTCATTTTTGTATTCATTTTAACTTAATTAAAATAAATTGTCCCTATCACTTACAAGTGGCACCATGGGGCCCCGAAATCGACCCAAAGATGCCCATGGTCAGAAATGTATCAACCAATAAGGTTAGGACTCGTTTTAGGGTAATTTTTTTTTAACCCTTATTTACCGGATTTACCTTTTAAGCATGGTAAATAAAATATTTACCGAAGTAAGTATTCAAAATGTATAAAAATAAAAGTTACCTATTTACACAATTTAGACTTCCTGATTACAAATATGGAACCCATTTTTCCAAATTCAATACACAAAAGTTGCAGAAATTAATTTAAAATTAATTCCCGTTGTTAAAACAAAAAGTGTGTTTTTAAGAAATAATTACTATCAAAAGATTGAAAGTTGTTTATGTTCAGTTTAAATGTAAAATTATGTTCAATGACCCAAATTGTATTACATGGTAAAAATATATTTTAAATATAATTTAAAACCACTCAAATTAATAATTTATCACTATTAATTATTTCGATTAAAAAATTTGTTTTTAGTTAAAATATAGTATTTTTTACTATTAACCCAAATATGAAAGTTATCAGAAAGACACCAAAACATTATTGATACTAAATTATTATGTCCCAATTCTAAAGAAGAATTTCATTTTGTGAAATTGAATATATAAAAGTTTCAAATATTGGTTTTAAAAAGGCTTCGCCATTAAAAGGCGGTAAAATTTCATTTTTTGAAAAATACTTCTTTTATCTGAAAAAATGAATTTGTTCATAAATCATGTCTTAGAAACTCATAATATGGATTAAAAGTATAAGGATAATATAATATTTAAAATTTAGTTAATACAATTTATAACCACTTTTGAACGGCTAGTTTGGTAAGTCGTGGTGTACTTGAACTCTGTGTTGCGTACAACACACGCTATTGTATTATTCAAAGAGAAGTGTACCATGGAAGATTGGGGTGTTAAATTTACCCCTCCTTCAATAAATTGCATCCTCGCAATTTTAAAAATTGGGCCTGAGAATGGAATGTCTTGCATCCGAAAAAGAGTCAGTAAAAATATCACTTTAAAAGAAAGAAAGAGCGGTCTAAAGGTCACCCAAGATAACCCATACTAGGATTCCAGGTAGGAAAATATGGATGTGGATGATAAACTAAGTGTCAAGTTCTGATGGAGAGGGATAGAAATCATGATCCGGAGAATGTTAACAATAATAAAACCACAATCTTGTGTTGGAAAAAACGATCATTAGTCTCCTATTAGGAAAAGTAAACGGACAAAATTTTTTGTTTTAAGTTACATTACATAAGGACGAGGAATTCATTTACGATATTGACTATGAATATAAAGATATATAATTACTTTTTAAGTATAGATTCATTCTTTAATAAATTTCCACCACTAACTCATTTTTTTTAAACGATGAGTATTCAAGAAGACTTGGTCACACTAGAAGAGCTAGAATAAACTTCTATAGAATCACATGATCCATGCAGGATAAACTATATATTTTCATTATCATTAGAGATTAATCAAAACCAAAATGGTTAGTATAAGATCTAATGATCCCCTAAAAGGATATTCCTTGAGAGAAATAAACACTAATCTTAATTTATAAAATTAAACCAATAATACCCCAAAGTTAAATAAATACCATTCAATAATCAATTGTCCTTAAAATCCTTCAATATAATCCAAACTAATATTGATATCCAAAACATAGAAGAATTTGATTATGTAGTCTCCCATGTTAAATTGTATCTCCAAATGAAATCAAATACTCTTAAAGTCACATAATTAAAAGTAATTAACCTCATCACATATTCTCTATTATAGGTTAATCATTTCCATAAATAACTCAAATCACTATAAATCCACAATAAAAACGTAGATAAAAATCTACCATTACTCCACAAATGAAACCCCATAGTATTCTATTTTCCTTGGGCATATATTGTTCCCAACAAAGCGAACATATTCCAAATAACATTTATCACTTAATCACCAAATCATTTTCCTATACTATGGGTATTCATTTGATAAGACATAAGATCCTAAATCAAATTATTATTGATCAATAAAATCATTTAACTAAAAATAATAGTCACACTAACCAGGGACTTCACGTAGTCCAGTGGTAGGAGATAAATCGCAATCACACTTTGGTTGTGGGTTCAATTCCAATAGCTTTTTCTGACGCGACGGGTTGTCACACGGTCTATGTGTTGTAATTTTTCAAAAACTATATTTTATAACATTTCCAAAATGAGATAAATTCCTCAAAATAACCATAAAATAATTTAACCACAAATGATATCTCATACCTTGCATTTTCATCCCAAATTATAATAATTTGCAATTTCCTCAAACCCAATGATCATATAAAACCAAATGGTTATTAATAACTATATCCACAAGAGAAAAGATAATTCTTCCATAAATATCATTCTCACATGGAAAACATTAGGGTTACAAATACAAGAGAAAATTATTCCAAAGTCAACCCTTCAACAAGGATCACTAATAATTTTTAAACATTTATCCAACCATTTATTTCCACATAGCTTCTTCTCTGACCAAGAAAATATCCTATAGAATAAGACATTCACTCGGGAAATGTCCAGGTCCCCTACATTTACGGAAAATCACTGTAAATGGATTCTTGGGACCATTTTTATCCTCTTCCATAGTAATCTTCATTTTTCTTCGGCAATTATTAACTTTATGTCCTTCCTTCCCACACGTAAATAATTTCTTTTTCCCATTGAGACACTTTCCTGGGTGTCTCCGTCCACATTTCCTGCATGATGGAAATTGAGGATTTCTTTCTCTATGGTATCCACTACTGGAGCTCTTATCATTCATCACCTTTCTCTTCTTTGTTTAGTCTGGTAATCAGTTAATATATATGTTGTTGATCATATTTTCAGAAAACTGATTTTCCATAAAGACGATATCTTTTACGCCTATAAAAATTCCATTTTTTTCTCATTGCCACCACCGTTCCCACCTTGTATGGAGATTCCCGAAGCTTGACGTACATGGAAATTACATTACTTTTGCGGAATACTTAGTACATAATAAAAACACACACACAAGGATCGTAAAAGTTTAGTGTCTTTGGAAACTCGGAATATAATCTTCTAATCGTGGTGAAAGATCTTCATCATCTCCCATAAAGTTATTCTTTTTTTACCTAAAACCTTTCTTTATATCCTGGGGAAAAGAAAACATAAAAGGGTGAGCTCAAATTCTCAGTAAGGGTAAACAAAAGAAATATCAATCACATCATTTTCATAAGAACAAAACATTTTGGAATTCTTAACCTGCAAAAGAGAGAATAATTTCATAACATGGGATAAATCATAGTAGTGAAATGAAATCCCAATAATCATAACATAAAACATGAAACTTTTTGCCATATACACATAATCATAGAGAATCATATCTTATTAGTCAAGACTCATTTCCAAGACTATCTTAGTTGACAAAGTCCATTTCTGAACCGAGTCACCCTCGTTTCAGTCCTGTTTCACTGAACCGATATAACCTACCATTCCAGCCATGTCTATCTCATGAGATATAAAATCTTTACCAAATGCATTTGAGGGAGATATAGGTCCCACCCATCTCATAATTATACCATTCTTATGTGTGCGACAAAATCATAAACCATACATCATAGCATAACCCATGTAATAATAATGGGATTCTTATACAACATGACATCATAAAACAATTCATATAAGATAAATGAATATAAAAATATTTCCATCACAACATAATCAAATCCATGTAATAATAGGGATAGAAACATAACCCTTTAATATCTTAGATGGAAAATAATTTTGATAAGACACTTGAACTCCATTCTGGATGAAAATATCCTTTCTACTTCAAAACATTTTCCTTTCTTAACATGTCTTACAATTTTAAACTAAAAGAAGTTGATTAAGAATAAACTTGAGAACTTGTAAAGGAATATTCTTGGAAATAATGTTTTAAAAATCCATTCATTCCATATAAGTTAAAAAAACATTCTTCTCGTACTTTTGTCAGAAAAGTCAAAAAAGTACCACGTACGAAAAACGACTAAAGATTTCTTTCATATATTTTACTAAAAACTCACCGAAGGGTAAAATAGGATTTTAACAATTGTAGGTGAATGGAAATAATATTACATATTTAGGAAAAATGGATGTGGATGATAAAATACACCCCAGTAAATACTAAAGTATAAACAATCTCGGATAAAAATGAGATTGTGATATTTCCCTTACCTTAGGTCCGATTTGCTTCGTAAGTGTCCGAACCTCCTATATAATGATTTAAATAATGTCATTGACTTATTAAAGAATCATATTCATTGTTATGATATCATATATGGTTCACTTATGACTTTATATTACTCGTTCTTTTGTAAATTCCATGTTAAAGAAGCGTTTTGGGTAAAATCGTTTCATTTATCGTAGGTGTTTGGACTTGTTGTTCTTGATATTATAATTACTTATATCATGATTGAATTACTTCCAGAATATAAAACATGATTTATATATCATATATATTCAGTATATATTTATATAATAGATAGATAAATGAAATGAAACACACCGTTCATGGAGATGCTAGTCCGTACGTACGCATGAACGCTGTTTTCCTTTCCTTATTGTCTTGAATGGAAGTAAATAGATGACATACATATATATATATATATATATATACATG
The DNA here is from genome assembly GCA_963277665.1 of Viscum album. Classification (NCBI taxonomy): domain Eukaryota; kingdom Viridiplantae; phylum Streptophyta; class Magnoliopsida; order Santalales; family Viscaceae; genus Viscum; species Viscum album. Next base: position 1,289,545,754 of record OY728129.1, read on the forward strand.
AATACAGTAGATTTAACATGTCATATATTTAATTATTATTCATTATATATAGTTTATAATCATTCATTAATGGTTAATGTGGAGAATGAATCTCATCGCGTCGTGGAGACGGTAGTCCGTACGTACTCACGAGCGATGATATCGTTCTCATGATCGTGAACTTGTGTTGAAGTGTATGTATACTATTTCAGTATCAATATCACTTTATAATAATCATATATAGTTACTCATTGCACCATTATACCCATCCAATTAAGGTGATGGAGAAAAATAGATTACACCACGGCGTGGAGACGGTATTCCGTACGTACGCACGCGCGGTGATTTCCTTTTTCCGTAGGATGGATAGAAGGTTAATTAGAGTTGTTTCATATTTATAATAACATATCATTATATAAGAAATACTTATGTTATTACTTTATCATGAAACAACTAAAGAAGAAGAAGTTGAAGAACAAAGAAATTGAAAAAGATCGGTAATGGATATTACCTCTTTTTGACGTGCCTTTTCTTAACCTCCACATAAAGAACTAAGGATGGTATTTTAAGAAGACCTGGACCTCTAGGATGATACTAGGGAAGTGGAGAAGAGATTTTGTCAGGGGATGGACGAGCTTTAAGGCTAAATGTTGTGTAAGGAAGAGAGGGAGGAGGCGCCCTTTTATAAGGGAGGAGAGGGGCACCTTAGGAAAATCTCAAAATATTATTTTATATTAAGGTCAAATTCGGTTTATAATGGTTCCAAAAGGTCTTATTTCGAAGATAAAGTGGGGATGGGTTGCAATACTCTCATCCACTATGATTTATACAAGTTTAGGTTATTATTTTAACCTTATCAATTAGATTTAACTCTAAGTTAAATTATTTAAATTTTACTGTGTATTTTTTTTCTTACACTATATGGTTAATAAACTTACCATAACAAGCAAAACGAACCCCAAGTTGTTTATTATTAATATATATTTCCTTATCTTAGTCATTTGGCCGAACCTTAGATTTTTAGAAAGCAAATAACAATTATTAATATAATATTTGTTTTAAAAACTAATTTATGTCAATTTTGACACTATTTGGTACATGATTTTTATGAAATTCATAACAGAATGATAGGTTTGAACCAAGTTACGTATATCAACAATAACATGTCCTATTAACCTCTAAAAATTAATTTTAGTCATAAAAAGTCTCAAATTACATTTATTTGGGAATTTATAACATCAATTATGTCAATATTTCATTAATAAGACAATTACTGCATCATTTTTGTGTCATAATAAACGATAATTATTTAATCCCTAAAAATTCTAAATAAATTCCTATGATGTAGATAATTTTATTAGATTTATAGAGACTATTAATGTTCTAAGTTTCATGAAGTTTATCACTAAATTAAAATTATTATACTTATAAGATTTAAGAAACTGACATGTTGTCACATTCTTTGGTTTAATAATAATTAAATTATTTTCATGGAAAAAAGTCCATAAAATTAATATAATCCTACCCTTAGGTTATATGGGTCTACTTTTAGCCATCCAATATGATTTTTACAAGTGTTAGGGTAATTTTATAATCTTATATTTATCCTTAATTACCCGATTTACCTTTAACTATAGTAAATAAAATATTTCGTAGTTACTGTTCACAATGCCCAAAAATAAAAAGTAGCTTATTAACATAATTTAGACCCACTGATTCCAAATATGGAATCCATTTTTCCAAATTCAATACACCAAAGATGCAGAAATTAAATTAAAATTAATCCCGTTGTTGAAAGAAAATGGGGTTTTCTTTAAAACATTGCAAAATATTGATTTGATTTAACCTACGAATTCAAGGTAAAATGAATGCTAATGACATACATTATATTGAATGGTAAAAATATATTCTATTTATACTTTAAAACCATTAAATATTATAATTTAACCACATAAGATATTACGATGAAAAAAAGTTGTTTTTAATTAAAATATAGCATGTTTTTACTATTCATTAAAATATGAAAGTTATCGGAAAAATATCAAAACTTTATATAATGTAAATTTTTATATCCTGATTCAAAAGAAGAATTTTATTTTGTCAAATTGAACTTATAAATATTTCAAAAACTAGATTTAAAGTGGGTGCGCCATCAAAAGGAGGCAAAACTGCAATTTTTTAAAAAATACTTATTTTACCCGAAAAATTTATTTTGTTCTTATAACATGTTCTAGAAAATGTGTAGGATGAATAATAATGTTATAAAATTAAAAATTTAGTTAATACTATTCATAACGGCTAGTTCATGACAATATTATAATAATATATTGTTGTTTATTAAAACCCGGTATTGCGTACAACACATGCTATCGATGATGGTCGTGATTGCGTGTAATGCTAGCCAAGTCAGGGTTGCATGTTGTGAAAGAATCCTTCGTTGTTTCTTATAACAAAATCCAACCATATTTCATTTATACATTTAATATATATATATACTCAATGTTGCGTAGAATAACTATTATCAAAATTGTGTGTAACCCGATCCAAGAATAGTGTTGCGTATACTGCAAGCTAATACGGTGTTGCGTATAGCGCAAGGTAATCTTGGTGTAGAAAACAACACAAGACATTAATGAAATTAAAATAATATTTTTCATAAAACCTCGGGGTGTTACATTCTTCCCACCTTAAAATGAATTTCACCCTCGAAATTCGTCGGGGTTATAAATGGTTTACTATTCGATAGTTTCTTTAATAGAAACCCACATTGTAAAAAGGAATACCAAAACCAATCTTTAAAAAAAAGTATGAAACGTAACCGTTACCCAAATAAACTAATCACTGGGTTTCCACATAGGTGAAAATATGGATATGGAAGAGAAATCTAACCATCATGTTCTGATGGAGAGTGGTAGAGAACATGGCTATTGAAAATCCAGTAATCACAAAGCCATAAATTTGTGACGATCTAAGGTACCATCTGATTCATCAGATATAAGAGCACTAGGACAACATTTTTGGTTTTCAAGATCATTTCCCTAAAGATGATGAAATTGGAATTAGAAGAAATACTTTTGTGATTTTGGTATAGTCTCACCGTTTGTCGTTCTTTGGACAATTTCCATTTCATCTCTTAATGAAATGAAGTTGAATTTGTCATTCGTGATGTGTTAGCAGATCATGTGATAGAAGGATGGGTCATTCCATCTGTCTCAAACAAAAGGTTAGAAAAGTTATCAAAAAATACATAAGTCCATCTATAGTGAGATTAATCATATATAGTTCCTAAAATGGACTTATACTTCATATATCATACTTCTTAATAAAACTAGTTTCTACTAAATAGACACTTATTGTAGGCCAGTGGTAGGCGATAAAGGCCAGTCGCACTTCGGTTGTGGGTTCGATTCCCACGGCCTTGTCCGACGCGATGGGTTGTCGCTCGTCCGACATGTTGTCCTTTTTCTAAAACTATATTACTATAACATCCCATCAATAATATCGAAAAAACTTCTATCCTTAAACAATACTAACTTATGTCCAACATAATCCATTCCAATCTTTAGGCTTATCCATAATACTGTAGTCCACTCTCATAGTGAAAACGATTACCAGATATTTAATACCATCGTTGATCCCCATATATCATAAGATATGTTTTGCTGGTCACATTCCAAACATTCAAAGGCCTTAATCATGTATTCTCTTGAATACCCATTGAACCTTAGTGAAAGCATGAATGAAATTAAAAGTTAACACTTTCCACATACCAAAATCATAAAAATTCTATATACTCAAACCATGATATCACTTAGTCCTTATATCAATCATTAGCTCATGAATACTTTCAAACATTTCATTTTCTCCTTATCCCTTTATTATGCGCATATCAGCTACTTTCCAAAATATTTGAATCACTTTTCATGGTTACCGGTACCTTAAAATTATTGAAAAACACAATAGACCAATACATAAATATTTCAATACACCATAAAAGTACCTCAACAACATTATTCTTGAATACCAATACATAAACACTTCAGTCCATTAACTTCAATGATTGTCCTAAAATAAGTCCTTCCTTGATTTAGAAGTAACGTTTTAGGTCAGGGCATTGAGTTGGGTAATGCACATGTTCTCCAAAAATAAGACATTGAACTCCATAATAGCCTGTCACGCTATGACCCTTTTCTCCACACAGATAACATCGATCCCTCCATTTGAGGTATTCCTCAAGGTTCTTCTTCCCTTATTTATAAATCTCAATCTTTCTTTCTTTATGCTCCTCAACATGCGAACATGAAAAATAGTTTATCTTCATCTTCATTCATGAATTAGGCATACCACTAAATTTCACCTTGTTAATCATATATCGCAATGACTGATTCGTCATAATCACAATATCTTTCTCTCTAGGAAATACACAATTTTTTTTCTCATAGTCACCAATTTGTCCATTGGATTCAATGTTAACCAAATTCCTTCTAGTTCCCTCCATTAACTAAAACACAAAAAGAATCTTGTGAGAGGAAAAAATCATGCTAGAGAAAACAACATAGTAAAGGGGGAGTAACCTCAATATCTAACATCATTGGTTAAATTCTAATATCGTTAGTGCAATTCTAGGACTATAACCTATACGTATACTTAACCTTAGAAACATCACTAGACATACCATAGAAATATCTCTAGGGATCTCACTAACGTTTTCGCATCCTAGTTTCCAAAGGTTGACTAATCCTTTCCTCTAATACCAACTGTAGAGACCTGAAGCTTGATGTACATGGACATTACATTACTTTTGCGTAATACTTAGTACATAACAAAAACACACACACACGGATCGTAATAGTTTAGTGTCTTTGGATACTCGGAATATAATCTTCTAATCGTGGTGAAAGATCTTCAACATATCCCATAAAGATCTTCCTTTTTTTACCTAAAACCTTTCTTTATATCCTGGGGAAAAGAAAACATAAAAGGGTTAGCTCAAATGCTCAGTAAGGGTAAACAAAAGAAATATAAATCACATCATTTTCATAAGAACAAAACGTTTTGGAAATCTTAACCTACAAAAGAGAGCATAATTTCATAACATGAGATAAATCAGAGTAGTGAAATGAAATCCCAATAATCATAACATAAAACATGAAACTTTGTGGCATACACACATAATCATAGAGAATCATATCTTATTAGTCAAGACTCATTTTCAAGACTATCTTAGTGGACAAAGTCCATTTCTGAACCGAGTGACCCTCGTTTCAGTCCTGTTTCACTGAACCGGTATAACCTACCATTCCAGCCATGTCTATCTCATGAGATATAAAATCATTACCCAATGCATTTTAGGGTGATATAGGTCCCACCCATCTCATAATTATACCATTCTTATGTGTGCCTTAAAATCATAAACCATTCATCATAGCATAACCCATGTAATAAAAATGGGATTCTTAAACAACCTGACATCATAAAACAATTCATATAAGATAAAGGAATATAAAAATATTTCCATCACAACAAAATCAAATCCATCTAATAATAGGGATATAAATAGAACCCTTTATTATCTTATATGGAAAATACTTTTTATAAAACACTTGAACTCCATTCTTGAGGAAAATATCCTTTCTACTTCAAAACATTTTCCTTTCTTAACATGTCTTACAATTTTAAACTAAAAGAAGTTGATTAAGAATAAACTTGAAAACCTGTAAAGGAGTATTCTTGGAAATAATGTTTTAAAAATCTATTCATGCCGTATAAGTTAGAAAAACATTCTTCTCGTACTTTTGTTGGAAAAGTCAAAAAAGTACCTCGTACGAAAAACAACAAAAGATTCCTTTCATATATTTTACTAAAAACTCACCAAAAGGTAAAATAGGATTTAAAAAATTGTAGATGAATGGAAATAATATTAAATATTGAGGAAACATGGATGTGGATGATAAAATACACCCCAGTAAATACTAAAGTATAAACAATCTCGGAAAAAAATGAGATTGTGATATTTCCCTTACCATAGGTCCGATTTGCTTCATAAGTGTACGAACCTCTTGTATAATGATTCACATAATGTCATTGACTTATTAAAGAATCATATTCATTGTTATGATATCATATATGGTTCAATTAAGACTTTATATTACCCGTTCTTTTGTAAATTCCATGTTAAAGAAGCGTTTTGGGTAAAATCGTTTCATTTATCGTAGGAGTTTGGACTTGTTGTTATTGACATTATTATTACTTATATCATGATTTACTTACTTCCAGAATAAAAAACATTATTTATATATCATATATATTCAGTATATTTATATATATAATAGATAGATAAATGAAATGAAACACAACGTTCATGGAGACGGAAGTCCGTACATACGCATGAACGCTGTTTTCCTTTCCTTATTGTCTTGAATGGAATTAAGTAGATGACATACATATATATATATACATGAATCCAGTAGATTTAACATTTCATATATTTCATTATTATTCATTATATATACTTTATAATCATTCATGAATGGTTAATGTGGAGAATGAATCTCATCGCGTCGTGGAGACGGTAGTCCGTACGTATGCACGAGCGATGATATCGTTCTCATGATCGTGAACTTGTGTTGAAGTGTATGTATAATATTTAAGTATCAATATCACTTTATAATAATCATATATAGTTACTCATTACATCATTATACCCATCCAATTAAGGTGGTGGCGGAAAATAGACTACACCACGGCGTGGAGACGGTATTCCGTACGTACGCACGCGCGGTGATTTCTTTTTTTCCATAGGATGAATAGAAGGTTTATTAGAGTTGTTTAATATTTATAATAACATATAAGTATATAGGAAATACTTATTTTTTTACTTTATCATGAAACAACTAATGAAGAAGAAGTTGAAGAAGAAAGAAATTGAAAAAGATCGATAATGGATATTACCTCTTTTTGACGCACCTTTTCTTAACCTCCACTTAATGAACTAAGGATGGTCTTTTAAGAATACCAGGACCTCTAGGATGATACTAGTGAAGTGGATAAGAGATTATGGCAGGGGCTGGCCGAGCTTGAAGGCTCAAATTTGTGTGAGGAAGAGAGGGAGGAGGTGCCCTTTTATAAGGGAGGAGAGGGGCACCTTAGGAAAATCTCAACATATTATTTTATATTAAGGTCAAATTCGGTTTATAATGGTTCCAAAGGGTCTTATTTCGATGATAAAGTGAGTAGGGGTATAAATACTCTCATACAATAGGATTTAGACAAGTTTAGGTTATTATTTTTACCTTATCAATTAGATTTAACTCTATGTTAAATAATTTAACTTTTACCGTGTCTTTTTGTTTTCTTACACTATATGGTTAATAAACATACCATAACAAGCCAAAAGAACCCCAAGTTGTTTATTAATAATATATATATCCTTATATAAGTCATTTTTGTGAACCATATATTTTTAGAAATTAAATGACAATTAATAATATAATATTTTTTAAAAAAACTACTTTATGTCAATTTTGACACTATTTGGTACATGATTTTTATGAAATTCATAATAGAATTATAATTTCGAACAATGTTACTTATATCAACAATAAAATGTGATAGTAACCTAAAAAATTAATGTAAGTCATAAAAAGTGTCAAATTACATTTATTTGGGCATTTATAACATCAATTATGTCAATATTTCATTAATAAGACAATTACTGCATCATCTTTGTGTCATAATAAATGATAATTATATAATCCCTAAAATTTTTAAATAAATTCCTATGATGTGGATAATTGTAATATATTTTTGGAGACTATTCATGTTCGAAGTTTCATGAAGTTTATCACTAAATTAAAATTATTATACGTATAAGATTTAAGAAAGTTACATGTTGTCACATTCATTGGTTTTAATAATAATTAAATTATTTTCAAGGAAAAAAGTCCATAAAATGAATCTAATCCGACCCTTAGGTTTTATGGGTCTACGTTTAGCCATCCAATAAGATTTTTCCAAGTGTTAGGGTAATTTTATAATCTTATATTTACCCTTAATTACCCGATTTACCTTTAACTATAGTAAATAAAATTTACCGTAGTTACTGTTCACAATGAACAAAAATAAAAAGTAGTTTATTAACATAATTTGGACCCATTGATTCCAAATATGGAATCCATTTTTTCAAATTCAATACTCAAAAGATTCAGAAATTAAATTAAAATTAATCCCGTTGTCGAAAGAAAACAGGTTTTTCTTTAAAACATTGCAAAAGATTGAATTGATTTAACCTACGAATTCAAGGTAAAATCAATGCTAATGACATAAATTATATTAAATGGTAAAACTATATTATATTTATACTTTAAAACCATTCAATATTATAATATAACCACATAAGATATTACGATGAAAAAAAGTCGTTTTTAATTAAAATATAGCGTGTTTTTACTATTCATTACAATATTAAAGTTATCGAAAAAATATCAAACTTTAACTAATGTAAATTTTTATATCCTGATTCAAAATAAGAATTTTATTTTGTCAAATTTAACTTATAAAGATGTCAAAAACTAGATTTAAAGTGGGTGCGCCATCAAAGGGTGACAAAACTGCATTTTTTTTAAAAAATACTTATTTTACCCGAAATATTTATTTTGTTCTTATACCATGTTTAAGAATTGTGTAAGATGAATAATAATGTTATAAAATTCAAAATTTATTTAATACTATTAAAAAATGCTAGTTCATGACAATATTATAATAATATATTGTTGTTTATTAAAACCCGGTATTGCGTACAACACACGCTATCGAGGAAGGCCGTGATTGCGTGTAATGCAAGCCAAGTCAGGGTTGCGTGTTGTGAAAGAATCCTTCGTTTTTTCTTATAACAGAATACAACCATATTTCATTTATACATTGAATATATATAAATATATACTCAATGTTGTGTAGAATAGCTATTATCAAAATTGTGTGTAACACGATCCAAGAATAGTGTTGCGTATACTACAAGCTAATACGGTGTTGCGTATAGCGCAAGGTAAACTTGGTGTAGAATACAACACAAGAAATTAATGAAATTAAAAGAATATTTTTCACAAAATCTTGGGGTGTTACATTGTACATCATTCTCAAAGCCACTATGACTTCCTTGGAATCTAGCCATTGACTAAAACTAGAAAGCATTGTGTGAGTAACAGTAGTCATAAAATCATTTAGAGATTAACATGTCACCATATTCTCAATTTGAAACATATTAGGATTAACCAAGGTCATTTACTCTCATCTTATATATATATTACTCTTAATTGGTTTGTAATGAAAATATAAATTATCATAAGCATATCCCCCAGGAGTGTCGTAACCAAGAGTGCAGCAAGGCCTATTGTCGTGCACCAGTTCTCGTTCGAGTCTAGCTCAAAGCGGTGTATTCGGGTTTTAACCCTAGGCACATATTTTCCAGAGCCGCCTCTACCTGCTCATATCCAGACAGGGATGTATTGCTTAGAAAACTCACAAAATATCTACAATACCAAAATTCTAGGAAGTTATTCCATACTAATCCTCAATGTTCATCTTAGGTCTATGTGCTTTTATCAGAGTTTATATAAATCTAGCTTCCATGGTTTATACTAAAATTCCTATGATACCAACTGTAACACCCCAACCCAAGATTCCCAGAGTCATTGCATTATTACATAACATTGGCATGATCACAAAGGATCAAGTCTTGAAAGACCGATTAGTTTAGTAGTCTTGGAAACACTAGATATATTCATAAGTCTTACATTATATAATAAGGTAAAAAAAACTAAAACAACATCTTGTCTTCATATCCCCTCATACTATCCTTGCAGGTCATTCATAAATTACTTCTTCTCATCCTGGGTAAAATAAAACACTGAAAGGGGTGAGCTCATATTCTTAGTAAGGATAACATTATAGCAGAAGCATTCCTAGATAAGCATAAACACTTAAAATAAATTTATATCTAAAACAAAAGCATTTTAAACTTGAACTTCAGCATAATATGGAAAAGATAAAATGAAATAATGCCATTTACTTATTTACATGGATATTCTACTAGTCGAAAAATAACATGGAATATCAATAACCACTTTCATAATGATGGAATGCATAATGCCAGACTATCATAACCACATAGCCAAGGCCTCATGCCAAGAATACAAATAAGATTTTGTCAAGGCCTTGTGCCAAGACACTATTTTGTCTCATGAGACCTACCAATGCATTGAGGAGCTATAGCGGGCTCCACCCGTCACTTATTAAGGGCAATTCATTCCTCATATGAACGGGTTTGAAACATAACATAAACATTCGTATTAAAACTAGCATAGGAAATGTCAATACTTTCTCCAAAAACCATGAATGGTATAAAAATAGCACATCCACAATCAAACATAACTCATTCGATACAATATGGAAGATTGTATTGTATCATATTAACCTCAATATAGAATAATGAATGATATTGACATAGATGAAAATAATCATCAAAACTATTTGAGAGAAATATCCCCCTTTTCTTGAAATCATTTATAGTCACACTATTTGTCAAGAAGCTATTTAAAAATAGATTTTTGAATCAAAGTGTCCCAGACCACTTTGAAACTTTTAAATTGAGTTTTAATTTTAAAACATTAATGTCCATATAAATAAATCCTTAAAACCATTTTTTAAAACATGGACATTAATGAGAATGATTTAGAAGAATAAGTCTTTAAAAGATTTAAAAATGATATTTTAGTTAGAGTTTCTAACCAAAAGAGAGACACTTGAATAAAAATAATTGAGGTAATAAAAACATTTTAATATCATGATAATAATGTAATTCATGATATACTATGTCAAAGTACATTATATACACCACATAAAAGTGATTTGGTGTATAACAACAAAGAAGTCTCAATGGAATGTAAATTGAGATGAAATCTCTCATGAAGGTCGTATCCTTAGATTAAGGATAAATCAATGACATAGTGTTGTGTGAAAAATTTAAATACACTAAATATGATTGGATATTCAGTGTAAAATAATCAAAGTACATTCACACATATTCTTGTAAAAACAACACCAATGAATTGGATGTTTATCTCAACAAATCGAGATTGAGTAAAAATTAATCTTATCAAGTTCATACCGATGACCAGATAATTTATCAATGGAGTAATTATGTGTATCAAAATTATATCCACATAACGGGTAGTGGAATTTATGGCATAATCAAATGAATAGAGATTCTACACATAATCTTGGAGTAAAATAATCAATGTAGTATGCGTAAAGTCGAATGAGTTGAAATTGAAATTTCAAATTCCCTTATTGATTAGGTAACTTAATAAACACACACCCATGAAAGAATCATCATACCATGATGATGTAAATACCCATAAATTAAAGTATATTAAAAAATGAATACAATCAGGGGCATTACACATACACCACATGCAATAATTAAGTGGTGAACAATGGAATTCTCACGAAATTAAGAGTGAGTTAAGAAACCCCTTACCTTCAAATTTTCCTTGGTTGGGGGTAGTTTAACCTCATGTATAATGTTGAAATAATTGTTATTAAATTATTCATGAATCATATACATTAATATGATATCATATACGATCTTTTATCATTTATTTGTTAATAATATCTTATAATTATCATCGTTTCGGGTGTTAACTTACTCGTTTTCTTTTATATTTTTTGTTACGTAAGCCATGTTTTTCACGGATAGGTTGTATATTATTCACATCCAGAATGATATAATGTTATTAAACATTATTTTTAAATCATAAAATTATAATTATACTTGAATGGATATGATGGAGAATGAATCTCATCGCGTTTGTGGAGACGGTAGTCCGTACGTACGCACGAGCGACAATATCATTCTTTTGATATTAAAATATTATATAATTGGATGGTATATCATATATAAAGAATCATTATCATGTTATATTTATTATTTAAATAAGTTACACATCCTTATTATACCCACCCAAATAATAATATATTGAATAACAATTACACCACGACGTGGAGACGGTAAGTCGTACGTACGCACGTATGGTGACATGTTATTCAAAGGGTGGATAGAATAATGAATATGGTTGTACCATATTTATAATAACATCAAATTATATATAATATAATGGAGTTATTATTTTAGAATGGTAATAACAAAGAAAGAATAAGTGGAAGAAGTAAGGAACTTGAAATGGGGTGGTGAAAACATTACCTATTCTTCGGGTTCTTCCTTTTGATTTGATGAAAAGGGCTCCATAGGTTAGCTTTATGATCCAAAATAAGGCCTCTAGGTTGTAGTGAGGGATGTTGAGAGAGTATTTGGGCAGGGTTTGGCCGAACAAAAAGGCTTTGAAGGTGTGAAGAAATGAGAAGGAGGAGTGCCATTTTATAAGAGGGGTGAGGGGCACCTTTGGAAAAGCTAGAAATATTAATTTATAATAAATTGATATTCGGTTTCTAACGTCAAAAAAGTTGATTATTAAAAGGTTAATGTGGGGATAGGTCGAAATACATTCATCCAATAGAATTTAGATAGGTTTGTTTCATTATATTAACCTTATCTTTTAGTTTATCTCTTAGTTAATTAGTTTGACATTTACCATGTCACTTTGTATTTTTATATTATATAGATAATAAACTTACTATATAAATTCAAGAGACCCCCAAGTGGTCCATTAATAATACACCTATCATGATATAAGTCTCTTGGACGATCCTTAGATTTTTAAGAATTTAATATCAATTAATAATATAATATTTGTTTTAAAAACTCTTTTATATCAATTTTGACACTATTCAATAGTTTATTTTGGTAAAACTCATAACAGAATTATTACTTCTAAACAAGTTAATTAAATCATTAATAACATGTCATAGTAACCTAGAAAATTAGTTTCATTCATTAAAAGTCTAAAATTATATTTATTTGGGTATTTATAATATCAATTATTTTAATTAGTCACTATTATTGTAATACTGCATCATCATTGTGTCATAAATAAATTAAATTATTTAATGTCTAAAAAGTATAACTAAAATACCATTATGTAGGAAATCGTTTTATATTTCTAAGGAATATTTTTAGTCGAAATTCCAACAAATATAACCCTATGTAAAAATTGAGTTTCTAAAAGATATATGCTTGTGTCATTTTTGTATTCATTTTAACTTAATTAAAATAAAGTGTCTCTATCACTTACAAGTGGCACCATGGGGTCCCAAAATCGACAAAAAGATGCCCATGGTCAGAAATGTATCAACCAAAAAGGTTAGGACTTGTTTTAGGGAAATTTTATTTATTTGTTTAACCCTTATTTACTGGATTTACCTTTTAACCATGGTAAATAAAATATTTACCGAAGTAATTATTCAAAATGTCTAAAAATAAAATTTACCTATTTACAAAATTTGGACATACTGATTCCAAATATGGAATCCATTTTTTCAAATTCAATACACAGAAGTGGCAGAAATTAATTGAAAATTAATTCCCGTTGTTAAACAAAAAGTGTGTTTTTTAGAAATAATTACTATCAAAAGACTGACAGTTGTTTATGTTTGGTTTAAATGTAAAATTATGTTCAATGACCCACATTGTATTACATGGTAAAAAAATATTTTAAATATATTTTAAAACCACTCAAATTCGTAATTTATCACTATTAATTATTTCGATTAAAAAAGTTGTTTTCAGTTAAAATATAGTATTTTTCACTATTCACCAAAATATGAAAGTTATCAGAAAGACACCAAAACATTATTGATACTAAATTCTTATGTCCCGATTCTAAAGAAGAATTTCATTTTTTCAAATTGAATATATAAAAGTTTCAAATATTGTTTTTAAAAAGGCTTCTCCATTAAAAGGCGGTAAAATTTAATTTTTTGAAGAATACTTCTTTTATCTGAAAAAAAGAATTTGTTCATAAATATTATCTCATAAACACATAATATGGATTAAAATTATAAGGATAATATAATATTTAAAATTTAGTTAAATATATTCATAACCTCTTTTGAATGGCTTGTTTGGTAAGTCGTGGTGTACTTGAACTCAGTGTTGCGTACAACACACGATATTGTATTATTCAAAGAGAAGTGTACCGTGGAAGATTGGGGTGTTACATCTTCCCATGAGAGGTAGTAATGGGAAAAAAATAAACATAATCCTTATGTGAGGAGGCAGTCCTCTATACACATGAATGGAATGTTCATTAACAATTATATGGAAGCAAACATAATTATATGTTGAATCCTTAAGATAAAAAAAATAAAAAAATATTTATGATACAGATGTTATTGTATAATCATGTAATAATATTAACTGAGGTGGTGAAGAGTGAAAATAAAAGAAAGAATCTCGATGAAGGATGTTACCTCTTCTTTGGGTAACTCCTCATGGATTGAACAAAAGGGATTACTTGGATGAATTTATTCTCAATGATAGGAATGTATGATTAAGGGAGTGTAGTGTCTTGGTGATATGGGAAGAGTTTGGGTAAGCAAATGGATTTTTAGGTGTGCAGAAGTGAGTAGGGTGAGTTCCCTTTTATAATGTAGGAGGAGTAACATTCTTAAAAATATAAAAAGGTAAAAATTATTGGGAGGTCTCAATTACATCAGGTTTGACAGCTTGAATTTTACTTGATATGACTCAGTGTTGTTATAGTTTTAATTATTTCTAGTTTTGATTAAATTTTGATTGGAAAAATTCATGGGGAGTTTTTTGGAATAATTTTGAGAATTTAGAAATAGTGCTGGGAAATGATCGGTTGGTGCACAGTTTTCCAAAATCATGTAACCCATCCCATGAAATAGTGAGAACCAATACTAAGGGTATTCACACAACTACTGCACAGTTTTGAAAACAATGCACCATAAAAGGAGAAATCGTGTACCTCCTCGAAGAGGATCATGGTTAAGGAACACGGTCTCAGGAAGTTGTTCTCCCTGAGTAGTAAACGATGTATACAATTTTAACTATCCTCAAAATTAGATTTTAATTTCATGAACCGCCAATTTCAACCCCCATTCACCCCATCTCAACCCAAAAAAGTCTGTTACATTTTTTGAAGCGCTCAAACATTTTCCAAGCCCTGCCATCTTCCGTTCATGGAAAATTGAAGGGTGTATTGATGATCTCCACCTCCCCTAGTAAGTGGTTCTTCCTATTTATATCTATCTCTATCTTCTACTCCTCTTACAAGATAAAGGAGGGATGTTTATCCGATAATGGATCAATATTTATATATATGTTTTTTAGACATTGATTCATATAAATATTAGATATAGGAATTCAATCTGAATATTGTTCTACGTAGTTATTCCAATTATATTGGGGCTTTCCATTGGAGAGAATTCTTCATCACCATTCTTAAGGTTAGT
Organism: Viscum album; assembly: GCA_963277665.1. Taxonomy (NCBI): domain Eukaryota; kingdom Viridiplantae; phylum Streptophyta; class Magnoliopsida; order Santalales; family Viscaceae; genus Viscum; species Viscum album. The sequence continues at coordinate 1,289,561,165 of OY728129.1, forward strand.
GGTCTAAAATAAGATTCCAATTTTTTTATTACCAATTACATGTATGTGATAACAAAATTTATATAGTTTATTTATAAATTTTAATTCCATATCAAATTAGTTAATTGGATAAATTAATTAATTGAAGAATTTTGGATTGCATAGAATATTTGAAATTATGGAATATAGATAATTAATTGATGATTTAATTACCAATGTACTGAATTTAGAAATTGGGGATAAGTAATTGTTTATTTACATATAAAATTATAGAATTTCAAATAAAGAAAATTTAATTGGTGAATAAATTGTCAGATTATGATTTTTTGAAATAGTTAATTAATTTTTGTTTTGACTAAAAAATAGATATAATTAATTAATTTTCAAAATAATTAATAGTAATTGGTAGGATCATGAGACTGTGGTGGGGAAAAATATTTATAGAATTAATTATTGGGGATTATAATGATTATTTAATTAAATGAACTAGAATAATTAATTATGGAATTAATTATAGGATATTTTCATTATTAGAGATAATTAATTATAGAATTAATAATTGGATGATGATGTATTGAATTGAGATAATTAATGGTAGATTAATTTTTAGATATTGATGTCATGAATTGAGATGAATAATGTTTGATTATTTATGAGATATTGATGTCATAAATTGAGATAATTAATGGTATATTAATTATGAGATATTGATTTCAAGAATTGAAATAATTAATGGCAGATTAATTCTGAGATATTGATGTCATAAATGGAGACAATTAATGAATTATTAATTATGAGATATTAACATCAAATATTGAGATAAATAATGGTATATTAGTTCGGCAATATATTTTTTAGGAATAAAGATTATTAATTATGGAATTAATTATAGGATATAATTTTTCTTATTATTTGAGATAATTAATTGGTGAATTAATTATGAGATATGAAAATTGTGGGTATGATTATTTATTTACTAAATTATATAATGGGATAAAATAAATTATGAATTAGTTAATGTGAGTAATGGGATTTTTTAATTTTTGAACTAAATAATGGGATTAAAGTGATTAATTAATTAATTAATTAATTGATGTGAGACATTTGATTATTTATCTATTGATTTAAATAAATGGATTGATGTGATTAATTAATTGATCAATTAATTAATAGATGTATTGTATTTAATTTAATGTGTATTAATTAATGAAATTTATGTGAACAATTAATTGATGAGTTAACTGAAGATATTGTTAGTGATTAATTAATTATTTAAATAATTAATTGTAATTTTTTGGGTTATGTAATCTAATGAGGTAGATTGAATAATTTTCAAATTCATTAATGTCTATTATTGAGTTAATTCAATTAAATGAGTTAAATTAATTAATCGGAAGATTAATTATTGTGTATTTTTGTGTTAATGGAATTTTAAGAGTTATATTAATTAATTGAAAAATTAATTAATGGGGAATTTTGTGTTGTTTCAATCAATAGGTAATTAATTCATGAAATAATTACGATATGTTGGTATTTCTAAATGGAGATAATTAAATGTGGAATTCATTTTGAAATATTGAGTTTGTGAATGAGATAATTAATGGTGGGATAAATTATAGGATTTTGATATTATTGATATTGATCAATCAATTGATTAATTAATTTAAGTTGTTGGAATACTTAATAAATAAGGGGAATTAATAAAAGGGAATTTATGTGATATGATAATTGTTGAATTAGTAATGTAATTGGTGTGATTAGTTTATTATTAAATTGAATAAAATAATTTCTATGAATAATTAATTGTTTAATTGATTAACATATTTTATTTGATTAATTAATTGATAAATTAATTGATACTATTGATCTTAATTTATAATGATTTAATTAACTATATTATGTGATGTGATTAGTTATTCATTTAATTAACTAGTGTAATTGACAAGGTTAACCTATCAGGGAATTAACTTGAGAAATTGATTTGATTAATTAATAGATCATTTAAATAATTTTTTTGAAGTGATTTATTTATTCTTGAGTCAACTAATGGATTTTTTTTGATTAACTAGTTTTTGATTTTGTAATTGAATTAGTATTAATGATTAATTGTTGAATTAATTATGTGATTAAATCAATGGTAAAATTTTCATTCATATAAGTGAAATAAATAATGGTATCATGCTCATTCAATTGAGTGATTTAATAAATGGTAATATGGTCATTCATTTGTGTTAAATTATGTATGGAAACATGGTCATTAAATTATGTGATTTAATAATTGGTTACGTGGTCATTCATATGTGAAATAAGAATGGTAACATGGATATTTAGACATGTGGTATCCCCCAGGGACAATTCAAATTCTAGAACACTAATAAGTAGGTATTGAGGCATGGGTGTCTATGGGATCTAGATGTTTTATGTGGATAAATAGAGAATATTCAATAATGGAACAAACAAAATATTTATTCATTATACTCATTATTATTAGAATTTTGTTCACTATTATATTTTTGGATATTTTTTTAGACCCCATTGGTGGTGGCATACTGAGTGGTACTCACACCCTACTCATGATGCCTTATGGTACCCAGATAGACCTCATGTTTTCAAGACATGTTATAGGAAAATACTATCTATTACATAGCTGATTTGAGATGAATCATTCATGAGGGAACATGATGTGGATCATGAATTTATTGGGATTTGTAATTGTATTTAATTTTGTGCTTTCATTTGAAAAATTACATCAACATTAGCGTGTAATATTTATTGTTTAGTTTTGACCATGTACATAATGTATTGGATTGGATGATATATTCGAATTTTTTATTATCAAATATTTATATTATTAATTATTTATTTCTGATGATGTATTAATATCAAAAATATAAAAAAGCGGGTATAGTCTCCCCACGATCGACTCATTTGAACATTATTTCTAGCCAGTAGCCTCTAGCATATGGGGTGGTACACATTAGGTGATGTGACAAACAAAATTGGGGAATCAGTATGTGGTACCCTGGTCAGGACATTACAATGTGGTATTAGATACATTTTTTCATTTCTATTTCATGGGTCTTGCTATTTAGGAAAGTTATATAGGAGACTAGGAAGAGTTGAGAAATGGTTATGATCTCATTCATGGGATTATTTACCCTATTTATGGGAGAGAACACAAGTTCATAGAGCAAGATTTTTGTTATGGTTGTCTTCTATTAAAGTTGAATGTTATTTCACCTTTGGTTATATAGTAGTTTTGTGATGTGATATTTTATGAAATTTTTTGATATGGAATCATAGAGCTTAGAGTAATGGGAGTTTAGTCTTCTTGTATCATTCTAGGAACTCTGGATTATTTTGTGAACATTCATCATTTTAGGCACGGATGGTAAAACAGGTTTTGGGTAAGTTGTAAAACTTAATGTATTTTTTATTTCTTGTGTAATTGAAATGAAAAGGGTTCCTAAAATGATATTGAGAATGATTTTAAAATAATTCATCATGATAATAATAAGATGTCTAAATGATATACTTGTATAATGATATGTGTATAACATTATTAACTAGGATGTAGGTGTAGTGTGGTTAAGTGTAGTTATAGTTCATGAGTTATGAACGAATGGAGGAAAATGGGGGAATACATGTTTGGTTTTTTTGTAATTGCCTCTTCCAAATTGAGTCTATTTTTTGAAATGATAATATTTTTTCTTGATTAATTGTATATTGAAGTGGGTAGATTGGGTAGTGAGAATTCCCTTTTTTTGAAAACTTGGTTGTGGGTTGTGAAAGGGATATTTTTGTTATGGACCAGTGTGTTGAGATATTGGTGGGAAAGGATGCACATGACTTTCCATAGATTATAGTGTTTCCATATGGGAATAACACATCATTAACAGATGATTTATAGTGGTCTTAACTAATTAAATCTATGAATAATTTTAATTAGTGATGATCATTTCCCCTAAATTTATATCATCTCACGTATGCTATGAAATATCAGACGTTACACGTAGCTACCTGAATTTGTTTTTGTTGGATATGGGGACACTGGGAGGTTGTTCTTGTGAAGTGGTATATATGTAGAGTATGATGGTTTGAATAATTCCATCAAAAGTTTATGTATAAGGTTATTAGGATGGACAAGAGGTCGATGCATACAATGGTGGTTGAGTTGCATAACAAGGGGGTTAACGATGCTGAAATTTCATGGAGCGATGTGTGAATAGAATATGAAAATATAAAGACCTTGGGTTAGAAGTAGTGAAATTGGAATGATAATAAGGAAACTATAAGGTGAATATTTAAATTCCTTAGTGAATGACCAAAAGGTCCCTATAGGTTATGTCTGTATACACTTTCTAGGCTGTTTTTGATGTGAAGGATATGTTCTAATTTAGGGTGTTTTTCCTGAAGGATCATGACAAATAGAATACAAGTTAGTGCTATGTTACCCAACATTTTTGAATCATAATTTTATAAATTTATTGGAGTACATCTCGAGGATGAGCTGTTATATGTTGGGGAGGTTTTGAGAACCCTTCTTTTCCAAGATAATACTTCATATTGTTTTTAGTTACAATTATTTATTTTTTTGAGTGTATTTTGTTTGGGAAAATTATTTAGGAGTTTTGGGGTGAAATTTGAGAATTTAGTAAAAATTTGGACACTTAACTATTGGGGTAGGTTTTTCTCAAAAAATGCACCACAATCCAGGTAACTGTGGGAACCAAGGCCGAGGGGATTTAGACATATGGCATTGTTTTTGGAAAAACATTCTCCCTTAAAAAATGAAATTGTGCACCCAATAAATAGGTTCATAGTTAAGGGGGATAGTTTGAAGAAAATGTATGCCCCAAGAAATAAACCATTCATGTGGTTTTAATTAATCCATCAATTAGATTTTAATTTTTGGGATGATATATTTTAACACCCATTTGCCCCTAAATCGACCCAAAAAAGCATTAATGATTTTACAGGCTCTTGGATAGATTCCATGACCTCCTGACCTTCGTTCTTGATGAATCAATGGGTGGATTGAGGATCTACACCACCTTGGCTTAGTGGTTCTTCCCACTAATATCTCTCTCTATGTTTCACTATTCTACCTAGATAAGAGGGTGATGTTTATCCGCTGTTAGATATATATTTAGATCTTGGTTTTTTAGATAATTATTTATTGTAGTTTTGGATAAAGGAATTGAACAAAAATATTGTTCTACGTCATAATTCTGCAAAAAATGTTGCTTTCTATCAGAGAGAATTCTTCATCACTATGCTTGAGGAAGGTGGTCTAAAATTCAAATCCCAGAGTCATTAATATCAATTAAATTCATTTTATTGTATATTTTCTAGAGTTCATTTAGTGATTAGAATTTCAAATTGAATTAATTAATGTGGTCAATTAATTAATTGAGGAATTGGGGATTTGATTGAGTAATTTAAATTTTCGAATATCGATAATTAATTGGCGAATTAATTATCATCATATTGAATTGGAAAATTGGGGGTAAATATTGTTGAGTTAGTTATAGATTTTTTTAATTTTGAAATGAAATTAATTAATTAGTGACCTAATAATTATATTTTGAGTTTGTGAAATGCTTAAGTAATTGTTGAATTTATTAATTTCGGAGATGTGTTGAATTAATCTTTATATTAACTAATGGGAATGGTTGAGATCATTGGATAATGGTTGGGATAATTAATTTAAAATTAAATCTTGGATATTATTATGATTATTGAATTGAATTAGATAGAATAATTAATTTTTGAATTAGTAATTATATATTATTATTATTGTTAGTTTTAATCAATTAGAAAATTATTTATGGTATGATGATATATTGAATTTAGATACTTAATATTAGATTAATAATGACATATTGAAGTCATGAATTGAGATAATTAATGGTATATTAATTATGATATAACTATGTCCTAAATTGAGTAATTAATGGTTGATAAATTAAAAAATATTAATATCATTGATTGAGATATCTAATTGTAGATTAGTTATATAATATTAATATTATTAACAGAGATAATTACTTTTTTAATTAATTATACGATATTAAATTTATCATTTAATATTATTAATTGGTTAATTGATAATGGGATATAGAAATTGTGGGTATGATTATTATTTTTAAATTAATGAATTGTATTAATTAACCGATGAAGTAATTAGTGTGATTAGTATGATTATTTAATTTTTTAATTAAAAAACAGGATTGAGGGGATTAATTAATTGATTAAATAAATGATTTGAGTTAGGTGATTATTTAATTATCGAATTAAATAATGGGATTGATGAGATTAATTATCTAATGAGTTAATTGATGGAAGTATTGTGATTTATTACTCTTGAATTAATTAATTCAATTGATGTAAATATTTAATTTGGAAATTAATTTAATTTTTTATAGGTGATTAATTAATTAAAGAATTAATTAATGGGGATTTGTGTGTTAATACAATTGAATTAGTCAGAATATGAAATTGAATAATTAATTAATTAAGATTTTTGTGATAATGTAATTTATTATGTTATTTTAATTAATTTTATAATTTTTTATTTGGATTGTTGAGTAAAACTAATTGGATGTAATAGATTAATTAATTAGAAAATTAATTAATTAGGATTATTGTGGTATTACAATTGATAAATAAATAATTGATGATTTATTTATGAGATATTAATATTTCAGAATTGAGATAATTAGTTGTGGAATTAATTTTTAAATATATAGATTGTGGTTGAGATAAATAAGTGTGAGATTTATTATGGTATATTGATATTTTGGATTTTTATTAATTAATTGATGAATTAATTAATGTGATTGAAATAATTATTTAATTGGGATAATTAATTATGGGGATTTATGTGACATGATAATTGATGAATTATTAATGTAATTGGTTTGATTAGTTAATTTTTGAATTGACTAATAACTTATGTGGTTAATTAATTGTTGAACTGATAAATATATTTTACCCGATTGATTAATTGTTAAATTAATTAATACTAATGATGTGATTAGTTAATTGTTGAATTAAGTTGAGTAATTGATGTGATTAGTTTATTTTTTAAATAACATTGGTAATTGATGTGATTAGTTAATTGTGGAATTAAAAAGATAAATTTATGTGATTAATTATTAATTTAATTAATTAATTTTACTTATGTGAATACTTATTTTTTATTTAACTAACATAATTTTTGTTTTTAACAAATTGATGAATTGGTAATAACATTATTAGGGATAATTAACTATTGAATTAATTGTGTGATTTATGTAATGGTGACATTGTCATATACTTTTGTGAAATAAAGAATGCTATCATGGTCATCCAATTGTGTTATTTAATGAAAGATCACATGGTCATTATTTTTTTGTCAACTACTTAATGCCAACATGGTTATTCAATTTTTTGATTAAATGAATGGTAACATGGTCATTCCTTTGTGTTTTGTAAATAATGTTATCAAGGTCATTCAATTGTGTTATTTATAGAATGGTAACATGGTCATTCATTTGTGTGAAATAAAAAATTGTCACATTGTAATTAAATTGTGTGATTTATTTAATGGTAACACGATCCTCCATTTATGAAATAATAATTGTAACATAAATATTTCGACTTGTGGTATCCAATAGAGATAATTCAGATTACTTCAATGGCCGAATGAGGTATTGGGGTATATGTGTCTCTATGAATCCAGGGTTTTATATGCTTAAATATAGAATATTTAATAATGTGTAAAATGGTTTATTTATGAATTATACATGTTCTTATGAAAACTGCATCTAATATTTTATAAATGGATATTGTTCTATACCCCTTTGGCGGTGGCCTATTTAGTTTTACAAACACAAAATTCAGTCTAATTGATCGGTACCCATATAGACTCTATGTTTTTTAGACAGGGTATGGGCAAAGGCCCTATATTAGATAGAGGATTTGGGATGGATAATTAATGAGCTAACCGGACTTGGTTTGGGGCACACTTAGGTGTTTTCAATGTCTTTACATTTGATCATCCATTTAAAACATGGATCATATATTATCATGACATATTTATTATTTAGTTGTCACATTATACATCATGCATTGGTTATCATGAGATATTGGTATTTTTATGATCATATTTTTATAAAATTGTTTATTTATTTAAAATTTTGTTTTACTATGATAATGAAAATAATGGTTATAGTCTCCCCATGATAAAATTATCATTCCCTCACTAATATTCAGAAGCCTCTAGCCAATGTGGCACTGTGGTGAGGTCTTGTGACAGACTGACTCGTGACACCAGTATGTGGCACTGGGGGTGGGAGGTTACATCATGTGCATCCAATAACTGTTAAAAATTGATCCATGTGGGTAAGTTTTCTAAATATCTCAATAAATGGATTTTGGACATTAATTTAGGTTATTTGGTCTCTTAAAACTATGTTTCAGTCCTTTGTTAAGATAATTTTTCTCTTAATCTATGTAATTAATTTTAATCAAATTAATTATTCACTTTTGGAAGAAAGATACCATCACATTACTATCCCTTATAGATTATTCCAATTCCAAATATAGAATCCCTTTTTCCAAATTCTTATCATATAAGTGGCATAAATTAATTTGAAATTTATCTCACAAAATAGAGGAAAAAGTAGGGTCTTAATGGAAAAATGTTCAAAATATTTGAAATGTTTTTATATAGAAATTTAATTTGAAATTTATTTTAATGACCTAAATTGTATTCATTTATATAAAAATGATTTAATGAAACTATAAATTATTAAAATATTTTTTAACATTATAAATTATATATATGAATGTGTAGTTTTTAATTATAATAAAGTATTATTCAGTATTAATCCAAAAAATGAAGTGTTTCACCAAAATAGAAAAAATAAACCTAATTTAGTTATTACATTCTAAATTCACACATGAATATTATTTTATGTAATTTATTTTATAAAAACATTTAAAAATAAATTTATAATTATTTATAAAACTATATATAATCTGTTCATTTTAGAAAATAGTATTTTTATCATATAAGTAATTTACCAACAATTATATGTTTTACAATCGATATGTTGTATTTATAAAAAAACCAAACTATTTAAAAATATGTAATTAATGATAATTTTAATTTTTAAATTTCTAAGTTATAATTATCTCATTTAAATAATTATAACAAGAATATTATGTTTTCTAGAAACTAACTGTTGTGTGTTACACAAGCCACATCAGTGTTTCTTACAGCACAAGTTTATCTTAGTGTATCATTTGATGAAAGGCTAAGAGGTTGTAGATTGTGATGACATACATTAATGTAAATTAATTTTATAAAAAAATATATTTATAAAATATCAGGGTGATATATGGTTATAGGTGTGTGTAAACATTTTGCGTAGTGAAAAATGTAATAATTAGGCATGAGTGGAAACATTACTATGCATTATTTGTTTCATATAGTCCTCCTTCAAAAAAATGAAAATGAAAAAATGGGGATAGTCCTTAATTTATTATTCTTATTATTTTTATTAATCATGTACTTCTCTAAAATTATGGGAATAAATTATCATCATGTTGTTATGTCAATTTCTAGAGAATCCTCTATGAAAAAGAATATCTATTTAAAAAATGAATTTCTTCCCTTAAAGATATTATGAATATAAAAAATAGATCAATTTCGAGAACATGGTTATTTTAATTCATAGTAATCAATAATTTATGCATATCAAATTTAATTAAAAATGTGGTGATGTTTTGTTTCACATTCTCAAGAGGCATTTGAGTGAGGATAATCCTGTGTTTTCGCATGAGTATTCATGAATTGTACATACGATTTCAACAGCCTCTTTTTTGAATTAAATGTTTCAATAATTTTACACCACCCCTAATCAACATAATTATATTATAAAAATTCTTAATGATATTATTCATATTCATAACTAACTATATATAGAGATTAGAATTTTTAAAAATACTTTGGTAAAACATGAAACTTACATGTTTAAGCATAACTTTATAATTGATTTGTCTTCATTAAAGAGTGACATAAAATTAACTGTGATGTAGGTTGTGATTGTGTAATGGTTGGATTTGGGATTTTAATGAATTTAAATCTGAGTATGGTGAAGTATAGGGAATTAATTTTCCTATAATAAACATGATACATTTGTTTTCAAAAATATCATTTATGTATTATAAATTTTGATTGTAGTGTGCATTTTTATTTTGATATATGCTGATTTATTGGGAGGGAAATGGTTAAATATTAGGGATTGATGAATATAAAATGTTAATATTTTTTATATAGTAATAAAATATGTTTAATCCCACCACAATCTTATTTTTTGAAAAAATTTCAAATTTTTATATCTTAGAAGTATTTTGATATTAATTAGAAATGGAGTTTTTTTGGCATTTCAAATATTTTATTTGTATTCTGTATTATTTTTACAACATTTTATAGAATGATTTGAATCATGAAATTAAATTTTTAGGTTATCATAAATCATGGTATATATTTAATTAAACTTGAACTAAATCTCAACTCATCATTTTTATTCCCAAACCCACTCACAAGTGTAATCTTAAAAACTATGTACATATCTGGACAGATTTAATGACTAAGAAATATATCGTGAACTAAATTCCAAATGGATCTAAATGTTTTCATGGAGCTAGATATGAAATAAATTAAAAAATTTAACAATGGTTTCCAATGGAGATTCTTCTTTTTCAACGGTCATAATGGCATGGTATATTGGATTTTTAGAATAGGAGGATTCACATGGATAGAATAAAATTCATTTTGTAAATCCCCCATAACTCCTACCTATGAGGACCAATCATGTAGAAATGTGTTATAATATTGGAATATACATATAATAACATCATTCATGATGAAAATATTCTATAAATAGGTCATCTAATTGGCTTAATATGCTTAATTTTTAGGATTCCATATTTTAGAGCAATATAGTCCCACTTCTTCCTTATAGATATGATTCTCATATCCCTTTAAAAGGGGTATCCATTTTATGCAGATAATGCAAAGTATTTATATTATAATATATATTAAAAATATAATTATATATTTTTGTAACTTCTTTCTTATTCATTCCATTTTATTTCTTTTTTATTTTCTATTTATCAAATTGTACATCATTTGTCTTCTTGATTAGAGAAATATAATTGTCAATACTATTAGTGTGGAGGGGAGTTTTGGGGTTTGATATAATTTTGATTTATTGATTTCACATATATTTTTTTAATTATTTTAGTGGTTGTTAAAATGAATATTGTGTGTAGTTTCCCAACTTTAAGTAATATTGTTTTCCCCCTACATTTAATCAATTTTCTTCCCATTAATATCCAATTAGTTTTGGAAATGGAGTTTGGATTAAGTATTGATTTTGAATATATTACTCCAACATAAAGAGGTCTCAATATAAGTTAATTCCATTTAAATGTTATTGTGTATAGAGACATACATGTGTCTCTATATTAATTTAAATAATGAGGAAATATATTTAAATACAATGATAACACCACTATGAACCCCTGAGAGAAATATTTTTCTTTTACTAAATTCATTGTTTATTTTCATTTTTTAGTATGTTAATTTATTTTTTATATATATTACTAAGTGTATTTCACTACCAAAAAACCAATATTTTTATATTTATAGATTAGTTTTATATTAGATAATTTTTAATAGTGCTAATAGGAAAACAGTCTGTGTGAGCAGATTCCTTAATAGATTATGCTTGGGTATGCACTTTATATTACAATATTCGGTACATAAAATATTTAATGGGGATAAATTAATAAATCAATTTTTTCAATATCAATATTAATGAAAAATACATGTTTGTATATATGGGTAAAAAAATTCACAATTAATTATTTTTGAGTAATAATAGCCATGTTAAATAAATAAGTGATATATTTTATTAACATGACTGTAATTTGTAGAAGTCTAATTGTGATTATTTTTGTTGTTTTTTTATTATATTTCCTTATGAAATATTTTTGTGTGTGTGTTTTTTATTTAATGTGATGTATGTTTGGAATGGGATTGATGGGCTGTGGTGTTATGGGGATGATGTGTGGTGGTTGTGTTGGGAAATGGTTGTTTGGCATGGGATACATTGTGGTAAGTTGTGTGGTGGTTGTGTTCAGTAGAGGTTGTGTTGTGTGGTGGTTGGGATGGGTGTTTTTTGAGATGTGATGGCTTGGAATATATGGGGATGTGTTGATGGTTAATGTGAGATAGATGATATATTGTATGGTGATGTTGTGTTTGTTACCCAATTTTCCATGGAATAATTTGTAATGTAGAAATTAAATGGAAAATATTGATAAATGATTTAGATTGGATGAAATGACTATGTGGTAATTATCATAATAATTAGAATAATAAATTAATGGGCTGCCTAAATTTAAATGAAGTTTTAATATAAATTAGTTATTTAAAAAAATCAATATATTTGTTAAATTTTGGGATCCGTTGTTGAAAGGGTTTTTTTATTTGTTTGGTGGTTGTGTGAGGTGTTGTATATAGTTTTGGTAAAATTTTATATGGTTTTCATGTGGTAGAGTTGTCACTTGGAGGTGATTGTAAGTGATTCTTGTTGAGAAACCATATTTTTGTTACCATATGTACTATGAATAAATTTTTTAATTTCAATTATTTTCTATAATATTCACACTTGGGTTAGATAACCTTAAAAGATGATCAATTTCTTTGGGTTCAGGGATTTTCCCTAACATCAAGGATGGTGGTGACATAGATGGATGACTACCTCCTCTTCCACATTCATCCTATATAATTAGTGAAGATTCAAGTTAGTGTTGTAATTAACCAATGCTGATGTGATATGTGGTGGGGGTTATGCATGTAATGGGATGGGAAGATTGTTTTTTAAAGCACATTCAAGTTACCATAATGACGTGGTTATGGGGAAATATTTTATGTGATGGAATTTGTGCATATGGTTGAGATATGATGTGTTAGTCCATGTGTATTAAAGGTAATAATTATGTGATGATTCATGATGAAAGAACTAGATGCATGAACTTACTACAGTGGGAATGGTTGAGATATTACCCACACCACATCTGTGATGGTTGGTTTCTTTATGTGATATATTTGGATATAATTAGAGTTTATGAAATTTTATATTTTTGTGTAAGAGGAAATATAAATGTATAATTGGCTATGAGGAGCCTCTAATTTTTTGAATCTATATTACTATATGGAATGAATTATTTGGGGGTGATCTATGGTGAGTATTGGATTGAAAATAGACTTGTTTTGGTGCATGTTGGTTATGATATTTGCTTACTGACTAATTTGGTTGTTGTTTTTACATTTTCACTAAAGAATCTATGTTGGATCTTTATGAGTATACATATATTCTCTACCTATATATGAGAACATGTTTTCGTGTTTGTTTGAGGAATATTTATGATTGGGATAAATATTGTATGCTTTTATTTTGAGCTGAGGTAGATTAATTGATGTAGGAATTATATTTTCATATTAAATTAGATAATTTTTATATATCCTTTGATTTTGTGTTTTCACTATGGGATTCCATTGTGTTTAATATTTTTTTATATAATGAATTTTATTGGTGGTAGTTTCTCTTATCTATCAATACTATATTATTATATGTGCTTAATTTCATTTTTATGTGATAATTTTATACCCTATATTATTTTTGCTAAACCAAATCCTACTTGATGTGGGAATTGCGAGTTCATTATCTATCATTATTCAGTATTAAACTATGAGAGGTACCTTTGGGGGAGGATATAATAACATGTCAATGATATATTTCCTTATTTGAAATATATATCGATTAGAAAATGGGATTATTTTATACTCATCAGTGGAAATAGACTACTTAAGGTTCTTTCAGAAGCTCCATTTGATTTCATGGATTATTCTATAGTATTCAATGATCCTACATTCCATTTTCCAATAGTTGTGTATATATATGATACAATACCTGAATGTATAACCCTTTTCATAAACTGTTAATTATATTTTTCTTTGAATAATATTTTTTAATACAAACATTATGTATCTTTATAATATTAAATAATAATGCAATGAATGTTTCAATAGAATTATCGACTGCGAGGACATACATATCATCAAGAGGAATATGCAACATAGTACCCAACATGTAATTTTCACAAATCATCACTCCACAATGATAATTTATTATTTATTTATAATGTATCATTTCGTATTTTATATTTTATACTATACCCATCATAACAGGGTGATGGGTGTGTTTTAATATATATAATCCACTTAAACATTAACCTAGTAATGTTTTAATAATAAATTTTTTTATGTTTTTTTATTTAAAATTTTCGGAAATTGATATGAACAAAATTATTACATTGGGTTAGGAAGGAATTTGAGTGAATGGGTATTCTCAATACTTTTGAGGTCTTGTATCTTTACAAGTCTTTACCATACTTCTTCTATAGACTCTCATTAATCAATTTTTATATATTGGTCATACAAACAACATCAAGATATAATATTTGGTAATGAATTTTTCTATTCCACCATTAATATGATCATCTCATATGTATCCTTAATTGAATTTTTTTGATAAATTGTTTTTATGTGATACTCCAATACCAACACGTCAAATGTGGCCTTACAATTCTGGTTAATTCAAAGTGACATAAGTTAGTTTTAACTTAGTTATATAGATGATTATTCTTATGTTTATAAATTATAATAATTTCATAATAAAAAAATTGATATTATTTTTTAATACTATTATAAGGAAATAAAATTTAATATTATTTCATACATCAACATGGGTCCCATATGACTTTTGTTTTTTGATCAGATAGTGTTCTATCATTATTTACACAAGCCTCATTCTATATCCCATGACATTGGATAGAAGTGGATTCTATTTTCTGATTCATCAATGTTCTTATAAACCAATGAACATATGTTTCTTCATATCACATAATAATTTTATAGAAAATTTTAATTTAATAATATTTTCATTTCAAGTGATGTGTAACCCATCATTGCTTCACAATGGTGAAATATTGTGTTTTATTCACATTTTATATTTTCATCACTCCATTTTATAATAAATTATTAATTTCAATTTAATTAGGATAAATTAATTAATTTAAAATAATATATCATCTATTTTAATGAAACAAAAATTATTCCTTATCTTGGTGATTAATAAATCCATTATACACTTCATGGATTATAATGGAAAATCTATATGGTGGGTGGGGGTTTATTTTCCCCTCAATATCATTGAGATGCTATTATGATAGATTCTTTTGGAAGGCTATATCATCATTTCCAGTGAACCATATTTAAATTTCTTACTATAACTATCATAAATAAATGGAATATATAACAGTTTGTGAAAATTTTATCAACATATCATTAAATATTTTTATTAAACTAGACAACGTATATCAAAAGGTTTCAAAAGTAAATTCCAATATATTTATATAAAATGAATGTAATAAATTGTGACATATATCTAAATAAATTGACACTTGTATTTTTTTTCCATCCCAAATCTATTTAATGAACATTGAATTTATTATGATTAGTAGTTTGGCCACATTCATTCAATATAACCTTAAAATTTATACATTTCCTTTACACCATGATAAATTTGTAAATATAGTTACATTAAACCAATATTTTTTTTCTCAAGTACATGATAGTGATCCCCAAATGATTATTCCATTTTATCATTTCTCATGTGTTATTAATCATTATTTGTAATAATAGTATAGGAGGAATTCATTATCATAAAGTGTAGTAAAAAAATTAATTGATAATATGTAAACGCAGAAGATAACACAAAATATCATGAAGATTTCCTGAGTATATTAAAATAAATTAATCTATTAATTTTGTAATTTTTAAAGGTTAGGAGTATTGGAATCATGAATCGAGAAACCATATTTTCTCCTTATAGTCCGTGATAACATACAAGGGAAAATATATATGGGGGAAATTATTAAAGGATTTTGATCTCCCAATGATTGTATAAGGCCCCGGACTTAAACCTTAATTAATATTGAATTAAATGAATAATTCACATTGAGGATATTTTCAGGTTTAGAGTTTTATAGAATTAGGAAATAACTGTTACATCTCAAAAGATTACAAAGTATACTATGTTTCTATAAAATAAAAACACTTAAAAAACATGTCTAGTTCCATGTTTTAGATAGAATAACTTTCCCTTGCTCCCATCCCTGACCCTATTCCACATTATGTCTGGTGAAAAACATTTCAAAAAAACTTGGGGTGTGAATAAAAAGCTTAGTAAGGGATACATAAATAATGAAAACTGTTAGTTTTCAAACATCTAGTAAACCATGTATACATTATCAAAGTAATACCTTCACCTTCATGAAGTAGTAAAAACTATTCACTGAATAAAATATCATTACTTACCCTTTTGTAACCAAAATATTACCATAAAACCCATATAAAGAACACATAACATATAAAGGTAACTTGGGACATAAACATACTTAAGTGGAATCACCATACGGTCGACTTCCACACATATCACTTAATGGAATAGCCATACGGCCGACTTCCATACATACTTAATGGAATATCCATACGGCCGACTTCCAAACCCAATGCATTGGAGGTTATAATGTAACCACCCATCCTGGTATTCACGGCACTACCCGTCATATGGTTTATCACGTAACCACCCGTCAAATGTCCAAGTACCATTATAAAATCATAAGACATAAAACAAATACAATGGAATGAAAACATTTCCACACTTTGATCACAATATATCACTCAAATATATTGACATAAAAAATACATTATAAAAACCATTTCCAATACCAAAATACATAAAAGAGTATATGGTATTTATTTCATTTTAAAAACATTACGGCTTATTGAGGAATCCAAAGACCAAATAATACTCACGGCGGCGGAAAAGGTCGTTGTCACCGCGTACGTTAAAAGAAACATCCCTTTTTGTCATTTTATAAAAAGGTCAATTGAAAAAGATTCCTATTGTATAAAAGTAAAAGTCAAAGGGTTTTATACACCATATAAAATATAGTTGTGTATAAAACGAAATATGCCTCAATGAAAGGATATTGAGACGAAGTCTCTTACCTCGGGTCTGACTTGACTCGATCATTCTTTAACGTCCTGAATAATAAACTGGGTTTAATTTCTACTTGATAAAGAACCTTTTAAAGATGGTTATTCCTTTTATATCACTTATTTCCATGTTATAAACATTATTTAATAATTAAGTTAATAATGTTTGTTTAGTCGATATTTGGTTCTTAAGTCGAAAGTGGACTTCTTACAATTACATGTTCTTCGTGTGGTCAAAGGTTCTTTATATCCAGAATGAAATTCCTGATTTGGATATCATATATATCATATATATATAGCATATACATGTATTTATAATATCACATAATCATTTAGAGGCAAGAAATGAAATGCACCGTTAATGGAGACGGTAAGTCGTACGTACGCATGAACGCTACTTTCATTTCTACGTCATATTAATGAAATTAAAACTAAATGAGAGGTATGTATATTTTAATTCAAGAATAATATTAATAATTTATATGTAACATACATCATATATATCCATTATATATATGTACTTATAATAGTAAATTACATTTCAGGATAAGATATGAAATGCATCGTTCATGGAGACGGTAAGCCGTACGTACGCATGAACGATACTTTCATTTCTATCTCATACATTAATGGAAAGAAATAATAATAATATAAAGGTATAATATAATTCCAGTATAACATCATATATAATAACTTTAAATCCATCCTTTATATGTCCCACATATGGCATTAACGAATCAAATCACTTTGAGGGGGCGTTAGTCCGCACTTCCGAAAATGAAATTATCGTGTTTACCAACAATGGAAACCATAAAGGTATACCACAAATGAAAAATAAAGAAGTATATGGAAAACCTTAACATAATATATATCATATATAAATAGAGTGAAATCTTAATGGCCACCATTAAAGGTGTTTAAAATAAGATTGAACAATCATCGTTTCGTGAGACAGAAATTCGCTAACCACAGAAACAGAATGTTATTTAACCATTCGATGCAGATGTGTGTAAGTGTAGCTCAAATTATTCTTATAAAAACATCCTAGTATATTGAAGATACATTATTTGTTACAAAATAAATGAATAAAAAGAGATTAGGGGGTTGGAGAAACAAAATAAAAGAAAAGAACACAAGTGAAGACATTACCTTAAAATCGGGTAACTCTCCTAGATTTGAGCACAAAGGATTCCTTGGGAAGACTTCTGCCCAAATTTAGGCTTCAAGGAGTAATATAGGCATTTTTAGAGACAAAATGGGCAGGGTTTGGCTGAGCCAAAGGCTTGAGAGGTGTGGGTAAGGAGGTAGAGGTGGGGGCCTTTTATAAGAGGAGAGGAGGGGAACTCATGGAAAGTAAGGAAGTGTTACTTTATTTTAGAATGAGAATCGGATTTTAATGGTCCCACATTGATGTGTTTAGAGGATAAGGTGATAAGGGTATGAAATCCACCCATCCAATAGGTTTTGGGCATGTGTAGGTCTTAGATTTTACATTATCTTTCCATTTTATTTAAATCGTTAAATAATGAGGTAATCACTGCATCATCATGGTGTCATAAATAATTTAATTTATTTAATGTCTAAAAATTATAAAAAAAAATATCATGATGTAGGAAAACTTTTTATATTTCCAATGAATATTTATAGTAAAACATATGACTTTTATTACCCCATGTAAAAATTCTTTTAGTAAAACAACTCATGTTTGTGACATTTTTATTTTAACATTAAATAAAAAGATATTAATGTCATTTTCCTACTAAAGTGGCTCCATGGTGTCCCCAAGTTGACCCATGGATTTTCATGGTCATAAATGACACATCCAATATGGGTATAACATGTTTCACGTTCATTAAATATTATTAAAACATTATTTTTATCTTAAACTACACTAATAACCTCTAATTGCGATGAAAAACTTAAAAGTTACTATTCACCAAAAATTTATTCTAGTCCCATTGCACCACATTTTACTTCTTAATGACAACCATGTATGTTGGATTTTTGAAATTCAAAACACAGAAGTGGTAAATTTTCATTTAAATGAAAAATCAGTTTTTATATGTTCCACTTAGTGGTTTCAGTATTCATCAAAAATTGATGTTTTTCAGAAAAATACCAAAAATTCACCCTAAGCTATATTTGATATTCCTAATTAAAAAATGAAGTCCATTTTACAAAATTCAAAACATATACGTTGCACTAATTAATTTAATAATTAATTCCCGATGTCAGAGAAAATAGCGTGTTTTCATGAATCAATAAGTATCAAAAGATTGACACTAGTTTAAGTCCGATTTCAAAGTGAAATTAATTCCAACAACCACTATTGGATTTAATGGTAAATATATATTCTAATTTCAATTTAAAACATATTCAAATGATAATCTAATCATATAAATAAATTAGATTAAATAGAGGTTTTGAATTAAAATACACCATTTTCACTGTTCATTTAAAAAATGAGCTTTATCATAAAAATACCAAAAATTTACACAATGTAAATTTTGATGTCCTGATTCTAAAAAAGAGTTTTTTTGGTCCAATAGAATGTATAAAAGTGACCAAAACTATATTTAATGACGGTTCTCCATCAAAAGGTGATAAGTGAACCTTTATTGAAAATTAGGGTATAAAAGCCTAAAATTGAATTCTTTTCGTATTTTAAGCCTTTATCTTTTATTGGATAAATGTAAAAACATTTAAATACATATATAATCATATTTTAGTTATTTCTGTCCATTCCCGCCAATAAAATGGCTATGTGTTAACTACAGTTTAAAATAATATTATTTTATTACTAGTGTGCAACGTAAGATTTCAATGAAACTCTTTGTTGCATATCGGGTATGCTATCGAACATAGCAACCCCTTTAAAGTAAAATTAATATTTAATTCGTAAATATTAATGAATATGAAAAAAATTTATTCTTTATTTACCTGGGATGTTACATCCTTCCCCCATTTTGGGAATTGCATCCTCGCAATTTTATTCACTTATCAAAATAAGTGGTGGTATTTATGCCTCATAGAATTTTCAGATTCCCACGTTGCCTCTTCAACCATATGGTTTTTTCCACAAAACCTTTACCTAGTGGATTACCTTATTTCGCAACACTTTCTCTCTTCGGTCAAGAATTTGGACGGTTTGTTCTTCATAAGAGAGATTCTCTTCCAACTGAACTACCTCTGGGATCAAAACATGAGATGGATCTGGCATATACTTCCTCAACATCGAAATAAGAAAAACATTATGTACCTGAGATAAACTCGGAGGTAAAGCCACTCGGTAAGCAACTGATCCAACTTTCTCCAGAATTTCATATGGTCCAATGAACCTTGGACTCAGCTTTCCTTTCATACCAAATCAAATCACACTTTTCCCTAGAGAAACCTAGAGAAAAACATGATCACCTACCTCAAAAGATAGATCTTTCCTCCGGTTATCCGCATAACTCTTCTGCCCGCTCTGAGCTGTTTTCATGTGTTTCTGAATCAAATGAACTTTTTCTACCAAATCTTCTATCAATTCTGGTCCCATAAACTTCCTTTCACCCACTTCATCCCAAAAATATGGAGTTCGACAGTGCTTCCCATATAATTCCCCAAACAGTGCCATTTGTATACTAGAATGAAAACTGTTATTATATGAAAACTCGACCAATGAAAGATGTTTGTCCCAACATCCCTGATAATCCATCGAAAAAATTCGTAGCATGTCTTCCAAGTTCTGAATTGTTCGTTCTGACTGCCCATCGGATTGCAGATGAAAATCTGTACTAAAATTGAATTCAGTACCCAACGACTTCTAAAGTCCTTTCCAAAAGTTAGATGTAAACTTGGGATCACGATCAGACACAATGGAGAGAGGAACTCCTTGTAACCTGACTATCTCTTTAAGGTAAAAATGGGAAAGTTGATCTAGGGAAAAAGTATCTTGTATAGCAAGGAAATGAGCATAATTAGTCAAGTGATCAACAATAACCCAGATTGCATTATTACCTCAAGATGTCCTCTGTAATCCCACAACAAAGTCCATGGATATGTTTTCCTATTTCCACTCTAGAACTTGTAAAGGCTGAAGCATCCCTTTCGGTAACTGCCACTTTGCCTTAACCTGCTGACAAATCAAACACTTCACAGTAAAATCAGCAATATCCCTTTTCATTCCATCCCACCAGTAATGCTCCCGCAGATCGCTGTACATCTTAGTACTGTCAGGATGAACTGAAAATGGGGAACTATGAACCTCACATAACTGCTCATTCTTCAACTATGAATCACAAGGTACACATAATCTCTTCCCAAACCTCAAAACACAATCATTATCAATGTTGAATTCAGGAAACTTACCCTTCTGAACCAGCTCTACCTTTTTATGTGACTCACTGTCTTCCCTTTGTGCTTGAATAATTTTGTCTGATAGGGATGATCTCACTGATACCTGAAACAAAATAGAAGAACATCCTGCACCGACAACTTCCATTCCAAATCTCATCAAATACTTAACCAAAGGATCACGTTCCAAACTCAACATTGTTAATGAAGCATTACTTTTTCGACTCAAAGAATCAGCCACTTTATTTCCTTATCCCGGATGGTAATGAATTGTACAATCATAATCCTTGATTAATTCCATCCATCTCCTCTGTCTCATGTTCAATTCTTTCTGAGTGAATATATACTTTAAACTTTTCTGATCGGTATATATATCACACTTTACTCCATAAAAATGATGCCTCCAAATTTTTAAAGCAAAAACAAAAACAGCTAATTCCAAATCTTGTGTAGGGTAATTTACCTCATGACTTTTCAACTGACGTGAAGCATAAGCAATTACCTGATCATTCTGCATGAGGACACAACCAAGTCCCTTCAACGAAGCATCACTGTATATATCAAACTCACCATTCCTGGAAGGAAGTGCCAAAACTCGCGTATTCACCAATATTCTTTTCAACTCCTGAAAACAATCATCACAATCTTTTGTCCAGATAAACATAACACCCTTCCGAGTTAGCTTAGACATTGGACTAGATAACCATGAAAAATTTTCAAAAAACCATCGGTAGTAACCTGCCAAACCAAGAAAACTATGGATCACGGTTACATTTGTGATTCTTGGCCATTCTTCAACAACTTTTGTTTTAACAGGATCAACAGTTATCCCATCTTTTGAAACAATGTACCCAGGAAATAAATTTGTTGTAACCAAAACTCACACTTGATGAATTTCCCATATAGTTTCTTTTCTTTTATGGTTTTCAAGATAACCCTTAAATGACTTTCATGCTCCTCTTTAATTTTAGAAAACACCAAAATATCATCAATGAAAACAACCACAAACTTATCCAAGAACTCATGGAAAATTCTATTCATAAGGTCCACGAATACAGCAGGTGCATTGGTTAACCCAAAAGGCATAACTAAAAATTCATAATGGACATATCTAGTATGGAACACAGTCTTCAGAACGTCTACTTCTTTTACTTTCAACTGATAGTACCCTGACCTCAAGTCAATCTTCGAAAAATAATGATCTCCCTGGAGCTGATCAAAAAAATCATCGATATGAGGAAAAGGATACTTGTTCTTAACAATAATAATATTCAAGGCTCTATAATCAATGCAAAGTCTCATTGATCCATCTTTCGTTTTAACAAATAAGACAGGATCACCCCATGGTGATGTGCTAGGTCGAATGAAACCTTTATCTAATAACTCCTACAATTGCTTTTTTAACTCTAAAAGTTCAACTTGAGCCATTCGATAAGGGGGTTTTAAAATTGGCTGAGAATCAGGAACTAAGTCAACAGTAAATTCAACTTCCCGATCATGAATAATACCAGAAAAGTCATCAGAAAAAACATCAAGATACTCATTTACCCGTGGAACATCATTAATCTGAATAGTTCCTTTATTTTCAACAATATGTTCAAGCTAAATTTCATTTCCATCTTTTACTAGTTTATCAACTTCCTGATTTTTTATCTAAATCAAGGGTTCATTCTTGTACACAAACTAAAAATCTTTCTGAAAATAAACTATTCTAGCTCTGCAGTCAATCATAGCATGATAAACAGAAAGCCAATCAATGCCCAAAATAACATCAAACTCTACTAGAGGCAAAACAATAAGGTTTGCTGGTAGATGCTTTCCACACACAAAGATAGGAAGGTTCTTATAATTCCATTTTGTCTCAATGTTCCCTCCGGGTGTTTTTACCATAAGTTCAGGATTCATATCTTGAGATGGAATTTACAATTTACTAGAAAACTTCTCAGAAATGAAAGATTGTGTAGACCCTGAATCAAACAACACATTGGCATAATCTGAACAAACAAATAGTGTACCTAATACCACTTCATGTGATGGCCCAACATCTGTTGAGGTTGTTGAAAAGGACTTCACCACACCCTTTTTCTTGTAGTCTGGCTGCTTTCCCCTAGTTGAGTTCTTCGTTAGACACTCATTTTCATAATGACCCATTTCATTACACTTAAAACATCTTACCGCTGGCTTTTCATTGCCTGCTTGATCATCCTCCTTAGAGTTACGAGCAATATGACCAGACTTACCACACCGAAATCACTTACCAGAATTGGATAAAAATTCTTCAAGATGCATTTTACCACACTTCTCACAGGATGGATATTTGATTTTCATACCTCCTTTCTTCTTTGATGAATTCTTCCCCTTTTCCTGCCAACTAGACCTCTTATTCTGTTGTTTTTCAAAGAACACATGATCATTGGAAAACTCCATTCCCACCTTCTCCACACATCGAACAAGTTTTTCATAACTTTTGAACTCACGAGAAGCTAAATCCCTTCGATACTTTGGATTTAACCCTGATTAAAAATAGTTTATTTTACTATCAAGATGTCGTATGAAGTTTGGAGCATACCTTTCCAATCGAGTGAACATTGCTTCATAAGCAGCCACTGAGTCATCCTCCTGCCTCAATTATAGGAACTGTTTTTCCATCCTAAGATGATCCACCATAGGAAAATATTTCCCAAGAAACATACCTTTGAATTCTTCCCAGAGAAGATCCTCAATCTCATCACTATCCCTAATATTTTTCACCATCGACCACCACTGATCAGCTTAACCTTCAAAACAGTAAACAACAATACTAACCTTTTGATGTTCTGAACACCCCATGACATCAAAAATATTCTCCAGTGATTTAATCCACCCTTCATCTTGCACGAGGTCAGATGATCCTCTAAATGATGGGGGATGTTTCCTCATGAAACGTTCCACAACTAACATGTTCCTCTGTGGTTGATCTGGCTAATCTCATGCATGGATACCACCACCATTTATAGCCTGAGTCAACTGTGCCATCACTGTAACAAACTGTTCACTTCCGATTCTGACCATCTCAGGTTGCTGATTTGGAAGGTTGTCTTCCTCCTGATGTCATCCCAACATAGCTGCTTTGTTTCCTCTATGGAAAAACATTCTGAACACAGAAATATCTTAGGCAAAGCATCATAGTAATCTTTAAATGCTATATCATTTCAATCATACCGAAAATTAACTTATAATTTAACAATTTTCTAACTCCTAAAGTTGTCTAATCCGACCTCTGATACCAACTATAAGGCCCCGGCCTTAAACCATACTTAATATTGAATTAAATGAATAATTCACATTGAAGATCTTTTCAGGTTTAGAGTTTTAGATAATTAGGTCATTACTGTTACATCTCAAAATATTACAAAGTAGACTAAGTTTCCATAAAATAAAAAATCTTAAAAAGAAACATGTCTAGTTCCATGTTTTAGATAGCATGACTTTCCCTTGATCCCATCCCTGACCCTATTTTACATTAAGTCCTGTGAAAAACATTTCAAAAAAACTTGGGGTGAGCATAAAAATCTCATTAAGGGATACACGAAGAATGAAAACTGTTAGTTTTTCAAACATCAAGTAAACCATGTTTACTTTATCAAAGTAATACCTTCACCTTCATGAAGTAGTAAAAACTCTTCACTGAATAAAATATCATTAATTACCCTTTTGTAAACAAAAGATTACCATAAAACCCATATAAAGAACACATAACATATAAAGGTAACTTGGGATATAAACATACTTAAGTGGAATAAACATACGCTTGACTTCCACACATATCACTTAATGGAATAGCCATACGGCCGACTTCCATACATACTTAATAGAATAGCCATACAGCCAACTTCCATACCCAATGAATTGGATATTAGAACGTAACCACCCATCCTGGTATTCACGGCACCACCTGTCATCTGGTTTATCATGTAACCACCCATCAAATGTGCAAGTACCATTATAAAATCATAAGACATAAAACAAATACAATGGAAAGAAAACATTTCCACACTTTGATCAAAATATATCACTCAAATATATTGACATAAAAAATCCATTATAAAAACCATTTTCAATACAAAAATACATAAAAGAGTATATGGTATTTATTTCATTTTAAAAACATTACGGCTTGTTGAGGAATCCAAAGACCAAATAATACTCACGATGGCGGAAAAGGAGGTTATCACCGCATACGTTAAGAGAAACATTCCTTTTTGTCATTTTGTAAAACACTTCATAGAAAAAGATTCCTTTTGTATAAAAGTAAAATTCAAAGGGGTTTATACACCGTATAAAAGATAGTTATGTATAAAACGAAATATGCCTCAATAAAAGGAGATTGAGATGATGTCCATGGGCCCGACTTGACTCGATCGTTCTTTAACATCCTAAATAATAAACTTGAGTTAATTTCTACTTACTTAAGATCCTTTTTCAAGCTTATTATTGCTTTTATATCACTTATTTCCATGTTATAAACATTATGTAATCATTAAGATAATAATGTTTTTTTGTCGATATTTGGTTCTTAAGTCGAAAGTGGACTTCTTACAATTACATGTTGTTCGTGTGGTCAAAGGTTCTTTATATCCAGAATAAAATTCCTGATTTGGAAATCATATATATCATATATATCTATAATATACATGTATTTATATTATCACATAATAATTTAAAGGTATGAAATGAAATGCACCGTTCATGGAGACGGTAAGCCGTACGTACGCATGAACGCTACTTTCATTTCTATGTCATATTAATGGAATTAAAACTAAATGATAGGTATGTATATTTTAATTCCAGATTTATATTAATCATTTATATGTAACATACATCATATATATCCATTATATATATGTACATCCAGTAGTACATTACATTTGGGGATAAGAAATGAAATGCACCGTTTATGGAGATGGTAAGTCATACGTACGCATGAACGCTACTTTCATTTAAATCTCATACTTTAATAGATAGAAATAATAATTATATAGAGGTATATTATAATTACTATATAACATCATATATAATAACTTTAAATCCATCCTTTATACATCCCACAAATGGCATTAACGAATCAAATCACTTTGAGGGGCCGGTAGTTTGCACTTCCTAAAATGAAATTATCGTGTTTACCCACAATGGAAACTATTAAGGTATACCACAAATGAAAAATACAGAAGAATAAGGAAAACATAAACATAATATATATCATATATAAATAGAGTTACATCTTAATGGCCACCATTAAAGGTGTTTATAAGAATATTGAACAATCATCATTTCGTGAGGCAAAAATTCGCCAACCACAGAAACAGTATGTTCTTTAACCATTAGATGTAGATGTGTGTAAGTGTAGCTCGAATTATTCTTATAAAAACATCCTAGTATATTGAATATACTGTATTTGTTACAAAATAAATTAATAAAAAGAGTTTAGGGGGTTGGAGAAACAAAATAAAACAAAAGAACACAAGTAAAGATATTACCTTAAAATCGGGTAACCCTCTTAGATTTGAGCTCAAAGGCTTCCTTGGGAATCCTTCTGCCCAAAGTGAGGCTTCAAGGAGTAATATAGGGATGTGGAGAGACAAAATGGGCAGGGGTTGGCCGATAAAAAGGCTTGAGAGGTGTGGGTAAGGAGGTAGAGGTGGGGGCCTTTTATAAGTGGAGAGGAGGGGCACTCTTGGAAAGTAAGGAAATGTTACATTATTGTAGAATGAGATTCAGATTTTAATGGTCCCACATTGATTTGTTTCAAGGATAAGGTGATAAGGGTTCGAAATCCACCCATACAATAGGTTTTGGACATGTGTAGGTCTTAGAGTTTACATTATCATTCCATTTTATTTAAATCGTTAAATAATGAGGTAATCACTGCATCATCATGGTGTCATAAATAATTTAATTTATTTAATGTCTAAAAATTATAAAACAATTATAATCATGTAGGAAATCTTTTTATATTTCCAATGAATATTTATATTCAAAAATGTGTCTTGTATAACCCCATGTAAAAATTGTTTTAGTAAAACAACTCATGTTTGAGACATTTTTATTTTAACATTAAATAAAAAGATATTAATGTCATTTTCTAACTAAAGTGTCTCCATGGGGTCCCCAAGCTGAATCATGGATTGTATTGGTCGTCCATGACACATCCAATAAGGTTAGGACATGTGTCAAGTTCATTTCATATTATTAAAACATTATTTTTACCTTAAACTACACTAATTACCTCTAACCGCGATTAAAAACATAAAAGTTACTATTCACCAAAAAATTATTTTAATCCTATTGAACCGCATTTTACTTCTTAATGAAAACCATGTATGTAGTATTTTTGAAATTTAAAACACAAAAGTGGTAAAATTTCATTTAAACGAAAAATCAGTTTTTATAAGTACCACTTAGTGGTTTCACTATTCATCAAAAATTGTAGTTTTTCAGAAAAATACCAAAAAATCACCCTAAGCTATATTTGATATTCCAAATTCAAAAATGAAGTCTATTTTACAAAATTAAAAACATATAAGTTTCATTAATTAGTTTAATAATTAATTCCCGCTGTCAGAGCAAATAGCATGTTTTCATGAAACAATAAGTATCAAAAGATGGACACTAGTTTATGTCCGATTTCAAAGTGAAATTAATTCCAACGACTACTATTGGATTTAATGGTAAAAATATATTCTAATTTCACTTTAAAACCAATTCAAATCATAATATAATCCTATAAATAAATTATAATAAAAAGCTGTTTTGAATTTAAATACAACATTTTTCACTGTTCATTTAAAAAATGAACTTTATCAGAAAAATACCAAAAATTTACACAAAGTAAATTTTGATGTCCTGATTCTAAAAAAGAGTTTTATTTGGTCCAATAGAATGTATAAAAGTGACCAAAACTATATTTAATGACGGTTCGCCATCAAAAGGCGATAAGTGAACCTTTAGTTCAAATTAGGGTATAAAAGCCTAAAATTGAATTCTTTTCGTATTTTAAGCCTTTATCTTTTATTGGATAAATGTAAAAACATTTAAAAATATATATAATCATATTTTAGTTATTTTTATCCATTCCCGCCAACACAATGGCTATGTGTTAACTACCATTTGAAATAATATTATTTTATTACTAGTGTGCAACGTAAGATTTCAATGAAACTCTTTGTTGCGTATCGGGTACGCTATCGAACATAAAAACCCCTTTAAAGTAAAATTAATATTTAATTCATAAATATTAATAAATATGAAAATTCTTTATTCTTTATTTACCTGGGATGTTACAGATTGGGTCTTCCATAATTCAATTTTAGTGTATCCTTAAAGTTGAATTTTTATCTTATATAATAATTAATTTTTTTCTAGATTTGAAACATAAAATATAATAATTTCATTTGATAAAATCATAAACGGTTCATCCTTATACCCTTCCACTTATATATCCACCCAAATAATTAAAAATTCATCAACTTTCACTGAACTATTGTAGTAAATCCATTTTCTATGTAAAATAGACTGGTCAAATGTTGTATTATTAAATTCATATAATTATTTGATATACTGAATTATAAAATATTCTCCTAAATTGGTTTTATATCCTAATAAAAAAATATGTTCATTTCTTCATCAGTAAGCGTAAATCCACTATTTTTAAACATACTCTATTTATCTTTTTTAATCTTAATAAATACATAACAATTAATTAATTATCCATTAAATGATATAATATTTACATTTAGTCTCATAGATTTCCATAGAAGATGTTCAAAAGAATAATTTAAATTAAAAGATAAATCGTTATAAATGTAATCAATGAACCGTCCTGTGAGATAATAATTATGGGTATCTGATAACTTTATTTCTTGCCTTGATGAATTCATTTTCATAAGAATAACATTATGGGATTCAATGTGTGGTGAAATGTCCTCAATATTATATAAAATACAATGGTGAGATAACTTATTCTTTGTAATGGTAAATGTAGAAATATATCATCCATTAATTCATTTTCTCATATAGTCTACACTCTCATAATATTTTGTGAGACAAATTATATCTACAACTGATAGGTAATCAGTAAATAAATCAGAAGATTATTTTATAATATATTTCACTTTAATGAAACAATATGTCCAAATTATATTCATGATATTAACATTTAATATAGTTAAATATTAATCATTGATGTAAATCCATCAATAATTTATTGGACCAAATAGTTGAATATATTTAACCATTTGACCCATAATGTATACAATAATATAAAATAATAATAGTAATAAGTACATATAAAATGCATATAATATTATTTCAATTTCCTTATTCATTTCTTAAAGCATCATTGAACCTATATAATTACTACAATGAGTTATGAATATTTTAAAACTTTATAATAATGTATGTCCTACATATTTATTCAGAATGTAATATAATTATACATGCACTAGATCATTCATCAAAAAAAGACAATCGTGTGATTTTATACCCTAATAAATCGAATTATTCAATGACATGATATTCTAAATATTTTTTGAATATACCTATAGAAATTTTACACACGTAAGGAAGATGATATTTTTAAATTTTTCCTTTTTGGATTGATTTTAAGATGATAGTTGAATAACTATTTTCCTTTCACCGATCACAAAGACCAAATCCTTCCTTTTCCCCAGGTTAATAATGTCCAAAGAAGTCTTAATTATAGATTTTATTTTTTTGGTTCATTTATTAATGTGATAATAGAACTATCAAATACAATTTTTATATGATCATGACATCAATAAAATTTCTAACATAAAAATAATTCACTTATGGTTATTCAATTAATATTAACATCTTAATCCAAAATTAATATTTATATTTTATAAAAACGTTTACACAAATAAATGTTCATATCATTTACCTTCTTGAATAGTTAGTCACTTATTAGTGGGGATGGTGTTGTACCTTGTTTTGTATTTGAATAAAACTATTTCATTAAAGACCAGTATTTATTAATTCAGTGTAAATATTTTATACTTCCTAAAATCATATTATTATGGGATTGTTTCAACCTAACAATGTGCATACCTTAAATATAAATTAGAAACACTAAATTTCTTTAATTACATATAATGGTTGACTTCTATAACATGGAATTCCATTTATCATCCTAGAAAATATGGTTCTAAATGTGAACACTTCACTTATATTATCCCAATAAATTTTAACACATCTACCCCATATAAATTTTAGATCATCATTCAATAGAGACTTTTAGTCATTAATATCCTATCTATGTTATTTTGGTCTATATATATGAAGAGAAAACGTAATGTATTTTCACGTCATGTATAATGATGGTGAAAATTTATAATTATCCAACCTAACAACCCATGTACTATGATTATAGAATTTTATAATAAAAATATTTATTACATCTATATATAATAAATTATGGTGATGTCTCAAATCTTTTTGAAATTCAGGATACTCACACGAGGTTTTCATACTTGAGAAGTTCCAACTAGGTGATGTTGTTTTCCATATTAAGTTCCTATATATGCATGTTATGATAATTGTTAAGCAGTGTTTTTACATTCATATAGTCCACTGAACAATATAATGATAGGAACATTAAAGAAAATATTCTATAGACATGATAGATCATTCCTATATATATCTATTAAAAAATTAGATAATTTTCTAAGTGTTAAATTATTCTTGAGAAACAATATAAAATCATCTGGATATTCATGTACTTTTTCATATATCATACCCATTGAATGTATCATTTTCATAACATCATTGATTCAGATGGGATGATAATTATATTTTGGGTGAAGATCATTTATGAGACCAAGTTGTTCTATAATATTGGTTTCAATTCATATATTGACTAAATTTAAACAATATAATATCAATATAATTGAGAATGATGTATATTTTTCACAATTGATCTATAATAGAATATTTGAAATGTTATTCAATCTCTCAAAAATCATTGGCTAATAATGATGTTAAAGATCAATTTCCATTATAATTTCCTATGCCAATATGAATTATCATTCACACTAGTTTTCAAATAAAATGATCCATAAATCGTAGTATCATTCAACTATGTTTGTAAAATAATTTATTTCTTATATTTAGTCCATCATTTACAAATTTGATCAATTCCATGATAAATAAAAATATCTATCACCGATTTAGGATGAAGTCAGCTTGAATAAAAAAAATTTAAAACATATTTGATAATGGTTATATGCATGCATTATTTTTAATCATGATGAAATACATTACCCCATCCATATACTACATTCTAATATGATTATTATCATTTTATTTCCAATTCACGTTCATCCTATACTATTCAATAATAATATTTTTTTACAAGAAATAATTAATTATGCATAAGGAATGTGTACAATGTATATATAAATTAGTTTTAAGAAAAGGTGACTTAAATTTGAATTTATTATTTCTATATTATGGTTTTTCTTAGATATCATTAACATGATTAATTTCCCTACTCAAAAAATAGTTCTTATATTCAATTTTGTTAATTCTTCCTTTTTAAACACATTTCCACCATTACATTTTTTTTGAATGAAAACACATTGATTTCACACCCATTTTCAATAGAAAAAATATGACTAACATCATAAATATTTTTTCAAAAAATAAATGAGTTTTTTGTTTGAAATAATAAATATTTTAAGTAAAAAATAACTCATTTCAAAGCTACCTTGAGATTTCACATTGGAATATTTTATGACATTCATAAGAAAAAAATGTTTGGATTTTCCATACTCTTTTAAAATCATATTAATGGAATGATGAAACAATGTGATTAAATCAAGTATTAATAATATGGTTATATATCACCATATGTGTGTATTTTCTAGGTCACATTTTAATAAAATATTATTTTGAAACACTAATTCAATGTAATGATACAAAAATAAATTGAATGTGTAATACATATATGATAGAAAATATGACAAAGAGATGGAAAACTCATTTCAATCCATACTAAATTAATAGAATGAAACTAACCTATATTAATAAATATAGAGTACAAATAAATCAATTTTAAAAATTATTTATTCCTAGCCTAAAATTCACAATCCGTCCAAACCCCAAGCTATATATACACCAGATATATATTTTTCTAGATATATATGTATGTTTATGAATATTTACAATGATATATATATAAATATATTCATACATATCATTTTTTATATTTCATATCTCAATGTGTAAGACTATATTTATTTTACTCATTCATATTGTATGAAAATTTTATTTCAAAATAAAAATAAAATACATATATAGGATTTCAATATGGGAATTTTTCCTCATTATTTTTTATAAAAAAATTAAAGTAATAATTGAATTATCATTTTCATGTAATTCTTTACATGTGTAACTATAAATATTCATATAAAATTATAACAATTATTTTTTATGATCCGCTAGTATAATTAAAAAATGAAAAACTATAAAATGTTTTGTCTCCAAAACCATTGTAAATAAGAAATGGTGGATATATGGCTAACGTCCAAGAGAGTATGATCCACATAGGCCATAATGAATGGGATTTTGGTGGTACACGAGAATAAACAAATAATGGCGATACAATAAAATATCATATAAAAAATAGTTCAAAATATCTTATAACATCATTTTTGAATGGGTTGGATTATTCTATATGTTCTAGGGGAAGACGATAATGGTCAAGTTCCATGACATCATTAATGGTGAGAGATAATGGGGTTCTCTGTTATGGTTTTATGTAAAATATTTAATTTTTTTAACCAGTTCCCTCTAATTGTTTTTGATAAAAATAGGTTTTATGAGTGCTAAATTAAAAAGATGTGATAAAAAATGTCATTATATGAAAAAAATTATCAGATATATATTTATAATTTTAAACCATGGGGTTTTTATCATTTCTATCATTATCATTTTGGCACCTTTGGGATACTATTTAGAGTTGGATGATAAATTTTCTCATCTAATTAAGAGACGTCAATGGTATGTTTGAGGTGATAAAATAATAATATTAAAATTATCTTAGATAAATTTTTCTTATTATTGGATAAAAATACATAGGACTCAAAAAAAAATTATTTCTCCTCTTGAATAAATTATTATAAGGTGAAATAATAAAAACCTATTGAAATATATATTATTTTTAGGAGAAATAGTCACATATGATGAATGGTGGTTTCATCAATCTCCATTTTTAATTATCAACCCCTCAAAAATCCATTATAGAAAAAATAAATTTCCAAAGTTAAGAAATTATTATTTTTTTAAATAATTTCTCAAAATGTGGGAGTTACCCCCACACCATCACAATTAAATTTATATTCTTTGCGTAAGATTAAAACAAATCTATTTTCACAATATCACACTAAAACATTTTTTCCTTACTTCCCAATAACATTCATCTTCATTGTTTATATTCTTTCACAATTCCATTTCGATAAAAAATATTTGTTACCCTTCCAAAAAGATAGCTAGAATAGCATACATAAAATCAATCATGATGAACATAAATTTTAGTTTGTAAGCTATGGATATACATTTTATTAACATCTCCATCCTACAAATTGGTAATGAAACCACCCCAATGTTAATTCTATAATTTTTAATTAATTAATTAGTGAAGATTATTTATTTTTAACTTTTGAATTATCCTACCGTGTTTTTCATGGTAATGATCCCCCACATCATAAATATTATTTTTCAATCCACTATGAGGTGTTATAAGACATGAATCTTATACTTCTCGATGGAATGGATTTATCTATTTTTCATTTTCATCCATTTTTTATTTTATGTTGAATCATTGATGCTAAAATTATTATTATGTAATAAAAGGTATTAAAAATTCCCACAATACTATATTCAATCCATGGTTTCATATATTTACAAAATGCATCAATTTTTTGGGGACAAATATGAGAATATTCTTGTTCAATATCCTCAATTGTGGATGTATGTGTTGATGGATTTTATGTTTGAAAGTTGGTCCCATTCAAAGGTTACCTTAACATGGTTTTCCACATCTCCTAAAGTGCACCTCCAAATACGCCAGAGGCTGTTGTTTATAAGTGAGGCCATTTTTAGAATCTATTAGGAGACTATGAACACATTACCATAGGGTAGCATAGTTGATATATAAAAACACATATAATGAAGAATAATATATAAATA
Source organism: Viscum album (assembly GCA_963277665.1). Taxonomy (NCBI): domain Eukaryota; kingdom Viridiplantae; phylum Streptophyta; class Magnoliopsida; order Santalales; family Viscaceae; genus Viscum; species Viscum album. The sequence goes on from OY728129.1 coordinate 1,289,595,915, forward strand.
TATGTTCCAAAAAAAATAGAAACTATAAAAACTGGATCAGTAACCTGCCATAATAGAAGTAGTACAGAATTGAATAATAACTCAAGAAACAGATAAAGATAATAAAAATTAGAGACATAATCATATAAAAAAAGTGATGATAAATTATTTTATGTATTTTAAAAACTGCAAAAATTAGGTATTCAAAGAATTAGGGAATACATAATATACAAATGAAGTAAAAGGAATCCTGATACAATCCAGAATCCCAAGCAGTGGCCCTGTTATCTACTACCGGCTCCATCCCAAAGCATGGAATAAACATAAGGTGTCCAAAGTGGGATGCTTCCCTATTTCAACACTTAAATATATGTAATATATGTTTGTCCCGTCGGAGACCCTAATAGTGTGTGAGATAAATCTTAGGTGGATACTAACAATAATTACTATATCATCTGGTTAGTGTATATAAACTGATACAGTGTGAAGGTATATAAATGTCAATCAATACACTTAGATAAATAATTTGATAACTTCTTCAACCACAAATGGTATGTATCTAAACATGAAATTATTTAAATAGTTAATTATGTCCATTTTATGTCATACAATCACATGAGGTTTAACAACACTGAAAATGTTTCATCATAATAATAACAATATAATATACAAGGTGTAACATGGAGTCCTTTTATTATTATAATAGTAATGATGACCCATGGATTAACAACGAATCATATAATAATGGTAATTGTAATGAGTATCAAAAAGTAATGGTCAAGGATGCATTTCTATATATGGTCAATAGAACTTAGTAATAATGAGAATCATGGTCGTAAGAATTCAATGGGTAATTGAAGGGCCATCTTCCAAGGAATTCAACTATAAATATTTTAACAGATTCTTCGAATATTACCCAAGGTAAACTGGGATAAGAAATAATGAACCCAATGTGGTGTATCCATGGAACCACATGTATGAGGACATCACACTAGATCCATGAAGTGTATCCAAGTCATCATAATATTTTGGGGACGGTGAATGGATCTGATGGCATGATTTCAGACATCCACTAGTAGAATAGAACCATATTCGAACATGTGAATCTCCTTTGGAATCCTACTCATTGTGTCGAGATCGTATCCATTGAGTGCTCAATGAATTACCTCAGGAATTCAAGGTCATCTCATGTCTAGACACTCATATAAAGAATAAAAGGTCCATGTTTAATATGCACCTTATACATGATTCATTATATAAATTGGGCAACATAAAACTCATTCCTCTTAATAAGTAAATTGTCTCATTCAATACCTTCCATACCATGGGGAGGGATATGATGGGCATGAAACCATTTAGCACCATAGTTACTTAATAATTAACTAGGTTCACTCTGATGCAATCCATTTAGCATGGAATGGTGTGCTATAGACATGAAACCAATTATCATTTTATTATAATTAAATAGTCCAAGTGATACTTATATAATCAATTCAATTTTAAATTGATATTCATTTAATATTTTAGGGAAATATACCTTATAATGGTCAAGTAGAACTATGGGGTGCTATCCAATAGTTATTAATACATAATTTAATTTAATCAAGGATTATTATTTGTAGGGTTATGAATAATACACAACAGTTTTCATAGGTAAACCCACATACGTTTCCATGGAATAATCAAATTATCAACCTACATGTGGTGTACTATGTAAAGGTATTTCCTCCTACAATGTGATATACATGTATAAAAAGAGCTTTATAGCATGACAATGATGAATATTATAATGTAACATGATATAAATCAGAAATTCATGATGAAATATGCATGTTCACAAAAACATAAGATTATAATATGAAGAAACTTGAGGGATGAGTCACATACCACCTACATTAAAGATATAAAACAATCCCCATCCAATATCAACCATTACTTTGTCTTAGGTCTAAAGAAATATTAATAAAATATCAATAAATAGAATATAGCCCATACGAGCCTAAATATAAATTACTCCACTAAGGAGAAGAAAAATAATTCATGAATCTAGATTATTGCATGGATTTCTTAGAGGAATTCAAAGAGACCAACATTTCTCCAATTAAATTTTTTATGAAGAATATATTGAGAAACCTATTATATGAGGATTTGGGTTCTCAATCATGATGTGTAGTAGAGAATGATTCCACTAGAAAAGAAAAAATAACATTGTTAATGATTAATTTTATATAATGGAAAATGTTAAATTAGAAAAAATAATATTTGGGTATTAGGGTTTGGATACATGGTTGGAAAATCCATGCACCAACGATATCCATATAACTAATTAAAGAGGGATACAACATGGTTAGCCTGTATGGATAGAGAAACTATGCGCCATCCTGGTGAAATAGATCTACTATGATCTATATACCGTCCAGATGGGATTAAAATACCATGCATACGGTTAGAGAAAAAAATGCATCCTTGTTTGTCCTCTATCCATCCACATATGGTTTGGGGTAACTGTGCATCCTACCCCATACAGTTTCTCTTAATTGTGCTACCATTTTTTTCCCCTCGTTCCTTGGTTCCATGTTTCAAAAAATCCATAGATACCACCATGAACCCTACATCCCCATTATGAATCCACATCAGCTTAAATGTAACAATTTATAAAACAATTTAATGTATCCACACAAGAGATAAAACTCATGTTCTTATAATCTTACCCCTTAATAGATCTCTTCCTTGAGTTCACATTCCATGTGTGGAAGCACTATATCTAATAATAACTCTGAATGTTGATCATGTATGTTCTACTCCTCCTCACATGTATTATAATATACAATGTTTTGAAAACAGAAAACTAGAACTAAAAGCATAGACAAGACTTTTGGAGCCATCATGTTCATGTGAATGATGTATGATGTATATAGGATACTCCTAAATTGAGGAATCAACTTCTAACTCTACCTCTGTGAGTTATAAATTATGTGACCAGTTGGACTTATAATGATGACAATCGAAGTGGAAGACATTTTTCATGGAATGGATTGTAGAAGTTAATAGAATCTAATAGGTTACTGAAATGACCGTTTTAAGATTCCTAAATGGGCATACAAAATAGGGTGACAAATTTACTTTCCCCTATTTTCAACTATGACCAAGATTGAGTGATACCAGGAGGAAGCATGACCTAGAAACTAGAACGATAGAGGTTTTCAGTGGTGATTATATTATTATTATTCTTTAGGTTTCTAATTATACATATAATTCATGATTAGATTAATATTATGCAATGTCTTCTTCACTAGAAGAGGAACTGGTAGCACTACCACACCCACCTTTGTCTGGAATGACATTGGAAGACATGACCTACAATACAAGGACTCAAAAGAATCAATATGGTCTCTCTTAAAATATGATATTTAAAGTTAAAATGAAGAGACACATATTATTCATTCATGAACCATAAAAACTCAAGGAGGAATTCTTAGGAAACATCCTCTAAAATGAGTATCTTACATCCTGACTATCCATCATTCTATGGGTGAAAATATTTCCTCTAGAGAAACTATGTACCAATATCCTTTGAGAACCCCTTCCATAACTGTGATGTGAGATGAGAATCCCTATTAGGAATGATAGTACATGGGAACCCATATAGAAATATGATTCAAAGTACACAATGTCATCAAATCACATCATTTGATAAAATCTCCAAGATGGGATGGAAATGGGATGCTTTCATCATCCCTTTGATAAGTAACTAAACATAGACACATTTTTACAGATACATCAATAATCCACCTTGAAATTCCACAGAATCATCTTACCATTTTTATTGCAGGGCTATTAATCACTATAACATCCTAGAACTCTAATAGTACTCAACCATTACCTACGGACTGGTTGAACACCTAGTGATAAAACATGTTATCTGACATTCCATACTAGGCATCCAATATTTTAATCACATATCTCAATACTTCATGGATATTCATTGATGAAATAACCACTGAGAAGTCTGGGATTCTCAAATCAGTCCCTCAATCATATCTACAGAAACACATATGTACCAATGTACATAGTAGATATAAAATATATTCATAGACTAAAATATAATTTGGTCATCACTAGAAATACTATCTCATAATACCATATCTTTAACATTTGAAAACGACATACTCTACACAAAATCAAGGAAATATTTGTTACATTTAATGTTGAGGTAAAATATTTCATGTGATTGTCACGATACTCTATATTATGATTATAAAATAGTTACATAAATTTCGATTAATCACTGGTTTCCTATTGGGAATGTGCTTGAGTTTTCTAACTAAGTGAATCTATTGATGTATTATCCTTTCTAGAAATATATTCATGTTGAAAATCACATGAATGTAGATAAGAGACTCATATTTTTTCTATGAGATTTGTGTTACATTTTTTAAGGATATATTGTTGTTACTTATGGCATGTATACATGGAAAAACTCACTCAATAGATAGTGTCTCTAATGAAGTAATCCATGAACAACTCTAGCTAGCCCAGGGTCGTGTGTTGAGTAATTTATCTCTTGAGGACTGTCACATCACGTTAATGTTTTGGGTAATTTTGATATTTCTATATACCTATGTCTAGGATTTGTGATTTGGGAGTGTTGGGAGAACATTAAATGTTGTTTTGAGGCAAAAGGGGAAGTCGCACGTGCGACACACTGGTTGTCTAAGCCATGCGGCCAAACCGTGCACAGTTGGTCTTGGAAGCAGTAGCTTCCGCATGGGCAGTGCATGGTTTGTCTAACTGTGCAACCAAACAGTGTGATAAGGGTGTTCGGGGTAAAATCTAACACACGGGTAGCACACGGTTTGTCAAATCGTGCGAACTAATAGTGCGACCACTTAAAAGAGATCCTTAAATTGTGGATCTCACTCGGTATTGCCTCTATGTGCCTTGTTTTACCTCCTAGGCGGCCCTAACATGGGATTTTTCTTCTCCTATGGTCAGAGAAGGTTCTCCCATAGTTCTGAAGGCAATACAAAGCCTACTCTTGGTGAATCAAAGCCGTATTCTTGAGGTATGTGATCGTTTTTCATCTTTCTTGATCAGTTTCGTAGGTATACTTAGATCTACTTATCCTCTTCTCTCGGTTTCTTAGATCTACACCCGTTATGGGTAGATCTAAGTATGTGGTACCAAATATGATGAGAATTGGTCTTTATCATACTAGGAGAAGAGATATAAGATGGGTTCTTGAAGAAGAAACCCAGTTTTCTTGAGTGTTCTCGACCGTTGTGGTTTTGGTGAAAACCTTCTAGGTAGGTGGTTACGTCCCGACTTGCCGAATTGATTATCACTGTATTTTCTTGATTTAATTAAATTGTTGATTTAGATTCAATTTATCAATATTTCTATCATTTAAATTGATAAAAAAACTCGATTACAATGAATCGAGATATTTGAAATGGTTTGGAATGGAAAGATGGAAAACCCCAATTCCCTTGAATTTGGTGTGTTTATAGAAACTGGCTTATTTAAATTGTTGAATTTAAATTGAGGATTCTAAGGAAATTATTTCAATTAAAAATATGAATTTAATTGTGGGAATAAATTGTGTAAAGATGGAGTTGGTTTTGAATGCAATTCAAACTGGTGAAAATGGCTTAAAATGATTTGATAGGAACCCGTTGGTTTTATATTGTGAAAAAGGCATGCTTTGAATAAAACATGTTTTGGTTTTAAAGGGAATGAAATTTTCACTTTAGAAATGGAAGAATGATATTGATATTATTTTAAGAATTCTCAAAATAGTTCACCCATCAATTAAGAGCGCATGAAAGCCTTAGGTAGTTAGTGGGTTTTTTGGATACACTCTACGCTATGAAAACATTTTAAAGAATACTTACATGGGGTCACATCCTTGATAGGTTGGTGACGAGTCTAATTTGGCCAGTGTCATAGAGACGTGTGTATACACATTTTATGGAGTTTACATAGAGAGTGGAGAATCCTATAACTGGTTAATACTATCGTTCCTTTTAGTAGATGACCATGTTCTGCGCTTGTTTATTAATATGTGAGATATAAATGTATGTCAATGCTTTTGAATTGCCTTATATGCCTAGTGAATTTATGTAAACTGTTTTATATAATTGTTTTCCTTAATCCATTCTTTCAGAAATATTCCATCATTGTAAAACCATTGCTTAAATTTATTTTTCCATCATTTAAAAATGTATAGCATGTTTTGTTAAAATATTATTTTGAATTTCCATAGCTATTTATTTAAAAATTGAAAGCTTTTCTTCAAATAATTTATATTTGGAATCTGTTACAGAATCATTGGTGGTATCCTACTAGGTTTATGCTCACACCTAACTTTTTCCTTTGTGTGTATATAGACTTTCTTCTTTTAGGATCGAGCAAAGGGAAGGGATCTCTTTTAGGATGATCCAGCTGTTGATCTTCTCTTGGTTAATTGTGTCCTTAGGGCCTTTGGGACTGTTTTTCCCTTTTTAGTACTTGGGATGTATTACTTTGGGCTTTCATTCCGCTTTGTATTCTAGTACAATAATCATAGTGGTGTTTATTTTTGTTATGTATATTGTCTTGTTTCTTTTGCTTTCATATTCTTATGGAAAAATCATTCCCAGTTGCATGTTGTGTGATTCCCGGTGCTATTAACGAACCCATGTGGATTGGAAACGCCCTTTGGGCTATGTTGGGATCGGCTCAGTTATCGAGTTACCAAGGTACCCGGTCTGGTTTATGACAAAGTGGTATCAGAGGGAAGGATACGCATCTTTCCTTGATGACAGTATGAATTTGAGTTTTCTTTTCTGGACTTTGGAGGTAGTTGTGATTGAGTGCCTGGCCAGCTCTCACCACAATGAACCTTACGTCACCCGGTTTGGTTATGGAAATATGACTTGTGGATTAGTTCTAGTATTTACCATGTTTTGATTTGGATAAAGAGGAATCGAAATATTTTTATCCCCTCTTTTAAAAATAGTTTTCCATGTTACTCGGTTTGGGTGTTGTTATATGTCTTTTTTATGTTGTGTAGCAACATGCCTCTGAGAAGTTGTGGGAATAGAATCCAAGAAGAGGCTCCTGCCGAATCTCAACAAGTGAGTCCTATTGTGGATCCGAGTTTGGTTGAGGTGATTCTTTGCACTATCCAAGCTCTGGGACAGGAACCACCTGTAGTTCTTCTTCAGGTTCCAGCTATAGATCCTCATAGTGATTTTCTCTTAATTCATTCTCAAGAGTTCCTACGCCAAAAGACACTAGTTTTAAATGTCTCCACTAACCATCAATATGCTGAGGAATGGTTGAGTAAGATTGAACCTCTGTTTGGGTTCTTGGAGACACCTATGTGATGAAGGTGAAGTGTGCCAACTTCGTGCTGGAGGGACCAAGTAGGAGATGGTGGGAAACAATGGTGATGACTGGGAAACATGAGGGTTTGGTGCGGAAAGACATTAGGGTTCTTTTCACTAACCAGTTCTATCTAGAATCAATGGTGTTGGCCGAGGCTATGGAGTTTTTCATGCTTAAGTAGGACAATAAAAACATGACTGAGTAGTCAAATTGCTCTTCTGAGCTGATAAAGTTTTCTCCTGATATTTTATCTAAGGGGATGATGAAGGTTCAATGATTCTAGTTTGGACATTGATCAGATATCCATTCTATGGTTTTCCTATTAAAGCTATCCACTAATGCTGATGTGCTAGATAGGGCGATGATGTTTGAGATGGACCTGTCAGGAAAGTCAGGTTTGAAGGAAGTTCCTTTCCCTCCTAGTGGAAGTGTTACTTAATTTAAAGGCAAAAGGAAGCACGGTGTTGCTCATGGTATTTATAGACAACAGAGTCATTCCAGTCCTCATGTAGCACCATGAGGGGACTCATTGACTTGATATCAGTGTGGAAATCCATGACATTCTAAGAGGGTTTTCACTGAGACACCCAATAACTGTAGCTCTTGCCGACATTTAGGGAACTTACATAGATTCTTCCATAACTTCTCTACTCCACGTAGCAGAACATGATCATCAACACCTCTAGGAACTGCGGGGCAATCAAATTCATCACGTACAAAAGGGTTCCATCCACAGGCATCTGGAACAATGATTTTTCATGTAGTGGATGATTTCCAGAGGTAGCTGATGTAGGTCCTACAACTGTGAGAGGTACCGTTACTATAGCTTCATCTTTTGTGAAAGATCATTTTGACACTGGTTTATATCACTATTTTATTTCAACCCATCTTGTTAATATTCTTAATCCACCTATGTAACTTTTATCTTGTGTGATGCATATTACTACACCCATTGGTAAAATGAGAGAGAAGGGTCTCTGTAGTCCTGCTTGTGTCTTCTCTCTATCATATGTTGATCATTCTTGGAGTTTCTTGGTTCTCGACATGAAATATTTTGACGTCATATTTGGGATAGATTGGATAATTTCCAATAAATCCTGGATTGATTGCTATCTTTGACGGGTCTACCTTACTACACCCAGTGGTGTGCCTCTTGGTTTTCAAGGAAAATGGGACCCAAGGTCAAGCAAAGCTGGTCCCTATTATCCAGAGTTGGGGAATTTTATATCTCTGTTTGCTGTTGATCTAGAGAGAGATTCAATGTGTGGTGATCTTCCTTCAGTAGTCGCTAAGTTTTCCGACGTGTTTCCTTATGACTTCTCTGCTTTTCCACCAGTAAGTGAGGTTGATTTCACTCTTGACTTAATGCCTGTTACTCAACCTGTTTCTATTCCCTCTTACAAAATGGCTCCAGCTGAAATAAAAGAACTAAAGTCTCAGTTAGATGATCTTCTTGGGAAAGGTTTTATACACCCCAGTGTGTCACCTTGGGCAGCACCTGTTCTCTTCACCAAGAAGGATGATGATTCTCTTCTCTTATGTGTTGATAATTGAAAGCTCAATCGATTTACTATAAAGAAAAAATATATGTTACCACAAATTGATGATTTGTCTGATCAGTTGAAATGGGTGAAGTGGTTTTCAAAAATTGATCTTCGATATCATTACCATTAGTTGAGGATTAAAGAATTTGACATTCATAAGACCTCTTTTTGGAGTCGGTATGTCCATTATGTGTACCTTGTTAGGCCCTTCGGCCTAACAAATTCTCCAGAATTTTTCATGGCTTTGATGAACTAGGTTTTCTGTGAGTATCTACATACCATAGTGGTAATATTTGTAGATGAAATTCTTGTCTACTCCAAGTCTGAGGAGGATCATTTGCATCATCTGAGAACAGTTATGAGTCTTCTTGGGAAACACCAAATTTATGTCAAGATTTCAATGTGGGATTTTTGGATTCGGGAAGTGCAATGCATAGGATATGTCATGTCAGAACAAGGAATATCAGTTGATCCTAAAAAGGTGAAGGCTGTTATGACATGGGAACAACAACGAAAATTTTTCAAGATTCATAGATTATTTGGATTATTAAGATATTATTTCTCGTTTGTTAATGACTTCTCAATGTTAGATTCTCCTATTATTTCTCTGACACGAAAGGGGGTGATGTTTTCCTAGAATGATAAATGTCAGAGTTCTTTTGTTGAGATAAATCATATTTTGACTACTGCGCTGGTGTTAACTCTTCCTGAGGCTGGGATAGGTTACGTGGTCTTCTGTGAAGCATTGTGTTTAGGTTTGGGATGTGTCCTTATGCAAGGTAATCATGTTGTTGCCTATGGATCTTTTCAGCTTAATCTTCATGAGAAGAACTATCCTACCCATGAACTTGAACATGCATCTTTAATGCACACACATAAGTGTTTGAGACATTACCTTTATGGAGAATGTTTTACTGTGTATTCACAACACGAGATCTTGAGTTATATCTTCTCTCAAAAAGATTGGAAACTCCTCCAAAGGCGTTGGGTGGAGTACCTGCAATCTTTCAACATTTAAATTGCCTATACCCTAGGGAAAGGGAATGTAGTTGCAGATTCATTAAGAAATAAACTTCCATCACAAGCTGTGAACGAATATTTAGTAGAGTGGAGTTTGATGACTCTTTTTTCCCAGTTTCATATTGGAGTTTAGTGGAAGGGGAATTATGTTTCTTTAGGTAGTGTTCAGTTGACTTCTTCTCTCCTCGAGTTAATTCTTCAGGAACAACAACTGGATAATGAATTCCATACAATTAGGGACTCCCTTTATGGTGGGGAGACCAAAACTCAGTGGTCATTCTCTAAAGACGGTTTTTTGTGTTATCGAAAATGTCACGTGTTGCTATTAGCGGCAAGGAAGGATGTGATGGGGGATTTCCATAACTCTCAGTGGGCTGTGCACCCAGGAACCACGAAGATGTTCTATGACATGCAACGATAGTTCTGGTGGCCAGGTATGAGGCTAGACATTGCTATGTTTGTATATAGTTGTGATACATGCCAGAAGGTGAAATCCAATCACAAGAAACCATTAGGTTTTATTCATCCACTTCCATAACCTACATGGAAGTGTGGTGAAATATCTATGGACTTTGTGGTTCGGTTACCTCAAATCCAGAGGAAGAAGAATGCGATATGGGTTGTGATCGACAAACTGACCACATTAGCTCACTTTATACCTATTCGAGATATAACCAAGGATGAGGAGTTTGGAAATTCCTATCTGAATGAAGTTGTTCGTTTGCACGGAGTTCCATATGTTACAATCTCTGATAGGGATCCTTGGTTACTTCTTGATTTTAGACAGGCCTTCAGGTTGCACTGGGATCTCAGGTCCGTTTGAGCATCGCCTACCATCCACAGTCTGATGGCCAGACACAGAGAGCTTTTCAGATCATTGAGGATATGCTCCTCACTTTTGTTCTCGACTTTGGTGGGTGTTAGGATGATCATCTAGGGCTAGTTGAGTTTTCTTATAACAAAAGTTATCACTATGCGATCAAAATGGATCCTTTTGAGTCTTTGTATGGACGTCCTTGTAAATCTCCTTAATGTTGTTCGGAGATTGGTGAAAGTTCATTGGTAGGACGGAGTTTGGTCCAAGAGACGATAACTAAGATCCAGTTGATTCATCAGAGGATGTTGAAAACACAGAGTCCGTACAAGTCTTATATTTATTGTCTCCATAAACCATTAGAGTTCTCAGTTAGTGACCGGGTGTTCTTGAACGTTTCACCCTGATTAGGTCATCGACGGATTGGGAGGCAAGGGATTCCTACTCCTCATTTTTTGGGACCATTCGAGGTTGTTGGTCTTGTAGGAAAATTTTCTTACCATATAGCTTTACCACCACAGCTATTGTCGATACATAACGTGTTCTATGTATCGCAGCTGCGAAAGTATCTCTCTGATCCATCTCATGTTGTGAGATGAAGTGATCTTGAGATTGAACCAGATTTATCTGTTTCTAAATGAACAGTCAGGGTTGTTGACTCTGAGACCAAGGTACATCGTGGTAGAACGATACCTCTGGTGCATGTACTTTGGCTTCATGGTTCTGATTCTCATGAGACATGGGAAAGGGATGCACTAATGAGAGAGAAGTGGCCTCATCTATTTTATGTGGAGGTTTTTTCATAGGCTTTCTGGGGACAGAAAGATCTTATGGTGGGGAGGTTGTAACATCACGTTATGTTTTCAGGTACTTTTGATGTTTCTAAGTACCTTTTTATTGGAGTTGTGACCTGTGAGAGTTAGGAAAACATTAAAATTTGTTTTGAGGAAAAAGGGGAAGTCGCACGGGCGGCGCACAGGTTGTCTAAACTGTGCAGCCAAACCGTGCACTGTTGGTCTCGGAGGTAGTATCTTCCGCACGGTCAGCTCACATTTTGGCTATAAGTGCGGCCAAATTGTGCGCGAAGGGCGGTCGGGGCCGAAGCTAACACACAAATATTGCACGGTTGGTCAAATTGTGCGAACTAACCATGCTTCCACTTAAATGAGATCCTTAAACTGTGGATCTCACTCGGTTTTGTCTCAAAGTGACTCATTTTTTCACCTAAGCGGCCCTAACTTGGGATTTGTCTTCTCCTAAGGTTAGAAAAGGTTCTCCCATTATTCTGAAGGTGATCCAACGGTTTCTGTTGGTGAATCGAAGTCGGATTCTTGTGGTATTTGATCTTTCTTCATCGTTCTTGATCAGTTTCTTAGATCAACTTAGATCAACTTCTCCTCTTATCTCAGTTTCTTAGATCTACACCCGTTATGGGCATATCTAAGTTTGTGGTACAAAATATGATGGGATTTGTTCTTGATCATGCTAGGAGAAGTGATCTAATGTCGGTTATTGAAGAATCAACCTAGTTTTCTTTAGCGTTGTCGACCGTTGTGGTTTTTGTCAAAACCTTCGAGGTAGGTGGTTCCGTCCCGACTTGCCGAATTGATTATCATTGTATTTTCTTGACTTATTTCAATTGTTGATTTAGATTCAATTTTTCATGTTTTATTTCAATTAAATTGATAAAAAAACTCTATTATAGTGAATCTAGATATTAGAAATGGTTCTGGCATGGAAATTTGGAAAACCCCAATTCCAGAGACTTTGGTGTGTTTCTAAAAATTGGAAAATTTAAATTGAAGAATTTAAATTGGGGATTTGATGTAAATTACTTCAATTAAATAGTTGAATTTAATTGTGGGAATAAATTGTGTAATGATGGAATTTGTTTTGAATGTATTTCAAACGGGTGGAAATGTCTTAAAATGATTTGATAGAAACCCATTGGTTTTATCTTGTAAAAAAGGCATGCATTGAATAAAACCTGTTTTGGTTTTAAAGGGAATAAAATTGTCACTTTTGAAATGGAAGAATAATATTGGTCGTATTTTAATCATTCTTAATATAGTTATCCAATCATGTAAGAGCGCATTCATTCCTTAGGTAATTAGTGAGTTATTTGGATAAACTCTACGCTAACACAGCATTCTAACACATACTTGCGGCGGATCACATCCTCAATGTGTTGGTGATGAGTTTAATTTGGCCAGTGTCATAGAGACGCATGTATACACATTTTTCTAAGATCACATAGAGAGTGTGGAATCCTATAACTAGTTAATACCGTCATTGCTTTTAGTAGATGACCATGTTGCTCGCTTTTTTATTTATATGTGAGATATAAATGTATTCCAATGCTTTTGAAATGCCTTACATACCTGCTGAATTTATTTAAACTGTTTTATATAAATGTTTTACTTAAGCCATTGTTTTCTAAATATTCCATCATTGTAAAACCTTTTCTTAAATTTATTTTTTAATCATTTGAAAATGTATAGCATATTTTATTAAAATATGCTTTTGAATTGCCAAACCTGTTTATTTGAAAATTGAAAGCTTTTCTTTGAATAATCTTTATTTGGAATATGTTACAGAATCTTTGGTCGTATCCTACTGGGCTTAGGCTCACACCCTAATTTTTCCTTCATGTGTATATAGACATTCTTCTTCCAGGATCGAGCAAAGGGCAGGGATCTCTTGGAGGAGGATCCAGCTGTTGATATTCTCTCGGTGAATTGTGTCCTTAGGGAATTTGGGACTGTTTCTTCCCTTTTTAGTACTTGTGTTGTAGTACATTGGGCTTTCATGCCTCTTTGTATTCTGGTACATTACTCCCAGTGGAGTTTATTTTTGTTACGCAAATTTTCTTGTTAATTTTTCTTCTGCATTCTTGTGGAAAAATTGTTCCCACATGCATGTTGTGTGATGCCAGGTGCTAGTCACCGACCCGTGGGGATTGGGAATGCCCTTCGGGCTATGTCAGGGCCAACTCGGTAATCGGGTTAGCATGGTACTCAGGCTGTTTTGTGATAAGGCCTCAGCAGATTATATCTTAATTTCATGACTCTATCCACATAGTTCCTTACTAAAACCAATCATATTCTTGATACATCACAAAACACTATATTTGCTTCTTCCAAACTCTAGGTAGATCAGAATAGATGTATTAACAACAATTAGATTCACCCCATGAAACGCTTTATCACACTCTTTTTTCCACATGAACATAGAACCCATAATTTTTATACCAATAATAGGTCAATATATATTTGACAATTCCTTTATAAAACACTGATATTATCCCTACATCCACATGAAACGTTATATGTAAAACATGTTATTCGATTCCTCCCAGAAAACTACATCACCCACTTTATCTAGGTCAATATATACTCATAAATTTGAGATAATATGACCCATGAAGTGAACCTTGAAGATATTTATGTAATAAACCCAAACGTACTATAACAGAGAAGGTTCCCCACTTTATTACATTGGCATAGATACAAGTGTCGAATCCTAACAGACTGGTTAGTTTAGTAGTTTTGGAAGCCATATTATATTCCAGAAAATTACATTATAATTTAAAACATAAAACAAAACATAGAAAATCAATTGAAAAAAAAAATTATTTTACAATATTAACCATACTTATCAGTCATAATACATATCAAGGAATCCTAAGATAAATATTTCATAATAAATGGGTGAGATAAATTGATTAGTGAGCTTAAGAGTACAATAAGATCTACTATGAATAATAATAATAAAATTTAATGCAATGTTTATAACTAAAACAAAAACAACATAAACATAATACTGATCATAATATGAAAAGAATAAATAAATATCATTTAATTACAAATAAATAATGACATTTTTATTTTACTAATTGAATAATCACACAGATTATCATTAAGTACTCTCAAAATGAGGGAATGAATAACACCAGACATCATAAATATACTGTTAAGGATTCATCCATGACATTATAAATAAACAGGTAAGACATGATCTAATACCCAAACTAGTTTATAACATAATACATAACAATTAATCAGGGGATATATTAGGCCCCACCTGTCACATACTATGTTCAATAAATCCTTCATACAAAAGTAGTAATAAAACATAATCAACATAAACATTCTGATTACAACAATCATATGAAATGTGAATACTTTAACCACAAATAGGGAATGGTATCAGAATAGCACATCCATTGTCAAATGAAATAATAAAACATTAATGGAAATATCGTAAATGATATCATAAGAAATTATCCACAATCAATCATAATATACAACAAAATATGATAACATATATGAAAATACTCTAATAAAATCATTAAAAAATTTCAAGGAAAATTATACTATTTACACTGAAATAATTTAATTAAAAAGCTACAAATTTTTAAAAGAAATAATTTTCATTGAATAGAATATTATAAACATGTAAAGAATTATTGAAGACATTCATATTTCATGATTATTGAAAAATATTCCCATGTCATTTATGTTAAAAATCATTACATCTGTATTTTTTCAAAAATGTTATAAATTACATCCTTTTTTAAAAGACAAAAAATTTCATTTCAAACCATTTTATATGAATTAGAAAATATTTACACATAACATAATCATTTCAATGACTGAATTAAAAATATTTTAGAAATCATTTTTAATAATCATGGACATGAATGAAAAATATTTACACGTATATATTTACAAATAAAGAGTCCCGAATAATAATGAGATTGTAAAATAACCCTTATATTGTACATTTAATTTGTAAAATATGAATAATAATATTATTTAAAGGTTTAAAATAGGTTATAAAATTATAAAACTACCATATCTATATTTATCATATCATATATTATCTTTTTATATCATTTTGTTAATAATATTCCATTATTACCCTTATTTCTGTTTTTAACTAATTCATTTTTCTTTGTATGTTTTGTAATGTAAGTAATGTTACTTATAAATATGATATATATAAATAATATATAGAATGAAATTATGTTCACATATAATATTTTTACTCATTATATATATATATATATTCATTCTTACATTGTTAATGTGGAAAACGAATCTCATCATGTCAAGGAGACGGTAGGCAAAACATATGCATGGGAATGATATCATTCACCTACTGGTGAAAAGGTATGTTAATTATGTATAATCAATATCATTTTAAATTTTTATTTATATCCATAATATCTATCATTATAACAATCTAAATAAACTTCTAATGAAAATAATTTCACCATGGCATGGAGATACTAAGTCATACGTAAGCATGCGCAGTGCGTTCCTTTTTCATAGGAATGAAAATTAATTGAATACAGTTTTTCGATTTTCATTATAATATTAAATACTAAATATGATAAAAAAATATCACATTATAATGGGAATGAAATATAAATAGTAATTAGATAATGAAAAGAAATCGGATGAGTTATTAGAAACAGTTAACATTTCTTGAGAGTGATTTAATTATATACCTTATTATGGGTTCTTGGGTTGGTACATTTGGGAGAAAAACAACTATCACATTTATATGTATTTATGTAGGATAAATGGTCAGGGAATAGTCAATATAGATGGATAGATGTTCTATGATGAATTGAGGGAGGAGATTCCCTTTAATAATTGAGTTGAGGGGAACAATTGGAAAAACTCAAAATATTAAATTAATATTTATTAATTCCCAATTCCAACTAGATCCAAAATTATTATTTTTTAAAATATTATTATAATGAGTTGTAATCCATTAATCCAATTAAAATTAGACATTTTTTCATTTTTTATCATTATCTTGTTGTTTTATCCATTATTTATTTCAACTTACTCTTACCATGATATCGCATAAGTTACAATGTTAGGGTTAATATATTTACCATTAAAGTCTAAAAAACATTAAAAGAGTCATCAATGAAATTTTTATCATCTTCCAAATTATATGGATAAATATTAGGTTTTTATAAATTTAATATCAATTAATAAAATACAATTTATTTTAAAATATCATTTGTTTAAATTTTGAAACTATTCATTATATTAGTTTTTATAAATATCATAACAATGTGATATTTTCATAAAACAACATTATGAAAAAACAATTCTGTAAAATTGGCCAAACAAATTCTATTATGAACTTAAATATGTCAAATTATATTTCTTTTACTATTTTTAATATCATTTATTTGATCTATCCAGGAATTAAACAAAAAATATATCATCATTATGTCACCATTTAGG
The DNA here is from genome assembly GCA_963277665.1 of Viscum album. NCBI lineage: Eukaryota > Viridiplantae > Streptophyta > Magnoliopsida > Santalales > Viscaceae > Viscum > Viscum album. The sequence continues at coordinate 1,289,612,915 of OY728129.1, forward strand.
TTAATATTTTATAACTAAAAATTATTAATAAATAAACATGATTTATAAAAACAATTATATATCTATATAATAATTATATTCAAAAATTCATCTTATATAATAATATATATAAAATAATTCTCTTTTTAAAAACAACGATATGAAAATTTGACATTCCTTTGAATAAACTATTTAAATGGTTTTATTATCTTCCAAAAGGCCATAAATTTTCTCATTACTGAACCTATAATTCATAAAGATAAAAAATTATTTTCAAATAAATTTAATACAAGTGTTAGTGTAATTTTATAATAGTTATAATATCCTCTTTAACCTTAATTACATTATTTAACTTTAACCATGGCAATTAAAATATTAATAAATTTACTATTATAATGTCTAAAAAATTAAAGAATGATATTTTAATTATTTCAACCCACTGACTCCAAATATGAAATCCATTTTAAAAAAAATTGAACACAAAAGTTTCAGTTTATAATTTTAAATTAATCTCATCAATTAAATGAGAAATTTTGTTTTTAAAGTGAAAACATACATAATATTATAGTGTTTTAATATTCATATTCTATGTAAAATTGATTAAAATGACATAAATTGTATTAAATTATATAACAAAAATTTAATTATACTTCAAAACTAATTAAAAGTAAAATTTCACACTATAAATTATTTATAAGAAAAAAGTCTTTCCAAGTACAATGAAATATTTTATAACCATTAGTCCAAACATGAAATCAATCCAAATGATACAAAAAATGAACCAATGTAACGTATTATATTAAAAGTTTAATGAATAATTTTATTTTTTTAGTGAAAAATATATAAAATTTACAAAAAATGGATTTAAAATATTTTCTCTATTAATATATGGTAGAACTACATTTATAAGTATATCGGTTTTTAAGTGTAATATAGGGTTTCTTCCTATAGTATGCTTATCAATTATATTGGATGAATGTAAATATATTTTATTATATATATAACATATAAAATTTACTATATTAATTATTTTCATGTTTTAGTTTCAATTTTATTTTTAAAATGTAAAGAAATAGTGTTTTATTCAAACTCGTTGTTGCATGCATTCTAATATATAAAATCATTAATTTATTCTAAAAGGAAGATATGGTATCCTCTTAGTGTGATATAATCTTCCCTCATAAAAAATTTTCCTCAAAATTTTAGTGGTATTTTCTTCAAAAAATTATGTGCCAATTCTCTTTCACAAAATCATTTTCTTCCCATGTCGGTTTTTCTATTTTGTGATTTCTCTAGAGTACCATTTATAGCTGAGTTGTTTGATTCCTCAAAAACTATTATATTGTATCATGAATCTTTAAGTGTTCTTCATTGTAAGAATGTTCAGGTACTAACTATATTCCTTCATTAGTGAGGGCTTGTGTTGGGTCAAGAATGTAGTTCCTCAAGAGAGATATATAAAACTCATCGTGAAATTTGGAATGATTTAGAATCACTACTAAAGAGAATGAATATAACCCAACCCAATCAAGTATCTAAAAGGTTCTACTGAACCTAGGACTTGGATTCAATTCATACCAAACCTGAAGAAACTATTCCTTGTATATAATATCATTAAAACATAATATATAACTTTGAACTCTAAATCATTCCTTCGATTGTCTACATAATTGTTTAGTTTTTTTGAGCTTATTTAATATGATCTTGAATAGACTTTCACTCAATTTTATTCTCTTCAACATGTTCTGGGATACTAGTTCCCTTTCACCAAATTAATCCCTTCATTTTGGAGTTTGAGAACTCTTTTCATATAATGATTCTGACGGTTCTATTTGAATACTTTAATGGAAACTATGATCGAAGTAAAACACTACCAAATGATGGTACTTATATTATATACCTTTAAAATCGAGTGAACATTATCTCAACATGTGTACCATTGTTTGAATTGTTAATTCATACTATCCATCAGTTTTAGTATGGTAATAACTTTTCAAATGAATCTACGTGTTTAGATCCTTATGAAGACTCTTCCGTATTTTGATATAAAACATAGATCTTAATTAGATACAATCGATAAAGATAAACCATGAAGTCTTGAAACATCATTAATATATAGTCTTTCTTAAAATTCAATAGGTAAATGTTCTCTTATATCATGTAAATGTGCTAATTTATTAAAGAGATCAACAATAACCCATATGCCATCATTTTTCTAAAAGTCCTTGGTTTTCACCTCAACCTCATCCTGGTCAGTGATGACTCCTAAAGTGCATCCAAGGGACCCGAGATCAAATATAGGATAAGGAATATTTATAGTGTACTATACCAGTAAATTAGTAGGTATTATTCTGTTCTTTTGTATTCAAAACTATTGATCAGTTTCTCTAGATTGGTCCTCGAGTCCATTAAGGCCTTCCGACCAACCAAGGCCTTAGGGCCAGTAAGTATTTCCTGCCAACTAATGGCATTTAGGGAACCTCATGCCTTCCAGAACACTTCATGGCCTTTGGGCCCCATGAAATGTAGATGAAACCAAATATATTTCATAGGAATAAGGTTCTAGATGAGGATTCAGTCTATGAACATTCTCCAGAGAAGATCTAACTAGATTTTAATGAATTATAGTGTATTGAATTTTCATCAGTAATAGGCATATGCATCACTTAATAGGATAACTAGCTGACAAGAATTATGAAGGTGGAGAGATAACCTCAAGATATATGTTGGGGAGGGGAATTTCCATGTAATCTTTTTAGGATGAATTCCTTTAAGTCCATTGAGTCATGTAATGTTTCCCTAAGCCCACAATCTATTTATGGGTTCCCCATCAACTTTGAAAAGTGGGATTATAAGAAACAAATAAAAAATTAAGGCCTTACATTCATTTCTATAAGTAAGTGTCTATGGTACTTCCATGAAAAACCCTATAATAATTTCATCCCATTTCCAAACAAGAATAAGAATAAGATTCATGAATCAATTTGGATGCTTCCTCATAGATTTTCCATGTTGAAAACAAATCATATAAAGACATAATTAGTAATTTCCCACTTCATGTTATCCCACCATAAATGTTCCTTCATGTACCTATACATCATTATTCTATTGGGGTGTACAAATAAATTTGATCTATGAGCATCATCCAAAAATTCCATTTTTTGGTTGGGTATATATGGAACACATAGTTTGTTTCCATGTTTTAGATAACCATCTTCACAAAACAATGATTGTTAAAATACCTTCACTCACAAAATCAATTTTCATCTGAAAGATCACATTGACAAACTAATAATTTATTATCTTCTTTAGTAAAGATTGGTTTCTAGTAATATAATAAATAATCAATGTCTCTATATACTTAAGAATTTACATATATATATATAATATCCAAAAAAGGATCCTTAAAAATACTCGTTTTATTTATAACTCCACGATCCTTACTAATCAATGAATATGGAACCTAATTTTCTTTCCATGGATGGCTTTGTATTGAGAAAAAAATCCTAGAGTAGCTAGAGCCACCATCTTTGTATCATGTTGAACTATTTATGTGAGAAGAGGTATTTGAGACTTTTATGATCCATTTACAGATCACATTTATTACCAATGATATAATTTATCCATATATTAAAAGCTAAGATTACATTCGCTATCTCCATATCATGGATTGGATAGTTCTATTTCCGAGTCTTCAATTTCCATGATGCATACATGATAACATTATAACTTTTAATTATGACACAACCATGTGAAATCTTCTATACATTATATGTATATATATATCAAAACCATCAATTCATGATGGTATAGTCAAAATCATAGAATTGAATAATAATCTTTTTAGGTCATCAAAACATTATTCACTTACCATTTCCTAACAATCATAACCAATTATGTGCAATATTGGTTAATGAGTTATCCAATTGGAGAAAATTATAAATGAACTGCCATTAATAAATCACCAAAACAATGAAACTACATACCTCCATAATTATTGTCGTTATAGTACATTCTCTCACTATCATTGTCATTGCAGGATCACTTGATATTCCATCCATAGAGACAATATGTCCATGAAAAGTATCTTCATGAAGCTAAAAATCAGAGTTACTAAATTTATTATATACATCGTCCATTATAAGTGTCATAAGAATGATCTATAAGTGAGTATAATTCTCTTCATATCTTTTATAACATACCAGAATATCATCAACGAATACCAAAAAAATACATCAAGATATTCCCTTAATACTGTATTTATTAGTTCCATGAAAATCGATGTTACATTAGACAATACAAAAATATGTAATTTAAACTCATAATGTCTATACCCTGTCTAAAAATATTTCTTTAGGATGTCTTCCATATTTACTCGCAATTTATTATACCTGGAATAAAGATCAGTTTTTGAAAGCTATTATTAAATGTAATTTGGATCAAACAAGTATTCAATGTGAGTTATAGGATATTTTTAAATTATTACAATTACATTTATTTCTCTATAATCAATTCCAATGATAAGGATAATTATTTCTTCAAAATGAAGAGAATAAGAGATTCCTAGGGTGGAATTCTAGGGTGAATAAGTTCCTTATTACATGAATCATCTTGATATTTGTTCAACTCTATAAACACCACAGTGTCCATTGTAAAAGGATTCTTTTATGTTTTCCTAGCATCGATGATCAAATCAATGGAATATTCAACTTTATGCATTTTGTTAAGCCTAACTAATTCCCCAAGAAGTAAATTAATATATTCCCACACAATAAGTACATCCTCAATTTAAATTTTACATTTTCTATCCCTAGAATCTATTTTATCTTCATCTCTATGAAAATTATTTAACAGACCTATTGGGGACAGATCTAGCTATGTATATGATGATGATGTTTCTCCTTTTAAGATAAGGCATTATTTTTCTTCCTCAAAAATCTTAATTTCATTCTTCTTGTAATAAATATTCACATTATATTTTTTAAGAAATACCATACAATGAATTATATCAAAATCAACCATAGGTATCATGAAATCGTTAGAATGTGAAGCATGTTCCTATTACATAAAAAGGGTTGACCAAAAAATCATTGATGTAATGATAATTCCCTTATGATTTTAAACTAACAACTCCTTTATTAAATTAAAAAAGAATTATAAAATTTTCATAGAAAATAGGGAACATATAAATGAATGCGGTGATATAAAATCAAATAAATCATTTCCTAACTTCAAGTATATGATTAAGGTACATACCACTATATAATTGAAAACATCAACCTCAACATTTGGGATTGCATAAGAATTTTCCTTAGAACTTGTCCTTTTCAAGGGAAATTTTCTATTATTATTAGGAAAATAATTTTCATAGTGTATCATCCCTTTATTGTTAAATCATTTCCCATTACCAACTTATTTCCTTCCCATATAATCACGTCCATTGTGGACTTTTTCCCCACACTTTTAAAAAAATCTTATCCCCAATAGGCATGTTCGCTGATGTTTCATTTAACATTTATTATAGTTTGGAAAGAAAACCCTTACCTTCTACACCATTTTCTTATTTTCTTTCCCATAACATTTAATATACATTCTATTCTCCCGTATTCAATTAATTTTAAAATTCAGGGAGAATTTTGTTCTTGATATCAAATGAGACTATAATTTCATATCATGAGATGTTTTGGAAGACTAGTTCCATTCATAGGAATGATTAAACCTATTAATGAATCGATCAGTATTTCACTTCTAATTACATAGATAATTTATATGATTTTTCAGACATTATTATGTTAGATTTATTTTTATTGAAATAATCATCCTTATTTCCACCAAATTCATGAATTTTTCCTTTATATATGACTTAATTCTATCAGGGAAATAGTTTTCGAATAAAATTACATTTAAATTCTTCTATTCCATGATTGAAATTTCATTATCCTCCTTCATATTTTGAGTTAGTGACCACAATCGATCTGTATATCCCGAGAGAGGATAAAATCCCATGAAAACCATATCACTTTCATTTCTCCGCATGGAATGAAATATCTTCTCTAAAAAATATATCCATTATTCCGTTATAAATGGGTTTTTAGTCCCATAGAATGTTAGTAGTTGTTGTATCATGAAGAACACTAACATTGTTCCTCTATGTTTTGAATCTAGATTCCTTATAATGTTATGGTTTTACTCATAACCTAATTCAGTTTCCCTTGTATAGTTATAACCTGATCAACAATAGATGAATCTCCAACTACAATATTGTTATATTTCATAATATAAAAATCCATACATGAATTACATATGATAATACAATTTACATTCATTCCACAGGGTTCCTGAACTAAATAATTGCCTACATTAGATTTGGTTATGAAGCATTCTTCATAATTTTTTTCTTGTAACACTTTACATAAATCGAAAAACATGTGCATAGTTAATATTATAATCATAAAAATGTATGTTTGGGGAAATATTTCCTTTTATGACCTTAATAATGGTTTTTAATGAAAATGTGATTTATTCTTAGAATATCCCATTTGAGTGTTAATCCATGTGCACCATAAGGAATTTTTTCATGTACCAGGTTACAGCAAGGCAGGCCCACCTTGTTAGAGTTGTTACCCCAACATACATATATTACTGAACTACATATACTTTTTGTATTCATATAGGTATGTATTATTTGGAATAATGACCTAATCTCTATCTTACAAAAAATCATCGATGTTCTTCTATACTTATCATGAAATTTTTTCTAAGGGCTACGCTCCATAATCTATGTTTTCTAAATATACCTGTCATGGTTTCTACAAAACATACTCTAACACAAAATATAATAACCTTGAACTCAGTAGCCCGGAGCCAATGCCTCACTTTTTACTTTGGCATAGATTCATGTTTGGAATCCCAATGGAACAAATAGTTTAGCAGTTTTTGCAGGTATATTAATTACATGAAAATGAAAATACTATTAAATTCATAAAATAAAACCTTGCAAATACTTGAAAGATACATCATTCTCCTAGATTAACCCTATATATATGTCATAATACAAATCTTGGAATCCTGGAAAAATTATAACAGAATAAAAGGGTGAGCTCCAATCCTCATTAAGGGTATGGGTACACAATAATATATTTTGAATAATAAACATAAACATTAAATGAAGGTGTATAAATAAATCAAAATCCACTTAAGCATAATCTTGATCATAATATGGAATTAAAAATGTAAATTATATATTTCAATGTAAATAATTACATATATATTATAGTAATATAATAATGACATGGAATATCAATAAATAATCCCATAATGAAGAAATTCATAATTCCAGACATCATAAATATACCATTAGGGCTTCAAGAAAGACACCATACATAAAAAGGTAAGACATTAGCCAATACCCAAACTAGTTTGTCTCATTGGACATACTAATGTATCAATGGGTTAGTGCATGCCATCACATCACATAATAAGTTCAATAAATTATAAATATGGAAGGGGGGATGAATCTTAATAAACATAAATAATCATATTAAAACTATCATAAGAAATGTGGGTAATTTAACCATAAACCATGGATGGTATCAAAATATCACATCCACAATCAAACTAAATCATACACCATTGAATTAAATATGGTAAATGATATAATAATAAATCATCCTCAATCAATATTAATATCCAAAAAGGACGTTAGTAGAGATGAAAATACTCCAATAATATCACTAACAAATTTTTGAGATAAATAATCCTCTTTTTCATTAAAATGATTTATTTAATGGGGAACACAATTTAAATGGAAAAACATTCCTTGAAAAGATTCTTGTAAAAATTTAAACAAAGCTTTAAGGTATTAAGATTTCATTATAGAGAAAAATTCAACTTATTCCATATTAGTTAAAAAATACGTCTTTCATGTTTTTTTAAAAAATTCATAAAATATATCTTTTACAAATTAAAACAATGATTCTTCTCAACCCATATTATAAAAATATTAACATGGGTACATCGACATTATTAATTTTTTTGAATATATTGAAAATATTCCAGAAATCATTTTTATGAAATATGGACATTGATGATAAATATTTCCTATTAGATTCTTATATATAAACAATCTTTTATAATAACGAGACTATGAAACAACCCTTAACTTGTATTACCTATAGTTCAATGTGATTTATCCTCCCATAGAATGGGTAAATTTATTATTTACTTATAAAATAACCATATCCATATTTATTATATAATATATGATCTTCTTATATCTTAATTTAAATAATATTCCCTTATTACCATTGTTTTGGTTGTAAACTACTTCATTTTTCTATGTATATATTTTCATTTTAGTCCAATTTCATGGGAATTTTATATATATCTATTTATAAAATATTATATTGATTTAATGGATATTATATTTACTAATAATATACATATTTATAGTCATTCTTAAAAGTACAACATGGAAAATTAATCTTATCATGTAATGGAGATAGAAGGCTTTATGTACGTACGAGATATGATATTATTCCCTTATTGGAGAAAAGGAGAGAAATTAGACTGTATGTTAACAATATAGAATAAATATCATGTTATTTATTATTTATATCCGTTATATTTATAATTATTCACATAAAAATAATTGAAAAAAACAACATTGTGAGGACATGATAATCTGTACATAAGATGTCATGATTAATTTGGTTTTTATCGGAAGAACACAACAATGAATATGGTTATCCCATAATCATAATAAAATATAAAAATATATATGATACTGGATTTATAACTTCATAATGGAAAAAAATACGAATAAGAAGCTTAAGAATAAAATATCTTGGATGAGATAGTAGATATGATTACCTATTCTTTGGAAAACATCATTCAGATCTTATCATAAGGGATCTAGGGTTGGTCTTTTTGGGAGAGTAAAACCACTATAACTTGAATAATTACTTTTTAGGATAAATCGTTAAGGAATAGTTAATCTCTATGTCTCAATGTGGTCTGAAAATAGGAGGGGGAGGTTCTCTTTTAAAAACGAGGCGAGAGGAACCGTTTTGAAATAGTAAAAATATTAAATTAATATTATGATAACCCTGCATTAATTACACAATTAAACATAAATTACTAAATAAAATTCACTTGATACAACATAGAATATCAAAAGTTCTAGTGTATTTGGGGATTAGGATCATTACATAACAACTTAAAACATGAAATACAACATCTTTATTGAAAACATCCTTTTCATGACCACTATATTCCCTCGTACATAGCATTCACTACTGAAAAAATGACCTATACCCATAGTTCAAAACCGTTGGTATAGCCCCCAAAATAGTTGGTATAGCCTATACCCACAGTTTTGGGAACCGTGGGCTGGAATGGCGTGGGTATAGAGGTCTCAGCCTATACCCACGATTCTCTAATCCATGGGTATAGGGGAGTGAAATGTGGCACACGCTGGAAAAACGTGAAACACAACACACCCCACGGTTTTCAAACCATGGGGTTTTTATTTTTTTCAATAAACTGCGCTGGGGAGGGGTTTTGATCCCACACCTCAGGATGATCCTCGCAGCCGCGCTCCATCGACGGACCAACTGACCTTTAAATTTTATGTGTTATATATGAATCTGTCTGCGTATATATATATATTAATGAATTGTATTTAAATTCAAAAAGATAGAACCGCGGGGTTTGAAACTGCGTCTCGCGTAATGTATCGCGGCCACGCTCTGCAAACGAACCAACCAAGCTGTTATTCATATTCGTTAAAATTCAATACATTTTTGTATTTATATTAATATTATTTACACAGGGTAATCAAATTCAAAAAATTCGTCCAGGGTGTTTTGAACTGGAAACCTGCAGTATCGGTACCAAATAGATTACCAACCGAGATACTAAATTATTGAAATTATATATTTAAATTTACCTAAATATATTAATCTAAACCGTGAATAAATGTCTCCCCGCCAAATCATTTCCGTTTCCCGTCTAATTTTTTCCCCTCCCATAACGCATGAAAGATATACCCACGAATCTAGAGAACCGTGGGTATAGGACTTCAAAAAAACTGCAATACCTACGGTTTTTAAGAACCGTCAATATAGGTCTTCAGAAAACACCCTATACCCACGGTTTTGGAAAACACCATGGGTATAGGTCTTAAAAGAAATCTATACCCACGGATTTTGGCACAACTGTGGGTATAGGTTCACATACTATACCTATACCCACGTTTTTGGAAAACTGTGGCTATAGGGGTACCCTATTGCCACGGTTTTTCAAAAAATTGTGGGTATAGACCTATTTTCCAGTAGTGATTGCATGGGATAACCTGATCACATGCATATGAAAAGGGTGAGCTATAAAGCCCAGTAAGGGAATAATCATGGAATAACATGAAAAATACAAAATTATTTAGAAAATATGTTTATTAATAGAGAACAAGGGATGCATAAACATGAAGTCATGATAAATAATGATAATCATAACATGGAAATGGGGAAACAACACTTAACATGGAATTATCATGAGCCAAGGCTCATTCTACATGGAGCATGAGTAAACCCAAATTGCACATGAATCACGAGTAAAACCTCATTCCACATTAATTATCATGATTCAACACCTATTTCACATGATTTATCATGATACTATACTTTATCGAATGCATTAGAGCGCTATCAGGGAACACCCTTCTTAAAAATTTCATTTCATGCATAAGTGTGCCACATGGATCCTAAATCATTGAATCATTAAACATAATAATTTATTACACAATAAAATAATTTGGAATACATAAATGAAACTATTTAAATAATAAATTAATTTTGATAAATTTCCATACCCTTGGTAGAGAAATGGGCATGGTAGTCACTACACAATAACTTTGTCTTGGAAAAACGAGGTGCAATTTCGACAGCATAATCATGTGACATAAGAACTCATAAAATTGGTTTGTGAGAGATAAAGGGGTGTCTCACCATATTTACATGAAATGTATAGTAAGGGAGTCAAATATATACGTGTCCCTAAAAATTTAATGGAATTTAGATTCATGATACAAAAGTATTGTTTGAATGTAAATGAGAAGAGAGAAATTCCTTTCCGAATTTTCCATAGTAACAGTTGTATATGGGAGGCATTTAATGAGAAAAAAATGGGTCTACAATCATTAAAAAATAAATAGGGCTGTATGGGGGAGGTTTGAAACTATACCCCAACATTTATAATTGAAATTAAATGGTCATAACAACATAAAAAAATAGAAAAAAACGAGAAAGGAAGAAAAACCCGTACTTGGATGTGTGCTTCCAACGGCTTGAGAGAGGCTTGAGAGAGGATTATTGGGAGCTTGGGGAGCCTTGGGAGGGTTATATAGATATATTGGAAGGGGTTTGACGAACTAAAAAGGTTTTGAGTGAGGATGAAGTGGGATCTTGTGTGGGTTTATATAGTAAAGGAGAGGGAATTGTTTATTATACAGGTTTGGAACACCTCACATTAAACTAATCCAAACCACACACTATCCCATTGTTTTTTCCCATGGTTTTTGGTAAAGGGAACTGGAAAAAAATATTTTATATGTCAAAAATCCTAAAATTTTAAAATAATGTGGTTGCTTATGTGGAGGTGAGTCACACTCCGAAGGAATTTTTTTTAAAAAGACAAGATGTTTAATATGTTTTGAAGGGTCCATTAATGATTTTTAATATAAGTAAAAAAACCCAAAATCACATTTTATTAATGTTATAACATATATTGGCCGAACATAAATCTTATCGTATTTTATTAGGTCACTATTTTGTCATTACGATGTCGTTAAACACCTTATATATTAAAACGATAATTAATTTTTACACAAAAATTTGCATGTCTCAGAAAATTATGAAAAATTAAAAGTTGGATAATTTTGATGTCATAATTTTGGAAATAATATTTCGTTTATCTAAATAATTTCATAAATATGTTAATTTTCACTTTTAAATTAAAAAATGACATTTATCGAAAATTCACGGGTTTTGAAAAAAATGTCTTACGAACCTTAAAAAAAATTACAATTGCATTCATAAAATTATACGATCATTTATATTTATTAAAAATTAATTTAATAATAATAATATTTTATTAAAATATTATTTAATTCAAAAATCCATTAATTCATAAAAATAGATTTTGTAGTTGAGTTTAAACCAAAAAAACTATTTGTGCTTTAAAAACTGTTTACAAAGTAACAATAATAACAACAAAGTATATTCCTTATTATATAAAATAATAATGTTCAAAAACAATATACTAGGGATTTGTTACATACCCCCTCAAAATATCCTCATAAGACCAAAGGGTAAGGTGTGTGATGGTGAGAGACTCTTGGGGTGGCTCTGATAACATTGCACGTGTTGTGATATCTATCAACTTCCACTTCACCTATAGATGGTTCCGTTGGAGCTTAACCTATTGAAGCTTGGATTGGTCTTGGTCAAGAGCGATGCCCAATGATGCCACCTCTTTTATGAGATATGGAAAATGGGATTCATATAGAGCAATTCTACCTTAGGAGGCCATCACTTCCTTTTTTTGAGTAAATTGGATTGTTAAAGCCCTATATTTATATTAATCATGTGATCGCTATTCAACAACCATATTAGCTATGATCACAATTCAAAAACATAAAAACATGTTAGTGCATAAGTTTTACATATCCATTTTACATAATAAGACATTTAAAAAGACTAAAATGATTTTCCATTAAGTAATATTTTGGTCATTACAATCTTCCCCCCTTAAGAAATTTCACCCTCGAAATTTCCATTTCCCGCACTAAAAAGATGAGGGTAACTCAAGTTCATCACTTCCTCTGATTACCATGTCACATCTCCAAACTTGTGGTTTCTCCACAACACCTTGATGAGGGGAAATGTCTTATTTTTTATAACTTTTTCTATACAATCTAAGATCTTCACTGGTTTCTCCTCATAAGGAAAATCATTCTCAAATTGTACCACCTCTAAAGAGAGTACATGTGAAGGGTCTGGAATGTAATTCCTTAAGGGGGATACATGAAAAACATCATGTATTTTGTCCATAGTAGGTTGAAGTTCTAGTCTATATGCCACAACCCCGACACAATCAAGAATCTCAAAGGGGCCAATGTACCTTGGACTCTACTTCCATTTCCTTCCAAACCACATCACCTTATTCCATAGAGATATGCATAGAAATACCATGCCTCCAACTTTAAACTCAAGGTCTCATCAAAGGTTATCTGCATACCTCTTTTGTCGACTTTGGGATGCCTTGATACACTGCTGAATGGTTTTCACCTTATCCACCATTTCTTTGACCATTTATGGTCCAAGCAGCTTATGCTCACTGACCTCATCCCAACATGCTAGTGTTCTCCACCTCTTCCAATAAAGGGATTCATAATGTTCTATTTAGATTCTCAAGTGGGAACTATTATTATAAGAGAACTCAACTAGAGGAAGATGTTTTTCCCACCCTCCTTTTTAGTCTATTGAGCATGCTATCAACATTTCCTCAAGTGTTTTGATAGTCTACTTGGATTGGATATCTGTTTGAGGATGATAGGATATAATGAAGTTCAGTTCAATATTCAGTGCATGTTGAAAACTCTTTCAAAACATAGAGATGAATCTTGGATCTCGATCGGACACAACAGATAGTGGTACTCAATGCATCCTTACCACTTCCCTAATATATATCTGTGCCAGTTGATCCAATTATAAATCCTCATGAATAGCAATGAAGTGTGAAGCCTTCTTAAGACGATCCACAACAACCCATATTTCATTGTTTCCTTTGGATGTCTTTGTAAGTCTAGTGATAAAGACCATGGTGATGTTCTCCCATTTCCATTCTGGTATGGGAAATGGTTGCATCAGCCCCTTATACTTCTTCCTCTATGCCTTCACTTTCTAACACACTAGGAACATTGATGTATATTCAGCGATATCATTTTTCATAATATCCCACCAATAATTCTCTTGTAGATCTCGATACATCTTTGTGTTTCCTGGGTGTATAAAGTAATTTGAGCTATGTGCATCATCCAAAAGTTCCTTCTTCATCACCAGACATGATATATCACATAGTCTTTTCCCAAATCTCACAATTCCTTCTTCATTAACATTAAACTCTAAGGATTTCATTTTTCTGATAGCTTCCACTTTTTTCATGAATTCCCGCATCATCCATTTGAGAATCCTTTAACCTTCTCAAAAGTGACGGTTGAGAAATAATTTGTGAAAGGATTGATGATGTTCCCTACTTTATGATTCCCATGAATATCTTCATCAAATATAAGAATATTGGATCCTTTTCAATTCTAATCAATGATAGAATATCTAAGTCCTTTCTACTTAGGGAATCCACCACCTTGTTCGCTTTCCTAGGGTGGTAGTGGATTGAGTTTTCATATTCTCTAATCAGATCTGACCACATTTTTTGGCACATTTTCAACTATTTCTATGTGAATATATACTTGAGGATTTTTTGGTCCGTATATATTTCACAATTCTCCCAAAGAGATAATAATGCTTAATTTTCAAAGGAAATATCAATACAGCCAACTCTATGTTATGTGTTGGATAGTTCTGTTCATGAACATTCAATTACCTTGAAGCATAAGCAATGAATTTGTCATTTTGCATCAACAAACATCCTTGGACCTTTTTTGAAGGATCCCTGAATACCACCAAAAGTTCTCCACTTGTGGGTATTGTGAGCATGGGCGTAGTGATATGCCTCCTTTTCAACTCCTTGAAGATTTTTCGCATTAATCACTACAATAAAACATTACTCCCTTCTGAGTTATCTTTGTAAGAGGGTTTTACAATCATGATAAATTTCTCACAAATCGTAGATAATATCTAGATAACCCCAAGATTCTAAGGATATCTATTTCCAATGTTGGCCTTGGACATCCATCTACTACAGCTATCTTTTAGGGATCCAGAGATATCCCATTGTTTGTGATGATATGGCCCAAGAATGAGACCTCCTTCGACCAAAACTCACACTTGTTGTACATTAAATAGTGTTTCTCCTTTCTCAAGGTCTCTAGTACAATTATTAGATACTCCTCATGATCCTCCTTGGTTTTGGAGAATATTAGAATATCATCTATAAATACTACCACAAATTTGTCAAGGTAATCTCTAAAAACTCTATTCATCAAGTCCATGATAAATTGTAGAGTATTAGTGAGTCTGAAAGGCATTAATATTAATTCATAGTGCCTGTATCTTGTACGAAAAGAAGTCACGGGGACATCTTCCTTCTTCACCCATACTTGATAATATCCCAACCGTAAATCTACCTTGGAAAAGTATTGTGGTCCACGCAGTTGATCAAACAAGTAATCAATCCATGAAAGATGATACATGTATTTTATCACAATTTTTTTAAGCTCACGATAATCTATGCAAAGGAACATTGACCCATCGTTCTTCTTGAGAAATTGGATTAGTGCACCCCATGGAGAAGAACACGGGCGTGTAAACCCTTTATCCAGATTCTCTTGTAGTTATTTCGTCACCTCTTCAATATCCACAACAACCATTCTTTGTGGTGTCTTGAATATTGGTAACGCCCTAGGTATAAGTACAATTGAGAATTCAATATCTCATTTAGGAGGAAGACCAGGAAATTCCTTGGGAAACACTTCAATGAATTCCTTCACAATATGCCAGTCTTCAAGGATGGTTGCTTCCTTAGACTCAATCATCTGATCCAAATACACGTGATCATACAAAATCAGTATCCACACTTCAGATGTTGGAGGTAAAGAAAATTCATCCTCCTCCTTGCACTTGTACAGAATTGGGGGTTGATTCTATACATGGAGAGTGATTTTCCTCTCACGTCAATTTATGTTGGCTGTATATAAGGAAATCCAATCAATGTCGATAATTGTATCAAATTACACTAGAGGGAGTATTACGAGGTTCTTTGGGAAGTTTAATACACAGATTATGATAGGGGAGGGGTTATATTATTGGGGTGCAATGATTTCCCCATTTTCCGTACTCACCGACATCATTAATTCCATGATTCATGGCAGTTCTGGGATTGTTCTAATAAACATTGGGATATAATGGAACATGTAAAACCAGAATCAAAACTTATGACGGATATTCCTGAATGAATAATTTGCGTACCTTGCACCACCTCATTGTCGGGGTTCATTTCGGCAGTATTGATGGAAAAAGATCTCCCTTGTTGCCTTGGAGGTCGTTGGTTTCCCTCCAAAACCCTTGGCATAGGGCACTGATTTACAAGGTGTGTTGGTACTTTGTAGTTGTAGTAATGAAAAACACATTGCAAGTCAAACGGAGCATTCACTTCCTCTGTCATAGCCACGGGCCTTTCTTGCTAACAGTTAACAGCCAGGTTCCCTTCTCTTCCACACATAAATAATTTTCTCATTCCCTTCAGGGAATTTCCAGGGTGCTTCTTTCCGCACAATTGAAAACATGGGTGTTGTATCTTCTTAGTACCATTGGATTTATCAATCAGTCTGCCAACATTGAATTGCACCTTACTATTCTCATCCCCATGATACCCAAGAGATTCTATGATATCTATTTCAACCTTGGGGGCACATCGAACAATTTCCGCATAGCTGTCGAAGTCATGGATCGCTAGTGTTTACCATAGGCTAGGCTTCAGCCCACAAAAGAAGAGATCAACCTTGCATTTGGGAATTACGACAAAGCTGGAGGTTTATCATGCAAGCCTTGTGAGGTTTTCCTCATACGCTCTGATGGATTCGTCATCATTTTTGATTTAGGGTTAGGAAGTCCCATTCCATCTTAAGCTGGAGGGTGCGTGGAAAATATTTATCAAAAAACATATTCCGTAAATCTTTCCATTCCAACGCCTCAATATCCTCCCCAGGATTTGTATTTTTGATCAACATCCACCATTGATCTACTTCACCCTCCATATGATAAGTAGCGAGAAAAACATTTTCTTTTTCATAACATTGAAGGATGGAGAAGATATTTTCAATGGAGTTTATCCATTGTTCGACGATTGAGGGATCATAGGATCCATTAAAAGTAGGAGGACTTTTTATCCTGAAGTTATTTATTGTGACTTGTTCTTTCTTGGGGGGTGGGGTTGAACATTCCACTTGACCCATGTTTCTATTCCATTCTTTAGTTATATGAGAGAGAAGCATAACAATGTTCGGGATTCCTGCTCCCATCGGATTGGGAATCTCATTAGTACAATCATCACATTGATCTTTACATTGGTTTTTAGCCCGAGTCCTCCTATTACCGACCATTGGTTGGAATAAAAGGAATGTTAGCGGTGACACATAAAGGATAATCCAAAGATAAAAACTTATGACTTATAAAGAAATTTTATTTCCTTATCTCATGAATCTATTGGCTTCAATCTATGTTATCCATGATCTACTTTCTAACATATATTCTTTGGGATTTTTTTAATTCAGTTAATAATGGTTCATACTAAGCTTGTGAATTTACTGAATCACACCCCTGGGAGTGTCATAACCAAGAGTGTATAAAGGACCATTTTCGTGTACCCATTCTCGTTTGAGTCTAACTCAAAGTTGGGTTTTCAGGTTTTACCCATAGGATACATCTGTGCCAGAGCCGCCTCCACCTACTCGTATCCAGACAGGGATGTATTTTATTGATAAAACACTTACTCAATAATCACCAAATCATAGGTTTGTTTTTATTATAATTAGTCTTGTATATAAGGCTTCAATAGGGTTTTCTAATCCTAATCTAAAAAATAACTAATCCTATCCTCTGATACCAACTATGACAACCCTGCTTTTTATTACATAATTAAATAAATTTACTACATAAACTTCACTTCACACAACATAGATGTTCAATTGGTATAGTGTATTTGGGGCTTAGGATAATTACATACCAACATAAAACATGAAATACAACATCTTTATTGAAAACATCTTTTACATGACAACTATATTCCCTCTTATTTAGCATTGCATGGGATAACCTGAGGACATTCATAAAAAAAGTGTGAGCTATAATGTCCAGTAAGAGAATAAACATGGAATAACATGCGGAATACAATACATATTAGAATATAGGAATATCAATGTAGAACAAGAGAAGTATAAACATAAAGTCATGATAAAGCATGATAATCATAACATGGAAATGTGGAAACAACACTTAACCTCGAATTAGCATGAGCCAATTCTCATGACACATGGAGCATGAGTAAACCCTCATTGCACATGCAGCACGAGTAACCCCTCTTTGCACTTGAATTATCATGAGTCAACACCCATTTCACATGAAGTATCATGATACTATACTTTACCCAATGCATTAGAGCACTATCAGGGAGCACCCTCCTTAAACATTTCATTTCATGAATAAGTGTGCCACATGGACCATTAAACATTGAATAATTCAACATAATCATTTATTCCATGATAAAAAATGAGGAATACATACATGAAACTCTTTAAACAATAATTTAATGTGAATAAAGTTTAATACCCTTGATATAGAAATGGGAATGGTATTTACTACACAATGAATTTGGCTTGAAAAAATACGATACAATTTCAGCAGCATAATGGTGTGACATAAGAACTCATAAAAATGGTTGATGAGAGATAAATTAGTGTCTCATAATATATACATGACATGGATAGTAAGGGGTCATATACATACATGTCCCAACAAATGTAATGGGATTTAGATTCATGATACAAAATCATTTCTTGAATGTACATGATGAGAGAGAAATTCCTTTCGGAATTTTGGCATAGTAACGGGTGAACATGGGAGGCATTTAATGAGAGAAAAAGGGGTCTCCTATCATTAAAACATAAATAAGGTAGTATGGTAGAGGATTGAAACCCTAATCCAACATTTATAATTGAAATTAATAGGGGATAACAACTTAAATAATATTGGACAAAAATGAGAAAGGAAGAAAAACCCTTACTTGGAAGTGTGCTTCCAATGGCATGAGATAGGATTGAGAGAAAATTATTTGGAGCTTTGGGCCCATTATAAGGATTCTAGAGATAGGATAGCATGTTTTGTAAGACCTCCAAAGCCTTTTAGTGAGGAGGAAGTGGGTGCTTTGTTGGGTGTATATAGGAAAGTAGAGGGAATGGTTTATTACTTATGTTTGGGACAACTCACATTAAACTAAGCGAATCCACAAACCAGCCCCTTGTTTTTGCACATGGTTTTTGGAAAAGGGAAGTGGAAAACAATATTTTATATTTCCAAAGTCCTAACTTCTTAAAATAATGGGTTTTCTTATGTGGAGGTGAGTCACACTACCAAGGAAAAACATTTAAGAAGAAAAGATGTTTAATAAGTATTGAAGGGTCCATTAATGCATTGTAAAATAAGTCAAACAAACCCAAAATAACATTATTTTAATGGTAAAACATATATTGGCCGAAAATAAATATTATAGTATTTTATTACAGCAATATTGGGTCAATATGATGTCATAATACACATTATATATTTAAATGGTATTTAATTATTACCCAAAAATTTCATTGTCATAGAAAATTATGAAAAATTTGACTGAGGGATAATTTCAACAACCTGATTCTAGAAATAATATTTATTTTATCAAAATAATTTATTAAATATGTTAATTATAAATTTTATTATAAGAAAAATATTTATCGAAAATCCACTGGTTTTGAAAAAAAAATGGCTTTCGAACCTTAACAAAAATTAAAATTTCAATCTTAAAATTATACGATCCTTTATATTTAATAAAAATTAATTTAACAATAAAAATAATATTTTATTATAATATTATTTAATTAAAAAATCCATTAATTCGTCAAAATATATTTTTTAGTTAAATATTAACCAAAAACACTATTTGTGATTTAAAAACTATTTACAAAGTAACAATAAAAACAAGAATGTATATTCATTATTATACACAAAAATAATGTACACATCCATATTACTAGGGATTTTTTACATAACCCCTTAAAACAGCCGTATAAGAACTAACGGTAAGATGCACGATGGTGATAGACTATTGGGGTGGTTCAGATAATGTTTCATGCATGATGATCTCTATCAACATCCACTTCTCCCGTAGACGGTTCCATTCAAGCTTAACCTATTGAATCTCATATTGGTCTTGGTCAAGAGTGAAGCCCAATGATGCCACCATGTTTCCGAGCTCTGAAAAATGGGCATCGTATGTAGCAATTCTACTGGATAGGACATCGCTTCCTTTTTCTGGGTAAATTAGATTGTTAAAGCTCAATATTTATAATATTCATGTGATCATTATTCAATGGCCATATTAAAAACAGTCACAATTAAATAACATAATACCAAGGAAGTGTATATGTTTTGCATAACTATTTTACATAAAAAGGCATTTATAAAGAAAAAGAGGAGTTTCCATTAATGAATGTTTAGGTCGTTACAAATATAAATATATTTTAAAATACAAATACCTTAAAAATGATTAATTTATAAGATATCATGAGAATCAGTCTAAAAATTATGTATGTTTTTATTCTTTTTTATTAATTATCAATTTTATTTAACACTTATTTTACCCTATTTACTCCTACCGCGATATCATATAAGTTTCTCTTTGAAGGATGATATAATTACTATAAAAAGACAAAAGACCAATAATTTTTACCCTTATGACATGTATTACATAAAACCATTAGCATAATTTTATATGTTTTGTTTATTTTTATATCATTTAATTAAATAATTTTTAAAAAATACCATTGCTGAAAATTTTTCCACTATTCATTACAAGACATTTCAAAAATATCCTTAAAAGATGAAATTAAAAAAAACTTTGGAATTATCACTAATTTGTGGATGTAATATATAAATGTTTTTTATGGAACTTATTATATTAAATTATATATATTAAAATATTTTTAACATCATTTTTAATATTATTTTAAATAAAAAATTATTTCATAATCATTGTTTAACCATTTGGGGTAATTATTTTATCACAAAAATTATAACAAATTACCATGATGTAGAAAATAAATTTATATTTCCAATTACTATTTATCGGTTAACATATCTCATATAACCCCTTAATAAAAATAATTAACTTGTAAAAAATGATATAGGGAAAAAGTCTATTTCCCATGAATATAACAGTAATAAAGATAAATTATAAACTAAAAGGTTGAAAATGGTCTCATGAACAGTCTTTTAATTTTTAAGGAAGAAAAATTCTCATATAAAAAGTTAGGGAAAGTGTTTGGGTAATATAAAAATATTTATAATATTTGTTTATCCTAATTACCTAATTTTCCCTTAATCGTGGTAATTAAAATATTACTAAATATAAAATTCATATGAAAAAAAATAAATGATGCAAATTTTCATAATAGGGAGGGGGTTTTTCAAAATATGGAATCCATTTTTTAATATTCAAAATAATGAAGATACAATAATTAATATAATGTTAATCCCATTCATGAAATGAAAAAACTAGTTTTTAAAGAGAAAATGTACAGAAGATGTAATGTTCTATATTCATATTCAATGTAAAATTGATTAAAATTTCCTCAAATAAATTCTTTTATATAGAAATAATATAATTAAAATTTCAAACTAATTGAAAAAATATAATTTTACACTATAAATTATTAAGAAAAATGAAATTCTCAAATAAAATGGAATATATAATAACTATTCATGAAAACATGAAATTTATCATAAAGATACCAAAACTACGAGAAAAATAATTTTTTTAGTTGTTAATTATAATTATATGTTTATTTTTTCAAATATAATGTCTAAAATTAAATAAAATAGGATCTAGAAGAGTTCTCCATTACAAGGTGGTAAAACTGCAATTATAAAAATATATTTCTTATTTGTAATACTGGATTTATACTAATTATATTTATCTAAAATAGATTGGTTTAATTCCAACACATTCTTGTTTCATATATAACTTATAATTACACTATTCAAATTCCCTAATGTGTTATAATTTAACTGAATGTGAAAGACATGACTAAACAATGTTATATTCCAAGATCTTGTTGTCTGCATTGTAAGCTATCATAAAAATTAACATTATAAAATAATGAAAATAAGGTAATTTATTTGAGTTCTCCACTGGAAGAGGAATTGAGAAATCATGGTATAAAGATGATGTTCTCTTTAGGTATTGATAATTCTCTCAATATGTTGAGAATGTTCACTCCTTGTGAGAGAATACACTATGATTTCATCAATAAAGACCACAAATATGAAATTCGTATAGGATGGAATCCTATTAATAATATACAATAAAATGGAGGTTTTTTTCTTAATACCTAATGTCATTAGAAGTCACTCAAATACTATCTTTTCCACAAAACCTTGTATGAGGTATGTTAGAAGGCCTCAATCTCACCTGATGAAAGACCAATCTCAATTCGATCAAAGAAAATACCATAGATCCTCAGAGATATTCAAATAGATAATATATTAGAGGTTGTGGGTACTAGTTCATAAAAATAATCTCTTTTAACCATCTGAAACCCATGCATAAATGAAGGTTCACATTTTCTTTCTTGGAGAAAAACATGGGTGAACCCCAAGAGGGTGATCTAGGTCAAATTAATCCCTTGGACTCCAGTTCCTCTATCTACCTCTTGAGCTTCAGGGGATTAGTATGTGAAATCATGTATGTAGGTATGGACACTAGAGATACACCATAAATAAGATAAATCATAAACTATACCTTTATATATAGAGATAAGACAGAAAAATCCTCGTCTTTAACATCCCTAAAAGAATTTACTATTGGAGGGTACTATTATAGTATTAATACCTACTATTTAATTAAGTTACTAGAAAACAATGTGGTCACTCAAAATATCCCATGATGATCTGGTCTTGATCTTCAGACCTGTAGATCCCACATTCTCTTATGAAGATAACTGCTCCCCTATGGTAATGTAAAACACACCATGCCATTATATAAGTCCTCAAATGAATGTTTTGGAACCAAGAAGACCATAAAAATAATTACATTGAATCCCATCATCACATTGAATAATAGGTCACATATGATTGTATAAATACTTACATCAAGGGGAAATCCATGCATTGGAATATGTCCTCAGATAGTACACCTAACAGTGTATATTGGGTCATCGCACCAAAGTAGTAATGGGTTTCAATACCGAGACAATCCAAAGTAAATAAGGGGATAATGTGGGATACGAACATGTATTTAATAAAGAGGATACAATTATAATGGAAGCAGGAATTGTCCCTCAAATTATTAAAGGTCTTGCAACCATATCCCCAGGGTTCAGTTCTAATTCTTACAACTAGCTAAATCCATGGACTTCTCAAATTGCTAGACTACCATAAGTAGTTCTGATCTATTGTGTTTGATAATAAAAAGTTTAGATACAATGACTATGCCATCCTATACATATAATAATATCGATGATACTGACTCTCCATGCTTCATGTGAAAAAATATCATTACCATGAAGGTAGAGTTACCTAGAGCCTCTTCTAGTAGATGAATATGGAAACGTCTGACATAATCTTTTAAAATTCACTATACAGACACAAGAATAACACTCCATTTTATATTTATCACATTAAAAAATTATAATCCAATTTCATAAACATGTAGGGAATATAATGGGGATTACATAAAACATAGTATAAGTTCCATTACTGCGACAAGAAACCATAAGGGATCACATCCTTCTATAAAAAGAATTGATGGTCGATCATAAAACTAAACCACTGTGAATGATACTATCACCATACATTAATTTCATCTCAGTGATAGGATCATTATTTAATAACACTAAAAATGTATGTATGTTATTGAAATTCATCGGAGTATGGATGGCATGACAATAACCATCCTCAAAGCATCTAGCACACAACAACTCATCACAAGCTAGAAGTATTACAATTCACTTTGACTGAGTAAAACATGATGAATAATACATGACCAACATTACACCCACATCTAGATGAATTAAATCTCTAATCAACATTCCCACAATGTATGATGTTATATTTATTCATAGAAGATAGTATGAAAATCATCCCAGACCATACTATGATGATGACCGTCTTGGGTAAGCACAACCCACGAGTACATAGCCAAATCACAAATAATAGATGTAGATTGATTTACCCCTATATTAGGAGGACTACCTAGATGATCATATAGAGATAGTGTGGCCTCCATCTATGAATCAGTAGCCTATGGACCTCCATCCCCATAGAGGATTGGAGGATGCTGCTACTATAACTCATGAGTTAGATCAACCATAGTTGGTTTTAGTTGTATATAATTTTTCATAGACCGCATCAGACATATAAAACCCTATAAAAAGATAATTATTACCCCGGTCATTTATAGTAGGTGGCTATACATGATAAATATATGAGAAAACACTAGTGGATTAGGTCCCAACACCTCAGGGACGTGGTCACATCCACCATCCTAGAACATGTCATGATGATGTTATGGTGGAATAGCTCTACAAATCCTAAGAACATTCCTTAGAACAATATTAAGTGGAGATATATACACTATCTTACATAAAAGGTAATAACAAAATCTAACTACACAAGATATTATCCAAAACTACCCAAATAGAAGGCCTGGATACTGGAAAGTGTTTATGATTAATTTAAAGTGGTTCTAGTAAGTTAATGTTCTAGTCTGACATTTCTTGTTCATTTTTTGGAAAAATTTGATATTATAATTTAAGATTTACTTTTGAAATTTGAATTCATTTATTTATATATAAGAATTTGATTAAGTGGACATTCATTCACACTGAATCGGGTCCCATACACCTTTTTACTGAGATTACAACCAATTCAATTTCTATTTAACCACATCTATATTTAATATCTTATTGTACGATGTGATATACTATGTCTTGATTCTATAAATTACCCATTACAATACATGAGGGAACATACACCACAAGAATGGAATCTTGAAATACCACAATAATATATAAAATATATTACCGGAATATATTACAAGAAAAGATCACTAAAAAATCATAGGAAACATAAGAAACGAACGAATTGAAATGAACCTATATGGTATGAGATATGAGTGGCATGTGAATTCTCACTAAAAATTAAATTTTTATTCAAAGATTGACATTTAAGGAAAAATTGGGAAACTGATCTAGTACAATACATGCAATTAACCGACCAAAAAAGAAAGGAATGAGTTATTAAAGTCATGTTTAAGTCTATTTTAAACCATTCATTTATAAAGGATCCATTTTATCGTAGAAGAATACATGTCTGGGTTATCAATGATGAGATCGTCAAAAATATATGGTATATTGTTCAACACTTGAATAATTTATTCAACATTAACCATCCTTTTTTTAATCCATGAGTCAATATTCAATTTTTTCTATTGATCACTGAAAATGGGACAACTAATATCATGAACGACTTATATCCATGTCCCGTCATATTTAAAATCTATTTTATATATATTCCAAAACATTATGAAAAAATAAAATAAAAAATACCATCTGATACCACATTGTTACATTCCATCCTAGGTTCCACTCATTAGTTCCTCAAATCCAGTTGGCCACATTTTTTCAATCATGCCACTCCTTATGGAAGATGTTGTCGACTAGAAGTGATGGCCTAGGGTGAGTTCATTTGAGGAGTATTTCCCATTACCATATTGTTCCAAATTAGGTATATGAAAAATGTAAAAAACCATAGGAACCTGTAAATATATGGATCATCGAAAATAGAAACATAATTACTATAATAGTATCCATCCATAGCGGGAGTAGTATAGCCATGAATAATAGCTAAATCCATATGATAAAAATAATAATTTATGGAAATTAAAGCATATATTAATGATGAGGATAATTTATACCATGTCTCTATTAAACTCAAAAAACTAGTATTCATGGTATCAGGAAATTCATTCTATAATAATTATTAAAAAGAAGACAAAAAATTTCCATCATCCCTAGCACTGACCTGGTCATCTACCACAAATCTCCATCAGAATGCATGTAAGAAATATCAGGTGTTCAATGTGGGAAACATCCCCTCCAGATAGCCCTTATACATTTAATCAACTCTATCACCATCATTGTCCTGGATAAGATGTGAGATAAATCTTAGTAGGCCACTAACAACAACAACTATACCATCAAGTTAGTTTAATATAAACTTATACAATGTGAAAGTATATAATAGATAATAAAATGTGTAATTTTATTAGCCTAATACCATCTTTAACCTTAGCTTGTATGTATCTGAACGTGAAATCTTTTAATTGGTTCATTTGACTAAATTAATATATTTACAACAACTCATTTATAGCAACATTTATAATTTATTGCAATAACTAAGCTATGATATATCAATGGTTTAATAAAGAATCCTGTAATAATGATAATAGTACATGGGATCCAATTTCTAATAATAAATCATGTAGTAATAATAATTGTAAATTGGATAGAAGGTAATGGCCAAGAAAGCCTTGAACTGAGGGGTTGAGGCAACTAAATAATAACCCGATGCATATCTATTAGGGGTCTAATTATAATCTATGAGGCATCACTAAAGGCATTCAAATTTTAATAGTTCTAATCATGTCCAAGGATCTCATCCAAGGTAAACCATTCAAAACATGAGTAGGCCAAGTCGAGTGTATCCATGAATCCATGATTTTGATTACATCTCATGTGATACAAGGTGTGTATCAATGGAATCCTAATATCTAAAAGATATTTAACGGATCTAACAACATCATTATATAGAATCCTTTAGCAGAAAAGTACCACGTTATGAGGTGGGTATCTTTATTGGGAACTGGATCCATCAAACAGACTGGATTGCATTGATTTCTCAAGGAATTCCCTTAAGTTTCCATGTTTGTATCATTGATGACCCCTCCAATATAGAATTAATGGTAAATTTGTAATAAAAACATTATACTTGATTTAATATTGAAGTTAGGACATATAATTATCATTTCTCTTGATAAGTCATTAGGGTAATTCCATACAATCTATTCTAAGTGTCAATTATATGAATCAATTGATTCCATTTAATACATTAATAACTTAATCATTAATTAGGTTCCCTCCATCGTCTTCCATTAAGAATGTAAAGGGGGTATATGGACATGCAACCTATTACCATTATATTATAAATAAATAGGACAATTAATACATATATTTTACACGAAAATTGAAATTGATATTCAATTATTATATTGGGACACTTACCAAGGAAGGGTTATGTGTCACTACATGATCATAAAAAATATAAATTCAGGCTTCATTTAATTTATAGATCGATAACCATTACTAGGGTCAATCCACACACAGAAACTATTTCAATTGTAGGCCCACATGGGTTACCAAGTCATAATAAATGGATCACCATACATGTGTTGGACGACATTGGGGTAATACCTCAAATGGTGTGATATATATTCATAACATGGGATCTTGAACATGATCATGATGAATAAAAAAATAGAATAAGAATTAAATAGGAAAATATTTAGGAAATATGCACAAAGGCAATGTCAGATGATTTTAAAATAGTGAAACATGAGGGGTGAGACATAGACCACATTCATTGAGGCTATAACACACTCCTTGTCAAGTATCAACCTTTAGTTTGTCTTACATCAGAAGAAATTTTTAAAACATATCAATTCTCATAAAATAAGGAATATGAGGCTACATATAAATTACTCCATATATAATATTATAAACTGATAAAAACTCAAGAATATTGTAGATATCACATGGGGGAATCTAAAAAGACCAATGGTTCTCAAATATGATCTTGGATGAAGAAGATATAGTGGATCCTAGCTTAGGAGGATTTGAGAAATCAATGGTGAGGGAGATGACCTTATCAGTACACTATAGAAGAGAATATAGGAGGGGTAATTTCTAAAAATATTAATGTGAAAATAATAAAATATCTCCAAAATAAATGTTTTTCATGTTTTTTCACACATATTGAAATATCGTGCACCAGTCGTTCACCTACAACTTCTTAAAGAGGGACAATACCTTCATAGGCCACATGGTTAGTGAATATGTGATCCAATTTTTTGTAATGGATACTCTAAAAAAATAGATCATCTGCATTGGTGTGTTGTCCCAAGTACATGATTATGAAAAATCGTATTCCATGATTTCTCCTCTTTTCATCCATTTATGATTTGATGTAACTGTTTGGCCTGCCCGACACGGTTTCACATAATGGTGAGGCCACTCTATTTTTCCCACCGACTAGTAGTTCAAGATCCAATAAATCTTTAGATAACCTCATGACCGATGTGTCCCCATTAGTAATCCACATTAGATCCAAAGTAAAATATTAGACCCAAATTTAATGTTTTCATACATGAGTGAAAAATTATGAAATATAATGGAACCATTGGTTCCTCAACTACTTTTTTAATTCATTTGTATTTCATTAAAATTTTCTTCTTCTTAAAATGGCACTTTCACCACACTTTTATCCTTATATTAACTCATTTTATAGGACACCTATTCTTAAAATATAACATATATACTGAATATTATATTCATGGAAATCGGATTATAAAATGGATATCCCATTTCATGATCTATATATACCATAAGGACATTCAACTTCCCTTTTCCATGATTCAATGTACATTTTTCCTCTACGATTCTGACATAGGAGATAGAATAATAAAATATAAAATTAGTTACTCTATTATTGTGAGTAATCCATATTTCTTGTGAAATATTTTCCTCAAGTGTTATTTTTGAGAATATATTGAATAGACACACCGAATTGAAATCCACATCAACTAAAAAAATTCTTTGTAAATCCATTTACATTCTACACAATTCTATACAGGTTGGGAAATGATCAATTTTTTCTGCCTCAGACACCATTGTGAAGAGTTTTATAGGTCAACATTAAATTTTGTTTAATTTAATGATTATTGTGGTACTCCTGAGTAACATTTGATAAGTACTACCTACCTCGATATGATCACAATTTTTTAATTGTTTTTTTAATGGTGAGGTAAGATGCACCTTTACTAAATTAGAATGAAAATTTCAAATAGGAACATGTAATATAAAAAAATTTCACACAGTCAAGAAGCTCATGAATGAGTCAGCATGCGATGGTGGGAGAGGCTCCCACCCCGACCATGTGGATGTCGACCCCATCTTCCATTTTGTACATGAACCCAAGTCCCGCTACATCATTTGGAAGTCCAAAAGAAACTATGTATAGGACATCATCAACATCTAAAGTCTAAACATTGGATTTCCCATCTACATCACTTCTACCTAATAGTGCCTAAAAATAATTATGAGTACTAACATTCATTGTTAATTTATTTTCAACACGATGAACCATATCAGATCCTCATGTAGAAGAGGTATCCCTATTCATATCCAACATTGATGTTTCTATATCAGAATCTTAATGTCCAGCGCCTTAAGGACAGAACCACCAAAATTAGGCATTCATATCTCATTCACAAGATCATCAGCTGGTAAAGTATCCCTTCCATGGCTGTCTATAATAGGTGAAGAGAAAACATAAAAAATATCGAAGTTTTTGAATTTTATAAAAAGGATTAAAGAATCAATCCCCCTATAGCATGAAGTATATGTGGCTGTAGGATTTCCAGAAACATCACAAGAGGAATTACTATTTAAAAAATAAGCAGAATGGTTTCATCCTGGATTACGTTTCAACAACGGTTCAGATTGAACATTTTAATCATCTGTAGTCATAGGAGTATTATGTTTCAGAGTTAAACCAGAATAATCATTCCTCAAAACATGATAAATATGAAATTTCACTTTTTAGGTAACATTTTTTGACATATTACTTTTGAGTTTCAGTGAAGTGAAAAAAATTGTTTTTATTACCCTTTCATTTTTTAAGAAAACATACTTTACCCATTCTATAAATCAAAATTAACATCTGTCGGATGAATAAATTCTTTGATTTCATCATAATATTTTCCAACATGCTCATAATTAATTCCTCTTGATAATGCATCATTAAAGGGAAACCCATCAATGGTATGGTGAGAACCCTTTATAATGTCAGCCCAAGATAAAGGTCACTTCTCATTAAAATGTGATGGAACAACAATAATACTGTCATCAATAGTAGGACCATAGATGGGGTGATAAGAACATACATTATTAAATGAAATGAAAATAATATTTTTTCTAGAAGCTATAGTAGACTCTTTATAAACATTGGCTTGTACCCCAGGGGAATTTAAAGAATGAACAAACCCACCCTAGTTTATTTCCTGATTTTGAGTCTGATCCATAATCTTATGTGCATTCCTAGGATTTCTCATTTTTTCCAGTATTGAAATTCATGAACACTAATATTATAGTTATCCAAACAAAATAACCTCTACAAATAGATTTATAATGACTAATAAGTTTAAAAGAGTCACAAAATAGAGGTGTTTTTTGAAATTCACTCTGAATAGAAATTTCATCTTGTGGAGTGGAGAGGAAAACCATATTGGTCACTATATAAATTAAATAGACTTCAACTAGTAAACATGCATAATGACTATAACTATCCATTTCATTGTATTCTTCCATCCTGAATAGAATACCAATAGTAGATGAAATATCTTGTAATATTTGAATATGGAGTAACACCAAGTTAGGTCCATGGATTCTAACCCAAACCTACCAACAAGTATCCTTAAATTATTTCAAATTGAAATTATCCTCATATAATAAATCCTCAATGTATCATGTATATGGTTAAGAAAAAATGAACTCTAGGATCAACCATTAATCGCAGCTGAGGGTAAAATTATGTGAAAAAACACACAACCAATAGAAACACATTAAAAACCTTCAAATCTCCAAATAGATGGTAATTAGGTGGTGAGGTACTCAAAATTCCAGGTATTTGATTCATTAATCAATAAAATTTGAGCAATGAATGAAATGTTACATAAATCATGTCGACATTCTATTTCATAATATGTAGCTCACACATGAGAGATCAAACCTATAAGGATGATTTGTTAAAAAGGATGACTCGTAAGGGAGAAAAAAGAGCCGTATAAAAATCTGGTGATCTTTGACAGGCCTTGGAGTTCATCCTCATTGAGTGGCATAATTCATCAGACGTAATGGAAAATTAAGATAGGTTTGTAATAACTCTATTAGTAAAAAATATCCCCAATTTTCCATAATAGAAAATTAGTTTATATAATACATTACTATAAAAAATCACACACACACACACACACATATATATATATATATATATATGATTATGATGTATAAAATTAGTAAAACCATTCATTATGTGATTTATCCTTAATAGTCATGATGATTCAATGGATAAAGCTAAAAAAATTATATTCCATTGACAGTGTTTATCAACAAATACTATAATCAAACATCATTCCAATTCAGGGTTGATCATAGATAGAATCATTTAGTTCTTTGTAATGGGAACTATTTTAACCATGCATTATTTTCTTTAAAATATTAAAAAAAATTATTTTTTATTATTATGTGAATGTATTTTTGCACCAAATTCTCAACAAATAAGATAATGGTCTTCATGTCATGTATATATTAGTCATTTGATATAAAATAATTATTTTCATATATTTTCATTTATTTTCATTTTCAATGTATATCATCTCTTGTGAAAATATATTTAGAAGAGATCTCCAAATGATGTATCTCCTTAATCCTTGTCATTATGGTTCTTAACAAAGTTTATCTATCTTGTGATTTTATTTTTAGATCAAGAGTCATGATACCACCTTCAATTATTTTCTGTTTAGTATTTATCCATAAAAATAAAGGCTTTGTAGTATATCCCCTACTCCATCAATTTTCATCTCCTTAGGGAAATGTTTTATAGATTTAATAGTCTAAAATTAATTACTATAATGCCTATCTTTATGGATATTATATTATTTAATATTTATTTTTATTCAATGGATGATGATTATTGAATCCTACCCTCCTTACCTATACTTATTCTAATGAATAAAAAAAATTATATCTATGAACTACTTATTTTGGGAATCTTCCACATTACCTTAATCTTTTTGTGTTATTTTCGTGTCAATGAAATCATAGGCCTTATCTTCTTAAAATATTCCCCATGATCACATTTCAATATTTTCTTATTGAATTTTTTTATTATATATCACAATCCACTAAATTGTTATCATTTTCTAATTCATCATCAATTAATGGTCATGTTGAGATCACAAGGGTTCTTTGACTAAAACTATATCATGGTCAATGGTTTATTCTTAGGAAAGGAAAATATGATTAAATTATGTACCTAGAGATCATGAAATTTTATATAATAATCACATGTCATTATTATTTGACACTATTTCATTGTATTTGGTTAACAACTAAAATAAAAAAATTTATACATTGTAATTGTTTTAGATGATTTTTTAGAATATGAATCGAAATTGACTCGTATAGATTGAGTTCATATTCTCTTAACAATATCAAAACCATTTTAATTATTAAATATGGGTTCCCATATATACCTATATGTTTTTTGTGTGGATATTCTCTTGAGCATAGATTCTAATGGACTTGATAGATGATGGATTTTTCTTCTCAGTCTCCCTTCTACTCTGCCCAGATAGTTTCTATTTGAACATCTGTATAGTCAGCCTCTACAATGTTGTATTCTATAGCAGTGTATCTATCCACTAAGATGTCCATGAAACCTAGAGTTCAATTATCTTTTTTAATTTCACTATGAAAATAATCACAATCACCCTTCATAAAATTTGGAATAATTATTTGATTAGTTACATTAACCATAGAGATGTAAAAAATTATCTATAAATGGTTTTATACCATAGTAGAGTATATTTTTAATGAATAAATAAAAGTAAAATAATGATAACTATTGATAATTTCTAGATAAAATAATGTAGTGTTCTTAAAAAAGTTTATTTCATTTTATTGATCAATAATTTTTAGGATACAAAATACAATACATGAGAATAAAATTTTAATTTATCATATAAATAATTGTATATATAGAAGGGTTGATTTATTTCATCATTCCACCATCATTATTAATTTTTTATAAATTTTTTTTTTAAAATTATTTTCTCTAATAAAAAAATATTTCCATGTGTAAATAAATCCCCAAATTTGTGATTAATCGCCATGCCATTGTATTAGTATTGTCATTACCATCTATCTTAAATACATGTTTTTTTATTTAACTATATGTTGAAATAATTTACTTTTTTACTAATTGAAGGAACTATATTAGATCTCAGGTGCATGGGAATTGGGAATGATAGAAAATGAAAGAGCCTGGCTGATGTGTGAGGGGATTAAAATGAAAAAATATTCACTAGTAAGATATTTTTAGTTTTATGGGTAATTATTTTGATTTATTGATTATATATTTAGGAATATAAATTTAAGGAAATTAAATGAGTAAAATAAAACATTCTCCAGGGATGTTTCATATAAAGATAATAGATATTTTTAAGTGGTAGTTAGTCTAATGAATGATAGCTAGAAGGATGGGGATTAATATTATAAAGAAAAAAAAGATGATATTGCAGTGGTTGTGTTCAATTGCGAGAATACATGTAGAATAAAATTTGAAACAACACACATGTGGATAGTTATATTTCTAAAGAAGAATTTATGTAGGCTGAATTTTTTTATTAGAGATTAGGAGTAAAAGTAAAAGAATATCTGGTTGTTGAATAACCAATCTGCATGATATCGATCATGAAATAATTATGGCTAATGGGATGTGGTGATAAAAAAAATAAAGAGATATAACTATTAAACATTTAATACTAATATTAATGATTTTTTGGAAGATATATATATTCACCAAGTAGACCAGTTGGGGATGATATATCATTGACTAAGAGGGAGGATCTATATTAGGATTACGGTATCGTCAAATTCAATCCATGATGATAGGAAGGTGGTTTCACCAAAAGTTAATAATTATATAGTGTGGAGATTAATTTAAAAATGAGTTAAGAAATATTTTTTTGTATGAAATAGAAAAATATATTCGAAGTTGTAGGATATGTCACATGTTGCTGGTATAATTAATGAAGCACACAAGATTATTTCTATCCCCATGAATGTTCTTATCCACAAAACACTTGTGTTATTAATGAGATGTTTGTGGTATTTTTTGGTTTTCATTGTATAGGGTATACATAATGTGGTTTTGAAAAGTTGTGTGTATTTACCCAGGATTAATAGGATTATTTTTATTTATTTTAATATAATATAAACACATACTACCGTGAGGAAGGTGTATGATTGAACACATTATACTTTTTCATGGATATTTATTTTATACAAGAAATAGATAAAAAATTTATTATCCTTTATTCATTAAATCAATATTATATTGTAGGAATAAAAACTAAAAGTCTCTTAGTTTTAAATCAATTAGAACTATTTTCTAATCTATGTATCATTGATCGATAGTTTATCGACATACCATGAGATAACACTATCTACAATATAGTTTACTTTTTTTATAGGAACACACTATCTAGCCTTGATGAACATCTAGTTTTTTACCTCTAACATACTTCTTAAAGTCAATGTATATCATAGAAAATTCAATATATACATTGGGTATTATTATTTTACAGTAAGAATAATACAATTAGAAAAAAATACTTTCCCTTATTCTATTGTATTTCTTATATTCAATAATGTATCGAAGTAATATAATCCCATTCAATTATAATCCATGAAAAATATTTTAATCTCACATACAAAACTAGTTGCAAAATACTACACAACATCTATCCACTTCACTTTTTATTATTGAATGATATCATCCAAAAAAATTCTCATAGACTTTTCTATGGAAATTCCATAAATTCTACAGTAATATTTTCTTGATTATGTTTATTTTCATTCATATGTATATTTATGTAATATAAAAATTCAATTATTCCTACTATAGAAAATAAAAATTTATAATAATCCATAATCAACAAAATCATCATGAGTAATCACTTTGTTTAATCCACCACACAATATATATCTTTCATTATTTAATAAAAAATTTTAATTGTATAATTTTTCTGATAATAATTCCATTATCATTTAAATGTGACCTAAATCACTTAGTTATATTGTGATGTTTATCAATTATTTGATCCATATATACCATGGAATTTAAATAAAAAACTAAATTATTGAATAATCCATCATTAATATCAGTATGTCAATCTCAATAATTTAATTCTTAATTGAATGATAAACCAATAACTGACTAAAATCTCACTAAAAATTTCTATTCTAAACTATTTGTGAATTATGCATTCATAAAAAGTTAAACAAAAAAACCAATACAAATTCTACCTAACATTGTATCAGACCTAAGGGTTGTCAAAAACTTTTCTACATTTCAAAATTAATGAATCTTAATAAAGTGTCAAGTAGCCATATATTTTCCTTGATAAATTCATATAGTATCTCTATTTTAGAAGAAAATAGAAGTTATTCCTGAATGAATCATACATGATAGCATTTAAAACTCATCATAAATCATGAAATCTCATTTAAAATATATCTTTATGTTGAAAAAAAAATGTAAGAAATAAAAAAGTCTAAGAAATTTTTTTTTATACCAGAAAATACCTATGAAGTCAAAATTCTCTTTGAGATAATCATTTTTCAAAGAAAAACCTTTTAAAATTTAAGATATTTTATTAAAATGAATATAACATCAACGAAATATATATAATTTATCCCTAAAAAATTGATCCTTATGAAATCATGGAATAATTGATTACATTAATATTACATTTTTTTCAATAACCTAAGAACTAGTCGATCTTTTTTACTGAAGGTTCCATTAGTATATAATAGAATCTAAAAATACAAGAATTACTGAAATTGAAAATAGACCACAATTGACCAAAAATTAATAAAATATAGTTATGGTTAAAAAATTAAACTTCATTTTATTTTATTTTTAATTCCTTCATATAACCCTTTATTATTCTATTCCTCCACATTCTCTTTAACACATACATTCTTACTCCCCATTATATTGTACTTTATCCACATAACATCTGTTGTCATATATGATAATAAATTTAAAATGAATTATCATTTTATTTAGGTTGGATCATATAAAATCAATCAAATTTGTATCATGAAATTATCCTTCAACCATGTAACTAATAATATTTAAGTTAGTTCTTATTGTAGTATTAATTAAACATTATTCAATTAATTCAATAATGTCCATTAAATATTGATTGAACATTTACCCTTCCTCAGGCATTCCAGATTGATAGTATCTCTCTATTATCTATAAAAAAATATAATATAGAACCAATAATACAAAAACTACAAATAAATAAATCATTGATCATATAGGTGTGGGGTATCATCAAATCCAATCTATGGGAGATGGTTGAACACGATGTTTTAACTGTACATTCCTCATTACATGACTTTCTATGGGAATAAACATGTTATCTAATTCTTGTTGATAAATCAAAATATAAACCATATGTATTATTCCTTTCAATACATATTCTATAGAGAATATATATTAAATCTCAATGTTTTTGGTTCGATATTTTTTAAATAGTTTCATTTTTAGGTTGACAACACATATTGTTTCTCCAAAAATAACTAGGAATTGTTTCAAATCATCACACATATTTTTTATTTGATATTTAATATGAATTAGTTATTTTAATGTAATAGTTAATGAAATTTATTCTTTTATTATCAATTCAGAGAGATTTACTATATTTTTTCTTGCTTAACTTCCCTACACACATATATATTATGTAAAATGAAATATACTTGTGGAATTTTGATCCACTAAATCACCAACATAATAATCATCCGTGAATGTGGGAAACATATAAACATTATTTTTGTAAAGTAGATTATCATGAGTTATAGTTCCTCATATATACTTCATAATTTTTTAACACTTACATATACTACTCCATGTTATTTTATTGAAATCGATACACCGAGAATATAGACAATTCTATGTATAGTCAGGTTATTTTCAGTTATGAAAAACAATATATTACCCACTTATAAAATTTGGGATCCAATAATTATTCATCCTTATTATTCCAATTTTTTATTAAAAAAATATTTTTTCTGATATTGTTTTATGATACAACTGTAATATGATTTAAAATTAATTTTCATATTTAGAATGGATGATAAACATATAAATCTATTTTTTAATAGTTTCCAACTCTAAAAAATATATGAACCCCTAAATAAATGTCATATGAAACTATAGACTTATGAATTTGGAAGAATCTTTTTTATAGTTATCTTTTCAACCCTAAATAGTATATCCAACTCATAGACCATCTCTATAAACAGTTCATCGATAGATGAAATCACTTAGATGATGTGATCACACTACACCTTTTAAATTCCCATTTTTTAAATGAGTCATTTTGAGAATCCCCTGAATTTGAATCTTTCATATAGTCATAAATCACCTTGGTTTTTTCAATAATCTCTTTCCCAAAAATTTGTATAAAAAACCTAAGACCTGATTAATGTATACATCATCCTTAATAACCACATTCATGAAGTAAATTTTTACATCCATTAAAAAAATCATTTCGACGAATTATATTGACACATCCAAGATGAGTCTAGTAAACTCAATGCAATCTTCTATTATAGAATTATCATGAACATCAAATCCTTAAATTTTATCATATACTTTTGACTCCAAATAATACTTTTTTCGAACAACATTTTCATGTAATTCAAATTTATTTATGAACATAATCTTTTTCTAATAATGTTTTCGTTTATCGATCTCTTCACAAGTTCCCAGGTCATGTTTGTTGAACTTTAATTGTTATTTTAATTCATAGACCATACCTATGATTTATCCCACAAAAATTCTTTAAAACATTATGTCACCATGATTTTCATTAATGATTCATGTAGTACTATCCTAATCCTTTAGTATCTGGGTTGTTTCTACACTATTAAAAATTATATTGGATGGATCAAATTCCAAACTTCGAGTTATTTTATATTTCTTTTCGAAATGAAAAATAGATAATGTTTCCTTAAATTCAACATACGAGACCTAATAATTTGATCACATTTATATAAATACTTTATTTTGACCACATTATTTTCATCATCACTATGACAAAAATATCATTTACTGTAATTCCTTCCATTATTCATCTTAATAATATCTACCCCATTTCATTGAATTATATTTCAAAGATTGTTTTAATTTTTTTTCAGGATTTTTAAATAATGTGGTATATAGGAATCGAATCCATAAAAAACAAAAAAACATATTTTACCTAATTGGGATTATTATTTAGAATATACCAAGTACATTCAAGATCATAAAAATCATTCAGTAATGTCTTTCATCCACGAAAACTATCGTAGTTGGGTAATTATTATATAGATATTAGAGAATATATATTCATGCTATGTACTATGAATAAGGTTTATTAATTCTGATAATTTTTAGAGACATCACATTAAGAAAATAGTTTTTTATTAATATTGATACTTATATTTTTTCACTTATCTAAAAACCCCATTTTATTATGTTGTAAAACAATGGCCACCAAATGTCTACTATAATGAATCTTAAGAAAATTATATCCATCAATTGGTTTTTAGTTTTTTCTATTACAATATTATAAATCATTGATAACAAAATTATATTTTTTCTACTTTCCTTTAGTACATATTCTTATTCTACAAAACAATTATTTTGCACCAGATGTATGTGATGTAATCCACTATATTATCATAATCTGCAATGATAATGAAGTAACATTCCACATTAGTAACATGATGATTCATATAGAGGCATATGATATAATTAACGACATCAATATAGTTCAATGCACAATTTATCTTTTTCATATAATGGATGCATACCATCTTAGCCAAGAATCATGAATCACAAAACATTTCTAAGTCACTCATTGGATTTGGGATATCCCAAAAACTATCAATAGTTATTTTTTATCAATGATATATTTTTGAATATACTCTATTATTCAATGATAAAAGTTATTTTCTTATTTTTTTTATGAAAATAACATGATCTCTTTATTTTCTAACTAATACATATTTTCATCGGTTCTATATCCCTTTACAAGTGAGTTACTAGTATTTACATTAATCTAGAAAACATTCAATTTGAAATTCACATTATTTACATAATTATTTAGGTGAATCACATATATTAATTTACTTTATAATCCATTAACATATAGTTATTTCGAGATATTTATTTCATCATCTACTAACTTTCTGTTCTTACTTATTTTATAAAATTGTATCTATTATTTTTAAAATATAACTATCCATTGACTATAACATTCATATAATTTAGAAGAATAATATTTCATAACATATGGTATAAACACATATTATTAGGGATCATTGTTCCATTATTATTTTTTATTGGATCATGAGTTTAACCATGTTTTATTTTTCCCTTCTATTATTTTTATGCCATGGGATTTCCAACTAGTATGATAAATTAGTTAGAATCCCATTTCCTTCACCAAAAAAGAAATGTAATCATGTTTTTCTACATCCTATTATATAGAGAATATACTATCCAATATATTATCATTTAGTTTGTTGTTATAAATATATCTGTGACTCCTATCATGGTAGCAACAATTTGAAGATTTCCAATTGCTAATTTCTTTATTCCTAAAGATAAAAAATATAAATAAATATAAACAAAAAAATTTAGTCCTCATGTTAATGGATATGGATTTAATATTTTTTTGAGGATCCATGGTCCATATCCCAATTGTTAAATCATATCCTCAAAAAAATGTGACATGGTGTGGGAATGATAACAAAAATACATGAACATAATTAATTGAGAAATCATTTCAATTTTTATCATCCTCATATGTGTTGATTTTTTATATGTCACATATTTTTTATTAACCCTCAAGGACAAAGAGATTACAATAACCATTTATTTCCAATTTTTTAGACCATCATTAATCCTATATTTAATGTCACAGTGTTACAAACAACTCCAATAATTCCTAAATATTAGGGTCATTATTCAAAAAAAAAAAATTTAAATGCCTTTGAGAATCATTTAACTCTTCATAATATATCCATATCTGAGAATTTATTAAATTTTTCAGCTTCTTTAGAAAATTTTAAATGTAGTCAAATTTTAATTTAAATCTAAATGAAATAATTGTTTAAGATCATCATGTATCTTTACTCTTTCCTAAACATAAGAATTATGGTGATAAATAATCAATTTTTATACATTAGTTTTTTCTTTAACATCTATAATTTAGTTTTATTTTTCATGTCCTATTGATTCATAATTATAATCATTCTTTATATGATATATAACTACTTAAATTCAATCCAAATGTTATGAGGATTAATTTTAAAATTCACCACATTTTCATTTTCCATTTTTATGAATATCAATATCTTCACACGCTCCGTTACATTCCAAAATGATATTTATAACAAATTATATTTAATTTTCATTCTCTCTATAAAACATATATTTGATCCAACGGTTTTCATAATGGAATATTATGTATAAGATATAAATTTAGTTTATTTTTCCCTTATTTAATCATTATCCACATCATATTTATTCAAAATATAGATCTTTCTTGTAAATATCACAATTGATAAATTCCATGATTTTATGTCTATTTTAAAGAGAAACATAATTTATGATATTTTTATAATTTTTATTCAATTATTATCACTATTGAATCATCTTTCACACAATGAAATGTTCCATGGTTTCCAAATTGGAATCAATCAATGGATATCTTTCCTTCAAATCTACCAGATTCCAAAAATAAATTTTCTTTGAATTATTGAAAAAAACTCACCGTAAACATCCTCCTATTCCAGTCCAACAATAGTGATGTTCATCTTATAAAGAGATTTTCATTACATATAATTTTCAGCCTAATTTTATATTTCTTTTAGACAAAAACAAATTTCATAGGCTACTAAACAACTTTATAATTGAAATGATGAAAGATTAAATAAGTTTCATTCATCTTGTATATAATATTTTGGGTTTTATAGTGGTATAAACCACCCTAATATCATCTTAAATTCATCAAAATCATCCACTTCATCATTTACTCCAATAGTGGATCACAAAAACATTGTGATCCAATAAAAATTTCTATATAAACATTGATTAGAAAACATCTTCTGGTGATTAATATTATTTAATAAAACCCGAATCTTTCAACCTTCAGCATGCCATCCTTTTCGTAAATTCTTCCATCTTATCCCACGTAGCTTTAGTAGTATTGTACCATATCATGCTCTTATAAATTGGGTTTGATTTTTCAATAAAAAACGAGGACATGGATTTGGTATCACCATGATGAAAATTTATGCATTCTTTAGTCATGGTTAACTCATATACATCATATACATGTATCCAATTTACATATATTGAGATGTATTAAATTTATAGAGAATATTTTGTTTTTCATATTGGTCATTGAAATTTCGGAATGTTTACAAACAAAATAAATAGAATGGATTATTATTCACTATGTATTGGAAAAGTATATATTACTTTAAATAGATTAATTTCATATAACCATATATTTGATACAATTTGATTCAACCACAACACAATTCACCTGAAGAGGGAGGTAAATTTTTGTGTTCATTTGTTTTATCTTATATGATCTTGGTGTTTTTTAATTAAGATATGGATTAACCAATAATCATTTATATAATTATACGATAATAAAGTGTAATAAAATAAAGAACCAGAATGTGATATTTATTTGGTAATATCTAATGGAAAATTCAAGGATCATAAAATTAACATGTGTTGGCATAAGACTAGGTAAATCTATCCATAACAGATATTAAAATTGTTTTATAAATAAATAGCATCAATACAACAAGATCATACTCTCCATGAAATTTTACACACTTCCTCGACTCAATGGATTAGAAATAAAATGAAACGGTAAACCTTCATAAAACAATTTAGATCCAAAATAAGAACACTAAAAAATGTGTCTTTATATATCTTTATGTATTATATTAATTATAGATCTTAAGGAATGTATATATTCATATCCTATTTTTTCAATCACTAATATTAACTATAACTATTTCCCCTCTCAAATAGTTTATCTTCTACAAAATACCCTGAATCTTCTCCCCATTATATTAATAATTGCTAAAATATTTTCTTCCAATTTTTCTCATAATTATTATAATTAAAAAACATTAAACCCAAATAAATAATCTTTCTATTTTCCTTTTTTTTCTATAGATTATAATCTAAAAAATATTGAAATTAAATAAATTCATCACCAGGAAATACACCTTGTAATGATCTATAATATTCAAAATTATTTTAATTAATTATGGTCTCATTCAAGAAACGTGGTGATTTACAATATTCATTTCTAACTAAATTATAAATTTATATTTATTTTAATAAATTTCCATTCATAAATAAAATTTAGTTATAGTGTTTATACATGGTGTTTTCTCTGTCAAGAACATTATCTATATTAATATTTCATTCTATGTCCCTCAAAACATCATCTCATTATCATATAATATTTTTGGTATGTTCATCCCAGTCATGGAAAGATAAATAGAATCAATTCATGACACTAGATTAAATCTCACATTGAATAACATATCCATAATATTTGGGGAACCATGTCTTAATAAGAAATACCATTGAGGGTGAACCTTAAGAATACTCCATGATAATTCTTATGAATTATAACTAATGATTATTGATTTCCTCAGGGTGATCGAATAATTTTAAAAATAATAAAAATTAACTAATATTATGTTCATTTCAAGTGACCATTAAATTTTCATTGATAAGTCACTTGATTTATCTCTTTTATAAAAAAAGACACATATATTTGGATTAATCATACACATTTCATCTAAAAGATATTAAAAAATATATAATTTTTTAAAAAAGTATCCTATCTATGGAATATCCAATTGTAATACAAAATCCATAATAAATAGAGCTTTATGTCTATATATTCTTTTGAAATAAAAAAACCATAGAAAATATTACATTGTCTCCAAAAACCCAGATGATATTTGTGAAATTATTTTGAATTATAGATAAGTGT
Source organism: Viscum album (assembly GCA_963277665.1). Taxonomy (NCBI): domain Eukaryota; kingdom Viridiplantae; phylum Streptophyta; class Magnoliopsida; order Santalales; family Viscaceae; genus Viscum; species Viscum album. The sequence continues at coordinate 1,289,656,157 of OY728129.1, forward strand.
AAGGGATTCCATATAAGTCTTATGAAATTGTTATAATAAAAATGAATTCAGGTCATAATTTAGGACATTTCCAATCCATTTTCATAAATACATCAGTACTATTAACTCTTAATCATTCAAGGAATATTCAGTAGATAGCTCAGAATATTAGAATTCTACTAATTCAATACAAATCTAAATATGAAATAAATACAAAAATATAAAACCACATTAAAAAATTTTGATAACTGAAATTTTTATTATACATAATAAGAACAATGAAAGAAACAATTTCCATTGAGAAATTATGTGGTATAATCCATATCCAACCATGGATAATGTTAGTATAGTTCGAAGGTAAAGATATAATGTGGGAATAGTTAATTAACATGTCTACATGAACATACATATATTAAAGAATATAATATAACTTCTTAACCTCATCTTAGGTTTGTAAAACCTCCATCTTGGAAGAATAAGTGTTATAGACTACATAATATTTTAGGAAATGGTCCCAAAATATATGATTTCATTAATATGGAATTTACAATTGAGGAAATACATCATCAATGAACAGTTATGGATTAGATATTGATGGTGTTGCTCTAACCATAGAGTTTTGAGAAATACATCATCAATGAACTATTGTAATCCCATTAAATTCAAACTCCAAGAATGATTATCAGGATATATGCACCATATATAGTGATTCTGAGGCAATTTTTATGAAATTCACTAAAGATGAAATACACAAAATCATCAATTTTTTGAAACTATTGTATGAGGGATAAAATTAGGATTAATGTTTTTTACAGACATTTGTAGCTTCCCTTCAATATATAGGCAACTAATATAGAAAATAAGAAAAATAAAATATTGATTATATGTAAGTAATGTTTGGATTAACGAATTTATTTTCAATTGAATTTTGAGATTCAAGAAGAATAATGAAACCATAAGAGGTGATAATAAATTGAGCATAATAATTTGTATATGTACCTTCACAGATTACCAGAAGAAAACTCAAAAAAAAGTCAAACACATTTAATTTAAGTCATTGAATCTTGAGAAAACTATCAGAGTGAAGCCTATATATGTAACAATATCATATTTTTTAAATAAATATATAATATATTATATCATTTTATACTCAAAAAACATATATTTGGAGGCGTGGTGTATTATTACACATTAAAAATCAACATCAGTAATAATAGTCCGACTCCAAAAACACTAATAAAGTAAAATGTGTTTCAAAAATATCTTTTTTAAATAAAACATATTGACTTACTCATTAGTATTATATTTTATATGGTTTTTATGGTTTAAATGGTTTTCCATGAATCTCATTATTCTATACATGATAAAATATTATAGTGTGTTCCCCTATGGGGTATGACTAATGTCCAAAACATGAAATATTAATGTGTTATGACTTTCCAATAATTTATTATTTTCATATTCATTAATCATTTTATCATAGGGAATTCATAACTGAATTCCATGAGTTGAAAATCCCCATCTAGAGTGAGGATAAGTGAAATATTTGGAAAAAATGGACTTCCACGATCTAGATGCTTAAATATGGTAGATTTAATGATTAAAAGGTTTAAACATCAATGATCCATGATCCATGAATGATCCATGATAAGGAGTATAAAACATTTGTTATAGAACATATCAGGATTTTATTATCATGTTTTAAAAAACCATGATCAATTGGTTATATGTTTTATTATAAATAATTTAATTTAATTTTGTCGAGTGGTTCACTATGCTTTGGAGGAATTTCAGTTGTGATTATAGAATAAACACTATTGTGGATAAATATATCCAATGCCCTCTATGTCATGACCCATCCTCGGGGCCTGTGTCGTGACTACCCCCCATCCCACCTTCCATAGGCCAGGGGCTGGCGAGTAGCACAAAAGGCGTAAATGCTGATAAAATGGGATCGAATTGCCTTTATGATAGTAAACAAACACAATAGAGTACGCAAGTTAAAGTAAGAACAAAGTAACACTGAATACAAATTAAGTGCTGAAAGTTAAATGGGCCAGATTACAAACCCAACTGAAAAGTATAGTATGCTTGAAAGTATAGTACAACTACAGTAAAGTAAAGCAGCAACCACTGAGTCGTCCTTTTGGAATCCCACCTGAAGGGTGGGTAAATATTATAAGGACCCCGCCTTAAACCTTACTTAATCTTGAGTTATTACAATATTACACATTGAGGATCTTTTCAGGTTTAGAGTTTTAGAGAATTAGATCATGAAACTTTCATTACATTCCACATTTAAAAAAAGTGGTTACATAAAAGACAGTATTCATTCTTCCCACCAACGGAAACATATTGGAAATAAAGCATGGATTCTTTTTTGACACATCCTTGACACTATCATCACATCATGTACCTTTCCCTTGACCTGTGAAAAACATTTCAAAAACTTGGGATGAGCATAAAAATCTCAGTAAGGGTTATAAAAATATGGAAAGGAAACATTAATTCATATATACATAAGAATGAAATCATACTGTACCCATAAAACATAGGTACTTTAACATACCTCATCAAACCCTGAATAAATCATAGAAAACATAAGACATAAAGGTAACTTGAGGCATTCATAACATTCTTATGTAGGGAGTGACCCTCTTGGTTACATTTGGAATACCCATCACAGTATATTCCCTAAATCTCTTTAGAGAAACCTTAACGTTTCACTCCTTCGCGTTACCCAATGCATTGGAGAGATATATCGGGCTCACCCGCCCTTAGTTTATCACGGAACCACCCGTTTTCATAACAATGCCCAAGAACCATAACATAAACGTATCACATAAAACATGCCTAAAGGAAACAAAACATTTCCACATTTCAATCACAATATAACATTTTAGTATTTTGAAATAATGAATCCATACAAAAAGAAACCATTTCCAAAACCATTTAAAACATTTAATAAAGAGATTTTTGAATCAAAGTGTCCCATACCACCTTGAAGCTTAAAATTTTAAACCATTAATATCCATATAAATAAATCCTTAAAACCATTTTGAAAACATGGATATTAATAAGAACAAATAAATAAAACATTTAAAGCGATATTTTGGTAAAGGGGTTTTACCAAAATTAGAGACACTTGAATAAAATAATTGAGGAATAAAATTTAGTCAAGGCTTTATAATATCATGAGAATAAATGGATTCATGATATAATACTCCAAAGGACAGTATATACACCATATAAGAGTGAATTTGTGCATAACAACAATGAACTCTCAATAGAAATGTCAAATGTAATGAAATCCGTTATAAAGAAGGTATCCTTAAATTAAGGACAAATCAACCTCAAAAATATGTGTGACAAATATAAATACACCCAATATAAGTGGATATTAAGTGTAAAACAATAACAGGACATCCACACATATTAAATGGATGACATATTCAATGACTACATGTTGAACCCAAAGAAATCAAAATTGGGTTAAAAAGTTCCCTTGACAGCCTAACGGCATCACATCAAAATGAGTTGATGGGAGATAAAAAGTGTATATCATCACTTGGAAATAAAATTTACATCAATAAGGATATATGAGAAAATATCCCAACATAAAAATATGTAAATTAAAAGACCCAACAAAAGAAGTCTTTTAAAAAAGAGGAGGGTGAAATGTTCCCTTACCGACTTGGGTATCTTTCAAAACATACACCCCATAAAAGAAGGACAATAGATCATTGATGTAAATACTCATAAATTAAATTATATTACACAAAGACTGGAATAATGAGCAGTACATACACCACTCAATGGAATTTGTGGCAAATGTAGCATAAATCTCACGGGAATAAAAGTGAGATGAAAAATCCCTTACGACAACTCGGCAGCCTAACGGCGCCACATAAAACTTCTGAATATGGATTGATGAGATAAAATAGGGTATCTCATCACATTATAATACAATGTACAGCAAGAGGAATATAAAAGAACATCCCCCAACATTACAAAGAGGAGTTTAAAAGAAGTGACATAAAGGAGAGTACTTAAAAAGAAAGAGAGAGGTTAGATCTCTTACGAAAGTTCGGCAGCCTAACGGCGCCACTCAAAACTTCCAAAATGGATTGATGAGAGAGAATAGGGTCTCTCATCACATGAACATAAAAATTACAGTAATTATAATATAAAAGATCATCCCAATAAAAAGAAATATTATCTTTAAAAGTAATTACATAAAAGTGTGTACTTAAAAAGAAAGAGAGGAGTAGGATCCCTTACCTCGGGTCCGACTTGACGCGATCGTTCTTTAATCTCCTGAATAATAAACTTGAGTTAATTTATACATCCTTAAGAAACTTTTTCAAGTTCATTATTCATTTTTATATCACTTATTACCATGTCATAAACATTATGTCATCATTTAAGTTAATAATATTTGTTTTGCCGATATTTGGTTCTTAAGTCGAAAGTGGACTTCTTACAATTACATGTTGTTCGTGTGTCCAAATGTTTATTATATACAGAATTGTATTCATGATGTAGATATCATATATGTCATATATATCCAGTACATGCATGCATTTATAACATTACATAATCATTTAGAGGTAAGAAATGAAATGCACCGTTCATGGAGATGGTAAGCCGTACGTACGCATGAACACTACTTTCATTTCTATTTCGTATTTTATAGAATGGAATAACAATGATATAAAGGTATATTATAATTCCAGTATAATATCATATATAATATCATAGTTCCATCCTTTATACGTCCCACATATGGTATTTAACAAATCAAATCACTTTGAGGGGGCGGTAGTCCGCACTTCCTTAAATGAAGATATCGCGTTTACCCATAATGGAAACCATAAAGGTATGCCCAAAATGAAAAAAAAACAGAAGATTAAGGAAAAAATAAACATATCATATATCATATATAAAAATAGTGACATCAAAATGGCCACCTTTTAAGGTGTTAAATAAGTATTGAACAATCATCGTTTCGGGAGGCAGAATTTCGCCATCCACGGAAACCGTATGTTCTTTAACCATTTGATGTAGTTGTGTGAGAGTGTAGCTAGAATAAATCTTATAACAACATCCTAGTATATTTAAGATACTGGTGTTGTTACAAAATAAGTAAATAAAAATAGTTTAGGGGGTTGGATATGCAAAATAAAACAAATGAACATGAGAGAATGAATTACCTTTAAAAGTGTAACTCCTTTTGATTTGAGCCTAAAGGCTTCCTCTGAAAGGATTATGCACAAAGGGAATCCTCTAGGATGAGGAGAGGGATGTGGAGTGAGTAAATGGGTAGGGGTTTTCCGAGCCAAATGCTTTAGGAGTGTGTGAAATGAGGTAGAGGTGGGGTCATTTTATAAGAGGAGAGAAGGGGCGCTTTTGGAAAGTAAGAAATATTACTTTATTTGAAAATGTGTTTCGGTTTTAAAAGGTCCCACATTGATATAGTTCGTGGATAAGGTGTTAAGGGTTCTATATACACCCATACAATAAGTTTTGGACATGTTTAGTTCATAGATGTTACATTATCTTTCCATTTTATTTAAATCGTTAAATAATGAGGTCATTGCTGCATCATCATGATGTCATAAATAATTTAATTTATTTAAAGTCTAAAAATTATAAAAAAATACTATGATGTAGGAAATATTTTTAGCTTTCCAATTACTATTTATAATAAAAAATCTGACTTGTATTACCCCACGTAAAAATTGTTTTAGTAAAACATATCATGTTTGTTTCATTTTTACTTTTACATTAAATAAAATGTTATTTATGTCCTTTCCCAACCAAAGTGGATCCATGGGGTCCCCAAGTTGACCCATGGCTTGTATTGGTCGGCAATTACATATCCAATGAGGTTAGTACATGTGTCAAGTTCATTTAATATTATTAAAACATTATTTTTACCTTAAACTACACTAATTACCTCTAATCGCGATTAATGAAAAAAAGTTACTATTCACCAAAAAATTATTTTCATCCCATTGAACCACATTTTACATACTAATGACAACCATGTATGTCTTATTTTCAAAATTCAATACACATTAGTGGCAAAATTTCATTTAAATGGAAAAATCAGTTTTTATAAGTACCACTTAGTGGTTTCACTATTCATCAAAAATTGATGTTTTTCAGAAAATTACCAAAAATTCACCCTACGCTATATTTGATATTACGAATTAAAAAATGAATTCTATTTTACAAAATTCAAAATATATAAGTCACATTAATTAATTTAATAATTAATTCCCACTGTCAGAGCAAATAGCGTGTTTTTATTAAACAATAAGTATCAAAAGATTGACACTGGTTTAAGTCTGATTTCAAAGTGAAATTAATTCCAACGACCACTATTAGATTTAATGGTAAAAATATATTATAATTTCACTTTAAAACCAATTCAAAAGATAATCTAATCATATAAATAAATTATATTAAAAAGTGGTTTTGAATTAAAATACAACATTTTACACTATTCGTTAAAAAAATGAACTTTATCGGAAAGATACCAAAATTTACACAAAGTAAATTTTGATGTCCCGATTCTTACTAATAGTTTTATTTGGTCCAAAATAATGTTTAAGAGTGAACAAAACTATATTTAATGATGGTTCAACATCAAAAGGTGATAAGTGAACCTTTAGTGAAAACTAGGGCATATACGCCTAAAATTGAATTCTTTCCGTATTTTAAGCCTCTATCCTTTATTGGATAAATGTAAAAACATTTAAAAACATATATAATCATATTTTACTTATTTACATCCATTCCTGCCAACACAATGTCTACATGTTACCTACCATTTAAAATAATATTATTTTATTATTAGAGTGCAACGTAAGATTCCCAAGAAACTCGTTGTTGCGTGTTGGGTACGCCATCGAGCATAGCGTCCCCTTTAAAGTCATATTAATATTTTATTCACAAATATGGATAAATATGAAAATTTCATATTCTTTATTTACCTGGGGTGTTACATCCTTCCCCCCTTTTGGGAATTGCATCCTCGCAATTTTTAAAATTGAGCTTCGAAACATCCTTGAAAGTCCGACATCGGAACAAAAGTCGGTAAAACAATCACTTTAAAATAAATAAAGATAAGGACAGAGGTCACCCGAGTTAACCCATACTAGGATTCCAAGTATGAAAATATGGACATGGAGGAAAAAATAAAGGGTCATGTTCTGATGGAGAGTGATAGAAAACATGTTTAGGAGAAATTTAACCACAAGAAAATCAAAAACTTGTGATGGGTTAAACGGTATTCGATTCCCCAGTAGGAAAAGTTAATAGACAACATTTTTTCTTTAAGTTACTTTTTATTGAGGAATTTATTCATAAGGAAACATAATCACTTATCATGTTGAATTTCAACTTTTACTAGATTCCTTAATCAAACTCATATTTTTTTCCAAAAGACGAGTATTTAGGGAGACTTGTTTGCATTAAGAGTATTATAATCAACTTCTAGAGAATCACCTAATCCACAAAAGAGAACTATATACATCCCATGTCTTTAGTCTATAACCAAAACCAAAACCAAAAAGGTTAGTACAAGGTCAGATAATCCAGAAAAGGATAACCCTTTAAAAAGAAAATCTATGCTTAATCTCCAAAATTTGTCCAACAAAACCCAAAGTTCAACGAGGACCATCCGATAAACAATTTGTCCATAAAATTCTTCAAAGTAAACCAATCTAAGATTGAAACCCAAATATTTGATGGATTTAGTCACATAGTCTTCCAAGTTAAATTGTAACATTTATCTCCAAACAACATCAATTGCTCCTAAAGTCTCGTATTGAAGAGTAATTAACCTAATCACATATCCTCCATGATAGGTTATTCATTTTCATAAATAACCCAAAATCAACTTAATCTTAATTCATAAAATCATATAACTAGAAAGAATCAGTCAAACTAACCAGGGACTTCACGTAGTCTAGTTTTAGGTGATAAATTCCAGTCGCACTTTGGTTGTGGGTTCGATTCCCGCAGCTTTGTCCGACGCGACGGGATGTCACACGGTCTGCGTGTTGTCCTTTTTCCAAAACTATATAATTCGTAAAACATTCCCCAAAATGAGATAAAATCTTCAAAAAATAATCATAACATATTTTAACCTCATGTTTATCTCATTCCTTTCATTTTCTATCATATCATAGAGTAACCCATAATTACCTCAAAAGTAAGGATCATATAAACTCTAATGGTTACCTTTATTATTATTACCTGAACTGCCACATGGATTGGTCATCTCGTACATGATGCATTAAAGATCATACCAAGGTTCAAGTTGTTGATCATGACTCCTTGATATTTGGTTTAGAACAACCACGAGTTTCCTCATTGAATCCTCCATTTTATCTAGTATCTTAATCAGAGAACCACCACAGTTTTCTTCAAACCTGTTGTCTCTTTGGTGCCTTCTAGATCGATCCATTCACTAAAAATAGAAATGTCAGTTTGAGTATATCAACAAAACCATCATGTACTAATGAGGAAGGTAAACACTAAGATACACTTACTCATTCACTTTATCTAAAACTAGGACTCTTTCTGAAATACTAACCAATATGGTAATGTCACTTGTGCTTAGAGAATACCCTAACCTCTAATGTTATCTAAACCGACCTCTGATACCAACTATAAGGCCCCAGCTTTAAACCTTACATAATCTTGAGTTATTACAAGATTACAAATTTATGATCTTTTCTGGTTTAGAGTTTTAGAGAATTAGATCATGAAACATTCATTACATTCCACATTTAAACAAAGTGGTTACATAAAAGACAGTATTCATTCTTCCCACCAATGGAAACATATTGAAAATAAAGCATGGATTATTTATTGACACATCCTTGACACTATCATCACATCATGTTCCTTTCCCTTGACCTGTGAAAAACATTTCAAAAACTTGGGATGAGCATAAAAAGGTCAGTAAGGGTTATAAAAATATGGAAAGGAAACATGAGTTCATATATACATAAGAATGAAATCATACTTTACCCATAAAACATAGGTACTTTATCATACCTCATAAAACCATGAATAAATCATAGAAAACATAAGACATAAAGGTAACTTGAGGCATTCATAACATTCTTATGTAGGGAGTAACCCTCTTGGTTACGTTTGGAATACCCATCACAGTATATTCCCTAAATCTCTTTGGAGAAACCTTAACGTTTCACTCCTTCGCGTTACCCAATGCATTGGAGAGCTATATCGGGCTCACCCGCCCTTAGTTTATCACGGAACCACCAGTTTTAATAACAATGCCCAAGAACCATAACATAAACGTATCACATAAAACGTGCCTAAAGGAAACAAAACATTTCCACATTTCAATCACAATATAACATTTTAGTATTTTGAAATAATGAATCCATACAAAAAGAAACCATTTCCAAAACCATTTAAAACATTTAATAAAGAGATTTTTGAATCAAAGTGTCCCATACCACCTTGAAGCTTAAAATTTTAAACCATTAATATCCATATAAATAAATCCTTAAAACCATTTTTAAAACATTGATATTAATAATAACAAATAAATAAAACATCTAAAGCGATATTTTGGTTAAAGGGGTTTTACCAAAATTAGAGACACTTGAATACAATAATTGAGGAATAACATTTAGTCAGAACATTATAATATCATTAGAATAAGTGGATTCATGATATAATACTCTAAAGGAATGTATATACACTATATAAGAGTGAATTTGTGCATAACAACAATGAACTCTCAATAGAAAAGTCAAATGTAATGAAATCCCTTATAAAGAAGTTATCCTTAAATTAAGGACAAATCAACCTCAAAAATATGTGTGAAAAATATAAATACACCCAATATAAGTGGATATTAAGTGTAAAACAATAAAAGGACACTCACACATATTCAATGGATGACATATTCAATGACTACATGTTGAACCCAAAGAAATCGAAATTGGGTTAAAAAGTTCCCTTGACAGCCTAACGGCATCACATCAAAATGAGTTGATGGGAGATAAAAAGTGTATCTCATCACTTGGACATAAAATTCAAATCAATAAGGATATATGAGAACATATCCCAACATAAAAATATGTAAATTAAAAGACCCAACAAATGAAGTCTTTTAAAAAAGAGGAGGGTGAAAGGTTCCCTTACCGACTTGGGTATCTTTCAAAACATACACCCCATAAAAGAAGGACAATAGATCATTGATGTAAATACTCATAAATGAAAGTATATTACAAAAAGAGTAGAATAATGGGCAGTACATACACCACTCAATGGAATTTGTGGCAAATGTAGAATAAATCTCATGGAAATAAAAGTGAGATGAAAAATCCCTTACGAAAACTCGGCAGCCTAACGGCGCCACATAAAACTTCCGAATATTGATTGATGAGATCAAATAGGGTATCTCATCACATTAAAATAAAATGTACAGCAAGAGGAATATAAAATAACATCCACCAACATTACAAAGAAGATCTTAAAAGAAGTGACACAAAGGAGAGTGCTTAAAAAAAGATAGAGGTTAGATCTCTTACGAAAGTTCAGCAGCCTAACGGCGCCACTCAAAACTTCCAAAATGGATTGATGAGAGAGAATAGGGTATATCATCACATGAAAATAAAAATTACAGTAAGTGTAATATAAATTATCATCCCAATAACAAGAAATATGAGCTTTAAAAGGAATTACATAAAAGTGTGTACTTAAAAAGAAAGAGAGGAGTAGGATCCCTTACCTCGGGTCCGACTTGACTCGATCGTTCTTTAATCTCCTGAATAATAAACATCAGTTAATTTCTACTTCCTTAAGAACCTTTTTCAAGTTCATTATTCATTTTTATATCACTTATTACCATTTCATAAACATTATGTCATCATTTAAGTTAATAATATTTGTTTTGCCGATATTTGGTTCTTAAGTCGAAAGTGGACTTCTTACAATTACATGTTGTTCGTGTGGCCAAATGTTTATTATATCCAGAATTGTATTCATGAGGTAGATATCATATATTTCATATATATCCAGTAAATGCATGTATTTATAACATTACATAATCATTTAGAGGTAAGAAATGAAATGCATTGTTCATGGAGACGGTAAGCCGTACGTACGCATGAACGCTACTTTCATTTCTATTTTGTATTTTATAGAATGGAATAACAATGATATAAAGGTATATTATAATTCCAGTATAATATAATATATAATATCATAGTTCCATCCTTTATACGTCCCACATATGGTATTTAACGAATCAAATCACTTTGAGGGGGCGGTAGTCCGCACTTCCTTAAATGAAGATATCGTGTTTACCCATAATGGAAACCATAAAGGTATGCCCAAAATGAAAAAAAAGCATCTTAAGGAAAACATAAACATATTATATATCATATATAAAAATAGTTACATCATAATGGACACCTTTGAAGGTGTTAAATTAGTATTGAACAATCATCGTTTCGGGAGGCAGAATTTCGCCATCCACGGAAACCGTATGTTCTTTAACCATGTGATGTATTTGGGTGAGAGTGTAGCTCGAATAAATCTTATAACAACATCCTAGTATATTGAAGATACTGGTGGTGTTACAAAAGAAGTAAATAAAAAGAGTTTAGGGGGTTGGAGAAGCAAAATAAAACAAATGAACATGAGAGAATGAATTACCTTTAAAAGTGTAACTCCTTTTCATTTGAGCCTAAAGGCTTCCTTTGAAAGGATTCCGCCCAAAGGGAATACTCTAGGATGAGTAGAGGGATGTGGAGAGAGTAAATGGGCAGGGGCTGGACAAGCCAAAGGCTTTAGGAGTGTGTGAAATGAGGTAGAGGTGGCGGCCTTTTATAAGAGGAGAGGAGGGGCACTTTTGGAAAGTAAGAAATATTACTTTATTTGAAAATGTGTTTCGGTTTTAAAAGGTACCACATTGATATAATTCGTGGATAAGGTTATAAGAGTTCTAAATCCACCCATCCAATATGTTTTGGACATGTTTAGTTCATAGATTTTACATTATCTTTCCATTTTATTTAAATCGTTAAATAATGAGGTCATCACTGAATCATCATGATGTCATAAATAATTTAATTTATTTAAAGTCTAAAAATTATAAAAAAATACTATGATGTAGGAAATCTTTTTATATTTCCAATTAATATTTATAATAAAAAATCTGACTTGTATAACCCCACTTAAAAATTGTTTTATTAAAACATATCATGTTTGTGTCATTTTTACTTTTACATTAAATAAAATGTTATTTATGTCATTTCCCAACCAAAGTGGATCCATGGGGTCCCCAAGTTGACCCATGGCTTGTCTTGGTCGGCCATTACACATCCAATGATGTTAGGACATGTGTCAAGTTCATTTCATATTATTAAAACATTATCTTTACCTTAAACTACACTAATTACCTCTAATCGCGATTAATGAAAAAAAGTTACTATTCACCAAAAAATTATTTTCATCCCATTGAACCACATTTTACATACTAATGACAACCATGTATGTTGGATTTTCAAAATTCAATACACATTAGTGGCAAAATTTCATTTAAATGGAAAAATCAGTTTTTATAAATACCACTTAGTGGTTTCACTATTCATCAAAAATTGAAGTTTTTCAGAAAATTACCAAAAATTCACCCTAAGCTATATTTGATATTACGAATTCAAAAATGAAGTCTATTTTACAAAATTCAAAATATATAAGTCACATTAATTAATTTAATAATTAATTCCCGTTGCCAGAGAAAATAGCGTGTTTTTATGAAACAATAAGTATCAAAAGATTGACACTCGTTTAAGTCTGATTTCAAAGTGAAATTAATTCCAACGACCACTATTAGATTTAATGGTAAAAATATATTCTAATTTCACTTTAAAACCAATTCAAAAGATAATCTAATCATATAAATAAATTAGATTAAAAAGAGGTTTTGAATTAAAATACAACAATTTACACTATTCATTAAAAAAATGAACTTTATCGGAAAGATACCAAAAATTTACACAAAGTAAATTTTGATGTCCCGATTCTTAATAATAGTTTTACTTGGTCCAAAAGAATGTTTAAGAGTGAACAAAAATATATTTAATGATGGTTCAACATCAAAAGGTGATAAGTGAACCTTTAGTGAAAACTAGGGCATATATGCCTAAAATTGAATTCTTTCCGTATTTTAAGCCTCTATCCTTTATTTGATAAATGTAAAAACATTTAAAAACATATATAATCATATTTTAGTTATTTCCATCCATTCCCGCCAACACAACGACTACATGTTAACTACCATTTAAAATAATATTATTTTATTATTAGAGTGCAACGTAAGATTCCCAAGAAACTCGTTGTTGCGTGTTGGGTACGCCATCGAGCATAGCGTCCCCTTTAAATTCATATTAATATTTTATTCAAAAATATGGATAAATATGAAAATGTCATATTCTTTATTTACCTGGGGTGTTACAAAGAGTGTCTCCCCAGCACCACGAGTCCATCCGTCTACTCAATGTACATCTCACCAAGTGGTCCACCTCCGGGTACCGTCCAGCTCTACAAGCCTCTACCATGATTAGTGATGTCCTTTCATCTGCATCCAACACAATGTACTGCGGGCATTTCTTATGCTGGGGTGAGTATAATGATACTCAGTAGGGACCCCGAGACCCCCGAAGGTCTCCCAGAATCAACGAAGGATAATCCACAAAGAAAAGATAAAATCACAAAGTATTAATCAACTCTACTTAGGTATATTCCCATACATATACCTAAGTCATCAATCCCAATTCGGCTCCAACACTCGAGCCCAAGAACAACCCAGTCCACACAGGAAAGATGTCAATAACAATGATGGTAATGATTGAAAGTCAAGACTCAGCTAACACTGGTAATCATCTTTCGTAAAGTGAGAAAGATGATTAAATGTAGTCACTGATTCATCTAAGATATAGTAACCATGTAGAAAACTAGTCCATCTTAGCTATCGGACCCTCGTTGGATACTAGACCAGCTACTCTGTCAGACCCACGTAGGATACTAGTAGAGAAGTCGAACAGTCAGACCCACATTGGATACAAATACAGTTGTCATCGCAGCCGAACCCTTGGAGGATTCTAGTACAGTTTCCATCGCTGATGAACCCATGGAGAATTCCAGTGCAGTTGTCGTCGCTACCGAATCCACAGAGGATTCCAGTACAGTTTTTTTCCGTGTCAAGCCCACATAGGATTCCAGTACAGTTGTCGCCGCTGCTGAACCCACGAAAGATTCGAGTATAGTTGATGTCGTTGTCGAACCAACAGAGAATTCCAATTCAGTTTTCATCACTGCAGAACACATGAAGGATTCAAGTATAGTTTTCGACACTGCTGAACCCACAGAGGATTCTACTACAGTTGTCGTCACTGATGAACGCACATAGGATTTCATTATAGTTGTCGTCGCAGACGCAGCCAGCTCTATGGATTCCGCACACAACACACTCGATTCCGGGAGGGTCTGCTCCTCGATCCAAGGGTGAGATACATCAACTATCATGATTTCCAGATTTTATGTATCCCTATGTTTCGTCTCATAAAAAAACCCAACGCGACAAACGACGCTTCAATCGGACGCCCGGTCTGAGAGTTATCGGCTTTTTCCGTTCCAGGGGCCCGATTGGTTTTTAAGCTAAAACCACCCCGACCATTATCAAATCTCATCCAAATCCCATGTGGAGTATGCCAAAATATATGTTTAATTAAATCAGAACCAACGTAGTTGACAGCACGTCAATCAGATGTTCGGTCCTTAAGTTATAAACGTTTCCACTCCAAGGACCCGGTTGGTTTTGGTTTCGAACCAACACGGATGTTCCCAAACTAGCCCAAAACCTTGAGTGTAATATACTAAAATTACAATATCGATCCAAAAAATCCTACTCAACTGATGGTGCTTCAATCAGAGGTATGTAGCTCATGTTGTGGGAAATTAACCGAAAATGGTACGAAATGTGCGGGTCTGAGCCCAGCCCGACCCGGCCCCACCCACCCTGGGTCGGCCCGAACCGGGTCCGCACGCCCAAGTCCGGGACCAGCCTGGCTGGCATGGCACGACCCTATGGGTGTGGGGTCGCCTGCGGCTAGCACGGCTCTGCCATGCGTGGCGGGGGGGGGGGGGGGGGGCACGACCCCCCGGTTCCACGTAACGGTGGCGCCAGGTTGGCACCGCCTGGCCTCCATGCAACCCGCACGGCGTGGGTTCCGTTCCTCCGCTACTGCGATCGGTTTTGTGTAGGACTCCTCCTGAAGTGCTCTAGGAGCCGCTATCTCTAGGCGGCTCCACCTCCGATCGCCGGCGCCGCCGCGCTAGTGACCCACACTGATGCAGCCTTCCGCGGGCCACCAGAGTCATTCTGGTGGTCCGTTTTAGCTCTTGTTTCCACCTACAACCTTCTCGGGACCCTATCCTCACTATGACGACCTCAAAACATCGTTTCCATTCCTTTCACCCATCGCCAAGCAATCGATTCATCCTGAACGATATGGCGGTGGGTCTGAACTTGTTCATTAGCTCGTACCCACCGTGTTAGAGGCTCAAACAATTATTCCAAAAACAATCGCATTAGTTTGTGGGTATAAATAAGATAAATGAAGAAAATAAAAAATCCCCCTACCTCTCAATTGACATCGCACGTCGTCATGCCGCGGAAGATAAGCGTCATGGCAGTCGGGCATAGCGTATGAAGAATGTTGATTCTGTCGATGTCATAGTGCGACCAAAGAAGTAGCATCGTTGGCAACATCACGTTCTTCACCGAAGATATTCTTCATCGAGAGAAGAATGGTGTCCTTCTATTTCTCCAGAGGTTTCTCCACAAATTATTTCCTAATGCAATTATTAAAATATGTTTTTACCCTATCTTAATTAACCTACCATGCCATTTCTAAAATATTCAAATCCACCCAAAACAATTAATTAATTTGTAGTGTACAAGATAATTAATTCACTGAGTTGTCATATTAATGGCCATGTGGAAGGTGGAGAGTTTAGCAATTAAAGGGAGGGTTGTCAAGAATTAAACAAGGGGTTTAATGGAGTTGAAGAGAGTTATGGGGAGATGAAAGGTTGGGGCTCGTGTGGGCCCCCACCTCACAAATATCCACAAACTGGAAGTTATTTGGGTGTGGGACCCACCAATAACTTCCCCATGGGAAGAAATAACCAACTCTCAAAATAAAATTATGTACCACAAAATTTTATTTAATTTATGATTAAACCCCAAAAAATAACATTCAACCCGCATGAAACACAATTGTGGTAAAGGCCCCCTTAAGCGAATACTAGTGCAGCAAGTTCATTGGTGTCCTCAGATTTCAATTCCGAGCACCGGTTCAAAAGATAGAAAAACCGACACGTACATTTATTGAATGTACCCAAATAAAACATAAAAAATTGATTCCAAGCACACCGGGCCTCGGAATCAAGTGCTGTCAGAAACCCTAGACTCATAAAATTCCAAAGTATTTAAGAAATAAAAATCCATTAAATTTCCAAGTCTTTACAGTACTCCCATATTAGGGCTTTACGTTCACGTAAAGCTACAACACACACTAGGGAAACTAAAGGGGGTACTGAGCACATATCTGAGCATCCTGCTCCCATGTACTCTCCTGGAGGTTCCCATGCTACCATCGAACAGACATAAGAGGAATCCACTATCCATGTAGGAATCACTCCTATTGATCCTCAATCTATACTCGAACCTCCGTGAAAGTTGCCCTGTCATCGATGTCTAGATCCCCGTGGTCGATGTTGTGGAATAGGTCATACACGTATCTACTTTGCTGAGATATGTTGAGGACGTCATGAACCCAGTGCAACTGAGGTGGAAAGGCCAGTCAGTAAGCCACCTCGCCTACTCTGCTGAAGAAGTGTAGGAGTGAATGTAAGAGTCTAAAGTTAGGCTGCACCATCTCTATCCACAAAGGATATATGTAATACAGCCAACTGCTCTGTCACCTCTCCTAGCAGTTGAATACCAGTCCTCCTGCTGAGTATATCGGAAACAACATTCCCCTTCCAAGGATTATAGACTATCTCGAAGTCATTGTCCAAGAGGAACTGAAAAATAAAAACTCTTGTTTCCACGAGGGTAAGGTTGTCCGTCTCAAGAGTGATTGGATGCACCATCCTAAGAATGAGTTTATCTTGTGCTGCCTAGGTTTCCTTTTCCGCTGACCAAGGAAAAACCTCATCCCAACATTGTAGTTAAACCACATCCTTTTGGCCGAATACATTGAATATGTGTATGAATTGTGGTTCCCCAGTCCATACCCAAACTAACTTCATAATGCCTCGACGCTGCCACCAACAGGTTCCAACCGAAACTCTTTCCTCAAAGGTCAGATCACACCGTCGGGGTAAATGTGATTATCGAATCTCCTCCCAAAGGTATCTCAAGACATGAGGGTCAGGTCAATGGTTTTAACCGGAAACTCTAGTTCTGGGACAAGATTCTAAGAAGAGAGGAATGATTGGTACCAATTTCTATTGATACAGAAGCTTGTAGTAGACACAAACCATACCTCAAATAATTCCTACAGCCCCTAGTTCACACATCAGGACCGCATGAAACTATTATCTTCCCCAGCCCTCCAACTCCATGAGACTGGCGGGGACAAAAAAGGCGGGTGGTTATAACATGTTGAAATGTACACCACCTCATGTTGCTCTCATAGCTCTGCTTCCACATCTGATGCTCTGCAGATTTATTTTTCCTTAACAATTCCTCTTCATGAAACATTTTACATTCCCATGTGTCTTATACTAGTGCCAGTTACCTGCATTCCCACTGCTAACATTTTCTCACTGTATCCATTCATCCAAATAACATTAAACCATGAAGGTCCTATCTAGAACCCTAGCATAAGTATGAATGCATAGAGGAAAATTGTTGGATCAGATGTCCTTCAAACACACCTCGCTCTGAGGTCTGAGCTCTAAACCACTGATCGTATCATAGTCATCAGGTACTAGGAATGATCGGTATGCCTTGCTTAATACTCAGCTACCGACATGTCATCATGTCGAAGCTGTATAATCTCTAGAAAACTCTCAGCCACCTCCTCAATCTAGTCCCTAGCCACCTATGAGTCAGGCTCGCCTCAGAACCTGAGGGGTATCTGATGCTGAAACTTGTGTAAGGCACTAAGCCTACATGTGTCATCTACCAGTACTGCTGGTTGTAACTTCTGACCAACAGGTAGTGATATAGCTGGCACACAACCAAAAGGTACTATTTAAGGCATCGGTCCATGTATTGACGTTTAATCACTATACGGACCAACCTCATGGTCACTCACTAGGAAACACTAGTAGCTATGATCACTATATGCTATACTAGTGTCTAAAAAAGGTGTATAACTCTATTAATCACCTCCATCCAGTCCTCTGTTACCTTGGAATCTGTCATGCCTCGAACCTCGGAGGCCACTACTACTGGAACTCGTGCAACGTGCTCTGTTGTCGTGTACCATCTTCTAGTACGGATGGTGGAATATGCTTCCCAATGGGTGGTGGTACTACTGGTACACACCTCGAAGGTGCCAACATTATAAGAGGGCCCTGCACGGAGCCTCATCGCTCGGTGGGCCGTTATCGTGTACTCTCTCTCAGGAAACCTTGCTGGATGTCTTCGCAACGACATTCCGATAAGTAACAGGTGCGCCATGGTCAATATGTTATACCTAGTGAGCAGACTCAAGGATACCACAAAAGAGACTCTTGAAACAGACACTCAATCAGTGTTTTGGTTCACTGAGTCGAAAATCAGAGGTCAGGGTCTTGGTGTATGGATATGTCAGCCTCCGCACCAACATTGGACTCCCTGGACTAAAAACCACACTCAATACTCTAAACATTGTTGCTTCACAGAAAAAAGAGATCAGAGTCCTAAGTTCTGTGTTAGAACCGAATCCTCTGATACAAATTTTTCACAACCCATTCTCAGGGCCCGTGTCGTGACTACCCCAAGCCCGCCTTTCATAGGCCAAGGGCTGGCGACTAGCACCAAAGGCATAAATACTGATAAAAAGGGAAGGCATTGCCTTTATAATAGTAAACAAACACAATAGGGTACACAAGCTGAAGTAAACAAAAAATAACACTGAATACAAAGTATGTGCTGAGGGGTAAATGGGCCATAATTCAAACCCAACTGAAATGTTCAGTACAAAATAAATTCTAGTACAACAGCAATAAAGTAAAGCAGCAACCACCAAGTCGTCCTCCAAGAATCCCACCTGAAGGGTGGGTACAGATAGTCTCCCCAGCACCACGGGTTCATCCGTCTGTTCTATGTACATCTCACCATGTGGTCCACCTCTGGGTAACAACCAACTCTACAAGCCTCTACCACAATCAGTGTTGTCCGTCGTCTGCATCCAACACAACATAGTGCGGGCATTTCCCGTGCTGGGGTGATTATAACGATACTTGGTAGGGACCTCGAGACCCCCGAAGGTCTCCTATAATCCATGAAGGATAATCCACAGAGAAAATATACAATATAAAATTATCAATAAACTCTTCATAGGTATATTCCCATGCATATACCTAAGTCATCAATCCCTGTTTGGCTCCAACTCTCGAGCCCAAGAACAACCTAGTCCACATGGGAAAGAAGTCAATCACACTGATTGTAATGATTGAAAGTCAAGACTCAACTCACACAAGTAAACATCTTTTGTAATGTGATAAAGATGATCATATGTAGTCACTGATTCATCTATGTTGTAGGACCCACATAGGATACTAGTCCAACTAAGTTGTCGGACCCATGTAGGATACTAGAGCAGCTACTCTGTCGGACCCATGTAGGATACTAGTACAGAAGTCAAACTGTCAAACCCACATAGGATAAAAGTACAATTGTCATCGCTACCGAACCCTCGAAGGATTCTAGTACAATTGTCGTCACTGCCGAACCCACGGAGGATTCCAGAACAATTGTCGTCACTTTCGAACCCAGGGAGGATTCCGGTACAGTTGTCGGCACTACCGAACCCACGGAGGATTCTAGAACAGTTGTTGCCTCTGCTGAACCCACGAAGGATTCCAGTACAGTTTTCGTCACTTCTAAACCCACAGAGAATTCCAGTACAGTTTCTGTCGCTGCTGAAGCCCCGGAGGATTCCAGTATAGTTGTCCTCGTAGTCCCAGCCAGCTCTTGGGTTTCGGCACATAGTACACTCGATTCCAGGAGGGTCTGCTCCTCGAGCCAAGGCTGCCATACATCCACTATCACGATGTCCAGAGTTGATGTAACCCTATGTTCTGTCTCATCAAAAAAAACCAACGTGACAGAAGGCGCGTAAATCGGACCATTGTTCAGAGAGTTATTGGCTTTTCCATTCCAGGGATCTGGTTGAATTTTAAGCTAAAATAACCTGACCATACTCCAATGTCATCTGAATCCCACATGTATTATGCCAAATGATCTGTCTCATTAAAATTAAACCAACGTAGTAGACAACACGTCTATCGGACGTCTGGTCCTTACGTTATAAGCATTTCCGCTCCGAGGGCCTGGTTGGTTTCGGTTTCGAACCAATCCGGTCAAACCCAAACTTCACCAAAACCTTGTGTGTAACATACAGAAAGAATTTTCTTGATCCGGGGAATCCTACGCAATAGATGATACGTCGAACGGAAGTCCATAGCCCATGTTATGAGAAATTAACCAAAAATGGTCCGAAAAGGGTGTGTCTAGGCCCGGTCCGACCCGGCCCAACCCACCCCAGGTCAGCCCGAACTGGGTCGACCAGACCCGGGTCCTAGTCCGACCTGGTAGGGCGTGGCCCGACCCGTCTGGCGTGGCATGGCCCGCGGCTAGGGAGGCCCAGCCCGCGGCTCGGCCAGGCTGGCCGAGCGTTGGGGGGGGGGGGGGGGCGGCCACCCGATTCCGCGTAATGGCGGCCCAGGATGGCACCGCCTGACGTCCATGGAACCCATGCAGCATGGGTTCCTTTCCTCTATTTCCACAGTTGGTGCCACAAAAGACTCCGCCGCCGGCGCACTAGGCGCCGCTGTCTCCAAGCGGCCGGCTGTAGCAGGCCACCACCTCCAGTCGTCGGCGTCACCGCACCGGCACGACCTTCCACGGGCCACCAGAGCCATTCCAATTTTCCGTCTTAGCTCTCATCTACACCTACAGCCTTCTCGGGTCCCGCACTTCACTACAACGGACTCAAAACTTCGTTTCCCTTCCATTCACCCATCGCTAAGAAATTCGCGCATCAATAATGATTTGGCAGTGGGTCCGAACTTGTTCGTTACCCTGTTCTCGCCGCGTTAGAGGCTCAAACAATTATTCAACAAATAATCGCCCATTTTCTTGGGTATAAATCACATAAATGAAAATATAAAAAATCCTCCTACCACACAATTGACATCGCATGTCATCGTGTTGCGGAAGAAAAGTGTCATGGAGGTCATCCGTCGTGGATGAAGAATGTCGATTCTATCGACATCAGAGTGCGCCTAAAGAAGTATCATCGTTGCTGACTACGCGTTCTTCGCCGGAGATATTCTCTATCGAGAGAAGAATGGTGATATTCTATTTCTCAAGAGATTTCCCCACAAATAATTTCCTAAGGCCAATATTAAAATGAGTCTTTCCCCAACTTTAATCAAATTTCCATGCCATTTCTAAAAGATTCTAATCCACTGAAAATAATTAATTAATTTTTGTTGTACAAAACAATTAATTCACTGAGTTGTAATATTAATGACCATGTGGAAGGTGGAGAGTTTAGTAATTAAAGGAAGGGTTTTCAAGAAGTAAAAAAGGGGTTTAAGGGAGTTGAAGAGGGTTATGGGGAGATGAAAGGTTGGGGCTTCTGTTGGCCCCAACTCAAAAATGTCCACACCTTGGAAGTTATTTGGGTGTGGGCCCCACCAATAACTTCCCCATGGGAGGAACTAACCAACTCTAAAAATAAAATTGTGTACCACATAATTTTATTTAATTTAAGATTAAACCCCAATAATTTACTTTCAACCCACATGAAACGCAACTATGATAAAGGACCCCTTAAGCGAATATCGGCGCTGTGAGTTCATCGGTGTCCTCAAATTTCAATTACGATCACCTGTTCAAAAGATAGAACAACCCACACGTAAGTTTACTAAACGTACCCAAAAAAACTCCAGAAATTGATTTCGGGCACACTGGGCCTCGGAATCAAGTGCCATCAGAAACTGCAGACTCGTAAAATTCCAAAGTGTTTAAGAAATTGTTTTTTTGAAATTTCTGGGTCTTTACACTCTATGATTATTTGAGTCCTTAATCTAATAAAATTTATCATGGTGAAATTTAATGATATGTTAGAGTTCTATAAAATATGTATATAATATATTCATGGTCTTTGATATTTCATTTATAATTGGACCTAATTACTAATGGATAAAAAAAATTCATTTTTCAAGGATTATATTGATGTATTAATAGTGGAAGGTTATGATATTGAGTATTCTATGCTTTCTCATAACATTCATTGATGGTGTACGCTCTATAAGTAATGTTTTAAAAAACAAAACCATGGTAAAAAGTATTTAGAATTCTTATTTTTTGGAAATGGTGTCAGGGGAAGTAGTGCATGATCCAGACGAAGGAAAAGCTTCATTGAAAAGATCATGTCACACATTGATATATGATTAGATGGAAATAATGAGTTGATGATGTTTTCATTGTTCCCTTTTTCTTAACATTGAATTGAAGAAGCATCATAGGGTTCTTAGGACTGTAGAGACTGATATGAATTTTTCTTGAAGGTTAATTTTCAAATGTTCACTTAACCCAATTACCTTTGAGGGTGAGGGTATTTTTGTACCATTTCCACCATCCCTATCAAAACATGTTATTTTAAATTGTGGTTATAATTACCCAATTTCCAATAATGGGAGTATGATATTACAAATAATATTTACTTTTCTGGTGGTTTAGATCATTTCTTAATTTATTGTTAGGTCTTGGAATGGAATGAAATAAAATGAGTGTGGAATAATATCTGTATAAGGAAGGTATATTTTAATTGATTAGTTGGTATTATTATCCTTGTACATATCATTTTCCATGGTGTGGAAATTTTTTAATTAAGATCATGATCATATATATGAACATATGGAATTTAATTAATTTTTTGAATGAATAGTTTTAGAAGGAGAAACACAGAAAATAGAATCTGATGTCTAGAATATAATGAATGAGGCATGAGACTCCAAATAATAATAAATTATGAATGGATTTAAAAAAGGTTAAATGATTATGAAATCACTACAATTCAGTGAAGGAGTTAAATCTTATAAAATAGCGACCGTGTTAAAATTATTTATGAAGGGATTATATTCAGTGATATCATGTTTATTTCAGGTTGATTCTTATAGAGTAATTATTTTTTTACCTATTATTTATTTGAAGTATATTTAAGGAATTAGATTCATTTTATTGGATATTTGTGACATATATCACCTATAAAGTTAGTGCAATATATATTTAATAACCTATAATATGTTATATCATCAAAAGGTAAGGATTTTAGTTCATTGAACCGTAGATCAGTCTTAATTTGAATTATGCTTAGAATGGAAATACGTTCAAAAGAATGCAATGAATGAATGACCTATTCAATAGTTGATGATTAGACGGTAAAATAAATAGAGATACCTGGGATTTGACATTTTGAACTATCATTAACAAAAAAATGTATTTATAAGGTTAGTGTTACATGATAACAAGGTCGGTCCCTATCTTAAAAAAATGGGGGGACCACATGACTAAATTGTTGATTGATAATTTTCATATATGATCTACAATATGGTATATTACATGGGATTATTTATTTTATTAATTACAACATAATAATTATTAATGTTTTTTTAATTTTAAATGATATGAAAATCCCTACCATATAAAACAAATTTGTATTATTTATTATGTTTTCTTATTTTTTGGAAAATATCATGCATGGAGATATTGACTTCATTAATGATTCATAAGTTTTTGACTATTTAGATTGGGATATATTACGTCCTGATATGAATGATCATTTGATGGTGAAATTATGGTAAAACCATGATTGAACCATATCGAATTTTGAACATATATTCATTTTATAGTTTTACACATGTTTCTTCTCCTAATAAGTTGTATCATAATCTGGTTTAGAGAATATGGAACTAAAAAAAATCATATTTAAAGTATCAACATTAATATTCTATAATTATTTTATATATTATATCATGGATATGTATTTGGAATATGGTATGGTATAAGTGGATTTGGACAATGGTATTTCAAATATGTTTTGATGGATGTAGATGGAAAATTATAAAATCTAGAATGATTATGATGTTATATTTACTATAACTAATCCAAAATTGATGGAAAATGTGGAATGAGAGTTTATGGATAATAAATATCTTATGTTGGTTTAGATTACATTAATAATAATTTTAAATATCATATCAAATAGATGAATAAAACAATAAATAAAATATTGAAACATTTATTGATATATTTTATTGGATCCAACTACGCTAAAAAAGTTCTCCTTATGCAGATGATATTTAGTATTAGAAGATCAAAGGGAATATTACATATAGATAATGTGAATTATTGTAACCTGATCTGAAATCATTATAGGATTGTATATGTATCAATTGAGTATTATGTCTAATTGGTTTTTTGTATGTCCTTTTTACAAGAATCATGTGAATAGATAGTGACAAAAGTGACAATTCTTCATGTAAATATGATCTCGTGTTCAATAATATCGACCATGTATTATGATTGAAGATGTATAGATTAGTATAGTATTTAAATCATCATAAAATGAAATGAATTATGATGGATTAGAATATCCACATCAATAATGGAATCAAAGATTCGTTGTAGATAAATTTTGAGGGAGGAGTCTAGTGGAATCAATCATACCAAGAATTACATATTTTCATTGTGGGAAGAGTGGGTACTTTAATAAATATCTTAAGGATTAAAATGATATTGGAATCACAAAATGTGGATGAATAAGTTCAAGAAATAAAATAGTGGAAGAAGGTATCACTATACTTATTGAAGATAATAATCTAATGGAATCATAGAAAATTGAATATTATTTATCCTTTCAATCCATATGAGGTAGAATATAAATATAATAATTTGATTCATGATAATTTAATAAATTCATATCAAGACAGTGGTTATTCTTTTAGATTTTAAAAGAAGGGAGAAATAATGTTTCAAATAAAAAAAATAATGTTTTCTTATGTTGAAGGATATTCAATATTTTCTGCTTCAGAAGAATATTTTTATTACCATTGGACAGTAGGAAAAAGTGAGGTTTGGAAAAAAAATATCTAATGGTTTAGCGATCTTCACCTGAGGTCCTATAGTAATTTTCATTATATTTGTTAGATTGAAATTTTATTATTGATAGAAATATAAGTGGATTAAAAATTATTTGAGTTTCAACATTCATAAATTTATAGTTTTTGAATTTTGGGTGGGATCAAACCATTGTGAAGTGGATATATATTCTGGAAGAAAAAGGAATGTTCATTTCAGATATGGGAAAAATTAGAATTATCTTAATTGCATGTTTGTAATGAAAAAATGTTATCTTAATTATTGATTAAATAACATTATCAAATTATAAATAAGAAATTTTATATTGGGTTTTATCAGGACTTGATACATGTAACACTGATCTTGGTTAACAGAACATTATACATTTCATTTAATATTTAAAATCTAATGAGTGGGTTTATTTTTTCATGGAAATGATAAATCTTATTAGAATCATTATTTGTTTGAATGAAATATTGTAGAGATAATCTGATTATAAGATCATGTTTTTGTGATCTGAAAAATTATGTTCGTTCATAAAAAGGATTTTACTGAACAACTATAGAACAATGGATATTATAAATTTTAAAATGACACCAGAAAAACCTGAAAAATTGTTTTTGAATATATGATGAATAAAAAAATTGACTTGTAATGAATTGATGTATGGGAATGATATTAAAATTTATTAGTTATTTTATAAATAATTTTTTACAAGAACACATACACAATCAATGAAAGTCATTCTTCAGCAGTGTAGAACAGTTTTGGGATGTATTGTAGTTTGGTAAATAACAGAAACATAGACATCATAGGATATTTTCCTATATTTATTTTTTCATGAGGACTATAATGTTAGGAAAAAATGGGATGATAATTATCTCACATGATTCTTTATAGGACATGTAAATGATGATTTTAAATTTTTTCTTTTGGATTTCAATAATATAATAGTCATCCGAAGTAGAATTGTGTTATTTATAGAGTAGGTTATTTAGAAGTATCAGAATTAGTGGAAAAAGAATATTATATAAATAAATCATCTCGAGTATAAGTTGAATTTGGATTATGTTCTATGGTAAGAATTTTTCTTGAATTTATAGGTGAGAAATTTTATATTGAATATTCTTAAATTTGATAAGAATGATTGGTCAATAGAATTAGAAGATTTTATTAGAGGTTAGTACACGTTGAAACTGATTTATTTGAAATATGTTATTCATAATGTAGATAATGAAAATGTGACATTCTAGGAGTTTTTGAACAATAATGGGACAAAATATTGGTAATGTTGAAATGATATTCGTTTTTCAAAAAACTATTTCAGTGGTATGGTTATGACCCTCACTTCATACCCTTAATGGATGGATGTGTTTTCAAAATATATAAGACGTGGATAGTCTCAATGATTCAACTAACTAGGAGTGATATTTTATGTAGGAGTTAAAATTGATTTATATGAATGAAATTAGGGATATAGAATAAAATCCACATTAAATAAAGGAATATGATAATAAATTGTCTTTATTGTCAAAGGAATAAGTGATTTTAAGTAAGAGGTATAAGGATAAGTTTTTGGTGAATGATTTCCAAAAAAAGGAAGATACTAATTTTTTATACATAATTTCACTATTTTTAAATAATAATAATCTAGAATCCAAGTTAAATATTGTATTTTTATGAGATGTATATAATTTATAAATGGATGTTAACACATCCTTCCCTCATAGGGATTCTGGGGATAAAATTTTCACGAAGATACCTAATCATTTCATAGTGAAATGAAATTTGGAACTGGTGTGAAAAATAAGTGTCTTGATTGGTTGAAAGAGTGTTATGGTAGAAGATCCAATAGTTTAATTAATTTTGGAAAAATAAATGGTTTTTATTATTAAAATTTGATTATCATTTCTACTAGAACTATTTTGAGGACCGATGTTCCATCATTCACATTATTTTTTGAATGTTATTCTATTGGTGGGTAAATCAATTCAAAACATTCAGAACCTCATGAAATTTTTTTATGAATTTTTTAAATGAAATATAAGGGAGAAGCTAAAAAGACTCTTGAATGTTTATTTCAAGAGATTGAATATCCATATTCGTGGTATTGTCTATGAAATAACATATAAATAGTGTTGAAAATTTTTTTAATGACTCGATGTTATTTAATTAATACTCCTATAGAAGTACACCTTAAGTTATAAAATCATAAATCACATTGAATCAAATTTGAAAAAATGAATATGAAAATATTTATTTTCATATCTACCATCATATGATTGATGAATGTAATCTTCTTCACTCATCTAGACATTTTCTATGTAATGGTTGTTGTTATTTAGTTTATGGAAAATCTTGGGGAAGAAAATTAAAATTACACAAAATATATTGTACAGTATATTAATGGAATGAAGTAAATTTATTCGAGTTGTGGACAAAATGTACCTTTTCAAGGTTATTTTGTTGCAAATGTTTTGGGAGATTATGATACTAAAAGAGTAAATATTATTTTCTATATACATATATATGTATGACTATCACATGGATGTTAATATTATATGCATTCTATTATCTATCAACAATGGAAGCATAATATGTTTTAGAAACCGAACTAGAAATGGTTATTGTGTGGCTGAGAAATTTTCATAAGAAAATAAAATTAGATAAACATGTATGACACAAAACTATAAAAATAAATATTTCATTAATACTTACGAAAATACTTTTTTCAAGAATGAATAAAACATAAAGACCTATTTAAAATTTCATTTATAAATTTCTAGAGTACTAGTAATTTTAACTATAGATAATGAATATGAAATGAAACCACGTTGAGATGTTCAAAAATGAAGTGGGTCAACCAAATTTGAGGATATATAGTTTCTCATTAGGTTTTAACTGAATTTAGTGAGAAGGATAGAAATATTGGACTTTTGAGAAGTATGTGTAGTTAAGAATTTGTATCTCATATTTGTTGGTTTCTAGTAATACTTTTTATATTTTTTAAGTTTGATATTGTTATGATTTTGAATTATATTCATGTTATCAACTGAAACATACAAAAATTTTGAAAACAACCCTCACGAAAAAAATTAGTGTTAGGAGTAAATCATTGATTGTATTATTTATTTTTAATGGATTCTGAGGTTTATATTTAATATAAACATTAAAAATCATAATTCTAATTACTCTTACCATGGAAATGTGTGTGAATTTTTTTTGGAATTGAATGATGGATAAAAAATAGATCAATGGTTGTAAAATTTGGGAAATATTTTTGGTATTGATTGATGCATAGTGAAATAGATGGTCATCCTTAATTGTAAGATGTTGGTGACCCTACATTACTTTGTAGGTCTATCTATAAGAAGATAGTAGTACCAGTTGGTTGAGGTTCTGTGAGGTCATTTGAGTTAAAGATAAAAGTTAATTTATTTTAATAGGGATTGTAACAGAAAATGTAATAAATCATAAATTCTTTTCCAAAGTATATATTATAAAAATTTGAACCACATAAAACCAATATTATTTATGGTGTATGCATTAATTTTGTAAAATATTATATATGTTGATTTATGGTCCTTTAAGGATTGTTAACTTTTTATATTATTTATTATGTATATATGGAATGCCATTTTGTGTGATTATTGGAGTGTGAACATAGAATGATCCCATGATCACAGCATATGGTGGTTTAAAATTTTAGATAATTTTTTGGTTTTAGCATTCTGCTCCACTCAATTGTACATTCATTGAAAAAAAAATATTTCGGGGTTTTTTATTCAATAGAAATAATGTCATGTGTGTGAAAAACTAATTTCAGGAAAAACAATAGTGTTCCATGTGAAAAAATTAAAAATATATACTTTATGGAAGAATGGTAGTATGATATTTTGAATGAAGTTAGATTTTTGGATGATTTTATATTGGTGGATCCCTTCAAATTGTCTTTACTAATACTAAAACACCATAAGGTGTCATGAAGTTGATGGTGACATTATTTTGGTATGTATATTATAATGATTCATCAATTAAAAATGTAGTATTAATGCCTAATTTCTCATTTAAAAAATCAATGGGAATCAATTCATGAAATAATTAATTATAAAAGTGGAAAAAACCATGTCCCATGTGAATTTCATTGATAAATAGTAATGATGTTGACATTGGTGATTTGGGATGTGTGAAAATGGATTGTATAAGATCATTATAGTTTTATAGGGAACTTCTAAATGGATTTTAGCCTTATTGGTTGATATAATTATTGAATTAAATGAAATTTAGTTATGATAAAATTACTTGGATTCATAAAAAATAATGAGCAAAATGTATAATATTTTTTGTATGGGATTCTTTCATTTTAATGATTCCATTTTATTTGGAAGTTATGTTCCAAATACAGGATGGTTCCAGTAATATAACTTAAGATTGATGTATAAAACATATATTTTTTAGTGAATAAGAGTTTCAGAAGAATAGTGTGTGAAAAAAGGTAATTCTAGAAATAAATTAATCCAATTATTTAAAATAAATCTATTTATGGATTAATATTTAGTAGTATAATTTTTTATGATCTATAATGAAATAGTGGTATTATTATTTTTTCTATGAATTATATGTAGTTATTTTATTTCTAAATATTGAAATATACTTATATAAATTTGATTTCATTTTTTGATATCATCATATCTGTTATATATGAGGTTAATCTTCTATTTTTTTTTGAGAAAAATTAGTTTTCAGTGCTTTTTGAAATAAACCAACTTTTATAAAAAATAAAATTTTTTTTTACACTATAAAAAATGTATCATTAATCATTATAATATTATTAAATATATATTCTAAAACTATTAATTAAAAATTCAATTAATTACAAACTATTTATAATTATATTATAATTTGTTATAAAATATTTTTTATTTTCAAATATTGGATTTTCCTATAAAATGTTTTAATTGCATTTTATGTTTTTTTATTAAAAATAATGAAAGAAAAATATTGAAACTAGATATCTAAATATGTATTTAATATTTTAGAGTGAGTGGTTCAAATTAATATATATTTCCGCTTTTATTTTTTTTATTGAAAGTTATGAAGATAAAAAACACTTAACAGGTTAAAGGAAAAGAGAGGTTTATTAATTATAAAATGATATAAAGATCCAAAATCATAAAAAACTTCATATGGAATAAATTTATGTAAAAATACATCACTTTATATTCTAAATTTGATTGTTTGTATTTGGTTTCCCATGAATGTGTCTTTATATTCAATTTAAACATGGAAATATTTCAATAGGATTTCCCCAATCGCTTATAATAGGGAACCCACTATCATAGTTCATTTACATAATTCGATACATTTATCTTGACCAACACCCATCTAAATGCATTACGATGTTATCTCCCCACATTATAGTTGTTCGAGTATCACCAAAAGACAATCCTGTGAAGTGTAAATGTCTAAGTCAAAATTTGTTTTCCAAATAATATGTATTGTACTTAACAATATATTTTATTTTTTTCTTCTTATACCATGATTAAATCTTGTAAATCCAAAATGTAGCACCATAAGTTTTTTTAAGTAACCATTTAATTTTAATTTTATAGTAAATAAATATTTGGGTTATGTTATAGAGCTTTTTGGAGATCTTTTGGAGGCTTTGGTGGATTTTTCTACTAGTTCAAGGTTTGGGATAACTATGATACACATATTGGATATCTTTCATAGTGTGATAGGGTAAAATGGGGAGGCACATAGGTGGTGCATGGTTTGCAAAAATCATGAGTCTAGTAAAGAGAAATTGTTCACTTCGAAAAACGGGGTTTGCTATTTTGAGGCACTAGATTAGGAACAATTGGTGCATGGTGTGAAGACCATGTGAGATGACCATTTGAGTTTCATCCTTGTGGAAGTGGATAATTCATAGTTCATGCATGGTTTTCCTATCCATGTGACTAAACTATGTGTGTCAAGAAACTAAAACATTAAAAAGTGGATCTCACTCATTTCACTATATAAATCACTATTTTTCTTCATATATAGTCCTAAATTTGAATTCTTCTAATTAAATGTTCATGGAAGGTTATTTCATCTATTTTTAGGTAATATTAAGGCTTAGTGTGGTGATTATAATGAGATTCCTCGTGACAGGTGACCGTGGTTGGTCATTCTTTATGTTTATTTAGATCTGCCTCCACCGTCTCTTATTTTTTAGATCTATGCCCGATGTGGGTAGATCTAAGGTGGCCAATTCCATATATGATTAGATTATGCATTATTTATTATAGGGGAAGAGATCTAAGGTGGGTTAAAAGAATTAATTCATAACATTCATTAAGAAAATTATTTTGTTGGGAAACTAGTTCATAATGGAGCTTTTTTGTATTTAGTTATAAATTTTTAATGATTTTTTATATATAAACAATTATATGTGTATATACGTTACTTAAGTTTCTATCCTAGTGGAATGAGTAGGTATGTCATTGGAAAATACCAACTGTGTTTTAGTACTCACGCAATCAGTGGAACCTTTCTTCTTTTGAAGATGTCATCTCCATGGATATGAGAAATGGTAATGTTTCACACATATTTAGAAGAACATCAAGATACTTGGGTTGTTTGGTGAGGTTGGAGCAAGGATCTTGAGGAGCGTTAGAGATATAGTAATCCTTGGGTCTTTTTGGTTTTTATTGAAATCTTCTATGTACTTTTATATTGTATTCTTATATTTTGGAAGATTATTTTAGTATGATTTTGATAAATGAAATGATACATTGTATTTCAATTGTTTCATGTGTCACGACCCATCCCAATGGGGCCTGAACTGTGACTCCCCAAGCCCTCCTCTAATTGGCCAGGGGTTGGTGACAAGCACAAGTAGGCATATTACTAACTTGGGAGTAATTTCCTCAAGACCTGTACACACGCACCAATCTCCAAGCTCACAAATGCTGAATAGTAAAAACAACCATGGAATAGAAAAGATGCATGCATACAACTCTACCCATCCAACATAGAATGAAAGAATGTAAAGTGTTGAAAGAAACTGGTCCAGAATACTAGACCACAAAAAAGAAGATTCTAAAAACTACAAAGTCCAACCATTAAACAGAAGGAGGTACTGGGATTGCTGCTCGTAGCCGTAGTAAGGACTCGTCCTGTAGGGATCTCGGTAAGCTCAGACATGTCCTAGTCCGCCCTGGAATCTGTCCAAAGGTTTCTCAACTGCACAAGACACGACACATGTGGGTGAATCCCGTGCTGGGGTGAGTAAAACAATACTCAATAGAGGACCCCAAAAACCACAAAGTAGTACACGAAGTAAGAGTATAGTCAGCTATGAACATTATATGTCTATATAAAATATAGTAAGAGAAACAAAAGGCAGATATACATAAAAACAACACCCACAGTCTAGAGACAAGTCGCACAACCGCATACCCCCATTAGGGATTCAATTCGAAGATTCCACAATGCAATTGTTCTTGGAGAATTCACTCCACGGTTCTAATATCTCTGATGAAGTCCGTCCGAGAAGCGTTGTTCATCGGTAAAATTCCACGAGGGATAGCCACACTCATTACGGGAGACACACTCGTGAGTGGGAAATATCACGATAGATAGATACACTCATTACGGGAGACACACTTCTGAGTTCGGAAAGATCATGATGCACAGATGAGGATCACTACCGGGGTCATGGATGATACCATGAATCATCCAGAATTCACCTTCTAGGTAGAGGATCGATGCCCATTGGATTTGTTCATGTCGATGCCCGACTCTACACAGGGTCAAGAATGGATAGAGGATCTCGATCTGAGCCTCTCGGATAGATGCCTGACTTTATCACAGAAAGTCTTGTTGAAGGGATCATACACTTTTATGAGGAAACGATGCCTGACCATCAGGGTAATGACAAGAAGGGGCACTAACCCAAATGAAACATGTCCAAGAAATGGTGGTCAAGAAGACCAAGCCATTTTATAAAAAGTACACGACATGTAGAAAATGGTCACACGCCGTGTTTGATGACTCCGGGTACTAACCATGTACAACAGAATGTGTTGTAAGGCTGGTTGCGTGGAAACAGTCAGAACATGGCGTGTGGTATAGAGTACACGACATGTCCAAGTCATCTAGGGTCAGCATTGTGTACACAACCATGTTCCCGTACACGGCGTCAACCCATGTATGCCAACCTGTGTAATAAATACATGGGATGACTTGTGCTACTGGCCTCACCTGGCTGTGTGGAGGAGTACATGACCATGTACTCCATCTAGTGTTCGTGTATCCCCTGGACACAAATTGAGTCCTTCTTCGTCACTTCTTCCAAGCTGTCTAGATAGTATACACCATGTCTTAGAAGTCTTGTAGTACTTCACATGCCCGTGTACTTTCCAAAATACACGGCGAGCTTCAGTTAAGGTCCAACATGCCATGTGAATGAGGTCACACACTGTGTAAAACCTTTCTGACACCTGAAACCCTATCCATCGCTGAGACGGTCTACATGGCGTGTTCTTCGGAGATAAGCGCTGTGTATTCTGGAAATTTCCAGAAACGTGGACTTCTACCATCATGCCTCCCGTGACGACCCATTCGATGATTCAGTCCTCCAATCGTCATAAAACTCCCAGGTTTTGGTCATCCCGACACCACAAAGCATCTTCCTTTGTTTTCGGACATTCGATCAGCTCTGAAAACATGTTTTTATATTCCCATTCGAAGAACACTCGAACAACGATCCCTTTCGATCCGAGCTGATTCATCGTCCGCTATCGTCATCATACCTCTGAAAGGCCATTGCAGTGTCGAACCTCTATTGTGGGATCGTTGTGTTGTAAGATGGGTGTTCAATGATCCATTTTTTGTTTCCCTACGAAGAATTCAAAGATCATGAAGAAAAGGGGGAAAAGAATCCAATAAAACAAATTAGGGTACGAACCACCACCATCATTCTTCATGGCGTTGATCCACTCCCATTAGTAGGCTTAACAGCGCAGAAATCAACAAAAATAATCCGCATGGATTATTTCCCTAGAATCATCCCAAAAAAACCCTCCCGCAAGGACGTACAAATCCACGAATCAAATTTTTCGTCGTCGATTCGTGTTCATCGTCTAAATTCAAAAACGGGGGAAAAAAGAATTAAATAACAACCCATGCATTTAAAAAAGGATAGATCATTGACGAAAGGGTCACGCTGCTATCATTGTCGAGATCCTCCAACTTCGTTGGCGTAGAAATCCAAAGCTTCGATTCGTCGTCATTCGTTGTCAAGAGTTTTATCCCGAGCACTATAGATTCTCTAGAGATTCCTCTCAATCCTACAAATTAGCGGCATTCAATTATCCTAATAAAAATGGAAACATGTTTGGAATTCTATTACGCGGTGGTATTAATGAGTCACCATTGTTGTTTCCGAGTCATTATGACATGATATTAATTTCTGAAATAGATGCCATGTCGTTGGGCTGCAGCGGATATTTTCAAAAAGAAATAAAATAAACTTTGCAAATTTATTTGATTTTAT
Source organism: Viscum album (assembly GCA_963277665.1). Taxonomy (NCBI): domain Eukaryota; kingdom Viridiplantae; phylum Streptophyta; class Magnoliopsida; order Santalales; family Viscaceae; genus Viscum; species Viscum album. Next base: position 1,289,691,115 of record OY728129.1, read on the forward strand.
TTTACTAAAAACGTCCAAAAATTAACATTTTCCCTTGACCCGCACCTGTCATGGTTAGACACATTCTTAGGAAAATTCATCATCTCGGACGCAACCGTGCCCTCAGATTTTTAATCTGGGGATCCATTTGGATGCTAGCACAACCACAAACATATGCCGACTCACATAACAAAAAAAGTTCAAACCAACATTCTGGGATCATCGGGCCTCGGAATAACATGTCCTCCTTGTGCCTGGTCTCGTAATAATTCTCCATTATATTTAAAAATAATACCCGGAAAATCTGAGACATTACATTCTCCCCACCTTGGGGCTTTACGTCCCCGAAAATCTAAAAAAATAATACTAAAAAACATGAGGATATTAGGCACGGATCTAAGCCTCCCACTCCCACGTGCTATCCTAAAGATTTTCATGCTACCACCAGATGCGCACCAAGGGAATCGATCACCTAAGAAGGATCCTCTCCTGACGATCCTCAATCTCCACAGGGAACTCAGAAAAGGTCACTCCATCCTCGATGTCCAGCTCGCCCCAGTCGATGACGTGCGATGGGTCATGCACGTACCTCCTCAGCTGCAACACGTGGAAGACATCATGTACCCAATACAACTACGATGGTAGAGCTAGGTGTTACGCCACTTCACCAACTCTACACTGTATCTGAAAAGGTCCGATGAACCTCTGAGATAGCTTTCTGTCTTAGCCAAATCTCTATAATCCTCATCAAGGTGAGATCTGAAAAAAAAGATGTGGTCTCCCTCTTCGAACTGCAGAGTCCTACATCGTCTGTCTGTATAAGACTTATGCCGGCTCTGTGTAGTCTTCATCCACCCCCTGATGATCTTCACCTTCTCAATGGTAGCCCATACCAATTATGGACCCATGAGTGCTGACTCTCCGTTGTCGGTCCGACAAAGCGGTGACCGGTAGTGTCTCCCATACAAAGCCTCAAACGGTGCCATACCAATGGTGGAGTGGTAGCTGTTGTTGTACGCAAACTCCACTAGTTGTAGGTGGTCCTCCCAACTATAAACAAAGTCCAAGATACATTCTCATAACATATCCTCAATAACCTGATTGGTCCTGTCTGTCTGACCATCTGTCTATGGATGAAACGCCGTGCTCAAGCGTAGCTGAGTCCCGAAGGCCTCCAACAATCCCTTCAACAACTGGGATGTGAAGCAGGTGTATCGATCTGAGAGTATAGCCAAAGGGACACCATGAATCTTAACTATCTCTTGCACGTAGAGGGGTCTCATGCTCTCTACATAACTCTGCTCCCTGATAGCTAGGAAGTGGGTTGACTTGGTGAGTCATTGAACGATCACCTAGATGGAGTCATGAACCTTGTAAATCCATGGTAATCCTATCACAAATTCCATCTATATTCCGTCCCACTTCCACTCTGGGACTTCCAGGGGGTGAGAAAATCCCACAGGAACCTGGTGCTCAGCTTTCCCCTGCTCGCACGTAAGGCATCGAGAAACGAACTCTACTACTGCCTTCTTCATGCCTGACCACCAGAACTATTGTTGGATGTCCTATTACATCATTTCCACTCCAAGATGTACTACCAATGGAGATGTATGAAACTCCCTTATGACCTCTTCCCATAACACCACTATTACAATAGTGCATCCTCTGAAAAGTAGTATGTGCTCCCACCTTGAGAATATCAATAATGATCATGTACTGCGGATAACTAAGCACGTAAGGCGTCACAGTTGGCATCCCCAAGTTGTGCCTCCCTAACTTATTGTATGAGTGGTGGGGTGACAACGATTGACTATAGGTAAGTTGCATCATCCCTATCCACAAAGGACAACTGCAATGTGGCTAACTGCACTATCACCTAACTCAACAGCTGCGAGATCAACATATGCTAGGTACATCTTCAACCTTGTTCCCCTTCCCAAGAGTATAGATGATATCGAAATCATAACTTGGAAGAACTCTAGCCACCTCCTCTGGCTCAAAGTCAGATCCTTCTGGGAGAAGATGAACTTGAGGCTCTTGTGGTCAGAGTAGATGATAAACCGCTCAGCCATAAGGTAGAGTTGGCACATATTCAATGCGAAGACCACCACTGCCAACTTGAGATCATGGGTCACATAGTGATGTTCATGTGTCCTAATCCAGCATGAACTATAATAAATCACTACATGCCACTGCATCTGGACACAACTGAGCCCGGTCCCAGATGCTTTGTAGAAAACTACGTACTCGACACCCTCCTCTAGAAATCTCATGATTGGGGCGCTCATCAATCTTTTTCTTGGCTACAAAAAGGTTTGCTGGCACTTATTTATCCATATTATGGGGTTCCCCTTCCTGTTCAAGGCTTCAATCAGTGATGATATCCGGGAGAAATTAGTAATGAATCTCTGGTAATATCATTCCAACCCAATGAAGCTCTGCACCTCCTTCATGCTTCGAGGTGGATCCCATGCTAACACAGCCTCTACCTTGTCTAGGTCCACAGCTACTCCATCTCTTGAGATGACATGTCCTAGAATGTGGACCTCTTGAATCCAAAACTAGCACATCGAGAGCTTCCCATAAAGCTGGCGCTCCCAGAGTACATCTAGAACCATCTGTAGGTGTCTCGTGTGCTCCTGCTCTGATGTTGAGTACACAAGGATGTCGTCAATGAAGACCACTAAGAACCGGTCTAAATACACCTAGAATATTTGTTTCATAAGTCCCATGAACACTGAAAGGGCGTTCGTTATGCCGCAAGGCATCACCAAGTACTCATCGTGACCGTAACAGCATCTGAAAGTCGCCTTTGGTATATCATCATCCCTTAATCTCAACTGGTGTTAACCAGATCAAATGTCAACCTTAGAGAAACAATGTACCCCTGTTAGATGATTAAAGAGGTCGTCGATTCTCGGAAGTGGGTACATATTCTTCACCGTTACCTAGATTAGGTGCAGATAATCCACGCACAACCTCAGACTCCTATCTGCCTTCTTGGAAAACAAGACTGGGGCCACCCAGGGTGAAATGTTGGGTCTTACAAAATCCATGCTATGAAAATCCTCTAACTGCACCCTCATCTCATGAAGCTCTATGAGAGCCATCTGATATGTTGGTGAGGAAATCAGTGTCATCCTAGGGTGTAAGTTGATGCAGATGTCGATTTCCCAGTGGGGAGGAAATCCTATAACATCTTCAGGGAAGACATCCTCATACTCCGCCACTAATTCTTGGAATAGGGAGCCCACTACATCCACTACTCTGATGGAAATTCTTTACAAATCACGAGTGATTGGCCACACCCTCCTATGCATGATCCCATTTTATGCTTCTTGGTTTTCCATTTCTTCGGCAACGGAAAATCCTATCCCATCACTATGGACACACTACACTCTTCGCCTAAAACAGTCAATCTGGGCATGGAACGAAGATAACCAATCCATACCGAGAATGAATTCATAAGGAATTAACGCTACCACCATGAGGTTCCAACTGAAACTCTCACCTCCAAAGGTATTATCACACTGTTTACAATGATGCATGATCGTCGAGTCTCGTCTCGTAGGTGCATCCAAGCATAAGGATCGAGTCAACTTCTCTATCAGAATATCAAGGCTTCACATAAGATGGGTGGTGATGAAGGAATTACTAGAAACTGTGACTATAAGTATGAAAAATAAGGTATATAATACACAAATTGTACCTCAGATCATCCCTGGAGCCACTGGGTCATACGCGTCGACCGCATGCATCTATCCCAGCCCATATCACCCAGCTCCCTGAGCCTGGTGCGGACCTCCTTGGGGTGGTGGTAGAAGTAATTCGAAGCGTCTACAACCACCTGTAGCTGTCCCTAATCATCTTCAATTTTTGCGGCCTGGCGGGTCTTCCTGCTCCACTCTATGCCTCTACCTCAGTGGTCCATCCACCGCTTCCGTGTCAGCAGCTCGACGGGTCGGACAATCACTAGCAAGATGTCCCCTATCGTTGCACACGTAGAATCACTTCTCCCTAGGCTTACTAGATCAATCTTGAGAGCCATGGACTTTCAATCCTCTATATTCAGTCCTTTTATGACATTTCCCATGTCCATATCCATGTTCTTGACATTGGCTCCCTACTTTTGGGGTCTCCACACCTGTCTCCCTGCTGCCGACTGTCGGTGGTTGTCTCCACTCCGCCAAGAAGCTCTCAATCACCAAGGACCTCTCCAGCACTCCATCATAAGTAGAAATTCAAGAGGCAAGACACTAGCTCAGATGTCCTATCATAGACCTCACTCGAAGGTTCGAGCTCTTAAGTACTGATCCCGGACCATATTCATCGTGTACTAGGCGAGGTTAGTGAACCTCGATGAATAGTCATCTACTATCATTATGTCCTGTTGTAGCTAGAGAGGCTCCTGGATGTGCACTTATCTCAGTGTAACTAGGGAGAATTACTCACTAAAAATTCACTCAAACTCCTTCAATGAAAGAGTCTCCACGTCGTGAGTCTGTCAGCACATTACTTTATATCATACTCTTTTAGTTGAGTTTAGTTGTATGCATGCGTTTTTTGTTCCTTGGGGGTTTTTAAATTTCAGCATTTGTGATCATGGAGATGGGCGCATGTGTACAAGTACTTAGAAAGTGTATCCCATGTTAGTAATATTCCTACTCAGTAATAGTCCCCAACCCCTGGCCTATTGGAGGTGGGCTTGGGGTGTCACGACATGGGCCCCACTAGGAAGGTCGTGATGGAGTGGTATTAGAGGTGGTCGGTTCTACCATTATTTTAGTTCCCTGCAACTACTTGTCATGTATATATATATATATATCTTATTCTTATGAAGAGAATTAATTCTTAAACTTTAGGGAAGGTATATCAAAACAAAAATGTGTTATCCTATTACCTTATGTTTTGTTGAATTGATGATATTTTCATCATAGATTGATGGCTTTGTGGCCCTCAATTTTACACTTGTTTGTGATTGATGACCTCAATCAATACCTAAAAATATTTACGTTTTTCCTCCAATTATATGTCTCTAATTTCCACCAATGTTCTCCTAATTGAGATCATAATTTGGTGGTGACTTTTTCAATTCTCCTTCCCCCTTATTAAGGCTAAATTTTATTAACCTTATTTCCGATGTGTGTTTTCCACAAAGGTATTTTCAATTTTCAACCTTTTATTTTCTGAGAAAAATTTCAAATTACGAGGACGCAATTTATTAAAGGAGGGGAGAATGTAACACCCTGAGCATCCACGATACGCTTCTCATTCAATAATGCAATAGCTTGCATTGTATGCAACTTCAAGTTCTAAAACACCCCGACTAATCAAAGTAGCTGTTATGAATAGTAATAACCACTTTTTAAAATTATAGAAATTTTATATTTTAAAATTGACTTCATTTATGTATTCTTAATATCGAAATTATCCACAGTTGAATTTTTTGTAATTTTCTGAGAACTTCCAATTTTTTATGAATAGTGAAAAATACTTAAAAAAACTTTTTTAATCAAAATAATTTATTGTGATAAATTATACTATTTAGTGGGTTTAAAGTATATTTAGAATATATTTTTACCATTTTATCCAATGGTGGTCATTAGAATTAATTTAACATTGAAATTGGACATAAACAATTGCCAATCTTTTGATATAAATTGTTTCTTAAAAACACGCTATTTGTTGTAAGAGCGGGAATTAATTATAAAATTAATTAATACAACTTATATGTTTGGAATTTTGTAAAATATACATCATTTTTGAATTCGGAATATCAATTATAGCTTAGGGTGAAATTTTGGCCTTGTTCTGAAAAACTTCAATTTTTGATGAATAGTGAAACCACTAAGTGGTAGTTAAATAACAGATTTTTCGTTTAAATGAAATATTACCACTTCTGTGATTTTATTTTCAAAAATCCGACATACATGGTTGTCATTAGGAAGTAAAATGTGGTTCAATGTGATTAAAATAATTTTTGGTGAATAGTAACTTTTAAGTTCTTAATCGCGATTAGAGGTAATTAGTGTAGTTTAAGGTAAAAATAATGTTTTAATAATATGAGATGAGCTTGAAACTTTCCCTACTCCTATTGGATGAGTCATGGCCGACCAAGACAACCCATGGGTCAACTTGGGGACCCCATGGAGCCACTTTGGTTGGAAAATGATATTAATATATATTTATTTAATGTTAAAATTAAATTGACACAAACATGAGTTGTTCTACTAAAACAGGTTTTAAGTGGGGTTACACAAGTACAAATTTTGACTATAAATATTAATTAGAAATATAAAAAGATTTCCTACATCATAGTATTTGTTTTATTATTTTTAGACATTAATTAAATTAAATTATTTATGACATCATGATGATGCAGCGATGACCTAATTATTTAACGATTTAAATAAAATGGAAAGATAATGTAAAATCCAAAGATTACACCTGTCAAAAACCTATTGGATGAGTAGATTTAGAACCCTTATCATCTTATCCTAGAATTATATAAGTGTGGGACCTCTAAAATCTTAAACTCATTTTATAATAAAGTGACTTTTCTTCACTTTCCAAGAGTGCCCCTCCTCTCCACTTATAAAAGGCCCCCACCTCTCCCACATCATTTACACTTTCAAGCCATTTGGCTCGGCCCCACTCTGCCCAAATACACTCCCAACTTACCCCTATTACTCCTAGAAGCCTCACTTTGGGCATAACTCTTCCCAAGGAAGCCTTTGGCTCAAATCAAAAAGAGTTACCCGATTTCGAGGTAATGTCTTCTCTAATGTTGTTTTGTTTTATTTTTCTTCTCCAACCCCCTAAAATATTTTTATTCATTTCTTTTGTAACAACACCAGTATCCTCAATATACTAGGATGTTGTTATAATAAGGATTCGACATACACTTAAACACACATACATCTAATTGTTAAAGAACTTACGGTTTCTGTGGATGGAGAATTTCTACCTCACGAAACGATGATTGTTCAACACTCATATAACACCTTCAAAGGTGGCCATTAAGATGTCACTATTTTTATATATGATATATAATATGTTTATGTTTTAATTATTCTTCTGTATTTATCATTTATGGCATACTTTATTTTTTCCATTATGGGTAAAATGTGATAATTTCATTTTAGGAAGTGCGTACTACCGCCCCCTCAAAGTGATTTGAATCGTTAATGCCATATGTGGGATGTATAAAGGATGGAGTAAATGGTATTATAAACTATATTATACTGGAATTATATTATACATTTATATCAGTATGATTTCATTCCATTAAATATGAAATTTAAATGAAAGTAGCGTTCATGCGTACGTACGGCTTACCGTCTCCATGAACGGTGCATTTCATTTCTTACCTCTAAATGTTACGTGATATTATAAATGAATGTATATACTGGATATATAAGATATATATGAAATCTAAATCATGAATATAATTCTAGAGATAATGGATATTCTACCACATAAACAACTTGTAATTATAAGAAGTTTATTGTTGACTCAAGTACCAAAGATCGACAAAACCACCGTTATTAACTTAAATAATTGCATAATGTTCATATCATTGTAATAAGTGATATAATAAGGATAATGAAATTGAAAATTGTTCTTAATAAGGTAAATATTAACTCTAGTTTATTATTCAGGAGGTTAAAGAATGGTTGAGTCAAGTCAGACACGATGTAAGGGAATTTCATAACCCAACTTCCATTCTTTGGGTTAATCTCCTACTTTCAAATTATGTCATGATATTATTATGTCGTATATTGTATTTATACTTTCATTATGTGTACATATAGTTATTACACATAATAGATATATTTTATTTAAAAATGATCTTTTTAAGGGACTTCGTCTCAATCTCCATTCATTGAGGCATATTTTGTTTTATACACAAATTTCTTTTGGACAGTGTATAAACCCCTTTGACATTTTACGTTTATTCGAAAGGAATATTTTTATACGAAGCGTTTTACTAAACGACAAAAAGGTAATGTTTTTCTTTCCGTACATATGCGGCGACAATGACTTCTCCGCTGCCGTGACCATTATTTGATTTTCGCCTTCCTCTACAAGCCATCATTTTTTTTGATGAAAAATAAATACAAAGTTTTAACTTTCTTTTATTTTGGTATTGAAAATGGTTTTGAAAGTGTTTTTATTATATCAATGTGTTGTATTGATATCTTGTGATTGAAATGTGGAAATGTTATGTTTCCTTTATGCATGTTTTATGTGATACAATTATGTTATGGTTTATGATATGTTTAAACCTATTCATATGAGGAATGTATTGGACTTAATAAGTGACGGGTGGAGCCTGCTATAGCTCCTTGATGCATCGGTAGGTCTCATGAGACAACTAGACGTGGAATTTTCTGAGGCCCTTTCCCAATTTGATTTATGGTTTCGGCCGAGGCCTTAATCATTTTAGACGTCTTGGCCGAGGCCTTGACAAAATGTTTCAGAATGTCTAGAATTATACATTCCCTCATTATGAAAGTGGTTATTGATATTTCATGTGATTATTCGACCAGTAGAATATCCATGTGAAGAAGTGAATGGCATTATCTCATTTTACTTTTTCCATATTATGTTGATGTTCAAGTTTAAAAAGGCTTTTGTTTTAGTTATACATTTCCTTAAATGTTTATGTTTATTTATGAAAGCTTCCGCAATATTGTTATCCTTACTGAGCATCTGAGCTCACCCCTTTCAATGTTTTAATATTTTCCAGTATGTGAAGAAGTATTTTATGAATGACCTGCAGGGATTGTGAGAAGTGGATATGAGTGTGAACTATGGAGACTTTGTTATTGTAGTTTTTCACTTTATGATGTAATGTAACGTTTACGAATGTATCTAGTGTTTCCAAGGCTACTAAACTAATCGGCCTTTCGAGACATGATCTTTTATGATCATGCCAATGTTACGAAGTAATGCACTGACTCTGGTTAGCTGGGGGTAGGGTGTTACAGTTGGTATCAGAGGAAGTTTATTACTAACCATGGAAGCTAGATTTAGATAAACACTGATTAGAGAACATATACCAAAGATAGACTTTGAGGATTAGTATAGAATATCTTCCTATAATTTTGGTATTATAGAGATGTTGTCAGTTTTCCGAGCAATACATCCCTATCTGGATACGAGCAGGTAGAGGCGGCTCTAGCACAGATGTACCTAGGGGTAAAACCCGAAAACACCGCTTTGAGCTAGACTCAAACGGGAACTGGTGTACGACAACGGGCCTTGCCGACTCTTGGTTACGACACTCCCGAGGGATTTTCTTAGGATAATTCTCATTTTCTTTACAAAACATTATGTAGGGTTTATGAGTATATACTTCCTCAAAGAAAACATTATTATGATTATGGATTATATCCATAAAACATTCAATTTACATTAAGTATTTTAAAAATTTGGAATTATTCATTGTAATTCATAAACTAACCTAGTTTATGCCATTGTATAGAAATGGCGCCCAGTAGAAGGAATGTGAACTCCAGCAATACGTATGATCCAATGAGTAAGAAGGATCGTATCTTTCACGGTATTAAGCCAACATTTTGAAGGGAAATTGTCTACCATGTGTTCTCAACATATGAAGAAATAATATCATGTGTTAATAAGATAAGTAAAGAATTATCTAAGTCCTATGGCTTTGAAGCGAAGCAAGAGACGAAAGGGATGGAAGAGAGAATGATGGATAAAGGGATGAGGGGAAAGAAGAATTTTCCAATATGTGGTAATTGTGGGAAGAAACATCATGGAACTTTCCAAAAGGGAATGGGATTTTGTTATAATTGTAGAGAAAAAGGACACAAAGTGCATGACTGCAAGGGTAAGAAAATGGTTTCAAATGTACAATGCTTCTTCTGCAAGGATTGGGGACACTATGCAAACCAATGTCCAAATCATCAGAGTATTCCCCAAATGATGTTATTGGATAATAATCAAGATATGATACTACCACATATGAGGAGTAATGATTATAGTTCTTATGTTTTTATTAAAGAATTTTGTAATTTGAGTGTTTTATCAATGATGTACTGGTTATAATAATTATGGAGTATATAAGGATTGTACTGTAGTACTATTTCATCAATGACTTGAGATTGTGTGGAACCAAGAAAAGTGACTCCACATTAGGTTAAATTTTTGGAAAATATATGGTTGAGAGAAAGATAAACCATAATATGGTTTTGATACTAAGATTGTGATTTTGGAATAAGACGTGATTGATTTGGATAAATTATATTGTATATTCTTAACTTCCTTGAAACTGATTGATGTTTTGTATACATTTTTGGATATAAGGAGTATATCTAGTATTCTATAAGGAATAAGGGATCATGGTAATTAAGTATGTTTAAAAAGAATACATGATGAAGGTGTTCACATGTTGTTACGTGGAAAAAAGGATCTTCATTATGTTTACCTTCCTTATAAAATTTGGACGGTGAGTTGGACAGAAGTATTTTGGATAACTATAAAGGTTGGAAAGGATTAAGTTGATCTTTGGATAGTATTTTTTAAGGTTAAAAAATTTATGAATATTATTTTTGGAATATTATAATACTATAGTTTTAGGAAAAGGACAACCTGCAGGGTGGGGAATAACCCTTCACGTCAGACAAAGCTGCAGGAATCGAACCCACAACCATAGTGCGACACGCCTTTATTACATACCACTATCCTACAGAAAGTCCCTGGTTATTACAAAATAGTTTTACTAATCTAAATGTTATGTAGAACCTTGTACAAATAGGATAAATAAAATATTTTTGAGTTCTATTATCTTTTTGGGTGAACGACAAGTATGGGGTAGAAATTAGTTGAAGGTTGAAATTATACTTGTCATGTATATATATATATATATATATCTTATTCTTATGAAGAAAATTAATTCTTAAACTTTAGGGAAGGTATATCAAAACAAAAATGTGTTATCCTATTACCTTATGTTTTGTTGAATTGATGATATTTTCATCATAGATTGATGTCTTTGTGGCCCTCAATTTTACACTTGTTTGTTATTGATGACCTCAATCAATACCTACAAATATTTACATTTTTCCTCCAATTATATGTCTCTAATTTCCACCAATGTTCTCCTAATTGAGATCATAATTTGGTGGTGACTTTTTCAATTCTCCATCCCCCTTATTAAGGCTAAATTTTATTAACCTTATTTCCTATATGGGTTTTACACAAAGGTATTTTCAATTTTCAACCTTTTATTTTCAGAGAAAAATTTCAAATTGCGAGGACTCAATTTATTGAAGGAGGGGAGAATGTAACACCCTGAGCTTCCATGATACGCTTCTCATTCAGTAATGTAATAGCTTGCATTGTACGCAACTTCAAGTTCTAAAACACCGCGACTAATCAAAGTAACCGTTATGAATAGTAATAACCACTATTTAAAATTATAGAAATTTTATATTTTAAAATGTACTTCATTTTTGTATTCGTAATATCGAAATTATCCAATGTTGAATTTTTTGTAATTTTCTGAGAACTTCCAATTTTTTATGAATAATGAAAAATACTTAAAACAACTTTTTTAATCAAAATAATTTATTGTGATAAATTATACTTTTTAGTGGTTTTAAAGTATAATTATAATATATTTTTACAATTTTATCCAATGGTGGTCATTATAATTAATTTAACATTGAAATTGGACATAAACAATTGCCAATATTTTGATATAAATTGTTTCTTAAAAACACGCTATTTGTTGTAACAGCGGGAATTAATTATAAAATTAATTAATGCAACTTATATGTTTGGAATTTTGTAAAATAGACATCATTTTTGAATTCGGAATATCAATTATATCTTAGGGTGAAATTTTTGCCTTGTTCTGAAAAACTTCAATTTTTGATGAATAGTGAAACCACTAAGTGGTAGTTAAATAACTGATTTTTCGTTTAAATGAAATATTACCACTTCTGTGATTTGATTTTCAAAAATCCAACATACATGGTTGTAATTAAGAAGTAAAATGTGGTTCAATGAGATTAAAATAATTTTTGGTGAATAGTGACTTTTAAGTTCTTAATCGCGATTAGAGGCAATTAGTGTTGTTTAAGGTAAAAATAATGTTTTAATAATATGAGATGAGCTTGAAACTTTTCCTACTCCAATTGGATGAGTCATGGCCGACCAAGACAACCCATGGGTCAACTTGGGGACCCCATGGAGCCACTTTGGTTGGAAAATGACATTACTATATATTTATTTAATGTTAAAATTAAATTGACCCAAACATGAGTTATTCTACTAAAACAGTTTTTAAGTGGGGTTACACAAGTAAAAATTTGACTATAAATATTCAATAGAAAGCTAAAAATATTTCCTACATCATAGTATTTTTTTTTTATAATTTTTAGACATTAAATAAATTAAATTATTTATGACATCATGATGATGCAACGATGACCTCATTATTTAACGATTTAAATAAAATGGAAAGATAATGTAAACTCCAAAGCGTACACTTGTAAAAAACATATTGGATGAGTAGATTTAGAACCCTTATCATCTTATCCTCTAATTAGATAAGTGTGGGACCTCTAAAATCCGAAACTCATTTTATAATAAAGTGACTTTTCTTTAGTTTCCAAGAGTGCCCCTCCTCTCCACTTATAAAAGGCCCCCACCTCTCCCACCTCATTAACACTTTCAAGCCATTTGGCTCGGCCAAACTCTTCCCAAATACTCTCAAAACTTCCTCCTCTTACTCCTAGAAGCCTCACTTTGGGAAGAACTCTTCCCAAGGAATCCTTTGGCTCAAATCAAAAAGAGTTACCCGATTTTGAGGTAATGTCTTCTCTAATGTTGTTTTGTTTTATTTTTCTTTTACAACCCCATAAACTCTTTTTATTAATTTTTTTTGTAACAACAGAAGTATCATAAATATACTAGGATGTTTTTATAATAAGGATTCTAGCTACACTTACACACACATACATCTAATGGTTAAAGAACATACAGTTTCTGTAGATGGCGAATTTCTGCCTCACGAAACGATGATTGTTCAACACTCATTTAACACCTTCAAAGGTGGCCATTAAGATGTCACTATTTTTATATATGATATATAATATGTTTATGTTTTAATTATGCTTCTGTATTTCTCATTTATGGCATACTTTATGATTTCCATTATGGGTAAAACAAGATAATTTCATTTTAGGAAATGCGGACTACCGCCCCCTCAAAGTGATTTGAATCGTTAATGCCATATGTGGGATGTATAAAGGATGGAGTAAATGGTATTATACACTATATTATACTGGAATTATATTATACATTTATATCATTATGATTTCATTCCATTAAATATGAAATTTAAATGAAAGTAGCGTTCATGCGTACGTACAGCTTACCGTCTCCATGAACGGTGCATTTCATTTCTTACCTCTAAATGTTACGTGATATTATAAATGAATGTATATACTGGATATATAAGATATATATGACATCTAAATCATGAATATAATTCTGGAGATAATGGATATTCTACCACATAAACAAATTGTAATTATAAGAAGTTTATTGTTGTCTCAAGTACCAAAGATCGACAAAACGACCGTTATTAACTTAAATAATTACATAATGTTCATATGATTGTAATAAGTGATATAATAAGGATGATGAAATTGAAAATGGTTCTTAATAAGGTATATATTAACTCAAGTTTATTATTCAGGAGGTTAAAGAACGGTTGAGTCAAGTCAGACACGATGTAAGGGAATTTCATAACCCAACTTCCATTCTTTGGGTTAATCTCCTACTTTCAAATTATGTCATGATATTATTATGTCGTATATTGTATTTATACTTTCTTTATGTGTACATATAGTGAATAAACATAATAGATATATTTTATTTAAAATGATCTTTTTAAGGGACTTCGTCTCAAACTCCATTCATTGAGGCATATTTTGTTTTATACACAAATTTATTTTGTACAGTGTATAAACCCCTTTGACATTTTACGTTTATTCAAAAGGAATATTTTTATACGAAGCGTTTTACTAAACGACAAAAAAGGAATGTTTTTCTTTCTGTACATATGCGGCGACAACGACTTCTCCGCTGCCGTGACCATTATTTTATTTTCGGCTTCCTCTACAAGCCATCATTTTTTTTTGATGAAAAATAAATACAAAGTTTTAACTTTCTTTTATTTTGGTATTGAAAATGGTTTTGAAAGCGTTTTTATTATATCAATGTGTTGTATTGATATCTTTTGATTGAAATGTGGAAATGTTATTTTTCCTTTATGCATGTTTTATGTGATACGATTATGTTATGGTTTATGATATGTTTAAACCTATTCATATGAGGAATGTATTGGACTTAATAAGTGACAGGTGGAGCCCGCTATAGCTCCTCGATGCATCGGTAGGTCTCATGGGACAACTAGATGTGGAATTGGCCGAGGCCCTTTCCCAATTTGATTTATGGTTTTGGCCGAGGCCTTAATTATTTTAGACGTCTTGGCCGAGGCCTTGAAAAAATGTTTCAGAATGTCTGGAATTATACATTCCCTCATTATGAAAGTGGTTATTGATATTTCATGTGATTATTCGACCAGTAGAATATCCATGTGAAGAATTGAATGACATTATCTCATTTTACTTTTTTCCATATTATGTTGATGTTCAAGTTTAAAAAGGCTTTTGTTTTAGTTATACATTGCCTTAAATTTTTATGTTTATTTATGAAAGCTTCCGCAATATTGTTATCCTTACTGAGCATCTGAGCTCACCCCTTTCAATGTTTTAATATTTTCCAGGATGTGAAGAAGTATTTTATGAATGACCTGCAGGGATTCTGAGAAGAGGATATGAGTGTGGACTATGGAGACTTTGTTATTGTATTTTTTCACTTTATGATGTAATGTAACGTTTACGAATGTATCTAGTGTTTCCAAGGCTATTAAACTAATTTGGTCTTTCGAGACTTGATCTTTTGTGATCATGCCAATGTTACGAAGTAATGCACCGACTCTGGGTTGCGGGGGTCGGGGCGTTACACTCATGGTCCACCCTGGACTCTGTCAAAAGGATCGTTGTCTGTATAAAACACGACCCGTGCGGGCAAAGCCTGCGTAGGGGTGAGTATGACAATACTCAGTAGAGGACCCCAAAAACCAAAAAGCAGTACATGATGTACGTTTATAGTCAGGTATGCATAGTATATGTTTATATAACATTAAGTAAGAGAAACACAAACCAGATATACTCAAAAACTAGACCCTCAGTCTAGAGACGAGTCGCACAACCGCATACCCCTATTTAGGATTCAGTTCGATGATTCCATAAAGCACTCATTCTGGGAGAACTCACTCCACATGTCTGATAGCTCTGATGACAACCATCCGAGAAGCGATGTTCATCGGTAAAAATCCACAAGAGATAACCACACTCATTATAGGAGAGACACTCTTGAGCGGGAAAGATCATGATAGATAGATACACTCATTACGTGAGACACACTACTGAGTGGGGAAAGATCACGATACATAGATGAAGATCATAGCCAGGCCCATGGAGGATACCACGAGACATCCGGAATCCACCTTCTAGGTAGAGGATCGACACCCGGTGGAGTTGGTCACATTGATGTCTCACTCTACTTAGGGTCAATAATGGATTGAGGATCTCGATCTGGGCCTCCTGGATGGATGCCTGACTCTATCACATAACATCATGCTGAAGGGATCATACTCATATAGAAGTAAATGATGCCTGACCATCAGGGGAATGAGAATTATGAGCACTAATCCAAACGAAACATGTCCAAGATATGGTGGACAAGAAGACAAAATCGTTTTCTAAAAAGTACATGACTTATAGAAAAAGGTCACACGCCGTGTCTTCTAACTCTGGGTACTACCCGTGTACAATGGCCCATGTCGTAAGGCAAGTTGTGTGGAAAAAGTCAGTACATAGTGTGTGGTATGGAGTACACACCCTGTCCGGGTCATCTGGGGTTGGCTCCGTGTACGCGACTGTGTGCCCGTACACGGCGTCAACCCTTGTACGCCAACTCGTGTAAAAAAACACATAGGGTGACTCACGCTACTGGCCTCACCTATCCTTCTGGTGGAGTACATGACTGTGTACTCCATCCGGTGTCCGTGTTTCCCCTAGATACACACAAAGTCCAGCATAGTTGCTTCTTCCAAGCTGTGTAGATATTACACACCGTGTCATAGAAGTCGTGTAGTCATTCCCATGTCCGTGTACTTTCCAAAATAAACATCCAGCTTTGGGGAAGGTCCAGCACCGTGTGACTGGGGTCACATGCCGTGTGAAACCGATCTGACACCCAAAACCCTATACACAACTAAGAAGGTCCACATGGCATGTTTTTTGGAGATACATGTTGTGTATTCTACAAATTTCCAGAAATGTGGACTTCCACCTTTGCACCTCCCATGACACCCGTTCGTTGATACGATCTTCCTATCATCATGAAACTCCCAGGATTTGGTCATCCTGACACCACAATGCTGCTTCCGTTGTTTTCAGAACTTCAATCGGCTCTGAAAACATGTTCTGATCATCCCATGCGAAGAAAACTCGAACAACCGTCCCTCCCGATCAAAGCCGATTGGTCGTCCGCTATCGTCTTCTCACCTATACAAGGCCTTTGTGGTGTCATAACTCCATTGTGGAATAGATAAATTTCAATACAGGTGCGCAATGATCCATTTTTCGTCGCCAATGAAGAACGCAAAGAACGTGAAGAAGAAAGGGGGGGGGGGAGAAAATCCAATAAAACAAATTAAGGAACGAACCTCTATCATCATTCATCAGGGAATTGATCTAATCCATTTAGTAGGAATAATGGAGAAGAAATCAACAACAATAATCCACAAATATTATTTCCCTAGAATTATCCAAAAGAAAACCTCCCTCAAGGATGTACGAATCCGTGGATCAACTTGTTCGTAGTTGATCTGCATTCTTCGTCTAAATTCAAAAATTGGGAAAAGAGAAATGAAATAACAACCCCAACCATTAATAAAATATCGATAATTGATGAATGGGTCATGCTTCCGTCATCGTCAAGATCCTCCAACATCATTGGCGTAGTGATCCATAGCTTTTATTTGTCATCATTCTTTACCGAGAGTTTTCTCTCGAGCACTACAGATTCTCCAGAGCATCCTCTCAATCCTTGCCAATGAGAGGCATTAGATTATCCCAATAAAAAGGGAAACGGGTTTGTAATTACATTACGCAGTGGTATTAATGATTCATCATTACTATTTCTTAGTCATTATGACATGGCATTAATTTCTGAAATAGCTGCTCTATCGTTGTGGTGCAGGAGGTATTTCCAAAAAAGCAATAAATAAACTTTGCAAATTTATTTTATTTTATTTCAAAAATACATATGAAAATTAACATCTTTACCTCAACCCATGCTGGTCTAGGATAGAGTCATTATTAGGTAAAGTATTCATCTTGGACAAAACAGTGCCCTCATATATTTAATCTGGGAATCCATTTGGAAACTGCCACAACCGCGCCCAAATGCCGACACACCAAACAAAACAAAGTTCAAACTGCCATTCTGGGATCACTAGGCCTTAGAATGATGTGTCATCTTTGTTACTAGTCTCGTAATAATTCCATATAATATTTACAAATAATACACAACAAATCTGAGACAATACATCATGGATCATATTGTGTTTTATTCTGGTTTTGAATTTTGGGTTTCTATTTGATTATTTAATGTAAATTCATTCCCCACATGTTTAATGAATCCCTTGGAATTTATTTCCTTTCTTTGGAACCTTGTGGAAGACTCTTAATCCTATGTATCTTCTCTGCCTCATCTCAAGATAATGACAATCAAAGGGATGATAAAAATGGTATTAGTTTTATTCCCACAATTATATTTGAGACGAGTGGTATCATCTTCTCCTTTACCTGTGGAAAAAGTAGTCATCAGTTATGTCAGACAAGGAGTTGAATTTTATTCTTGTCTATTTCTTGGGTTGGGATCATAGAAATGATTATGATCTTTAGGACATGAAATGTATTGAATGAAAATATGTAGCAAACCTTTTTATGTTGAACATAATGTTACCAGGGAGTTGGGTACATATGTTCTTTGGAGACACTTATAGGATTTAGAATTTCTTTTTCCCTAGTTTATCCAATCAGACGAGAATGATATTTATTATAAAAATGACTTCCCACTAGGAATGCATATGTCATTTTTATTAATGACATTATACTTGGTGCACAAATATTGGATTTCAGAAAAATGATCAATTTGTTTCCAAATGAACGATTTTGAAAAAGAGAATGATTTTGGTATTTTGGAAATGTTTGTTTTTAAAAATCAAGTATATATTTAAGAAAAGGTTAAACATGGAAAAGGATAATTTTGGAAAGTAATGTTGTCATAGTTTATGTGATAGAATTTGACATGATAATCCTTTTTTTCTAGAGAGTGAGTTTTGGGACGTGTCTAGCTTGTTTAGAAAATGGAAATAGAAAACCTTTATAGAAACCAACCAGAATATGTTTTGGATAATGTGGTTGCAGCCGAGCCACATGTGAACTAATAACTAGTTTAAAGTATCATCCATGTTTTATTTTTTATGCACATAAATAACGGGAGTGATGTGACAAGACAAGTGAACTCATCATTTTCCCTTACAGTCACTTGATTTGTGTCCTTTTACGTAATCAAAACTTATTCTTGTTACTCTAAGACATTAACTTAGGTTATTCTTTTCACACTCTTGGTACAATGAAAATGGATATTTTCCCTCATGGTATATATTTCGTAAACTCTTCGTGAACTCATTATTTCACTTCCTTGGAGAGTCTGTGAGTTGATTAAGGTAGATGTTGTTAATCATGTTCCACGAAAACTAATTAGTACTGATTAAAACATCTTCCACTCCATTGATAATTCCACATGACATCTCATAAAAATATGGTCCATCACATTTAACATTAATTCAGTTCTTTCCAGTTTTCACCATTGACTAAAATGAGAAGCATGTGTGAGAATTACATATCATATTATAAAACATTATAGTTGTGATAAGAATTAATTTTCATATTTATAAATCATGAAACCTTACATAATTTTCGACACCCTAGGTTAATCCTTGTATATTATTATACAACTCATATCTAAATCCTTCATGATGGTTCATGAATAGTTTGTGAATTTCCAAAGCATATCCTCTAAGAGTGTCAAACTAGATAGGAATCAAGGACCACTTTCGTGTACAAGATAACCCCTTTTTAGGTCCAAAACATATTTTAGAGCTGCTACCCCATGGTAAATCTATGCCAGATACACATCCACATGGAATATCTAGAAATGGTTTTTATCTAGGAAACCAGTAACTCTAACCTTTACCAAAATTCTCGGACTTTTTCCAAAATGTTGACTCACCCTTATAGTTATCCTTATAGACATCCCTAGACACATCCTATGAAATATTTCATGGGATCTCAGTAAGGTTTTATCATCTGAGTTTTAAAACGATGACTGAACATTTCCTTTTATACCAACTATATCTACCCAGGCTTAACATGCATGGATATTACATAATTTTATATTAATATTCAGTATAATACAAAAATGTGTGCCGAAGGACCATAATAGTTTAGTGTCTTTGGAAACATGGAAAAATATCTTATCTCCTTGTTAAATATCATCAATGTATACAATAATTATCCCCACCTCTAGTACTCATACATAAAACCATTCTTCATAACATATGAAAAGGAAACAAAAGAAATGGGTGAGTT
Source organism: Viscum album (assembly GCA_963277665.1). Lineage (NCBI taxonomy): Eukaryota > Viridiplantae > Streptophyta > Magnoliopsida > Santalales > Viscaceae > Viscum > Viscum album. The sequence goes on from OY728129.1 coordinate 1,289,710,929, forward strand.
CAAATGCTCAGTATGGGAAAATGAGGGAGATATATAAGCATATTTATGAGTATAAGGGGTTCAGAAAATGAACAGGAAAGTATTAGATCATACTCTATATATCAAATATCTTATACATGAATCATGTCATAAAGCATGTAAGTTTATAAGACATGAAACACAAGTAAATGAATAATATAATCCATGAAATCATAACATATGAATAAACCATGGAATTGTGGTAGAAAGATAAATATATAATATGATTTTCATTGTAGCCTAGTCATTGCTTCCAAGACCATCATGGTAGTATGGGTTCACTCTACATACCATCCTCATAGTCATGGTTCACTCCCATGGCCTTCATAGTACCATGATTTCACTCCTCATACCATCTTGGTAGTCATGGTTTACTCTCATGGCCAACATAGTAGTCAAGGTTAAATCCCAATGCCATCATAGTGTTTCCCATTAGATATAAATATTTACCCAATGCATTCTAGGTAGATATAGGTTCCACGCATCTCTTAGAGAAATCATACAGACTTCTTGAAAAAGATCATAAATAATTATATAGTAACCCATGAAATGAAATGGATATGACAAACATGAAATCTTATCATAACTTATGAAAAAATATATTGGGTTCCTAATAATTTCATTAAAATCATATCGCATGAAAGAGAAACACATTTAAAAACATATATTCCATGAAATATAATTGGGTTTTATAATGTCCATGACATTAATTATAACCTATTTATATAAATAATATGAACAGATCCATTAGATAATTTCTTAGAAGGGCATGAGTAACAATAGTGGCTGTCATCTTTGATGAAAATAATTCTGGTATATTTTTCAAAAAGGTTCCTTATTGAAAATATCTTTTCTTATTTCAAATTTTATTTAATAGATATAACCATTTTAAAATCATTTTCATACCTTGAAAATTTTTAAAGAATAATTGAAATCATTTTGCAAACCTATTTTCTTGAAAACATAAAAAATAAGAATAAAAAAAAATTTAAAAAAATTTTATTTGTGAACACTTTTTTATATTATAATGATATGTTGAAAAAAAAATTCAATAAAAATAATTTGAAAATACATTGAAAACATATAAATTATTCTTTCAATCATTCTAAAAACCATTTTTCCTGAAAATGTAGAAACGAATCTTGAAAATATTTTGAACATTTTTTTCTTGAAAACATATAAAAGTGGATTGAGAACATTTTGGAAACCATTTTTCCGAATAATATATTAAAAAACATTCTTAAAAATTAAACCTTACATAATTTTAAGGAAGATTCATATAAATGAAGGATAATAAAACCGTAAATATCAAAAGAGATAAAAAGAATATTTCTTTTTCCATGATAAAATGTTTGGAAAATTTTATTCATAAAATAGTGATAGGAATATATATTTAATAATTGGTAATATAAAAAAAGGTTACAGACCCTTTGAGATGACCATGTGAGGGTCGTCCTTGTGGACGTGGCTAATCCACAGTCCATGCATGGTTTTCCTAATCGTGTTACTAAACTATGCGTGTCAAGAAACTAAATCATTAAAAAGTGGATCTCACTCATTTCACCATATAACTCACTATTTTCTTCTTCTTATATAATCATAAATTATAATTTTTCTCATTAAATGGTTATGGAAGGTTATTTCATATATTTGAAGTCAATATGAATGCTTAATGTGGTGATTAGAACATGATTCCACGCAACAAGTGATTATTGTTGGTCATTCTTGACATTCCATAAGATCTTCCTCCACCATATATTATATTAGTAGATCTACACCTGATATGGGTAGATCTAAGGTGGTGGATCCCATATATGATTATATTATTCATTTGTTATGATAGGGGAAGAGATCTAAGGTGGGTTCATGATGATTCAACCATATTTTGTGACATTTTTCATGACGTTTATCATTTTTTCCAAACTCTCCTTATAGGTTTCATCACTCTCAACTTCTCTTTCTAGAACTAATTGGATTAGTTTCGAATTTATTTAATTTCATGAAATGGTATATAAAATTGTCTAAAAAATCATGCTATAAATTTAATATAATGGTGATCTATGGTTTTTGGTGAAATTGTGTAATTGAGGTATCTGAAATTTCAACATGTTGTGATAGTATATTTTAAAATAATTTCTCTTATTCAGTTTTAGGAAATTTTTTACTATAAAATGGTTGTTTTATTGAAATGGTTTTTGAATTCAAATGGATTTATGTGAAATCATTTTTAATAAAGAGGTTGATTTATTGAATTATGTTGGAATAGTTTTTGGGAATACATTGTGTGTGAGTCTTTATTTAATTTATAAGGCTTGGTAGAAGTATGAAATAAAACTTGGTTAAAAATGTGTAATGGAACATGGCATATAATGAACTTGTGATGACATTGTAGATCAACAATAGACCACTCAAAAGTATGGATCGGTCATAGAGATGTATGTGTGGGTTATGGTGTGGATATGTTGAATGGATTGGCTATTCCGAAAAGAACTTATGAAATGTGATAAAATATTTGATTGGATACTTTTATTATGAAATGAATTTTGTTTTAAAACTAGTTTATAATGTAACTTGTTTATATTTAGGTATAAACTATTTTATATTTTTTATATAAACCTTTATATGTATATATATGTTGCTAAATTTTCTATCGTAGTGGTATGAGTATGTATGTAATTGGAAAACACCTCTTGTGTTCTAGTACTCACTCATTCAGTGGAATCTTTCTGATTTTGTAGATGTCATCTACATGGATATGAGAAAAGGTAATGTATCAAAGATATTTAGAACTACCTCATGATACTTGGGTTTTTTTGTGAGGTTGGAGCATGGATCTTGGGGAGCGTTATAGCTATAGTCATCATTGGGTCTTGCTGGTTTTATAGAAATCCTAAATGCACTTTAATATTGTGGTCTCATATTGTGAAACATTATATTAGTATGATTTTGATAAATGAAATGTTTCATTGTATTTCAATTTTTTCATGGATCATAGTGATTTTATTTATGGAATGTTGGGTTTTTATTTGATTATTTAATGGAAATTCATCCCCCACTACTTTAATTAATACATTGTTATTTATTTCCATCCTTTGGCACCTTGTGGATGACACTTAATCCGAAGTAGCTTCTATACCTCATCTCAAGACAATGATATGAAAATTGATGTAACAAATGGTATAATTTTTTTTGTCCAAATATATATTTGATACAAGTGGAATCATCTTCTCATTTACCTGTGGAAAAAGTAGTCATCAATTATGACAACCATGGAGTTGAATTTTATTCATGACTATTCCTTGGTTTGGGATCATATAATAGAGTATGAAATTCTTGACATGAAATGTATAGAATTAAAATATATAGCTAAACTATTTATGATGATCAAAATGTTACAAAGGAGTTGGGTACATATGTTTTATGGAGACTCTTGTAGGATTTAGAATTCATTTTTATTGGTTTATCCAATCAGACTGGCATGATATGTGTTATAAAAATGACTTCCCAATAGGAATGTATATGATATTTTTATTAACGATATTGGATTTGGTGAATAAATAATTATTTTTATAAAAATGATAAATTTGTTTCCAAATGAATGATTTTGAAAAACAGAATGATTTTGGTATTTTTAAAATTGATAATTTTCAAAAGAATGTTGATATTTAAAAAATTGTAAACCTGAAAAAGGATATATTTTTAAATAAATGTTGTCATAGTTTATGTGATAGAATTTGAAATGATAAGCCTTTATTTTCTAGAGAGTGATACTTCTGATGTGTCAGGTTTGTTTATAAAAAGGCAACAGATAGCCTTAATAGAAACCAACCAGAATAAGTTGCAGAAAATGTGGTTGCAGCCTAGCCGTAAGTGAACCAATAGTTGGTTTATAGTATAATCCATGTTTCATATGATATGGAAATACATAAATGGATGTATTTTCCAAGAAAAGTGGATCATTATGTCTAGATCCATTACCAAAATGAACCCATCATTAAATTATATTCGGATATAGAAAAGGAAATGGTGTGGCTAAATATGTTGAATCATATATTAAATTTCGTCAGCATACAATGACGGACTAAAGTCAAGATGGAGACGTATATGATACATGATATTGTAAGGAATTGGTGGGCTATAGTGGTCCCAAATAATGTGTATCAGGGACCTTGATGGTATTAATTTGAATAACTGGTGAAGAAAACAATCCTTCCTCATACATTCAAGATTTAGAGAACAAAAGACGTATACTTCTTGAAGCCGAGAAATCATTATATCAAAAATTATGAAGAAAAATTCATAAATTTAGTGCATTTGGAACCTGATGTTGTAGGTAGAACATCCTTGAATGAAAAAATCATTGAAGTAGAGCTAGGGTAGGAGATTCACTCTAATATTAATTTTTTTATATCATTGACCATACTAAGATGGTCAGTAGAGAAACAGAAGTTGAAAGGGATATCTCTAGGTATATGGGAGGAGGAAGTCTGTTGATATTCAATGTATGTGGTGGAAAATATAATGATTCCTGAAATATGAAGAGGGACACCTACTTACAATGTCGTAGTGTGATTTAGGACCAAATGGCTGGATCAAGATATATTACTACAAGAACCACGAAAAAGTGGGAAGTTTCAAACATGATTTTTTCAACCACGTGAAGAGAGAGTGAACAACACCACCAAGTTGATGCCATAATTACAAAAATATAAGACATTTCCAGTTCCATTTTCACAGTTCTCTGAGGCCAGGTGCTTGAGACTTTTCTCTTGTAACGTCAACGTCATATGGTTTGATGGGTTGAGGTCATCAGAATCAATATCATCAGAAGAATAAAGTTAGCTATGGTGATTCTAGGATTACCATGACTCTTCAACAACGGAAATCATAGTAGGAAAACAAGGAACAAAGTGAATCAATAAAAAAATTATAAACAGCTGACCAGTTGATTCTAGATGATTAGGCTAGACCAATTATAATGATATGTATGATTCTTTATAATTATACCCTTATTTTAGTGGTGTTTGATTCTAGTTCATCAAATTATTTTATTTCTTCTCATGATATTTATTTTCTATATTTTAAAAATGATATGACTCCCTCTCTAAAAACACATCAAACTTCTCTTGGACAATGAAAATGTCAAGCTTGTGTGTCTAGAGTATATTCTATAACCATTGATGGAGAGGAGATAAAATGGTATTTATCTCTGCTGGACATATATGCTTATAATTAAATAATGGGTTTGTATTGGTAGAAAAAATTCAAGTCCCACATTTACTATTATACGAGAAAGGTCAGTTTCACGGCTGTTGATGGCGTTCACCATCTCTTTCAATGAAGCCAGTGTAAAAAAGAAGGTGCAACAGGATAGTTGGAACCTTCTGTGATAATTATCTCTTCATAGTTTGTGTCATTCCCATTGGAATTGATAGATGAGATCGAAAGTAATAGTTTTCCATGTTTGGGGTATTGGTTTTCACATGTTTTCCCCAAAGACTTATTAGGGTTACCACCTGTAAAGGATGTAGAGTTTTCGAATTATATCCTTATAGGGACTAGTCATATTTACCTTCCATCGTATTGGATGGTGTAAACTAAATCAAGGGAGTTTGAATTGTTGTAGGTAAATATGTAAAGAAATGAATAGATTTGGTTGACAACATCTTTATGGGAAACACCAGTCTTTTTCGTCAAAAAGGCATATATAACTATAAGGTTGTGTGTGGACTAACATAAGATTGACCAAGTTTAAATAAATAATATGTATCCACCAACACACATAGATGATCTATTTGATCAATTGTGGGGAGCTCAGTGGTTCTCCAAAATTGGAAGGTATCACGATATTTCTAATAGTGAGTTTGGAAGAAGGATATTTTGAAGAAAACATTTAAATGAATCTATAGATATTAAGAGTTTTGGGTAATTACATTCGATATTAAAAATTCACCCTCATTCTATTGAATTTATGAATTAGATATTTCATAAATATCAGTATTTTTCTATGGTGGTTTTTTGGGATTACTTAATATTGTATTCATGATAAAATAATGAACATTATAAACAATTTGTTACAGTATTGAGAATAGTGATATATCTTCATCTATATGAAATACTATTAATAAGTGATTTCTTGATACAAGAGGTATTCTTTGATGGACAATTAATTTCTAAAAATGGTTGTTCATTGGATATAAAGAAGATATAAATTGTTATCACTTGGAAACTTGGAATTAATGACTTTGTGAGATGAATATTTCTTGGTCTAGCTAGCTATTACTGATTCTTTTTTAATGAATTCTCAAGACTAGGTTTTCCAAATACATATTTGACAAAGAATATTGTTCCATTCTAATGGAGTGCAGAATTCCACCCTACATTTCAATAGCTTAATGAATTCCTTCAATCAGAACCTACCTTGATATTTCCATAATAAGGACAAGGGTACGTTTTATATTATGATGCTTCAGGATATGGGTTGGGGAATTTCCCCATTCAGGGATACCATGTTGTTTCTTATGGACCAATAAAGTTATTGGTAAATGAGAAGAAATACCCAACAACGGATTTAGAGTTAGATACCATAGTACATGATCTGAATTGGTAATGGAGTTAAGTATTTGGTAAAAAATTTATTATCATTATAGATATAAAGATAATGAAACCGTTTTTCTCACAAGTAGAATTGAATTTGAGTCAAGGAATATGGATGCAGTATCTCCACATGTTTGACATAAATATGATATATACACCAGGTATAAGAAATTTGGTTTTAGATTCTTTAAGAAGAATGTAATATGATTAGTTGGAGAATGTTTTTTTAGATGTGTGTTAGTTCATGTCGGTTATAGTTGATATGCATGTAGAATATGAAGATAGAGCTGATACTACATTTTTCTCTTCATTTTTTGTGATTCTAGATTTGGTGAATATTGTTAGAGAGGTGCATAAATTAGATGTAGAATGCATGTATTTGAGTTAAAAATATAATGTTGTTGAGACCATTGAGGGATGGAGGCTGGATTGGAGTTCAGTGTTGTGGTTTAGAAATAATATTTTAGTACAAATGTCCTCTCATGAGCTACTTATTCATAAGTACCACTGTTGATGCTCCTTTCGTCACAGAATCTAATGATCTGAAAAGGGGAATATCTGAGCTCAAAGGGATTCAAACTTTGAAGAAAATATCAAAAATTGACAAAGGCATGAACAAGGGATCAAAACCACATGTACTGCGCAAGTTCTATCGATGTCGTGCAAGTCCACTTGCGCGACACCTTATGGTCATGCAAGTGACTTGCGCGAACTAAGTGGTAACCACCCAGGGTCTTCTTCTACATATAAATAGACCCTGTGGGCCCGCCATTTCGAGGGTATTTTTTCCAGAAACTCATATTTGAGCTCTCGGCGCCCTAGTCTCTTCTCAAAGCTTCTAAAACACTTTTAAGGTAATTTCTTACCTAGAACGAAAGATATAAATAGGGGAAGGAATACCTATGTGTTGAAACTCATCAACACTTGCATGCCTGAGTGGCCATCCCTTAAGGGAAAAGGGCCACACTTGCGTGCCACCTTACACCTTCAATAGATCTTGCGCGCCATTCTTCTGGAAGAACCTCAAGAGGATTCTAAAGGATTTTATGCAGAGTCGCTCATGTATTACCCTGCTGGTTAACCATCGCGCAAGTACACCATGTGTCGCGCAGGCATACCTGCGCGGCCAGGACTTGCGCACCCATGCAGTACCTGTGCACCTACCAGGACTTGGGCGCCCATGCCTTTTTGGGTTCCTTTCTTTCCCATTTCACCCCTCTTAAGCCATTACACCTTTCCTATTCAAGATTCAGTCTTCAAGACACTCTTCAATGCCATTTATGGCATGATTTCTTGATTTGACTTCCTTATCTGAAAGGAATTCTGTGGAATATCTCTCAAAACCTAGTGATTTACACATCTTTATGTCACTAAAAATTGAGATTTAATTCATTCAACCTCATCATTTAAGATGAGAGAATCCTTAACCTGGGTCTCCTTTTTAGGAATAATCGCTAGTCATAAGTCCTCTAATTTGGGCATCCTCTTAGGAGTAAGCCCCAGATCCCCTAACCTGGGCTTCCTTTTTAGGAGTAATCCCTAGTCTCAAATATGGTCATCCTCTTAGGAGTAAGCCCCTATCATAATTCTTAACTTGGGAATCTTCCTTAGGATTAAGCCCCAATTCTTCAAATTCTCAAATCTGGGCATCCTCCTCGAAGTAAGCCCCAATCCCCTAATTTGGGCATCCTCCTCAGGAGTAAGCACCAAACCTTAATCCTTGACCTGGGCCTCCTTTTTAGGAGGAAGCCCCAGTCTTAATTTCTCTTAACCAGTCTTAATTTACCTTTAATCTGGGATTCCTTTTAAAGAGTAAAACCCAATCATAAGTCTTCTCCTATTTGGGCCTCCTTTTCAGGAGTAAGCCCCATGTTAAAGTATTCAAAATCTCCATGAAGCACATATACCTTTATGGACCCTGTTCCTGGATTTCTTCCCTAATGTAAATCCTAACCTTCATTTATCTGGGCAGTCATACATACATAAGCCCGACATTATTTCTTATGATTCCATCTTTCATGGATCAATTGTCTACTTCTTACCAATACCTCTTGTTTCTCACACCGACCATGACTAACGTGAGATTAGACCGTAAAAGTAATTGTGACATCCTTCTTTGAGCCATCAATCATAAACATCATACTCCCTTACTCGAGCTACGTGGGTTCTGATTCCTTTTTCTAAACAAAGGATACGTTGGTAGCCCGTCTACGGGTTCGATCCCAACTCTAAAATAATCCATGTCCTTCTGAATGACAATCAACTTCATGTGCTCCACTGAGTGTCTTTAAAACTAGCGTGGTCATCATAATGACCAAGAGGCTTCTATATAAATCTGTCAAAGTGTACTGTTGACCAAGAATCTCTAATAAATACAGATGATTCTCTATCGATGAAAAACCTCTAATACATACAAATGATTCTCTAATTTTCCTACATATTTACTCAATGATTTTAATATCTGAAGGGAAGCTCATTTTATACTTGGTAGTGTAATAAGGATTCACGAACGTAACATAAATCTATAAAGAGAGTCCCGGAGTAGACAACAATTCCCCTCAAAAAGGTGTGATGAGTCCGACCTCCCATCCTCTCAACCAATGCAAATTCCTAATCCTCATCAGTCCACAAACTAATGAGCACATAACTTTGGAATGTAGGTCTGACTGGATGTGGAATCGTTGGATGTTTCCGGTTCTATGAACAAACCCATTAGAAACCGATCGGAATGTTTGAACCTCCCATTAAGGTGGTCATCCCCGGATTCCAAGGGAAACAAAAATGGTGAACCCGACGTGAATCCTTAACCAAGTTAAAATAATGTTTTACCTATTTGTTAGGCCCCTATTTAAAACTCAATGAGAGGGCCAACAAAAAACAATCATTGACATATGCGCTCATCCAAAATATGTAGTGGATAAATTTATCTTTATTACATCTCTTATATCAAACAAGCACTCTTTTCCCATGATCTTCTGCATTTCTAGAATGGTTGTTCTCATGTTCACACCTGTGAATACTGCTGCTACAAATGCCACTGCTGCTACTCCTATTGGATCATCGTCCGCTCTAAGGATGATATCACCTACTCAGTGTCTTCAACGTCGGGTATCAAATGCAATGGTTAAGGAGTACCTTCAACACGGTACCATCCCAACTCTATAAGTTGCCCGACAAGCCCTCCAAGTAAACAAAACACCTCAGTCGTCTGGACAACAACGACCAGTGATCAAGAAGCAGGCGGTGTTGACTACCGTCTCCAACCGTTTCGGGTCGTTATCCCCGGAACACAATCACCATTCTCTCCCTTATTCTGGGGAGGTGAATGAGCAGGTCCCTCAAGACCTTAATTCAAATAGACAGGAGTCCTTCTTGAGGGCTCCCACCAACAATCTCTGTCAGACTAGTGCAGCAGTGCGCCCTCAACATGATGAGGGTACCGACTCCAGGCGTTCGGCTCAGGTTCCTTGAACCCGAGCAAGCAAGACGAACCACCAGAGGTGGAATCTGGTCAACAGTGAGAAGGTTCTCATCTCTGCCATCTCTGGAGATGTCCACCAACCGAACATGGTGGAAAGAAACGAGCAGGCACATACACCTGCCCGTTTTAATTCCGCTGTCCAGTAGACTCCTCTGGCAGCATCACGCCAATCCCACCTGGCAATTCCGGTATAGTACTATAGCCAGGAACATACACCTGTTTATACATCATCAGCTAGTCAGCAGGCTCGTCTGACTACATATGATGGATCTCTTCAACCATGTTTTGCGAAGTGCAATCAGCAGGCACATACACCTGCTAGTATTAATCAATCCTACCAACAGTATCACTTGTTAGCATTTGGAGAAGTTAGTCGGAAAGCCCTGACAACAAATAGTTGGAAGACTCAACTCTCTGCCCCCACACTTGAGTACTGTCAGGATTCACTGACAGAAAAAGGAGGATAGGAGTAGGTACATACACCTGCTCCAAGCCCGGAATGGATGTATATTCCCATTCCGGCAGCTGAAGTCACCAAGCATATTCTATCAATGGTGAAAGAGCAGAAGTAAATCCATGCTCATATTCTGGATGCCTTCCAGGATATTATAACAACTTCAGTGGCATCTCAGGGAAGGACACATAAATATATCCCTACCAGTGGAGTGATACATCAATAATTCACTCTGGAACAGACACACACATCTGTTCCAGTCCAAGAGGGTTATGGGACATACTCCCCCATATAATACGGACGACCAAGTCAGAAACATACACCTGATTTGAGAGGAGATCATCAGCCTAACATGTCCATCTTTCTTGATTAGGCACATACACCTACTTAGAGTAGCCACTATCATCAACAAGTGGTTTCCAAGGCGAGTAAGAAGGCGTCTAAGAAAATGACCCACCCAGCACAGTCAGAAGATCAAGAGCCAATCTGTAACAAGGCCTTGCTCGATGATGGAGTTCTTGAAGCCCTTAGACAATTATCTGTTGGAATTCAAGATTCTACTCCCTCAGTTCCCAATAGTGGGAACATTAATTCTGAAGGTCTTCAATAGACACTTCCTCATGAAGGCTTTCTTCATGACAATTCAGTCGATCTCAAAGTTTGATCTTCAGATGAGAGCCACAGGAACCCTCTGTGTGGTCAGAAGACCAAGGAGCAAGAGATCTCATCTTTTGATGTAACCCATTATGGTGGTCCTCCCCATGATGATGAATTTCGCTACGAAAGTCCTCTCTGCAATAGTGATGCACATTGCCTGGAAAATGCTCTAGTGGACAATGTAGTGCCGAGAAAGCCCTCTTATCTTGAGGCACATGAAAATGCGAACCAGTCATGTCTGAAGCTTCATCGCTAGTAGGTGAAATAATTTCTCAATCAGATGAAATACCAGGGTGTAGGTCATTATCCGAACCACCCCTAAGTAATGCATCTTCTAGTTTGATCAATGATTTCTCTACCAATCATGTTGAATCCAATGAAGCAATAAGGAAACACCAGATCTGGTCAAATCAGGTAGAAGAATCATTATCAAATGATAAAGAGAAAATGCTGAATATGAGAAAACAATTGGCGAAAGATGAAGTGCCAGTTATGTTTTTGCCTCTGGCTGACTCTCATTATAATATTCCAGAAATGTTGACCGAAGATGAAATTCATGACATTCGTCTCAACATATGGAAAAATATTTGTCAGTTGAAAAAGAAAGTATTATCTTATGATTAATATTAAAATCATCTTAAGATAATAGAAGGGTTACAATGTCAGATTGATTTGGTGTCTTTATCAGTCTCTCGTTATCCGAAGGCTGAAAATCAGCAGAGAGCCCTTCAACGTTCATGCTTTGGCGCACTAAGAAGATTGTGTCAGTTAATTTCCAATGCCCGATCTGGTATTCGTGTCAGAGGATGGGGTGTTCATGGAGCACTGCATTTCACGGTGCTCTCCAGTCAGCAAATCCCGCCGAAAATGGTCTCATGCAATGTTATTGCCCATGGCCAGCCACAGTCAATGGGCATTGTTTGTAATCAAAAGCTTGCCCAAGAACAGGCTTCAACTAGTTCCTCTCAAAATAAAGAATAAAGAGAACAAGTTATTGAATTACTCTTTCATCAAGCAAATGAGAATATTGAACAGGCCTCTCGTTTGGACCAAGCATGTCACCAAGTGACAGAAGTGTCGGAAATCATCCAACGGTCATTTGAACCGGGTGATAAAAGCAGATAAAGATTAATGCATCCAGTTAATTTCCGGACTAAGGTTTGCAAGATCAGGAGGACATTCAAGAAAGTCTCAGACATAGAATGTCAAGAACCACCGCATCTCACCAGACTGGGGACTCTTTTAAACCAACCCTCGGAAACAACAAAAACGATTCGGGGAGTTGACCGAGAACAGTAGGAACAACCCCAGTCCACTGGACTGGGGACTTTTTCAAATCATCAATCCCCTCCTCAGATAAAGTCGATCTTTTCTCTATTGGGGAAGAAACCTCAAGAGGAACGAAGATCCAAATTATCAGGAGATTCCCTCCAAATTACGATTAATCAAGAAGTTCCTCAGTGATTGAATCAACAAAAGGAAATGTCTCATCAAAGACATGGAAGAAGACAATATCAGAAAAATGTTGATAGAGGGGATGCGATGAGTTATGCATCGATTAATGTCATCAATGTCGTTGTTGCTGATCCACTAGATGTGGCTCACTCAGGGGATTCAGATGAAGAGGTTCCTGCTCAAGAAGATTTACGCACCGACACAAATTAAGAAGGTGAGTGTACACAAAGTCAAAGGATTACTCAGAACATAAGTAATCCTTCGAGTAACCCACTTCCCCCTCTCCGAAAAGGATCCAACAAAGGGAAGGGAAAGAACCAGGATATATATCCTTCCTCTGGAGAAGGTCAAGCGCTCTCACTAGAGAAGAGTTTTGCACAACATGAGGAAGAAATGAAGGAATTAAGAAGGTTGAATGCAGAACTACTTCAGAGTAGTCTTCTTAAAGAATTCTAGAGTCAATAAGCCAAAGAAATTTGTTGCAGCTACTGAGATGGATCAAGAATATCCTCCCCTATTAGTACACCCTCACATGTCTAATCCTACGGGTCAAGTGAAACAACAGTTGGCAGTACTACCATTAGTTGCAGCGCCAATCGCTACATCTGTCCAAGATCCATTCATTGAACCTAACCAAGTCCAAGTTCAACCGGATGTTTCTCAAAAGTTAATAACTACTATTGAGTCATTAACAGCTCTGTTAGAAACTATGTAAGGGAAGCGTGCGCAAGTTCAACCAGAAAAGAAAGTTTACCCTGAATGGGTAGATTAAATTTCTCCTCCATCCAGTTTTGGGAACCCTATATTCCATATTTTCAATGGATCAGGCGATCTAGAACAACATTTAATGCATTACGTGTCTTGTCTCTATCCTATGATGGGAAATCCGGAGGAGCAAGAAGCAGTGAAACTTAGATGCTTCGTGCGAAATTTCCAAGGACCAGCTTTTGTTTGGTATACAAGCATGCAATCCAGATCAATTACCGGATGGGAGGATCATCACCAAAAATTCCTCCTTCAGTTCAGCTCAACTTTGCCAAAGACAATAGTTTTCGATCTTACAAACTGTAATCAAAGGGAGAATGAAAGGGTCTCTGATTTCATTGCTCGATGGAAGGGATTAACATATTCATTGAGTTTAGCACTCCCTCAAAAATAATTGTTGCCAATCTGTGTGGAAAATCTGCGTGATGAATTACGCACACTGTTAATCCCTGTGAAATACATAGGAGGGTTTCAAGACCTTACTTCAATCGCTCAGCAGATTTAAGATTCCCTTATACAGGCTAAGGCTAATTCTTTTGTAATTACATCTGCTATAGGAACGAGAATGGGTAAAGTACAAACTACTACTCTTATGATTAAACAAGCACCTGTACCTATTTCTGCCTCAAAGCCTTCATTTTCTCGAAGGGCTCAACCATCTGAGCACCAACAACAAAGGCCTTTTCGTCCAGATGATCAAAAATATCAAAGAGGAAAACAATTTGAGGATCTAAAGAGAAAAACATACTCTTTCTGAAATGAACAAGTTCCTGGTTATTTCATTTCGATTCTGGAAAACAATTTTCTTCAATTTCCAATACGCAAGAGGCCAAACAAGAAAGGAGATGAAGACCGTCCTAATTATTTCCCTTTTCATCAAATGTTGGGGCATCCCATCCAGGAGTGTTTTGTCTTCAAATACCTCCTGCAAAAGATGGTTGACTCGGGACATGTCACATTGAGAGGCTCCTCATCCTAGGTAGCATGTTTCACTACTACAGTTCCAGAGGAGGAAGATGAATGGCAGGAAGTCAAAAGCAAAAATGCCCAAAAGTATGATGATTGGATGGTTAGAAAGGCAATCAATCGAACTTATGCTATTTTTTGAACACAAGTAAGGAAACCAATTTTGTCTTCATCCATGAATGTTGCGGCAAAACTCTCTTCGTTAGAGGGAAAGTCCTCAATGAAACAGAATGATTCAAAGAAAGAACAATAATTAAAAGAAGATGAGTATGTGTCAAAGCCTAAGTTGTCTTCGACTTTGGTGGACTTCATGCCATCTACTTCAAAGCCACGGGCACCACCCCACCCAATAGAAAAGCCTAAAAAGGCTAATCAGGAAGAGTCTTCATCAGATTAAAAGTTAATATTTGGCTTTGTTAATATGATTCAATTAACTGATCCATATGCCAGTCGTAGTTTCGATTTAAATGAGCCTGAATTCCCTGTATCAAACAGAGGAATCAGAGGAAGTTCCAGGGGCTCAGGATACATGGGAAGACGTGGATATTTCAGAAGACACTATTCCAATTCTACCCCTACTAGAACTGTGTTTGCAGCAGAAAATCATGGTAGAGCCCTTCAGCGAGCTCAGCAAGAGAAAGCATGTTCTTCTACTAATAGCAAATTCAGTCTTGGAACAGTTATTTTGGAAGACCGGTTGAAGGTTACATCTTCTTTCTCTCAGCAAGTAAATGGATCTAATCGGTCTAATATTCCAAAACCAAGAATATTGCCAACTCCTATCCCAATACAAGATACATCAACTTCCAAAGCAGCTGCTTCCAAGGTACCTGCTAAACCATATATTCCTATTGGGAAACGCAGACCTCTAGATCAAAATAATGATATATTGAAACACTTGTCCCAATTACCAGCCAAGTTATCAATTCTGGATGCTCTGAATCTATAAAAAGATCTTTGAGAAGCACTCATCGAGGCTTTGTCAAGTCCTCATGAGTTTGAAACTTAAATTGCTGCAGCTGAAGCCTATCACATAGAGAATAATCCTGCAGAATGCCATGAAATAATATCCATTACTGATGAAGATGAAGATGATGTTGTTCATGGACATATTGTACCATTGTACTTGTCTGCAAAGGACAATGGCATGGATTTTCGAAGAGCTTTCATTCACAATGGTATAGGAGTCAACCTCATTGCCATTCGTACACATCATTGATTAGGCCTCAAGGAATCTGATTTATATTCTTCCACCATGATGCTACAGGGATATGATAAAAATGAACAAGAACCACTGGGTGATGTTACACACAGAACACAGTTTGGATATCTTTAATCCAATTCAGATTTCATGGTTGTTGATCAAGACTCAGCCTTCAAAATTTTTCTTGGAAGACCCTGGATACATCAACATGCGGCTATCCCTTCTTCATACCAACAATGTCTCAGATATTTTTTCGGTGGTCATGTTGGGACAATGTATGGTGATAAGGCCCCATTCAAGACATGTGAGTCTCAATACATTGAGGCAGAATTCTATCACATGAAGCAAAGGGATAAATCCATAACAAAGGAGATTATCAAAGTTAATGCTCCATATGGTTTGGAAAAAATTCCAGTAAATCCATTTACACATGTGAGTACATATTATGTGTTTCATATCAGTCAAATTGACAAGATAGACCCAATCAAAATACTCTTATGGAAAGATCCATAATGTCAATTACAGAAATCGATCCAGACGACATAGGAGAAATTGGTAATCTACCAAGAAGTGATGAAAGCACAAATGGTGACGTCTTCATTTCATATGCTGAAATACAACAAGTTTATGCTTCTCCAATGAGGCCAGAAAAAGTTATAGAAACATTTGAGGTGAAAAATGATGTCGATTCTCAAGCCATCATCTCCTATTTTTTACCCAAAGAAGACCCTTCATCATCAATCTGGTTGGAAATGGAAGCTTCTTCTTCAAAATATGCAAATTTTGACATCTCTTCAGATCATGAGAATTCTAATTTATCATCTACTATGCAAGTATAAACGGAAGAAATAACACATGATGAATAAGAAGAGGAAGATCTCAAAGATGCTCCTCCTTAATTTGAAGAGGGTATCTCTACAACTGTGGATGAACTCAGAAAAATAAATCTGGGTACAAAAGGAGATCCATGCCCCACTTTAATCACTACAGCCATGAATCTTGAAGAGCAAGCGATGTATATTTCTTTTCTAAAGCAAAATAAAGATATATTTTCCTGGAACTATACAGAAATGCCTGGGATTGATCCTGATTTTGGTACTCATCATTTTGGTTTACCAGAAGAACATCGAGGATTTAAGCAAGCCGCGAGAAGAACACACCCAACTTATGATTCAAAAATTAAAGCTAAAGTGGATAAGCGTATCAAATCTAACTTCATCAAAGAAGTTCAATATCCCAAATGGTTGGTTAATATTGTCCTTGTAAAGAAAAAGAACAGACAAATTAGAGTTTGCATCGATTTCAGAGATCTTAATCGGCATTTTCCTAAGGTTGATTTCCCAGTTCCGATTACAGAACTTCTAATTGATGCAACAACTGGCTATGAAGCACTTTACTTCATGGATGGATATTATGAATATAATTAGATCTGAATGGCCCCAAAAGAAGAGGAATATACAGTCTTTAGAGCCCCGCAGGGTGTGTTTTGCTACCGGGTAATTCCCTTTGGCTTAAAGAATGTAGGTGCAACTTATCAGTGTGCCATGCATCGTATATTCAAACCCTTCTTAGGGAAGTTTGTTGAATTCTATTTAGAAGATTTGGTAGTTAAATCCAAATGACGTTCTAATCACTTGGCTGTTTTGGAAGTCATATTCTGCAAGCTTCGACAACATAATTTGAAGATGAACCCCTTAAAATGTGCTTTTGGGGTAACCTCAAGAAAATTTCTCGTCTTTGTTGTACGCCATCGTGGTATTGAAGTGGATCCTGAGAAGACCAAGTCAATCCTTGGTATGTCACCTCCTCAAAATTTGAATGAATTAGGAGGACTTCAAGGACACTTAGCCTATATTTGGTGTTTCATCACCAATTTAGCAGGTAAAAGTTTACCCTTCACCAAATTGATGATGAAGGGAGTCACTTACCAGTGGACTGAAGAATGTCAAGAAGCATTCGATATTCTCAAAAAATACCTCTTGAGTACACTGGTACTCATTCCACCTGTTGAAGGAAGACCACTTATCCTCTATGTGACAGCTCTAGAGCGATCATTAGGTGCCTTTCTTGCTCAAAATAATGATGCTGGGAATGAAAACAGTCTCTACTATCTCAGTTGAACCATGCTTGAAGCAGAAACTCGGTATTCAAGTATTGAGAAGTGCTTCCTGGCATTAATCTTTTCAGTTCATAAGTTGAGACACTACCAGCAACATCACGAGGTCCAATTGGTATCTCCCAATACCCCGCTCAAATTTATCCTAAGTCGTCCAATGCTTACAGGACGTCTGGCAAGGTGGGCAGTTATTTTGCAGAAATTCGACATTCAGTATGTGTCTCAAAAGGTGATAAAGGGCCATGATCTGGCTGATTTCCTAGCAGAACACCCTTCAATGGAACACACATATTCAGATATTGAACTCCCTGATGAGGAAGTCTTCTCTATTCAAGAAAGACCTCAGGCATGGAAAATGTATTTTGATGGTGCTTCCTGAAGTCCAACAGGGAGGAAAATGGAAAATCCTAAATTCAACAATGTTGGGTTAGGAATTGTGCTCATTTCTCCAGAAAAGGCAGTGTTACCTTATTCCTTCTTATTGTGGGAAGGTGGTACCAATAATGAAGCGGAATACCAAGCTCTCATCGTAGGTCTGGAATTAGCACTTCAAGAACAAGTGAATCACTTAAAGGTGAAAGGTGATTCAGACCTGGTAATCAAACGAGTCAATGGAGATTATGCCATCATAAAAGAAGAAATAATCCCTTTGTATGATTAAATTAGAGTGTTAATGGTGGAATTCCCTTTGGAACTGGAATTTTCTTATGTCCCAAGATCACAAAATGCTCAAGCTGATGCATTGGATAATATATCCTCAACTCTGGCAGATCCAAATCGGCATGAGAAAACCATCAGTATTGCCCACCGTCGTGCAATTTCACCTTATGTTCGAATCAGAACAGAGGAAATTAATGAAATTTGTCCCATTCCTGAACCGTATGGTCAAACTACGGGATGGATGTCACATATCAGGGAATACCTTCAAAATGGAACACTTCCACCTGATAGAGCTGGGAAAGAACAAATCTAGCGATTTGTGGTTAATTTTACTCTTTATGATAGCCCATATCTACTAGAGAAAATTCTCTACAAATGTGGTTTTGATGGATTTCGCTTCAGATGCATTGATGGTGAAGAGACAATGGCTGTCATGAATGAAGTGCATGCAGAAGTTTGTGGTGCCCACCAGTCTAGACATCGACTGTCTGATCAGGTTCGAAGGCTTTGATACTTTTGTCCTTCAATGATACAAGATTATGTCGATTTCACAAAGAAGTTTCATTCATGCCAAGTACATGCCAAATTCATTCATCAGCCTCCAGAGTTGCTTCATATATCTAAATACTCATGGCCATTTGCCACATGGGGAATGGATGTGGTGGGACGTTACCCTTTGGGATCGTCCAAGAAGTTTAAGTATATTCTTACTACTACTGACTTCGTTTCCAAATGGGTAGAGGCAATACCTCTCAAGGAATTCAGTTCTAAATGAATTTTTAGCTTCATCAAGTCTATCATGATTACCAGATTTGGTGTCCCTCATACCATATTGACGGAAAATGGCACCAATTTCTGTTTATCCGAGATGAAGAAGTTGTATCAAGAATACAACATCAAATCAAACATTCATCTCGATATCATGTAGCGGCCAAAGGCCACATAGAATCCTTTAACAAGACTCTTTCAAATATACTACAAAATATGGTGGATAAAGATAAGAGGTCATGGCCTGATAAACTCTTTCATGCTTTATGGGCTTATCGAACAACCACTCGCACTACAACTCGGTCAACTCCATATTCATTGGTATATGGAATGGAAGCCGTATTGCCCATTGAAGTTCAACCACCCAGGCTCATAGTTTCCATTTGTGATAAATCATCTACAGATGAAAAATCTCCAAAGAGATTGAATGAATTGGAATGGTTAGATGAGAAAATATTGTGCCCTTTGCACAACTTGGAAGTCTATCAGAATCGAATAGCACGAGGTTTTTACAACAATGTTCGTCATCGTTCATTCACTCAGGGAGAATTGGTATTAGTTCTTAGAACACCAATGATACTAGGAAAGAAACCTCCCAAGATTGAACCCAAATGGGAAGGACCTTATTCAATACATATGGTCTACTCCAATGGAGCTTATTCATTAATGTCAATGGAAGGAGAACTCATCACTACTCCAACCAAGGCCAGATTTTTGAAGAAGTATTTTGTGTAAATTGCAAAGTCCCACTTTAATACTTTCTATATGACATTAAACTATACATCAACGGTCTATACATATGACCTTAAACTATTCGCACTTTTGTCCTTGCTATATGACGTTAAACTATACAGTAACGGTCCATACATATGACCTTAAACTATTTTTACTTTCATCCCACACGATGTTAAACTGTGAAAAAGTTCTCTAAATGGTCCAGTATGACATTAAACTACAACTAGGTCCTGTATGACCTTAAACTGCATCATCAACGGTCCATGCATATGACCCTAAACTATTTGCAAGTCCGTTACGTCCAGCAAGACGTTAAACTTTGACATCCTAACTACATGATGCTAAACTCTATAAAAGTCTCTTACATCTGGAAAGATGTTAAACTACATTTTCACGTCCTTACTATATGACGTTAAACTATACAGCAACGGTCCATACATATGACCTTAACCTATTTGTACTTTCATCCCACATGACGTTAAACTGTGAAAAAGTTCCCTAAATGGTCCAGTATGACCTTAAACTGCAACTAGGTCCTATATGACCTTAAACTGCATCATCAACGGTCCATTCATATGACCTTAACTATTTTCAAGTACCTTACGTCCAGAAAGATGTTAAACTGTGACGTCCTAACTACATGACGCTAAACTGTATAAAAGTCCCTTATGTCCGGAAAGACGTTAAACTACATAATCATCAAAGGTCCTATATGACCTTAAACTACACCACTATCCAGCAAGACATTAAACTGCACCATCCACGGTCCATGCATATGACCTTACACTATTCTCACTTTCGTCCAACATGATGCTAAATTGTATCGTCCCTTTTTCGTCCAACATGATGTTAAACTGTGAAAAAATTTCCAATGCATCCAACATGACGTTAAAATGGTGCACTCTTTTGTCCTCACTGCATGACATTAAACTGCACAGTCCCCCCCTTTCGTCCAACATGACGTTAAACTCTATTGTCCCCATCATCCTAAATACATGATGCTAAACTATACATAAAGTCCATGATACTTCCTACATGACATTAAAATGTATTTTGTCCCTGCTACATGACACTTAACTGTGCAGCACCAATAGTCCTAACTGCAGGACTTTAAACTGCATAGTCCCTTTATATGTCCTACATGACATTAATATATGCATCGTTAAGGTTGTTGTTACCTCTTGTTTCTCACACCGAGTATGAATCAAGTGAGATTAGAGGAAACCTCAACCATAACACTCTCTCTGGGCCGCTAACCATGTGTAAGTCCTAACATCATTTTTTTAGGTCATTATCCCCAAGAACAACTTGATCATTAATTCATTATTTAATTGAAATACACGGACTTTGATCCTTGCCTTCTAGGATTCGTATGTAGGCAACCTCCCAAGGTTCAATCCCAAAACCAATATCTCCACATCGGTTCATCTCTATCTCATACGATGATAATTCGTGAAACTGCCCTTAGAATCAATATCATTACATTGGTTCACTTTCGTCCTTGTTATACGACGTTAAACTATACAACACTTTTGTCCAGTATGACAATAAATTAAAAATTTCTTTGATACCCTCACCTGAGAGGGAACCATTATTTTCATTGATTTTTCAATCATGTTTCATTTCAAAGACCACATGCATACATGGCAATTCCCGAACCTTTTATCTTAGGTTAAACAATCATTGCACTAAAGTCCCCTTTCAACCTTTACAAGTATGAACCAAATTTGTACATAGGGTATTTTTAGAACTACGTGAGCTTTATTCCCATCCATATGGGATACATAGGAACGTTCAAGTGTCCCTCAAATCTAGCCCCAAGTCTTTGTTCCTAACCCCAAATTCCACTTTCAGTCCCTTGGTTGAAAAGTCCCCATGAAAACACACACTCTTTATTTCTTACAATGGTCCAAGATCTATGACCCTAAACTAAGATCTCTAATACTATTGTCCCACATGACGTTAAACTGTAGTTTAAGAACTACGTATGGCTTGATTATCATCCTTATGGGATACGTAGTGAAGTCCAACATTTCAATTCAGGACCCAGCCACAACATGATTATGGTTCGCATTGATCTATGTATCTCTGTATACATTGAACAATACCCATATTTATGTTTCATAATCCCAACCTTATATATTTTCAAATCCTCATAACCCTTTTCATGAGTTCTAGTCACAAAAATGTCAAACTTCTTAGAGTTCTTTTGTCTGACTATGCAGCACGTGCCCATAGGTGGCTTTGCATAAACAGTCTACATAACAGACTTGTTATCAAAAAGATACTATTATTTGACTATGTATCCAATGCCCTTAGGTGTCCCTTCATAATTCAACCCCCTAACGGGTTTGTCAGATAGTGGTAACTTCATTTTTGGAAAGAATTCCTATTTTGTCCTTATTTGTCTTAAATGAAAGTATGTAGGGATCCGCAAAAATAACCATCCTTAACATATTTGTCCCATATCCTTTTTCATGATCTGAAAGTATTCATGTATATTGGTTATATTCTCCTTCCCTACGTTTGGGTCAGACCTTCGCAGAAGTGATATTCATCCAGTTCATCGATAATTTTGTTTGGAAATATTTTCTCCATATTCAAGTACCTCTTTCCATATAGAAAACTCTATACTTTGGAAGATTTAAATATCCATAAACTTTCACTGGCTTTTAGCTCTATGAAAGTAAATTTCTGAGAGTTCTTTTGACTGACTATGCAGCACATGCCCATAGGTGGCCTTGCATAAACAGTCTACATAACAGACTTATTAGCCAAAAGATACTATTTTATTTAACTATGCAGACAATTCCCTTATGTGGCCCTGCATAATTCAACCCCCTAACGGGTTTTCCAAATAATGGTAACTTCATTCTTGGAAACTACTTCTTATAATGCCTTTTAGATCTTTTTCATATCATTCCTCATATTCAAATATTTTTAAGTCATAGATTACATATTTTCCCTCATACTTGAGTATGGTAATATGTTTTCAGATGAATTTTCAAGGAATTGAGTCAATTCAAATCCATTTTGGTCTAAGCTATTTTGACTGTAAACATTAGGCTTTTTTATGTCCGATGCGCATGACTTTAAACTTCCCACAAAAGAAAGGGGAACTCTAAATAAAATTCAAGTTCCCATCTCACTAAACATACATTTTTTGTATGATTTAGGTAACATTGAGAAATTAAAAGTTTCGAAGTTTGTAGTGTTATTTACATTAATCCTAGTAAAAATCAAACTATGCTTTCTAGGCCCAATGTCTTAGGTAAAATATACAGCATGTAGAAAAAGATAATACAGGTACAAATGAGTGAAGGTGAAGGTGTTTTTCATTGATGCACAAGAGTTAGAAGGACATCCCCAAACTGGAGTCGCTTCCCTTTATCAATAATTACCGGGGGCTTTCAATACAACTATTCATTTGATTTACGGCATCCTGAGCTTCATCAGAAACCCCTTGGAATTCATTCATTCAACTGGATACCATAAGAGACGCAGTGATACCAGCTCTTCTTGGAACAATTGTAAAAGAATGTTCTTGAGTGCGGTTTGAGAAATTTTTCTGCTGATCAAACAGTGACTCTGTTTCTGTCCAAGATACTTGGAAGATGGATACATGGATTTGAAAATAGAGCATTTGAAGTAAAGATCCATTTAGAGAGAGTACTCTTTTCAGATATTGATCTAATACCATGTTTGTCTTCTCTCCACTAACCGATAGTGGAAAACATTTCAGCCCATGGGTTTGCCATTTTCATATCTGCAAGGAAATGACATGGAGGAAGAATTTTAAAGTTCACACCATTGTTCTTGCTCCTAATGCACATCATAACCGAAATAAAGGAGTAGTAGTGCAGCTGCATTTCAGGTGTATAGTTCTTTTCATCTAGAACATTGACTCGTTGTAGATTACCATGACTATATAGAGGCAGGCAGATGCTCTGTGGGAAATTAAGATAATATTTCTTCAAGTACTTAGCCAAATCTGGGAGAGTGCTGTCACAGATATCATAGTAATCATCGCCAATGATGATAATCATGTCATCAATCCGCTTTCTAGCCAGTTCATCAGCCATTTTAATTCCCTTGGGAGCCATTGAATCTGCACAAAAGTTGATTAAATTAACTCTAAAATGGGTTTATTTTTCATAAAATTTGTGAAAGAATTCTAAAAAATGGCTAAGGTGTTAAGGCGCACAAGTTTAAAACTTGGCGCGCAAGTATGGATGTGCCGCGCATGTATTTTCCACGCAAGTATCAACGCGCAGGCCCAGATACCTTGATAGTAGTGTGACATCATGGAAAACACCGGAAAACAGAGCAACCTGTCGGGTTAAGGTGACCTGCGCAGTGAGAGCTCGAAGGTATGAAGTCCAGAAATCCAGATGCTTGTATGGAAGTGAGGCCCTCTATTAATAGGCGTGGCCAGGACCCTGCGCGCCGTACCCTATGAAATCAAGGGCGGTATCCCTGCACGTCATGCCTTGCATGCCCAAATATTATCTGTGCACCTACACCCAGTGCGGCCAGGCCCTGCGCGATGCGCACTTGCGTGCCGCCCTCTGCGCCATCAAGACTTGCGTGCCACCTTTCCTTTGGATGTCTTCGATTTCCTCAGAGTCAAATCCTCATTTCTCTCTAGATCCAACTCTGAGGGGGGAATTTTTTTGATGCTCCTTTCATCACAGAATATAAAGATTGGAAAATGGGAATATCTGAGCTCAAAGTGATTCAACCTTTGAAGAAAATATCAAAAATCGACAAAGGCATGAATAAAGGATCAAAACCACATGTTCCGCGCAAGTTTTATCATGGTCGCAGAAGTCCACTTTCACGACGCCTTATGGTCATGCAAGTGACTTGCGCGACCTAAGTGGTAACTGCCTGGGGTATTCTCCTGCCTATAAATAAACACTGTGGGCCCCCCATTTCGAGAGGATTTTTTCCATAAACTCAGATTTGAGCTCCCAGCGCCCTAGTCTCTTCTCAAAGCTTCTGAAACACTTCTAAGGCAATTTATTACCTAGAACGGAATATTTAAAGAGGGGGAGGAAGGCCTAAGTGTTGAAACTAGTCAACACTTGTGCGCTTGAGTGGCCAGTCCTTAAGGGAAAAGGACCACACTTGCGCGCCTCCTTACTCCTTCAATAGATCTTGCGTGCCCTTCTTCTGGAAGAACCTCAAGAGGATTCTAAAGGTGTTTATGCCGAGTTGCTCAAGTATTACCCTGCTGGTTAACCGTCATGCAAGTACACCATGTGTCGCGCAGGCATACCTGCATGACCAGGACTTACGCTCCCACGCAGTACTTGCGCGCCTGCCAGGACTTGCACGCCCTTTCCTTTTTGGGTGCCTTTTTTGACCATTTCACCCCTCTTAATCCATTACAAACTTCCTATTCAAGATTCAGTCCTCAAGAAACACTTCAAATCCATTTATGGAATGATTTCTTGATTTGAATTCCTTATCTGAAAGGAATTATGTGGAATATCTCTCAAAACCGAGTGATTTACACATCTTTATGTCACAAAAGAATGAGATTTTATTCATTCAACCTCATCCTTTAAGATGATAGAATCCTTAACCTGGGTCTCCTTTTTAGGAATAATCCCCAGCCATAAGACATCTAATATGGGCATCCTCTTAGGAGTAAGCCCCAGATCCCCTAACCTATGCATCCTTTTGAGGAGTAAGCCCCAGTCTCAAATATGGGCATCCTCTTAGGAGTAACCCCAATCATAATTCTTAACTTGGGAATCTTCCTTATGATTAAGCCCCAATTCTTAAAGTTCTCCAATCTAGGCATCCTTCTCAAGAGTAAGCCCCAGTCCCCTAATTTGGGCATCCTCCTAAGGAGTAAGCCCCATAACATAATCCTTGACCTGGGCCTCCTTTTCAGGAGTAAGCCCCAGTCTTAATATCTCTTAACCAGTCCTAATTTACCTTTGATCTGGGATTCCTTTTTAGGAGTAAAAACCAATCATAAGCCTTATCCTAATTTGGGCCTCCTTTTCAGGAGTAAGCCCCAAGTTAGAGTATTCAAAATCTCCATGAAGCACATATACCTTTATGGACCATGTTCCTGGATTTCTTCCCTAAAGTAAATCCTAACCTTCATTTATCTGGGCAGTCATACATACATAAGCCCCACATTATTTCTTATGATTGCATCTTTCATGGCACAATTGTCTAATTTTTAGCAATACCTCTTGTTTCTCACACCGAGCATGACTAACGTGAGCTTAGACTGTAAAAGTAATTGTGACATCCTTATTTGAGCCATCAATCCTAAACATCATACTCCCTTACTCGAACTACGAGGGTTATGATTCATTTTTCTAAACAAAGGATATGTAGGTAGCTCGTCTACGGGTTCGATCCCAACTCTAAAATAATCCATGTCCTTATGAATGACAATAAACTTCAAGTTCCCCACTTAGTGGCTTTAAAACCAGCATGGTAATCATAATGACCAAGAGACTTCTATATAAATTTGTCGAAGGGTACCATTGACCAGGAATCTCTAATAAATACAGTTGACTCTCTATCGATGAAGAACCTCGAATACATACAAAAGATTCTCTAAATTTATTAAATATTTAATCATTGATTGTCAGATCTAAAGGAAAGCTCATTTTATACTTGGTAATGTAATAAGGATACAAGAACATAACTTAAATCTATAAAGAGGGTCTCAGAGTAGAAAATTATTCCCCTCAAAAAGGTGTGATGAGTCCAACCCCCCATCCTCTCGACCAAAGAAAATTCCTAAGCCTCATCAGTCCAGAAACTAATGAGCACCTACCTTTGGAAAGTACGTCCGAATGGATGTGGAATCATTGGATGTTTCCGGTTCTAAGAACAACCCCGTTAGAAACCGATCGGAATGTTTGAACCTCCCATCAAGGCGGTCATCCCTAGATTCCGAGGGAAACAACAACCATTCAAGATGGGGTTTCAGTCGTGGAATATAGAATATTTATAAGATATTAGAAACAAAGTTTTTGTGGGTCAACATGAAAAGTAAGGTGGATGAGTCTGTTATAATATGATTAAATTTTCAGCATGTTATGTTAGATCATCAGCAATTGATAGCTATGTTATAGTCAGGACCTATTCATGTGTAGAAATGGGATAAGATAGTTATGGATTTTTTAATAGTTCTCCCACAAATGGTTCAGAGATATGATTCCATATGCATTCTTGTGGATCGGATCAGAAGGTTAGACTATTTCATCCACATTATTAAGACATATACAGTAGAATATAAATCCAAGATCTATATCTGAAAAGTTGAAAATTGACAAGGAATACCAATTTCAATCTTATCTAAAAGATATCTGAGGTTCACATCTCATCTTAGGAAATCTTTACAAAAATCCCTTGGGACTCAGATGATTATAAGTATGGAGTATCATCCTTGTATAGAAATCTAATATAAATAGATGATTCAAACATTAGATGAAATGTTTCGGGATGGTGTAGTGGATCTTCGTGTCTCAAGGAAAGATCACATTCCCTAGGTTGAGTTCTCTTACAACAAAAACTATCATGCCTCAATATATATGGATCCCTTTTAACAATTGTATTGGAATGATTGTCATTATCCAAATTTATGGGGGAAAAAAAGAGAGATAATTCACTAGTTGGTCAAATCCTTTTCAATGAAACAACAGAGAAGATTCACATGATCAAAAAACAAAATGATATAGGATAGAGTCATTATAAATCATATAAGGATCATCATCAACTACCATTTCCATTTAGAATGAGTGATCGTCTGTTCTTGTGGATCTCTCAAAGGATTGTACATCATTGTGTCTGTAACAGTACTTGTTATCCCATTATTTCATATTCGCTTTTTAGATTCAAGAATGGGTTAGTGAGGTGGAATATTCTTTGGCATTACCACAATGGTTCAGTGTAGTGCACATTCTGCATTACATTTCTCTGTTGAATAAGTATCAACCAGATCTTGAACATGTGATCAGATGGGATCACATTGATTTAGATCTAGATGGTTCCTTGATACATATCAAGGTGTATATTGTAGATATGAAAAATATGGTATTTTAAGGAAACAAGTATCTGTCTATTGCGGGGTTTTTTCCATAATGGTCAGATTCAGTAGGAGTCTTGGAAACGATAGAAGGAATTGAAAGAGTAATTTATAGAACATTTTGAGGGCATTGATGGATTTTTACATTCCAATTATTTAATAATCCATGGTTATGATAATGAGACACCCCATGATTTGGGTAAGTAACCCTATAATTATGTTTTTTATTACATAAACTGTTTGGATGATGTCTTGGGAGATTTTAGAGCACTATTGAAGGGGTTTGGGGGGGTTTTCTATAGTTTTATGATTTTGGAAAACAATGGGACACCTATAGGAAACAACATATTGTGAGACATGGGGAAAGGGAAGGTGCATTGGTAGCATATAGTTTTCTCAAACCATACATCCACACTAGTGAAATTATAAACATTTAAGAATGATCTTTTCAATTTAGATGTGGTGGATTTGGCATAGTTGGTTCAAGGTTTTGAGATGTGGAATGATTAAAATCCATGGATCATCCTTTACATAA
The DNA here is from genome assembly GCA_963277665.1 of Viscum album. Taxonomy (NCBI): domain Eukaryota; kingdom Viridiplantae; phylum Streptophyta; class Magnoliopsida; order Santalales; family Viscaceae; genus Viscum; species Viscum album. Next base: position 1,289,739,405 of record OY728129.1, read on the forward strand.
TGGCTAATGAATAGTTATAAAACAGTTTTCCTAACCATGTTACAAAATTGTATGTGGAAAAAAATACTTCCTTAAAAGTGTATCTTAATATTTTTCACCTAAAACTCACTTGGTTTTCCTCCAATGTGTCCATAACAAGGTATGTTTCTCTATCAAAGGTAAACAAGGTTCTCCCATTGATTCATGGGTGATCTAAAGGCTTTCCTATGTGATTAGAAGTTGATTCCTTCCGATAAGTGATCATTCTTGATCATTAATTACGGTTTCGTAAATCACCTTCACATAATCTCTCAGTTTCTAAGATATATTCATATTTTGGGTAGATATAAGGTTATGAATAACATATATGATTATACTTGGATTTTGTTTATGACAGTGGAAGGGATCTATGGAGGGTTTGTGAAGATTTAATATTTTTTTTGACATCTTTCGTTCTATTTATTATTTTCCCCAAAACACTCGAGGTAGGTTGATTCAGTCTTGAGTCCACTTTCTAAAACAGATTGGATTAGTTTCAAATTGATTTAATTCAAGGAAATTTATTGTTAAATCATGGTACAAAACATTTTATAAATTTTATTTAATGATGATTCATGTTTTTTTGGTGAAATTGAAGAGTTTTGGTATTTTTTTGTGCAATGTGCTTTAATAAATGAGTCCAAAATGACGGTTTTAATGTAAATTTAAGATACATTTAATGGGATCAGGATTTCAATTAAAAGTATATATAATTGATTTTGTTTTTTATTTAAATGGATTGATGGAAAAATATTTTCAATAAATGTTTTATTAATGAAAATTGTTTTGAAATGGTTTTTGGGAATACTTTTTTTGTATGTTCATATTGCATTTACAAGGATTGGTTGAAATAAGAACTTGTTCCTGATGGTAAAGGAGTAATGTAACATGGGAAATAAATACCATGGGATGACATGGTAGATCAATATGTGACTTACAATGTGAATGGAACTATCATGATGATGTATTCATGGGTGATGGTGAGGAAATGTGGAATGAAATTGTTATAAAAATGGAACTTGTGAAATGATTTTAAAGTGTTGTTTAGTTTCATTATTTTGAAAGGTAATTTTTTATAAAATTGGTTAAAAATGGAAGCTATTTATATTTTTAGTTATAACTATATTTATAATTTTTTTAATATAAATTTTCTTATATAAATGTTGTTAAATTTTATATCATAGTTGTGTGAGTAGGGAATTCAATGGGGAAACCATAATGAATTTTAGTAGTAACGCATACATTGCACTTTTGTGATTTTGATGATGTCATCAACAAAGATATAAGAAAAGGTAAAGTATCACACATCATTAGAACTATAACATTATACATAGATATTTAGGTGAAGTTAGATCATGGATCTTGTATTGCATTATAGGTATAGTTTTCCTTGATCTTCGTGGGTATTATATTTTTCCACTATGTACATTGATATTGTAGTCTTCCACTATAGAACTGTATATTATTATGAATTTAATAATCAAAATGTTTACTTTTTATGCATTTCATTCAGTAATAATATATAGTTTGTTTTGTTTTGTAATTTTGGGTTTTTGTTTGATTCATTAATGTAAAATCGTCCCCTACCATTTAATGAGACCCTTGGCATTTATCTCACACCTGATGTACCTTTGGGATGTCTATTATGGCCATGTACTAACTCTGACCCATCTCAAGAAAATTTTAAGAAGAGGGATGTTACATTAGATGAAATAATATAATTAGTGTGTTACAAATACATAAATTTTATTTTTAATAACTTGAAATGTTTTTTAAACTCCTTCAGAATCTTATGGGAAAAGAAAACATCACTTATGCATAAAAGAGGACCACCACCACCATGAAGTGAGGTTTTTTGTTTTTCATCACCATATTATATAGGGGTTAAAATTATGGCGTGAATGAATATATGATCTATATATTATATATTAATTATTCATTATATAAATTAAATTATTTACCTTCATATCCATTTCATTTTCTAGATATTGATAACGTCGCTCGTGTGTAGGTGTGGAATACAGAAATCTAAAAAGACATGTGATTAATTTTTAATTTCCACTATTCGAGGACAGTCATAATAAAAGATATATTGATAAAATATTGAATCAAAGCCCTATTAATAATTCTATAAAAGTAAAATATTAACTGATTAATTTTCCCCCTAATTATAAAATTTTAAAAACTATTAGAGTGTATGCATGAGAAACCATCATCACGAGGTGATATGGTTTTTTTCATGACTAATATAATTTTTTTAATCACTATTGAATGATTTAATATGATAATTATATCATATTTAATATTCTTTATAAAATATAACATAAGTTTATTAGTCCATGGATAATGAAATGATATTGTTTTGAAGTTATAAACTAAATTATACAAAAAAGACTAATGTGAACAAAATCATTTTATAAATAAATATAACATTTAAGAAAAGGAATTATGTGAGTTATGAAAATTAAATGAAAATTATAATTTGTTTAGAAATGTAAAATACTTATATATTTTTATTTATCATGTGATTAGAGATATGGGAAAATGATTTGGGACTCATTGTATGAGAATTTCTTTTAAAAATCATACTATAACAATTTCCACCCATATCATTATCACATAGGTTGATGATCAATAAAATGATTCAATAGCATTAATTAATGAGTTATGAATTAATTGTTTTATAATATTTTACTTATTTATTATTTTTTAAATTTATGATATTTTATCATTTTCCAAATATGTTATTTTGTATATTTATAAAATAGTGTGAAAGTATGCATATAATAAGCTAAAAAAATAGATGGATTTCAATATATCATGAAAATAATTATTTAAGAATCTTATATTATAGTTTAGTTTACATTTTTTAGCAATGTAATATAATATTTTTTGTTCTTTTGGGATTTTTTTAAAATATATTTCAGTGAAAAAATATTTCTATCCTTATTTTTATATGAAACATGAATATGTATCTGTATGTTTTTTAAAATAATAATTTATCAAATATTATGATTAAAATTCACGAATCTATGTGTTTTATGTATCCTATAGAATGTTGATATTATTATTGATGATGGGTGAGAATAATATATCTCTAAAATGAATTATGATGTTATTTGATTGTGTTAGGAATATAAATTGGAATCAAAAAATAGGTTATACCATTTTTACAAGTGATGTTAACCATGATATGAAGTTTATGGTATGAGGTACCAAAAATAACATTCCCTGCATTAAAGTTTGTATTCATGAATAAAATTTTATTTTATATGTTAAGATAATTATATTAGGTTTAAAGTACATTTTATTCTAATTTAATATATGAAAGACATGTTTTTTTTGGGAAAATGATTTCATGATTGCTCCTTTTATATAAAAAACAAATATGATTATCATTTTTCGTATATTAGTTATTAAATTTTTTAATAAAAAAAATTTCAAACTGTTATTTTTAGTTGAATAATTTTATTTTATATTATATCCTGATTTTTTATATAAATTATAAATTTATATTGTATTTTATGAATTTAAAATTGAAATAATGGGTTTATTTATTTTTGTATCACATAATAAAGAAACTCATCATCCCCTATGTTTAAATGATTTTTACATGGTCCATGGATTATTAATAACTATATGAAGGTCATCAATATATAGGGATTCAACATTATAGGAATGAATATGCTTTCAATTAAATGGGAGTTAAATTTTCATATCATTATTTTCGTAAAAATTGATATTGATTGAAGGTGATGACATTCCATTGCATGGGTATGATATTTAGGTTTTTTATTAATACTATTAAATTATAAATTTCGGAGAAATTTTAACTCCTAGAATGGGAATCCATTGGAAAAAATCATGTAACTCTGGGATATTAAATTTACGATGTTTTATATTGTGGGACCGAAAGAGTGGGACCCTAGTTGTGGTACCAAGAATTAAATTTTGATTGATTTTAAAATTTTGATTGAATATTGAATCCTAATAGAATTGAATGTTTTCAATTATTGCATAATAAATGATTCATTATTAGAAAATGGAAAATTCATTTTTCAAATTATGATTGGGGTTTTGAATTAGAGGGGGAATGTTTGATTAAAATCAAGGTAAATAATCACTTTGAATATGTATAGTTGGATTATTTTATGAATACTTTATGATATACTTTCAGTGGGAAATGTTTCAATTATGCTGTTAAAACAATTCTGAAGTGATTTATTGATAGTTTTTTGGTTTGAAAACTATTTTGTGGTCATGTGATGAGATTTAAACAAGAAATGTTCTAGAAGATAAAAATTTAGAAACTATTTATATATGGAACAACATTAACCCTAGGTGTCTAATTTTAGACTAGTATATGTAATTGGGTGGATGTTATCATAGCATATGTAGTTCAATGGATGATAACTGAATTGAAAGGGATTTGTTGAATAAATAAGATAAAAAAATCATATGTAATAGGTGAAATTATTGTTTTCATGTGTTATAATTATAAATTACTTATTATTGATATTATTCACCTAGGAGGTACTATATTTCAATCATATGAGGGATACATGAAAAAGGTTTGCATTCTAGTAACAATAAATAAGTATAAGGGGATATAGATGTAAGATAGTTCTTCTATGACTAGTCCATTAAAATTATATCCATTAAAAGATGATTTTGGGTGATTCAATTTATTGGAAGGGAATGTATATGAATATGAGTAAAATAATGAAATTTTATATTCTATATAATTAATTCCTGAATGATATAATTTTTACAAATATGACCAATTGAGGAAGTTTCTTTCATTAATTGAGTTGGTGTAATCTTCTTATAACAGGGGTGCATAAAATTACATACCTAGAGTTTGATAGGTAATGTAACTCAATTTTACTGGCAAGATTTTATGAAGATCGTATATAAAGGTAATATTATGAAAAAATATCTATTAGATCTAAATGTATAAATATAATTTAAATGATGTATATCTTGAGATTAAGGTAGTTGTAGAGGAGGAATAGATATCATCCATCCCCGTGGAGGGCTTCCCCATATTTTTTTCATTCCAAAAGGATTCTCTACTGGTATTGTATCTACTATTCATGAAATGTGTCACCATAGAGTACCTTCAATGTTTTCCTATGAAGAAAGGGTTATGTAGGATGAAAAATGGTTATTTTTTCCTTCTAACTCATTTTTTATCACTATATTTAAAATATGTAACATGTTCCGCTATTGAGTAGGATTGACATTCAAAGAATCTAATTCCTATTTATTCTTACTTTTTTTGTTTATGTCACTTATTTTTTTCTTACTTATCCATTTTCTAAAATATATGTTCATGTTTAAGGCCATGTGGTGACCAAATCCACAAGAAGGATGGATTTTTGAAATGGTTTGGTTTCATGGAATTTATAGATCTAGATAATGAACATTGGGTGCTTCATCGACTTATCGTATTTAAATTTTGATAAACAATATTTTTTGGATGAACCTATGCTGTATGAATCAATTGGATATTATTTGGTTATAAAATTTTCACTCAACTTCCATAAATATGAGATGTTCTGAAGAATGTTTTCCTGATATACTTTTACGTTGTAAATTATTGTAATTTTTTATTTTTATTCTTATATTTAATACAAATCACACTATATTTTTAGGAATATTACCATTCATGTGCTAAAATCACTCATTTCATAGAGAAATATTTTTAATTATTAGCCATTATATTAATGTATTTTACTAACATTCTCATTCATGTTGTGATATCCATTATGTATGTTATGTAGAATTATCAAAAGAATCAATCTAAAGGTTTAGTTCTACATTATTATAGAGTATTTTCAATCATATTTTATTTCATAACAAACCATTGGAGGATTCACAATTTATATACTAGAGGGATGATTAGTGACATGATTCATTATTCCATATATGATCTACTAATTTCTATGTAGAATTTACTTATTTTAAATTCCATTATTTAGTTCTCATGTGAGATAATGAATTAGATGAAAATTGTCTAGGTGATTCTTAATAGTAGTTGATAAATAACACACTATCTGTTAAGGAGTGTTCTATAATAGTTACTAAATAAGGGATTCTCAATTATCAATTCCTAGTTTTTTTAGATATGTTAATTATCTATAAAATAGATTAATAGTGAGACATGATCAATTAAGAAACATTATGAGTTACATTGTGTGGTAGAAAAAAATATTAGCGTGAAAACTATAGACCCTAAAAGATTTCATCTATGTAATTACGTATTTTTTTTTTCAAAAAATAATTTTATTTTAATTTCATTAATCTTATTTAATAGATTTTATTTAATTCATTTTATAATTTATACGATTTTAATTTTAAATATTTTAGTTTAATTTGACATCATAAACATACAAAATACAACCAATAATTTTTATTCATTTTTAAAATTAATTAAAGAATAGATCAAAGTATTAGTGGTTGAATGTATGATTTATTAAAATATTAAAATATTAGAAATAACACTATTTTGAATTCAATAATAAAATAAGAAAAATATATTATTGAAACATCAATTCAACTCGTCGACATAGATCCTTTTGGAGAGGGAAGTACACATTAATTAAAATGTTTAAATTATTTATTAAAAAAGGATAATATAATTGTATAAAAAAAATCTAGAAATGGAGTTTTAATCATAACATCAATTGAGAGAAAAAATATTATTTCTAGTAAATAAATTATGGTTGTGGGTTTTGTTATTTATATGATGATGTCATTTTTTGGATAACAAATTTTAAGTCTTAAGGAAATTGTTTAATCTCTCTCTTTTAGTTTTTAGATATTGAAATCAATTATATATCCATGTATTTTAAAAAAATTATTTATATTATAGAGGGAATATCTCATAAAAACTGATTGATTATTTTCCTTTAATCAATAAAGAAAAAGAATATACATCAAGCAACCTTTGATATGCGGAGAATTAATAAAATGTCATGATAAATGATTTAATGAAGGGTGATGATGAAAATGTTGTTATAATTTCTTTAAATACTACCTACTCTAATTGAAAATTAGATTCTCCTACTTTTTAATGGAATGATATGGATGCATGGTTTTCTTCTTTAGATATTGTATCTTATAGAAAGACTAATCGAGATAAAATTCATTTTCATGAGAAGATAGTTGATTGAAAATCCAATCTTCCTCTTGAAACAAAATAATTATTATGGGATTATCATGAAAATAAATATCTATAATATGGAATAATTTCGGGAGATTTGTTTACACAAAACTCATTATATTTTATCTTTATCCAAATAATCGGGGGTTATTTTTGAAACACAAAAATCCTCTAAATATTATCATCTGGAAAGGGGGATTGTGTATAGTAGTTATCACTAGAAAAAAATAAGAAAAAAACCAAGAAGGTGAATTTGAAAAAATTAAATAACATAATATATAATTTGTTTTGAATCATGTTGTTAATATATGGAAGGCATGAAACCCACCTCACCATACATTTATAATGAGAATAGAAAAACATTAGCTATCAAAAAATCATAAATAGATAAAACTAGAAATAAAAAACTAAATAAACCATCTGATGATAGCATGCATAAATCACTATGATTTAAAATGAACTGATGCTGATAATGTGAAATATACTACTTTCTTGTATCACTCCCCCACACACAATGAATAATAATCCAAAAAACATGTATGAATCAAACTAGGAAAATACTAACATAACCATTCTAGTGATAAATGTACCTTATCAAACCCCTCCATAATAATAACTGATCATTGATTTTATAGAGTCCCTATTTGAGAATATATTACATTATATATCCACCAAAAAATCATTTAATATTTAATAAATGAATTTCAAATATATTTATCAATTAACTATATACGTTATAGATAAATCTCTTTCTTAGTATGATTCAGTCGATGAGAATTCATAATATCTCTTGTTGTCATAGTGATGGTGATACTAGGGAACTGATAATGGGTATAATTTATTATTAATATTCATAGTATGGGAATTCATTGAGTTCAAATTAACAGGAAAAATCACATATTGAAATCGATCAATGATATCATCTTCTACATATAAAAAAACAATATTTTACATCATTACAAGACACCCATGACTCAAATATATCTAGTGAGGATACAATATATATTAATTATTAAGTAGTCATATATTTTATATATTGTATATATAGAATGTTTATTGAATTAGTTGACTTTTTTTAGAGGAATAAAATCACTAATTCAATCCACGTCATGTGAAATCACCGAATGAAGAATAATAACTCCTCAACCATTTCATTCCAACCGACAATATTAAAACATAGATAAAACATAGGGAATGTAAAAATTAGAATCATTACAATACATAATGATCCACAAAAGAATCATATTGTTATTGTATCATTGAAAATATGAACATGTAAAAAAAATGTACATAATTGAACAAAATATAATCTTAATCTGTTTTTCATAACCATAACCCTAATTATATATATCATAAATAAGACCATTCATCATAACATAGAGAATGTAAACATAAGAAAGTGTGAGTTCATAAGATTGGTAAAGGTATAAAATGGATATATCAACTTAACCTATGAATAAAGCTATGAAAACATTTGAATACCTTTTAAAACCGTTAAAATACATTTCATAGATCATAAAAACGATTCATGGAATAAATATTTGTAGTTTATAAGACATGAATCATAAAATAAATATTTCATCTAACCCAAGATAGGGGAACATTGGCATAATACACAAATATGTGGAATACATTGAAGAATAAAAAATCTTATTTCAAGTCTACCCACCAAGTCATTCATAATATACTAAGCTTACTAGAACCATTATTGTACCTATATGAGGATTGATATAACCCCCCACATACCATCTTTTGGGTTAGTGATAACCTCCCATGAACCATTTTGGGAATGAGATAACCACATGTGTAACTTTTGATATCATAGAATATTAATCGTTACACAATGTATTTATAGCAACCCAGGCTTAATAGAAATGTATATTACATCATTTTAGATTAATATTATTGACATTGGAAAAATTCATGTTGGAGGACCATAATAGTTTAGACTCTTTAGAAATTTAAAAACAAGAACATATATCCTAGTGAAAGATCATCAATATCTCCCATAAAGGACTCCTCCTCTAGTAATCCATCATAAAACCTATCGTTATAACCTAGGGAAAGGAAACATAAGAAAGGGGTGATCTTAAATGATCGTTAAGCATAAATGGGGGAGATATAGAAGCATAATTATGGGCAAAAGGGTATGAGAGCATGATCACAAAAATAGAAGATCATAGGCTCTATACGAAATATCATATACATGAATCTTGGCATAAAGCATAGGTGTTAATAAGATATAAATCATAAGGAAATACATATTATAATCCATTAAATCATAACAAAAGAATAAATCAGGGAATTGTGGTAGACACAAAACATATTACATGATTTCCATTATAGCCAAGGAATTTATGCTAATACAATCTTGTTAGTATTGGTTTTCCTCCATATCCATCTTAGTAGTATGAGTTCAATCCTCATACCATATTGGTTGACATGGTTCACCCCAATGACCATATTAGTTGTAAAGGATCATTCCCAAGACCATATTAGTCTATCTAATGAGATATATATCTTTACCCAACGAATTGGAGGGAGATATAGGTCTCACCCATCTCATAGTGAAATCATACATAAATATTCCACAAGATCATAAATAATCATATAACATCCCATGAAATGAAATGGATATTATAAACATGTAATCATATCATAACTTTTGGAAAATGATATTAGCGTCATAATCATTTCATCAAAATAATAACCATTGAAATAAAAATGTATTTCATAAACATATAACCCTTGATAGATAAATGGGATTCATAGAATAATCCATTAATATAACGAATATGAATAGAAAATTTATATCAGTAACTATAAGGGCATGAGTAACATTAACAGATTTCATCCAAGATGAAAAATCATTTGGAATTATCGTTCAAATAACTTCCTTGAGGAAAATATCATTTCTTCCTTCAAAATGATATTTAATTCATAAAACCATTGGAAAATAAATTTCATATAAAATAAAAATAAAAACCATAATGAATAATTGAAATCATTTTGAAAACCTTTTTTTTCTTGAAAACAAGTAAAATAAGTTTCAAAACAATTTAAAAACCAATTCATTTGAAAAACCTTGAAAACTAATAAAGACAACCTTAAAAATGACTTCAAAACCAATACATTGAAAATAATTTTAAATCATATAAATAATGATTGAAAATTATTTGAAGACCATTTCCTTGAAAACTTTTAAAATGAGCATGAAAACAATTTAAAACCATTTTTATTGAATACGTATAACATAATCTTAAAAACATTTTAAAAACAAAATTTCTTGATTACTTATAAAAAATATTGAAAAAATTTTGTAATCCATTTTTCATGAAAAATAATATTTAAAAAAATTCATAAAAATTATCCCTTTAAACAATCAATATAATCTTCATGTAAATGATGGCTGGAAAAAACATACATGTCATATGAAGTAAAATGATTATTCATTTTTCACGGTAAAAAGGATAGAAAAATTCCTTCATTAAAATGAGATATGAAGATTTCATTGATAATTAGTAAAATAAAAAAGTATAAAAATGTATTTAAAGGATACTAGGTTATTAGTATAATATTCATGGAAACACTTTTTAGAATACATGATTTTTAAAAGTATAGATTTTAGACCAAAGTTATGGTAATGTTAGGATTTCATAAAAACAATTTATTAATTATCCCATGAACCAAAAAGTAGACAAATTTACCCATACACGAATAAATCTTGAATAATCAGAGAAAAAAATACATATGTGTTTTGAGATATGGAACGTAATAATTCATCAAAGGGAGAATAAAAAACAACAATATCGAAAAGTGTTGAGATTGTCTCAATAAACTCTTACAACATGGTAACATGGGATCATACTTTCCATGTAAAAAATGAAATTAGATTCAGATGAAAGTATCATTAAAATAATTATATTCATTATAGAACATGTAAAATGGATTTATATGCACCTCATAAAATATTTTAGGTGCATAACAAAACCTGAGTCTCAAAAAGGCAAATTGAGACAAAACATTTTTACCGATTTGGTAACTTTTAAAATGTAAACCCCATGAATGAAAGTTCATAAAAATTATATGTTAATACCCAAAAATTTATTTATTATATACATAGAATAAAATCATGTAATGTACTTACACCACACAAAAGGAATGATTAGAGAATATAATATGTATCTTATTGGAATAAAAAGTGAGATGAAATCCCCTTACCTTGTGTCTTGAATCACGTCGTACTTGTTCAAAACACCTAAATAATAATTTTTAATTTAGTATAAATACTTTAATTACACATATTAGAATATATAATAACATATATTATTTTATTTTTACTGTATATTACTTGATTGTTAACCATCCTCTGTTATTTGTTTTACTTTGGGTAATATTCCCTTTATTTTTCATATGTGTCCCAATTTGATATATTGTGGATCCTTTTATATATATTATTATTAAATAATTTAAAAAATGATATAAATATCAACTATATGTATATTTTTTATATTATAATAGTCTATATAATATATAATTATGAATAGGAATACATTGTTCATGGAGATGGTAGGCTGTACTTACGCATGAACGCTATTTCTGTTTAATTGTCGTATGGAGAGAAAGAATGTAAAAGACATATAAGTGTGTGTATATATATATATATATCATTAATATATTTTCTTTATTATATAATATATATTCACTTAAACCATCGTTAATACAATCCATTTAGTGAAGGATTGAATCATATCACTCTGAGTGGGAGGTAATCCACACTTCCTCAAAAGAAATTATTATATTTACATAAGATGGATATCATAAAGGTAAATAACTAATAAAAATTTTAGAAGTATAAAGAAATTGTAGATATAATATATATAAAAAATATAAACATATTTTCTCTCACAATTTTTACCATGATATTTGGTTAAGGAAAAGGAAAAATAATCATTTTTTGCATAAGTAGTTCGACGTACACAGAAACAATATTTTTGTTACCCATTAGATGGTGGTGTGTCTATGTTTAGGTAAAATAATTTATATAAATAATAATATTTTATTTATTATAATAATATTGTTAAAAAATCATTGAATAAATATATTTTAAGGGGTGGAGAAGGAAAATAAAACAAAGCATTTGAGAGAAGACATTACCTCTTAATAGGTTATCTCCTTTTGGTTTAGGCCAAAAGGATTCGTGGGATTTAATTATGCCCAAGGTAAGTCTTATATATTTATGGGTGGATATATGGGAAGTGTATTGGGAAGGTATTGATCGAACTTATGTGGTTTTAGTAGTGTGAGGTAGTCGGATAGTTAGAGGATTTTATAGGGAAGGAAAATGACTCACTTGGAATATTAAGAAACATGTTAGGTGTACAAAGGTTCTTACCTAAAAAAATACATACCAATCCAAAAAACAAAATACTAGAAATAATAAGGCCAAACTATTTACATACAATGGGTTTTATATAAGTGGTAGATCATTTGGTCCATTAATTTTATTATTTAGTCCCTAATTAATCTTAGTTTTTCTTTAATGGTTGTGATTTATTTTAATCACTATTTATATTCATTTTGGACCAAAATTAACATTCTATTTTTAGGATCTAAATTTTTTAATGAATAATATATTTTATGTCATATTTTCAAAATTAAAATCAATGAATCAGAAAAATTAGGATTAATGTTAATCCCACAGATGGGACGAAATAACTTGTTTTAAAGTAGAAAATTCTCAAACGTTTGTGATGATTTTATATTCAATTTCATAGTGAAATTCATTCTAGTGAATTAAATTTTATTAATAGATGTAATATTTATCTAATTTGACCTTAATACAAATTTATAGCATTAGTACTGTTAATAATCAATTAAAAAATATGGTAGTTTTTTAAATAAAATTAGTATTATTCTCAATTCATACAAAGGTTGTTATTCATGAAAATCAATGAAATTAACCCTAAGAAAATTTTGATGGAATTAAGTTAAAAACTGATGTTTATTTATTCAAATTAAATTATTAAATGTGTCTAAAATTAATTTTACTATTATAAGTGATTAATTCAAGAAAACAGTATTTTTTACATAAGAGGACTTTAGTGATAATCATATCTTTCATTATCAATATGATTTTTATATAATTGAATTAAGAAAAGATATTGTAAATATATTAATATGTATTCCAATAAATATGTTTAACGGAAACCTTAAAATATTATATTTTAAAAAATTATATAAAAAACATTTTCTAGAAACTCAGTGTTGTCTGCATCTTATGTTATGGTAGTGTTGCGTCAAACGTACACCAAGCCATACACCAAGTCGTTGTTTATTGAAATGTATCCCAATTCAGTTGAATTGGATATGAATGATTTATTTACTTCATTTATAGATCTAAATGAAAATTTAATTTACTACTATAATACATCTTTATAACCATAATAACATTTCATTCTTTATTCCATTAGTTTTCATATCTAGTAATAATTTATTGGTAAAAAATTAAATTAAATTATACTGTGTAAATGATATAATTTTAAATATTTTTTAATAAAATTCATAACATATAATTTAACATCATAGTATAAACTTATTATATTAAATAGTCATATCCAAATAATATATTATTTTTTGGTAAACCTGGGTCTTGCATGTCACACAAGTGATCAAAAAACTTGTTATTGTGTATAATGAAAGATAACCATGATGTTCCATATATAGAAGACCATAGTATATATTTTGTGTAGGTCATGATTAACATGGTGTTTTTAATAACACAATCCAAACATTGTTCATCAATATAAAATGAAAAGTATTCGGTGTTTCATGGAATGAAAAATATTAAAAAGGTTAAATTAAATTCAAAAAAAATCACAAAATCATAGGGATTTACATTCTATCACCCTTCAAATGAATTTCACCATTAAAATGTGTTTGGGTTATCAATGGTTTAATACATGAATGTTCAAATCATAAAAACCCACATCTTAAAAATCAAAACATAACACATCCTTAAAAAATGTATGTTTGAACCATAACGGTTACCCAAAGTAACATTAATCTAGGATTCCACATAGGAGAACATAGGTTGAGAGTGATGATTGCACATGGTGGAAAAGGGTAAATATTTTTATGGAGTGATGAGGTCATCATTCACAAAAAATTGAATGATAAAAGAAAATATGAGGGCCTCAAAGTCATAAAATTGCAATTATTTAAAAGGACCCCAGTTCAATATAAACTAAGGTATTAGAACAATAAATTTTACTTTTTGATTATTATACTATCATTTAATAATTTTATTATTGTCTATGAATACAACTGAATTTTCATTCATTGGTTGTCATTTTATCAATTTTCAATTCATCTATTACTTTTGGAAATGGATGTCAATAAATTAACATTGACTCCTAAAGCACTAAAATAAAATTTTAGCAAATATTGAGGACCATATGATAATGAAAAGTATAACTATTTACATATAACAATTCAAAAAATTCAATATGGTTAGTACATTAATGTTTAAAAGTTAAAAAGTAAAAATACCAGTTCACCGTAAATAAATATTCATCAAAAACAAATATACATAAACCAAGACATTGTGTAGGATAGTGGTTGGTGTGAAACCTTTATCATCTTTCATTAATTGATTCAAATCTCCTGGCCTTTCCAGAATTGATTGTTTGTCACCCGACATACACAATTTCCTATTATAAAACCACACTAATATAATTTTCAAAATAAATATGATGTACATCATTGGAATATGGATATTCACTAAAGAACATTTTATTCATGGTTTTTAATTAATACTCAAAACATAAATACATCGGATGATTTTTAAATTAAATTTTTCAAGACTGGTTTACTTATAAACATTCCAAAAGATGGAAATAAAAATCATTAGAATGAAATTCATGAAATCATATTAACATTGATTCCCCATATTTCACAAAGTAACTGTTGGTTAACTAATTCCTAACATTATAATACACCCATCATATATTCTTTTGAAACATCCTAACAACCTAAATTACCATAAATAATTTTGGAATATATGATAAATTACTTATACTGATGATTACCTGATATATTAACAAAATCCATGACGTAGTAAACTTTATCCTTAATATCAAAAACTTCATGTCAACAAGTACTAAATTAGTTCGAAGGTAATCACCACCATCCACATTACTTCTTATAAACATCATTATCTTAACATTATGAACATATTAAGGGTTACCTTCCCTCAGTAAAAATATCACCCTGTCATTAAATCACTCCACCAGTCCATTAGGAACATTGAACATAATCTTGTTAATAATGAGTGAAAATCACTAGTATAACAACCCTTGTATATGTTTAAACATTTATATAACATAATTTTTTAATACAAGTAAATATAAACATTAATTATTCCACTTAATCCTTATCCCATAAACAATGATACCTCATCCTTTTACATAATACCTCATTCCATTTTTCATTTCACTTGTAGTCTTATCATTATCAACAATGTAACCATTACTTGAACCACCTTGTTGATCGTCATTAAGAGTTTTCATATTGGGACATTCTATTTCATAATTACCATTTACTCTTAATTTAATACACATAACCATTAATGATGTCTTATGGAAGAAATATTCCCATCCATTTCGTTAATTTAACTCTTCATTTTCCCTTGAAGTCACTCGATTTGTGTTCTTATTTTACGCAATCAAAACATTTCTTGTTACTTTTAGACATTTACTTAGGTTATGATTTTCACAGTATTGGCATAATAGAAAATGAATATTTTTTCCCTCATAGTATATATTTCCTAAAATATTGTTGAACTCATTCTTTCACTTCCTTGGTGAGTCTACGAGTTAGTTAAAGTACTTATTGTTAATAATGTTCCATGGAAACTAATAATGCATGATAAAAACATCTTCCACTCCATTGATCATACCGCATTCCTTCTCATAAAAATATTGTCCAACAAATTCAATATTGATTCAGTTCCATTCGGTTATCCCCATTGACTAAAATGAGGATAATAGTGTGAGCATTACATATCATAGTATAAAACAATATAGTTGTGATAACAAATAATTTTCATATTTTTAAATCACGACACCATCCATAATTTTTGACATCCTAGGTTCATTGTAGGATATTCATATACAACTCCTATCTAAATCCTTCATGATTGTTCATAAATATTTTGTGAATTTCCACAGCATATCCCCTGGGAGTTTCAAACAAGATATGAATAAAAGATCATTTTAGTGTATATGATTACCCCATGTTAGGCCCAAAACATATTTTAGTGTTGTTACCCCAAGGTAAATCATTTCCAGATCCACATCTATTTGTTGTATCAAGAAATGGATGTGTTTCTAGGTAACCACTATCACTACCATTTACCAAAATTCTAAGAATTTTTCCAAATGTTGACTCATCCTTTAACTTATCCTTATAGACATCCCAATACACATCCATTGAACTATTTCTTGGGATCTCACTAATGTTTTATAATATGAGTTTCAAAAATATGTCTGAACATTTCATTTTTTACTAACTATAGCTACCTAGACATAACTTTCATGGATATTACATATGTTTATATTAATATTCTGTAAATTACAAAAATGCATGCCTAAGGGCCATAATATTTTAGTGTCTTTTGAAACATGGAAACAAAATCTTATCTCCAAGTTAAATATCTTCAACATCTCCAATAATGATCCCCACCTCTAGTATTCTTATATTAAACCATTCATAATAACATATAGAAATGAAAAATAAGAAAAGGGTGAGATCAAATGCTCATTAAGGGTAAATGAGGGAGATGTTTAATCATAATTATGATCATATAGGTATTATAACATGATCAATAATGTATAATATCGTACTATACATATCAAAGATCATATACATGAATCATGACATAAAGAATGGTAGTTTATAAGACATGAACCAAAATGGAATGAATAATATATTCCATGAAATCATAACATTGGAATAAACCATAGAATTATGGTAGAAAGATAAGTATATAATATGATTTTCATTGTAGACAAAGCATCACTTCCATGACCATCATGGTAGTATTGGTTCACTACCCATACCATCTTGATAGTCGCGGTTCACTCCCATTGCCATCTTAGTACCATGATTTCACTACTCATACAATCATGGTAGTCATGGTTTTCTCCCATGTCCATCTTAGTAGTCAAGGTTCAATCCCAAGGCCATATTAGTCTATCTCATGAGATATAAATATTTACCCACTGCATGCAAGGGAGATATAGGTTTTACCTGTATCTTAAGGAAGTCAGACAGACTTCTTCAAAAAGATCATAACTAATGATATAGTAACCCATAAAATGAAATGGGTATTACAAGAATTCAATCTTATAATAACTTATGGAAAATGATATAGGGATCATAATCATATCATCAAAATTATATCCCGTGAAAGGGAAACACATTTAATAAACATATATTCCATGAAAAGAATTTGGTTTTATAAAGTCCATGACATTAATCATAATCTATTTATATAATTAATATGAATAGATCAATCTAATAATTTCCTAGAAGGGCATGAGTAACAATAATGGATGTCATATTTGATAAAAATTACTCTATAATATTTTTCGAAAAGGCTCTTTATGGAAAATATCATTTCTTCTTCGAATTTTTTTAATAGATAAAACCCTTTAAAAACATTTTCACCGACAATACCATGATAACATTTAAATAAGACTTGAAATAATTTTGAAACCCATTTATTCATGAAAAAATAAAAAAGATTCAAAAAATTTAGAAACCTTTTTATTTATCAATAATTTTGAATATTATAATTAAATTTCAGAAAAAAAATCAAAAAAACCATTTGAAAATTCATTGAAAACATATAAATAATGCTTCAAAACATTCTAAAAAAATTTAATTGTAAACAAAAATATTAATCTTGAAAAAAAATTAACACAATATTTCTTGAAAACATATAAATGATGATAGAAAATATTTTGGAAGCAATTTTTCCTAAAAATAAATTAAAAACATTTTTAAAAATTAACCCTTGATAAATGTAAAGGAAGAATCATATAAATGAAAGATGGTAAAACCATAAATATCAATGGAGGTAAAAATAATATTTATTTTTTCATGATAAAATGTTTAGAAAAATTTCTTGATAAAAAATTTATCAGAATATTTCATTTATAATCGGTAAAATACAAAAAGTGTAAAAATTTCTTTTAAGGAGAATAGGAGATTATTAGAATATTCTTGGAAACACTTTTTAGAAAACATTGTTTTGAAGAAACATAGATTCCAAATCAAAGAGTGGGTAATGTCAGTATTTATTAAGATCTTGTTCTTAACTATCTTATGTAACAAATACAATAAAACTTTACCACTATATAAATATATCAAGAATAAATAGAGAAGAAGAAAATTCATGAATTTCTTTAGAGATGTAACATAATACTGAATCAGAGGAATCATAAATGAAAAAAATATTGAAAAGTGATGAGATTGTCTCAATAAAATTATATAGCATGGATAAATGGGATAATACTCTCCATGTAATAAAATTAAATCACATGAAACATAAAACATCATTAAAAGAAGGATATTTATTAATGAAAATCTACAATAAAACAATATACACCTCCAAAAAGAGTGTAGCTACGTTACAAAACACGGGTCTGGAAGAAGGAAAATTGAGAAACACAATTTTACTTATTTGGAGACATTTAATTCCATATTATTAGGTATAAGATACATATAATACAATTTTGTGTAGTACTTAAATAGAAAAAAAAGAAAGGGTGGTGAACATAGCATGTATCTCATTGGAATAAAAAGTGAGATGATATCCCCTTACCTTGTGTCTTGACTCTAAACATACTCATTAAAAGCACCTATATAATAAATATAAATTTATTATAAATATTTTACAGAACCATATTCATATATCTAATACCATAAACGGAGTTATTATGACCTAATATTTCCCTTCTTGTTTACCATCCAATGTTAATGTTTCACTTCGAGTAATATTCTTTTTGTTTTACTTATATGTATTAATGTGTAATATTTTTTGTCCCTATACATCTATAATGATTCAAGAATGTAAAAAATGATACAAAAATAATTTATATAAATTTTAGGTGTAATATAATAATGTATATATTATATAATTTTGAAACAGAATACATCGTTCATGGAGACGATTGGTTGTATGTATCCATGAACATTATTTCCATTTAATTGTCATGTTTAGAGAAATATGGTAAAACACATATATTTATATATATTTATCATTAATAAATAATCATTATTTTATCATATATATTCACTAATTCCATCCTTATACAATCAATGTAGTGTATGAATGAATCATATTACATTGAGGGGTAGGTAGTCCACATTTCCTCAAACAAAATTATATTCACTACATAAGATGGAATTCATAAAAGAATATTAAAAATAAATATTAAATAAGCCTAAAAAAATTATAAATAATAAATATATATCATTTATAAATAGGGTGTCTAACATAATGTCCACCATGAATTATGGAAATTGAAAAAATGGATAATCATTGTTTTGTGAGGCAATTGTTCATCATACAAAGAAACAATATGTTTATTACACATTAGATGGAGGTATGTGTATGTGTAGGTAAAAACATCTAAATAATACATACTAGTATATTTAGGATACCATTTTTGTTATATAATCATATAATAATGATATTTTGAGTGGGTGGATAAGGAAAATAGAATAAAGGACTTGAGAGAAGATGTTACATCTTAATCAGGTAACTCATTTTGGTTTGATCCAAAACGATTCTGTGGATTGATTTACACCCAAAGAAGGATTGTAATAGAAATTGAGGATTTATGTGATGTGCAATGCGATGGTCTTGGCCGAACATAAGAGTTTTGAGAAGAGTGAGGAAGTGGGAGTGTTGATGGATTTTTGTTGGGAAGGAAAATGACTCACTTGGAATTACTAGAAAGCAGTTAGGTGTACTCATGTTCTTGAAAATAATGGAAATACCAAATAAAATCAATAATTGATGTTTCTTGACCTAACTATATAAAAAATGGATTTTTGAACATTTTATTGATCATTTGGGCTCTTAATTTTAAGGTTTAGTCCATAATTAATCTAAATTTGTCCTTAATCATTATTTATTTAATTTAAAAAACATTTACTTATCATTTTGGTCAAAAATTTACATGGACTTATTATAATATTAATATTATAATTAATAAATGTTTTTATATAATTTATTAAAAATTATAATAACAATAGTAAAAAAATAAAGATTAATGACAATCACATAGGTGTGACAAAATAATGGGCTCTAAAGTAGAAAAATGATCAAAAGTCTCTTAAGATTTTATATTAAATCTCAATGTGAATTTAATTATAGTGAACTAAATTGTATTTATATATTTAATATTTATCTAATGTGACCTCAAAACAAATTTATAATATCAATTAACAATAATAAATTATTGTACAAAAAGGCAGTCTGTAACTAAAAACACTATTTTTCCCTACTCATCAAAAAATGATGTTTCTCAAAAAAAACCTAAAAATCCACCGTAAACTAATTTTGAAATTATGATTAAAAAATTAAGTTTATTTCACTAAAATCAATTTATAAATTTTTTTCTATATTAATTTTATTATTAATAGTGACTCAATCAAGATAACTTAATTTTTAGCATAAAAATACTTTCCCGAAAATCATATCGTTCATTATCAATATGTTTTTTTATGTATAAAAAATATAAAAAATATATTAAAATTAGTTATTAATATTACTATAAATATTTATATTATAATGGATCATACCCCTCTGATCCATTCCTTTGTGAAAATATGGTGTTTGTGGTGTTCTGGGAGATCAAGGTGACTTATCCCCAACACATTTCCAATTTTCCAGTTCTTTGAATAGTGCATCGATAAAATTCTCTAAATAGTGCAATTGTAACCTTAGGTGAACTATGAAACATCAACCTTAGGTTTACAGTGTCATCGGTAACCTTCTGTGAACAATGCAATGGTAACCTTAGCAGAATAGTGCAACGACAACCTTAGGTGAACAGTGTCGTTGGTAACCTTTTTTGAATAGTGAAATGGTAACCTTAGGTGAACTGTTCCATCGTTGAGACCAATGTGAACATTGACATTGGTGAGACTGATGTGAATAGTTCCATCGGTGAGACCGAGGTGAACAGTTCCATCCATGAGACTTATGTGAACAGTTCCATCAGTGAGACCGATGTGAACAGTACCATCAGATCAGTGAGGTTCTAATAGTGACCACCTTACTTTTCCAAATTTTGAGTTCATGAATAGTATTCCCAGAATGGTCAGGTTCCAATGGTGACCTCATTCGTTTTCCAAATTTTGAGTTCATGAGCAGTGTTTCCAGAATAGTGAGGTCCATGAACAGTGTTTCCCTAACGGTGAGGTTGAAACGTGGACCTCTTTCCTTTTCCAAATTTTGAGTTCATGAACAATGTTTCCCAAATGATGAGAATCCAATGGTGAGGTTCATGAATAGTGTTTAATGAACGGTGAGGCTCATTAATAGTGTTTAAAGAACTGTGAGGTTCCAATGGTGAGGTTCATGAACATGGTTTTTCATTTTCCAAATTTCATGTCTGTGAATAGTGTTTCCAGCTTCCTACAGTTTCGCCCCATTAACGTTTCCTTTGATGTAAAATTCATTTAAAGCCTTTTTAAGGACTCTAAGGCTGTTTCAAAGGTAATGACTCCTATATTAATTTTCCTACGGCTCGAGATGATTTTACTCGGTCAAAAAGAATGGTTTAATGAGATATACTTTTAATGGAAAATCAAGCATATCTTAGACTGCTGCTCTATTAAATCTTCTAAAGGGGACGAGATATCTTTCTCCCTAGTTATTACCTGTTTTCACGGCTGTGATATGCTCGAACCTTTCATTCATTCCAATAAGAGTTTCACAATCAGGCTTTCCTCCTATGATGGGTTCTTCTCTGTTTTGATGCAACCAAGCAATATCGATTAATCTTCAATATAAGGTATGATCTATCTTCATTATTTTCGGGTTCATCTCCATCTTTCTCCTTTCCCTTTTTAGGGAATTTCACTCCCCTTGTTCCTAATGTGTTCTTGTTGGGTGTTGACCAATGTGGTGGTGTGTTTGCAACATAGGGTGGATATAGTTGTCTGGGGGGAGGAGATCTTAACTCGTTGTGTGGATCGCTCTTTTATAAAGAACGTGCAGAACTAATTGAAGTAGGGGATTCATTGCTTCACTTTTTTTATGTACAACTGTATAGTTATCATGTTTGATCCCACTGGATCACAATGGAATTGACATAATAAATATTTTAACCAGATAAATAAATTTATATCGATAATATGTTATTGCCTCTTATTTATCTAGATTGCGTGAAATCTATTATTTCCTTTATTATCTTCTAATTATTGATAGAAATTGGTAAACAACGTAATGTCGGAATTAATTGTTAATGGTTTGGCTATAGATAATGATTCGTGTAAATAAATCTGTTTCTTCTTGTTGAAATTTGATGTTCATCAAATTGATGCAGTAAGAATGATTAATTATTTGTGATAGCTTACTGATTAGGTATCCTAAATTTGGAAACTACGAATAATAAATCGGTTAGTACAAGATGGATTAAAGAATTGCTTGTTTGATAAAAGATAATTCCTATTATGGTTCTGAGTTACCCTATTTCTTGTTTAAGGGCCAAGGGCCCAATTGATATGATGGATGTTTTCCTACTGCTAGTGTTGTTATGTGAGCCTAGAAGGCTGTTGTGATATGTGGGGGCAGGGAGGCCAATTTATTGTGGTAGTAGTTGATTCTTAGAGCAGCAATATGCATCGATTTATGCATGTGGGTGTCGAAAAGGACACCAGGGATGATAGAATGGGTTGGTTGTGAATGTTTCGATGCTTGTTGTTTCATTGGCTATTTATCTTCTTTACATTTCCCACTACAAAAGTTAGCAGTTCTTACTTACCATATATCTAAAAGGGGTGAAGAACCATGGGGTATGCCACGTGCTTTATATGTCTTGCTTCTCAAGGGAGGATGGGTCTATGCTCTTACTATAAGTGGAAATGACTCAACGGAGAGTTCACTTACTCACTGTGTTGAGCCCCTTGTGTTTAGTATCAATTAATTTTTTTCTAGAATTCCTAAGAATATGGGAAAGTAATCTTGTAAATAAACAATTGAATAAATGATGTTAACCCATGGAGTTGGAGCTTTCTAGGATGCAATTATGAGGTCATCTGACTTTGAGTGTGATGCTAATGAAATTTAATGTGGAATTGTTAGTGGTTAATTAATGTTTAAATAATTAGTTAACGTAAAGTGAAACTGATAAAAATAGGGAATGAAGTAATGTAATTAAGCTCTTTAAATGGTTGTGTGCTTATAGGATACCTAGTCCTAGAAGTGGCTACTAGGATTCTAAGAGACATTAGCTGTAGTGGTGTCTAAGAGTAGGTTATGACCATAGTTTGGTTATGAGCTATATTATATTATGTACTTTTAGTCTTTCAATGCACAACTCCACCCTATCAATTAGGGAAACTGACACCCTGAGGATTCTGAGCTCTAGGGGTGTGTTTTCCCCAATGATTTGGTGGGAGAATGTATGGCTGACTACCCCCTTTGGCCCCACTCTCTTATCTTGGATGTTACTTGTGCTTGTAGGCATAGCGGTTAGTTATCCCCATATATGTGTGTTGAGGGATGTAATGGCTTATGGTTATTCACACACATATATTCTAGATATATTTTTCTTTTGACTACTATAGGCTTAATGTGTATAGGCTGTGACAGATTGAGGATTCTTACTTGGTGTGGGGGATGTATTGGATTGAGGTATAATGTGTGGCATATGATTCACGTTATGTGAGCTGTGGTGGATCTCGGAAACTACATGATTACATTCTTGTGTATTACGTGGTGCTTTTTTTTGCATGAGGTGTATGTCGTGCTACTTCATCCAGGTGTCTGAAGGCATGCCTTTTCGGAAAGAAGTGCTTAGGACGTGCAACGTTGGGTCAAAGAGGCAAACCAGTGGAGAAGTATTAGCAGGATACCCTTGATATTATTTATTATATTATATACTCTAGTATGAATTACTTGGTGAGAGTAGCCATGGTGAGGCTGGGAACATAGTATACCTTTTTAGGTGATGAGTTAGCATCACTTGTTGTTCACCGTGCTTTAGCATGTTTTATTTACTTTGGCACGAGAGGATTCAGGGAGGATCCTAATGAGTTTACTATTATAATCACCCTATGTATATATAAATTTTTTTTTTCAGGTCACCTGGAGAAGGTTGGAGATCAAGATGGTTTATACTAGCTTGGGGTTGCAGTAGTTGTCTGGGCATGTGGTTGCTGGTGTTTTTAATTTCTTTTGGGTACATTTAGTTTTTCCCCTTATAGTTATAGTATTTTTTCATGACATTACATATGTGTACTTGGGATTTTAATTATATTTCTGTCTGAGATGGAGTTTGTTGGTGTCTATCTTATCTCCCTCTTCCGCATGTTTTCTCTTATAGGGCAATGCCTCTCATGTGTTTATTTAGTATACCCTTGGTGATAGTCTCAAACCTAGGGCCTACCGGAGGCAGAACTCAGGGGTCATTATCTCCCTTCTCA
Source organism: Viscum album (assembly GCA_963277665.1). Lineage (NCBI taxonomy): Eukaryota > Viridiplantae > Streptophyta > Magnoliopsida > Santalales > Viscaceae > Viscum > Viscum album. The sequence goes on from OY728129.1 coordinate 1,289,764,321, forward strand.
CATTACCGGCCCAGGAGGGATGCACTTTGTGGAGAGGGGGTCATGAAAGTGTGGTATTAAAGGCTCTGGTTAAGGAATAGGATGAAGATTCTTTTTAGGTATAGGTGAGGTTGCAAGTGTTGATAGGGAAATAGTTTCAGTAAATTTTCGCATGTGATGTAAACACTGCAGACCGGCTAAGACATAAGCGTTTTGGGAACCCTATGATTTGATGTACTACCTTTAAGATGACAAAGGATACTAAACGAGGTGATAATAGTTTCATGGTAGAGTCTAAGGAAGTGATCATGCATCATTCATCTTTTTGCCTGTGTTTGAAAGGGAAGAACTTGGGATAGATTAACCTAAAATGTATATAATAAAAAAATTAATTAATTAATTTCGATTCTTCCATATTCCAGGATTAGGAGCTTTAACTATTTTTTATTTTATAGGTATGGCTCCAAGTCGACATCTTTGTCACGATCGCATAGATGATGTCCAGCAGGCTGTGCTAGCAGATCGTCGTCGGGTGGAGGTTGATGACAATGACACTTGGAGTAGGACACTCAGAGAGATTTAGAACCCGATTCTTCAAGATTATGAGGGCTATCTTTCAGATGTAGTCTTGGATGATTCGTTGGTGGAGGTCGATATATGTTACAGTTCGATCATTGCTCAAAAGGAGCACTGGGTGTCCATATTTGGGATGATGCTGCATGGAGTAGTGAGTTTGTGGTGGTTCTTGTTCCTTAGGTATCATGAGGAGTCAGTGATCTCATGGGAGGAGTTCCGAGACAGGTTTAGAGTCAAGTTTCATTCTTCATCTAGGAAGGCGTACAGTCTCTAGGAGCTTTTTACCATCCGATAGGGGAGCTCCAGTGTGCAAGAGTTAGGAATCCATTTCAGGAACCTTTAACGATATACTTCAGACTTGTTTCCAGATAAAGAGGACTGGGCGAGACATTTCAAGGAGGATTTGCATCCAGATATCTAGTGCCAAGTCACCCCATTTATGCTGAATACATATCTTGAGGTGATGTCAAGGGAAAAGGTAATCAGGAGGAAATTGACTAGAACTGAATCAAAACGAGAGCCGAGTAATCATGATTCCTCGTGAAGAAAAGTTGTGGTATAGATATCCAGGTTTTTAGGGTAGAAGAGTTTCTGTTCGTCTGGGTGTAGGTCCCAGCCCTATGTATCTCATTTGTTATAGGGAAGAATCTCTCAGGCCTATGAAAAGGGATCATAATCTCGTTTTTCATGTGGTGGTAGTGGTCATTAGTAGAAAGGGTGACCAAACATTCAAAGTAGTCATCGTGCACAAGGTTTTCTGATCCAGGTTCCTCCGCTGATTCAGTTCTAGCCGAGGCAGCAGCATCAGGTTTCACCAGCATTAGATCCATAGAGGGTAGATGGGGCAGGAAAGGGATAGCCCCATGATGCTTCCGGTCCTCAGAGTGAAGAGCACGGTCATGGTGGTGGTCATCATCAGGGTCAGAGAGGACATAGAGGTTGTTGTGGTCAGCATCAGGATTCAGCGTTGCCAGCTCTAGTTGAGCCAAATGTTGTTTGAGGTACCCTTTTCTTGTTTTATACCCTGGTGTATGCCTTATTTGATTCTGGAGAGACACAATCCTTCAAATCATCTACCCTTATCCATGCTTTGGGACTTGAGGTAGAGAGGCCTCTAGTGACCTTGGCGTTGATTACGCCCGTTGAAGGTCACCCTGACTTTATTGAAGTATGTAGAGACTGTGAGCTAGTGTTGGGGCATCACCTATCTTGTGGAGATTTCAATTGTTTATTGATATAACCGTATGATTTCATCCTAGGCATGGATTCACTGTATTCAGTTCATGCTATCATGACTTTCATCAGGAGGTAGGTTGGGTTCTTCGATGTGGATGGAGAGTCGCTGGTGTTCGTTGGTGAGCGTGACCCTCAGATGGGTCATAGGCGTGTTCTTCCCTTATATTCCATGATGGCTAAGCTTATGCTGAGTTTGTCAGAGGCTCAAGAGTTGGACTCTGCTAGGGTTGTAGAACAATACCCTAATTTGTTTCTAGAAGAGGTTGTAGCATTACCCCCTCGACGAGAGATTGTGTTTGGGATTGAGCTATAACCAGGAGTGTCTCCTATATCTATGTCTCCCAATAGGATGGCCCCTTCTGAGTTATGAGAGCTACATATATAGCTTGATGGTCTGTTACTGAGTGGTTTTTTCGGCGAAGTGTGTCACCATGGGGTGCACCAGTTTTTTTTATGAAGAAGGATGATGACAGTTTGCGGTTGTTTGTTGATTATCATCGCTTAAACATGTGACAATTAATAATCTCTATTCCATTCCACATATTGATGATTTATTCGATCAAATGAAGGGTGAAAGTTGGTTCTCAGAGATCTAATTGTTGTTAGGATATCATCAGATGCCTAGGAAGGATGAGGATATCTTGAAGACCACTTTACGTTGCTTTCATGGGAATTATGAGTTCATTGTAATGTCGTTTGGCATGAAAAATTCTCTACTTGTGTTCATGGGATTGATGAACGATGTGTTATGTGAGTTCTTGGACACGTTTTATGTGGTTTTCATCGATGAAATCCTTGTATAATTATTGTTTAAAGAAGTGCATGTAGAGAATCTACACGCCATTTTGGGGGTTCTTCATCAACATCAGTTGTTTGTGAAGATGTTGAAGTGTGATTTTTGGGTTTGTGAAGCCCATTTATTAGGGAATTATGTGTCCCAGCAGGGAGTAGATATGGATTCCATCAAATATAAAAGCATTTGTGTCTTGGGCATCCCCCAAGACAATGTTAGTGGTGTGAAGTTTCCTTGGTTTCGTAGGATACTACAAGAAGTTCGTAGCTGATTTATCTCAATCTGCTTATCCTCTAATAGATTTTTCCATGAAGGATTAGGCACTTATAAGGAATGATCAGTGTCAGGAAACATTGAGTATTAGATAGAGAAGTTATTAAGTGCTCCATTTATTTGTCTTCGAGTAGAGGGAGTTCAGTTTGATGTTTTCTGCAATGCTTTACATCTGGGGTTTGGCGGAATTGTGATGCATTAGATATCAGTTGTTTCTTATGGGACTAGATATTCACTTCCCCATGAACATAAATATGCCACCCATGATCTAGATTTGGTAGCTGTGGTGTTTTCTCTGATGTTGTGGAGACATTACCTCATTGGTGAGTGCTTTATGGTTTTCACCGATCATAAGATCATGTAGTATGTTTTCTCCCAGCATGACTTGAACTTATGATAGCGTCAATGGATGGAGTTCATACAGGAATGTGACTACGAAATATCATATACGAAAGGATTTATTATTGTAGTAGCTGATGAGCAATGTCATAAGTCATGTAATGTTGTAGTTATTGAATCTGGTGACTCTTGGAGAGTAACGGAAGAACTGTAAGCATTACATCTTGACATGGGAGAAGTTTGTGGTAGAGGTTGTCTTTTCCATATGACATTATAGTCATATCTGGTGTAGTGGTTGGAAGAGTCCCAGTTGGGGGATCAAGAGATGGAGGTCTATAGAGATCGATTTTTTTGTGGTCAGGCCCTTCAAAAGTGGTCTGAGGATCAACAACACCGAGTGTTGTATAATGGAAGGATATTTGTTCCTTTGGCGATGCGTGATATGGTTTTCATAGAGTTCTACATTTTGCCTTTAGTGGTTCATCCTGTCTTGAAAAATATTGATCTAGCCTTGAGGAGCCCGTTTTGGTGGCTTGAGCTGAAGCATGCATTTGTGGAGTTTGTGTCTCGATGTTTGGTCTACCAGAAGGTGAAGGCCAAACACCGGGTTCTTGGTGGTCTGCTCCAGCCATTAGATGTTCCTCCATGGAAGTGAGAGGACATCTCAATGGACATTGTTACTGGTTATCCTCATGATTAGGGAGGACATGATTATATTTGGGTGGTATTGGATCGTTTAACAAAATCATCCCACTTTATGGAAATCGAGGTGTCGAGATCAGTAGATGTTTTTTAGAGGTTCTATTTGGAGAAAGTGGTGAGACTTCATGGAGTTCCATGGATGATCATTTCTGATTGAGATCCTTGTTTTACCTCTTGGGTGTGTAGGGGACTCAAAAATTCTTTCGGTTATCAGTTATTCCTTACCAATGATTCTAATCCTCAAACAGATGGTCAGACAGAGAGAACCATCCAGACCCTCGAAGACAAGTTACGCCCTTGTGTCCTGGATTTTTGATGTTCGTGGATGAGTCACTTACCCTTGGTGGAGTTTTCATACAACAATAGTTTTCACTCCAACATCGGTATGGAACCATTTGATACCTTGTATGGCCAACCATTCTTTTCTATGTTGTGCTGGATTGGGGTCGGAGAGTCAGCAATTCTCAGACCAGAACTATTGAAGATTACAACAAAGATTTTTTAGGTGACTAATGAGAGGATGAAGATAACCCAAGGTCATCTGAAATCATATGCCGATCAAAGGAGGCGACCCTTACAGACTAATTTTGGGGATCACGTGATTCTGAAGTTGACTCACCATCATGGGTAGTGAAGGTTTGATCATGGGAGTAAGCTTTCTCTCAATTTTGTTCCTTTCGAGGTTATGGGTTGTGTTATAGTTGTGGCTATCGAGTAGCACTTCCCCCACAGATGAGTGGGATACATGTTGTTTTCCATGTATCATAGCTCTGTTGTTATCTTCATGGTGACTCTCACCTCATCAATTGGGGATAGATCGATAATGATGATGATCCATCCTTTGAGGGGTGAAGTGTGGATATCCAAGACCAGCAGGAGAAGGTGTTGCATGGGTGTTCTATTACCTTGGATCGTGTCTTGTGGTGACACGGTGGCATGGAGGACAGTACCTGGGAACATGAGTCCCAAATACGTGATCAGTAACCATAGTTGTTTGATATTTAACTCTTTTCACGTAATGATGTCCCCTTTATGGATATAGACCATTCGTGTTTATGAGATGGCTTTCTTTGGTTTCTTCTTGTAGCTTGATCTCTTTTGGGAGGTATCTAGATGGGTGGTTGTTCAGACATATTTTTTGTTCCCTTTTAGGTTTGATTTAAATTGTTGAGGATGAGAATGTTTGGAAGGGTATCTAATTTAATGGCTCGGGCCTCTCTGGTCCATTCATTTGTGAAAACGTGGTGTTTGAGGTGTTCTGGGAGGTCTAGGTGACTTATCCCCAACACTTTTCCAATTCTCAAGATCTGTGAACAGCGGATCAGTAAGATTCTATGAACAGTGCCACCGTAACCTTAGGTGAATAGTGTAATGACAACCTTAGGTGAACAGTGTCATCAGTAACCTTCTGTGAATAGTGTAATAGTATGCTTAGGTGAAAAGTTCCATCGGTGAGACCGATGTGATCAGTTCTATCGGTGAGACCGATGTGAACAGTTCCATCAGATCGGTGAGGTTCTAATGGTGACCTCTTCCCTTGAAACATTTTGAGTTCACGAACAGTGCTTACAGAATCATGAGGTTACAACGGTGACCTCTTTCCTTTGCCAAATTATGAGTTCTTGAATAGTGTTTCTAGAATGGTGCGGTTCGTAAACAGTGTTTCCAGAACGATGAGGTTCCACTGTTGAGGTTCTTGAATAGTGTTTCCAGAATGGTGAGGTTCCAACGGTGAGGTTACAATGGTGAGGTTAATGAATAGTGTTTCTAGAATAGTGAGGTTCCAACGATGAGGTTTCAATGATGAGGTTCATGAACAATGTTTTTCCTTTTCAAAATTTCGAGTTAAGGAATAGTGTTCCCGAATTCCTAGAGTTTTTCCCCTTTAACATTTCCTTTGACATAAAATTCATTTAAAGCCTTGTTTTAAGGACTCTAAGGTGGATTCAAAGGCAATAACTACTATATTAATTTTCTTAAGTATTGGAATTCTTTTACTTGTTCAAACTACATGGTTTAATGAGATCCGCTTTTAATAGAAAATCTAGTGTATCATAAATCAACGCTTCGTTAAATATTATAAAGGGGACGATATATCTTCCTTCCTAGTTCTTCCACCTTATTCTCGGCTGTGAGACGCTCGAACAATTAATTACTTCCCATCGGAGTTTCAAAATCAAACATTCCTCCTAGGATTGGTTCAACTTTGTTTTGATGCAACCAAGCAATATCGATCAATCATTGATATAAGGTAAGACCTATCTTTATTTTTTTTCAGGTTCATATCCTTATTTATCTTTTCCATTTTTATGGAATTTAATAACCATGTTCCTAATGGGTTTTTCTTGGGTGTTGGTCAATGTGGTGTTGTCGCTACATCCTTGGTGGATACAATTGTCACAGTGGTGGAGATCGTAAACCGTTGTGCGGCTAGTTCTCGTATAATGAACGTCAAGAACTATTTGAGGTAGGGTATTTGTTTCTTCTCTTATCATTTACGTGCAACTATATATTTATCTTGTTTTATCCTACTAGATCGTAATAGAATTGACATAATACATATTTGAATTGGATTAATAAATTGATATCAATCGTATGTTATTGCCTTTTGTTTTACTAGATAGTGTGATTTCTATGATTTCCTTGTTTAGCTTTTCTTTCTAGATGACAATTTGTAAAGAATGTAAAGATAGAATTAATTAATAACTTTTTGGATAAAGATAATGAGGCATGTAAATATATTTGTTTCTTCTCGTTTTAATTTTATATTAATAAAGTTAGTGAACTATTCATGATTAATTATTTGTGATAGCTTACTATTTAGGTTTCACGGGTTCAGAACCAATGAATAATAAATTGGTTAGTCCATGATGTATTAAAGAACTGGTTGTTTGATAAAAGATAATTATTTGTAGGGTTCTAAGTTACACTCTTTCTTGTTTAAGGGACAAGAGCCTAATTGATATTATGGTTTTTTTCCTGTTGCTTGTGTTGTGATGTGATCTAGGAAGGCTGTTGTGATATTTGGGGGTAGGGAGGCTGATTGGTTGTGGCAGCAGTTGATGCCTAGAGTAGCGAGATGCATCGTTTTATACATGTGGGTGTCGGAGAGGACACTGAGGGTGATTGAATGTGTTGGTTTTGAATGTTTGGATTCCTTCTTATTCTTTGGTTTTTTATATGCTATACATTACCCACTGCTCAAGGTAACTGGTCTTGCTTACCCTACTTTTAAAAGGGGTGAAGACGCATGGGGTATGCCATGTGCATTCTGTGTCAAGCCTCTCAAGTGAGGATGGGTCTACGATATCACTAAAGGAAGCAATGACTCAACGGGTAGTTCACCTACTCACCATGTTGATCCCCTTGTGTTTAGTAGCATATAATGTTTTTCTAGAATTCATGTAAATATGGTAAAGTAATATTGTAAATGAATAATTGAATAAATTATCTAAACCCATGGAGTTGGAGGTTTCTAGGACACAATGTTGATGACAAAAAACTTTGGGTGTGATGCTATTGAAATATAATTTGGAATTTTTAATGGATAATTAATTTTTGAAGAATTAATTAATGTAAAGTGAAACTAATAAAAAAAGATAATGAATTAATGTAATTAAGATCATAAAATGGTTGTGTCTTTACGTGATACCTAGTGTTAGATGTGGCAGCTGGGAGTCTGAGAGGTGTTAGATGCAGTGGTTTATAAGACTAGGTTATGCCCATAGTGTGGTTGTAAAATATATTATATTCTATGATTTTTGTGTTTCTATATGCTACTCCACTGTATAAATTTGGGCAACTGACACCCTGGGGATTCTGAGCCCTGGGGGTGTTTTCCCCAACATTCCGATGGGAGGATGGATTACTGACTACACCCTTTGGCTCCACTCTCTTCACTTGGTGGTTACTTGTCCTGGCATGCAAAACAGTTATTTTTCCCCATATATGTGTGTAGGGGGATATAATGGAATGTGGTTATTTAGACACAAATATTTTGGATATAGTTTTCTTTGGACTACTATAAGCGTAACGTGTATTAGAAGTGACAGCTTGAGGATTCTTACTCGGTGTGTGGGATATAATGGCTTGAGGTATATTGCATTAAGTATGATACACGTTATGCGATCTTTGTTGACTCCCAAAAACAACCTGGTTACTTTCTTGTGTGGTTGTGGTGGTTTTGTTGCAAGAGGTGCATGTTGTGCCGCTTCACCTAGGTGCCTATGTGCAAGCCATTTTTGAGAGAGATGCTTAGGACATGATACGTTTGGGAAAGCGGAAAACCAGTGGGGAATTAGTAGCAAGGTACCCTTGATATTCTTTATTATATTATATACCCTTGCATGCATTACTTGTTGAGAGTAGCCATGGTGATGCTGGGAACGTAGTATACATGTTTAGTTAAGTAGTTAGTTTCACTTGATGTTCACTGTTCTTTGGCATGATTTCATTACTTTTTAACGAGAGGCTTCGAGGAGGATCCTACTGAGTATACTATTATACTCACCCTATGTATATATAAACTTTTTTTCAGGTCACTTTGAGTAGGTTGGAGATCATCATGGTTTCTACTAGCTTGGGGTTGTAGGAGTTGTTCAAGATTGTGGTTGCTGCTATTTTTACTTTCTTTTGGGTACTTGCATTTTTTTCACTTTAGATTTTAATATATTTTCATGAAATTACATATGTGTACATTGGATTTCATTTATATTTCTATCTGAGATGGAGTTGGTTAGTGTATATCTTATCTCTCTCATTCACATGTGTTCTGTAAGAGGATAATGCCTCCCATTTGTGTGTTTATTATACCCTCAGTGCTAGTCACCAACCCGGGGCCTATTGGAGGCGGGACTCAGGGGTCATTATCTCCCTTCTCACATTGACGGCCTAGGAGTGGTACACTTTGTGGGGAGGAGGTCATGACAGAGTGGTATTAAAGGATCTGGTTGAGGGATAGGATGGAGATTGGTTTTAGGCACAAGTTAGGTTGCATTTCTTGGTAGGGAAACAATGTCAGTAATGTTTTTAAAGTGATGTAAACATAGGATACCGGCTGAGAGATAGGAGTTAAGTACCCATATAATCTGATGTATGTACCTTTATGTTTACAATGGCTAATAAATGAGGTGATACTAGTTGAAGGGTACTGACATAGGGAAGGATCAAGCATCATTCTTCTTTGTGCCTGTGTATGAAGGGGTAGACCTTGGGATAGGTTAATATAAAATGGATAAAATAAAACAATTAATTATTTAATTTGTAGTCATCCATATTCCAGGTTTATGAGCTCCAACTGTTTTTTATTTTATTGTTATGGATTCATGTCGACCTCATAGATAAGATCACATATAATGTTTCTAGAAGGTTGTTCAAGTAGATCGTCACCGGGTGGAGGTTAACGATGACGAAACTTGGAGGAGGGCACTCTGACAGTTCTTGCGCCAGAGTTTTCAGAAGTATAAGGGCTCCGTTTCAGATGAAATTGTAGAAGACATGTTGGAGGAGGTCAAGTTAGGCTTCAGTTTGATCCATTCTCATAAGGATCACTCGATGTCCTTGGTTGTGACGATGTGGCATGGAGCAGCGATGTAGTGGTGGATCTTGTTCCGCAGGGATTGCGAGGAGTCAGCGATATCATGGGAGGAGTTCCGAGAGATGTTTAGAGTTGAATTTCTTTCTTCTAATGTGAATTATTCAAATCACTAGAATCTTCTTACCCTTCGACATGGGAGTTCCAGTGTGAGAGAGTTTGGAATATATTTTAGGAACCTTTTCAATATGCTTAAGACTTGTTGCTAGATGAGGAGGTCAGGGGGAGGCATTTCGAGGAGGCTTTGCTTCCAGAGATCCTTCTCCAGGTCACCCCATTTATGTTGAAGACATATCTTGATGTTTTGGAAAGGGAATAGTTCATTGAGAAGACATTGGCCTTAACTAGACCAACTTAAGAGGGGAGTCATCATGATTCCTCACGAAGCAGAGCTATGGTCAGGGGTTCCCGATTTTTAGGGAAAAAAGATTTCATTTTTCTGGGGGTAGGTCCCAGCCCTCTCTATCTCGTTTCCCCAGGGGCAGCTCCTCTTAGGCCTATTCCAAGGGATCAAGCTCTTTTTTTCTTGTGGTGGTTGAGTTCATCAGTAGAAGGAGTGCCCGACCATTCATATCAGTCATCATACACTAGGTGTTCCGATCCAGGTTCCTCCGTTGAGGAAGTTCTTGCCGAGGCAGTAGCAGCAAGTTACACCATCTTTAGATCAGATAAGGGTAGATTGGGCATGCAGAGTACAACCCTGTGATACTCCCCATCCTCAGAGAGTAAATCGCGGCTGTGGTGGTGGTCGTTTTTAGGGTCAGAGAGGCCGTGTTCAGCTTTATGCTATAGCATTTCTAGCTCCAGGTGAGCCAGACATCGTTCGAGGTACCCTTCACTTGATTGATACCCTGGGGTATACCTTATTTGATTCAGGAGTGACACACTCATGTTTATAATCTACCATTATCCGTTCTTTGAGACTTGAGGTAGAGGGGCTTCCAGTGCCATTGGGGTTGACTACGCTTGTTGGAGGTCCAGCTGGCTTGTTTGAAGTATGTAGAGACTATGAACTAGTATTGGGGGAGCACTGATCTTGGGGAGATTTCCTATGTTTACTGATACAACCATATGATGTCATCCCCGGAATGGATTGGTTGTATTTGGTGAAGGCTATCATGGATTGCTTCAGGATGTATGTTGTGTTCTTCGATGAGGATGGAGATTCGGTGTTGTTCGTTGGCGAGCGAGACCCTCGGATGGGTCATAGGCATGTTCCTTCCTTATCATCCATGATGGCTGAGCTGATGTTGAGTTCTTTAGAGGTTCAACAGTTGGCATTTTATAGGTCCATAGATGAGTAACCTAATGACTTTCCAGAAGAGGTTTTATTATTACCCCCCTCGACGAGAGATTGAGTTTGGGATTGAGCTACAACCAGGATTGTATCCTATTTCTATGTCTCCATATAGGATGTCCCCTTCTAAGTTATGAGAGCTACGTATACAATGTGATGGTATATTATAGTGTGGTTTTGTTCAGCCATGTGTGTCACCGTGGGGTGCACCTATTTTTTTTGTGAAGAAGGCTGACGGCAGTTTGTGTTTGTGTGTCAATTATTGTCACTTAAACAATGTGACAGTGATGAATCACTATCATTTTTCAGGTATTGATGATTTATTCGATCAACCGAAGGGTGAATGTTGGTTCTCAAGGATATAATTGCGTTCATGATATCATAGGATGCGTGTGAAGGATGATGATATCTATAAGACTTCATTCTATTGTCATCGTATGCATTATGTTTTCATTGAAATGTCTTTCGGTGTGACAAATACTCTAGATGTGTTTATGGGATTGATGAATGCTATGTTCTTTGAGTTCCTATACATGATCATTGTAGTTTTCATTGACAACATCCTTGTGTACCCCACATCTTAAGAAGAGCATGCAGAGAATCTATAAACCATTTTGGGAGTTCTGTATCAACATCAGTTATTTGGTAAGTTGTCGAAGTGTGAGTTTTGGGATCGAGTAATCCATTTATTGGGACATGTTGTGTCACAACAGGGATTAGCTATGGATCCATCGAAGATTGATGCAGTAATGTCTTAGAGATACCCCAAGAAAATGTCAGAGGGCAAATGTTTCCTTGGTCTCACATGCTACTATCATAGGTTCGTAGCTAAATTCACTTGAGTTTTGACCCCTATGACAACATTGGCCAGGAAAGTTTGGGCGTTCACATGGACAGACCAGTGTCAGGAAGCTTTTGAGTATCTAAAGGAGAAGTTATTTTGTTCTCCTATTGTTTTCCTTTTAGTAGAGGGAGTTCAGTTTTATGTTTTCTAAAATTCTTTTCATCTGGGGTTAGGCTACATTCTGATGAAGTAGAGATTAGTTGTTTGTTGTGGGTATCAGTAGTTACATACCCTTGAACGTAACTATTCCACCCATGATCTTGTGTTGGTATCTGTGGTGTTTTCTTGGACGGTGTGGAGACATTAACTCATTGGTGAGTGCTTTGTGGTTTTCAAAAATCATAAGAGCATGAATTATACTTTCCCCTAGCATGACTTAAACTTATAATATCATCAGTGGATGGAGTTCTTACATGAATAATACTACTAAATATCTTATAACCCTTGAAAAGGAAATGTTTTAGCTGATGCGCTAAGTCAGAAGTCACATAGTGATGTAGTGCATGAATTTAGTGACTCGTGGAGAGTAATGGAAAGCTATCAGCATTACATATATATATAGGGGAAGTTGGGGGCAGATGTTGTCTTTTCCAGATGACAGTGCAGTCATCATTGGTGCAGAATGTGGAAGAGTCTCAGTTGGTGGATCTAGAGGAGGAGGTATGGAGAGACCGAGTTGTTAGTGGCGAGGCCCTTGAGGGTTGGTCTGAGAATGAACAACACCGAGTGTTGTATCATGGAAGGATATTTGTTCCATTGGCGATTCATGAGACGATTCTCAGAGTGTTCCATAGATCACCTTTAGTGGTGTATCCTAGCATGAAAAAAATGTTCTGAGCCTTGAGGATCCGGTTTTGGTGGCCTGGGATGAAGCGTGTGGTTGCAGAGTTTGTGTCTTGATATTTGGTATTCCAGAAGTTGAAGGCCGAACACCTTGGTCCTAGTGGTCTGATCCAGCCATTATATGTTCCTCATTTGAAGTGGGAGGAAATCTCAATGGACTTTTTTACTGGTTTACCTCGGGCTCCGGGAGTACATAATGTAATTTGGGTGGTAGAGGATCGTTTAACAAAATCACCCCACTTTATAGAAATCAAGGAGTCGAGCTTAGTGTAAGTTTTTTCAATGACGTATCTGGAACAGGTTGTGAGAATTCATAGATTCCAAAGGATGATCATTTCTGATTGAGATCCTCATTTTACCTCTAGGGTGTGGATAGGTCTCTAGCATGCTTTCGGTTCTCAGCTATGCCTTATCACTGTTTTTCATCATCAAAATGATGGTCAAACATAATGAACCATCTAGACCCTCAAAGACATGTTATGCTCTTGTGTCATGTATTTTGGAGTTTCATGGATGAGGCACTTACCCATGGTGGAGTTCACTTAAAACAATATTTTTTACTCCACCGTATGTAAGATGAAATTTGAATCCTTCAGTGTCTGACCTTGCTGTTTTTCGTTGTTCTGTCCCCGGGTTGGTGATTCATCAATTCTCAGACTGTAACTAGTGATGAATACAACAGATATGGTTCAGGTGATTCGTGAGAGGATGAAGACAGTGCGATATCTTCATAAATAATATATCGATCAAAGGAGGAGACCCTTAGAGTCTGATGTTGGGGTTCATGTGTTTCTGAAGTTGACTGCCCGTCATGGGGATCGATGTTTTGGTTATGGGAGTAATCTTTCTCCCCAGTTTTCTGGTACTTTCAAGGATTTGGCTCATGTTGGAGTCATGGCTGTTTCCTCTTGAAATGGGGATGACCTCATTTATTTAAGGTTCAAACATTCCAATCGGTTTCTAACAGGATTATTCGTAGAACCAGAAACATCCAATGATTCTATATCCATTTGGACCTACTTTCCAAATGTAGGTGCTCATTAGTTGTAGACTAATGAGGCTTAGGAATTTTCATTGGTCGAGAGTATGGGAGGACAAACTCATCACACCTTTTTGGGGGGGAATTATTGTCTACTCCGGGACTCACTTATCGATTTCAGTTATGTTTGTGAGTCCTTATTAATGTACCAAGCATGAAAATGAGTTTTCCTTACGATTTGGAAATCAATGATTGATATGTGTGAGATTTAGAAAATATTTTATATGTATTTCAGGTTCTTCATTTATAGAGAATAATCTGTATTTATTAGAGATTCTTATTCAATGGTATCATTCAACACATTATATAGAAATCTCTTGGTCATTAAGATAACCATACTGGCTTTAAATCCACCCAGTGGGTTACTTGAAGTTTATTGTCATTCAGAAAGACAGTGATTATTTCAGAGTTGGGGTCGTACTCACAGATGGGCTACCTACGTTTCCTTGTTAGAAAAGGAATCAGAACCCACGTAGTTTGAGTGAAGAAGTATGAGGTTTATGCATGATTAATGGCCCAAAGAGAGATGTCATAATTACTTTTACACTCTAAGGCCACGTGAGTCATACTCGGTGTGAGAAACAAGAGTTATCATTAAATATGATGACTATGGCCTGATAGATGCAATCATAAGAAATGGTATGGGGCTTATGTATGTCGGACGGCCCAAGTAAATGATGATTAGGACTTGGTTCATGAAAGAAGCCTAGGAGCAGGGTCCATAATCGTATTTTTGCTTTATGGAGATTTCAAATTTTAACTCGGGACTTACTCCTAAAGAGGAATCCAAAAATTTAAGAGGGACTTATGATTGGGTTTTATTCATGAGAAGGAATCCCAAATCAAAAGAAATTATGACTGGTGATTACTCCTGAAATGGAGGCTGAGGTGAATAGAAATTATGACTAGGGCTTACTCCTGAAAAGGAGGCCCAGGTTAAGGGGACATGAAACTTGGGGATTACTATTAAGGAGGATGCCCATATTTGGGAACTTGGTGCATACTTCTAAAGAGGATGCCTAGACTAGGGAACTTGTGTCTTACTCCTAAGGAGTAATACCAGATTAGGGAACATGGGGCTTACTCTAAAGCAGGATGCCCAGATTAGGGAACATGGGGATTACTCCTAAGGAGGATTCCCAGATTTGGGATCTTGGGGCTTACTCCTAAGGATGATTCCCAGATTCGAGAACATGAGGCTTACTCCTAAGGAGGATGGATGGATTAAAGATCTTATCATCTTAAAGGATGAGGTTGAATGATGGAAATCACAAACCATAGAGACATAAAGTAATGTAAATCATGAGGATTTGAGATATGTTCCATAGAATTATTTTCAGATAAAGAAGCCCAAGAATTAACCATGCCATAAATGGCTTTGAAGAGGGTTTCGAAGGTTGTCCTTGAAGAGGAAAGGTGGATTTGAGGAAAGGATGTGAATTGGAATGAGGCGTGCAAGTATTGGTCTAGCGCAAAAGTCCTGGTCGTGCTAATATACTGCCGTGACATGAGTTCACCTAGGGGACGAAGAACCTATGAAGGGATACTTGAGAGACTTGGGATTTGAGCCCTTAGTATCATCCCTAGAGGCTTTCATATGTGTGGCGTGCATGTTTCATTGAGAGGGAAAGGCAGCGCGCAAGAATCATCACTTCCCTTAAGGGATGGAAATTTATGCATGAAAGTATTGATGAGTTCTAATACTTAGGCCTTATTATTCCTCTTAATATCTTCCATTCTAGGTAAATAATTTCCTTATAATTTTTTGGAAGACTTAAAATGTAGTCATGGGAGACCAGATCATGAATCTGAATTTTGGATTTTTCGTAAATCAAAATGGGGGCCCCACATGGGGTATTTATTGGAAACCTTAGGGTGGGAGAAATTTCAATTAGGGCACGCATGTGAATTGCGCGCCACATATTTGGCACGCAGATACGATTGTGCGCCTTAATTCCATTGTGAAATTCCCGATGTTCTTCCCTCTTTTTTGTTTGAGGTACTTCCGTTAGTCAATCTCTGGAATCTGTGATGGAATGGAGTGTCAAAAAAATTCCCCCTTCAAAGTTGGATTCTAAAAAGGAAAGAGGTTTTGAATCTGATGTAAAGCAAGAAATAACGTGTCATGTCACAAACATAGTAGATTCACAGGAATTGTTCTTGCGCGTAGGTTCTAGCGTGTAGGGTTACAGCCTCACCTATAAATATGGGGGCCACTTTCACACCAAGCACCCAGCTTCCAAAGCTTCATGCTCTCATTGTGGAAGTGTGCTCTCGTCGCGCGGGTGTCTTGGATTTTTTATCGTCTGTGCTTCTATCCGTTGTGTTGGGCATTCTCAGTCTGTTTCTAACATGTGTGCCATTACTAGCGCGGTACAAACTTGAGGGACTAGCTTTGACTTGCGTGCCAAGATTATACTTTTGCACCTTAATACCTTAGAATTTTTTTATATTTCATCATAAATTTTATGAAAAATCAACTTACATAAATGTTAATTATTTGATCTGTGTGCAGATTCAATGGCTCCATGGAAGATTGGATTAGCTGATGAGTTGGCTAGAAAGAGAATGGATGATATCATGAACATCGTTGGACATGATTACTATGAAATCTGTGACAGCACTCTCCTAGATTTGGCCATGTACTTGAAGAAATATCATTTCAATTTCCCACAAATTATTTACATGCCTTTATATGGCCATGGTCATCTGAAAATATTCTATGTTCCAGATGAAAAGATCTATATGTCTGAGATGCAGCTGCACTGTTACCTCTATATTTTGGTTATGCTATTCTTTAAGAGCAGCAAAAATGGTGTGACCTTTCAAATTTTTTTCCATGCCATTTACCTGTAGATATAAAAATCGAAAACCCATGGGCTGATATGTTTTCCACTGCTGGTTGGTGGAGAGAATACTATCATGTCATTAGAACAATATATGAAAAGAGTACTCTCTCCAAATGTCTCTTTACTTCCAATAATCCATTCTCAAAGCCATGTATCAATCTTCCAAGTCTCTTGGATAGAAACAGAGTAACTGTTTGATCAGCAGAAAATTTTCTTAAACCACACTCAAGAACATTCTTTTAAAGTAGTTCAAAAAAGAGCTAGTATCACTGTGTCTCTTATTGTATCTAGTTTAATGAATTAATTCCAGGTGGTTGCTGATGAAGCTCGGGATTCTGTAAATCAAATGAAGAGTTATATTGAAAGACTCTTGTAATTCTTGAAAAAGAGAAGAGACTCCAATCTAAGGATGTCCATCTATCTCTTTTGAATCAATGAAAAAAACTTTCATCTTCAATCAATTGTGCCTGAATTCTGTTGCTAATTTATTTAATTAATTTTACCTTAGCCGATGGTCCTAGTAAGCGTAGTTTGATTTGTGCTAGCGTGATACAAACAACCCTACAAACTTGGAATAATTTTTTATTTCTCATATTTCCTAAATCATAAAATATGTACGTTTAGCGAGCAAGGACTCGACTTTTGTTCAGAGTTCCCTTGTCTTTTGTGGGCAGTTTAAAGTCATGCACATTGAACATAAAAATGCTAATATTTAAAGGTGGAATATCATTTACCGAATGGAGAATGGATTAAAATTGACTCAATTACTTGATAATTTATCGGAAAACATATTACCACATTTAGGTATGGGGGAAAACATGTAAACTATGACTTGAGAAATTTTTAATTTGAGGAATGATATGAAAAAAGTGTGAAGAGGCATTAGAAGAAGTATTTAATAAGAGTGAAGTTACCATTATTTAACAAACCTGTTAGGGGGTTGAATTATATAGGTCCACTTAAGGGAATTGGTTTTATAATCAAATAATAGAATCTTTTGGATGATAGGTCCATTATGTAGACTACTTATACAAGGCCACCTAGGGGAACGTGCTGTATGGTCAGGAAAAAGAAATCTTAGAAATTTTACTTTTCTACTGCTAAAATGCCAGTGGAAGTTTATAGAGATTAAAATTTTACAAATAATAGAGCTTTCTGTATGGAGGGAGGTACTTGAATATAGAGAGGATATTCCCAATCATGATTGTCAATGAATTGGATAAATGTCCCTCCAGCGAAGGTCTAACCCAAACATAATGAAGGGAAATATAAACCATAGACTAGAATACTTTCAGGTCATGAAAAAGAATATGGGTCAAATATTTTAAGTATGGTTATTTTTCCAGATCCCTACATATTGTCATTAAGACCAATAATGACAAAATAGGTTTTCCTCCCAAGAATGAAATTATCACTATTTGACAAACCCATAAGGGGGTTGAATTATGCAGGTCTACTTAAGAAAATTGGCTACATAGTCAAATAATAGAATCTTTTGGCTGACAGGTCCTTTATGTAGACTACTTATGCAAGGATTCCTAAGGGCACACGCTGTATAGTTAGGCAAATGAATTCCTGGTTATTATACATTTTGTGACCAGAATTCAAGGAAAGGGTTATGGAGATATGAAAGTATTTAAGGTTAGGATTTTGACAAAAGAAAATGGGTATTGTCTAATTCATGAAGGTGATACACAGACCAATGCTGACCATAATCATATTGTGGCTGGGTCCTGCATTGAAATACTGGACTTCACTACATATCTCATTGGGATGAGAATCAAGACAAATATAGTTCTTGAAATATATTTTAACGTCATGTGGGATGAGAATGTAGGAGATCTTAGTTTAGTATCATAGATCTCTGACCATAATAAAGAATACACATTATGTGTTTTGTAAACCTGATGTGAAGGAAGACCAGGGTTTTCATACCACATTCATGTTTTCACAGGTGGACTTTTCTGCCAAGGGACTGAAAGTGAAATTTGGGGTTAGGCCCAGAGACATGGGGCTCGATTCGAGGGATGCTCAAACGTTCCTACGTATCCCATAAGGATGGGAATCATGCCATATGTAGTTATTGAAATACCCTCTGTACAGATTTGGTTCATACAAGTGAAGGGTGAAAGGGGAATTTAGTGCATGATGGTTTGACCCAAGATTATTGGTTCATGAATTCCCAGGTATGCATGTAGTCCTTGTAATAGGACATGATTGGAGATCAATGTCAATAACAATTATTTCTCAGGTGAGGGTCTCAAAGACTATGGTAGTTTATTTTCATACAAGACAAAAGTACGAATAGTTTAGGGTCCTATGCATGGATCGGTGCTGCTCAATTTAATTTCATGTAGTTAAGATGTATTGTTATGCTGTTTAATTTCTTTTAGTGAGGAAAATGGGAGATTGGGTCATGACTTATCCCAGTGTGGCCCGAGCCGGAACTCCCCAAGCCCGCCTCCAATAGGCCATGGGCTTGTGACTAGCACCGAGTTGGCATGATAATAACATGGGAGGCATGGCCTATAAACCTGTACACACACACACACACATCTCCAAGCCCACAGAGATAAATTGTAAAAACTACTAAAAATGGAAATGCATGCATACACTAAAAATCTCAACCAACACAGTACGACAGGAAAGTAAAGTACAACAAGTGAAAAAACCTGGGGCAAAAGTACAAGCCCACCAAAAGAAAGACTGTAACAAAGTCCAACTTGTAAGGAAAGGTACTGGGACTGCAATCTGTAGCTGTAGGAACACACCTCGTCCCAACTGATCTCACTGAGCACCGTTTGGTCCTCGTCCACCTTGAATCATGTCAAAGGCTCGCTCGTCTGCACAAGACACGACACGTGCGGGCGAAGCCCATGCAGGGGTGAGTATAACAATACACAGTAGGGAACCCCAAAACCACAAAGGAAATAAAACAAGGGAAAAACCAAAATGGAAAGAAACAGTCAGATCTACATAGTATATGTCTATCGAACATATAACAATAATATCCAGATATACTCATTCACAATCGACTATCGCGGAAACCACTACTAAGATCCAGCTCAAAGATTCCACTAAGCACATAACAAGTAGAACACACTACTAGGTCTATGGAGATAGAGATACAATGTACTCATTCCAGGAGGACACACTTCACAATTACCTTCAGAACATGATGCTCAGATAATGATCACAACCATGTCATGTGGTGATTCTGATAACTCAGTTTGAGCTAATCCGCTAAGTAGAGGATCAGCGCCCGGGTAAAGTTGGTCACACCGATTCCAAGAACTCTGCCTAAGGTTCCTGGAATGAATAGAGGATCCGGATATATGTCTCACTGAGGGGATTCCAAAAAACTATATTGAGGAAGTTCTGTTGAGGGGATCATACTCCTGTGTAAAGGAAATGATACCAGAACCTTCAGGTAAAGAACCAAGGGTACGAACACTAAGAAAACGAGTCCATGTCATAGAAGACAAGTGTATCAAGTCATTTAAGATAGGTTACACAACGTGTAGTATGGTTAGACACCATTTTCCTTGACACCGGGTATTGTCCGTGTAAACGGCCCGTGTCATTCATTCAAACCGTGTAAAACCAAACTACACGCCGTGTAAAAAAAGTATAGGTCGTGTTCCTTGACCCCGGGTACTGCCCGTGTAACCGGCCCGTGTCATTCGAATAGTTGGGTAGAAAGCTACTACACAACATGTAGAACAATCACACACCGTGTACGAGAACCTAGGGCTGGCTCCATGTACGCTGGCCATGTGCCCGTACACGGTCTCTCCCCGTGTCTGTGTCTCCTGCCCGTGTACCAGTACATGGGGTATCCCATGTATCTGGTTGGGTCTGGCCAGGGAGGGGTATACACGGCGTGTCCTTGCCCGTGTACCCTACCCGTGTCCATGTACTCCCGAAGTACATGCCATGTGATCATGCCGACAAACACACACCATGTATCCCACACTACACGGCGTGTAGTTAGGACATTTACAGAATCGATGTCTTCCTCCGTGCACCTTGGCCAAATCATAGGTTCTTGATCCAACCATCCGATCATCATGAAACTCCTGATTTGGGGTCGTCCTGCCCATACAAAAAAAATTCCGTCGGCTTTGGGCTTCTGATTTGCCTCTATGGCGCATCCCAATCCGCCCGCAAAAAAATGCTCAATGAAAGGGAATTTCCAAACCACATCGACTTGTCCGCAGTCATCACCATCGCACCTTCGCTAGGTCGTCTCATGTGGGATCTTTGATTTTAGATCATCGCTCCAACAAACGAATGAACAACGATCGATATCTTCAAAGAATGCGTAGAAAACACACGAAGAACACATAGGAATCGGGGGAGAAAAACACAACAATCGAGAGGGACGAACCTCGATCGATGTTCGTGTCGATATTGGTTCGTCACCATTATAAGGATGAATGAAAATTCAAAATAATTTCAAGAATCAAATCCCCACGACTCACGCAAAAGCCCATCCCAGAAGAACGATCGATCCGCGGGCTAATATTTTCGTGGATTATTTTGCGTTCATCGTGGAAATAAAAAATGGGGAAGAAAACACAATTTAAAAATCCTACCTGGATTCCGCAGTGTTCGTTGGCGATGATCCAGTTGCCACGTTGTCGCCGCCGACGAAAATCGTCTAGAAGGTCGTCGCCCTGTTTGGAGGTCTTCTCCAGAGCTCTACAGATGAAATAAGAGTTAGGGGTATTGTAACCCTGACCCTCCCTGTGAAATCTCTATTTAAAGGAATAAAATATTTCATTTCAACAATGATTTAAATAAAATATTTTAATAAAATATTTTACTACGGTTACGTCCAAAAACCAGAATTCACTACTGACCCGTGCCGACCAAAGTTAGGCCTCGCCTAAGGTAAAAATGTTGTTCCGAACACAACGATGCCCTCATATTTCCAATCCGAGCACCCATTCGGGTGTTATTCCACTTTTTTAGGAAAACCGAATGCACCCGTAATTTAATTATTAAATTAAATTCACATATTTGTTCCGGGCTCACCGGACCTCGGAACTGCACTCCGTCTCAGAGCCTGGTCTTGAATTTACTCCCATATAATATTAAAATAATACTTGGAAAAATCCGGGACACTACATCACTCCCACCTTAGGGCTTTTATGTCCCTAAAAAGCGAAAACAAGGGATACTCAAAAAGATGTTGGTACTACATGCGAAACTGAGCCTCTTTCTCCCACGTGCTCTCCTGGAGATTCCCATGCTGCCACCAAACACGCACCAAGGGAATAGCACGTCCACAAAGGATCTTCTCCTATCGATCCTCGATCTCCACTGGGTACTCTGCAAAGGTCTCCCCATCATCGATGTCCAGCTCGCCCCAGTCGATACCGTGCGATGGATCATGCACGTACCTCCGTAGCTGTGACACATGGAAGGCATTGTGTACCCGGTCCATCTGAGGAGGCAGAGCCAAGTGATACGCCACCTCGCCAACTCTACTTAGAATATAAAAAGGGTCAATGAACCTCAGAGATAGCTTGCGACCTCGGCCAAATCTCCGCAATCCCCATCGAGGTGACACCCGAAGGAGCACGTGGTCTCCATCCTTGAACTCCAAGGTCCTTCGCCTCCTATCAGTATATGATTTATGCCGATTATATGCAGTTTACATCCGCTCTTGGATGACCTGCACCTTCTCTATAGTATCTCTCACCATCTCTAGGCCCATGAGTACTGACTCTCCTGGGTCAGTCCAGCAAACTGGCGATCTGCAAGGTCTCCCGTACAGAGCCTCGAATGGTTCCATACCAATAGTGGAGTGATAACTGTTGCTATAAGAAAATTCCTATAGTTTTAGGTGATCCTCCTAGCTACGACCGAAGTCATGAATGAAATCTTGAAGCATATCCTCCAAGACCTGGATGGTCCGCTCTGTCTGACCATCAGTATGGGGTTGAAACGATGTCCTTAAGCATAACTAAGTCCCAAAAGCATCATGAAATCCCTTCCAAAACCAGTATGTGAAACGAGCATCATGATCTGAAATGATCATGGATGTCACTCTTTGAAGTCGTACTATCTCTTGTACACAGAGGTGTCCCAAGCTCTCTACTAAACTCTTCTCTCGTATGGCTAGGAAGTCGGCCGACATGGTGATTCGATCAAAGATCACCCAGATGGAATCATGTCCCATGGACATACGTGGTAAACTCGTCAAGAAGCCCTTAGATATTCTATCTCACTTCCACTCTGGAACCTCAAGGGGCCGAGTCAAACCTGCTTGCACCTGGTGCTCAACCTTTACTTGCTGACAAGAAAGGCACCGAGAAACAAACTCTCCCACACTCTTCTTCATCTCTGGCCACAAGAACTAACATCGGAGGTCCTAATACATCTTTTCCATGCCTGGATGCACTGCCAAAGGATATGTATTGAACTACCAGAAAACCTTCTCTCGTAACACCACTGGTACTACCGAACGACCTCTAAAAAGAACAATGTGCTCCCCACCTTCTGAATATCCATCAACAGCAACAACTATAGATACCTGAGCACGTAGAGTCTCATAGATATCATCCTCGATCTGTGCTTCCCGGACTCGCTGTAAGAGTGGAGGGGTAACAACCATCAACTGAAGGTAATCTCTCGCATCTCCATACACGGAGGATAACTGTAAAGAGTCCAACTGCCCCATCTCTTCATCCAGAATCTGCGAACTGGATTTTCTGCTGAGAGCATCGTCCATGAAGTTCCCCTTCCCAAGTGTGTAAATGATCTCAAACTCATAATCCTGCAGGAACTCAAGCCATCGTCTTTGTCTCAAATTCAGATCCTTTTGTGAAAAGATATATCTGAGACTCTTTTGATCAGAGTTTATGGTAAAATGCTCGCCCATCAGGTAGTGCTGCCACATCTTCAACGCGAAGACTACCGCTGCCAAATCAAGATCATGGGTTGCATAGTTCTGCTGGCGTGCCCTCAATGGATGTGAGCCATAGGCAATCACTACTTGGTTCTGCATCAGGACACAACCAAGACTGGTTCCTGATGCGTCACAGAAGACTACGTACTCGACACCCTTCTTTGATAACCTCAAGATCAGGGAACTCGTCAAACTCTGTCTCAACTGCTGGAAAGCCTCCTGGCATCTCTCGGTCTACACGAAAGGCTTCCCCTTTTGGGTCAAATATATCATGGGTGATGAAATCCTGTAGAAATCAAGGATGAATCTATGATAGTAGCCTGCCTACCCAAGGAAACTCCACACATTTGTCACGCTCTGAGGTGGCTCCCATGCTGGTACTACCTCCACCTTGGCTGGGTCCACTGCTACCCCATCTACTGAGATAACGTGTCCCAGATAGTGGACCTCCTGTAACCAGAACTAACACATCAAGAGTTTCCCATACAACGGGTGCTCTCAGAGTGTGTCCAGAACCATCCTTAGGTGTCTCGCGTGCTCCTCCTCGGACATAGAGTACACAAGGATATCGTCGACGAAGACCACTACAAACCGGTCTAAATAGGGCTGAAAGAACTGGTTCATGAGTCCCATGAACACTGTCGGGGAGTTCGTCATGCCAAAGGGCATCACCAAGAACTCATAGTGACCATAGCAACATCGGAATGCCATCTTCGGTATATCCTCATCCTGTACTCGCAACTGGTGATAGCCTGATTGTAGATCAACCGTCGAGAACCATTGTTCCCCTCTAAGCTGGTCGAAGAGGTCATCGATCCTCGGTAGTGGATACCTGTTCTTCACGATCAACTGAATCAATCGCCAGTAATCCACACATAGCCTAATGCTCCCGTCTGCCTTCTTGGAAAACAGCACTGGGGCTGCCCAGGGTGAAACGCTGGGTCTCACAAAACCCTTCTTCTACAAGTCTTCTAGCTACACCCTCAGCTCACGAAGCTCTACAGGAGCCATCCAATATGCTGTTGCTGATATCGGTGTCATCCCGAGTTGCAACTCAATGCAGAAATCTATCTCCTGGCGGAGAAGTAGCCCGGGGAAATCCTCTAGAAAGACGTCCTCATAATCATCCACTACTGTTGGAAACAAGAAACCCGTAACATCTGCTACGCCAAGGGCTAGGCAAGCCAACTGATGTGAAATTAGTTGTGCCCTCTTATGCACGAGTCCATCCTACGCTACCTGGGTCTTTCTTTCACTGACAAAGGAGAACCTTGTTCTATCACTGCGGACACACCGCACCCTTCGCCTAAAACAGTCTATATGGGCATGAACTGTGGATAGCCAATCCATACCAAGTATTACATCATAAGGCCTTGACGCTACCACCAAGAGGTTCCAACCGAAACTCTCATCTCCAAGGGTCAGGTAAAACTGTCTATAGAGGTCTGTGATCTCTGAATCTTCCCCAGTCGGTGTTTCTAAGCGTAAGGGTCGAGTCAACGGCTCAACATGAATCAAGGTCTCGAACAAGATAAGTATATAGAAAGGAATTACTAGAACATGTGTCTATCAGTAGGGAATCCAAAGTGGAAAAGATAGAGATGGTACCTATAATAATTCTAGGAGTACCTTGGTCATAAGCCTCTTCCGCCTGTATCTATCCCTGGCTCTTTCCACTAGCTCCCTGAGCAGGGGGTGGACCTCCTGGGGGTGGTGGTGGTAAAAGGTCAAAATTTCGACCACCTCCAGCTTCTCTCCCAGATCCCCTACCACGTCCGCTTCGCCGCGGATCTGTCTGATCCACACATTGCCTCTTCCTCAGTGGTCTATCCACTGCTCCCGTGTCAAGAGTACGATGGGTCGGACAATCTCTAGTGAGATGTACCCTGCCATCACATAAGTAGCATCTCCTCTCCCGAGGTTGGCTGGATGCACCCTGAGAACCATGTACGGAATATCCCCTATCCTGGGATATCCTCTCGAAACGTCTCCTATGCCTGGGTCCCTGACGTCGGCTCCCTGTTGCCGAGGTCTCTACTCTAGCTCGCCCACTCCTTATAACTGTCAGCTATCTCTACTCTTCCAAGAAGCTCTCGACCACCAAAGCCCGCTCGAGCACCCCGACATAAGTAGTAATTCTCATTGGGATGATGCTAGCTCGGATATCTCTTTGCATGCCCCTCTCAAAAGTCTGAGCTATGAAGTAATGATCTCTGACCATATCCATCAAGTACCGCGAGAGGTCGGTAAACCTCGCCGAATAATCAGCCACCGGCATGGTTCCCTACTGGAGAAGAATAAGATCATGTATGTGTAATGCTCTTAGGGTAACCGGTGATAACTCCTCTTTAAAGAGATGCTCAAACTCCGACCCTGAAAGTGTCACCTCGTCATGAGTCTGGATAAGAAAACTCTACCATAGCCCTACCGAGCCCTACAGAAGACTCACTGCCGGGATCACCATCTGGTATGCTAGTGTCCTGACCAAATGGAAGACTCTTTCCACTACCTCAAGCCTGTCCTCTGCTGCCTGAGGATTAGGCTCGCCTCGAAACCTGAGGGGTATCTATCTCTGAAACTCGTGGAGTGTGCTCAGACTACGCCCCTCCTCCACTGGTATAGCAGGCACTAAACAATGCTCCACAAGTGGCGGGATAACTGGCACACAACCAGATGGTAAAACTGGGGGATCCGGTCCCTGTATCGGGGCTTCATCACTGAGGGGGTCATCCTTGTGATCGAGCTACTGGATCCTCGAGGGTGCGCGTCTCGGATGAATCCTATTAAAGAAACAAGATGTATCTCAGTCAGTGGGTATATCTGGAGAGCAGACTCAAAAAGGACATGGAAACCACAACACATTCCTATATGATGCATGTACCATTATTATTATTTCTCAACAACTAGTGTTCTCATGTTCCGAGTCGAAAAGCATGTTATTAGAGTCCTAGTGTATGGATACGCCATTTGCATGCACCATCACTGGGGTCCCTGTCCGGAAAGCCGAACTTAAAACACTCAACACTGTTTCCCCAAACTAACTCACAGACTCTCGGTCCTTAGGTAGAACCAACCACCTCTAATACCACTCTGTCACGTCCTGTCCCAGTGGGGCCCGAGCCGCAACTCCCCAATCCCACCTCCAATAGGCCAGGGGCTGATGACTAGCACTGAGTAGGCATGATACTAACATGAGAGGCATTACCTATAAACATGTACACATGCACACACATCTCCAAGCCCACAAAGCTGAGAAGTAAAAACTACTAAAAATATAAATGTATGCATACACTAAAAATCTCAACCAACAGAGTACGACATGAATGTACAGTATAACAAGTCTAAAACCCTGGGCCAAAAGTAAAATCCCACCAAAAGAAAGTATGTAACAAAGTACAACATGTAAGGATAGGTATGAGGACTGCAATCTGTAGTCCTAGGAACACACCTTGGCCCGCCTGATCTCACTGAGCACCATCCGGTCCTATTCCACCTAGAATATTGTCAAAGGTTCGCTCGTCTGCACAAGACACGACATGTGCGGGAAAAGCCCATGCATGGGTGAGTATATCAATACCCAGTAGGACACCCCGAAACCACGAAGGAAATAAAAGAAGGTAAAGAACACAAAGGAAAGATACAGTCAGCTCTACACAGTATATGTCTATCGAACATATAACAAGAATATCCAGATATACTCATGCACAATCGACTATCGCAAAAACCACTACTAAGATCTAGCTCGAAGATTCCACTAAGCACGTAACAAGGAGAACACACACCTAGGTCTGAGGAGAGAGAGATACGAAGTACTCATTCTGGGAGGACACACTCCACATGTACCTTGAGAACAAGATGCTCAAATGAGGATCACAACCATGTCATGGGGTGATTCTGACAACTCAGTCCGAGATAATCCGCTAAGCAGAGGATCGGCGCCCGGGTAAAGTTGGTCACGTCGATACCAAGAAATCTACATAGGGGTCCAAGAATGATTAGAGGATCCGGATATAAGTCTCAAAGAGGGGATTCCAACAACTCTATTCAGGAAGTTCTGCTGAAGGGATCATACTCTTGTGTAAAGGAAATGATACCAGAAACTTCCGGGAATGGACCAAGGGTATGAACCTTAAGAAAAATAGTCCAAGTCACAGAATATAGGTGGATCAAGTCATTTAAGACTGGTTTCCAGGCGTGTATTATGGTTACACGCCATGTTCCTTGACCCTGGGTACTGCTCGTGTAAATGGCCTGTGTCATTCGTTCATGCTGTGTAAAACCAAACTACACGGCGTGTAGAAAAAGTACACACCATGTTCCTTGACCCCGAGTACTGCCCGTGTAACCGGCCCATGTCATTCGGATTTTCAAATAGAAAGAAACTACAAGACATGTAGAAGAATCACACGTCGTGTCCGTGTACCTCGGGATCGCTCCATGTGTGCTGGCCATGTGCCCGTACATGGCCTCTACCAGTGTTCGTGTTGCCTGCCCGTGTACCAGTACACGGGGAATCCCATGTATCTGGTGGGGTTTGGTCGGGGAGGGGTATACGCGGCATGTCCTTGGCTGTGTACCTTTCCCATGTCCATGTACTCCCAAAGTACATTCCATGTGATCCTGCCGACGAACACACGCCGCGTATCCCATACTACATGGTGTGAAGTCAGGAAATTTCTAGAATCGCTGTCTTCCTCCACTCGCCATGGCAAAATCTCCGATTCTTGATCCAACCATCCGATCATCATGAAATTCCATATTTGAGGTCGTGGTTCCCCTACGAAACTAATTCCGTTAGTTTTGGGATTCCGGTCGGCCTTGATGAAGCATCTCGATCCACCCGCATGAAAACGCTCGAAGAACGGGAATTTCCAAACCACATCGATTTTTCTGCCATCGTCGTCATCGCACCTCCGCTAGGTCATCTCGATGTCGGATCATTGACATCTGATTGTTGCACCAACAAACGAATTCGCAATGATCGATTTCCTCTAAGAACACATAGAAAGTACACGAAGAACGCGTAGGAATCAGGGGAGAACACAAAACAATCGAGAGGGACTAACCTCGATCAATGTTGGTGTCGATCTTGGTTTGTCACCATTAGAATGTTGAATGAAAACCATATTAATTTCACGAATAAAATCCCCATGACTCCCGCAAAAGCCCATCCTTCATGAACGATTGATCCATAGTCTAATCTGTTTATGGATTTGTCCGTGTTCATCAGGGAAATCAAAAATAGGGATGAAAAAACAATTTAAACATCCTACCTAGATTCTGCGGCATTTGTTGGCTATGATCTGGTTGTTGCGTCATCGTCATCGGAGAAAATCATCAAGAACGTCGTCGCCACGTCGGGAGGTCTTCTCCAGAGCTCTCTAAATGAAATCTGAGTTAGGGGGATTGTAACTATGACCCACCCTACGAAATCTCTTTTTAAAAGAATAAACGATTTCGTTTCAACAAGGATTTGAATAAAATATTTTAATAAAATATTTTATTATGTTTACGTCCAAAAACTAGATTTCACTATTGACCCGCGCCGGCCGAAGTTAGGCCTCTCCTAAGGTAAAAACAATGTTTCTAATGCAACGGTGCCCTCAGATTTTTGATCCGAGAACCCATTTTGGAGTTATTCCACTTTTTCAGGAAAACCTCTCGCGCGCGTAATTTAATTATTAAATTAAATTCAATCATTTTTTCTGGGCTCACCGGGCCTTAGAACTGCACGCTGTCTCAGATCCTGGTCTCGAATTTATTCCCATATAATATTAATATAATACGTGGAAGAATTTGAGACATTACATAATGTATAGTTTAGCGTCATATAGCTAGGATGGTGAACCAATGTGAAGATATTGGTTCGGGGGGGGGGGGGGGGCTTTACAGATCAACATCATATGAGATGGAGGTGAACCGATGTGAAGATGTTGGTCTTTGGATTGAACCTCAAGAAGGTTGCCTACGTACCCTGCCTAGAAGGCGAGGATTAAAGTCCATGTAGTTCAATTTAAATTTAATTAGTGATCAAGTATTACTTGAGTACAACCCGAAGATGATATCCGGACATACGCATGGTTAGCAGCACAGAGAGGGTGTTATGGTTGAAGTTTACTCTAAGCTCACATGAGTCACACTCGGTGTGAAAAACAAGAGGTAACAATAAACCTATGAATGCACAATCTAACATCATGTAGGACATATAAGGGACTGGACATAGTTTAAATTCATGTTGGATGAAAGGGTGACCATGAATTTTAATGTCTTGAAGTGTGGACTATGGAGGGGACTATGCAGTTTAATGTATTGCAGTAAGGACTTTGATAGTTTAAGCTCATATGCATGGACCAGTGCTACACAGTTTAGCGTCATGTTTCTAGGAAAAAGGGGGGACTATGCAGTTTAATGTCATGCAGTAAGGACAAAACAGGGGACTTTGCAGTTTAATGACATGTAGTAAAAAAAAGAGGTATTTGTGTTACAAAAAATACATCTTCAAAAATCTAGCATTGGTTGAAGTTGTGCTGAGTTCTCCCTCCATTGAGATTAGTGAATGAGCTCCATTAGAGTAGACATTATGTATTGAGTATGGTTCGTCCCACTTTGGATCAAGCATGAGAGGTTTCATTCCTTGTATCATTGTAGTTCTAAGAGACAATAAAAATTATACTTGAATGAATGAACGAAGAAGAAATTTTTTGTTGAAAGCCCATGATATTCGATTTTGATCGATTTCCAAGTGGTGCAGGGTGCACAATTTTTTTCATCTAATCATTCCAATTCATCCAATCACTTTTGAGATTGTTCATCTATAGATGACTGATCACAAATGGATACTCTAATTGAAGGTGATTGAACTTCAATGGGCAAGACTGGTTCTGTTCCATATACCAATGAATATGGAGTTGACCGTGTAGTAGTGCGGGTGGTGGTTCGATAAGCCCATAAAGCATGAAAAAGTGTATAAGGCCATGATTTCTTATCTTTATCCACCATCTTTTGCAGTATGTTTGAATGAGTCTTATTGAAGGCTTCTATTTGGAAATTGTCTGCTGCATGAAAGAGAGATGAATGTTGGGATTTTATGTTGTATTCTTGATACAACAACCTTACCTCGGATGAACAGAAGTTGGTGCCATTATCTGTCAATATGGTATGAGGGACACCAAATCTAGTAATGATGATAGACTTGATGAAGCTAACAATGATTTTAGAACTAAATTCATTGAGATTTATTTCCTCTTCTCATTTGGAAAAAAGTCAGTATCGGTAAGAATATACTTAAACTGCTTGGATGTAGCTGAAGGGTAAGGTCCTACTACATCCATTACCTATGTGGAAAATGGCCATGAGTACTTAGCTGTATGGAGAAACACTGGGGGTTGATGAATGAAAATGGAAAATACATGGCAAGAATGACACTTATTATCGAAATCAACACAATCTTGTATCATTGAAGGCCAGAAGTATCCATGTCTTCAAATTTGATCAGACAATCTATGTTCAGACTGGTGGGCACCACATACTCCTTCATATACTTCTTTCATGATATCCATTGTCTCTCCACCATCAATACATCAGAAGAGAATTCCATCAAAACCTATCTTGTAGAGAATTTTTTCTATGTGATCTGGGCTATCATAAAGAGTAAAATTGACCACATGTTTCTAGACTTGTTCTTTCCTAGCTCTATTAGATTGGAGTGTTCCATTTTGAAGGTATTCCCTGATAGGTGTTATTCATCTTGCAGTATGACCATATGGTTAAGA
Organism: Viscum album; assembly: GCA_963277665.1. Taxonomy (NCBI): domain Eukaryota; kingdom Viridiplantae; phylum Streptophyta; class Magnoliopsida; order Santalales; family Viscaceae; genus Viscum; species Viscum album. Next base: position 1,289,795,375 of record OY728129.1, read on the forward strand.
AATGGGACTAATTTCATTGATTTCCTCTATTCTTTTTTAAACATAAGGTGAAACTATACGATGGTGGGAAATACTGATGATTGTTTCATCCTGATTTGGATCTTCCAGAGCTGTGGCTACATTATCCAGTGCATCAGCTTGAGCATTTTGTGATCGCAAGACATAAGAAAATGTCAGTTTCAAAGGAAATTCCACCATTAACTCTCTAATGTAATCATACAATGGGATTAACTCTTTTTTTCTAATTTCACATTACCTAATGACTTGTTTGATTACCAGGTCTGAATCAACTTTAATCGTTAAGTGATTCACATATGCTTGAAGCACCAAATCCAATCCTGAAATGAGAGCTTGATATTATTCTTCATTTTTGTGTCACCTTCTGATAATAAGAAGGAATAGTGTAGAAATTCCCTTCAGGGGAAATTAGTACAATTCCCAACCCAACTTTGTTTAATTTAGGATCTTCCATTTTCTTCCCTGTTGGACTTCTAGAAGCACCATCAAAGTATATTTCCCATGATTGAAGATTATCTTCAATATAGAAGACTTCCTCATCAGTAAGTTCGATATCTAAAGATGTATCTTCTACTGAAGGGTGTTCAATAAGGAAATCAGCCAGAGCTTGGCCCTTTATTGCCTTTGGGACACATACTGGATATCAAACTACTGCAAAATAACTTCCCACCTTTCCAGACATCCTGTATGAATTAGAAAATTAAGGATAAATTTGAGCGGGTTATTTCTATATACCAATTGTACATCATGATGTTGTAGGTAGCGTCTCGATTTCTGAATTGTAAAGATTAAATCTATTCAGCACTTTTCAATACTTGAATATCGAGTTTCTGCCTCAAGCATAGTCCGACTGAGAAAATAAAGGTTGTTTTCATTTTCATCATCATTCTTTTGGGCATGGAAGACAACCAATAATCGCTCTAAAGCTGTCACGTAGAGGATAAGTGGTCTTCCTTATATAGTTGTCATTAATACCAACAGAATGAAGAGATATTTCTTGAGAATATCTATTACCTCTTGGAAATCTTCGGTCCATTGGTAGGTGACTCCCTTCTTCATTAATTTGGTGAAGGGTAAACACTTGCCTGCCAAATTGGAAATGAAACACCGAATATAGGCCAAGTATCCTTGAATTCCTCTTAATTATCTCAAATTTTGAGGATGTGAAATACCGAGGATCTATTTTTTCTTCTCAGGATCAACTTCGATACCACGATGGCATACAATAATGCTGAGAAAATTTCCAGAGGTTACCCCAACATCACATTTCATGGGGTTCATCTTCAAATTGTGTTGTCAATGTTTGTGGAATATGATTTCCAAATCAGCCAAGTGATTAGAACGTTTTCTAGATTTAACGACCAAATATTCTACATAACATTCAAAAAAATTCCCTAAAAGGGTTTGAAGATACGGTGCATCCCATGTTGATACGTTGCACCTGCATTCTTCTGGACAATGGGAATCACCAGATAGAAAAACACACCTTGAGGGGATCTGAAGGCCATAGATTCTTCATATTATGGATCCATTCGGATTTGATTATAGATAGAATATCCATCCATGAAGGAAAGTTCTTCATAGCCAGCTGTTGAAACAATTAATAGTATTGTGATCGGAACTAGAAAATCATCCTTGGGACAATACTGATTAAGATCTCTAAAATCAATGCAGACTCTAATTTGTCCATTCTTCTTTTTCACAGAGACAATATTAGCCAGCCATTTGAGATATTGAACATCACTGAAGAATTTTTCCTTGATAATATTATCCACTTCTGCATCAATTTTGGAGGAATATGTTTGGTGTGTTCTCTTTTCGGCTTGTTTGAATCCTCGATTTTCTTCTGGAAAAACCAAAAGATGAGTAGAAATATCAAGAAGAAGCCCTGGAATTTTTGTATAGTTCCATGAAAATACTTCTCAATGTTTCTTTAAAAATAAAATATAAATTTATGTCTCTTCGATATTCATGGCCGCACTAGTTAAAGTGGGGCGTGGATCATCTTTTTTACCCAGATTTATTTCTCTGAGTTCATCCATAGTGGTAGAGATACCTTCTTCAAATGCTGGAGGTTCATCCCTGAGATCTTCTTATTCTCCTTCAATATGTGTTACTTCTTTTGTTTATACTTGCATAGTAGATAATGAAGCAAAATTTCCATGATTAGGATAGAAGTTAAAATTTGAACATCTTGAAGAAGAGGCTACCATTTCTGACCCTATTGATGACGGTCTTACATGGTTAATAAAGAAGAGATGATGGATTGAGAATCGACATCATCGTTCATCTCTAGCATTGCTATAAATTCTTATTGCCTGATGAAATGAAGACATCTCTGTTTGAGCATTCCTTATTGCTTAGTGAGTCAACAATTTCTCCCTTGTTGTCTAGCTTGGTTGTCATAATTGACATTATGGATGTTTCCATAAGAGTAATGGGAATTGGGTCTATCCTATCAATTTAAATGATATGTAACACATAATCTATACTCTCATGTATGAATGGGTTTAATGGAATCTTTTCCAAACCATATGGATCATTAATTTTGGTAACCTTCTTTGTCATAGATACCTTTTTTCCCTCCATGTGATAGAATTCTGCCTCAATGTATTGAAATTCACATGTTTTGAATAGGTATTTAACACCATAATGTGTCCCAATTTGACAATTGAAAGAATATTTGATACATTTATGGTATGATGAAGGTATATCTGCATGTTGATGTAGCCAAGGTATTTCATGAAAAATGATGAAGGCTATGTCATGACGAAAAACCATGAAATATGAATTGGATACAAGGTCCCAAAACTGAGTTCTGAGTGTAATCTCACCCAAAGGATCTTGTTCATTTTTATCATATCCTTGCAACTTCAAAGTAGAAGGAGATAAATCCGATTCGGTGAGGCCCAATCGATGAAGTGTACGAATAGAGATGAGGTTGACTCCTAAACCATTATAAATGAAAGCTCGTCAGATGTCTACATTATTGACCTTATGAGATAAAAAAAGGTCTAATATGACCATGCACAATATCATATTCATCTTCAACTGTAAAAGATATCACTGCATGGAATTCTGCAGGATCATTCTCTACATGGAAGACTTCAGCCGCAACAATTTTAGTTTCAAATTCCTAAGGAATTGAAAAATCCTCAATGAGTGCCTCCCGAAAATCCTTTGATATATTCAAGGAATCCAGAATTGATAACTTGGCTGGTACATGGGCCAAATGTTTCAAGACATCACACTTTTGGTCCAAAGGTCTGCGTTTCCCAATAAGAACATGTGGTTTCGCAGGTGCCTTAGAAGTTGATGCATTGGAATTAGATGCATCTTGTATCAGGGTAGGAGTTGGAAATACTCTTGGCTATAGAATATTTGACCGACAAGGTATATTTATTTGCAGAGAAGAAGAAGGTGTAACTTCTAACAGATCTTCCAAAATAACAATTCCAGGACTGAATCTGCCAAGTGTGTAAGAACAATCTTGTTCTTGTTGATCCCACTAAAGGTCTTTTCCATGAGTTTATGCTGTATATAATGTTCTAGTAGGAGTAGGATTGAAATAGTGTCTTCTGGAATATCCACGTATTCCTCCTTATCCTAGACCTATGGAACTCCCTCTAATTCCTCTATTTGATACAGGGAACTCAGGCTCATCATGATCGAAACTGTTATTCGAATAAGGATTTGTTACGTGAATCATGTTAATAGAACCAAAGATCAACTCTTCATCTGATGAAGACTCTACCTGATTATCCCGTTTAGGTTGTGCCATTTGGTGTGGAGGTGCACATGTTTTTGAAGTAGATGGCATAAAGTCTGCCAGAGTCAAAGGCCACTTCGGCTTTGACATGAGTTCATCTTCTTCGACTGCTCTTCTTTCTTCAAATTATGCCACCTCATTGAGGATTTCCCTTCCAACGAAGGGGGGTTTTCTATGGAATTCATAGCAGAATACACAATTGGTTTCGTCAATATCATTCTTAAAATGGAATGTGATCTGTTGATCGTTTTCCTGACCATCCCATCATCATATTTCTGTGCATTTTTTCTTTTGACTTCGTGCCACTCGCCTTCATCCTCTGGATCTATAGCAGTAACACATGCTACCTGGGATGAAGAACCTTCCAGTTTTACCTCTATAGAGCCCACAATATTTTTTAGGAGGTCATTTAAGACAAAACACTATTGAATGGGATTCCCCAACATCTGATGAAATGGTAAATAATTGGGAAGGTCTTCATTTCCATCCTTGTTTGGCCTTTTAGGCCTTGGAAACTGAACCAAATTATTTTCTAGAGTCGAAATGAAGTAACAAAGAACTTTTTCATTTCGTAAAGAATAATCGTTGTTATTTAACTCCTCAAATTGTTTCCGTCTTTGATCTCTTTGATAATCTTGACAAAACACCCTCTGTTGTTGATGCTCAGGAGGTGTATCCCTTCGATAAGATGATGGTTTTGAAGTGGAAGCATGTATATATTCTTCTTTAAGTGTAACTGTAGAAGTCTCTACTCACCCCATTATCTTTCTTGGAGATGATGGAATTACATGATTATTAGCCTTAGTCTCTTTAAGAGAAGCTGCAATATGTTCAGAGATTGAAGTAAGGTCTCGAAACCCTCATGTGTATTTCATAGGGACCAACGGTATGTGTAATTTATCACGCAAAATTTCCACACAGATTGGAAAAAATTCTTTTTGAGGGAGTGTCAAGCTTATGTAATATGTTAATCCCTTCCCACATGTAATGAAATCCAAAAATCTTTCATTTTCTCTTTCCATAAAATTTTTAAGATCAAAAATTGTCGTCTTTGGAAACGTTGAGCTAAATTGAAGAAGAAATATTTGATGGAGATCTTCCCACCAGGTAATTGACAGGGATTTCAATCTTTTATACCCGATAAAATCATACCCTTTTAATGACTGTAAAAAACACCTGAGCTTAACTACTTCTTGTTTTTTAGAAGTTCCCATCATTGGATCACAACGGGAAACAAAATTTGTTAAGTGTTTTTCTGGATCTCCCGAACCATTAAAAATTAAGAATGTGGTACTTGGAAAATTTTATGGGGGAGGAATTGCATCCACCCATTCAGTTTAAGCTCCATTTTATAGTTGTATTTGTGCATGATTTCCTTCCACAGATTTCAAATAAGTTGTTAATGATTAAATGGTAGTTATTAACTTTTGATAAATAACTGGATGAGCATGGACCTGAGAAGGTACGGTAACTGAAGTTTGGACGGGTGTAACAACTGGTACTGCAACTCATGGTAGCACTACGAGTTGTCGTTGCACATGACCCATAAGATTAGACCAGTGAGGGTGTACTTGTAAAGGAGGATATTCTTGATCCATCTCAGTAGCTGCAATAAATTCCCTTGACTGACTGACTCCAGCACACATAGGAGGAAGACTACCTTGAAGTAGTTCTGCATTCAACCTCCATAAATCCTTCATTTCTTCCTCTTGTTATGAAAACGTCTTCTCTAATGAGAGTGATTGACCTTCTACAAAGGTAGGTTGGAACGTAACATGACTTTTACCCTTTTCCATGGCATGTTTCTTTCTGAAGTATGGAAGGGAATTTCCTGAAGGAATATCTTTCCTATGGGTAACCCTCTAGCTTCTGGTACACACACCACTTTCATTTATTTCTGTGCTCACAACCTCTTGAACATGAACATCTTCATCTGATTCCTCTGAGTGAGCCTCATCTTCTAGGGGATCACTAACAATGGAATTGATGGCATTTATATATGCATAATGCATTGCATCCCTTCAATCGGCATTTCTACGATACTGTCTTCTTCCATGTCCTTTATGATACATTTCATTTTGTTGATTTTATCCCTTAGGAACTTCTTGATGAACCGTAATTTAGAGGGAATCTCCTAATAATTCGGCTTTTCATTCCTCTTGTGGCTTCTTCCCTAATCGAGAGAAGACTGACTTTCGCGGAGGAAGAGATTGAGGATTTGAAAAAGTACCCAGTCCGGTGGACTGGGGATATTCCTTCTTTCCCTGCTCAACTCCTTGAATCACATCTGTTGATCCCAAGGGTTGAGCTAAAAGAGTCCCCAGTCTGGAAAGACGAGGTGGTTCTTGAGATGCTTTTCAACCTTTGGATATCGGGAAACAGAGAGAGATGTCAAATCATTTTTGGTGTTGTAACCTTTGAATTATCTTAACATGATTTTAATATTCCTCATAAGATAATATTTTTTTCCAGTAACAAAGAGTTTTCCACATATTGATACGAATATCATGAATTCAATCTTCTGTCAAACTCTCTGGGATATTATACTGAGAGTCTTCCAAAGGCCATAACATGACTGGTACTTCACCTTTCACCAGTAGTTTTCTCATTTTTTGCACTTCCTCCTTATCATTCAATGAAGATTCTTCTACCTGATTAGACCAAAGATGATTCTTCTTTGTTGCTTCATTAGATTCAACAATATTGGTAGAGAATTCATTAATCAATTTTTTAGATGAATGACCCAGGGATGGTTCAGAGAATGACCTACACCCCAAGCTATCTTCTGATTGAGAAAGTATTTCACCTCCTAGCGGTAAAGCATTAGAGATGACTGGATTCACAATTTGAAGTACCTCAAGATAAGAGGTATTTCTCATTACTGCATTTTCATTTGATGAATTTTCTATTAAATGCATATTACTACTACGGGGAGGACATTCACCCCTAAATTCACCATCATGGTGAAGACCACCATGGTGGGTTACGACAAAAGATGAAAACATTTGCTCATTGATCTTATGGTCACACAGAGAGTTATCATGACTCTCATATGAAGATGATACTTCAAGATCGACCTAATTGTCATGTATAATGACTTCATAAATAAGTTTCTAATGAAGTCCCTCAGAATTATTGTTCGCACTATTGGGAAATGATAAAGTAGAATCTTTCGTTACAATAGATAATTGTCGGAGGGTTTCAAGAACTCCAACATCAAGCAAGGCCTTGTTACAGATTGGATCTTGATGTCTTGACTGTGCTAGATGGGTATTTTTTTAGATTCCTTCTTACTCAGTTTGGAAACCACTTGTTGACGAAAGTGGTTATTATGGGCAAGTATATGTACGTGCTCAAGAGAAATAGTCAGGTTAGTCTGATTACCTCCATTAAAATCTGGTGTATGTGCCCGACGTGATGGTCCATATGACATGGGGGAGTATGCCCCACTACCCTCATGGACTTGGACAGAGGTGTGTATCTATACCGGAGTGATATGTTGATGAGTCACACCACTAATTGGGATAGATTTATGATTCCTTCCCTGTGATGCTGCTTATATTGTTATAATATTCCGACAGGCATCCAGAATACGGGCATGTATTTTCTTCTTCTTTTTAAGCATTTCCAGAATGTTCTTGGTGACTTTAGCTGCCAGAATGGGAATATATGTCCATTCTGTGCTTGACGTATATGTATGCTTCTGCTCAAGAGAAATGGTTAGGTTTGGCTTATTATCCCCATTAAAATCAGGTGTATGTGCCTGACTGGATTATCTGTATGACATGGTGGAGTATGCCCCACATCCCACTTTGATAGGGACAGAGGTCTGTTTTTATTATAGAGTGATATGTTGATGAGTCACTCCACTGATAGGGAATTATTTATGATTCCTTCCCTGTGATGCTGTTGATTATTTCTGATCTTTCACCATTGTCAAAATGAGCTTGGTGACTTCAGCTATCGGAACGGGAATATTCATCCATTCCCTGCTTGGAGTAGGAGTATGTGCCTTCTCTTGTCCTCCTTTTCCTATCAGTGAATTCTGACAGTACTCATGTGTGGTGGAAGAGAGTTGAGTCTGCTCCAAATTTGTCATCAGAGGTTTCTGACTGACTTCTCTAGGTACTACCAAACAAGATTGTTGGCAGGATTGATGAACATTGGTAGGTGTATGTGCCTACTGTGTATTCTTCTTCATGTATGGTTGAAAAATTTTCTTCAATACTGGAAGACAATACTGTTGAATGAATTGTTGATTGTAAATAGGGGTATGGACCTGCTTATCAGTTTCCACCATATTATATTGGCGAGCTTCTTTGGATGCAGTCAGATGAGACTACTGACAGACTGATGAATTATAAACCGGTGTATATGCCTGCCTATAATACTCGGCCAGAATTGCCTGGTGGGATTAGAGTGTTACTGCCAAATGAGTCTACAGGGTAGTAATATCAGGACTAAAGTGTGTATATGCCCGCTCATTGTTTTCCATAAAGTTGTCTTGATGGAGTTATCTGGAGGAGGTAGAAGTACGAACATAATCCCTATTGACTGGATTTCACCTCTGACGGTTCGTCTTGTGTGCTCAGGTCTGAGGAACCTGAGCTGAACCCCAAAAGGCGGTACCCTCAACATGTTGAGGGTTAACTACCACAAGAGTCTAGGGACGATTGTTGATGGGAGCCCTCAGGAAGGACTCCTATCTACTTGAATTCTGTCTTTGAGTGACCTTCTCATTCACCTACCCATAATATTGGAGGAACTGGTGGTTGTATTCTAGGGATAATGACCCAAAACGGTCGGAGATAGTGGTTGCCACCACCTTCTTCTTGACTATTGGTCGTCACTGTCCGGACAACCAGGGTTAGTTGTTAACATGGAGGGATTTTCTGGTGGCCTCTAGAGTTGTAATGATACCATGTTGATGGTATTCATTATCCAATGCATTTAAGAGCCAGCATTGATGACGCTGAGTAGGTGATGTCATCCTCAGAGCGGATGAGGATCCAGCAGGAGTAGCAGCTGAGGAATTCACTGGTGTTAACATTAAAGAAGACACGTCTATAATGCAGAAAGATCATGGAAAATAGTGCCTTCATGATATAACGGAAATTATCAAGATAAGTTTGGCAAGACTACATCTTTTGGATGACCACATACATTATTTATTGTTTCGTTGGCCTTCATGTTAAGTTAAATAGGGGCCTACCAAATAAGTAAAACATCATTTAACTTGGATAACGATTCACATCGTTTTCACCATTTTTTGTTTCCTCTGGAAATGGGGATGAACTCATTTATTTAAGGTTCAAACATTTCAATTGTTTTCTAATAGGATTATTCACTAAACCAAAAACATCCAATGATTTTATATCCATTTGGACCTATATTCAAAAGGTAAGTGCTAATTGTTGTGGACTAATGAGGCTTAAGAATTTGCATTGGTTGAGAGGATAGGAAGTCAAACTCATCACACCATTTTGGCAGGAATTATTGTCTACTCTGGGACTCTCTTATAGATTTGAGTTATGTTCATGAATCCTTATTTATTTACCAAGAATGAAAATGAGTTTTCCTTTAGAATTGGCATTCAATGATTGATATGTACGATATTTAGAGAATATTTTATATGTATTTGAAGTTCTTAACTGAGAGAGAATCATCTGTATTTATTAGATATTCTCATTCAATGGTATCCTTTAAAACATTATATAGAAATCAGTTGGTCATTATGATAACCATATTGGATTTAAAGCCATCCAGGGGGGAACATGATGTTTATTGTCGTTCAGAGAGACAGGGATTATTTCATAGTTGGGATCTTACCTGCAGATGGGGTACCTACGTATCCTTGATAGAAAATGAAACAGAACCCACATAGTTCGAGTGAATAAGTATGAGGTTTATGCATGATTAATGTCCCAATGAGAGATTTCATAATTAATTTTACACTCTAAGACCACGTGAGTCATACTTGGTGTGAGAAACTAGAGGTATAAGTAAATCAGGCTATTGTGCCATGAAAGATGCAATCATAAGAAATGATACGGGGCTTACGTATGTTTGACGGCCCAAGTAAATGAAGATTAGGACATGGTTCAGGAAAGAAGCCCTAGGGCATGGTCCATAAATGTATTTTTCCTATATGGAGATTTGGAATTTTAACTTGGGACTTACTCCTGAAAAGGAAGCCAAAAATTTAAGAGGGACTTATTATTGGGTTTTCTTCCTAAGTAGGAAGCCCAAATAAAAAGAAACTATGACTGGGGATTACTCCTGAAAATGAGGCCTAAGTTAAGAGAAATTATGACTGGGGATTACTTCTGAAAAGGAGGCCCAGGTTAAGGGGACTTGAAACATGGGGCCTACTCCCATCGAGGATGCCCATATTTGGGATCTTCAGGCTTAATCCTAAGGAGGATGCCTGGATTAGGGAATTTGGGGAATAATCTTAAGGAGGATGCCCAGATAATGGAACTTGGGACTTACTCATATGAAGGATGCCCAGATTAGAGAACATGGGTCTTACTCCTAAAGAGGATGCCCAAATAAGTGAACATGGGGCATAATACTAAGGAAGTTGTCCATATTAATGATCTTCTCATCTTAAAAATGAGGTTGAATGAAGGAAATCTCTAAACCTAGTAACATAAAGATATGTAAATCACAAGTTTTGAGAGATGTCACGTAGAATTCCTTTCTGATAAGGACGACAACAAAGGAACCCTACCATAAATGATTTTGAAGAGGGTTTTGAAGGCTGTCCAAGAAGAGGAATAGTGGATTTGATGAAAGGAAGTGAATTTGAAGGAGGCGTGCAAGAATTGGTCTGGAACGCAAGTCCTGGTCGCGCAAGTATACTTGCGCGACATGAGTCCACTTGGGGGAAAAGGAACCTGTGAAGTGATACCTGGGAAACTTTGGATTGGATCCCTTAGTGTCATCCCTAAAGGCTTTTAGATGGGTGGCGTGCATGTTTCCTTGAGAGGGAAAAGTGGCGTGCAAGTATCATAACTTCCCTTAAGGGATGGACAGTTAGGTGTGAGAGTATTCATGAGTTCTAATACACATGCCTTATTCTTCTTCTTAAGAGCTTCCATTATAGGTAAATAATTACCATAAAAGTATTCGGAAGACTTCAGATGGATAATTGGGCGACCACAGCTTGAATTTGAGTTTTGGATTTTTCATCCTAGAAATGGGGGGCCAACATGTGGTATTTATAGGCCACATGAGGTTGGGTGAAATTTTAATTAGGGCACGCACATGACTTGCACACCACTTATCTGGCGCGCAAGTGAACTGCATGCCCAAGGTTAGTGCATAGATATACTTACGCGCCTTAATGCCTTTGTGAAATACTTGAGGTTATTCCCTCTTTTTTTGCTTGAGGTACTTCCCTTAGTCAATATCTGGACTCTGTGATGGAATGGAGGGTGAATAGTTGCATATTGAGTAGCACTTCCTAGCAGATGAGTCATATATAGGATGTTTTGCATGTATTGCAGCTCCATCATTATCTTCATGATGACTCTCACGTCATCGATTGGGGATAGATGGATGTTAATGATGATGGGACATTTGAGGAGCGACCCATGGAGATCCAAAACCACAACGAGAAGGTGTTGTGTGGGCATTCTATTCCCTTGGTTTGTGTCTTGTGGCGACGCGGTGGAATGGAGAAGAGTACCTGGGAACGTGAGTCACAGATACGTGCTCAGTACCCAGAGTTGTTTGATGTTTGACTCATTTCATGTATGGATTCCCCCTTCATGGTTATAGACTTTTCATGTTTATGAGATCGCTTTTTTGGTTTCTTATTGTCGATTGCTCTCTTTTGAGAGGTATCTTAATGGGTGGGTGGTTTAGACTTCTTTTTTGTTCTAATTTATGTTGGTTTTGAAATCTCAAGGAAGAGAATGTTTTTAAGAGTATCTGATGTAAGAGCTCAGACCCCTCTATTGCATTGCTTTGTGAAAATCGGGTTTTTGAAGTGTTCTGGGAGGTCAAGGTGACTTATCCCCAACACATTGCAAATTTTTTAGTTCTGTGAACTGTGCATCAGTAACCTTCTGTGGACAGTGAAACGGTAACCTTAGGTGAATAGTGCAACGATAACCATAGGTGAACAGTGTCATCGGTAACCTTCTGTGAATAGTTAAATAGTAACCTTAGTTGAACAGTTCCAATGGGAAGAACAATGTGAACATTTCAATCGATGAGACCAATGTGAACAGTTCCATCGGTGAGACTGATGTGAACAATTCCATTGGTGAGACCTGTGTGAGAAGTATCATCGGATAGGTGAGGTTCCAACGGTGACCTCGTTACTTTTCCAAATTTTGAGTTCAGGAACAGTGTTTCCAAAATGGTGAGGTTCCAATGGTGACCTTTATCTTTTTCCAAATTATTAGTTCATCAATACTATTTCTAGAACGGTGAGGTTCATGAATACTATTTCCTGGATGGTGAGGTTCCAATGGTGACCTCTTTCCTTTTTCAAATTTTGAGTTCATGAATACTGTTTCTTGAACGGTGAGGTTCAAACAGTGAGGTTCATGAACTGTGTTTCTAGAACAGTGAGGTTCCAATGATGAGGTTCCTGAATAGTGTTTCCAGAATGGTGAGGTTCCAATGGTGAGGTTCATGAACAATGTTTTTCCTTTTCCAAATTTTCAGTTTATGAACAATGTTTCCAACATCCTACAGTTTCTCCCCATTAAAGTTTCCAATGACATAAAATACTTTTAATAACTCATTTTAAGGACTCATAGGATGACTCAAATGCCATAAATCCTATATTAATTTTCCTAAGGCACAAGATTCTTTTACTCAGTCAAATCACGTGGCTTAATGTGATCCTCTTTTAATGGAAAATCTAGTGTATCTTAAACTATTATTCCATTAAATCTTCTAAAGGGGATGATATATCTTCCTCCCAAGTTCATCCTCCTTTTTATTGGATGTGAGAGGCACAAAACATTCATTCATCCCCATAGGAGTAGCACAATCATTCATTCCTCATAGGATTGGTTACGCTCTGTTTTGATGCAACCAAGAAATATCGATCATTCTTCAATATAAGGTATGATCTATCTTCATTATTTATAGGTTCATCTCCTTCTTTATCCTTTCGCATTTTTATAGAATTTTACCCCCCATGTTACTAATGGGTTTCTCTTAGGTGTTGGTCGATGTGGTGGTGTCTCTGCATCCTCGGGTGGATACAATTGTCACAGGGGAGGAGATCGTAACTCGTCATGTGGATTGTTCTCATATAAAGAATGTCAAGAACTGTTTTAGGTAGGGGATTTGTTGCTTATCTTTTCTTTTACATGAAACTTTTCTTTTTCTAGATATTGTGATATCTATGAATTACTTGTTTAGCTTTTCGTTCTTGATGGAAATTGGTAAGGAACAAAAATCCAGAATTAAATGATAATTGTTTGGATATAGATAATGAGGTATGTAAATAAATATTTTTCTTCTTATTGTAATTTGATATTAATAAAATTGGTGTAGTAATCATGTTTAATTATTTATGATAGATTACTCATTAGGTTTCCCGAATTTGGAACCAACGAATAATAAATCGGTTAGTCCAAGATGGATTAATGAACTAGTTGTTTGATAAATGATAAATCCTTGTAGGGTTCTTAGTTACCCTCTTTCTTGTTTAAGGGCTAACAACCCAATTTATATGATGGTTGTTTTCCTACTGCTTGTGTTGTGATGTGAGCCTGGAAGGCTATTGTGATATGCCAGGGCAGGGAGGCCGATTGTTTGTGGAAGCAGTTGACACCAAGAGCGGAGAGATGCATTAGTTTATGCATGTGGATGTTGGGGAAGACATCAGGGGTGATGGAATGGGTTGTCTGTGAATGTTTGGATGATTTATAATTCTTTGACTGTTTATCTATATTACATTCCCCACTAATCAAGGTAGCTAGTCTTTCTTACCCTACTTCTGAATAGAGAGAAGATGTGCGGGGTATTCCACATGCTTTCCATGACTACATTCTAAAGGGAGGATGGGTCTACGCTCTTACTATGGGTAAAAAAGACTTGAAGGGTAGTTCACCTACTCACCGTGTTGAGCCCCGAGTGTTTAGTATCATAGAATGTTTTTCTAGACTTCCTAGAAATATGGAAAAATAATTTTGTAAATAAATAATTGAATAAATGATGTTAACCCATGGGGTTGGATCTTGCTCGGACACAATTATTAGGAAAAAAAACTTTGGGTGTGATGCTAATGAAATTTAATGTGGAATTTAAATGGTTAATTAATATATAAAGAATTAATTAATGTAATGTTTAAATGATAAAAAATGGAATGATGTAATGTAATTGTCCTCTTTGAATAGTTTTGTGCTTATAGGATACCTAGTCCAAGAAGTGGCATCCAGGAGTCCGAGTGACGTTGGCTAGAGTGGTGTATAAGACTAGGTTATGTCCATAGTGTGGCTGTGAGCTGTGGTATATTCTGTACTATTTTGTGTTTCTATACGCTACTACACCATTTCAGTTAGGAAAAATGACACCTCGGGGATTCTATGACCTAAGTGGGGGTGGGGGGGGGGGGGGTGTTTTCCCCACCATTCTGGTGGGAGGATGGATGGGTGACTACCCCCTTTGTCCTGACTATGTTCACTTGGTAGTTACTTCTGCTTCTCGGCACTGTGGTTATTTTTCCCCATATATGTTTATAGAGGGTTGTAATAGATTTGGGTTATTCACACAAATATATTTTGGATATATTTTTCATTGGACAACTATATGTGTAACGTGTATAGGATGTGACGGCTTGAGGATTATTACTCGATGTGTGGGCTGTAATGGCTTGAGGTATAATGCCCGACGTATGATAAACATTATGCGAGGTGTGATAGCTCCCAGAAACTACCTAGTTACTTTCTTTTGTGGACATAGTGGTTTTGTTACATGAGGTGAATGTTGTGCTGCTTCACCCATGTGTCTGCGGGAAAGTCTTTTTTAGAGGGAGATCCTTAAGACGTGCAACGTTGGGGAAAAGCAGCAAACCAGTGGGGAAGTAGTAGTGAGGTACCCTTGATATTCTTTATTATATTATATACTCTTTTATGAATTACATGGTGAGAGTATCCATGATGAGGCTAGGAACTTAGTATAAATGTTTAGGCGATGAGTTAGTTTTACTTATTGTTCAATGTTCCTTGTCTTTCTTTCATTACGTTTTCATGAGAGGCTTTAAGGAGGATCCTACTCTGTATACTGTTATTATCACCCTAGGTATATATAAACTATTTTTCAGGTCACTTGGAGAAGGTTGGAGATCAATCTTGTTTCTACTAGCTTGAGGTTCTAGGAGCTGTTCGGGATTGTGGTTGCTTCTATTTTATACTTTCTTTTGGGTTCTTCAGTTTTTCCCCTTTCATTTGTAGTAGCTTGGCATGACATTACATATGTGTACTTAGAATTTCATTTATATTTCTGTCTAAGTTAGAGTTGGATGATGTCTATATTATCTCTCTCTTTTTCATGTGTTCTCTTAAAGGGTAATGCCTCCCATTTGTTTGTTTACTATACCATTGGTGCGAGTCGCCAACCCAAGGCCTACTGGATTCAGGACGTGGTGGTCATTATATCCCTTCTCATATTTCCAGCCCAGGAGGGGTTCACTTTGTGGGGATGGGGATGTGACATTTATTTTCCTATTTATAATTAACACTTTAAAATAATTATATTAAAAATAATATGTTTCATAGAAACTTAGTGTTGGGTGCATCGTATGCCAAGAAGGTGTTTCATGTAACGTACCCCAAGTCGTATGCCAATTCAGGGTTACATTTATTATACCCAAAGTCAGTTTCATGTGAAACAAATATTTAAATTATTTTATTTATATACATAAATTGAATTTAATTTATTAGGGAAAAGTAGTTTTGTGACCATAATAATATTTTCT
Source organism: Viscum album (assembly GCA_963277665.1). Taxonomy (NCBI): domain Eukaryota; kingdom Viridiplantae; phylum Streptophyta; class Magnoliopsida; order Santalales; family Viscaceae; genus Viscum; species Viscum album. Next base: position 1,289,811,112 of record OY728129.1, read on the forward strand.
TTTATATTCAGTGGGGTTTCATATTCATTTATAATTAATTTTTAGCTTATTAACTAATATTTATTGTGTAAACCATATATTTTCATATATTAGATAATAATATAAATAAACTCTAATTTTAAAAATAATTTTTATCTTATTATATTAAATAATTATTTTTCAATAATATATTATTGTCCGATAAACCTTTGCATTGTGTTCTACGCAAGTAATCAAGGACTGTCATTGCTTCAAAAAATATAAGATAACTTCAGTGTTCCTTATATAAAAGGCCAAATTTTATTTTGCATTTAGTTCACTATTAACTTGTTTTCATGTAAAATTCAAGATAAAAATGCTTATTTTATTTAAAATGAACTATATTCTGTGTTTCATTAAATGAAAAATAGAAAAGATTTAAATTAATTTGAAAACAATTTCAAAAAATCCGGGGGTGTAACATTATTAATGGTAGATATAGGTAACAAACTTCATATAATGAAAATCATATATATTTTTCACATAATATCATATCATATTCAATATATCATAACCGACGAATATGGAATCGGTTTCATATCCATTTCATCATATCATAACCTATGTTAAATAAATGGGATTCATAAACAGTTTATCATAGTATAACCTATTGAAAAACAATAGGATAAAAAACAATTTTCATAATAATCATAAACCATCCATATATATAATAAACATGATATCATTATATTATATCCCCCAAAAAATGAAGAAAAAATAATGGTTTTTGTTATTGATGCAAACAAATTTCATAAAAATTTCATTAAAATAATCTTTAGGAAGGCATCCTATCCATTTTTAAAGAATACCATAAAAAGAAAATAATTTTTCAAATACTAATGAAAAAATATTACTTGAAATGAAAACTTCATTATGGTATGGGAATCATTAAATCATTTATTAGTCATTATGGTGAGAATATAAATTCATGTCTTGAATGTTAAAATAAATATTATTTTCACAATTTTACTAAAAAGTCAATAGTTCCACATCTGACAAATGAAACGATATTACATTAAAAAGAATTTTAATAAATTAATACATGGTTTAGTTTTCATAATAAAATAGTATTCTAGTATGTTAAAATCGTTCTTCAAGATATTTTTAGAAAATATGAACAGGAATGAAAAAATATTTTGAAGTGTAGAGATAAATAAATTAGAATTTTCATTAAAGAATTTATTTTGGTCTCCCTAATCCTTAAAAAGAGTAAAAAATTGAAATTATTTCTTATCTATAAATGATGAGTGGATGATAATATTCATGACTATTCTAGAGATATTGGTCCTGATATTTCATCATATAAATTTGACTATGAATAATCCCATTATAAATGATGTTGTAACAAAAAACATTTACCACATTAGTAAAATATTATACATAAAACCAACGAAGGAACTAACCATATATGAATATGAATATCAAATATTCCTCATAAGACGAATAATAATATTCAATATTGGGAACCATATACACAACATAAATGAAACATGTGATGAATATGAAATGTGTCTTATAAAAATAAATTTTAGATAAAAATCCCACAGATTCATTGGTAACATTAGAATCCCAAAACATATGATATAATGAAATAAAATGTGTCTTAAATATCATATGAATTTATAAATTCATGAAATAACCTTTCAGTGTCATTATGTATATAAATCATAAAACATGATAGGTTTTATAAAATAATATATATCACTATGAAAACAATTTGAAACAAAATTCCCTTACATAATAATTTATGTTTTCCATAAACATTTGAACCTTGTATATTGTGAAAATATTTTAAATATAAATATATAATATGATAGTAATAATATATATAATTCCATATATTATATTGTTATAACCATTTTACCCGGGTTTGTTAGAAATTATTTGTTATGGAAATCATGTTTCGAGTAATAATAACTTCACTAATATTTTGTGTTTTGGTTTCTTATATTTTGTACTTTATTATTTATCAAGTTTCCATATTTTAAATAATAATATTAATGACCAAAAGATCATATAAATTAATTTTAAATTTATTTGGATTAATGCATTATGGTTATCGAGGGAAAATGAAAAAAATCGTTCATTCAAACTATAGGTCATATGTACAGATGAACATTATTTGCATTTTCCTATCTATTCGATAAAAATAATGGAAAGTATTATATCACCTTTATAGAATCAGATTTATTTTTTATATATAAAATATATTCATTAAATAAATCTTTAGTAACATGAAAATAAAAAAATAAATAAAGAAACACCCCTCTTTATTGATGTGGCAGTCCACACGTACACAGGAGCATTGTTAGCATTTTCTAACTTATAATATTTTATGATGGTATACGGGATATTATATTTATGTAGGATAAAAAATTTCTTGAATATCTAATATTAATATTTTATTCAATATTATATCAGTATTTTGGAGGAAATAAATGAGAAAGAATTATATCTCTTCGTGAGAATGTAATCCTCAGTACACATGATTGATGGTTTTCTTAAATATTTGATTGTTGAAGAGATGGATATTGGTTTTGTAATGAACATAATATTAACATAGTATATGTTAGATAATTATTTTCTTATATTATCATATTTGAATAATATTCAATGAATGTGTAATAAGAAACAAAACCAAAACACTGAGTTAATAATAATACCTCTTCTTTGGACAACAACCTTATGTATGGACCAATATCATTATAGGGAGGGATGACTAAAAAAATAAGAAAATTAAAACAAGGGGATGAAGTCATGTAATATATTTCTTTTAGATCTTATCTGACCCAAAAGTCTATAGAATTATTTAGGTTATAGGAGTGGTGGTTTTCTTTATTTAGAGGGGGAGATGACACAAATTTAATTTTTGAAAATAAAAAGTTATACCAACATTTTAGACATGGAAATAGGATATATAAAGGTTAATTATTGATAATTATATGATAAATGTTTAATCTGTAGCTATATTTTTATATATGGACTTGTTTTAGGTCATTTGTTCCTTATCTTTTTAGTTTTACCCACTGGTAAACCTATTTTATCCTTTCCATTATAAATAATTTTTAGTGGCTTTACAATTTATTACGAAAAACAATAGTTATAATTTTTATATAATTTTTACAAAAATGATTCCAAATATTGAGTCCAATTTTCAAAATATGACTTATAGAATAATCATAAACTAATTTAAAATTAAACCTACTGACGTAAGGAGAAAACATTTTTCCAACGAATAACATTTGAAAAGTATAAAATGTTTTTATATATAAATTAAACATGAAATTTATTCCAGTTACAGGAAAAATAATAAATAATAATTCATTTTGACATATTTTAATTTTAAAATATTTTATATCATTACGTATCTTTGTAAACTTATCATATAAAAATTCAATGATCAATAAAAATCTGTTTTTTCACAATTCATTAAAGAAATTCTATTTTCAGAAAAACCCAACATTTAATAGTAAGATATCTTTTTATTTAAAAATATATGTTTATTTCATTCATATATATTTTATAAAAGTTTCATAATTTTAATATATTACATTTTTGTAAAGTAAACGATAACGTATTTGTGAAAAAAATTATTTTTTAATCAAATAAATAAATTTGTTAATTTTTTTTATATTTTTAATATTATGTTTTATTAATATAAATATATTGTAATTAATTTTAAAAATGTGTTTCTTCCTACTCCTATCATTAATATTAATATATAGAATATAAAAGTAATTTTTAAATAAAAATAAAAATATTATATTGTTGTATGTTAAAAATCATTATTTTGTGTAACAAAATTTATTAATGAAATTAAATAAATTTGTAAAAATATTAATATATATCAGGGTTTTACATTATAAAACTGATAAAATAAATTCCGGCCTTGATAATTCTATCACTATGATATATAAAACTAATGGTACTTTTTCTAAATCATATCCTCATGCTACTATGTATCTTTATTAAGTTGGTTTCTTCACCAAAAACAATTTTTACCAATCGAGTGGTATTGTTTCAAAGAACATTCTATCTATGATTTAGACTCTGAAAAACATTCTATTATAAGTATATATCATTATCAGGTTGTATGAGTTTTGAGATTAGTACTTGTGAAGGATCAGATATGTACACATCATGAGAGATACATGGCACACATAATTGACATGAGAGTTGTTTGGTGGAAGAAAAAAAGGAAAATAAGGCCATCCCTACTCAATAATAAATATAATGGTGTCCAATATAACTAGGTATTATGATTAAATTCTACTAAAATCACATAAAATTATTTCGTTGATAATTTCATTTGAAGTCCCTCACACTATTATCAAACCCCATAAAATAGAAATTTTTTTCAGCCAAACATTTCTATTAGCTGTGAGCTGTCATGATGTGTTCATTAATGAAATTGATATTACCTACCATTTTTCTGACAAGATCTGTTTCCAATAGATAAATTTATCTAACATTGTCCAAAAATAATTTATTTAGAAAATTCATTCCATTAACGGTTTCTTAATGGTTTATATGGATTATTAAATGAATGTTATTTTCTAAGAAACCGATAATGAGGATGGAGCTTCTCCTAACAACATTAAAAATATTTAGAAATGAATATAAAAATATCCTCTAAGAATTTAATGGTTCTCTTTGCTTGACCACCTATTTGAGGATGATACATATTACTGAAACACATCGTAATATAATCATAATGATGAAGTCTTCACCATAAATATGAGGTAACCGTTGGATTCTAGTTATATATAGTAGAATGTGGAAATATATGAAACTTTAAAAATTACTTAATATATATCCTTTAAAACTAATAAAGTAAAAAATAATGTCTGATAAAAATTAATATTTTTATATTTTTAAGGTGGTGGATAAAAACCCATATAAAATTATTCATATTATGTGTATTGAGGGTCTGAGGACAAAATTCATAGTGATATTATCCCACTTTCCTTAAATTATTGTAAATGGTTGTAAGATCCACATTGAATTTCTATATCTTATACATAACTCTCTTACATTCCAAGAACCAAGATTCAAACAACATAATATATCACTTTACTTCATCCCACTACAAATAATTTTTTATGTATCTATAAATTCTCATACATTCAGTATGAATAGGTAATGATGAACTATGAGACTCCTAATAGACCCATCTTAAAATATGGTATAGATAGAAAAAAATGATTCATAGACCTTATCATTCCTCCATAATCCATCCTAAACCTACAATGATATCTCACCTTATTTTATATATCTATAACATCCTTACTTTCATTTATAACATTCACATGGATATGTGGTTGAACAATCATTCCCAAAAGATAATATTTTCCACATTATATTATGATTTAATTATCCTTCCTTCTCACTTCCAGGAATATTTTACATTTTTTCATCCTCATCACTGATAAAGTATAATTTTCCTTCAACCTAATGTGTTAGAAACAATGTTCTCTTTACTAGGGAGGTTATGTACTTTGAACAAATAATATTTAGTTATAACATAGCATATTATTTGGAACTTATTTAACTATTTATATGTTAATGTATATTTGAATATATTATCATTGGTATATATATCACCCCTTTCTACCTACAAATAATCCCCATATATCAGTTATGAAAACATTAATGCAATTTAATCAAAATCATTAGTTGGTAAATATTTATATTGAAACATAAATTATCATGAGGCATAATCTATATCCATATAATTCTACATTAAAATGAGTCCAAAAAACTTATTTTATTTTTCATTAAGACATAATACCCTTATCCAATGAATGTTAAAGAAAATATATGTATATTTATTATTCTTTTCTTTAGTTCATTTTAATTTTCCTCCCATTTACCTATCAAAATTACTCCCTTCCGAGTGAACATTTTATTTGGATTGGGGAGGTGTGAAAACATTTCCACAAGACATTTATAATATCCATCCCATCCATGAAAACTATAGATCATATTCAAAGTATTTTTCTAGGCCAATTTTCATTATCCTCAATCAGTAATGGATCCTTGATATTGCCTCTCTTGAGATTTTATAACAAAAAACGAAATTTCTATCATATAAAATGCACAAATGGAAATGATTTCATTTATATTTACCATAATTTGGGCATTTAGATCAATCCTAATTTGATCTCTTGAATGAAATTATTTATTGTGGTTTCCCTCATTAAACCTGAATTTATGATATTAAGAACAAGGTTCAATACTGTAAAATTATTCTTCTATATAGTAATGATCAAAAAAGTAATTGATATTGGGTTAAGGAAATGTTTTATTAAGTGAAAAAATTCTCAATTATCTATAATCTATTTAGAATCTAATCGATCCATCATTATTCTTATCAAAAAGAGCTATCAATCCCCATGAAATCACACATGGCCAATTGAATTCCTTTTCCAAATTCACTAGTATTTTTTCTCCAATTAATTAAACTCAATTGGATCCAGTTTATTAAGAGTTTTTAAAATATTTCTATCACCAGTTATGAGTTATATTGAGAACACAACATCATGATTTACTAGAAGACTATAGAAAATTCTATAAAGATGTTGAAAATATTCATTATAATATGCATTCAGTTGATGTTTCATCTCTTACCAATCATCTAAGATAAACACCACTTTTAAATAGAATTGACGACCCATATAATTGATGACATTTCAATTTTAAGTTCACATTTCATTATACGGGTATATGATCGTATATATTTTTAGAATATCAAATGAGTCTTCAATTTATTTGATGTTTTATGGGGATTTTTTATATAGACCCACATCATTCCAATGAAAACAACAAATTCCACTAATGGAAGAATACACTGATTTTTAGGAAGAATATTCCAATAAAATTCATCTATAGATGAATCAAATATTTGATATGTGACCATAAAATGGTTAGTATTTTCACTTACAATTAAATATTTTATGAATATAACAGATTGGATAGATATTGAATGAAATAATTTATTATGAGTTCTAGTATAGATTGTATCTATACCTTTCACCACATCATTAGCATTCCCCATATCTGAAATAGAAATCGTATGGTATTTCCCATTGTCTCTAAGAATAAAAAGTTTCTATCATCAATCATCTTCATTCACCATTGGTTTTGATCAAGTTTTTGAATAATTGACAATCCATTTCATTTTAAACACTACTGTGTGAGTTGTGAATTATTTATTTTTTTGATTTATTCATGGAATTATCTATCTTCTAATCGTCACTATGGAATTCATCCACATGATAGAACTCCATTACACACATAAAAAATATACTACTATTTTTATATCAGTTTGCCCCATGTTTCCATGCACATATCATGTATGATGAAAAAATTAAAATCATCCTTATATAGATTTCAGTATGTCCATTGTATTCATTCATTATTTTTTATCATAAAAATGATATATATATATGGGTAACTATAATCATTATTTTCACCTTATTTTCTCATCAAAAAATTTATTCATAGTTATTATAGTTACATATTTCCAACAACCTTAATATTATTGGTTTTAATCTATGATGAATTGATTATCATTGGATTTAGAATTGATGATAATACCATATGTGTACCTCACATATCTTGTAAAAAATATCCTCATATGCACTAATGGATTAATCATCCTTATTGTTTAGAGAAAAAATATAAGGAATGAGGTTATTCAAACATATTATCTTAAACAATATTCACTCCAAGGACTTGTTTAACTTATATTGAATAATATTCTAGATATGATTCCACCACTTATCCACTTCACCATACAAACAATAGAAAAAAAATTCATGTTCATCATATAAAAAATAGTCAATGAAAAAAACAATTCCAGTGGTGCTGGTCCTTTTATAAAAAACTATTATATTAGATAAACCATTAAAAATTATGGAATTTACCTCATCAATGAATAATAAAATTTTGGTTCCTTAGCCTATATTTTATTAATTCTAAGATGATTCATATCTTAAAATTTTCAATGAGAAAAGACATTATAGTTTTCATTACAACCCCCATAACACATAATTAATCTGGATGACAACCATGATTTTTCTATCACATTCATCATTAGAAAAGTTTTTTGGGTGATTTACATAAACAAAAAACACAAAATCATTATTTATATAATGAAAAATTCAAGAAACATTTTTACCTTTTCAGAATTATTAAACCGAGGTACAACTATTATAGAGCCACATCAACTTTTCTTATCAAGAAATGTTATCAATTTCATAGATAGCATACTCTATAAACAACACCTAATTTCTATGTTATTGTATTATACATTTACATATCATTATTTTACTTGATAATGTAATCTCATAATAGTTTCTACAGGTTATGTAAACCATACTATGATAAAAACTAAACCAACCCACACTCCTCAAATATAGATACCACCAATTCATTGATGAATAATCTGTACATAAAATCACAAGCCCCAACATAATCAAATAATTATAGTATCATATGAATCATTGACATATAAATAAATTTTTTATAAGTGAAATAAATAACATCTCAATATGTTCTTAGTAATTATAACTGTTCGTAGAAATATCTTATATAATATATTTTTGATTATTTTGGGAAAGGATTCATAAGAAAGGTTGATATAAAAAGCTCAATAATGTAAAGGAATAGGGATATCAACATAACATGAGAATATAGTTTTTTGAACATGGTAATAACATTTTAAAACAATACAATACATATCATTGATCAAGAAGATGAAATATGGAATAATATTTTGCAATTTAAAATAAATTTATATTAAATTAATCAACTAACACAATCCATTACATAATAAAATTGGAATAGGACAATGATCTATGGTATACACATAATAATTGAAAACCATATGTCAGTGATACACACCACGATATTCGTAAAATGTCAGGATTGGGTTAACCACATATATATTTTCTTTAACCATTGGATAAAATTCCAAGTAAACTCTTTTGTGATTGGGATAAGGCTATGTAGACACTTTTTAGTGTTGGTGATAACCACATATATACTCTTTAAGATCAAAAAGTAATAATCAATTCCCAAATCATTGTAGGGAGATATAGTTCACACCCATACATAATTAAAATTATAATCATGTGTTAGAGAAGATCATAAATGTTTCATCATACCATAACCTAGGAAATGGAAATTGGGTTCATAATCATATCATTATTACCTAACACATCAAAAAGAATTGATTTTCATAAATACTTCATCACTTTATTACCCATTGAAGAGAAAAATTATGATAAACATATTGAAATCCCAAAAAGAAACCATATAGATAAGGAATAATGTTGGTAACATAGGATCATTTCCCAATTAATATAAAATCAACACCAAATGGTTTTGTCATTGATAATAGAAATTCCATCAAATGAAAATTACAACATTCTTGATGAAAATTTAAATTACATTTTTAAATGAATTATTGAAAATATAAATATTTTCTCAAATATTAAAAAATGAAGATTAATTTAATAGAATATTAGAGACATGTAAGGGATGTTTGAAATCATTGAGCAGTTATGGAGACTATAAATTTCATTCTTGTCAGACATGTTGAAAAATATTCCATTCACAGTTTCGGTAAAACTCCAAAAGTGACTCATCTAGAGAATGGAAAAAAGAATATGTTCAATTTTTAAAAAAAATGTAGAATGATTATTCAATAATTAATATTTATTGGATAACTCTAAAATAATTCCATAAATCATTTAAAAAAACATGGATGTGAAAAAAAAAATTAACCCAAAGAGAGATTATTGTAAATTTTTCATCAATATATATTTTTTTCTAAAAAAATACATAATATGAGGAAAATGAAATGGAAAAATGTATAATTTAGAATTAAATAGAGTATATGTATATTTGTGTCTTCTCATTAGATGTAGATCATATTATTTCAATATTTAAAACATAATGGTAATTAATCCTAGTAAATAATCAAATTGTAACATAAAACCCATACGACATTAGTCATGATTAAATAGTAAGACAAATTAATTAAAAACCTTATTTATGGAATATATGTGATACTTTAAATGATAATAATAATAATAAAATACATTCATATGATGTCTATAAAATATTAAATTGATAATTTGGAGAATAACACATGTGTCACATTGAAATAATTTTTATGATAAATATTACTTACATGCTTTTGTAACATTTGAATTAGAATCCCCATGAAATAATGGAATTATATGACACATAAAATATAAATAGAATAAAGAGGTCATGATATTACATGTCACGAGGGATTTATATACACACCATACTATAATTTAGGTGTATTCCATAACATATGTCCCAACAAAGACAATTTGAGAAAAAAAATCATCCACCGAAATTATTGAATCTCATTATACATGTTCAAGAATCATATAATATAAATAGAGATTTGTTATAATTATATTATATACCCATATATATATATCATACATTATGTTATTTACATAAAACCGATTATCATAAATGTCTTCACAATCCATTTTTCTAAAATCACATTTCGTGTAACAAGTAGTTCAATTTTTCATGTATGTTTTGGTATGATATTTTTAATCTTTTTACAATTATCATGTTTTAAAAACCTCTATAACATTAACTATTATTTAAATATCATACCTATTTAGTTTATATATGTTTCTTTAATCCTTTTAATTTAGATTTTTAAAATGAATTACAACATTGATGGAGACGACATGTTGTACATATATAGGAATATTGTATCCATTTTCTTAATGGAAATAAATAAATAAATGTATATAGTATATATATTGACCCACAATTTTTAATCATTAAAATTTCATATTTTTTGGAATACATTATATATTACACAATCAAATACTGAAAGTGTGTATGTTTTTAGTGCCTTTTGAACCGTGGAAACATAATCCCTGGTACATAAGTGAGCTAAATTATATCTCACTGGATTTTTAATGACTAAAAACCTTATTAAAAACATCTTACATATAAAATATCATCACAATCTTGGGAAGGCTAAAAAAAGAAGGTGTGAGCTCATATACACGTTAAGGTTAAAAAAGGGACATATATAAGAATATTATGAGCATAAGGTAATGAGAAAATGGTCATGAATGTAGATGATCACACCCTACATATCAAAAATAATTAACAAGAGTTATGAAAGAAATGTATTCAGTTCAGAAGACATTAATTTTCTGGTGATCCTGAAAAAAATCCATGAATGAATTATATTATTATAACACATAGATTTTGTGGTAGAAATATAAACATATAACATTATTCTCTATATGTAAGGGACTATTTCCAAAATAAAATAGGGAAAATATTGGGGAATAAACCTACAGGGTAGGACACAACACTATCCATATTTGAAATCATTTCCTTGTAATGCATTAGGATTCCCATCTTCCCCAAACAAGTTGAGATTCCCAATATACCATAGTGTCGAAATCCCATTTACTTGATTACCATTATTATCTCATGAGATATAAATAATTACCCAATGGATTAGAGGGAGATATGGATCCCACACATCACATAATTAATACCATTCATATGTGTTCATGAAAAACCTAATATAATTAATCATATTAGAAACCATGGAATGAAATTGGATTCATAAACATCATTCAATCTTAAAAAAACCCATGGAAAAATCAGTTTCATAAATTTCCATCCATCACAAACATAAACCACTGATTTAAAGAATAATAATGGTACAGTTTAACAATATCTCAACTAAAACATATGTAACATTAAATAATGTTATCTTAGATGGAATATAATATCGACAGATCACTTGGATATAATTCATATTGAAAATAGGATTTTTTATTTGAAAAGAATTTCATATTATTATAATTGTCATTAAATATTTGAATAAAACATTGTGTTTTGAAATAATGGTGTAACTTTTTAAGGTAATATTAAAATAATTCAAATCCATTGATACAAAAAATTTGGTTCATTCCATTGAAGCATGGACAATTTTTTCTAGTTTACAATTCATGTTTCTGGTGCTCTTATAATGTGTATAGCATAACTCAGGTCGATTCCACACTGATTATACTATTTTGTAGTTGATTGTTTTTAATTAACTATATTTTGATTTGGGGGTTTTAGATTGGAAATGAAGTGATTAATGGTTTTGGTTTCATTTAAAAATTTGATAATTATTGGGGCGAGTTTACTATTAAGGATTTACTCTTCTAATATCCTTGATCGTTCCTTTAAATTTCCTTAAATTAACACCTACTTCCCAAGAGGACGTTGACTGAAATTTAAAAGTTTTGAGACATTAATCCAAGCCTTAACATAACTTATGTAACTAATCACAATCAGATCTTGTTTATGGAAGTGTATTTATGGTGCCAATAATCCATGGAAACCACACGTTAAGAAAACAAGCCATTAATCCATGACATGTTATGTCAATCATACACAATGTTAATTTGATGAATATTCATCGAGCAAATACTCTCAATCACTTAACATCCCTAAATTGTTACTCACACCAATTTGAGATATACTAATCCATTAAGAATATTAGTAATATGGTCTATTATATTTATGCTGATTAATTAATAAGAGAAGAAAAAATTGTTTTATGAAAAGATTTGTGCGTTGAACACACACACACACAGAAGAATATGAAAAATAAAAATAGAATTTCAAATGAATGAGGAAGAAAAAAATGGGAAAAGGATTCAATATTATTTCAAATATTTTAAGAGAATTAATTTTTAAGAATATATGGTGGATGATTATAAGATAATATGGTGAATAAACTAGCTTTAAAATTAAAACTAAATTGAAAATAACTTACACAATTACAAATGATAGAAATACAGAAGTAAATGGAAAAAAGAGAAGAGGAAGGGTCTATAATGTTAAAACATGAGTTTAGAAGGTCCTACCATGCCTTTTTCAAGGCATTGGACATTCCATTGAATGATCATATCTTCTGAAATGAAAACCCCATTCAAGGTGAAGAGGGGGTTGTATTTATAGCCCAATGGTTGTGGACTGTTTTCATTCCAAATCAACCCCTCCAATTGGCTCAAATATTGGACCATCCAGACAACATAATATTGAAATATATTCTTCTTACAAGTTGTAGATAAACATTTTTTCTGTCTAATCTGAAAATTTCTGTTACCATTGGACTTACGGATCCAATGCTATGGCGGTTTTATTAAACAATGTAAATAATTCCATTTCAATACAGACTTTTTCGAGGCCAATATCTAAATGGGTTGTTGAATAAGAATCTGCCCTCAAATCCAAAAACTTTCTTCAAAAAAATCGGTTGAATATATCTCCTCTTTCAAACTGAAAAATCATATCTCCTGTGTATTTCTATATCAGGAGAAATGTAAATATTGGTGTGATGACTTTATTTCACAGATAGAATGGTGGGCTATATTTCCTTGAATCATTTGGGCCCCTTTGTAGTGGATTTCGGCCATGAAATTTTTATGAAATATTAATGGTACAATCCCCATATTGTTGGTGGGTAATAAATGATATTTGATATATCATGTGAGGCTAGTAAATAAATCCCCATGGTTGTTCCATTTACTTCAGAGATTCTATATGCATTTTTGTGCGGCCCATATGACCCTTAAAATGGATGAATTAGACACTGATGCCCTCTAATGATATGTTTTAAATTGGAAAAGGAATCCAAAAAAGAATGAACCATGAAATTTGTATATGCAGGGTGTGAGGTATAATTAAAATATTAAACAGACTCAATTGGTCAACTTCAAAAAATGCTGAAAAATTATATTTAATATTAAAACATTAGTATCTCAAACTAATTATGAATTTTTACATTACATTTACTAGAGGGAGTGTAAAAAAGATATTGGATAAATGAATAAAATAACCTCCACCACACTTAGTTTTGTTCATGCCCACATGTGCAACAAAAAAATAACTCAATCATTTTCACTCGCCAACAAATATTAATTTTTTTTTCCTCAATCAGGGGAGGTTTAGACCATTTCACTCATCCATATTGAATTACATAACAAAATGTTACAGAAATAATATTTAAGAAAAATTAAATTTTCATGCTCAAATTTAGAAATGGAAAATTTTGGCACTCAAAGATCACTCCTCTCAGGATGAAAAAAATTTATTTCTGGAGGTTCACTCATTCCCCAAACAAAAGTGAAAATATTAGAGGTTGAAATAGATATCATATTTCATTACCTATCCTAAAGTGAAAAAAATATATAGTTCTTTTTCATGGGTATTAATGTAGCTATGAGATAGTAAGAATATAATTTTTGATATAGAGGAGAGGAGGCGTAAATCATCAGCATGGGTAAAGCAATGCACATTTTTTTTAAATGAATCATGGAAGGAAATGGAAACCCATATTTTCAAGAAAATGATTGTCTGTAGAATGGCACAATTGAGGGAGAAAATTTTAAGGGTATGAGAAGATTAAATATTTACAAAACACAAAACCTATCTCTATAACATAATAATATATAATGGAAGTGTTTTTTATCTATTCTTTTTTATTTTTTTTTCTTCAAAATTTGAACTTCAAACATATATCACACTAATATCCCAACCCATGTTTGATATCCTCACCAAACTAATTGTAATTGTTATAACAAGATCAAAGGATTATAAAGAGTGATTTTTAACTCTCTCAGGACACAACACATTTTCTATGTTTTTTTGTTTTTGTTTTTTTTAATGCAATTCAATAATATTTACAAAATTACATAAATGAAAATACATTCCATAGAACCCAATAAGTAAAATCCTCTCCCCCACACTAAAATGGACGGGTTCCCTCATGATTATGATAACACAAGGAAAATAAATAAAAGGGAACTCAAAAATGAAATCTATTCCCACCACACTTAATTTTAAATAAATAATGAAATGTAAATCTATGTAGATATTCTGTGGGACAATGTATTGGGATTGTAATGCGGCTATCAAAGAAAATTTTTTCATATGCTGGTAGGGGATTTCAAAATAAGGATTAATGTAAGGTTAATGGGAGGCAATTTGGCTATTGTGATTCTCATGAGGTTTAGAAAATTCCGATATCATATTAATGCACCCAAAAGTAAGAAATTAAAATAGATGGTACACAAAATCAATACTCAAAATCAGGGGTGAAAACATACATTTTAAAAAGATGGCAATAGGTTGCATTATCATGAATGATAATTCGGTTCCTCACTTTTGGGGAAGAATCTATTTTATATCTAAAAATGAGTATTCGAAAGTTATTGGTTTTGACACAATATTCATTGACCAAATTAGTGATGAAAAGAAAAAAAAATGATATGAAAACATGACTTTTGGATCCCCATAATGGTTGGAAAATATATATAAACTAGATAGTGAGTAAGTATGACAAATTTTTTGTTTGTTTTTTGGAATTTTTTATTATTTTATTAGTTTTTTAGTAATATTTTTAAATACACACCAACATAAAAAGATAAATAAAAGAAATTTTTTTGATGAAGAATGTATGAAAACAATCATGAGATAGGAAGAAGAAAAAAGAGGGAGAGAGAGAGAGTAAAAGGGAAAGAGGTTCCACTAGTTTGGATTTGGTAGGTCGATATATCTATCCAATGGTGGGTCAGTGGAAGTTGATATGCATCGTGTGTGAGGTTAACTGAAAACGAAACATCATTATTCATCTAATTACTAACTAAAAGGAAATTAAAATTTAATAAAAGTAAAATAAAACATGGGTTTCCTTAAAAGAAGTTCTGCATTTATTTTTCTACATATAGAAAATTGTAGTGGAATACCAATAGTCCAATGGGGGCCATAGTATTTTCTCAACTCCAGAGTGCTTCCAGAAAAATATCTCATTTGGAAGTCCTAATTGGTAATTGGGTAATTTCATCCCTTACTTGTAATTTCTCTTCCAATTCAGTGTGGGTCGTAATAGAATATGGGTATCCTCCATTCGGTCTTCAACTTTAAGAATGATGTTTTCCACAATGTGATGGTTTTCTATGATAAAAAATTTAGGATGATTTTTTAACTATGATGGTGCATTTTTGTAAGGATCAAATAACATTTAATAAAAATATGAGATCCCAATTTTTTTTAAATCATTTATTTCATCACATTATGATGTGAAGTAATGAGGATCATTAGTGTCATAATACAGAATAAAATTTTCAATGACCATAACAAAAATTTTGTTTTCCAAAGAGTGATCAATTTCAACCTCACAAGGGAATAATTTATTAATTATGGAACAAACAGCACAAACATCACTGTAATTAGAAAAACATAAACACATTGGTTCATTGTTCACCTCACATATAATTTAATATTCAGAATCATGGATAGGAATTGATGAATGTTGGATAATTTGATATGAATAAAAAAATGAGCATGTTAGTTCATTTTCCACATTATCCTCCAACTTGGAGTAGTACAGATCAGTGGTGAGATGGGATTCCAAATACATTTCAATATCATTTAGATTTAAATATTTTACATCTAAAATTTCAACATCAAGTTCTCTATTTATAACTTGGTTAATGTGGATGAAATATTAACAAACCCCGATATCATTAGAACATGAAGAACATGATTGATTGGTATTAAACACACTCTCAAAAAGAATTTCAGAATTATAGACAAATAATACCAATTTATTCTCTCATGGGTATCATATGGATTGAAAATTATGGAAATTGTCCATTTTTTCCCCAAATTCCATGGACAATATGTGAGCATGAACATCAATTTAAGATTTAGATGTCATGTGGAATGGTCTTCCTATTATCAGAGGAGATTGTAAAAAATTTCTATCACCTTCCATGTTAAAGACGTAGAAGTCATATGGGAAGATAAGATCATTGACGCAAATAAGAACATACACAATTATTCCATCATGACTAGTTGTGCATTGATTGGATAACTGGATGACCCCGCCCATTTTGTGCAAGGGACCTAGTCCAATTTCGGAGAAGA
Organism: Viscum album; assembly: GCA_963277665.1. Classification (NCBI taxonomy): domain Eukaryota; kingdom Viridiplantae; phylum Streptophyta; class Magnoliopsida; order Santalales; family Viscaceae; genus Viscum; species Viscum album. Next base: position 1,289,828,146 of record OY728129.1, read on the forward strand.
TGGATTTCTTATTGACATTAATTGAGTCTCATAGATCTATGAGTGCATCATCGAAGTTGTAACTCCCTATTTTTCATGGAAAATTAAATTTCCCTGGGTCTTTGTACTTCATGGGTATGGACTTCTATGATGAAACATTCTCAATGATCCAATGTTCTCTCTTATTGGTACAAAACACCTTAATAATCTTGTCATACATAGGGATTTTTGTGATGGAATATAAGAGGGTAATGTTTACTTCAACATGTGTAAACATTTCGTGCATTTTAGGATTAGGTAGAAATGACTTATTTAGCATAGATAAATCTTGATGAAAAGGAATTATGTATCTTAGAGGGATAGAAAGAGTTGAGGGAGTTTCTTTCTGTTCATTTTTTGTATTTTTCTTATTTTCTTTTTCAAGGTCAACATTCAACCTTTCATTTTAGGATCCATCATGAGTTATGGAAAATTTTTTTCTTAATCTAAATAAAATTTCACTTACATTACCGTTGGGGTTGGGAAATGGTTAATCAAGGATTTAGGATGAATTGGATGGTGGTTTCTGCCTTAGGTGGTATGCAAGTTGACCAATACAGGTTTCAATGTTTTTGAGGATAGAATTAGTTAAGGAGGAAAGATCATCCACAATACTTTCCCACTATTTCATGGAAGAAAATGTTTTTCTCGAATTGGAATAACCATGATTTTGGTACCTGGGAATTTGATTTTACTTTTTTAGGAAATGGAAAGTTTCATTAGGATAGTAGAATCTAGTATGAGTAAGAGGAGAATTGATCCTTATTGTTTGAGGAATATAAGTCTTAGGTTGTTGGAAGTTACCAAAACCATGACCATATGAAAATTGGTTTGGGTTTTGAGGAGGGATTTGAGGGGGATGAGAAATGGCATTACCATACCTCAAGCCTTGGTTGAGGGTGGAAGAGAAGGGCTTAGAGTGGGGTTGGTTGAGGTTTTTAATGAACTGTCCTGATTGTTGAGGGTTGGTGTTCCTCTGACCATATTATTCATTGAGCTCCATTGATCTGGATGAATCATATGAATCCTATTGAAGTTGCAGACATGTGTAAGTTGGATGAGCTTGTGAGCTATATATATTCCACAGTTCTTGATAGATCCATGGAATAGAGATTGTAGAGAATATGTGGTTGGGGCTTTATCCGCCACAGATAGTTTTCACACAAGGCCTGTAAGTTCACACATCCACTTAGTCATCTAATTTTTCGCAATTGAATGACTATATTGGGATTGCTAGACTTGAGCATGTGATCGACTAAGTAATTGTTGTGTGTTTGTAGCCATGTTTCTTATAAGATATCTTGTAGTTTTTTTTAGGTTCTATCAACAAGATCACCACCACTTATGGCATCAATGGGGTTTCTCTCCATAGCCAACAACCCCTTATAGAAGTATTGGATCCAGAGATGGTAAAGGATTTGGTGGTGTGGGAAGGTTGACATAATCTTTTTGAACCTATCCCATTATTCATGGAGTGACTAATTTTGGAATTTTCAGATACCACTTATTTCCTTTCATATAGAAGCAGTACGAGAAGCTTGAATGAATTTTTCTAAGAAAGGACACTTAATGTCATTCCATTTGGTTATTGTACCAGGAGGTAGGAAGTAGATCCATGACATGGAAGTTTCATCTAGGGAGAAAGGGAATGCTCAGAGTTTGATATGTTTCTCAGAAACCCCTTGAGGATTCATGGTAAGGAACACCAGTTTAAACTAATTAAGATAAATATGTGGATCCTTAGTAGCTAGCTCAAACATATGAGGATGAAGATGAATCAAACTTGATTTGAACATGATGTTAGCCCTTATGTTTAGATATTTAATACCAAGGGGTTGGTAATTCATATTAGTGGAATCATGTTCATTAAGTGTTTTTTCCATAGTATTAGACATATATAATAAATATTTTTTTAGAATGAGTGGATCTTGAATGATTTTACTATTTCTTTTGTTCCTCCTAAGTTGACAAAGAGTTCTCTCTATTTTATGGTGAAAGATATCCGAGGGATTGTTTGGCAGTCAATAAAGAATTTAGATATATTTTCAATGAAAGTTGATTGTGGGGTTTTCTTTTTGTTTTTTCTGTTTATGATTTTTATGAGATGGTGGGTTTTTCATTTTGTTTTTTACAATTGAAATTTTAAATTTTGTTTTTTTGTATTTTGTTTTGGTTTTTTACTATAAACAAAAACTAATAACTACTTAATGAACCATCCTCAGAAATAGATCCATTTGAATCATGGCTGGTTGTCTCTTATCAACCATTCAAGGTTTTGGTGCTCTGCTAATGTGTATAGAAGTAGTTAGGTCAAATCCTCAGTGATGATACTTTTTAGTTGTCCATTGTTTTTAATTGATTGTATTTTTATTGAGGGTTTTGTTTGCAGAACATAAATGAATTGATTAGTGGATTTTTTATTTAAAAATTTGATAAAGTTTGCGGTGAGTTAATTATTATGGATTTAAGAATGTGATATCATTGATATTTTCTTTATATTGCATGAAATTAACAACCACTTCACAAGATGAAGTTGATTGGAATAACTATGTGTTAAGTTTTTAATCCAAGACTTCATATAGGTTATGCTTTTAATCTGAATCAGAGCTTGTCAATGAAATTTTATTTATTTATCCAATATTCCCTAGAAACCACATGTTAAAAAAACAGGTCATTAATCCATGACATGTTATGTCCAACACAAAAAATGTTAATTTTAATAACATTCATCGAGGAAATACTCTCAATCAATTAACATCCCTAAATTTTAACCCACACAAATAAGAGATTTATTCAGCAGTTGATAAGATTAATAATTTGGTTTATTATATTTATGATAACGAATTAATAAGAGAAGAAATAAAATGGATATGATAAGATTTGTGCATTTAACACACACAAACACATGAACATTGATGAGAATTAAATATATAATTTTGATTGAATGAGGAAGAAAAATAATGGAAGGGGTTTTAAAATGATTTCAAATATTTTAACAGAATTACTTTTTATGAATAGTGGGTGGTTGATTAAATGATAATATGAAGATGAAATATGCATTAATATTCAAAATAAATTGAAAAAAACTTATGAAATGTCAAATTAAAGGAATACAAAAGTAAATGGAAAAAAGAAAGGTGGATGGGTCTCTCAAGTGAAAAACATAATTTGGAAGGTCCTCCCAGGCAGTTTTCAAGGATTTGGTAATTCCAATGAATGTACATCTCTTCTGAAATGCCAACCCATTTCTAGGATAAGAAGGGGATGTATTTATATCCCAATGGTGGGGGACTGTTTGCTTTTCTAATCGTCCCCTCCATATGGCTCAAATATTGGATCATCCATACAGAATAACCATGAAACATATTCTCCTTAAAAGTTGTTGATATACATGTTTTCTGTCTACACTAAAAATATTTATGGCTATTGGACTTATGGATCCAATATTATGAAAGTTTTATTAGATAATGTTAATTTTTCCATATTAAATCCGACTTTTTCAAGGCCAAATTGATAATGTGTTTTTTAATATAAATATACAGTCAAATCCGAAAAATTTCCTTATTAGAGTCAGCCATCTATATTGCATCATTCAAACATAAAAATATAAGCTCAAATGTATATCTCTAAGTGAATAAATGTCAATATTGGTGTGTTGATTCCATTTCCCGTACAGGATGGTGGTCTTAAATTAATTGAATCATTTGGGCCACATTGTAGTGGATTTTGTCCATGAATGTTTTACACAACATGAATGGTAATGTCCTAAGATATTTGGTGGAGAATCAATGATTTTGGACTTCTTTTTTGAGCCCAGTAAATAAATATTTATGGCTATACCATTTATTTCATAGATTCTATGGGCCTTATTGTGGGGCCCATGTGACCCTTTAAATGGAAGAATTATACATTCAATCTTTATATTGAGATTTTTTAAATTGAATAAGGAATCAAAAATAAAACAATAACCAGAAAATTTTGATATGCATGGTGAGAATTATAATTAACATAGTAAACTAACTCAATTGGACTACATCAAATAATGCTCAAAAATTATATTTAGTATTAAAACATTAGTGTCTCACACTAATTATGAAATTTAACATAAAATTTACAAGAGTAAGTAAAAAAATTATGAATTAATTAATAACATCAGCCATATAGGTAAAAAAACTATTTCACATTGTTTCATAAAAATTTACAAATTACCTCTTTTGGAAAATGAAAAAAAAGACTCATTGGAAAATTTCTAGTAAAAAAGTCAAAATGGTTTAAATTAATTTATTTTTCCATAGAATAATAGTGAAATAACTTCAATAATTTTTACAAAACATGGACATGGATGATAAATAGTCCTTAATGGAGACGTAAAATAAAACAATCCGAAATATTGATGAGATTAATAAATTAATAATCATCACATTATAATAGGTAGAATTTTATTTCACATGAATGAGAGAAAATTATATTTATATTAATATAAAAAAATATTATGGATAAGAAACATAAAATACACTCTTGTGACGTATATACACCATGGATAAGAAACATATAGTGTATACGGTACGTGTCCCACAAAAATAAAAGTTAGACATAAATCCCTTACCTTATGTCATGATTCCCTTCATACTCATTAAAAATTATTGTATAATAAATATATGTTAATTATATTTCCATTAAAAACCATTATCAATTGAATAATTCCATATATTATTTACTTATGACTGTATTTTACATTTTTATTATCTATTCCATGTTATTGTTTATTTTCATGTAAAATCTTCTAGTTTTGACATGCTATTCTTAATCCTCTTACATAGATAATAATTTAACGATTTAAATCATCTAAAACATGATATAAATATCATAGATATTAATTATATAAATATTTCTTATTGTCACATACATACCCTTATATTCAGGTAGATGTTTCTCTTATATTCTTAGCCTAACTACCCCCATATGGTTCTCCTAGGCCCCTTTGAATTTGGACTACATTGATGTGTTTTTGGGTGGCCAGACATGCCACACAATTTGGATGCATATTTTACTAAACTGTTGGACATGAAAATTGGTGTTTTCGTGCGTATTCAATGTTGTATCAATTTTGGTTATTTATTGGTCTTTTAAATTGTTTTATTAAATATTTTTTGGGCCTCTAAATTTGGTCGGGTATTGTATTTTTGTAAATTTGTCCATAAAATTGGGTTTTTAAAAGTATTTTGTGTGGAGAACCTTGTTTTACTACTTTATGTTGTTTTATGAAAATTTTTAATGGTTTATTGAGATAAAAATGGTTAAAAGGCATGTTGGGTACTATTTTGTGTGCGTATGTAATAGAAATGGTGTTTTTATGTGAGAATCGTTATCTTTAATATAATGACATTGTTTGAGCATAAAGAGGGAAACCTATGTATCTTGGTCGGCAGACAAGGACTAAAATGATAGTGATCCAGAGTGGTATCAACACTATTTCACTTAGTATGATTGATTACAATATCACTAACTAAACATTGATGATTTTATGAACCAATAGTCTATTGGGGTTCCCATACGAGTGGCTCGTGCTTGAGAAGGATAGTTATTATTGTTTTCATTCATCGAGATATGTTTTACCGAAGTCCTTGCAACTAGCTAGGGCTTAGGGGTATTCCTATGAGTAGTGTTCTTCGGATATTTTGTACTTACCGCCAACATAATGTGTATTTTTTTGAGAGACTAGAAGCATGTGTGCCTTATTTAAAATGGTTCATTCCTTAAGGTATCCTTCTTAAGAAAAATTCCTTTAATGTTTCTTCTCTTATAAATTATTACTAGCATTCTTAGTTAAGAAACCTATATTATTTCTTTGCCTTGAAATTTTCATCACATGGAATATTTTTTGGTGGAATTCTATTAGGTGTAGGATCAAACCCTACATAAAACATTGGGTGTAAGTTGACTTTGTTATTTTTTACACAGGTTAGGGCATGGTCCTTGGAGATTACTATTCTTGTTTATAGATTCCCTCCTTTATGTGGTTTTGTGGAGAAGTATTACGAAAGATGGACCCTTACCGTGTGGTGGTTTTAGAGTTGTTGTTTCTTCTACTTTTTATTTGTGTCCCTCTTTTGATTTGCCTAAAACCATGTATTTCCGGAATGAGTTTTTATTAAAGGATTGTTTGGACTTAATTTTCTGATTCAGTTTATATACTATTTTTGGTAGTTTAATTCTTCTAAACTGAGGTAAATAATTCCCGAACCATTACCCATGACACTCTAGAAATTGTCTTAGTTCGTAGGGATAGGGAACACCCTTCACGCCATACCATATACTATGTCGAGTTCTGGTTTTGATGGCGACAAGATTTGGTTTCAGACAAAGTATTATTAGAGGAACAATTATGATCTTTGGGTTATTTTATTATTTGGGATGAGTCTAGTAAGATATGAAAAATATTGCTGAGGATTTGAGTTCTTGATGATTTTAGGGTTCTTGGCCCACACATCTAGTGATATACATCGGGTCGTTATGGGGTGTCGGGTTTATCTGTTTTACTTCTCTTTCAGGTGGGACGTGTGGACTGAAGACTGGACATGGACATTGGTTTGGAGTTAAGTAATTTTTTATCTCATTATTGTGATGAGTTTTTTTATTTATAATTGTTTTTATTACTTATATTTTTTATAAATATCATATTAATTTTTGATATAGTGATTTTTTCCTTTTGTAGCGACATGCCTTAATATAAATAACCCATGCACCCACTAGAGGAATCAAGAGAGCGTTCTCCCTCAGCGGTCGATCAAATTTTGGTAGAAGATGTTGTTTTGGATGTCCATGATCTAGGGCAAGGAGTGGGTCCTATTCTTTCTCTAGCTATTGAAAATGATTCTGGTCCCAAGAAGGATAAAACCTAGGTGTTCCTGAAGAATAAATCCCATTCTTTTGGAGTTATCCTGAAACCGTTAGAGAGATAGGAATGGATTGAGAAGATAGATCACATGTTCAAGTTCCTAGATAGAACTGAGGAGGTTAGTTTGAAATGTGTTTCATTTTAGCTAGAGGGTCCCGGTCACAGGATGTGGAAATCAATGCTTCACACTAGGAAGAATGACCAGAAGAGTCGGAAGGATTTGGATACCCTCATTAATGAGCACTATTTCCTCGAGGACCTGGCCTATTCCAGCTCCCGAGAGTTCATGGATCATTACTAGGGAGATATGTCAGTGATGGAATATGCTAACTTTTTTGCTGGTATGGGCCTAATTTTGTGTCTAATGATACCTCAATGCTTGGAAGTTTAAGAGGGGGATTCGACTATAAATTTACTCTTAGGTATTCTTGTTAATGCTAGGAACTTATGATGAAGTGGTCGATCATTCTGGTATGGTTGATATTGAATATATAGGGTGGTATGTGTTTTCTAGAGTCGTGTTTTCTACGTGAAGTAGTAGCTCATCTGAGAGGAAAAGTAATTGAGAGGTGCATGGGAATAAGGGGGTGGTAGTTCTAAAAATCCTCCCTGACAATTATCATCTATGGATTCTAATGAAAGGTTTTTCATTCTCCACAAGTGTAGTTGGTTAGGTCACACCTGATTTTCATGTACATCTCCTTCGATGACTTATTATTAGTGCGGTTCTATAAAACACTTGTAAATCTTTTTCTAGGTGGAACATCCAGTCCAGAGTGTGGAAGGATCTGTGGAACCCAAGGGAGTTAAAATTTAGTTAGATCCATCATGGAAGGGGGGATCTCAGTTTGGTGGTCATGGAAACAAGACCATATCATCATCTAGGTATAGCCAGTTTATGGTAGAGCCACATGCGATTGTTCATTCTTAGGTAGATGCTAAAAATCTTCATATGGTGTATCAAGCACCAATGGGGTCAGATGCAGAGCCTTTAATAGGTCTATGTACCATTTTTATTTCATCATATATAACTTTCATTATTTTTTACAATATCCCTTATATTTCCTTTATCTCTACCAGTATTGTGAACCTACTGAATTTTCAATATGAGTTGATGTCTTTTGCGATGGAGTTGGTGACAACATTGGGTATATATAAGGTTCAAGGTTCTAGGTACCTATATTGTGCGCTTACTGTCTCAGGGGCTGAGATGGAGTGGGAAAACATGGTCCAAGATATAGAACATCTATATTTAAGCATTAGAATGGATTGGTTAGTGAACATTCAAGCACACATAGATTGCTATAGGTGGTGTCTGAATTTTATTTACCTGATGGGAGTCGTTTGGTTTTTCTTATGAAATTGGATCCTCAGACAGACCATGCAAGACCTCCGAACCCAGAGTTAGGTAATCATATATTATAGTTAGAGTATATCATCCTATAAGATAATGGTCATTCTCTTGAGGGTGGATTACCTCATGTAGTGGATGAGTTCTCAGAGGTAGTTCCAGATAACATTTTAGGGTTTTCTGTAGAGCAGGACGTGGAGTTCTTGATTGATTTGGCAGCAGGAGCACATATGATATCTATTCCCTCATATCTTATATACCCCACTGAGTAGAGGGAAGTAAAGATACAGATGGATGAATTGGAATCCAAACGATTAATTGGACTGAGCATCTATCCTTGGACCACTCATATTCAATTTGCAAAGAAATCAGATGTATAGAGACCCTATCCTTTTACACATAACATTTCATGATTTTAAACATAATTCATCATCAGAGTACAAGCCATGTATAATTATGTCTAGTGTCTTGGACGACTAGGTACAGATATTACAGAACATGGGGATAAAAATACTTCTTTTATTTAATTTTCATAATGAGCTCCTAAATTCCTTTGAGCCCTTACATCTGTATAGGGTACCCTTGGGAACACATGAACAAAGGTATAAGCTAAAAAACCTAGTAAGTGAATGAACATAAGAATAAACGTTAGGCACATGAGTTAGGAGGCTTGACATAATGATATTGGAAGCATGGAACATATGGAATCATAACATATAGACATGGGATCATAAAAACATGGGATAAAATAATCCTGGTATCATATAAGAATGAGATTATATAAGTATAGTTTCATAGAGAGGTGGCAGCATCTTTAAACATGACTTTAGTACGAGTCAAGGCTAACCGCCAATCTCGTTTCCAATAGTAGCACAAGCCAAGGCTAACTGCCCGGACCGTTTGCCCATAATCTTTTTATAAGACATTAACTTTACCCAATGAATTGGAGTGCTATCTGGGTGCACCCATCTAATCTTATTCATGTATATTCTTGCCACATAAAGAACCTCAATCATACATAAACATAAGAGTACCCAAGGACAGAAATGTGCACACAATCACGTCATAAATCATAATAAAAAGGGGTGTAACAAAAAAGCGTCCATAAAAGAAAGGAATTAAATCAAAAATAGACATTAATAACCTATAAATGCATAAATAATGACATGATATCACAAACTAAAGTGATAACATGTAAAAATAGTTTTTAGGAATCATTGAGTCAAAACATTTTATTGCGGTTTAAGAAAACATCAAATATCTCTTAAAAAGAAAAGCGGAATAATATTTTTTATAAAACCATAATTAAACCATGAGGGTTTTAATAATAAAAATACTGATTTTATAAGTACAAAGGTTACTTAAAATATAGGATAGAGTACACTTTATAATAGTAATTAATTCGGGAAGTTCCCATAAAACGGGTTCACTTATCTGGAATAAATGACGAGAGAATCACTTAAAACATGCATATCCCCGAATGATAGTTATGAAAGAGTATTGATAAATAGACATGGAGTATTTACACAAAATTTATTGTATGCACATGAAATTATAATATAACATGATTTTGGTAGAAAGGTAGATAAGCCAACCCGAAATAATAAAAGAGGTTCGGGTAGAATTCTGTACGGATTATCAGCATGGTATCAGGAGTACTTGAGGGGGATTAGTGAGAGAGGAAATGGAATTATAATCACTTATACATAAATAGGTAAGAATGGGGGAGGTAAGAAATCATACCCCATAATTTATATTTACACAAAAAAGTCTTATCATATTGAACAATCTAGCATAAGAGTGCAATTGAGAGGATCCCTTACCTTAGGCACATTGGTGTTCTCCACATGATATTAATGACCCGAATAGTCAAATTAGTGTTATTAATCAATAGTTACAAAACCATATCTAAAAGAAAAATATTCATTATAACCTTCTTAAGTTCATTTATACCCATCTTTGTTGATTACAATGTTCAATTTCATTGTTCAGGTCTGTTTGATTCATATGTTTTAATGATCAGTTCAATTGTATTTAGGTTCAAATAAATTGTATCATGAATGTGGTTGTCCATAATTGAAGTTATAACATTAGTGGACATCCAGTAGGTTACATGGTTACAAAATTAATTAGGTTAATTAGAGTGAAATAGTACCTTTACATTAAACATTAATGATAAACACATGAATTAATTTAAATGATTTTTCTAATAATTGACTTGCTTTGTATTATTGTTTTGTATCATGAGTGTATGAAGATTAAAGAAGCTTAAATAAGACATAAAACATATATAATAATCTGGTTCAACCATAAAATAAATTGTTTCATGAACAGAATCAAAATGATAAGAGAATTTGAAAACACATTATCCATGATGTCGGTAATTTTACCCATCACAGATGATGTTTAATTCTAGAATGTGAGGGAGAGGAGGAGAATTACGATGCTTGAAATTTTCCATAAACATGATTAGAATCCAGAATATAGGAGATTATTGAGATTTAATTCCTTTTGGATAAGGAAAGGGGAAGATGGTATAAGGAAAGAAAAAAATTAAAACAAAACACTTAAAAACAAAAGAGGGTTCTTACCCTTTGATCTCCTCTCTTGGAGACTCCTCATAGGGGATTTGGTTTTGGTCTTTTGCAAAGACAAGAAAGATTTAGAAGTGGGGAAGGATCTTGGGAGGGAATTTGTTAAAAAATTTCGCTAGCCACAAGGCTTGAGAGGTGTGAGGGAAATAGGTAAGGAGAGACGGTATTTATAGTGGATGAGAGAGGGGTTTCCTTAATATAAAATTCATTAGTATATTATTTCCCCAAAAGACAAGGAATAGTGAGTCTTGCATGACCAGGTATATTAATTTTATAATTTAATCCCAAACCAAGTGATCTTACATCAGAAAAACATCACAAATGACTCTATAATTATATTATTTATCTTATTTTTGTAAATTACGGTATCTTACTATTCATAAAAAATTCAAGTATTTCAGAAAAATCCCAAAAATTTACCCCAACCATTTATCAACGTGTAGAATCCAAAAATGAAGTCCATTTTTCAAAAATAATTTTCTATATATAATTATTTTAATATTTAAAAATAATAATAATTTATTATCAAAACCAGTTTTAATGAATTCATTAACTCATTCTAAACTATAGGTATATCGAACATCCATCATGAATATTATTTTTATACCACTATAGGTAAGGTTACCATTTATGAGGGTATATAACTATTCATAAGGGTATGTTTGTAACAACCCGGTATTTTATTATAAGTATTCTCTTTAATTTATTTTATGTCATGTGTTTTATGCTTCAACAAGATTATCTTGTGCTATACACCACACTGTATTAGCTTGAAGTATACAGAACACTATTCTTAGATTGTGTTACACATAATTTCAAGTTCGTTTTATAATTGTAATTCTGCACAACATTGAGGGTATATATATATATATATTCAATGTATAAATGAAATATGGTTGGATTCTGTTATACGAAATAATAAAGGAGTCTTGCACCACACACAACCCTAACTTGTCTTGCATTACACACAATTACGACCTTCCTCGATAGCGTGTGTTGTACGCAATACCGGGTTTTACTAAACAACGATATATTATTATAATATTATTATGAACTAGCCGTTATGAATATTATTAACTAAATTTTGAATTTTATAACATTATTATTCATCTTAATAATTTTCTAGAACATGGTATAAGAACCAAATAAATATTTCGGGTAAAATATGTATTTTTCAAAAAATGCATTTTTGCTGCCTTTTGATGGCCCATCCACTTTAAATATAGTTGTTGACATGTTTATAAGTTCAATTTGACAAAATAAAATTCTTCTTTTGAATCGGGATATAAAAATTCACATTGGATAATGTTTTGATATTTTTCTGATAACTTTCATATTTTAATGAATAGTAAAAACACGCTATATTTTAATTAAAAACAACTTTTTCCATCGTAAAAATTTATATGGTTAAATTATAATATTGAGTGGTTTTAAAGTATAAATAAAATATATTTTTACCATTTAATATAATTTATTTCATTAGCATTGATTTTACATTGAATTCGTAGGTTAAATCAATTCAATCTTTTGCAATGTTTTAAACAAAAACCCGTTTTTATTCGACAACGAGATTAATTTTAATTTAATTTCTGCAACTTCTGTGTATTGAATTTAAAAAAAATGGATTCCATATTTGGAATCAGTGGGTCCAAATTATGTTAATAGGCTACTTTTTTTTGGGAATTATGAATAGTAACTACGTAAATTTTATTTATCATAGTTAAAAGTAAATCAGGTAATTTGGTGTAAATATAATATTATAAAATTACTCTAACACATGTCAAAATTCTATTGGATGTCTAAAAATATACCCATATCACCTAAGGGTCAGATTAGATTCATTTTATGGTCTTTTGACCATGAAAATAATTTAATTACTATTAAAACCAAAGAAAGTGACAACATGTCACTCTCTTAAATCTTATAAGTATAATAATGTTAATTTAGTGATAAATATCATAAAACTTCGAACATGAATAGTATAAAAAAATATAATAAAATTATCTAAATCATGATAATTTATTTAGAATTTTTTGGGATTAAATAATTGTCATTAATAGTGATACATTTATGGTGCAGAAATTATTTATTCAGTGAAAAATCAATAATGTAGTTTTTATTGAAATAGTAATACATATCAAAAGGCCCGAAAATCTGCACAAAACTTATTATTAGTGTATATATAAACCCTAATCGTCCACTGGCCTAATTTTGGACCATTTGGATCCTTATTAAGGCAATTATGACACTTATATTATTTTATTTTAAATGATCCCAAAGTTTTTAACTTCATAATTTAATTAATATAACAATTTAAACATTGTGATTTTATGATGATAAATTCGAGTAAAAGTATTATTGTGAAAGGTAATAGATTTATCTTCTTTATAGGAATTTATTTTAAATTTTTATGCAACAAATAAGTATATTAAATAATTATACAAAATGTTGTAATAATTATTTTATTAAGAGATAAACCAATTAAATGGTTATTAAAAATAATAAAATAACTATTTTATGAACTACTTAATGTGATACACTAATTTTATAGATACATATGACCTTTTATGAATCTATTAATGATTTTTGTTCGGACATATCTTCTGTATATATTTTATTTAAAGTCAAATAAATGAATAGTGTCAAAATTGACACTATTGTTATTTTATAAAAATAACATATTATAAAATTGTTTAAAAATCACAAAAATATTTAAAAATTATAAATTTAAATTTATATGGTATAAAATTTTGTAAAGTATCCAATTATGGATAATTCACAACAAATAAGTAATTTTTTGTTATAATTTAAAATTTAGAATGTTATTACCATAAATAAAATTAAATTGATTAAATAAGGATAAATCAAGTTGATAATGTTTAAAATAAATTCCTAAAATGTCTAAATTTTATTGGTTTATGAGATTACAACCCTATCTAATCTAATATTTGGATATGAGTCATTTTTGGAGGTTTTTAAGTGGGTTTAGATTTATTATAAATTAATATGTTTAAGAATTCCAAAGGGTTCCCCTCTCCTCCCTTATAAAAGGGCACCTCCTCCCTCTCCTCCTCACACCAATTTGAGCCTTAAATCTCGGAAACACCATACCCATTTCACTTCCCCACTTCCCTATAAACATCATAGAGGTACTTCTCTACTTCAAAGACCTATTTTAGTGCCTTAAGAGGAGGTCTCAAAGAGGTGCTTCGGAGAAGAGGTAATGTCCGTTACTGATTATTTCAAATTTATTTCTTCTTCAACTTCTTATTCTTAGGTTGTTTCATTATGAAGTAATAACATCAATATCACCCATATACTGATATTTTATTATATGTATGAAACAACCCTATTTCACCATCTAGCCATCCTACGGAAAAAGAAGTCACCGCGCGTGCATACTTACGGAATACCGTCTCCACGTCGTGGTGTAGTCTATTTTCCACCACCACCTTACTTGGATGGGTATAATGGTGTAAATAACAACTATATATGATTATTAAAAATTGATACTAATTCTGTAATAGTATACATACACTCTAATAAAATTCCACGATCATGGGAACGATATCATCGCTCGTGCGTATGTACGGAATACCGTCTCCACAACGCGATGGGATTCATTCTCAATGATTAACCATTCATAAATGATTATAAAGTATATATAATAAGTAATCATGAAATATATGACATAATAATGATACTAGATTTATTTATATATATATATATATGTTTGTCATCCAATTAATTCCATTCAATTCAATGAGGAAACGAAAACAACGTTCATGCGTACGTATGGCCTACCGTCTCCATGAACGGTGTATTTATTTCCATTTATTGATCGTTTATATATATGTATATTCTGATTATAAATTATATATAAATCATGTTTTACATTCTGGATGTAAGTAATCATGATCTAAGTAATCATATGAATAATTACAAGTCAAAACATGGACGACAAATGAAACGATTTTACCCAAAACGCTCTTTAACATGGAATTTACAAAAGAACGGGTAATATAAAGTCATAAGTGAACCATATATGATATCATAACAATTTATATGATTCTATAATAAGTCAATAACATTATTTAAATCATTATACAGGAGTTTCAGACACTTACGAAGAAAATCGGACCTAAGGTAAGGGATAATTTTGCAAATTTCATTTTTATCCGGGATTGCTTAATCGTAAGTATTTACTGGGGTTATTTATATCATCCATGTCCATGTTTTATAAAAGTTTTTTCATGAATTTTTAAGGTCCTTTTTACCCATTTTGACATTTTGACTTTTACTACATGGTATGTAAGGAATCTTTCATTTGTTTACGTTACAAGGTACTTTTTTGACTTTTCCGGCAAAAGTACGAGAAGAATTTTTTTAACTTATACGGCACGAACAGATTTTTACGGTTTTATAAAGACTTATTTTCATGAAGCTTCCTCAAAAATATTTCATGACTATTTTAAACAAAATATCTTTCTTTTAAAATTGCATGATGTTTTGTGAAAAGAAATTGATTTTGAAGAAGAAAGGATATTTTCCTCAAGAATTCATTTCAAGTGTTTTATCAAAACAATTTTCATCTAAGATGAAATTATTTCATATGTGTATGTTTCAAGTGTAATGTCTCTATTATTGACATGGTTTCACTTTTCTTATTATGAAATTATATCCATATCTTTTATATGGATTATGTGATAATGGGATGATGTTTATGAAACCCATTTTATTCGTTGGGTTATTATGAATGATGTATGTTTATTTTGTGGCACAAATAAGAATGATTTCATTATGAGATGGGTGGGACCTATATCTCCCTCCAATGAATGGGTAAAGATTTATATCTCATGAGATAGACATGGCTGGAATGGCAAGTTAAACCGGTTCAGTAATATAGGACCGGAACGAGGAGTGAACTCGATTCAGAAAGGGAATTTGTCCACTAAGATAGTCTTGGCAGCAATGTCTTGGCTACTATGGAAATCATATATTGTGATTAATGGTTCCACAATTACATGTTTTATTCCCATTCTATTTTATCATGATTTATGTTCCATTATGATCTATTCCTTATGTACTTCCACGTTTTATGTCGTTGCTCAAGATTTTTAATGTTCAGGTTTTTTTAAGTTCAAATGTATATGGTATGTTTTATCCATGCTTACCCTTATTGAGAATTTGAGCTCACCCTTTTTATGTTTTCATTTCCCCCAGGATTAAAAGAATGATTTTAGGTAAGGAAACAAAAATGGGAAGATCTTTATGGGAGATGTTGATGATCTTTCACCACGATTAGAAGATTATATTCTGAGTTTCCAAAGACACTAAACTATTACGGTCCTTGTGTGTGTGTTTTTGTTATGTACAAAGAATTTGGAAAAAGTAATGTAATGTCCATGAACATTAAGCTTCGGGTCTCTACAGTTGGTATTAGAGGAAAGGTTTAGTCAACCTTTGGAAACTAAGATTCGAAAACGTTAGTGAGATCCCTAGAGATATTTCTAAGTAATGCCTAGGGATGTCCTTAAGGATAAGTATACGTATAGGATATAGTCCTAGAACTACAGAAACTATCATAGAATTTAACCTAAGTTGTTAGATATTCGTGGTGCTTCCCCTTTACTATGTTATTTTCCCTAACATGATTTTTGCCTCTCACACTATTCTTTTTGGGTTTTAGAAAATGGCTGGAAATAGGAAGATTCATGATAATGGAGGATATGACGGACAATGGAATGATATTCTTCATGAGAATCCAAATGAAACGGGATTTTGAAGTCCAAACATCATTATTATGCCTAATCATCAATATCATAATATGATCAATAATCACAACTTTGGTATGTTTCCTGACTCACATAATAAGAGAAAGATGGAGTTTCATGATGATCATAGAAGAAAGAAAGTTCAATTTCCCCTATGTATATCATGTGGGAAGAGGCATCAAGGAGAATGTTTCAAGGGAATTGGAAGATTCTTTGGGTGTAGAAAAGAAGGACACAAAGCCAGTAAGTGCAAAGGAAAAGGTTCAGTTAACACCATGGATGAGGATAATGGTATTTCTACGACATCAACAGTGGATAAATGTTTTAAATGTGGAATGTATGGGAATTATACAAACCAATACCATAAGGGAAAGTCTCATGAAGAGAATTAGTACGGTCGTATGGGTAGTATTTATGTTGATGATGATGAAGAGACTACAAATGATATATAAGATGAATGAATTGCTAAAGTTTATTCAATGGTTTAAGAAGGTAGTGGAATGATTACATGTTTATCAAGTGTAATGTTGTATAAGTAATCTCATGGTACTATGGAATAAAGAGACATCTAAGGATTGTTACACTGTTGTCTTTCCTTATGTTTTGAATGTGTATGATTAATGGTACCTGTAACCATGAAAGGTTATTCATATATTTTAGGAAAGTAGATGATATGCGCATAATGAAGGGATATGGAGAAAATTAAATGTTTGATAGTATTCATGAGCTCATGACTGATATAAGGAGAAGGTTATATCGTGGTTTGAGTATATAGAATATTTGGATTTTGGTATGTGGAAGTGTTAACTTTTGACTGCATTTATGTTTTCACTAAGGTTTAATGGGTATTCATTTTTCAAGAGAATACATGATTAAGGTATTCTCATGATTGGAATGTGACCAAAAAGATATATGGGGGATAAATGATGGTATTCACATGCTTGTTTGATGATATTTTAAGTAATCGTTTTCTTTATACTATGAGCTTGGACCGAAGTATTGTAGATAAGCCTAAAGATTGGAATGGATTATGTTGGAGATAAGTTAGTATTGTTTAAGGATAGAAATTTTTTCGATATTATTGATCGAATGTTATAGTAATGTAGTTTTAGAAAAAGGACAACCTACAGGACGGGCAACAGCCCATCGCGTCGGACAAGGCTGTGGGAATCGAACCCACAACCGAAGTGCGACTGGCCTTTATCACCTACCACTGGCCTACAGGAAGTCCCTGTTTAGTATAAACTAGTTTTATTATATTAAGAAGTATGATATATGATGTATAATTCCATTTTAAGAACCATATGTGATTAATATCACTATAGATGGACTTATGTATTTTTGATAACTTTTATAACCTTTTTTTGAGAGAGAGGGAATGACCCATCATTCTATCACATGATCTAATAACACTTCAAGAATGATAAATTCAACTTCATTTTTTTAAAATGTGAAGTGGAAATTGTCCAAAGAATGACCAACGGTGAGACTGTACCAAAATCACGAAAGTATTTCTTCTAATTCTAATTTCATCAACATTAGGGAAATGATCTTGAAAACAAAATATGTTGTCCTAGTGCCCTTATATCCAATAAATCAGATAGTACATTAGATCATCACAAATATATGGCTTTGTGATCAATGAATTTTCATAGCCATGTTCTCTACCACTCTCCATCGTAACTTGATGGTTAGATTTTTCTTCCATATCCATATTTTCACTTATATTCTCCTACGTGGAATCCCAGTGATGAGTTACATTGGGTAATCGTTACGTTTCATACTTTAGTTTTTAAAATTATGTTTCAGTATTCCTTTTTATGATGTGGGTTTTTATGAATAGTAAACAATTTATAACCCCGACGAATTTCGAGGGAGATATTCATTTTAAGGGGGTAGAATGTAACAACCTGATATTTTATGATAAGTATTATCTTTAATTTATTTTATGTCTTGTGTTTTATGCTACAACATAATTATCTTTTACTATACTCTACACTGTATTAGCTTGAAGTATACAGAACACTATTCTTAGATTCTGTTACACATAATTTCAAGTTCGTTTTATAATAGTCATTCTACGCAACATTGAGGGTATATATATATATATTCAATGTATAAATGAAATATGGTTGGATTCTGTTATACGAAATAATAAAGGAGTCTTGCACAACACACAACCCTGACTTGTCTTGCATTACACGCAATCACGACCATCCTCGATAGCGTGTGTTGTACGTAATACCAGGTTTTACTAAACAACGATATATTATTATGAACTAGCCGTTATGAATAGTATTAACTAAATTTTGAATTTTATAACATTATTATTCATCTTAAAATTTTCTAGAACATTGTATAAGAACAAAATAAATTTTTCAGGTAAAATATGTGTTTTTTAAAAAATGCAGTTTTACCGCCTTTTAATGGTGCACCCATTTTAAATATAGTTGTTGACATGTTTATAAGTTTAATTTGACAAAATAAAATTCTTCTTTTGAATTAGGATATAAAAAATCACATTGGATAATGTTTTGATATTTTTCTGATAACTTTCATATTTTAATGAATAGTAAAAACACGCTATATTTTAATTAAAAACAACTTTTTTCATGGTAATAATTTATATGGTTAAATTATAATATTTAGTGGGTTTAAAGTATAAATAGAATATATTTTTACCATTTAATATAATGTATGTCATTATCATTGATTTTACATTGAATTCATAGGTTAAATCAATTCAATCTTTTGCAATATTTTAAACAAAAACCCATTTTCATTCGACAACGAGATTAATTTTAATTTAATTTCTTCAACTTATGTGTATTGAATTTAAAAAAATGGATTCCAAATTTGGAATAATTGGGTCCAAATTATGTTAATAGGCTACTTTTTTATTTTTGGAAATTATGAATAGTAACTACGGTAAATTTTATTTACCATAGTTAATGGTAAATCGGGTAATTAGCGGTAAATATAATATTATAAAATTACCCTAACACATGTCAATATTCTATTGGATGGATAAAAATATACCCATACCACCTGAGGTTTGGATTAGATTCATTTTATGGACTTTTTACCATGAAAATAATTTAATTATTATTAAAACCAAAGAAAGTGACAACATGTAACTCTCTTATATCTTATAAGTATAATAATTTTAATTTAGTGATAAACATTATAAATCTTAGAGCATGAATAGTCTCCAGAAATATAATAACATTATCTAAATCATGATAATTTATTTATAATTTTTTTGGATTAAATAATTTTCATTAATAGTGATACATTAATGATGCAGAAATTATTTATTTAGTGAAAAATCAATAATATATTTTTTATTGAAATAGTAATACATATCAAAAGGCCCAAAAATCAGAAAAAAACTTATTACCAGTGTATATATAAACCCTAATAATCCACTTGACGAATTTTTGACCATTGGGATCCTTATTAAGGCAATTATGACACTTATAATATTTCATTTTAAATGATGCCAAAGATGTCACCTTCATAATTTAATTAATATAAAAATTTAAATATTGTGATTTTAAGATGATAAATTAGAGTAAAAGTATTATTGTGGAAGGTAATAGATTTATCTTTATCATTGGATATTAGTTTTAATTTTTATGCAACAAATAAGTATATTAAATAATTATTCAAAAATGTTGTTGTAATTTGTTTATTAAGAGATAAACCAAATAAATGGTTTTTAAAAATAATAAAATAACTATTATATGAACTATTTTATTTGCTCCACTAATTTTATAGATACATATGACCTTTTATTAATCTATTAACGATTTTAGTTTGATCATATCTTCTGTATATATTTTATTTAAATTCAAATAAATTAATAGTGTCAAAATTGACACTATTGTTATTTTATAAACATAACATATTATAAAATTGTTTAAAAATCACAAAAATATTTAAAAATTATAAATTTAAATTTATATGGTAGAAAATTTTGTAAAGTATCCAATTATGGAAAATTCAAAACAAATAAGTAATTTTTTGTTGTAATTTAAAATTTAGAATGTTATTACCATAAATAAAATTAAATTTATTATATAAGGATAAATCAAGTTGATAATGTTTAAAATAAATTCCTAACATGTCTAAATTTGTTTGGTTTATGAGATTACAACCCTATCTCATCTAATATTCGGATATTAGTCATTTTTGGAGGTTTTTAAGTGGGGTTAGATTTATTATAAATTAATATTTTTATGAATTCCAAAGGTGCCCCTCTCCTCCCTTATAAAAGGGCACCTCCTCCCTCTCCTCCTCACACAAATTTAAGCCTTA
Source organism: Viscum album (assembly GCA_963277665.1). Classification (NCBI taxonomy): domain Eukaryota; kingdom Viridiplantae; phylum Streptophyta; class Magnoliopsida; order Santalales; family Viscaceae; genus Viscum; species Viscum album. The sequence goes on from OY728129.1 coordinate 1,289,849,101, forward strand.
AAGCTCGGCCAAAACCTACCCATTTCACTTCCCCACTTCCCTATGAACATCCTAGAGGTCTTGGTCTTCTTCAAAGACCAATTTTAGTGCCCTAAGAGGAGGTCTCAATGAGGCGCTTCAAAGAATAGGTAATGTCTATTACCGATTATTTCAACTTTATTTCTTCTTCCACTTATTCTTCTTAGGTTGTTTCATTATGAAGTAATAACATCAGTATCACTCATATACTGATATGTTATTATATGTATGAAACAACCCTATTTCACCATATATCCATCCTACAGAAAAAGAAATCACCCCGCGTGCGTGCGTACGGAATACCGTCTCCACGTCGTGGTGTAAACTATTTTCCACCACCAACTAACATGGATGGGTATAATGGTGTAAATAATAACTATATATGATTATTATAAAGTGATATTGATTCTGTAATAGTATACATACACTCCAATAAAATTCCACGTTCATGGGAATGACATCATCACTCGTGCGTACGTACGGAATACCATCTTCACGACGCGATGAGATTCATTCTCAATGATTAACCATTCATAAATGATTATAAAGTATATATAATAAGTAATCATGAAATATATGACATAACGATGATACTGGATTTATTTATATATATATATGTATGTCATCCAATTCATTCCATTCAATTCAATGAGGAAACGAAAAGAACGTTCATGCGTACGTACAGCCTATCGTCTCCATGAACGGTGTATTTATTTCCATTTATCGATCTATTATATATATGTATATTCTGAATATATATTATATATAAATCATGTTTTACATTCTGGATGTAAGTAATCATGATCTAAATAATCATATGAATAATTACAAGTCAAAACACGATCGACAAATGAAACGATTTTACCCAAAACGCTCTTTAACATTGAATTTACAAAAGAACGGGTAATATGAAGTCATAAGAGAACCATATATGATATCATAACAATTAATTAATTCTGTAATATGTCAATAAAATTATTTAAATCATTATATAGGAGGTTCAGACACTTACAAAGAAAATTGGACCTAAGGTAAGGGATAATTTTTTAAATCTCATTTTTATCCGAGATTGCTTATTCGTAAGTATTTACTGGGGTTATTTATATCATCCATGTCCATGTTTTATAAATGTGTTTTCGTGAATTTTTAATGTCCTTTTTACCCATTTTTTACTTTTTGACTTTTACTACATGGTATGTATGGAATCTTTCATTTGTTTACATTACAAGGTACTTTTTTGACTTTTCCGGCAAAAGTACGAGAAGAATGTTTTTTTTAACTTATACGGCACGAATGGATTTTTATGGTTTTATAAAGATTTATTTTCATGAAGCTTCCTCCAAAAGACTTCCTGACTATTTTCAACAAAATCTCTTTCTTTTAAAATAGCATTATGTTTTGTGAAAAGAAACTGATTTTGAAGAAGAATGGATATTTTCCTCAAGAATTCATTTAAAGTGTTTTATCAAAACCATTTTCTATCTAAGATGAAAATATTTCATATGTGTATGTTTGAAGTGTAATGTCTCTTTTATTGACATGGTTTCACATTTCTTATTATGAAATGATATCCATTTCTTTTATATGGATTATGTGATAATGGGATGATGTATATGAAACCCATTTTATTCGTTGGGTTATTATGAATGATGTATGTTTATTTTGTGGCATATGTAAGAATGATTTCATTATGAGATTGGTGGGACCTATATCTCCCTCCAATGCATTGGGTAAAGATTTATATCTCATGAGATAGACATGGCTGGAATGGTAAGTTAAACCGGTTCAGTGATACAAGACTGGAACGAGGAGTGAACTCAATTCAGAAAGGGACTTTGTCCACGAAGATGGTATTGGCAGTAATTCCTTGGCTACTCTGGAAATCATATCTGGTGCTTAATGGTTTCCAAAATTACATGTTTTATTCCCATTCTATTTTATCATGATTTATGTTCCACTATGATCTATGCCTTATGTACTTCCATGTTTTATGTCGTTGCTCAAGATTTTTAATATTCATGTTTTTTAAGTTCAAATGTATATGGTATGTTTTATCCATGCTAACCCTTACTGAGCATTTGAGATCACCCTTTTTATGTTTTATTTTCCCCCAGGATTCAAAGAAATATTTTAGGTAAGGAAACAAAAATGGGATGATCTTTATGGGAGATGTTGAAGATCTTTCACCACGATTAGAAGATTATATTCCGAGTTCCAAAGAAACTAAATTATTACGGTCCTTGTGTGTGTTTATTTGTAATGTACTAAGTATTCCGCAAAAGTAATGTAATGTCCATGTACGTTAAGCTTCGGGTCTCTACAATGTTACTATTCATTAGGTTAGGTTATTATTCACCAAAAATTATTTTTTTATTAGACTCCAAAATACATCTTGAACACAACCATGTATGCCGGATTTTCGAAATTCCAACCACAGAAGTGACAAACGTATGTTTAAAGGTAATTTATCATTCATTATTTCATTATTATGTGATTTTATGGAATATTTATAAGAAGGGAATTTACATTAAAAACATTAGGTCATTACATTCTTCCCCCCTTATGAAATTTCACCCTCGAAATTTCATTTTAAATTCTTGGCCAAAAACAGATATGGGTACTTTTCCTTCATTAATTCATCCATCTCCCATGTTGCTTCCTCAAACTTATGATTCCTTCACAACACTTTGACATGATGTGTTGTCTGTTTGCATTGAACCTTATCTCTTTGATCCAGAATCTTTATTGGTCGCTCTTCATAGGAGAGATCATCTTCCAGCTGCACCACCTCTGAGTTTAGTACATGTGAGGGATCAGGTCTGTACTTCCTCAAGAGTGATACATGAAAAAAATCATGAACTCAATCCATATTCGGTGGAAGTGAAAGCCGATAGGCCACGGCTCCTATGCGGTCAAGGATCCAAAAGGGGAAAATATACCTTGGGCTTAGCTTCCCTTTCTTCTCGAATTGCATGACTATCTTCCATGGAGATATTCGAAGGAAGACTTTATCTCCAATGTCAAACTCCAAATCCATTTGACGGTTGCCATCATAGCTCTTTTTCCAACTTTTAGAAGCATTTATGTGTTTGTGGATGACTTGAACCTTCTATGTCATCTCTTGAACAAGATCGGGTCGAAGTAGCTTTCTTTCTCCAACTTCATCCCAATAGGTTGGAGTTTTACCTTGCTTTCCATAAAGATCCTCATATGGACCTCTAGAGACCCGAAGCTTGATGTACATGGACAATACATTACTTTTGCGGAATACTTAGTACATAACAAAAACACACACACAAGGATCGTAATAGTTTAGTGTCTTTGGAAACTCGGAATATAATCTTCTAATCGTGGTGAAAGATCTTCAAAATCTCCCATAAAGATCTTACGTTTTTTACCTAAAACCTTTCATTATATCCTGGGGAAAAGAAAACATAAAAGGGTGAGCTCAAATGCTCAGTATGGGTAATCAAAAGAAATATCAATCACTTCATTTTCATAAGAACAAAACATTTTGGAAATCTTAACCTGCAAAAGAGAGCATAATTTCATAACATGGGATAAATCATAGTAGTGAAATGAAATACCAATAATCATAACTTAAAACATGAATCTTTGTGGCATACACACATAATCATAGATAATCATATCTTATTAGTCAAGAATCATTTCCAAGACTATCTTAGTGGACAAAGTCCATTTTTGAACCAAGTCACCCTCGTTTCAGTCCTGTTTCACTGAACCAGTATAACCTACCATTCCAGCCATGTCTATCTCATGAGATATAAAATCTTTACCCAATGCATTGGAGGGAGATATAGGTCCCACCCATCTCATAATGATACCATTCTTATGTGTACCACAAAATCATAAATCATACATCATTTCATAACCCATGTAATAAAAATGGGAATCTTAAACATCGTGACATCATAAAACAATTCATATAAGATAAAGGAATTCATAAAAATATAATTCCATCACAAAATAATAAAATCAATGTAATAAAAGCGATAAAAACAGAACCCTCTATTATCTTATATGGAAAATAATTTTGATAAAACACTTGAACTCCATTCTTGAGGAAAATATCCTTTCTACTTCAAAAACACTTTTCCTTTCTTAACATGTCGTACAATTATAAACTAAAAGAAGTTGATTAAAAATAAAATTGAAAACATGTAAAGGAAGCTTCTTGGAGATAATATTTTAAAAATCCATTCATGGCGTATAAGTTAAAAAAAACAATTTTCTCGTACTTTTGTCGGAAAAGTCAAAAAAGTACCTCGTACAAAAAACGACAAATGATTCCTTTCATATCTTTTATTAAAAACTCAACGAAGGGTAAAATAGTATTTAAAAATTGTAGGTGAATGGAAATAATATTACATATTGAGGAAACATGGATGTGGATGATAAAATACACCCCTGTAAATACTAAAGTATAAACAATCTCAGATAAAAATGCGATTGTGATATTTCCATTACCTTAGGTCCGATTTGCTTCGTAAGTGTCCGAAACTCCTGTATAATGATTTAAATAATGTCATTGACTTATTAAAGAATCATATTCATTGTTATTATATCATATATGGTTCACTTATGACTTTATATTACCCGTTCTTTTGTAAATTCCATGTTAAAAAAGCGTTTTGGCTAAAATCGTTTCATTTATCGTAGGTGTTTGGACTTGTTGTTATTGACATTATTATTACTTATATCAAGATTTACTTACTTCCAGAATACAAAACATGATTTTTATATCATATATATTCAGTATATATATATATATAATAGATATATAAATGAAATGAAACACACCGTTCATGGAGATGGTAGTCCGTACGTACGCATGAACGCCGTTTTCCTTTCCTTATTGTCTTGAATGGAAGTAAGTAGATGAAATATATATATATATACATGAATCCAGTAGATTTAACATTTCATATATTTCATTATTATTAATTATATATATACTTTATAATCATTCATGAATGGTTAATGTGGAGAATGAATCTCATCGTGTCGTGGAGACGGTAGTCCGTACGTACGCACGAGGGATGATATCGTTCTCCTGATCGTGAACTTGTGTTGAAGGGTATGTATACTATTTCAGTATCAATATCACTTTACAATATTCATATATAGTTGCTCATTACACCATTATACCCATCCAATTAAGGTGGTGGCGGAAAATAGATTACACCACGGCGTGGAGACGGTATTCCGTACGTACGCACGCGCGGTGATTTCCTTTTTCCGTAGGATGGATAAAAGGTTAATTAGAGTTGATTAATATTTATAATAACATATCAGTATATAATAAATACTGATGTTATTACTTTATCATGAAACAAATAAAGAAGAAGAAGTTTAAGAAGAAAGAAATTGAAAAAGATCTGTAATGGATATTACCTTTTTTTGACGCGCCTTTTCTTAACCTCAACTTAAAGAACTAAGGATGGTCTTTGAAGAAGACCAAGACCTCTAGGATGATACTAGTGAAGTGGAGAAGAGATTTTGTCAGGGGATGGCCGAGATTGAAGTCTCAAAGTTGTGTGAGGAAGAGAGGGAAGAGGTGCCCTTTTATAATGGAGGAGAGGGGCACCTTAGGAAAATCTCAAAATATTATTTTATATTAAGGTGAAATTCGGTTTATAATGGTTCCAAAGGGTATTATTTAGAAGCTAAAGTGGGGATGGGTCGAAATCCTTTCATAGAATAGGATTTAGACAAGTTTATGTTATTATGATAACCTTATCAATTAGATTTAACTCTATGTTAAATAATTTAACTTTTACCGTGTCTTTTTGTTTTCTTACACTATATGGTTAATAAACATAACATAACAAGACAAATGAACCAAAGTTGTTTATTATTAATATATCTATCCGTATATAAGTCATTTGGCCGAACCTTATATTTTTAGGAATAAAATAACAATTAATAATATAATATTTGTTTTAAAAACTAATTTATGTCAATTTTGACACTATTTGGTACATGATTTTTATGAGATTCATAACAGAATGATAAGTTCGAACCAAGTTACGTATATCAACAATAACATGTCATATTAACCTATAAAATTAATGTAAGTCATAAAAAGTCTCAAATTACATTTATTTGGGCATTTATAACATCAATTATGTCAATATTTCATTAATAAGACAATTACTGCATTATCTTTGTGTCATGGTAAATGATAATTATTAAGTCCTTAAAAATTATAAATAAATTCCTATGATGTAGATAATTGTATTAGAGTTCTGGATACTATTCATGTTAGAAGTTTCATGAAGTTTATCACTAAATTATAATTATTATACTTATAATATTTAAGAAAGGGACATTTTGTCACATTCATTGTTTTTGATAATAATTAAATAATTTTCATGGAAAAAAGTCCATAGAATGAATCTAATCCGACCATTAGGTTATATGAGTCTACTTTTAGCCATCCAATAGGATATTTCCAAGTTTTAGGGTAATTTTATAATCTTATATTTACCTTTAATTACCCGATTTACCTTTAACTATAGTAAATAAAATTTACCGTAGTTACTATTCACAATGCCCAGAAATAAAAAGTAGCTTATTAACATAATTTGGACCCACTGATTCCAAATATGGAATCCATTTTTCCAAATTCAATACAAAAAATATGCAGAAATTAAATTAAAATTAATCCCGTTGTCGAAAGAAAACGGGTTTTTCTTTAAAACATTGCAAAAGATTGAATTGATTTAACCTACGAATTCAAGGTAAAATCAATGTTAATGACATACATTATATTAAATGGTAAAAATATATTCTATTTATACTTTAAAACCATCCAATATTATAATTTAACCACATATGATATTACGATGAAAAAAGTTGTTTTTAATTAAAATATAGCGTGTTTTTACTATTCATTAAAATATGAAAGTTATCGGAAAAATATCAAAACATTATCTAATGTAAATTTTTATATCCTGATTCAAAAGAAGAATTTTATTTTATCAAATTGAACTTATAAACATATCAAAAACTAGATTTAAAGTGGGTGCGCCATCAAAAGGCGGCAAAACTGCATTTTTTTAAAAAATACTTATTTTACCCGAAAAATTTATTTTGTTCTTATACCATGTTCTAGAAAATGTGTAAGATGAATAATAATGTTATAAAATTCAAAATTTAGTTAATAATATTCTTAACGGCTAGTTCATGACAATATTATAATTATATATCATTGTTTATTAAAACCCGGTATTGCGTACAACACACGCTATAGAGGAAGGTCGCGATTGCGTGTAATGAAAGCCAAGTTAGGGTTGAGTGTTGTGAAAGAATACTTCATTGTTTCATATAACAGAATCCAACCATATTTAATTTATAGATTGAATATATATATATATACTCAATGTTGCGTAGAATAACTATTATCAAAATTATGTGTAACACGATCTAAGAATAGTGTTGCGTATACTGCAAGATAATACGGTGTTGCGTATAGAACAAGGTAATCTTGGTGTAGAATACAACACAAGACATTAATGAAATTAAAAGAATATTTTTCATAAATTCCCGGGGTGTTACATTCTACCCCCCTTAAAATGAATTTCGCCCTCGAAATTCGTCAGGGTTATAAATGGTTTACTATTCGAAAGTTTCTTTAATAGAAACCCACATTGTAAAATGGAATATCAAAACCAATCTTTGAAAACAAAAGTATGAAACATAAAGGTTACCCAAATAAATTACTCACTGGGTTTCCACATAGGTGAAAATATGGACATGGAAGAGAAATCTAACCATCATGTTCTGATGGAGAGTGGTAGAGAACATGGCTATGGAAAAGCCAGTAATCACAAAGCCATAAATTTGTGACGATCTAAGGTACCATCTGATTCATCAAATATAAGAGCACTAGGACACCATTTTTGGTTTTCAATATCATTTCCCTAAAGTTGATGAAATTGGAATTAGAAGAAATACTTTCGTGATTTTGGTATAGTCTTACCGTTTGTCGTTATTTGGACAATTTCCACTTCATCTCTTAAAGAAATGAAGTTGAATTTGTCATTCGTGATGTGTTAGAAGATCATGTGATAGAATGATGGGTCATTCCATCTGTCTCAAACAAAAGGTTAGAAAAGTTATCAAAAAATACATAAGTCCATCTATAGTGAGATTAATCATATATAGTTCCTAAAATGGACTTATACTTCATATATAATACTGCTTAATAAAACTAGTTTCTACTAAACAGGGACTTCCTGTAGGCCAGTGGTAGGCGATAAAGGCCAGTTGCACTTCGGTTATGGGTTCGATTCCCATGGCCTTGTCCGACGAGATGGGTTGTTGCCCATCCTGCAGGTTGTCCTTTTTCTAAAACTATATTACTATAACATCCCATCAATAATATCGAAAAAACTTATATCTTTAAACAATACTAACTTATGTCCAACATAATCCATTCCAATCATTAGCCTTATCCTTAATACTGTAGTCCACTCTCATAGTGAAAACGATTACTAGAGATTTAATACCATCGATGATCCCCATATATCATAAGATATGTCTTTTTGGTCACATTCTAAACATTCAAAGGCCTTAATAATGTATTCTCTTGAATACCCATTGAACCTTAGTGAAAACATGAATGTAATTAAAAGTTAACACTTTCCACATACCAAAATCATCAAACTTCTATATACTCAAACCATGATATCACTTAGTCCTTATATCAATCATGAGCTCATGAATACTTTCAAACATTTCATTTTCTCTTTATCCATTCATTATGCGCATATCATCTACTTTCCAAAATATTTGAATCACTTTTCATGGTTACCGGTACCTTAAAATTATTGAAAACCACAATAGACCAATACATAAATATTTCAATACACCATAAAAGTACCTCAACAACATTATTCTTGAATACCAATACATAAACACTTCTGTCCATCCACTTCAATGATTGTCCTGGAATAAGTCCTTCCTTGATTTAGAAGTAACTTTTTAGGTCAGGCCATTGAGTTGGTTAATTCCCATGTTCTCCAAAAATAAGACATTGAACTCCATAACAGTCTGTCATGCTATGATCCTTTTCTCCACACAGATAACATTGGTCCCTCCATTTGAGGTTTCCTTAACGTTAGTCTTCCCTTCTTTAGACTCAATCTTCCTTTCTTTATGCTCCTCAACATGCCAACATGCATAATAGTTTATCTTCCTCTTCATTGATGAATTAGGCATACCACTAAATTTCACCTTGTTAATCATATATCGCGATGACTGATTTGGCATAAACACAATATCTTTCTCTCTAGGAAATACACAATTTTTATACTCATAGTCACCAATTTGTCCATTGGATTCAATGTTAACCGAATTCCTTCTAGTTCCCTCCATTAGCTAAAACACAAAAAGAATCTTGTGAGAGGAAAAAATCATGCTAGATAAAACAACATAGTAATGGGGGAGTACCCTCAATATCTAACCTCGTAGGTTAAATTATAATATCGTTAGCGCAATTCTAGGACTATAACCTATATATATACTTAACCTTAGAGACATCCCTAGACATACCATAGAAATATCTCTAGGGATCTCACTAACGTTTTCGCATCCTAGTTTCCAAAGGTTGACTAAACCTTTCCTATGATGCCAACTGTAGAGACCCGAAGCTTGACGTACGTGGACATTACATTACTTTTGCGGAATACTTAGTATATAACAAAAACACACACACATGTATCGTAATAGTTTAGTGTCTTTGGAAACTCGGAATATAATCTTCTAATCGTGGTGAAAGATCTTCAACATCTCCCATTGAGATCTTCTTTTTTTACCTAAAACCATTCTTTATATCCTGGGTAAAAGAAAACATAAAAGGGTGATCTCAAATGCTCTGTAAGGGTAAACAAAAGAAATATCAATCACATCACTTTCATACGAACAAAACATTTTGGATATCTTAACCTGCAAAAGAGAGCATAATTTCATAACATGGGATAAATCATAGTAGTGAAATGAAATCCCAATAATCATAACTTAAAACATGAAACTTTGTGGCACACACACATAATCATAGAGAATCATATCTTGTTAGTCAAGACTCATTGCCAAGACTATCTTAGTGGACAAAGTCCATTTCTGAACCGAGTCACCATCGTTTCAGTCCTGTTTCACTGAACCGGTATAACCTACCATTCCAGTCATGTCTATCTCATGAGATATAACATCTTTAACAAATTCATTGGACGGAGATATAGGTCCCACCCATCTCATAATTATACCATTCTTATGTGTGCCACAAAATCATATATCATACATCATTTCATAACCCATGTAATAAAAATGGGAATCTTAAACATCGTGACATCATAAAAAAATTTATATAAGATAAAGGAATTCATAAAAATATAATTCCATCACAACATAATCAAATCAATGTAATAATAGGGACAAAAACAGAACCCTTTATTGTCATAGATGGAAAATAATTTTGATAAAACACTTGAACTCCATTATTGAGGAAAATATCCTTTCTGCTTCAAAAACAGTTTTCCATTCTTAACGTGTCGTACAATTATAAACTAAAAAAAGATGATTAAAAATAAAATTGAAAACTTGTAATGGAATCTTCTTGGAAATAATGTTTTAAAAATCCATTCATGTCGTATAAGTTAAAAAAACATTCTTCTCGTACTTTTGTCGGAAAAGTCAAAAAAGTACCTCGTACGAAAAATGACAAAAGATTCCTTTCATATCTTTTACTAAAAACTCACCAAAGGGTAAAATGGGATTTAAACAATTTTAGGTGAATGGAAATAATATTACATATTGAGGAAACGTGGATGTGGATGTTAAAATACAACCCAGTAAATACTAATGTATAAACAATCTCAGATAAAAATGAGATTGTGATATTTCCCTTACATTAGGTCCGATTTGTTTCGTAAGTGTCTGAACCTCCTATATAATGATTTAAATAATGTCATTGACTTATTAAAGAATCATATTCATTGTTATGATATCATATATGGTTCACTTATGACTTTATATTACCCGTTTTTTTGTAAATTCCATGTTAAAGAAGCGTTTTGGGTAAAATTGTTTCATTTATCGTAGGTGTTTGGACTTGTTGTTCTTGACATTATTATTACTTATATCATGATTTACTTACTTCCATAATATAAAACATTATTTATATATCATATATATTCAGTATATATATATATATATATATAATATAGATAAATGAAATGAAACACACCGTTCATGGAGACGGTAGTCCGTACGTACGCATGAACGCTGTTTTCCTTTCCTTATTGTCTTGAATGGAAGTAAGTAGATGACATACATATATATATATATATACATGAATCCAGTAGATTTAACATGTCATATATTTCATTATTATTCATTATATATACTTTATAATCCTTCATGAATGGTTAATGTGGAGAATGAATCTCATCGCGTCGTGGAGACCGTAGTCCGTACGTACACACAAGCGATGATATCGTTCTCATGATCGTGAACTTGTGTTGAAGTGTATGTATACTATTTAAGTATAAATATCACTTTTTATAATAATAATATATAGTTACTCATTACTCCATTATACCCATCCAATTAAGGTGGTGGTAGAATATAGATTACACCACGGCGTGGAGACGGTATTCCGTACGTACGCACGCGCGGTGATTTCCTTTTTCCGTAGGATGGATAGATGGTTAATTAGAGTTGTTTCATATTTATAATAACATATAAGTATATAAGAAATACTTATGTTATTACTTTATCATGAAACAACTAATGAAGAAAAATTTTAAGAAGAATGAAATTGAAAAAGATCGGTAATGGATATTACCTCTTTTTGACGCGCCTTTTCTTAACCTCCACTTAAAGAACTAAGGATGGTATTTTAAGAATACCAAGACCTCTAGGATGAAACTAGGGAATTGGAGAAGAGATTTTGGTAGGGTTGGGCCGAGCTTGAAGGGTCAAATATGTGTGAGGAAGAGAGGGAGGAGGTTCCCTTTTATAAGGGAGGAGAGGGGCACCTTAGGAAAATCTCAAAATATTATTTTATATTAAGGTCAAATTCGGATTATAATGGTTCCAAAGGGTCTTATTTCGAAGATAAAGTGGGGATGGGTCGCAATAATCTCATCCAATAGGATTTAGACAAGTTTAGGTTATTATTTTAACCTTATTAATTAGATTTAACTCTAAGTTAAGTAATTTAACTTTTACCTTGTCTTTTTGTTTTCTTACACTATATGGTTAATAAACTTACCATAACAAGCCAAACGAACCCCAAGATGTTTATTATTAATATATATATCCTTATCTAAGTCATTTGGCCGAATGTTAGATTTTTAGGAATTAAATAATAATTAATAATATAATATTTGTTTTAAAAACTAATTTATTTCAATTTTGACACTATTTGGTACATGATTTTTATGAAATTCATAACAGAATGATAAGTTCAAACCAAGTTACTTATATCAACAATAACATGTAATATTAACCTGGAAAATGAATGTAAGTCATAAAAAGTCTCAAATTACATTTATTTGGGCATTTATAACATCAATTATGTCAATATTTCATTAATTAGACAATTACTACATCATCTTTGTGTCATAATAAATGATAAATATTTTATACCTAATAATTATAAATAAATTCTTATGATGTAGATAATTGTATTAGATTTCTGGAGACTATTCATGTTTTAAGTTCCATGAAGTTTATCACTAAAGTAAAATTATTATACTTATAAGATTTAAGAAAGTGACATGTTGTCACATTTATTGGTTTCAATAATAATTAAATTATTTTCATGGAAAAAAGTCCATAAAATGAATCTAATCCAACCCTTAGGTTATATGGGTCTACCTTTATCCATCCAATAGAATTTTTATAAGTGTTAGGGTAATTTTATAATCTTATATTTACCCTGAATTACCTGATTTACCTTTAACTATAGTAAATAAAATTTACCGTAGTTACTATTCACAATGCCCACAAATAAAAAGTAGCTTATTAACATAATTAGGACCCACTGATTCCAAATATGAAATCCATTTTTCCAAATTCAATACACCAAAGATGCAGAAATTAAATTAAAATTAATCTTGTTGTCGAAAGAAAACGTGTTTTTCTTTAAAACATTGCAAAAGATTGAATTGATTTAACCTACGAATTCAAGGTAAAATCAATGCTAATGACATAAATTATATTAAATGGTAAAAATATATTTTATTTACACTTTAAAACAATTCAATATTATAATTTAACCATATAAGATATTACGATGAAAAAAGTTGTTTTTAATTAAAATATAGCGTGTTTTTACTATTCATTAAAATATGAAAGTTATCGGAAAAATATCAAAACTTTATCTAATGTAAATTTTTATATCCTGATTCAAAAGAAAAATTTTATTTTGTCAAATTGAACTTATAAACATGTCAATAACTAGATTTAATGTGGGTGCGCCATCAAAAGGCGGCAAAACTGCATTTTTTAAAAAAATACTTATTTTACCTATACAATTTATTTTGTTCTTATACCATGTTCTAGAAAATGTGTAAGATGAATAATAATGTTATAAAATTCAAAATTTAGTTAATAATATTCATAACGGCTAGTTCATGACAATATTATAATAATATATCGTTGTTTATTAGAACCCGGTATTGCGTACAACCCACACTATCGAGGAAGGTCGCGATTGCGTGTAATGAAAGCCATGTCAGGGTTGCGTGTTGTGAAAGAATCCTTCGTTGTTTCATATAATAGAATCCAACCATATTTTATTTATACATTGAATATATATATATATATATACTCAATGTTGGGTAGAATAACTATTATCAAAATTGTGTGTAACACGATCCAAGAATAGTGTTGCGTATACTGCAAGCTAATACGGTGTTGCGTATAGCGCAAGGTAATCTTGGTGTAGAATAAAACACAAGACATTAATGAAATTAAAAGAATATTTTTCATAAAATCTCGGGGTGTTACAGGACCCATCTCTATACTCGAGTGGAAGCTATTGTAGTAAGAAAACTCAACCAATGGGAGATGTTTATCCCATCCACCTATAAATTCTAGAGAGCAGTCTCTAAGCATATCTTCAAGCGTCTGAATAGTTATTTCAGACTTTCCATTAGTTTGGGGGTGATAGGTTGTACGGAAATTTAATTCAGTACCCAACACATGTTGAAGACTCTTCCAGAATTTAGATTTGAACAATGGATCGTGGTCAGAGACAATTGAGAGTGGAACACCGTGCAGTCTCACCACTTCCTTCACATATATCATTGCAAGTTGTTCAAGCGAGATATCTTCTGGAATAGCGATGTAATGGGATGTACTGGTGATTCAGTCAACCACAACCCATATCACATAATTTCCCTTCGACGTCTTCTGGAGTCCCGTGACAAAGTCCACAATAACATTTTCCCATTTCCACATGGGTAGAGGGAATGTTTTCATCATTCCTTTGTACTTTTTTTCTCAGCTTTTACTTATTGACATACCAAGCACCTAGATATATATTCGTCAATCTCCCTCTTCATGTTATCCCACCAGAAGTGTTCTTGGAGATCACGATACATATTAGTACTCCCAAGATGGATAGAGAAGGACGAGCTATGTGAATCATTCAATAGCTCTTTCTTTATCTTTGGATTATATGGTACACATAATCATGTCCCAAATCATACAACTCCTTCCTCATCAATTTTGAAATCAGTGGATTTCCCATTTTTAACAGCTTCCAGCCTTTTCTAAATTTCCACATCCTTTCTTTGAGCAACGTTTATTTTCTCCTAGAGGGATGGTTGAGCAATAATTTGAGAAAGGATTGATGATGTTCCTCCCTTATTGATTCCCATGTCCATCCTTTTGAAATATAAAAAGATTATATCATTTTCAATTATCATCATTGATAATGATGAAGGATCCTTTATACTTAGAGAATCTGCCACCTTGTCTGCCTTACTGGGATGGTAGTGGATTGAGCAGTCATAATCCTTGATGAGCTCTATCCATCTTTGTTGGAACATATTAAGCTCTTTCTGTGTGAATATATACTTGAGACTCTTGTGGTCAGTATATATCACACATTTCTCCCCATAGTGATAATGCCTCTAGAGTTTCTAGGCAAATATCACAGCCGCTAACTCCAGATCATGAGTTGGATAGTTTTTCTCCTTTATTTTCAGCTTCCTTGAGGCATAGCCTATCACTTTATCATTTTGCATCAGCATACAGACTAAGCCCTTCCGAGAAGCATCACTATACACCACAAAGATTTCCCCACTGGTAGAGAGTGTGAGTACTGGAACAGTGATAAGCATCTTTTTCAACTCCATGAAACTGTCTTTACACTCTTGTGTGCAGACAAACATTACTCCCTTTCGTATCAGCTTGGTCATTGGGTTTGAAAATAATGAAAAGTTCATCACGAATCATCGATAATACCCAGCTAGACCCAAAAATCTACGGATCTTCGTTACAGAAGTTGGTATGGGGCACTCTTCAATTGCCTTCATCTTGGAAGGGTCCACAAATATCCCTTTACTAGTGATATCATGACCCGATAATGATACTTACTCCATCCAGAACTCACATATATTATACTTTTCATACAAATTCTCCCTTCGCAAAGTCTTTAACACAGTTTCCAAATGCTCCCCATGTTCCTCCTTGCTCTTGGAGTATATCAAAATATCATCAATAAATACTACCACAAATTTGTCGAGGTAATCTATAAACACTCTATTCATTAAATCCATGAAAATTTCTAGTGCATTAGTGAGTCCGAGGGGCATCACTATGAACTCATAGTGTCCATACCTAGTTCGAAAGGAAGTATTGGGAATATCTTCCTTCCTCACCTTTAGTTGGTGATATCCTGACCGAAGGTCCACCTTAGAGAAATAATTGGCCCCACGTAGCTGATCGAATAAGTCATCTATCCTTGGAAGGGGATACTTGTTTTTTATTGTGATTTTATTGAGCTCACGATAATCAATGTAGAGGTTCATTGATCCATCCTTCTTATTGAATAAGAGGACTGGAGCACCCCACGGTGAATCACTCGGGTGTATAAAACCCTTCTCCATATTCTCCTGTAACTGCTTATTCAGCTCTTCCACATCTGCGGTGGCCATTTTGTACGGTGTCTTTGAGATTGGCAGAGATCTAGGGATAAGTTCAATTGTGAACTCAACCTCTCGGTAGGAAACTCTTTGGGGAATAAATCAGTGTAATCCCTCACGATGGGCATGTCTTCAAGCATGATTCTCTCCTTTTTCTCAATCATTTGAGCTAGATATGCATGATCATAAGGAAGAAATATCCAAACATGAGATGAATATTCTAAAGGAGTATCATCTTCCTCCTTGCACTTGAAAAGAATCAGAGGATGCTACGGGATGTGAATGTTAATCTCCCTTACCCGGCAGTTGATGTTTCCCTTGTACATTAATAGCCAATCCATGCCCTATATAGATTCAAATTCAACTAAAGGAAGTATGAAAAGAGTTTCTGGGAGGTTCAGTACACAAACATTAACCGAGGAGGAGTTATAAACCATGGATGCAATAATTTCCCCATTCGTTGTTCTAACAAATAACTTTTCCTCCAAATTTTGAGGTGGTGTTTGAATAGTTCTACTAAACTTGAAAAATATGAAAGAATGTGTACAACCAGAATCAAATAGTATGTTTTCTATTATTGAGTATATAACAAGTGTACCTGTCACCACATCGTTTTCCAGCTCCACCTCAACAATAGGGATAGCATAAGCCCTTCCTTGTTTCCTTGGAGGTTGTTGTTGTTAGCCTCCAACAACCCTCGGCTTAGGGAAATTGTTTTCATAATTCCCAAGCTCCCTGCAGTTATAATACTACACTACAGGCTAAGTGTTGATCTGAACCTTCTTTTCTTCTTCAACATTAGCGATATTTTTTATATCCCTTCGGCAGTTCTTGGCCAGATGACCAAACTTTCGTCATTTGATGCAATTCTTGGTTCCCTTCAAATAGTTACCAGGATTCTTCTTCCCAGAATTTTTGTAAAGGGGAATGTTTGTATTCTTCCTATCATGGGATTTGTTTGATGTACCACCCATGTTGTTTTCCATATTCCGCTTCTTGTCACTGGGCCCATGAGACCACTGAGAGTCTCCAATCTCCATTTCATCCTTGGGGGAACAATGGAAAATCTCCTCATAGCAGTCAAAGTATCGAATCACCAACAATTTTCCTAGACTCGTCTTTAGTCCACTAAAGAAGCGATACACCTTGCTTTTGGTGTTCATGACAAAGCTAGAGGCGTATCTTGAAACCCTGGTAAAGTATGCTACATACGCCCCGATGGTCTCATCTTCCTTCTGCCTGAGTTTGAGAAATTATCTTTCCATCTTGACATGGAGGGTTCGAGGAAAATATTTTTTTGAAAAACATCCTATTGAATTCCTCCCAATCTATGGAATCGATTTCCTCTTGGGACTTTGTATTCTTGATCAGTGTCTACCACTTATCAGCTTCCCCATCAAAATGATAGACTGCCAGTACCACCTTCTGTAACATCCCAAATAAGTAATGAATAATAGATATTTTTATCTATGTCTATTAATGATTAAGATAGTGTTACAGAGGCATAAAATGAAAATAAATACAATCTTATGCATGGAATACACTAATATTCTTAAAAGATTGTTTTACTGCCTTTTGATTGCAAACCATTTTTGAATCTATATTTTGAAAATTTTATAAACTATGTTTGTCGAAATAAACTTATTCTTTTTGATTGGGACATCAAAATTTACCTTGTGTGAATTTTTGGTATTTTTCTGACAATGTTCATTTTTTAATGAATAGTGAAAAATACTGCATTTTACATCAAAACTACTTTTTAATATAATTTATTTATATGATTAGATTATGTTTTGAATTGGTTTTGAAGTGAAATTAGAATATAGTTTTACCATTTTATCCAATGGTGATCATTGGAATCAATTTCACTTTGAAATTAGACTTAAACTGTTGTCAATATTTTGATACTTATTGTTTTGTAAAAACACGCTATTTGCTCTGGCAGCGGGAATTAATTATTAATTTAATTAATGTGACCTATATGATTTGAATTTTGTAAAATAGAATTCATTTTTTAATTCAGAATATCAAATATAGCTTAGGGTGAATTTTTGGTAATTTTCTGAAAAACTTCAATTTTTGATGAATAGTGAAACCACTAAGTGATAATCAAGCAAACTGATTTTTCAGTTAAATGAAAGTTTACCACTAATGTGTATTGAATTTTGAAAATCCGACATACATGGTTGTCATTAAGAAGTAAAATGTGGTTCAATGAGATTAAAATAGTTTTTTGGTGAATAGTAACTTATTAAGTTCTTAATCGCGATTAGTGGTAATTAGGGTAGTTTAAGGTATAAATAATACATTAATAAAATGAAATGACCTAGACACATGTCCCAACCTCATTGGTTGTGTCATGGCCGACCATGAAATGCCATGGGTCAACTTGGGGACCCCATGGATCCAATGTTTTGGGAAATGACATAAATTACGTTTTATTTAATGTTAAAGTGAAAATGACACAAACATAATATGTTTTACGAAAACAATTTTTAAGTGGGGTTATACAAGTCCAAAATTTGATTATAAATAGTCATTGGAAAGCTAAAAGGATTTCATATATCATAGTAGTTTTTTTATAATTTTTAGACATTAAATAAATTAAATTATTTATGAAATAATAATGAAGCAGCGATGACATCATTATTTGATGATTTAAATAAAATAGAAAGATAATGTAAAATCTATGAACTACACATGTACAAAACCAATTGGATGAGTGGATTTAGAACCCTTATCACCTTATCCACGAATTATATCAATGTGGGACCTTTTAAAACCGAAACTCATTTTCAAATAATGTAATATTTCTTTACTTTCCAAAAGTGACCCTCCTCTCCTCTTATAAAAGGCCCCCACCTCTACCTCATTTCACACACTCTTCAAACCTTTGGCTCGGCCAAACCCTGCCCATTTTCGCTCTACACATCCCTCTCCTCATCCTAGAGGATTCACTTTGGGAATCATCCTTTCAAAGGAAGCCTTTTGGCTCAACTCAAAAGGAGTTACACTTTTAAAGGTAATTCATTCTCTCATGTTCATTTGTTTTATTTTGCTTCTCCAACCCCCTAAACTCTTTTTATTTACTTCTTTTGTAACAACACCAGTATCATCAATATACTAGGATGTTGTTATAAGATTTATTTGATCTACACTCTCACAAAACTACATCAAATGGTTAAAGAACATACGGTTTCCGTGGATGGTGAAATTCTGCCTCCCGAAACGATGATTGTTCAACACTCATTTAACACCTTCAAAGGTGGCCATTATGATGTCACTATTTTTATATATGATATATAATATGTTTATGTTTTGCTTAAGCTTCTTTGTTTTTATTTTGGGCATACATTTATGGTTTCCATTATGGGTAAAACACGATATCTTCATTTTAGGAAGTGCGGACTACCGCCCCCTCAAAGTGATTTGATTCGTTAAATACCATATGTGGGACATATAAAGGATGGAACTATGATATTATATATGATATTATACTGTAATTATAATATACCTCTATATCATTATGATTCCATTCTATAAAATACAAAATAGAAATGAAAGTAGCGTTCATGCGTACGTACGGCTTACCGTCCCCATGAACGGCGCATTTCATTTCTTACCTCTAAATGATTATGTAATATTATAAATTCATGTATGTACTAGATATATATGACATATATGATATCTACATCATGAATACCATTCTGGATATAATGAACCTTTGACCAAATTAACAACATGTAAGTGTAATAAGTCTATTTTTGACTTAAGAACCAAATACCGACAAAATGAACATTATTAACATAACTGATTACATGATGTTCATAACATGGTATAAAAGGAATAATGAACTTGAAAAAGGTTCTTAAGCAAGTAAATATTAACTCAAGTTTATTATTCAGGAGATTAAAGAACGGTCGGGTCAAGTCGGATACGAGGTATGGGACCTCGTCTCAATCTCCTTTCATTGAGGCATATTTTATTTTATACACAACATTCTTTTATACGGTGTATAAACCCCTTTGACTTTTCCGTTTATTCAAAAGGAATCTTTTTTATACGAAGCGTTTACTAAACGACAATAGGGAATGTTTTTGTCGTACGTATGCGGCGACAATGACTTCTCCACCGTCGTGACGGTTATTTGAGTTTCGGCTTCCTCTACAAGCCACACCTTCTTTTAAAAGAAAAATAAATACCATGTTTTACTTTTCTTTTATTTTGGAATCGAAAATGGATTTCATAATGTTTTTATATCAATGTGTTGTATTGATATCTTCTGATTGAAAGGTGGGAATGTTATGTTTCCTTTATGCATGTTTTATGTGATATGATTATGTTGAGGTTCTTGGGAATTATTATGAAAACAGGTGGTTCCGTGATAAAATAAGGGCGGGTGAGCCCGATATAGCTCTCCAATGCATTGGGTAACGCGACGGAGTGAAAAGTTAAGGTTTCTCCGAAGAGATTTTAGGGAATATACTGTGATGGGTATTCCAAACGTAACCAAGAGGGTTACTCCCTACGTAAGAATATTATGAATGCCTCAAGTTACCTTTATGTCTTATGATTTCTATGATTTATTCAGGATTTTATGAGGTATGTTAAAGTGCCTATGTTTTATGGGTAAAGTATGATTTCATTCTTATGTATATATGAACTCATGTTTCCTTTCCATGTTTTTTTTATAACCCATACTAAGTTTTTATGCTCATCCCATGTTTTTGAAATGTTTTTCACAGGTCAAGGGAAAGGTACATGATAAGATGATAGAGTCAAGGATGTGTCAAGAAATAATCCATGTTTTATTTTAAATGTGTTTCCATTGATGGGAATGAAGTATACTATCTTTATGTAACCACTTTGTTTATATGGGGAATGTAATGCAAGTTTTATGATCTAATTCTCTAAAACTCTAAACCCGAAAAGATCCTCAATGTGTAATCTTGTAATAACTCAAGATTAAGTAAGGTTTAAGGCTGGGGCCTTATAGTTGGTATCAGAGGTCGGTTTAGATAACTTTAGGAGTTAGAATTCTATTAAATGATTATCCAAAAATATTTCTTTTTGAAATGATATAGCATTTAAAGATTACCATGTTGCTTTATCTAAGACATGTTTGTTCAGAATGGTTTTCCGCAGAGGAAATAGGGAAGCAGTGCTAGGAAGGCATACAGAAGGAAATAACCTTCCGAATCAGCATCCAGAAATGGTCGGAATTGGAACTGAACAGTTTGTTGCAGTAATGGCGCAGTTGACTCAAGCGATAAATGGCGGTGGTATCCATGCACGAGATCAGCCAGAACAACCGCAGAGGAACATGTTAGTGGTGGAACATTTCATGAGGCAACATCCACCATCATTCAGAGGATCATCTGACCCTGTGCTAGCTGAAGGGTGGATTAAAGCACTGGAGAAGATTTTTGATGTCATGGGGTTTTCAGACAATCAAAAGGTTAGTCTTGCTATTTACCGTTTGGAGGGTGAAGCAGATCAGTGGTGGTCTATGGTTAAAAATATCAGGGACGCCGATGAGATTGATGCTCTTCACTGGGATGAATTGAAAGGTATGTTTCTTGAGAAGTATTTTCCTAAGGCTGTTCGACTTAGGATGGAAAAGCAATTCTTGGAATTGAGGCAAGAGGAAGACTCAGTGGCTGCCTATGAAGAAAGGTTCACTCGATTGGCAAGGTATGCTCCAAATTTTATCTGGGACCTTGATAGTAAAATAAATCGTTTCTACTCAGGATTAAAGCCAAAATACCGAAGGGCATTAGCTTCTCGTGAGTTTAAAATTTATGAAAAGCTTGTTCGATGTGCTGAGAAGGTGGAAATGGAGTTTGTCGATGACCAAGTGTTCTATAACAACCAACAGAAGAAGAGACCGAGGTGGCAGGAGAAAGGTAAGAATTCTTCAAAAAAGTCTGATGGTAAGAGAACTAAGTTTCCAGTTTGTGATAAATGTGGAAAAATGCATGCTGGGGAATGTCTTCTGAATTCTGGAAAGTGCTACCGATGTGGTAAGATGGGACATAAGGCTCGTGATTGCACTGAAAGGGATCAAGCTGAAGGTAAGAACAAATTTGATTTACAGTTAGTGAAGTGTTATAAGTGCAATGAGATGGGTCACTATGCAAATGAGTGTCCGACAAGGATCTTGACTGATGGGAAGCAGTTAGACTACAAGCAGAAAGGGGTGGTGAAATCCTTTGCAACTACTTCAGCAGATGTCGGGCCATCAAATGAAGTTGTATTAGGTACTTTGTTTGTTTTTTCAGATTATGCCAGTGTGTTGTTTGATTCGGGGTCTACACATTCATTCATCTCTAAAACTTTTTCTAGTAAAATGGGAATACCATCTCAAGAAATGACTCCTGAACTTTTGGTAAAAACACATGGGGGAAGTGTCGAGGTAAAAATAATTTTTAAGAATCTTCCTATCCTTATCTGTGGAACGAACCTACTTGAAAACATTATTGTTCTACCTCTAGTAGAGTTTGATGTTATCCTGGGTATGGATTGGCTCTCTATTTACCATGCTAAGATTGACTGTAGAGCTAAAGAAGTTTCTTTTCAGAAAGACTTTCAGTTTGTTTACAAGAATGAACCCTTAATTTTGATAACATATCAAGAGGCCGAGAAACTTGTAAAAGATGGAAATGAATGTTACCTTGCACACGTCATTGAAAATAAAGGAACTGTTCAGATTAATGATGTGCCAGTGGTAAATGAGTATCCTGATGTTTTTCCTGATGAGTTACCTGGAATAATACCAGATCGGGAAGTTGAGTTTACTGTTGACTTAGTTCCTGATGCTAAGCCAATTTCAAAACCCCCTTATCGAATGGCACAAATTTAACTTTTAGAGTTGAAGGAGAAATTGCAAGATTTATTATAGAAAGGTTTCATTAGACCTAGAACATCACCATGGGGTGCTCCTGTTTTATTTGTTAAAAAGAAAGATGGTTCTATGAGACTTTGCATTGATTATAGAGCCTTGAATAATATCACTGTTAAGAACAAATATCCTTTGCCTCATATCGATGATTTGTTTGATCAGCTCCAGGGAGCTCAGTTTTTTTCAAAGATTGACTTGAGATCGGGGTACCATCAACTGAAGGTAAAGGAGGCAGATATTCCGAAGACCGCGTTCCGTACGAGATATGGCCATTATGAATTTGTAGTAATTCCATTTGGGCTAACCAATGCACCTTCTGTATTCATGGACTTAATGAATAGAATTTTCCATGAGTTCTTGGATAAGTTTGTGGTGGTTTTCATTGATGATATTTTGGTGTTTTCTAAAAGTAAAGAGGAGTATGAAAAACATTTAAGGGTTATCTTGAAAACCTTAAAAGAAAAGAAACTGTATGGGAAATTCAGCAAGTGTGAGTTTTGGTTGCAAAAAATTTCTTTCCTTGGTCACATTGTTTCTAAAGATGGAATAACTGTTGATCCTGCAAAAACAAAAGTTGTGGAAGAATGGCCAAGACCCACAAATGTAACCGAGATTCGTAGCTTCCTTGGTTTGGAGGGCTATTACCGAAGGTTTGTTAGAAATTTTTCACGGTTATCTAGTTCAATGACTAAGCTAACTCGGAAGGGTGTTAAGTTTATCTGGACAAAAGAATGTGATGATTGTTTTCAGGAATTGAAAAGAAGATTGGTGAATGCTCCAGTTTTGGCACTACCTTCCAGGAATGGTGAGTTTGTTATATACAGTGATGCCTCATTGAAAGGACTTGGTTGATTCCTAATGAAAAATGATCATGTAATTGCTTATGCTTCACGACAGTTGAAAACTCATGAGGTAAATTACCCTACACATGATTTGGAATTAGCTGCTGTTGTTTTTGCTTTAAAAATTTGGAGGCATCATTTTTATGGAGTAAAGTGTGAAATATATACCGATCACAAAAGTTTAAAGTATATATTCACTCAGAAAGAGTTAAACATGAGACAAAGGAGATGGATGGAATTAATCAAGGATTATGATTGTACAATTCATTACCATCCGGGAAAAGCAAATAATGTGGCTGATGCTTTGAGTCGAAAAAGTAATGCTTCATTAACAATGTTGCATTTGGAACGTGATCCTTTGGTTAACGATTTGATGAAATTTGGCATAGAAGTTGTTGGTGCAGGAAGTCCTTCTGTTTTGTTTCCGGTATCAGTGAGATCTTCTCTATCAGATAGAATCAAGTAAGCACAGAAGCAAGACAGTGAGTTGCAGAAAAAGGTAGAGCTCGTTCAGAAAGGTAAGTTTCCTGAATTCAACATTGATAGTTATTGTGTTTTGAGATTTGGGAAGAGATTGTGTGTTCCTTGTGATTCACAGTTGAAGAGAGAGCTGTTATGTGAAGCTCATAGTTCTCTGTTTTCAGTTCATCCGGGCAGTACTAAGATGTATAGAGATCTGCGGAAGTATTACTGGTGGGATGGAATGAAAAGAGACATTGCTGATTTTACTATGAAGTGTTTGACTTGTCAGCAGGTTAAAGCAGAGCGGCAGCTACCGAAAGGGATGCTTCAGCCTTTACCAGTGCCAGAGTGGAAATGGGAGAATATATCCATGGACTTTGTTGTTGGATTACCGAAGACATCTCGAGGTAATAATGCAATCTGGGTTATTGTTGATCGCTTGACCAAATCTGCTCATTTCCTTGCTATACGAGATACTTTCTCTCTTGATCAACATTCCCGTTTTTATCTTAGAGAGATAGTCAGGTTACATGGAGTTCCTCTCTCCATTGTATCGGATCGTGATCCCAGGTTTACTTCTAACTTTTGGAAAGGCCTTCAGAAGTCATTGGGTACTAAATTAAATTTTAGTACAGCTTTTCATCCTCAATCAGATGGGCAGTCAGAACGAACAATTCAGACATTGGAGGATATGCTACGAGCTTGTTCTATGGATTATCAGGGAAGTTGGGACCAACATCTTTCTTTGGTTGAATTTTCATATAATAACAGTTTTCATTCCAGTATACAGATGGCACCATTTCAGGCATTATATGGGAAGCGGTGTCGAACTCCAGCTTTCTGGGATGAAGTGGGTGAAAGGAAGTTGATGGGACCAGAATTGGAAGAAGAGATGGCAGAAAAAGTTCAGCTGATTCAGAAACACATGAGAACAGCTCAGAGCAGGCAGAAGAGTTATGAGGATAACCGGAGTAAGGATCTATCTTTCGAGGTAGGTGATCATGTTTTTCTCAAGGTTTCTCCTTGGAAAAGCGTGATGATATTTGGTAAGAAAGGAAAGTTGAGTCCAAGGTTTGTTGGACCATACGAAATTCTGGAGAGAGTTGGATCAGTTGCATACCGAGTGGCTTTACCTCCGAGTTTATCTCAGGTACACAATGTTTTTCACGTTTCGATGTTGAGAAAGTATATGCCAGATCCATCTCATGTTTTGAGCCCAGAGGTAGTTCAGCTGGAAGAGAACCTATCTTATGAGGAACAACCGGTCCAGATTCCTGACCACAGGGAGCAAGTGTTACGGAATAAGGTGATTCACCAGGTAAAGGTTTTGTGGAAAAACCACATGATTGAAGAGGCAACATGGGAATCTGAAAATGCAATGAGGGATAAGTACCCCCATTTATTCGATAAGTAAATAAATTGCGGGGACGCAATTTTCTAAAGGGGGGAAGGATGTAACATCTCAAATAAGTAATGAATAATAGATATTTTTATCTATGTCTATTAATGATTAAGATAGTGTTATAGAGGCTTAAAATGAAAATAAATAAAATCTTATGCATGGAATACACTAATATTCTTAAAAGATTGTTTTACTGCCTTTTGATTGCAAACCATTTTTGAATCTATATTTTGACAATTTTATAAACTATGTTTGTCGAAATAAACTTATTCTTTATGATTGGGACATCAAAATTTACCTTGTGTGAATTTTTGGTATTTTTCTGACAATGTTCATTTTTTAATGAATAGTGAAAAATACTGCATTTTACATCAAAAATACTTTTTAATCTAATTTATTTATATGATTAGATTATGTTTTGAATTGGTTTTGAAGTGAAATTAAAATATATTTTTACCATTTTATCCAATGGTGATCATTGGAATCAATTTCACTTTGAAATTAGACTTAAACTGGTGTCAATATTTTGATACTTATTATTTTGTAAAAACACGCTATTTGCTCTGGCAGCGGGAATTAATTATTAAATTAATTAATGTGACTTATATGATTTGAATTTTGTAAAATAGACTTCATTTTTGAATTCAGAATATCAAATATAGCTTAGGGTGAATTTTTGGTAATTTTCTGAAAAACTTCAATTTTTGATGAATAGTGAAACCACTAAGTGATAATCAAGCAAACTGATTTTTCAGTTAAATGAAAGTTTACCACTAATGTGTATTCAATTTTGAAAATCCGACATACATGGTTGTCATTAAGAAGTAAAATGTGGTTCAATGAGATTAAAATAATTTTTTGGTGAATAGTAACTTATTAAGTTCTTAATCGCGATTAGTGGTAATTAGGGTAGTTTAAGGTATAAATAATACTTTAATAAAATTAAATGACCTAGAAACATGTCCCAACCTCATTGGTTGTGTCATGGCCTACCATGAAATGCCATGGGTCAACTTGGGGACCCCATGGATCCACTTTTGTTGGGAAATGACATAAATTACTTTTTATTTAATGTTAAAGTGAAAATGACACAAACATAATATGTTTTACGAAAACAATTTTTAAGTGGGGTTATACAAGTCCAAAATTTGATTATAAATAGTAATTGGAAAGATAAATGGATTTCCTATATAAAAGTATTTTTTTATAATTTTTAGACATTAAATAAATTAAATTATTTATGACATAATAATGACGCAGCGATGACATCATTATTTGATGATTTAAATAAAATAGAAAGATAATGTAAAATCTATGAACTACACATGTCCAAAACCAATTGGATGAGTGTATTTCGAACCCTTATCACCTTATCCACGAATTCTATCAATGTGGGACCTTTTAAAACCGAAACACATTTTCAAATAATGTAATATTTCTTTACTTTCCAAAAGTGCCCCTCCTCTCCTCTTATAAAAGGCCCCCAACTCTACCTCATTTCACACACTCTTCAAGCCTTTGGATCGGCCAAACCCTGCCCATTTGCTCTCTACACATCCCTCTACTCATCCTCGAGGATTCCATTTTGTCAGAATCCTTTCAAAGGAAGCCTTTAGGCTCAACTCAAAAGGAGTTACACTTTTAATGGTAATTCATTCTCTCATGTTCATTTGTTTTATTTTGCTTCTCCAACCCCCAAAACTCTTTTTATTTGCTTCTTTTGTAACAACAACAGTATCATAAATATACTAGGATGTTGTTATAAGATTTATTTGAGATAAACTCTCACACAACTACATCAAATGGTTAAATAACATACGGTTTCTGTGGATGGCGAAATTCTGCCTCCCGAAACGATGATTGTTCAACACTCATTTAACACCTTCAAAGGTGTCCATTATGATGTAACTATTTTTATATATGATATATAATATGTTTATGTTTTCCTTAAGCTTCTGTTTTTTTTATTTTGGGCATACCTTTATGGTTTCCATTATGGGTAAAACATGATATCTTCATTTTAGGAAGTGCGGACTACCGCCCCCTCAAAGTGATTTGATTCGTTAAATACCATATGTGGGACATATAAAGGATGGAACTATGATATTATATATGATATTATACTGTAATTATAATATACCTCTATATCATTATGATTCCATTCTATAAAATACGAAATAGAAATGAAAGTAGCGTTCATGCGTACGTACGGCTTACCGTCTCCATGAACGGTGCATTTCATTTCTTACCTCTAAATGATTATGTAATATTATAAATGCATGTATGTACTTGATATATATGACATATATGATATCTACATCATGAATACCATTCCGGATATAATGATCCTTTGACCAAATTAACAACATGTAAGTGTAATAAGTCTATTTTTGACTTAAGAACCAAATACCGACAAAATGAACATTATTAACTTAACTGATTACATGATGTTCATAACATGGTATAAAAGGAATAATGAACTTGAAAAAGGTTCTTAAGCAAGTAGAGATTAACTCAAGTTTATTATTCAGGAGATTAAAGAACGGTCGGGTCAAGTCGGATACGAGGTATGGGACCTCGTCTCAATCTCCTTTCATTGAGGTATATTTTATTTTATACACAACTTTCTTTTATACGGTGTATAAATCCCTTTGAATTTTCCATTTATTCAAAAGGAATCTTTTTTATACGAAGCGTTTACTAAACGAAAAAAGGGAATGTTTTTGTCGTACGTATGCGGTGACAATGACTTCTCCGCCGTCGTGACCGTTATTTGAGTTTCGGCTTCCTCTACAAGCCATACCTTCTTTTAAAAGAAAAATAAATACCATGTTTAACTTTTCATTTATTTTGGAATCGAAAATGGATTTCATAATGTTTTTATATCAATGTGTTGTATTGATATCTTGTGATTGAAAGGTGGTAATGTTATGTTTCCTTTATGCATGTTTTATGTGATATGATTATGTTGAGGTTCTTGGGAATTATTATGAAAACGGGTGGTTCCGTGATAAACTAAGGGCGGGTGAGCCCGATATAGCTCTCCAATGCATTGGGTAATGCGAAGGAGTGAAACGTTAAGGTTTATCTGAAGAGATTTTAGGGAATATACTGTGATGGGTATTCCAAACGTAACCAAGAGGGTTACTCCCTACGTAAGAATGTTATGAATGCCTAAAGTTACCTTTATGTCTTATGATTTCTATGATTTATTCATGATTTTATGAGGTATGTTAAAGTGCCTATTTTTTATGGGTAAAGTATGATTTCATTCTTATGTATATATGAACTCATGTTTCCTTTCCATGTTTTTTTTATAACCCATACTGAGTTTTTATGCTCATCCCATGTTTCTGAAATGTTTTTCACAGGTCAAGGGAAAGGTACATGATAAGATGATAGAGTCAAGGATGTGTCAAGAAATAATCCATGTATTATTTTAAATGTGTTTCCATTGATGGGAATGAAGAATACATTCTTTATGTAACCACTTTGTTTATATGTGGAATGTAATGCAAATTTTATGATCTAATTCTCTAAAACTCTAAACCCGAAAAGATCCTCAATGTGTAGTCTTGTAGTAACTCAAGATTAAGTAAGGTTTAAGGCTGGGGCCTTATACCTTCTCTTCTTCAGAGCACTGGAAGACGGTGAATATCTTTTCAATGGAGTTAATCCATTGTTCCATGAGGAGGAGATAAGAAGATACGCTAAACATGGGAGGCCTTTTCCATATGAATGATTATACGGAAACTTTCTCTTTACTTGGAGGAGGGGACGTACCACCTGATTCAAGTTATTATTAAAAACTCGTGCAAGAAGAGCAAGTACTTACATGAAGTTTTGAGCACCCAATTCCGTCACATCAGGCATGTCATTTGGGAAACCATCACATTGCCTATAACATTGGTTTTTGGAACATGTTCTTCTATTTCCCGCCATTAACTAAGAAAAAGAACGTATAATTAGAGGTCTTTAATTATTAGCTATTGAGCATAGGAAGGAAACATTGAACATCAGAGGATAAAATTATAAATAATAAGTACATCATAACTTATGATTCCTTAGGTTTATATCTAGATTATAATCAATCCATTTCTGAACTTATATTCTTATGGTCTTTTTCACCTAATAATGGTTTGTACTAAGCTCGTGAAGCTACCAAAGCATTTACCCCGGGACATTCGTAACAAAGAGTGTAGAAAGGCCCGTTGTCGTGCACCAGTTCCCGTTCTAGTCTAGCTCAAAGTGGTGTTTTCGGGTTTTACCCCTACGATAAATCTGTGCCAGAGCTGCCTCTACCTGCTCGTATCTAGACATGGATGTATTTTCTTGATAAACAACTTACTATATAATCATCAAAATTTGGGAATGTTTTCTAATACTTAGTCTCATCTTTAAGATTCTCAAAAAGATGCTCTATTCCTAATCTCCAAAAATAACTAAACCTCCCTATGATACAAATTATAGTGACC
Organism: Viscum album; assembly: GCA_963277665.1. Classification (NCBI taxonomy): domain Eukaryota; kingdom Viridiplantae; phylum Streptophyta; class Magnoliopsida; order Santalales; family Viscaceae; genus Viscum; species Viscum album. The sequence goes on from OY728129.1 coordinate 1,289,879,385, forward strand.
CTATCCTTTTACAGATAACATTTCATGATTTTAAACATAATTCATCCTCAGAGTACAAGACAAGGATCGTTAATTTTAGTGTCTTGGAAGACTAGGTACATATATCACAAAACATGGGGCAAAAAATAAATCTTCAGTTAATCTTCATAATGAGCTCCTAAATTCCATTGAGCCCTTACATCTACATAGGGTATCCTGGGGAACACATGAAGAAAGGGACGAGATAAAAATCCTAGTAAGGGAAAGAACATAAGAATAAACATTAATAACGTGAGTTAGGAGGCTTGACATAATGATATTGGAAGCATGGAACATATGGAATCATAACATATAAACATGGGATCATAATAAAATTGGATAAAATAATCATGGGATCATATAAGCATGAGATTATATAAGCATAGTTTCATAGATAGGTGGCAGAAACTTTAAAAAAGACTTTAGTACGAGTCAAGGCTAACCGCCAATCTCGTTTCCCATAGTAGGAAAAGCCAAGGCTAACTGCCCGGACCGTTTGCCCATAATCTTCTCATGAGACATTAACTTTACCCAGTGCATTGGAGCACTATCTGGGTGCACCCATCTAAGCATATTCATGTATATGCTTTCCCCATAAATAATCTCAATCATACATAAACATAAGAGTACCCAAGGAAAGAAATGGGAACACAATCACATCATAAAGCATAATAAAAAGGGGTGTAACATAGAAGCATCCATAAAAGAAAGGAATTAAATCATAAATATACATTAATATCATATAAAGTCATATATCATGACATGAGATCAGAAACTTAAGTGATATCATGTAAAAATAGTTTTTAGGAATCTTTGAGTCAAAACATTTTAGTGCGGTTTAAGAAAACATCGAATATATCTTAAAATGAAAAGCAGCATAATATTTTTTATAAAACCAGAAGTAAACCAGGATGATTTTCATAATAAAAAGTCTTATTTTATAAGTACAAAGGTTACTTAAAATAGAGGATATAGTACACTTGATAATAGGAAATAATTCAGGAAGTTCCCTTAAAATGGGTTCACTTATCGGGAAGAAATGAGGAGAGAATCACTTAAAATCATGAATATCCCCAATAGAAAGTGATGAAAGAGTCATTATAATAGGCTTGGAACATGTACACAAAATTTATAGTATTAACAAAAAAAATATAAGATAACATCATTTTGGTAGAAAGGTAGATAAGACAACACGAAGGAATAAAAGAGGTTCGGGTATAATTCTTTATGGATTATCGGCATGGTATCGAGAGAACTTGAGGGGGCTTAGTGAGAGAGGAAATGGAATTATCATCACTTATAAATAAATAGGGCAGTATGGGGGAGGTGCGAAATCATACCCCATAATTAATAACAACACACAACAAGTCTTAACATAGTGAATAATCTTGAATAAGAGTGAAATTGATAGGATCCCTTACCTTAGGCCCATTGGTGTTCTCCACTTGATATTAATGACCTGAATCGTCAAATTAGGTTTATTAATCAATAGTTATAGAACCATATATAAAACTAAAAGATTAATTATAACCTTTTTAAGTACATTTATACACATCTTGGTTGATAACGAGGTTCAATTTCATTGTCCAGCTCCGTTTGTTTCATTTGTTTTAATGATCGGTTCAATTGTATTTAGGTTCAAATAAATTGTAAGATGAAAGTGGTTGTCCAGAATTAAAGTTATAACAGTATTGGAAATCCCGTAAGTTACATGGTTACAAAATTCATTTGGTTAATTAGAGTTAAATAGAATCTTTACATTAAACATTAATGATAAACACTTGAATTAATTTTAATTATTTTCCCCATAATTGACTTGTTTTGTATTATTGTTTTGTATTATATGTGTATGAGGTTTAAAAAACATTAAATAGGACATATAACATATACAATAATGTGGTTCAATCATAACATAAATGGTTTCATGAACATAATCAATTTGATAAGAGAATTTGAAAACACATTATCCGTTATGTCGGTAATTTGACCAATCACGGACGATGTTTAATTCTAGAACGTGAGGGAGAGGAGGAGAACTATGATGCTTGAAATTTTCCATAAACATGATTAGAATCCAAAATATATGATATTTTGGAGCATTAATCCCTTTTGGATAAGTTAAGGGGAAGATGGTATAAGGAAAGAAAGAAATTAAAAACAAAACACCTGAAAACAAAAGAGGGTTCTTACCCTTTGATCTCCTCTCTTTGAGACTCCTCTTAGGGGCTTTGGTTTTGGTATTTTGGAAAGACCAGAAAGCCTTGGACGTGGGGAAGGATCTTTGGAGGGTATTAGGGAGGAAATTTGGCTCGGCACAAGGCTTGATATGTGTGAGGGAAAGAGGTCAGTAGAGAGGGTATTTATAGTGGAGGAGAGCGGTGTTCCCTTAATATAAAATTCATTAGTTTATTATTTCCCCACAAGACAAGGAATATTGAGTCTTGCATGAGAAAGTAAATTAATTTTATAATTTAATCCCGAACCAAGTGGTCTAACATCTGCAGAACATCACAAATGACTCTATAATTATCTTATTTAACTTATTTTTGTAAATTATGGTATTTCACTATTCATCAAAAATTCAAGTATTTCAGAAAAATCCCAAAAATTTACCCCAACCATTTTTCAACCAGTAGAATCCAAAAATGTAGTCTATTTTGCAAACATAATTTTCTAAATATCATTATTTTAATATTTAAATAAAATAATAATTCATTATGAAAACCAGTTTTAAAGCATTCATTAACTCATTCTAAACTATAGGTATATCAAACTTCCAACACGAATATTATTGTTATACCACCATAGGTAAGGTTACTATTCATTACTGTATATCACTATTCATAACGGTATGTTACTATTCATTGGGGTAGGTTATTATTCATCAAAAATTTATGATTATTTTATTAGACTCCAAAAAAACATCTTGAACACAACCGTGTGTGACAGATTTTCGAAATTCCAAACATAGAAGTGAAATACTTATGTTTAAAGGTCACTTATCACTTAGTAGTTCATTATTATGTGATTTTACGGAATGTTTATAAGAAGGGAATTTCCATTAAAAACATTGGGTCGTTACATGATGGGTCCCTACGATTGTGCATTGACTACCGAAAGCTAAATAACGTAACCAAAAAAAATATCCATTTCCAATAATAGATGGTTTGTTTGATTAGTTGAAGGGGGAAATGCGGTTTTACAAGATATTAATTCCTTTGGGATACGACCGAGTTAGGGTAATAGATGTGTATATCCCATATATAGATTTCTGATGTTGGTATGGCCACCTTGAGTACTTTATCGTGCCATAAGGTTAACCAATGATCTAGAAGAATTTATGGAACTCATGAATATGGTGTTCCACCAGTATCTCAAAACCTTCAATGTGGTATTCAAGGACAAAATACTAGTTTACTATAGATCCTAGGAAAAGCATGAGCGACATTTGTGGATCATGTTGGGAACATTGTAGGATAATCATCTTTATGAAATGTGGTCCAAGTTGACTTTTAGGATTAGGGATGTGAAGTTTCTGGTCCCTATGGTTTCGAAGAATGGAGTTTTGGTGGACCCCAATATGATCAATATAGTTATTTAATTGATGCAGCCAAGGAATGTGTTCGAGATCACGATTCTCCATAGCGTGGATGGTTTCCAAGGATAGTTTGTTCCGGATTTCTCTCGCCCTGCTTCTCCCATGACCGCACTCACCCGGAAAGGGGTGAAGTTTGAATGGGTTCCAGAATGTTAGGAATTATTTGAGGAGTTGAATTGATGCTTGACTACAACCCTTGTGTTTTTATTTCTTGAATTTGGATAAGGCTATGTGGTGTATTGTGAAGCTTTAGGTATGGGTCTCAGGTCTGTACTTATGTTGGGTGATTATGTGGTGGAATATGAATATTACTAACTCAGAACACATGAAAATAATTAACCAAAAAATGACATGTAGTTAGTAGTGTGGATACATGCTTTAAATAAATGTGATCACTATCTCATTGGGGAGAAATATGTGGTCTACTCTGATAAGACGAGTTTAGCCTACATTTTCTCACAGGAGGATCTTAATCAGAGGCAAAAGTGTTGGATCAATTATATTTAGGTGTTCAAATTTGAAATCATATATATATATATATAAAGGGTAATGTGGGGCCTGATACCTTGAGAATAATAGTCCCAGTGCAAGCTTTGAGGAAGTCTAGTAACGATTCGACTCTAATGGAGCCATTTTCTTTGATGAATATGGAGACCAAGGAGCATAATGGAGGAGCATTATTAGAAAACATTTAGTTGACTCCAGAACTATTAGAATGGATTCAGTGGGATTAGCCTAGTGATGAGCTATGTAAGTGGTCGATGATGTTTCTTCATAGAGGGAAGATGATTTCTTATTATTCTACATCTCCTAAGGACATATTGTTCTTCAAGGACCTTTTAGTGGTACCTTTGTCTCCAATTAAGGTTGTTATGCATGACATACAACAATATCAATGTGATTTTAGTCTTATCTATAACAAATTGTATAATGATGTTCGTCAGCAATTATGGTGGCTAGGACTGAGGTGATATATTACCAATTTTGTATCGGGGAGTTATGGTTGTCATTATGTGAAAGAAGATACTTAAAGGCCCTTTGGTTTGCTTCAGCTGTTATCCATTCCTAAGTGGAAGTGGGAGAATATTTCCATGAAATTTATTGTTGGATAACCTCATAAAAATCAGTGTAAGAATGCAAATTTGGGTGGTGATTGATCATCTGACCAAATCATCCTACATCATTATGATCAATGATACAAATAAAGTGGATGTGTTGGGTTGATTGTATATTCATAAGATGGTGAGGCTTCATGGTGTGTCATAAGTAGTGCTCTCAAACAGAGACCCCATATTTACAACATGGTTTTGGGATGGCCTTAAAAATGATTTAGGGTCACATATTAAAGTGTCCACGACATACCATCATTAAATGAATAGTGAGACAGAGCTGGAAAATCTGATTATGAAAGACATGTGTCTTGGAAATCGGTGGATAATGGGATAGAGATTTGGAATTGGACAAGTTTTCATATAATAACTATTTCCAATCCATGATTCGAAATGATTCTTTTGAGGTGCTCTATGGTGAGCCTTGGCGGTCCCCCTAAGGGCTGGGATGAGGTAGTTGAGACCTCCAGTTTGGGTCAGGCCTTGGGAAAGAGAAATTTAAGGAGGTCAAGTTAATCCTACACTGTCTATTGATATCACAGAGATGCTGAAAATCATATGATTACAAGAGGCATTGATATCTAGAGTTTTCAGTGGGAGATTGGGCATTCTTGATGGTGGCCCCTCGCTTGGGTCATCGACGTTTGGGAAATCATGGAAAACTAAAGTCAAGGTATTTCATACCTTTTGAGATCCCTGAGAACATTGGAATGATAGAATACAAGTTATATTTTACTTCTTATTTGACATATATTCACAACATATTCCATGTCTCCCAATTGAAAACTATAATTTGGATATTTCTAACATGTTGAACTGGGAAGAGCTGGAGATAGAGACGATTTATCAGTGTATTAGCGGCCATTGCGAATAACATATTCCAAAGGGATGGTACTTTGGGGGAAGACTACTACCATAGTCTGGGTCCACTGGTAGCATGGTAATGATGTGTAAAAGACATGGTAGCATAATTCATGTGTTGAGAAAGAGTACCCATTCTTGTTTTCTGATCAATCTTAGGGTTGACTTTCCGATGTGGAATCTTTTCATGGTGGGGGGAATTTTCAAAAACATACCTATCATTTAAGTTATCTTTTGTCTTCTATTATTTTCCTAACATTCCACTATAATTTCTACATAGGAAACCATTTAATTTTGAAGAAATTTTGTTATTTTATGATGGACGTAATAGGCCATATGATTTACTAAACCATGTAGTCAAACCGTGCAGAGGTTTCCATGTCAAACAAAAATGTTTTGTAATTCCTAATATTCCCATCCATAATTAAACCGTTATCACCCATTTAATCCCCCATTCAACTCTAGTTTTCATATAAGGCTCCAAATATCCATCAAACTCTCTTGTAACTTCTTTCATGAAGGGCATTTTGGTGGGGAAACATATAGATTTCGCATATCTGTGTTTCCTCCAGTGTTTTCATCCATTTCATTACGGTTTCTTCTAGTATTCGTGATGTTACAAAAGTAAAAAATCAATGGATTCATACCTAGGGTTTGATTTTGGGATTTTTGGGTAAATCATGTAGATTTAGGTTCATTTTCACTCCCTTGTGGTGTGGTGGTGGTGCAGTTGATATTTTGCATTAGGATTTTGGGTTTTGACATATATGTTTGGTGATTCCATGCGTAGAAATTCTCGGATGAATTAAAGTTTATTTTTAAACTTTTTAACATGTTTTATATCCTTTTATGTTCTAATACTGTTATTTTTAGTATCATTTATTGATAATTTAATTTTGAAGTTGTGTTTTGACATGAATATGGGTGTTTTCATGTGTATTCAATGTCATTTCATTTGGGGTAATTTGGGGTCCATGAATTGTTTTATTAAATATATTTTTAAATGAAATATCTTGTTGGGTATGGTATTGCTATACATTTTTCCTAGAAATACGTTTTTTAAATGGATTTTGTGTGAAAAACCATGCTCTACAACTTGATGTTATTTTATGAAAATTTTGATTAGTTTATTGAGTTACAAAAATGGTGGAAAAGCATGTTGGGTACTCATTGGTGTGTTTATGTTACAAAACTGATGTTCATTGTGAAAATTGTATTCATTAATAGGTGGATATTTTTTTAGAAGAATGAAGGAAACCTGGGAATCTAGGTGGGAAAACTAGGACTATTATGCTACTGACCGGAGTGAAATCATCCCTATTTCACTTAGCAAGTTTGACGATGAGAACACTAAAAAAACATTGATGATGTTTGGGACTACTAGGACACAGGGATATCCACCCAAAGTGGCTCATGAATGATAAGGATATGATTATGGTTAATTTTATACTAATATAAGATGTACCTAGGGCCCCACAACTTGTTAGGGATTTTCCCATGACTAGTGCCTTTCGGAAATTTTTTACTTATTATCGGCATATAGTGTGTTTTGTTAGAGAAATTAGTAGCATGTGTGTTTTATTTAAAATAGATCATTACTTAATGTATACTTCTTAAAAAATGTCATCATTTAATGATTCAACTCTTTGAATTTTTTACTAGCATTCTTATTTATAAAACATTTAAACTTTCTTTGGTTCAAATATTTATCACATTGAGACTTTTTGGGTGGAATCCTATTGGGATTAGGCTAACATAATACATATTCATTTGGGTGTAAGTACACTTTTTATGTTTGACATAGGTAAGGTCATGGTCCTTGGAGATGATGGTTCAGGTTGTTAGCTTCCATCCATGATGCAGTGTTGGAGAGATGGCATGGGGATGATGGCCCCTTTCCTTCTGGTTGTTTTGGAGTTGTATATGATGCTAAATTTGAGTTGTGTCTCTATTGGGATATTTATAAAACCATGTATTTTAGTCATAAATTTCTATAATATGATTGTTTAGAATGAATTATTTGATTTATTTTTTTATTATTTTTGGATGTTTAATGCTTCTAAACTCAGCTAAATCATTACTAAAACATTATTCAAGATACCCTAGATCTTGTGACAACCCATGGTGATAGTGAACGCCTTTCGGGCCATTCCATGAACAAGGTTGGGTGTCATTTTTGGTGGAGACCAGATCTGTTTCATGACATTTACAGTCTATAAATAAGGGAAATATGAAATGGAATTCACATTTCCTTGAGATGGTAGTCTGTATATACACATGAATGATATTTCTATTTAATTATCCTATTGAATGCAAGAGTGTAAATGAAATGTTTTTATATTATTATATTTAATAATTATAGTATAATTATTAAGTCATATATAAAATTAATTTTTACTAAAATAATATTTTTTATATTTCATGTAGAGTGTGAACGAATCATGTTGCGTTGAAGATGTGGTAGTCCACACGTCCCCCAATGATGTTCTCATATTTATAAAAAAATCTAAACAATGATGGTATTTGTTTTGAAATTATTAAAAAATAATAAATTCATAATAAATATAATATATATCACATTAAAATATAATTTCATCATAATTCCCAATCGTGATAGGTATTACAGGAAAAAACAGCATCATTTCATCAGGTGATAGTTCACTCTAAACACGAATGGTATGTTCGTTTCCTATTTTATGTAAGTGTGTTTTTTTAAATCAGAATCCATAGATTAATAACACACACACACAAAAATATATTTATGATACTTATGGAAAGATATTTGAATGGAATAGTACAATTTGTGTAGTATAGACATATAATAAAAAAAAGACCTTGTGAAGTGACGTTACCAATTAGATGTGGAACTTTTATTGGTTTTCACCAAAGTGATTCCTTGGTTTGATATTTTACTAAAGGGAGGATTCTAGGATTACATTATTGATATTTATATGAAATTATGATTTAGTTTTTACAATAAAAATAGGTTTTTAAGTGTTATAAAATGAGAATTATAGGCTCACATTAATAATATTGGAGAGGTGCACTTTGGGAATTTTATCAAAATATTAATTTATAATAAATTCAATATCTATAAAAATAACCCAAAATTACTTTTATTAGAATACAATATGATACAGGGTTTTAATCTAATAATCCGTTATATTTTAGGCATTTATTAGTATTATTTTAATCCATATACATTTTTAACCTTTATTTGTCCTATTTTAATTTTAATTAAGGTAAAAATTTATTCAACAAGAAATGGTTTAAATATTAACATATGTGATGTTAATTAAATTATAAATGAATAATTTATAAAATTTTCTACCATAGTAGAATTTACTAATGATGTTTTATTATTATTAAATATTTTTGTAAAATATTATTTTTCCTAACATTCTGTTAATATCAATTTTTATACTATTCATTACATTGACTTTAATAGAGTCAATACCATAATATAACATCGAAAAAATTAATTTAATACACCCAAAATATGTATTATTTACCAATTAATTTTTTTTAGAACCATAATTATGTAAATTTATATTTATCTTAAAATATATAATATCACTTAATTGATTATTTAATTAAATAAATATTTAGTCAATAATCATTGGGTAATTATTTATTAATATTATTTCATCACTAAAATTTCAATGAAAATTCCATTATGTAGATAAAATATATATATTATTGGAATTATTTATATATTTTATCATATCTTTTATTTATCAATATAATAAATTATTATACTAATTAAAATTAAGTGTGTTATAATTTTTCACCCCCTTTTATTTTGAAAATATCTAAATACTTTTTAGGGAAAGGTGTCCCTAAAATTAATAAATTTTGAAAAATAGGTGATATTGGTAGAATTAGAGTCATCCAATATTATTTAATAACATTTTATAGTTGTTTTGTATTATTTAAAATATTATTTTAATCCTTAACTACATAATACTCCCTTGAACATTGTAATATAAATTATAAAAGTTATTATCCATATATTGAAAAAATAAATGTGACATAACTAGGAAATTTGTACATTCTAATTTCAAATATGGCATATATTTTCCATAATTAAATAAAAAAAAATTGGGAAAAATTTATGTAAATTTAATCTCATTGATGGAATGAGAATATGAGTTTTTAATATGAAATAGACAAAAGATTACAATGATTTTATATACAATTAAAAGTTGAAATTTGTTACAATGACATAAATTTGATTAATTTATTTAATTATTTACCAATTATAATTCAAATCAAAATCAAAATATAGTTTAATTATATTAATAAGTTTTACAAAAATACATTTCTCAATTAAAATGTAGTCTTTTTCAATATTCCTCAAAACATGAAACGTATCAAAAAAATACAAAACATATATTCCAATTAAATTTTCATATCCCTATTTACAAATAGAAATTTATTATTTCCAATATAATTTATAAGAATTTCAAATACATGATATAAAACCAATTCCCCATCTATAGGTGGAAAAAAAACCTTTTTAAAAAAATAATTCATTTATTAAAAAAGGATGATTTTTTATTATATCCTATTACAAAAACTCATAAGTTGACTGTTGAAAATTCGATTAAATATATGTTTTATTAATATAATTCAAAATGGGTGATTTTATTTCTTTATTCCTATAAAACACACCTATGATCATTTCAATAGTTTTTGAGAAAATGATTTCCCTTTAATTTTGAAGGGGTTTTAGATTGAAAAACCATACATCATTAATTAAGATAACGAGGATCATTCCTACCATTATAACTTTTGGGGTTTAAAAGTATGTTTTATGTAATTTTAAAAGAAATATTTTTTTGAAACACATTATTGTGTGTAATGCAATACATATCGATGTTCAATGTAGTGCAATCTTATCATTGTGCAGTGTGGAACAGATACATAACTTGTTGTGGCTTGCAATGAAAGGCATAAAATAAAATTAATTAATTAAAAAAGGTTCATAATAACATAGGGAATTTCATGATAATACCCATAAAATTAACATCACCCACGAAATTCATCATTATATTAAAAAATGAGGAAACTTATGCCTCATCATATCCTAATGTTTCCATTTTTCTTCCACTAACTGATGATTTCTCCCCAAATCATTGACCATGTGAGTGGTCTTATTTCATATAATTTTCGTTGTACCATTTATATTTTCAACTGGATGTTCTTCATAAAAATGTTCCAACTCCACCGTTTTGAGCTCTATGTTCAGTACATGTGAATTTTTAGGTATGTTCTTACTCAAGAGAGATACATCGAACACATCATGGACTTGATAGATACTTAAAGGTAGTGACATGTGATATGATAACAGCCTAAATGGATCAATAATATCAAATGGATTTATATTCATTGGTGTTAGTTTCCCTTCATTACCAAACATCATTACCTTCTTACATGGATAAATTTAAAGAAACACATTCTCACCAGCTTCAAAATCTATAATATGAATTGGCTATCAGAATAAAATTTATTTTTACCTTGTATGACCATGATATGTGACTTCATGGTACTAAGCTTGGAAAAAATTATTTCAGTAATCTCAGGTCCCAATAGCATTCCTTCTTCAACATTATCCTAACACACTAGAACATTAAATCTCTTATCATATATTTCTTATTAAGGATCCATATAAATTATTTATTTAAATCTATTCTTCAATGAAAAATCAACTAGTTTAAAGTGTTAACCCAAACAACAATTTTATTCAAGAGAACAAAACCTCAACCAATCCTCTAGGGTTTGAATTTTCATTTTAGATTGAACACACTTCGAATGATTTTATTCAGTTATGAAAATCAATTCTATTACATGTTCTAGTAGAGGAATACACAATAATTTTTAGTTAAACCTCTAGTCCTGATTAAAAATAGTAAAATGTGGAACTCCAAGAAACTATACAACATTTTTTTGTATATCATTGAAATTTGATCAAGAGTGAACTCTTATTTTGTTGTAATGATGTGTGTTGACATAGTAAAGAAATAGACTTCCACCCATATAACATTAATTAAATATATGTTTTTGGGAATCCAATGACAAAATAAATTGCTATGTTTTTACATTCATGTATTTTTATAGGATTCAACACACCTTTATATTTTTTCATTCATCCAGAACTAGCTTCTATACAATGCACAAAGATACAAACTCTATGATATCTCTCTTTATTCCATCCCACCTGATGTATTCCATAAAATATAAATAAATAATCATTCTTATTGGATGAATGGATAATGAAGAATTCTGATCTTCCTTTAATAGATCATTGTTTAATTCATATAAGGATAGAAGGCATACATATTTCATGAACCTTATCATTCCACCCTGATCAAGGTTAATCTCAGGAATATTTCAAACCATACTTTTCATATCTATATAATCCTTATATGAATATTTATTTTTTATGTGGATGGATGGTTAATGATTAAATTGATTAAGAGAATATTTTACCCCTTCATTTAATATTTCCAGATCCATTATTTTCATATCCATAAAAATAGATCATTTTTAATCCTTGTCATGGATATTCTATCGTAATCTAAATGAGTCAATGGAAATTCATCCTTTTTCACATTCCTATGGTGATAATGTATTGAGAAGTCATAATGATTTATCATCTATAACAATATCCTCTAGTACATGTTCAACTCAATATATATGAATATTTATTTGAGTCTCTTACAGTCAGTATAAAAATATCTCACATCTCTCCACAGTGAAAATCTCCCCATATCTGTAATAAAAAAATTGTCATGTCTAACTCCAAATCATGAGATTCATAATTTTTCTCATGAACATTCATTTTTCTCTAGGAATAAGTGATAACAATGTTATTCTAAATAAAAAAACAACTCAATCTCTTCTTGGATACATCACTATATATTACAAACCCTTATCCATTACAATTTTATATAATAATAGGTTATCCTACAAATCATATAATTAGTTACTTAAAATTATCCTCGCATTCATCTGCCTAGCGGAAAATGGAACCGGTATGAGTTACCTTGGTTAGAGGTTTTGATAGACATGAGAAATTATCCAAAACCATATATAATATCCATAAAATCCTTGAAAGATATAGACCCTAGTCACCATGGTTGGTCTAGGCCTACATTCAATAACATCTAGCATTGATGGTTCTACAGATATATCATATCTTGAGATTATGTGACCCAATAATGAATCATTTTCATCCAAAATTCATAAATTAAATTTTATTCATAGTCTTTATCCTTAATTTTGGTCTTTAGAACATTTCTTAGGTGGAATTTAGGCTCTTCCTTTCCCTTTGAAAAGACATGAAGGTCATCTATAATGACAAAAAAAACTGATACATGTAATTTATAAGACAGTATTTATCAAATCCATACTGATATTAGGGTCATTAGTAAGGCAAAAAAGAAGCACTATATATAGAAAGTGGAAATACTTTGAAAGTAATTTCATATTTTCTATATCATCCTTTATGACCCACAATTGAAGAAGTCTATAATGAAGGTCAACCTTGGGAAAGTATTGATCTCTGTGAATATAATCAAATAGATATTCCATTTATGGAAGAGGACCCTTCTTCATTATTGTGATCTTTTTCAACTCTTGATAATCAAATAAGAGTCTCATTGATCAATATTTCTATTTAACAAAAGATAATTGGTGTACTCTAATACGACACACTTGGTCTAATGAATACCTTATCAAATTTTTCCTAGATTTTGTTCTTTTATTCCTAAAACACAATTAGAAAAATTATATAGGGATTTATTAAAAATTTTGTAGAACCAGTTATTATTTCTATCATGAACTCAACATCACATTTTGGTGGAATACAATGAACTTTTTTTGGAAAGACATTAAAAAATTCATGAAGAATCAGAATATCATCTTTGTTGATTTTATACCCAAGCATTTTATATAAACAAACCTTATAAATGGTAATTAATACTCATGAACTAGGTGTAATCTCCATAGGAAGTTAATACTTATCGTCACATTGATAGAAAATCATATATTGGTTTGGAACATCAATCGTTACTTTCCTTCCGTGAAAATTGATACGGGATTTATGTATATAAATCTGATCTATGTATAAGATGAAATGAAATTAAATGAGATGAATAATGACATAATTTTAAGGAAACAAATTCCCACAAACAACAACCCAATATGAATCGTAGTATTTAGATTCAATCATAATACTATAATAATTTTTCACAGCAAATTCAACCCTTAATCATTTAGGTTGAATCATAACAGTCTTATAAAATTGTTTATATATGAAGGAGTGGGTAGATGTAGAATAGAATGAGGAATTAGTTGTGGATACACATTAAGATCATCACAACTAACCCTATGGTTTGGTCAGTAAATAAAATAATGAACATTCCCTTTTCCCTTGAAGCACTGAAGTCTAGGACGTGTATCCTATGCACATATCCCATTATTCGCATCATTGGTAAAATTCTTCCCATCAGTTGTGGAAAAAAACTACATGTGTCTTTCCCTTCCACAATTAAATAATTCATTAGACCCTTCATGTTTATTTCCATACATAGATCATAAAGGAAGAATCATATTTGTTTCTCCATGGTTTTTCAATCTTCCTTTGAACTCAATCTAATTTTTCTTATTAACACCATGAGATTGATACATAACTAAAACTTTTATTTCAACATTGATTGAAAAATTAATAATATCTTCATAGATACTAATGTATCTTATGGATAACACCCTTCCAAGACATGGATTTGACTCTCTAAATAATTAGTGAACCTTAAATTATGATTTTATAATAATTTAAAAAGCATTCCTCGCATGTCTAGTAAAATAATACCTGTATGTACCGATAGATTCAAAATTAATTTTAATCAAAATATGGAACTAATTATTTATATTCATATGAATAACATGAGGAATATAATTATTCAATAATATGTTCTTGAACTCATACCAACTTATAGATTCAATTTCATATTGATTCCTCATATTCTTGATCAGAGTACACCATGGGTAAGCTTCTCCTTAAAAATGATAATAAGTTAGAATAATTTTTTCATGTTACGATCACTAGAGATAAATGATTCTGATTTGTAGAGTACTAGTCCATTTTTAGAAACAAATGGATTAGAATACCCCAAGAATGATGTTAGGCGTTGCCTCATGAAGGACTAAATTAAATATTGTTCTCTCGGTTACTCATTTGGATGTCTATCAAGGTTTAAATCTTGAGGAATTTTGATGAGCATAGGAACAACGTTTTTCACTACATCTCCAATACCATATGGTGTCTCAAGAAAAAAAATCATTTCATATTCTATTACAGTTTCCAATAACCTGGTTCATTCAGGTTCCACCCATTTAATAAAACAAAAAAGCACAGGGTAAGAAATATTAGATATAGTTAGGAACCATATAATCATGAAATAACAATTATATGTATTCTAAATTATGAAGAATTAATCAATATATAATAGTGTATCATCTAGAATCCGAATGCATCTCAATAGTTACCCAATCATGGTTGGGTACATGAACTCATATGAATCTCCCTTAATGCCAATGAAATCCGACTAGCAGTGAGGGACTATGGTGTCATTGAGGGTATGCTATTCCCCCATATAACCTGTATACTACTAGAGAATAATATATATATATATATAATTTATTAAGGATTATAAATAACAGATAGTAGCAGATGTAATGGAAAATTCAATACAATATAAATAAGGAACTATGAAAATATGAACAATCATAACATATACAATGATGATACCAATGATGTCACATGTCTATATAATATGAGAGTACATGGAGAATGAGTAAATGGATATGTTAAATGTAGTAAAAATTAAAAAAATGAATAAACATGCTACTATAAGAAATTCTAGAAATTTCTCATTACTCTTCCCCATGCACCATCATAACTAGCATGCAAATCAATCAAACATTGAAAATACCACACATCCCTTAATACACACCTACAAGAATAATTTCTACTCGGGTACTGAACAATGAAAGAGTAAGGTGTGAGATATAAATCTCAATAGGTTGACAATTATTGTGTCTATTGTATTCAATTTCATTCAATAATTATATATAAGTTTTATAGATATAATATTTAGAGCATTACATAAATAAAAAATTGCAACTTGGTCCGGGTTCCAAAATAGTAAACCGAACCATACCACCTTCTTTGACATATTCCATGACTCTGAACATGGTACCTATGTAGGGAATATAAATATATAAGGATAAAAAGTGAAACATTATACCAATGATGGTACACCGCCATGGATGTGCTTTGAATTGGGGTATACTCCATGTGTCATCATAACAATTTATCTCACAAAAGATCAAAGAGTCACAAATCCAAGCATATAAATAAATAGAAGCAACAAATATAGAACATGAAATTTAAAAAATGAAATCAAACAATGAAGTTAAATCAATCCATCAAATCTAGTATTACAGTCTCATTACCATCCGAGGTGATATTTAAAGAATCCTGCGTATCACAATGGTATCATCCGATATAGTCCAATACCACGGATTTCATCAAAGGAGATCCATACAGAGTCCCAAGAATCACATGAGGCATGGAACCTCTATTTCCATATGAGTTATCTAACATAGGGGTTCATGTGTCACCCATTTAATGACATATAAATATTTCAAATTAGTTCATCCATAGTTTATCCTCTAGGGAATTTGTATCACTCAAAATTATAATAAACTGCTAAAAAGTCATCACCTAGAAAGATAAATCATCTCCCCTAGAATATCCGATCGTAACCTATTGAACAAAATGACTCAATCATTAAGTACTTAATATGGAACCAAGATTCTATCGAGACTCATATCAGGTGAACCATATATCCATGAACATCACAGGAAAGTAACATAAAAATTAATGCATATAAAATTTCATGCCATTAAAATAACATTCTCATTTTAGAAGCTATCACTCTATTAAAATTAGGACCATAATTTATTGAATAATTCATATGACCATGAAAAAGAATAAAATAGGTGTAATCATGGAATGGAGAAAAATAGGTATAACATATAAACAATCTAATATAACCATATTCCCATGGAATAATCATTCCCATTAACACATGTCACCAATGACATCTAAATACTTCAACCTATCATTCTTGGAAAGAAAAGATTATCATTATTAACAACAAATTTGGTATAAGAAGAAAGAATTAGCAATGTAATATAGAAATAATCAAGGTAAATGGGATTCATAATGAAACACCATGCATTAAAATTTATACAAAATGGTTTCAAAACATTAATGAGAAATTAGACACATGGATTGTGATATTAAATAGCAATCTGTAAGTATGCCCATGAAAAACAGAAATACACATAGGACAGACAATTATAATCAAGAATATTCATTTAAAATGGGATCATAACATGTCTCAATACACATATTAAATCATTCTATCAATTAATAATATTTAACCAAGGTAAAAATACAACCCAATGCATAAGTAATTTTTTTCCATTTAGGTTGGAACCACTGAAGGCGTGGCCAAGGGAAATGTGAACATCGTATTAGTGGGTTTAACCATAAGAAAATATCATTATAGACATCAAACTCATCTGACTAATTTAATATGTGATATAAATTCATTGTTGTAATGATATGGCTAGTAAAACAATGGAATGATTCTAAAAAATAATGAAATTAAAGAGAAAAAAGTATCTAATCTGCCTCAATGTATTGTTAATACACACATATAGTATAAGGGCATGATTCAACCAAAAATTTAGGAAATAAATATATTTATTGAAACCCCCGAAATAGGGAGAAAATTTATCACATGATGATGGATACTAGATAAGCCTTGAAAACAAGGTCTATAAAAGGGAGAGGTCATAGATATGGTTCTATTTCATCTGGTGGTGATGGAAATAGACGATATTTGGTGGAGAAATTACCAAAGAAAAATAAAAGAAAGGGGTCAGTTAGTGATCTTGAAGGGAGGAGACAAATCTAGTGGAGGTGGAATAGGGAAATGGAAAAGTGATAAACAATTCATTAAGGTCAATTTTTTTCAACCTAAATAAATCACTATGAAATGATTTTCTTCACAATTTCTCCAAACCGTGCACCACTAGTACACATGGTTCTACTTCACTTGGAATACCGCATGGGAAAGGTTCATGGTCTGATAAACTATGAACAAACTATGTGACCTCCCATTATAAAATACCTTTAATATCCTGTATGGGCCTGTGACCATGGTCTCATGGTTATAGAAAAACAATGTGTCCTAATATGTTTTCCCCATTTTTTGTGCTACAGATTAGAAAATATCCATGGATGCCTTTGGGACCTCATATAACCTCCTAGGATTCATTTCATGTTTTTTTAAGGAATTAGAACAAAATAAATGGTTTGTACCTTTGGATAATGTCGGGAAGTAACTACCACGCCGTGGTAAAACAACTCATCCCTGAGTTTCCCTAATGAGGGTTGAATAAAATCTTCTCAGAAGAGCTCCAGACACTATGTGTGTAGATAACAATAAAACTCGTAGGTATAATCCTTAACATGTATGTTCTACAATAACTCTATGATCAAAAAAAAACAATCCATCCTTGGAGAACCTCCATGATACGATTGATGCTACAAATCAGACACTCCTCAAATGATGAATCTGCTTCCAGATTGTATCATCAGTGCCAAACAAATGATACATGTCTAGAAGTTACTATCAACTTGAGATATAATGAATATATCATCCATGCCATGTTACTTATGATGTAATAAAATTTTTTATTCTACAAGCCATGATCATTCCACTATCTATAATAGTATGAAATATCAATGTTAAGACATATAATGTCTCCAGATTTGTTTATGAACAAAAGTAGGAGATACATGTGGAAAGAATCTATATCCCACCTCAAACTAAAGAGTTCTATGGTGATGATAAGTATATGAATTATACCTGGAATTATCTATTTTCATTAAACTTTGAATCATCTAGACTTGATCTTGAGTATCCTTAATTAGAGAAGCACCTCATAGTGATGCCTCACCTACCTCAAGCTAGTATAAATTTGAACATCATGGTATACCACATAGGGCCTCATATAGAGCCATCAAAACTATTTCTTAGAAGAAATTATTTTAGACCAACTCAACCAGAGGGATATTCATTTCCCTCGAAAAGGTAAAATCAAATATATTGGCCCGATTCATATCATCTAAAACCAAAATCATCCACTCAGACTACCAATCAGTCTGAAGGGTGATATAAAATACTCAAGAGCACCTGTGAACATAATCCCTTCTATAAACCTTCATAGAAACATGGTGTGAAATGGTCATTTTGTTATAAAATTATATAATGGGGTAAACTATGATTTTACACTATCTCCCATATATACATACTTCTTTAATAATCCACAGAGAAGGACTCCTAGATCAGTAATAAGTGATACAATTTTATCAAAATATCTATGATCATAAAAACATCATTACTACATTAAGAAGATATCATAAATCTCATGATAAAATCTGTGGTGACATCATTCAATTTCAGTATAGGAAGGTATAGAGGGTCTTGGATTACAGCAGTTCAAAAGTGCTCTACCTTAAACTATAAAATAGTGAAGCACTGAGTGCTGATTCCTGATATCTTCCTCTTCATACCTGGACACTAGTATTGGAAACACACATCTCAGTACCTATTTGTAATACTATGATGAACTATATAATTTGAGGCATGAGATCCCTGCACCAGCTCTTCCCATATATCAAGTGGAACCCAAATAGGCCCATAGTATATCATCGCCTCGCTAACATCAACATCCAAACCAGGAGGTGGGATGTCTCATGCGATGATATCCCTCAAAATGGGCCCTCATAAATCATAAAAATTATGCATAATGAGTCACTCTATAAGAAATTACGTCACTACCAAATCATCTATGAATATTGCCCATTACTATACCCAATACTCAACATGAAACTCTGAAAACAAATCCATCTTCTTCCACTCTCTATTGACATACTAGATAGTTTGTGTCTATGTTTTTCATCTCATGCCATCAGCTATGACATTTACCTAACCAGGGGTGTATAAAAGCTCAAAATCAAATAACTGTAGGTATTACACCCAACTTCACTACCCCAGGTTAAAGTCCCACTGTGTGATGATGTAAATTAAGCTTTTAATATATTTATAAACAAAAAATATCTCACCCAACAGATAGTTCCTCCAATAGTGTAGATAATAAACCATGGATAATAGTTCGAGGTCATGCATAGGATAGTTCATTTCATGATTACTCAACTATATTGATCCAAAAAACTCATTCACCTTGTATCATAACTCCACCCAACCTGATTTATGAGGCATCACATTAGACTATATAGCAAATTCATATTCTTCTGTCAAGAACCCATGGATATATCCTTCTCTAAGACATTTGATACTCCCACCTTATATATAATATGACCCATGAAATAAAAAACACTAATCGAAATGTTCAATTTACTAATCTTCAAATATATAGCTAGTTTTCTCTCAGTGTACCTGACAAGATCTCAAGATGGATCTCATGGTAATGTTTGAATCATGAAAACACTACGTTGTCAGCTATGATGGCTACCACAATGGAATCAATATAAAATTGGAAAAACTGATTCATGACATCCAGAATGTCTATCGATACATTAATCAGACCAAGTGACATAATGAAATACCCATACAATATATAACTGATCTAAAATGTTATATATTGTATATTTGATGATCTAACATGAACATGATTAAAGACTAATCTCAACTCAATCATAGATAAAATAGATCCTCCAATTAGATGATCAAAGATGTTTTTCAATATTAGCCAATGGATTACTATTTGTCATCATAATTTTGTTTAACCATTTATATTCCACACACAACTTGAGGGTACCCTCCTCCATCTAGGAAAAAAGGTTAGGAGAAACCCAAGGTGATGTTTGGGGTCTAATAAAACACTTAAATTGAAGTCCATCCAACTTCTTTTTGAGTTATTGGATCTATGTAGGTGTCATCCAATAAGGAAGAATGGTCACTGGTTCCACACCCAAAACTAAATCTATAGAGAACTCCATATATCCAATTAAAGATAATCCATTATAAATATTTAGTGGAAGAAGTCATGAATCAGTCCACCACATTACGAAATTCGACTAACTTTATTACCTAATTCCTCGTAATGAGACTCGCAAGTAGAGCTTTCACTCGTCTATGACCATAACTATTGTGTCTAGATCGATCATCCTAAATAATCCATATTCCATTATATATATATATATATATGTGTGTGTGTTTCCATCAAGTTATGTGGAAGAAACTTAATGGTGACAGTAATCCACATGGCCCCGATAACGTATGAGCTAATCCATATAGAGAATGGCATTGAAGTCTCTCATCTCGAGCGTGACACAATTTAAGAAGAAATCATAAACACATATCTCAACGTGGAACTCCTATCACTGATGTATTCCCTATTTTATAACCCCTAGTGGAGTTTCTGGATACATAATTAGACAACTATACTTGATAGAATGACCTAAACATTTCTTAATAACAGAAGATCTAAAATAGTGGGAAGAACCTCTATCAGAAACTGAATAAACAGATGTATAGGATACCATAGTTGTACTTATATCCATAGAGGGGCATATAATATTCTCCAATGGGGCTAGATACACTGTATACACATTGAATGAAACATGGACATGATTTTCTGCATGAATAGCTTAAGTATATCCCCATTGCTATCAATGAAAACATGAAGCCTGACTACCTCATTTATGACAATTTCCACCTCATCTTGATTGACCATTAGAAGAAAAAATACCAACCTAATATGGAGTCACATAAGCCATACCAAAATAATGTGTTGTTATGTATCCCATTCCTTTGGATGATAATGGAAATTAATGACAGATGCACTAAAGATGACCCATCATGCTTCAAGGTCATCATTCCACAAGGTTCCCTATAAACTAGAAACTCTAATAGATTATCTTTCCATTGTAGTGACATAATATTGAACTATCATCATGTGTCACCAAGATGGAAGAAGCCTCATATGAATCTTCAGAATGTTTATTTATATAGTTAGAACAACCAATGACAAAATATATAACATCACTACCCATTTTCACAATAACTTCTTCTCTGATAAATTTATATGTAACCAGATCCTGATTCACAATCATTATAATGGTTTTCAAACAAAAGAATTCAACTGCGAGAAAATAAAATTATCAATAACATCCTCCAGATGCCTCACAATTTTCAATTAATCACTTATCATAGATGGAGATAAATGTTAATGTTTAGTGAAATGAGTAGAATACTCATGCACAATAACGAAGCACTGTTGATGATTCGTGAAACCCCTGACATGGTCCCCTGTCAGTGTATGTGGGAAGAAAAGATCAAAGAAGAACATATCTAATTCCTCTTAGACTATGTATTATTATTTCTATGATTGAGAAACAACATCCCACAAAATCATGGTGGAGTCACAAATAATATAGTTAGTAAGATGAACCATATGCTCAGGAGGAGTCTCAACATGGTTAGATATTTTCATCATATATTCTATTCATGACTCAAAAGCATGAGGAACACCATCCATTGAGAAGGTGGGAGGATCTTGCTACTGAATGTCCTGTGTACGCTTTTCCATAGTAAGGGCGAGCATGGTAGAACCTTAAATAAACTACATGAACCTGATAAGATTATTCTTTAACTGATCATCAATTCCCATTGGAAGATCAGTAGAAGGTTCCTCATATGGAAATACAATAGGTATAACAAGTGTCCTAGTGCTCACCACATCTAGAGTGTACTAATATTAACACCCGTAGTGTAAATTATGACAACATTGTGGTTCCATATGCCTACAATTTCCTTGCATGCAGACCATATATTATATTATTATAATAGATATGTAAATATGATAAGGAAGTAATAAATAAGGTCATGTAGAAAGATCACCTACAAGAATGGAACAATAGAAATGGAAAGTGATGAAGAGGATTGGTGCATGGATTTCCACTAAGAATGACACCACTGATAGACTTCTAAAATATCCAGGTATTATGGTAATGAAATACTACAAAAGTATCACTAAGATAAAAGCCATATTCCATTACCTAGGTAACTTCAACATTAATTAAAATGTGGTATTCTATAAATTTATTCATTCATTTAATGACCACTTATAATTTTGAATTAGGTAGATCACCCTTTTTATATATAAGGATCTATACACCTTTTAAATTGAAATTGGGTGTCAACTTAATCCAATTTAAAACAAGAACCTTCATAATAAAATGGAACAATTATATATTTTTATGGAAGTAGGCACTGAAATGTATTAAAACTAATCACAACATAAATCACATTAAAATAGGAAATCCAGAGTGAATATAGATATGAAATGAAATATTTCATGAAATTTTAATCTTATAGATTCTAGTACGACACATGTAATGAATCACCCTCATTTCATTTGGCTATAATAGTGGAATCATCATTCTCATAAATCACTGAAATCAATATTAGCCCAAAATAATGTGTCATCCAAGGGTGAAGTCATGCCAACCATCAAAATCATAATAAATAAAACTATTCCCATACAAGGTAATTTGGGTGTCCCTGGAACATGGGTTAGCTATGTCCAAAAATAGGTTATGTTAGAAATTTCATTATCCTACTCGAATATCTAATGAAAATATTAAGAAAATGTTAAAACGGTCTGATACCACATTTTAGCATCTCAAAACGAAGTCCCACTCAATATTGACCCAAGACTAATATGCCAAGTGACATGAACCATATCTCCCAAAATTCCAGAGGCGCTGACGTCATTGAGGGACTAGGGTGTGTCCATTTGGATAATATTCCCTCCAAGATCAATTATACACATAGAAATATATATATATATATATATATATAATAGAATAAGTATAATATTAAATAGAAAAAATCAATAATTAATGAAGAAAGTAATACAATATAATTAAGTAACTAGAAGAAGGTTAACATTCATAACAAATACCATGACTTTATTGATGATTTCATAAGTCAATAAAAAGTAGTGTAAGGGGAGAAGAGGTTCGAGAATACACTACATGAATGAAAAATATTGAAAAAGAAGAAAACTATTGCTATATGAATCTCAAGCATATGCTTTCTCACGATCCTCTAGCTTAATCCTAAGAAGTAACAAAATCACGAAAGCATCAGAAAAATCACACTTCACTTTATCCATGCTTGCACACTAAATGTTAACATGGGTGCCAAATGATAGCTAAGGTGGGTGTGAGATATAAATATCAGTAGGTGGGCTCCCAAAATTCCTGTACATATCTATTTCATGATGTAAATAGTTAAAAGTGTGCCAGATACAGTAAAAGGGAATTAGTAAATAAATAAAATAATGGAAACATGGTCTGAGTTTGAAAATAGACAGCCAACCAATACCACTTTCATTTGAACAAGAAATGTATTTGAATATGATACATGTACAAGGAATATAGATATATATGTGTTTGTGTATATGGTTTATAAGTAAAAAAGGGTTTCCCATAAGGTACACCCTGATGATTTTTCATTTTCATCAGGTGTAATAGACATGTAATCATTCTAGTGTACCTCAAGAATGAGTGAAGAGTAAAAAACGCATTCCTAAAAAATATAAGCAACATGTACATAACAAGAAATTTAACCAATTAAATTCAATAAATTCATCATATCTTCTGGTGGAGTCCCATGCCAATCATGGAGATCTCTAAATAATCCCATGTATCACAATGAGAAAATATCGTATAATCCAATACCCCCAAGTCCTTTATAGGTGATGAATATTGAATCATAAGTACACCGTGAGACATAGTATCTCAGAGTATGCCCCATGTTTCTCACATCGGGGACCAAGTATCATCCAAGTCATGGCGTAGCCATCTTTCCCATGAGTCCATCCATAGTTTCTCTCATAGGGAACTAGTTTCACTAATGAGTATAATAAACCTCCTAGGAATCCATCACATTGTAAGACAAATAATCACCCAAATACAATAGGCTGTAACCCATCACGACCGGAGAGTACATCCTTGAGTCTATAATATGGAACCCACATTATCTCCCAGCCCATAA
Source organism: Viscum album (assembly GCA_963277665.1). Classification (NCBI taxonomy): domain Eukaryota; kingdom Viridiplantae; phylum Streptophyta; class Magnoliopsida; order Santalales; family Viscaceae; genus Viscum; species Viscum album. Next base: position 1,289,904,206 of record OY728129.1, read on the forward strand.
TAAGTTATCCATGCATCCAAGAACATCAAAAGAAAGGCATATAAAAAGGAAATTATATATAATTTCAAAAAATTTATATAAAAATATCATTATACATGTTATAAATCTGTTTCAGTTAGGATAATACAAAGTGAGACAATTCATATGAGCATGATTGATCATCAAATAAGAGTACACATTAAATGAGGAATAATAATCATGAAATATCCTTTATTCAATGAAATATATCCATAGTTAAAAGGTATAATCATTACACTTACCATATGTCACTAGTTTCATCCCAATATATAAATGTATCATGTTTGGAAAAAAAAGGTTTACCATCCAAGACAACAAATTTTTCATAATCAATAATAATTAATAAGACCATTTAACAATATTTGTAGAACACATGATTCATAATGAAATTAAATGAATTCAACATTGTACATAACATTTTCATTACTTGGATGAGAAATTATTTACAAGGAATGTGATATTAAAATGATATCTTCATGTAAACCTAAAGAATATTTCACTATATTATTTCCAAATAATTCTAATAAAGATTAAGAATTACCAAATAGATCCAAACGTATTTCAATTCTCATATTAAATCATTATATAAATTTGAAAAAATTATCCAGGGAAAAAATAAAACCCAAGGGATAAGATATTTTAGGCCATTTCGGTTGGAACACCCAAAGGGGTGACCAAAGTAAATGAACACAACCTATGAATAGGTTTATCTATAAGAAAAGGTTGGTACATAAGTCGAAAGATATCCAAAATAATTTAATATTTGATTAAAATGAATCATATTAATGTTCTAGATATAGGAATGATGTCATTATGCCAATATGTGATGTAATTGAAGGAAAAAGGAGTAGAATCATTTCTTGAATGTGATGGAACTACATACATCGGGAAAAAAGTGTTGATTCAATATAAAACTGATGAAATAATTATATTTATAAAACCCCCAAAAATAGGGAAAAAATATATCACATGAATATAACCGAACAGATGGTGGAGAAACATTGATATAAGGGGGTGAACAAGTGAGAGATCCCCAATATGGTTCTATTGCATCTGATGGAAAGGAAACAGAGGGTATTTAAAGGAGAAATCAAAAAACCTAGATATATGAGGGGGTTATCGCATGGTCCTAGATGAGTGAGACAAAACATGTGGAGGATGTAAGGAGGAGAGGAAAAATAGGCACAACATTTCATTAAGGGGGAAATGTATTTGCATCCATAAAAAATAATAGTGTATAGTTTAGACACAGTATTTTGCCATAAATTATGCGAACACTGCACATGGTTCTACTTACTTAGCCATACCCCGTGCGAAAGGTGATTAGTATTACTAAACATGCACAAGAAGTTTGTTTTCCTCTAATCCAACACCTACAAAATTACGCACATGCATGCGACATGGGTCACATAGTAGTAGACAAACCAGGAGTCCAAGCATGTTTTCACCCTTTTTGGTACTCTGAGCTTCAAACGAGCCCTATACACCTTCTGGGACCCTTTATGAACGTAGGATTCATTACAAGGGGAGTTTTCAATAATTAATGAAAAACTTAATGGTATATACCATTATATAAAGTCATGAAGTAATAAACACCTTTGTCTTATCCTTATATACATCCCTGGACATGTCCTTAAAAATGTATATAGGGATACCACAATAATATTTTCATCATTGTTTCCAAATATTAACTAATATTCTTCTCTAATACAAAAAATAATGACAAATTATTTTTATTTATCAACATTTAATCATTTGAAAAAATACTTAATACATTAAAAATGATTCCCAACAACTGTATTTATATATTTCATTTTGAAACATAGAAACATAAAACATTCTTTGTAAGGTAGATACATTATCACCCACTTGATTATTCATGAATATATCCATTTTTAGAAAGATAATACAAAATACCTATATTCATAACCTGGTGAAAGGGAATATAAATATGGGTGAGCTCAGATTCTTAGTAAGGGTAATGGAGGGATATATGTAAGTATATCATGAGAATAAGGGCATGACAACATGATCACGAAAATAATAGATCATACCCATCATACTAGAGATCATAAAAAAGGTGATGTGATAAATATTTTTCGTACCTAAGATATGACTTAAATGGGAATCAAGATCATAATCCATGAAACCATAACATAATAATAATGTATGGAATTTGTTCTAGACACATAAAAATGTTATAACATTCCATATAAGTTAAAGAAATTTTTTCCAAACCTTAACAGGGAACATCATGGGGACTACACCATCTAGAAGGGACACATTTCCAACCCCTTTTACAATCCATTTCACGTAAGGGGTCTAGTTTTTTCATATTACCATAATGGATCAGGTTTCCCTATATTCTATACTAGATCAAGCCCACCGACTTCATTTCTACCATTATCTCATGAAATATATATATTTACACAATTGGTGGGAGATATAGGCACCACCATAAACATAATAGAAGAAATACATATGTGTTCAATAATAACCTAAATAATTTATCATATCAAAACCCCTAAAATGTAAAAACTTTCATAAACATCATTCAATCACAACATAACCCATGGAAAAGAAATGTGTTTCTTAAATATCATTCCGCCATAAAACTAGAAAACTATTTACTAGAATAATAATTTTATCATTGAATCATATCCGTAGTAGAATATAGGTAACATCAAATAATAGTTTCTTATATAGATAATAATTATGAGAGATCACATGATGGTAAAGCATGAGGAAAGTATCCATTCTACTTCTAAAATATTTTATTTTCATTAAATTCATCAAAATAAAAAAAAATTCTTTGAAAATAAATTTTTATGCTTAAATGGGAATATTAAATGAATTACGAGGTTATGATGATTGAATATTCATTTCATGACATATAATTTTAAAAAAAAAACATTCATTTTTTTCTTTTTCTAGAAAAGTCACAAAGTACGACATTTTGAAAATAACAAAATGATTCATTTCAACCGATGTAGTAAATAATAAAAAAGTGTAAAATTGACATAAAAACCCAATAGGATAATGAAAAAACATTTTTTAAAATTTTTTTTGAAAACATTTAAATGTAAGATAAATATTCTCCAATGGAGTCTTAAATTGAAACAATCTAAATTATTGATGTGATTTTAAAATAAATAGTCATCAATTTATAATCAGTAAAATCGTCTTGACCAAGAAGGAAATATAATTTAATGGATATTAAATTACCATAATCGTATAGATAATACTCATAAAATACACTAATTGGAAATATATACACCAAGTAGAAGATATATTTAGTGTATAAGGCATATGCCCCACATAAATAAATGTGAGACATAAGTACCTTACCTTTTGTATTGAATCACTTCAGCCTTCATGTATAATAAATTAATGTATTTTAAACTCTATAATAGAGAAATAATAAATTATATAATACCATATATGGTTTACTTATGACTTTTTATTTCCTGTTTATTAACCATTTCATGTTAGTGATAGATTTCATGTAATATATTCTTAATTTGACTTGTTATTACTAATTGTTTTACATAGATAATGATTTAATTATTTCCATATTTTAAAAAATGATATAAATATTATATATATTCATTATATAAATATTTATAATGACCTTTTCACAATATTTATATGAAATGGAATAAATTGTTCATGGAGACGGTATGTCGTACATACACATCAATGTTGTTCCCATTTAATTATCTTTATGAATGAAAGAATGTAAATGGAAAATATGTATATGTATATATATATATATAATTGTATTGTTATATTTAGTTAATATATATCGTAAATCAAAACTGAACCAATTCTTGATATATTCCATGTAGATTATGAAGGAATCATATTGCTTTGAGGAGACAGTAGTCTACAAATCTAGAAATAAAGCAATCATATTTACAAAAATGGAATGAATGAACTTATCTATTTTATTATAATTAAAGAAAATTAATGAAATCATATATATCATTTATATCATATTAAAATATATATTTAACCACAATTCCCAACTATGAGAGGTGGTAATGGAAAAAATAACACTGTTTTGTGAGGTGGTAGTTCTCCGCACATGAGAACTATTAGTTCATTTCCAATTTGATAGATGTTTGTTGGAGTGTAGATAGAAACCTTATTTTAAAAATATATCTGTATATTAGAGATACTAATAATATTATATAATCATGGAATAAGAATATTTAATGTGGTGGAAAATAAAAATAATACAATAGATCTTGAGAAAGGATGCTACAACTATTTTCGATAACTCTTGTTGGTTTTCACCAAACAGATTCCTTGGAAGGATTTATTACCAATGTGAGGATTCTATGATTAAGGTATGAATTTACAGTGGCGATTTGGATTTTGTTTGGTTGGCCCTAATTGGATCTTAAGTGTGAAGAAAAGAAAAGAATATGTTATATTTTATATTATATATAAGGAGCATTTTTTGAATTCACTCAAAATATTTACTTATAAGAAACTATATATATCTCCAAATACATAAAATATTAAATGATTTTGAAGATATCATGGGATAGTGTTTTAGTCCCATCAAAAAATATATTTTAGGAATCATTTTCTATTATTTTACTCCTTATCATTTTGTTGAACTCGTAGATATCATATTTTAATTTAACTAAGGCAAAAAGTTTTCAATATTAAAAGGTTGTAATTGTTAATTATTTGATTATAAATAAATAATAAATCATTAATGTGTTAAATATTTTCAATTAATATTAATTATTAATATTTTTACTATATATACTTATTATTTTTAAATATATTAATAAAATATTATTTTTATTAAAACCATTAGTTTAAATTTTGACAATATTAATTACATTGAAATTTATAAAATCAATAAAACAAGTTAACATCACAATAATTATATTAATACAACATTAAAATGTCATATCCACTGATAAAGGTTTTTGAAAATCTTAATTAAGTCATATTGAATTCCTATTAATATTTATTATATCTTTTAATTAATTGCTTCATTTATTGTCTAATTACAACTTCATCATTATGTAATTATTTATGAAACATATATATTCAATAGAGTTAAAAAATAAATTTCCATTATGTATATAAATATTTTATATTTCATAATATATATTTATATATTCCATCATATATTATACTTATCCCCGTATTAAAATGTTTTCATTATTAAAAATTATAGTGACATTTTATCACTCTCTATGATTTTAAAAATATCTATATAATTTCTTTGGAAATGTGTATATTAAATGATTTAATATCGATCATTATGTTATATGGGTTGAATAAAATTCATCCAATAAAATTTTTTCAAAGTGATTGTGTAGTTTTATAATATCTATAATATTATTTTTATCCTTAATTACCTGATTTTCCTTAATCAGGGTAAACAAATTACCAATGTTATTATACACATTGTTCATAAATAAAAGGGAACTATGTAACATCAAAACATTAACAAATTAAAAAACATTTAAGATTTTGTTTTCTAAATCATCAACTAAACCTATGGCGCACACCTAAACACCACTCCGGGTCTCGGGCAGCTATTTAAATTATTTAAATAACTATATGGGGTTTATGAAAAATGTTATACCGCGCTTCAACACAGTGTAAAAGATTAAAATACTTAATTATGGATTAAAAATAAATAAAAAGAGATTTAATGATAAATGTAAACGAATGAAATTATTGATGAAAAAAAATTTACAAATAAAAGAAAAAGGGGGTTATAGAAAGCGTAAAAATAATTGATGTGTGAAACAACCATTTTAATTATTTGTATCTTCATTATTTTTCATTATTTTTATTTATTTTAACTCTATTTTATTTTCCATTTTCCTTATATTTTATTTTTTTCTTATTTTTTCCTTTCTTTTCTTTTATTTCCTTCCATTTTCATTTTTTCATCTCTTTTATTTTCCTCTCCTTCTCTTCACGTCGCCCCTCCTTCACTCCCTACATGGCCTACCCCTAACTCCACTTTTGGATGATTTTCTCACCTCCATTCATCAATTATTTTCTTAACTGTCTGGTGCGCTATAAACAATAAGGAATGGATAATATTACTCTTTTATAATCGTATATTTTCATTGAGTATCCTTCACACAGTTCGCCATGGAAGGATTTTAACATATTTTGGGGTGTTTTGTAAAATCATTAGTTTTAATCCTATTTATGTAAAATAAAAGACTACTATAGATAATAAGATCATCTATGACCATTAGGTAGGGATTATACTTAAATTCCCTCTATTTCATTATGATTTAAAAAAACACTCAGCTGTGCCATTTCATGGTTCCTACTGACCTTTTCAATTTCACCCAATATTTTAAGTTTAATTTTTTCACTTAATCATTTCACCCTTATTTATCGTAAATTAAATTGTTTAAATTGTTGAAACGTGGTCAAACAACCCCTTGGGTGTGCTGATGTGGTCGGTATAAATTATGTTAGCCCGAGCGTTTAATTTATTTAACTGCATATGTTACAGAACCCATTTTAGTTATGTTTAAATTATTAATTATTTTAAAATAATAATTAACCATGAACCGTTGGATTTTTGTAGTTATTTGTGCTGATTTATTTATTATAATGTTCATTTATCTTCTTGTGCTGATATAGTATCTCGCTTCATTATGTTATTACTCAAAAATATTAAATTAATACCTTGTGTTTCACGGGTGTATCTGCTTAGATATCAAGCTGTAATTACACATAAATGCTATGTAATGTTCTCTAATGTGAAATTTTAATTAAATTTATGGTGGGGAGAGAAGGTGGGTCTCATATAAAGGGTCACACTTTGACCCTATGTTCCTAACTAGTTACCACTACGCATCATGGGGAGGTGTTTTAGGCTTTTCCAGACCGAGCCTTCCCTGGTCATTCTAAATACATATGAGGGATACACTACCACAAAACAAGGCAAGGGAAGTGCTGCCCTTTATCAGCATTAAAACAAAGCGCTGATAAAGGGGTATGCCTTTATCAGTGCTAAAAAAGCGCTGAAAAATGAATTTTTTATCAGCGCTTTTATTTTAACACTGATAAAACATACCATTATCAGGGCTTTTAACGAGTATTGATAAAGTTTCTGTCGATTTTTATTTAATAACCCTAACATGCCATCCTCACTCGGACGCGGTCAAGATTTCATGGAAGCTAAAGCAGGCCCATCGCCACCGCAACCTCGTCCTCATCATCCTCCTCCTCCTCGTCCTCATCGTCCTCTTCCTCCTCGTCCTCATCGTCCTCCTCCTCCTCGTCCTTCTTCCTCCTCGTCCCTCTCATCCTCCTCTGTCATCGCCACCTCCACCCCCACTCCCGTTACCGCGACCGCCCCTGCCTCTACCGCCTCCACCCCGGCTGCTCCGACCGTCGCCGCCTCTGCCGCCGCCGCCGCCTCCGCCTCTGCCTCCGCCACTACCTCTGCCTCCACCTCTACCACTGCTGACAAGGTGTGTGTGGTTAGATGCTTTCTATATTGGTTATTGTATTTTTGGTTTCACTTCAGGAAACATGATCAAAGTATGGTTTGTAATGCATGATTCTAAATCAATACCTAGGTGGTGTTTAGTCGTGTTTCTTATCTTGGCATCAGGAATATGAATTAATTCTGAAGATGAGAAATGAAAGTGCTATGGCTAGTTGGGACTAATATGTTATAGGGAAATAGTCAGTTGATTGTGTGTTTTAGCCTTTTTTCTATCTGATTCATGTGAGTCTAATCCCAGTTTTTCATTCAGGTTTTATGAAGACTAATGAGATGTTATTGGGGATTCACTCTTTATTGAAAAGGATAGTGGTGGTTAGTGGTTGAGGATACATGTCTAGGAATCCATATATGGATAATTTCACCATTGTTCATTGGAGACTGTGACGCTCAATATAAGTGTATTGTTGATGATGTGGGATGTCATTCATGGTGATCTGAGAATTGGGATTGGAATCTACTTTCATACTAATTCAATAATTTCTAATCATTCCATTAATTTTTATACAGATCACCGGTTATGGGAGTTTATTATTTCTTTTATGGGGTGATGATAATGATATTCCCATGATGGGAAGAATAAAGACAGTCTTGGATGAATGAACATCATGTTGGAAGTGTTGGGGGGGACTTTTGATATTCAAGGTGGCATTTGATTTGATGGTATCTAAGGTGAAATCATGTATATTGTTTAAACTCTATGGCATTTCATGTAAGATAATCATTATGGTGAGGTTGTGCTGACCAACAATGTTATGGGTTGAGAAAATCGAGGGAAATTTGAAATTCTATTCCTATGTGGTTTTAAGGGTAAAATAGTAATTTCTCATATTAAAAAAATATGATAGTTTTTAAGACCTCTTGGTTGTTCTCAATGCATTTTATGTGAGGTATGTTTTAACATTTTTTGGGATTTTTTTGGTTGAGGAATACTGAGAAAGGATTTGGAGGACACATGTATTGGTAAATTTAGTGATCTTTAGGGAATTTTTAGAAACAAAACAGCATTTTTTACTATATTCTGAGAAATTACATGACGTGTAAATGGAGTACATGACATGTAATGACCTCCAAAAATGACACATTAATTGGATGCACATTGTGACAATTTTACAAACTTTGTAATGGTTTCATTTCTTTTAAACAAAAAAATATAATGTTTCAAATAAAAAGTGACTTGTTTTTAGTCCAGAGGATTAAATGTTGTGTAAATGTATTACATTTAGTGTCAATGTCACAAAAAAGGTTTTTTGGGATCCATAGAGTTCTTGAAGCTTTATATTTTTTACAAAATTATCCTCTTGGATAGATCTTTAACCCGATGATATTTTGGGTCACTCCCTCCCATCTAGTTCACATTGTTCTATGCTTGATCACTATTATGGTTGGATTTCTTTTCTCAAGGTATGTGATCCTTCAGATTCATATTTGTATTTTTTTGTACCTATGGTTTGGATAAAAATTAGTGATCAACTAGTGATTTCTATCAATAAATTTAAATTTATTTGCATGCAGTGTCTTTTGGGGTTTGTGGGATGTGGTAAATGGTGTACTCAGTTTTAGATTATTTTATTCTCATGGGTTTCCCTTAATTTATGTTTTATTTTCAGTTGGAAATCTCCTCTGTTGTGAGCCTCTCCTCTGCCATGAACGCTCCTCTATCGTGTGCCAAATGACACCTTTAAGGTGAGTTTTATCCTATTACTCATTGGTTTCCTCTTGTTCGCATGTTATTACTATTTGATATTGATGGTTATAATGTGAAATGTACGGGCTAAATGCCCCACTGAAAATCATGGACATTGGTGGTCCTTGTTTGCGCACTAAATGAATTGAATGTTGGTTGGTTCTTGTTGAACATTGGAATATAAAAATTGGTAATTTACGTATACATGACTTATGAAGGAACACCCCAGGATGATAAAACTTCTGTGATAACCCCTTAATTAACAAACAAAATTGAATAAGGGATGCTTTATAAAGTCTAAAATTTTGATTTTTTGGTTTGTATAGTATTGCGGTTGTGATAATGATTGTGTTTTTGTATGGTGTTCTGGTTGTTAGAATAATAGTCTGACTCAAACTTGGAATAAGTTTCATTTTAAATGTTACATGTCATGTGACCCTAGGTCACACAAAATGTATCTCCAAGACATATTCTTCAGCATGAAACCATGTACTGTAACACCTCGAGATTTTATGAAAAATATTCTTTTAATTTCATTAATGTCTTGTGTTGTATTCTACACCAAGATTACCTTGCGCTATACGCAACACCGTATTAGCTTGCAGTATACGCAACACTATTCTTGGATCGTGTTACACACAATTTTGATAATAGTTATTCTACACAACATTGAGTATATATATATATATATATTCAATGTATAAATGAAATATGGTTGGATTCTGTTATACGAAACAATGAAGGATTCTTTCACAAGCCGTAATGTTTTTAGAATAAAATAAATACCATATACTATTTTATGTATTTTGGTATTGAAAATGGTTTTGAAAAAGGTTTCTTTTATGTCAATATATTTATGATATATTGTGATTGAAATGTGGAAATGTTATCATTCCTTTATATTGGTTTTATGTTTTATGATTTTATACAGGTACTTGGACATTTTAACGGGTGGTTACGTTATAAACCATATGACGGGTGGTGCCGTGAATACCAGGACGGGTGGTTACGTTATAACCTCCAATGCATTGGGTATGGAAGTCGGTTGTATGGCTATTCCATTAAGTATGTATGGAAATTGGCCGTATGGCTATTCCATTAAGTGATATGTGTGTAAGTAAACCGTATGGTTATTCCACTTAAGTATGTTTATGTCCAAAGTTACCTTTATATATTCTATGTGTTCTTTATATGGGTTTTATGGTAATCCTTTTGTTACAAAAAGGTAAGTAATGATACTTTATTCAGTGAAGATTTTTTTTACTACTTCATGAAGGTGAAGGTACTACTTTGATATAGTATACATGGTTTACTTGATGTTTGAAAAACTAACAGTTTTCAATCTTTTTGTATCCCTTACTGAGATTTTTATGTTCACCCCAAGTTTTTAGAAATGTTTTTCACAGGACTTAAAGTGGAATAAGATCAAGGATGGGATCAAGGGAATTTCATGCTATCTAAAACATGGAATCTAGACATCTTTCTTTTTAAGAGTTTTTTATTTTATTGATACTTAGTAGAAGTGTCTACTTTGTAATATTTTAAGATGTAATAGTTATGTTCTAATTCTCTAAAACTCTAAACCTGAAAAGATCCTCATTGTGAATTATTCATTTAATTCAATATTAAGTAAGGTTTAAGGCTGGGGCCTTATAGTTGGTATCAAAGGTCGGTTTAGACAACTTTAGGAGTTAGAAAAGTGTTAAATTATAATATGATTGAAATGATATAGCATTTACGGATTACCATGTTGCTTCGCCTATGATATTTCTGTGTTCAGAATGGTTTTCCGCAGAGGAAACAAAGAAGCTATGTTAGGATGACATCAGGAGGAAGATAACCTTCCAAATCAGCAACCTGAGATGGTCGGAATCGGAACTGAACAGTTTGTTGCAGTGATGGCATAGTTGACTCAGGCTATAAATGGTGGTGGTATCCATGCACGAGATCAGCCAGATCAACCGCAGAGGAACATGTCAGTGGTGGAACATTTCATGAGGCAACATCCCCCTTCATTTAGAGGATCATCTGACCCTGTGCAAGCTGAAGGGTGGATTAAAGCACTGCAGAAGATTTTTGGTGTCATGGGGTGTTCAGAACATCAAAAGGTTAGTCTTGCTATTTACCGTTTTGAAGGTGAAGCAGATCAGTGGTGGTCTATGGTTAAAAATATCAGGGACTCCGATGAGATTGATGCTCTTGACTGGGATGAATTCAAAGGTATGTTTTTGAGAAATATTTTCCTAAGGTGGTTCGTCTTAGGATGGAAAAACAGTTCCTAGAATTGAGGCAGGAGGATGATTCAGTGGCTGCTTATGAAGAAAAGTTCACTCGATTGGCAAGGTATGCTCCAAACTTCATACGAGATCTTGATAGTAAAATAAACCATTTTTTACTCATGGTTAAAGCCAAATTATCGAAGGGCTTTAGCTTCTCATGAGTTCAAAAGTTATGAAAAACTTGTTCGATGTGTGGAGAAGGTGGAAATGGAGTTTGCCGATGATCAGGTGTTCTATGACAAACAACAGAATAAGAGGCCTATTCGGCAGGCAAAGGGGAAGAATTCATCGAACAAGAAAGGAGGTAAGAAAACGAAATATCCATCCTGTGGGAAGTGTGGTAAAATGCACCCTGGAGAATGTTTATCCAAGTCTGGTAAGTGCTTTAGGTGTGGTAAGTCTGGTCATATTGCTCGTAACTGTAAGAAAGATGATCAAGCAGGAAATGAAAAGCCAATGGTAAGATGTTTTAAGTGTATTGAAATGGGTCATTATGCAAAAGAGTGTCCAACGAAGAACTCAACTGGGGGAATGCAGCCAGACTACAAGCATAAAGGGGTGGTAAAATCCTTTGCAACAAATTCAGCAGATGTTGGGCCATCGAATGAAGTGGTATCAGCTCTAGGGAGCTCAGTATTTTTCGAAGATTGACTTGAGGTCGGGGTACCATCAGTTAAAAGTAAAATAAGCAGACGTTCCGAAGACTGCGTTCCGTACTATATATGGCCATTATGAATTTGTAGTTATGCCTTTTGGGTTAACCAATGAACCTGTTGTATTCATGGACCTTATGAATAAAATTTTCCATGAGTTCTTGGATAAGTTTGTGTTTGTGTTTTGAGGTTTGGGAAGAGGTTATGTGTGCCTTGTGATTCACAGTTGCAGAGAGAGTTGTTATGTGAGGCTCATAGTTCTTCGTTTTTAGTTCATCCTGGCAGTACTAAGATGTATAGAGATCTACAGGAGTATTACTGGTGGGATGGAATGAAAAGAGATATTGCTGATTTTACTGTGAAGTGTTTGACATGTCAACAGGTTAAAGCAGAGCGGCAGTTACCGAAAGGGATGCTTCAGCCTTTACCAGTGCCAGAGTGGAAATGAGAGAATACATCCCTGGACTTTGTTGTGGGATTACCGAAGACATCTCAAGGTAGTAATGCAATCTGGGTTATTGTTGATCGCTTGACTAAATCTGCTCTTTTCTTTGATATATGAGATACTTTCTCTCGGGATCAACTTTCCCGTTTGTATCTTAAAGAGATAGTCAGGTTACATGGAGTTCCTCTCTCCATTGTATCAGATCGTGATCCCAGGTTTACTTCTAACTTTTGGAAAGGCCTTCAGAAGTCGTTGGGTACTGAATTAAATTTTGGTACAGCTTTTCATCCTCAATCAGATGGGCAGTCAGAACGAAAAATCCAGACATTGGAGGATATGCTACGAGCTTGTTCTATGGATTATCAGGGAAGTTGGGACAAACATCTTTCTTTGGTCGAATTTTCTTATAATAACAGTTTTCATTCCAGTATACAGATGGCACCATTTGAGGCATTATATGGGAAGCGGTGTCGAACTCTAGCTTTCTGGGATGAAGTTAGTGAAAGGAAGTTGATGGGACAAGAATTGGTAGAAGAGATGGCAGAAAAAGTTCAGTTGATTCAGAAACACATGAGAACAGCTCAGAGCAGGCAGAAGAGTTATGCGGATAACCGGAGGAAGGATCTATGTTTTGAGGTAGGTTATCATGCTTTTCTCAAGGTTTCTCCTTGGAAAAGTGTGATGAGATTTGGTAAGAAAGGAAAGTTGAGTCCATGGTTGGTTGGACCATACGAAATTCTGGAGAGAGTTGGATCAGTTGCATATCGAGTGGCTTTACCTCTGAGTTTATCGCAGGTACACATTGTTTTTCACGTTTCGATGTTGAGAAAGTATATGCCAGATCCATCTCATGTTTTGAGTCCAGAGGTAGTTTAGCTTGAAGAGAACCTATCTTATGAGGAACAACCGGTCCAGATTCTTGACCACAGGGAGCAAGTGTTACAGAATAAGGTGATTCATCAGGTAAAGGTTTTGTGGAAAAACCATGTGATTGAAGAGGCAACATGGGAATCTGAAAATTCTATGAGGGATAAATATCCCCACTTATTTTGATAAGTGAATAAAATTGTGAGGACGCAATTCCCAAAAGGGGGGAAGGATGTAACATCCCAGGTAAATAAAGAATAAATAATTTTCATATTTATTAATATTTACGAGTTAAATATTAATTTTAATTAAAAGGGGTTTCTACGTTCAATAGCGTACTTGGTACGCAACGATGAGTTTCTTTGAAAACTTACGTTGCACACAAGTAATAAAATAATATTATTTTAAATGTTAGTAAACTAATAGTCGTTGTACTGGCGGGAATGGATATAAATAACTAAAATATGATTATATATGTTTTTAAATGTTTTTACATTTACCCAGTAAAAGATAAAGGCTTAAAATACGGAAAGAGTTCAATTTTAGGGCATATATACTCTAATTTTCACTAAAGGTTCACTTATCTTCTTTTAATGGTGAAACATCATTAAATATAGTTTTGATCACTCTTATACATTCTTTTGGACCAAATATAACTCTTCTTTAGAATCGGGACATCAAAATTTACTTTGTGTAAATTTTTGGTACCTTTCTGATAAAGTTCATTTTTTAATGAATAGTGTAAAATGTTTTATTTTAATTCAAAACCTCTTTTTAATCTATTTTATTTATATGATTATATTATATTTTGAATTGGTTTTAAAGTGAAATTAGAAAATATTTTTACCATTAAATCCACTAGTGGTCGTTGGAATTTATTTCACTTTGAAAACAGACTTAAACTAGTGTCAATCTTTTGATACTTATTGTTTCATAAAAACACGCTATTTGCTATGACAACGGGAATTAATTATTAAATTCATTAATGTGACTTATATGTATTGAATTTTGTAAAATAGACTTTATTTTTGAATTCGGAATATCAAATATATCTTCGGGTGAATTTTTGGTAATTTTCTGAAAAACTTCAATTTTTGATGAATAGTGAAACCACTAAGTGGTACTTATAAAAATTGATTTTTCCGTTTAAATGAAATTTTGCCATCATTGTGTTTTGAATTTCAAAAATCCGACATACATGGTTGTCATTAAGAAGTAAAATTTGGTTCAATGAGATTATAATAATTTTTTGGTGAATAGTAACTTATTAAATTCTTAATCGCGATTAGAGGTAATTAGTGTAGTTTAAGGTAAAAATGGTATTATAAGAATGTGAAAACACCATGACACTTGTCCTACACCTATTGGGTGAGTCATTTCCGACCAAGACAAGCCATGTTCCAACTTGGGGACCCCATGGAGCCACTTTAGTTGGAAAATGACATTAATATATTTTTATTTAATGTTAAAGTGAAAATGACACTAACATAAATTGTTTTACTAAAATAAATTTTGAGTGGGGTTATGCAAGTACAAATTTTGATTATAAATATTTATTGGAAATATAAAAACCTTGCCTACATCATAGTATTTTTTTTATAATTTTTAGTCATTAAATAAATTAAATTATATATGACATAATAATGATGCAGCGATGACATCATTATTTGACGATTTAAATAAAATGGAAAGATAATGAAAAATCTAAAACCTACACATGGCCAAAACCAATTGGATGAGTGGATTTAGAACCATTAACACCTTAGCCACGAATTATATCTATGTGGGACCTTTTGAAACCGAAACACATTTTCAAATAAAGTAATATTTCTTTACTTTCCAAAAGTGCCCCTCCTCTCCTCTTATAAAAGGCCCCCACCTCTACCTCTTTTCACACACTCTTCAAGCCTTTGGCTCGGCCAAACCCTACCCAATTACTCTCTCCACATCCCTCTCCTCATCCTAGAGGATTCCCTTTGGTCAGAATCCTTTCAAAGGAAGCCTTTAGGCTCAAATCAAAAAGGAGTTACACTTTTAAAGGTAATTCTTTCTCTCTTGTTCATTTGTTTTATTTTGCTTCTCCAACCCTCTAAACTCTTTTTATTTACTTCTTTTGTAACAACACCAGTATCTTCAATATACTAGGATGTTTTTATATTATTTATTTTAGATACACTCTCACACAACTACATCAAATGGTTAAAGAACATACGGTTTCCGTGGATGGAGAAATTCTGCCTCCCGAAACGATGATTGTTCAATACTCATTTAACACCTTCAAGGGTGGCCATTATGATGTAACTATTTTTATATATGATATATAATATGTTTATGTTTTATTTAAGCTTCTGTATTTTTCATTTTTGGCATACCTTTATGGTTTCCATTATGGGTAAACACGATATCTTCATTTAAGGAAGTGCGGACTACCGCCCCCTAAAAGTGATGTGATTCGTTAATGCCATATGTGGGACGTGTAAAGGATGGATTTAAAGTTATTATATATGATGTTATACTAGAATTATAATATACCTCTATATCATTATTATTTCATTCCATTAAAGTATGAGATAGAAATGAAAGTAGCGTTCATGCGTACGTATGGCTTACCGTCTCCACGAACGGTGCATTTCATTTCTTATCCCCAAATGTAATGTACTATTAAAATTACACGTATATAATGTATATATATAATTAATGATATATCTAAATGATGAATATAATTCTAGAATTAAAATATACATACCTCTCATTTAGTTTTAATTCCACTAATATGACAAAGAAATGAAAGTAGCGTTCATGCGTACGTACGGCTTACCGTCTCCATGAACGGTGCATTTCATTTCTTACCTCTAAATGATTATGTAATATTATAAATACATGTATATGCTGGATATATATGATATATATGATATCCAAATCAGGAATTTCATTCTGAATATAAATAACTTTTGACCACACGAACAACATGTAATTGTAAGAAGTCAACTTTCGACTTAAGAACCAAATATTGACAAAACAAACATTATTAACTTAAATGGTTACATAATGTTTATAACATGGAAATAAGTGATATAAAAAGAATAATGAACTTTAAAAAGGTTCTTAATCAAGTATAAATTATCTCAAGTTTATTATTCAGGACGTTAAAGAACGATCGAGTCAAGTCGGACCCAAGGTAAGGGACTTCGTCTCAATCTCCTTTCATTGAGGCATATTTCGTTTTATACACAAATTTCTTTTATACGGTGTACTAACTCCTTTGACTTTTACTTTTATACAAAAGGAATCTTTTTCTACGAAGCGTTTTACTAAACAAAATATAGGAATGTTTTTTTAACGTACGCGGTGACAACGACCTTTTTCCGCCGCCGAGAGTATTATTTGATCTTTGGCTTTCTCAATAAGCCGTAATGTTTTTAGAATAAAATAAATACCATATACTCTTTTATGTATTTTGGTATTGAAAATGGTTTTGAAAAAGGATTCTTTTATGTCAATATATTTATGATATATTGTGATTGAAATGTGGAAATGTTATCATTCCTTTATATTGGTTTTATGTTTTATGATTTTATACTGGTACTTGGACATTTTAACGGGTGGTTACGTTATAAACCATATGACGGGTGGTGCCGTGAATACCAGGACGGGTGGTTACGTTATAACCTCCAATGCATTGGGTATGGAAGTCGGCCGTATGTCTATTCCATTAAGTATGTATGGAAATTGGCCGTATGGCTATTCCATTAAGTGATATGTGTGGAAGTCAACCGTATGGTTATTCCACTTAAGTATGTTTATGTCCCAAGTTACCTTTATATATTCTATGTGTTCTTTATATGGGTTTTATGGTAATCCTTTGGTTACAAAAACGTAAGTAATGATACTTTATTCAGTGAAGATTTTTTTTACTACTTCATAAAGGTGAAGGTACTACTTTGATATAGTATACATGGTTTACTTGATGTTTGAAAAACTAACAGTTTTCATTCTTTTTGTATCCCTTACTGAGCATTTTATGCTCACCCCAAGTTTTTCGAAATGTTTTTCACAGGACATAAAGTGGAATAAGATCAAGGACGGAATCAAGGGAATTTAATGCTATCTAAAACATGGAATCTAGACATCTTTCTTTTTAAGAGTTTTTTAATTTATGGAGACTTAGTATAAGTGTCTACTTTGTGATCTTTTAAGATGTAATAGTTATGTTCTAATTCTCTAAAACTCTAAACCTGAAAAGATCCTCAATGTGAATTATTCATTTAATTCAATATTAAGTAAGGTTTAAGGCTGGGGCCTTATACAACGTCACGTGGGGGGTGATTCACAACCTTCAAAGGGAAAACATCCAAGAACTCCCCCATCAACATGAGGAATATCCACTATCTCAGCATCCATTGATCCTACAAAGATGTTATCCAACAAGGAAAGAAGTGGTTCTTCATGCTGACTACCCACATGTAAACTCCTCTTACCAAAACAAGCCACATGTCGGTCATTCATGCCTGAAAACACAACACCTATCTAGAATCAGATGATAACAACATGAAATGAATACAACTAGTCAGTGTTGGGAATGAAATTATATGGTTTCATCTTCATTGAGAAGATATCCCCACATCATTGATGTGGTCCCATCATCATCAGGCATCCCCAACACACATCAAATAGGTTATCCTCACATCCGATTAGCGTACTAAAAACCATGGGCATGGGCAGCCTCAGTTTGTCTAGTCCCGGGGAATGGGATAGATTGGGTGAAACAAAGGAGTGCTAATATCCAAAATCAAAAAAATCAAAGTGAAGTGTACTAAATAAATTGAATGTACCTCTATTTATCATCAGACCTATTAGAACCACCACCTCTGTGGTGTGAAACAAATGAGGTCCATCTTTTCTACCCCTATATTGAAGACCCTGTCCTTGAACATTATTTAGTCGAGGAATCTGAGGAACACCATGAGGTTTCCATCTACCTTCTCTTTCTCTCTTAAGTGGACCATGATCCTATTGAATCTAATATTAAGACGATCTAGCCACGATCCACTACTGAGGATGGCATGGAACCTACCCACCATAACCAAACATCTAAATAATGACAACTATGAATTGGTTCTGAAGATACCCACAAAATCCATAGAAGAAAAACAATGGTCCCAAACCCATTGGAGGGGCATCAGAACTTCTAGAACCAGAAGGAAGGAAGGTAAACTAGGGATATCAATTCCTTTATTTTCAAAACCATGAAGGTACCAGTGCCTGATAGCAGCCCCGGAAGACCCTACCTCTCAAATAACATTGTTGGATCCCCTCTCACAGTAGACCTCCTCATGAGTTCATCTACTCGATTATATCTTCCTTCATTTGGACATCCATGTACATTAGAAACATAATGTGAGTAACGATATACTAGATAGAAGAAAGAACTCCCTCGCATGAGACTCGTTATCTAGAAAGATATCTAGTAAAAAACAAAAGAGACCCATGAACTTGATCCCCATCTCCAATACATATATACTCCCATACTAGAGAGAGTGTAAATTCCGCATCTTCTTAGCCATCATAGTCGATGAATGGAATTTATCTTAGAACACCTTCTTGAAATCGACCCACAAAAAATAAGACTCCTTCATATCCATCAGGAAAAAATCAACCATTAATGAATAGCTGCCCGAATCCGACTCACTGCCAAAGGAACCAAGTACTCCATCAGAGCATGGATCAAACTGAAGATGATCTCAAGATCCTCAATCTCGATCTCCGTAATAATTTACAAAACACTACATTAATAATTTACTAAGGTGTTATGATGAAAAGAACATAACATACTCTACGACTATAAATCCTCTTCAAAGATATCATCCCTTCACCGATCAACAAGGTCGTGCAGTCGAGCCTCAACTGTTGGAGCCACACATGGATGATGACCATGTGCCATAGATAAAAACGGACATAAAAGTTATTCCTAATCCCAAGAAGTATGTAATTTTATATAATATTTATTTTAAATCATTGAAATAATTTTTTACCAATTTAGAATTCCTTAAAAACTCAATTGATATAAGAACACAAGTCATTATGATGAATTTACATTTCTCAGGGTCTCTACCATTCAACATTAATATCCTCACATGGTCGTCCGATAGCCATATAGTCCTTGAATCAGATCTTAGTGTACTTAAAATATTGTTTCCTAGTCAGTCTTCCCTGGACTATGTCACTCATCATGATAAACTAAAACTATTTCTCTCCAAACCCATGCAATCATCATTGTTCCTAACTCGAAACTCCATCCTATCACTCATGCATCAGCTTTGATACCATTATGTTATGACCCCTACCTATAATAATGTCACTCTTGAGATGTTAGTCATGAAAGTGAGATAATGACCCCCCAAGTCCCCCCTTCAGTTGACCCGAGGGTGGTGACTAGAATCACGGGTATGAAGATCTCACTATGTTATATCTATTATCAATTATAAGTAAACTAGATCAAGAGTTAAGATGTGTCAACCTAGAAAATAATCCGAGAAATATATTAAATAATGAAAAAATACCTCCCAAATGATAGTTTAGAAATAAAACTCCTATAAATGAAACAAAACTCCATGTTTAGTACATTAACATTAGCTATGTAGTGACATAAAAACTATCCCAAAGTCATAGCTAATAATGCACACCACATATAGTGTAGAAAACCTAGAAATGAAAAAATGGTTTACATACATTGGGTGAGTATAAAAGTATACTCAGAAAGAAGAACCAAATTTGTGCATGAAAAAAATGAGAGGGGAATAAAAATTATTCAATGAGAAAATAGAATAACTAACAACACCTATCAATGAATACTAATAATCTACACGTCAACAAGGAATGATCACAAATAACATCTGTCAAGTAAATTAATAGATTAAGTAGATCGATTATAGGGTACCCGGCACCACTTTTCCTATAATTATCTCCTCTCTCACCCAAATAAAAATTTATTGGCACACCCACCTCTTCTGAAAGTACCATCTCACAACCCTCTTGCACACACATGAGCCTCACAACTAGTCTCTTAACCTAGGTAAATGAAGATCATTGGATCACCTATGTAAACATATAAGCCACACACCACATCAAATCATTCCCATAGACACCTAGGCCTCATTCCAGGTCACATCCTTAAAAAATACAGGAAAGAACAATACCTGTCATCCTAAAGACGAATGGGAAAACACAAAAAATCTCATATTGAATACACCTTCCAAATAATAACTCACATGTAAACACATGGGCCCCACAAACCAAAACAATCCAAAACAATCATGAGTTATCACTGCATTGAAGAGGGTTTAGGGAAGAGTGTGTAGCTAGCTACCCATCCTCCCACTAGGATGATTGGGAAAGAAACCATCCCCCATGAAAATTGGGGAGTTTATCACATGGTACTCAAATACGGTGGGTGCTCATATAAATCACATGAAAAATACATGTAAAAAATTTGGATACCAAACAATCAAGAAAAAACTAAGGGTTTCAAATGAACAATTACCTCGATTAGTATCAGTAATTGTTACTTATGAATTTAATAAATAAAGTCAGCTTCAAAAATATATTTCTCTCAAAACCCATTCATTTCATTATTTAGATCGAACCATAGTTAATTTTGCAACCCAAAAATTACATTTTATTTGAAAAACCCCTTCCCATTGACCATGACAACTCATACCATCTCAAAATTATTCTGTATTTATTTTCTCCATAACTATTTGGGAAACTACCATGTATTACACACAAAAAGACACACACAAAAAGTCACACAGGGGAATAAGAACTATGGTAAATTAACTCACTTCTTATTTTCGCTCCTATTGACACCCATTCATATCACAACATAACCAATACTGAGACAAATAGTTAATCATTGGGCATGATAATCATGGAGAAAATCTAGGTTAATTAACCATACTAACTACTATGATCACCATTAATCAAATTCATTAAACGCAATCCAAAAGTTCAATAGAGAAATCCCCCATTTCCTACCCACACCTAGAGAAAAATCACTCAAATAATATATCACAACCATCTGAACCATTCTCAGCTGCACTTCTATATAACCACACAACTCCCAGCAACAGAAAATATCACAACCCAATCATAGCCTCGTTTCACAACACTTTCCATCTATTCCACAACACATGATGGTGTGCACAATCATACGACCCCAAAAAACAAAAACAAACATATTCATATCTAACAAGATATCTACTTTTTAATTCCCCTTCTTAACTTCTAGGGTTTTCATAGAAGCAGTTTAATGCAGTGGAATACCTTTATTAGCCGATTGTATGGGGTTAACTATTTTCATAACAAGTATTAGGAAGATAAACAAACATCATGCATTCTAGTATTATTACTCAGTGTGAAAATTTGCAAACCCAATGACCATGATTTTCAGAGGGTCTTTTAGCCCGTATAAATTAAAACAACGAAAAAATAGCAAGCATATCACACATCACATTTCCCTAACCCCATATATTATTATTAAACAGATTCATTTATGGATAATAATTTGATATTATATAATCTACACAATGGATACATAAATACAGGCACCCTAAATGATACACAAAAAAAATATAGGCAATGGGATCCCTACAATAAATAATTGACAAATAGAACATCCTTATTGCGCTAAATTGGGGGGGGGGTGCATAAGCATAAAAATCCTTGAGGGATAACATTCCCAAAAAGGTGCAGAAAAACCTCACGAATCCTCAGGGATGAGGGTATCTAGGCTCACCAAAAGAAAATGGGAGAAAAAAATTATGAGATGATCTTAGATTTATAAAGGTAATATCCTATATCAATGGGGGAAACAGTTTTTAATATCAATTAAAGCCAGATCATGACCATGACCACACTGTTTGGATGTTAATGGACACTTAATGTTGTTAGAAGACAAATATTATTTAAACTCAAAAAACATTAAATATGTTATTAAAATATTTTCATTTAAAATAAAATATTATGAGGGAGAAACTGAAAAATGACGAATTTTGGAACTTAGAAAAACTATTAAAAAGGGCGTAATTGGTTCACGTTACTGATGGATGAGCTACCAGTGATGAGCTACCAGTAAAGGTCACCATTTGGTGAGCTATCGGTACTAGATACTGGTGAAACTCACTATTTTGGGTCACTATTGGAAGCTACTGCCCATGAATCACCATTATTCATGACACTATCATGATCCATCGATGCGAGCCACCATCAAGACCTTCCATTAAAACTCCCCTTTCTGACTAACCAGTCTGAACCCACCATCAGATGAGTCACTTATTTGATCTACTAGGGGATGAATCAACATTTCCATTCACCATTGTTAATCATTGTACCGAGCTACCAGTGGAGAACTCACCGTTAGACGAAATACCATTGGAAAACATGTGTTTTTGGAAGACTCTTCAAAGGAGTCACTATGACCTCCCTAAACGCATCAAACACTGAATTTTCACAATGTAATATCCCGGATAGGTTAGGGAAATTACAATTGTTTAATTGCATCGTTAAATTATTATTAAAAATTTTATTTCTCGAACACACACAATTTTTCAAAACAAATCAAGAGAAATTAATTTCTTTTCTAGTTGTCTAAGTTTTTGAAGTATAAAAATTATATTTCATTAGGGTTGATTATAAATTCATTTTTGATTTTGATTGAAAATTTTTTATCGTAAAAGATTTTATTGAAAAATTAATACGATTTAATATCATTTAAAATGATTGTTTGTTAGATATTACCCCACTATAATGTTGAAACAATTGAAATTACATGTGAAAACCAAATCAAATAAATTAAATGTTTACATTACTCTTAGAGTCACCTCATCACTTGGTAACCATTCACAAGATAATATAGGGGAACCCTATATTGAATAGCCCACCCGATAGGATGATTTTGGTCTTTAAAAGTGTTTCGATCCTAAATAATCATTTTATTAGTAATTTAAATAATATTTAATCTCACTCTCATATATCATGTTCTTCCATTTACATGTATGCATGCATCACTTATTTTTTAAAATATTATCCCATCTAATAAATAAATATATTCAAAATGAATGTATGTAAAAATCTTTAATAAAATCATTATGTTACTAAGACAAATTAAAATCCAACTTTATTGACACATATCTATATGCATCATTTGAGTAATTTACATAAATACCATTCTGAAAAAAGAATTAAAATCATTTAAACTATTATTCCAATCATGATGAGGAATAGAGTGACATATATCCACCATCCACATTTCTATATAGGGAATATGTTTATATTTTAGTGAGAATCCTACCAAGAAGCTCCTCTAACCAATGTTCATTAATCAATAGAGATCTCAATTCCATCATAACTCCAATACATATAATTCATGATCTATAATTAACATTTTAATTCATGATCATAATCTTGTACAATAAAACATCATGGTAGAAGAAAACAAAATAAATATCCATAA
Organism: Viscum album; assembly: GCA_963277665.1. Classification (NCBI taxonomy): domain Eukaryota; kingdom Viridiplantae; phylum Streptophyta; class Magnoliopsida; order Santalales; family Viscaceae; genus Viscum; species Viscum album. The sequence continues at coordinate 1,289,928,181 of OY728129.1, forward strand.
CATTCATGTAACTCCACATATGCATTAATAAATATTTATAGAAGCATTACAATCTTTTAACCTAAGTTAAAAAAAAATTCATAATATAAAAATTATATTAATGAGTATTATAATAGATATTGTAAATAAATGAGATATTTCTATATATAAAAATGAGATAAACTATAAAAGAAACATTTATTTGTAATTATTATATAAGAACTCCATATTTTAACAAGAATTATGGATATTCCACAACTAAATAAATATAGACACTTTATAGAATATTATAAACACAGACCCCTTTAAATATAAAATTATCTCCCTTTTTATTTTAACATATAATATAAAGAATATAAATATTATTATATATAAACTATTCAAATATTATGTATATATTTATAAGGTAACTCATTTATTATTATTTCATCATTTCCTATAATAATTCATAAAATTCGGTTTTTATATGGCCTAAATATTTTTTCATATAATGAATTTTAAATAAAAAAATTAAAATCTTATTAATATTTCAAAATCTAAAACATAAACATAATTACAAATTTCCTTATTATTAAAAATATAAACTCATTTTAAATTATACTTATAATTTCCATAGAACTCATTTATACCATAATTATATTATATTACATATAATATAATAGATATATAATATTAACATTCAATATTATAGAATATTTAATTATTAAATGTTTTATAAATTTTTTATAAATAATTAAATCATAGAAACCATTATAAATAAAATAAATACAAAAATATTGATTTTTTTTAATTTATAAAGAAAATAGTTAACTAAAAAATATTATTGATAAATGAAAATAAGAAAAAAAATAATTTTCATAATACACTATATTTTATGATACGCCATTTAATGAAAGGAGTGACTTTAATATTAATAATCCTTTCTTAAAGAGATTATATCAGTTTCTAATTTATTATTATGGAAATATAAGAACCGAAAATTTAGTTTCACATAATTTCCTACAATACCCATCATATGGTATATTCTAATACAAAAATTATACGATTTGAAAAATTATTATCAATGCTCATGAAGAATACAAAAAGGAGACCTCCATGAGCCACATGGATGCACACACATCAAAGAATTGATACTTCAAAAGACAACATGATATTTTAGAAAATTATTTTATTTCAAAATATTTGTATCAATATCTTTTTTCAAAATAAACTAAAATGGACCTCAACCTATAAGATGAAAATGATAATAAAAAAATTTAAACTATTTGAAATAAAAATATTATAATCTGTTAGAAATTCATAAAAATTATAATTATTAAATGTAATTTTTAAAAAGGGTAATATGGAACAAAAAAAATGTCTTTATATATTGTATTTAAATATAAAATATATTGTAATAAATTAAATAATTTTAATTTTTTTAAAATTATATTTTTAAATTTAAATTATCCAAATTATATGGAAATTTTTTCTATGAAATTTTATAAAATAAATGATTTTTAGTGAAAATTTTAAATTACTATTTTTAGAATAAAAAATAATTTTATGAAATTAGAAGTATATTATGTAGAATGAGGTGTTTATAAAAAAAATTTAATTTTTTAATTATTAATAACTTCATATTTTAAAATATAATTTTAAAAAAAACTGTTGTTAATCATTTTATGACTTATGTAACATTTTAGTCTATATTAATTTTTTTTAATATTTAATTAATTAATTATTAATTTATTTAATAATTTATTTGTAATAATAATTATTTTCAGAATTTGGAATCCAAACATATATTATTTTGAATATAATAATCCAATTTATATCATTAATGTCAATGATATTGATAAATTTATAATATACATAATTTGTTTTCATAAAATCAACATTTTTTAATACTATTGATATCTATTCTAAACATTTGAAATATTATTTTATTAAAAAATTTCCAAATTTTATATAAAAGTGTTCATATTATGTAATAAGTGCAACCAAAATTTCATTAATAAAATTGTGTTTCCAATATAAATACAAGTGACAATGGTAAATAGTTTATTTTTATTAGAATGTGACATTAATAATGTTTTGTATTTTTTAATTAAATGGATCTATATTAAATTAAGAATCTAACATAAATTTTAAATAAATATACATATATATTTCAACTAATTTAATTTTAAATAAATTTTTATAAACATTAACAGTATCTATTAATTAAAACATAACATCTCTAAAAATTGGGTTTTCTAAAAAGTATATGTTATGATATAATTTTTATATTTCTTATATTTAATAAATGTTTTAGTTTAAATGGGTAATATATCATGATTTATCACATTGAATTTTTTTAATATTTGACATATTATTATTTCAGTAAAAAATTAATAACAATATTAATTTTTAATGATGATTATTAAGGGAAAAATGGAAAATGATGTATCATTAATTGTTAATAATTAAATATCACATAGACCATCTAGAATGTTTTTTTATCCATGGATGTCATTCCCACATATATCAACTACTATTTCTCCATAAAACTCAATTTATCCATCTAGAATCAATGTGATTCCATTATTACCACTTAGCTAAAATTATTTTCTACGGAAAAACCACATTTTTCAATTAAATTAATCACACCCCTACACATTCTATCACCAATTTCTACCGTAAATACATTCATTAGTATTTTCCGTTCCATATCAACCACTGAATACCTCATAAAGAAATTCCATAGGTTATTGGGATTCCTGTAATGATTTATGAAGAAAATATAGCAAGGTAAGGGTTCTCTATATCTTTTTTTGATTCATGCAGTTGTTTTTTGATAATAATATTTTATACCATGTAGACGTATAAAAATGTATTCAAAATAAATCACTCATCTTACAGATAATTCATTTTTGATTATATACTACCATTCACTAAATTTAATATCATTTCATATGAATTTTTGAATTGTAAGAATTCTATAGAAACCAATCCATGACTCACTCTATCCTATTTTCAATTCAATATCATCCTTATTGTAATCATTTTTAATTACATGTGATTAATAATTTCTGTAATAATAATAATGAATTAACCATCCAGATGAGTCACTATTGAGGAGACCCTGTAAAATCCAACCTTCCTCATTGGATTTAAGAGTGATGGGGTAGTTATGTGGCCATAGGAGACATCCCCAAGAGACAAATTTTTGGAAATAAATTCCTAGGGATCGTGGAATAATTTGGGGATGATTTTCCCTAAGGATATATAAAACATCAAGACCATAAAAATATCCCAAACTACCTTTATATGATGCATGATTATAAATTAAACATAAAACATAACTAAACCATAAAACCATATCAGATTATAGGTGGAAACCAAAATACGTAGTCAAGAAGACTAAAAATCCCATAAAAATCAAAAAAAAAATAGTGACATCAACCAACAACACCGCACCAACCATAATATCACACTCTACATTCCATCATTGTGGTATCAAGATGAATCAAAAATGAATTGAGATACAATCCATTTAATCATGTCTTCATTGATGGCATATGCAAGTTCACAATAGTTCTCAAGAATGTGATGAGACTAAAATATATATTTTTCCCTTGATATTTTCCGAACTCAAATAAGTAGGAAAAAAATCAACAGATTATTTTAGAAATTGTTTTCAATAAATAAAATAGTTAATTCCATATCAATATACATATTTTTTGAAAAATGAATCAATAATTATTTTGAACCATTTCTCATATGATTTTTCATATTAATTTACATTTCTATAAAATCAACCACAAAAACATATCTTCGAGCTACATGTCGCTCTTTATGGTGAAACATCACATCCATACTAAATCCCATTGATGTTGATACTTCAACATCAGTATACATCCAATTTAACCTATTCTGAACGATTGATTCCAAAATTATGAAATTTCATTTCAATAAAAATATTTATTTCATTAAATAATATCTAAAAATAAATTAAATTCATCAACCAAATCAATAATTTTAAATAATAAGATTAATATTATTAATAATAGTTTCTAAATAATCAATCAAAATTCACCAAACCCTAACCAAATATAAAAAAAAATTATTTCCCCAAAGTCACAGACAGTAATTTTAATTAAATTGCATCGAAAACATTTAATTAAATAAAATCCTTTTTATTATAAACCATGTGTATCCCTAAGAGAATCAACATACATCCCAATTATTGGAGGAAAAAAATAACAACACAATAAATAATAATGATTTGAACACAACCAACAATCCATTCAATAGTTCCAATAGTGTAAAATAATTAATTCATTAATAACACATATATCTATAAATAAAATAGTATATTTATGGTTCTATGTGTGAAAAAAAACATGGATCTAAGAATAAAAAATAATAACATGAACATATCGATGACTCTACACCACCAATGCACAATAATTTGACTATATATGTATGACATCAAATTTTAATGGAGATGTAAGAATCGTGTTTATAGGTATTATTTTACCCTCTTTTTATTGGGTTGGTGGGGTTTTTTAGGTTATTCAGGTGTAAATTTAGAATTTTGGGAGAAGTAGGGGAATTTCAATGTTAGGCCACGTTATTCCCAAAATTTGCACCTTCCACTTGGAAGTCGTGAAATACTATGAAGAGTTGGATTATATTATTGGTGAATGGAAAATTAAACTATGTTCCCTTTTATGAGAAATTTTGACATACTAAAGTAAGGTGCATTTTCATGGGGTATGGTTTAAAAAATGTGTGGCCCTTCCCAGGAAAACGTGGATTTTGAACTTATTTCGTCGAATTTTTATTTTTAGATTCTAGAACCCCATGACCATCACACTCATTCATCCTCAATCAACCTAACATAATATCAATAATTTTTTAGGCCTTTGAGAGGATTTTGAGTCACCCCCATCACTTTCCACGATGAATCAGTGATCTGATTGATAGATCATTACACCTCCCATTAAATGAAATATTATAATGTGGATTCCCTTATCTCCCATCCCTTATTATTGATAATGATTAATGTTTAATTTTTCATTGGATATGGTTTAAGATTTTGGGTTTGAAATATCTTAATATTATTATATTGTTTATAGGTTCTTCTTCTAGATCATTCAATGCGTTGAAATGTTGACCATTCCATTACAATTTTTATATTCCTAACATTGAAAATGCTTGTTTAAAAAAATTATCTAGATGTTGCAAATTTTAATCCCCATAGTATTGAATTATAATTTCATGTATGTAATTTCTTAATTTAAATTTTCTTGATAAGAAAATCTATCATGTATTGGATAAATTAACGTGTTTATAAATTAATTAGATTATAAAATTGTTAAGCTAATGGGACTATGTAATTTGTAAATTAATGGAATTATGAACTCGTTAATGAATGTGATTATGAATTTATTTATTATTGGGAATTAATGGATGTTTGGATTAATATTAATGGTTTAATGGTTTATATGGTTATTGTTTTAGTAAATAGGTTTGTCATGAATTTTCTATATTATACCATTTCATTAAAGTGAATATTCATTATTTAGTTGATAATTTAAATGTTATACATGCTGTGAAATGTTGAAAATATGGTTAATGATTATTATCCTTGTTAGTTGTTTTTTTTATGATAGATGTGATGGACTGATATATATGTGTTGTACATGGACATATTCTTCAATATACCATGTTTTATTGATTGACGTAAACATGTTTGGAAAAAACTATTACTTCAAAATCCCATGTGAGATTAAATGATAAATGGGGTTTTGGATAGGGAATAATGCTTTAAAATCCCATGTGGTTCAAGGCATGAAGTTTGAGGCCCAATATTTTTCATTAGACTATCATTCCAAGTAGTCATGATATGAATTGAAATCAATGGATAATGGAAGAACATGTTTTATTTAATTTTGATTTCTCTATGTGATATTTTTTTTTTCAGAATCTATAATTGGGAGATCTAGGTAATTATGGTATAGGTTTCCTTGGGAATCTGATTTATTTATGATGTTAATTACTAAATTATCTAATGTGATAAATATTTTCATTATTGTACTATATTCATTATACAATTGAATATTCTGTTATATATTCGATATTTTTTAGACAATATTGGTGGTGGAATTCTTATTGATTCTGAAACCAAAATCGGGATACATGATCAATACCTAAATAGAATTTATTTTTTTAGTAAATGGTTAGGGAAATATCTCTATGTTAGTTCTCTTTGTTTGGAAGGATAATGGGTGAGGGGACTGGACATGGGGATGAAATATTATTGGTTGGTTTTAATGTCTTTATTTTTGTGATTACCATTCCAGACATGAAAAAATTACGACATGAAATTTCATTAACATTAATTGAGTATTTTTTCATTTTTTGGTTTAATATGTAGCACTGGTTTTCATTGGTTATTGTATTTTTCTAACTATTTCTTTTTTAATACAAGGTTTCTTTATTATTTTCTATATTATTTTTATATATTGATATAGATGTTATAGTCTTCCAATGTTATATATTTTCCCCTATATACTAGTACACAACCTTTGACATATGAGGATGTGAACCTGAGATTATGTGACTAAACTTCTCTATGAATTGTTATTTGGATCCCTGGTGAGGATGTTAAAAATGGAATCCTTGGAAATTTAATTTATTTTTTATTGTATTACTATTTGGGAAATTTCTAAAGGAAAATAATAATATTAAGGCCTCATTCATGATGTCCTGAACTGGAGTAGCTGACCCATATATGGAGTAAAACCAAATTAGATAGGGGTGTGATTATTGTTATTGGTGTTTAATGTTACAGTTGGATGATATTTCACTTGAGTTGACGCACTTTCTATGTGATGTTATATATTAATGGAATTTTCTCCAAGTCATGGTATGACATTATAGTTGTGTAAGAATGGATCATTCTAGGAACTTATAAATTATTTCCACATCGATAATTATCAAGAAAACACAAAAAAATGTTTGGGTGTGTCATTTAAATAAAAAATGAATTCCATTACTGTTGTAAATTATATGAATAGGGTTACTAAATGGAAATTAAAAAATTAATATGATGTTAAATGTGATAAAATAAAGTGGATAAATGGGTGTCTAATGGAAACCTTGATAAATTAGAATGTTTAAACTTATTTTACCATGTCCTACATGGGGGATAGTTGAGGGTTGTGATGGTTCCTTAGTATAGACTATGAGACATGGTATAGTGGATGAATTATTATTAAATGATGTGAATATCTTTTATATTGAAGTGATAATGTTTTATTATTTTTTATAAGATGTGTGATTATAATTGTAGTGACATTCCTCCATGACTATGCTTGTTGATAGGATGGTATGAGGTTATAGTTGAAAATGATACTCCATTAGTGCAACCAGAGCCTCTTATGGTCCGTGGAGAAATAGATAGAGATAATTTATATGGTAATTTTTACCACATTATGATTTTTTGGAAGGATATATAGGGAGGGTATTGAAGAGTATGTAAGACCAGGAATGGTAGTTTTAGTTTCATCACCTTCTCAATTTTACTGGAGATCGTGGATATAAGTTAGTTGTGTTTATTATTGATTAAATCTATAATATTATTATCGAATTGGAGATTAATGATGATAAGAGATTAAAACTATAGTTTAATATGTTTTATTTTCCACCTGAGTGGTGGTTTCTTTTCATGAATCAAGATGAGAAGCTAGAGAATATGGAGATGAATGAAATTTAGATGAATTTCATAGATCACATTTAACTTGTGAATCTTTTATAGGAGAGGGAAGAAGAGTTTCTAAATCTAACCCTTGGGAGTATCTTTGTGATGTAAAATGAGGGATTCTTTAAAGTTGTGTAGAACGTTTTTCTTTAATTAGAAGGGGTTGAAGATAATTTATGGAGATGTCTTCAGGATGGGATTAAATTTAAGAATTTTTCGTAGGATTATGTATCTCATTTAAAGAAGTTTTCTAGCATATTTAATCAACCTCTCATTTATAAGGGGTACCTAATGGAGGCTCCTAGTGAGATTAAACTAATCTTATCATAGAGAAAAGTTGGTACACCATCCGAGAGGAGGAATTTTAAATATGAGAATATTAAATGGAAAAATAAAAAATAAGGGTAGCCAGGGGGAAGGATCAGTTACTGATGACCTTACATGACTTCCATATCATTACTGTGATTTGTCTGGAATTAAATGTATGTAGTTATCTTGACCAAGATTATAGTGTTGATCTTGTGGAAGGATAGTAAATCTATAACAGTTCTATAAATCCCCATGAAAAATGGGTAGTGATGGAGTTGGTATGAAAAATTTAGAGTTTTGGAAGGAGGATTTTACCCCTTTTAATTTTTTATTCATAGTTATTCAATTTTTTGATGTTCAGGTAAGGGATGTTGACCTTCTAAGAAATAATACTCATATCTGCATAGTGGTGTTGATCAATGGACAAGAAGTACAACACATGGAAGAGGGGAAATATATTTGTATTCATTTCAGCCTATACATGGGGATAGTTAGGTGCAACTTTTGATAGTTAGAGGTGTAATTTTTATATCATAAAATGGTTCGAGTACCAAATTTTATATTGGTGCCTCTGATTCATCTATATCTACACAAATTTTTAAAAGGATTATATTGTAAGTGGAGTTTGTAATCTAGGTAATGAGGATTGATGCATCATTCGGTGTATAGATAAGAGGCACTTACTTATGAAATAGGTGTTATATCGAGGTTGTGAAGTGTTGTTTTTATGTGTTCTCTACATTCATCACATGTCATTTTATGAAATTATATAATGAATAGATTGGTTGGTAGAATACCGTGTCCAAAATTGATTATTACCACATGATAGTGACCTTTACATCTCTTAATGGTGACAATTATTTTGATCTTGGAGATTGGGATATCAAGGAAGGTCAACCTAGGATTGTTTATTAGAAAATGGGTGATCCTTCTTCATGTGTTGAATGAATTTTTTAGGATAATGAGGTGTGAAATATGAGTTACTTCCACCCATAATAGATCAGTTATAATATGTGTTTCAATATGACTTCATTTGGTTTTTCCTAGAGAGAGATGTAGAGTTTATAATTGATATCATGCATGGAGCTATGCCTGTTTCCATTCAACTGTATAGAATATAAATAATTAAGCTTCGTGAACATAATAATCATATGGGAGAGTTGATGGATAAGGTATTTTATTTCCTTTAATTTCTTCGTGGTGTTCTCTAGATAGGTTTTCTATGAAAGATGATGGATGCTTGGTTTTATATACTTATTACAAAATGTTGAACTAAATGATAGGGATTAACCGGTTTCCTCTTCCATGTATCTATGATCTTTATAACATGTTAAGAGGATCTTGTCTTTTCTAGGTTATTATATTGATTTTGGGGTATCATCAGTTGAGTGTTTGATGTTTTTATATACCATAGATGGATTTCAGATGAAGGTGTAGCATATATGAGTTTCTCATGATTTCATTCGGGGTGATGAATGCTCCGTGTGTATTTATGGCCATGAAAAAAAGGATAATCCCCCCGTACATGGAATAGTTTTGAGTTCTTTTTGTTGATCAAATATTATTGTACTCCAAGAAACATAAAGATCTTATCCTATATCATGACTTAATATTTATTACATTGAGATATAATTAGCCATATTCCATGAAATCAATGTTCCAATTCTGGATATATTGAGTACATTTCATGGTCACTTCATCTTTGAGAAAGGTGTTTTAGTGGGCTGAGAGAATGTGAATATAGTTGTTTCTTTGGAACAACCTAATAATATCTTTGATATTAGTAGCATCCAGATTTTATCCGGATACTATCAGAGTTTCATCTAGGACTTCATTATCTTGTATGAACACCATTAGGGCTTGACTGAATTGGTAGATATTTTTGAATGGTCTAAATGACATGATAAAATATTCCAAGTGTTAAAAAACCTTTTTCAAACCACTCTGATCTGGATCTCACCTGAGGAGGTGGAGGAGTATCTAGTCTTTTTAATGCATTTTGGATAAATCATGGAGAAGTTATTATATATGTAGATCGATTTATGGAATATGGTCAAAATAGTTTAGGTCACAAGAATTGAACTACCAAACACATGAGATGGATTTGGATTTAGTGGTTTATTACATGACATGGTGGTGACATTATCTATTGTGTGATGATCTCCTATTTACCCTGATCACAAGATCATAATCTATATCTTATCACAGTGTTATTTTTATTCCCTGCAGTAGATGTGGGTTGAGTATATTGTGTCAGTTGATTCTGAACTAGCATGTACTCCCAAAAAAGGGAAACAGAGGTTCGGACACATTAAAAAGAAAAAAATATACTCAAGCATTATAAGAGTTGAACATTCAGTGGATGAAGATGGAAGTTCAAGATGAGATGCATGTTTCTGATCATGAGTGCTAGGGGTAGATATCCCTAGTATCAGTATAATTTGAATCTATAATGTTGAGAAAGATCAAAGAGAGTAGGTATGAGGATGCAGAGTGTTTGGAAATGAGTGAATTCCTTTATGTTGGGGAGTCCCCATAAGTTTAGACCATATATTATTATGATGTCCACTATTTCAAGAATTATTTAGTTTTTTCTATTTAAATATTTGAAGAGCTGATGAATCATTTTCATGCCACAAAGTGGGTGGTTCATTTAGGTTTGACCAAAATATATTGGGGCCTATGTTGAATGTGTTGGTGGCCAAAAATGAAATATCATATTGATGGTTTCATAACGTGATACTACAATTTTGAACAATTGATAGATGAGAATCAATGACATTGTGGTATACTACATGAATTTCTCATTTCTGAATTTAAGATTCATGACATTATCATGGTATTTTTGATGTGTTTTCTGAGGATTTAATGGAAAAAGTACACTATTTGGGTGATTGTGGACTTATTGATGATGGTAGAGAATTTATTTCATATATAGGTATACATTAATTATGGATCAACATGGAGCCATATATATGTACAGAGATAGTCCATATACATGGTGTGTCACAAAGTATTGTTTAGAGTGTGAATCATGATTTATTTTTCATTTCAATAAAGGATTTTTAAAAGTTCTCAGTACACATGTATTACAGAGTATGTATTTCCACCAAAATATAAATGTGTAGTTGGAACGTACTATAATGTGATGGAAGATTTTTTTTGGTTGTGTTTATATATTTTTGTGTTTCTTGGTTAATCACTATGAACATGTGGTGTTATCCTATAACAACTACTATTATTAAAATGTATAGATTCAACATATGTGGTACGTTATGGTACGTCATGAAAAACGCCACTTTGATGGATGTAGGTGGGTGTGTTAGAGTTTTTTGACTGAGTCTCTTGTAGAAGATGTCAGGTGGGTTCAGATGATTTAGAAACATATTTCAATGCCTCTATGTAGGAAGAAATTTTATGCTGATATATTTCAATGAATCCTTGATTTTAATAATTCCTTATTTCGTTTAAATTCATTTTGGATACAGATCCTAATTTCCATTCAAGATGATACTTTAATTAAAAAGGTAATTCTCCAAAATGTAGTGAGTGATTTTGGTATTATGCATCAACTTGGGATTAGTGGATTTTGTCATCATCCTTGACACACTTTTGAAGTGTTTTGGAAAGCTCCTTTCCCAGGATAGATTAATGTTAATGTTCACAGTGCCTATAAAGGAAACCCAATCCCCTCAGGTGGTGGTGTAATTTGAAAAAACCACATTGGGAAGCATTTTGGGTGTTTCCATGGTAGTTGTTCATTTTCCTCATTTATGGAGGCAGAAATTATGAGTGTGATCCATGTTATCTCTTTCACAAATCATCATGGTTCAGAGAGTATCTAAATTTAATGTGATTCGACTACCATTGTGAAAACTCTTTTTAATGGGGTAGTTCACCTTACATAGATACATAAATAACATTGGATGGATTGTATTCAATAACATATGGATATCAACTATATTATCACTCATGCCTTTCATGATGATAATATAGTTTCATATGGTCTTTCTAATATGGGATTCTACCATGACATTACCTAGTTGGATGATATCCTTATTGAATTACATCCTCTTTAGGATATGTTTTGAAAAAAATCCCATATAAAATAATTGTGTAATCCTTTTATATTTAAAAATAATATGTGATTTTGTCATTAACCAAGGAACCACATTAGTCATCAAATATATATTGGTTCGTGGTAGTATTGGGAGGTAGGAATGTTGGATCCTAGGTTTTCTGGACCATTTGAGTATATGGAGAGAATTAAACTAATGTATTACAATATAGATCATTCACATAGGTATTGTGATATGTATGATACTTATCTTGTGTCACAGCTTTTTTGGTATCAACCCAACCCTTCACATGTTATTGATGATAATGATGTTGAGCATTAGACAAATACAACCATTTAGTATCATCGTATACATGTTATGGACCACAATATGATTTTTTTTGGAAAATCGCATTCCAAAAGTTTTTTATTGTGAAAAAATGTCCATATTTAGTAAGAATCATGGGAGATATAAGTGGATATTAGGTCTTTGCATACCTATCTTTTTACCGATGAAACATAGAGATTCTTAGGTGTACTGCAAAAGGACAACCCATTATAAGGTGGGAAGATTACAGGATCCCAAAATTTTCTATAGATATATCAATAATATTTAATGTTAATCAGTTGTCTTTGATTTGGTATATATTTAGTGGGTTTCTATTTCAGGGTTTTTTTGGTGGAAATTGAAAATTTTGGGAGAAAAAGGGAAACTTTGGGAAAGGTGTATGGTTTTCTAACACAATGAAACTACCCCCAAAAAAATGATATCACCTGTAGCGGGGGATTTCATGGTTGGCACAAAATTTTCCAAACCCTGATCCGTCATAAAATAAATCATGCACCCATAAGGGGAGTCACATGGTTTGGGAAAAAAATTCCCCTTCCCAGAAAATCAATCAAATGGAATTTTTATCCATGAGTTCTTATTTTATTATTCCCAAAACCCCTGGATTTCATCCACATTCTACCATGATAATCCTAACTCATTATACATCATTTTTGGAGGCCCTATAAGGGATTCCAAGTCACCATAAACTATTTTATTGAGAAATTGATGATCCAATTGACATATATGCATGTATCTGAATATGTGAAATCTTCTCAAATTATTTCCTCTCTCTACATTCAAAATTTCCAAATGAAGAGTAATATTTAACATCCCACTGCTTATGGTATTAGATATTGTTTTTGATATATCCTAATCATTTTGATCATGATCCTGGATTTGGTTATAGATTTCATTCTTCAACATGGAGCCCTAAATTATGTTTCAATTTGGGGATTCCCAATGTGCTGAACCTTCATCACAGACCATGAGGTAGGTGGTTTAAATTTCAATTCCCATATTCATGAATTATTAGTTTTTTTATATAGTTGAGGAATTTTAATTGACACAATTTGAAATTGAATTTTGAATTAAATTATTTTATTTTTCAATTAATTAATTTAATTATGAAATTAGTCATCTAATGGGATATTTTAACTGGTCAATTAATATAATTTTTGAATTCTTTGATAAATTTAATTATTAATTTATTGAATAATGTGAATTAATGGATGGTTGGATTAACCTTATGTGTTTTATTATTTTTTTTATTTTCTTATAAAAGGTTTAATGGATATTTATTCATATTATTCAATGAAACTAAAGTGATGAATGAAGATTGAGTTGATAATTCAAATGGTTTACATGATATGAAATGTATAAAAGATTGTTAACTATGATTAACCCTATTAAATGTGTTATATTTGATATGTGTGATTGATTTATATATGAGTGTGGGAAAAATATTAATTCTTCAAAATCCTAAAAGTGATTTATTGATATACAAATGTGGGACATGGACTAATGCTTAAATATAAGATGAGTTACAAACATGGAATTCTAGCCCCAAAATATTGGCCTTTGATTATGATTCCAAGTATTCGTGATATTAATTGAAATTAATATAATAATAGAATAACATATTATAATTAATTGTGATTTTAATATGTGATATGGTTTATACTCCAACACGAGATGAGGTATGTATTATTGTTTCATGTTTCCTTGGGATCCTAGGTTGATTATGTGGGTAATTGAAGAATAATGAAATGTTATTATTGTTTACATTGGTGTGATTTATATCTATAAAAATCATATATATTTATAGAATGGATATGATTTTAAAAACTACTGGTGGTAGAATAAGGAGTTATACTAACAACATAATCAGGCTGCCTGACTGGTACATAAATAGGCTTCTGGTTTATAGAACATGATAAGGGGAAAATCTGTATGTTATATTGATGTGTTAGGATGAAATTTTTAGAAGGGAAATTGACATGGTGTTATGATCCAATTGGTATTTCATTAGTTTATTTATTTTAAGGGTTTTCATTGTATACTATCCACATATATGGAAATACATATCTACTGCTTTGATGATATTTTTCCATATTTTGGTTTGGTATGTATTACTGGTTATCATTGGTTATAGTATAATTATGGGTATTATTTATTATGACATGGTTCTGGTTTATTATATCAATAATTGATTTTCTACTCTGATAAATATAGTATAGTTTACCCATTTTATATATTATCCCTTGAATACTAGTTAATATCCTCTCACATATATGATTATGTGCCTCAAATCATGTGTCCAATTGGATTGGTGAACCCGTATATGGAACACAATGAAGAATGATATAATAGATCTATCCATGATCAAATTGGATTTTATCTCATTCCATTAAAGGCAATGGAATTTGAGTTACAGGGGGATTGGTAAAATATTAGGGTCTATGAGAATAATGATGAATATCTATTTTTTATTATTGGAAAATATTAAGCCTCATAGTTAAGACAGATGGTTGGGAAAACCCTCTAACAACCCAAATATTCTAGTATTAGAAGTCGATACATTTCAGGGTTTCTCAACAAGGATAGGAGAACCAAGTTCCTACCATGCATTTTCCTCTGTTTTAAGATACATGTATTATCACGGGGATCTACATGGTTTGTCATTGCTATTAACTACAATGTGACTACCAAGTTCCCACTATCATCCATTCAGAATAACATGTTGATGATTCCTTGTTTATACTAATCATTCACTAATATTATACCTCCATAAAAGCCTCCAAAACATTCCAAAAATATTTAAAAACTTTTTAAACAATAAAAATAATATTATATATTCTCCAAATTCATATATAAAGGTTTTTGTGCATGAAATTGAAGGTCTTACATTCTCCCCTCCATTTTTATTTTTATCCTCTATTATTATAAATTCCATAATGTATTAGAAAATTCTAGTCCATTTCTCTTCAATTTTATTTATCACACTCCCATGACTCATTGTAAATCCGATCATGTTTTCAAAAATTTCACACCATATGATGCTTTAACCTTGAAATATTCTCTCATTATTATCCATAATATGTAACAACATCTAAATCAACATAGATTCTCCTTTGTGAAATTTTGATCTAATTAAATTACATGTTTAGGATTGAGTCAGTGTAACTTTTTATGAGAAACATGAATCACATTTTTCTATATGCTAAACTGTGGTGGAAAATATAACTCATATTCCTCCTCACCAAATCATTCATGTATTTTAAGGGGTACTATGTATCAAGGAGAAAACATTCCCTAATTACTATAATGATGATTCCCAGGCTTTATAGTGATTTCAAAGAACAAATGATTACTCACCTCAAATGATAAATGTCTTCTATCATGATATACATAATATTTCTAATGAGTATAAAAAATATATATTTTGTTTATAAATAACAGAATCTTCTATGCTGTATCTTATACTATACATGGAGTAATTAATGAATCCGCACATATTTACACTCAATAATATGTTAAATGTCATGAACTCTGATAAAAATACATCCAATGGAACCAAATGAATGGAGGTATGGTAGTTGTTTATGTATAGGAACTCGAAAAATGTTTAATGATCCTATAACGTACCACTATAATCCATCAAACAATATATAGTCTTCTCAACCAAAATTTGGACTATCTATTATGATAATCCATCCATTTGGGGTGGATAATCCATAGTTATAGATATGTTTTCCCCAAGTTATTGATACATGGATAAAAAATGACACACAAAACTGGGGTCTAATTTTGGTACAATCGAGAATGGGACACAAAAAATCTATTCAATTTAGTAAATATAAATTTTAGATAGGTATTATATTGTATTATATTCAAGAATTAAGATTACGTGATCTGGATTTTTAATGTAATTCACAATCAACCATATGAAATAATGTTTCCTATCATTCCATGTTAGACTAGTTATTAAATCCATGGTAAACTGCACCAATTTACAAATGATAATTGTTAAAGACTATAACAACCCAAATACTCTAGAGTGCTCTAAAATTACCTATTAATGGTTGAGGAGTATAAAATACAAATTGTTTTTTCTCTTTTCATGAATAATAAACATAATAGTTCTATCAAAGAATTATACATTTTCAAAATCATAGGAGGAATATCCCATATTAAATGGTGTTAGGAATTGAGACATTATTCTGGACAAGAAAAGTTTACCACAGTCAGATATCTACAACACATAAATAATCATACAACATGATATCCTCCTTAAATGGTAAAACTTCCATTGAGTATTAATCTCAATAAAATAAAAGAGGAATCATATTTTTTATAAACCATTCTTTACCCAACCAAATCTGTACGAAAAAATAGAAAACAAATACTACACTACCATGGTTTGAGGAAATTAGATGAATATTCTATATAACTAATATTAGTTTCAAATATTTTGGATCTTTATTTTATAACTTATCGGATGAAACAAAGATTAATAAATCTTCTAAATATTTCCCATTACACATTTTTCACATCAGTTCAAACAAAAAGGAACTGAAAATACACCCATCTACATTTTCATATATTAAAATCTATATGTGAGAAAATGTGTTTCAAACTCATATGATCAATAAACACTGTGAATTTTTACCAAATATTTTGTGATACTGGGTTTTAAAATATTGAAATATAATAGTTAATTCAATGTCATTTGTTTTTTAGTTATTACCATGAAAATTTAACCATCGTGAAATACAAGAATTAATATAATCTTCCAATATAAGAAAACATCTCATCCCAGATCTTGATTTCTCACAATAGAATACATATCCCATATAATAATCTAGAAATATGAGGATAGATACTAAATTATGTCTCACAATAAGTTATTTAAAGGATTGTTTTATATTTCTTATTTCTTTGGAGAGGAATACATTTCCATGTAAAATAATTCACCATGGATGAAAAAAGTGAATAATCATGTTCATAATGTGTGTATTATCCCACAAAGACGTAGAAACTATGTATCTAAAGACATCCTTCCTCTATTTTTGAAATAATTCAGCTTCTATATTATATATATATATATATATAATTCCTCATTTAGAAATGTATTTTCCATGGAAATTTACCGCTTGTATATATAAATAACCCATTGATAAATTGGAATACATATGATCTTCCCATGAGATACCCAAAATTACAGCCATATGTTTCCCATGATCCACTTTTTTCCTATAAAATGCCTTTATATCATAGAAACATCACCATAATGTTATATATATGCAACTAAATAGTTATATTTATTAGTAATACAATTATATCCAGTTCACACTTAATACCAAAAGATTTTACTAGTTATTCATAATGGACATATAATATTTTGAATGTTTTTTTCCAATACCCTACTTCTGAAATCACAATTGGTGATTTAAATAACATAATTCAATTTTTTAGAAGTATAATAATCCAATAAATTGATCTAATGGAAAATTAATTCAAATAATAGGAAAAAAGTTTACTATCATATCATTGTAATGATAGTGATAATCGATATAATTTCTATGATCCACATTCACAATCTTCACAAAGAGAACCTATGCTACCCATGGAGACATGGTCGAATGAACCATTTTCCTTCAAACTCTTCAAACTGTACATTATATTTAACAATATCTATTATTTATATAAGATAATGCTTAAGTGAGATATATCTGGTCATATGATGGAGATCAATAATAAACTAAACATCACTTTTGGGTGTCAACCCTGATATTTTTTAGGTGACTGCATTAGGAAACTAATCTATAATGGATGGCAAGTATCTATTCCCATTATCATCCAAGCATCCCTACATAATCTCTAAATATATATATATTTTTCTTCAAACCACTATTTCCAAATTTCCTTCTTTACTAGACTTCACACCATAATATCCTCTAAAGAGATTCTCGACACCATCCTCGGATGTGATACTAACCTTTCAAGTATAATAGTTTGTGTGGGAAATGAATGATGTAAATTTTTTCATACACAATATCAATTTAAATATATATACCAAAATAAAAAATTAATCCTTAATAACCTATATCCATCAGTAGTTATTTAATGTATTTTACTCATAAATGATCAATACTCTCTTTAAAAAATATGAGTGTAATGTTTCAAAATAGAATGCACCATATCTATAGAAGAAACCATGTTATCAATAATTGATATGAAAATATGTCTGGGATGAGTTCATATCTAATAAATATTTCATAAGTATAGAATGAAATAGAATCACACCTCTAACCATAATAAGACTATATTGATCATCGAAGATTATTTCCTCATATCTATACAATTGATTACTCAATACATTTTTCCAACTATGACCTTATCGATGTTACACTAGTTGATGATTCATGGTATTCCTAGAAAAAACATTTCTCACTCCAATTTGATTATGAGAAATATTTTTCTATTCTCGTCAGGATAAAGAATTTGATGCATTATAATCATGATATGTGTCTCTAGTACCAGACCTTGGACCACTATGACAATAGCTCTAAATAAATCTTATCTCATTTCAATTATCATATGCTTTAGGTGGTCTGATTCATTATTTCTTAATGTGATTGAGTAAAAAAACATAAAACATCATTAATTTATTTTTGGATTAATGAGTAAGATGTACCACACTGATGGTATGATATCAATGGGTCCCACCACTCTAAATTATTTTCCTCTTTCACTTATTCTCAAAATTAGAGTTCCCACATTTTACCATGTGAATAAACATACTCATTCCAATCTAATTACTAAGATATCCAATTCTTCAACAATGTCTATCTAATTCATATATGTATAATCCATTATACAAATCATGAATATCTTTGCGATAATATCATGTCGTAATCCTCATTAAAAAATACATGCCTTCAAGGATTGACATTTATCATAATCGAAGGAAAAAGATACTAAATTGGTAAATTTCACCGCATACTCTATCATCGAGAGATTCACTTTATTCAATCTAAATATATTTTTCTATACAATAATCATAAATTTTGAAGGATATAATTTCTTTTGAAATATTTCTTAAAAATACTCCCATTACATTGTATGCTACAATTTAGCATGAACTACTAATTCCAACCATTGGAATGATAAATGCCATAGAATATAGGTTTTCATTTTCACATTTATCTTTTCTAGTATCCCAAGGATATAAAAGGTATAATTCATTTTATTCAACCAGTCTCCTCCATTTCCATCTCATAATAATCTCGAATGAAGGTTGGATTATTTTTTTAAAATTTAACTAAATCGTCCAATTTCCATAGTTTGTCATACCTATTACAATTATCAATGGTTTGGTAAGATTATATAATGATTTGAACTATATAATGGATCACATGTGTGTTTGGTTAAATGAATAATTTATTATCCTATTCTAATTGGTTTCTAGTATTCCTATACAATTCCATTCGTTATTACAAGTAGAAAACATCATATTTTCTTACTCATTAAAAACATCAATCTTAGTTATTTTAATTTTCCAAATTTATACATATTAAATCATAAAATTAATTAATTCAACAATCATCAAAATTTCCACCATTTTTTAAATCATCAGATCCATGCATTTCCATGTTGAAAATTATCAATATTTTAAAAAAAACTCACATTTTTTCCATTAGATAATCTATTTATAAAAAATGAAAAATATATTCCAATTGGAATGCCTTACTATCAACTCATTTCATGAAACTATTATCATCTAAACCAATGATGATTAGGTGACACCTCTAACATAATTATCTAAAATATTTTATATACCAAAAAATAGTGATAAAATGATATTCAGAATAAATAGGTCAAAAATGTATTCTTATGATCTATATTTCATGTTTCTATAATATGACTCCTTACTTTATTCCTAAAATAATGACTAATAATATTTTTTTTGAAGGATTAAAAAAATCTAAAAATATTTCCTATTAAATGGATCAAATAATGGTGATACCATTTTTACCAAAAATATGGATAGGCTGGATGAAACTAATACCATTTGGTATTTATAATAATGAATAAAATGATACCATTAAAAATATATATATATATAGACCCTTCAATAATGATGCCATTTATAGCATATTTCCCCTCTCAATTTTAATGAGGATTGATAGGGGGCCTATTAGGCCCTATATGACTCCCCCATGAAACCAAGGGCATAAAATATATACCAAGGGAATCAATATAATTTGGTGGATGATTTGAACTTTGGAAGATAAAAATTATAGAAAAAAATAACCAAACCCATAATATATAATATGTTGGATTAAAAAACCAACACAAAACATAACCACACCAACATACAAAATCATAGTACAAGAGGAAACCAAAAGACATACTCAAGATGAAAAAATGGCCACAAAACTAAAATCTTCTATGTGACATCAGCTAGAGACAAACCATCTAGTTAAATTTTTAACATCACATTCCAAGACCACATGATCAAGATGCATCCCAAAATAATTGATATAGAATTCCATTACCTACATATTGATAAATTATGTATATAAATTCACAATACTACCCACGAATGGTGTTTTTCTATATTCAATATGTTTTATTGAAATTACTTCCCAACTCATTCCACTAGAATATAACTCATTATAAAATTTTATTAAATTATTTAATGTAATAAAAATATTCATATCAAATACATAACCTATTTTATATTTAAAGATAAAAAATCCAGTAACCCATTTCACAATTCATTAGGAATATTCATTACAAATACTGTCACATCCCGCCTTTACCAAAAGGAGGGAAGGGTCAGCAGATTGTCAGGACCTTCTTTCTTTAAGTTGAAGGAGAGATAATGACCCTTGAAACCCGCCTTCAATTGGTCCCGGAGTGGAGACCAGAAACAAGGGTATAAAATCACACACAAAATGGAAGGAATTACCCTTTTTCTTTTAATAGGATCGAATGATAAGATATTGAATTCCACAACAAAAAAACTGAATGTAAAATTAAATCCATGAACCATTCCCAATGCATGTTACAAAAGTAAAACCCACCATGTATAAGAAGAATACAAAGAAAAATACCAAAAGAAAGGGCAACAGAATCTGCAATGATCTGTCACAAGGTCTGAGCTAGTACGGTCCAGCACGATCCCCGATGTCCTCCTGGAAACCTGAAAGAAGTTTTATATACATAGTGTGAGCATACAAGTATACTCAGTAGGTAAAAACCAAAAACTCTCATGCACAAGTGGGGAGTCATACTAATTCCCTGTGAGAAAAGTGTAACCAAGCACCTAGGAAGGAAACTAACCACCCAAGCCTCACCATGGAACCCTCCCCAAATAACGCAAGTCATGTAATGTATAGTAATAGCACACCGATTTTTGGGTACCCCGCGCCACTTTCCCACAAGTTATTGAAGACATCATACGCATTGGACCAATCCCTCCATTCTCATCGATGTCCCACTGCCATACCCCACCCGCCCACACCTGGGCCACAACCACACATCCCGCCCTCAAACACCTGGGCCACAACCACTAACACGCCCGCAAACACCTGGGCCACAACTTTCACACGTAACCACACATGCAAACACCTGGGCTAGAACAACCACTGCCACGCCTAAAGACAGATGGGCTAGAAGAACTAATGCCACACCCGAAGACACCTGGGCCTCATCCTGAAGATACTTGGTTAATCATCTGCCCGTAAACACCTGGGCCCACCACCGCAACCACCCTTCTCGAAGAATCTTGGGCTAGTAATTGTCCCCAGGCCATCACAGCATACCCGAAGATACTTGGGATATCCGGGAAAGGGAGAGAAAAGGAGTTAATAACCATCAACTAATATAAGTATTGGGAAAACACCCTCCCCCATGAAACGGGGGTGTTTAGTACTAAGTACTCATATTGGGTGGGGTGCGAATACAAAACACAAAAACTACAATTATATGTATAGTTAACAAGCACTCACCCAATATATGTTTTTCTTCATCCAACATAAAGAACACTATCTTAACTATTCGTTCATAAGAGAAGAGTACAACACCCATGCCCAAGTCAAAACTCACACCAAACCAAATCCCCAGGTCCCATCTTTACTTTCATGTTCATTAATAATATTTAAATAAGTTTCTGCACTATTGGGCAACTAACATCATAAGCACAATCCAAGGGAAAAAGTTACATCCAACATCAATTTAAGCATTCACACCCGGTTCTATTGCAAAGTCACAACAACAAAGGGATAAGGGATATCCCTCGAAGTACTCGAACCAAAGAAACCCCCAATATACAACCCCATGTCCCCAAAATCCAAGAGCCAATGGTTTCTTAACAACAGAGGATCCCACCCCAATTCATGATATAATCAGAGTAATCATACAGACTCAATGTATAACAACAGGGGATCCCATCCCCACCCACATCGCCCCATAAATCTAAGCCCCCATCCAAGAAAACCATAAGGTCACCTGTACTCGGTCCGTGGAGGAAACAACCAAACCAATACTACCAACACAAGGCAGACACAATTGGTATTTTAAGATTTAAATGATTTAACACACTCCATGATTTCAATTCCATTGGGCTTAAACTGGGGTTATCATGGAAAAGGATTTGATCTTGGTGCTTCCAATTTATTGAGCTGAATATCTGTAATTAAACAATTTCTTTTAAAAAGAAAAAGGTTCACAACAGAAATACAAGACATTTAAACATCACAAGGGGTAAGGGTTTATTAGTGCACAAATAAAGACCACCAAAGACCCTGGTTTTCAGTAGTCGTAAGCCCGCACAATTTAGAAATCACTAATCATGAAAGAGGAGAAAAACAGAGCAGCATCATCGATCACACCCCTCCCCTTCATTCTTTATAATCCTTTATTATCTTAATTAAAGTTTCATTCATCCAATTATGTAGAAGCTGTAGCATACCCACCCTGCATGATACACAGAAAGGAGAGATGAAGGTGAAACCCCTACCTGACTGATCAAGGATCACGTTAATTCCTCAGGTGAGTAGCAGGAGCTCCACAGAGCACGATCAATGAAAACTTCGTAGGGTTACAACTCGTCGGGAGGAAGTGTACTCCGAGCGTAGGGTGATCGAGAAAAAGAAACATAGAGAGAATCATCTAGGTTATAAAGGCTGATATGGGCTGAGATACAGCACGCCCGGGATGGTTAAGATACAGAGAAAAAGACTTGAAACCGTGTAAGGAGTGGGATCGTGGGTTGACCACGCGGCTAGGACACCCACACGTCATTAATGGGTCCCCGCCTTTCACGGCGATATAAACCGACGTACACCTCATGGTTTTTCATTTAAGGGGGTACCTCACCGATCATTTAATTTAAACGGGAATTAATCACTTTAAAAGGGGGTCAAAACGTGGCTTAAAGCCAATTTGGGAAAAAGGAGGCGCCACTGGGAAAACACGTGGTCACCGGTAGGCTTGGTCTACTGGTAGGCCGAGCTACCGATAGGCCTGCTACCGGTCGACTGAGATACCGATAGACCGAGCTACCCATAGGCCGAGCTACCCGTAGGCCTCCTACCGGTAGACTGAGCTACCGGTAGGCCGACCTACCGGTAGGCCTACTACCGGTAGATCGAGCTATCGGCATACCGAGCTATTAGCAGGTCGAGCTACAGGCATGCCGAGCTACCGGTAGACCGAGCTACCGATAGACCGAGCTACCGGTAGGCCGAGCTACCGGTAGGCCTGCTACCGGTAGACTGAGCTACCGGTAGACGGACCTACCGGTAGACTGAGCTACCGGTAGGCCTGCTATCAGTAGACCGAGCTACCGATAGGCCAAGGCTATTGTTAGGAGCCTTCCGAGAAGCTGTGATTGCTACCCAGACTACCAAAAACACCAAAACATCAAATTTTTACCAATTAGTGGACCCCAAATCCCCGGTCCATTACCTTAGATACTTCTCAAACTATTCTCGTCCACGAGAATATAATAATAATCCAGATAGGAGAAAAGTGGGGTCCGAACAACCACCCTCTAAAGATACTTCTCAGGGGAAAACCCCTGAGTTGTTCCAAAGCTGGAACAGAACCCCTCCTACATCCAGGAACACTCGCCCAAATGTCATCAACCGCAAAGTTCCCATGAGCACAAGGATCACACTTTCCAATACATGAGTTAGGGAGTCTCCTCCTACATGTCAGGATATTATCCACTTTGGGAGGCACTAACTCACCCGAACGGGTTTAATCGCATCCACATTAATGTGTCCTGATTAGAAGTCAGGATTTCCCATCATCACACATTCATAAACACACACAGAGAACAGGGAATAGATCATCTAATAGCTATGCAAAACAAGAATTTCCTATATTAAAGAACAAGGTGCAATTTCTCAAGGATCAGAACAAAAACAAAAATCAAAACAACTCTGGGTACTGAACGTGTAACAGGGCCTCCCACTCCCATGTGCTCTCTTCCAAGACACCATGCCTCCACAACACATGAACCAAGAGGATAGTTCGTCTACGAGGCACTTTCTCCTTACGATCCTCGACCTTGATTGGTTGTTCTATGTAGGTTGCATCTTCTTCGACATCTAACTCTCCCCAATTGATGACGTTGGAGTCGTCATGTAGATATCGACGAAGCTGGGACACATGGAATACATCATGTATCCTCAGTAGAGGCGATGGTATCGCTAGCTGATAATCCACTTCGCTGACCCGCCACAACACTTCGAAGGGTCTGACGAACCTGGGAGAAAGCTTACTTCCCCTGCCGAACCTCCGTTGTCTATGCCGAGGGGAGTCCTTCAAGAACACGTAGTCCTCGACCTCGAACTCCAATGGTCTCCTCCTATCATCATCATATGACTTCTTCCAGTCCTGAGTCACCTTCATCCATTCTCGTATAAGCTGAACCTTCTCTGTCATGCTCTGCAACAACTTCGGGCCAAGAACACCTGCTTCTTCAACCTCAGTCTAGCACACGGGTGATCTACACAGCCTTCCATATAGGTCTTATAATGGATCCATTCCAAGGGTAGAGTGATGGATATTATTGTAGGCGAACTCTACCATAGGCAAGTGTTGTGCCCATGATCCCCCAAAATCCCAAATACATGCCCGCAGCATGTCCTCCAAGGTCTACATGGTGCGCTCTGTCTGCCCATCTGTCTGGGGGTGGAAAGCAGTACTAAGACGTAGCTGGGTGCCAAAAGCATGCTGCAATCCCTTGCAGACTCATGAGGTAAAATGTGCATCCCTGTCTGAGACTATGGAACTCGGAACTCCATGAAACATCACTACCTCGTCCACATAATTCCATGCTAGAGCGTCCACTGCACTCGACTCGTTAATCTCCAGAAAGTGATCCGACTTCCTCAAGAGGTCCACCACTACCCAGATGGAATCACACCCCCATTGAACCTTGGGTAGTCCCGTTACAAAATCCATCGAGATGTCATCCCACTTCCACTCGGGGACATCTAAAGGTTGCAACAACCCGCATGGAACATGGTGTTCAGTCTTTACCTGCTGACACACAATGCACTTGGATATAAACTCTACCACTACACGCTTTACTCCTGGCCACCAAAGTTATCTCCTCATACCTCGGTACATCTTGGAAACTCCAAGGCGTACCGCTAGGGGTGAGTTGTGTAAATCACTAAGAACCTTGCCTCGCATCGCCTCTGGAACAAACAACTTTCCTTGGAAAAGCTTCTGGTTCTGACCATCCTCCATCCACCCTTCCTCAGCATTTCCCTGGTCAACTCGGTCGTACATCACATCACACTCTAGGTCTCCCCACTGAGACTCCTCCTCTTGCCACAACAGAGAAGACTGCACTGTCATCTGATTCAGGAAAC
The DNA here is from genome assembly GCA_963277665.1 of Viscum album. Taxonomy (NCBI): domain Eukaryota; kingdom Viridiplantae; phylum Streptophyta; class Magnoliopsida; order Santalales; family Viscaceae; genus Viscum; species Viscum album. The sequence continues at coordinate 1,289,954,490 of OY728129.1, forward strand.
CTTATACCACTATCCATCCTTGCATCCAGGTGTAAGGTAGCCAACTCCTCCATTGCCTTCCAAGCATCTGCCGACTCTCGTACCGCATCCTTCTGCGACCTTTTGCTCAAAGAATCAGCCACTACATTCCCTTTTCCCAAAGTGTAGGATATCTCGAAGTCGTAGTCCTGGAGGTAATCCATCCACCTTTATTGTCGTATGTTAAGGTCCCACTAGGAGACGACATACCTCAAGATTTTGTGATCCGTGAAGACCAAAAAGCATTCTCCGATGAGGTAATGTTGCCATAACTTCAGTACGAAACCGACCGCTGCAAGTTCCAGATCGTGGGTGTCATAATTATGCTCATGAGGGCGTTTCTTCCTAGACCCATAAGAGATCACCCCTTGTTGTTGCATCAAAACACATCTGAGGCCTTGCCCTAAATCATCACAGAACACCTCATATGCTGCCCCTTCCTCTGGTAGTCTCAGCACTGGGGCACTAACCAATTTCTCCTTCAAATAGCTGAAGGCTACCTCGCACAGCTCACTCCACTCGAAAACCTAGTCCTTCTTGGTCATGGCTGTCAAAGGCACCACAACTCGAGAGAAGTTGGGCATGAACCTCCAGTAGTAACCTGCCAGCCTAAGGAAACTACGAACCTCTGCCACATTCTTGGGTGCTGCCCAAGAAATAAACGCCTCAACCTTTGATGGGTCCACCACTACCCCTTGCTCGGACACTACATTCCCATGTAATTGCACTTCTCGTGTACAGAACTTGCACTTTGACAACTTCCCATAGAGCTGGTGCTATCGGATGACCTCCAAAACTGTCCTCAGGTGCTCCGCGTGGTCCTCCTCTGATCTTGAATGGATCAGGATGTCGTCGATGAACACAACTATGAACCAATACAGGTACTCCAGGAAGACGGAGTTCATAAGACCCATGAACACAGCTGGGGCATTCGTCACACCGAAAGACATGAATACAAACTCAAAGTGCCCATATCTACACTTGAAGGCTGTCTTCGAGATGTCTCCCTCCTTTACCCTAAACTGGTTATACCCAGACCGTAGGTCAATCTTTGAGAACCATCCTACAACTTTCAACTGGTCAAAGAGATCGTCTATCCTTGGAAGAGGGTAGTTATTCTTGACCGTTACCTGATTCAGCCTCCTGTAGTCTGTGCACAACCTTAGACCACCTTTCGCCTTCTTCACAAACAACACAGGAGAAACCCATGATGACGCACTCAGTCGAACAAAACCCTTCTTCATCAGATCATTGATATGAATCCGCAACTCTTGTAGCTCCGAAGGTGCCATCCGGTAGGGAGCCATCGAAATCGGATGAGCACCAGAATACAAGTCTATCCCAAACTCGATATCACGTCGAGGGGGTAGAGTCGTCACCTCCTCAAGGAAGACATCCATAAAATCTCTGACGATCCCTGGTATATCCACCATCTCAGCATCCACTTACTCTACTGACAGCTTGGATAACAAGGAGAGGAGGGGTTCCTCTCGCCTGCTGCCCTTCTGGCCACTCCGCTCGCCGGCGAAAGTAACACGTCAGCCACCCAAGTCTAAGAACACAAACCTTCCTCGGAAGCAGTTGATGATGGAACACACAGAGAACAACTATTCTATGCCTAGGATGACATCATATTGTTGTATCTGTAGTAGTAGTAGATCCCTAACTGACTGATGTGTCCTTATCATTAGTGTGAAACCTCTACAAACATATAACAAGTCATTCTGACCTCCGACTGGTGTGCTCAGCACCAGGGGCACTAGAAGACTCTCTGCATCTAGACCCAGAGCACGGGCCAGACCGGGTGCAATGAAGGAGTGCGAAGCTCCGGTATAGAACATGGCGTAAGCAAGGGTACTGAACAAAATGATCGTACCTCGAACAAACTCTAGTCCTGCTAGAACTGTTGCCTCCGTGGAAGGAAACTGTCCACGCCCAGATCCACTGCCCCTCGGCTGTCGGCCACCTCCCCGACCATGCCCTGATTGAGGTCCCTAAGAAGCACCCTGAGGTCGGCCTCCCCCTGCAACGTCTTCCCTTGGAGGAACGGGAGCTCGATGCCCCTACTAATGCAACTGAAAGGGCCTAGCTGGAAGCTTCTACTAAGGCTGGTGCTGGGCCTGTTTGCCACTGCCGTACTGAACTCGTTCCGGGCACTGATTCCGGAGATGTCCATGGATCCTACAAACGAAGCACATCGGTCATGGGCCTGAAGGGAAAGTGCGAGTACCGGGGGCCGGAACTGGAACTACTGCGGCCTACTCCCTACTAGTCGAAACCTAGAGGGTCCTGATGCAGGAGGTCTGGTGCTGACGGCCTTTCCCATTGATGGGCCTAGCTAAATCCCCTCTCGTGACACACCACCAAGCGTGTGCATCCTCTCCACCACCTCTGCCTTCTTCTAGACCTCCAAGTATGTCGGCAAGGTGAAGGGGGTAACATCGTATTGGAGGGAAGGTCGGAGCACCTCCTCTAAACGTCTCGCCCAATAATACTCATTTGGAAAGAGGTCCGGAGCAAAGTAGATGAGATCCTTGAACTTGATACCCAGATCCCTTACTGTCATACTCCCCTGCTGGAGGGAGAGTAGCTCCTTCCTATTCTCTGCCTTCATCGTAGAAGAGAGGAATTCTACCCGGAACGCCTTCTCGAAATCAGCCCATACCACCCCAGCCTCTCTCCTCTCCCTCAGGTAGAGCATCCACCACTGACGCATTGCTCCCCACATCTGGCTGATGGCCAAGAGAACCCAATGTTAGGCGGAGAAAGAAGGAAGTGATGGCAAGAGGGGGGGTGAATTGCCTTTTTAAAAATGATTAACAATTTAAAATCAACGTGAAAGTGCAGTGGAAATAAAATAGGCAAGACACGCAATTGATAACGGAGTTCGGCCTAAAACCCGGCCTACGTCTCCACTCCCAACTCAACCGTTGAAAGATTTACTACCGCTTGCTTTTTAATGGTTTTAGCAAGAAACCCACTAGACTTTTCAGGTTAGTCTAGAACCTATTACAGCTTGCTTTTAGTCGTTATGCAAGAACCCACTTGCTTTCAATGGTTGAGCAAGAACCCACTAGCCTTCTTATAGGTGAAGGATAGCTCACCTATGTCTCAAGCCTTTTAAAATCAAAGGCTTGACTGACCTTTTCACACCTTGAAGGTGGTGTGAGAACCCAAAAGAATGGAGGAGAGAAAGAGTTGGGGGTTTGTAGGCACAAACCCAAAAAGATGCTCAAAATGATAAAACAATAAAAACCGTAATGAGGAAGTCTTGGGCGCCAATGGATTGATGGAGCTGATGAAGGGCGCTCCCAAGCTTCTTTGACGGTGCTCCTTGGATGTGGAATTGTGTTGGAGCAAGTGGGGTTCCCTTGGAAGAATCTGCCGGAGGTTAGCCAAATGATGTAAAATGTGTCTGTTGGCTTCCGTATGGCTTGGTTAAGTTTCCGGGGGTTCCTAGTCCTTTATTTATAGAGGGGGAACCCTCATATGGCCGTTAGAGGCCTTTGGAGCCGTTGGAAAGGCTTTCGGAGCCGTTGGAGGCCAAGTGGACAGGCTAGTCAAAAGCCCAACGGCTAGTTTGACTGGCTCCACCGGCTGACCGGTACAGGGCCACCGGTTGGCCGGTGCTTGCAAAATGGAGAGGCCTTCAGGCTCAGGCGCCACCGGCTGGCCGGTGAGGAGGCCACCGGTTGGCCGGTGCTGAGGCAGTAGCAACCACTGTGCTGGCTGGGTGCCACCGGCTGGCCGGTGCTGAGGCCACCGATTGGCCGGTGCTGAGGCAGTGGCTCAACCTTCTGTCTGGTGCCACGGCTGGCTGCCGTGATGAAGCCACCGGTTGACCGGTGGACTGAATTTCAGTCCATTTCTTCTTTCATCCTTCTTGCCCCAATTCCTTGGCAATCTGAAATCATGCCTATTATCGAAAAACACTTAAACAATATTAGTAAAATAAGAGGTTGATTATGATCATGAAAATTAAACCACGAGGGGGTACGAGAGGTACAAAAATCTCCCCCTATTTTGATGATCACAATCACCAAAACAAACAATGTAGAAAGTGAAAAGAAAGGCATGCTTTAAAATATTTTTCCCCAATCAACCAAGAATTTCTCCCCTTTGTGATTATCAAAATAGCACGGGGCATAAAACTTGATTGAGGAAAAAAAAGATTTTAAACCAATTGAAATTTTTGAAATTTGAATTGAAAGTTTTGAATCAAAAATTTGAAATGAAGTTTTTGAATGAAAAATTGAATAACAGTTTGAATTGAAATTTTTGAAAAGAAAATTGAATAACACTTTGAATTGAATATTTTGAAATGAAAATTTTGATACCAAGTGTTGAAATTGAATGTTTGAATCGAAAATTTTGAATTTGAAATCAAAAGGGCTTAAACGATCCTAACTCCCCCTAAATAAAAACGACAAATCACCGGGGAGAGGATTATCAAACCGAGACAAATTTTGGCCCGGAGAGACTCGCTAGAATGGATTTTTCAATCCATACTTGTCTAGTGGTGGGTCTTCTCCTATAAAAGTCATCATTAAATAAAATGGGTTTGGGCCTTCCATACCGGTCATTTTTGCAATTGCACTCATAAATTAAGTGCCCGGGTTTTTTTGCAATAATTACAAAATTTATTTTGAGAGCTCCCCCTTACAAAAATAGTAGGTGCATGGGAAGAGGAAGCTTGCTTGGAATAGCCAAGCCCTTGGGTGGTTCTAGAAACATGTTGGGAACCTAGGAGTTTGGTCAAATTTTGTTCCCCTTGGGTGAACTTGGCAAGAGATTCCCTTAAATCTTTGATAGTTGATTCCATGGAATCAATATCGGGAAGATTTTGGATTTTGAGGGATAGCTCTTCCTTCTCTTTGAGAAGTTGTTCTTTTTCGGAAGAGAGTTTTTTGAAATTCTTTTTTAAAGCAACGAATTTGGAAGAAAGTTCGTGAAAACCTTCCTCCAATTGATCTCGCGCATGTTGGAGATCCTCATAAGACATATGATTAAAAGAATTTGACGAACTAGAGGAAGAGGAGTCGGAAGATGTTACCTCATTACATGCCATTAGGCATTTATTACCGTTGTCGCTTGAGGAGGATGAGGAGGAGGATGTGGAGCTATCACTCCAAGTGGCCTTGAATGACTTCTTCTTCTCCTTTTGCTTTGCCTTTTTCTTGTTGATTGGACAATCGGGCTTGTAGTCGCCTTTAGTACCTTCATGGGTTACTTCTAAAAGATTCCAGATATCATGAGAAGATGAGCAAGTAGAAATACGATAAAATTCATTACGGTCTAGCCCACAATGGAGAGCATTCATGGCTTTGCCATCAAGCTCAAAATTTGCAATGTCTTCGGGGGTCCATTTGGACTCATCGGGAGAGGAAAGAGAATAACCATGCATGACAATTTTAAAAATAGGATAACCAATGCTTTTAAGAAAAGTGTTCATGCGGGTTTTCCAATAAGTGTAGTCGGTCCCATCAAAAAATGGAGCACGACCCAAAGAATAGCCTTCGGGGGAGAAAGAGGTTGAGGCCATCACAATGGATCTTAAATTTGAAACCGGTGAAGGTATTACTCAAAATAACCCTCTGATACCAATTGTTAGGCGGAGAAAGAAGGAAGTGATGGCAAGAGGGAGGGGGGGGGGGGTGAATTGCCTTTTTAAAAATGATTAACAATTTAAAATCAAAGTGAAAGTGCAGCGGAAATAAAATAGGCAAGACACGCAATTGATAACGGAGTTCGACCTAAAACCCGGCCTACGTCTCCACTCCCAACTCAACCGTTGAGAGATTTACTACCGCTTTCTTTTTAATGGTTTTAGCAAGAAACCCACTAGACTTTTCAGGTTAGTCTAGAACCTATTACAGCTTGCTTTTAGTGGTAATGCAAGAACCCACTTGCTTTCAATGGTTGAGCAAGAACCCACTAGCCTTCTTACAGGTGAAGGCTAGCTCACCTATGTCTCAAGCCTTTTAAAAGGGAAGGCTTGACTAACCTCTTCACACCTTGAAGGTGGTGTGAGAACCCAAAAGAATGGAGGAGAGAAAGAGTTGGGGGTTTGTAGGCACAAACCCAAAAAGATGCTCAAAATGATAAAACAATAAAAACCGTAATGAGGTAGTCTTGGGCGCCAATGGATTGATGGAGCTGATGAAGGGCGCTCCCAAGCTTCTTTGACGGTGCTCCTTGGATGTGGAAGTGTGTTGGAGCAAGTGGGGTTCCCTTGGAAGAATCCGCCGGAGGTTAGCCAAATGATGTAAAATGTGTCCGTTGGCTTCCGTATGGCTTGGTTAAGTTTCCGGGGGTTCCTAGTCATTTATTTATAGAGGGGGAACCCTCATATGGCCGTTAGAGGCCTTTGGAGCCGTTGGAAAGGCTTTCGGAGCCGTTGGAGGCCAAGTGGACAGGCTTGTCAAAAGCCCAACGGCTAGTTTGACTGGCTCCACCGGCTGACCGGTACAGGGCCACCGGTTGGCCGGTGCTTGCAAAATGGAGAGGCCTTCGGGCTCAGGCACCACCAGCTGGCCGGTGAGGAGGCCACCGGTTGGCCGGTGCTGAGGCAGTAGCAACCACTGTGATGGCTGGGTGCCACCGGCTGGCCGGTGCTGAGGCCACCGGTTGGCCGGTGCTGAGGCAGTGGCTCAGCCTTCTGTCTGGGTGCCACCGGCTGGCCGCTGGTGTGACACCGGTTGGCCGGTGGTCTGGACAGAAGGATTCCTTCTGTCCAGGCTCCAGCGGATGGCCGGTGGTGAAGCCACCGGTTGGCCGGTGGACTGAATTTCAGTCCATTTCTGCTTTCAGCCTTCTTTCCCCAATTCCTTGGCAATCTGAAATCATGCCTATTATCCAAAAACACTTAAAACAATATTAGTAAAATAAGAGGGTGATTGTGATCATGAAAATTAAACCACGAGGGGTACGAGAGGTACAACACCCAATACTCGGTCAAAGCCTGGATCAATCCGATGGCTATCACCAGCTCCCCTAGCCAGCCCTCCATCTTCATATCAGAGGTTCTTCCCTCTTATTTCTTGAGAATCTATCGCTGGAAGGCTCAAAGCTTATTCTGCTACTGGTCATCTTCCTCCTCTCGATCTGCCCTCTACTGATCGGCCAAGTCAACCAAGTCAACCTAGTGGGCCTCGATCGCCCATACAACTCGTGGTAGTCTCTCGGGTGCAATAGGTGCAAGGTAAACAAGGAATGCTTAATCCCATGTAGTGAAGAATATTGATCTTAAATCATATTAAACTTTTAATTTATTTCAAATTCCCCAAAACACCCCAAAAACACGAGAACACAATTCCTTATGATGCATGTACCTTTCCTAGTGTCTCTACCCGACAATCAGCGTAGCCTCACTTGGTCGTTCTGTAGGTCCAGAGTCCTTGCATCGGATCACGGGGGGGCCCTAAAATCCTGTGTCCTAGCCGATCTTCCCTGACCTAATTCACAAACCAATGTCACCCAACACTATTTCCCTACCATCCCAAGAAATCCTCACTATGCCTAACTCCAGACTCTATCCTATCTCTCAACCTCCTTTGATACCATTCTGTCATGACCCGCCTTCACCAAAAGGAGGGAAGGGTCAGCAGATTTCCAGGACCTTCCTTCTTTAAGTTTAAGGAGAGATAATGACCCCCCGAAACCCGCCTTCAATAGGTCCTGCAGTGGAAACCAACACCAAGGGTATAAAATCACACACTAAATGGAAGGAATTATCCTTTTTCTTTTAATAGGATTGGGAGATAAGATAGTGAATCCCACAACACGAAATATGAAAGTAAAAGTAAATCCAAGAACCATTCCCAAGGCACATTACTAATGTAAAATCCACAATGTATAAAGAGACTACAAAGAAAAATACCAAAATAAAGGACAACAAAAACTGCAGTGATCTGTCACAATGTCTGAGCTAGTACAGTCCATCACGATCCCCAAAGTCTTCCTAGAAACCTGAAAGCAGTTTTATATACGTAGGGTGAGCATACAAGTATACTCAGTAGGGAAAAACTAAAGAATCCCATGAACACGTGGGGAGGCATATTAATTCTATGTGAGAAAAGAGATAACCATGCACCTAGAAAGAAAACTAACCACCAAAGACTAACAAAGGTAGACTCCCCAAATAACTCAATTCAAGTAATGTATAGTAATAGCACATCGATGTTTGGGAACCCCGCACCACTTTTCCACTGGTTATTGAAGACATCCTATGCATCAAACCAATCCCGCCATTCTCATCGCAGTCCCACTACCATACCCCGCCCGCACACACCTGGGCCACAACCACACATCCCACCCGCATACACCTAGGCCACAACCACTAACCTACCTGTAGACACCTGGGCCACAACTGTCACACGTAACCACGCCTGCAAAAACCTACACCAGAACAACCACTGCCGAACCTGAAGACACCTGGGCTAGAAGAACTACTGCCACACCCGAAGACTCCTAGGCCTCATCTCAAAAATACTTAGGAAACCACCTTCCTGTAAACACCTGGGCCAACCACCGCAACCACCCCGTCCAAAGATTCTTGAGCTAATAATGTACCTCAGGCCATCATAGACTGCCCAAACATACTTGGGATATGCGGGAAAGGGAGAAGAAAGGAGTTAAAAACCATCCACTAATAGAAGTGTTGGGAAAAACACCCTCCCCCATGAAATGGGGGTGTTCGGCACTAAGTGCTCAACTTGGATGGGGTGCGAATAAGAAATAAAAAAACTACGAGAATATATATAGGTAACAATCACTCACCCAATCTAGGTTTTCTTCATCTAGCCTAAAGAACACTATCCTGACTATTCATTCATAAGAGAAGAGAACAACACCCATGCCCAAGTCACAACTCACACCAAACCAAATCCCCATGTCCCATCCTTCCTTTCATGTTTAGTAATAATGTGTAAATAAGTTTCTGCACTACAAGGAAACTAACATCATAAGCACAAACCAATGGAAAAAGTTACATCCAACAACATTTTAAGCATTCACACCCAGTTCTATTGCAATGTCACAACAACAAAGGGATAATGGAGATCCCTCGAAGTACTGGAACCAATGAAAACCCCAAGATTCATCCCCATGTCCCAAAAATCTAGGATCCAATGGTTTCTCAACATCATAGGATCCCACCCCAATTCATGATATAAGAAGAGTAATCATACAACCTCAAAGTATAACAACAGGGGATCCCATCCCCACCCGCATCGCCCCATCAATCTTAGCCCCCATTCAATAAATCTATATGGTCACTCGTACTCGTCCCGTGGAGTAAATAACCAAACCAATACTAACAACACAAGTCAGAATCAATAGGTATTTTCAGATTTAAAATATTTAACACACTCCATGATTTCAATTCCTTTGGGCTTAAATCGGGGTTATCATGTAAAAAGACTTGATCCTGGTGCTTCCAATTTATTTAGCTGAATATCCATAATTAACCAATTTCCTTTACACAGAAAAAGGTTCACAACTAAAATACAGGACATTTAAACATCACAAGGGGTAAGGGTTTATTAGTGCACAAAGAAAGACCACCAACATCCATGATTTTTAGTAGGCATAATCCCACACAATTCAGAAATCATTAATCATGAAAGAGGAGAAAAACAGAGCAGCGTCGTCGATCACACCCCTCCCCTTCATTCTTTAGAATCTGTTTATTATCTTCATTAAAGTTGGGTTCATCCAATTCTTCAGAAGTAATAGCGTACCCACACCACAAGATACACAGAAAATAGAGAAGAAGTTGAAACCCCTATCTGACTGATCAAGTATCGACGTTAAGTCCTAAGGTGAGTAGAAGGAGCTCCACATAACACAATCAATGGAAACTTCAAGGGGTTACAACTCGTTCGAAGGAATGGTACTCCGAGAGCAGGGTGATCGAGAAAAAGAAACATATAGACGAGCATCTGGGTTATAAAGGCTGATAAGGGCTGAGATACAGCATGCTCGGGATAGTTAAGATACAAAGAAAAAGACTCAAAACCACGTAAGGAGCGGGATCGTGGGTTGACCACATGGCTGGGACACCCACACGTCATTAATGGGTCCCCACCTTTCGGGGAGGTTTAAACCGACGTACACCTCATGGTTTTTCATTTAAGGTGGTACCTCACCAATTATTTAATTTAAACAGGCATTGATCGCTTTAAAAGGGGGTCAAAATGCGGCTTAAAAGCCAATTTGCGCAAAAAGAGGGGCCATTGGGGAAACCCGTGGTCATCGGTAGGCTAGTTCTACCAGTAGGTCGAGCTACCAGTAGGCCTTCTACCGATAGACCTAGCTACCGGTATACTGAGCTAACGGTAGGCCGAGCAGCCGGTAAGCCTCCTCCTGGTAGACCAAGCTACCGGTTCACAGAGCTACCGGTAGGCCGACCTACCGGTAGGCCTTCTACCGGTAGGCCGATCTACCGGTAGGCCTTCTACCCATAGACCGAGCTACCAGTAGATAGAGCTACCGGTAGGCCGAGCTATCGATAGACCAAGCTACTGGTAGACCAAGCTACTAGTAGGCCGAGCTATCGGTAGGCCTAGCTATTGGTAGGCCTGCTACGGGTAGAACGAGCTACTAATAGACCGAGATACCGGTAGGCCGAGCTACCGGTATTCCTGCTACCGGTATACCGAGCTACCGGTATGCCAAGGCTACTGTTAGGAGCCTTCCGAGAAGCTATGATAGCTACCCAGACTACCCCGTACACCTAAACATCACATTTTCACCAAGTAATGGACCCCAAAACCTCGGTCCATTACAAATACAAACACAAAAACCATTAAAATCACTCAACATTCGTGTCACAATTAATGATATTGCTTAACATCCATACTTCATCCCATTGATGGTGTTACTTCATGACAATTACTTATCCCATTCAACCCATCCCTTTTGTTTATTCCATTATCATGAAATTTTATTTCAATCAAAAATTCATTTCTTCCATAAATATTATAAAAATAGATTATATGTCTCAAAGTAAAAAAAATAATTTAAAAAAATAATGTTTATTATGTAAAAAGTGGGGTTTTCCAAATTCTAATAAACATTTGAAAATTTTCTATCTAATAACAAAATTATATTTCCTTCATGAGTAATTTATGCATTACAAAATAATTTCAAGAAAATGATATAATTTAAAACGTGACATCATGTTATAAATTAATTGGAGTCAATAGGGTCTCCACATACATATAAAACATTGATTAAATTAATAACACAAAAAAACATCATGAGCTAAGCACACCCATTATTCACTTCACTGGAACCAAGAAGATACAATTGTAAACCCATTTAATAAACATTGATCTATCTATAACAGACTACATTTGTGACTCTAAGGGATTCAATAATCATGTATTTAATAAAAATGAACATGAACATGAACTTATCAATGAATCCTGGACTCCAATGTGCTTTAATATTCTTAAAGATCATTTCATTATTGAAGTGTATTATCTCTCCTTCCTTGGTAGAAAAAAGGAATTCATATTGATGGTTTCTTTGAAAAAAAATGAGGAATTTAGTGGATAATTAATATTTCACTAAATATTTAACAATTTCTAATTAGAAAAATTGTGTTTAGGCCACATGGTTTTGAAAACCATGAAAAATCAATTTAATGTTGTTGTATTAAGTCCATAACATTCATGGTTTACTCGTACACTTTGACAAACTCTATTACATTCTTGAATTTCACTGTCTTCCAAGATGAATAGGTTGTTTAGGGATTCTACATGGTTAATCCAAGATGTTCACCAACTATTTACCTTCCCAATATGGATTTAATTCTATTTCACTATTTCTTGTAGATTCTAAAGGGTTTCAAACCACCATGAACTAATCAGGAACCTCTAGTAATGCCTCCAAAAAGTTCCAACACCCCTTGGAATCATCCCAAACAAAATAAGAACATTATATAGACTAAAAATAGATGTATATAGGGTTATTTAACATAAATTAACTATAATAATACTTTTATCCTTAAGTAAATTTAATTTCATTTTATTATCCCATGTGTATAGTCTTCATTCTTACTGAATCGCTCTTTGATTATATCCCTATAATATTCATTCTAAGGTAATAATATTTCGTATGAATATTTATTTAAATATGATTATAATGATACATGTTTATAATAAATTGTTTATATACAAGTGACTTCTAAATAATGATCTACTCTCATTTTCACTTATTTAATCTTTTCCATAGTCAATTTAAATACTCATCCTGAAACTAAAATCATGCATTGATTTTTTATCATTATGACTAACAATGAAATATAATATCAATTAATTGAATCAATATAAATTATTTATATAAAATTTTAAATAAATTAAACATACTCAAAAATAGTTGATTAAACTATTTACGGATCCTATGGTTAATTTGAATATGTGGGTAAATAAGGTAATTGTTTACGCCCCAATCACCCATCATTATGAAATTATTTGTTATTATAAACCAATTTTCATTTTTATGGTGTAACTAATACCCCGAATAACTTATAATGTCATTTTTTTAAATTTAATCACCACTTCAATTCAATATCTTAAAATTTGTGTAATAAAATTCATTTTATCTCAATGACGTAATGATTTTTCATTAATAATATTGAGTTGTAATCTATAAATCTTCTCATTGAGAACCACCTTTCATTTGATTAGAAATTCAACATTTTTATCACCAGAGATCAAGTCTGAATACAATAACCCACATTAACGATTTATCTTACATTATGAAAATAAAACTATAACAAGAATAATTTCAATTCTTATTAATGATGGTTGCTCCTTGTTATCTATGATTTATTTCTAACATATTATCTCTTTATTTTAATTTGGATAAAACATTTTGATTCATATTATACCTTAATATTATAATTATTCAGTTTTAAAATAATTTTATTTTTTACTATTTTAATTTTTTTTAAATAAGGATATTCCAAAATTCCTCAAAATGGTTATCATTCATAAAAATAATAATGTTTTAATTTCAAAGTATTGTTCTTTTCATAACAATTATGTATTCTTATCATTATGTAATTGAATATTATTTTTCAAATGAAAATATTTCAAAGTGTATTCTCTTCATCATTTTGAAACCATTATGTACTTCTCAAGTAAAAAGCATATGTTGTTTCTTTTAAAAAATGTAATGATTTATTTTCAAATGATTTTGAGTAATTATTTCAAAAAACATTGAATTCACTATGCCTATTCCATATTCATTTATTTAATGTATGAATGAATTCTTTACTAACTATTTTATGATTTCACTTCATTTATATAGATATTTTTTTAATGAACCACCTTATAAATTTTCATATGAAATAATATTTTAGGGGAGTGTGTTGTTTTTATCAACCATTTACTTTCATGACATCAATTATTATGATTATATCTGGATATATTTGAAACCCAAATTTCCTTCCATGTGTTCACTATGAATTGATTAATGTTTGTTTCATTTTTCAAACATATGTATGAATAATGAATATTTAGGGCCTATAATACCCTCCAAAGCATTGATTATGGTTTTATATATCATGTGATAACTATGAAAATCTTGTTAGGAATGATTTAAAAAATATGGGACTTGCGTAATGGATATTATCTCTACTGTAGAAATTTTGTTTGGAATTGTTTATCCACTATAAGAAATAAGGAAATGATTCCCTCTCTACTATTAGAATAATTTGTTGATGCTAGATACACTCTGAGAATCATATTGTAATTCCAAATACAATATAGGTTTTAGGCAGTTATATCATTTCCACTATTTAAATCTTGTACTGATTCCTTACTCACTATGTTATCGGAATTATGTGGCGAAGCCCACTCAAATAAGTAATTTTTTATTATGAACATGTTTTTACAACAAATGTTTCATACAATTAACATTATATCAAATATATTACTATATTATATGATTCTAAATGTTATAAATATATTCATGTCTTGTATGAATTGATTTCATAAATTTTATTCATTCTGTTATATTCTGTGAATCCAATTATTTATGACCAATATTGGACCAACCATTTCTCTGAAATAATCTATATTGTTAAATTAGGTTTTTTTTTCTTTTGATTCCATGAACTTTTATATTATATTTATCCAATAAAAATGAATCCCATTAATTTTTTTATATAAAATTTATTACATGTTTTTAATTTTTCAATATATACCATTCAATCTCACCCTATTCTTATGATTCCATTTTCATGTTATTAAGATAAACATAAAAAAAGATTTCATGACGTGGTTTTATAAGAGGATGATTACATGGAAATAACAATAAGTGTTGAAAATTGATTTTTTTTAATTTAGCTATAATCTAAGATACAAAACCATCTGGTCATCAAGATGTGAAATAGTTTTTAAGATAAATTATCTAAAACAATAAATCAATGCGTTAATTATATATGTTTAACATGGGTCACTATTTTTGGTTCCAAAGGGATTGTATAGTTTTTATTGATATTATTTTAATTTTATTTTATATTGTTGTGAAATAACATTAGTGAACACCCTATTGATGAGAAAATTGATTAGATGAAATCCTAAAATATATTTAATGTTTGAATATGTGTTTTTTCAAAAAAGAATATCAATGTACGGATAATAGCTTCTGGATGTGTCTATGAAACATATTAACCCAAGGGTAATGACCCCAAAAACAATGGATTTTAATTAAATTGATCATCACCGTGATTCATGATTAATTTGCCCAAGACTACACTCCTGGATGGACAGTCAGTAGTGATATTTTTAGGTTGATCATATTCTCCTTACACATGATTGTGAAGGATTTATTTCTTACTTACATTAATGGATTTGGTTGATAAGTATATGCTAACCCAATCTTTGTAACCCTGGTTATACTATGCTTGATTACTATTGAAGTAATGGAGTTATAGTATAACATAGTGATTTATATGATTAAAATGATTTATGATTGAGTCCATATATTGTTTTCAACCATGATAATAACATACGATGATAAATGATTATTAATCTTGTTAAAAATTATTTTCATTATAAATGGTTATTGTTTTTTAAAATGAAGTTAATAATGCACATGATGTAAAACATTGTAATTAAAATAATACAGAACCAAAATTTATAAAATATTCAGTAAAAATTATTATTATTACACTCAAAATATAGTGGCCTATTTTTTATAGTATAATGTATTTACTAAATAATTCTGTATTGTATTACACTATATAATATTAAACACATAAAAAAATATAATGAAAAAAACAAATTACCACATTAATTAATATAACTACAGTATTCATCTATGAATCCAATCGATAATCAAACATTACATTTGGAAGAAAATAAAATAGTAAAGATAAAATTATAAAACATGGATCACCCCATTTTTCTAGGATCATTATCCCCAGGTGAACACAAGATAAATGTACACAAATTATTAAATCATTCAACATATTATAAAATTAAAATATAAAACATTGGGATGAATTATACTGAATTTTTAGGGAATGAACTATGTGGTATGTATATGATCTAATGTGACTATTGGAATAGAAAGGGGACCCTATGAATAGTAACCTGACTTTTAGGAATTGTAAGACGACTGATGGGACCATTAACACGATCATTGGAAAAAGATATTTTACCCCAATATAATATATAATGACATAAATAATATTTATCATGTTATATATATATAAATATACTTTATAATTCCCAAAAAAATTAATATCATTAATAAAAAACCCAATGAAAATATAAACAAATATTTAATAAATGATATTTTAAAGTATTTCATATGAATAATAATTTTTATATTAAAAATTAACATCACAAATTATAGAAATATTTTTGATTAAATGAATATTATTTTTGAAATTAGAAAATCAAAATCGACCAAGGTGTGTTTTTGGTAATCTTCTAAAATACATCATTTTTCAGGAGAATAATAAAAATATAGTTTTTCACAAAATTGGTATGTCGTAAATTTAAATAATTATGAGGTAATAATGACCTTATAATTTATATAACATGACATTGGGCCATGAAATTTTAATTACATAAATAGTTCCTTAAAATAATATAAAATTATATTCAAAATAAAAAAATAATTTTCTAAAACCTAAAATCATTAGTGATCGCTTAAAATAAGAATTATTATTTCATTCCATATTCATCATTAAAAAAAATTGAATTAAAATTATAAATAGTGTTATTCCCAGAAAAAAATATTATAGTTATATATGATTTATATTTTAAACAATTCTCTATCACATGTTTTACCTTTAATATATTATTTTATTTAATATTTTAATCTAACAATTCCCCTTTCCTAGTGAATATAAATAACCATGCTCTCTCCACTTGGATTACCATTAGTCCCCCACCTAAGAAATAATATCCAATACCAAAATAATTCCTCTCGAGACACTTATAATTCATAGGGATGTTCTCAGGTAATAAAACTCCAAAATTGAAGGTTGGTTAAGTATTCTACAAGAGAAGTTAGAATGAGGAATAATTAACCTTAAATTAACTCTTATCCATTTTTTATCCTTCTATTTTTCTGCATACATTGAAAAATATGTCCTACAAGATTAATTTGGTAGTAATTTAAAATTATAATAATTATTTTATCCTACTCTTTGTATCATATTTACTATATATATAAATTAAAAAAAGTATCTTCACCGCTCTTTCCATAATTTCATGTCAATGGTCAGTTAACCACATACTGAGATATTTCCAAGTAAATTATTATAAACACCTTCATGGATAAACAATAATAATTACACATAATACCTAAATATTCAATATTAGGTATTCTAATCATTATACTTAATTATTCTTATCTATAAATTACTTTGAATGAAAATAATGAAATCGATACACACTAAGAAAATTTAATGAAAACATGATATAAAAAATATTATATTTCAGAAATATTGTAATAAAATAGAATCCCATAATTATAATGGATTATTAGTTAATAAATATACAATATCTATTTCTAGATCTATGTTTTAATAATAATTTTATTATTATTTAGGAGGTGGAAATGGGAAAAAATAAAGTAGGATTTATGGTAAGTATATTGTAAAACCGAATTCCATTCTTTGGGATAGCCACTATTCTATAGTATTTATGTTCATATTATTTCATTAGAAAGACTATAACTTTTGGTTTTAGTTATATAAGTGTTTCTAATATGTAAAAACCTTCCACAAAAATAACTTTTTCATCATCACATGTGTTTCTAAAAATTTAATTTTTACTCCAATTGAAATGCTTCATGTCCACTCTAAAATAATGATGTTCTATTTCCATGAAATTCTTACCGTATTCATTTGGGGACCAAAAGTTTTTTAAACTAAATTATGATTTAATAAATCCTTATGAAATCCATTCACTTCATTAGGTTTATTTCATAACTGTTATTGTGGTATGTTATATGTAGCATGCATGATTATGAGCATTATTTATGTGATGGGGATAGGGTTTTATATTTTATATCATTCCAATAATTTTTTTTAATATTGTGAGTCTAATGATATTATTTGTAATATTTAAGAAAGTGATTCCATTTTTCTCATAATGATTATGATTTCATTTATGCACACATTTTATACACAATCACGATGATAGCTTTACTCACATTTATGTGTGGAATTTTACCACTAAGACATGATATTTCCTTATAATAATATTACACCATCCATGCCTTTATCAAATGTATACATTAGGATAATGATTATTATTATATTATTATAATATGATTATCCTCACCTTTTTACATTTGATTCAGTTCATTAATTTATCCCATGGTGTACCTCCAAAAACTAGTAATTTATCTCATTCATTCGTTGAGGTATATCATTGGTTGATTAATTAAAATAAGTTTACTATAAAGGACAATAAGAGTATATAGAATAATTAATTAAACAATGGTTTATTTTTATTATGTAAAGATGATGTTTGAGTCAAATTTATGAATGATACTAATGCATTAGATACTGTATTGTATCTTTATTATTTTTTTCTAAACCATTATGTAATATTTATGAAATGATAAATTAACTTATATATAGTTATTATAAGTGTGTGGTTTTGTTACTTTATGAATTGGGATTTTTAGAAGTTAAGGGAATATCATATCGATAATTCCATGTATATATAAACATAATATTTTTTATTAATGTATTATAGTGTGTGTTTTATAAGAAATGAAATACATATCAATATTTTAAATGTGAATATGGATTTTTCATTGATATACCCTAGGGTAACATCTTTTAAAACACCATATTGCGGTAGACTCAATCTGTAGTTGGAGCATGAAAATGGCCCTTTCTACAGATCTGGTTTGAAACCCATGGGGGTTATTCCGATGTTAATCATTGACTCTCTTACAAATAATGATAATGATATATATATAATTTAATTATTCATTTTTACGCTCATAAAAAATTTTTAATGAACATTTTCCTAGAAGTATAATTTATCATAAATTATAATTCATAGGAACATATAAGATATATAATTATATTTTACTTTGGAAAATAATAAATTTTATATTTTTACATTATTTCGTTATGTTCAACCATTTTCATTTTATGAAATTAGTGAGAACTGCATGAAACTCGGATAATAACTTATTTGAGGGAAGATGAAATGACTACCCGAATGAAACATCAAATTAAATGTAAGGTAGATATGAAAACATTATATAAAAGATTACCCATAAATCTCCTGATACTAAGAAAAATGAATCAATTTATAACATCCACCTTAACCTAGGAACATTTAACTACATATTGAATCTGTTATATGGAAATGACCCCCCAACATTTAATGGAACATCTGATCTACTAATAATGGAAAAGTGGGTAATGTAAAGACATAATATCTTTTCTGAAATACATTTTTTCGTAGAAGTTAAATGTTACACTACTTATCTATAATTTAGATGGATAAGATAATAATTGGCTGGAATTGATGAATAATTATAAGTTGAAGAATTAAAAGGGATAATTTGAGTGGATTGATATTAATATTTTACTCCTAAAAATATATTTCTCTTGAAATATTCATTCAATGATGGGTAAAGTGTTTATATACCCTTAGAAAATGAATGTGGTATATAAAACTTTTTTAAGGATTATTTTACAAGGATTTTATCATATTCCCCATGTGTAAGTATAAAAAACAACAATAAAATATATCGATTATTCAGTGTTCTGAGACCACACATCATAAAGGCTCCAACTATTTGATACATTGGGAATTATAAATAAGATATTACATGTGTTCTCAAAGTAGATATGGTGTTTTGATAATATTCTAATTGATATTTAGATAAGAAATGAAAGATAGAGTTTTGAGCTAGAGGATATAGTTAAAATATTTAATAAATTATCAACCACTAACAAGTCAAAAATATTTGATGAATCGTGATGAGAACTACCTAAATGGGATTGTTAAATTATTAAAGTTACAATGAGATCATGAATGTAGATGATACATAATGAAACCAGCCTATAGGATGGATAATTTTAATGCACCACCAATTTTTCTATGATTCAACATTTAAGAGGTGGGTCACAATTGAATCCCATGAACTAAACCATTTATCAATGATGGTAATCAGCTTTAGCAAAAACTATAGACTTATGGGAAGAGGAAAGATTATTCCATCACTACTACTACGGTGGAGCATAAAAATTTTGTCATAAAAGTGACACATCAGATTCACAAATGAGTGGAAAGTGTTTTAATAGTTACTAGTTTTAACAATTCCATTATGTAAATCTTGTTTTCTATAACTTTTGGATCAATACCATGATTCCTTGAAGTATTGGTATCCATAAAAATCACTAGTGTTAAAATCAATGAAACAAATGCGTTGAACTCTAATTATGATAAAATATGTGGAAATATTATTCTAGAGAATATCACTATCCTTAAGAATAATTTTTTACTATACTCGGCACTTATTGTCTATTTTTATATTGAGAAAACATCAACTCAAAGAAAAAGGAAATAAATTTCAATATTAAGAACTATCCCATGATTCATATAAAATACAAGGAAGTTTAGGAATATCCATTATAAAATACCTCAATGGTATTACATTTGATAACTGATGAATATACATACATTTACGAAGTTATTTAGTTGAATAAAAATACTAAATTTTATGAAATTACCATTTTGAGGGAATACAGAATTATAATTACTAATGAGTTACCTGATCTTCCCCTATATAATGTGGTAGTTTTCTTAATATGACTTATACATAGTGCCACTCATATATCCAAATTACCCAATAGTATTTCCCTATTCAAACGAGTTGAGATAAAGTAGTAGATCTAATATAATTTGGGAAAAGTGTTTATACTCCCTAGTGAAAAACCTTTTCGTGGACCAATTCTATGTTTCCATAAGGAGGATGGATTAATGGGGTTGTGTATAGATTATTGGGAGCTTAACAAGATCACTAAAAATAATAGCTATCCTATTCCAAGGATTGATTACTAGTTTGATGAACATTTAGAATAATAGTTATTCTCAATGTTAGATCATCATTTGGGATACAATAAAATGGAGGGAAATAATGATGATAAACAGAAGACCAAATTCTATAAAAGGTATACAAATATGAGTTCAATGTGACACCCATAGGTCTTACTAATTCCCCTGAAATATTAATGGATCTTGGTAGTATAGACTTTAGATAAAATAAAATAAGGCTTTATTGATGTAATTTTCATCAACTCCCAGAGTGCGGATGAACATGAATATAATCTCAGAATTGTGTTTGAGTCATTATTTATGGAGAAAATATAATCTATGTTTGGAAAGTGTAAATTTTTATGCATTGAGTAACATTTTTGGGGAACATGATTGAATGTGAGATAATTTATGTGGACCCATAAAAATTATTGTAATTTGGGAATGTCCTTGACCCACTTGTGTGGTGGAAATCCATATTTTTCATCAATTAGTTGTATACATACAACATTGTGTGCATGAATAGTTATAATTTTCTATCATGTTGACTACACTAACTAGAAAAGGGGTAATATAAGTCTAGACGGATGAAGACCGTAAGGAAATAAGGAGCTCATAAAGAGCCTAATCATTGATCCATTTCTCACACAAATGAACTAGTGGGGAAGGTTTTACAATATATAGTGATTCATTAATGAAATAATTATGTTGTGTACTCATGTTGACTTATAAATTGATAGAACATACCTCTTGAATGTTCATTATCACTTATCATAACCACCAAACACAAGATTTGAATCTAGAATATGAGATATTTTCTGAAAGGATTTGGAGGAATTACCTCTATGGTGAAAATTTAGATATATATATATATATATATTTACTAATCACAAGTTTTTTTAATTATATTTTCATAAAAAAGGAACTGAACATGCAAAACAAAATATACCTACTATTGATCAAGGAATATAATTTCTCTATTCACTACCATCATGGAATGTAAAATATGGTAGTTGATGATCATATTATAAAATAACTATAACTCTATCCTTGAGGAAGATTTAGAAAGACCCTATCTTCATGGACACAAGACTAATATATTTGTAATAATTCGTTGGAATAAATCCTACAATTCCCAGCAGACCAAAAAACATTCAATCCAACATGAAATCAAGGAGGCACTCCGGGAAGATTGGGAGATGGAAAAGAAGTTGAAATCAATAATGGAAGAAATTATTCTTTAGTTCCACATCGATGATGATGGTGTCATTAGACATGTATGTAGACATTGGTTCACACATCACTGTATATAAACAATGTGATTTTGGACAATGAACATAGCTGAAAATTATACTTCTATACTGGAAGAACCAAGAAGTACCATGTACGTTGAGAGAGCTATTTTTTAGAAAACATAAATATGGAGATAACTGAGTACACCTCAATGTTCTTAGTATGTCATCAGAAACTATGTACTAATTAAAATCCTTGGGCTTGATGCAACCATTACCCATACCCACATTGAAATGGATGAACATACCCTTGGGATTTTTCACTTTTCACCCAAATAAATATAATGGAAACTTTTAGATATGGGTTGGGGTGGATTTAATCACCAAGAGTAAAGTCATTATTTTCATTTGGGGTGGTTTATTAAAGAAATATAATTCCATGATATAACTCATTGAAGTGGTGAGGTAACTTGGGGTTCAAATTTTCATCATCTTTAATAATGTTCCAAGCTTCACATATAAATTTTATAGAAGACTTCAACATGATTTCAGTACTACATTGATTTTTAGCAAGACATATAAGATCCAAATTGATGGCTATTCTAAAAGAACTACTCAAATGATCGAGGAAATGATATGATCTGACTAAATTCAATTTAATGTATAATTTGATGAACATTGACCATTAGTTTTTTTTTCAAACAATAACATCTTCCACTCAATTATTTAAATGGATCCATATAAACTATTTATGGGATGTGTTCTAGAACTCACGCCATGAGGGTGATGTTTGGGAATGAAATATAATCATAAATGATCTTGCGAATGAGATGAAAAAGAAGGTTGAAGTCATCCATGTGTATACAAATTATATTCATATTATAAAAAAGAGATATGTTGAAAACCATTGAAGGGATATGGAGTTTGAAGTGATAGGAAATTTATTCCTTCAAATATCACCATGGACGATATTCATACTGTTTAAAATAAATATAATGCTCAGTAAATGGTACATTGGCCACATTTAGATCCTTGATCGCAAAAGATTATTGACCTATAAACTATAACTTCTACCATTTATGTATCATGTATACGATGTGTTCCATGTATTTCTCCTAAGTACGTACAAAATTAATCAATTACTTTTACTAATTCCTAAAGTGGTACAACTGGGGAATGATCTCCCTTATGAGGAGCATCCAATGAAGATCATTGTCTATAGAAAAACTATACTATACATTAGTAAAACATTCCTTCTAAAATTGTTTTGGAATCAACATAATTATGAAGAGGCAATGTGTTAACTAGATGAAACAATGTAACAAAAGTACCCTGATATATTCTCAACCCAGAATATGAGTTTACATTTCATGGTTGATATTTACAGATGTGGGAAAATTTAACAAATCACTTTTATTAGTAATATATGTTTTATGAATAAATTAATTTTTTATTATATTATTTAATATTATATATATATAATATGGGAAAATAAATAAAATATATCATTAATAAAGATCATTAAGTTAATCATATATGAAAAAAATTACAATTTAAAATAATACAAATTGGAAAAAAATAATGAATATAAAAGATAACATATAAAAATATAGTCATACACAATTTTCATGGATCATATCCCATATGACAAAAACTATAGAAATACTACAAAACAGTAGTAATCTAGTCAAAAATTTTGAAAATGGAAATGTATGTGTATGAGATGAATTGTTGTGATTATTGAGGGAAATAATAATGATATATATATATGATGTAACATGAACATTATAATATTAATGTGACAATTACAAATTGTAACAAACCCATTGGGGGTAGTAAAATGATAGTTGAAAGAGTAAATTTTCCAAAACATAATAAATTGTGAAATAAATATAATTTATCATGACATATATATGTAAATATAAATATTATTATACCAAAAAAATAAAAATCATGATTAAAACACTCCAAGAATGTATAAATAAAGTTTAAATAATTGATATTTTAATGTATTTATAAAAACTCATCCTTTTGTATTAATAAATAAAATTTCATGTGTAAATTTATATTTATAAAATCAATATAATTTTTGGAACAAGGATGTCAGAATTGTTAATTTTTTTTGATATTTTATTTTAATTATTTATTTTTTAATAGAATTGGAAAAATATATCATTTCACATAACAAATGCATTTATAATGACAGTCTTGAGATATAATAGTGAAAAAATAATTTTTAGAATAAATTTTTATTCTATGATATATTTATTCTAAAAAATAATTCATTAAAATAAAACAAACATAAAATCCAAACATAAAATGTTTTTAAAAAAAATCATAAGTACAAAAGTGATCGTATAAAATAACAATTTCCTTTAAATCCACTTTTTTATTTACTAAAATATTGAATTAAAATTGTAAAGATGATTAAATACCATAAAATAATATATTATATTTATCTGTGATTTATATTTCACGAAATTAAATATTATATGTCTTATCCTTCATATATTATTTTATTAAATTGATTATTAAAAAAATAGCCACTTTATAAGTGTATAAATAATCCCTCTAAATCCATTTTAAAAACACTCATCCAATACATGCCAAAAAAATACCTCAAACAATTTACAACCTCTTAATACCATTGTAATCATTAGTTATTTTCGATATTAATCAAAATCAAGACATTATGAAATTTTTATTATTCTACATGGGATGAAACAATAAGTATTAATTATTTTCAATTAAAAATTCTCCATTTTTCTTCTAATTTCTCTTTTCTCTCCACCCATTTCAAGAAGAAATTATATAATAGTAATTAAGATGTAATGGATCATTATATTAAGGGTGATAAAATAATATAATTACTATATTTACTATACATATAAATGTCAATATTCTGTGTCCCGCTATTTCGATATTTCCACGGTAATGTATGGTTTACCATCTCTGGAAACATTTCCAATTCAATATTTATAACAAAATTAATGGATGGATAATAGAAATTATGTATAGTATATAAATTTGTAATTAAATGTAATCTATGATTATTTAGATAATTATACTTATGTATAAATGACATTGAATGAAAATAATAATTTCAAAAAACCCCCATTAACATTTAATGAAAATATTATATAAAAATATTTCACGTTCAGGATATTCTGTTATAAAATATATTATAGTAACTTTAATTGGTAAATCATGTAAAAATGATCATAATTAACTTCTGGAACAATGTTTTTATTATCCATTGTTTTTATTCAGGAGGCAGAAATGTGAAAAAATAGAGATGGATTTAATGTAAGTGGAATTAAAAACCCAATTTAATTTTCGATGTTATCTGATCTTCCATAGAATGAATGTTCATAAAAATTTATTCAAATGACAATTTCAATTTATTTTTAGGATATAAATGTTACTACCATGTGAAAATGATTTCAAAAAAAATCCATTTTTCAATGTCACTTCTATTCCAAAAGAATTTTATTTCACACCTCTTGAAATTCTTCTTCACCTCTAAATAATAAGGATGATTTAGGAAAATGTATTATTTCCCATATTTATTTGAAAAGAAAATGTATATTAATGAAATTATTCATAATTTAATCATCATGAAACCAATTCTTCCTCATGGGTTTATTTTATATCATTGTTTTGAAAAATTATGTGTGACATGCTTGTCTATGAGAATTTATGATGTCATGGGTGGGCTCGAAATCATATAGCCCTAAAATTATTGGGTAACATGATTTATACAATGAAATTATTTAAAATATGCTTATAATTATTTTATCATTGTTTGAAATTATGATGTTATGATTTATGAACATATATTATGTTTGAACATGATGCTGGTTTTTTTACAAATATATATTGTTTTTACAACCAAGTCACGATGATTCACTTAATTCATATTCCATATTCTATCCCTCAATCAAATGATTAAATAATAATAATAATAATTATATTATTCTTATGATTTTATTATTCACACCATGGTAATTTTGAATCATGTACTTAGTTACCCCATGTTATACATACCCTTACCATAATTTAACTAGCCCCATTAATTGTTGTATATCCTTAGGTTATTAATTTCAATGAAGGGAAAAAAGGCCCACTATGAGGATAGAGAATTAATAATTAATTTTATTCATTTTTATTATGTAAAATTGGTTCTTAAATCAAAGTTTACCCAACATAAATAACCTTGGAATCGTGGGATATATCTCTATTTAGTTGTTTATCTTACAAATAATGTAATAGTTATGTAATGAAAATGTATTTCATCTATACATATAACTATCAAATTATTTGAATACAAAAATGAGTAATAATTATAATCCTAAAATATTAATGATATTATTTAGTGCGATTCGTAGAATATCAAATTATGTTGATGATGATGAAAATAATAATTAATTCCATCCATGTAATAATGAAGAATGAAGTACCAAACAACTAGAATTAAAGGTATTAGTGAATTTTATGTTATTTATTTATATCCCATAGAGATCATGATTATTTTATATATATTATGATTGAGAACAATTTAATGGAGGAGAATAATTTTTAATTCTGAAAATGAATATATTTTCGGAATTAAGAAAAATGGTGCCCTAACTAAAGGACTAACTCTTACAATGACCATATGTATCTTAATTAGTGAATAAAACAAGTGAATTATTTTGTTTTCCCAAATACAAAAGTTTTTACATTAAAATTATGAATGAATGAAATATTCATCACCAACTCAAAACCACAAGTGTCTAATTTGGTACATGTCCTACATACTAGTTTATAAGTAGAAAATGTTAATAAAAAGATATTATGTAATAAATAAAAACTCTATTAGTATGAATATTATTTTCCATATCTATAATCCATATAAAAAATCTTTTTATGGAAATATATATCATAAAAATACTAGTATCCATCTCTTATTGATATTTCATGTGATTTTGGAAATGGATTAGCTATCTCAACGAGACCTCACAATTATTAAATAAAGAGATCTTATTTTGTATCCAAAATAATATTTTGATAAATTATTTCTAAAAAATGATGTTTAACACTATATAAAAATGTAATTACCACATCTATGGTTTAACCATAATTATGAGGTGTATTTATCTTAATTGTTTACGATGAAACCCCAATTTTTATATGATTATTATAAAGGAATATATGTGATTATTTGACCTACCAAATTTACCGACATTGTAACATTTTTTGAAATAAAATCATTAAATATATAAATCTTAAGTAAAATATTATCTATTGTGTTATTATGTGATAATTAAAATCATAATTATATAATTTATTTAAGGTTGGATAATTTAACACCTACTTCTTTCATAATATGGTATCATTTAAATAATAATTTTCTCAATAGCATTTTTCACCCAAAAAAATTCTAAAATGATCCATGAAATTTAATATCATTAATCATAATAAAATAATATAACTAATATTATACAAAATATTTAAATCAATTAGAAATTAATAGACTTTTGGATTAATAAGGCCTTATTATTTAAACAGAAAATTTCTTAACAAAATATGTTTTTTATATTGTATTTTCATATAACGTATTATGTTAAAAAATTTATATATTAAAAATTTTAAAATAAAAATAAGTTTTTATTTTTTCCCAAGTAAATTCAAAAGAAACTAATTTTTGATATTTTTATAAAAATGGATTTTTATGTGAATAATGATAGTTATAGTTTATACAGAAATTATCTATTTTATGACATTTTAAATAAATGATGATAATAATTTTTTTATAAAATATTACTATTCATTAAATATTTACATAAATATTTTTTAAAATAACATTTCAAAATAATAAAACCAAGGTTCATCATTTTACAATATACGTAAAATATTATTCTAATTGAAAAAACATTTTCATCCTTTTTTAATTAAATTGTTTTTTGGAATATTATGTTTTTCCCTTCCATTGAGTGAAAATGAATATTATTATTTTTAATAAGCTAACTTATATCATTAATGTTAATGAAATTGAAAACATTATGATATATAATTTTTATGCTTAAAATAATTCATTTTATAAAAAATGATTTTATATATTATGTGAAGTAATATTAAAATTAAAATTTATTAACATTTAGTTTTTATTTGATAAATTCGAGTCATATTTTAGAACAATATATTCATAAAATAAAAAAAAATCATTTTGGGATATAAAATTATTTTTCAAATTTATATATTACCTGTTCCCAAAAAGAATTTATTTTTAAATTATGTACTTTTATCTAATTATTGTTATTAATGATATTGAACTATTTAAAATTAAAACTAAAATATATTATTTTGATATATTTATATAATTAAAATTAAATTCACATTACTTGTAATTAATGTCAAATAATATTACGAACACTAGAAAATTTAATCATGATCATTCTATAGAAATGGTATTTATACACATTATATGATTTGGTTTCAATGTTGATTTTATAGTATTTAAGAATGGAATAAAGTTAAATAAAGAAAATATTAAAATTAATACAATAAAAATATATTTATAATTTAAATAAAATAAAATTAGTAATAAAACAATTACCAAGATTAATTTTTATTCCATATCTAAAAGGGTAAAAAAATATTAAATCATGTATCTCAAATTTTTAATAATTAAAACGCCACTTACCCATTCATGAAATCATTGTTAGTTATGAAATTTATACCCATATATCTCAACTTCATTTTCTCATTAAAACTTGTAAAACTCAAAAAAAACCATACACTCTAGAAATTCCATTCATTCCCATTACCTAATGTATGTTTTTATAGAATAAAACTATTTTAAATTAAATAAGATCACCCACCCACCAATTTTATCACCCCTAACCAAAAAATGTAATCAATTAAACATAAACCTAACCTATCCATAAATAAATCTATACCAAGGTTTTAAGGTTGTTATATGTATTCCTCCCAAGCTTTATTAATTCTCATAATAAGTTAAAGGCTCTATACCTTTTATTTTTGATTCATGTACTTTTTAATGGAAATCCTTGTTGATTTCAATGTGATTATTCATCCATGTGATTATAATAAATACACTAATAACATAATTTTTAACAATTGATGATATAATACCTTTATATATCATTAATCCTATTAAAATTACATATTATAGATTCAATATGGTATTGATATCTCTTATTAATTCTCCCCCACCACCTTTCAATTCATGCACTTCCTTGTAGTTGTTTTTTTGAATTCAATGCGATTATAATTCAAAAATTCCATAAAAACATTACAATATAAATTAGAAACATTTGAAGATATACTTTCATTATATGTATTTAATCAGATTCCACAATCCATTTTCTATATACATCTTATAACAACAATAGATTATAAAAAAGTAGACTATGTTTGATATCGTAGTCAACACGCATCACTGAGATTAAATGAACTGTGAAATAATTAAATATTTTAACATAACCATTAAATTGGTAGGTACATAGAGTATTTAATATTTTATTAAATATTTCTTTATTTTTTTTAATCCATATAAATTTTTGAAAAATTCATACTGAAAAATCATTCAATTTTTTATAATGTCATATTATTTATTAAAAATAAGTAATGGAAAAATTTGTTTTATAAATTGTTTAACGAAAAAAATATTATGATTAATATTTATAACATTTAGAAAACTAATTTTATAAAATATACTTTATGTTTTAAATCATTATATCAAAATTTACATTGGTTAATATTTTTTGATTTTTTATAATGTGTTTAGTTTCTACTATAGAGTGAAAAATAACATTATTTTGTAAAATTGTCACATCTTTTTAATAAATAATGTAATTTAAATGTACAATTATTTTTTATATGTAAATTAAATTAAAAAAATATTCATTGTATTTTTATTTTACCCACAATTAAATGGGGGCATGTTTATATTAGATTTTATTATAGGTTTTTTTTTGTGTAAAAATATAATTTTTGAAAAAATATTTTAAAGTGAATTATTTTTATCAATTTTAAATAATTAAAACAGAAATTCTTGATGAGTGATTTCAATGAAATTTATGTTTTAAATATATTTATATATTAACTAGTAATATTTATCTGACTATATATATTAATAGAGTTAATATAAAATCGTCTCTTACATGAAAAATGTACTTTACAAAAACCATCATTTTCATTTTGTGTACATGATTAAATTTTCAATAAAATATTCACAATTCGGTGAATTGAATTTGATAAAATGGATTAAATATTTATTATCAAAGTAATTTATATTATCTAATAATGTTAAAATTATTTTTATCCATAATTAATAGTGAAAATAGAAAAGAATTATTACTACATTTAAGGTGAAGATGGATTCACAAGAGGTTATGTTAGAACGATATGGGTTACTTGAAAAAAAATATTTAAAATAAAATTTCATGACATATTTATAACCTATCATGTCTAATTCTATATAATTAAATATTTTATGTTGTATCACCCTTGTTTTGAGGTATATAATAATTTATTATGTCTTTTTAATAATTTAAAATGGTTGGAAAATGTATAGGAGAGTTTGGATCGGTTTTGGGAAGGTTTGGATGCTTTTTTATCGGTGAACTGTTTAAGTATGGTGATTGTAAACCATGAATCAATCCCATGTAACCATTAATCATAAGATGGTGGGATTTCATTGGGTTGGTACACGATTTTTCTAACCCCACACGGAAACCATACAGGCCACCCTTTGGGACTGTAGCAGTCAGATGGTTAGCACTCAGTTTGACTAAACGTGTGAGCTAACCATGTGAATAATTAAAAATAATACCTTTTTAAAAATACACTATGACTCTTGGTTTTCCCTAATTCGATACTATCATCTCCCACACAAACCCCACTAAAGATTTCATATACTCAATGCTAAGGAGGCCCCTTTTACTCATTTTTGAAGTGAACCGAAGGGTTTTCTTAGTGGTTTGAAGGTGAAATTTCCTTAGTAAGTCACTCTCCTTTTTTTGGGTTTCTAATGATCTTGGTTACCCTATATCTATTTATCCTATATGAAGTTGTTTTTCATCTATATATAGGGTTTTTCGACTAAAATGATAAATGTTGGTCTTTTGGATGTTAGGAAAAGATATCTATGGTGATTTTGTGATGTTTTCACCTGGATTTGTTGTGTGGTTGAGCATTTGGTCGATTTTCTGAAAACTCTAAGGTATGTGGATTATATCCTAGTTCTATTTTAATAGATCTTGATGGTTCTAATTTCAAATTAATTATTGTTTCTTGAAATTGATTCTGATATTGATGTGTTATGGTTACTTGGAAACAATTTTTTGATATTTTATGGATTTGGGGAAAATTGGATATTTTTTTAAAAATTGATTAATGTGGGGTTTTAAAATAATAAGTTTAAAAGAATTTTCTTTGTTTATTTATGGAAATGGTTCAAAAAATGGTTTATAAAAGGTATTTTTATTGAAATGTGGTTTGGAATGTATGTGGCATAATGATATTTTCAAAAAATCATTTATTTTATTGAAATGAGGTTTTTATTATTCAATGAATTGTGTTTTCTAAATGATTAGTTTGGATTGTCACATGTTTTGTTGTATTATTTCATAGGTAATGTGTGGGTTGATGTGATTTTGGACTTCTGATCGGCATGGTTTCATGCTTATGTGGTTGAGAAAGAGTTAGATGAGATGGATCATGGTCGAGAAGTACCATTATCAAGTGGTCATGATGTACCACTATAAAAAGTGGATGGGTTATCTATGTGGTGTTCCACTAATCAATGAACATTATGATAATGTGGTTTATTTTTGACATGGTTGTGTAATTTTTTAGGCCACACATTATGAATTGGGATGTGTCAATATCTATTGTGAAAGGGTCAATGACATGATTGGTTGATTTACACTACATTGTACTGATTTGGGTAAAATGGGTTGTTAATGGTGTGTTTTTATTTTTGGAAATTATTCCCTTATTGTTGTGGTTTTATACAAATTGATTATATAAATATACTATCTTGTTTAGTCCTAGTGGAGTGTGTAAGGAATTGATTTCAGGATATCCAAATGTGTATTATTACTCAACCCCTACTTTGGAACATTGGACATTTTTAATATGTTGTATTTCAAGACATTGATGAAGGTAAATCATCTCATTTCTTGAGTGGTGTATTATTTTTCTTGGGAGGTCATATGGTGCTTCGATTTTGGAGTTCAGTGTGAAGCTATAGAGTAATGACATAGTGTATATGGATTTTATTTTTTGTCTTCTACATTGTACTCAGATTTGGAATTTGTGTGGGTTGGTTTTTTAGTCCTACGGTATTATTGTATTGTGGTACTTTTTATAGACATTAATCATGTATTTGGTTAGTGACTTTTGATAAATGCATGTTTTTTTGGTTAATTTTACTCCAAGAACAAATTGTTCCCCATCTATTCTTAAATCCCTCGTAATTTATTTCCAAACATTGTTGGCTTGGGAATGGCACTTAAAGCCATGTTTTATCCATCCAACCTTCCATGAAATTAAGAAGGGGTGGGATCTTACAAGTGGAGTCAGTTTTTTATGTCCTTGACATTCATGTGAAAGCAAATGATCAGTCCTTTGGCATTAGTTTTCGGTCTTGGAGTTAGCATTCTTTCATGGTTTATTCCATGAGTTAGGATAGTAGCATGGAGCAGGATTGTCAGAACCTAAAAAGTATATCATAAAAAAGAAATATCTTAACCTTTTATGCTAAACTACAAGATACCCGGGTGTTTGGAACATTAGTGTTTTTGAGACACTTACAAGAGTCTGATATCATTATCATGGGTATAACCAATGAGATTAGCATGCCATGCATGGTATAAATGAATCCTCACTATAATTTGATACCTCATTTGTCATAATGATTTATTTTTTTATAATAATGTGTTGATTATTGAAAAATCTCAAAATTGTTTTTGAATGTGTGAATTTGAAAGGAAAATGGTTCTGGTATTTTGAAAATGGTTCAATTTTCAAAATATTGTAAATTAGTTAAAATTGTTGTAATATAAAAAAATTTGAAAATTTGGAATTAATGGTTGATATAGCTATAATGTGATATAATTTGAAAGTGTAAGCTTTCAGTTCTTATGGAGTGAGTCATACAGTTATTCTTAGGTTTATTGAAATGGCATAGGGTAAATGTTGTAGGGACCAACTAGAGGATGTTGTAGAAAATGTTGTTACACATGAGCCCCAGGTGAACCACTAGCTAGTGCACAGTATTGTGAATGCTTTTAAAGATGTGGACAGTTTGAACATAAGAGATGATCCAAGGAACACTGATCAATCAGTTATATTAAAAAGTATAACCCACCTATTATTTTGTGTGATTTTGAGCCGGAAAGGGTAGAAGAATGGTTGAATAAGATTAATTATAAATTTTAATTATTGGGAACACCAGTAGGGTTGAATCTGATTTTAGTGAAGTACCTATTGGAAGATCATTCATGACAGTGGTGGGAGTTGGGGTTCTAGGCTAGAACATACAATAGAATGGCATGGGAGGGTTTTGATAAATTTATTAATAAAAATTTATACCCACATATGATCAAAAATAATCACACAACATATTTCATTAACATGAAGTAGGGAAAAAAGTCCTTGATGGAATATAAAGAAATGATTATGAAACATAGTGCATATTGTACCTATGGTGGAAGCTAGTGTATCTATCAAGTCATAGACCATTAAAGTTGGAATAAGACAAGAAATTAGTTCCAACTATGTAGTGATATGTATTAGGGATTATAAAGAAATGGTCAATAGAGAATCAGTGGATGAAATGGACATCGTGGGGGCTATAGATAGGAGGATAATGTCAGTACCTATGGGGAAAAGTGTGAACTATATCATAGGGACCAAGAATAAGATAGCCTATTTTTTCTATGGTTGGATTATGGTTTATAATATGATGGAATGATAGAGGAATCTTCCCATGGAGCCTCGTTGAAAGGAATGATGCATTCATTGTGGTTCTACAGGCTACAAGATGCAGGATTTTATGAAACAATCTCAAGGAAGCCATAATTGCAAGAAGATGGGACATCTCCACTATTTCTATCATAATTCTATAACATCGATAGTCTATGGCAGTCCTCAGGGGTCACAAGAATCTTATTCCTCAACAGGAAAGGGCCTGCCAGATACCCATCATCAGTAGAGTTGAGTTAGTCGTGGCGATTCAAGGAATACCATGACCCCTCATTAGGGTAAGTTTTATCAAGTTAATAAAGTGAAGATCATGGGAAGAAAGAAGTTTTTTAGAGCCGAGAACGTCATTGTGGATGTTCAGGTGGGATCATCCACAACACGAGGTATGATTCATTTCTATTATTCTTTTATGAAGAGGTAGTTTGATACGAGTTCTTCTCATTATTTAATTACTTCTCATATGGTGAATTTGCTGAGTTTAAGTATAGAAATGATGCCTTCTATTTTAAAATTTGAAATTCATATGGGAAAAAGGGAGTGCCGATCCTTATTGTCTAGAGAATATTGTATAGTTGGGGATGGGGTTGAGTTGATTTGGGATTCTCAATGCATGATATCAATACATATGAAAAAATCTTTTAAATGGATTGGCTGACAGGGTTTACAACCCACATTGACAATTATACGTGAGTGGTTATTTTTAAGACATATGATGATGTCGATCATCTCATTAGAGGAGTGAAAATTTTGAATGTGGGTGTAATAGTATTAGTAGAACTAGTAGTTGGGATGATATAATATCAAATACTAGAATTTTATTTTTTATAAATGGAAATTTTTGGAGAAGTAGTTTTCTAGAAATTTTTGAATAAATTATGCATGTCTTTCCTTAATAATTAGCATAGATTAAACCAATTAGAAAGTGGAGTTTATGATTGATCTTCTTTCTAGGAATGTTTTTATCTCACATCCATCTTATAGGATGGCACCGATAGAATTCAATAAATTAAATATTGAGTTGGAGGATATTGAAAAAAAGGATTCATCCAACCTTTCATGTCTCCATGTTAAGTGCCAGTTTTCTTTGTTAGAAAGTGTGATGGAACTCATAGGTCGTGTGTTCCTTATCATAGGCTTAACAATGTTAATATAAAGAATCGATATCCAATTACATGCATTGATGACATGTTTGATCAAGTTAGTGGAGATCAATGGTTCTCAAAAATTGTATTCCGATCAAGATATCATCATTTGTAGGTGTGGAAGGACAATATTCCTAAAACAGCTTTCAGAAGTAGTTTTGGACATTATGAGTACCTGGTTATGCCCTTTCATCTTAAAAATTCACCAAAAATATTCATGTTAATTATAAATTAGATATTTCAGATATATTTTAATTCATTCATGGACGTATTATTGGATGATATATACTTGTATTCAAGGAAAAGGGTAGATCATGAGCAACACTTCGAAGTAGAATTGAGAATCTAGAGATATCATCAGTTGTATTCCAAACTATAGAATTGTTTTCTATACAATAGGTTTGTTTCCATGGACATATTATTTCTAAGAGAGGTTTTTTAGTGGATTTATACAAGATATAGGTTGGTATCTCTTACAAACCATCAAAGAATGTTTTCAAGATGAGGATCTTACTTGGTTTAGCGAGGTTCGACTCATTATTCATGATTCTCAAAATTATCCTAAGTAATGATAGATTTGAAAAGAATGAATGTTCCATTTCCATGGAATGAGAAGTGCCAAAAATATTTTGAATAGTTTAAGTATCTTGTTACATCAACATCGATAATCGTTTTTCCAGAACCAGGGAAATGGTATATGCTGTATTGTGATGCATCAGGATTAGGTTTGGGGTTTGTTCTCATGAAATTGAATAATGTGATTTTTTATGACTCAAATTAGTTGAGGTTTCATGATAAGAACTACCCAACACATGATTTGGATTTGGTTGTGTTCATTCATGAATTCCAAACATGGCCTCACCATCTCCTCGGGGATAAATTTTCAGTGTATACTGAATATTAGATCTTGAAGCATATTTTCTCAAATATATAATTGAATATTAGGAAAAGTATATGGATGAAGTATCTTAATTTGTTTGAATTTATCATGATGTACACACTAGTTAAAGTCAATTTGGTTGTAGACTCATTAATTAGAAAATCATACACTCATGTGGTGAAGTAGGCATCAAATTAATGGTATTTTATGTCATCTATAGGCGAAATACAGTCAGATTATGAAGTTAAAGGTGATGTAGAGTTTTTATATATAGTTTTGTTGGTTTTAAGACTTGGATGGTTTGGTTATACCGGCTCAATGGTCTAATTCGATGTGTGTGGCTATAAGGTCGAAACTAAATGGTTGGGAGACCATTAAGGGATATAAACTAGATGATAATTTATTGTTACGCTTTTGGAATCATATTGTTATACCGATGGATGTCTAGAGAAACTCCTCGGTTATCATCATCATTCCATATGTTTTATTCATCTACGAATTCATAAAATGTATAAGTCATTGAATCTATATTTTTTGTGTGTTGACATGAAAATGAACATGGATTCATTTGTTTCGAGATACATTACTTTTCATCAAGTAATGAAAAAGCAACAATGGTTGACATGAATTTTTTAAACTTTACATTTAATTTTGTGTATGTTGGAACATATAATGATGGATTTTTTTAAAGGTATCATAAGAATGGTTAGAAAACAAAATTCTATAAGTGTGATTGTGTATTGGCTCTATAATGACTTGTATTTTACCACTTTTATTTCAGAATATTTAGGGGAAAATCATAAGACCAGGTGCTAGGACGACATGTGATTATGAGGCCTGGTGTGCTTGAAATGGTCCATCAAAAAATGATATTAACTCTTCAAAGTATGATTATACGAGAAATTTGAGGGCCCCATTGCATTTAGGATGGCGGTTTTAACCTAGGTGCGACTTAACTTTAGTTGGCGCGGTCATCCAGTGAGAAAACCAAAAAATTGAATTACTATAAATAAAAGAATTAAATAAAAATATTTACTTTTTTAAATTCTTATATATCATGAATGGTGGATTAGATTGAAAATTATAGACCACTGTTGAGATTGTATTGGGGTGTTTTCCTTTGGTGGAACCTATCATTTTTCAGTGCATGTCAAGTATGGAATGTAGTTTTTCGAGTGTCACTATAAATAAAATAATAAAATAATGTTTATTTTTTTTTCAAATCCTATAACTCATAAATGGTATCTTATATTGGAAATTTGAGAGTACTGTTGAGTTCAAAAGGGTGTTCTTTCCTTAGGGAGGTCCTAACTTTGACTAGAGCGGGTCGAGGGTAAAAAATAATCTTTGGTCATTTAAATGAAAAATAAAATAAACACAAGAAAGGTTATTTTATTCTAAAATGTTTCACTACAATGAAATGTCATGATATTTGTTTTATTTTAATAAATTAAATATTTTAACGATGTTGAAACTCATGTGTAACAAAAAGGCAACTCAGCATAATAGATATGATGAAATGTGTCTCCTCCATTATGTTGATTAACTGAGATGCTGGATGAGTGGAGGATAATGTGGTTTTCTTTGAAACCTTGGAGGAATTTGGTTGGAGATAAATTAACAGTGACAAATGGATAATAACGATGGATCAATGAATGGAATCGGATCAGACATTAGTGGATTGACAAATTATAAATGCATGATTTACCCTTCATCAGTGTTTGATCCAAACCCATGTAGGGGTTTATTTCTAAGTGATTACATTCCCCTGTTCATCAATTCTAAATTATTGACGTAAGTCAATTCACTAAAAAATTGACCCACGATTCAACCGTCCTTGAGGTAATTAGGTTTTGGCATGTGGAGATTGAAGAGAGGATTATATCACGGAAATTATTTGAACTTCTCCCTTTTATTTTCTAACACAAAGAATATATGCCAAATGAAAAAGGTCGACTTTCTGTTCCTTGGGTGTTCATTTTTATTTCTTTGGCTCCTTACGATCACTACTGACTAACTCATGTGGTCACGTTAGATTCTTTTTGGGAGGTTCCAAATGTGGTCTGACCCACATATCGACCGCATGTAGGCTTGGGGGACTTGTTAGGGTATGTGGTGACTCGAGGATTGTAGCGGGAAGTGCAGATTAGAAAATGGACCACTGAACCGAGTTAGTTTGCCCATAAAAGAACTTTTCGATGATAGGGAAAAGCAGAGGTGTCACACAATGGTCATGTGTGGGATGTCGTACACTGTGGTGGCAATTGAGGCACGTGGAATCCTCAACGGATGGTGATCAGAGTCCACCTGTGTGGGAAGACGCAGCAGCCACGCCATGTCACAAAGCTAGAGGGAAGAAATCCAGTTTGACCATGTATAATGACCCCACGATGATCCTTAGGGTGTTTTAGAAATGAACCACCCATCAGTTCTTTGGGAGAACAGACTAGCCTACTCCAGCTGGCCGGGTTGGGTCGGTCTGACCGGATCAGACCTGAGCTGGACCCCAACCGTCTTCTTTTTACTAAAAGGCTCATAACATCCAAACTGCATTTCCATCTAACAACCCATCTATGGAATTGGTACCCTTGAGATGATGAGGTACTTATGATATAATCTAATTAGTGTCTCATGGATGTTGGGATAAGACTGATGGAATGAGGAAAAAATTCCCCTAGAATCAAGAATGCTATGAGTGATAATCTTGTAGCTGGATGTGATGTCAGGATTGTGTCGAGTTGTTCTAGGTTCCCTATTAGGTCTATGGGATGAGTGTGTCTATTTTCTCTAGTATTCCTAAGTGATTAATGGGTCTCAGTGATTATGCATGCATAAGTGAATAGCTAGTCTAGGAGCCCCTACGGGCCAAAGTTGCCAGAGGGACTAGGTTCCCTAGTAGGCTTAAGTGACTAATCGAGGATGAGTGTCTCGATAGAACAAGTTATTTAGAATTTATTACTGATAGAAGTTATTTTTATAATTTATATTTATACCTATATCAGCTGAATCTGGTGACACTCTTGAATTTACTTATTAGAGGCTACACTTTGTATACTACTTTAATAGTCTACGTTGTATATTTATTTGTTGTTTGGGGTCCCTACTGAGTATTTTTTTTCTCACCCCTATATAGGCTTCACTAACAAGTGTCATGTATTGTGAGAATGGTCAACACATTGATGGATTCCAAGGTGGATTGGGTCCAGGTTTTTATTTGAGTGACCCTACAGATGAGATGGGCTTTTGTGATGTAAGACTGATGCTTCTATACATACCATTCATGTATGGTTTTATGCAGGGGAGTTCCATTGACTTGTACTTGTACTTTTCTGTTTTAGTTGGGATGGTTTTATGCCCCTAGTTACCTTTCATTTTCTACTATAATACCTTGAGTTTCTTTACATAGTGTATTCACCATCCATTTCTTATTGCTTAGAGTTATATGCTTGTGTATAGGTACTTAGGAAAATACCCCCCTTTTGTTTGGGATATTCTGACTCGGTGCTAGTCATCATCCCATGTCCTGTGGGAGGCGGGCATGGAGGTAGTCATGCCCCAGGCCCTAACGTACATGTCATTAATGATTAGTATCATAGGAGATCGGTTATACCTTAAGAACTCAATGTCCATGAGCTTGGTTTCTGGAAATAGTGTTATGTGTTTAGAGTTCAGATTTCAGGCTAGGGAATCCAATGTTGGTATGGCGGTCGACGTATCCATTTACTAAGACCCTGAAAACTTCTATTTGAATCAGTAAATGAAAACACCAGTTTCATGGAAATAATGGCACATACATCGTATAGGAATGGGTTGATTTTTACATGAACTTCTTGAGTCAGGTGACTAGGTATACTCCCTTGGTCGTGGTATATTTTTTTGTTTCAAGATGCATCCACATATACATACAGCTAGGATTCCACTGTGAGACCATAATAATGACCCATAGGGTGATAATATTGGTACATGGGTTCATACCAGATACAATACATCTAGTTGGTGAACCATATATACAACCACATGTAGAGTATCACATGGTAATCATAGTATGCATGGATGAGATGCGTGGGTTGATTGAACTTCAAATGTTTCAGGGATAGAGACACCTTAGGTTTCGAGGTGAGCTCGACTCACCTATGGTTTAGGAATGGATTGAGGTAGTGATTGAGATTTCAATTCATTCAGGACCCCATTAGATCATATGGCGTTCCAGGTGGTGAGTCATCTACATAGCTCTGTAGGGCGATGTTAGGGTTTAGAATACCTGATCATATGATGAGTTGAATATTATATATATAGAGTTTGAGAAATTTTCTCATAGAAGGGGCACCCACCCTAAAATATAAAAGAAATGCATGCCCATGTGTTTCTATATATTTGGTAGGACAATTTTTCAGTTGCCGGGTATTCATCAATGCATACCATCCATTCTATGTACTAGATGAAAATGGTATAACTAGTGCTTCCCGGATCGGACCTCTGAGCGATGTGTGTTTAGGGACATTCGAGCAAGCACTATTCCTCTGTGTGTTCCTACTTATTATAGGCTTCTAGAGGGAACCTTTTTTATTCAATGTCCTTTCACTGAGCATATACATCTATTGGATTTCTGAATTGGGATAATAGGAATCCAACTTCATTCTCAAAGACATGGACGTTTGAGACATTCCAAGTAGAGGTCCCATGATAGGGGATCTACAACTCAAGGATTGTAGGGAGAGTCTATTTAGCCTAGAAATATGCTATTCTTTTAAAATGACGACATGAGACATCACTTTAGATATTTTGCAGTCCATCGTGCGGATAGTGAAATAGTTGACGGGCCACCAGGGCAATGACAGTCACAGGAACAGATGGATATATAGGATGGAAGATGTAGTAGAGGAGCAGGTGGATTTGCAAGAGGTGGTATACATTTTGATATTTTAAGAACACCACCCCAATGTGGTCCACACTAGTCTCAGTGAGATAGAATATAGATGAAGGTGTAGCTGTATGAGGTTAGGGAATATGAAACAAGGGATCAGAGAGTGATTTTAGGTATGATATGTGTCTACTCATAGCAATCATATTAATAGACACATGTGACTATAATTCCTTCTTGTCACAAATATTGTTCAAATGCTAGGGTTTTTGGTTAAACTATTGACTTGAACCTTAAATATACAGATACATATGGTAGGAGAATCAATAACCCAACTTATTCTGATAGCATGATCATACCCTTGAGGGGAGAGTTTAGGTTGGAAGCTCTTGGTGGACGCCTCGAGGCCTTAAGATGCTTTTGTGGGCATGAAATGGTCATCCATAGATCATGCTTATATTGAGTATTATAGGAAAATGAATTTTTCAAGTCCATAGGGATGGAATTTGGTTTTACCTGGTCGAATAAAATGTAAATTTAGGGAGCATGAGATAGACTCATGCATTGGAGGGTACAACCAATACTCTTTAGTTTGGTATCATGACCCTCGGTGTTGTGGATGAGATAAGTCCTCAGTTGTTTACCGTTATAGATGAGTACGGGGTCATATTTCTGGAAGATGTTCTGGGAATACCTCCTCGTAGAGAGGTAGACTGTTGCATTTACCTATACCCCTAGATGACACCGATATCGACATCGGCATATCAAATATCTCTCAAAGAGGTTTGTGAATTGAGGGTATAGTTGGAGGACCTGTAGAGGAATGGCTTTTGAATCCAAGTGTTTCACCATGGGAATCCCCAATTTTGTTTTCCAAAAATGCATATGAGAGATTTAGGTTACATGTGGACATCTGGATCCTAAATTAGGTGATCATTAAGAATAAGTATCCACTTTTGAGGATTGATGATCTCTTCGATCAGCTAAAGGGAGTGAGATAGTTCTCGATTGTTGGGACTACAAGAGAAAAACTGTGTGGCCCAAAACCATGAGATAGATATGATGGTAGGAGTTCCTCAAGGAATATAACAACAAAATATTTAACATTCCTTGTAAGGTAACTGTGGTATAAGATTCAAATCATAAGAGATCCAGTTTTTAGTTACTGAATTTGGAAACAAATATGTTAACCTCATTACAGTTATCCTTTGTGGATAGAGATGATGTATCATACCTCCAATCAATGGTTGTTACCCCACCACTCCTAATGTGAGTTAGAGTGGAAAAATTTGATTATCTAACTATTGGTATTTTATTTCTTAGTTATCTATTGGGAATACCCCTAATGGATATTTGAATGTTGGGGAGCAAGTCAGTCCATTGAGATGATGCACAATAGTAGTAGTGGACACCTAGAGTGATGAAATGCCTCAGGATTTGCATGTGTGTGTCATGGAGGATAGCATGGATGATTGAATTGATTGAATAAGGGGTTAAATATTGATATAAAATTTGGGAACATGTTTAATCAGTTTTGTGGTTTATGAACAAACCATTTTGAACCCCTGTGCATGGAAGGGGTTTTTATTTTCTTTCTTCTAGTTCTATGAAGGGAGTGACAAAGCATAATGATGCACTGTGTGACAGGTTTATAACATAATTCTAGGGGAAAAATTACCATCCGGGTGATCATTTACCAACTCAATAAGTCAGTTTCTTCTTTTCTTTTAAGAAATAGATTCCTATAGAAATCTTGGGACGCCTCTACAGTTATGATATAGTTCGAATCCATGAAGTCCTATCCATGTTAGTCTTGAATTAAGATGAACTTTTAATATCCCAATTGTGGAGGGGATTGACAGAGGTGTTTGTAACTCAGCTTCCCTTAAGCACATATTTCCTCTCGCAGACAGAGGGTTCGATGGAGCCGACCTTTCATGTCCAAGATATCATGATATATTCTCGCATCCTTGATTTTTGTCGTAGTTTTGAGGATCACCTACCTATGGTAGAGTTTTTTTTACAAAAATATCTAAAACTCCACTATTAGTAAGGAATCATTAGAGGCCTTGTACAATAAACCCAGTAGGTCGCCACTTTGTTAGAAAAGCATGAAGACACAGTGTGCATAGTTGGTACATGATAAAATTGATAAGTTTCATGTCATCCAGAAGTAGATGAAGACTACACATATCTGTCAGAGGTTTTATGCATATAGACGAGGGAGGACCTTGTAGAATGAGGAGGGAGACCATGTGTTTCTTCAGGTCTCTCCTCGATGTGGGATATAGATATTTGTTTGTGGAGGCAAGTTATCTTTATAGATCGTGGTATATTTTCTGATACTGTGTAGAGTGGGAGAGGTGGAATACCTCTTGGATATACCTACGTAGTTAGATTGTGTTCATGATGCCTTCAACATATCCCAGCTGAGGACATATGTACATAACTTATCACGGGTCATTAATTAGGGTGATCTGGTTATTGTCGAAGGGGTGAATTTTATGGAGTTTCCTGTGATGATTGAGGATCGATTGCAGAGGTACCTTAGTGGGTGTTTGATTACTCTAGTGCATGATTTTTGGTAGCATATGAATATCCAAGAGAGCACATGGGTATGAGAGTCTCAAGTTTATGCTTGTACCCAAATTTGATTGGAAATCCCTAGGTTTGGAATTTGGGGAGGAAAATTGCTAAGGTGGAGAGAGTGTAATTAATTATATTTACAGGATTTATTTTTTGAGAATTTCTAGGAAACATACAATACTAGGCGGTGAGACGACATGTGATTCTAAGCCCTGATGTTCTTGGAATTGTTTGTAAGAAAAATATGTTTTTAAATAGCGCGCCAGAGTAATTTTCCTAAAAAAGTGGAATAAATATTAAAAAGGTCCCCATATCCAACATCTGAGGGCCCCATGCATTCAAGATGGCAGGTTTACCCTAGTTTAAAATTGAATTTATTCAGTATATGCATCTAGTGAGAAAACCGAAAAAAATGAATAACTATTAATCAAATAAACAAATTAAATTATTTTCTTTTTTGAAATCCTTATAACTCATGAACAGTGACTCGAATTGATAATTGGAGATCTCTGTTTCGTTCATAGTTTGGTGTCTTCATTAGGAAAAACCTCACATTGGCTCACACATGTCAACTATGGAAGTGATTTTTTGATATGTGACCATAAATAAAATAACTAGACCAATTATATTTTATTTTCAAATCATATAACTAAAAAACATTAATTCAGATTGGAAATCTGAGAGTATTATTGAGCTTGTGATGGTGTGAATTCTTTCGGTGGGGCCTAACATCAAATGATGCAGGTCGAGGCTAAATGTTATTTTTTGGAAATTTTAATGAAAAATAAAATAAACATAAGAATGTTTATTTTATTGAAAAATGTTTCACTATAATGAAATTCTGAGCCTGTTACTTCATTTCATATATGAGATTGTGTAACTACGAGGAAACTCAATCGTAATGACACGACGACTCAGTATAACTGAAACTTTGAAAAACATTTCCCCCATTAATTCGATTAAAATGATATGATATTAGGGGAGGATCATGTAGTTTCATCAGAATCTTTATAGAAAATTCATTGGTGAACTTCGAGTGAAAAACAATAAAAAATGACAACAGATCGTTGAACATATTTGGATTAGACGTCGGTGGATTGATGAACGATGAACGCATGATTCACCCTTCATTAGAGATGAATCCAAATCGAGTTATAGTTTTTAATTTAATTGATTACCTTTCAACGTTCTTCCTTTCTAAATGATGAATATGGGTCGATTCACAAAATAGTTGACTGAAGGATCGATCATCCTTGTTGGAATGGGTTTATGACATGAAGATTAAAGAGAGGATTATATCATGGAAATTAGTTTATCATCTCCCCTTTTTCTTCTAGATCAATGAATGAAGGCCAAACAAACAAGGAAAATATTAGTTTCCATGGGAGCTCTATGTGA
Organism: Viscum album; assembly: GCA_963277665.1. Lineage (NCBI taxonomy): Eukaryota > Viridiplantae > Streptophyta > Magnoliopsida > Santalales > Viscaceae > Viscum > Viscum album. The sequence goes on from OY728129.1 coordinate 1,289,999,147, forward strand.
TTTCTCTTCCTCCTTGTGTTCTTAAATGAAAGAACCTTATGGTCACGTTAGATTATTTCTGTGAGGTTAAAATCATGGTCAAACCCCCATATCAATTTAATGAAATCTTGGAGCACATAACATGGAAGGCGATGACCTGATGATCTTATCAAGAATTGCGGATCATAAAACGGACCACTGGAGTTATTCTAGTGGCCAGCTAAAGCAACTTTCGACACAATGGCTCGCTACAGGGATGCAACGTAGTGGAAAAGGAGGCATGCATCATCTTCCACGGGTTCTGATTAGAGCATATCGGTAGGCACCCGGTGGCATCATGGGCGGATGGAGCAGCCATGCCAGTCACTTGGCTGGAGGGCCGCAATCTAGCTGGACCATGGAAGCAAACCAAAATTACCCATTTAACTAAAAGGATAATTAATTACAAACTTCATGTCTGGTTGATGAGCATTCCTTGGTTTTGGGACCCTCAGAATGAGGTTGTACATTTGATATACTCTAAGTAGGTTTTCATGGAAGTTGTGACTCGATTGATGGATTAATGATTATATTCTCCTGAAATCTATAAAGCTACGAGGAGGAATCATGTGGTTGGATATGACAAGAAAACTATGAAGACCAGGTCTAGGAGACCAGGTAGGCCTAATAGATGAGTGTGTATAAGTTCCCCAGAAGGCCTCAGTGATGATTGGTTGTTATTTCCCTAGAAGGCCTAAGTGATGAGCGGGAGTAGGTTCCCCAATAGGTTTATGTTACTCATTGGGGATGATTGTCTCAACATCACATGGTGTTCAGTGTTTTCGAATGATATTTTTGGGTTTCATACTTTTTATTTATATATGTTTGAGATGACTCTAGTAACTCTATTGATTGTACTTATTAGAGGCTACACTTCATGTACCTATTTTCTTTCCTTCTTTCTATATTGTTTGGTGGTTTCGGGTCCCTAAAGACTATTGTTTTACTCACCCCTACATGGGATTCACCAACACGTGTTGTGTCTTGTGCTGACGATCTATGCTTTGATGGAGTCCTTGGTGGACCGAGTCCAGGTGGTTCTTAAAGAGGGCCAACATATGAGACATGCTTCTGCAAATTCATACTATTATTTTTGTACCTACTATAGAGGTAGTGTTTTCTATGGTGGAGTTGTAGAGACATTAACAATAACTTTTTTGTTTCAATTGGGCTTTTATTCTAGCCACGTTTACCTTCGGTTTTCTACTATCATAGCTTGTGTTTTTTACATAGTTTATTCACCATTCATCATAGGTGGATTTGAGTTGTGTGTGTGTGTTAGTACATGTTTTTAGGAGTTTCATTCCAATAGTTTGGGATATTCCTACATGGTGATAGTCTCTAGACCTTGTCCTATGGGATGTGGACGTGGGGTAGTCACGAAATAGGGCCTGGGGGACGGGTCATGACAAGCTCAAAAGTCAGTTCATTTTATCCCTATTCGTGAATCGTATATGGTTGATGATCTATCCAAAGTCTATATCTATGAAGTTGTAAAGAGTCATGGTGTATCATTTTCAATTTTATCAAACAGAGATATGAGGATCATATATTGTTTATAGAAATCCTTACTAAAATTCCTTGGGACTAAGTTGATTATGATCACATCGTATCATCCTCAGATGTTTGGTAAATCCAAAAGGAATATAAAAATGTTCGAATATATGTTACATCCTTGTGATATGGAATTAGGCAGATCATGGGAGGAGAAAATAACATTGTTAGTTCTCTTATAAAAATATATTCCATGTATCAATACATTTGGCCTCATTTTATGCACTATATGGGCATCCATTTCATTCTCTACTATGTTTTGTGGAAACTGGTGAGACATTGTTGGTTGGTCCCAGCGTTGTCCAAGAGAAAATGAAGAAGATCAAGTTAATTAGGAAAAGAATGTGAAAAAATTATATTCATCATGAATCATATGCATAACATTTTCAATGGTTGTTTTCGTTCATGCTGGGTGATTATGTAATCTTGAGAATCTTTTTGTGGTTAGGATATCATCATTTTAGAATGAAGGGAAAGTTATCTCCATGGTATATTATCCCTTTTGAAATACATGAGTAGATTGGATATGTGGCATATTGGTAGGATTTTTTACCAAGGTTTAGTGTGCTTCAAAATGTGTTTCATGTGTCAAAATTGAAAAAAGATCATCCAAATCATGACAATCTATTATGTTTGGATCATGTTGAGCTGGAGTTGGATCCTTCTATGGTGCACGTTCTAGTGTGGATTATCGATTAGAAAGATAAATTATTTCGTGGTGAAATTAGTGTTATAATTCATGTATTGTGGAAACATGTTTATATTTGGTATGATACATGGGAGTTGGATAGTGAGATCGCCAGAAAATAACCTAAGCTCTTTCGTTAAAGCAATGGTTCTCTACACTATGATGAAATAAATTCTAATTTTGGAGAGAATGTAGCACCCCCCCCCCCAGTTTGAGTTATTTAACTCTTTTGAATGTCTTTTTGTGTTTATAATGTTTTTTTTGTAATGCATGAGAGAGTTTGGAGGGTTTTTGGTATGGTTTATAAGCTTTTATATGGGTGATTAGTTTGAGCACAGTTGTTGTAAACAATTCAAAAAACCTATGTAATCGAGCAACATAAGGTAGAGGGATTCCATCCTATTAGTTCACGGTTTGTATAACTATTTGGGGAAACTATGTGGGGAACCCATTGGGATAGTATCAGACACACTTTTAGCACATGGATTGTCTTAACATTTATACTAACACTTCGTAGCATTAAAATAGGAATTTTATAAAAAAATATGGGGTCACTCTGGATTATCCCTAAATCACACATTTCTACTCCCATAGAAACCCCACTTAGGATTTATTCTTTTCAAGTGTAACATATACTCTCCCACTCATTTTGGTAGATTATCTAAGTATTTTCATAGTGGTTTTATGGTTGTTCTTCCTTGGTATGTCACTGTCTTGTCTTGTTTTGTCACTTTTTCTAAATATTGTTCTCTGACTCTCTAGTTTTCCTAGATCCACATCCAAAATTTTCATATAAAAGTTTTTTTATCCTAAAATTATTAGGGTTTGATTTCATGATGTTATAAAAATATATATAAGGTGTTATAGTGATGTTTTCAATTGAATATCTGGTGCGGGTCTGCATTGGTGGATTTCACTAAATCCCTATGTTAGATGGATTATCTCCCAACTCAACATTGATAGAAAATAAATTATTTAATTTTAAATTAATGGTTGTGGAATGAAATTTAATTCCATATTGATTTTATAAGAATTATTGTAACCCATTATATTATAATTTATGGATTATTGGAAAACTGGAAATTTCTTGTAAAAGGATCTTGATGTGGTATTTTTAAATGATCATTTAAAAATCAATGAAATTGTTAATTTATGGAAGTTAGTTTTCAATAAATATTGGTTTTTATTAAAATATTTTTTTCATTGATGTGTACTAATGATGTTTTTAATAAATTATTGATTTTATTGAAGGGAGTTTCTTGATTGGTATTGGAATTATCATAGCTTAATGAGTTGTTTGGATTTTCAGATGTTGTTTTGTATGGTTTCTTTGGGAATTTGATGGTTCATAATGTTTTACAAATATGATCGATATTGATACATTCTTATGTGATTGAGAAAGAGTTGGATGGTAGGGATCACGGTCATGAAGTGCCACTATCAATTTGTCGTGATGTACGACTATAAAAAGGGGATGGGTTATGGATGTGAATTCCTTTATGCCAATGATCGGTAATTTCATGTGATTGGTTGTGGGCATGGCTATGTTATCTATGATGACATGTCAGATCAATTTGGATATTATAATATGGGTTTCTACTAGTTCAATGAAATGTTTCATTGGTATCTTTTGTATTCTATTGATTTGGGTAAAATGGGTCAGTATGGTTGTATTTCACTTATTGGAACCTGTTCCCGTGTTTTCATGGATTTATATAAATTTATTATATAAATATACGAACCTATATTATATTAGTATCATTTCTAGGGAATTAATTTTATGATATCCTACTGAGTATTATGACTCACCCCTACTTTGTAGCTTTTGTCATTTTTCATATGTTGTATTATGAGGCATAGGTAAAGGTAAATCATCTCATTTCTTGAGTGGTGCATCATGATACTTGGGCAGTCTTCTGGTGTGTGGAGTTTGGAGCATGGTGTGTAGATATATAGTTATGTCATAGTGTCTTTGGGTTTTATTATTTAGTCTTCTGTATGGTACTCTAATTTTGTATTATTGTGGTTTGGTTATGTTGTTCTTATAGTATTGTTGTATTGTGTTACTTCTTATAGACATACATCTTGTACCTGATTAGTGGGTTTTGATAAATGATTATTTTGTTGTTTATTTTTAATTCAATCACAAATTTTCCCGCAACTATTCTTGAATCACTCAAAATTTATTTCCAGCCTTTATATCCTTGGGAATTTCTCTTAAGGGAAAATCACATCCCTCTTCCCTTTCAAGACAATGAGAAGGGGTGGGATGTTACAAGTGGTATCAGTTTCTTTTGTCCTGGACATTCAACTGAAATCATTTTGACCTAACCTTTGGCCTCCACTGTTGGTCTTGGAGTTGTCATTCATTCATGGTTTAATCCTTTTCTATGATGGTAGAATGGATAAGTAATATCAAAACATGAAATGTGTATCATTAATGGACATAACATACCATTTTATGGTAAAATTCAAGTTACCACATTGTTTGGTACATATGTGTTTTGGAGACACTTTTAGGATAATGAAAACATTATCATGTGTATATCCAATGAGATGAGCATGACAAGCTTGGTAGAAATTAATTCCCAGTAGGATTTCATACTTAATTTGGAATAATGATTTATGGTTCGATTAAAATGTGTGTATTTTTGAAAAATCTAGAAATTGGTTTCGATTGTGAGAATTTGAAAAGAAAATGGTCATGGTTTTTTGAAAATGGGTCAATTTTCAAAACATTACGGATTTTTAAAAAAAAGTTTGAACATGTAAAAAATTGAAAATTTTGGATGGATGGTTGTGATAGCAGGAATGTGATATTATTTTATATAGTAAGTCATCTGTTTCAAGGGAGCGAGTCATATGGTGATTCTTGTGTTAATAAAAATGGAATTTTGAATACATCATAGAGACCAGCTGGATGATACCATGGAAAATGTGGTTACACCTATGCCCCATGTAATCCAACAATTACTACAGAGCATAGTTCAGGCTTCCCAGGATGTGAAAAGTGTGAATAAAGTAGATGAGATGAGGAACTTGGATCAATAAGTTGTGTTTAAAATGTTGAACCCACCCTTTGTTTGGGGTTATCTAGATCCAAAAAGTGATGAATCATGTTGAATAAGTTGAATCATATATTATATTGCATTGGAACAAAATCAGAGTTAAAAATGATTTGAGTTATTTATATTTTGGTTGATCCTTCACGTCAGTGGTGGGTGTTGTGTTATCAGCTGGAACATACAATGGCATGACATGGGAGGTTTTTGAGAATTTGTTTAACAAAATATTATACCCTCATTTGATGATAATTTGGCACACAACATATTTCAATAGAGTAATGTTGGAAAACATGTCCTTGATAGAATATGTATACATGTTAGTGAAAATAGCGTGGATTTCACAAAATATGTCACCTAGTGAGTCCTCGAATTTATGGATCATTAATGTGGGATTGTGGAAAGAAATTCATTCAAAAAATTTAGTTCTATGTATATGTGATTATACGGAAATGGTGAATAGAGAATCAGTGTCCAAAAGGGATATCTTGGGGGCTACAGGTGGAGGAAGAATGATGGTCCCCAAGGGGAATAGTGTAAATAGTTGGAGTTGGTGGCATGGAACCAACTACATTGTACTTTAGTCATTAAATAAACATCTTATCACATCTTAATTGTTCTTTTTTGAGACAATTCATGTGATAATTTCCCAAGGATAGTTGTTTCATTAGAGGGTCTTAGTGGATCCCTACTATGATGAGAACTCGGAAATGCCATAACACTGTTCATGAATATATTTTGTATGGCCGAATGATGTTATTTGAGAGACACAAATAATACAGGCCATTAGGGGTGAGGACTCATAAAACATTGAGGCACCTTCTCATGGTGTGTACCCGTGGTAATATACAGGAGGATATTATGAGAATGAGACAAGCGCGAAGGAAATCGACATTTCATAGTGTCATTGGATGTTTCTATCTGCGGACGTGTGTATTGGTGCTTAGACGTTAAGATTATTATTAATTGGTATTACAACTCGCACACATAGATGTATAGACGAAAACTGTGAGGACACAGTGTTCGCAGTGAGGTAGGATACATTGGGTGTGTCACGAGTACTACTCCCTTAATAGATAATGATAGAAAGGATTTGTCCCTTCTATTCCATAACGAAAGTAGATATCTCAGGCCCTTTGGTGGAATTAATATCGCCTACATAAATCCATGTCCATGGTAAGGTATGTACGAGTTTAATTCTGGGATGTAAAAGAATGAATAATCAAGCACATGGGTTGATGGAACTAGCATGCAACCCGCTTGATTAGGTATATCGATTCAAAGGGATTATATTACACGGTAACCATTCGTATGAGGTGACATATCAATGAGTCATCAACTTCTTTCTCTTGGGTGCCTTGACCCGTTGATAGATAGTAATCTTGGACTTTAGGAAAACCCGCCTAGTGCCAACGAGAAAGAGGCCTAGAGGGTCACACACTAAGTGTGCCCATTTATCTCAGTTAAATATTAATTTAACAAGTTAAATAGAGATTATTCCCAACTGTGGATTAATAATTATTTAAGTATGCCTAATCAAATTAATTTCAAAACTAGTTATTCAAGATAATATATTATCGGTGAAATAATATATTTGTTAGCGATTAATGCAGTAAAATTTATTTAAGAAATAAATATCCATTACTAAAGGGCTAATAAATGTGGTGGAGGAAATAATGAAAATGGATAATAAAAGTACACGCCGTGTAGTTTTATGGAAAATGAGTACATGCTGTGTACTAATGATTACATGCCATGTAGTTTTTCTAGTCGGAATTATGAGGATATAATATTGTTTTATTAAATGATATTTATTATAATCAGCGTGGGCATATGTCAAGGAATTAATAATTATACATGGGGGTTTTCAATAAGAGTTAATGAAATAAATAAAACGCGTAATACATTTATTTATTGTCATAACTTTGTAAACCTCAAACCTGATTATAAATATCCTCACAACCCCAAAATGTTTTCCAATCATTGTGCACAATAATTCTGGAGAATTATTTAATGACTGAAAGAACTAATTCCTCCAAGAATGCTTTCAAGACCGAGAGAGATCCTCCTCCATTGGATTAAGGCGATCGAAGGTAGACATCGCAAGTGAATGTTCTTCCGCACTAGCACCCGGAGATCCCTTCGGTGATGTCCAGAGATATGTGGCACACATGTGAATCACCGCTAGATGAATCCTAAAATTGGATTCTATAAAGCAACGATGGTTCACCGGATCATGACCGGAGACATCATCGAAGAAATAATTCCACAAAGGTAATTCTTGTGAATTAATAAAGTCAATTATAACCATCATATGATGATCCTATCTCTATGATTCTTAGACTCCCTCTTTTGTTTTTCATTCTTCATTGTATTCTGAAGATGTAGAATTTTATATTGTGATGGATCACGGTTTAAATGTTGTTTAACGCTTAAATCAAAGTTCTGAAATCCCACAATGCTCTTCCACTACGCACGGAACCTACATGAACTCTATGGAATGGATTCATGAAGAAGAGGGATACTAAATTATACGATCAGAGAATTGTTTAGAATTTGATGGTCAGGTCAGTGAATCTTCCTACAAAACCTATGAAAAGTGTAGGATGTTTTCATTGTCATTATACAGGGCACATGAAGAGGGATTGTATGAAACAGTATCAACAAAGTCATAATTTCAAGAAGATGTGGCATCACTATCATTACTGTCATAATGCTCTGAGGTCGAGTGTTCATGGCACTCCTCAGGGGTCATAGGCATCCTATTACTCGACCGAAAGGGGGAAACAACATACCCCTTATTAGTGTAGTCACGTTTGTCATGGTGATTATAGGAATACCATGACTCCTCATCATGGGAAGTTTTAGCAGGTTAATAAAGAGCATATTGTGGGATAGAAGAAGACTTTTAGAGCCAGTAAGGGCATGGTGGATGATTATTTGGTACCATCCACAATGATAAGTATGATTCATTAGAAATTCTCCCTTTATGAAAGTGTTTTTTGATATGGGATCTTTTAATTATTTCATTACTTCTCATATGGTTTATTTTTTTGGTTTATGTGTAGAAATGATTCATTCTGTTCTAAAACATGAAACTCCTTCAGAAAAAAGATAGTTTCCCAGATTCTTCTGTATAAAATGTTATATTTTTGTAGATGGTTTCGAGTTTCTATTGGACTTATCAGTTCTTGAGTTGGATACATATGATATAATCCTTGGAATAGACTGGTTGATAATGTGTTCTACCCACATCAACTCTTATGCATGAACGGTTAGTTTTATGACATTTGATGGTGTCGATCATCTCTTTAGGAGAGATAAAAATGTAATGTTGGGTGCAATAGTCTTATTAAAACAAGAATTTTGAAAGATATCATATCAAATAGTATCTCTTTATTTGGAATCAACTGACAAGGTTGGGAGAAGCAGTTCTCCGGAAGAGGATGATTTGTTTATAGAAGTATTTGTTTATTAATTATAAAGGTTTCCACCCTTGATATAACCAAATATTATGTTTGATATTCTTTTAGGGACCCCTATTATCTCACTTTTAACTTATATGATAGAACCAACAGAATTGAGGGAATCGAATGTGGAGTATGAGGAGCTAGAAAACAAAGGGTTCATCCAGCCTTGAAAGTCTCTATGGGCCATGCAAGTTTTTTTGTTTGACTAGAGGATGGAACACATAGGTTTTGTGTTAATTATCATATTCTTAACCATGTTAATATAAAGAATATATATCCACTTCCATGAATTTATGACATGTTTGATCAATCGAGGGGAGCTCAATGGTTCTCCAAAATTGAATTGTGGTTAGGATATCATCAGTTGTAGGGGTGGAAGGAGGGATTTCCCAATATGGATTTTATATGTATATGATTCCATTATGAGTATGTGGTTATGACCTTTTTCCTTATAAATTCACCAAAATTAGTCATCAAATTTATGAATTATATATTTCAGAGATATCTAGAATCTTTCATTGTCGTATTCGTTGATGAAATACCAGTGTATTCAAGGACAATGATGGTTCATGGGACACCTATCACAGTAGTGTTGGAAATTCTCATATATCATAAGTTGTATTCCAAAAAATCTAAGGGTGTTTTTTGGATACAATATTTTTTTTCTATGTCCTCATTTTTTATGAGAGAGAGATGTTTCTATGGTTTTAAACATGATATAGGTAGTTATATCATGGAAAAATCCAATGAATGTTTTCATGATAAGTATTGTCCTTCATTTAGCTAGGTATTATTAACTCTATGTTCCTGACATATAAAAACTATCCTCACTAATGACAACTTTGAGCTGAATGAATGTTCCATTTCCATGGATTGAGAAGTGCCAAAAATCTTTTGAATAGCTTAAAAATCTTCTTACATCAAAACACATTGCGGTTTTACCAAAACCACTGAAAATTGTTCATGGTGTATTGTGATGAATCAGGATCAGGGTCTAGGATTGTTATCATGAATGGGAATAATATGGTTGTGTATAACTCGCAGTAGTTTAGGATGAATGAGAAGAACTACACAACACATGATTTAGAGTCGGCGATGATTATTCATTCATTGAGAACTATTTTTTCACTATCTATTTAGTAAGAAATTTACATTGTATACCGACCACAAGAGTGAGAAGAATATTTTCTCACATAGATATTTGAATCTAAAGAAAATGATATGGAAGAATAATATCTAGGGGTTGAATTTTTCGTGATTTACATAACAAGTGTAGACAATTCAGTGGTAGATTCATTAAGTAAAAATTGTTAAACTCACTTGGTGAATCAAGCATCAAATTAGTGGTAGTTGATGCCAATCATTACCATCATGTGACCAGATTGTGAAGACTGAGGTGATGTAGAAATATTATTTATTATTTTGTTGGCTCATGAATAGGTTTATTTTTTTATATAGGATCAATTTCCCTATTCAGACTGTGTGGATATAGGGTCGAAACTCAATGGTAGGGATACCATTGAGGGATGGAAACTGGATGTGAATTGAGTGTCATGCTTTAGGAATCAGATGATTCTACTAATGTATTTTATAGAGAAACTCAGTAGTTATCATTATCATTCAATATAATGTTTTCATCTAAGAATTTATAAAATCTATAAGGCATTTAATGTATTGTTTCTACGATCTTGAATTAAAAGAAATGTGGAAAAGCTTGTTTTGTGATTCTTGACTTTTCATCAAGTCGTGATAGAGAATAAATGGTCAGCATGTATGTTGTAGTCATTGGCTATCCCTATGTTGATGTGGGAACATATAGTGATGAATTATGTTACAAAAATCTTTTTACTGGTTATAAAACACAATTCTATATGAGTGATTGTGTATCAGCTCACATAGTTGTCTCATTTCATCCCTATTCTTGAATGAGATTTTATAGAGGATCTATCCAAAATCAATATATATGAAGTGGTTAATAGGAATGGGGTAGTAGTTATTATTCTATTAGTTAGGGATATGAGGTTCACATATTGTTGATAGAAATATTTACAAAAATTCATTGGGACTAAGTTGATCATGATTGCGGCGTATCAATATTGGAAAAATGGGAAATCCCAGAGGAAGATACAAATGTTAAGAGATATGTTACATGCTTGTGATATAGATTTAGGAATCTCATGGGGGGAGCACATATAATTTTGAGTTTTCTTATAATAATTTTTATCACCTTTTGATACACATGGTCACATTTGATGCATTGTATGAAGATCCTTGTCATTATCCACAATGTTGGGTGAGAACTGGTGACACTTCTATGGTTGGGTTGATCCTTGTCAAAGAGACAGTTGAGAAGATCAAGATGTTCTGGAAAGGAATGGGGAAAATTCAATGTCTTCACAAATCATATACAGACCACTAGAAATTATTGTTTTCGTTCGAGGTGGGTGATTATGTGATCCTGAGAATCTCTTCGAGGTTGGGACATCATCAGTTTGGATGGATGGTAAAGTTTTCTCTTTGGTATATTAGACATGTTCAGATATATTAGTGGATTGGATATATGGTATATCATTTGGATTTTCCACCATGGTTAGTGTGGTTAAAAATTTGTTTCATGTGTCTCAATTCAAAATGTATCATCTGAATCATGACAATGTGATTTTTCTGGATCATGTTGAGATAGATCCAGAACCTTCTTTGGTGAATGTGGAATTGCATATTGTTGATAGGAAAGAGAATGTATTTCATGGTAAAATAATAGGTCTAATTATGGTTTTTTCGCAACATGACTAGATTCAGGAGGAGGCTTAGGAGTGGTACAATGAGTTGGCCAAAAAATTTCCCAAGTACTTTTGGCAAAGCAATGGTTGTTTGTATTCTGAATACAGATAGTACAATATTTGGGAGAATGTATCACACCATATTTGTTGTATTTAAACCTTTTTATTGTCTATTTATGTATATAAAGTTGTTTTGTACTATATTGGAGAGTCTGTAAGGTTTTTTGGATGGTTTAGAAGCTTTTCTTGGGGTGAACAATTTGAGAATAGTTATTGTAAACCATTAAAAAACCTTGGTAACCGTGAAATATGAGGAAGTGGGATTGAACTTGGTTAGTGCATTATTTGCCTAATAGTTTTAGGAAACCATGTGGGGAACCCTTTGGGATGGTAGTAGTCACACAGTTAGTGCACATTTTGTATGACCATGCGAGCTGGTAATTCAAAGCATAAAAAATTGGTTTTTTTAATACGAGGTCACTAAGGATTATCCCTAAATAACAACATTCTTCTCCCATAAAAACTCCATTAGTGATTTCATATTATAAATGGTAAGGTGTCCTATTATACTAAATATTGAAGAGAATATACAGTTTTTCTCGGTGGTCTGATGCCATTTCATCCTTCGTAATTCTATTTCCCGTGCTGTTTTGTCATTATTTCTAAATATATTCCTACCACTATCTCAGTTTCCAAGATCTTCTTATCACATTTTTATATCAAGGGTTCTTATTGCTAAAAATTATGATTTTTGGACTTTTTGATGTTAGGAAAAGAGATCTAAGGCATTTTTGTGTTGTTTTCACCTGGATTTATGGTACAGTTTTCCATTTGTTGATTTCACCGAAACCCCACGGTAGGTGGCTTCTTTACCAACTCAACTTTGACAGAAAATAAGGGATATAATAGTATATTAAAGGTTATTTCATGAAATTTATTACCATATATATTTATTAATCATGCATTGACCTCATTATGTTATAATTTATTGATTTTGGGAAAATAGGAAATTGTTGTAAAAGCTGCTTGATGTGACATTTTGAAATGATAATTTTAAATTCATTGAAATGGTTTATTTATGGAAATTGATTTTTAAAAAATGTTTTCAAAAATGAATTTAATTATAAGGTATTGTTTATTAAAATATTTTTTTCACGGATGTGGCCAAATGATGTTTTCAATAAATTTTTCTTTTTATTGAAATGTGGATTTATCTTGTTATTGGAATTGTCTTATCTTAATGAGTTATATACATTTGTACATGTCTTGTTTTATGATTTATTTAGGAATGTGTTGGTTGATATTATTTTATTTAATTAAGATATCTATTATTAATTTCTTATGTGGTTGAGAAAGAGTTGTATCAGATGGATAAAGGATGTGAAGTACCATTATCCTGTGGTCGGGAAGTGACATTATAAAAAGGGGATTGGTTATGGAATTGAATTTCTATTGGTTAATGATCAAAGAGATCATGTGGTTGGTTGTGTTCATGGTTGTGTTAGGTGTGTGGACATACAAGATAATTTTGGATGATCCAATATGTGTTTGGGATGTTTCAATGACATTCTTTGTAGGTTTCCTTGGTACTCTTTGATTTGGGTAAAAAGGGATGGAAAGGGTGTGTTTGGCTTATTATAAATTATTTCCTTGTTTTCATGGATTTATCTAAATTTTTTATAGAAGTGTGAATGGATATTTTATCAGAGTGTAATTTTTTGGGAATTCATTTTAGGATATCCTATTGTGTATGATTACTAACCCCCTACTTTGGAACATTACCGATTTTTCATATTTTGTATTATGTCACATAGGTAAAGGTAAATTATATTATTTCTAGATTGGTGCAGCATGATTCTCAGGAGATCTTTTGGTGCATGGAGTTTGGATATTAGTGTGGATATATCAATTTATGTCATAGTGTCTTTGGGTTTTATTGTTTATTATTCTACGTGGTACTCTGATTTGTGATTATGGTGGTTTGGTTATGTTGTTCTTATGGTATTGATGTATTGTGGTAATTTTTATGGACATGAATCATGTAGTTGGTTAGTGGGGTTTGATAAAGGCACATTTTGTTGGTTATATTTACTCAATGCACAAATTGTTCCCTAACTTTTCTGGAAGCCTCTACATTTATTTCGAGTTTTGGTGCTTGGGAAATGTATGTTCAGGACAAGTTTCACCATTTCTCCCTTTTAAGTCAATCAGAAGGGGTGGGATGTTACATGTTGTATATGTTTGTTCGATCCTTGAAATTCAAGTGAAATAAGTGTTATCGATCCTTTTTCATTAGTTTTCAGTCTAGGAGTAGTCATTCATTCTTGGTTTATTCAATGAGTTGGGATGGTAGGAATGATCAGGATTTTTGAAACATGAAATATATTTCATAAATGGGAATAGGAAACCCTTTTATGACAAATATAATGTTAAACAGGTTTTTGGTACTTAGGTGTTTTGGGGAAACTTATAAGAAAATGATATCCTTTCGTGTGTATATCCAATGAGATGAGCATGACATGCATGGTAGAAATTAATTCTCCCATGTATTTCATACTAAATTTGAAATAATTATTTATGTTGTGATATGAACATGTTTATTTTTGAAAAATCATAAAATTGTTTTTGAATGTGCAATTTTGAAAAGGAAATGGTTGTGGTATTTTGAAAATTGGTTAAATATCAAATAATTTTAGATTCTTCTAAAATGGTTTAACATTAAAAAAAATTGTAACTTTAGAATGGATGGTTGTGATAGCTGGAATGTGATATAATTTGAAATTGAAATTCATAGGTTTGAATGGAGTGAATCATATGGTGATTATTATGTTGATAGAAATAGAATGGTGTAGATGTCGTAGAGACCAACTCGAGGATGTTGTAGAAAATGTGGTTACACCTATGCTTCAGGTAAACCAAAAACTAGAGCTGATAATAGTGAATTTTTTCAAAGATTTGGAAGTTGTGAATAGAATAGATGAGTCAAGGCATGAGGATTTGGAAATAATGTTTCAAAAGTAGAACCCACCCATTGTTTGGGGTGATTCACACCCAGAAAGGGATAAAGAAAAGTTGAATTGGATGAAAAAGATATTTGATTTTTTAGGAACATAACCACAGTTAGATATGATTTTAGTTATGTATATGTTAGATGATCTTTCACGTCTGTGGTGGGAGTTGTTGTTCTAGGCTTCAGAAAATCATGGAATGGTATGGTATTTGAGAAATTTTTTAATAAACAATTCTACCATCATATGAAAAAACAATTGGTAGACAATATATTTCATTATCATGAAGTATTAAATCATTTCTATTATGGAATATGTAGCTATGTATATAATCATAATGCTGATATCATCTAACGTGGTAGCTACTACCTCCTTGAATCCATGGATCTATAAATCGGGATTTAGAAAATAAAGTAGTTCCTGAATTTTAGTGCTATGTATAAGTGATTATACATATATAGTGAATAGATAATTGGTGGTCTTAAGGGATATCATGGGGTCTATATGAGGGGGAAGAATGTTGGTACCCATGGGGAATAGTGTGAACTCTATCGAAGGGATAAAGAAGAAGATTGAAACTTATTTATAGGTTTTAAGTATGGTTTAGAATATGATGGAAGTATCAGTGAATATTTATACAAAACATTAGAGAAAGGAAGGTTGATTTTCATGTGGTTCTACATGACACATGAAGTTGTATTGTATGAAACAACCTTAAGAAAGTTATAATTGCAATAAGATGGAGAATCTCTAGTGCTAATATCATAATTCCTTGAGGTTGAGAGTTTCTGAAACTCCTTAGAGGTCAAAAGCATACTATGCGTCTACAGGAATAGGGAAGCAGAATACCCCTCATCAGCCGAGTCAAGATATCCATTCTGATTCCTAGTATACCTCGACTCCTCATTACTTGAAGTTTCATCATGTTAATAAATTGAAAATTGTGTGAAGAAAGAAGTTGTTCAGATATGAGAAGGTCATGGTGGATGATAAGTTGGGACCATCCACAATGCGAGGTATGATTATTTTGAATTCTTCCTTTTTTAATTTGTTGATTGATACGGGTGGTTCAAATTATTTCATTACTTCTATTATGGTAGATTTTCTAGGATTATGTTTAGAAATGATTACTTCTATTTTAAAATATAAAAGTCCTCTGGGAAAATTTGAGTGTTGATCCTTCTTGTGTTGAGAATGTTGTATAGTTGTGGGTGGGGTTGTGTTGATGTGGGAATTCTCAGTGATTAATATGTATTCATATGATATAAGCCTATTAATGGATAGGATGATAATTTTTACTACCCACATTGACTATTATGCATGAACGGTATGTTCTATGAAAACTGATGGTGTTGAAAATCTCATTAGAGGGGAGAAAAATGTGGTGGTTGGTGCAATAGTCTTTTTGGAACAAGAAGTTGGGATGATATCATATCAAATAGTAGTTTTTTTATAATCAATGGAAGAGGATGGGAGAAGTAGTTTTTCAGCAGTGGTTGATCATTTTAAAGATATCCTTCTTGAATAATTATGAGGGTTTCTACCCATTATAGAAATAGATTTTATGATTGATCTCTTTTCTAAGACAACTAATAAATCACTTCTATCCTACTGGATGGCACCGACAGAATTGAGGGAATCAAAAGTGGAGTTGGAGGAGCTCTAAAACAATGGGTTCATCCAACCATGCATGTCTCCATTGGAAGTTCTAGATTTGTTTGTTAGAAAGGAGGATGGAACACTTAGGATATGTGTTCAATATCGTATTCTTAACCATGTTACGACAATGAATCTATATCCACAAACATGTATCAATGACATGTTCGATCAACTGAGGGGAGATCACTGGTTCTCGAAAATTGAATTATGATCAACATATCATCATTTGCAGGCGTGGAATGAGAATTTTCCAAAAATATAATTTAGCAGTATACTTCTTCATTATGAGTATGTGGTTATTCCCTTTGGACTTCCAAATGAACAAATATTATTCACAGAATTGATGAATTTTATATTGCAGAGTTATCTGGATTCTTTCAGGTTCGTATTCGTGGATGATATACTAGTGTTTTCAATGAAATGGTGGAGAATAAGAAACAATTCACTGTTTTGTCGGGAATCATGAGATATCACCAGTTGTATGAAAAATAATCGAAGTGTTCTTTTTGGATATAATATGTTTGTTTCCTTGGACATTTTGTTTCTGAGAGTGTTGTTTCTGTGGATTTACACAAGATATAGATTTTTATCTATTGGAAAATACCAAATAATGTTTTTTATATAAAGAGATTCCTTGGTTTAGTTAAGTATTATCGACACTTTGTTTAGGACTTCTAATAATTATCCTCACTAATGACAAATTTTATAAAGAATAATGTTCCATTTCACTATAATGCACAGTTCCAAAAATACTTTGAAGAGATTAAGGTTATTTTTACATAAACACCAATTATGGTATTACCATAAATAAGGATATGGTATATGGTGTATTGTGATGCATCAGGATCAGGGTTGGGGTTTTTTCTGATGAAAGGGAATAATTTTGTTTTTTATTCATCACAATAGCTGAGGTAACATGAAAAGAGACACCAAACACATGATTGAGAGGTTTCATATGTAATTCATACTTTTAGAACAAGGTTTCACTATATCTTTGGTGATAAATTTATAGAGTATACCGACAACAAGATCTTGAAGGAAATTTTCTAACAGAGATATTTGAATCTAAGTAAAAGGATAAGGAGGAAGTATCTCAAGATGTTAGAATTTGTATTGATGTTTAAATCAACTAAATTCAAATCCCTGGTAGATTCATTATGTATAAATTCATACACATACATGGTGAAGCAGACATCAAATTAGTGACAGTTGAAGTCGTTCATAGTCGACATGCGGTTAGATTGTGAAGATCGAGGTGATGTAGAGGTTTTATTTATAGTTTTGTTGGTTTCTTGACATGTTTGGTTTGGTTATAGAGGCTCAACGGTATGATTCAGAGTTTGTGGCTTTGAGTTCAAAATATAATGGTGGGTATACCATTGAGGGCTATAAATGGGATGAGAAATTGGTGTTATGCATTCAAAATCAGAAGGTAATACCGATGAACTTTCTGGATAAACAACTTAGTTTTCATCATCATTCCATATGGTCTATCCATCCAGAAATGTAAAAAATGTATAAGGAATTGAATCTACTGTTTTTCTGGGATGGTATAAAAATAATGTGGACGAGTTTCTTTAAAAATAATTGACTTTTAATCTAGTCATGACAGAGAATCAATGGTTGGAAGGTCTGTTGTAGTCACTACCTATGCTTGTGTGGAATAGGGAAAAGATAGTGATTTATTTTGTTACGGGTCTCCTATGAATGGTTAGAAAACTAAATTCTTATGGGTGATTGTAGATCAGCTCACAACGTAGGATCCTTTCATCCCTATTCTTGAATCATATAAAGTGGATGATCTTTCGAAAATTTATATCTGTGAAGTGGTAACGAGGCATGCTGTACCAATTTTTATTGTATTAGTAAGATATCTGAGGTTAAAATATTTTTTATATAAATCCATACAAAAAGTACTTTGGACTATGTTGATTATGATCACAAAAAATCATCCACAAATGTATGCGAAATCCATTATAAAGATACAAATATTAAAAGATAAGTTACGATCTTGTTTGACGGATTTAGGTATATCATGGGATGAACACATATCATTGTGAGTCATCATATAATAATAGTCATCATGTATTGATACATATGTACCTATTTGATGCATTTTATAGTTATCTATTTCATTCTCCACTGCGTTGGGTAGAAACTGGAGAGACTTCCTTGGTTGGGCTGAGCCTAGTGCAAGAGACAATAGAGAAGAACAATATATTCGGGAAAATAATGTTGAAAACATAAAGTCACCATAAATCATATACATAACATTTTAAATGGTTGTTTTCATTTGATGTGGGTGATAAGGTGATCTTGATAACTTCTTAGAGGTTGAGACATCTTTAGTTCGGAAGGAAAGAAATGTTATCTCCGATGTGTATTAGCCCTTTAGAGATACATGAGCAGATTGGATATGTGACATATCGGGTGGATTTCCACCCTAGTTTAGTGTGATTCAGAATGTGTTTCATGTGCCACCATTGAAGAAGTACCATCCAGATAATTACAATGTGATTCCTTTGGATCATTTTTAGCTAGAGCTGAATCATTCTTTGGTGCATGTGCTAGTGCAGATTTTCAATATTCAAGAGAAAGAATTTCATGGTAAATGCATTGGTATAATTCATGTTTTTTTGGTAACATGGTCTGATTTTGGAAAAAGCATGGCAGTGGGATAATGAGATGGACAAAAAATGGACCGGGCTCTTTTGGAAATGAAATGGTTCACTACATTATGAGGACATAAATTTTAATGTTGGGAATAATGAAGCCTAATTGGTTTGAGGTATGTAACACCTTTTAAGGTATTTTTAGGTATTTAATGTTTTTTGGTAGTGTATGGGAGTGTTTTGAAGGATATTTGGAAGGCTTAGATGATTTTATATTGGTGCACAGTTTGATCATGGTTTTTGTAATACATTAAACACACAAAGGTAACCTCACAACATGTGGTAGTGAGAATGAACACAGTTAGTTCACGATATGATTAACTATTCGAGGTAACCATGTAGGGGCACCCTTTGAGATAGTATAAGTAACATAGTTAGCACACATTTTTTCTAACCGTGTAAGCTAACAATTTGTAGCATTAAAAACTTGTTTTTCAATACATATTCACTGAGGATTATCCCTATATCACTCCATTATTTTCCCATAAAAACCCCACATAGGATTTCTTATAGTCAAGTGTAAGTTGGCCTATGACTCTTTTTGGAATAGAATAAGGTATTTTTTTGTGTGTTTGATGGATGTTCTTCCTAGGTATGTTTATCACCAATTTTGTTTTGTCTTTTTTTGTAAATATAGTTATCCCTCTCACCCAGTTTCTTAGATCTACTACCAATATTTTTATATAAAGGGTTCTTGTTGTTTGAAATGATTATTGTTGGGCTTTTTGATGTTAGTAAAATTGATCCAAGGGGGTTTTGTGAATATTTCACCCGGATTTATGGTGCATTTGTTGGTTGGTTGATTTCACCAAAACCATAGGGTAGGTGGCTTCTATCCTGACTCAATTTTGACAGAACATAATGGATTTAATTTCAAATTAATGGTTGTTGTATGAAATTTATTTCCGTATTGATTTTCTATGTATGCTCGGAACCCCTTCTATTATAACTCATGGATTTGGGTAAAATGGGTAATTGTTGTAAGATGTGATAAATGTGGGAGTGAAAATAATAATTATAAAATAATTGAAATGGGTTATTTATGGAGAATGGTTTTCAAAATTGGTTTTCGAAATTGGTTTTCAAAAAAATGGTTTTTTATATAAATATTGTTTGGAATGGATGTGGACTAATGATGTTTTAAATAAAAATACTTTAATGAAAGGATTTTTTTCATCTTATTCGGTTTATAATGCATTAATGAGTGGATTGGATATGCACATGTTGTGTTGTTTGGATTCTTTAGGCATGTGTTGGTTGATATGATTTTTTACTTACGGTCATCATTGTTCCTTGCATAAGTGTTTTAGAAAGAGTTGGATTGGATGGATCATGGATGTGATGTAACATTATAAAGTGGTCATGGAGTACCAATACACAAACAGTATGGGTTATAGAATTCAATTTCCATTGGTCAATGATCACTATGCTCTTGTGATGGGTTGTGGTTATGGATGTGTTATGTGTGCGGCCCTGGAAGATCAACTAGGATATTCCAATATGTGTTTGGATCGTTAAATGAAATGTTTGGTTGGTTTCCTAGGTTTTATGTTGATTTAGGAAAAAAGGGTTGGTGAGGATGTGTTTGGATTATTGGAAATAGTTCCCTTATTTTAATGGATTTATATATATTATGTATATTAATGTGTGAACCGGGTTTATCCTAGTGGCATTTGTATGGATGCAATTTGAGGATATCATACTAAGTATAATTAATCACGCCATGTTTTGGAACATATTTCTATTATAGATATTGTATTCCTATATATAGGTATATATAAAGAATCTCATTTCATTAGTGATGAATCATTCTTCATGGGCGGTCTTGGGTGCTTGGAGTATGGAGGTTGGTCTGGGGATATGGAGTTATGTCGTAGCTTCTTTGGATTTTATAATTTTGTCTTCTTATTGGTACTCAAGGTTTGGATTATTATTATTTAGATATGATGATATTATGGTATTTTTTTATTCTGGTACTTATTCTAGTCATGAATCTTGTAGTTGGTTAGTAGGTTTTGAAAATGCCATGATTCGTTGATTATTTTACTCATAGGGAAAATCGTTCCCCAACTTCTCATGAAACCGTTAACATTTTTTTGTCAAAGATTGGTTCCATTTGTATTTTTATTAACTCCATGTATAATCCTTTCTCTTTTTCATTCCAATGAGACAGTTTGGGATGTTACATATAAAATTATGGAATGTCAAAATTATTGGTACATTAATTCTTTTCAAAAATTCCAAGTGTCTTAGTCACCTTGGTAATAAATGAACTACCACATATCCTCCAAACTCCACACTTTAAAAACCCATATTATTCAAGAACATCTAATCAAATATATTACTCACACCCTTATATACATAAAAAATGCATAATTTGATAATAAAAAAATCATAATAAGTCATTTAGTTCATACCTAAGGATCTTGTTTGAAGAAAATATATTTCTCTTCACTATGAATTATTATTTTATTTATTTTTAAACTCATATGAAATATTATTATGTTATGGATATATAAAACACATATAGTGTACATATAATGTTATTTTATTATGTAAATATCATAACCTAAATATATCTTATGGTTCATCAAATAAGATACAAAATCATCATTCATGTGTGCAATGAATTGACACCTCATGAAAAAATTCATTTGTTTCCATCATCCTTTCAGAAAACATGGTATAATGATGTATTCAAAGCATATATATGATATCTAAATCATATTTATACTAAAATGTTTATAATATAACCTAATTTTTTTTATTTATAGTCAATGGTTGATACAATAATGTCACTTTTGTGTATAGAATAACCCCCATCATGAATCTATGAGATTCATTTTTAAACAATGATTTAAAATAATGGAGATATAGATTATGTAAATTAAAATTTGTGATAAAAACGAAATAATTATTCTAATAATTTAATATTTTTCATTATTAAAATATAATACTTAATTTTCATTATAACACTAAAAAGAGATAATTTTGTTTGTGTGTATGTGTGGATTATCACTTCCAGATAATGTAGTGATTCTTTTTCATAATACACAAGTATTCATGATATATATAAAATTATTTAATGAAATAATATGTTATTTTTTATATGATGATAATTATGTATAGATTAAATATTATGTAACTTTTATCCAAAATGTTCATTAAAAATGGAGACATTACTCATCTGTACGTACAACATACCATCTCAGTGAATGTAATGTAGATCATTTCTATTAATCGTCACCAATAAATGGTTTTGAAAGTATAATTAATATATAAATATGATAAATATTTCATTATCGTTATCTAAGATACGTTTAATCCAAGTCCACTTTTACCATGGTAAACATAATAATGAATTTTTAAAAAATAAATTGAATGTCCTTAAAAAATACTGACATTAATATAACTGATTAAGTATTTATATATGAAATTAACATGAATAAAATATATTATAAATTTATAAGGCAGTAAATCTCTAAATTTTTTCTCAATAAATTATATAATTGATAAAATCTTATTATACATGATTAAATGGAATCACATGTATGTCTTGGGTGTGTGGTAAGGGTTTCTAATCTTTATTTTTTCTGTGACACATATCACCTATTCACAATTGATTTTTATTTTATTGTGTATATAAATACCCTATATAATTTTTTGACTTTTTCTGAATTTTATTTGTATTTAAAAATCCATATGTGGTTCTCTCTTTCATGGTGTTTTTTTTTCAATTATTTTCAATGTCTTATGGTACTTTATATAAATTTCTTTTCAATGAGGAATGTTATAATGTAATGAAAATAATTTCATTTATATTTTTCATATCATTATACATTAAAATATAAAATCCTAAAGACATTACACATTTTTGTATTTTATTTTTCATTTTAAAATATTTCTTATACGGGTATTTGAAATTGATATTACCATGTGATAAAGGATCTCTTATCCCAATATCCATTCCGTGGGTTATAACTATATTCCATTGGAACTCTTATGCTATGAAATTGTGTCTATTGATCTATAATATATTTTATTATATATTTACATTGTTTATTGTGTATTTATATTTGTTGCATATTAAAAATACATTGATTGATTCTTAATTCAATGATATGGTTGTAGTAAAGGATATTCATCTAAAATTATCTATCTTTGGGATATATATCGAGGTTATGAATGTAAAACCACTAATGCTGATTATATACATCATATTTTAAATTTAATATAATTATTATATTTATTTTCGTGATATTTATAGTATCATTTGATGTGATACATTTATGGGTCATATGATTGGAGATTAAAAAATGTGGAAAAATGGCTTTATGTCATAATCTCCTTTTTTGGATTGATTATATTGAATATTAATTTATATGAAATTGGATGCTATTATATTATTGGAAAAAATAAATTTTGTCTCAAGTTTTTGTGAAATTTTTTAACATTATTCATTACCATTTCCTTCCATATTGATTATATAAACAATGTGAAATTCATTTATATGTGGTATTAATCATGTATTTTCTTTTAGACTGTCTATATTTGACATTCATATCCTTTTATTCTAATTTTTTTTCAAAAGTTTTCTCTTAATAAAAAAAATTATTTTATAATTCCAATTTATATTTTCTTTTATATTGTTCTCAAATGTTTTAAATGTAAATTTCATAACGTTTTCCAAATATGCCACTTTGACCCCCATTAGTAATTTTTTGGAATGAATTTTTATTTTAAATATTTATTATATGATTTTTTTTATTTTCATCATATCCCTTGAAAATGCCATTATATTATTCCATGGATTTTATAAAATATTAATATTTTATCAATGTTTTTTGAATTTTTTTTTCAAAAGAAATTTCTAAAATTAAAATGATATTTTCCTAAAAAAATGTTTTGTGATGATGTTTAACGATATTTCCATTCATTAATTTCATAAAAACATATTTTTATTTAATATAAATTGAATATATTTATAATTAAATCACCCTATTTATTAAAATGGATGGATTTAGACAACTTAAATGAGATTCATAAGTATAATTATTCCTTTAAAATGGCTAATCTTGTTTCAAAGTGATTGTTTTGGAACCCATTTATTTTCCACAATTTCATTATTTATGAAAGATATTATTTTTGAACTATTTTATTTTCCATAGGAAAATCATGATTAAAAAAAATTATAGAACCCATTTATTTCACCTATTTTATCCATTTTTCAATGATATTTAAATGGGTCACATTTCTTTTCAACTAGTTTATCATTTTATAAAAAGAATAAATGATGTTTCTATGAGTTTTTGATGATTTATAAGATATATGTAATTGATCATGAAGAGTTCATTTGATATAATATAGTATGGGTGAATCCAAGTAGATCAAATAGATCAAAATATATATTATACGATGCGTACCCCTATATTACACTTGGTTATGATCATATGTTTTATAAGATGTTTGTTCTGGAATAGTGATCCAATGCATTGGGCAATGACTATGTTCTTTGTAGAATTATATTAGAAGTTTAGAATATTGTTGTTAAAATTTTATATGGGGTTATTAATGGTTCTATAATGATTATTTCAATGATAAAACATGTTTTATCTATTCATTCCCTGGAGTTATAATGATTCTATTGATTGTTATTGATATCACATGATTCATGATTATAGATTCTTATGGATCCTTTCGATGTTGAAGCCTTATTCCATATTTCATTATTAATGATTCAAGAATTTAATGAAATAATTTCATTTATTGTTTTCTCATGAAATCTGTTTATTTCACTTTAAACTTATACACTTCTTATTCTAATTTATGAAATTAAAATTTTAATGTATATTTTTAACGTTATTGAGTATTTTAGCACACCCTTCTTATTCATCATTTTCCTTTAGAAACCAAGAGTAATTTATAATGAATTATTTATATAATTGGTTCATTTTAATGATTTTTATGATGAAATATTGAATATGAGAAGCTAATTATAGAGTAAATAATACATTTATAATGTCATGGGTATGATTTACCAATGATTTTCCATAATTCTCCCATAATATTAACATAAATAGTTCATCAGTATATATATGATAAAATATTTTTCTATTTTAGGTTGTTTGATTATGATAGTGAAAAGTGGGTCACCATTATTATATAAAATCAATAAATGTAATGTTTATGATTTTATCACTTGATAAGGTAGTTCGGGTAATGGTATATTACAGTTATATATGAGGAGGGTAAACATAACATTAGTAATTATTATGATTTTATGTGAGGTTATATTAAGAGTAATATATACCATAATTATTAAATAATTTTATATATTATCATATTGTTATTGTCATAGACACCTCTTGTTATGCCACATTATTTATTTGATAGTAATGTTTTTTGGAACAGGCATTATAGGCTCTTAAAACAGGTTTATTATTTGCAATGATTTGGTTTAATGTGATGTATGAATTTATATTGATTATAAATAAGATTAATATATTGATAAAATTTAGTGTCTATATGATCATAGATATTGAGAACACATGTTTTATCCTATAGGTTACCATGACATTGAAATGTGATTTTCTCACTAAATAATTCAGTTTATTTAAGAAAAAGATCACTTTATTTTCTCACATGTAAGATGAAAGGTGTGAGAAACCCATTAAGGATAACAAAATTACTTTTTTTATTATTATGGTTATTTATAATATAGGGTTATTTATTTATATAATTATGTAGTTTATACTTTGGGTTTCACTATTAAAATTTAGAGATTACTATATCATATAATAGTTCATTTATTTCTAGACATAACTTAAAAGGTGATAACAATTATTAGAGGGGATAATTTCTAATGAAAATAGGTATATATTATTTTCCATTTTATGGTTATATTGTCTTAAAATTTATATTATAGTACTTCATTAATGAAAAAATAATCTTGAATATTGATCTTCTATAGAAAAAAAGATATTTTTGTGTATATTGGATAAAGAATACAATTATACCTCCTAAATAATTATATTTAACTATATTTCCATTATATATGATAATGGAATTAATAAACTCTAGGAAAAGGATATGAAAACAAATATTTGAACCTAGTATCTTTATTTTGGATAAATATTTGTCCTTTTCACTCACTGTTGATTTATGGATTTGAGGTCCTTAACATTCGGTTGATCAATAACAATAATATGATAAATGATCCTTATTAATATCCATTATTATTTATGGTTTTCATCCTTCTCCATATCTTCACATTCAACTAAATTTTAACTTTTTGGTAATGTAGTTTTTTCATGACCTTTATATTTCACTTTTTCTCTATTAAGAGATTGTTTTATTAACCATATCTATGATGAGGGTTTTTAGCGATGTTATTTACATACATGAAATCATTTATTAGAAATTTAATTATTTAATTTTCATTATTTAAATTTTTATATGTGGGAGGTTGTAACACTATGGGATTTTAAAAGAAGATATTTGTGATTGATAAAATATAAAACATGAAACAAATTACTAAAATGAATCTCAAAACATATAATAGTTATAGAAAATCTGTGTAATTGGTCAGTATGAAATATATTAGCTAAACTTCGAAATAAACCAACAAATAAATCTAAAAATAAGTATACTTTTTTATATATATTTTTCAAATAGTCCATCAATTTTAGTAATGTAATTTATTTCTTTTAAAAAAATGTTTTCGTCAATAATTATTTTTAATGACTTTCATAAAAAATAGTTTAATTAAATTTTGTAAAATTTTGTAAATATATTTTATAAAATGAAATTAATTTGTAAAATAAGAATATTAAATTTTTTGGGGTGAATTATGGTGATTATTTATAAAAACATTATTTCCTAGTTAATAATGAAAATAATGATTTAAATATAATTATTAGTTAATTTAAATAAAATAACTAATTTAAATTCCCATTATGTTTTAAATATTATTTAATGTCACATATTTATTATTTATTGACGTTTAATGAACATAATAATTTTTAATCATCTTTATATGTGATATTATTTTCTGGTTTACAATCACGACTTTTGTGAAATCTATTTTTATTTGCATAATGTTTGTCCATTTAAATTAATTTTAAAATCCACTACTTAATTATTATTTGATTAAAATTTATAAATTATATATCATTGAATGTTATTTTAAATTCATATAATTATCATTACATGTCATATAGTTCATATATAATCATCTTCTACTAGAAAAATACACATCTTGTAAACCTTCTTTTTCATCACATCGTAGGATTATTTATTATATAAAAAAAATTCACTTATGATAATTGAATTTTTTGAAATAGATTACATATTTTTAATAATATTAATTTTATTTATATCATAAGGGGGGAAATTTTTTGGGAATTATTAATAGTGAATACAATTAAAATTAGTTATTGCGGTTAAGGTGAAAATAGTTTTACCGTCAGGTTAAACTAAAAAGATAATTGTTACAAAGACCTAATAAATTTTTTAAAAATATTCTATATGCCTATATACTAGAATTATCATGTATATAGATTCAAAATTTTCACTTTTTACCCTTTTTTGTGTGAGAACTTTTTTTACACCATTTTATTTTTCAAAATTATATATGTTCCACTTAACACACTTATAAAAGGTCCATCCCCTCACATATCCTCTTCTAACCTCAAAATCAATAATTCTAATCCATGAAATACAACAATTTGGTCCTTAAATTAATCCCTAAAAACTATATCCTTTATTGTGATTATAAATCCATCATATGAATAGGCTTTGTGATTACTTAAAGAGGATGTCTGAGGAAGAGGATTCATGATTAACTAAGAACTGTTATTTTATTTCTTCGTCGTCGTACTTAAAATATTTTTCAACTATAATTATATATTAACACCAGTATTTCACATATAGTATGATTATATTATTTTAATATAATAACCTAAATCCATCTCCACTTCTATCAAATTAGTGACTAAATCATCAAACATGTGTATGGATGACAGCCACATTGAGAACTAATGTCATTATTTCTCAATACTCATATCTCACAACATTATTTAATGATTGATTTAAAGTATATATATATATATTATTTTTAACTTATTTATAATCAATTACTTATTATATGACATATATATTCTTAAATTCCATTTTTTGAGTGATATGATAACTCAACATGAATTTACGATGGACTACCACATCCTGAAATGATGTGATTCATTTATAATAAAAATCATTACGTAGAAGGGAAAAATGATATATATATATAATGAATATATGTGATATGAAAAAAATTATTATTATATTCATGATTTTTTTATCATTCTAAAATGTTAATATATCATTTTATTTCTTACGCTATAAAATGTAAATGTTGTCTGTGTGCACATGTGGGCTACCTTCTCTAAAAATAGATGTGGTTCTTTTTTCGTCAACAAATAACATGGCAGGTAGAAAAAAGAATATTTAATGAAAAAATATTGTATCTGTGATATTTTACTATAATAAAAAAGAAACATTATTAATTATATTCGTTTGATAATGATCCTTCAATAATGGAAATAGTACATATGTGTACATATAACCTATCGTATCCATAATTGCAATGTAGATCATTTTTAAAATCAATGAAATGTTATTTGTTATAAAAGAAAAATTTATGTGTCTGTTTTTTTAAATTTTCCATTATTATTATTCAATAGATTTGGAAACCATCACCTCTTTGACCATATTCATCAAACCAAAGTTGTTTTGAAATAATGAAATGAATGTCCTCAAAACAACGAATGTGGACATAAGGGATTAAGTGTTTTAAATTTTCATTAAATAATTATAATAAATGATTTTATTATATGTTATTAAACATATATCCATTTATTAAGAAATAAAATAATTTATATAATATTATTATATATGTGTTAACATACCCATAATGAATGGATGAAATTGTGGTAAGTCTTTTTCTTATAAATTTAAAATCTATGAGACACAAGTGATACTCTCAACTTATTATTTTTATGTGGTGTATAACAAAAAGATTCAAGAGTCGTAAAAACTACTCTTAAGAAATTTTATAATAAAAATAAAGTAAAAAGAGTCAATTAAAAGAGGTTTTACAAAAATATGGGTATACCAATCAGCAAAAGAGTCTTCCTCAACCAAATGAGAAAAAAATGGTAACAAAAAACCTGCTCAAACTGACCTCCATAATATCCATTTTTGAAAGAACATCCACAATATAGTTTCCCTCTCTATAGAAAAGTGTGAAATTAAGTTATAAGGATTTGGTAAGATTGTTAGAATCAATCCATGATGTCAACATTCTCTAGGGAACATTCGTGGATTTTCGCCCTCTATGAATATGAACTGTTATAGTTGTGTCCAATTTTATCCATATGTTACTCCAAAAAAATGCGTATCATATTTGATAACCTTGATCATAACCCACAGCTCTTCCTTAATTACCCCACCATTCCCATTTAAATGATATAATCATCAATTAATGACTTTTGGGTGGGTACAAATGATACCACCATAGCCCAAGAGACGTATTATACCTAAATCCACACCATCAATAATGAATTCCAATTGTGACAAGATCATTGATATCCATCTAATGGATCTTTCAACTGGTAGATTCCTCAACCTACCATAGACACCATGAGATATAATAATTCTAAGATCAATGAAATAATTATAAATATCTTTTGTTTGTATCATAGAATCAAGAATAATTCATCCATGATTAGCAGTAATACCATCATGTATGGTAGGTACATGATAATTAAAAACCATGTCATTGTAATATCTACATGTAAATGAAAGTTGACTGGACACTATAGCTAATAGATGCATATGAATCTAGTCACTTCAATTAGTTATTCATATTCCGGAGAGTAGCATAACAAGATTCTGGATGTTTAGAAAGAAGAAAAAAAGTATCTTGAAAATATATCCCAATCTTCAGCATCAAACAACAACAATCCAACATATGAAATAAGGTTTCCTTAGATATGAAACAAATAGCATAGGAATATTCTAGGGGAAATTGGTTTTTCTATAAACTACTATGAATTGGATGTATATTCTTCTATATTTTCCTTATTAATAGGGCATCAATAGGATAAACAATAGGTTTTGAAAAAGCTTTAATCCATATAGTTATGGTGATAGCTACACCACAATGATAGCTATAAATATCATTGCTGCTAGAACCACCATCCAAATAATGTGTCTATAACAAAATTTCATAATCCATATAAACATACCTGAATAATTCCACAACCATCTAGGGGGAAAAGAAGATTACGCATTTCAAAATGGGCTTATAACTCAAATACTATGACTGACCTCATAGAGATATTAATAACACTATCATCAATGATAAGATTTAGGAGAAATGGTGTACTCTGACAATTAATCATTGAATGAGTACAAACAACCCATTTGGAACAATCCATAATCTCATGATAGGATTTATTAATAGCTAACCAGACAACTGAAGAAACACACATTACATGACCATTTTTTAAATTGATAATAAGTATGTTGATAAGAAAATCCAAATATATATCAGAACTGGATATGAGCCTATATGTAAATGTTTTCAGAAAAGTGTCATCTATGATTACGAGATCATTAATTCCCATTTAACCCTTGTTGACAGGCCTAACACAGGCCTTCTAGGAAACGGTAACCAACATCTTCTCATGAATCTAAAAACTCCATATAAAGTGAGTAATCATACTTTGAATCTCCATTATGATGGTAATGAGTTGTTTCTAAATCATTAAAGTGTATTGAAACATTAAAGTAATAACATAATTAACAGTTATAATTCTTCATATCTAGGACATAACCTGTCATTCTAGTTTTCCAACTGATTAACAATTTTCAAAGGTCTTTTTCCAAGTATAATCATTCCAAAATTCTCTAAAATAGGGGAAATAATTGACAAATTACGGGACAACACCCTCTCCTCGCATAAAGACATTGGGCCTCCCTATTTTTCATTAAGAGAACAACACATTTCCCCAATATAACTGATGATTTTAACTAACTAGTATCTTATCCCAAAGCAACGTCATAATACCCAAAAAGAGCATTAATGTGAGAAATATTGACTTTATCGGACTCCTAAAATGAATGATATAATCTACACATAGAAAGTGAGACGGTGAAATGAAGTTCTTTCTAGTGATAATTAGTTGATAAAGACCAGTATTAAAAAGTCTAGAGATACAAAAAAACTCAGCTAATATTCAACTATGGAAAAAAGAATCCAAGATTGAGGATCCCCCTATTTGACACCTCTCAAACACCAAAAGAATATCCCCAGGGACCCATTGACATGAACTGAAATCCTGACACTCTTATGAATAGAGAATAACAAATTTATAAATCTATGGGAAAATCCATGGATTATCTTAATATAAAAAATGAATTTCAATTTTTTGTATCAATTGATTTATAAATATTGATCTTATGAGCCATATTACCATCCATGAAATTTTCCATCATAAAATTAACACAATTTGAAGTAGTATAACAAAAATTCTGAATATTTCATCCATGAACAAATCTTTAAATTATACGTAGAGATAAAATCCTTTTCATTCTCAACCAGTCTACTAGTTATAGTTTTTCTAATCATATTTGAAACAAATTTACCGATAGAAAAACTCCATTAATATATAATTTCAATATAAATATATTTTTTTGAATCAATTTAATGATTTTAAAGTTAGAACCATATGTAATTGATGCATGATTAAAAAATTACCATACAGCATTGATCACATCAAGATGAATAATGTCCCAGTAAAACATGAAATTATTTTTCATAAAACCATAATGACCAGTAGTGCTATCAATGCTTAAGAAACAAACTTTTTCATTTATTTCTACTAGATTGAGAGCCTCAACATATTTCTTATTTTTAATGTCATCAATAGAAGGGTCAATGCAATTGATCAGTTCATGGGTGTTATCCTCCCCATTTTCTAAGCAATGATTCTCAATGTATCACGTCACAACTTTTTAAATATCATAATAAAAAAGAAACAAATCCTCAAAAACCTTCAAAGGATTATGAATCCTCATAGCCTTAATCTCCATATGCATATAATGAAACAATATTGAGTTTCTATCCCCCTCCATATGCCTCCTGACATTATATTGGTTATGTGAAATATTATCCATAAGGGAAAATAAACCATCATGATAGGACAAGGCATTGATCTCCTTCTGCGAAGGCATATCTCAGTAAGAGTTTCTTTATAGAAAATGACTTAAGTTAGACTCATCCTTATTGATATCAATATCATGTTTAGATAAATACTATTTTCTCCATTATTTTTATCTTACATTTAAAATCATCAAAATTCTGGATAGAATTCTCACAAGACATCCCATGAAAAAAAACCTTCCAGGAATCCAAAACAATTTATCTCCATCAAGGACTGATGATCCATTCATTATTGAATTTGAAAGGATGTGTGTCTAGACTTAATTTGTTAGCACATATATCAACTAAGAGGGGATTATGATCATAATTTATATTCTTAAGGTTGATACTAGATATGTCAATTGTAAAATTTCTCTCATCATCTTGATAAAATCATTTATCAATTTTACGAGCTTTCCTCCCATTTATAGTATACCTCCTCCATGTGAAATCGGAACCTACCAAGAGTAAATAAACCATCCCACATTTATCAATACAAGAAGAAAAGTATCTAGATGATTTTATAAGTTTCTACTCGTTTTTTCATCTAGTATCAAAATGGAATTAATGTCAACAAGTGTAATCCCACTATGACACATATTTCTTGTAGTGTCTTCTAAGATTCGCCTTTGATCTCTTCGTCTTGTGTAATGTTTAAAATAATAAACAAATGTTGTAGAATGAAAAATATGATTCAATCTAACAGAAATGTTTATAGACTTATAATCATTTCTAAAAGATTAAATAATTACACTTTCATGTTTACGAATCTATAAGGACTCCATATCTTCTTTAAATTGATTATTAGAAACAAAAAGAATATCCTAAAAAGCTCAATTTGAATGCCTTATAGTTATAAAATATAATTATTGGTTCTGAAAGTCCAGTAATCCATTATTTTTTCTTCAGAATAAAATTCCTATATACTTTGAACATGGAAGGATTCCCAATCCCATAGAAAATTCCAAAAGAATATATTCAATGGTTATGGGACCAGAGCCTAGTAGTAGACACCTCATAAGCTTGGGTACTGTATTGAACAATATTCATTGATTATTTTATCTTTCCATATTTTACTCATGCATCATCCACTCTAGATTCATTACATTCAGACAATGAATCAATACTTAACACATTAATCTTATTGGATGATTCGCCAGGAATCACACAATGGCATGCATGAAGCCTTCTTCATACATATTTAGATAATGAAACAAGGGAAGAAATGTAATCAGAATATTGACTAACATGATTCTTCTCTTTGTTACCAATGTTAACAGTTTTAGATGAGGGGATTAGGAGTATTATTACTATTTTCAAACTAGACAGTGCAACATTGTATTGGTCAAGTGAGGAATCGTGTTCATTATCAGCTGAATTATATGTAGTATCCTTAACTGATAAAGGAGACTTCCTGAAATCTATATAAGCTATAGGTAAATGAATAATGATACATGGAATATCAGTGAACATCATATGGATTAATGAATCCTTAGGTTTCATTAGATTTGAGGTATTTCTACCTACAACCAAAACCTCTTAAGAAGATCTATTAGTAGAGACTCTACATGTAGTATACATAGAGGGATGCCCAATGTTGATCTCTATATTCATACCCACCATATCATTGAAAACATTTAGAGAATCATATTTATTTTTTATAACAATTCTTCCTCCTGTTTCATCATCATCTAGGAACTCAATATTAATCTCTTTAGTCGAACCCACTGGGGAAATGATGGGTTCATTATCCTTAACACCATCAATGATAAAGGATCTATATGTTGATTTTTATTGGGTTGGATTTAAAAACCATATCTTTGGGAAGATAACGTAAGGCCTTCATATCCTTTCTCCTACATGTAATATCTTCATGTCCACTAATGTTTCAGAAAAAAAAAGTTTGTTTCTTTAGTAATCAGTAACAACATGTTCAAAAAATTGACAGTTCACACAAAATTTTGGTTTTATTTCATAAAAAATATCCTTTATTGTGATGATCATACCTATTGTTTAACAAAAGCTATTCAACAAGAGTCATGGACATTTTGACCTCAAAATTAATTATTTCATTATGTCAAAAACTCAGATTATTCATTTTATTATCTAATCATATAGGGTTCCCAATAGAGGAAGTTATATCACAAATAATTCACAGGTGCTAATAGGTCCAATTAAGTTAAAATGATGAATCCAAACCAAGGAATCAGTGTTCTTAACATTATTCCGATCAAATTTTTATCCCATTCTTGGATCCGGATAAATCAATGATTCATGGAATCCAAATAAAATCATCAATCCTATATCTTGGATTCATTTAAAAGGAAGGTAATATGATACAATCCATAACCCATAGCCATCATCATCCACAAATCAAATCCCCAAATATCTATAATTCAATTAATAATATCTTTGAATTCCCAAGGTTTTGCTTGTTTTGGAATCAAAACACATGTAATGATCAAGAACTTCCAAAGCCTCATAGGTTCTTCCATAGTATTTTTATTTTCCACAATGTGCACAGTACGACCATTTCTGTTGATTTTTCCCAGGGAGGGGAATCAAATTTCCAGAAGGATGTTCTTCCCAATGCCTCTACGACATCCACAAATATCTTACCGTAATAAGACTCTTCAACATTAACATGATCTAACCAAATTTTTTTATTCTTTAAAAAAATAAAACAAATATCATTATAGCCAATGAGACCATATTAATTATCAACCAGATCAATCTCAATCTATTTCTATAACATCAATGCTAAATTAAGAATAATATATTTTCATATTTATTAATATTTGTGAATTAAATATTAATTTTACTTTAAAAGGGTTACTATGTTCAATAGTGTACCTGATACGCAACAACAGGTCTCTTTGAAATCTTACATTGCACACTAATAATATAATATTATTATTTTCAATGGTAGTTAAGTTATAGTTATTGTATTGGAAGGAATGAAAAAAACTATCTACAATATGATTATACATGTTTTTTAAATTTATTTACATTAATTTAATTAAAGTAAGAGGCTTAAAATGTGAATGAATATAATTTTAAGAATAATTTACATTACAAGGTCAATTTACTGCCTTTTAATGGAGAACCCTCTTTAAATCTTATTTTGGTCATTTTTATATCTTATATTTGACCAAATAAGATTCTTCTTTAGATTTGGGACATAAAATTTTACTTTGGGTAATTTTTTTGAATTTTTCTCATAAAGTTCATTTTTAATGAATAGTGAAAATATTGTATTTTAATTCAAAACTGTGTTTTAATATAATTTATTTATATAGTTATATTATATTTATAATTGGTTTTATAGTGTAAATAGAATATATTTTTACCATTTAATCCAACTTTGGTTATTGTAATAAATTTCACTTTGAAATTAGACATAAACAAGTTTCAATCTTTTGATTGTTATTGTTTCATAAAAACACGCTATTTGGTTTATCAACAGGAACTAATTTTTAAATAATTAATGGAACTTCTATGTTTTGAATTTAAAAAAATAGGCATCATTTTTAAATTCAGAATATCAAATAAATCCTAGGCTTAATTTTTGGTATTTTTCTAAAAAACTTCAATTTTTTATGAATAGTGAAATCACTTAGTAGTTAAACAACTGACTTTTTCATTTAAGTGAAATTTTACTGCTTCTGTGAATTGAATTTTAAAAATCTGGCATACGTGGTTATTATCAAGAAGTAAAATGTGGTTCAATACGATTAAAATAATTTTTGGTGAATAGTAACTTTTGACGTTTATTTACCTCAATTAAAGGTAAATAAGGTTATTCAAGGTTAAAAGAATATTATAATAATTTAAAATTTACTTTAACACTTGTCCTAACCTTATTGGATGAGTAATGTCCGACCATGGGTATCTTTGGGTCTATTTTGGGACCCCATAGAGCCACATATGAAAGAAAATGACACATTAGATTAATTAATTTAATGACAAAAATGACATAAACAAATATCTATTGGTAAATTAATTTTTGCATAGTGTTATATTATTTATATTTTCGACTATAAGTATTCATTAGAATTATAAAAATATTTCCTACATCATGGTATTTTTTTATAAATTTTCGACATCTAATAAATTAAATTATTTATGACACAATAATGATGCAATGTTTACCTCATTAATAAATTATTTAAATAAATAAGATTATAATGAATAAAATATTATCCAAAACATGTCCAATTCATATTGGATGATTTTATTTCGACCATTAGTCATCTTATCTTCAACTTTAATGATTTTTGGACCTTTAGAAACCGAATATGAGTATATAATAAAATTAAATTATCACACTTTCTTAAAGATCTCCTCCTCCCCCTTATAAAATGAGACCACTTCTAACCAATTCCTCACACCTCTCAAGCCTTTTGGATTGCCCAAAATCGACCCAATTAAGCTCCCTACATCACTCCCCTCCACATAGAAGCCTTACCTTAGGCAGAAGGTACTTCAAGAAGTCCTTCGGTTCAAACCAAATGGAGTTACCCAAATTAAAGGAGATTAAAGAATGATCAAGTCAAGTCGGACACAAGGTAAGGGACTACATATATAAGGCCCCGACCTTAAACCTTACTTAATATTGAATTAAATGAATAATTCACATTGATGATCTTTTTAGGATTATAGTTTTAGAGAATTACAACATAACTATTACATCTCATTAGATTACAAAGTAGACACTTCTACTATGTTTCCATAGAATAAAAAACTCTTAAAAAGAAACATGTCTAGTTCCTTGTTTTATATAGCATAACTTTCCCTTGATCCCATCCTTGACCCTATTCCACATTAGGTCATGTGAATAACATTTAAAAAAACTTGGGGTGAGCATAAAAAGCTCTGTAAGGGATTCACAAAGAATGAAAACTATTAGTTTATCAAAACAACAAGTAAACCATGTATACATTATCAAAGCAATACTTTTAACCTTTATTAAGTAGTAAAAACTCTTTTCTGAATAAAAGATCATTACTTACCCTTTTTTGACAAAAATATTTCCATAAAACCCATATAAAGATCACATAACATATAAAGGTAACTTGGGACATAAACATACTTAAATGGAATAACCACACGGTTGACTTCCACACATATCACATAATGGAATAGCCATACGGCCGACTTCTATACCCAATGCATTGGAGGTTATAACGTAACCACCCTTCCCGGTATTCACGGCACCACCCGCCATATGGTTTATCAGGTAACCACCCGTCAAATGTCCAAGTACCAATATAAAATCATAAAACATAAAACAAATATAATGGAAATAAAACATTTTCACACTTTGATCACAATATATCACATAAATATATTGACATAACAAATCCATTATAAAAACCATTTTCAATACCAAAATACATAAAAGAGTATATGGTATTTATTTTATTTTAAAAACATTACGGCTTGTTGAGGAAGCCAAAAACCGAATAATACTCGCGGAGGCAGAGAAGTCGTTATCGCCGCATGCGTATGACAAAAACATTCCCTTTTGTCGTTCAGAAAAACGCTTCATATAAAAAGATTCATTTTGAATAAACATAAAAGTCAAAGGGGTTTATACACCGTATTAAAGAAAGTGGTGTATAAAACAAAAATATGACTCAATGAAAGGAGATTGAGACGAAGTCCCTTACCTCGGGTCCGACTTGACTTGATCGTTCTTTAACCTCCTAAATAATAAAATTGAGTTAATTTCTACATGATTAAGAACCTTTTTCAAGTTTATCATTCCTTTTATATCACTTATTACCATGTTATGAACATTATATAGTTATTTAAGTTTATAACGGTCATTTGTTGATATTTGGTACTTGAGTCAAAAGTGAACTTCTTACAATTACATGTTGTTCGTGTGGTCAAAGGTTCATTATATCCACAATGATATTCATGATTTGGATATCATATATATCATATATATCCAGAATATACATATATTTATAATATTACATATTCATTTAGAGGTAATAAATGAAATGCACCATTCATAGAGACGGTAAGCCGTACGTACGCATGAACGCTACTTTCATTTCTTTGTCATATTAATGGAATTACAACTAAATGATAGGTATGTATATTTTAATTCCAGAATTATATTCATCATTTATATTTAACATACATCATATGTAATAAATTTAAATCCACCCTTTATACGTCCCACATATGGCATTAACGAATCAAATCACTTTGAGGGGGTGATAGTCCGCACTTCCTAAAATGAAGATATCGCGTATGCCCATAATGGAAGCCATAAAGGTGTTCCATAAATGAAAAATACACAATACAAAGGAATAAATAAACATATTATATATAATATATAAATATAGTGACATCTTAGTGGCCACCTTTGAAGGTGTTGGAAAAATATTGAACAATCATCATTTCGTGAGGCAGAAATTCACCATCCATAGAAACAGTATGTTCTTTAACCATTAGATGTAGGTGTGTGTAAGTGTAGCTAGAAATATTATTATAACAACATCCTAGTATATTGTATATACTTGAGTTGTTACAAAAGAAATTAATAAAAAGAGTTTAGGGGGTTGGAGATGCAATATAAAACAAAAGGACATAACTGAAGATTATTACATTAAAATCGGGTAACCCTCACCGATTTGAGCTCAAAGGCTTCCTTGGGAAGAATTGTGCCCAAAGTGAGGCTTCTAAGAGTTAGATATGGATGTGTAGAGACCAAATGGGCAGGTTTTTTCCGAGCCAAAGTCTGTGTATGTGTTGGTAAGGTGGTAGAGGTGGGGGCCTTTTATAAGAGGAGAGTAGGGGCAGTCTTGGAAAGTAAAGAAATGTTACTTTATTATAAAATGTTTTTAGGATTTAAAAGGTCCCACATTGATATAATTAGATGATAAGGTTATAAGGGTTCGAAATATACCCAACCAATAGGTTTTTGACAAGTTTAGGTCTTAGAGTTTACATTATCATTTCATTTTATTTAAATCATTAAATAATGAGGTAATCGCTGCATCATTATGGTGCCATAAATAATTTACATTATTTAATGTATATAAATTATAAAAAAATTATCATGTTGTAGGAAATCTTCTTAGATTTCTAATGAATATTTATATTCAGAACTATGTTCCTTATAACCCCATTTAAATAAATTTTTAGTTAAACAACTCATGCTTGTGACATTTTTACTTTAACATTGAAGTAAAAGATATTAATGTTATTTTCCTTCCAATGTGGCTCCATGGGGTCCCCAAGTTGACCAATGGATTTTCGTAGTTGGACATGACATATCCAATAAGGGTAGGACATGTGTCTAGGTCATTCCATATTATTAAAACATTATTTTTACCTTAAACTACACTAATTACCTCTAATCGCAATTAATAAACCTAAAATTTACTATTCACCAAAAATTTATTTTAATCCCATTGAACCACATTTTACTTCTAAATGATAACCATGAATGTCGGATTTTTTGAAATTCAAAACACAGAGGTGGCAAAGTTTCATTTAAACGAAAAATCAGTTTTTATAAGTACCACTTAGTGGTTTCACTATTCAACAAAAATTGAAGTTTTTGAGAAAAATACCAAAACTTCACCCTAAGCTATATTTGATATTCCGAATTCAAAAATGAATTCCATTTTTAAAAAATAAAAACATATAAGTTGAATTAATTAATTTAATAATTAATTCCCATTGTTAGAGAAAATAGCGTGTTTTTATGAAACAATAAGTATCAAAAGATTGACACTGGTTTAAGTCTGATTTCAAAGTGAAATTAATTCCAACGACCACTATTGGATTTAATGGTAAAAATATATTCTAATTTCACTTTAAAACCAATAAAAATGATAATATAATCATATAAATAAATTAGATTAAAAATATGTTTTGAATTAAAATACAACATTTTTCAGTATTAATTAAAAAATAAACATTATCGGAAAAATACCAAAAATTTACACAAAGTAAATTTTGATGTCCCGATTCTAAAAAAATGTATTATTTGGTCCAATATATTGTATAAGAGTGAACATAACTATATTTAATGACGGTTCACCATCAAAAGGCGATAAGTGATCCTTTAGTGAAAATTAGGGTATATATGCCTAAAATTGAATTATTTCTGTATTTTAATCCTTTATCTTTTATTAGATAAATGTAAAAACATTTAAAAAACATATATAATAATATTTTAGTTATTTCTATCCATTCCCGCTAATACAACGGTTGTGTGTTAACTACCATTTAAAATAATAATATTTTATTATTATTGTGCAACATAAGATTTCAATGAAACTCTTTGTTGCGTATCGGGTATGCTATCGAACATAGCAACCCCTTTAAAGTAAAATTAATATTTCATTGATAAATATTAATAAATATGAAAATTTATTATTCTTTATTTACCTGGGATGTTACATCCTTCCCCCCTTTTGGGAATTGTGTCCTCACAATTTTATTCACTTATTAAAATAAGTGGGGGTATTTATCCCTCATAGCATTTTCAGATTCCCACATTGCCTCTTAAACCATATGGTTTTTCCAAAAAACCTTTACCTGGTTAATAACCTTATTCCTTAACACTTTCTCTCGGTGGTCAAGAATCTGGGATGGCTGTTCTTTATAAGATAGGTTCTCTTCCATCTGAACTACCTCTGGACTCAAAACATGAGATGGATCTGGCATATACTTTCTCAACATCGAAACATGAAAAACATTGTGTTCCTGAGATAAACTCAAAGGTAATGTCACTCTGTATGCAACTGATCCAACTCTCTCCAGAATTTCATATGGTCCAATGAACCTTGGACTCAGCTTTCCTTTCTTACCAAATCACATCACACTTTTCCATGGAGAAACCTTGAGAAAAACATGATCACCTACCTCGAAAGATAGATCCTTCCTCCGGTTATCCGTATAACTTTTCTATCTGCTCTGAGCTATTCTCATGTGTTTCAGAATCAATTGAACTTTTTTTGCCATCTCTTCTACCAATTCTGGTCCCAACAGCTTCCTTTCACCAACTTCATCCCAAAAAGATGGAGTTCGACGCCGCTTCCCATATAATGACTCAAATTGTGCCATCTGTATACTAGAATGAAACTGTTATTATAAGAAAACTCAACCAAAGAAATATATTGGTCCCAACTTCCCTGATAATCCATAGAACAAGATCGTAGCATATCCTCTAAGGTCTGAATTGTTCATTCTAACTGCCTATCTGATTGCGGATGAAAAGTTGTACTAAAATTGAATTCAGTACCAAATGACTTCTGAAGGCCTTTCCAAAAGTTAGAAGTAAAACCTGGGATCATGGTTAGATACAATGAAGAGAGGAAATCAATGAAACCTGACTATCTCTTTAAGATACAAACGAGAAAGTTGGTCTAGGGAAAAATTATCTCGTATGGAAAGGAAATGAGAAAATTCAGTCAAGTGATCAACAATAACCTAGATTGAATTATTACCTCGAGGTGTCTTCGGAAATCCCACAACGAAGTCCATGGATATATTCTCCCATTTCCACTTTGGCACTGGTAAAGGCTGAAGCATACCTTTCGGTAACTGGCACTCTACTTTAACCTATTGACATGTCAAACACTTCACAGTAAAATCAGAAATATCTCTTTTCATTCCATCCCACCAGTAATACTCTCACAGATCCCAGTACATCATAGTACTTCCAGGATGAACTAAAAACGGGGAACTATGAGCCTCACATAACAACTCATTCTTCCACTGTGAATCACCAGGGACACATAATCTCTTTCCAAACCTCAAAACACAATCATTATCAATGTTGAATTCAGGAAATTTACCCTTCTAAACCAGCTCTACCTTTTTCTGCAACTCACTATCATCCCTCTGTGCGTGCTTAATTCTATTTTATAGGGATGATCTCACTGATACCTGAAACAAAATAGAAGAACTTCCTGCACTAATAACTTCTATGCCAAAGGTCATCAAATCAATAACCAAAGGATCTCATTCCAATTGAAGCGTGGTTAATGAAGCATTACTTTTTCGACTCAATGCATCGGTCACTTTATTTTCATTTCTCGGATGGTAATGAATTGTACAATCATAATACTTGATTAATCCAGCCATCTCCTTTGTCTCATGTTAAATTATTTCTGAGTGAATATATACTTTAATCTTTTGTGATCAGTATATATTTCAAACTTTACTCCATACAGATGATGCCTCCAAATTTGTAGAGAAAAAACAACATCAACTAATTCCAAGTCATGCATAGGGTAATTTACCTCATGAGTTTTCAACTGATGTGAAGCATATGCAATTACCAGATCATTATACATAAGGACAAAACCAAGTCCCTTCAACGAAGCATCACTGTAGATAACAAACTCACCATTCCTGGAAGGAAGTTCCAAAACTAGAGCATTCACCAATCTTCTATTCAACTCCTGAAAACAATCATCACATTCTTTTGTCCATATAAACTTAACACCCTTCCGAGTTAGCTTAGTCATTTGACTAGATAACCGTGAAAAAATTTCAACAAACCTTTGTTATTAACCTTCCAAACCAAGGAAACGACAGATCTCAGTTACATTTTTGGTTCTTGGCCATTCTTCAACAACTTTTGTTTTAGCAGAATCAACAGTTATGAAATTTTTTGAAACAATGTGACCCAGGAAAGAAATTGTTGTAACCCAAACTCACACTTGCTGAATTTTTCATACAGTTTATTTCCTTTTATGGTTTGAAAGATACCCCTTAAATGACTTTCATGCTCCGCATTAGTTTTAGAAAACACCAAAATATCATCAATTAAAACAACCACAAACTTATCCAAGAACTCATGGAAAATTATATTCATAACGTCCATGAATATAGTAGGTGAATTGGTTAACCCAAAAGGCATAACTACAAATTCATAATGGCCATATCTAGTACGGAACATAGTCTTCTGAACGTCTGATTCTTTAACTTTCAACTGATGGTACCCCGACCTCATGTCAATCATCGAAAAATACTGAGCTCCCTGGAGCTGATCAAATAAATCATTGATATGAGGCAAAGGATACTTGTTCTTAACAGTAATGTTATTTAAGGCTCTATAATCAATGCAAAGTCTCATTTATCCATCTTTCTATTTAACAAACAAGACATGAGAACCCCATGGTGATGTGCTAGGTCTAATGAAAGCTTTATCTAATAACTCCTTCAACTGCTTATTTAACTCTAAAAGTTCAACTTGAGCCATTCGATAAGGGGTTTTTGAAATTGGCTTAGAATCAGGAACTAAGTCAATAGTAAATTCAACTTCCCGATCATGAATAATGCGAGGAAACTCATCAAGAAAAACATCAAGATACTCATTTACCACTGGAACATCATTAATCTGAATGGTTATTTTATATTCAACAATATGTGAAAGGTAACATTCATTTCCATCTTTTACTAGTTTCTCAACTTCCTGATATGTTATCAAAATCAAGGGTTCATTCTTGTACACAAACTGAAAATCTTTCTAAAAAGAAACCATTTTATCTCTGCAGTCAGTCTTCGCTTGATAAAAAGAAAGCCAATCCATGCCCAAAATAACATCACACTCTACAAGAGGCAAAACAATAAGGTTTTCTGGTAGATTCTTTCCGCACACAAGGATAGGAAGGTTCATATAATTCCTTTTTTCCTCAACGATCCATCTGAGTGTTTTTACCATAACTTCAGGATTCATATCTTGAGATGGAATTTTCAATTTACTCGAAATCTTCCCAGAAATGAAATAATGTGTAGAACCTGAATCAAACAACACATTGTCATAATCTGAAAAACAAACGGTGTACCTGATACTACTTTATTCGATGGCCCAACATTTGCTGAAGTAGTTCCAAAGGATTTCACCACCCATTTCTGCTTGTAGTCTGGCTTCATTCCCTCAGATGATTTCTTCATTAGACACTAATTTTCTTAATGACCCATTTCATTACACTAAAAATATCTTACCGTTGAATTTTTATTGCCTGCTTGATTATCTCCTTACAGTTACGAGCAATATGAACTGACTTACCAAACCGAAAGCACCTTCCAGATTTGGATGAACATTCTCCAGGATGCATTTTACCACACTCCTCATAGGATGGATATTTGGTTTTCTTACCTCCTTTCTTCTTTGATGAATTCTTCCCCTTTGTCTGCCCACTGGACCTCTTACTCTGTCGTTTTTCAAAGAACACCTGATCGTCGGCAAATTCCATTTCCAAATTCTCTGCACATCGAACAAGTTTTTCATAACTTTTGAACTCACGAGAAGCTAAAGCCCTTCGATACATTGGCTTTAACCCTGATTAAAAATGGTTTATTTTACTATCAAGATCTCATATGAAGTTTGGAGCATACCTTGACAATGGAGTGAATTTTTGTTCATAAGTAGCCACTGAGTCATCCTCCTACCTCAATTCTAGGAACTGTTTTTCCATCCTAAGACGAACCACCATAGGAAAATATTTCTCAAGAAACAAACCTTTGAATTATTCCCAGTGAAGATCATCAATCTCATCACTATCCCTGATATTTTTCACCATCGACCACCACTGATCAGGTTCACCTTAAAAACGGTAAACAGCAAGACTAACCTGTTGATGTTCTGAACACCCCATGACATAAAAAATCTTTTCCAGTGCATTAATCTACCCTTCATCTTGCACAGGGTCAGATGATCCTCTGAATGATGGGGGGTGTTTCCTCATGAAATGTTTCACCACTGACATGTTCCTCTGCGGTTGATCTGGC
Source organism: Viscum album (assembly GCA_963277665.1). Lineage (NCBI taxonomy): Eukaryota > Viridiplantae > Streptophyta > Magnoliopsida > Santalales > Viscaceae > Viscum > Viscum album. The sequence continues at coordinate 1,290,044,078 of OY728129.1, forward strand.
TGATCTCGTGCATGGATACCACCACCATTTATAGCCTGAGTCAATTGTGCCATCACTGCAACAAACTGTTCAATTTCGATTCCGATCATCTCAGGTTTCTGATTTGGAATGTTGTCTTCCTCCTGATGTCGTCCCAGCATAGCTGCTCTCATTCCTCTGCAGAAAACCATTCTGAACACAGAAATATCTTAGGTGAAGCAATATGGTAATCTTTAAATACTATATCATTTCAGTCATACCTTAAATTAACATATAATTTAATAATTTTATAACTCCTAAAGTTGTCTACACCGACCATTGATACCAAATATAAGGCCCCGACCTTAATCCTTACTTAATATTGAATTAAATGAATAATTCACATTGAGGGTCTTTTTAGGTTTAGTGTTTTAGAGGATTACAACATAACTATTAAATCTCAAAATATTACAATGTAGACACTTCTACTATGTTTCCATAGAATAAAAAACTTTTAAAAAGAAACATGTCTAGTTCCATGTTTTATATAGAATGACTTTACCTTAATCCCATCCTTGACCCTATTCCACATTAAGTCCTGTGAATAAAATTTCAAATAAACTTGGGGTGAGCATAAAAATCTTAGTAAGGGATACACAAAGAATAAAAACTATTAGTTTATCAAAACAATAAGTAAACCATGTATACTTTATCAAAGTAATACATTTCACCTTTATAAAGTAGTAAAAACTCTTCACTAAATAAAAGATCATTACTTACCCTTTTCTAAACAAAATATTACCATAAAACCCATATAAAGATCACATAGAATATAAAGGTAACTTGGGACATAAACATACTTAAATGGAATAACCATACGGTCGACTTCCACACATATCACTTAATGGAATAGCCATACGGCCGACTTCCATAACCAATGCATTGGAGGTTATAACGTAACCACCCGTCTTGGTATTCACGGCACCACCCGTCATATGTTTTATCACATAACCACCCGTCAAATGTCCATGTAACAATATAAAATCATAAAACAAAAAACAAATATAATGGAAAGAAAACATTTCCACACTTTGATCACAATATATCACATAAATATATTGACATAACAAATCCATTATAAAAACCATTTTCAATACCAAAATACATAAAAGAGTATATGGTATTTATTTTATTTTAAAAACAGTACGGCTTGTTGACGAAATCAAAAAACTAATAATACTCGCGGCGGTGGAGAAGACGTTGTCACCACATTTATACGACAAAAACATTCCCTTTTTTTGTTTAGTAAAATGCTTCGTATAAAAAGATTCCTTTTGAATAAACATAAAATTCAAAGGGGTTTCTACACCGTATTAAAGAAAGTGGTGTATAAAACAAAAACATTCCTCAATGAAAGGATATTGAGACGAAGTCCCTTACCTCGGGTCCGACTGGACTCGATCGTCCTTTAACGTCCTGAATAATAAACATGAGTCAATTTATACTTGATTAAGAACCTTTTTCAAGTTCATTATTCCTTTTATATCACTTATTACCATGTTATGAACATTATGTAGTCATTTAAGTTGATAATGGTCATTTTTTGATATTTGGTACTTGAGTCAAAAGTGAACTTCTTTCAATTACATGTTGTTCGTGTGGTCAAAGGTTCATTATATCCAGAATGATATTCATGATTTGGATATCATATATATCATATATATCCAGCATATACATGTATTTATAATCTTAAAAAATCATTTAGAGGTAAGAAATGAAATGCACCGTTCATGGAGATGGTAAGCCGTACATACGGATGAACGCTACTTTCATTTCTTTCTCATATTAATGGAATTAAAACTAAATGAGAGGTTTGTATATTTTAATTCCAGAATTTTATTCATCATTTAAGTGTAACATACTTCAAATATAAAAACTTTAAATCCATCCTTTATACGTCTCACATATGGCATTAACGAATCAAATCACTTTGAGGGGGCGGTAGTCTGCACTTCCTAAAATGAAGATATCGCGTATACCCATAATGGAAGCCATGAAGGTTTTCCATAAATAAAAAATACAGAATATTAAGGAAGACATAAACATATTATATATCATATATAAATATAGTGACATCATAATGGCCACCTTTTAAGGTGTTGGAAGAATATTGAACAATCATCGTTTCGTGAGGCAGAAATTCGCCATCCCCGGAAACAATATGTTCTTTAATGATTATATGTAGGTTTGTGTAAGTTTAGCTCGAAATATTCATATAAAAACATCCTAGTATATTTAAGGTACTTTATTTGTTACAAAATAATTGAATAAAAAGAGTTTAGGGGGTTGGAGAAGAAAAATAAAACAAAAGGACACAAGTGAAGTCATTACCTTAAAATCGGGTAACCCTCTTAGATTTGAGCTCAAAGGCTTCCTTGGGAAGACTTCTACCCAAATTGAGGCTTATAAGAGTTAGAGAGGGATTTGGAGAGACATAATTAGGAGGGTTTGGCCGAGAAAAAGGCTTTGGAAGTGTGGGTAAGGTGGTAGATGTGGGGGCCTTTTATAAGAGGAGAGGAGGGGCACTCTTGGAAAGTAAAGAAATGTTACTTTATTTTAAAATGAGTTTCGGATTTAAAAGGTCATAAATTGATATAATTCAAGGATAAGGTGATAATGGTTCGAAATATACCCAACCAATAGGTTTTTGAAAATTTTAGGTCATAGATTTTACATTATCGTTTCATTTTATTTAAATCGTTAAATAATGAGGTAATCGCTTCATCATCATGGTGCCATAAATAATTTAATTTATTTTATGTATAAAAATTTTAAAAAAAATATCATGATGTTGGAAATATTTTTATATTTATAATGAATATTTATAGTTAAAAATATGACTTGTATAACCCCATTTAAAAATTGTTTTAGTAAAACAACTCATGCTAGTGACATTTTTACTTTAACATTGAATTCAAAGATATTAATGTTATTTGCTTTCCAAAGTGGCTCTATGGGGTCCCCAAGTTGACCCATGGATTTTCTTGGTCGTCCATGACATATCAAATAATGTTAGGACATATTTCTATGTCATTCCATATTATTAAAACATTATTTTTACCTTAAACTACACTAATTACCTCTAATAGCGATTAATAAACCTAAAAGTTACAATTCACCAAAAAATTATTTTAATGCCATTGAACCAAATTTTACTTCTTAATGACAACCATGTATGTCCGATTTTTTGAAATTCAAAACACATATGTGGTAAAATTTCATTTAAATGAAAAATTAGTTTTTATAAGTACAACTTAGTGGTTTCACTATTCATCAAAAATTGAAGTTTTTCAGAAAAATACCCAAACATCACCCTAAGATATATTTGATATTTCGAATTCAAAAATGAAGTCCATTTTAAAAAATTCAAAACATATAAGTTTCATTAATTAATTTAATAATTAATTCCTACTGTTAGAGCAAATAGCGTGTTTTTATGAATGAATAAGTATCAAAAGATTGACACTAGTTTAAGTCCGATTTCAAAAGTGAAATTAATTCCAATGACCACTATTGGATTTAATGGTAAAAATATATTCTAATTTCAATTTAAAACAAATTAAAATGATAATATAATTATATAAATAAATTAGATTAAAAAGAGGTTTTGAATTAAAATACAACAATTTTCACTATTCATTAAAAAAATGAACTTTATCGGAAAAATACCAAAAATTTACACAAAGTAAATTTTGATGTCCCAATTCTAAAGAAGAGTTTTATTTGGTCCAATAGAATGTATAAGAGTTAAAAAAACTATATTTAATGATGGTTCACCATCAAAAGGCGATAAGTGAACCTTTAGTGAAAATTAGGGAATATATGCCTAAAATTGAATTCTTTCTGTATTTTAAGCCTTTATCTTTTATTAGATAAATGTAAAAACATTTAAAAAACATATATAATCATATTTTAGTTATTTCTATCCATTCCTGCCAATACAACGACTACATGTTAACTACCATTTAAAATAATATTATTTTATTACTAGTGTGCAACGTAAGATTTCAATGAAACTCTTTCTTGCATATCGGGTACGCTATTGAACATAGCAACCCCTTTCAAGTAAAATTAATATTTAATTCGTAAATATTAATAAATATGAAAATTTAGTATTCTTTATTAACCTGGGATGTTACATCATCTCAATCTCCTTTCATTGAGGCATATTTTATTTTAATACATGACATTAATTTATACGTTGTATAAACACACTAGATATTTCAAAGGGAATATTTTTCTACGAAGCGTTTTACTAAACAACAAAAAGGAATATTTCTTTTAACGTAAGCGGTGACAACGACTTTTTCTCTACCGCGAGTATTGTTTGATCTATGTCTTTCTCAACCAGTCGTAATTTTTTTAAAAGAAAATAATGATCATATACACTTTTATTTATTTTGGTATTGAAAATGGTTTTGATAAAGGATTTGTTATGTCCATATATTTAAGTGATATATTGTGATTGAAATGTGGAAATGATTTTGTAACTTTATATTTGTTTTAGGTCTTATGATTTTATAATGGTACATGGACATCTGATGGGTGGTTACATGATAAACCAAATGACGGGTGGTTCCGTGAATACCATAATGGGTGGTTATGTTATAACCTCTTATGCATTAGGTATGGAAGTCAGCCATATGTCTATTTCATTTAGTTATATGTGTGGAATTAGACTATATGGATTTTCCATTTAAGTATGTTTATGTCCCAAGTTACCTTTATATGTTATCAGTTCTTTATATGGGTTTTATGGTAATATTTTGGTTATAAAAGGGTACGTGATGATATTTTATTCAGTGAAGAGTATTTACTACTTCATAAAGGTGAAATCTATTACTTATGATAAAGTATTCATTGTAGAGACCTGAATCTTGACGTACATGGAAATTACATTACATTTGCGGAATACTTGATACATAATTAAAACAAACACAGAAGGACCGTAATAGTTTAGTGTCTTTGGAAACTCAGAAAAATAATCTTCTAATCGTGGTGAAAGATATTCAACATCTCTCATAAATATCTTCATTTTTTTACCAAAAACCTTTCTTTATATCATGGGGAAAATAAAACATAAAAGGGTGAGCTCAAATGCTCAGTAAGGTTAAAAAAAATAAATGTCATTCACATTATATACATAAGAACATAACTTTTGGAAATCTTAACCAGCAAAAGAAATCATAATTTCACAACATGGGATAAATCATAGTAGTGAAAGGTAAACCCCAATAATCATAACTTAAAACATGAAACTTTGTGGCATACACACATAATCATAGAGAATCATTTCTTGTTAGTCAAGACTCATTTCCAAGACTATCTTAGTGGACAAAGTCTCTTTCGGAACCGAGTTCATTCCTTGTTTCAGTCTTGTTTCACTGAACCGGTATAACCTACCGTTCCAACAATGTCTATCTCATGAGATATAAAATCATTACCCAATGCATTGGAGGGAGATATAGGTCCCACCCATCTCATAATGATACCATTCTTATGTGTGCCACAAAATCATAAATCATACATCATTGCATAACCCATGTAATAAAAATGTGAATCTTAAACATCGTGACATCATAAAACAATTTGTATAAGATAATGGAATTCATAAAAATATTTCCATCACAACATAATCAAATCAATGTAATAAGAGGTATAGAGACAGAACCCTTTATTATCTTATATGGAAAATAATTTTTATAAAACTCTTGAACTCCATTCTTGAGGAAAATATCCTTTCTACTTCAAAAAACATTTTCCTTTCTTAACATGTCATACAATTTTAAACTAAAAGAAGTTGATTAAAAATAAACTTGAAAACTTGTAAAGGAAGCTCCTTGGAAATAATTTTTTAAAAATCCATTCATGTCGTATAAGTTAAAAAAACATTCATTATACTTTTGTCGCAAAAGTCAAAAAGTACCTCGTACGAAAAACGACAAAAGATTCTTTTCATATCCTTTACTAAAAACTCACCGAAGGGTAAAATTGGATTTAAAAAAATTGTACGTGGATGTAAATAATATTACATATTGAGGAAACATGGATGTGGATGATAAAATACACCCCAGTAAATACCAAAGTATAAAAAATCTCGGATAAAAATGAGATTGTGATATTTCCCTTACCTTAGGTCCGATATGCTTTGTACGTGTCCGAACCTCCTGTATAATGATTAAAATAATTTTATTGACTTATTACAGAATCATACTTATTTTTATGATATCATATATGTTCATATTCTTAGCTTCTTAGTAGTAATATTTCATTGCTTCTTGTTATTCGGGTGTTTATAACTTTTTGTTCTTATGCGTGTTTTGTCGAATAAATTCTTATTCATCTCTTTAGGTTATAGATACCTCATTACCAGAATGTTAATAGTGTAATATATATCATATTAATTCATTCAATTCATTTATATAATCATTATGAAATGAAGATCATATAGAACGAGTCGCATCACATCGTGGAGACGGTATTCCGTACGTACGCACGAGTGATGATATCATTTCTATGATCATGGAATTGTATTGGAGTGTATGTATACCATTTCTGAATCAGTATCACTTTATAATAGTCATATATAGTCATTATTTACACCATTATACCCATCCAAGTAAGGTGGTGGTGGAAAATAGATTACACCACGGCGTGGAGAGGGTATTTCATATGTACGCACGCGCGGTGATTTCTTTTTCCGTAGGATGGATAGATGGTGAAATAGAGTTGTTTCATTATTATAATAACATATCAGTATATTAGTGATACAGATGTTATTACTTAATAATGATACAACTAAAGAAAAAAAAAGTGGAAGAAGAAATAAAGATGAAAGAATCGGTAACGGAAATTACCTCTTCTTTGAAGCGCCTCTTTGAGACCTCCTCTTAGGGCACTAAAATTGGTCTTTGAGGAAGACCAGAACCTCTAGGATGTAGCTAGGGAAGTGGAGAGGAGAAACTGGCAGGGGTTGGCCGAGCTTGAAGGCTCAAAATAGTGTGAGGAAGAGGGGGAGGAGGTGCCCTTTTATAAGGGAGGAGAGGGGCTCCTTTGGAAAAACTAAAAATATTATTTTATTATAAAGTCATGTTCGGATTTAAATAGCTCCAAATTGATTTATTTATAAGATAAGGTGGGTATGGGTCGTAATCATCTCATCCTATAGAATTTAAGCAAGTTTAAGTTCCTATTTTAACCTTATCATTTATATTTAACATTAAGTTAAATAATTTTACTTTTACCATGTCTTCTTGTGTTATTATACTATAAGGTTAATAATCTTACTATAAATAGCCAAAAGAACCCCAAGTTGTTTATTATTAATATATCTATCCTTATATAAGTCATTTGGCCGAACCTTATATTTTTAGGAATTAAATAACAATTAATAATATAATATTTATTTTAAAAACTAATTTATGTCAATTTTGACACTATTTGGTAAATGATTTTTATGAAATTCATAACAGAATGATAAGTTCGAACCAAGTTACTTATATCAACAATAACATGTCATATTAACCTATAAAATTAATGTAAGTCATAAAAAGTCTCAAATTACATTTATTTGGTCATTTATAACATCAATTATGTCAATATTCCGTTAATAAGACAATTATTACATCCTCTTTGTGTCATAATAAATGAGAATTATTTAATCCCTAAAAATTCTAAATAAATTTTTATGATGTAGATAATTATATTATCTTTCTTTAGACTATTCATGTTATAAGTTTAATGAAGTTTATCACTAGATTAAAATTATTATACTTATAAGATTTAAGAAAGTGACATGTTGTCACATTCTTTGGTTTTAATAATAAATAAATTATTTTCATTGAAAAAATTTAATTAAATGAATATAATCCGACCCTTAGATGATATGGGTCGACTTTTAGTCATCTAATAGGATTTTGACATTTGTTAGTGTAATTTTAAAATATTATATTTACCCTTAATTACCCGATTTACCTTTAACTATGGTAAATAAAATTTACCGTAGTTACTATTCATAATTTCAAAAAATAAAAAGTAGCTCATTAACATAATTTGGATCCACTGATTCCAAATATGGAATCCATTTTTCCAAATTCAATACAAAAAATTTGCAGAAATTAAATTAAAATTAATCCCGTTGTCGAAAGAAAACAGGTTTTTCTTTAAAACAATGCAAAAGATTGAATTGATTTAACCTACGAATTCATGGTAAAATCAATGCTAATGAAATAAATTATATTAAATGGTAAAAATATATTCTATTTATACTTTAAAACTATTCAATATTATAATTTAACCACATAATATATTACGATGAAAAAAGTTTCTTTTAATTAAAATATAGCGTGTTTTTACTATTCATTAAAATATGAAAGTTATCGGAAAAATATCAAAACATTATCTAATGTAAATTTTTATATCCTGATTGAAAAGAAGAATTTTATTTTGTCAAATTGAACTTATAAACATGTCAAAAACTAGATTTAATGTGGGTACACCATCAAAAGGTGGCAAAACTGCATTTTTTAAAAAATACTTATTTTACCCGAAAAATTTATTTTGTTCTTATACCATGTTCTAGAAAATGTGTAAGATGAATAATAATGTTATAAAATTAAAAATTTAGTTAATACTATTCATAACGTCTAGTTCATGACAATATTATAATAATATATCTTTGTTTATTAAAACCCAGTATTGCGTACAACACACGCAATCGAGGAAGGTCACGATTGCGTGTAATGCAAGCCAAGTCAGGGTTGCGTGTTGTGAAAGAATCCTTCATTGTTTTTTATAACAGAATCCAACCATATTTCATTTATACATTTAATATATATATATATATACACTCAATGTTGCGTAGAATAACTATTATCAAAATTGTGTGTAACACGATCCAAGAATAGTGTTGTGTATACTACAAGCTAATACGGTGTTGCGTATAACGCAAAATAATATTGGTGTAGAATACAACACAAGACATTAATTAAATTAAAAGAATATTTTTCATAAAATCTTGGGGTGTTACATTCATGGTTTACCTGTTGTTTTGAAAAAACTAACAGTTTTCATTTTTTGTGTATTCATTACTGATCTTTTTATGATCATCCCACATTTTTGAAAAGTTTTCTCACAGGACATAATTTGGAATAGGGTCAAGGATGGGATCAAGGAAAATCCATGTTGTCTAAAAACCTCGAACTAGACAAGACACTTTTTTTAAGAGTTTTTATTTTATGAAAAAAATGGAATCTTTTTAGAAGTGTCTACTTTGTTCACTTTTGAGATGTAATAGATATGTCCTAATTCTCTAAAACTATACACCTTAAATGATCCTCAATGTAAATTATTCATTTAATTCAGTATTACATATGTTTTAAGGTTGGTTCCTTATAGTTTCTATCAGAGTTTGGTTTAGAAAACTTTAGGAGTTGGGGTGTTTTTAAATAATTGTCCATAAATTAATTTATGGTAATATTGAAATGATATAGCATTTACAGATTACCATGTTCCTTAAATTATGATATTTTTGTGTTAAGAATGGTTTTTCATAGATGAAACATAACATCTTTTCTAGGAAGGCATACAATGGGAAATTACCTTTCAAATCAATATCCTGAGATGGTCAGAATCAGAATTTAACAATTTACTACAGTGATGGCTTAGTTGATTCAGGTGATAAATGGTGGTTGTGTTCATTGATGATATTTTTTATTCCAAAAGTAAATAAGAACATAAAATTCATTTAAGTGTTGTCTTGAAAACCTTAAAATAAAAGAAACTATTTAGGAAATTCAGCAAGTGTGAGTTTTGGTTACAACAAAATTCTTTCTTTGGTCACACTGTTTCAAAAAATGGCATAACTGATGATCCTACAAAATCAAAATTTTTGAAGAATAGCCAAGACCCACAAATATTACCAGGATTTGTAGTTTTATTGGTTTGGAAGGTTATAACAAGAGGTTTTTTGAAAAAGTTTCATGGTTATCTAGTCTAATGACTAAGTTAACTCGAAAAGTTGTTAAGTTCATTTGAATAAAATAATGTGATGATTGTTTTCATGAATTGAAATAAAGATTGGTGAATGCTCTAGTTTTAGAAATTCCTTCCAGAAATGGTGAGTTTTTTATCTATAGTGATGCTTCATTGAAAGGACTTGGTTGTGTCCTTATGCAGAATGATTAGGTAATTTCTTATGAGTCACATCAGTTGAAACCCCATGAGTTAAATTACCCTACACATGATTTGGAATTAGTTGTTGTTGTTATTACTTTAAAAATTTGGAGGCATCATTTGTATGGAGTGAAGTGAGAAATATATACTGATCACAAAATTTTTGAAGTATATATTCACTCAAAATGAATTGAAAATGTTATAGAGGAGATGGTTGGAATTAATCAAGAATTACGATTGCATGATCTATTACCATCCGAGAAAAGAAAATAAAGTGGCTGATTCTTTGAGTCAAAAATGTAATACTTCATTAAATATTTTACGTTTGGAACAAGATCCTTTGGTTTTTGATTTGATTAAATTTGGCTTAGAAGTTGTTGGAGCAGAAAATTCTTCAGTTTTTTATTAGGTTTTACTGAGATCATCTCTATAAGACAGAATAAAGCCAGTGCAGAATGAAGTCAGTGAGTTACATAAAAAGGTATAGATGGATCAGAATGGTAATTTTCCTAAATTTAACATTGATAATGATTGTGTTTTGAGGTTTTGAAAGAAATTATGTGTACCTTGTGATTCAAAGTTGCAGAATGAGTTGTATGTGAAGATCATAGTTCCCTGTTTTCATTTCATCCTGGAAGTACTAAGATGTATAGAGATCTTCGAGAGTATTATTAGTGGGATGGAATGAAAAGTGATATTGTTGATTTTACTGTGAATTGTTTGACTTGTCACCAGGTTAAAGTAGAGTATCATTTACCAAAAGGAATGATTCAACCTTTACCGATTCAAGAGTGGAAATGGGAAAATATATCCATGGACTTCATTGTGGGATTACCAAAGACATCTCGAGGTAATAATGCAATCTGGGTTATTGTTGATCGATTGACTAAATCTTCTCATTTCCTTCCTATTTGAGATATGTTGTCTCTAGGTTAACTTTCTTGGTTGTATGTTAAAGAGATAGTCAGGTTGCATGGATTTTCCCTCTCCATTGTATCTCATCGTGATCCCATTTTTACTTCTAACTTTTCGAAAGGCCATCAGAAGTCGTTGGGTACTGAATTAAATTTTAGTAATCTTTTCATCCGCAATCAGATGTGCATTCAAAACGAACAATTAAATCCTTGGAGGGTATGCTACATTCTTGTTCACTAGATTACCATGTATTTTGGGACCAACATCCTTATTTGGAATATTTTTCATATAATAATAGTTTTCATTCGAGTATAAAGATGGCTCCATTTGAGGTATTATATGGAAAGTGTTTTTGAAATCCATTTTTTGGGATGAAGTAGGTGAAAAAAAGCTGATGGGACCAGTATTGGTAGATGAGATGGAAGAGAAAGTTCAGTTGATTTAGAAGCACATGGGAAAAGATCAGAGCAGACAGAAAATTTTTGCAGATAACTGGAGGAAGGATCTTTCTTTTGAGGTAGTTGATCATGACTTTCTCAACGTTTCTCCATGGAAAAGTGTGATACGTTTTTGTATGAAGGGAAATTTGATTCCAACATTTATTGGACCTTACGAAATTCTGGTGAAAGTTGGATCAGTTGGGTACAAAGTGGCTTTACCTCCAATTTTAACCCATGTACATAATGTTTTTCATGTTTTGATATTGAGAAAGTATATGCCAGATCCATCTCATGTTTTGAGCCTAGAGGTAGTTCAGTTGGAAGAGAATATCTCTTATGAAGAACAACCAGTTTCGATTTTTGACCATAGAGAGAAAGTGTTACTGAATAAGGTAATTCACTAGGTAATGGTTTTTTTGGAAAAACCATATGGTTGAAGAGGCAACGTGGGAATCTTAAAATTCAACGAGGGAGAAATACCCCCACTTATTTGATAAGTGAATAAAAATTGTCAGGATGCAATTTCTAAAAGGGGGAAGGGATGTAACATCCTATGTAAATGAAGAATAAGATATTTTCATATTCATTAATATTTTTGAATTAAATATTAAATTTACTTTAAAATGGTTTCAATGTTTGATAGCATACCTGATACACAACAACGGGTTTCTTTGAAATCTTACGTTGCACACTAAAAATATAATATTATTATTTTAAATGGTAGTTAACTCCTAGCCATTGTATTGATGGGAATGAAATAAACTAACTACAATATTATTATACAAGTTTGATAAATGTATTTACACTAATCCAATAAAATTTAGAGACTTAAAATGTAAATGAATCAAATTTTAAGCATGATTTACATTTAAAGGTCGATTTACCGCCTTTTAATGGAGAACCCTATTTAAATCTAGTTTTATTCATTTTTATATGTTCTATTTGACCAAATAAAATTATTATTTATATTTGGGTCATCAAAATTTACTTTTCTTATTTTTTTGGAATTTTTCTGATAAAGTTCTTTTTTTAATGAATAGTGAAAATATTGTATTTTAATTCAAAACTGCGTTTTAATCTAATTTATTTATATAGTTATATTATCTTTATAATTGGTTTAAAAGTGTAATTAGAAGGTATTTTTACCATTTAATACAATGTTGGTCATTTCAATTGATTTCACTTTGAAATTGGACATAAACAAGTGTCAATATTTTGATAGTTATTGTTTCTCAAAAACAAGCTATTTGTCTTAACAACGGTAATTGATTTTTAAATTAATTAATTCCACTTCAATGTTTTTAATTTGTAAAAATAGACATCGTTTTTGAATTTTTAAAATCAAATAAACCTTAAGCTACAATTTGTTTTTCTGAAAGACTTCAATTTCTGCTGAATAGCGAAATCACATAGTAGTAGTTAAAAAACTAATTTTTTCATTTAAGTGAAATATTACCACATCTGTGAATTGAATTTTGAAAATCCAATATACATGGTTGTTATTGAGAAGTAAAAATTGGTTTAATAAGATAAAATAATTTCTGGTGAATAGTAACTTTTGACTTTTATTTACCGCGGATAAAGGTAAATATGGTAATTCAAGGTTAAAAGAATATTATAATAATTCACAAATTTCCTTAAAACTTATCCTAACCTTATTGTATGAGTAATTTCCGACCATGGGAATATTTGGGTCTATTTTGGGACCCCATGGAGCAACTTATGAAAGAAAATGACACATTAGATTAATTAATTTTATGTAATGACAAATATGACATAAACAAATATCTCTTTGTAAATTAATTTTTACACGGTGTTATATAAGTTATATTTTTTACTATTAAACTTCATTGGGAAACTAAATATATTTCCTACATCGTGGTATTTTTAAATTATTTTTTGACATCTAATAAATTAAATTACATATGACAAAATAATGATGAAATGTTTACCTCATTAATAAATTATTTAAATAAATAAGATTATTATGATTAAAATATTATCCAAAAAATGTCTAATTGTTTTTGGATGATTTTATTTCTATTATGAGTCATGTTATCTTTGACTTTAAAGATTTTGGGACCTTTAGAAACCGAATATCATTATATAATAAAATAATATTATCACACTTTCCTAAAGAGCCCCTCCTCCCCCTTAATAAAGGAGACTACTTCTAACTAATTCCTCACACCTATGAAGCCTTGTGGCTCCTCCAATATATGTCTAATTAAGCTCTATATATCCCTCTCCTCCTTCTAGGTGCCTTACCTTAGGCATAATTCACTTCAAGAAGTCCTTTGGTTCAAACCAAATGGATTTACCCAAATTAAAGGAGATTAAAGAAGGATCGAGTCAAGTCGGAAATGAGGTAAGGGACTTCGTCTCAATCTCCTTTCATTGAGGCATGTTTTGTTGTAATACACAACATTCTATTATATAATTTATAAACACACTGGACATTTCAAAGGGAATATTTTTCTATGAATCATTTTACTAAACAACAAAAAGGAATGATTCTTTTAACATAAGCAGTGACAACGACTTTTCCACCGCTGTGAGTATTATTGGATATTTGGATTCCTCAACAAGCCTTAATGTTTTTAAAAGAAAATAAATAAAATATACTATTTTATGTATTTTGGTATTGAAAATGTTTTTGATAATATATTTTTTATGCCAATATATTTAAGTGATATATTGTGATTAAAATATGAAAATGTTTTCATTCCTTTATATTTGTTTTATATCTTATGATTTTATAGAGGTAATGGACATTTGACGGGTGGTTACATGATAAACCAAATGACGAGTGGTTCCATGAATAATAGGATGGGTGGTTATGTTATAAACTCCAATTCATTGGGTATGAATGTCGGTCGTATGTCTATTCCATTTAGTGATATGTGTGGAAGTCGACCGTATTGTTATTCCATTGAAGTATGTTTGTATCTCATGTTACCGTTTTATGTTATGTGTTCTTTATATGGGTTATATGGTAATCATTGTTTTAAAAATGGGTAATTAATGATCTTTTATTCAGTGAAGAGTATTTACTACTTTATAAAGTTGAAAAGTATTTCTTATGATAAAGTATTCATGGTTTACCTGTTGTTTTGAGAAAACTAACAGTTTTCCTTCTTGTGTATCCCTTAATGAGATTTTAATGCTCATAACATGTTTTTGAAATGTTTTTTCACAGGTCATAATGTGGAATAGGGTCAAGGATGGGATCAAGGAAAAGTCATGCTGTCAAAAAACCTGGAATTAGACATGACCCTTTTTTAATATTTTTTATTTTATGAAAAAAATTGAAATTGTGTAGAAGTGTCTACTTTGTAATCTTTTCCGATGTAACAGTTATTCCATAATTCTCTAAAACACGAAACCTAAAAATATCATCAATCTGAATTATTCATTTAATTCAATATTACTTAAGGTTTGAGGTTGGGTCTTTATAATTTCCATCATTCAACACTAGCTCTAGGGTTTCTAACATTTTCCCAACCTTTCTCCTCTCCTTTCTATTCAATCTATAATTTTAGTCTTATCTGGTTCATATAATTCACATTAATGTATATTGATTTTATTATAATTAAAATTATTATCATTTAAAAAAATTATTAATTTCTCCCTTACCTGGAGTTTTAATCCCAAGATTACTGCATCTATAAAGTACATCATCTCAATTTCAGTTCATTAAAGAATATTTTAATATCATAAACATTATTTAATTTATATTTTATATAATTATTCCCTTTAACATATTATATCATGAATCTATTATAAATCATGTTACATTGTTTATTAATTTTAATTATTTCCTCTAAGGGGATATGATTATAATGTCACCAATTTGTAAAGGTTTTTATAACTCATTTTCTTTTATTTGGGAGAGAAATTTTTTACAATTCCTTTTATATTTTTTCAAAATATGGTAATTAATCCATATTATTTTTAATTTACAGTTATAATTTGTTTATTAAAATTTTTTTATATAACAAATATATTGAATAATTTTAAATTTAATTATATAGTTTTTGTTGAAGTTATTAATATAAAATTCTCATTAATATGGAACTCGGTTATCATTATCCAACTAACATAATATATAAGGTTTATATACATCCCATTTGAAATAAAATATCATTATTTTATTTATGTTCTTCGTATTTAATTTTTTATTCGATGTTCTCCTTTCATTGGGTTATATATTAACATTTTAAAAATTAAAACGACTTTATGTTTCAATCTCCTTTCACCCAAGACTGTTTATGTTAAAGGTTCCATTAAAGGTAACCAGATTCTCTTATTTCCCTTGATAAAATATATTTCATATTCACTATTATGGAATGTGGTTAAATTTTTTTCCCATTAACTCTTTTATTGAATAATGAAAAAGGGATAAATACATTTGTAAGTGATATCGATCTATTATTTTCTTTTAAAATATCTATATTTCACATATATATCATTGATTTTTGGTTTTTTAAAAAAATTATACATTATAGATTTAAATTATTTCCTAAAGAGATATTAAATAACCATTTACCATGTTTTAAAAGGTTCTTAAAAGAAATGTTATTAATGTTTTCCAAATGGGTCACCGTTGACTCCTTTTTTAAAAATTCTTTGTAAAGAATGTTTATTTTTGTCATTTCTAATATGAATGTATTTTCCTAAAATCATTATCATTATGTCCAATTATATTTCCAATATATTATTTCAGTTCATTTTTAATAGAACTTATTTTCTCAATTTTTTCGATTTTTTTTATTTCTTTATTAAAATGATGTTATTATTTTCATTAATTTTTATAAATTCACTTTTAATTGTATTTTTATTCACCGTCACAAACAACCACTACTGTACTTTGTCTTTAAAAGGAAATATTCTCAATAATAAAATATTCATTATTTATCTATATTGATTAATATTATTTCAAATATATTCTTATTGAAACTTTCCTTTTCAATAAGTTAATGATGTTCTAAAAAAAATTTAGAACCCGTTTATTTTCCACTTGTTAATCATGTTTCAAGTACATTATTATGTAAAATTTTTCTATGAAATTATTTACTCATGTTATAAAAATAATAATGGTTTTTGTAATAATTTTTTATAAAATTTATTACCCATGTACATTATTCCTATTGTGTTTTGTGGAAGTTATCTAATGTTTTTTTCCTAAATAATGTATGATGATCCCAAAAAATAAAATATGGTTTGTGTGTCTAAATTTCACAATGTTAGTTTGAAATATCTTTTATAATGGGTGTACCCATATTAAACATAAATAAATTGGGTAATTATTATTTTATCTAGAGATTAATGTCGAAAGTTAGTCATATGGTGATTATTATTTTTTAAACTCTATATGGGTTCTATAAAGATGATTTTACAAGATTTCAACAAGTATTATATATTATTTCAATTGGATTATAATGTTTATTTTTATCAATTTGATATAATGTGGTTCTTTGTAATGTATTCTTATTATTATTTAATTTGTTAACGAATTATACTCTATATTGTGATTTTTGATTCAAGAATTGATTGGTAAGAGTTATTTATGATTATTTTTCATAAATTGGGATCGTGTTTTATAAAATTATATTTTAAAAAAATGAATTTTGAGTATATAATAGTTTTTTTATAGTGATGTATTAGTTTAAAAATATATAAATGGAGGTGGAAACAATTATAGGGAGAAACTAGATCTACCCAAAGAAATACATTAGTAAATAATAATTTCACAAGAATGAATCCCTATCATTTGGTGGATCATTTAGACTTATGGTAGATAAAGGATGGCTTAATTCCCATGAAAATATATTTAAAATCTTGGGATGTTATAAATTTCAAAAGGTAACTCATACCATTTTACTTTTTAATGGTTAAAATGATCAATGGTGATCTTTGGTTATGAAATCTATATCTATGTTTTATATTTCATTAAATCTTTTGGGAATAATATAAGAATATTTTTCTTAGGAAATTTTTCAATGATGTTGTTCTGTATTGGACTGTAAAATTATTCCTAGAAGTTAGGAAAGATGTTAGATATTATCTATCTATATATGAAGAAATATTATAGTGATTAACCAAGAATATGATATATTTAATTCGAGACACTGATAGTAAAATTAAAAATTCTCACTCAAGGTAGAAAACATGTATATGAATATCATTGGCCAGACAATAATTTAAATGATATAAGAATGTGGTTTTTTGATGATAATGGTTAGGAGGATTTTACAAACATGTTTGTTCCTAAAGATTAATACATCTAAAAAGGATGATATATCAGAAAATGAAGAAGAAACCTATTATGATATCTATAGTTAAACCACCGAAATTTTTCAAGTTGTGTTAATGATAAGTAAAAGAATCTATAAAAATATCAGTAGTTTTTTGGGTCTATTCAACATGGTAAAGGGGATAGGGCCTTTAAACATTAGTATTCTGAGGAACCAAATAATGGGGTAACCAATAGGAATCAAGTGATGATATTATTTAGTTTCAATAATTTGATTCATTAGGGTAACATATGTCAAAATTTATTTTCACAAGATTAATATCATCTTGATCAGAAATATAACGGTGTATATGGGTCATTTTCTTCTACTTAATATGATGTTATACAATCTATTTTTGTGATGAAAGGTATGATACTTGTTGATTAACATTATATAGTTTCCTTTTATGAATCAATATATTAAAATTTATTTGATAATTCTGCATGGAAAATGGGTATATCACCAACACAGAATATGATTTAATAATTTTTGAAAACGACCGGTGGTAATATTTAAGAAACAACTATTTATCAGAACCTACATATTGTGACTATTGGACAGTCCATTACTATAATTGTAGTTCAACTTCCAATAGTATAGTTTGATATTATTTTGTTTATGGATTGGATTGTAATTTATCCTGATAATATAGAATGAATATCTAGGAATTTTTTCAATGATTTTATACTTTAGAAAACATATAATGAATTTAACAAAAATTAGATATAGAAGTGAATGTTACATAGAACATATCATTTAATATAAATAAAATTTTCAAATTACTAATGTGATATTAGTGAATAAATACACATATTTTTGTCATGATGATATTCAAAGACTTATTCAGTATTAGGATGTTTATTACACTAATGAAATTATTATTAAGCTTAATCCTATTTCTAAACCCCATTTTCAAATTCCTTATGTTGACCGTTTTGATCTGAAAATAAAATTAATCGAGATATAATATAAATATTTTATTTTTCCAATAAAATCACCATTAGGTGCTCCTATTTTATTTTTTAAAGAAAATTGTAGAACCCTTGTACTTTTTATTCATTATAGATATTATAATATCATTTTTGTTAAAAACAAGTTACCATTACATCATATTTACATGTTTTTTTATAATCTATGGGATGGAAATTAGTTTTCAAGGATTAATAACATGTTGTAGTACCATAAATTTAATGTTATGGAGGAACATACTCTAAAGACTAATTTCTTAACAATATATGGAATATGGATGTTTTTATTTATTCCCTATAGGTTATCAAATGAACCATATGTTTTCATGGATCTAATGAATATATTTATCCATGAGTTCTTTGATAAGTTCATGGTTTTATATTGATGATTTACTATTATATTATAAAACACACATGTTACATGAATGTCACAAAAGTTTTACTTAAATAGTAATAAATTAATATAAACCCTATGTAATGTTTAATATGTGTGAATATTTATGGAAATAGATTCTATTCATGGTCCGGCGTTTTCTAAAAATGGAGTTATTATGGACCCTATAGAATCAAAAGTTTTAAAATAATGTATAACATGAAAAAATGTCATAGATATTCATATTATTCATATATGGGATTTTTACAAATGGCGGTTTGTTGAAAACATTTCTTGGTTTTTTATCCCAATAATAATGTTAAATCAGAAGGGCCTGAAATTCATATTAATAAAAAAATGCGATGAATGTTTTCACGCACTAAATAGATGAATGTTGAATAACATATCTTTTTTCTTTTCCTATTAATTAATAATTTTTTGACTATACGGATACTTATCTACTAGAAAATGGTTGTGTATTCAATAAAAACGATTAGGTAATTTCTTTTGTTTCATGAAAAATAGTCCCTCGTAAGAAAAAATGTTCCCATGTTTTTTAATTTCCTACTATGGTTTTTGATTTTAAAATTTTTGACGCATCATTTATATGGAGAATTTGTGAAAGATATAATATTCATAAAATTATTACATATATATTCACTCACATAAATTTGAACATGAGGTAGAGAAGATAGTTGGAACGAATTAAGGATTATGTGTTCATGATCCATTGCCACCATAGAAAGGAAAATTAATTGGATGATTCCTCTAGATAGAAAAATAATTCCACATTAATCATGATATGATTGAAGCATTACCCATAAATTAATGATTTAAATAATATTGGCCTTCATGTTATGAATATAGTAAATTATTTAGTTTTTTATTATGATTTTTTATAATCTACTATGAACCAAATAGATATGAAATACTAGAAATAAAAACATAAGTTACATTAAATAGTGGAATTTTTTTAAATGGTTTATTGCTTGGATTTTTTAATTGATAGTATATATTTAGAAATTGAAAGAGGTTACATGTTCCATATGAATACCAGTTGAAGAAATAATTATTCATTGAAGCATATTTTTCCCTAGTTTCAATTCATCATGGTAGAGCTATGATGTATATAGGAATTCAGAAGTATTTCTAATGGGATGGAATGAAAACAGATGTTACATGCTTTATAATGAAATATTTTACTATTAGAAACTATAAAGAGGTATGAAAATTACAATATGGGATACCTTAGAAATTTATAGTTATAGATTTAAAAATGGAGAATATCTAAATGAATTTCATGGGGGATACCAAGCCATTCTTTCGGTAAAAATGAAATATATTTTATTATTTATTGATTGATTAAATATGTACATTACATTATAATTAAAGATTTTCTATCCCTAGATCATATTTTTTCAATATATCATAATGATATAGTCATGTTATATATATTTCCTCACTTCATTTTCAATGAATATGATCATGGTTTCATATTTAATTTATTTAAAGGTCTTCAAATGTCATTGGGAAATGAATTAAATTTCATCACAACCAATCCTCCCATGATTGATGGACTATAATAAAGAACAATTTAGTCATTTTAATTAATAATTATTTCATGTTTATTTTAATAAAATGTATGTTGGGATCAAAAACATTATTTATTATATTTTTCAAATAATAAATGTTTTCATTCCACTATGAATTTGGATCCTTGTGAGTAATTTTATTTAAAATGCTGTTGACCACCAGAATTTTTGAATTAAATAGTTGATAAATAGTTTATGGGATAATGATTAGTAGATTATTTTGGAGAGATGTTAAATATTATTCTTCAGAATTAGAAGATAGTTCAGAGTAGGATGAAAATAATTGCAGCTAATAGGAGGAAATAACATTCATTTTATGTAGTTGAACCAGTATTTGCATCAAATATATCCATGTAAAACTGTTATGCATTTTTTGTATGGAGGTAAATATATATCCTATGATCATTAATATATATTAAATTAATGAAAAGGTTTGTTTAGTTTAATATAAAGTGGACATTCATCCAATTTAATCATAGTTATGCAATGTTATTCATGTGTTCATCTTATGAAGTTATATGTATGATTCATCAAATATTGTGGTCCCTAAATTAGTTAAATTTGTAAAGAAATATTCTTAAAAAGGGAATTCCTATTCTGAGTAATGACTATAGAGTTAAAATATTGCGAAACTGGTGAATTCAATGGGATAATTATTTTTCAAAAAACCATACAGTTTAAGAAGAAAAATGGGAAAAGATAAATGCTACTCGGGAATGGTATCCCAACTTGTATAATAACCAATATAATTATGAGGATACAATTTGAAAAAAGTGGTAGAATATAAAAAAAATATTTATACTGATAAAATAAATTGATTTCATATTTATATGTATAATTGAATTATGTTTTTATATTAATTAAAAATATATTTTTTAATTCATGAATTCAAGAATGAAATTAATTTATTTAAATAATTTCATAAAAACTTATTTTTAAAGGTTTAATATTTAATTTATAGAAAATTATTTTAATTAAATTATTTTCATTTTTTATAACATCATGTCACCAAAATATGTTTTTGAATTTTTGTTAATTTTATAAAATTAATGATTTATATATTAATAATAGAAGATTAATATTTTTACTGAAAATTTTAACTTATTTCTATTTATTTAGATTTTAAAACTATTTTTATTTTATTAATTTTAAATTTTCATTAGATCATTTTGATTTTCAATAATAAAATTTCATTAAAAATTAATTTTATTCAATAATTTATCCAAAAAATATTTTATATATTAAAATGGTATTTTTTATAAAAAACATTCCAATTATGTTTTTATTTTTAATTTTAAATTAAATCCAACAACTTATGAGATTCAATTTTTAAAAATATTATTCCATAGGTTGAATAATTAGGTAAAAAAATAGTAAATTGGTTCTTTATATTTTCTAACAATATTAGTAGTAGACTTAGTAATTTTTATTACCATGGTAATCGTTAAATTGTGCAATTTATGGTTAAAGTAAAACGATAAGAATTATAACATTAAATAATAGAATTCCAAAATATTATTGTATAAGTATATATCTACCATAATTATACAAGGTTCTAATTTAAAACCTTTTTATTCCACATGGATTATATTACAACGCTTCTAGTGTTTTACTTAATGAAAAGTCGAATATGTAAATCACTTGTTATTAATGAGATTAATTTTTATAATATTGTGTTATATTGGGGATATGTTATACAATAAATATTATTTTTAAATTTCAAGGATTTATCTTCATTATGGAATTTTAATTTTAATTTTTTCATGAAAAAATAATTACTCTAAAGTCTTACAGAATGTAGATGTAATAATTAATCAATTTAATAGAAAAAAATTAATCATATTAAAAAAATTAAAATAAATATAAATTTTATAATTAAAGTAATAATATATTTTTCAATATGGCCATGAAATGGTGTATTTATGTTGAAATAATTGGTTTGATTTAAATTTTTTATCATGATATTATCAAATTCAATGTAATAAATACTTCTAAAAATTAACATAATGGATATTTTAAAATAAATAATATTTTATTAGTTGTTATAATATTCCTAAAGAAGAAAATTTTCCCAGGAGACTATGATAAGGCCAAAAATAACAATCAAGATTCATTTAAGGGATATTTGACATTTTATAGTAAATATATTAACCTTTAAATATTAAAAAACAGTGTTTTCACATTAAGGATTAATAGCATTAAATAAGGTGAAAAAAAAAGTGATAAGGGTATAAATATAGAAAATACTTTTCTAATTTTATATTTTACTAGGGAAGTTCCAACCATGATTAATAAAACATCAAAATAACTCACATTGGAACCATTTATTATTGAAAAATAATTTATACAAATTTAATATCCCAAGAAATATCATGATTGTTACTCCCCTCTCTTATAATAGGTCACGTATTCTTTTCAATCCTTCAAAATTAAAAAACATTTTTATTAGAAAATGTCTTGAAAAAAAGTCTTTCCCAGAATCCTTATAATACTTTATGAGGTATTTATTTTTTGAATAATATTATCCATAGTTTTGATATGATGTTTAATAAGGATATTGTTCAAAGAAGATGTATTATTTTCAATAAAGCATTTTATGATTTTTTTATTCTTCAAAAAACATCAAATATTATTTAACCATGATTATATAAAAGTAGTAGAATCAACCATATAATTTTTTGGTATTTTAATAGAACAACCTATATCCATCTCTCCATCCATAAAATGTGAAATGAAACATTAATTTATGTGTAAAGTGGCCTACCAAGTCACAAACCGATGTAATGTGATTTCCATCACCACCCCACATAATGATTCTAATGATTAAATTAACATCAAAATATGATGATACTGACATATTTATAATTATAGAAATGTAATATATAAATAAATTTCTTATCTTTCCATGCATAGTATAATGATAACGAAATTTGTGCATACCTATGGACTACCACCTCTGTGAAGAGATGTGATATATTTTAACAACTACATCTCATAAATGATATATATATTCTTATATACATATATATGAATAAATTATATGATATTTTTTGGTTGCATTAGATTACTCAATAGGGGTGAAATGAGTATCTATAATAATTTCTGTTTTAATTTTATTTTAAAAGGTTCCAAATAAAAAAATACAACCTAGTTAGTCCAAGTAATATGGTTATGAAAGTTTGACCATTTAAATAACTTCTCAAAAGATTGATTAATTATCAGTAATCATAATATCAGTTATTAAAATTACATTTGAAGATATTTTAATAAATAAAATCAATTATAACTTCTTTCCAAGATTAACTATCAAAGCAAGTTTAGTGATTTCTGAGTTATACAGGAAAATAGAGAAAACCAAATTAAACAACACATCCGATATAAAACAAGTGGTGAATTCTCAAGATGATACCAAATCCACTCCACTTGGTTCTTAACTAACACTAATCAATTTATATCAATATACTTGATCTACTCATTGGATCGGAGTAAACGACAGTACAAAGTACTTTCTAGGTCACACGACCTCTTCCACAGTTCTTTATCGGTATGACATATAATCCTTAACATTATTCTCAAATTTTTCTAATTATAAATATTTCATGAATAAGATGTTAATTTTATCTATATAACATATAATACTTAACATTATCATTATCACCTTCCAATTAATTAATTATTGACTGGCGAATCACATCACTTCATGAGAAGGTTGTCGGCCATACACACGAGTGCAATTATCGTATCACCTACTAAATAGAAATAAAAAATGGTACATATTATAGAATGACTACATGAGTATAATTAAATTATAAATAAGATATATATATATATATATATGTTATATCCTTCACCATACCCACCCAATAGATGATGTAACCAAAAAATGTATGACATAGGTTTGTGATGTTGTAGTATGGTGTACACCTGAATGATGATTTTCTAACCCATTCAATTGATGTGGGGGTGTTTATAAGTATTTATATTTTTGTAAAAAAAATTCAATATCTTTATATATAAATATTTATTTAAATCATAATTATTTAATAAGAATTTATGGAGGTTGATTAAGAAATAAAATATAATTTTTTGTTGAAAAATGCTATATCTTCTTCAAGTATCCTCCATAGGTTTAGAAAATATCCTTCATAGACTATTTTTTCAAAGGAAAAAAATATTTCTTATCAAATTCGAATATGGAATTTAATATGTGATTTGGGAATGTATTGGCTGATTAAAAATGGTTTGAATATGTGATTAATAGAGGAGACAGGAGTCCATTTATATGTGAGGTGAGTGGCACAATTGAATTTGTTTTCAATGAAAAATATATAACTGCATATTTCACATGACACAGTTTTCCATAGATAGATTAATCTCAAGAATTAGAAACTATATAGTGAAAATATCATGAAGAGATAATTTAGTAATTTTTAGTAAAATTTATCCAATATCATTCTTAATAATCCCCCGATAAATCTATTTTTACCTAAAATGCTGAAAATTAGTTTTATTATTTTCTATATTAATTTGGGTCAAAATTAAGTTGAACATAATAGCTAATATTAATTATGTTAAATCCAAAATCTAGACTCCATTTTTACAAATTCTATCCATATATGTTGAAGTATGTATTTCAAAATTAATACGATAGTCACGATGAGAAAGCCAGTTTTTAAAGAGAAAATTTTCAAAAGGTTACAATGTTTTTTTGTCAATATGATATTTTAAAATGATTCAAAACACCTAATATTGATTTAATAATATAAATTTTATCTAATTTTATTTAATTAAAATTTTAATTTTAATTTATCATTAAAAATTATTAAATAAATATTGTTCTTTTTTCAATTAAAATTTATTTACCTTTATAAATTATCATAAACTGAAAAGTTTTAGAAAAGTAACCATAATTTAACATTAGATAATTCTGATATTATGTTTTTAAAAAAGAATTTTATTTTAAAAAACCTTCTAAATGTTTTAAAAAATTAATTATAAATTATGTGTGAAATTATTAACCAAATCATCCATTAAAACATAATTTTTTTAAAAAAACAAATCTTATTCTTTTATAATATTTTTATTTTATATTTCTAGTCAATATATAAAAAAATTACTTATGTAATATATAAATTTTTCAAAATTTAATTATTATAATTCATACCTATTCACTTAACGGTTATGTTATTATGGTTATTTGAAAAATAATTTTAATTTAATAGTTTATCATGTTTTATTTAGACCCCTTTTTACATGAACCACACACTATAAAATAAATTAAACATTCCATAAAAAAAATATTATGATGTATTAGGGTGTTACGTTCATCCCACATAAAAAACATTAATCCTTTATTTTTTTGTATAACACCTTCAATATAGATGATGGATGTTTTTCTTTATAATAACATATGGTTCTCACATTTATTCATCCATTTTTTGATTTATACATAGTACCATTTTTAATCGATTCAGGTTATTCCATTATATATTTTCTTTAATATAAAGAGGTTCGATGGTTTCTTTATATTATTATATAGTATGATATGATTTTATTTCATCGTAGGTGATAATAATTTTTTCCCCACATGTACTTCCTTAAAAATGATATACAGAATACATAATTTATTTTTGTGATATTTGGAGGAATTTATTGATGATTAGAATTATTTCATGAAGGATTTGATAGGGAATGATATACTTAGGGATTAGTTCCACTTTGATAACAAACATTATAACAACCTAACATTGAGTTATATTCAAGATAACTTGATCCACAATATAGAATTTTAAATCATTCCTTTGATTATCAACATAACACATTTCCATTATTTGAGGAATTTTAATGTGAGCCTTAATTTACTTATCATTTAAAATTGTTTCTCAAAATTTTATAGTTATACAAGTTTCCTTTCATTAACATCATCAAATAATGTTTGGTTATAACATCTCTTTCCTTAGAATGCTTCATACAGAAAAATTTGAATAATTCAACGGATACTATTATTATAGGAAATCACTACCATAGATAAATGTTGACCCCATATAAATTGAATGTCTTGTGAGAATCACCTCTACATGTCTTCCATTATTTGAATATTCCTTTTATATTATCCATTATTTTTTAGATGGTATGTATTTCTAAAATTGATAGAGGTTTTCCATGAAGTCTTAAAATTTCATTAATATAGTTCCATTATAGTAACTCTTGGAGTAAATCATCTTTTATATAGTGAAAATGTGAAAAAAAATTTAGGGGACCATTGATAATCCATATTTCATTATTTATTCTCGTACTGTTTTTCAGTCCTATGAAAATTCCATAGTAATTTCATCCCATTTAAAAATAGGAATATAAAAAGGTTTGATGAATCATCTATGATATTGTCTCACCACATTCACTTTTCTGAAAAACAAAACCACTAGAAACATAATTAGTAATACCCCACTTCATTTTATCTTAATAAAAATGTTACCCCAAAAACCTATACATATTTTTATACCATGGTGCATAAAAGAATTTTATTTATTGGTGTTATATAATAATTTTAGTTTTTAGTTCTAGTGCATATGGAATAAATAATATCGTTCCAAATTTTAGAACACCAAGGGCAGAAATGAATTCTTCTAGATTCCCAGTATTCACAAAATTATTTTTCTTTATATATTATCATAATCATATTGATGCTTCTTTTAATTTCATATAAAAATGGCTTTCATTCATTTGAAATTGTTTTTATGTTTCCCATTCATTAAAAAGTAATGTATAAATCCTTAATAGATCTATGGACATATGTTGTTTTTCAATTCTTATTTGGATCATAATAACATAATCATTCCTACTGAATGCATACACTACTTCATTAAATTCAATAGTTTGTAGGGTATTGATAAATAAAATTCCTTTAGAGTCTAAAGACATCACCATTTATTCATGTTTACCTCTATATGTGAAAATATGTATTTTGGATATTACAATTCATGTATATCTCATGTATATCACTATAGAGTTAATGTATCCATATCTTCAAAGAAAATATTATAGGTGGAAACTAAATATCATGGGGTGGATAGTAATATTCATGAGTCCTAAATTTCATTGTTTCATATGAAATAAATTTATCATTTTTCATTAGGAAACAATTATGCTCCTTTATTGATGAATAGAAATATATTAAAAACCTATCATTTCTTGATGTTAGAGTCTAAATTGGAGGTTTTAAAAATCTCTTCATTATTTTATGAAAAATTTATTCAAATTACTTTTTCTAAAGAAAATTAACCCCATTATGGGTATGATTTGTTAACATGTTATCCAATAGAGTAAAATCCAGATTGAATCAACAATAATGTACTTCCACACCCTTTAGACTATTTACCTTAGTTATGTTAGGTTGAATATTCCATTATTTAATTTCCCCTATCTTCATAGGATTTATATTGATCCCATACTTAGTGAAAATACAATGAGAAAAAAATACATCATTAATCAAAAAATCACAATTACTAAATTCCTCTTATATCTCATTCCTTGTAATAATCTCAGGAAAGATCCCAAGGCGACTCTAATGTCCTTTAAAGCTTGTAAAATACAAGAAAATAACATCAATGAATAATAAAAAATTATGATGACCTTCTGTGAATATTAGATCAAATATATATATAAAAGACGATTCAAAAGTAAATCAAATTGTAAATATTATAAAATTATATTGACCCTAAGTTATTTGTGAAGAAATATGTTGGTGTTATTCCTTATTTAATTGTTACTTATGATCCACATAATTTATGAAAATCATTAAAAATATTGGGCTCTATAAAGTTGATCTATTATTTAAAATATGGAAAGAATAAGTTGTTTTTTCTATATTATATTAGTATTTATTTCCCTATAATGAATTCACATCAGGATGGATTCATCATTTTTCTAGACATATAGAATAATGGATCCCCATGGTGAAACAGTAGGTAGAATAAATAATATATCACCAAACTCTTCTAATTATGTCTTCTAGCCCACTAATTCCTTAGTTTCCATTCTATATGTCATCTTTGATATGAGGCATCCATCAAAGATTGAAAAAAAAAATGATAACTCAAATTTATCTATAGTAGATGTTTATGTAATTAATCTGGAAATACATCAATATTCATATAAAATAATCACATACTTGATTTGATGATTTCATTATTCATCCCTATATTATGTTTTATCTTCTTCCTGAAGAATCTAAATAAATAGAGCTACTAGGGGTGGATCTACATGTGACTGAGATGGTAAAGTCTCTACACTAAATATAAGGAACTCTAAGTCTTCTAATAAAATAATTATTTCATTATAGAAATAGTTTTATCATCATATTTATAAATAGACTACAAAATAATTATTCTATATAATTCAACCCTATATGAGACAATATGGTCATAAAATAAAGAATTATTTTATTTCCTAAGGGGTACTCCCTAACACCACTTTTTTTTAAAATAGACTCCCATTGGTAACATTGTCTAAAAACTATTTTCTTAAATTAAAATGAAATTTCAAATTTTCAATAAAAATATGGTATATATAATAGAGTACGATAATATACAATCAAATAAATCATTAGATAAATTTGATGATAGGTATTAAGTACCTGCTACTTAATCATTTTGTAATTCATACTAACATGTTGTGCTCAAATAATCTTGGACTTCAAACATTTACCTATTATTTATTTAATTTAATTGATTCATGTGGAATTGGAATGCAATGTTCCCAACATCACTGAAGTTGAAACATTAAATAAGTGTGTTTTCATTAAACACATCTAATTATTTATCCTAGTTACCCCTTTAACCACACATATAAAAATTCACAACACATCAATAATTTTTCGAATTTGATTCATTACATAGTTTTATCAAGTTATGAATATCTAAATTATGTTCTTCCTCTTTAACATTTTCCATTTTTCATTATGTTCATATAAACTCATTTTCTCTTTGAATCCATTATATATATAAGGTATATAGATTCACTAATATTTTTGGATGGTATATAAAACAATTTAATCATATAATGAAAAAAAATTGTTGACCATACATGGATCAAGCTCCTAAATGAATCGTAAATATTTCACACCATGTTGAGTAGTTAATCTCTATCATACCCAGATAACCTTGTAAAGGTATTATAATACTCTCCAACACAAGCTTATAAATTTTTCATTATGATATATATTTTTTAGTTCACCTACATGTTTTTCTTATGAGGAAAATAATTATTAAATATTATCTCCTAAATAAATTTTAATTCTATGAGTTTTATTTCCAATATCTATATAGTATTCTAGATGAACACCCAGAGTTGATAAACATAAACATTGAGATAGTACACTAAAATTGAAAAATTTTCTTTTCAACACAACCAATCCACATAAATATATTTTCCATAGACATAATCAAACGATCTGATAACACTGGATTATTAGTGTCACAAAATTATAGGTAATCCTACTGCAAAAATCTATCCAAAATAGGAAAATATCATAATGGAGTATGATTATACATCTAGGAATGGTTTTTTATACCCAGATTATGTTTCAATAATATAGAAAAAAATATCAGTTTAAATAACCACTATATTCACATCCTCATTAGAGAAATATCTACATTTTCCATGAGTATTGATATATATCCTCCACCCATTAATATATTTCTATAAAATGGAATATATAGTATTAACCCATAAAACTATAATATTTAAATCATTATGAGTGTTTATATATATGATGTCATAATTTATTAATTTATAGTCATATAATTATAACCATGTTTTTTTGGAGTATATAATTAGTTTACAATATTTTAGAATCATTTGTGATGAAAATGATAATTATCCAAAGAATGTACCTTAAAAGTTTCAAATAAGGTGCATATGAAGGACAATTATCATGCACCACATGATGACGAGGTCTATCTCAGTTTGACCTTTTTATTGTTATTAACCCTAAGTACCAATAATCTAGAGCCACACCCACATTTATTATATATATATAAATGTATTTTTAAGAGAAAACACAAAATATCCTCTATACCAAAACAATAGGATTTGATTTTATAATTATCTTCGAGTTTTATCATATGAAATTTTTCCTCATTTATGTCTTCCAAAATCTAGTATCAAAGATTCTACAAAACTTCCATTATTTCGAATAGTAGTATCCAAGACACAAATAGCTTAGATCCAATGTCTAGTTTTTTACATCGGCATAGATAAAAAAGGTCTAGTCAAGAATGAAAACTCAATTTAGTTTTATTGGAGAACTAGATGCATAAAAGATACCCATTATATATTTGTAAAATAAAATAATACAAAATACATAACAATAAAATGACTTGTATACCTGAAAAATCAATCTTGGAATTATTACCCATTTCCTAGGGAAATAATCATTATAATGATGAGCTCAAATGATTAGTGAGGGATATATAACATGAAGGATATCATAAATCGATAATAATAATAAATATCTATAGGTAAATAATTGAACACATGTTACATTTAAATATCTTTACTATCATGATAAGATAAAGTAAAATCAATATGGAAATGTAACTAAATTAAAACACAAGTCATTTCATTAATAAACTAAAAATTAAATTATTCTATATATATATAATTGATAAATTTTCATGTAAAATTAGATAACTAAATTTGAAAGGGTGAACATACTTAATTATTGTTTGTCATGTCCCTAGAACATTAAAACCACTCATTTCATGATCTATATTAAGAACTGTTTAAAACTGCAGGTAGAAAACTATTTAATTTTTCCCGGATAATTTGTCTAATTTCACCTAACAATAAACCATTATGACATACCAATTATTTCCAAATCCATCACTACTAATCCAAATCATTTTACCTTTATAGAATAATCAGTTAAATTCATGAATCAATGTTCCATATCATCAAATATCTATATTGATTAAAAGAGTGAATTTATAAAATTTTCCATAGTTAATTAAATAACATTCAATGTAAACACAGTATGTAATGAGATATAGGATTAGGAAATAATAAAATCATTCATTCAATAATATATTTATTTAACAGAAATGAAATTTCCAATGAAATATTATCGTAATAAAGGGATTGTTTACTGATAAGTTTAAAATGACAATATAATGTTAGAGTGTACAATGACATTTAACACTTTGTAATTTCAAAGTCAAATCCACACAGGTGATATAATTGAAAATGAAGCATAATATACCATGAATAATGAATGAATCGATATATTACATGTCAATGGATAAGTCTATAAACCAAATTAATGTTAATTGGCGCATAATAACAAATAAGTCTAAATGGAATGTAAATTTAGGTATAATCTCTTATGTCATGATTCATTTTTGTTGAATGTTTTGAAAACTATTCGATAATTGATTCAAACATGTTAATAATTTATAACAGAAATGTACTAATTTTTTTAAATAAAATATGATCCTTTTATTCATATTTTTACCCATTCCTTAATTATTTTTCATTAAGATTAGTGTTACGGGTGTCATTTTCCTTGTCTTCTCATTCATGATTTATCGTTTACTTTCCAGCTCATTTGAATATTATATGTTATCATCATCATTAGATATATTAAAATGAAATAATTATATTATTTATAAATAATTTATAATTAAAATACATATAATGAAATATGGTCTTGAGAAATAAAGTATATTGCAACCATGGATACCACAATCCACTGTAATCACAAATATGATTAGAATTGAATGATGTGGTAGATGAAATTAAAATGAAATATATTATATTACTATTCCAATGGTATAATTATTTTATTAATATCATATATATATATATATATATTATATAATAATCCCTAAATATGATATGTTCTAATGGAAAAAATGAATGACCTCGGTTCACGAGGCGGTAGACGTCCATACACAAGAAGAATGATTTTATAACTCATTTAATAGATATGGGGTGTAGGTAAAGGTCATTAACATAACATTTAAAAGTATCAGTATAACAATTAGAGTTAGGTTATTATTTCATCATGTTTTAATATTAATTTAATGATTTTTTTGGAAGAAATAAAATATAAAAACTCATCAATGAATGTTGCATATTTTTAAGGTATCATCCTTATGATTTCAACAAATACTTCATATGTAGGATTTATTCCAAAAGAATATTTTATATGATGATGGAAGAGAATTTTATAATTTAATTTGTTATGAATTTTCTGATCCAATAATGATTTTATGGAGTTAAGAATATACAATAAGAGGTACCCTTTTATATGTTTGGTGAGTGGAACACATGTAATTTTTGAAAAGAAAATATATAACCAGGTTTGTCACTTGATAACGGTTCTAAAAGAGAGTGTTATAGAGAATTATAAATTATAGGTTTGGAAAATGACTATCCATTATATTTTATAAAACATTCTAGATCATTTTAATAGTTATATTCCCTGTTTTACCCCTGGTATATCCATTTTCTCTTTAATCGATATAAATAAATTTTTACAATTTTCACCATTAATTTTTCTAATAATTTAATATGAACATATTATATAATTAAAATTAACTTTTTTTCATATATGGAATTCACCTTTCAGAACTAAAATCATATAAGTGGAAAATCATATTTTAAAATTTGTCCCGCAGTTATGATGATAAAGAGGATCATTAAAGAGAAAATGATCAAAAAATTTCAAAGGCTTTCTATAAAATATAAAATATTAAAATTATTCTTCTAACATAAATTAGATTAGAAAATATTTATATATATATATATATACATATATATATGAACTATATTTTCCTTAATACTAATTAAAAATATAATATATAAAAAAATTATTTATACAGAATTTTATTTCTCAATTAAAATTATGTATTTTCCAATATTCATCTCAGTACGAAGCATTACAAAGAATCACAAAATTAACCGTAATAAAATTTATATATTCTTAATTTAAAAAAATCGTTGAAGAAAATTATATAATATTTTATATAATTAGTGTTGAATTATATGTGCAAAGCATGACTAAAAATTCATTTAGAAAAAATACATCTTTTCATAGAAAATTTCCTTTTCATCTAAATGATACATAATTATATTTAAAATCAATATATAACAATAATAAATGTATAAAAATTATATTTTTAATATTTTATTTAGCAACATTCATACCCTCTAATTTAAATCCTATGTTATAATGGTTGTTTTTATAGTTTATTGTTCTTTGTTTAAGCATAGTGATTCTATAAACATAATATATCAATGAAATTAATTTTACTCTAAATGAATTATATTTTAATTTATTAGTGTATTAGGTCTACCATCTCCATGATTGAAACATAGTTCATTTATCATAACCATATATATTGCATTGATTTAAAATTATAATTGATTTATATTAATAATAATCATGTCAAGAATATTATAATTGATATGGTGGAATAATGTACTCTTTGACCATTTTCAACATGCAAAAATCTATTTGGTATTATATACCGAATATTGTAATTTTTTTTGACAAAATCATAAATGATTTTGTAATTATATATAACATTATAATAACTAATATAAGTGGATTAATTAATTTTAAAATTTTCATGATCAAGTAGCGTATTAATGTAAGATCATTAGTTATGAAGATAAATGATAAAGGCATTACATGATGAATTGAACTATAGTTAATGGAGTTTCATTAAAAAAAATATCGAAGTTCATCATTATACTCTTTTTACCAGAAACAAATGGATTGTTTTTTAACAAATACAACATGAAGGGAATGTCCCACCGTCATGATACAACAATTAATTGATGTTTTTCTTTATATGCTTCCATTTTAAATTTAAATTTAATTGGATTGATTATTATGTATTGTGGTTATAAATTTTTGAATATTTTGTTAAAATAAAATTTTATTTGGATATCCAATATTTTTTTATTAGGGTTTAGAGGAGTTCATAAAATGATATTATAAATAAATAATTCAATAATAAAAGATTATTTAAAAATATGATACATGATCATTATATACCGAACGGTTGAAACTAATACAACTTATATGATAGTTTCATACCCATTATACTTTACAGGTTCTCCTGATATAGATTATAAATTTTTTGTGCATAGATAATGTCGGGTGGGCCCGTTATATCCTTTTATGGACCCAGATAGTCCTCTAATGAATTGGGTAATGTACCTTTTCTTTTTAGGAATGAACTATGGTGTTTTCTAGGGGTTTCTTTTATGGATTTTACTAGGATCCATTAATTTATGAAATGGTATTAAAATTTGTTATTAACGGGATGCTCTCTGTTTCCAAAAGGGTTTTTATTTTAATGAAATGGGGTTTACATATATTCGTTGAGATAAAATTGTGTTTGTTTTCATATAAAAAATAATTTTTTCATTATCTAAAAGAATATTGGGAAAAACTGAAGTATTTCATTTGTTTTTATTTTTTTACTTAGTTAATATATTTAATCTCTTTAGGACCCATATAAAGAATTATATGTTCTTATAATGTTTTAAATGTATCTCCCCAACTTTTATGAAAAGGTTGGTAAAAAATGAGCTCAACAATAAAACTATAACTATTTTTGTACAAATAAATCATGTTTTAATTAAATATGTTTTATTCCATAATAAAGGGATATTATGTAAAAGTGTATACTTTGTAAAATGATAATTTTTATTTGTGAGTTATAACAAAATTATATACAACTATAAACCAAAAATATTCATGGAATTATATGAATGTGAATTCTAGTTCAAAGACACAAAAATATTTAATGATATTAATTGTAATTTAATATTGTTACCAAAAGAAGCATTAGATATATTTAGGGGTTCATATAATGTTAATACAATACCCAGAAAATATTGTTTCTTTTTGGTTATGTATAAATGTTATAAAACTCAAGGATTATGTTGATTATTTATCTAAACTATTTTTTATTAGAATTTTTTTAATGTAGAAAATAGAGAACCTATTGTCGGAATGAATCAAGATGAAATTATACTTCTAAATCATCATCCCAAGAAGGTTATAATTTGAATAGAATATTATTTTATGTTATGTATGTGTTAAAGCCTAATATTAATAGTGGTTGAATCCATTTTAAGGAGCATCCAAATAAACCATGGTGTAATATTTCAGTAGTGGATAATTTTAGGAGACAACATACCCCATCATGCATTACATCGTCTCACCATGTGGTAACAAAATTATGGAATAACTCCATGGGGAATATATTTGACATACGTGGATGTTTGAAATGTTAAAATGAAACTATTCCCATTTATCATATTGAAGGTGACTTCAATTAGAGGTTTGATTTTGTTTATAGTATTACAGATAAATATAATCTTGATGTCATGGATTGATAAAAATTTATGAATATTTTCATGTTAAATATTTATCTAAGGCTATTTATATTATGAATGAGAAATAATTCTAGAAATTTTTAAAAAAATTGAATATTATGTTGCTACATATAAAAAAACTTTAAAAGATTATCTTGGTAAATTTGAAAAAAAATTCAGCATTTGGATTGTAAAATTAAAATAGTTTACTTCGGGTTTTATCAATATTTGCAAAGATATTTAGCTTCATGGTAATTTAAATGTTATGAGAAAGTGATTTTTTGTGATAATGTTGAGATGGTTTTTTCTAACATGAATGTTCTTTTAGGATGAAATTAATAAGAAAAGTTCTAGATTGTTGGAAGTAGTGAAGAAACCTATAATAAAGTCCATAGGCAATCCCCTAAAGTGTTCCAAGTGTGGTAAAGTAAATTTTAGTGACTTTTTAAAAGGATTTGGAATCTTATTCCATGTTTGTTTCATTAGTCCCAAGTTTCATAACATTAAATAAAATAATCCCGAATAGCTGAAGAATGGGGTAACAGATATATATCTGTATGTGAGGAGTTTAACTTGAAATTATTTAGGTCATTTTGATCACATATTTCCCAAGGTAGTTTCATAGGATATATATCATCCTGATTGAAAAACACAAGTTGTTGAAATTCTATTTTCGTCTAATACTATTGATGTTGGACCATATAATGGAGTGGTGATAGGTAAGATAATTATTTATTAAAATTATTTGAATGCCTTGTATGACTCTGAATCATTACATTATATCATTTTAGGGAAATTTTATTTTATACTTGTAATGTAAACAATATATAATAAAATTGGACTTTTTTTGAAAAAATTTGGTGGAAATATTTAACAAAACATGATTTATAGGAACCTTCCTATTCTGATAAGTGACTTGGTATTTCCTAAAAGTCTTTCAGAATATCCCTCTCATAGTTTTTGATATTATTTTGGCTACATATTGGTTTTATGTTATCATTCTCAGATATATTTATGATCAATTAAAATTGTGTTCAATTATTTTATACCTTTTATAATATATCAAGAGGCTGAGAAATTGGTTAATGATTGAAGTGAATGTTACCTAGATTATTAATTGAAAAAAATAAACAATTCAAATGAGTGATTTTCCAGTACTTAATGAATTAGTCAATGTTATTCATCATGATTTTCCTATTGTTATTCTATATCACAAGGATGAGTTTACTATTGATGTAATTCTTTATACTAAGACTATTTATAAGAACCCTTATCATATTACTCATTTAGTACATGTTGAACTGATAATTAATTTATAGGGAATTTTATATAGTGTTCTAATATGATGAATAACATCAACATGTGATTATCATATATTGTATTGATAAACAAATATGGTTATATGAGGATTTTCATTGATTATAGATCTTTGAATAACATCATTGTTAACAAAAAGTACCATCTTTATCATGTTGTGTAAAGACGCGGAAATTTTAAGGAATATTTTTTCTTAATTCTTTGGAATTTTACAAGTCTGCGATTTCTTATGGAACCTGATTCTGAGGCCCGGTGTGCACGGAATCAATTTCTGATGTTTTTATTGGGTACGTTCAGTGAACATACATGCAGGTTTTTCTATCTTTTGAACCACTGCTCGGAATTGAAATCTGAGGACACCGATGAACACGCAGAATTGGTTTTCTCTTAAGGGAACCCTTACCATAGTTGCGTTTAGTGCGGGTTGAAATTTAATTTTGGCGTTTAATAAAAAGATTAAATAAAATTGTTATAATCAATTTTTATTTATCTTGGGTAATTAAATCCTACATGTGGAAGATATTAGTGGGTCCCACACCCATATAACCTTTCGTGAGAGGATATATATGAGGTGGGGCCCACACGAGGCCTAACCTTTTATCTCCCCTTAACTCTCTTAAACCATTGATTATTATGACAACTCCCTTATTAATGAGATCTCTCCACCTTCCTCTTAGTAAGTTTGCCAAAGCAATTAAATTAATTACTTTATTAATTTAATTGGCACATCTCAATTTTAATTTATTTGATTTGCATGGCACTTCTTTAAAATGGGAGAAGTCTTTTATAATATTTGCGATATCAAATATTTTGGTGAGGAACCTCTGGGGAAATAAAAAGAAAAGTGTTCTTTTTTCAAAAAAGAACACCTCCGATGAAGAACGTCATTCTCCCTCGATGAAGAACGCTCCACGATTCGAAGGATGAGAATAAACTTCATCCTTTCTTCTTTCCCCAACATCAACGGAATCGACGTCGTCATCCACGACGCTTGTCTTCCGCGGCTCGACGAAGTGCTCTGATCTTGAAACTGAGGTAGGGGATTTTATATATTTTCAAATATGTGATTTATACACTCAAACATGGGTGTTTATTTGTTGGATGATTATTAGAACCACTAACGCGGTGGGTACGGGCTAACTAACAAGTCCGGAACCATGGCCAACTTTTTCGTGATGCGTAGAATGTTTGGTAACGAATGAATGGAAGGGAAATGTTGATTTGAGGTCATCACAGTGAAGATCAGAACCCGAGAGGGCAGTAGGCGCAGAGGAGAGAGAAAACAGACCACCGGAATGACTCTGGTGGCCCGTGGAGGATTGCGGCGGTGAGGGTCACCGGCAGGGCGGCACCGGCCAGCCACCTAGAGGCGGTGGCGCCCCAACGGGATGCCGACAGGAGTTCGATGTAGCACCGGCCACAGCGGCATCAAGCGGATCCCGTGTCGTGCGGGATCTAGGGAGACAGAGCAGCGCCATCCTTGCACCGCCATTTCATAAAACCGGAATCCCACCCCAACCCCGCTCAGCCAGCCTGGCCGAAGCGCGGCCGGCCGGGCCCCACCATGCCAGCCACGTGCCAATCTGGTTCGCGCCCTATCGGGCTAGACCTGGACCCGGGTCGGGTCGACTCGTGTGGGTTGGGCTGGGTCGGACCGAGCCCAGACCCCCTTTTGGGAACTTTTTCGGTTAATTGACCATAACTTGAGCTAATGTACTCTGATCGATGCATCGTCAGTTGCGCAGGATTCCTCGGATCGAGAATGTCATTTATTGTATATTACACTCAAGGTTTTGGCGAAGTCTGGGTATGGCCGGGTCGGTTCGAACATGAAACCAACCGGGACCTCAGAGCGGAAACGCTTATAACTTAAGAACCGAACGTCTGATTGACAGGTCATCAACTACATTGGATTTATTTTAATGAGAAAGTTCTTTTGGCATACTCCACCCGAGTTTTGGATGCATTTGGAGTATGGTCAGGTTTGTTTTAACTTAAAAAACCCAACCGGGCCCCTGGAACGGAAAAGCCAACAACTCTCAGACCAGATGTATGTATGACGAACCATTACTTACACTGGTAATCTCATTGAGAAACATTCTCTTTGTGTATACCCCTTGGGAGTTCAGGGTACAGTTGCGATACGGTCTGGTTAGTTCGTTCATGAAACCAACTGGGCCCCCAGGACAAAAAGGCTAATAACTCACAGAACGGGTGTCCGATTGATGCACCGTCTTTTGCGTTGCGACCCCTCCGATGAGGCGGTCATTTGAGATACTTCCACCTGAGACTTCGTGAAACATGGAGTATCGCCCAGTAGCTCGTTGAGTGGATCCTCTCGGAAACGAGTAGACAGAGTGCAGAGATCTAGTAGTTGTATACCTGATGACTGCTTGACCAATTCGACTCGAAGTGATTCGACTAGCCCGGTGGACGGAGCACCCAGTTTGACAGTAGACCCACGGTGGATGGAGCTCCTGGTTTGGTAGTAGACCCATGGTACTCGATAGGAGGAGTACCTATTACGACTATTAGGGGGAGTGCTCGGTTTGGCGGCAGGTCCACAACGGACGGAGCACCCGGTTGGATAGCAAACCCGCGGTACTCGATAGTATGAGTACCTCCACATTCTATGGTTAGTGAGTATAGCCTTAGAGTCAGGACAGGTCCATTGTACTCAACAAGGGAGGATTTCTCCAATAGACAAGGTTTTGTTAATGAAAATCCTGGTTTCAGCTGAGTCAATAACCTTTGTGTTTCCTCATGATTGAGATGGGTTACATGATAACATAGGTATTTGTATGGGAATATACATAAGTAATTGTTATCTGATTAAATCATACATTTTGGTTTATCATTTTTGGATTTTCATGAGACCTTGAGGGTCTCATGGTCCCTACTGAGTATCGTTATACTCACCCCTACATGGGATACTCCCGCACCTCGTTGAGTTTGATGCAGACGACGGACAACACTGACCGAGGTAGAATGTACGAGGACTGGACGGTACATGGAGGTGGACCTCATGAAGAGTCAGTACCAAGAGGAGACATACGGACGTGGAGTGATAAGGAGGATATAGGTACCTACCCTTCTGGTAGGAACCCGAAGGATGATCCTGGAGCTGCTTCCATATTCTAGCTCTTTGTCTATTTAGTTGTACTTTCTTTCAGTTGTAGCTGTACCTTTCTATTGGGCTTGTATTTCCATCCACTTTGTACTTTTAGCATAGTAGTTATACTACTTTACTTAGTGTTTGCTTCTTCTTGTTCTCTGGTTGTGTGTGTTTCCGTTTTATAAAGGCAATGCCTTCCCAGTTCTAGGGAATTACGCCTTTGGTGCTAGTCGCCAGCCCCTGTCCCATGCAGGACAGGCATGGGGTAGACATGATATGGGCCTCGGGGGATGGGTCGTGACAAATTAGTATCAGAGGATGTTAGTTCTACAATAGAACTAGGACTCTGATATTTTCTTTCTGTAAAGCAATAGTGTTAAGGGTACTGAGATTGGTTTTCAGTTCAGGGAGTCTAGTGTTGGTGTGGGCGGCCGACGTGTCCATACACAAGAACCTTGACTTCTGATTTCTGACTCAGTGCACGAAAACACTGATTGTGTGTGTGTTTTCAAAAGTCTCTTTTAAGTCATCTCAAACCAGGTCAGCTCACCAGGTATAGTCTTTGACCTTGTTGCATCTGTTCCTTTCAAGATTCCTCGTCGTGGACGACCAGCAAGGGCCATGAGAGTTGTACGTACTAACAACCCACTGAGCGATGAGGCCTTAGTACAGGGCCCTCATCCAGTTGAGGCACCAGTAGAGGCACCAGCGGTACCACTTCCTATTGGGCCACTAATGCCACCAGCCCTAACAGCAGGTGATGCACGCCTGTTGAGCATGCTTCATGAGTTCCAGTGCCAGAGTCCACCCAAGATCTAGGGAGAGACGAACCCATATGCAGTTGAGGATTTGATGGAGGCTTTGGTGAGAGTCTTTAGACTGGTAAGGAGACCAGCAGACATTATGTTGATCCTTGTTTCCAGCCTTCTACAGGCAGCAGCAGGAAGATGGTGGAGCCTGATGCTCCAGATGCACGATGAGGTGATACTTCTGTTATCATATTTCGATAGCTCGTTCTGGGCAGAGTTTGTCCCAACCACCCTTCGATTGGTGCGTATACAGGAGATACTGCATCTGCAGCAGGGCATCATGACAGTAGCATAGTAGTCAGGGAGGTTCATAGACCTCTCGCGCTACTTTACATATATGGTACGGGACCCATTCTTTAGGGCCTAGAACATCGAGCAAGGTCTCAGGTGAGATATTAGAGCTTCAGTTGTCTCCCACAGCATTCCGACACAGACGGGGGGGTTTGAACGAGCCCTCCTAGTGGAGATTTTCATTGCTGAGCAATCTACAGTAGCGGAACCCACCACTAGTCGACATGCAGTGGAGTCTTTTGCAGCTGGCAGTAGAAATATGATGAAGAGGTCCAAGAGGACCAGAACCACAGGTGGTCGACCGCACAAATCAGGATCGGTTTTATGGGGCACCCAGAGTGGAGACAGTGCCAAGAATACCAGGAACAGACAGTGTTTCTCCTGCAGCGGGCTTGGTCACATAGCACATGACTGTCTGACCCTCTATACAGATGATCAGCAGATAGATGAGGGACCTCCTAGGCAGAGGCAAAGGTTCGATCTAGGTGGACCGCAAGGAGCAGGAGACCAAGGCATAAGAGCTGGCCATGTATCTGGTGGTGGACGATGCTTCGAGGTGTCGCCACCACCACCACCAGGAGGTCCACCCCGACCGCAAGGAACAGGTGGACATGGGAGAGCACAGTTTCTGGTAGCTGAAGCATACAACTATGGAGCTCCAGAAGCAGGTGGACGGGATCGGGACTAGTTCTAGGAATAGAGGCCTTTGTTCATGATGTTTCTAGCTTCATTAATGTCATTATGGTGGTTTGTTTGTGCCTTTGTACTTTGAGCTGTAGTAATAAAAGACACTTGTTCTTGTGACGTTTTCTTTCCTTCCTTTTTGTGTTGTTAATTCTAAGAGGTTCCAGTTAAAACTATTGACTTGAACCTAACTATTGAGATTTCTACTGGAGGGGACCTAGTAACCACACACTGATGCCGACAGTGTGATTGAACTCTTGGAGGCGAGGGTGATGGTTGGATCTCTTGGTAGTACCGTCGATGCCTTACGATGTCATTCAAGCCTTGAATTAGTACCGTTCATGTCAGGATTGACTGTATTAGCAAAAGTACATGGTTCATGTAGAGGGTGACACTATATTTTCCTTTTCAGCAAAGGAGAAATCTTAGCGGCTCTTGTAAAACATAGGTAAATAAGGGTGAAGTCGAGTTCTTACAATTAGCTTGTCTCACCCATTGTTCGTTGAGCGATCAGTTTACAGTTTACTCCAATATCAATAGTCTCACATGTATCTTCTCTCAAAAGGACCTAAACCTGAGACAGTGGTGATGTCTTCAGTTCTTCAGGGATTATGACTTCGAGATAGTCTATAATCCTGTGGAGGGGAACATTGTTGTGGATGCGTTCAGCAGTTTAGAGAGGAGAAAGAGAAGCCAGATGCCTCACTTATATCCTTTGTGGATAGAGATGGTGAAGCCTATCTACACTCCCTTATAGTCACTCCCCTACTTCTTTATCAGAGTAGGTGAGGTGGCTTACTGCCTGACCCTTCCACCTCAATTACAATGGGTGCACCACCTTTCCCACATCATTGACCATGGGACGACATTCCCAGTGGTTCTAGTTGAGATTTAGAATCGATAGGAGTGTATCCTATGTGGATGGTAGATACCTCTGGTGCATGTTCGATGGCAGTACGGGAACCTCCAGGAGAGCACATTGGAGCGGGTGGCTCAGATATATCCTCAGTACCCTCATTTGTTTTTCTAGTGTACAATGTAGCTTTATGGGTAAGTAAATCCCTGAGGTGGGAGTAATTTAATGACCTGTAAATTTCAAGGAAATTTTTTTTCTTAATTCTTTGAAATTTCACGAGTCTGCAGTTTCTGACGACACCTGATTCTGAGGCCTGGTGTGGCTAGAATCAATTTATGAAGTTTTGATTGGGTACGTTCAGTGAACGTATGTGCGGGTGTTTCTATCCTTTTAACCAGTACTCGGAATTGAAATATGAGGATAGTGATGAACTCACAGCACCGGTATTCACTTAAGGGTACCTTTACCGTAGTTGCGTTTAATGCGGGATGAATGTTAATTTTTGGGGCTAAATAAAAAAGCTAAAAACAATTGTTGTGAAAAATTTTATTTTTCTTGGGTAGTTAAATCCTACATGGGGATGTTATTGGTGGGGACCACACCCACATAACCTATCATGAGAGGTTATTTGTGCGGTGGGGCCCACATGAGCCCTAACCTTTCATCTCCCCTTAACTCCCATAAACCCCCTTGTTTATTATGACAACTCCCCTATTAATGAGATCTCTCCACCTTCCACTTAGTAAGTTTGAAAATTCAATTAAATTAATGAATTCATTAATTTAATTCGCACATCTCAATTTGAATTTATTTTATTTGCATGGACCTTCTTTAAAATGGGAGAAGTATTTTATTATCTTGGTGATAACAAATATTTTGGTGAGGAACCTCTGGAGAAATAAAAAGAAATGAGTTCTTCTTTCGATGAAGAACACCTTCGATGAAGAACATCATTCTCCCTCAACGAAGAACACTCCACGATTCAAAGGTTGAGAAGCAACTTCATCCTTTCTTCTTTCCCCAAAGTCAACAGAATCCACGTCGTCATCCGTGATTCATGTCTTCCATGTCTTGACGACATGCTCCGCTCTTCAAACCGAGGTAGGGG
Organism: Viscum album; assembly: GCA_963277665.1. Lineage (NCBI taxonomy): Eukaryota > Viridiplantae > Streptophyta > Magnoliopsida > Santalales > Viscaceae > Viscum > Viscum album. Next base: position 1,290,088,429 of record OY728129.1, read on the forward strand.
GATTTGGTCTATTTTTTATATATGTGATTTATACCCTCGAACATGGGTGTGTATTTGTAGGATGATTATTTGAACCACTAACGCGGTGGGTACGGGCTAACGAACAAGTCCGGACCCACCGCCAACTTGTTCGTGATGTGCGAAATGTTTGGGTATGGATGAAGAGAAGGGAAATTTTGATTTGTGGTTGTCGTAGTGAAGAGAAGAACCCAAGAGGGCCATAGGTATGGACAAGAGCTAAAACAGACCACTGGAATGACTCAGGTGGCCCGTGGAGGATTGCGGTTGTGCGTGTGGCCGGCGCGGCAGCGCCGGCGACCGAAGGCGGCGGCCGGCACCGACCGGCCGCCTAGAGGTGGTGGTGCCCTAGCGTGCCACCGGCAGGAGTCCATCGTGGCACCGGCAGTAGCGGTGTAGAGTGGATCCCGCGCCGCGCGGGATCCCGGGGGACAGGGTGGCGCCAGCCTGGCGCCGCCGTTTTGTGAAACCGGGCCCCCCATACTCGGCCCGCGAGGCAGAGCCACGGCCGGTCGCGGGCTAGGTTGGGCTGTGCCCAACCATCCCGGACCCGGACCCAGGTCGGGTCGACTTAGTTATGGTCAATCCAGGGTGGGTTGGGTCAGGTCGGACCGGGCCCAAACCCCCCTTTTGAGACCTTTTTCGGTTAATTTCCCATAACATGTGCTACGAACCTCTGATCGACTCACAATCTGTTGCGAAGGATTCCTCGGATAGATACGGTCATTTAGATATTTTACTCTTAAGGTTTTGGTTAATTTTGGGTGTGGCCAGGTTGGTTCGAACATGAAACCAATCGGGCCCTTGGAGCGGAAACGCTTATAACATAAGGACCAGATGTTCGATAGACGTGATGTCAACTACGTTGGATTCATTTTTATGAGAAATTTTTTTGGCATACTCCACTTAATGTTTGGACGCTATTGGAGTATGGTCAAGTAGGTTTTAGGTTAAAAACCCAACCGGGCCCTTGGAACGGAAAATCCAATAACTCCCAGACCGGATGTCCGTTTGACAAACCATCAGTCGTGCTGGTAATCACTTTTAGAAATAGTCCCATTTATTATACCCCATGGGAGTTCGGGGTACAATTGAGATACGGTCGGGTTGGTTCATTCACGAAACCAATCGGGCCCCCGGGACGAAGAGGGTAATAACTCACATACCAGGCGTTCGATTGATGCGTCTTCTGTTGCGTTGAGACACCTATGATGAGGCTTTCCTTTGAGATACTTCAACCTGAGACTTCATGACACTCAGATTATCGACCAGTAGCTCATGGTGCGAATCCTCCCGGAGACGTGTAGACATAGTGAAAAGACCTAGTAGTTGTAGACCTGACGACTGCTTGACCAATTCGACTCGGAGTGATTTGACTAGCCCAGTGGACAGATCGCCCAGTTTGGAAATAGACCCATGGCGGACGGAGAACCTGGTTTGGAAGCAGACCCATGGTACTTGACAGGAGGAGTACCTCTGACGGCTATTAGGGGGACTGGCCAGTTTGGCTGCAGACCCACAGCGGACAGAGTGCCCTGTTTGGCAACAGACCCATGGTACTCAATAGGAGGAGTACCTTAGCAGTCTGAGGTTAGTGAGTAGTGCCTCGGAGTCGCGACAGGTCCATTGTACTCGACAGAGGAGGAGTTCTCCAACAGTCTTGGTTTTGTTAATGAAAATCCTGGTTTGAGCTGAGTCAATGACCTTTGTTTTTTCCTCATGATCGAGATGGGTTACTTGATAACTTAGGTGTATGTATGGTCATAAACCGAAGTAATGGTTATCCATTGAAATATTACTTTGTGGTTTATCCTTGTTGGATTTTTGTGAGACCTTGAGGGTCTCGGGGTCCCTACTACGTATCGTTGTACTCACCCCTGCACGGGCTACGCCCGCACCTCGTTGTGTTTGATGCAGATTACAGACAACGCTGACCGAGGAAGACTGTACGAGGACTGGATGGTACTCAGAGGTGGACCTCATAACAAGTCGGTACCCGAAGGAGACAGACGGATGTGGAGTGCGGAAGAGGATATTTGTACCTACCCTTCAGGTAGGAACCCGGAGGACGATCTAGGAGCTGCTTCCATCTTCCAGCTGTTTGTCTTTTCAGTTGTACTTTCTTTCAGCTGTAGATGTACCTTTCTATTGGGTTTGTATTTCCGGCCCATTTGTACTTTCATCACACTTGTTTTACTACTTTACTTTGTTTTTTCTTCATCTTCTTCTCTAGTTGTGTGTGTTTACATTTTATAAAGGCAATTCCTTCCCAGTTCTAGGGAATTACGCCTTTGGTGCTAGTCACCAGCCCCTGGGCTATGGAAGGCGGGCTTGGGGTAGTCACGATGCGGGCCCCGGGGGACGGGTCGTGACATGTTGATACTTTTTTTCAGCTACGAAATGATTGATACTTTATAAAGAGTGATCTCAGGGTGGGGTACCAATAATTGATGGTGGGGGCGCAGATATTATATATATATATAATGGATTAGAAATGGGGACTATTAGTATATAGTTATTTCCTTTGGGTTTTCCAATTCACTAGCTATATTTATGGTTATATTGAATATAGTTTTCCTTGTGTTCATGGATAATAATGTGGTTGTTTTTATTAATGATATTTGACTATATATAGAAATCCTTTAGGAACATAATTGAAACCAAAGGATTTTTTTTAAAACACAAAATAAAATGATACTATATGTAAAATAAATTAAGTTTGAATTATGGTTGTAACATATTTTATTTATTATTCATATTGCTTCAATATTATCAATTATGATTGACTATATTAAAATAAAAGTTTTTTAAGAATGGTAGAGACCAAAAAATTTCATGGAGAATCATTATTTTATTTTCATTATAAGATACACCCAAAATTTTGTTGAAACAATTTCTAATTTCTATATATTAAAGAAAATAATATATTGAAAGGGAGACAAATATACTCAAATAAAAGAGTGTGATGATTGTTCTCAAGAACAAAAAATAAGAGTGGTGATTTCTCCAGTTCCAGTTTTACCATTAAGAAATGGTTAATTTTTTCATCTACAAATATTCTTATATGAAAGGAGTTAGTTGCTTCATGATCTAAAATATTTATGTAATTTCTTATAATTCGAATAAAATTAAACTGCATGAGAAAAAGTATCCAACCCAATATTTGGAATTTGGTAATATGGTTTTTTCTTTGAAAATTTGGAGGCATAATTTATATATAATGAGGTGTAAAATACATAATGATTATAAATGTTTGAACTATACATTCCCTTAGAAAAATATCAACATGTGGAAATGAATATTTCTAGAACTAATAATGGATTTTGATTTCATGATCCATTATAATCCACGAATGGGAAACAATTTTTCTACTTCCATTACTTTGAAAAATAATGATACATCAAACCTGTTATGTTTTGATAATAACTCTTTAGTTAATTATTTGATGAATATTTCCCATAGATATTATATATTTATAAAATTTTATATGTTTTCAAGGTGTTAATAAAATAATATCTGATAGAAATAATTCATAAAGCCTTTAAGGATGTCTATAATATACATGAAATGATAAAAATTGATAAAAAATGTTATTTTCTAGAATATAACATTGATAATGATTGGGTTGTGATATTTGGAAATATATTTTGTTTAATGTGTGATTACACCTTTTTGAAGAAATTGAAAAATGAAATTCAGAGATCCCTATTCTCAATTCTTCCCCATAACACTAAGATGTATAGAGAATGATAGGAGTATTACACGTTGGATAAAATAATAAATATTACTAATGATATCATGAAATGGTGGAATTTTAAAACTTTTTAATATTAAAAACAATTACCAATGGGAATGGTCAAGCAATTGATTGCTCCATTGTTGAAATGGGAAAATATATCATTGGATTTCATGGGTGGACTAAAAAAGACATAATGACGTAATAATGATGTTTTGGTTATCATTCATTGATTAACTATGTCTATAAATTTTATTCCCATTCACGAAAATATATCATTATATAAACATTAGAAAATATTTATTTTGATTATAGATAGTTTAAATTGAGTTCCTATATAGAATATATATTACCATGATCCCCATTTCAGGTTTAATTTTCGAAAATGTCATAGGATGTTTTTGGGGACTAAATTAAATTTCAGTAGATCCATTCAGCCTTAGTGTGATGAATACTAAGAAAGATAAAATCATTTCATAGATTTCATTATTCTTTCTCGTCCAATTGATCTCCATGTATGTTGGTATCGACATCATTATGTAGTTCTTTTTTCCTATAAAAATGGTTTTCATTCAAGTGTACATATGTAACCCTTTAAGGGTTATATGGATAAAGGTTTCAAACATTATCATTTTGTGATAAAGTAGGATAATAGAAGTTTAAGGGACAATAATTATTGAGGGTAATTGGTCTAGAAGGTAAATATTTTTCAGCAATATATGAGGACGTCACAGAGCATGTAGAAAGGTTATGTGTATAACAAGTGTAATGTCTATTCATTCATGGTCGGTGATCATGTTTTATAAATGATTCATTATTAAAAATAGTTATTCATTTTGGTAATATAGTAAAGTAAAGTACATGGTCCATTAGACTATATAAATCTCAGGAGAATGATGAATCGATTTCAAACCATGCCGCATTGACTCTATGTTTATTCTAGATACACATTTTTTTAATGTTATGATGTTACAAATTTATATTCCAGATTCCAATATTTTATTAAGTATGGATGTTTATATATTGAAAGGAAACCTATATTATGAGGAAAAACTTACACCAATTATTGAATATAGAGAGAAAAAATTTCAAAACATGGTAATTCACCAAATGAGTAATTTTTAGAAAACCCGTATTGTTGAAGAAGTTACATGGGAATACGAAAATTCCAGGACAAAAAGTTGTCACTAATTTTTTAATATGTGAATAAAATTTTTCAGATGTAGTTAAAAATGTGGGGGAAAGAATGTAACAAACTAGGAACTGAAAGAATAATTTTCTCATATATATACATCTTCTTAAAATATGTAGTTATATTGAATATAAATGTGTTATTTAATTCATAATCAGAATGTAAAATTTATCTTTGAATTAAATTTTTTAGTTTTTTATAAAAATATTTATTTTTTTGAATTATAAAAAAAAATTATTTTTATAAAGAAATGTTGTTTTTAAGTATATTTTAAATATAAAATTTTGGTCTGGATTACTACTAAATTTTCTTTAATTTATATCTATGTCAAATAATCTAATTAATTTTTTTAAATGGATTTTTTTATTGGAATAGTACAAAATCACTTAATATTTAAAATAAAAATTTTATGAAATTTTTTTTCTCATTATGTTTTTCCATTTTAATTTCAAATTATATTCTATAACTTCTTAGTTTTAAAATTTTAAAATGGATTAACAAACAAAAATTAGTAGGAATAAATTTAGTAAAGATGAATTTTTTTTTGCGCAATATTAATAGTGAAGTTAGTTATGTTTATTACCAATGTAAAGGAAAAATATATAAATTTAAGATTAAAAATATAATAACTAGTAAATAAGAAAATCACAATGAAAAATATTATTTGATTATTATATATTAACCATAAAAATGTTTTTTTAAAATTTATAATCATTTTGGTCAACATGGATGATATTTTCACATTTTTATGATTTTATTTACTGAAAATAAAAATATTTTTCACTATTTTTTCTAATAAGTGTATTATTTTTCATATTGAGTCATCTAAAAAATTTTATTCACTATAAATATCAATTTCAAGTATAAAAAGTTTATATTAATCAATATATCTTATTTTTTATTTTAATAGGGGAAATAATCACCATATATTCATACACAAGGTTGATGTAGTAATTGTTCATTTAATGAAAAAAACTAAATCATATAAAAATATTAAATATGAAATAATTTTTGATAATTAGTGTAATCCATAAATTTATATTTTACATTGATATCATGGATATGTTTTTAAATAATATTTTCTAATTATAATTATTATATTTATATAATTAATGTTAAAGTAATGAATTGCACCAAAAATTGACAGAATGATTTTTTTATAAAAAATATTTTATTAAATGATAAAAAATTTATAAAAATATTACTTTTTCCCCATATATTTAAAATTTGGTTACAAATAAAAACAATGGTCCATTCAGTTATCTTTTGACATTTTTAATTAATTATATTAACCCTTAAGGAGTAAAAATATATATATCACTATAAGAGTTAAATGAGTTAAATAAGATAAAATCCCAAAATATATGTCTTGAAATATATAAAATACATGCATATTATTATAGTGGTGAATTTAATTTAAATACATGCATAATATTTTTTAAAATTTAGAGAGTGTCCCTCATATCCCTTATAAATAGGATCATATTCATATAAATACTTCACACTTATAATCCAATTTATCTTGGAAAATGTCTACCCAAATCCATTTCTATAATGAATCCAGTCATTCAATGGGACATTTTTAGTACTAACATTGCCATTCATGGACATAAGATTTTATGTTATGGAGATTATCTGAATAATTGCTATCATTTTTAATGAATCTATTTTAGTTTTATTTTAAATTCCTCCTCCATAAAATATTCTATAAAATGATTGTTTAAATACGGTTGTATCTTCGATAAACATAAGTGTTTTTATGTTAATTTAAAAAATATTATACATCCCAACATCCATTAAATTGGAATGAAAACTAGCATTTATATGTAAAGTGGAATACGACACTACAATCTAATATAATTCATTTTCCATCACCATCCCAAAAGATTGATTGTAATGGTGAATTTAATGTTCATATATGGCATTAATATAATATTTGTAATTATGATAATATAGAATATCATTAAAATTTTCACAATTCTATGAACTGAAAAATTATAATTTTTTCCATGTTTATGTGTGGACTACCACCTCCGCTAAATGTTGTGATTTTTCTTATCACCATATTCCATTAATGATACATATAAGAATATTTGGGGACATCGTGTAACATCCCAGGTAATTAAATAATATCAAATTGTCACGCTTATTAATATTTTTGAATTAAATATTAATTATACTTCAATGGGGATGATATGTTTGATGGCGTACCTGACACGCAACAACAGATTTCTATGAAATCTTATGTTGCACACAATGTTGAGTTATTCCGAAAAAATAATCTAATAATATTATTATATTAAATTGATATTATTGACTAGATTTTTTATTTGAGGTAATGAACAGAACTGACCATAATATGAATAAATAGGATTTTTAAATGTTTTTACATTTATCCAATAAAATTTAGAGGTTTAAAATGATAATGAATCCAATATTAAGCATAAATTCTCTAATATTTTTAAAAGGTAGTTTTATCACATTTTTTTTTGGAGAACCACTTTTAAATATATTTTTTTTCACTTTTATATATTCCATTTGATAAGATAAACATTTTCTGTATCCGAACATAAAATTTCACTTTGGGTAAATTTTTTGTATTATTCTCAAAAAGTTAATTTTTAGATGAATAGTCAAAAATTCTGCATTTTATGTCAAAACTGTCTTTTCATATGATTTATTTTTATGGATATATTATCTTTTAAATTAGTTTTAAAAATTATTTCGATTATAATTTTTTCATATAATCTAATTTTGTTCATTGGAATTATTTTCACTTTGAAGTTTTACATAAACAAATTTCAATCGTGTGATAGTTATTAATTATTTAAAACACACTTTTTAGTATTCACAACGGAAATTAATTTTAAATTAATTTCTGAAAATTATGTGTTTTGAATTTGGAAAAAAATATTCCATATTTGTTATCAGGAGTTCCAAATTGTGTAAATGGGTAATGTTTAATTTTAGACCTTATGAATAGTAATTTCACTAAAAATTTTATTTACCATGGTTAAAGGATAAATCTGGTAAATAAGGGTAAAAAATTAACATTATAGTAATATTAAATTATCCTAACATGTTTCATAACCCGATTTTATGATTAATGTCTGACCATGGGCATCATTGGCCCTATTTTGGGACCCCATGGAGCCACATGTAAGTGAAAATGAGATTTTATAAAAAATAATTTAATGTCATGGAAAATGTCACATTATCATAAAACATAGGAAAACCATTTTTATATGGGGTCATATAAGAGATCGATTAATCAATAATATTCACTAGAAATGTAAAAATATTACCTACATCATGGTATTTTATTTATTATTTTTAGTGATTAAATAGATAAATTTATTTGTGACAAAATGGTGATGTAGTGTTTTCCTTGTTAATGAATGATTTAAATAAAATATATTATAAATGTTAAAATAGAATTAATTTGAAACTTTTTATGGAATAAACTAATTTAATTGGTAAATATGACATATTATATTTGATATAAATCATTTTATTCTAATGAATAAATTTTTATCACTTTTTGAAAAATCAATTACTAAATATTTTCAAAAGTGACATTAAAAAATTTTGAAAACAAATATAATTTTATTATATTATATAATAATCCTAAAAATTTATGATTTGTAAAAATGACTTAGATAATGATAAAAATATCTTTAATGAACCACTAGAGGTTCTTTTGTCATTTTATAGTATTTATATTACAATATAATATTAATATACAAGAAGACATGGTAAAATATAAATTAGTTAACAAAGAGTTCCAGCTAAACGATGATGTTAATTTTATTACCTAAACTTGTATAAAACCTATGGTTTTAGAGGATTTATATCCATCCTCATCTTATCTTACGCTTAATTAACCTTGTATCCTTTAAAAACCGAAAATGAATTTATAAAAAAATATTGTTTCTAACATTTTCTAAATAGTACCCCCTCCCTCCTATAAAAGGACATCAACTCTAACCCTATACTGACACCATTAAATCCCATTGGATTTTCCAACATAATCTCCAATAATCTCCAAAAAAACTTTTATTCATCCTATAATCCTTCCCTTATTCCTAAGTTAATTCAATTAAGCCTTTTCGTTCAAAACAAAGGGAGTTAACAGATTGAATGGTAAGATCTTCTCTCAAGTTCTTTTATTTTATTTTCTTTCCCCACTCTATATGCTCTCCTTATTATTATTTTACATAACAAAACAACTATAATAAATATTCATGGTTTTTCTATGAGAATTATTCGAACAACACTTACACACATCATCGTCTAATGGGTAAAGAACATATTGTTTCTGTGGACAATGAACTATTGCGACATGAAACGATGATTTTTCAATCTTCTCCTACCACATCAGATGGTGTCCATTATGATGGAACTGTAATTATATATGATGTTTATGATGTTGGTTTTATCTCTACAGTTCATTAATTATCATTTATATCATACTTATATTCTTTTCATGTTGTATAAATACGATAATTTCATTTGAGGAAGTGCAAACTATCACCCCCTAAAAGTTATATGACTCATTCATACTATACATCGAACTTAAAATGTCTGGAATTAATAAAATTATGTTACATATATAACATACCTATTATAATGTAATTATAATATACCTATATATTTTTTTGTTTTCATTCCTTTAAGTATGAAAAATAAATGAAAGTAGTGTTCATGCATACGTATGGCTTACCATCACCATGAACGGTGAATTTCATCTCTTATATCCAAATGATATTGACTATTTTAAATACGTATATAAGAGATATATATGATATATATGATATGTAAATCATATTTATCATTCTTTGGATAATGGAATTTTGACCACATGGACAATTTATAATTATAACATGTTCATTTTTTACTAAAGTTTGGAACATCGAAAAATGTCCGATTTGAACTCAAATATTTAACTAATTATTCTAGCAAGGTAATAAGTGATATAAAAGGGATAATAAACTAGAAAAGGGTTCTGAAGGAAGTATAATGTAACTTATTTTTATTATTCATGAAATTATAGAATGAACGAGTCAATTTCGACATGAGGTAAGGGACTTCATCTCATTCTCATTTAATTAAGTCTTATTTTAGTTTATACACAAATTTATTTTATAAAGTATATACACCCCTTTGACTTTTCATTTAATTGAAACGAAATTCTTTTTGAATTTTTTTTACTAAATGTCAAAAGAAAAGTATAACGTTTGTCGTGACAAAGACTTCTCTGCAATCGTAATCATTATTTGGATTCCTCTATAATCCTTAATGTTTTTAAAAGGAAAAGAAATCCCTTATTACTTTTTTTGTGTTTTCATATTGAAAATGGTTTTTTAAATGGATTTATTTTTTCAATATCTTGAAATTATTTGTTGTTATTTCAAATGAAAAATTATTATTGAAATTTTAATATTTTTAATATTTTATGTGTTATGATTATATAATGGTACATGGACATTTTATGGTGGTTACATGATAAACCAAATGATGTGTGGTTCCATGATAACCCAAGGTTGGGTGGTTACATTATGACCACCAAAATATTGGGAATGGAAGTCAGTCGTATTGATATTCCATTTAAAGATATGTGTGGAAGTCGACCGCATGGTTATTAAATTTCAGTATGCTTATGTCCCTTGTTTCCATTATATATTATACATTGTTTTCTATATGATTTATGGTAATTTTTTACTTAAAAAAGGGTAAGAAATTAGATTAAATTCAGTGAAGTGTTTTTTAAAATTCCTTAAGGTGAAAAGTATTACTTTATGATTAAGTATTCATGGTATACATGTTGTTTTGAAAACTGATAGATTAACTTATTTATGTATTCCGTAATGAGATTTTTTATGATCAGGCAATGTTTTGGAAATGTTTTTCAAAGGAATTAAGGTGGAATAGGCTCAAGGATTTTTTCAAGGAAAATTAAATCTATTTAAAACATGGAACTAAACATGTTTCTATTATTTTAAGAGTTTTTATTTTATGAAAAAATAGATACTGAGTAGAAGAATATACTTATAACATTAAAGATGTTTTGTATAAGTTATGACCTATTTCTCTATTGAACTAAACTTGAAAAGATCCTCAATGTAAATTATTAATTTAATTCAAGATTATGTAATGTTTAAGGATGGGGCCTTATAGTTGGTATCAGTGGTCAATTTAGATTACATTAGGAATTAATATTTTTTTAATATTATATCCATAAATTATTTTTAAATTGTGTTAAAATTTAAAAGATATAGATTTTGAAGATTACCATGTTTCATTATCTATGATATGTTTGTTCAAAATATATTTCCAGAGAAGAAACATGGAATCTATGTAGGGGAGGCATACATAGGAGAATAACCTTCCAAATCAGCATCCTGATATAGTCATAATCAGGACTAAACAGTTTTTTACATTGATGGATTAGTTGACTTAGGCTATAAATGGTGGTGGTGTATATAAACAAGATCAAATAGATCAACCCTAGAGGAATATATCTATATTAGATAATTTCAGGAGGCAACATCCCCCATCATTCATAGGATAACTTTAAACTATTTAAGCTTAAGGGTGGATCAAAGCATTAGAAAATATTTTCAAAGTCATGGATTGTACAGACAATAAAAAGGCATTTCTTTCAGTCTATCATTTTGAATAAGAATTAGATCAGTGGTGGTTGATGGTTAAAAATAATATGGACAATGATGAGATTCATTCTCTTTGTTGGGAAGAATTCATAGGTATATTTCTGGAGAAATATTTTTCTATGGTTTTTCGACTCTAGATGGAAAAACAATTCTTAGAATTGAGGTAGGAGGATGACTCAATGGCTGTTTATGAGGAAACGTTCACTTGACTAGCATGGTATGCTCCAAATTTAATCTGAGATCTTGATAGAAAGGTAAATAGATTTTACTAAGGACTGAAACAATGATAATGAATAGCGTTAGGCTCTCACGAATTCAAACTCTATAAGAAACATTTAAAATGTTATGAGAAGTTAGAAATGGAGTTTTTTGATGATTAAGTGTTCCAAGAGTGCATGAAAAAGAAGAGGTCCAGTTGGCAGGAAAAGGGAAAGAATTTATCAATGAATCCTAGATGTAATATAATTAAATTTCTATCTTATGAGAATTGTGGTAAAATGAATCCAGTATAATGTCTCTCAAAATCTATAAAGTTCATAAAGTGTGGTAAGAATGGTAATATTTCTCATAAATATAAGGAAGATGATCGAGTAGGAAATAAAAATCTAGAGGTAAGATGTATTTGTTGCAATGTGTTTGGACATTATGCCAATTTGTGTCAAATTTGATTACCTAAGGTGGAAAACATACATATAAAAGGAATAAGGGTGGGTGAAAATATATTTATACTACTAGGATTGATGTGGGACCATCAAATGAAGTTGTATTAGGTACTTTATTTTTATTTTATATTTTTACAATGTTTTTTCTGATTTAGGATCTACACATTATTTCACTTCTGATAAATTTTCTGGTAAATTGATTATTCCATCTCAAGATATGAATTTTGAACATGTGGTAAAAGAACATGGGGGAAATGGTGAGGCAGAAATATATTATAAGACTCTTATTATTCTTATTTGTGGAAACAATTTACCTAAAAACCTTGTTTTTTTTCCTCTAGTAGAGTTTGATTTTATTTTGGGAATGGATTGGATTTTTTATTACCATGCTAAAATTGATGGTAGAGCATAAGAGGTTTGTTTTTAGAAATAATTTTAGTTTGTGTGCAAGAATAAACCCTTATCTCTGATAACATATATTTAAAATGAGTAACTAGTAAAATATGGAAATGAATGTTACCTTACACATATTTCTAAAAACAAAAGAATTTTTCAGATAAATGATGATACAATATTGAATGAGTATCTAGATGTTTTTTTTATGAGTTTCCTGGTATAATTATTGATCAAGAAGATGAATTTATTGTTGACTTAGTTCCTGATACTAATCCAATTTCAAAACCCCTTATCAAATAGATCAAATTTAACTTTTAAAGTCAAAGAAACAATTACTGGAGTTTCTAGATTAAGTTTTCATTTGACCTAGCATGTCATCGTGGGGTGCTTTAGTCTGTACTGTTAGAAAGAAATGTGGTTTAATGAGTCTTTTCATTGATTATAGAGCCCGGAATAATACAACTATTGTGAATAAGTATCCCATTCCCCATATCAATTATTTTTTCGATTAGCTCCATGTAGATCAGTATTTTTCAAAGATTGACTGGAGTTCCCATTATCATCTGTTAACAGTAATGGAAGATGAAATTCTACTAACCGCATTTCGTACTAGATATGAAAAATTTTGATTTTGTAGTTATGCCTTTTGGTATAACCAATGAACCAACTATCTTCATGGATCCTATGAATATAATTTTCCTCGAGTTCTTAGATAAATTTGTTGTTCTTTTTATTTATGACATTTTGGTATATTCCAAATGTAAAGATGAAAATTAAAGTCATTTAATGGTTCTCTTTCTTAAATTGAAAGAAAATAAATTGTATGTGAAATTTAGAAAGTGTGAGTTTTGGTCACAAAAAAATTCATTCCTTGGTCGAATTGTTTCAAAAAATGTAATAACTATTGATCCTTCTAAAACAAGAGTTAATGAATAATGACCAATACAAACAAATATAACCCAAATTCATAGTTTTCTCAGTTTGGAAGGTTATTAGAGAAGGTCTGTTGAGAATGTTTCCCCGTTATATATCCCACTGACTAAGTTAACTCGAAAAGGTGTTATGTTTATTTGGGAAAAAGAATGTGATAATTATTTTTAGGGATTGAAATGGTGATTGGTGAATGCTATAGTATTATAATTACCTTCCAGAAATTGTGACATTGTTATCTATAGTGATGATTCATTGAAAGGAAATGGTTTTTTCCTAATGCAGAATGATAAGGAAATTGCTTATGCTTCACATTAGTTTAAAATTCATGAGTTAAATTACCCTAAACATGACATTGAATTAGTTAATGGTATTTTTTCTTTAAAAATTTTGAGGCATCATATGTATGGAGTAAAATGTAAAATATATATTGATGAAAGAATATTAAAGTATATATTTACTCATAATGAATTGAAAATAAGACATAGGAGATGGATGTAATTAATCTACGATTATGATTTCATGATTCATTACCATCTTGGAATGGAAAATAATGTGGCCAAGACTTGGATTTGAAAGATTAATGCTTCAGTAACCATATCACATTTTGAACAAGATCCTTTGATTCAATATTTGATGAAATTTTCCATTCAAGTGATTCATGCTAGGAATTCCCCTATTTTGTTTTTGGTTTCAGTGAAATAATCCATAGTAGATAGAATAATGAAGGTGAAGAAAGATGACAGTGAGTTGCAGAAAAAGGTAAAATTGTTTCAGAAGGGAATGTAACCTAAATTTAAAAATTATAGTAATTTTATTTTTAGGTTTGGAAAGAGATTTTCTGTTCCTAGTGATTCACAGTTAAAAAATGAGTTGTTATATGAAGCTCATAGTTCTCTGTTTTAAGTTCATTCTATCAGTACTTAGATGCATAGTGATCTTCTAAAGTATTACTAGTTGGATGGAATGAAAAGGGATATTACTGACTTTATTATGAAGTGTTTGACTTGTGAACGGGTTAAAGTATAGTGGCAGTTACCGAAAGGGTTGTTTCATCCTTTACCAGTGCCAATGTGGAAATGGGAAAATATATCCATGGAATTTGTTGTGGGATTAATGAAGACATCTCTAGGTAATAATTCAATCTAGGTTATTGTTGATCAATTGACTAAATATGTTCATTTCCTTATAATTCAAGATAGTTTGTCTACAGATTGAGTTTCTCAGCTGTATGTTAATGAGATTTCCAGGTTTCATTGATTTCCCCTCTCCATTGTATCTGATCGTTATCCTAGGTTTACTTATAACTTTTGTAAAGGTCTTCATATTTCATTGGGTACTGAATTAATTTTCAATACTGCTCTTCATCCTCAACGAGATGGGCAGTCAGAATGAACAATTTAGACATTGGATGATATTCTACATGCTTCGTCAATGGATTACCAGGGGATTTGGGGCCACCACCTTTATTGAGTTGAGTTTTCATATAATAAAATTTTTCATTCAAATATAAAGATGGATAAATTTGAGGCATTATATGGGAAGCATTGTCGAACTCCATATTTTATGGATGAAGTATGAGAAAAGAAACTAATGGGACCAAAACTGGTAGAAGATATGGCAGAGAAAGTTCATTTGATTCATTAGAAAATGAGAACAACTCAGGGCATATAGAAAAGTTATGCGGATAAGAGGATGAATGATCATTCTTTTGAGGTAGGTGATGATGTCTTTCTCAATGATTCCCTAGGGAAAAGTTTGATTTTGTGTTTAGTAAGAAGGGAATGATGGGTCCATGGTTCATTGAACCTTAGGAAATTCTAATGAAATTTGGATCAGTTTTCTAAAGAGTGGTATTACCTCCAAGTTTATCCCAGGTACAAAATATTTTTTTTGATTCAATATTGAGAAAGTATATGCCAGATCCATCTCATTTTTTGAGTCCAGAAGTAGTTAAGTTGGAAGAGAATCTTTCTTATAATGAACAACCAGTCTATATTTTTGATCAAAGAGAGAAACTTTTGCAGAATAAGGTAATTTATCAAACAATATTTTTTTGGAAAAACTATATGGTTATAGAGGCAACATGTGAATCATAAAATGCTATGAGGGATAAATAGACCCACTTATTTGATAAATGAATAAAACTGTGGGGACATAATTCTCAAAAGTGGGGAATGGAGTAAAATCCCAGGTAAATAAAGAGTATGACATATTAATTTTTATTAGTATTTTTTAATGAAATATTAATTTTACTCTAAAGGGGATTCTGTGTTCGATGACATAAGTTCCATGCAACAATAGATTTATCTAAAATATTATGTTGCACACAATTGTGAGTTATACAGAAAAATAATATAATAATATAATTGTATTAAATGGTAGTTAACTCCTAGCTATTGTATTTTTGGGAATGAAAATAACTTAAGATAATATGAAGAGAATTTTTTGTTAAATGTTTTTACCTTGATCAAATAAAATTTAGAGGCTTAAAATTAGATTGAATCCAATTTTAGGAATAAATACTATGATATTTTTAAATGGTAGTTTTACCTAATATTGAAGGAGAACCCCTTTTAAATCTTGTTTTTTTCACTTTTATATGTTACAAATTGATTATATAAACTTCTTCTTTAGAATCAGAACATAAAATTTTAAATTGGGTAAATTTTTTTTGTCTCTTATATTTCATTTTTAATTAGTAGTGAAAAATACTGCATTTTAGGTCCAAATGGTCTTTTCATCTAATTTATTTATATGGTTATATTATATTTTTAATTGGTTTTAAAGTGTAATTGGATGATATTTTTTTAATTTAATCCAAATTTGGTTAATGGATGTAATTCTACATTGAAATTGCACATAAGGAAATTTCATTCTTTTGATAGTTATTATTTATTAAAAACACCTTTTTTGGAATTGGCAATGAATATTAATTTAAAATTTATTTCTACAACTTCTGTGTTTTGAATTTGGAAAAAATGGATTCAATATTTGGAATTACGAGGTCTAAATTGTGTAAATATGCAACTTTAATTTTTAAACATTATGAATAGTAACTTTAGTAAATATTTTTTCCCCTAGTTAATGGGTAAATTTTCTAAATAAAGGTAAAAAACTAATATTATTATAATAGTAAATTATCCGAACACATATCGTAACCCTATTGGATAATACATGTCTGACCATGGTAATCTTTGGGTTAATTTTGGGACACCGTCGAGCCACTTGTATGTTAAAATGACATTTTATAAAAATTAATTTAAATTTAAGGAAAATCTAACATAATCATTAATCTTATAGTAAAATAATTTTTATATGTTGTTATATAGGAGATATTTTTTACTATAAATAGTAATTACAAATATAAAATGATAACCTACATAATTTTATTTTATTTATAATTTTTATAAATTATACAGATAAATTTATTTATTACATAATGGTGAAGTAGTGTTTACCTTGTTAATGAAATATTTAAATATATTATATTATAAATTTTAAAATAAATTTATTTTAAAACCTTTTATGTAATACACTAATTTTATGGGTAAATATGTCTTATTATATTTAATGTAAATCATTTTATTCAAATGAATCATATTTTTATCACTTTATGAAAAAAAAACTACTGAATAGTGTCAGAATTGACATAAATGAGTTTTTAAAGGGAATATTATTTAATTAAATGATATAATAATCCTAAAAATAAAAGATTCAGAGAAATGACTTAGATAATTATTGAAAGATCATTAATGATTCACCTTTGTTTCGTTTTTTATTTTATAGTATGTATATTAATTATATAATATGAATATATAAGAAGACATGGTAGATGTTAAATTAGCCAACTAAGGGTTAAAGCTAAGCGATATGGTTAATTTTAAGACCAAAACCTATCTAAAAAATATTGTATGAGTGTATTTTGATCCATTATCATCTTATATTCTGATTAACTAACTTTGGAGCCTCTAGAAACCGAAAATAAATTTATAATAAAATAATGTTTCTATAGTTATATAAATAGTACATCCTCCCTCCAATAAAAGGAAATCACCTCTAACCCTTTACTCACACCTCTCAATCCCATTGGCTCATCAAAAAGCTAATCCAATAATCTAGAAACATCCACCTCTTAACCCTATACACATTCCCTAGGTTGATGAAAATTATAGAAATAATTTTAGTTCAAACCAATGGGAGTTACCCGATTTAAAGGTAACATCTTCTCTGAAGTTTTTTTATTTTATTTTCCTTCTTCAATCCATATGAGTTATTATTTTTATTTTTACATAAAACTACATTATTATAAATATAGTTGTTTTTTATGATATTTATTCTAAATACACTTACACACACCTCCTTCTAATGGTTACATAACATACTTTATCACTAGACAATGAACTACTCTCTTACGAAACGATGATTGTTCAATATTCTCCTACCAACTCCCATGGTAGAAATTATGATGGAAAAATAAATTTATATAATATTTAAGATATTTAATTTATCTATATCCTTATTTAATTCTCATTTAAAACATAATTTTATGGTTTTCAGTTTTTATAAATACGATTATTTCATTTGAGGAAGTGAGGACTAGCGTCCCCTAAATAAGATATGACTCATTCATGCTATACATGGGAAATATAAATTATAGAATTAATGAACTTATGTAACATATATAACATATATATTATATAGGAATTATATTATACCTATGTATAATTTAGTTTTCATTCCTATAAAAATGAAAAGTAAATTAATGTAGCGTTCATGTGTACGTACGACTTACCGTCTCTATGAACGGTGCATTTCGTCTCTTATATCCAAATGTTATGGACTATTATAAATACATAAATATTGGATATATATGATATATATGATATTTAAATCAGTTTTATCATTCTATTGATAATTTAATTTTGATCACATGGACAATTTATAATTATAACATGTTCATTTTTGACTCATGTTCCGAACATCGACAAAATGTACGATATGAACTAAAATAAGTAATTAATTGTAATAGTAAAGAAATAACTGATATAAAAGGAATAAAAAGTATTAAATGGTTCTAAATCAAGTATAATTTAACTTATGTTTATTATTAAGTAAATTAATGAACGAACGAGTCAAGTGGGACATAAGGTAAGGGACTTCGTCTCAGTCTCCTTTCATTGAGACATATTTTAATTTATACACGAATTTCATTTATATGGTGTATAAACCCCTTTGAAATTTCATTTAATTATATGGGAAACTTTTTTCTATGAAGAATTTTATAAAATGAAGAAATAAATTACAAATATTTTTGGCAACAATGACCTCTCCACCACCGTTATCCTTATTTGGATTCCTCTATAAGCCTTAATGTTTTTAAAAGGAAAAGAAATCATTTATTCCCTTTTTGGTTGTTTTCGTATTGAAATTTCTTTTTTAAATGGACTGATTATTTCAGAAAATAGATAATGATAAGATATTTCTACTTGTAATATTCATGATGTTTTGTATAAGTTATGACCAAATACTATAAATCTATAAACCTGAAAAAAACCTCAATGTGAATTTTTAACTTAATTCCAGATTATGTAATATTTATGGATAGGGACTTATCCGTAGTATGATATATATGGTATTATTCTATATCTTGGATGATTAAATATTACTTACATTCTTACCATAATGATCATTAAAAAAAACTCTACTCATTGGTACATGCAGACTATTGTCTCCATGATTGTGACATAGTTCATTTGTTTACATCAATATTTAATGGATTGATATAAAAGTATAAATTTTTTATATTATAGATAATTATTTAATGATTATTATTTTCTATTTTATGTAATAGTGACCACTATCACCATATTCAACATTCATATGTCACTTGTACTTAGGTACCAAATATCATCAAAATGTCTAATATAAACTTAAATGATTATTTAATTGTATTTAACATTTTATTAAGGGATGAAAATGGAATAAAAATTTATAATTATCATAGTATTTTAAAAAATTAATATAAGTTTATTATTTTGGAGTAAAAATTTCAAAGGACCTACATAACAAATCAAACTCAATGTAAGGGAGCTCCTTTAAACAAAATCTTTTAGAGTTTATATTTTAACACTTTTTTCAAAAAAAAATGTAATGATTTTTACCATATATAACATGAATTTATTTCCCATCAATCAAGATTATTAAATTATATTATGTTTTCACTATAATTTTAATATTTAAGTATTAAAAAAAAATTATATATGTTGTACATATGTATTATATCTCAAAAAGCAACTTTTCAAACAAATGTGTATTTTGATATCCTGTTGTGTTTTTATTTTGGTTTAAAAGATATTTGAAAAGGGTTTTATAATGAAGATTTTCATTGATTAGTTTTTTTTATAATATGGTACTTCTATATTATATGTGGAACAGGTGAGCCAGAAACATTATACATGAAGGGTTGTGCCCCATTATAGAATGCAGGTGATCCAGATATAATTAATACATTAGGTTCTCCAAAATAGATCTCTGTGAGATCGATATAGATTTTGTTATGTCAAGATAGTTATCGAATTCATTGGTTAATGAACCATGGATTTATATTAAGAAAGAGGGTGTTATAGAAGAGTTTCTCATAAGTATTGAAATGGTCTCCAGTTATTTCTGAATCATGTTTTAATCAAGATATTAATGTGATGCTATGAGTTTCCGTATATTTTTTTATTTTTTTCTATAGGTTATAATGTTTTTCATATATATAATGTGTATTTTTATTAATATATAATAGATTTATTTGAATATATCAATTTTTCTCTGACATAATGGTAAATAGTTTATGGGTTATCATGTTTTTAAATGGACAAACATATTTGTTCATTTTATGTCCATATTTATGATTTTTATGGGAATCACAAATTTTAAATTGAATTTAGGAATATTTTTATAATTTTTATTTTCAATGAAAATGTTAAGAATATATTTTTTAAGAAAAAATATAATTAAAAATAATTTTTATTTAAATGGTTTGTGTTTTGTGAAATGAATGGGTATTGAGTAGACGTGTCTTATTTTTAATTTATGATTAGTTTTCTATAATATTTTCACTTATGTATTTTATACTATAAACAAAAATTATCCACATGATGATCTCTAAAATAATTCTAGTTCAATGACACTATATATGTTGTTCTTAAGGTTGGCTCCTTTCATTTACCAATACTTATCATTTGACTACAAACTTTTTTTGTCTTATGTTCACTATGATATCAATAATAATTATTTATTACATCATTTCAGGTGGGTTTCATTTAGATTATGAGGATTACATAATATAGAACATTAAAAATGGGTGTAATTTACTATATACATTAATAAAGTCATTGGTATTGTTTATTTAAGAGGTTCCCCTAATATAGTAAAACTCTAAACATAAAAGTTCCTCAGAAATGTATGTTATCTAGTATTTTAATATTCATGATTTATGTTTTTTATATAGAATAGTAAGAGACCATTATCAATATAATTTCCATAAAATAAATGTTTATGATTTTATTAAATGATATAGAAGTGCGGGATAATGGCTATTATTCATAATGGTTCCGAAATCTCTCCTTAATTCCATCCCACAAAATTCCAATTCAATTACGTCCTTTATTTTTAGATCATTTATATCCATCTTGTTAATCATTATCATATTCATAACTAATCATTTATTACACATGTTATATCCAATTAATGATAGAATATCATCCACATTCATTAAACATAATCCATATTACTTTTTGATAGTCATCTATAGGCTGAAAGATTACATGATTTTTCATTTTTATATTAAGAATTCCCAACTCTAATTTTATACTAGAGATCCATATAAATGAAATTTATAAAGGTTTATGGTTCTTAAAAAATATTACCAAAATATTTATATATGTTATGGATCATTTCACTACTCTATGAAACATGGTATTGTTTTTTATATCTATCACCATTCATTAAGGCATGAATTGATATTATGAACCAATATTTATTTATATTGTGTAATTAATAGCCCTGATAAATTATAGAGTCATAAATTATTTTTGAATTAAGAATATTTACTTCTACTATATTAATAATTTCCATGTATGATGATAGATATCTTTCTGAAAATTTAATGGGTTTTCATAACTTTGTGTTCTTCTTGACTAATAATGTTTCTCATTCACCGTTATATTTCATTTCTTGTGGCATGACATATTAAAATCATGGGAGAAAATTTATTATTAAAATCTAATTAATTGAATGGTATTAATCCTTATTTAACATGTTAACATGATTTGAAGAATTCTCTTCCTCCATATTGATAGTTTCCACACATTTATCAAATTTAAATTTATAGATATATTCTCTATTATAGATTGAAATAAAATTATGTGTTTTCCCACTTTATCATTGTATTTCGGTTCTCTAATATATAAAAATATATATTAGTTAAAAATTTCAATTTTTGATATTAATAAAATGTATAAAATAATTATAAAAAGTTATTGCATATTTTCAAAAACAAATTTTTCATATTTTTATTCTTATTCTTTATAATAAGTAATATATTTTTCAATCATATAATATTAATGATTATTTCTAAATTTGAGTTATATAACTGATTTTTAAATTCAAAATTTTAAAATAATAATTTATTTTTCAATGATCCACTATTATAATTTCCCTTTAAAAAATTAATTACCTTTAATGAAAATTCACATTAATTTTACAAAATTACATTTTAATGTGACTGTAACATCTTCTTTTCTGATAAGGATAAATTAATTTTGAAAAAACTAAATTATTATATCACCACAATTATCGACTTTATATATATAAGTTTTGTTAATTGGAAATTATTTTTTAATAATCATCCTATAAATTATATAATTAAAAAAATTTGGTTTTTATTGGGTATCCAGAATATATATTTTTTATTTCAACATTGGTGGTCGGAGAATGAAATCATGGGAAAATAATTTTTTATTCAAGGGGTTATTTATGATGTGATTAATGATTGATTTCTAGTGGAAAACATATGAAATTATGTAATCATAAGGGGTGATATATAACCCTCCAATGTAATGGTTATGAATTTATATATAATGAGATAATTATAAGTATTAATTAAGGAATTCTCAAACAACTATTTTCATTTAGTAAGAAATTATCACTCTAATGTGGAAATCAGTTATGGAATTATTTCTTCAGTATAGGAATACGATATTTATTTCTTATCCACTAAGGGAATCAAGTAGTGAATATCCACTATACTATGTGAAATTTTAGTTTTTTCTCGTTCACTATAGGAAACCTATATTTATTCTTTATCTACCATGTTATTAGAATCAGGTGTTTAGTCATTCTTGATCTACCTTGTTATTGGAATCGTGTGTTATATCACGACCCACTGTGTTATGTCTATAAATTATAATGTATGTTCCTATTAATTTTCCTAATAAATTATTTATAATCATATATGAATAAATATCATGAACCATCCCAGGATGACCCTGAAATTGTCACTAAACCCCACATGAGACAAGGATCAATAATTTTTTCTGGTCCTCTGGTGCTAGAAAATTGGTTCAAGCAATAAGGATCATATATATCAGAAATAATTATCATAATATAACCATATATAAATGAAATATAACATATAACGCAACATAAATCATCATAAAACAATAAATACATATAAAATATGGATACAATTACTGCAGAACACAATTGAAAACAAATAAGAATAACCCTAACTAAAACCCAATAAGATATCCATGTAAAATGTTTGTCACCACCATTCATAAAATCCTCCTTCTCCATACGAAAACCAAAGAAATATTGATACTACGAATATTTTTTGTTCTATGGATGCTGAGTGGGATCAGTAGGTTGTTTGAATAAAATCACTTAGTGGGTAAGCACGACATATTCTGTTCATTCCCTTTCTTGAAAATTTCCATGAAATATAGTTTTCAATACATTAAATAAAAATAAAATTTCCATCATTACAAAAATCAAGAACACTATTAATTTTTAAATGTTGAGTTCAAAAACCATCTTAGAACAATACATGGGGAAATCTAGAGAAATGATAAAAACTAAAAGAAATGTACAATGTGAAGGGATAAAATCATATCCAAAAAAAATATTAGAAAATGTACGAATTGGTAAATAATTAATTAGAAAAATAATAACAGTGCCAAAAAAACGAAACATTTACATATAGGTATGTAATAATGGGAATTTCTGAAACATTCCAAGAAGAAATACATGGGCAGACTCTTGTTAGACCAACCTTTTACCATATAGTGATCCACCACAATTAAAAATACTGACTACTCTAAATGAGCCTCACAATAGGAAAATCCAACATATGTGATCCTTTATCTAGGGAGTTATAACATTTATATTTGGGAATATAAATCAATCATCACTCAAACCTATAGATGAAATAAAAGAATCCCATGATAAAAAAACAAGAGAATGAGGATGGTGGGTTGAATTTTCCCTTGGTGGATTTCTTTATGGAATTGTTCGAGAATCAGACTATGTGCTTCATCATGCAATAATTTTCTTTTTTTACTCATTCCTTCAATGGTGTATCCCTATAGGAACAATTCACAGGCTCTTGTTCTATTCTCTCAAATCGAAAAATTTATTTTCTTTTCAAAATACAAAAAATTAAGTTTGGTAGATGAGGATATCACATGCATAGAGATCCCAAAGTTTTCAGTATACATTCCTCTCCCATTATTGATATAACTATTGCGAATTCCCTCTCAACAAAAAGATAAACATATGGGTTCTGGGATAGCATAATTCATTTCAAAGTAAAAACTGGGCCCACATGTCAAAATAAATTAAAAAACAAAAACAAAAAATATACCAACCATCCCATAATATTAAAATTTCATAAAAATTTTCATTTTAAATACTATTTATATCAAAACAATTTTCAAATAAATTTACTAACATAACACATAATATAAGGGTGATAAATGGGCCTTTAAAGTCACAAATTTACCAATCAAGCTTGTAGTTTCCAAATGGGTCATGTTTTTTATGACATAATTTTAAACCACTTTTGATGGTATTTAGTAACTAATAATCTATTCAGAAATTTTTTTGAGTTTTAATTAAATCATTTGGTAAGTAGAGAGGATGAGAAGAGTTATGTTTGAAAAAATGTTTTTTGAAAACTGGTTTTATGTTGGAAATTTTAATGAAATAACACTTATTTTTTTTTCCTATCCATATTTGATCCAATAGAACATATGGACATATCCTCATTAAATATCACATATATGAAAAAATTGAATGACCCCCATGGATACAGTTACTTAATCATAATTCACAGTAATACTAAACCCAACAATCCACACATGAGAACTAAATTGTAAAATGTATGTAATACCCATGAAAAAAACCAAATTACACATGACACCAATATACCGAGACTCAAAAAATGACTAAAACAATCTTAAATTTCGTTAATTCATATTAAGGGACCAATTTTCATTTCATCAATCACCTTGAATGCATGTGTATATAGTTATAACTGATGATATCTTTTAAAAACTAATTTTCATCACATTTCGAAAATAAGAACTCAATAAAAAATAATATAAGAAAATAAAAATCATTAATAACACATTTTCAAATTTTATATTTTTACTCAAGAATATAATAGAGTGTTCTAGAAAGCAATGTAATGGAAGATGCTACCTTAAGTGGTGGAACCTTTCCACCTTCAATGAAATCCATCGAAAAGAGACTAAAATGATGGATCACAACCATTACAAACAATAATAGACAATTATAACCAATGTTAAATATCAAAATAATCCCACAAGGAAAATATTATTTTAGGAAAATAATGAATAATAAATAAATCCAATAGTAGAATATAGGATAAGAGTACAAGGAATTTTTGATAAAAAAATCATAATGAACCAATAATGTTTGGGGAGAAATCACTCTATGAGTGTCCCATGATGAAGGATAAGGTATATAGAACCCACCATTAACTACCCAACTAATAGTGGGTCAAATGGAAGGATGAACCACATAAATCAGGTTTCTAAAATAAATTTTATTTGGGTTTTAATTGATCCATAAAATTGTAAACCGTGTGAATTATATTGGAATACTTTTTTAAACCTGAAGTTTTTTTTGAAATGTTATGGAAAACCCTGAAATAACCATGTGAACTAAAAATTTTGAGAAAAAACTACTCTAGATCCATACTAAATAATACATCACACTTAAAAATATTAAATGAGTTATAAACATGTAAGTGAAACGGTGGGTGTCACATACTCCATGTCAATTCACTTTCAAACCATACCAATCACACTAACCATGAATAGACCAAAAAGAAAAATGCATCCTTCAAATATCAATGACAATTACCTAATTATCACCCCCAACATCAGCCAAAAGATTAATCATCAAAAAAAATGAAAATAAACCAAATAAACTAAAACTGTTGTCAGTGTGTTATAATTCTATCCACCAAAAAAAATTCATCCCCCAAAATGTAACCCATCTAGATGATGATCAAGACATTAAAATTAAAATGAATGATTCCAAATAAAAGCATATTCATAAATGTTAAATTTGAATAAAATTCAAACCTAGTCATCTCTAGAGGGATCTGAAAGATGATATTTTGTGGGTCTCCCCAAAATTTTGAACCTTACTAGCATAACTGATCCAATAAGGGAACCACAAACATTAAGAAAACCCAAAAAAGGACCCCAATATATTCATCTTCTCAAAACATAGTGCGTCATTTCAATAAGAAAAAAAAATCTCCATGGAGAGAAACAACAATAAAACAAAAAAAATCCATGAAAGGGATATGAATTTAATGAATCACATTCATATAACACCACTATAAAACTTATAGGAATTTGAAGATATCAAAATTAGTAAAAAATAAGGATTTTCAAAAACAAAGAAAACAAAAAAAGGATAATTTAACCCATCAACAATACAAAATCTGGGACCAAATACAGACTTTGGTTCCCCAAATATCACAATATTTGGCTGCATGAAATGCATCACCATGGGTCTTACAGCTAGAGACATAATACATCGACTCATTTTTTCCCTGTAGACTAGATATAACATCCTCATACCAATTCATATTCATCTATGAATGATTCTTGAATAACATATCCAATTGAACCAAATGGAAAATTATTTGGTAACACTTCATAGGATTATGATAATGTGGATTCCAATCCCAAACATGACTGCACGAGAAGAACATGATCGAATGGTCTAAATAATGGGAGGTAAGAAATTGAAATTGTGACACTTTATGAATGGGTTCATTTAGTAAAAACATGAAACCATATTAGTATAATTCACAATATCTAAGAGATATTTGATTTCCAATTTCAGTATAATTCACCCTGAGAAACAGTTCGGTTAGATACACCTATTCAACTAGTTTCTTGAATAATATCTCCATGGTTAAGTGGAATATCCATTTATTCTCTAGATTAATACCCTTGACAAAGAGAGAGTATTTTATTTGATCCTTTGAGGCTATCTCTAGATAAAAATGAATAAATTATTTAAAATGGTTAGCATATGACTTCCCCATTAATTGACCCTGTTGAGCACCCAATATCATTAACACATTTATCACCTTCATAGCCTTATTTATGAAACATTAGATTAAACTGGTCTTAGAATCTTTTTTAGACATCCCAACATGTAAATGAAATAGGATTATCTCCATCCACTAATCCAAACATAGACCTTCAAATTATCCTATAATATCTCTCCCCTTAATGGAATTATAATATCACAAATATCAAAATTCACTTCGAATGTGTCTATCCACCCAAATACATATAACTAACAATAATATCCATAGAAAACTAGAAAAAATAAATAAATAATTAAATCCACCTCCAAAATAAGAGTACATTATGGAACGAAAACATGAAGAGACTTGGTGGACAAAATATGATCTTTCTAGGAGGAATATTCAACACAAAAAAGTCACAGAATAGAATCAACATCCCTCTAGGTCTAAAAATTCAACCAAATAAAAAATTCCAAACTAAAACATTACGATCATATGAAAAAAATTACAAAAACATGATCTCATTTAAAACCCTGTCATTTAAATGTTAAATTCGAAAAATGCTTTATTCAATGGAACAATTTTCAATAGAAAAAACATTATAAATTCACACTCAAACACAAAATCTATAATTTTATATAAATGCACATCTTGAAATCATTTTTCATATCAAAACAATTTTCTAAAAATTAAATTCTCAAACCTCTATTCATTCAAAAAAATCAATTAAAATATATCCCACCAAAATACTCTAATGATATAGAACTAGTATACATGTAGAACACGACCACATGGATTAACAGACCAATCCACAAGAAAGAACCAACCACTATATGATTCATGAAATGTGAACTCAGGATCCACTATAATTTCCAATCTATGCAAGATCATCGTTTAACTTAGGATCACCTATATTATCATTCTCTCCACTAGATTATCCAAACAAATATTTAGCATCATAAATCAAAAAAATTATTGTAAAAGTATCACATCCTAGAATACACAAGGTAACTCAATGAAAATGATGATAAAGAGTTCATGATTCTCTTCTTGAAGCTACCTCATGAGTCCATATGATCTTATCGCCACACTACATGACATAGAAAATAATAAGGGATTCTATGATACCATTTTTTAGGAACAAACCCATGTCAGTTAAATTCTTGTCACTCGATATTTCCTAAGATAGTTCCCAAGTGGAATTACAGATCCTTCCATGATGAAAAATAGCACCATGAATCTGTGGTCGTACATATTAGAAAACTATTTTCCAATATTTTATAATATATTATTCATGAATCATTAGATATGATAAAATAGAAATAAATACAATGTGAAGTGAAATAATCAAAACCATAAATAAAGAGAAAAAATAGGTGTGAAAAAAATACTAAAATAACCAATAACATCAGTGCTATAGAAGAAAATTACAACATAAAAACAGGTAATGATGGTAATTTAAAAAACATGCAAAGAATATATCATAGTGTACACTCAATTTGGTCCCATTTATTGATATATAGTGTAGCACAACTGTATATAACCGACCTTACTTCCGTAAACATCCTTATATTATAAAAGATCCCTCCAAGCCTATCTTTTATCCCATTCATTCTAATCCATCTAATAAGAACTATAAATAATTTTTTTCTTGAACCCTTATATGATGTATTGGAATCCAATTATATTAGTAAACTAAAATGGTCATGTCATCATATGTGTGGTGAACATTTAGTTTCATCCATGGATGACTTTCCCATTCCCCAAACCGACTATGTAATGTCCCTGTCAATAGAATTACTAACATAGCTCTCCTCATCTCAATAAATTTCCTTCGTAGTGTCAATGAGTCCTACAAGTTAAATGAATTTAAAAAAATTTCAAAAAACAACATAGGATACATACCAACTCTTAAAATATTCAATTGAAAAACAATTTCCAATTTAAAGTAGTTTCTTATCAAAACAATTTTCAAATCCTGGTGATATCATAACTTTTCCATAGAATGTTCCAGATGGTCTTCTAATATAACGAGGTTAATGATCGTGCATCAAGGTTATAAACTCTCCATCATACATATTAGACATTTTTTAACCACATTTAATGTTATTTAGGAACCAATAATCCATTTAAAGAACATTTTTTATTTATAGGAATCATTTTGGATGTTGGAATGATGAGTATAATAAAGATTGAATGAAAAGGTAGTAAAACTGAATTTCAAGTTGGACATTTTTATGAAATAACTTTTATTTTCCTATGTTTCTATCCATATATGCACCTTGTGGACATATGGATTTGTACTCATCCATCAAAACATATATGGATAAATGTGATGACAGCTGTAGTTCAAATTAATGAATAAAAATTCACATTACAAACAAATTGAAGAATCTACAAATAAGAACCAAACTATAAAAGTCAACAAGACACATAGTCAAAAATTTATTTGACTGGACACTATGCAAAAATCCTCAATCAAGGTCAAAAAAATCTCAAAGTTATCAAATTCATTATAAAGTAAAAAAATTGGATTTTTATGACACACCTTGCACTTATATGTATATAAGAATAATGAAATATAACCTTTGAAAAACTCAGTTTCATGAAATTACCAACATAGACACAAAATAAAAATAATAAAAACCCTTCAAAATCATAAATAAAAAATTTATAAATTAATTATAAATATTAAAGCTTCAAATAGAATGATTTTGAAAGGAAATGTATAGAAACACCGAACTAAAGTTGTGTAACCTTTTCACTATTGATAATATCCATCAAAATGGGGCTCTAAAGATTACTCATAATCAGTAAAAAATAAAATCCACAATTATAAATTACCACATAAAAATACTCCTCCATGGACATTATGTATGGATGGAATAAGGGAATAATAAAAGAAACCAATATTTGAATAGAGGACAAGATGAATGTGAATGATTTGATGAATAAATCATAAAAACTCACTAATATTTAGTGAGATATCACCCAACATGAGGCCAATGATGAAGAATAATGATGGTTTTATGGGATCTGGGTGTTTCCCAAATGACAGATGGACAAATTGGAGGTGAAATCTATTAAATTAGGCTTTTAATATAAAAAATATTTAGTTTTTAATGGGATGAATAGATTTGATGCATGTTATTCTAAATTGTTCAAAAAATGTGTGGAAGGTGCTAGAAACAATTTTAAAACTTTCATATATGTGTTTCATGATTTGGTACAACTTTTAACAAACTGCGTGACTTGAAAAATATACCATATTTCCTCAAATGAAACCCCAAACAATAATAGAGGCCATCCAAAAAATGATTGATTTAAAAACAATATAGTGACACTAAGGGTTTCACAATGTCTACTCCATTTAGCTTTCCCCCATACATTTCACACTAACCATGAAAATGGACAACAAACCATAACCTTAAACCCCCAAAAAAATACTTTAATACAAACCAAAACCTAGATAAATTAGATATAAATCCTAAATGAAATATAAATAAAAGAAATAAATGAAAATTAGGGTCAGGAAGTGGCACCAATTGTTTATGATATTGAATTTTATAAATATATTATCCAATTTATTTTATGATTTATTAATATATTTAAATTTTTATATATTTATATGAATTTTTTTTGATGTTTTATTTGGTTCTTAATTTTTTATTCATTGAAATATAATGATAAATCATGTTTTCTAATTTTCAAGTATGACTCTGTAATATTTGATGTTTTATTTCTCCCTTACTCGTGTTTTACATCCTATTTACTCTGTATTATTTTTTAATAGAATCTGTTTTTACCATAATATGAATTTTATCTAACTGATTTCATATTTTTTTCATTTCCTTGGTCATGAATATGAATATATCATATAATATTTCTATAATTTATTAGATCGGTGATGTTTACTGGATAAATTTCCACATATATAGTGAAATAAAATGTATATGTTGTTTTCATCAAAGAAACTAAACATTACTATCCTCAAGTTGGAAAACTATTTGTTGGTTTCCAAATATAAATACTAGATCATTGTTATATTTATATATTATTATCATGGCTCACTATAAATATAAAACATCACATAATTTGGTAACCTAGTGTGGATAGTCACCCACTTGAAGTAGTTTATGGATTTCATCCATTAGTTATTAAAACAGTATTTAATGATATAAAACCAAATTTGAGGGTTTTAGATAATATTGTATCCATTCAAAATAAGATATATTTTGTATCCTTATATCCCATGGTATTTTTTTTCATTTTATAGTACTCAATCTGAAAATATATGGAGCTAATGTTTACATAAAAATTAAACATTATGTCCATTTAATGTTCGAAGAAGTCTAAAAAAATATAGGATGTTTCAACCTAGGTTATCATCACATGCATACCATAATCCTCATATTGGAAATATTTTATCATATTCCTCCAATGAAACTATCATATAATCACCACGAATTACATTTTTTGAGTTATATAGGACACTTAGAATCAACTCTTTTCCATTGTTCCCAAGCGACCTTCTATGAAGACTTTTTTCGCCACATTTGTATGTTTGAGTCCACATGAATTAGGTTCTCACTCAAATGGTTATAGGTGGAGGATATTATTTATATTCAGACCAATATATACCATTTCATGTAAATATAAATCATGCCTCCAATTTTTGACCGACCATTTTTGGATGATAGAGAGTCTCACAATGGATCACGCCCAAGCCTTCCCTCTCCACCGTCAAGAAACTATTATATCATTACCTAAGGGAAATAATATATAGATATTCATATACCAAAATAATACTGGAGCCAAATAATAGGGTTAAATGTTTCCAAATCACCTAATGGTTCATATACTAGGCCTCCAAGTTCCTTATTCATCTTCAACGATTACTACTTAATTTATACTTCACCCATGTTTCATAACTTAGGGCCAATTCACCCAAACTTCCATACCGTCGAACACATTCACCCAGTAATACCATACATGGTTACCTTTAATTGAGGCCTCAAAATATGTTTATCAATTTTATTGGTAACCTAGATGTGTTAAACATCCTCTAGGTTTATTTACTCTGTACCAATTTACCCTTTTCGCCACTTTATGTGACAAATTTCCTTCCCCCTTTTTGGGTACATTACCCTACCTTATATGCCTGAAATTAAGATACACCACCCAGTTTCTTCCTATAACTTATGTTGAGATACTATTATTAGTTCGAATATTAATTTTAGTTAAGATACCCTTCTTGGATTCCACATATACTGTGAGTCTAATTACACATCAATTTTTCTAAAAAATACCACCAAATGGATTACATAACATTGTATAACAAAAAATCAAAATGAAAAGAAATTTCCTCATATATGATCCTTTATTTTTGATCTCTCCTAAGATTAAATATATCTAATGTGTAAATAAACTTATATTTTTTTATTAATATTCCATATATTGAGATCCCCATCATTGTTTCCCAAAATATAACCTCACTAGAGTTATCTATCCTATTGATTCATAATGTTCCAACCATGTGTGAACCCCACTAAATGTACTATTCTTTTTAAATTTAGGATACACAAATACTTATCATATTATTATAAACTACATGGGATGGGCTTAATAAATGAACATACATTTTAGTACTTAAGCAACATGGTCCTTAAATATTATTAAAAATGATACATATGATTCCTTCGTGGGATTCAGTCACAACATTCTAGCACTCAAAACATTTCATCCACTAATTGAGAGTTATTATCACAAAAACATGAGTATAATCATAATGTTTTGATTATAGGAAACCATATTCCTTATTTTATGAGATTAATATTCCGTATGAAATTTCAAATTAGTGACCTTTCATTCAGTTTATAATGATCATTTGAAGACCCATATCTCATTTCTATATGTGATGAGAATATGATGCAGTCATTGTATAACAGGAGGATGATATAATGAATTACTATATGGTATAATCCCTGTACATATATCTCTTTTAGTGTTACCAGTATAATTGATGAACTAGAAAGGCCTACTAATGCATAAGTCTTGCAGAAACCATTTCTAGAAACTATATGCCTTGTAGTCCACCCATAATACCATAAAACTGCATGAAACTCATTCTGAAACATGATATATTTTATTAATTAAATATAGTAACTTTCATAATTTTTTCTAAAATATGTTATACCTAGAAATTTCCATAAGATTGATTTTCAAAATAATGGGGAAATAATTAAATACTAAAGAAAATTTTAAATTTATCATCCATGACACCTTTTGATGTGAAAAACAAATATATAACTATTTAAATAATTCCATTTTTGTGAAGTAGTCATGAAATTATAAATTTGGAACCTAAATTTATTTATGTAGTAGTAAAATGACCTGTGAACATGTGAACCACCCATCACAAATCTAGAAATAAAAGGCATGTTTGTTTCTACCAACGATAAGTGCATGTTGTAAAACATAAATAAAAGAATAATACCCAACATTTTCTATAATTATATTATAATATAAATTCCCATAAAATATAACCATCTAAAATCAAGAAATAAAGATCCACAACCATACCAGATGATCTTTCACCCCTCATCAAACCATCCAAACAAGATCCATTAGTGTTATTTTTGTGGAAAACACATCAATTAACCCTTTTGACCAAATAATTCGATGATACTGTATTACTCATTGACTAAACCTACCATAATCAATAACATATGCAGTATAAATACTTTTCAAGATACATCCCTTAACATATCATAGAAATAAGGTTAAATAAACTCAAAAATTTAATCAAATGTTTATAGTGTTCTTATATGTTTTAGAATTGTTGGAATTATTATAAGGCTCCATGAAACAATATTATCCCAAATAGAAGAAAATTATAGAAGATAACACAACCTAAGATATGATCATTTAATTTTGAAAAAAAATTATTATATGTTCTCCTCAAATATATTAGTTTAATGTAGAATACTCACTCATGCACATAGAATATTCAATAGAAAACATTAAAATTCTCTATTACTGAATAGATAAAATAAAGAATCTATATTATCTAGAAATAAATATTCACACATGGATTCTATAAAAGAATCTGTCTATTATATATTTTCAACATCAGTGATAACCAAATTTCTAATCTTCCACAAATTAATGTTTATTTTTACTTGTTTTAATAAACCCTATATTTCTTAACACATGGGGTTGAGTTATGAATATCACAGGGAATATTAAGAAAGGAACCATTATAAAAAAAGTTTAACTTATAGGGGGTGAAGGAAAGGAATCCATATTCAATAATGTGTTGATTCTAGACCCTAAATAATTTTAATATTTATACAATATGGAGTGGACAAATGATGTGTAATTAAAGGAATAATAATGATTGTTTTTGGATTCGAGAATCCTATATAATATAGAAAATATTTAGATCATTTTCTTGACGTAAAGGATATGCAAATAAATAATATGATTCATATGTAATGCTTATTGATATTATTATTACTCCCTTAAACATCACACCATAATGTGGAAATCCTAGACCTCCTGTATATGTATATTTCTAGACAACTACCATATTAATCCATATTGAATTAATCCCAAAATGAGTTCCCAAAATGAGATTCCTAATAAAATTTTCATATATATGAGACATACACACTTCCATACCTATAACATAGATTCCTAAATAATCAAATTACCCTTCCATATTAGACCAAGACACAAAGTGGAAGAGGTCCTCTTACTAATAGTTACATAGAAAAAAATGGGCATGATGTCAATATTTTTTATTACATATTTTATAATATGAATTAAACTCTATAGTTTTATCTATATAGAGGTTAATATATGTTTAATTAGTGTTATATTCCTTTTAAAATATACTATATAAATAATTATATTTTAAACATGTTATATAATTTTATCAATGAATCCACAAAAGAGCTTGATCCTCCCTATCCCAATAGGCAATGGATCCCTAAGGTAGTTAAAAGGGATTTTGCCTACGGACAATACCATACATATTTCAATAATAAAGGAACATCTGAAATATATTCTAATAAATATAGAGATATGGATTCATAAGTTAGTAGATATTTATTTACTAAAATTATAATATATATTTATGGTCTTATGGAACTTATTGATCGAACCCAATCGTCTATTAAAAATTATCACTATGATGTTGGAATAGTAATGATATGTAGTACATGGTATCCCATTCAAGAATTTAAATATAAAAACCTTATTATAGTAACTATATCCTTATAATTTTTACTATGGAATCCCATCTAAAGGATTATAGCTCTAAGTGATAGAGGAACCCCATATCAAAGACCTTGGGAGGATTTAATGGATCCAAATTTATTCCAATGAGTAAAATTAGAAAAAAATAATATGAGAAAATTATGATGATAAAGACATAATAAGTTTATAAAAATTACAAATTTATGACACTAGACATCATAATACATTTCATACCAGTATTGGTTTTTCAAATGATGAGTTTGACCAAGGTATCAGATTCAAACTCTTTCTAATCAATGTCCTGTAACAGCTCTTAAGAAAGGCCTATAGAACCATAGATATTCCAACCCCTAAAAAAATATGTATAACTTTAGAAATGATGTCTGGGTGTAATGAGAAAATATTTCAATGAAAAGTTTGGAAAGTAACATATATGAGTAGTTACACATGTTGATAGGGTGATCCTAGTAGAATAAGTTAGGTTGGGAATCCTTCTGAATTGTAAAGTACCATATATGAGAACAATAACAATCTCCATATATTATCCATGTATCTCATGATTTATCTCTTGTATTTGTTCCTTTTACAAAATAATATACTCTAAAATGTTGTGTATTTTGATAGGAGATAAATATATTATTAACATCTTAGTGGGTTATCGAGTTGGAGTCAAACTGTTTGATATAATTTTTCAAATATCTTAGTATTGGTGGTTATTTGGTTTAATTGCATCCCATATTAGGACTTATAATTTAATAATCCCATTCTTTTTTAAGAGTATCAAAATAATACCTGTATACTATCAAAGAAAAATATATTTACTCTATATTCATTAAATCACTATATAAATTAATTGTATAGAGACAAATTACCACAAGTACAACCTTATAGAACTTCCTAACATGATTACCAATGTTAAATGATTTGTTAACCGATATATAATATTAAAAAATTAGTTTTAAGGGAAGGATTAGATCAATCCTAATTAGGCCACTCACATATCCAACTTGAAATATATTCTTCCCCTCCTATATGTGTAACTTCACTCGATTAACTAGTGATCTGATTATTCCATGTATTGGAAATTTTATTTTTAAAAGAAACACATGAGGTCAATCAAAAAACTAATGGAGGATATATAACCTCTTTTTACATATAAGGGTTACAAATTGACATCCCCTTATTCACAACATTTGAGGAGGAGCACATGATACATTTGAGGATGGATACATAAATATTATTAGAGAACCACATCTATGGGAATATCAAAACTTGAAAATTAAAATTTTTTATGTCACAATCATGGAACATGTCAACTTTGAAGATAGAGTATATGTCTACCAAGCAATGATCGATGTAGTCCTAGCCCGAGATCCACCCACGAGAATAACTATATTATTGATCTTCCATGGGTTAAAGTTAACAAAACAGAATTCTATGAATCAATTTTTCCATCATATAATTTTTAATTTAGAATAAATCACATAAAATCACATATAGAACAGAATTGAAACTTTATAAATGAATAATTAATTAAATAATAGTATTTTTCCATAAATTAAGAAACCTATACCGATGTAATAAAATCATGACCTTCAGAATAGTAATGTGACCCTTATGAATAGTAAACATGCAAATAGAATAGTATCCTAACCAATGAGAGTATAAATAAAATTTATGTATCTTATATGTGAAAAATCATATATATATATATATCATGGAATAAGTAAATATTTTTTTTAAAATGATAAATTATGTGTTTTTATTTTTGTGACACTGAAATTATTATTTAAAATTTTATAATTAATTTAATAATTTATTCAAGAATTTATTTTCATTAAAAAAATTGAAAAAAATACTATTTTTTGTCTTTTTATTATAATATAATTTTATGATACCTTAATTAATTTTTGATATTGTAATAAAATCAGTTATAATTTTAAAAATATCTTTTTTGAAGAAATGAAGATTTTAAATAAAAAATAATGTTAGTATATTTAAAAATAAATTTCTTAAAAGGCGTTTATTTTTTAATTATAAACACGATAAAAAATTAGGGTGATGGTTATGGATTTTTCTGAAGTACATGATTTTTTTTTAATAGTGAAATACTGTAAATTACTGTATGAGATAAATGCATGAAGAATTTATTCATAGATTATCTATGAGCGATGTAAAACTATAATGATAAAAAATAATTCATTATTTTCATATGTTTTGTTATTATTTTATAAATATTCATATTCATGATCTAAAATAAAAAAACTAATGAATAAAATATTCACAAAAACATTAATCTCGTCCACTATAAACCCTCGACATCTTCCTTGTGCCTGTAAATCCAATTTAGATTAGACATGGTCTTCCCAAATAGTTTCTAAACATCCCTCCTCTCATCATAAAGTCCTCTCCTTTGGAATAAACCAATTGATGGAATCCATTTGGTGAAAATCACAAGGGGTTACCCAAATATGAGGTAATATTTTTCGTTATAGTATATTATTTTATTTTATTTTTCAACTCCTTAAATTATAAATATATCATTATTATACAACAAAACCATAATAATAAATATTCTAATATTTTTTTTGATAAGGTTTTGATCTACCCTTAAACACACTTTCATATAATAGGTAATGACCATTCTTTTTAAGTGTACAACAAGCTATCGCCTTAGGAAAAGAGCATTCTTCATTCATACATTACCTCCTAAAAAGTTGTGAATTATGATGAAAATAATTATTATATATTATATATTTGAATTTTTATTATATAATTCTGCTTCTATAATTATTTCATGACATGCATCTTTATACATTCTATTTTGAGTAAATACGATAACATTGTTTGTGTAATTATGGACCACCACCTCTTTAAAGTGATGTGATTCATTCACAATAAAAATGAAACATATTAAGGATAATTTCAACAAAACAATGTAAAATATATTAAATATATATTATTCTTTTATTATAATATAAGTATGTATCATTTACATTTCATTCATTTAATGCGATAACGGAATGAAAGTAACATTCATGTGTAAATACGACCTTCCATCTCCATGAACAATGAACATTATTTCATATCACCAAATAAGATGGATTATAATAAATTAATATATAATGAATATATATTATAATTTCATCTTGTTTTAAATTCTTGAAATTATGAAGTCATGTTCCATGTAATAAGAACAGAAAATAACAAGTCAAAATATACTTGAGAAAACTAACAAAATAACACTTCAAACAATTAAAATAACAATATTTTATTAATAAATGGGTGGAAATATTTTATTAAAATATAATATAAGTAATTATAAATATAAACATGGTTTAATAATATATTAATAAAACCCTTTATACCGTTATAATTTATGTTTCAACAGGTTTTATGTTAGACAAAACTGAGGTAAGGGACTTTTCTTTAAAACACACTTTTAATTTTCTATTCATTCAAAAATAAAAAATAAAATTTTTATGATGAATGTTTTCATGTTTAATGATTATTTTAAAGTTATTGGGTGTTTTTATGATTAAGGGTGGGGCCTATATCTCCCTCAAATTCATTGGTTATGTTTATGTTGGGTGTTGAATCTATGGTTACTCTATATATAACAACGATAGTTAAACTAAAAGGTATCTATGTGGATTACATCATAGGATAGGCATTAGGGTTACATTATATGGTGTCTATGAGAGTTACAAATCATATGGTATCT
The DNA here is from genome assembly GCA_963277665.1 of Viscum album. Lineage (NCBI taxonomy): Eukaryota > Viridiplantae > Streptophyta > Magnoliopsida > Santalales > Viscaceae > Viscum > Viscum album. Next base: position 1,290,127,653 of record OY728129.1, read on the forward strand.
ATGAGGGATACAATATTAATTACCAAATCCCCCAATTTCCCATTATGATTTAAATTATTTTTTATCTGTTTTATGAAAATCAAATGTTTTCAAAAAGTAATTATACAATAATTTATGGGTGAGAAGTATATATTTGTGAAATTTGTTTCATATGTTTATAATTGTTCATGGAATAAAACTTTCATTCCTTATTTTTATTAATGTGATTCTTTTTATTCTCATGCCATGTATAAATTTGTTTCACATTATTTTAAGGTTTTATAAGAGAAAATAAGACAAGTTGAATTTTATGAATAATGTTCATGAGAAGATTTAATGTGTCTAAAAATAATTTTTATTATAAATAAAATGGATTATATTTTATTAGTCCCCACATTTATTTCTTATGGTAAGATATGTATTTTTTAATTACTAATTCTTTAATACTCTAAACCAAAAATATCTTTAGGAATGTAAGAAACATTATTCAAGTTGAATTAACTAGATTATGTAATGTTTAATGTTTGGTCCTTATAGTTGGTATCATAGAACAATTTAGAAAATATTAGGGGTTAGGATGATGTTAATGAAATAATATAACTTATTTTTACCCTATGGGTAATTTTAAATGATATTTCATGTGATGTTTATCATATTACTTCATCTAATATATGTCAATTTAGAATGGTCTTCCACATATTAAATAAATAATCAGATGTAGGAAGGCACTAAGAGGCCGATATCATTCTGAATCCATAAAAAAAAGGTGGTAATTTGAACTTATAAGTCTGTGATAGTAATGTATCAATTTACATAGGCTATAAATGGTGGAGGAATCAGTCCATGTGAACATTTAGAGCTACCAAAAAAGAACATGGATATAGTGGAACATTTAATGAGGAATCACCCTCATTCATTTAGTGGATCTTGTAACCCAGTGGTGGTTAAAAGTTGTATTAAATACTATAAAAATATATATTATTTATTTTGGTGTTTAGATAGAAAAATGGTTAGTCTTTACATTTATAATTTTGACGTTGTGGATGACCAGTTGTTGTAAATGGTTAAGAATATCAGTGATAGTGATGTGATTGATTCCTTAGAATGGGATTTATTTAGAAATTATTTTGTTGAAAAATATTTCCCTAAGGCATTTCATCCTATGTTGAAAATAAATTCCATGAAATGAAACAAAATGAGGAGGATTCAGTGTTCGCATATGAGACAATCATTAATTTTTTGCAATGTATTCTACAAATATTGATCTATATCATGATAGAAAAATAAATCATTTTTATGAAGGATTGAAGCCGAGATATCGAATGGAATTTTCCACCCTTCATTTTAAAATCTATGAGAAATTTTTTCATTGAATTAATAGGGTAGAAATAGAAATTTATGATGATCATATGTTTTTGAAAAGAATCAGATGAAAATGACCATATTCCTTAAAGAGGGTAAGAATCAATCCAAAAAATATGATGGTAGGAATGTCCAGTTTCCAGTTTGTGGGAAGTGTTGAATGAATTACCATGGATAATTCATTATTAATTATTGTAAGTTCTTTAAATGTGGTATGTTTGTTAATAAGGCCCTATGATGAAAATAAAATGACATTAATATTAGATTTAACAAGAAAATTGAAATTTGTTTTATATGTGGAATGAAGGGAAACTATTCATATACCATCCCAATGAAATATCTGAATGATGGAAAGTAGAATAATTATAATAAGATGAAATGAAATCCTATGTGACTACTTCAGAAGATGTTGAGACATCCAATGAAGTGTTCTCAAGAACATTGTTTGTTTACTCATACATTTTAATGTTCTCTCTGATACAAGTGTTGCATCACCGTCCTGAGATCCATTAGACGAGTTCTTGGAATCAGGATGGACACATAACCTTAAGAGAATCTTCCCAAATTCCATATGATGTCGACTAGTAGCAAGGTCCTTTTTAACATGTTCGTGGGGAAGAGTATGCCACCATAGTTAATAGGTAATATATAGCGGATGAAAATCAGTTTATAACAAATATAGGAAGTAAAAAATAATCCAACTGCAATTGAATCATTTTAATAACCCCAATTAAATAAATAATTTTCGCACAAGCTGATTAATAAAACAAATACAAAATGATTTCATGTTATGATCTTTGTGCTAATATAAGAGTACAAAAATAGGAATACATGAATGAAATCAAAGATGTAATGTAAATGACCCAATGTTAAACAACTACATCATGAGTAAAAGGTCAATTCTCTGCCCCTATGATCCATCCTAAATAGAAATCCACACTCAAGAACCAAAAGCAGAAAGCCTTCCACTATCATTATCTTTGAGCATAAAGTCTACTCGGGTACAAAACAACGCATGAGTAGGGATTGATATAAAATCCTATTAGGTTGACACCAATAGTTTCTAATCCTTTCCATTTCATGCTTTAAATAAATGAAGTGTTCCAACATTTGATAAAATTAAGAAATAAAATAAACATAATAAAATAAATACATCTTGCTCAAGGTCTTCAATGGCACCCATCCCATATCATCTACTTCATCCATTGCTGAGAATCAGATTATAGTACCTTTAATATACGTGATGCATATATATATATATATATATATAATTCCTATAAATAAAGAAGGTAGAAAAATGGAACATAACTCCAAGCATGTTCTTTAGCATGGGGTCTAATTTATGTGTCAAAAAAGTGTGCTTCAAAAACAAACAGGTATCACAGTGCACATAGACCACATGCAGTATCAATAATAACCCTTCATTCATTATCCTTATTATTATGTTCATGTTGACATTTGGAGTCTGATCCCATCCTGAAGGTAACATTGTGGTACATCCTTCAATGAATCCAATTCCACCGAGCCCTTCTAAGGCAATCTTCCAGAAGACCAATAATCACTTGAGGTGTGGCCTTTTCATTTTTCCATCCATGTATCACACACAAGTGGTCAAGTATAACATGAGGCATGGTGTATCCACATTTTGAATGGGTCCATCCCTGATATCCACTTGGGAACCAATATCACTCGTGAGTATTTATAAACCCATGGAAACCCACTCCATGAGAATCTTAATACATCATGTCCCTAGTGTAATGTGTAACTTGTCAGGAAGGGACAATCCTTGTATAGTCCTTAAATGGAACACAAGTTGTCTCAACACCCAGAATATAATTAGTTTTCATGGAAGAATATATCACAGGGTATGAATCTATAATTACAACAAAACAATATATGCAACTCAAATCCACATATTACTGATCATTCTATTCATGCGGTTATAACCAAATAAATTTAATAGTGAATACATAAAAAAATACATATCACTTTACGATGGCATGTTAGGTCAATAATTTAACAAGGAGAAAAAATCATTAGGCATAGATAACCAACAAAAATCAAGGTTCATGGTTCATAATAATCCCAAATAAATTATTTAATTTAAATATCAACTATTGGGGGTCACACAACAGATAAAGTTAATTCATTTAATTTTTCAGTGCTAATGGAAAATAAGACTGAGAACATTGGAACACCTAAAGGGGTATCGAATGATATCTCAACAATTTAAACACAATCATTTTTTCTCATACAAGGGTGTAACAACTGATCCAAACAATTTTATTAAATTAGAATATGTAAAATTGAACATCATCGGTAGGCACTGATGAGAGGAACTACATGGATTTTAAAAATTCACAATAAATTAGGGGAAAGAGTGTAAAAGTACTACCATGTACTTGTAGAGTACCCTACTCTCTGAAATGATCTTTGATTTGACCTAAAATGAAAGAAAATAGATGATTATAGAAAAACATCAATTTTGAGTTAAATTATTCCACATCATATTTTTCAACAGAATTAGAATGATATTTAATGATTCATTATTCATGAGGTTCTCCTTACCGAGAGCATCACAGTTCACCGGAAGACGTCGAAATCCGATGACAAATGAGACTATAATGGGCTTCTGAAGGAGAGGTAATGGAAGAGGTGCACCACCTAGGGGGTGCTACAAGGGTAACAGAGAGGGAGAGGGAGGAGAGGATAATAGAAAAAGTAAAATAATTAAATGAATGAAAAAATAGAAGAAAATATAAATAAAAAAGGAAATGAATAAATAAAATAATCAAAATAAAATGGTTGATAAAATGAAGCAAATACTTAATATGGGTTTACCCCATTTCAATTATTTTAAATTTTTCTCTAACCATTTATATTTTATTATTAATTTGAATCCCTCATTAAGTTCCATTAATTTCCTTTAAATTATTTATATTCCATTTTAACAGTGTCAAAATTTTTTAATCCCAAACATAGTTCTAGGGAACGACATAAAATTTTTACAAAAGTCCATAGAAATTATTTAATTAAATTTTAATAGCTACCTGGGACCAGAAAAAGGGTTTGCATGCGCACTCCCTGGGTCTCTTTAAAGATTTGAAAAAAAACATAAACTTTATATACCTTGATTAATGTCGAGATGTTACAACATCCCCTCCTTAAGACAAATAGTCCCTATGATTCCCTTCAATGGGTAGCGGAATGTCGTATGACAAATGTTTTGGCCACTATGCATGTATATCATTATCCTTATATAGTGTCTCATCTTGAAATTGTCAGTGTATCCACAACACCCGGACCAAAGGAAATGACCGACCTTGGAGAACCTTCCTTCAACGGTTGATGATATGGATCAGACACTCCTTAAAGGATGCATCTGCATCAACATTGATATCATCAGGGTCAAAAGTATGAGTTTGGTATGGATGATACATTCAATGTTGAGATACATGGAAGATGTCATACATGGCGTGGTACCTCGGAGGAAGCAATAACTGATGGGCCACCAACCCAGCCTTGGTGAAACACACAGAATGACTTGATGTCCCACCTTGATCTCTAGAGGTCTGCAGAGATGATCGGTAAAATAATTCTATCTAGACTGAGTTGTATTCATATGATTTTGAATCAGTTGAAATTTCTCATACATCTCCTGAATGAGATGAGGACCCAATAGAGTGGCATCACCTACTTTGAGCCATCATAACGGTGAACAACACGGTCTAATGTAGAGATCCACATATAGAGCCGTTCGAATTGCATCCTAGAAGATGTTATTATATGTAAAATAAACATCAGAAATATGATTCTCCTAGGAAAATCAATAATCAAGGATACATGCCTGTATCATATCCACTAACACTCATATGGTCCGCTCAGACTACCCACAAGTCTGAGGGTGATATGCAGTACTAAAGAGTATCATCTTACCCAGATCATTATGCATTCCTTTCAAGAATCATGAAGTAAAGACATAATATCATGTTGAGACAATATAATGAGGAACTCCATGATGTCACACTATCTCCCAGATATACATCCATCCAAACTCATCAATAGAAATTGTATCATAGATAGGTAACAGGTGTGTGACCTTGGTTAAGATTTAGAAAATCACCCATACATCATCACTTACATTAGGATATCTAGGAAATCTTGTGAAAAATTACGTGGTGATGTCATTCCATTTTCACTCATGAATGGATAGAGGCTTTATAATTCCATTAGGTAATTTGTGATCCTCCTTCACCTAATAATAGCTGGAGCACTGAGTGATGAAACCTGCAATTTTCTTCTTCATGCCCAGCCACCAGTTCTGATGACACATGTTTTTTTTACATCGTGGAATGTCTTGGATGAACTTCCCAAAATGAGGTGTCATATTCTGTCACCAGGTCTTCTCTTATATTATAAGGTACACATACACATCCACAATAAAGCAAATATTCACTTCCATCAAAAACCCAACCAAGAGGAGGGTTCTCTCATAGGATACTTTCCCTCAAAATGATCTGATATGGATCAGATAACTGTCATATACTGACTCTCTCTAGAAGAGAGGATGTCACTGTTAGAGCTATTAGAACTGGTTTCCCGCAATGTTCTTGAACCTCCAAATGCATCATAGAAAAAAATATTATCATCTACTAGTAACTATTTTCTTCATCAATGGCTTGTGTCTATGTCTTATTGCTTAAATAATTACCCACAAAATTTCTATTATCAGGGGTATAATCATGCTCTTAATCGAATAAATGAAGGTATTCAACCAAACTGCGCTAGCATATATTCAATTATCTCTGAGTGTAGATATATTTCATGATTTTGTGATCTATGTATACGAATAACCTTTCACCCAAAATTTATTGTCCCCCATAGTGTAAATCATGAATCGCAACTTATAACTCGAGGTCATGTGTAAAATAGTTATACTCATGTGGTCTTATCTAGTGGGACCCATAAGCCAAGACTCATTTTCTCTACATCAAAGTTGTACCTCGTTTGATTCATGAAGCATAATATTAAATAGGATGGCTTCGACCTCACTCTGGTAGAATCTGAATCAGAGCTGAGATTAGTAATCCTTCTAACATCTGAAAATATTTTCCATAAGTATATGACCAGATATATTTCACAATATTTTTATTCAGGGCCTTAAGAGGCACTTCTAAGTGGGAGAAATCTTGGATGAATTGCTGGTAATAGCCAACAAGCCCCGAGAAACTACATGTGTTGGAAACAGTTTTTAGAAACTCCCATGAATCTATGACACTCGCCTTTTCTTTGGTCGACTGACATGTCTTCGTTATAAATTATATGAAAAAAGATGTTAAACTTATCCATCTATAAGTGGAATTTTCTGAGATTTGGTAGATGGTTCTCTCTCTATGTACTCATCACGATCTCAAGATGTTTTGCATAGTCTTGTCTAGAACTTGAATAACGCAAGATGTTATCAACAAAAGAATCCAAAAAAGTATCAATGTATGGCTGAAATGAAAATTAATCAGATCCATAATTACTTTCAGTGCATTTGTGAGGCTTAATGATATAACCATATACTCATACAAGCCATACCTACAACAGAGCAGCATACATGGTGTGTCAGATGGTCGCACATCGACCTGGTGATATCCCAAACTTAGATTAATCTTATAGAAAAGTTTTTGTCCAAGGAGTTTTTAGAAGAGGTCGTCTATAGAAGAAAATAAATATCGAATATTTACCATAAGCTGGCTAATTCGATAGTAATCCATGCACAATATGAGTGAACCATTTTCCTTCATGGTGAAAAGAACTAGTGAACCCCATAGTGACCTACTAGATATGATAAAACACTTAGCCTCATGGTTTTCAAGCTACATTATAAGTCCATGTATCTCTTCAGATGCCATCTTGTAAGGCGCAACAGACATAGGTGCTACACATGGAACTAGCTCGATAGTGAACTCCACATACCTCATGGGGTGATCCATATAAATCATCAGGGAAGATGTGCCTGAAACAATCAACCATGGGAGGGAAGTGCACGAGATATGTTCCCTGGTCACTCATGAAAGGGCTTTATAATTGATCTTTCACTCTTCCCAGTCCATCACATTTAAGTTCATCTTGTATTTCCTGCATATCCCATCATCATTTTTGGAGATATGTGTTTCCCTTAGGGGATGTTATGGACACCTCATGGTGACAGAAATCCTATTTTCCCCAATAAGAAGAAAGACAATTCATGCTATGAATGAATTCGGTAACAAACATATCAATAATATAATAATTCCAAAGGAAATGGTACCACCCTATCTCAAGGGGAAACTCATGGCACTGGTGTATTCCCTCTTTCCAAATCCATAGAGGATTTTCGAGATACATGACGTTGCAATTTTACTCAATTGAAAAACCAAGGCTTTCAATAACAACAATAGATAAAAAAGGAATGTGATAAACAAATATGAAAAAAGGAAGAAACTAAGGTGGTGGATACTGGAATAGTAACTCTAACCGTAGATGGTCATTCACTATACTCCTCAGGTTCTATTTTCACTGCATACAAAATAACTAAACCACTACCCTGAGATTATGCCTAACTGGCCAGTGTAGGTCCACTCTGTTGAGTCTAATAGTATGGGACATGATTTCCTTGACCACAATTATCCACCATTACCGTGATATATTCATCTGGTGGAAAAAGAACATCCATCCTGTTGTGGTGTCATATATCCCATACCTGATAGAGGTGAATGTACAGATCCTATTCCACTAGATGCTAATGATAAGGAATGGGTGAAATGATGCAGGCAACCCATCATTCTACAAGCTCGACACTTCATCATATCGCATTTGAACTGAGGATTTGGATGACCAACACTACTGCACTGATGACATGTGAGAGAACTTTATAAACATGCGACTTTCCTAGGATTTCCTACATGTTCACTTTTAAAATAGAAATTCATATTTCTTGATGAACTATCACCCAATCTCATAATGGAACCACCCTAGCTCACAAATTTAGCTTACCTGAAATTCTATTCCTAAATGAGGTCTCGATTTATGATCTTTATAAAAGTGGTCAAACAAAATACATTCACCTATGAGAGGATTTTATATCTATGACTATCCTCAATGAATCTCGATGTTTTCTGTGTGTCACTGGTCAGAGATGGGGAAACATGCTGATTCTCTATAAAATAAATAGGATACTCTAACACTATCATAGTTCCCTGATGAAGATGTAATAATTTCCTAGCTTGATCATCTCTTAGTGTTTGTAGGAATAAGTGATCATACAAATATGCTTGTAACTTTACCCAATCATTGTGTCTGGTCTTCCCTACCTAATATATAGCTTCCCTCCAACACTTGGAAAAGTCATGAAGCATGTAAACTGCAAGTATAACCCTCCCCACTGGAAGCATATCAAGATGGTCAAAGATAGACTTCATTTATTTTATCCATGAAACTATAGAATGAGAAATGACACTCCCCAAGAACGTGGCATGGTGTTGTTGTAGAAATTCTCATGTAAGCTTTATGATTGATGAGGTGGGTCTAGGAATGTTTTGTACTGAATGCATATACCTGAGGAGACTATCCTTGATCTGAGTGTCAAGTCCCATAGAAAGATCTGCATGAAGTGGTACCATAGGAGGCACTACATGTAACAATGTAGGATGCACTAAAAAAGGAATTTCATGTGTTTTGGGTCCCACCATCTCTATAGTGTACTCATTTCCACTCTCATGAGGCACGATGCAAGATGTCACGATGACATTGGTCTACAATATCCATACACACAACATTATACAGAATTCATAGCAGATTGAGAAGACATAAAAAGGAGCAATAATGAGGGTAGGTATATAGAATGCCTAATATTCCTACACAACTGATGGCCCTCTCAAGGATTCATGTATAAATAAGGAAGAGAAAACCTAGAAGGACTAATAAATGAGTCATGCCCCATATTTACCATGTAATGTCAAGTTAACATCTAAAAAATTATTAAAAAATTATAATTGTAAAAATGGAACTTCAAACGTTTTCAACTAGGTACAACAACACTAACATGAAATTAGGGATATGAATGCTTAAACTGGATACTGCATGGAAATATGCATGTAATTTAAATCCTTATTGTGCATAATATGTTTCATTTAAATGAATTTCCACCATTCATTAGTATACAATTGGAAAAAAAAACTATATCAATAACACCAATATCAACAAACGTAAAAAAAGCATGTCACCCTATGGTGAAATCATATCAACAATAATTATCAAAATTAGTAACTGCAATCCAAACCCATGATTTTCTGTTTCCCCTATACATGGTTTAGCAACGTCCTAGAAAATGGTATGTTCCGAATCTCTATATCATATTTTCATGTCTAACCGAAATAGAAATTCAAAAAAAAACAACCTTTGATACCAATTTGTAGGATCCTAATTCCAGAAATATGGGGAAGGGGTCTCTGAGAAAAGTTATCCACATAACCTCAAGAGAATATTCTCAAATGTGAGAGGCTTCCAACTGTAAGTGATAGATGTTTTACTATTTTTTCTGGTAATTATATTCCCTCAAAGGTAATAGGTACTATAAAGCGGAAGAAAACAAGTTTATAACAAATTTTTGAATCATATAAATAATCAAACTAAATAAAAGAAAATAAATAAATAGAACTAAATAAATTATAAATTTGTAAGATTATAAAAAAACTAGATACACAATTATGTCATTATATGAGGTCTATGCTAATTTAAGAGTATGGAAAACATGAATAAAAACATGAAATCAAAGCTGTAATGTAAACGACCCAAACTAAAACAACTGCATCTAGAGAAAACCCTCAGTCCTCTACCCCCATGCTCCATTATAAACTATAATCCACACTCAAGAACTGAATTCAGAATACGTCCAATTATCCCTACATGTGAGCATAAAGTCTACTCAGGTACTAAACAACCCCCAAGAGGGGTGTGAGGTAAAATCCTAGAAGTATGATACCCAAAGTTTTTTAAACCATTTCATTTATTTCTGTAAAAAAACATTGTGCCAAAAAATGAAAAAACTAAAAAAATATAATAAACATAATAAATTAAAAATATACCGGTATGGGTCCACAATGGCACCAGTCCCATATCAACGGATTTGGAGGAAACACGGAATATGAATATGATTTCATTAATAATTATGATGCATTTCTATATAAAAAGGATAGAAATAAAATGTAAGACAAAAAAATAACCATACCCCCAATCTTGTGCATTTTCTTTGGGTCTATGTAATGTGTTAAAAAAGAGTTCTTTATGTACTAGATGGAATTTATATTCACACAGGCCTCATGTAGTATCTATAACAACCCTTCATGCATTATCATTATTAATATGTTAATGTAGAAAGTTGGAGTCTGAACTCATTCTGATGTTATCGATATATTAAATCCTTTAATTAATCCAATACCATCAAGCCTATCAAAGGAAATATTCAAAAATACCAAGAATTGCTCGAGGCATGCGTTTATCACAAGTCCGTACCGATATTGCACATAAGGGGGAAAGTATCACCTAAGGATTGGTGCAACCACTTTTCGAATGTATTAATCCCTAAATGTCCCTTAAAGAACCAAAATCACTCCTGCGTATTTTGAAAACCAACAAAATCCACATCTAGAAAATCCTAATCCATTGTCCCCATAACATAATGTGTAACCGGTCATGAATAGAGAGTAAATCTATAGTCTTCAATACAAAAAACACATTGTCTCACCGCCATAAATTAAACTAGTTTTCTTGTAATTAGATATCATATGGTATTCATATATAATTGAAAAAAAATAATATAAGAAACTCAAAGCCACATATTAATGATCATTCTAGTGAGGCATTTGTATCCAATGTAATTAATCATCGAATAAAGAAAAATGAACATTTAACATTAAGATATAATGAAAGGATAATAAATTATCAATGAAGAAAAATCCTTAATCATTTATTACCACAAAACTAAATGTTCTTGTTTATAATATTATCAAATAATTAATTTAATTTAAATCTCAACCCAACCGGGTTATGCCACACATGAAATTAAAAAAAATATTTAGGGATAAGTGAAAATGAGACCAAGAATATTGGAACACCCAAATGAGTATCCAAGGTTGTTGAAGTAATTAAAAAAACTAATTTATATCAAACAAGGTTGAAAAAAATAATCTAAACAATTTAAATAAAATAGAATAGGTAAAATTGAACATCACATGTAGGCACCAGCGTGTGGCACAACACGTATTTTAATAATACACAATGAAACGATGGGAAAGAGAGTAGACTCCATAACGTGTACTCGTATAGGATCCTATGATCTATGGAGATCCTAGATTTTACCTAAAAATAATGGAACCAAATGATATTAAAAACCCCCCAATTTTGGGTAAAATCCTTCCATGATAGATAACATGGAGTATTTAGAAAGATATCGAATTATTCTTGGTGTGTGAGGCATCCATTACTAAGATCTTCATAGTGCACCAGACAATATCTAAATCAGAAGAGAAATGAGATTTCATTAGGCCTGTGAAGGATAGGTAAGGGAGGAGGTGTGACACCTAGGGGAAATACATGGGATACACATAGGGGGAGGGTGGAGAGGAGGAGAGAAAAAACAAAAGAAAGAATAAAAAGGGAAAAAAACTAAAAAATGAGTAAAAAATTAAATAAATAAATAACATAATAAAAACAAAATCACAGAATAATTGAAACAATAAATTAAATTGGGTTCACCCCATTTTAATTTTTTTGTGTTCTGTCCAACAGTTTCTATTTTATTATTTTTTACCACTCTCTAAATTCCATTAATTTACATTAAATTTTTTTATTCCCATTTAAATCATTTAAAATATTATCATCTTGAACACAACAATAGAGCCTAACATAAAAGTTTAAAAAATTATCAAGAAATTATTTAATTAATTTTTATTAGCTTTATGGCACCGGAAAAAGTGTGGGCAGGCATGCACCCTAGGTTTATTTAATGATTTGGACTAAAAACAAAAATAGTGCATACATTGAATAAAGTTAGGATGTTACAATAGGTTCTACACATTCCATTAATCATTACTATTTTTTTGATAAATTAAAAATTTAACCAAAATAAATGAAAAATGACTTGTGGTTAAAACATTGAGACAGAATATTAAGAAAAAATACATTATAATAATCTTTACGTTCTTTTGTGAAAATAAATAAACTATATAAAATGGTTTTTACCTCTATTGTTGTTTTATGTTATTTTGGGTATTGATTGACTATATGTTTACATTCATATGATTGATTTTATATAAAAAGAAATTTTTTTAGAATGATTTTCAGTTTGTATAAAACAACCAGTCCATACCATTGGAAAAAAATCAGGATGCTAAAAAACTATTAAAAGATGGAAATGAATTTTATCATTATCAAATTTTTGAAAACAATGGAACTATTTTGATTAATGATGTTCTTGTGGTTAAAGAATAAATGGATGTTTTTCTCGATGAATTTCTCAGCATAACACATGACCAGGAAGATTAATTTACTCTTGAAATTATTCCTAATGATAAACCATTTTATAAATCCACTAATCGAGAGGATCATGTGGAATTTTTTGATTTGGAAAATAAGTTGCTCAGATTTATTGATAAAGGATTCATTCTTCATATAACATCACTTCGTGGGATCCTATTATGTTCATTGAAAAGAAATATGGTTACTTGGTACTTTTCATTGAATATAGTGCTTAGAATAACATTACTATTAATAATATGTATCCTTATCCAAATATTGATGACTTGTGTGATTAGCTCTATAGAGCTCAGTATTTTCCCAAAATTGACATGAGATTAGGTTACCACTAGCAAAATGTGAATGAGGATAGCATCCCAAAAATAGCAAGATGTACTAGATATAGGGATTATGGGTTTTTTAATTTCCTTTGGTTTGATAAATATTCCTTCTGTATATTTGGATCTTATGAAGAGAATATTTTATGAATATTGGGATATGTTTTTGGTTTTTATTGATGATATTAAAATTATTTTACAAAATTTATATGAATCATGTAAAACATTTAAGGACTTTCATACAAACTATGAATAAAAATAAGTTTTTTTGAATTTATATCAATTGTTATTTTTTGATGCAATATATTTATTCACTAGGGAATATTTTAAATATTGATGGAATAATAGTTTATCCTTCCAAAATAAAATTTGTTTATGGATGTGAATGACCTACAAATGTTGCATATATTCATAGTATTCATGGATTAGAAGACTAAAATCTATGGTTTTTTTAAAAAAATGAACTGTTATATTTCCCTCTAACTAAATTAACATGAAACTAGGATAAATTTTTTGGATATTAGATTGTGATTTTTTTAGGAATAGTAACAGATATGGTTGAACACTTCTTGTTTTATCCCCTCCATCCAAAATTGGTGATTTTTTTTCAACACTAAGGATTATTTGATTAGACTTGGTTGTGTTCTAATGTAGAATGATTAGGTAATTTATTATGCTTCATGAGAACATATAACTCATTAGTTTAATTATCCCTTGTATGATTTGGAATTATTAGCTATGGGTTTCCCTTGAGAGACATAATTTATATTAAACCAAATGTAAAATATATACTGACCAAAAAGGTTTGATGTATATATCAACATAGAAGTAGTTGAACATGAGATAGAGAAGATGGCTTGAACTAATAACGGATCATGACATCAAGATGAATTACCACCCTAGAAAATAAAAAAATGGTAGATTCCATAAGTTCAAAACATCATGCAACATAAAGCATGTTTTCATTAGAACATGACCCATTAATTAATGGCCTGATGAATTATTTATTGTATGTTTTTTGGTGTATGAAATTGCTCTGTTTCATTTTAGGTGTTAGTGGAGTTGTCTCTCCAGGATAGAATTAAGTAATCATAGAAGGGAAACATTGAGTTATTGAAAAATATAGAATTGTTTAAGGAATCTAAATTCCCTGAATTTAATGTTGATAAAGATTGTGTCTTGAGAATTGGAAATAGATTATGTGTGCATTGTGATTCCCAATAGACTAAAGAGTTGTTATGTATAGGTAATAGTTCACTATGTTCAGATAATCTTTGTAGTGCTAAGATATACAGAGTCTACTTTGACTATTACTAGTGGTATGGAATGAAAAATAATTTTTTTTAATCTACAATTACATGTTTGAAATGTCAAAAGGATAAAACAGGAAAAAAACTATAAAAGGGGATGCTTCAGCCTTTGAAAATACTAGAGCAGAAATGGGAAAATATATCTCTGGAATTCATAACGGGACAATAAAATAATTCTCAAGAGGACAATATGATTTTGGTAATTGTTGACTGGATGACTAAATCTTCACATTCAGTTCGTATTCGAGACAATTTTTTTCTAAAATAGTTTTCTAGAATGTACATCAAATAGATTTTATTGTTTCATGGAGTTAATCTATCGATTGTATCTTCCCAGGATTCTAGTTTCACTTCTATATTTTGGAATTTCCTTCATAAAAATTTGGTAACTAAATTAATTTTCAGCACATCCATTCACCATTATTATGATGGAAAGACTAAGTGAACAATTCAGGAATTGTAATAGATGTAACATGTTTATACAATGGATTAATAGTTAATTTGGTATCAATATATTTCTTTATTTCATCTATCTTGTATTAATAGTTTTCATTCCAGTGTACATATGGAACCTTTTGAGTAATTATAAGGAAATAATTCTTGTACTCCATTATTTTGGGATATATTTATTGTGAAGGATGTTGATGGGACAAGAATTAAGAGAGGAGGCAGCTGAGAATGTGAATATGGTACCACAAAATATTAGGACAACATAGAGTAGGCATAAAATTTATACAGACAATAGGAGGAATAAATTTTAATTCAAGGTCATTGATTAGGTTTTTCCACGAATTTCACCATGGAAAAGTGTTATAAATTTTGAATAAAATTAAATCTATGCCCATGGTACATTGGACCTTTTGAAACTGTGGAATATATTAGACCGATTTCATAAAATGTTGGTTTTTCTCAGATTTTATCTTTGGTAAAAATGTTTTTCATGTTTTGATTTTGAGAAAGTATGTTCCAAATTCATATCATTTTTTTAGACTAAAAGATTTATTTTCTAGAAGAGAACCTTTCTTATGAAGAGAAACATGTTTAGATTCTTGATCATAGGGGAATATATTGAGGAATAATTCATTTCTTCAAGTTATAGTTTTTTGGTGTTACAACATGTTTGGATAAGAAACATGGGAATCTCAAATTGATATCAGGGAAAGGTGTGGACAATAATTTTAAATTTATATAAGCATTTTGAGGTTATAATTTATATATGGTTGGAATAATATAATGAAACATGATTCTATGAATTAATTTTCCATAATTATAATTATTTTATTTAATATAAATAACAAAAATTCACATATCGAACACAATACGAACATTATCAATAAATAATTAATTAAATAAGTGTTTTTTTAAAAATGAATTTACCTATAATTATGAAAAAGTCAATTACCCATTGGAATAATAATTTCACCCTTATGAACACTAAACCTACCAAAAGAAATGTAACCTCACCTATGATAGAATATATAAAATATATGTATATTATAATTTAAAACATGATTTATTTATATAATGGAATAAGATAATTTTTTAATGGTGGTTATTTTGTCAAAGGCTAATTCAAAAAAAATATTAATGAAGAGAACTACATAAGTCTGAAAGACATGATTTTTTTAGTCCCTGTCATTAAGAGAAATTAAATCATATGGGAGTTCATTCATCCAGATAATATCATGGTTTACTCTCATATTAGCAAGGTTATCTTCAATATTGTTCATATCACGATATATATGAGTGAAAATATAGCTGGTATCCATGAGAAAATGTAAACTGTTCATCCAATGTGAAGTAAGTGTCCAGCAAAGGTGAACCACTCCATTACAAATGGATTGCACAATGGTCGTTAAATCACTTTCGATCCAAATATTTCACTATGAAATCTTATTTTCAAAAAATATGGAATGAACCAAACTCATAATTTCAGCTCCCCTGGATTAGGTGACACCACATCTTCTATAGAATCAGTATAGATTCTTCACATAGCTATTTTTGTAGATAGAAACACATCATGAGGGTCCCATGATGCCTTTAGAAGCACCGTCAACGTGAAATTTAATCGATATAGGAGGTGACGCTTCCCAAAAACATCAAAAGTGAATCTAGGATTGGGACAAATTTCTTCTATTCCATGAAAATTGATAATCCCATGGTCTTTAATAGTTTTTCCGCAAAGATCATTCTGAATTGAGGAAGATTAAAAAATGGAAATTAGTATTGTCATTTTACCTGCATTAAAACTAAATGAGTACTTGTTGTTAATATAATAATTTCTATCATACCTGATTACATGGAGAAGTTCATCTAAAATGTTATGAAGTGATTCTAGATTTTCTGAGAGCCTATAATATCTAAACAACACTGAAGTTGAGAGACGATAGAACCATAAAGTAACCATCTTCACTCAAAAAGATCAAATACATAATTCCAACGGGTAGTGGGAATATCACAAGAAAGAAACATGTGATTAATTTCATCCATATGTTGACAAAAAAAATAAATTTAGAGAAAATTTGGATCCCATAAAATTGAATCAAGTGTCGGTTATGACCAATTTGTGAGAAATACTCAAAATAATAGTGAATATATAGGGTTTCATCCGTAATTTGTTAATTTTTTTAACCAATTCCTATTATTTTAAAAATTATTAAAAATATGTTCATAATAATTTTTGTAGTCAATCATGCCATTGTGAGAAAGTTATCAAATTTAAAAATCATGTCACGACCTGTCACCTAGGGCTCGTTCCATGACTACCCCATGCCCTCCTCTGATAGGGTAGGGTAAGGTGACTAGCACCGAGTATTAATATCCCACAAATGGGAGGCATTAGCCTATGTACCTACGCTCATGCACACAACTCCATACAAATGAAGTTGGGATGTAAAAAATCCATGGAATCTATGCATGCAGACTACTAAGTAAAAAATATTCCGAGAGAAACAGAATGAAAATTTGAGGGTGGAAAACTAGGCTAGATTACAAGACCACCAAAAGAAATAAAAAACATAAGTAAAACATCAAGTCCCTGAAACTCATCCACCAACAAACCTAACTGAATTGTAGGTCAATAGAAGATTCCTGAAGTCGTTGGAGTACCCCTATTCTTTCAAATAATACTTAATACCACTCGGTCATGGCCCTACCTAGACTCCATCAAAGCATCAAACTTCTACACAAGATGTGACACGTTCTGGTAAAGCTTGTTCAGGGGTGACTAAAAAATACTGAGTAGGGGATCCTAAAAACCACAAAGTTAAAGTTCATAAAGAAAACACCACACAAAAGATACAGTCAGCTCAACACAGGTATATGCCCATAAATATACCATGAACTCTCAGATATAATCATTTCAGACACTAAGAACCATAAGGTTCCCACCTCATAGCCGACAATAGTATTGTCATTGTAGGTAATAAAGGCAATACATAAAACCAGGAAAACGTGCTCCATGATCTTAGCCATCTGAGATGGAACCTATCTAAGAGGTACACTCCTTCGGGAACAACTCTTCTATTCCTAATGGTTTGTCTGAGAGAATGTGCTCTGTCTGAAACACCTTACTTTTGCTTAATGTAACAATTAGGCCTTGCTGATAGTATAAACACCCAACATTAACATGGCTATCCCGTAATGGCCTGGCAGTACCACCAAATTCCCCGCTGACATGTGGTCCCCACCATGGGGCCCACCCACATTCCTTAAAAGGTCATCTGACTAATGATAGTCCCCACAGGCCAACACATGTCCTTTACAGTGTGCTTTGATCACACACACACACACCCTAGGAATCATCCTAGAAGGTCACCCATCATGACCACTACATTAGGGAAAACATGATTAATTATATAGTTCTAACCAGGTGAGCTCTCGAAAAAAAAGGTTCACCTAATTTATAGGAGTCATATCATTTAGTAATTTATCCCTTTATCTTATGGTGTGTTTTATTCACCCCCTTTAGATCACAACGTCCTCGTTGGGGTCCCTACATCTCAACCTAGGAAGTGCACCATACTTAAGGTAGAGTACCACATTTGATACAAAATGTAACAAATAATTCCCATTGACTAGATAAATACCCTTCCTTAACATGGGCATTTATTCCTTGCTTATTATGTACCACCAGTTGCACCTCAGACATATGGTCCCCACCCTGGGGCCCACCCATGTGCCCAAACATGTCATCTGACTAATTATAGTCCCCATTGTCCAACACATGTCCATTACAGTTTACATTATCATCACTCACACACACTCTAGGAAACATTCCAAAAGGTCACCCATTCTGATCACTACTCTAGGCCAAGCATGCATAACTATGGAATTCTAATAAGGTAGGCTCCCAAAGGTGAAACTTGTTGAAATGAGTCGTATAATTTAGTCGGTTAACCCATTATCTATATAGGTTGTTATATAAAAACACCAGAAGGAAAAAGTAGGGTACCAAATGGGTACTCCCAAGAGGTCATCCATACTAGTACTACTCTAACCCAAGAATGTTTAACTACATAGTTCTAATGGGGCCTAGCCATGTGCTAAAAAAAGTTATCTGACTAATGAATACCCTTACAAAACAACACATGACCTTTATAGTGTGCTTTGTCTTCACTCACACAAACTCTAGGAAACTTCCTAGAAGGCCACCCATCATAATCACTACTCCAGGTCAAGAATGCTTAATTGTGGGTTTCAAATTATGTAGACATCCAAAAATAATGGTGCATCATATTGACCTGATTCGTATAATTTAGTCATTCAACCATTTATCATTCTGGGTTTCAAATTATGTAGACATCCAAAAAGAATGGTGCATCATATTTACGTGATTCATATAATTTTGTCATTCAACCATTTATCATTCTAGGGTGTTACATTAACCCGACATTATAACATTTTTTCCTCATTGTGGTCCCTACATCTTAACCCAAGCAGTGCACCACACATAAGGCTAGGTACGAGATCTTATACCAAATGTAACATCTAGGCCACGCTGACTACACAAACACCCTGCCTTTACAAGTTTGTGGGGTCCTAGCCAAGCAGGTACCACCAATTTCCATGAAAACATGTGGTCCCCACCCTCGGGTCCACCCACATACCAGAATAGATCATTTGACTAATGACAGTCCCCACAAGCCGACACATGTCCATCACGGTGTGCTTTTTATCACTCATACACACCCTGGGAAACATCCAAGAAAGTCACACATCCTGATCGCTACTCTAGGAGAATCACACTTAACTGTGGAGTTCTAGTCAGGTATGCTCCCAAATAAAAAGGTGTTCCTTTTGGACATGAGTCATATAATTTAGTCATTTAACCAATTATCATTCGGTGGTGTTAAAAAGCATCATTAATGGAAAAGTGATAGTTTTCAATGGCTAGGATAATAATTTTGGGAATGTTTGAGTTTTGGGAGTTTAATATATCTTTAAGGGTATTATTAGAATGATCAAGAAACTAAGTTGGGGATACCATAGATAAAATTGGAGCACCAGTCCAGTTGGAAAGCCAGAGTTTCAATGTGGTGTCTTTGTTCACCACTTCTCAATAATTAGACCTGATTATGGAAAAAATGTTCCCAATCGAAGGCCATAAGGATGAACTCATATAATTATTATTTCTTTTCTATAATTTCTCAAGGAACGGGATTTTATAGAAGTTTACAGAGAATGATTTATTATGATGAAGATTCCTTGTGAATCTGGTCTATATGGAATCATTGAAAAAAAATTTATATTCGATGTCGAAACCACTTTTATCTAAAGGATTTATACAGGTATACCAGGTAATAGTTACCAGCTTCCATTCAAGAGTGATTCCACTACACAAAATTTCTTTAATAGAAACATTTATGTTATTTAACGGAACAGGTTTCCATTAATAAAAAATCATGGAATTTTCCATTTTGGAGAAAATCATGGACTTGACTAGACAGATCCTACAATCCATGGATATGTATTTACCTTCCCATGAGGATAGTTGGTGGAGAATTTGGTCATCCATGGTAGATAAATTACTAGATTTGGGTCTACCCAAGAAATGGCTGAATCATGATTGGTGAAGGGGAGGTACCCATGCTTAATTCCTAAAACATTGGTAATATGGACTTTCCTATTGGGAGACTATCTATTTCCAAAAAAAGATATAGGAGTTGACCAAATTGTTGGTTTTTCGAGGAACATCTTCATAGTGTGAGAGTGATATTTGAGGTTATTGATATTATGATTTTCACCTTGTAAAAAATATAATGTCATCTGCATAGAAACAATGTGTGGTTAATTCAAATTTCTGGAGGCATGAATCATTTCATGATTATTTTGCTCCACTAGATGAGGGAGTAAGCTTCTTAAGTAGTCCTCAACAATCAAGAAAAAAATAGTGAAGAGGGTATTACCCTGTCTGACCCTTATGTAACATTTGATGCAACCCCTAGGAGATCCATTAATAAGGATAGAGATGCATGCCAAATTTAAGGGGTTTTTAATTAAAATAATGAAAGAATCGTCAAATCTAAATTTCCTTTGAACATTGATAATGAAACTCCATTAAATGGTATAAAAATTCTTACAAATATCATGTTTGATGGACACATTCCAACCTATACTAGTTTTATTCAAAAGGTTGGTACATGTAGAGGAAAAGAAAATACATTCATTGATGGACATCCTCTTAAGAATGAAAAATTGGTTCAAAGAACTTTTTTATTGGAGATATAAGAGAGTCTATTGCAAAGAAGCTTGGTAATTATCTTGTAAATTGAATTAATAAGGGGAATGGGTCTAAAATGGTGAATCTTAACAGCATTCTTCACTTAAGTAATTAGGGTGAGGAATTGGGAGTTCATCCCAAGAGGGAGCATGCCGTTAGAAAATAATGTCCATATCCATCTACAAACATCATCTTGGATCACATCCCAATATTTCTTATAAAACCCATTATTGAATTCATCTAGTCTTGGAGCACATTCAAGATTTAACTAAATATTGTATCATTGATTTCATGATCAATAGGGATGCTATTGAGAAATGATTTAAACTCGTTATTCACCACAACCAGAATGATATCAGTTAAAATTTATTTATCAATATCATCCCCATTGAAAATATTATCAAAATAATAGAGGAAATTATTATCAATAACATCATCAGTATCAATAAGGTTATCCCCATTTCTTAAGACGGCTAGTGGCTTGTAAGATATCTGATATCAATGAAGAGAAATATAGACTTTAGTATTTTTTTCACTATCAGTGAGATGTTTTTTTGAAAATATTCTTTTCAATTTAATCCTCAATGTTTAGAAAACAATCATGTCTTGTACAAAATTTTTATTTCATGTTTTTAATTAGAAGAAAAATTATAATTAGTAGTGATATTATGTAATTTGGATTATTCCTCCTCTAAAAGGATGATTTCATTATTCGGTTATATAAATTTTGATCTAAAATAATCAATATGAACCTAATTTAGATTTTTTGATTTAAATTCATAGTAAAAAAGAATCATTATAGTTGTTTTTTATGACAAAACCTGAGTTTTTTTTAATATTAACACAATCGGGGTCTGAAGACCAACCAATGATAAATATAAAAGGTAAAACATGATTGATGATTTTTGAAGAGAAGTTGACCAAGATAGGATGGTATTTATAAGTAAGTAAAAAAAGGTTTATTCTATAGATGTTTTCCCATTTATCAATAGCTAAAATATTAGTGAAATATCTGTCAAATTTTCGAGAAACCTTCCAATCTTAATGGTTTTAATACCATGTAAATTTGGAACTAGTGAGATTAATTGCAATATGATTGTTATCCTCAATAGAGACTTTAAAATCTCTTTAATAGATAGTGGAGTGTGAAGGAAAAATTTTCTCACTTGGAGTGAGTATGGTATTGAAGTCTCCTTTAACAAAAAAGTGACCATGAAAGTTATTGCTAAGGTAGGGGTGTTCATGAAAATGGGATCTCCGGTCTTGGTATATATATTTAGCATATACGAAACTGGATTAAATATGTGAGTGTTCAAAATAAAATCCAAAATTAAAGGATTGTTCGGAATTCGAAAAAATTAACTTTCTTTAAATAAGAGTTAGAAAATATCCACAGATCTTTAATAGAAGAGCAGTTTTTACATGTGCCTAAGAAGGTAAACCCAAACAGGTATAGAAGTAAAAACGGAGAAGAAAAACTGATTTTTTGTTCAAGTATTGAAAAAAATATAGGATGATGAGTATTAATAATAATATTTAGAAAATTATAGGTGTTAGGGTTTTCTATACCCTTACAATGCAAAAAGAAAATATTCATTGAAGCCTTTTTTGGGGTTGGAGCCCCTATTTTTCTTATTCCTCAAGACCTTCTGTCGGATGATCTTCCAGGTGTTTTGGCCATGTTTAGGATTGTTTTATTCCCATTATATATCATAGTAGATACATTAACAATGTTAGTAATACTTACTCTATCATCCATATAATATTGATCACATATTTTTGTGTTTGACGGTGAATCAAATTGGTTGTTGGATTCATTTACTGTCTTCTCCTTTAGGGTAAATAGTTCAATATCTAATATAGAAACATAAAAACATTTATTGTATTGTGTGCTCTTTGTTCCATCCATAGATAACACCTGCTATTTTCCGCTATTAATTCCATAATTTAGATTGATGAAAGTGCATAAGTTATCAAGAGCAGTAGAACTGTAATCCTGTTATGACTACCTATTGCTTTTGGGTTCTGGAGTAACAGAATTATTACTGATATATCATTTTTGTGAGATGCAGCAGTGGTTTATTGCATTCTATACGGAAAATACTATATAGTAATGTGTTATTTTCCTCACTCAGTGTGACCATTTTAATAATGTAAGATTTATGGGGTGGTTTTTTCATTACGCATGGATAGTAGTGTCTACTAATATGTTATTCTCCTCACTCAATGTGACCTTTTGGATGTCATCATTTAGGTCACTAGAGTCTTCAGTGGGGTGCACTGGAGTATGAGGTTTTCACACATATTCTATATGATTATGACATGAAGGATTAATATCCTTATCTAGGGTGCTATGGTTTCCCATGTCTAACTCTGATGTCATAGTTTTAGGATTAGTTTGGAACATACTGAATACATCCAAAATAAGTTCATCAATTTCGTCAATTATGCATTTTTCTTCAGCTACATTTTCATGTTATTCCACTAAACCAACCCAATATTTTCCTACTTCAACCCCTATAGAATTCATGTCCATGGATTTGAAAATCCATTTTATATTCTTCTTCGTAGAGGGTTCGAATTTTACTAAGGTAGGACCTTTATCTGTATTCTATTTCTTGGACTCTGTTAATTCAGTGTTATTAGGCTAGGTGGCCTAATTTTGAAGTACCCTATATTATAGTATTGAGTGTCCTGTGATTTTTAGTACTCAGAGAAAGAACAATTTCACTGATATTCAATCCTCACATTGGACATAAAATCATTGTTATTAAAGAAAATTCATTGCGGTAATTTAGATTCTAGGTTTACATCAACCATCACTCTATAAAATAATCGAATTTTCTATTTATAGTTCTTTGACCAATCTTAAGTGGAGTTCCAATACAAGAAGATATATCATTTAAGATCATCAGGTGCTAGAATAACAAGTTGAGTTTATTCAATCTCACCCAAACCTTTTCCATTGTGTTATTATGAGTGTTCGGTTTAAAGGAAAAACCCATTCATAGATACACAGTAGGCCATGTTTGAGTTGAATATTACATATCCTCAAAACCATATACATATCATTCTAGGAGGTAACCAAGATATAAAAATAACCATTACCTAGAGGGAGAGTTTCCAGTTTGCAAACACCCACAATTAGAAATGTAGGGTTTAAGATCCATATACGACCCAAGTTTATAACCTTTTAAGTAATAAATGTGACCCAAAATTGAAAACATGCTTATTTGGGACATTTTTTTATGTTCCTCAGGATCAAAATCTTATATGAATACTCTATCATTCAGTTTCATAAAAAAATGTGGCTTTTTTATGTAGATTTATGTAGATATAAAACCTTAAATGCCTCAATGAATGATATCCCCTTATATTTAACATTCCTCTCTTGGTTTGAAAATTCACCCAAAAGGGTTTTTCCTACATTTCGGGTGATCTGGAGAAGGAGAACTCATATTCAGGATCGAAGGATTTAATGATGTAATTGATTTGGAATGTAGATACCTAAGAATCTATGATTTCTTTTAGACTAGAAATTTCTTTTCTAGGGTTCCCCACGTTCAAAGATACTCCCCACATCTCTCTTCCCATGGAATAAGTAAATAATTGGTTTGTAAATGATAATTTAAGTGTTGATATTTTTACAGAACATACATTTTTATTTAATATATTATAAATAATTTATTTATTTAAAAGAAAATTTAATTTTTAAAAATTGATTCATAAATTAATAATTTTTATCCAATGATTAAATGAATATTTTTTTAGACCTTGTATAATTTTTCAAAGAGATATAAAATAAGTTGTAATTTTAAAATCAATATATATTGAATAAAAGAATTTTTTTGATTAGAAAATAAATTAATCATATTTAAAAAAATATATTTTCATAATATAGAGTTTATTTTTGAATTCAAAACATCAAAAAATGGTATAGGTGGTGTTTTGTGTTTTTTTGAAATACATGAATTTTTTATGATTAGTGAAATACAAAAAAATTGGTATAAGATAAATATAAGAAGTATTGAGTCATATATGTTGTGTGGATGATTAAAGTCCATAATATCAAACTATCATTCATTATTTTATTTTATTTAGTGATAATTCTAAAACTATTCACAGTCTTTAATGAAAATAGTAAACTAAAGAATAAAATATCTAAAAAACACTCATCTCTTCCACAATAAATACCACCCCAAAACACCACTTTTTCCTACCACTCATGCCACTCTCTATGATCCATGTTCATCAAAAATAACTCATAAAAACCCTTCCCCTCATAATTGAAACCTCTCATTTAGATGGATAAATCCATGGAATCCATATGGTGAAAACAAAATGGGGTTACTGAAATAAGATGGAATAATCATTCTTAAATTAAGTTATATTTTTTTATTTATCCAATCATTCAATTATTCCTATATAATTATTATATAATTACACCAGTATAATAAATATTCTAATATTTTTTTTATGTTAAGGCTTTGACCTTCACTTACACACACTTCTATCAAATATGGAATAATGTTACCAGTTATGTGTACTATAAACTATCAGCTCATGAAATGATGATAATTTGTAATTCCATTACCACCTCTCATGGTGGTCATTATGATAGTCACAATTTTTATATAATATAGTTATTATGTCATTATTTTTATATAACCCTTTATTAACACCTACCTTTATACAATCTATTTTTTGTATATACGGTAACATTGCTAGTGGACATATGGACTAGAACCTTCTTAATGAAATTTGATTCATTCACACTATACATTGAAAATATTAAGTATAATTATAATAATCCTATGAAAAATATAATACATATAATTTATATAGTAATTATAATATACATATGTATCATTGAATTTTCATTCTATTAACAGAACAATGAAATGAATGAAGTGTCCATGCATATGTATGACCTACAATCTCCATGAAGGGTGCACTTCATTTATTATCTCCAAAAACTAATGATTTTTATAAATATATATATACTAAACATATATGATAATTAAATTTCGTTTTAAATACCTTAAATGGTGAAATAATTTTCTATGTAACAGTAACAAAAAAACATGTCAAAATATTCTTCAGATAAGTAGGAAATTAACTCCTGATACAATGAAAATAAAAAACTATTGTTAACAAATGAGTGGAAAGATGAGATCTTATATGTAATAAAAAAACCTGGAAATGGTTATATTATATATTAATAACACCCATTAATCCATTATTTAAGTGGTTTAAACATGATTGAAGTAAGACATACCTGATGTAAGTGACTTTTATTTACAAATCCTCAAAAATGTATTTTAAAAAAATAAAAAAGATAGCTTTTATGATGAAAGTGTTCATGTTTTATGATATTTTATGGTTCTTGATTTTTTTTTTGAATTTTGAGACCAATATCTCACTCAAAATCATTGTGTATGTTTATATTGGAGTTTGATCATATGGTTACTCCAAGTGTAATTGTGATGGTTACACAATAAGGCAGCAGTGAGGGTTATAAATCATATGGTACCCATTAGGGTTAAAATATTATGTAACTAATGTCCCCATTTATCTTTTTGGTTTTATTTATATTTTATATGTTTTATGGAAGTCTCATGTTTCACAAATTAGGTATATGATAAATTAAGGGTGATAATTAGTCCTTTGTGAATATGTTTTCATATGTTTACAAGTATTCATGGAATAACAGTTTACTTCATTATTTTCATGATACTTAGTATGATTTTTTCCTTATCCTAAATTGTTTTTCATAGGTTTTTAATTATGGATAATATAAAATAATCTAATATGAATGTTGTGAATATTTTTTCATGAGAATAATTCATTTTATTTTAAAAACATATTTATTATGAATGAATTGTATAATATTTTAACAGTACCTAATTTTTGTTATGGCGGGTTTATATGTATGATTTATTTCTAAATTATATAAAAATATAAACTTAAAAGATCTTTAGGAATGTGATAAGGTGGCATCTAGTGTAATTAACTTTATTATATGAAGTTTAATGGTGTGACTTTATATTGAATAATCTTTTTATAAAATTTATTCATACTTTCAATGGATGTTAGACCCCTAATATACATGAACCAAAAGTTGTATCCATTGATGTGGATTAACAAATAATATTAATGTTTTTGGATTTTATATATAGGTCAATGAGAACCCCGAAAATTGAAACTATTATAGAAGGGTATTGTGTAAGTGGAGTTCATTGATTCATTAAGATAATTTGTTTTAATTAATTCTAATAAAGAGAAAAAAATTATTTAATATGTGAATTAGAAGCTAATATCCCAAGGGAAGATATGTTTGATTGATGTGATTTATTGTTAAGTATTGGTGTCTACACTAAGAGCATGGAAGAACAGTATTATATTATTTTTTTCATCTACACAAATCATAAGAAACTCAAGTATATAATAGCATACAATGATTATATCCTTATATAAGGGAATTCAATATATTTAAAATTAGATTATTTTTTATAGAAAAATCTCCAAGAAAAGTGAAGATAGAGGAATATACTATAATAATGAAAATATATTTATGGATTATGAGAAAGAAAAAAAGGTATTTAACCCCTTTATAGTTCATTTTTATAGATGAGCACATTGCATCATTCCTATAATTCACCAAGATTTCTCTTCTGGACTCAGTGCTTAAAAATATTAGGTAATTTCATTCGTCAAAAATGAATTAACCAATTAAAAATATTAAAAAATGAGTTCCTTTTTACCGGTCTAGGTTTTGGAGGATTATACAACACCTTAAATTTATCAGAGTTGACCAAAAATAATACAATTTCCCACTACAATTCCATACATGCTTACTCCAAAAGCGATGACATCTGAAATTGATCTTCTAAGATACATGTGAAATATCATTTTAAAACAAATTATGTGTATTCAATTTCTCATTAAAGAGTTTTGAAATTAAAAAATACTACTTAGAAATCATTTCATTAAAAATTACTTTGATACATTCTTTTGAAGATAACATAAAAATACCATTAAAATACCATTTGAAATACATAATTGAAATTACTTATGTTTGAAAACAATATAACACTTTTTAAATTACTTAAGTACAAAAATAAAATTATGAGTTATCTAGTGATTTGTTTTAGAAAACACTACGAATTATTTTGAAAATAAAACATTATTCCTTGTGGAAACATGAAACATTGATGTTCGTCTTGGTATAACCAACTTGTTGAGGGATTGGGTTCACTCCACAGTTTCCTACCATATTTACATTTTTCAAGCACTGATTTTTTATATAACCATTTTAAGCATTCATTATGTATATTTGATTTCACTAGATATTTTAATTTTGAAAACATGTCACTACATTAAAATGCACATTACACTTATATTTATATATATGAGTATGTATATTTATAAATATATGAACTTCTATTGCATTTCACATTCAAATTTGGTTCTGACCAAAACATTCATTACTTAAATATTTCATAAATATACATGTGCTGAAACTTTTTATGAAATACATGATTTCATATTTTTATAACTTCAACCATTTTTAAAACTCAATAATGAATAAATAATTCCAATGACTTATTTTTTAATAACTTTTATGCATGAAATAATCACATGAATATATAAATTGTAACACCACGAGATGTTATGGGAATTATTCTTTTAAATTTCTTTAATGTTTTGTGTTGTACACTTCACAATGATTATATTTTTCTAAACACAACACTATATTATCTTGTAGTATACGCAACACTATTCTTGGATCTTGTTATACACAATTTCATGTTCTTTCAAATAAAATACATTTTACACAACCCCAAGTATAGATTTTGATCAGTGAATAACTAAACTATATTTTGATTATGTTATATTCAACACTAATGTAATCTTTCTCTAAATTCACCATAGACGTGGCTTGCATTACACGTAAGAGAGACCTTCCATGATAGTGTGTGTTGCACGCAATACCGAGTATCACTAAACGAGTTATTGTAATAATATTATTATGAACTATACATTATGAATAGTATTAACTATATTTTCAATTTTCTAACATTATCATACATATTACACATTTTTTAGATCATGGTATGAGAACAAAATAAATATTTTGAGTAAAATAAGTATTTTTCAAAAAATGCAGTTTTGCCGGCTTTTGATGGCGCACCCAATTTAAATCAAATTTTTAACAAGTTTATAAGTTCAATTTTAAAAAATATTTTTCTTCTTGTGAATCAGGATATAAAAATTTATGTTGGATAAAGTTTTGATATTTTTCTCATAACATTCATATTTTGATGAATAGTAAAAATATGCTAAATGGAGTTCATAACGGGATTAATTTTTAAATTAACTACTGCATATTCTATGTCTTGAATTTGAAAAAATGGATACCATATTTGGAATCATTAGGTACAAATTATTTTAATATGATACTCTTTATTTTGGGGAATTATGAATAGTAACTACATTAAATTTTATTTACGGCAGTTAAAGGTAAATCAGGTAATTAAGGGTAATAATAATATTATAAAATTACCCTAACACCTACCAGAATTATATTGTCTGAATAAAAGTCGACACATATCACCTAAGGGTCAGAATAGGTTCATTTCATGGATTTTAACCATGAAAATGATGTAATTATTATTAAAACCAAAGAAAGTGAATACAAGTCACTCTCTTATATCTTATAAGTGTAATTATTTTAATTTGATAATAAACATCCTAAAACATTGAACATAAATGATCTCAAGAAATCTAATAAAATTATCTACATCATTTTAATTTATTTATAATTTTTAATGATTATCATTAATGATGACACAATAGTGATGTAGAAATTACATTATTGATTGAAATATCAAATAAACGGTTTTAAAGATACTAAAATAAATATTATATGACCTATTTAATGTATTCCACGAATTTTATAGATGAATATGACATGTTATTAATCTATTAAATACTTTGTTTCAAATATATCCTCTTTTTGGAGTTTATTTAAACTCAAATAAATGAATAGTGTCAAAGTTGACACTATTGTTATTTTATAAAAATAACATATTATTAAATAGTTTAAAAATCAAAAAACTATTTAAAAATTATAAATTGAAATTTATATGGTCTAAAATGTCATAAAATATCCAATTATGGACAATTTACAATAGAGAAGTAATTATTTATAACAGTTTAAAATTTAGAATATTATTACCACAAATAAAATTAAATAGATTAAATAAGGATAAATCAAGTTGATAAGGTTTAAAATAAATTCCCAACATATATAAATTTTATTGTCTGATGACATTACAAACCTATCCCATCTCATATTTGTATTTGAGTCATTTTTGAATTGTTTTATGTGGGGTTTGAGTTCATTATAATTTAATATTTTAAAGGATTCCAAAAGTGTCCCTCACCTCCCTTATAAAAGGGCACCTCCTCCCTCTTCTCTTTACAAAGTTTTGAGCCTTAAATATTGTCCAACCCTATCCATTACTCTTTTCCACTTCCCTATAAACATACTATAGGTCCAGGTGTTCTTTAAAGACCAATTATAGAGCCCTAAGAGGAGGTTTAGAAGAGGCGCGTCGAAGAATATGTAATATCCTTTACCGATTCTTTCAAATTTATTTCTTCTTCTACTTCTTCTTAATTATTTGTTTCATTATAAAGTAATAAAATCAGTATCAATAATATACTGATATGTTATTATATATATGAAACAACCCTATTTAACCTTTTATCCATCCTATGATAAACAAAATCATTGTGTGTGCGTACGTACGGCTTACCGTTTCCATGTCGTGGTGTAATCTGTTTTTCAAACACCACCTTACACGAATGGGTATAATGGTGTTAATAATAGCTATATATTATTATTATAACATGATAATAGTTATGAGATATTATATCATCTACTTTAATTCCATAATTATCGGAACGATTTCATCGCTCGTGCGTACGTACAGATTACCGTCTCCACGATGCGATGAGATTCATTCTCCATGTTAACCATTCAGGAATGATTATAAAGTATATATAATAAATAATAATAAAATATATGACATAATAAATCTACTGGATTTATTTATATATATGTGTGTCATATACTTACTTCCATTCAAGTAAATAAGGAAAGGAAAACAGCGTTCATGCGTATGTACGGCCTACCGTCTCCAAAAACGTAGTATTTCAATTCATTAGTCTATAGATTATATATATGTACTAAATATATATGATATATAAATCATATTTTACATTATGGAATAATGGAAATCATGATATATGTAATAATATCAAGAACAACCAGTCCAAACACGTACGATAAATGAAACGATTATTACCCAAAGCATTGCTTTAACATGGAATTGAGAAATGAACGAATAATATAAAGACCTAAGTGAATCATATATGATATCATAAATATTATTATGGTTCTGTTACAATTTAATAATATGTTTAAATCCTCTATACAAGAGTTTTGAATACATATAGAGGAAATTGGACCTAAGGTAAGGGATTATTTTGTCTCACTTTTATTTCTGTGAGACATACACCTTAATCACCACCTATTTCTTTTGTATGG
Source organism: Viscum album (assembly GCA_963277665.1). Lineage (NCBI taxonomy): Eukaryota > Viridiplantae > Streptophyta > Magnoliopsida > Santalales > Viscaceae > Viscum > Viscum album. The sequence continues at coordinate 1,290,159,522 of OY728129.1, forward strand.
TGTTTATGATTCCCATGAATGTTTTATGATTTTTATTATAAAGGATACTATATTGACCTATGCATGTAATTTTATTTCATTTATGACATGTATGATTCCCCTGATTATAAATGGTAAGGGATAATTATTCAAATCTCAATCTTAATTGAGATTGTTTATTCGTAAGTATTAAATGGGGTTATATTTATCATCCATGTCCATGTTTTCTAAAAATATTTCTTGTATTTTTAAAGTCCTTTTGATCCATTATTGACTTTCACTACTTGGTATGTAAGGAATATTTTGTTCGATTTCCATACGAAGTACTTTTTGACTTTTCCATCAAAAGTACAAGGAGAATGTTTTTTTAACATATAAGGCATGAATGGATTTTTATGATTTTATAGAACATTATTTCAATGAAGATTCCTTTAAAAGTTTTCAAGTTTATTTTCAATTAAATTCTTTTAGTTTGAAAATTGTTTGACATGTTGATAAAGGAAAAATGTTTTTTGAAGAAGAAAGGATATTTTACTCAAGAACTAGGTTCAAGTGTTTTATCAAAATTAATTTTCATATAAGATGATATAGGATTATTTTTCAATACCCATTATTACATTGATTTGATTATGTTATGATGGAGTTATTTTTATGAAGTCCTCTTATCTTATATGTATTATGTTATGATGGAATGATGCTTAATAATCCCATTTTCATTACATGGGTTATGTTATGATGTATGATTTCTGATTTTGTGGAACACATAAGAAGGATTTCATTATGAGATGGGTGGGACCTATATCTCCCTCCTATGCATTGGGTAGAGATTTATATCTCATGAGATAGACATGGATGAAAAGACAAGTGAATCTGATTCAAAAATACAGGACTGGAACGACAAGTAAACTCGGTTCAGTAATGGACTTTGTCCACTATGATTAGCTTAGCAGCAATGCCATGGCTACTATGGAAATAATATCATTTGCTTAATGGTTTTCAACAATTCCATGTTTTATTCCCATGCCGTTTTATCATGATTAATATTCTCTTTTGATCTATGCCTTAAGTAATACCAAGATTTAAGTCATTGCTCAATATTTTGATGTTTTATGTTCATCCTTTTACGTTCAAATGTTTATGGATTGTTTTTATATTCTCCATGTTTACCCTTACTGAGCATCTGAGCTCACCATTTTTATGTTTTCTTTTCCCCAGGATATAAAGTATGGTTTTAGGTAAGAAAATTGAAGGGGAATATCTTTATGGGAGATGTTGAATATCTTTCACCATTATTAGAAGATTATGTTTCTAGTTTGAAAAGACATTAAACTAACACAATCTTTTGGCACCTTTTTTATGTCATGAATTATGTTTTCCGCAAAATAAATTTAATTTTCATGCACATAAAGCTTTGGGTATCTACATAATGTAATAGAAATAATAATCACAACTAATTTATATGTCACACATGAAATTATCAGTAGCATTTCATATTCCTTCACTATTTCATGAAGATATATATATATCTGTGTGTGTTTGTGTTTTCAAGAACCAAAATTTAATAAGATCATATATAAATTTATATATACAAAATCATAGAAGTGAATTAAGAGGGTAATGATATCGAGGATTGAAAAAAAATTGATTGATTAATAGGTATCCTTGTATTTTATACACATTCTATATATTTAAATGATTTATTTGAAGTTTCAAAAATAACTCAAAATATACAAACATATATATATATATATATATATTAGAATGAACATAAAAATTTATAAAAAACACACATATTCAATTCATGAACTACAAATATGGAATTTAATTTTATACAAGTATAAAACAAGCAAGCTTAAGAATATACTTACAATTAATAAATTGTTTAAATGAAAATTGCATTTATCAGATATGGCCATTCCTCTAATATGCATGAATTCTAAATAAATAATGTTTTGTTAAATTCAAATTTCAAAAATAATGAATAAACTTCATAATTTAACATTAATAATTTATAAATTTTTTTAGTATGTTTAATTCACCTTTAACACACACACACAAATAGATTAATGCTAAAATAAGTTTTAAAATAAATACCTCTTGAAAAAACACATTAAAAAAATTTACATCAGAAATACCATACCAAACATACACCGAAATAATTATAGTGTTAATCACTTTAATAAAATTTATCAAAGTTCAAAAAAACATATAAATTTTGTTTTGAAGAAACCCATAAATAAACTTTAAATAAACAGATTAATTGAAAAATAAAAAATAAATATCCATTACATCAGATTTCATAAACATAGAACATAGATTATTTAAATAAAATGACCCTTTACAAAAATAATTTCCTAAAATAAATAAATATTTGAAAGAAATATTTATTCATGGAAATTTTGTGATTGATGAACCATCCACTCATTGTGCAGTAAACGTGCAGTGCCTTAAAATGGTAAATCACTACTCTCCCAATTTTTAACATCAAACGAATAATATAGAAAAATACACTCATATATGAAATAAATGTAATGACAGTAAGAATAGTAGGTTCATTGTTTCATTGGGAAATTATTAGTTCTTATAAAATTCTAGTGGTGAAATCATACTATATAATACTCATATGTCGCACCGATTGGAAAGAAAATGAAAATATATTAACTGTTGAAAAATAATTAATACATTTTATGTTGAATAATTCGGTTGGATTAGCTACTTTGTTGAGAAGTTTCAACAATTTAAAGTTAACCAAAGAGTAAAAATATGCAAAAATTGTTTTCAGTTCATAATAACAATATTTTAAAATATTACAAGTCAATGAATAGAAACTGAATGAAGAACAGATGGATGAAATTTTCACAATCATCAAACAGTTCTATAAAATGACTTGAAGATGAATTGAATACACATTATAATAATCAAACAAAATTGATGAAATATCGACACAAAAATCATTAGTATACAACTATTTTTTGATATACAAATTCAAGATAACCATGATCAGATGACGATAGGATGAAGCCGATAAATAACAACCATATTTGAAATGATACAGATAACAAATATTAATTAAAGAAGACCCACTTGTGGACCAGTAATATCTTCAATATCTGAAATTAATTATCCCCATATCTCTCTATAAACCCTCAATGAACTAATATTAGAACTTTCAGAAGTTCTCTAGTGATCGGGAATCGGTCTGACATCAACACACACTCAAAAACACTCAACTCCAGCTCATGACTAATTGTATGTCAACCATGAAACCATATTCATTCTTGTATCTCCACCAACCTCAAATCCTGAAGAATAATGGTGCACGATTCCATGAAAAACATATATTGGTTAGACTCATCAAGGTGTCACAACCTGTAGCTATTGATCTGAAACACTACCCCCTCGCTAGACTCAAACATACCCCCTAATGTCGATTCATTTCTCTATTTTTTCATTTGTTTCATATTTTATATATATTTTTTATCATCATTGTATATATATATATATATTGAAACATAATTAGTTTTATTTTTATATCATAATTAATTATTCCAATTTAATAAAATTATTTTTAATAATTTCCATTCTTAATAATAATATTAATTTGTTGTGAAATTTCAATAATGTAAAACAATTAATAAGAATTCATATATTAATTTGACCATTCATTTTAGATTTTATTTATAGAATTTTAATAATTATTATCATTTATTTAATTTAGTTTTATTATTTTTCAAAAAACATATTTTCTTATCAAATCATAATAAATTTTATATGTCAAATGTAACATCCCAGGTAAATAGACAATATGAAATTTTAATATTTATTAATATTTGGGAATTAAATATTAATTTTACATTTAATTTGATTCTATGTTAGATGGTGTACGGGATATGCAACAACGGGATTTCTGGAAAATTTACATTACAAACAATGTTGAGTTATACTGAAAAATATCAATATAATACTATTATTTTAAATGATAGTTAACGCCTAGCCGTTATATTGGAAGGAATGAATAGAACTAACTAAAATATGATTTTACAAGTTTTTTAAATATTTTTACATTTATCCAATAAATTTTAGAGTCTTAAAATAAGATTGAGTCTAATTTTATGCATAAAGAGTCTAATATTCAAAAAATGGTAGTTTTATTGGATTTTGATGGAAAACCCTTTTTAAATATAGTTTTTGTAATTTTTATATTTTATATTTGAAAAAATAACATTCATCATTAATATCGGGACATCAAAATTTACTTTGGATGAAATTTTGGTATTTTTCTGATAATGATCATTTTTTTTAGTGAATAGTGCAAAATACTGCATTTCAATTCAAAACTGGCTTTTAATATAATTTATTTATATGGTTAGATTATCTGTTTAATTGTATTTATAGATTAATTAAATTATGTTTTTACCATTTAATACAATTTTGTTCATTGGAAGTAATTTAACTTTGAAATTTGATGTAAACAAATGTCAATCATTTGAGAGTTATTATATCATAAAAATACGCTTTTTGTTTTGACAATAGGAATTATTTTTAAATTAATCTCATACACTTTTGTTTCTTGAATTTGTAAAAATAGATTTTATATTTGGAATCAAGAGGTCTAGATTGTGTAAATAGGTAACTTTTATATTTAGACATTTTAAATATTTACTTTAGTAAATATTTTATTTACCATGGTTAAAGGGTAAATCTGGTAAATAAGGGTACAAAATAATATTATAATAATATTAAATTACCCTTACACTTGTCCTAACCCAATTCAATGAGATATTTCCGACCATATACATCCTTGGGTTTATTTTGGGACCCCATGGAGCCACTTAGGAGTGATAATGACACTTTATATTAATTAATTTAAAGACAAAAATCACATAAACATATTTCTTTTAGTAAATAAATTTTTACATGGGTATTTTCAAGTTAGTTCTTAGACTATAAATATTAATTTTAAATCTAAAAATATTTCTACATCATGGTATTTTATTTATAATTTTTAGAGATCATGTAAATAAAATTATTTATGACACAATGATGATGCAGTGTTTACCTGATTAGTGGATGATTTAAATAAATGAAATTATAAAATTTAAACAAATATCCCAAATCTATATTATTATTATTGGATGATTTTATTTGAAAAATTTTCATATTATATTCTAATGAAATGATTTTTGGAACTTTTGAAACCGAGAATCATTTAATAATAAAATAATACTTTCAAACATTCCTAAAGATCTCTTCCTCCCCCTTATAAAAATCCATCACCTCTAACGCTTCCTCACACCTCTCAAGACCACATGGATCATCCATACCCTTCCCAAATAATCTCTCAAGATCCCTAAATTCCCCCTATAATCCTTACCTTAGGCATAAGACACTTCAAGTAAGTCTTTTGGTTCAAACTAAAGGGAGATACCCCATTTAAAGATAACGTCTTCCCTCATGTTCTCTTCTTTTATTTTACTTCTTCACTCCCTATGCTCTTTTTATTATTTGTTTACATAACAACACCAGAATCCAAATTATAATATGATATTTTTATAATATTGATTCAAACTAAATATCAACACACCTCCATCTAATGGATACAAACATACTATTTCTGGGGACGATGAACTACTGCCTCACGAAATGATGACTATTCAATTATCTCCTACAACCTTTCATGGTGGCCATTATGATGGAAATGTATTTATATGTGATATATATTATATTTAAATTGTCTTTATATGTATTTAATTTTTATTTATAGCATACCTTTATGGTTTCCGTAATGGGTAAATATGATAATTTAATTTGAGGAAGTGCGGACTACCACCCCCTCAATGTGATATGACTCATTCATGAAATACATAGAACACTTAAAATATTGTGTTAATTAACATATATAACGTTTATAAAATATATATTATACTGGAATTATAAAATAATTATATATTATTTGGTTTTTATTCCTTTAAAAATGAAAAAATGATATGAAAGTAGTGTTCATGCGTACGTACGGCTTACCGTCTCTATGAATGGTGCATTTCATTTTCAAATATCCAAATGATATAGACTATTACAAATACATATATATATTGGATATATATGATTTATATGATATGTAAATAATGACTATCATTCAGTATGTAATGTAATATTGACAACATGGACAACTTGTAATTATAAGTACAAAATATCGACAAAACATAGGTTATTAACATAAATGATTGTGTAATGTTTATAACGAGGTAATAATTGATGCAAAAGGAATGATAAATTTGAAAAACATAATGATGTAATTATAAATTTACTTTATTTTATTATTCATGAGATTAAAGAATGATGGAATCATGTCGGATACGAGATAACGGACTTCGTCTCAATCTCCTTTCATTTAGGCGTCCTGTGATTTTTACACAACATTATTTTATACGGTTTATAAAACCCTTTTACTTTTAATTTCATTAAAATTGAATCTTTTCTTTATGAAGAATTTTACTAAACATCAAAAAGAATTTTTTGTAACGTACGTGGTGACAATGAATTTTATGCCACCATGAACATTATTTGATATTTGGATTCCTAAATAAGTCGTAATGTTTTTAAAAGAAAAATAAATACCATATAATCTGTTTACGTATTTTGGTATTGAAAATGGTTTTTATAATAGAATTATTATGTAAATATATTGAAATTATTGTGATGTGGTAATTTTAGCTTTTCTTTATGCTTATTTTATGTGTTATTATTATGTTATGGTTCTTGGGCATTGTTTACGTATACGGGTTGTTCTGTGATAAACCTGGGTTAGGTGAGCCCGAGATAGCTCTCCATTATATTGGGTAATGTCATAGAGGTAAACGTTAATGTCTCTACTAATATTTTTAGGGAATATATTGTGATGGTTATTCCAAATGTAACTCCCTGTGTACCTGAGAAAGCTGCAATATAAGTATGTTGTGGATGCCACAAGATACCTTTAAGATTTAAGATTTCAATTTTTTATTCATAAATCTCATGATTTTGTATTGTATGTTAATGATTTAAAACCATTATCTCATTGATTTGTTTGTATTGATGGATTAATGTTGTATTTCCTTATTTTAAAACCATTACAATGATTTTTATGCTCATACCATGTTTATGAAAAGTTTTTCATAAGACTTAAAGATTAAGATGGTCAATGATAGAGTCAAAGAAATGTAATGCTCTCTAAAATGTGAAACTATACATGACTATTTTTTTACAGAGTTTCTATTTTATGAAAAAATGGATACTGAGTAGAAGGGTCTGATTTTCAAAATATGAGATGTAATGTAATAGTTATGGCATAATTCTCTACAACTCTAAACCTGAAAAGATCGTTAGTGTGAATTATTAACTTAATTCACGATTACATAAAGTTAAAGGGTGGGTCCTTATAGTTGGTATCATAGGTCGGTTTAGACAACTTTAGGAGTTTTCATATTGTTAAATTAATGTCCATAAGTTAATATTTGGTATGATTGAAATGATATAGAATTTATAGATTACCATGTTGCTTCACCTTAGATATTCTATATTGAGAATGGTTTACCATAGAGGAAACAATTCAGCTATTATGGGACGACATCAAGGAGAAAATAGCCTTCCAAATCAGCAACCTAAGATGGTCAGAATCAGAATTGAATAGTTTGTTGTAGTGATTGATCAGTTGGCTGAGGTGATAAATAGTGGTTGTGTTTATTGATGATATTTTGGATTATTATAAAAGTAAATTGGATCATCAAATTCATTTAATGGATGTCTTTCACACCATAAATTAAAATAAATTGTATGGGAAATTTAGAAAGTGTGTGTTTCTGTTATAACAAATTTCATTCCATGGTCACATTGTTTCAAAAAATTGCATAATTTTTGATCTTGCTAAAACAAAAGTTGTTAATGAATGGCCCAGACCTAATAATATAACTTAGGTTCATAGTTTTCTTAGTTTAGCTGTTATTATTAGTGGTTTGTTGAAAAATGTTCACAGTTATCTAGACCAATGACTTAGTTAACTCGAAAAAGTGTTAAGTTCATTTGGACAATATAATTTGAAGATTTTTTTCAAGAATTTAAAAGAAGACTGGAGAATTATCAAGATTTGGCTCTACCTTATTAAAATGGTTAGTTTGTTATCTAAAGTGATGCTTCATTGAAAGGAATTGGATATGTACTTATGAAAAAATATTTGGTAATTTCTTATGCTTCACGCCAGTTGAAACCTCGGGAGTTAAATTACCATACACATGATTTTGAAATAACTGCTCGTTTTTTTGCTTTAATAATTTGGAGGCATCATCTCTATGGAGTAAAATGTAAAATATATACCGACCAAAAAAGTATGAAGTATGTATTCACTCAGAATGAATTGAACATGAGATAGAGGAGAAGGCTGGAATTAATCAAGGATTATGATTGCACGATTCATTTCCATAAAGAAATGGAATATAAAGTGGTTGATGATTTGAGTCAAAAAAGTAATGATATATTAAACAAGTTATGTTTGGAACTAGATTCATTGATTAAAATTTGTTTAACATTGGCATAGAAGTTTTTGGTGCAATAAATTCCGTTGTTTTGTTTTAGGTGTCAGTGAAATCATCTCTATCAGACAGAATTAAGAAAGCGCATAAGAATGATAGTGATTTGTAGAAAAAGGTATAGTTGGTTCAGAATGGTATGTTTCCATATTTTAACAATGATAATGATTGTTTTTTGAGGTTTGAGAAGAGGTTATGTGTGCCTTATGATTCACATTTGAAAAATGATTTGTTATTTGAAGTTCATAGTTCTCCGTTTTCAGTTCATCCTAGAATGTACTATGATGTACAGAGATCTTCAAGAGTATTACTGTTAGGATGAAATGAAAAGTGATATTTCTGACTTTAGTATGAAGTGTTTGACTTGTCAATAGGTTAAAGCAAAGAGGAAGTTACCAAAAAGTATTCTTCAACCTTTACCAGTGCCAAAGTGGAATTGTGAAAATATATCCTTGGACTTCTTTGTGGGATTTCCGAAGACATATCGAGGTAATAATGCAATCTAGGTTATTTTTTATCGATTGACTAAAACTGGTCATTTTCTTCCTATTTGTGATAAATTGTCTCTAGATCCACTATCTCGGTTGTATGTTAAAGATATAGTCAGGTTGCATGGAGTTCCCCTCTCTATTGTATCTAATCATGATCCCAGGTTCACTTCTATATTTTGGAAAGGTGTTAAGAAGTATTTTGGTACTGAAATAAAATTTAGTACATCTTTTCATACTCAATCAGATGATCAATCAGAATGAATAATTCAGACTTTGGAAGATATTCTATGTTCTTTCTCAATGGATTACCAGGGATTTTTCGATAAACAAATTTCATTGTTTTATTTTTCTTATAATAATATTTTTCATTCCAGTATACAAATGGATCCATTTGAGGAATTATATGGGAATTGGTGTTGAACTCCAGCTTTTGGGGTTGAAGTAGGTGAAAGGAAACTGATGGGACCGGAATTTCTAGAAGAGATGGTATAAAAATATCAGTTGAGTCAGATGCACATGTGAACAACTCAGAGCAGGAAGAAACGTTATGAGGATAACCGGAGGAAGGATATTTCTTTTGAGGTAGGTGATCATGTTTTTCTCAAATTTTCTCTATAGAAGGGTGTGATGTATTTTGGTAAGAAGGGAAAGTTGATTCCAAGGTTCATTGGACACTATAAAATCCTGTAGAATGGTGGATCAGTTTTCTATATAGTGGATTTACCTCCTTGTTTATCCTAGGTACACAATTTGTTTTCATTTTACAATGTTGAGAAAGTATATATTCCAGATCTATCTCATGTTTTGAGCCTAGAGGTAGTTCAGTTGGAAGAAAATCTCTGTTATGGGGAAAAACTAGTCCAAATTCTTGACCGAAGAGAGCAAGTGTTGCGAAGTAAGGTAATTCATCAGGTAATGGTTTTGTGAAAAAACCATATAGTTGAAGAGTCAATGTGGGAGTATTAAGATGATATGAGGTATTAATACCCCCACTTACTTAATGAGTGAATAAAAATTATGAGGATAGAATTTCCAAAAGAGGGGAAGGATGTAACATCCCAGGTAAATAAAGAATATGAAATTTTCATATTTATTAATATTTTTGAATTAAATATTAATTTTACTTTAAAGGGTATGTTATGTTCTATGCCATACCTGATATGAAACAACGGGTTTTTTTAAAACATACATTACACACAATTTTGAGTTACACTGGAAAATATTAATATAATTTTATTATTTTAAATGGTACTTAAGGCCATAATATTGTAATGGTGGGAATTAACATAACTAACTTCAATATAATTATAGATGTTTGCTAAATGTTTTTTCATTTATCCAATAAATTGTAGTGTCTTATAATAACAAAGAATTTGATTTTAAGCATATATAGTCTAATATTCTTTAAAAGGACAGTTTACCACCTTTTGATGGTGAACCCTTTTTAAATCCAGTTTTTGTCACTTTATGTGTTCTATTTGACAAAATAATATTCTTCTTTATAATCGGTACATCAAAATTTAATTGGATGAAATTTAGGTATTTTTCTAATAAAGTTCATTTTTAATGAATTATGCCAAATATTGCATTTCAATTAAAAACTATCATTTAATATAATTTATTTATATGATTATAGTATATTTTTAATTGTTTTTAAAGTGTAATTAGATTATTTTTTTACCATTTAGTCCAATTTTTTCATTAGAAGTAATTTTAAATTGAAATTGGATATAAAGAAATTTTAGTCTTCTGATAGTTATTATTTCTTAAAAACACGCTTTTTGTTTTGACAATGAGAATTAATTTTAAATTAATTTATCCCACTTATGTGTTTTGAATTTAGAAAAATGGATTCCATATTTATAATCAGGTGGTCCAAATTTTGTAAATAGGTTACTTTTAATTTTAGACACTTTAAATATTTTACATTAGTATATATTTTATTTGCCATGGTTAAAGAAAAAATCTAGTAAATAAGGGTAACAAATAATATTATACTAATAGTAAATTATCTATACACTTTTCCTAACCCTATTCAATAAGATATGGCCGACAAAGGGTATTTATGGGTCGATTTTGGGACCCCATAAAGCCACTTAGTAGTGATAATGAGACTTTATATTAATTAATTTAAAGTAAAGACAAAAATGAAATAAACACATATCTTTTAGTAAATCTATTTTTACATCGAGTTATAAAAGTTATCACTTTGACAATAAGTATTCAATTTAAAGATAAAAATATTTCCTACATTATTTTTTTTATAATTTTTATACATCAAATAAATAATATTATTTAAGATACATTGATGATGTCTTGTTTACCATATTAATGGATGATTTAAATAAATGATATTATAAAATTTAAAAAAATATCCAAAAACACTGCAATTCGTATTTGATAATTTTATTTTGAACAATATTCATCTTATCTTTGAATTTAATGAGTTTTTGCCCTTTTGAAACTGAAAATATTTTTATAATAAAATAATACTTTCAAACATTCCTAAAGAGCCCCCCTTATAAAAAGTCATCACATATAACCCTTAATCACACCTTTCAAGCCCCCTTCTCTCATCCAAACTATTCCCAAATAATCTCCCAATATACCTCTCTTCCACCTAGAAGCCTTAAATTAGGTAGAGGTCACTTCAAGATGGAATTTTGGTTCAATCCAAAGGGAGTTTCCCGATTTAAAGGTAACATCTTCCCTCAAGTTATCTTATTTTATTTTACTTCTTCATTGTCTATGCAATTCTTATTCATTGTTTACAGAACAAAAATAGTATACTAAATATACTAGGACTTCCACACAACTCTATCTAATGGATACAAACATACTGTTTCTCTAGACGGTGAACTGTTGCCTCCAGAAATGATGATTGTTCAATTACCTCCTACCACCTTTCACGGTGGCCATTATGATGGAACTTTATTTATATGTGATATATATTATATTTATATTGTCTCTATACTTCTTTATTTTTCATTTATAGAATACCTTTATGGTTTCCATATTAGGTAAATACGATAATTTCATTTGAGTAAGTGTGGACTACCGCCCCCTCAAAGTGATATGACTCATTCATACCATACATGGAACGTATAAACGATCGAGTTGATGAACTTATGTAATTTATATTAAATATGATATTATACTGGATTTATTATATACCTATTTATCATTTGGTTTTCGTTCCTTTAAAAATGAAAAAAGGAAATGAATGTAGAATTCATGCATACTTACGTCTTACCGTCTCCATGAACGGAACATTTCATATTCATATATCCAAAAGATATGGACTATTCTAAATAAATATATAGTAGATATAAATTATTTATATGATATTTAAATCATAAATATATGTTTTTATATAATGGACTTTTGACCACATGGAAAACATGTAATTATAAGATCCAAATATCGACAAAACTACCGTTATTAACTTAAATGATTATGTAATGTTTATAATGTGGTAATAAGTGATGTAAAAGTAATAATAAACATGAAAAATGTTCTTTATCAAGTAGAAATTACCCTTAGTGAATTATTCAATAGATTAAAGAATGAACGAATCAAGTCAGATATGAGGTGTGGGACTTCGTCTCAATCACTTTTCATTGAGGCATCCATTGATTTATACAGGACATTATTTTAAACACTTTATAAACCCATTTGACTATTAATTTCATTGAAAGGGAATCTTTTCTATATGAAGAATTTTACTGATGGACAAAAAGACAGTTTTTTTAATGTACGCGGTGAAAACAACCTTTTCACTACAGGGAGCATTATTTTTTTTCATACATAACAAGTCGTAATGTGTTAAAAAGAAAAATAAATACCATATACTCTTTTTACATATTTCAGTATTGAAAATGGTTTTGATAATGGATTTATTTTCTCAATATATTGAAATGGTTGCAATGTGGTAATTTTTTCTTTCCATTTTTCTTAGGTTATGTCTTTTGATTATGTTATGGTTCTTCGGAATTGTTTACGTATACGTGTGGTTCCATAATAAACGTAGGGCGTGTGAGCCCGAGATAGCTCTACAATGCATGGGGTAACATGACAGAGGTAAATGTTAATGTTTTTCCTATGAGATTTAAGGAATATACTCTAATGGATATTCCAAATGTAACACCTTATGTAGCTGTGAAAGCTACAATGTAATTATGTTATGGATTCCATAAGATACCTTTATTATTTATGATTTCCATTTTGTATTCATAAATATCATGATTTTGTGTGATATGTTAAAGATTGAAATGTTTGATTTCATTGATTTGTATGTATTGATGGACTAATGTTTTATTTATTTTTTTATAATCCTTACTGAGTATTTCATGCTCATCCCAAGTTTTTGAAATTTTTTTCATAGGACTTAAAGATGAATAGGGTCAAGGATGGAATCATTGAAAAGTCATGCTACCTAAAATGTGGAACTAGACATGACTCCTTTGTTCAAGAGTTTCTATTTTATAAAAAAATGGATACCGAGTAGAAGTGTTTATATTGTAATATTTTAGATGTAATTTAATAGTTATGGCTTAATTCAATAAAACACTATACCTAAAAAGATCCTCAATGTGAATTATTACCTTAATTGAAATTTATGTAATGTTTAAGGATGTATACTTATATCAAAAGAATACTCATTTGCAAAGAATTAAATCCTTTTAAGAACCTTAACAATAATTTTGGTTATTTAATATCATAATGATAGTAAATATAATATTTCATTTAAAAATATTTTTCTTCTCAAATATTTATAAATAACCTGTTTATTCAAAACATTATAATAAAATCTTATTTTCAATATTACCAATATGCATTTTTTGTATTTATTAAAACAATATATTGAAAAATTATATTTCATAAAAAATATATTTCATAAAAATATAGTTAATTTATATTATCTCTATGTGTCATCATGTATTTAAATAGTGATATGTAGAAAAATAATTAAAGTAAACATGAATATTTATACAAATGAAGATAAACAAGTTTCATTTTGATTAAATGAAATTACATAGTATTATGAAAATATTCCATAAAATTGTTTATTTAGAATATAAGGCATTTATTTAATAACATAAAATTTTTGGGATGTCATAGTATCCCCCCCCACTCAAAATAATTGTGTCCCCGCAATTCTTTTTGTTAGACTAGAAACAATTTTGAATTTCCGTCTTCAGAATTGAGAAATACTAAGACCATTAACTTCTAGATTCGATAACATCGTATATAAAACATTTCCTAGCCCATTACTTTGATACAAATTATAACGCCCCGAGCCCTCTCTTCTGTACACAATTCTTAAAAATGATATGTAATTTTATTCTAATAAAATAAATTTAACAATTACACAACACAATAAAAAAGGGAACTTTTTACCAGTCTAGGTTCTAGAGGATTAGACAACACCATACTTTTATTATATTTGGACAAAAATAAGATTACTTTCCACTACTCTTCTTCATGTGCTAACACTAAAATACATCACATCTAAAATATAACTTCTATGATACCTGTGAAAAATAATTTTAAAACAAAGGTTCAGTATTCAATTGCTCAATATGGAGTTTTAAAATTCATTAAATACTACTTAGAAAATGTGTAATTAAAAATAACTTTGATACTTTCTTTTTAATATAACATAATAATAACTTTCAATAAATCTTTTAAAATATTAATTAAAATTACTTGCGTTTAAAAATAATATACCACTTTTGAAATTTCTGATGAACAAAAATAACATTACAAATAATCTAGTTATTTTTTAGGAAACACTACAGTAGCTTTTGAAAATAAATTGCTATGGATTGTAGAAACTCAAAATATATAAATCTATCTTTATCCTACCCACTTGTTGAGTGATTGGGTTCAATCCTCAATTCCTTTCCATATTTACATTGTTTAAGCACCGATTTATTATAAAATCATCTTATGTTTTCTTTATGTACATATATTTTCACTTGAGATTTTAATTTTGAAAACATGTCGCTGTATTAAAATACACATTACAATTATATTTATATATATGTGTATGTATATATATAAATATATAAACCACTATTAAATTTCACTTTCGAGTTTGGTTCTGACCAAATTTTGTTTTTTCACAGAAACCTTTCTTAAATATCCATGTACCAAATCTTTTTTGGAAATAATCGATTTCATATTGTTATAACATCAAACATTTTTAAAGATCAATCTTGCATAAAAATTTCAAAAAATATATTTTATTAATTATTTTTATGCATGAAATAGTGACATGAATATATAAAGTAACAGTACAGATATTCACAACAAATTTACATGTTTCACATAAAATTATCAATAGCATTTCATATGCCTTCACAATTCCATGAATATATATATATATATATATAAATATATATGTTTTGAAAAACCTAACATTAAGAAGAACATATATAAATTTATATATAGGAAATCATAGAAGTGATGTTAGAGGTTAATGATCTCAAACATTGAATAAATCATTTTTTTGTGTTTGATTAATAGTTGCCCATTTATTTTATACACATGATAGATAATTGTATGATTTATTTGAAGTGTAAATAAATAAAATCTAAATATAAAAACACACACATATATATTATATAATGAACATAAAAACTTATATAAAAACACACATGTTCAAATAATGAACTACAAATATGGACACAGATTTTATGCCAGTTTAAAACAAGCAAGCATAAGAATATACTTAAAATAAATAAATTGCTAAAATGAAAAATAAAATTATATGATATGGTATTCATCTAATATTCCAGACTTCTAAAAATTGATTTTTTAATAAATTCACTTTTATAAAATAAAACACCAGCTTCAAAATTTGAAAAAATCAATTTATAAATTCATTTAATACTATTAATTCACAATTAATACATATATATATATATACATTAAAACTAAAATAAGTTTTAAATCAAATATCCCTTACAAAAGAATTTAAATAATTTCCATCAAGAATTTCATACCAAACTTACACCAAAATAATTATAATATTAATCCCCTAACTAAAATATTTCACCATTCTGAAAAACATGTTAATTTTATTTTGAAGAAACCCATAAATAAACATTACAAAAACATTTAAATTGAAAAAATAAAAAAAAAATCCCTTTAATCATATTTCATAAACACGGAACCTAAATTATTTAAAAAAAGTATCCTTTACAAAAATATGATCCTAAAATAAATAAATGTTTGAAATATATATTTTCCCCTTACTAGTTCTTGATTTATAAGCCAGTCAAACTTTGGGCAGCAAATGTGTAGTGCCTTGAAATGGTAATTCACTACTCTCTCTATTTATAACCTCAAATGAATAGTAGAGACAAATGCAACCATAAAAAATAAATGCAATGGTCGCAAGAATAGTAAGTACATTGGTTCATTTGGAAATTATTGGTTTGGGTAAAATGATTTTTGTGAAAGAATCATATTTAATATTCATATATCGCACCAATGCACTCATCTCAGAACATACAGAAGCTCTCTGATGGTCAGGAATCTCTATGGCATCAAAATGCACTCAAAAACATTCAACTCTAGCTCATGACTCATCATCCGCTGTCGATGACACCATAGTAATTCTTCGATATGTGTAAACCACAACTTCTAATGAAGGACGGTGCATGACACCATGAAAAACATTGATTGGTTGGACTCATAACGGTGGTGCGACCAGTGACTATTGATTTGAACCCCTACCGTCGCTCTAGATTCGAACATACCCCATTAATCCCGATTATTTTACCTTTTTTCCTTTGTTTCATATATTTAATTATATATCACTTATCATCATTATATATATATATTTATATTTATATTTATTTCAATACATAATTAGTTTTATTTTTATATCATAATTCATAATTATAATTTTATAAAATTATTTTTTATAATTTCTATTTGTAATATTAATACTAATTTTTTTAGAAAATTTAGTAATATAAAACAATAAATAAGAATTAATATTTTAATTTGATCATTAATTTTATATTTTATTTATAAAATTTTAATAATTCTTATCAATTATTGAATTTAGTATCTTTAATATTCAAAAAACTTCTTTTAATATCAAATCATAATAAATTTTATATGTCAAAATAATAATCAAATTCAAAGAATTAAATCCTTTTAAGAACATTAATAATATAAACGTTAGTTAATATCATAAATAAAGTAAATATACTATAATAATTAAAATTATTTTTCTTCTCAAATATTAATAAATAACATGTTATTTCAAAACATTATAATAAAATTTTCTTTTTAATCTTAACATTGTGAATTTTTTGTATTAATTAAAACAATATATTAGAAAATATCATTTCATTGAAACTATATTTCATAAAAGAATAATTAATTTAAATTATCTCCATATGTCATCATGTATTTAAATAATGACATGTTGATAAATAATTAATGTAAACAAGAAAATTAAAACAAATTAATGTAAACATATTTCATTCTGATTAAATTATATTACATTGTTTTAAAAAAATATTTCATAAAATTATTTATTTGCAATATAAAGAATTTATTTAATTACATAAAATAAATGGGATGTCACATTATCCCCCCAACCCTCAAAATAATTTTTTCCTCAAGATTTTTTTTCCATAGTAAAAACAATTCTGAATTTTCATCCTTAGAATTGATAATCACTAGGACCGCTAAACTTATAGATTTGACATCATATAGTCTCCAAGGTTGTCTAGACCATTCCTTTGATACCAATTATAATGCCCCAATCCATATCCTCTAGACTCAATGCTTATAAATGTTGTATAGCATTATTCTTATAAAATAAATTGAACAATTACACAACACTTTAAACAAACAAGGACCTTTAAATGGTCTAGGTTCTGGAGGATAAGAAAAACCCATACATTTATCAGATTGAACAAAATAAGATAATTGTACACTACTCTTATGTGCATGCTAACTCCAAAAGTGTTGAAATATGAAAATGAACTTCTATTATATGTGTGAAAAATCAGTTTAAAACAAATGGTGAGCAATTTATTTCTAGGTATGGAGTTTTGAAATTCATTATATACTACATAGAAAATATTTTTTTTAAACATTGATACATTCTTATGAAGATAACATAAAAATACCTTTCAATTAGCCTTTGAAAAACATAATTGAAATTACGTATGTTTAGAAATAATATTGCACTTTTGAAATTACTTACACACGAAAATCACTTTAAATGTAATCCAATGATTTTTTATAAAACGGTATGCAACATACTGAAAAAAAAATTTGGCCTGTAGAAACAAGAAACATTGAAATCTATCTTGGGCCTACCCACTTTTTGAGGTATTAGGTTTACTCCCCAGTTCCCTACCATATTTACAATGTTTAAGGGCCAATTTTTTCTAAAAACATTTTTGGATTTCGGTACGTATATATACATTCACTAATGATTTTAATTTTAAAAACATGTCACTTCATTAAAATAAACATTATAATTATATTTATATATATGAGTATTTATATATATAAATATATAAACTTCTATTTCATTTCACTTTAAAGATTTTTTCATACCAAAAAAAATTCACAGAAACCATTCATAAATATCCATGTACCAAAACTTCTTTTGAAATACATCATTTCATATTGTTATAACTTCAATCATTTTCAAAACTCAATATTGAATAAAAATTTCCAACGACATATTTGTTTAATTAATTTCATGCATGAAATAATGACATGAATGTATAAAGTAATAGTAATAATAATCACATGCAATTTATATGTTGCACATGAAATTATTAGTAAAATTGCATATGAATTCACAATTTAATGAAGATATATATATATATATATATATCTGTGTGTGTGTGTGTGTATTTTGAATAACCTAACATTAAAAATAACATAAATAATTTTATATATATGAAATCATAGAAGTGAAGTTATAGGTTAATGATCTCGATCATTGAATAAATCTTTTTTCGTGTTTGATTAATAGGTACATGTGAATTTTATACTCAATCCATATATTTATATGATTTATTTTAAGGGTAAAAAAATAAATCTCAATATAAAATATATATATATATATATATATTATCATGAACATAAAAAATTTAAAAAAACACACATATTCAATTCAAGAACAATAAATATAGACTTAGATTTTATTCTAGTATAAAATAACAAAGAATAATCATATTATTAAAATTAATCAATTTATTAAAAGAAAAGTAAAATTATTTGATATGGTATTACACTAATATACATACCTTCTAAATAAAATAATTTTTTAATAAATTAAATTTTGTAAAATTAAAAATAATCTTCAAAATTTTACAATAACAATTTATAAATAATTTTAGAATGATTAAATCACATTTAATATATATATATATTAAAACTAAATTAAGTTTTAAAACAAATACACCTTACAAATACATATTTAAAAAATTATCATGAATACCATACCAAACATACACCGAAATAATTATGGTATTAATCTCCTTACAAATATTTATCAATGTTGTGGAAAAAAATATTAATTTTGTTATGAAGAAACCGATGAATAAACTTGATAAAAACATAAAAATTAAAAAAAATAAAAATAAAAATCCCTAAAATCAGATTTCATAAACATAGAACATAAATTATTTAAATAAAATGATCCTCCACAAAAATATGATCTAAAAATAAATAAATGTGTGAAATAAATTTTTATCCCTCACCAATTCTTGATTAATGAACCATCCATTGTTTTTACAGCAAACGTGTTGTCCCTTGAAATTAGTATTCACTACTCTCTCAATTTATAACCTAAAATGAATAGTAGAGACAAATACACTATTAAATGAAATAAATGTAATGGTCACCTGAATAGTAGGTTCATTGTTTCATTTAGAAATTATTGGTTATGATAAAATGATTGTTATAAAAGCATAATATATAATAATAATATATCGCTCCAATTGGACAGAAAAAGATAATAGATTAACTATTGAAAAATGATTAATACATTTTCTATTGTATAATTCAGTTATATTATCATCTTCGTCGTGAAGTTTCAACAAGTTGAAGTCGACTGACGTGGAAAAATGATGAAAATATCATTTTCAAAATATAATCCTAGTATTTTAAAATATCATAAATCAATGAATATAAATAGAATGAAGAAATAACGAATGAAAATTATTGCAATCATCAAACGGTCTCTAGAAAATGAAATGAAACTGAATTGGACACACATTATAATAATATAAAAAATTATTAAAAATCAATACAAAAATCATTGTTATACAACTGTTTATGGAAAAACAATTTCATGATAACCATGAGCATATGATGATAGGATGAAACAAAAAAATATCAACCATATTTTTGAAGATTTGGATAACATAAATTAATTAATGAATACCTTCATGAGGGGCAGTCAAGTCTTCAAAATCAAAAAGTCATTATCCCACATATCTCTAATGAAACCCCCAACGCACTCAGATCATTACATATAGAAGCTCTCTGGTGGTTTAAAATCACTCTAGAATCAACACGGAATCGGAAACACCCAACTCCAGCTCACGACTCATTTTCTGTCATCGACGACACCATAGTCTTGCTTTGATACGCATTGAGATCAACTTCTGATGAAGAACGACACTCGAAATCCTGAAAAACATATATCGGATGGACTCATCAGGGTAGTGCGACCTACGACTATCGATCTGATACCCTAAACCCATGTTAGACTTGAATTTACCACATTAATCGCGAATCATTTCAATTTTTTTATTTGTTTTATATATTTTAATATATCATTTATCCTCGTTATACATATATATACATAATTAGTTTTATTTTAATATCAAAATTCATAGTTCTAATTTTATAAAATTATTTTTAATAATATCCATTTTAATAATAATAGTAATCTATTTTGAAATTTGAATTATATAAAACAATTAATAAGAATTCATATATTAATTTCATCATTAATTTTAGAATTTAGTTATAAAATTTTAATAATTCTTAACATTTATTAAATTTAGGATATTTAATATTCAAAAAAATATATTTTTATATCAAATCATAATAAATTTTATAAGTCAAAATAATAATCATATTAAAAGAATTAAATCCTTTCAAGAACCTTAATAATAATTATCGCTATTTAATATAATAAAGAAAATATATATTCAATTTTATTTAAAATTATTGAACTTCTCAAATATTTATAATTAACCTTTTTATTAAAAACATTATAAGAAAATATTTTTTTTAATATTTTTTTATGTATTTTTTATATTTATTAATATAATATAATAAAAAATTTCATTTCATGGAAACTATATTTCATAAAAGTATAATTAATTTATATTATCTCCATATTTAATCATGTATTAAAATAGTGACATGTTGAAAAATAATTAATGTAAATGTGAAAATTAATACAAATTAATGTAAAAAATTTTCATTTTGATTTAATAAAATTATATTTTTTATCATAATATTTTATAAAATTATTTATTTTCTATATAATGCATTTATTTAATTACATAAAATATTTGGGATGTCAAGGTATCCCCCCCCCAATGAATTGTGTCCTCGGAAGTTATTTTTTCAGATAAAAAGCTATTCGGTATTTTCATCTTCAGAATTTAAAAACCCTAAGACTGTTAAACTTATAGATTCAACAACGTCTAGTCTCCAAGGTTGTCTAGACAATTCCTTCGATACCAATTATAATTCCTGGATCCATCTCTTCCAGACTCAATGATTAAAAATTGTATGTAATTTTATTCCTATAAAATAAATTGAACAATTACACAACACTTTAATCAAAAGAGAGATTTTTACTAGTCTAGGTTCTGGAGGATTAGACAACACCATACATTTATGTAATTTGAATAAAAATAAGACAACTATCTACCATGATTTTGTGCACGCTAACTCCAAAACTGATGAAATATGAAATTGAACTTCCAAGATACCTATAAAAATATTTTAAAACTATGGATGAGGATTTAATTGCTAAGTATGGAGATTTGAAATTCTTTAAATACTACTTAGAAAATATTTCATTAAAAATAAATTTAATACCTTCTTTTAAAGATAACAAAAAATATATATTTCAAACAACAATTGAAAAACATAATTGAAATTACTTATATTTAAAAATAATATACCACTTTTGAAACTACTTACACAGAAAAATCACATAAAAAGTAATCTTGTGATTTTTTAGAAAACACATTGCAAGCTTTTGAAACAAAACATTGTGTCTTGTAGAAACTTGAAACATTTAATGTTATCTTGGTCTTACCCAATTGTTGTGGGATTGGGTTAACATCCTAGTTCCCTATCATATTTACAATTATCAAGTGCCAATGTTTTATAAAAACATTTTATGAATTATTTACGTTTATATAAATTCATAGGATATTTTATTTTAAAAAACAAGTCACTGATTTAAAATACACATTACACATATATTTATATATATGATTGTGTTTATATATAAATATATTAACTACTTTTTCATTTCACTTTATAGTGTGGTTATGACAATGTTTTTTTTTCAAATAATAATTTCATAAATATCCATGTACCCAAATATTTTATGAAATATATGATTTCATATTGTTATAAATTCAACCATTTTTAAAACTCAATATTGAATAAAAATTTCCAACAATATATTTGTTTAATTACATTTAGGCATGAAATACTGACATGAATATATATTTTAATAAAAATAACAACCACATGCAATATATATGTTGCACATGAAATTATCTGTAGCATTTCATACGCATTCAATCTTTCATGAAGATTTATATATATATATATATACATATATAAACGCTTTGAATGAACTAAATTTAAGAAGAACATATATAAATTTAAATATATGAAATCATAGAAGTGATGTTAAAGGGTGATGATATCAAATCCCAAATAAATCATTTTTTTGTGTCTGATTAATAGGTACCCATGTATTTTATACCCATTATAGATATTTCTATGAATGTTTTGATTTTTTTTAAAAATAACTCTCAATATAAAAAAATATATATATATATATATATTATATCATGAACATAATAATTTAAACAAAAAAAATCAAATTCAATTCATGTTCTACAAATATGAACTTGGATTTTATGCCAGTGTAAAACAAGAAGAGTGGTCATATACATAATATTAATCAATTTCTTAAAAGAAAAATAAAATTATTAGATATCGTATTCCTATAATATGCATGACTTATAAATAAAATGATGCTTTAATAAATTAAATTTTCTAAAATAAAAAAGAATCTTAAAAAATTTACAATAATAATTTCTATATTCTTTTAGTATGATTAATTCACCTTTAATATATAATTAGTATTTTAAAACTAAAATAAGTTTTAAAAAAAATATGCCTTACCATAATATATTTAAACAATTTATATCATGAATACCATAACAAACATACAATGAAATAATTATATTATTAATCCCTTTACAAAAATTTATCAATGTTCTGAAAAATAATATAAATTTTATTTTGAAGAGACCCATAAATAAACATGACAAAAACATATAAATTGAAAAAATAGAAATCAAAATCCCTAAAATCAGAATTCGTAAACATAGAACATAAATTATTTAAATAAAGTAATCCTCTACTAAATTATGATCCTAAAATAAATAAATGTTTGAAATAAATATTTATCCCTTACTAATTTTTGATTGATGAATAATTTACTCTTTCTGCAACAAACATGTTGTGCCTTGAAATTGTCATGCACTACTCTCTCTATTTATAACCTAAAATGAATTGTAGAAACAAATAAAATCTGAAATGAAATAAATGCATAGGTCAAATTAATAGTTGGTTCATTATTTCATTTGTAAATTATTGGTTATGATAAAATGCTTTTTGTGAATACATAATATATAATATTCATATATTGCACCAACTGGAATGAAAAATATAATATATTAACGATTGATAAATGATTGATAAATTTTATATTGTATAATTTAGTTTGATTAGCAGCATCGTTGTAAAGTATCAACTTGTTGATGTTAGCCTAAGTGGAAAAATGACACACATATCCTTTTCTGTTCAAAATATCAGTATTTTAAAATATCTGAAATCAATGAATAGAAACATAATGAAGAAAAAATGAATGAAAATTATGGAAGTCGTCAAATATTTTCTAGATAATGACTTGAAATATAATTGGACACACATTATAATAATCAAACGAAATTGATGAAAAATTGATAAAAAAATAAATGGTATACAACTATTTGATGACATAAAAATTCAAGATAATCATGAGCGGATGCTGATAGGATGATGTAGAAAAATAAAAACCATATTTGTGAAGATTTTTATAAAAAAAATAATTAAATAAGACCAACTTTCGGACCCGTCAGAACATCAATGTCTGAAAGTCATTATCCACCAGATCTCTTTTGAAACCCTCAACACACTCAGTTCAGAACATATAGAATCTGTCTAGAGTTTAGAAATATCTCTATCATTGACACACACATGGAGACACTCAAAACTATCTTTCGACTCATTATCTATCTTCAATGACACCATATTATTTCGTGGATCCATGTTGACCTCAACTATTAAAGAAGAATTTTTCTCAACAACACGGAAAACATAAGTCCACTAGACTCATAACGATGGCACGACCTGTTACTATAGATATGATATCATACCCCCACACTAGATTCGAAAATACCCCCTTAGACATGATTCATTTATCTTTTTTTCCATTTGATTCATATATTTTTTTATATGTCATTTATCATAGTTATATATATATATATATCGATAAATAATTTCTTTTATTTTTATATCATAATTCATAATTCTAATTTTATAAAATTATTTTTAATAATTTCAATTTGTAATAATAATATTAATTGTTTTATAAATTTGAATAATATTAAAAAAATTAATAAGAAATAATATATTAATATGATCATTCATTTTAGATTTTATTTATAAAATTATAATTATTCTTATCTTTTAATTAATTTAGTTTTTTTAATATTAATTAAATTTATTTTCATATCAAATCATAATAAATTTTATAAGTCAAAATAATAATCATAACCAATGAATTAAATCCTTTTAAAAACAATAATAATTAGTATCGTTATTTAATATCATAATGAAAGTAAATATAATATTTCATTTAAAATTATTATTTCTTTTCAAATATATATAAATAACATGTTTATTCAAAACATTATAATAAAATATTATTTTTAATATTACCTTTATGTATTTTTTTTATTTTTGAAAATTATATTTTAAAAAATGTTATTTTAGGAAATCCATATTTTATAAAATTATAATTAATTTATAGTATCTCAATATGTCATCATGAATTTAAATAGTGCAATGTTGAAAAATAAATAAAGTAAACATGAAAAGTAATAATAATTAATGTGAAAAAATTTCATTTTTATTAAATGAAATTATATAGTTTTATAAAAATATTTCATAAAAATATTTATTTAGATTATAATACATTTATTTATTTTCTTAAAATATATGGGATGTCACAATATCCCACCCACGCTTTTAAATAATTGCATCCTAGTACTTTTTTGTTATACTATAAAATTTCTGAATTTCCTTCCTTAGAGATGAGAAACACTAGGACCATCAAACTTCTAGATTCAATAAAAACTAATCTCCAATGTTCTCTAGACCATTTATTTGATACCAATTATAACTCTGTGATCCCTCTCTTCCAAACTCAATGCTTAAAAATGATGTGTAATTTTTTTCTTGTAAAAAAATTGAACAATTACACAACACTTTAAACAAATGAGAGACTTTTACTGGTCAAGGATCTAGAGGATTAGACAACACATTACATTTGTCAAAGTTGAACAAAAATAATACAAATGTCCACTAATCTTATGTGTGTGCTAACTCCAAAATCAATGACATCTGAAATGGATCTTCTACGATACCAGTGAAAAATCATTTTAAAACAAAGGGAGATCATTGAATTGGTTAGTAAGGAGTTTTGAAATTATATAAAAACTACATAGAAAATATTTCATTAAAAATAACTTTGATACATTATTTTGAAGAAAAAATATTAATACCTTTCAAACACCCTTTGAAAAACTAAATTAAAATTACTTACATCTAAAAATAATATACCACTTTTGAAATTACTTACGTACAAAAATTGCTTTAAAATTATTCTAGTGATTTTTTTAGAAAACACTATGAAATACAATGAAAACAGTACATTGCATCTTGTAGCAACATGAAACATTGAAGGCTATCTTGGGCCTACCCACTTTTTCTGGGATTAGGTTTACTCCCCAATTCCCTACAATATTTACAATGTTAAAACCCTAATTTTTTATAACAACATTTTATTATTGCTTTATGTATATATAATTTCATAGAGATTTTAATTATAAAAACATGTAACTAAATTAATATACACATTGGAAATATATTTTTATATATAAGTATTTATATATATAAATATATGAACTTCTATTTCATACCACTTTCAAGTTTGGTTCTGACAAAAAAAATTCAAATAAACCTTTCGTAAATATCCATATTCCCAAAATATTTAATAAAATACATGATTTCATATTTTTATAACATCAAAAAATTTTAAAACTCAATATTGAATAAAAATTTCCAACTTCATATTTTTTTAATTACTTTTATGCAAGAAATAATTACATGAAAATATAAAGTAATAATAATAATAATCACATGCAATTTAGATGGAAGACATGAAATTATCATTAGTATTTCATATGAATTCACTCTATCATGAATTTATATATATATATATATAAGTTTTTAAGAACCTAACTTTAAGAAGAACATATATAAATTTATATATATTAAATCATAGAAGTGAAGTTAGGGGTTAATGATCTCAAATGTCGAATAAATTATTTCTTTTGTTTTATTAATAGGTACCCAAGTATTTTATACCCATGCCTGATATTTATATAATTTATTTGAAGAGTAAGAAGATAAATATCAATATAAACATATATATATATACAATATATCATGAACATAAAAATTTAAACAAAAACAAACATATTAAATTCATGAACTACAAATATGGACTTGGATTTTATGCCAGTGTAAAACAAGAAACCATAAGCATATATGTAAAATTAATCAATTGATTAAACGAAGCATGCATTTATCGAATATGGTCCTTCCTCTATTATGCATGACTTCTAAATAAAATAAAGCATCAATAAATTCAACATTATAAAATAAAACAGTAACTTCATCATTTAAAAATATCAATTTATAAATGATTTTAGTATGATTAATTCACCTATAACATATATATATTTAGATTAAAAATGAAACATGTTTTAAAAGAAATATACCTTACAAAACACATCTAAAAAATTTCCATCAAGAATACCATACCAAATATACACTAAAATAATTATAGTATTTATCCCCTAAATAACATTTATCACAATTATAAAATATATATTAATTTTTTTTTACGAAACCCACAAATAATCCTGAAAGAAATAGATAAATTTACAAAATAAAATTTAAATAACCCTTACATTTTATTTAATAAACATAGAACCAAAATTATTTAAAAATACAATCATTTACAAAAAATAATATCCTAAAATAAATTAACATTATAAATAAATATTTATACATTTTTAATTCTTGATTGATGAACCATCTACTTTTTGTGAAGAATATATGCATTGAGTTGAAATGAGAATGCACTAATCTCTATATTTATAACCACAAACGAATATTAGAGATAAATATAATCTTAAAGGAAATAAAGTTGTGGTTGTATGAATAGTAGGTCCATTATTTCATTCAGAAATTATTGGTTCTCATAGAATGATTTCTTTGAAAGCATGATATATAATATTCATATATCTCACCATCTATATAGAAAAATATATATATTTAACTATTGAGAAATAATTGATACATTTTATATTGTATAATTTGGTTGGATTGCTATCTTCGTCGTAAATTTTCAACAAGTTGAATTTGAATGATGTTCAAAAAAGACACACGTATAATTTTCAGTTCATAATATCAGTATTTTAAAATATCACCAATTAATGAATAGAAATAGAACAACGAAGGGATGAATGAAAATTTTTGCGATCATCAAACAGTTTCTAGAAAATTATTTGAAAATAAATTAGACACGCACTATAAAATTGAGTTAAATTGATGACAAATAGATACACAAATCATTGGTTTAAAACTATTAGATGGAATAAAAATTCAAGGTAACCATGAATGGATTATTATAGGATGAACAAGAAAAATAACAACCATATTTGATGGAGATTCATATAATAAAAAATATGTAAAAATACCAACTTGTAGACCAGTCAGATCTTCAAAATCTAAAAGTCATTATCCCCAAAATATCTCTTGAAACCCTCAACACAGACATATCAGAGCTTACAGAATCTCTTTGGGATTGAAAATTGCGTAGACATCAACACACACTCAGAAATACTCAACTCGAGCTCAAAACAAATTTTATGTCAATGATGAAACCATAGATTGTCCAGGATCCACGTTGACCACAAATCCGGAATAAAAATGATGCTAGAAACCATGAAAATCATTTATTTGATGTACTCCTCATGGTGGTACGACCTTAGCTATAATTATAAAACCCTACCCCCTCAGTAGACTCGAACGTTCCCCCCTCGATCTCATTTCATTTCTCTATTTTTCATTTGTTTCATATTTTCTATATAACATTAACATCGTTATATATATATATATATTCAAAATTAGTTTTACTTTTTATATGATAATTCATAATTCTAATTTCATAAAATTATTTTTAATAATTTCAATATGTAATGATAATATTAATTTGTTTATAAATTTGAATAATATAAAACAATTAATAAGAATTCATATATTCATTTGATCGGTCATTTTAGATTTTATTTATAAAATTTTAACAATTCATAACAATTATTTAATATATATTATTTAATATTAAAAAAATTATGTTTATATCAAATCTTAATCAATTTTATAAGTCATAATAATACTCATATTCAATGAATTAAATCCTTTTAATATCCATAATTTTTATTATTTTTATTTAATATCATAATGAAAGTAAATATAATAATTCATTTAAAATTGATTTTCTTCTCAAATATTTAAAAATATCTTGTCTATTCTAAACATCATAATGGCATATTGTTTTTAATATTACCTTTAAGTATTTTATTTATTTATTATAATAATATATTAGAAAATTTTATTTCATGTAAATTATATTTCATAAAATTATTGTTAATTTATATTATATCCATATGTCATCATGTATTTAAATAGTTAAATTTTTAAATATAATTAAAGTAAACATGAAAATTAATACAAAATAAAGTAAAAAAAATTATTTTGATTAAATGAAATTAAATAATTTTAAAAAATTATTTCATAAAATTATTTATTTCGAATATAAGGCATTAAATTAATTACATAAAATATCTAGGATGTCACAATTCCTCTAGTCAAAGGATTTTACCCATAAACTTCAACAGTTTTTTAGAGTGTTATATCTTAGAGAAATTTATTCTGAGGTTTTCTAAAATCATTTATGAATGTAATTATTTCAGTATCCTATTTCAAGTATAGTCATTTATACTAGTCATAGTAAATATGAGGTTTGTTGAATTAAATATATTGATTCATCATCAAAAAAAATGTGGACGCTTTGGTGTCAGAATGAAATTAGATGTGGGATTGTATCTCCAAGGATTTCAGGATGGGACACCCACAATACATTAGAGTTCGTGATGATATTTGGGCAATAACAAAGAAAAAAACATTTTCATCAAATATCATATCCATTTAAAAATTCAGTACACTAGAGAGTTGGAATTCAATTATATTAAATAGATAGTCTAATTTCATTATGTTATCATAATTATCATAACACACCATGATTCATGATTCATATAATGGTTATTGTGTGTATTATATGAGGCATTTTAGTTTTCCACCACAATAAAATGGGGTGAAATAGGTGTATTGGGTATGGGGATGAGGTCGTAGAGTCAAGCCCTGCACCTGGGTGAATTTGTTGTAACCCAACTTTTAGATGAGGATTTTGGGACTCAATTGTGGTAAAAGATGACATTCTTCCCCCAATTAGAAGTCCCATCATAGCTAACTATTCAGGGTTTAGAGAACATGATTTATGATTTTTTTTAGATTTTTTTCCATTTATAGGAGAATAGTCAAAAAAAAAGGTTGAGTATTTGCATGGTAACTATTATCATCCCACGATTGGTATAACACCATTTGAGGTATTTTATTACAAACCATGCATGTACCTAATGTACCAGATAGATCATTTTGAGAGAGAAGATAGGGGCCTATAAATATTTTGAACAACAACAGTGTGATGTCCGAGACCCTCAAGGTCCACCCCTTTGTTGAATTCCAGATCATAGGGGTGACGTCTCGGTGGTAGGACATCATTTCGGCATGCGACTGATTGGGGCGACTGATCGGGGCGACCGATCGGTGTCACCCAGTCTTGTCGGTTTCTCTTCTACAGTTTTTCCCGTAACTCCTCTTTTGGGATTTTCAATTTTTTTCAAGTGGTTTAATACCATTTAAAATCCCATAATTAATACCCATGAAATCTTGAGGAACCTCCTCAATGGAGAATTAAAAAAACAATTAATTATGTTGTGTGTAACCACCCAACCGCGTGGGGAACCATGATCCGAATTTAAAGCCGTTCAAATCCCCATATCCCGTAACAACGGGATCTTATCTATATATCGCAGAGTAATTTCTTCTTCCTTCTTCTTCCTCTTGGCTGGATTCCTTTCTTCATAGTATGTTTGGAGTTCCTAACATCCCTCCCATGCGAGTCGCGCTTTTCCCTGATTCTTGGCACGTGGAGAAGAACTTAAATCTTTGATCAATCAAGTAGGGTTTTCCTTCGCCTATTCTTTATGTGTATCATGCGGGGTGGGAACGATTTTTTCTCTATGGGAATTGATGAAACCAAACGTAATGATGATAGTGAACGGACTTTTAAAGAATGAAGGGGGGTGTGATCGATGTTTCTGTTGTACTACTTTTATATTGTATGTGTTGTGAATTGTGCGGACCTATGCTCACTAAAAATCATGGTTGTTGGTGGTCTTTCTTTGCGCACTAATTAACATTTGTCTTCTATGATGATTAAATTACTTATCCTGGAAATTTGTTAATCACGTAAACTCAGATGGTTTAAATGGATGTTCAGTAAAACAAGAATCTCTGTGTGACCACCCCGGTTAACAAACAGAAAGACGAACCTAATTAATGATGTGCTTGAACCTGGAAGTTTTTCCCATTCTGTTTGGTGGTGGTTGTGTTGTTCTGCTTGGTACTTACGGGAAGATGTGAACGGGGATGGGATCCTCTATTGTAGCACGGTGTTTGGTTGTGAATTTGAAGTTGTGTGGTTGCTCTGCTGTGACACGCACTTGGGTGGAACCCTCTATCATTGTTAAATGTTGGGTTCCTGGTTTTGGGTACATCGGGTTGTGTCTCGGGGTGTGCTTTGTCTCTAATACTTTGAGGGGTCTCACATATCCCTTTTTTGAGGTTTTCTTTGGTTTCAGTACTTTGAGGGATATCACTTATCCCTTTGTTGTTCTGACATTACAAGAGAACTGGGTGTGAATTCTTGAATTGTTGTTTGGATGTTTCTTTTTTTCTGGCTTGTGTTTATGCCTGTTAGTTGCCCGATAGTGTAGAATTCACTCTAATGGGGTCACTTGAACACGAAAACAAGAATTTTTGAGTGGGGAATTAGTTTGGAAATGAGTTTTGACTTGGACGTGAGTGTCGTGGCTTATTTTGTGAATGAATAGTAACAAGGGTGTTTGTGCATAGGTTTTGGAACCCCTAGGTTGGGATGAGTGTTTGTTACCTATAAAAAAATATCTATAGCTTTTATCTTTCTTATTCGTGCCCCACACAAGTTTAGCACTTAGTGCCGAACCCCCCATTTTATGGGTAGGGTGTTTTCCCCAACACTTCTATGAGTGGCTGGTTATTAGTTCCTTTTCTACTCCATTTCCCAAATATCCCAAGACACTTCAGGTAGGCTGTGATGGCCTGAAGTACATTATCGGCCCAAGAATCGTTAGGCAGGGCAGTTGTGGTGGTTGTCCCAGGTGTTTTCGGGAACTTTGTTTCCCAAGTGTCTTTGTGATAAGGCCCAGGTGTCTTTGGTCGTGGTAGTAGTTGTTCTAACCTAGGTGTTTGCGGGTGTGGTTACACGTCGTGGTTGTGGCCCAGGTGTCTGTGGAAGAGATAGTGGTTATGGCCCAGGTGTGTGTGAGCGGGGTTTAGCGGTGGGACTTCGGTGAGAATGGTGGGATTAGTTTGATGCATGTTATGTCTTCAATAACCAGTGGGAAAGTGGCACGGGGTACCCAAATATCAATGTTCTATTACTATAATTTACTCGCCTTGCATTATTCGAGTAGTGTTCCTTGGTGAGACTTGGGTGGATAGTTTTTACTTGCGAGGTGATTTGGTTTTTCTTTTCTCACAGAGCATTAGAATGCCTCTCCACTTGTGCGCGAGAGTCTTTGGTTTTCCCTACTGAGTATACTTTTATGCTCACCCTACATATATAAAACTATTTTCAGGTTTCCAGGAAGACTTCAGGGATCATGCGGGACCGTACTAGCTAGGACCTTGGGGCAGTTGTTGTTTTCATTTTCCTTTTTCTTGGTACATTAGCATTGGATTTTTTTTGTGGCTTGTATCTTTTACTTTTGAACATGCATATGGGAACGTTTTACTTTTGTCTTTACCTTTACTTTCACCTTCTTTATTGTTGGGGTTGCTATCTTATCTCTCGATCCTATAAAAATAAACAGGGTAATGCCTTCCATTTTGTGTGAGATGCTATACCCTTGGTGCTGGTCGCCACTCCGGGATCTATTGAAGGCGGGTTTCGGGGGTCATTATATCTCCTTCAATTTAAAGAAGGAAGGGTCTGGTAATCTGCTGACCATTCCCTCCTTTTAGTGAAGGCGGGTCATGACAGGATGGTATTAGAGCGGAGGTTGAGAGATAGGATGGAGTCTGGAGTTAGGCACAGTGAGGATTGCATGGGGTGGTATGGAAACAGTGTTGGGTGACCTTGGTGTTTGAATTAGGTCAGGGAAGACTGACTAGGACACAAGATTTTAGGTTCCCCCGTGATCCGATGTAAGGTCTTTGGACCTACCAAATGACAAAGTAAGGCTACACTGATTACATGGTATAGATCCTAGGAAAGGTACATGCATCATAATGACTTGTGTTCTAACGTTTAATGGGTTTCTTGTGGATTCAAAATAAATAAAGAAGTCTAAGAAAATTTAAGAACAATATTCTACACTACTCGGTCTTAGGCATTTCATGTTTACCTTTCAGCTATGGCACCTGGGAGACGACCATGAGTAGTTCGGGTGATCGAGGCCTAGGAGGTTGACTTGGCCAATCGGTAGAGGACCGACTGGGAATAGGAGAATGATCAGTGGCATAAGACTCTTCGAGCCTTTCAAAGACAAACCCTTGAGAAGTATGAGGGCAACACATTGGATATGGAGACAGAGAGCTGGCTCGAGGAACTAGTGATAGCTTTCGGCCTGATTCGGGCTTCGACAGAGTACTGGGTTCTTCTGGCCTTCAGAAAAATGTGTGTAGCATCGCGTCAGTGGTGTATGCTTTATCTTGGAGGGAAGAGGGATGATGATGTTTCATGGGATGACTTTGAGAAGGAGTTCTAGGCGGAGTTCCTCTCTTCCATGATGAAGGCCGAGAAGATGTAGGAGCAACTCTCCCTCCAGTAGGGGAGTATGTCGGTGAGAGAGTTGGGGATCAAGTTCAAGGATCTCCTTCGCTTCACTCCAGACCCCTTTCCGGATGAGGAGTCTCGGGCGATATGTTTAGAGGAGGAACTTCGACCTTATCTTCAGTACGCTGTTACTCCCTTTACCCAACTGACATACTTAGAGGTGCAGAAGAAGGCTGAAGTGGGGGAGAGGATGCACACGCTGGGAGGTGTGTCACGAGGGGGGATCTAGTTGGGCTTGTCAAATCGGAAGGCCGTCAGTAGCAGGCCTCCAACATCAGGGCCCTCTATATTCTGACCAGCAGGGAGTAGACCGCAGCAGTTCCAGTTCTGGTCTCCCAGTCCTCGCCATTTCCCTTCGAGCCCGGGACCGAGGTACTTCGTCTATGGCAGCCATGGGCACTTTTGAAACTAGTTCCCAGACAAAGTACAGTATGGTGGGGGTGGGTCGGACCAGCCCCCACCTCAACAGCAGCTGTTCCAAGCTAGGCCCTTTTAGCAGCAGCAGCAGGGGCAGCAGGCTCCCACTCTACCGAGGGAAGGCGTTGTAGGAGGAGTCCGACCTCAGGGCTCTCCTCAAGGACCTCGACCCGGACGTGTTCAGGGAGGTGGTTGATAGCCGAGAGGCAGAGGAGCTTGGCGGGGTCAGTTGCACAACGTGGAGGTAGAAGTTACAGCAGGGCCAGAGGTCATTCGAGGTACGATCAGCTTGTTTAGTACCCTTGCATATGACTTGTTCGATACAGGAGCTTTGAACTCCTTTTTTACACCCATTCTGGCCCATGGTCTGGGTTTAGATGCTGAGAGACTTCCAGTTCCCATGGTGTAAAGCACACCAGTCGGAGGACAGGCCGACTTGTTGTCTGTTTTTCGAGGATGCAGACTGATGATAGGGCCACATCCGTCAGTCATGGATCTTCTACTATTGTAGATACAACCATACGATGTCATCCTAGTCATTGACTAGTTGTTCTCTCTATGTGCCGTTATTGACTGCTTCCGAGGAAGGGTTTTGTTTTTTGACTTGGGCGGCCGACTGGTGACTTTCATCGGCGAGCGGAGTTTCCAGGGAAGAAGCAAGTGAGGGGAACCCCTCCTCTCCTTGCTGGATGAGCTATCAGTGGAGCTGGTTGATGAAGAAATGGTGGAAGTCCCAGGAATCATCAGTGAATTTACGGATGACTTCCCCGAAGAGGTGGAAACGCTGCCCCCTCGACGTGATGTTGAGTTCGGGATACACTTGAAACCTGGTGATCATCCAATTTCAATGGCACCCTATCAGATGGAACTTTCGGAGTTGCGGGAGTTGGGGATCCAGATTGACGATCTGATGAAGAAGGGTTTTGTTCACCCAAGTTTGTCACTGTGGGGTGCTCCTATTTTGTTTGCGAAGAAGGAAGATGGTGGTATAAGGTTGTGCATAGACTACATGAGGCTGAATCAGGTGATGGTCAAGAATCTATACCCTCAACCGAGTATAGACAATCTCTTTGACCATCTGAGGGGAGAAGGTTGGTTCTCAAAGATTGATCTTTGGTCTGGATATCACCCAGTGAGGGTGAAGGAGGCCGATATCTCAAAGACTGCCTTCAGGTGCAGATATGGGAACTTTGAGTTTGTAGTCATTATGTTCGGCATTACGAACGCACCAGCTATGTTTATAGGGCTCATGAAAATTGTATTCCGGGAATATCTAGACCGGTTCATAGTCGTTTTTATTGACGACATCCTAATCTACTCAATATTAAAGGAGGATCATGTGGAGCATCTGATAACATTTTTAGAGGTCCTCTGACAGCACCAACTCTATGGAATTTTGTCCAAGTGAAAGTTCTGGATGCGAGAAGTGTATTTCCTTGGGCATGTGGTGTCTGAGCAGGGGATAGCAGTGGACCGATCGAAGGTCGATGTGGTTTTTTCTGGGGAAACACCCAAGAACGTGGCGGAGGTTTGTAGTTTCCTCGGGATGGCAGGTTACTACTGGAGGTTCATGTCCAACTTCTCCCAAGTTGTGCACCCTTGACAGCCTTGACCAATAAGGATCAGGCTTTTGTATGGGACGAGCAGTGTGAGGCAGCCTTCATGTATCTGAAGGAGAAGTGGGTTAGTTCCCCAGTGCTGAGGTTGCCGGAAGAAGGGGCAGCATATGAGGTGTTCTGTGATGCTTCAGGGAAAGGCCTCGGGTGTGTGTTGATGTAGTGGCAAGGGGTGATCTCCTATGGGTCTATGAGGTTACGTCCCCATGAGCATAACTATTCCAGTCATGATCAGTAGCTCTTGGCAATCGTGTTCTCACTAAATTCGTGTCGCGACTACCTCTTCAGGGAGTGCTTTGTGGTATTCACCAACCACAAGAGCTTGAAGTATGTCTTCTCCCAAGTGGACCTGAACTTGCGGTACCGAAGGTGGATGGAGTTCATTTAGAAATACGACTTCGAGATTTCCTACACCTTAGGAAAGGGGAATGTGGTGGCTGATTACTTGAGCATGAAGTCGTAGAAGGATGCGGTTCGAGAGTTAACAGATGCTTGGAAGGTGATGGAGGATTTGGATTCCCTGCACCTGGATGCAACGGTGCAAGGTGGAAGAGGTTGCTTGTATCAGATGACGGCGCAGTCTTCTCTATTACGGAAAGTATAGGATATTTTGTGGGGAGACTCAGAAAGTGAAGTTGTGTGTGACCAGGTTAACCAAGGTGATGCTCTGGAAGGGTGGACGTAGTATTGTCAGTGTCAGATTCTTTTCCGTGGGAAGTTGATCATTCCGGAGGTGATGCGCGAGAGAGTTCTTGGTGATTTCCACAAATCACCCCTAGCAGTGCACCGAGGAGTTTCCAAGATATACCAGGGCCTGAGGAGATAGTTTTCATGGCCCGGGGTGAAACAGGAAGTAGTAGAGTTCGTAGAAAAGTGCCTAGTGTGTCAACAGGTGAAGGCTGAACACCATGTCCGAGGTGGCTTGTTGCAACCTTTAGATTTTCCCGAGTGGAAGTGGGACTACATCTCGATGGATTTTTTTCACAGGCCTACCCATGGTTCAAGGAGGCTGTGATACTATCTGGGTAGTGGTGGATCAGTTGATGAAATCGGCCCACTTTTTGGAAATCAAGGAGTCTGGTGTAGTGGATGATTTAGCATGAAGGGACATGGATGAGGTGGTGTGGTTTCATAGAGTTATGAGATCCATAGTCTTAGATAGGGATGTGCGGTTTACCTCATGAGTCTAGAGGGGATTGCAGCATGCTTTTGGCACCCAGATACGTCTTAGCACTGCTTTTCATCCCCAGACAGATGGACAAACAGAGCGCACCATCCAGACATTGGAGTACATGCTACGGGTATGTATTCGGAATTTTGGGGGATCGTGAGTGCGACACTTGCCTCTGGTAGAGTTTTCCTACAATAATATCTATCACTCTACCATTGGCATGGCTCCATTCGAAGACTTTTATGGGAGGCCATGTCGCTCACCCTTGTGCTGGTCTGAGGTTGGGGAATCAAGTGTTCTTGTCCTGGAGGAAGTGCAGAGCACAACAAAGAAGGTTCAGCTAATACGGGAATGGATGAAGGCAGCACAGGACCGAAAGAAGTCATATGTCGATAATAGGTGGAGACCCTTGGAGTTCGGGGATGGGGACCACGTGTTCTTGAAAGTCTCCCCTCGGCATAGACAATGGAGGTTCGGTAGGGGGATCAAGCTCTCTCCCAGATTCATCGGACCCTTCAAAGTGTTGCGTCAGGTTGGAGAAGTGTCTTATCAGCTAGCATTACCACCGTCACTACTGAGGATACATGACGTCTTCCATGTGTCCCTGCTCCGTTGGTATCTGCATGACGATTCACAGGTCCTTGAATGGGGTGATATAGTTATCGAAGACAATGCAACGTTCGTGGAGTGACCAGTGATGATCAAGGATCATGAAGAGAAGGTGCTTCGTGGACAAACCATTCCTTTGGTTCATGTGTTTTGGAGGCATGGTGGGCTTGAGGAAAGTACCTGGGAACGGGAAGTACAGATTTGTGCTCAGTACCGAGAGTTGTTTTGGGCTTTGGGATTTTATATTTTTTACTTGTTGTGATGGAATACTTTACCTTGTTAACTATAGAATGTGTGGTTTTCCTATTT
Source organism: Viscum album (assembly GCA_963277665.1). Taxonomy (NCBI): domain Eukaryota; kingdom Viridiplantae; phylum Streptophyta; class Magnoliopsida; order Santalales; family Viscaceae; genus Viscum; species Viscum album. Next base: position 1,290,197,621 of record OY728129.1, read on the forward strand.
TGTGGATGTGTTTGAAGTATCCTGAGATGTGGGGAGGGGAGGACCTAATCCCTAGTTAATATGTATTAAGGTGGATGAACCTAAACCCATGCGGGTGAGTCAGAGCCACCTAAAACGAATAGTATCTTAACATGAAAGAAGGGAAACCCCTCACCACATGACTATACAGTTTAATCTTTTGTTTTATGGTGATTTTAATTGTTCGGGTTCACTCTTGAGAGATATCTTCTGGGTGGTTGTTCAGACCCCCCCCTCCTTCCTTCAGGTCTGGTTTTAAATTCTCGAGGGAAGAATGCTTAGAGAGGTATCAGATGTGATGACACGGACCCCCATGGTCCATCCCTTTGCTGAATTCTAGATCCTAGGGGTGACGTCTTAGTGGTAGGACATCATTTCGGCAAGCGACCGATCGGGGCGACCGATTGGCACGACCGATCGGTGTCACCCAACCTTGTAGGGTTTCTCTTCTACCGTATTTCCCATAATGCATATTTTTTGCTTTTAAATTTTTTTCAAGTGGCTCAAAGCCATTTAAAATCCCATAATTAATACCCAAGAAATCCCAAGGAACCTCCTCAATTGAGAATTTAAAAAATAATTAATTCGGTCATGTGCAACCACCCAATCGCGTGGGGAACCACAATCCAAATTTAAAGTCGTTCAAATCCCCATATCCTGTAACAATTTGATCTTATCTATATACCGCACAGGAATTTCCTATTCCTTATTCTTCCTCTTGGCTGGCTTCCTTTCTTCTTAGTACCTTTGGATTTCCCGACATCCCTCCCCTACGAGTCGCACTTTTCCCTGATTCTTGGCCCGTGGATAAGAACTTAGATCTTTGATCAGTAAAGTAGGGTTTTCATTCGCCTCTCCTTTCTATGTATCATGCGGGGTTGGTACGCTTTTGTCTCTGTGGGAATTGATGAAACCAAACTTAATGAATATAATGCACAGACTTTTAAAGAATGAAGGGGGGTGTGATAAATGTTTCTATTATACTACTTTCATATTGTATGTGTTGAGAATTGTGCGGGCCTATGCTCACTAAAAATCATGACAGTTGGTGGTATTTCCTTATGCACTAATGAACCTTTGTATTCTATGATGATTAAATGAATTGACCTTGAAATTGATTAATCACATAAACTCAGTTGGTTTAAATGGATGTTCAGTAAAACAAGAATCCCTGTGTGAGCACCCCGATTAACAAACAGAAAGAATAACCTAATGAATGATTTGCTTGAACCTGGAAGTTTTTTCCACTTTGTTTGGTGGTGGGTGCATTGTTCAACCTAGTTCTTATGGAAAGATGTTAATGGGGATGGGATCCTCTATTGTGGCACGGTTGTTGGTTGTGAATTTGAAGTTGTGTGGATTCTCTTATGTGACACGAACAAGGGTGGAATCCTCCATCGTTGAGAAATGGTGGTGTTTCGCGCGGAATCCGGGGATGACCTCCTGGACGGGAGATTCAAACGTTCCGATCGGTTTCTAACGGGTTTGTTCGTAGAACCGGAAACATCCAATGATTCCACATCCGTTTGGACCTACTTTCCAAAGGCAGGCGCTCATTAGCTTGTGGGCTAATGAGGCTTAGGAATTTGCATTGGTCGAGAGGATGGGAGGTCGGACTCATCACACCTTTTTGAGGGGAATTATTGTCTACTCCGGGACTCTCTTTATAGATTTAAGTTAAGTTCGTGAATCCTTATTACATTACCAAGTATAAAATGAGCTTTCCTTTAGTTTTAACAATCAATGATTAAATATGCAAGAAATTTAGAGAATCTTTTATATGTATTCGAGGTTCTTCATCAATATAGAATCATCTATATTTGTTTAGAGATTCTTGGTCAATGGTATCCTTCAAAACATTTATATAAAAGTCTCTTGGTCATTTTGATGACCAGGCTGGTTTTAAAGCCACTCAGTGGGGCACTTGAAGTTTATCGTCATTCAGAAGGACAGAGATTATTTCAATGTTGGGATCGAACCCATGAATGGGCTACCTACGTATCCTTTGTTTTGAAAAAGGAATCAGAACCCACGTAGTTCGAGGAATGGGATATGATGTTTTATGATTGATGGCTCAAAGATGAATGTCATAATTACTTTTACACTCTAAGCTCACGTGAGTCATGCTCGGTGTGAGAAACAAGAGGTATTGGTAAAATTTAGACAATTGTGCCATAAAAGATGCAATCATAAAAATTTGTTTTGGGGCTTATGTATAGATGACTGCCCAGATAGGCGAAGGTTTAGGATTTACTTTTAGGAAGAAAATCCATGAACAGGGTCCACAAAGTTATATGTGCTTCATGGAGATTTGAATACTCTAATCTTGGGGCTTACTCCTAAGGAGGATGCCCAAATTAGGAGGGGACTTATGATTGGGTTTTATTCCTGAAAAGGAAACCCAAATCAAAGGAAATTTATGACTGGTTAAGAGAAATTTTAAGAGACTTGGGGCTTACTCTTAAGAAGGATGCCCAAGGTTCATGACTGGGACTTATTCCTGAGAAGGAAGCCTAGGTTAGGGGACTTGGGGCTTACTCCTGAAAAGGAAGCCCAAGGTTATGACTGAGTCTTTATTCTTGAAAAGGAAACCCAGGTTAGGGATTTAAGGTTTGGGGCTTACTCCTGAGGAGGATGCCCAAGTTTAAAGGACTTTGATTGGGGCTTATTCTTAAGGAAGATGCCCAAGATTCATGACTGGGACTTATTCCTGAGAAGGAAGCCTAGGTTAGGGGACTTGGGGCTTACTCCTGAAAAGGAAGCCCAAGGTTATGACTGAGTCTTATTCCTGAAAAGGAGACCCAGGTTAGGGATTAAGGTTTGGGGCTTACTCCTGAGGAGGATGCCCAAGTTTAAAGGACTTTGATTGGGGCTTATTCTTAAGGAAGATGCCCAAGATTTATGACTAGGACTTATTCCTGAGAAGGAAGCCTAGGTTAGGGGACTTGGGGCTTACTCCTGAAAAGGAAGCCCAAGGTTATGACTGAGTTTTATTCCAAAAAAGGAGACCCAGGTTAGGATTCTCTCATCTTAAAGGATGAGGTTGAATGAATAAACTCTCAATCTTTGGTGACATAAAGATGTTTAAATCATTATGTTTTGAGAGATATTTCACATAATTCCTTTCAGATAAGGATGTCAAATCAAGAAATCATGCCATAAATGGCTTTGAAGAGTATCTTGAAGACTGAATCTTGAATAGGAAGGGTGAAATGGCTTAAGAGGGGTGAAAAAGGGCAAGATGGGCACCCAAAAAGATAGGGGCGCGCAAGTATTGAAGGTCGTGCAAGTCCTACGGCGGCGCGCAAGTATTGGTCGCACAAGTATACTTGCGCGACATAAGGAATACTTGCGCGATTTTAAACCAGAGTTGAATTACTTGAGCGACTCTTTATTAAACCCTTTCCCATCCTCTTGAGGTTCTTCCAGAAGGGGGACGCGCAAGTTATATTGAAGGAATTAAGTCGGCACGCAAGTGTTTGATAAGTTTCAACACTTAGGCCTTCCTTCTTCCCTTTAGATCTTCCATTTTAGGTAAGAAATTACCTTAGAAGTGTTCTGGAAGCTTTGAGAAGAGACTTGGGCGTCGGGAGCTTTGATCCGAGTTTCTGGGAACTGATCTCCCTGAATGGGGGGCCCACAGGGTCTATTTATAGGAAAAAGAAGACCCCGGGCGGTTACTGGGCGGTTATCAGATCTGTCGCGCAAGTCCCTTGCACGACCATGATGGGTCGCGCAAGTGTTGAGGCGGCGCGCAAGTGTACTTGCGCGACCAAGAGGGAACTTGCGCGACCTATGGGCAATCTTCTCATTTTCTATCCCTTTGTCGATTTATGATATTTCTTCAAAGGATTAATCACTTTGAGCTCAGATATTCCCTTTTCCGATCTTTAGATTCTGTGACGAAAGGAGCGTCAACAAAAGTCCCCCCTCAGAGTTGGATCCGGAGAGAAAATGAGGATTTGACTCTGAGGAAATCGAATCCCTCTAAAGGAAAAGGGCGGCGCGCAAGTCTCCAGTCGGCGCGCAAGTCTTCGTCGCGCAAGCGTTTGAGCGCTCTGGGTGAGGCGCGCAGATAGGCCCTCTGGCCTATAAATATGCTGCTTCCGGCCGTAGATGGTATCTGATCCCGAATTCTCTCGAGCTCTCGCCGCGCAAGTCTTTGTCGCCGCGCAAGTCTCCTATTTTCGCTGTTTCCTCGCTGCCGCGCTACTCTCAAGGTAATAAGGCTTGCGTGGCAAACACTTGCGCGACAAATACTTGCGCGACATATGTACCACTTGCGCGACATCTCCATACTTGCGCGCCTTAATGCCTTAGCCATTTTTTCAGATTTTCTCACAAATTTTATGAAAAAATAAAACCCATTTAAGAGTTTTAATTTATTCAACTCCTGTGCAGATTCAATGGCTCTTAGACCTGGATTCCTTGATGAACTGGCTAGCAAGCGGATAGATGATATGATGAATATCATTGGCCCTGATTACTATACTGTCAAAAACAGCACTCTTCCAGATTTGGCTAAGTATCTGAAGAAATATCATCATGACTTTCCTCACTGCACTTATCTACCTTTGTATGGTCATGGTCGTCTGCAAGAAGTCATTATTCCAGAAGTAAAGAATTATCTTCCATTTTCTTGGTTTCAGAATTATACCAATTTTGCTTCAGCAAATATCTCAGGCGGAGGAGTATTTCAAACTGCTGGAACAGTAGAGAAGGCGTATGTGATGCATCATAGCCCTTGAACACCAGATCTGAAAAAACATACACCTGAGCTTCAACCACATTGCCATCCTTCAATCTTCCGAGATGCTCAGATGGATCAGTCCAAAGGCTGGAAGAAAAGTTGGGATTTCCGCCCTGGGGGAGGTGTGAAGCCATCTTGGATGTGGGCATACTGGGTGCGACAGACTTGCGCAGAGTTTATTGAGGATCTGAAGAGAGCTGCAATATATGAAGCTGTTTGGGTTGGGCAGACATATATTTACAGACATGATATCTTCGTGCCAGAGATACTCAGTCACTGGAGTCCAGCGACTAATTCTTTCCACTTGACTCATGGAGAAGTAGGTATCAGTTTGTGGGATGTCCACAAGATTTCAGGAGCTCCAATCTTGGGCGATATGTATGATGAATTCATTCCTCCCAAGGTGACTTGGAATGATCCAGAGAAGACTCCTGTTTTGGCTCGAGAATTATTCAAAATCTTTCATAAGCTCAAGAGTTCAGAGACCTCATTAACTCATTTCAGAAAAGATATCCATCCGGAAGAATGGATGAAGGTGTTTCTTACTGAGAAGAAAGGGATGGAGCCAAAGGAAAAAGGATCCAAGAAAAAGAAATCCAAGGATACCCGGCCCAGACGTCCTACCACTTGCCCAAAACCTGAGAAGAGAGGAGCTCCTGGCACATTCTGGCCAACTCTAGAAGCAGGAGAGTTTGAAAAATGGGGCTATGAAGTGAATCAAAGAATTCCAAAGAAAACTCGTCTGGCGGGTTTCTTGGCAATGTGGCTCAGTATTTACCTCTTGCCGGTCATAGATTCGAAGGGAGGCGTTAGGCCAGGGACCTTCGTCATTGTGGCTAAGTTAGCTGAGGGAAAAATGGTTGGGTTAGCTACCCCCATTTTAGCAAAGATTCACAGGAGTTTACTTCATGTCTTCCAGGGTAAATCTCCTTTAAGAATAGTGGGACCATTCCAGGTTTTGTGGGGATGGATTGCCACTCACTTCAGGACTTACATTGTACAGAATGGGTTACAAATTCCTGGAAGCTCCTTCAGACCGTCAGTGCAAGCATTCTCTGGAATTGCTCCATTAGATGTCAATGGTTATGACATAAAAGTAAGACTAAGCATGTATAAGGAATTCAACTTCTTTCCTTATGGAAGTCCGCCATCTGGGCGGTTTGTTGATGATGGGAAAGCCCCTTTGGATTTGAGGGCATACATGCTAGCTTGCAGGGATGGCGTATTAGTAGCCAGGGTTGATGGAGAAATCATATGCGAGGCCTATGCTCCATATAGATTTGCACGCCAATTCAAATGTTTACAACAGATTGTTGTATCCCCTCCAGTACACGTCAGGTTAGAGCAACATCCGATGGTTGCTCGACAACTATGGTTGCTGACGTCAAGAGAGATGACTGGAGCAGTATTTGATCTACCAGTTGAAAAAGCGGCACATTATCTGACTACTTTTTATGCCGAACACTGGATAGCATCATACCCTAAAGGGATATTGAATCACCCTGTATATCAAGTGGGAAAGAGGAAGAGGACTGTAGAGAAAGAAACTCTTCCTCATGAAGGTGCTGCTTCTCCTCCTGAAATAGGTTCAACAGACTCCTCCTCTAGAACTGATTCCTCGGATTATCATGATGGGGATGATGAGGCACAACCGGCAGCAAAGCGGTTTCGTGCCCGATATAATCCTCCGGCCAGAGTTAAAAGACCCACTCCATCAGCTCCTGGTGAGTTATTTGATTGTAATAACTTCAATCACTGCTACTTTATAAAGTAATAAGTCTCACTTTCTTATTCTCTATCTGTAGTTGCAGGAGTTGGGAAGAAATTAAAATCAAAAATTGTAGGACCTTCCTCACAGCCTTTATATCTAAGACCAGAGGCTGTTCAGCTATGGCAGAGCTTATACTGTGATACTGAAACCGCCTGGCTGGATTTGTGTGAGGGTCTACAACTTCCTGGGATAGGATATCTTCTAGCCTCAAAAGACCTTCAATACGGAGATAACCCCAATGAAGTGCGGGCTTACATCAGAGAGCTGGAAATGCTCATATATGCCACCGATAATTCAACTCCTATCACCAGGCGGGTGAAGGAAATGATTGATCGTGGCACCATTAAGGGGGCTGGTGGTTCTGGAGATGAGGAGTGGCAAGAGTACGTGGCTCCTGAAGATGTAAGTTTTCCTTCCTTATTTGCAACTTGATTTCAGTTGAAGCTTTGTATCTTAAGAAAGTTATTTTCTTCATCTTGCAGCTTGCAAAGAAAGGGACCGGGGTTCCTTCGCCACAATATAGCCCTGGTGGTACTGCTGTTGGGGCTGCTGCTGATTCTCCTCGCGAACCAGGCGAGATATATCCAGGCCAGCAGGCCATGAATGAGGCACTGGACATAGCCTTTCATTCGCCAATCCAAGTGCCAATAAAGGAGACAGCTGAAACTCCAAAAAAGCAAAAGAAGCCAAGGCAACGAAGGAGGAAATCCTTAGCTAAACGTTTCATTAGCAGTGGTAAGTCCTTCGAACAATCATGAGTTTATACCCATAATCATATGGTTACTCATATTTCTGAGGATTGCAGGGGCTTCTTCAATTTCCCCCTTGAGGGAAGGGACTGATCCTTCTTCAAAGGCCGTGGAGGGTGCTGTAGAACAACCACAAACTCAAGCTGACTTGGTAGCTCCTGGAGAAGAGCTGCCATCCATTCCCAGTATCCCTCCCACTACTGAAGATGCTGTCCAGGGTCAGGGGTTGCAGGACATAAGTCAGCAAGAAGACATAGCAAATGCTCCCACTGGTGAGACTAACCAAGATTCTGAAGTATCATTGGATGAAATAATGAATCAAGGAATGACTTTTGAAGAATTTTATGATCATGCTAGATTGTCATGTGATTTAGAAGACCTTGGGCGTGAGTGTTACCCTTCGCCCAAATTTTTCTTTTAAAAGAAAAATATTTCTAATCATGATGTAAAATAATATGCAGTTTCTTCCGTAGAAGCTGCTGAACTGCCAATGCCTGAAGAGGGTGTGGACACTGATGTCAACCCTATCATTGCAGAAACATTAGCTCAAGTAGAGCTAAATCCAATAAACTCTCCTGAGACCCATCTTGAAAATCCTGTTGAAACCGGGAAAGATGGGGAGAAGTCTTCTCATGTTGCTGAACCACCATTGGGTAAGGGATAACAATATTTGTGATTGTACTTTATTTGCAAGACAATCCATTCTTTTGTTATTCTTTAAGATTCAACTAAAATCTTTCAATTGATCATGTAGGGCCATCAACTGTAATGGCTAGATCCGGAGATGAGGCTTCAGCCTCTGCCCCAATGGGAATTGAAAGTGAAGAAGCCCAAGTCAGAGGGGAAAGAGAAGAACGAGGCACTTCTTTAAGCATGTTAATTCCAGATTACATACCCCCTTCTGACGAAGATGTTGAATCAGATCCAGAGATGCTCAAAGCGTTCAGCTTTTCACGACGTAAGGCGTGGAACAATATATGGAACATCATATCGGGGGTGCCCTTAGAAGAGCTACCATCAAAAATTTCCCGATTGTCATCCCAATTTGTTATAATGGGACTTGGTGGTTTTGGGTATGAAAAGATCCATGCTAGAGTGAAACAGATTATCTTCAGGAGGGAGCAAATGCAGACAAGTCGCGAAGATTTGACCAGAGTGAAATCGTCAGTCAACTTAGGCGAATTTGAGGCTGCGATATCCCAGGCTGAAGCTGATTATGTTGTCAAGATGAAGGATCTGAAACAAAAAATCAAAGAAAAGGTCGTCCAGCAGGTGCAACTCCAGCAACAGTTAGATGCTGTTACTGGGGAACTTGATCAGCTTAATGAATCATTGGATGAAACTCATATAAATTGCATGAAAGCCATTGCAGATGCTAAGAAGGCACTTCAACAAGCTGAAAAGAGTGAAGCTGGTCAAGTGCATGAGCTTCAAGCAACTGTTGATAAGGCTCAGGATGCTATATATCAAATGAAGACTTTTGTTGACAATCTCCTGTAATTTCTTGAAAAAGAGAAGAGATTCCAATCTGTGGATGTCCTTCTAACTCTTGTGTATCAATGAAAAACACTTTTGTCTTCAATCATTTGTACTTGCATTCTTCCATTACCTGCTTCAAATTTACTTAAGCCAATGGGCTTAGTAAGCATAGTTTGATTTTTACTAGGATTATTACAAATAACCCTACAAACTTTGAACTTTTTAACTGCTCAATATTACCTAAATCATACAAAAAAATGTATATTTAGTGAGATGGAACTTTACTTTTATTCAGAGTTCCTCTGTCTTTTGTGCGGGAAGTTTAAAGTCATGCAAGCCGGACATAAAGGGGCTAATGTTTAAGGTCGAAATAGCTTTGACCGAAAAATGGATTAAAATGGATTCAATTCCTTGATAATTTATCTGAAAACAAATTACCATACTCAAGTATGAGAGAAAATATGTAAACTATGACTTAAGAATATTTGAATCTGAGGAATGATATGAAAAAGAGCTAAATAGCATTAGAAGAAGTAGTTTCCAAGAATGAAGTTACTATTATTTAACAAAACCCGTTAGGGGGTTGAAATATGCAGGGCCACCTATGGGCATTGGCTGCATAGTCAAATAAAATAGCATCTTTTGGCTGACAAGTCTGTTATGTGGACTGTTTATGCAAGGCCACCTATGGGCACGTGCTGCATAGTTAGGCAAAAGAACTCTCAGAAATTTACTTTCCTAGTGCTAAAAGCCAGTGAAAGTTTATGGAGATTCAAATTTTCTAAAGCATAGAGTTTGTTGTATGGAAAGAGGTACTTGAATATGGAGAAGATATTTTCAAACAAGAATATCGAAGAACTGGATGAATATCACTCCTACGAAGGTCTGACCCAAACGTAGGGAAGAAGAATAAACCATAGACTTGAATACTTTCAGATCATGAAAAAGGATATGGGACAAATACATTAAGGATGGCTATTTTTGCGGATCCTTACATACTGTCGTTTAAGACAAATAAGGACAAAAGAGGCATTCTTCCCAAGAATGAAGTTACTATTATTTAACAAACCCGTTAGGGGGTTGAAAACATGCAGGGCCACCTATGGGCATTGGCTGCATGGTCAAATAAATAGCATCTCTTGGCTGACAAGTCTGTTATGTGGACTGTTTATGCAAGGCCACCTATGGGCACGTGCTGCATAGTCAGGCAAAAGAATTCTCAGAAGTTTGACATTTTTGTGACCATAAGTCATGAAAAAGGGTTATGAAGATCTGAAAATATTTAAGGTTAGGATTATAATACATAAAGATGGGTATTTTCCGATGTATATAGAGATACATAGGTCAATGAAAACCATAATCATGTTGTGGCTGGGTCCTGAATTGAAACTTGGACTTCACTACGTATCTCATAAGAACGAGAATCAAGCCATACGTAGTTCTTGAAATGCAGTTTAACGTCGTGCAGGACGAAAGGATGAGTGATCTTAGTTTTTTTTTGGGTCATAGAATTCGGACCATAATAATGAATACACAGTGTGTGTTTTCATGATGACTTTTCAGCCAAGGGACTGAAAGTGAAATTTGGGGTTAGGCCCAAAAGACTTGGGACTGGATTCGAGGGACACTCGAATGTTCCTACGTATCCCATAAAGATGGGAATCAAGTCCACGTAGTTCTAGAAACTACCCTTTGTACAAATTTGGTTCGTACATGTGAAGGGTGAAAAGGGACTTTAGTGCAATGATGGTTTTAACCTAAGATAAAAAGTTTAGGCATTACCATGTATGTACGTAGTCTTTTTGAAAATGAAAACCATGATTGAAAAAGAATCAATGTTTAATAATGGTTCCTTCTCAAATGAGGAAATCAAAGAATATTGTAGTTTATTGTCGTACTGGACAAAAGTGTTGTATAGTTTAACGTCATATAACAAGGACGAAAGTGAATCAATGTAAAGATATTGATTCCAAGGGTGGTTTCACAAATCATCATCATATGAGATTGTGGTGAACCAATGTGAAGAGATTGTTTTTGGGCTTGAACCTTTGGAAGGTTGCCTACATACCCAGCCTGGAGGGCAAGGATCAAAGTCTGTGTAGTTCAATTAAAGAATGAATTAATGATCAAGTTGTTCTTGTGGACAATGATCTAAAAAAAATGTTGTTGGGACTTACACATGGTTAGTGGCCCAAAGGGAGTGTTATGGTTGATGTTCGCTCTAAGCTCACGTGAGTCATACTCGGTGTGAGAAACAAGAGGTAATAACAACCTTAACGATGCACAGTTTAATGTCATGTAGGACATATCAAGGATTTTCTGTACAGTTTAGCGTCATGTAGTTAGGACGATGGGGACAATACAGTTTAACGTCATATTGGACGAAAGGGGGATTGTGCAGTTTTAATGTCATGCTGGACTTTTGATGATTATATAGTTTAACGTCTTTCCGGACGTGAGAGACTTTTATACAGTTTAGCGTCATGTAGTTAGGACGTCACAATTTAACGTCTTGCTGGACATATTTGCAAATAGTTTATGGTCGTATACATGGACCAGGAATGATGCAGTTTTAAGGTCATGCTGGACTGTTTATGGAACTTTTTCACAGTTTTAATGTCGTGTGGGACGAAGTTGCAGTTTAAAGTCATACTGGACCATTGCTGTATAGTTTTAGCGTCATATAGCAAGGACGAACTGATGCTGTACAGTTTAAAGTCATGTAGCTAAGACTAAGGTGAATCAATATGAGGATATCAGTTCTGATCTTTTTACAGTTTATCGTCATGCTGGACATTGGAAGTGCCACACAGTTTAATGTCATGTTGCTAGGACACAATATAGTTTAATGTCATCTCGGACAGAATACAGTTTAGTGTCATGTAGGACAATAAGGGACTTAACACAGTTTAACGTCATGCTGGACGATGAAAGTGCCACACAGTTTAATGTCATGTCGCTAGGACAAAATATAGTTTAATGTCATCTCGGACAAAATATAAGAACTTCTATACGGTTTATTGTCATGTAGGACAAAATCAGGGACTATGCAGTTTAAAGTCTTGCAGTTAGGACTATTGGTGCTGCACAGTTTAGTGTCATGTTGCAGGGACATAAGTGCGAATAGTTTAAGGTCATATGCACGGACCATACAGTTTATCGTCATGCTGGACGTAGTTGTAGTTTATGGTCATACTGGACCATTGCTGATGCAGTTTAAGGTCATGCTGTATGAACCAATTGTAAGTCTTGGTTCCGGGGACCAATATTTTGTGTTTATACAAAATACTTCTTCAGAAATCTGGCATTAGTTGGAGTCGTGATGTGTTCTCCATCCATTGAGATTAGAGAATACGCTCCATTGGAGTAGACCTTATGTATTGAATAAGGTCCTTCCCATTTTGGTTCAAGCTTGGGAGGTTTCTTTCCTGGTATCATTGGTGTTCTGAGAACCAATACCAATTCTCCCTGAATGAATGAACGAAGACGAACTTTTTTGTTAAAAGCTCGTGCTATCCGATTCTGATAGATTTCCAAGTGGTGCAAAGTGCACAATCTCTTCTCATCTAACTGTTCCAATTCATTCAAACGCTTTTGGGATTGCTCATCTGTTGATAACTGATCACAAATGGCTATTCTGAGTGAGGGCAATTGGACTTCAATTGGCAAGACTGCTTCTGTTCCATATACCAATGAATATGGAGTAGACCGCGTTGCATTGCGAGTGGTAGTCCGATAAGCCCATAAAGCATGATAGAGTTTATCAGGCCATGACCTCTTATCTTTATCCACCATCTTTTGCAGTATATTTGAAAGAGTCTTGTTGAAGGCCTCTATCTGGCCATTAGCCGCTGCATGATATCGAGATGAATGGTTGGACTTAATGTTGTATTCTTGATACAATCTCTTTACCTCAGAAGAGCAGAAGTTGGTGCCGTTGTCTGTCAATATGGTATGAGGGACACCAAATCTAGTAATGATGTTAGACTTGATGAAGCTAACAATGCATTTAGAACTGACTTCTTTGAGAGGTACTGCCTCTGCCCATTTGGAAAAGAAATCAGTAGCAGTAAGAATGTACTTAAACTGCTTGGCCGTAGCTGAAGGGTAAGGTCCCACCACATCCATTCCCCATGTGGAAAATGGCCATGAGTATTTAGCTGTATGAAGCAACTCTGGAGGTTGATGAATGAAATTGGCATATACTTGGCATGAATGACACTTCTTTGTGAAATTAACACAATCTTGTATCATTGAAGGCCAGAAGTATCCAAGTCTTCGAATTTGATCAGACAATCTATGTCCAGACTGGTGGGCACCACAGACTCCTGCATGCACTTCTTTTATGACAGCCATTGTCTCTTCACCATCAATACATCTGAAGAGAACTCCATCAAAACCACGTTTGTAGAGAATTTTCTCGAGGTGGTTTGGACCATCATAAAGAGTAAAATTGACCACACGTCGCCGAATTTGTTCTCTCTTGGCTCTATCAGGTGGAAGTGTTCCATTTTGAAGGTATTCCCTGATAGGTGACATCCATCCTGTAGTATGACCATATGGTTCAGGAATGGGACTAATTTCATTAATTTCCTCTGTTCTGACTTGAACATAAGGTGAAATTGCACGACGGTGGGCAATACCGATGGTTGTCTCGTCCCGATTTGGATCTGCTAAAGCTGTGGCTATATTAGCCAGTGCATCAGCTTGAGCATTTTGTGATCTTGGGACATAAGAAAATGTCGGTTCTGAAGGGAATTCCGACATTAACTCTCTGACGTAATCATACAAAGGGATTAATTCTTCTTTTCTGATGGCATAATCCCCATTGACTTGTTTGATTACCAGGTCTGAATCACCTTTTACCTTTAAGTGATTCACTTGTGCTTGAAGCGCTAATTCCAAGCCTGCAATGAGAGCTTGGTATTCAGCTTCATTATTGGTACCACCTTCCCACAACAAAAAGGAATAAGGTAACACTGCCTTATCTGGAGAAATGAGCACAATTCCTAAACCAACTTTGTTGAATTTAGGATTTTCCATTTTCTTCCCTGTTGGACTTCTAGAAGCACCATCAAAATACATTTCCCATGTTTGAGGATTCTCTTGAATAGAAAAAACTTCTTCATCAGGGAGTTCGATATCTGAATATGTGTCTTCCACTGAAGGGTGTTCAGCCAGGAAATCAGCCAGAGCTTGGCCCTTAATTGCCTTTTGAGACACATATTGAATGTCGAACTGCTGTAGAATAACCGCCCACCTTGCCAGACGTCCTGTAAGCATTGGACGACTAAGGATGAATTTGAGTGGATTATTACGAGATACCAATTGGACCTCGTGATGTTGCAGGTAGTGTCTCAGTTTCTGAACTGCAAAGATTAATGCTAGGCAGCATTTTTCAATACTCGAATACCGGGTTTCTGCTTCAAGCATAGTTCTACTGAGATAGTAGAGACTATTTTCATTCCCAGCATCATTCTTTTGAGCGAGAAAGGCACCCAATGATCGCTCTAAAGCTATCACATAGAGGATAAGAGGTCTACCCTCAACAGGTGGCATGAGTACTGGTGGACTTAAGAGGTATTTCTTGAGAATATCAAATGCTTCTTGACATTCTTTAGTCCACTGGTAAGTGACTCCTTTCTTCAATAATTTGGTAAAAGGTAAACTTTTGCCTGCCAAATTGGCGATGAAACGCCGAATATAGGCTAAGTGTCCTTGAATTCCTCTTAATTCTTTCAAATTCTGAGGAGGTGACATACCAAGGATTGATTTGGTCTTCTCAGGATCGACTTCAATACCACGATGGCGTACAACAAAGCCGAGGAATTTTCCTGAGGTTACCCCAAAAGCACATTTTAAGGGGTTCATCTTCAAATTATGTTGTCGAAGCTTGTGGAATATGATTTCCAAATCAGCCAAGTGATCAAAACGTTGTTTGGATTTAACCACCAAATCATCTACATAGCATTCAACAAATTTCCCTAGAAAAGGTTTGAAGATACGATGCATGGCGCGTTGATATGTTGCACCTGCATTCTTTAAACCAAAGGGCATCACCCGGTAACAAAACACACCTTGAGGAGCTCTGAAGGCTGTATATTCCTCATCTTCTGGGGCCATTCGGATCTGATTATATCCAGAATATCCATCCATGAAAGATAGTACTTCATAGCCAGCCGTCGCATCAATTAAGAGTTCTGTAATCGGAACTGGAAAATCATCTTTGGGACAATACCGATTAAGATCTCTGAAATCGATGCAAACCCTAATTTGTCCGTTCTTTTTCTTTACTGGGACAATATTAGCCAACCACTTGGGATATTGAACTTCTCTGACGAAGTTAGCTTTGATAAGCTTATCCACTTCAGCCTCGATTTTGGAAGCATAGGTTGGGTGTGTTCTTCTCGCGGCTTGCTTGAATCCTCGATGTTCTTTTGGCAAACCCAAATGATGGGTGGCAACATCAGGATCAAGGCCAGGCATCTCTGTATAATTCCAAGCAAAGATATCTTTATTTTGCTTTAGAAAAGAAATATACATCTCTTGTTCTTCAAGGGTCATGGCCGCACTAATTAAAGTGGGGCGTGGATCTTTCTCTGTACCCAGATTTACTTCTCTGAGTTCATCCACAGTGGTAGAGATACCCTCTTCAAATGCTGGAGGAGCATCTCTAAGATCTTCCTCTTCCTCTTCATCATGTGTTATATCTTCCGTTTCTACTTGCAAAGTAGATGAAAAAACGAAATTCTCATGATCATAAGAGATGTCAAAATTTTCACATTTTGAAGAAGAAGCTTCCATTTCCGTCCCTATTGATGAACAATGGTCTTCTTTGGGAAATAAAGAGGAGATGATGGATTGAGAATCGACATCAACATTCACCTCTGGTGTTGCTATAACTTCTTCTGGCCTGATTAACGAAGTATAGACTTGTTGGATTTCAGCAGACGAAATGAAAACGTCACCACTTATGCTTTCATCATTGCTTGGTAAGTTACCAATTTCTCCCATGTTGTCTGGCTCGATTGCCGTAATTGACATTATGGATCTTTCCATAAGAGTATTTTGATTTGGGCCTATTTTGTCAATTTGACTAATAGGTAACACATAATCTGTACTCACATGTGAAAATGGATTTATTGGAATTTTTTCCAAACCATATGGAGCATTAACTTTGGTAATTTCCTTTATTGTAGATTTTTCTCTTCCCTTCATGTGATAAAATTCCGCCTCAATGTATTGAGACTCACATGTTTTGAACGGGGCCTTATCACCATATAATGTTCCAACTTGACCATCGAAACAGTATTTGAGACATTGATGGTATGATGACGGAATAGCTGCATGCTGATGTAACCAGGGTCTTCCAAGCAAGATATTGAAAGCTGAGTCTTGATCAACAATCATGAAATCTGAATTGGAAACAAGATCTCCAAACTGAGTTCTGAGCGTAACTTCTCCCAGTGGTTCTTGTTCATTTTTATCATATCCTTGCAACATCATGGTAGAAGGAGATAAATCAGATTCTGTGAGGCCCAATCGACGAAGTGTGCGAATGGGCATGAGGTTGACTCCTGAACCATTGTCAATGAAAGCTCTTCGAACATCTATACCATTGACTTTGCCAGATAAGTACAAAGGTTTTATGTGCCCATGCACAACATCATCCTCATCTTTATCAGTAAAAGATATCACTGCATGGCATTCTGCAGGATTATTCTCTATGTGATAAATTTCAGCTGCAGCAATCTCAGCTTCAAACTCTTGGGGACTTGACAAAGCTTCGATGAGTGCTTCCCGAAGATCTCTTGATAGATTCAAAGCATCCAAAATTGATAATTTGTCTGGTACTTGGGCCAAGTGTTTCAATATATCATACTTTTGATCTAGAGGCCTGCGTTTCCCAATAGGAATATGTGGTTTAGCAGGTATCTTGGAAGCAGATGCTTTGGAAGCTGATGCATCTTGTATTGAAGTTGGCAACATCTTTGGTTTTGGAAAATTAGACTGATTAGATCCATTTGCTTGCTGAGATAAAGAAGATGGAACCTTTAATCGGTCTTCCAAAATAATTGTGCCGAAGCTGAGTTGGCCATTAGCAGAAGAACTTGCTTGTTCATTTTGAGCTCGCTGAAGGGCTCTACCACGGGTTTCTGCTGCATATACAGTGCTAGCAGGGGTAGAATTAGAGTAGTGGCTTCGGAAAGATCCACGTCTTCCCCTATATCCTGAACCTCTAGAACTTCCTCGGGTTCCTTTATTTGATACAGGGAATTCAGGCTCATCAAGACTGGAATATGAATCTGTTAATTGAATCATATTAACAGAACCAAAGATCAATTCTTCGTCTGATAAAGACTCTGCCTGGTTGGCCTGTTTAGGCTGTGCCGTTTGGTGGGACGGTGCCCGTGACTTTGAAGTAGATGGCATGAAATCTGCCAGAGTCAAAGACAATTTAGGCTTTGATGCATACTCATCTTCTTCTGATTCCTCTTTCTTCTTTGAATTACGCTGCCCTTTTGAGGATTAGTCCTTTGATGGAGGCTTTACTGCAGCTTTTGTAGGAGACACAATTGGCTTCTTCAATGGTGTTCGCAAAATGGAATGGGTCCGATTGATTGTCTTTCTGACCATCCAATCATCATATTTTTTCGCAGTTTTGCTTTTGACTTCCTGCCACTCGCCTCCTTCCTCTGGATCTGTAGCGGTAATACATGCTACATGAGCTGAAGAACCCTTCAATTTGACTTGTCCCAAGTCAACCATCTTTTGTAGGAGGTCTTTAAAGACAAAACACTCCTGGATGGGATGTCCCAACATTTGATGAAAGGGACAATAATTGGGACGGTCTTCATCTCCTTCCTTGTTTGGTCTCTTCGGCACTGGTAATTGAACCAAATTATTTTCCAGAGCTGAAATGAAGTAACCAGGAACTTGCTCACTTCGGAAAGAGTATGTTTTACTCTTCATATCCTCAAATTGTTTTCGTCGTTGATCTTTTTGATCATTTGGACGAAACAGCCTTTGTTGTTGGCGTTCAGGAGGTGGAGACCTTCGAGAAGATGAAGGTTTTGAAGTAGAAATAGGTACAGGTGCCTGTTTAAGCATAACTGTAGCAGTTTCTGCTTTACCCATTCTTCTTCCTGGAGCTGATGGAATTACACGAGATTTAACCTTAGCCTGCATAAGGGAATCTTCAATCTGTTGAGCGATTGAAGTAAGGTCTCGAAACCCTCCTATGTATTTCACAGGGATCAATGGCGTGCGTAATTCGTCACGCAAATTTGCCACACAGATTGGCAATAATTCCTCCTGAGGGAGTGATAAACTCAAGGAATACGTTAATCCCTTCCAACGAGCAATGAAATCAGAGACTCTTTCATTCTCCCTTTGCTTGCAGTTTGTAAGATCGAAAACTGTTGTTTTTGGCAAAGTTGAGCTGAACTGAAGAAGGAATTTTTGACGAAGATCCTCCCATCCGATGACTGACCGGGATTTCAAGCTTGTATACCAGACAAAAGCTGGTCCTTGCAAGGTTCGCACGAAGCATCTGAGTTTCACTGCTTCTTGTTGTTCTGGAGTTCCCATCATAGGATCACAACAAGACACGTAATGCGTCAAATGTTGTTCAGGGTCGCCTGATCCATTGAAAGTAGGGAAAATAGGGTTTCCAAAACTGGATGGAGGAGAAATTGAATCTACCCATTCAGGGTAAACTTTCTTTTCAGGTTGAACTTGCGCCTGTTTCCCTTCCATAGTTTCTAACCGAGCTGTTAATGACTCAATAGTAGTTATTAACTTTTGAGAAACGTCAGGTTGAACTTGGTTTTGGGTAGGTGCAATGAATGGAGCTTGGACAGCCGTGGAGGTTGGTGCTGCAACTAATGGTAGTGCTGCCAACCGTTGTTGCGTTTGACCCGTAGGATTAGACCTCTGTGGGTGTACTGATAAAGGAGGATATTCCTGATCCATCTCAGTAGTTACAACAAATTCCTTCGGCTGTCGGACTTCAGCATTCTTAAGAAGAAGACTACTCTGAAGTAGTTCTGCATTCAACCTTCTTAATTCTTTCATTTCTTCCTCCTGTTGTGCAAGCCTTTGCTCTAATGAGAGCGATTGACCTCCTTCAGAGGAAGGGTGAGAAGTAACCTGATTCTTTCCTTTCCCCTTATTGGATCCTTTTCGGATAGGGGGAAGTGGGTTACTTGAAGGAATACCCAAATTTTGGGTAAGCCTTTGATTACGTGTGCACACACCTTCTTCATTTAGGTCTGTGTGCGCAACTTCTTGAGCAGGAACCTCTTCATCTGATCCCTCTGATTGAGCCTCATCTGGTGAATCAGCAGCAACGGCAGTGATGACATTAATGGATGCATATTTCATGAAATCCTTTCTATCAGCATTTCTATGATATTGTCTCCTTTTATGCCCATGATAAGACATGGCATTCCGTTGACTTGACCCCTCAGGAATTTCTTTGTGAACCGTCACTTGGAGAGAATCTCCTGACATCTTGGCTCTTCGTTCCTCTTGAGGCTTATTCCCTAATCGAGAGAATACTGACTTTCTCTGAGGGAGGGATTGAAGATTTGAAAAAGTCCCCAGTCCGGTGGACTGGGGGTGTTCCTGTTGCTTCTGCTCAACTCCTCGAATTCCATTCGTTGATTCGGAGGGTTGGGTTAGAGAAGTCCCCAGTCTGGAAAGCTGGGGTGTCTCTTGACATGCTATGTCTGAGATCTTCTTGAAATCTCTCTTGATCTTGCGGATCTTAGTTCGGAAATTAGCTGGATGCATTAACCTGTATCCACTTTTATCACCTGGTTCAACAGACCGTTGGATGATTTCCGAAACTTCTGTCATTTGATGACGTGTTTGCTCCAGACGAGAGGCTTGTGCAATATTCTCGCCTGCTTGATGTAGGAGCAATTCAACAACCTGTTCTCTATATACTTGATTTTGAGAGGAACTAGTTGAAGCTTGATCTCGAGCAAGATTTTGATTATGAACAAAGCCCATTGACTGTGGCCGGCCATGGGCAATAACATTGCATGAGACCATTTTCGGCGGGCTTTGCTGACCGGAAAGCACTGTGAAATGTAGTGCTCCGTGAATACCCCATCCTCTGATATGAACATTAGATGGAGCATTGGAAATTAACTGACGCAATTTTCTCAGCGCGCCAAGGCATGAACGTTGAAGGGTTCTCTGTTGCTTTTCAGCCTTCGGATACCGAGAGACTGATAGAGATGCCAAATCAATCTGGCGTTGTAACCCTTCTATTATCTTAAGATGGTTTTCATATTCATCGTAAGATAATACCTTCTTCTTTAATTGACAAAGAGTTTTCCATATGTTAAGACGAATATCATGGATTCTATCATCCGTCAACATCTTTGGAATGTCATACTGTGAATCAGCCAAAGGCCAAAACATGACTGGTACTTCACCTTTTGCCAGTTTTTTCCTCATGTTCAGCATTTCCTCTTTATCATTAAATGAAGATTCTTCTACCTGTTTGGACCAGAGTTGGTGTTTCCTTGTTGCTTCATCGGATTCAACAAGATTGGTAGAGGAATCACTATTCATGCTGGAAGATGAATGACCTAGGGAAGGTTCGGAGAATAACCTGAACCCCAAGCTATCTTCTGATGGAGAAAGAGTTTCACCTGCCGATAGTAAAACTTCAGACATGACTGGTTTTACGTTTGCAAGTGCCTCGAGATAGGAGGGCTTTCTCGTCACTACATTGCCTTCTGAAGAATTTTCGAGACAATGTGAATCACTACTGCGGAGAGGACTTTCGCAGCGAAGTTCATCACCATGAGGAGGACCTTCATGATGGGTTACAGCAAAAGATGATATCTCTTGCTCCTTGGTCTTCTGACCACACAGAGGGTTCCTGTGGTTCTCATCTGAAGAAGAAACTTCAAGATTGACCGAATTTTCATGAAGCAAGTCTTCATGAGGAAGTGTCTGTTGAAGACCTTCGGGATTAATGTTCCTGTTATTGGGAACTGAGGGAGTAGAATCTTGAATTCCGACAGATAAATGTCTGAGGGCTTCAAGAACTCCAGCATCGAGCAAGGCCTTGTTGCAGATTGGCCTTTGATCTCCTGACTGTGCTGGGCGGATCTTTTTCTTAGATGCCTTCTTACTCGCTTTAGAAATCACTTGATGACGAAAGTGATTGCTCTGAGCAGGTGTATGTGCCTGATCAGGAAAGATGGTCAGGTTAGGCTGACGATCATCGCTCAAATCAGGTGTATGTGCCTGACTTGGTTGTCCATATGATATGGGGGAGTAGGCCCCACAACCCTCTTGGACTGGAACAGATGTGTGTGTCTGTTCCGGAGTGAATTGTTGATGTGTCACTCCACTGCTAGGGATAGATTTATGTGTCTGTCCCTGAGATGATGCTGAAGATGTTATGATATCCTGGCAAGCATCCAGAATATGAGCAGGAATTTGCTTCTGCTCTTTCACCATTGACAAAATATGTTTGGTGACTTCAGCCGCCGGAACAGGGATATACGTCCATTCCGGGCTTGGAGTAGGTGTATGTGCCTGCTCCTGTCCTCCTTTTCCTGTCAGTGAATCCTGACAGTACTCAAGTGTGGAGGCAGAGAGTTTAGTCTGCCTCCTGTTTGTCGTCGGGGCTTTCCGACTGACTTCTCCGTGCGCTACCAAACGAGACTGTTGGTAGGCTTGATTAGTATTAGCAGGTGTATGTGCCTGCTGATTACACTTCGCCAAACGTTGTTGACGAGATCCATCATATGTTGTCAGACGAGCCTGCTGACTAACTGCTGATGTATAAGCAGGTGTATGTTCCTGCCTATGGTACTCCGCCGGAATTGCCTGGCGGGATCGGCTTGATGCTGCCAGACGAGTCTGCTGGACAGCGGGATTAAAACGAACAGGTGTGTATGCCTGCTCGTTATTTTCCACCAAGTTAGGTTGGTGGATTTCTCCGGAGATGGCAGGGATGACAACCTGCCTATTATTAACCGGATTCCGTCTCTGGTGATTCATCTTGCCTGCTCGGGTTCGAGGAACCTGAGCTGAATGCCTGGAGCCGGTACCCTCATCATGTTGAGGGTGCACTACCGCACGAGTCTGGCGGCGATTGTTGATGGGAGCCCTTGAGAAGGACTCCTGTCTCTTTGAATTAAGGTCCTGCGGGACCTGCTCATTCACTTCCTCAGAATAAGGGAGTGAATGGAAATTGCGTTCCGGGGATAACGACCCGAAACGGTTGGAGACGGTAGTCAGCACCGCCTGCTTCTTGATTGCTGGTCGCCGTTGTCCGGACGACCAGGTAGAATTGTTAACTTGGAGGGCTTGACGAGCGGCCTCCAGAGTTGGGATAGTACCGTTACGACGGTACTCCTTAACCAGTGCATTTGAAACACAGCGTTGAAGACGCTGAGTTGGTGATGTCATCCTCAGAGCGGATGACGTTCCAGCAGGAGTAGCAGCATTGGTTTTCATGGCAGCAGACCTCACAGTAGAGGTGTTCTCAGCAGCAGTATTCACAGGGGTGAATTTAAGGAAAGCCATTTTTTGTAGGAGATCTTGAAAAAAGAGTGCCTGTTCCATATAACAGACATAATCAAGATGAATCCGGCTACTGCATCTTTTGGATGATCATATGTCAATGATTGCCTTGTTGGCCCAAGGGGCCTAACATCTAAGAAGAACATCACTTTAACTTGGTTAAGGATTCACGTCGGGTTCACCATTTTTCGTTTCGCGCGGAATCCGGGGATGACCTCCTGGACGGGAGATTCAAACGTTCCGATCGGTTTCTAACGGGTTTGTTCGTAGAACCGGAAACATCCAATGATTCCACATCCGTTTGGACCTACTTTCCAAAGGCAGGCGCTCATTAGCTTGTGGGCTAATGAGGCTTAGGAATTTGCATTGGTCGAGAGGATGGGAGGTCGGACTCATCACACCTTTTTGAGGGGAATTATTGTCTACTCCGGGACTCTCTTTATAGATTTAAGTTAAGTTCGTGAATCCTTATTACATTACCAAGTATAAAATGAGCTTTCCTTTAGTTTTAACAATCAATGATTAAATATGCAATAAATTTAGAGAATCTTTTATATGTATTCGAGGTTCTTCATCAATATAGAATCATCTATATTTGTTTAGAGATTCTTGGTCAATGGTATCCTTCAAAACATTTATATAAAAGTCTCTTGGTCATTTTGATGACCAGGCTGGTTTTAAAGCCACTCAGTGGGGCACTTGAAGTTTATCGTCATTCAGAAGGACATAGATTATTTCAATGTTGGGATCGAACCCATGAATGGGCTACCTACGTATCCTTTGTTTTGAAAAAGGAATCAGAACCCACGTAGTTCGAGGAATGGGATATGATGTTTTATGATTGATGGCTCAAAGATGAATGTCATAATTACTTTTACACTCTAAGCTCACGTGAGTCATGCTCGGTGTGAGAAACAAGAGGTATTGGTAAAATTTAGACAATTGTGCCATAAAAGATGCAATCATAAGAATTTGTTTTGGGGCTTATGTATAGATGACTGCCCAGATAGGCGAAGGTTTAGGATTTACTTTTAGGAAGAAAATCCATGAACAGGGTCCACAAAGTTATATGTGCTTCATGGAGATTTGAATACTCTAATCTTGGGGCTTACTCCTAAGGAGGATGCCCAAATTAGGAGGGGACTTATGATTGGGTTTTATTCCTGAAAAGGAAACCCAAATCAAAGGAAATTTATGACTGGTTAAGAGAAATTTTAAGAGACTTGGGGCTTACTCTTAAGAAGTATGCCCAAGGTTCATGACTGGGACTTATTCCTGAGAAGGAAGCCTAGGTTAGGGGACTTGGGGCTTACTCCTGAAAAGGAAGCCCAAGGTTATGACTGAGTCTTTATTCCTGAAAAGGAAACCCAGGTTAGGGATTTAAGGTTTGGGGCTTACTCCTGAGGAGGATGCCCAAGTTTAAAGGACTTTGATTGGGGCTTATTCTTAAGGAAGATGCCCAAGATTCATGACTGGGACTTATTCCTGAGAAGGAAGCCTAGGTTAGGGGACTTGGGGCTTACTCCTGAAAAGGAAGCCCAAGGTTATGACTGAGTCTTATTCCTGAAAAGGAGACCCAGGTTAGGGATTAAGGTTTGGGGCTTACTCCTGAGGAGGATGCCCAAGTTTAAAGGACTTTGATTGGGGCTTATTCTTAAGGAAGATGCCCAAGATTTATGACTAGGACTTATTCCTGAGAAGGAAGCCTAGGTTAGGGGACTTGGGGCTTACTCCTGAAAAGGAAGCCCAAGGTTATGACTGAGTTTTATTCCTAAAAAGGAGACCCAGGTTAGGATTCTCTCATCTTAAAGGATGAGGTTGAATGAATAAACTCTCAATCTTTGGTGACATAAAGATGTTTAAATCATTATGTTTTGAGAGATATTTCACATAATTCCTTTCAGATAAGGATGTCAAATCAAGAAATCATGCCATAAATGGCTTTGAAGAGTATCTTGAAGACTGAATCTTGAATAGGAAGGGTGAAATGGCTTAAGAGGGGTGAAAAAGGGCAAGATGGGCACCCAAAAAGATAGGGGCGCGCAAGTATTGAAGGTCGCGCAAGTCCTGCGGCGGCGCGCAAGTATTGGTCGCGCAAGTATACTTGCGCGACATAAGGAATACTTGCGCGATTTTAAACCAGAGTTGAATTACTTGAGCGACTCTTTATTAAACCCTTTCCCATCCTCTTGAGGTTCTTCCAGAAGGGGGACGCGCAAGTTATATTGAAGGAATTAAGTCGGCGCGCAAGTGTTTGATAAGTTTCAACACTTAGGCCTTCCTTCTTCCCTTTAGATCTTCCATTCTAGGTAAGAAATTACCTTAGAAGTGTTCTGGAAGCTTTGAGAAGAGACTTGGGCGTCGGGAGCTTTGATCCGAGTTTCTGGGAACTGATCTCCCTGAATGGGGGGCCCACAGGGTCTATTTATAGGCAAAAGAAGACCCCGGGCGGTTACTGGGCGGTTATCAGATCTGTCGCGCAAGTCCCTTGCACGACCATGATGGGTCGCGCAAGTGTTGAGGCGGCGCGCAAGTGTACTTGCGCGACCAAGAGGGAACTTGCGCGACCTATGGGCAATCTTCTCCTTTTCTATCCCTTTGTCGATTTATGATATTTCTTCAAAGGATTAATCACTTTGAGCTCAGATATTCCCTTTTCCGATCTTTAGATTCTGTGACGAAAGGAGCGTCAACAGGTGGGTTCCTGGTTTTGGGGACATGGGGCTATGTCTTGGGGTTTTCTTTGTCTCCAGTACTTTGAGGGATCTCACTTATCCCTTTTTTGAGGTTTTCTTTGGTTCTAGTACATTGAGGGAACTTACTTATCCCTTTTTTTGTGACATTACAAGAGAACCGGGTGTGAATGCTTGAATTGTTGTTTTGTTGTTTCTTTTTTTCCTAGCCTGTGTTTATGCTTATTAGTTTCCCGGTAGTGCATAATTCACTCTAATGGGATCACATGAACATGAAAACAAGAATGGTTGAGTGGGGAATTAGTTTGGGAATGAGTTGTGACTTGGTCGTGAGTGTCATGGATTCTTTTGTGAATGAATAGAAACAAGGGTGTTTGTGCTTAGGTTTTGGAACCCCTAGGTTGGGATGAGTGTTTTTTACCTATACATATATCTGTAGCTTTTATTTTTATTATTCGCACCCCACCCAAGTTGATCACTTAGTGTCGAACACCCCATTTCATGGGGAGGGTGTTTCCCCCAACACTCCTATGAGTGGCTGGTTATTAGCTCCTTTTCTTCTCCCTTTACTGAATAGCCCAAGAATCTTCGGGCATGTTGTGATGGCCTAATGTCCATTATAGGGCCAATAATCTTCGTGTAGGGTAGTTTTGGCGGTTCGCCCAGCTGTTTGTGGGCAAGTTGTTTCCCAAGTGTCTTCGGGATGAGGCCTAGGTGTCTTCGGGCATGGTAGTAGTTGTTCTGGACCAGGTGTTTGCGGGTGTGGTTACGCATGGTGGTTGTGGCCCAAGTTTCTGTGGGTGGGATAGCGGTTATGGACCAGGTGTGTGCGGGTTGGGTTTAGCAGTGGGACTCCGGTGAGAATGGTGGAATTGGTTCAATGTGTCGGGTGTCTTCAATAACCAGTGGGAAAGTGGCACGGGGTACCCAAATATCGATGTTCTATTACTATACTTTACTTGCCTTGCGTTATTTGGGGAGTGTGCTTTAGTGAGACTTGGGTGGATAGTTTTTCCTTTCTAGGTTGTTTTTTTTATTTTCTCACAGGGCAATAGAATGCCTCTCCACTTGTGCATGAGAGTCTTTGGTTTTCCCTACTGAGTGTACTTGTATGCTCACCCTACATATATAAAACTGTTTTCAGGTTTCCAGGAGGACTTCATGGATCGTGCGGGACCATACTAGCTCGGACCATGGGGAAGTTGTTGTTTCCGTTTTCCTTTTTCTTGGTACATTACCTATGGATTTGTTTTTTGTGGATTGTATCTTTTACTTTTGAACATGCATATGGGAATGGTTTACTTTTGGATTTACCTTTACTTTCATCTTCGGTATTCTTGGGGTTGCTATATTATCTCTCAATAATATAAAAATAAATAGGGTAATGCCTTCTATTTTTTGTGAGATTATATACCCTTGGTGATGGTCGCCACTTCGGGACCTATTGAAGGAGGGTTTCGGGGGTCATTATCTCTCCTTCAACTTAAAGAAGGAAGGGCCTGGCAATCTGCTGACCATTCCCGCCTTTTGGGGAAGGCGGGTCGTGACAAACCGAGAAGCTGAATATTATTAGTAAAGGAATAATACATACTTATATCCATAAAAATATTATAAATACATAAAATTGAGTCCTCTTGAGTTTTAAAAGGGAGACATAGTGTCTATAAATGTTTAAACATGTTGAGGTTTATATACTTTTTGATGTGGGGTAAATATATATATTTATATATATATATAAATGTTTTTTATTATCCCATTCTTGATATTATGTTGGGGGTGGGAGGATACATTTTTCAAACCCTTTCCACCAAAATTTGATAGTGTGAAAGATGTAATACAGGTGTTGATGATGGGGAGAAATGTACATTACCCATCAAAGATCATCAAACAATATAATATTGAAATTTATGAATGATTTATCATTATTGGAATGTGTTCCAATTTATTATTTTTAATTAAAATAATGTAGGTCTCTATGTGGGATCCAAGGATCTAAAAACCCAAATGAATGCATAGTATCCTAACTTATTTTAATATAATCTCACATTGTTTGAAGAGAAAGTTTTTGGGAAATTGAGAATGTAGAGACGTTGAATTTTTTTCACCCATTCTAATATTTGAAAAATATATATTTAGGTGAGTAGTAATCCTTTTGTTCTGGGGGTCATGGATCCTCTGTGTTGAAATATTAAAAATATAAAATATAAAATATCACACAAAAGTACTAGTTTGTTAGGAATATAATATGTCCTAAATGGTGTCCCAAATGGGTAAATAGATTTTTTCTTTTAATATAAATCATTGTTCACACCCTATGAGTGAAATAATGATTTTCATTATCAAACGTTCTGTTGAGGGTTTTTATGGGTCGATAAAATAAAATAAATAAATTAGATATTTTAAAATTTATTTATGTATAATCCCTAATGACTAATATTTATAAAAATCTATAAAGAGAATGTGGTAGGGTTTGGTTTATCATCTTAGTTGTTTAATAGGATGTTTTTAAAGCTATTATGGTGTTCATGTTAGTGGGTGATCTGATTATTTAGGATCAATACTGAATGATTGTGGATATATGAAGATCCAATGATGAATTTAGAGGGCCATTTCAATTAAATTGATGAGGACACCTTTAACAATGATCAATAAAAATGAAGGTATAAAATTTGTTTTTGTTTTATTATTTACCTATTCATTTATATCCATATTAAAAAATATTGACATCATATAAATTAATTTGAGGGTTCTTGTTACTATTATTATTTGGATTATTTCACTTCTTATAATGATGATTTTGAGTTTAAATTTTTATAATTTGATATTTTCATCATACATCCTCATTATTATGATTTTCATCAATTAGTTTTGGATATCCATGAATGATTTTCAATGTTTATTTTTTTATTACACATCTATCCCACTATTTTTAGAGCATTCATCATTCGTATTTCCATTAGTTAATTTCTTGAAAGTTCCTAGGAACTCAATTTTTTCAATAGATATTTATAGAATAGGATTGATGTGAATTGGATAGTTTTAGGTGTGTACATGAATTTAAATATTGAATATGATTATGGATATCCTAATATACTACTAATAATGGTGGATTGCTAATGTAGACCATGTGAGTGCTTTGGGTTGGCGATGAAGTGAGTTTTTTATTTAATGGACGGCATTAATCGAGCCACCAGTTATGTTGTTAGTTAGGTTATTGAATACCCATGATTTTTGGATGGAGACCCTAGTATAATGTAATTAAATTGTTTTGGGGTTTATGATGCAAGAAAATATTGAATATTCTATGAAATTGTCTATATAAGGCTTGTAGTTTGATAGAGAACACATCTTATAGAACCATCTTTATGGCATATAGGATTTATGATGAGAATTAATTGTCACATGTTTTGTGAAGGAACCACTTGTCTTTATACATTTATCTAGAAAACATGATTTCATGGGGAGAACACACCTATTAAGATAGGTGTCCTAAAATTCCACATGTTTCCTAGAACAACCAATTTACATCATAAATTTAATGATGATGGGATGATTAAAAATTCATATGTATCCTATAGACCAATATACAAAATTAATTATAGAAGGAATATATGAATATAATTGAAAAAGATGTCTGAAATAGAATATAACATGAACTATAAATACTTTTTTTACGCACAATGTAACCTACTGAAACATGTGGTGTACATTTCCTAGATCCATAATAAATGTTTTATCTCATTTTTTGATGCTAAAAAATAAAAACATTAGTATCCCATTATGAGTAAAATTTCAGAAAAGTTGTGTTTTTATTAATTTTTTTAGCTTTAGAGAAATGACACATGGTTACATGTGTATGATACTTCTTTCAGTGAGGCTCACCTGTAACGCCCCGACCCCAGTTACCCAGAGTCGGTGCATTATTACATAACATTGGCATGATCACAAGAAAGATCAAATCTCGAAAGACCGATTGGTTTAGTAGCCTTGGAAACACTAGATATATTCATAAGTTTTACATTACATCATAAAATGAAAAACTACTACAACAACATAATGTTTCCACAATCCACACTATTAACCCCTCATAAAATCCCTGCAGGTCATTCATAACTTACTTCTTCACATCCTGGGAAAAAATAAAACATAGAAAAGGGGTGAGCTCAAATGCCCAGTAAGGATACCAAAATAGCGGAAACTTTCATAAATAAGAATAAACTTTTAAGGCAATGTATAACTAAAACAAAAGCCTTTCAAACATGAACTTTCAACATGGTATGGCATAAATAAAATGAAATAATGCCATTTACTTATTCACATGGATATTCTACTAATCGAATAATCACATGCAAAAATCAATAACCACTTTCAAAATGTTGGAATGCATAATGTTGAACTTTAATTTCTTTTTCAAGGCCTCATCCCAAGACCTTGGGGATAACTGTAACCGGAACCCAACACGGAGTGCCTCTAATAACCGGACACCAACCCGGAGTGCCTCTAATAACCGGACACCAAACCGGAGTTCCTCTAATAACCGGACACCAACCCGGAGTCCTTCTAATAACCGGAGACCAAACCGGAGGGCTTACTTTTACCAGTCCCTAACCTGGAGGGCTTACTTTTACCAGTCCCCAACCTGGAGGGCTTACTTTAACCAGTCCCCAACCTGGAACATACTTGTCCAACACATTCATATGAAGTAATGGTTGAAATATAACATAAATATTATTATTGGAACTAGCATACGAAATGTCAATACTTTACTCATAAAACATGAATGCTATATAAATGGCACATCCACAGTCAAACATATCACAAAACTTTATTACAATATGGAAGTTTTGTATCATAATAAATCAACTTAAAATAAGCGTAAAATCCATCAATGGATGTTGACATAGATGAAATCAAAACACTTTTTAGAGAAATATCTCTTTCTATTTTTGAAACCATTTAAGAGCCATATAAAATAAAACATTTTCTTGAAAATGTTCTTATAAGCTTGTAAGGGAAGCTTTGACAATTTTATAACGGCGGAAAATAACCGCACCCGCCGTATAAGTTAAAAAAACATTCTTATCTTAATTTTGTCGAAAAGGTTAAAAGAACCTTGTTTGGAAAACGACGGAAAGATTCTCTTATAAACCTCTTATAAAAAGTCAAACAAGGGTATAAATTACTTTGACCCATATTATTTTAAATATTAGAAATGTTTTGAAATAAATTTTGAAGGAACATGGACGTGGATGATAACAAGGTCCCAGTAGATAATTATGTATAAACAATCTCGGATAATGAAGAGATTGCGAAATAAATCCTTACCTTGTACTTTTCCTTTGTTGGGGTCGGTTAACCTCCTTTAATTTAGGTAACTCACTTTGGTTGGAACCAAAGGACTTCTTGAAATGCTTTCTGCCTAAGGGAAAGTTTCAAGGAGGAGGAGAGGGATGTGGGGAGCTTAGTTGGGCAGAGTTTGGACGAGCCAAGTGGCTTGAGAGGTGTGAGGAATGAGTAGAAGTGGTCTCCTTTTATAAGGGAGAAGAGGGGCTCTTTAGGAAAGAGTGAAAGTATTACTTTATAATATAATTATATTCGGTTTATAATGGTCCAAAAATCATTGAGGTCGAAGATACGATGACTAATATTCTAAATAACATCAACCAATAAGAATTGGACAGGTTTTAGATAATATTTTAATCATTATAATCTTATTTATTTAAATGATTTATTAATGAGGTAAACATTGCATCATTATTGTGTCATTAATAATTTAAATAATTTGATGTCTAAAAATTATAAATAAAATATCATTATGTAGGAAATCGTTTTAGCTTTCTAATGAATATTTATAATCTAAAATCCAACATGTATAACCCTATGTAAAAATTGTTCTTTTAAAAGATGTAAGCTTATGCCATTTTTGTATTCATTTTAACTTAATTAAAATAAAGTTTCATTATCACTTACAAGTGGATCAATGGGGTCCCAAAATTGACCCAAAGATGCCCATGGTCGACCATGTCTCAACCAATAGGGTTAAGACACGTTTTAGGGTAATTTAGTATTATTATAATATTATTTTTTAACCCTTATTTACCAGATTTACCCTTAACCATGGTAAATAAAATATTTACCGCAGTAATTATTCAAAATGTCTAAAAATAAAAGTCACCTATTTACACAATTTGAACATCATGATTCAAAATATGGAATCCATTTTTCTAAATTCAAAACACAGAAGTGGCAGAAATTAATTTAAAATTAATTCCCGCTGTCAAAACAAAAAGCGTGTTTTTAAGAGATAATAACTATCAAAAGATTGACACTTGTTTATGTTCGGTTTAATTGTAAAATTATGTCCAATGACCAAAATTATATTAAATGGTAAAAATATATTCTAAATATACTTTAAAACCACTCAAATTCACAATTTATCACTATTAATTATTTTGAATAAAAAAGTTGTTTTTAATTAAAATTTAGTAATTTTCACTATTCATCAAAATATGAAAGTTATCCGAAAAGTACCAAAATTTCACCTTAGGCTAAATTTGATATTCTGAATCCAAAAATGAAGTCCATTTTAAAATATAAAATATATATAACTTCAAAAAGTAGGTATTACTATTCATAACAGCTAGTTTGATTGGTTACGGTGTGTTAGAACTCGAAGTTGCGTACAACACACGCTACTGTTTTATTCAAAGGAAAGCGTACCGTGGAAGCTTGGGATGTTTCATTTTAAATTTTTTATGTCCCCATTTAGTCAAAAAGTTTAAAATATTGTATTTAAAAAGGTTTCACTATTAGAAGTTGATAAAAGTGAAATACTGAAAATGAATCTGTTCTTGCAATATGACTAAGAAACTCATAATAGGGATTCTAAAATTATAAGGATTATATAAAGTTCAAAATGTAGTTTATACTATTCATGACCTCTTTTAATGGTGTGATCGAACTCGGTGTTGCGTGTAGTGCAAGTTATTGAATTATTTTTAAGAAATAACACACTCTGAAATCCTGGGGTGTTACATTCTCCCCTCCTTCAATAAATTGCGTCCTTGCAATTTGAAATTGTTCTTCGAAAATAAAAGGTTGAAAGTAGAAAATATATTTGTGGGAAAACCCACATCGGAAATTGGGTTACTAAAATTTAGTCTTAATATGAGGAAAAGATAAATGAAAGGGTCACCACCAAATTATGATCTCGATTAGGAGAACATTGGTGGCAATTAGAGACATATAATTGGAGGAAAAACGTAAATATTTATAGGTAGTGATTGAGGTCATCAATCACAAACAAGTATAAAATTGAGGTCCATAAACTCATCAATCTATGATGATTTGAAGTACCATCGGTTCAATAAAATATAGGGTATTGGGACAACACATTTTTGACATTTCAAAATATCTTAGTTGAAATCCCACATCGAAAAATGAATTAATGAGGCCTCTATTTAAAATAAAGAGTGGAAAGTATGAAGATTACCGAAAGTAACACATACTAGGGTTCCATGTAGGAAAATATGGATATGGAAGAGAAATATAACCATCAATTATCTGATGGAGAGTGGTAGAGAACATGTCTATGAAAAGGCCAACAATCCCAAAGCCATAAATTTGTGATGATTTAAGGTACCATCTAGGACAACATTTTTATTCTATGTTTCTATTATTAATGTTGAGGAATTTATTTATGAGATTGGCTAAGATAATAAGGAGATATACTTACTTTATAATTAGAGTTTTGTCCATTAATAAATTTCTACCATAAACTCATCTTTCACTCGTAAAAAAATTATATTTATACTATTCGTACAGGGTTCCAAAATAAACAAATTTATAATTCATCTACCAGATCTTTGAAAAAAACTACATTATTTAATCCAAGACATCTCTTGGGCCAGTGGTAGGTGATACACCCTTGTCGCCCTTCGGTTGCGGGTTCAAGTCTCGCAGCCTTGCCGGACGCGAAGGGTTGCCGCCCGACCTCCGGGTTGTCCTTTTATGGCAATACAAAATAATCCAAACTTGAACTATCCAAAATACTTCTGTCTAAACTCACAGTCCAACATTTATAAGGAAGGTAAACATAATATAGATCCTTTTTACCCCATAATAGAATATGAATACCTTCCTCATGTATTATTCTAAAATCACTACCTCGGTATCAGAATTATTTTTTCATTCTCTCAACCATGTATTTTCCAAAAATTTATCCTGCTATTGAGTCACTTTTCTTTGTTCCACACAATCTCAAGTCCTTAATGAAATAGTACTGCAGTACAATCCTTATATACTCCATAATTATTATAAAAAGTACATTGTTGATACAACACTCAATTGATATAATCAACATAATAACTCTAATCATTCCTCTTCATCTGTGGTAGTATCATAACTTGATTATTATCCAATAGCATCATTTGCGGCATAGTCTGATGACTGGGACATAGGTTCGCGTAGTGTCCAAACTCCTTGCAAATGAAGCATTGTACATTTGAAACCATTTTCATACCCTTGTAGTCATGTACTTTGTACCCTTTTCCTCCACACTTATAACAAACTCCCATTCCTTTCAGGCAAGTTCCAGGGTGTTTCTTTCCACAGTTACCACATATGGGAAAATTCTTCTTTTCCCTCTTCCCTTTATCCATCTTTTTCTCTTCCATCCTTTTCTTCTCTTGCTTCCCTTCAAAGCCATAGGACTCAGTAAACTCTTTACTTATCTTATCGACACATGATATTATTTCTTCATATGATGATAATACATGGGAGACTATTTCTCTTATAAATTCTAGCTTAAGACCATGAAAGATTTGATCCTTCCTTCTCTTTGGATCATGTGCATTTCTGGAGTTCTCATTCCTTCTACTGGGCGGCATTTCTAAACAATGGCATAAACTAGATCAGTTTATGAATCAAAATACATAATCCCATACTTATAAAACACTTAACATAAATTGAACTATTTATGGATATAATCCATAATCATAAGAATGTATTCTTTGAGAAAATATATACTCATAATCCCTTCAAAATGATTTGTAAAGGAAATGAGAGTTATCCTAAGCATATCCCCCGGGAGTGTCGTAACCAAGAGTGCAGCAAGGCCCATTGTCGTTCACCAGTTCCCGTTCGAGTCTAGCTCAAAGCGGTGTTTTCGGGTTTTACCCCTAGGTACATCTGTGCCAGAGCCGCCTCTACCTGCTCGTATCCAGACAGATATGTATTGCTCGGAAAACTCACAAAATCTCTACAATACCAAAATTCTAGGAAGTTCTTCTATACTAATCCTCAAAGTTCATCTTAGGTCTACATGCTCTAATCAGAGTTTATCTAAATCTAGCTTCCAAGGTTTGTACTAAAGTTCCTCTGATACCAACTGTAACGCCCCGACCCCGGTTACCCAGAGTCGGTGCATTATTACATAACATTGGCATGATCACAAGAAAGATCAAATCTCGAAAGACCGATTGGTTTAGTAGCCTTGGAAACACTAGATATATTCATAAGTTTTACATTACATCATAAAATGAAAAACTACTACAAAAACATAATGTTTCCACAATCCACACTATTAACCCCTCATAAAATCCCTGCAGGTCATTCATAACTTACTTCTTCACATCCTGGGAAAAAATAAAACATAGAAAAGGGGTGAGCTCAAATGCCCAGTAAGGATAACAAAATAGCGGAAACTTTCATAAATAAGAATAAACTTTTAATGCAATGTATAACTAAAACAAAAGCCTTTCAAACATGAACTTTCAACATGGTATGGCATCAATAAAATGAAATAATGCCATTTACTTATTCACATGGATATTCTACTAATCGAATAATCACATGCAAAAATCAATAACCACTTTCATAATGTTGGAATGCATAATGCTGAATTTAATTTCTTTGTGAAGGCCTCATCCCAAGACCTTGGGGCTAACTGTAACCGGAACCCAACCCGGAGTGCCTCTAATAACCGGACACCAACCCGGAGTGCCTCTAATAACCGGACACCAAACCGGAGTGCCTCTAATAACTGGACACCAACCCGGAGTCCTTCTAATAACCGGAGACCAAACCGAAGGGCTTACTTTTACCAGTCCCTAACCTGGAGGGCTTACTTTTACCAGTCCCCAACCTGGAGGGCTTACTTTAACCAGTCCCCAACCTGGAACATACTTGTCTAACACATTCATATGAAGTAAAGGTTGAAATATAACAAAAACATTATTATTGGAACTAGCATACGAAATGTCAATACTTTACTCATAAACCATGAATGCTATATAAATGGCACATCCACAGTCAAACATATCACAAAACTTTATTACAATATGGAAGTTTTGTATCATAATAAATCAACTTCAAATAAGCGTAAAATCCATCAAAGGATGTTGACATAGATGAAATCAAAACACTTATTAGAGAAATATCTCTTTCTATTTTTGAAACCATTTAAGAGCCATATAAAATAAACCATTTTCTTGAAAATGTTCTTATAAGCTTGTAAGGGAAGCTTTGACGATTTTATAACGGCGGAAAATAACCGCACCCGCCGTATAAGTTAAAAAAACATTCTTATCTTAATTCTGTCGAAAAGGTTAAAAGCATCTTGTTTGGAAAACGACGGAAAGATTCCCTTATAAACCTCTTATAAAAAGTCAAACAAGGGTATAAATTACTTTGACCCATATTATTTTAAATATTAGAAATGTTTTGAAATACATTGTGAAGGAACATGGACGTGGATGATAACAAGGTCCCAGTAGATAATTATGTATAAACAATCTTGGATAATGAAGAGATTGCGAAATAAATCCTTACCTTGTACTTTTCCTTTGTTGGGGTCGGTTAACCTCCTTTAATTTAGGTAACTCACTTTGGTTGGAACCAAAGGACTTCTTGAAATGCTTTCTGCCTAAGGGGAAGCTTCAAGGAGGAGGAGAGGGATGTGGGGAGCTTAGTTGGGCAGAGTTTGGACGAGCCAAGTGGCTTGAGAGGTGTGAGGAATGAGTAGAAGTGGTCTCCTTTTATAAGGGAGAAGAGGGGCTCTTTAGGAAAGAGTGAAAGTATTACTTTATAATATAATTATATTCGGTTTATAATGGTCCAAAAATCATTGAGGTCGAAGATAATATGACTAATAGTCTAAATAACATCAACCAATAAGAATTGGACAGGTTTTAGATAATATTTTAATCATTATAATCTTATTTATTTAAATGATTTATTAATGAGGTAAACATTGCATCATTATTGTGTCATTAATAATTTAAATTACTTGATGTCTAAAAATTATAAATAAAATATCATTATGTAGGAAATCTTTTTAGATTTCTAATTAATATTTATAATCGAAAATCCAACATGTATAACCCTATGTAAAAATTGTTCTTTTAAAAGATGTAAGCTTATGCCATTTTTGTATTCATTTTAACTTAATTAAAATAAAGTTCCATTGTCACTTAAAAGTGGATCAATGGGGTCCCAAAATTGACCCAAAGATGCCCATGGTCGACCATGTATCAACCAATAGGGTTAAGACACGTTTTAGGGTAATTTAGTATTATTATAATATTATTTTTTAACCCTTATTTACCGGATTTACCCTTAACCATGGTAAATAAAATATTTACCGCAGTAATTATTCAAAATGTCTAAAAATAAAAGTCACCTATTTACACAATTTGAACATCCTGATTCCAAATATGGAATCCATTTTTCTAAATTCAAAACACAGAAGTGGCAGAAATTAATTTAAAATTAATTCCCGCTGTCAAAACAAAAAGCGTGTTTTTAAGAGATAATAACTATCAAAAGATTGACACTTGTTTATGTTCGTTTTAATTGTAAAATTATGTCCAATGACCAAAATTATATTAAATGGTAAAAATATATTCTAAATATACTTTAAAACCACTCAAATTCACAATTTATCACTATTAATTATTTTGATTAAAAAAGTTGTTTTTAATTAAAATTTAGTAATTTTCACTATTCATCAAAATATGAAAGTTATCCGAAAAGTACCGAAATTTCACCTTAGGCTAAATTTGATATTCCGAATCCAAAAATGAAGTCCATTTTAAAATATAAAATATATATAACTTCAAAAAGTAGGTATTACTATTCATAACAGCTAGTTTGATTGGTTACGGTGTGTTAGAACTCGAAGTTGCGTACAACACACGCTACTGTTTTATTCAAAGGAAAGCGTACCGTGGAAGCTTGGGATGTTTCATTTTAAATTTTTGATGTCCCCATTTAGTCAAAAAGTTTAAAATATTGTATTTAAAAAGGTTTCACTATTAGAAGTTGATAAAATTGAAATACTGAAAATGAATCTGTTCTTGCAATATGACTAAGAAACTCATAATAGGGATTCTAAAATTATAAGGATTATATAAAGTTCAAAATGTAGTTAATACTATTCATGACCTCTTTTAATGGTGTGATCGAACTCGGTGTTGCATGTAGTGCAAGTTATTGAATTATTTTTAAGAAATAACACACTCTGAAATCCTGGGGTGTTACATCACCAATGGAGGTGTTCAGCTAGAACATTACAGTGATGTCATGATCAATACTCTACTAATCCCCATGGTGCAAGTCCTTAATTTCAAATATATAGATAGATATAGTACACCACATTATATAGGTAATGTTACCATTTTAAATGGAGTTGTACTTCACCATCATCAACCATAAGTGAAGAGAAGGTCCTACAATAGATATTGTGATACTTCAATCAGGAACATAGTAGTGAGGACCATGACCCCATTATGATTTTTGTGAGGTTTTGATTTAGTTGATTGACATATTTTTTCTTGTGGTGTGCTCTATTCTAAATGATTTTATATCCTTGATGAGTCCTATTAGTTCTTTTATGCATCATC
The DNA here is from genome assembly GCA_963277665.1 of Viscum album. Lineage (NCBI taxonomy): Eukaryota > Viridiplantae > Streptophyta > Magnoliopsida > Santalales > Viscaceae > Viscum > Viscum album. The sequence goes on from OY728129.1 coordinate 1,290,235,543, forward strand.
ATGTAAGGAATTAATAAGTACAATGTTTTAAATGAGTACTGTTAGCATAATGAGAGATGATGAGTAAGTTATATAAAAAAATTATTCCTCAATAGTGTGGTAGTGAGAATGTGACCTAACCATAAGTATAGATGTCTTAATTTGATAATATCCTAGTTATCACGTTTATCTTCATGTAATTGTTATTTAGAGATGAATCCATCATTAATGGATTGTGTTTTTTTATTTTATGGTTCCCTATTTTATGTGATTATACCTAACCTTTCATTTGTTATCCCCTCACATTAAATCTCATAAACAGAATAAAATCCATTTGACTTACTCCTATGAGGAACAATAGAACATAAATATTAGTTATTCTAGAAAAAATTAATTTTTTTAAGTATCATCCTAATAAAAGTCCCCTATTTTTAGAATGTTGGATGATTTTACACTTTATTCGGGTGTATATTTTTCCATTTTTTATTCCATATGTTTTTGTTTACTCTAATATTAGATTATTTGTTTTGAATGAGGTAACAATATCAATTTTTTATCTTTAATACATTATACATTTTTATGGATATAAGAGAACCTATACATGAACATTAGTCTGATGCCACCTATGTCGTTTATATTCTAAAAAACATTAGCCTCTACACATTGAAATATTGGAGGTGGTATTGGAGTTTCATACTCATTTTGTTTGTGGATAAGGAAAAACCAAGTAGTTCGGGCCATGATAATAAGATATTCTTTATTTCTCAAATGTCGTACAATATGACATATATATTATATGATATGATAAATATGAAATATCATATGATTTATAATTTTCTAAGGTCATATATTTTTCACATATAATATACAATGATTAAATTATTATAAATTAGGAAGTGGTGAAGGAGTTACATTCTTAAAAATCGACTATTTTCCATAGTTTGAAAGAAAATACTAAGATACTCATCTCTGATATAGGGTGGCCTTGCATGAAGAAGTATATTATAATATTTGTTTCTATATTTCATAACCATCATAAGGTAAATTCCAAGCATCAAAACACTATTGGTACTTTATGAGATAAACATCATCTGATTCTAAATAACAATATAAATTATATCCCAATCTCTTAAATACGCAAATAATAAAGATATATTATGTGTTTCAATGGACGAACTAATAAGAAAAAACAAAATTTATATCCATCAAAGAGGCCTCTTTGATAAATGATCATGGGAAACTATATATTAATTATATTGTAAATCAAAAAGGTGTACCATTTAGTATTATCTATGATAGGGACTTAAGGATTACATATTTGTTGTGGTATGTTTTTTATTGATATTTGTGTTCTTATGAGAAATTTTGTATTAATTTTCACCAACTAATAAATTTCAAGTCTAAGAAAACCATCCACTATATAGATGATATGATTTTGTCATGAATTCATGATACTAGATAATAAAGGGATGATCAATTCTCATTAGAGGAACTCTACAAAATTAACATATACCATTATTATTTTCAACTTTACAAGTTTAAAATATATATTTAGACTGATTAATCCATGGATTTCATCAACAATATCTTGGTGTTGTTTTTATTTTAGAATTTCAAAACATGGTTCCCTTATTAATATAACCATTATAGTTTATTATAGTAATTATGAGTGTCATGTTCAAAAAACTGTGACATATATTATCCTAACATAATGAATATTTTTTTTATTTAAATAATTGATGGAAAAACTAGTAAAGGAATAAGTTTGAGAAAATGTGGATGAATATGAATAGAAACAAGGAATATATAAAATCACATTTTATTAAAAATTCAGAAGGTGGGCATAAATTATTGATCAATTTAAGGGTATTATTTTATGTTGATTTCTCTCAGGGCCACTATGTAAGAATGTTACTTCCATGTTTATGATCCTTTAATTATACAATTCTACTTTATAAATGTGGTTTTCATATCACCACAAAAGTTGATGGTTTCATCTCATTGATTGGAATGGGATGATGGGATGAAATCAATTCCTTCTATTGATTCATATATGGAGGTCATTTACTAGTTTGAGTCTTATTAAATGATTTAAATGACACCTTTCTACCTCATTTCTATATTCAATTGAAAATTAGTTAATTACATAATTCAATGACTTGGTAGGGATAACAAATTCTGTTGGGGATGATGTTCTTTCACTCATAATAACATATCACTCAGTATGTTGGTCATCTGTAAACATCCTATTTATGTGGGGAAATATAAGAATCCTATGTTTCTAATAAATGGAATCGTGGGTTCATGATATGAGGAAACCTGTTATCATAACATATAGATTCTTATATAAGTCACAAAAGGAATATAATTATAAATTATTTGTTAAGACCATTGTAGTATCTAAGGGGAAATCATCTTCAACACATTTGTTATAATGTGCTAATGACACGATGAATCATAGAATCATCACATAACTAATCCCTAATTCAACAACAAGGGAATCCTATGATCATCAGTTTTGGTAACAACCTTTGGTGTGAAATATAATGAAAGAATAAAGAGATATATTTATAATCACAAAGGATTCTCATTATCATCACATAAGGAATCCATTTCATGTCACACATACAGGATAACACAGGATCATCACTAATATAAAGGATTAAGATATTTTATTCGCATCGCATTGGATTCTTATTATCATCAATTAAGCAATCATTTTGTCATCACCTAAGGTTCCCTAGGATCAACTACTAGTAAAGGTTTTGTTTTTCATGGGATGGTGTTTCTTTATGGATTTTCGTATAGGACTTCTTGGGATCATCACACATGAAAGTGATCATAACACTATATTCATGTATTAGTGGGTCATAATTTAAGTTTCAGGGGAGATTAATCAAAATATTCTCGTCATTAATGGTATGGCCACAGGTTAACACCAAGTTGTAATGAATTGATATACACTGTTCGTATAAGGGTTTCACATTCCAATTCCACTTATAATTAATGCATATTTTTTAGTTCTACATAAACTTCATGAAGGATGTATGATAGTTTTGATAATATTTATAACGATGATCATGATTCAAAGACACAGACTTTTAATTTAAAATGTTATTATGGTGATTCAGTGATATATAAAATAAGAGGAATCAAATTTATACTATTGGAAAATTGAAAGTATAACCTATATAATAATATTCCACAATTTAAGGTCATGTGTACTGATATTAACATTCAAATATTATCATATATTAATGGAATTTTCATATAGAAATGAGTGATGTAAAGGGATGGTGTGGGGATTTAAAATTAAGAATCACATAATATTGGAGTCATCTATTCTTTTTCACATGATACCTATTATTCTAATCATAGTGGTAATTATAGTTCATCACATAATAAATATTACCCTCATAAAAAATGGTACATATCTACTTAACATATTATGTTGAGGATCTCATATTTTAGATGTATAAATAATCAGGGTTATAGTGTGGATTTCAATATCATCCTCCCAGAAGGGCATAGAATAATGGGTGGAAAACGTGTTTTCAATTTTATGAGGCCATGGTTAGGATATAATCAAAAAATATGTACAATGATTTTTCTTCATTAATATGATATAATGAGTGGGGATTATAATTTTGTATTATAAAAATAAAATTTCCTGTACGAAAATAAAATGGATATTTCATAGACCATGCTTGAAGAAAAATATTTAAGGATTAGTGGGTATTTTCATAGTATAAAAAGTCTAGGTAACATCCAAGAATAAGATAATTTCAATTTTCATGTGAATGTGAGTCCATGAATATGACTGTGTGTATAGATATTTCATGTGAATTCTCTGATCATGTGAATTTCAGTCTAATGTGCACTCAATTTTTTCGAAGATATCATTAAAAAAAGGAGGTATAAATGAGTTCCCAATACTGGGATCTCATAAGTTAGTTGTTGTGAAATGATACAATTTCAATGAAAATTGGGCCTTTTCAATAAGTGGGATTCATGGGTGACCAATGTAGATGGTTCGTTCAAGTTATGTGTTATCTAAAACATTTTTTTCTATGATTAATGTATTTATCGTCAATTGTGTTCTTCATGAATGGATGATTCACTATAGAAAATCAAAAAAATTACCCTATATTGAAATATGCATGTGAGGTAATACACATAGGTTTCATATGTGTGGGAATCCATGTATGTATCTTTTATATGAAATTCAGGAGTGAAGTATTTCATCAATATTCGAGTGTCCTCATTCAATTTCCAGAGGCCAATTCCTAAAAATTAGTGGTAGATTTAATCTTTTAAAAAAGTTTCATGACAGTGTATATAATTTTTTTTCAATGTACTATGTTATGAAATTTGGTAACTGTGAGTTCTAGAATTTTTATACCTATTCTATATGATGATGGATCTATTGTGAAATGAAATTTGTCCTTCTAAAGTACCTCTGGTTATGGGCTCACATAACTCTTTGTTGTGTGATATTTAGTTACCTAGTCAAGAATAACTTATAATATCCATAAGTATTCATAATGATCCTTATATAAATTTTTTGATATTAAGAATTATAATTTTTATTTAGAAAAAAATCTCTATTATGAATTTGGAAATAAATAAAAGAAAAGTTTCAAATTTTGATGAAAACAATTAATTTCTGACATTTTTCCTCTTTATCACACAAATGTTTTCAATGGTTTTTATAATTCGACCAGTCCTCAGACAAAGAAATAATGGTGAGTCATATAGTAAAATATAATCTCATTATTCATGATTAAATTATATAAATTTTCTATAATTTTGATTTCAATGAATGTTTTACTTTTTGAATTTGCAGCTATCATGATACATGTATTTATATGATTATTAGTCATTGATGAAGAAATTATTGAAATAATCAATCATGAATTTTCAACCCTGATTTTCATGAGTAACGTGATGCGATGTATAGATTATTGGATGATGAAGGAATTTTATGATGAATTGTCTCTCTTGCTTTTTGATAACTCGTATGATATCCAATTAAGAAGCTAATACACATGTGGAATAGAAAAGGGAGATCTCTATGGAACCATATATCACATCATGAAATAATATCATATCTAGGAACCATATACTACTAGATATTATTACTATGTTTTATAGAGAGTATATAATGAGTAATGAATATCCATTGTATGGATTCTGGTGGTATGTCATTTTTAACCACCCTTACATTAATATGTACACCACAAGAAACTGATTTAAATGAATATTTATTCTTCACTGATAGAATTTTTCATCATATGTCATTCTATGGGGAACCCTATTAGGATGACTATTTTCATGCACTGTAACCATAAAAGGAATATTTATGGAATTTATCAAATTGTAGAAGTGTTTTTGGATACTATTCCTATATATTCTAGGTAAGCATTATAAATAATCTTCAATATTGGTTGTAAGAAACCGAAGACCTAATAATTCATTATTTATATTATAAACAGAAAATATTTCATTAAAATGAATTCCTAAAAAAATTATATTGTTCCTATTTTAGAAAATAAGTAATAAATTAACAAACAAACTATTTTTGTTTTAAGAAAATAGACATTTTACAAGAATATATAAAACTGGTTGATCAATAACATGTCATTAACCGCATCCAAAAATTTCTATTATATATTATATTTATTGTCACATTTTTTGTATTACTATTCTTCATAATATGATTAAATTATAAAAAAGAAATTGGAGAATCTAGATGAAAAATAATGATAAATATAAGAGATAAAAATCAAATACCATTAGTAAAAAATAACATAAAATGGGTATAATAATGATTTATAATATAGTCATTCCCAAAAAACTAGATATCATTTGTTTCATAAATCATGAGGTAAATTTAGTAACGAATAATAAGACTTAATCGATAATATGAGTTAAGAGATAATAAAAATGTAATTGGAATATGAATAAAATATTAAAAATCATTGAAACATAACAAAATCATTAGTATAGGGAACATAACATCCATGATAGATATAATTACTTCCCATTCATATGAGAAACTAAAATATACTCACAAATAATTAACTCATGAAATTAAAACCCATTAAAAATGAATATGAGGAATATTAGAGACCCAACGATCTCATTTCTACAATATAATCAACTAGTCATATACTATAATGGAACTACCCATCATGTAGTTATAACAAAATAACCCATAATTGCTGAATAATAGAATCACCCTCAAAGGATTATAATGTGACCATCCTTGATTGATTGGTAAAATAAAATCCATAACATGGTTTATAATAGAATAACCCATCACTCAACCATATCTATTTACACCATTTAAAATAACTCATCAATATATCATTGAAATCCCATATAAAATAATCAATTTCCAAATCATTTTGATTAAAATAATGAAATTTTCATAAACTACAAAAATAAAATGTTTCCCTATACATTATAATGTTAAAAAATGATATATTACAATAAATCAATTGAAAACAAAAACATGATAACCCAAAATAATAAGGTATTAAAATAAAATATAGTGTGAAATATGAAACTATCCCCCATTGAGAAGAAATATCTGGAAGTGGATGATAAATGAAAAAAGATTTTTCATAAAAAAATATACCTATAAAAGGTTTGATTTTTATTCCATTTTCAAAACAAAATTTTTTAATGATTAAAAGAAGGAACTATAAAATAATTCTTTACATCTAATTCAAATATATAGACCTAGTAAATTCTTATGAGAAAATTAGATGTATAAAATAATTATATTAAATCTTCATTTCGAAAATCCTTTAAATGGTTTCTATGCCACTAAATTGAAAACCCACATCATAAAAAAAATTTAGGAAATAATAACATCACATAGAATAGAGAAAAATTAAGGGATCAATTAACATTAAAATTATTTCACATTCTAATTAAAGAAATAAAATCAATAGTGGTAATTTAAGTCCTGGATATATGAAAATTATTTTAAAAATAAGAATTATATATAAAAATAATTTAAATTAAATTATATTTTAGTGACTCAGATTTTGACATATAAGAATTTGGAATAATTTTAAGAATTTTTCAGAAGCCAGGTGCAGAGTTAGTGTTGTATTATTGTGACCAGAGTGCCTCATCTTGGTGATTTTAAAGACAAAAAATATATTTTGTTGCACATGATTAGTTTATATTGAAACATTTAATTACACTTTAGTAGTGTCTCATATAAAAATTATAAGAGTTTTGATTAGATTAGAACATAGTGTTAAACATAGGAAATACTTATATTTGTTTTTGTCGGGCATAAAATCAAGGATGAGTTGGTGGGGTGATAAGTGGTGAAATTTTTAATTAAATAAAAATTTATGTAATTAATTATAAAGACATGGAATTTAAACATAACTTTTATTAAATAAAAGGGAATTTTACGAGTCTGTGAAAATCAACAGTGCGTGATTTTGAGGCCTAGAGTGCCCGGATTTAATTTCTGAACATTTGTTTGGGTGCGTTCAGTAAACGTGCGAGCGGGTTTTTCTAACTTTTGAACTGGTACTCGAAATTGAAATCTGAGAGCACCGTTGGACTCGCAGTTCCATTATTCACTTAAGAAAACTTTCATCTCGATGACAGTTAGATGAGGGTGAAAGATAATTTGTGGGTTTTTCGTGGAAATAATAAAATAAAATAAACACATGTTTTATTTTATTTTCATATAACCACCCTCCATGTATATGTTCAGATGTGGGGTCCACAAGAACAAAACCTCCTCTTCTAGATTTATTGGGGGGACAACCTGAGGCCTAAACCTCTTGAACTCCCCTCTTAATGGGGGAGGAAACCTCTCATACCCTCATTAATGTTGAGGAGCCTCTTGACTTTCTCCACATTAATTAAGCCAATGCACCACTTTAATTGTGCCAACCTATGTGATTAATTATCTCATTTTTAATTTGTTCAAATGATTAAAGTTGGAGGGAAAACTCATCAGTTGCCCATTTTCATTTTGGGGGAGCCTTGGGAGAAAATCTCTCCAACGAAGAACCTGTTTTTCCATAATGAACTCTTCACCAACAAAGAACACTGACCTCGAATTCGAGCTTCTTCCTAGGGACTTCGTCTGATGTGGGACGGCATCACCTACGATGATTTGATGTCCGTCTTTTCCCAACGATGTCATCTTCTCTCTCATAATCTTCGTTCACATATCAACCCAAGGTAGGGGTTTAATGCTGCTTTTTTATCACTTCACAAGTACACCCCTTTTATTTATTTTGTGGGTAGGTAAGAATCATTATGGGAGGGTTTTATGTGATTCGTTCTTGTCAACCACTTGCTACCGTTCTAATGTGGAGAGTGCAGGAAAAACTAACATGGCTCGTCCTCTCCATAACCCTTGTGTTGATTAGCAGTGTTCTTCAAAGTGAAGGAAGGTGATGAATGTGACGAATGTGATGAAAGAAATGGAGCCGCCACCCGTGGCCTCCGGTACCCACATCGCCCCCGTGGCACTCCAACCTTCTGGCGGAACTGGCCCCGAGTGGCACCGCAACCCGGCAGCGCCGCACCCCAGCCTCGCCGCACCCCAGCCGCGCCGCACACCAGTCGTGTCGCACCTATTGTAACCATGGATATTCTATGCATGAATTGGAGTATTTTTTGTGTTTGTTGGTAATCATAAGTGGAAGATCAAAATGTGTACCAACAAAGTGATCATACAGTTGAAGAAGAAAATAGTACTGAAGGTGGCACCACTTCCCTGTGTTTGCCAAATTTTTGGGCCTCAAAATCGTAATATGAAGCAATGGATTGTTGGTAAAAGAAGTTTTGTGCAAAGAGGAATTGGTGCGCGATAAATAAGGGTTGTGCATGAAATACATGAGCTGGCCGCGAACAATAGCATGGTGCGCGAAATAGTGGATCGAGGTTTTTTGCGCAAATAGTGTTTTGGAATTAGAACATCGAAAATTGGAAAAGGCATGGGTTGCGTGAACAATATGGAGATGTTCATGAAAATCAATAGATGCACGAAAGATTACGTGCCAGATGAGAAGTTTTTCACACCACAGGGGTTTTACGTGTGGGGGTCTCAGACGTCTATAAATAAGAGGTGACCCCCCTCATTCAGGTGTGTTGAAGACATAGAGAAGGTTCGAGGTCTAATGCGTGTAAAAGGATTGCGTAAAGGGGTTTGTGCAAAAGAGTCTAGCTTGCGAGAAAAATTCCGGGATGCGCGAAAAAGAAAGAGTTGTGCGAAAAAATTGGAGTAGTGCGTAAAAGACTCAGTTGCGTGAAAAAGGGTGTTGCTGCGTGAAATATTTTTTTTCTGCATGAAAAAGGAAATTTTGCGCACAATACTATGGTCTTGTGTGAAAAGGGTAGCTGTTGCATGCAGTTTTCAGTGAAACTTGTTTACACGTTTTTGATTATCCATATCAGTGGTTCAGTGTGTTCAAGAGCATCACTTTATGACTTCGATGCAAGCATAGTCTCGTGCTGAGTAGAGACAAAGACATCAATGAAAATCTACTGAAGAGACCTTCACATCTATAAACTAAGTGGGACTTCACCAAAGGCAGTGAGCCAGGGGGAGTCAATGGGAGTGACCCGAGGAACGCAGTGAGCTATCCCTGAACCTTTGTAAAGGCAGTGATATTGGGATAGAGTGATTCTTCCCGAACCATTGTAATCCAAAACTAGTGAAGAATAGTGGAATTTGGTACGACCAACAACATTTCAGCATATACTCCTTGGATGTAGCCCTTAGTGGTGAACCAAGTAAAAAGTGATGTGTCATCTCTCTGCATGTGAATGTTTTCTTTCTGATCGTATTTTTCATACAGTTTTAACATGTTCCTACCAACGTGGGAACAATATCCATCTATTTAAATGAAAACGTTTCCACCATACTTCACCCCTCCCCTCTCAGGGTGTCCCAGTGTCCTACAACACCCTGGTCGCGCCGCACCCTGGTCGCGCCACACCACGGCCCAGCTGCACCGCGGCCGCGCCGCACCCTGACTGTAGAGACCCGAAGCTTATCGTATATGAACATTTCATTACTTTTGCGGAATACTTAGTACATAACAAAAAACACACACACAAGGATCGTAATAGTTTAGTGTCTTTGGAAACTCAGAACGTAATCTTCTAATCGTGGTGAAAGATCTCCAATATCTCCCATAAAGATCTTCCTTTTTTACCTAAAACCATTCTTTATATCCTGGGGAAAAGAAAAAATAAAAGGGTGAGTTCAAATGCTCAGTAAGGGTAAACAAAAGAAAAATCAATCACATTATATTCATAAGAACATAACTTTTAGAAATCTTATCCTGCAAAAGAGAGAGCATAATTTCATAACATGGGATAAATCATAGTAGTGAAATGAAATCCCAATAATCATAACATAAAACATGAAACTTTGTGGCGTACACACATAATCATATAGAATCATTTCTTGTTAGTCAAGACTCATTGTCAAGACTATCTTAGTGGACAAAGTCCCTTTCTGAACCGAGTCACCCTCGTTTCAGTCCTGTTTCACTGAACCGGTATAACCTGCCATTCCAGCCATGTCTATCTCATGAGATATAAAATCTTTACCCAATGCATTGGAGGTAGATATAGGTCCCACCCATCTTATAATGAATCCTTTCTTATGTGTGCCACATAATCATAAATCATACATCATCGCATAACACATGTAACAAAAATGGGATTCTTGAAACATCATGACATCATAAAAAAAATCATATAAGGTAAATGACTTCATAAAAATAATTACCTCAAAACATAATCAAATAAATTTAATAATAGGGATAAAAATAGAACCCTATATTATCTTAGTTGGAAAATAATTTTTATAAAACACATGAACTCCATTCTTGAGGAAAATATCCTTTCTTCTTCAAAAATACTTTTCTTTTCTAAACATGTCATACAATTATAAACTAAAAGTAGTTGATTAAAAATAAACTTAAAAACACGTAAAGGAAGCTTCTTGGAATTAATGTTTTAAAAATCCATTTATGCCGTATAAGTTAAAAAACATTCTTCATACTTTTGTCGGAAAAGTCAAAAAGTACCTCGTACGAAAAAACGACAAAAGATTCCTTTCATATTCTTTACTAAAAACTCACCGAAGGGTAAAATTGGATTTTTACTATTGTAAGTGGATGGAAACAATATTACATATTGAGGGAACATAGATGTGGATGATAAAATACACCCCACTAAATACCAAAGTATAAACAATCTCGGATAAAAATGAGATTGTGATATTTCCCCTTACCTTAGGTCCGACTTGCTTTGTACGTGTCCGAACCTCCTGTATAATGATTTAAATCATGTTATTGACTTATTCCAGAATCATATTCATTGTTATTATATCATATATGATCCACTTATGACTTTATATTACCCGTTCTTTTGTAAATTCATGTTAAAGTAGCGTTTTGGGTAAAATCGTCTCATTTGTCGTTCGTGTTTTTAACTTGTAATTATTAATATGATTACTTGGATCATGATTAGTTATATCCAGAATTTAAAACCTGATTTATATATAATATATATTCAGAATATACATATATATAATATATTGATAAATGGAATGAGATACACCGTTCATGGAGACGGTAGTCCGTACGTACGCATGAACGCTGTTTTCGTTTCCTTATTGAATGGAATGGAATTAAGTAGATGACATACATATAAATATAAATAAATCCAGTATCATTATTATGTCATATTTTTCATTAGTACTTATTATATATACTTTATAATCATTCATGAATGGTTAATCATTGAGAATGAATCTCATCGCGTCGTGGAGACGGAAGTCCGTACGTACGCACGAGCGATGATATCGTTCCCATGGTCGTGGAATTATGTTGAAGTGTTTGTATACTATTTCAGTATCAATATAAATTTATAATAATAATATATAGTTACTCACTAAACCATTATACCCATGCAATTAATGTGGTGGTGTAAAATAGATTACACCACGGCGTGGAGACGGTATTCCGTACGTACGCACGCGCGGTGATTTCCTTTTTCCGTAGGATGGGTAGAAGGTTAATTAGAGTTTTTTCATATTTATAATAACATATCAGTATGTAAGTAATACTGATGTTATTACTTTATCATGAAACAACTAAAGAAGAAGAAGTTGATGAAGAAAGAAATTGAAATGATCGGTAATGGATATTACCTCTTCTTTGAAACGCCTCTTTGAATCCTCCACTTAGGGAACTAAGATTGGTCTTTGAATAAGACCAGGACCTCTAAGATTTTTCTAGGGAAGTGGAGAAGATATTTTTTCAGGGGTTGGCCGAGCTTGAAGGCTCAAAGTTGTGTGAGGAAGAGAAGGAGGACGTTCCCTTTTATAAGGGAGGAGAGGGGCATCTTAGGAAAATCTCAAAATATTATTTTATATTAAGGTCAAATTCGGTTTATAATGGTTCCAAATGGTCTTATTTCTAAGCTAAAGTGAGGATGGGTCGAAATAATCTCTTCCAATAGGATTTAGACAAGTTTAGGTTATTATTTTAACCTTATCAATAAGATTTCACTCTAAGTTAAATAATTTAACTTTTACCGTGTCTTTTTGTTTTCTTACACTATATGGTTAATAAACTTACTATAACATGCCAAACGAACCCCAAATTGTTTATTATTAATATATATATCCTTATCTAAGTCATTTGGCCGATCCTTAGATTTTTAGGAATAAAATAACAATTAATAATATAATATTTGATTTAAAAACTATTTTATGTCAATTTTGACACTATTTGATATATGATTTTTGTGAAAGTCATAACAGAAATATATGTTCACACCAAGTTGATTAAATCAACACTAATATATCATAGTAACCTAGAAAATTAGTGGGATTCATAAAAAGTCTCAAATTAAATTTATTTTGGTATTTATAACATCAATTATGTCAATATTTCATTAATAAGATAATTACAGCATCATCTTTGTGTCATAAATAAATTAAATTATTTGATCTCTAAAAATTAAAAATAAAATACCATTATGTTGGAAATACTTTTATCTTTCTAATGAATATTTACAATTGAATTTATCTTATGTATAACCCTATATTAAAAATGTTTTAGTAAATAAACTTTGATTTTAACTCTTTTAACTCTTCTTTGAATTAAATAATAATAAATGTCCTAATCTAATCCAAGTGGGCCTAAATGATAATATTTTACAATTAAGGTTTTTTTTGGTCGAGATACACTTGTCCAGTAGGATTAGGACATGTGTTAGGGTAATATTAATATCATTTTTACCCTTAATTACCCTATTTACTTTTAACCGTGGTAAAAAAAAAGTAAAATGTTATTATTCACCAAAAATTATTTTCATCTCATTGAACCACATTTTACTTACTAACAGCAACTGTGTCTCTCGGATTTTTGAAATTCTATTCACAAAAGCAGTAAAATTATGATTTATGAAAAAAATAATTTTTTTAACTTCCACTTAGTAGTTTCACTATTCATCAAAATTTGAAGTTTTTCAGAAAAATGCCAAAATTTCACCCTAAGCTATAATTGAAATTCCGAATTCAAAAATGATTTATATTTTACAAAATTCCCAACATATAAGTTGCATTAATTAATTTTATAATTAATTTCCGCTGTCACAACAAATAGCGTGTTTTTAAGAGATAATAACTATCAAAAGATTAACAATTGTTTATGTCTGGTGTAAATGTGAAATTACATCCAATGACCAACATTGTATTGAATTGTATAAATATATTCTAAATATAATTTTAAACCACTCAAATTAATAATTTATCACTATTAATTATTTCGATTAAAAACGTTTTTTTTAATTAAAATTTAGTAATTTTCACTATTCATCAGAAAATAAAAGTTATCCGAAAAGTACCAAAATTTCACCCTAAGCTAATTTCGATATTATGAATCCAAAAATGAATTCCATTCTGAAAAATAAAATATAAAAAATTTCAAAAAGTGGTTATTACTATTTATAACGGTTAGTTTTAATAATATTTTAATAGTGTATTGTTGTTTAGTGAAACACGTTATTGCGTACTACACACGCTATCGAGGAAGGTCGTGATTGCGTGTAATTCAAGGAAAATCAAGGATGCGTGTTGTGCAAGATCCTTTTGGTGTAGCGTACAACACAAGACATTAGTGAAATTAAAAAGAATATTTTTCATAAAATCTCGGGTTGTTACATTCTACCCCCCTTAAAATGAATTTCGCCCTCGAAATTCGTCGGGGTAATAAATGGTTTACTATTCAAAAGTTTCTTTAATAGAAACCCACATCGTAAAAAGGAATACCAAAACCAATCTTTAAAAACAAAAGTATGAAACTTAATGGTTATGCAAATAAACTAATCACTGGGTTTCCACATAGGTGAAAATATGGATATGGAAGATAAATCTAACCACCATGTTCTGATGGGGAGTGGTAGAGAACATGGCTATGGAAAAGCCAGCAATCACAAAGCCATAAATTTGTGATGATCTAAGGTACCATCTGATTCATCAGATATAAGATCACTAGGACAACATTTTTGGTTTTCAAGATCATTTCCCTAAAGTTGAAAATTTGAATTAGAATAAATACTTACTTTATTTTGGTACAATCTCACTGTTGTTCGTGCCTTGAACAATTTCCACTTCATCTCTTAAATAAATGATGTTGAATTTGTTATTCGTGAAGTGTTAGCAGATCATGTGATAGAATGACGGGTCATTCCATCTGTCTCAAACAAAAGGTTAGCAAAAATTATATACATAAATATATCTATAGTGAGATTAATCATATATGGTTCCTAAAATAGACTTATACATCATATATAATACTGCTTAATATAATAAAACTAGTTTCTATTAAACAGGGACTTCCTGTAGGCTAGTGGTAGGCGATAAAGGCCAGTCGCACTTCAGTTGTGGGTTCGATTTCCACAGCCTTGTCCGACGCGATGGGTTGTCGCCCGTCCTACAGGTTGTCCTTTTTCTAAAACTATATTACTATAACATCCCATCAATAATATCGAAAAAAATTTATATCCTTAAACAATACTAACTTATGTCCAACATAATCCATTCCAATCTTTAGGCTTATCCATAATACTTCAGTCCACTCTCATAACATAGTGAAAATGATTACAAGAGATTTAATACTATCGTTGATCCCCATATATCATAAGATATGTTTTGTTGGTCACATTCCAAACATTCAATGTCCTTAATCATGTATTCTCTTGAGTACCTTAGTGAAAACATGAATGTAGTTTAAAGTTAACACCTTCCACATACCAAAATCCTCAAAATTCTATATACTCAAACCATGATATCACTTTGTCCTTATATCAATCATGAGCTCATGAATACTGTTAAACATTTCATTTTCTCGTTTTCCCTTCATTATGCGTATAATATCTCAATCACTTTGAATACCACATTAGACCAATACATAAATATTCCAATACTCCATGATACAACATTATTTTGGAATCTCATTACATAAACACTTAATCATTCCACCACATCGTTTTCAAATTCAACATCGCCAATAGTGATCGCATGTGACTTCCCTTTGTCCTTTACCTTCAGTGGTTTCACATGTTGATCATCACTAACCCTTGGATTATGGCATTTATTAGCATAATGCCCCATTTCCTTGCACTTGAAGCATTGAAGTGTTGGTTGTGTGTTCTCTACAGTGTTTGCTTTATTCACATAATTAGAATCCCTTTTTCCATTACTTCGACACTTAGCTTCTCGATGACCTTCTTTTCCACAATTAAAACATTTTCTAGTCCCTTTAAGACAATATCCACCATGATTCTATCCACACTTTGTGAATAAAGAAACATTCATCTTCTTTTCACCATTATTCTGAAATTTCTCCTTGAACTCCATCTTTCGTTTCTTGTCAAAACCATGAGATGGATATGTAACACCAACTTCCATTTCTACCTTGATAGCACAATGCACAATTTCATCATAGCTACTGAAGTCTTTTATAGATAATTCCCTTCGAAGACTTGGTTTTAAGCCACTGAAAAATCGATCAACTTTACTTTCAGGTTGGATGATAATGCCAGATGCATACCTTGCAAGTCTTGTAAAATTTGCTTCGTATATACCAACAGATTCATCATCCTTTTTCTTTAGTTCAAGAAACTCCTTCTCCATATTTGTTCGAAGAATACGAGGGAAGTACTTATTGAAAAATAAGTTCTTGAACTCATCCCATTCCATGGACTCAATTTCATCTCTTGGCCTCGTATTCTTGATAATATTCCACCATTGATCAGCTTCACCTTCCAAACGATATACTGCTAAGATGACTTTATCATGTTCAGAACATTTTAGAACTGAAAATATCTTTTCAGTAATACTGATCCTTTGTTTAGCAACAAGTGGATCGGAAGACCCACTAAAAGAAGGTGGATGTTGCCTCATGAAGGACTCAATAGAATATTTTTCCCTTCTCTGCTCATTTGGATGTCCAGAATGATTCATAGCTAGTGTAAGTATAGCAATAAGATTTTTCACTCCATCTCCCATAACATTTGTTTGTTCAGGAGGAAAATCATTGCATTGTCCATTGCATTGATCAACACGGTTCCTTCGGGTTCCATCCATCGTCTAAAACCCAAAAAGAATAGTGTGAGAGGCAAAAATAATGCTAGGGAAAACAACATAATAAAGGGGGAGTACCTTCAATATCTAACATATTAGGTTTAATTCTATGATCGTTAGCGTAATTCTAGTACTATAACCTATACGTATACTTAACCTTAGGGACATCCCTAGACATACCTTAGAAATATCTCTAGGGATCTCACTAACGTTTTCACATCCTAGTTTCCAAAGGTTGACTAAACCTTTCCTCTGATACCAACTGTAGAGACCCAAAGTTTATCGTACATGAACATTTCATTACTTTTTCGGAATACTTAGTACATAACAAAAAACACACACACAAGGATCGTAATAGTTTAGTGTCTTTGGAAACTCAGAACGTAATCTTCTAATCGTGGGGAAAGATCTCCAATATCTCCCATAAAGATCTTCCTTTTTTTTACCTAAAACCTTTCTTTATATCCTGGGGAAAAGAAAACATAAAAGGGTGAGCTCAAATGCTCAGTAAGGGTAAACAAAAGAAAAATCAATCACATCATATTCATAAGAACATAACTTTTGGAAATCTTATCCTGCAAAAGAGAGAGCATAATTTCATAACATGGGATAAATCATAGTAGTGAAATGAAATCCAAATAATCATAACTTAAAACATGAAACTTTGTGTCATACACACATAATCATAGATAATCATTTCTTGTTCGTCAAGACTCATTGTCAAGACTATCTTAGTGGACAAAGCCCCTTTCTGAACCGAGTCACCCTCGTTTCAGTCCTGTTTCACTGAACCGGTATAACCTACCATTCCATCCATGTCTATCTCATGAGATATAAAATATTTACCCAATGCATTTCAGGGAGATATAGGTCACACCCATCTTATAATTAATCCTTTCTTATTTGTGCCACATAATCATAAATCATACATCATCGCATAACACATGTAACAAAAATGGGATTCTTGAAACATCATGACATCATAAAACAAATCATATAAGGTAAATGACTTCATAAAAATAATTCCCTCAAAACATAATCAAATCAATGTAATAATAGGGATAAAAATATAACCCTATATTATCTTAGATGGAAAATAATTTTGATAAAACACTTGAACTCCATTCTTGAGGAAAATATCCTTTCTTCTTCAAAAACACTTTTCTTTTCTTAACATGTCATACAATTATAAAATAAAAGAAGTTGATTAAAAATAAAATTGAAAACTCGTAATGGAGGCTTCTTGGAATTAATGTTTTAAAAATCCATTTATGCCGTATAAGTTAAAAAAACATTCTTCGTACATTTGTCAGAAAAGTCAAAAAGTACCTCGTACGAAAAAACGACAAAAGATTCCTTTCATATTCTTTACTAAAAACTCACCGAAGGGTAAAATTGGATTTAAACTATTGTAAGTGGATGGAAAAAATATTACATATTTATGGAACATGGATGTGGATGATAAAATACACCCCACTAAATACCAAAGTATAAATAATCTCGGATAAAAATGAGATTGTGATATTTCCCCTTACCTTAGGTCCGACATGCTTTGTACGTGTCCGAACCTCCTGTATAATGATTTAAATCATGTTATTGACTTATTCCAGAATCATATTAATTGTTATTATATCATATATGGTCCACTTATGACTTTATATTACCCGTTCTTTGGTAAATTCATGTTAAAGTAGCGTTTTGGGTAAAATCGTCTCATTTGTCGTTCGTGTTTTTAACTTGTAATTATTAATATGATTACTTGGATCATGATTACTTATATCCAGAATGTAAAACCTGATTTATATATAATATATATTCAGAATATACATATATGTAATATATTGATTAATTGAATGAGATACACCGTTCATGGAGACGGTAGTCTGTACGTATGCATGAACGCTGTTTTCGTTTCCTTATTGAATTGAATGGAATTAAGTAGATTACATACATATAAATATAAATAAATCCAGTATCATTATTATATTATATATTTAATTACTACTTATTATATATACTTTATAATCATTCATGAATGGTTAATCATTGAGAATGAATCTCATCGCGTCGTGGAGACGGAAGTCCGTACGTACGCACGAGCGATGATATCGTTCCCATGGTCGTGGAATTGTGTTTAAGTGTTTGTATAATATTTCAGTATCAATATCACTTTATAATAATCATATATAGTTACTCATTAAACCATTATACCCATCCAATTAATGTGGTGGTGGAAAGTAGATTACACCACGGCGTGGAGACAGTATTCCGTATGTACGCACGCGCGGTGATTTCCTTTTTCCGTAGGATGGATAGAAGGTTAATTAGAGTTGTTTCATATTTATAATAACATATCAGTATGTAATTAATACTGATGTTATTACTTTATCATGAAACAACTAAAGAAGAAGATGTTGAAGAAGAAAGAAATTGAAAAGATCGGTAATGGATATTACCTCTTCTTTGAAACGCCTCTTTGAATCCTCCACTTAGGGAACTAATATTGGTCTTTGAAGAAGACCAGGACCTCTAGTATTATTCTAGGGAAGTGGAGAAGATATTTTTTCAGGTTTTGGCCGAGCTTTAAGGCTCAATGTTGTGTGAGGAAGAGAGGGAGGAGATGCCCTTTTATATGGGAGGAGAGGGGCATCTTTGGAAAATCTCAAAATATTATTTTATATTAAGGTCAAATTCGGTTTATAATGGTTCCAAATGGTCTTATTTCGACGATAAAGTGGGGATGGGTCGAAATAATCTCATCCAATAGGATTTAGACAAGTTTAGGTTATTATTTTAACCTTATCAATTAGATTTAACTCTAAGTTAAATAATTTAACTTTTACCGTGTCTTTTTGTTTTCTTACACTATATGGTTAATACACTTACGATAACATGCCAAACGAACCCCAAATTGTTTATTATTAATATATATATCCTTATCTAAGTCATGTGGACGAACCGTAGATTTTTAGGAATAAAATAACAATTAATAATATAATATTTGATTTAAAAACTATTTTGTGTCAATTTTGACACTATTTGATATATGATTTTTGTAAAAGTCATAACAGAATTATATGTTCGAAAAAAGTTGATTAAATCAACACTAATATATCATAGTAACCTAGAAAATTAGTGGTATTCATAAAAAGTCTCAAATTAAATTTATTTTGGTATTTATAACATCAATTATGTCAATATTTCATTAATAAGATAATTACAGCATCATCTTTGTGTCATAAATAAATAAAATTATATGATCTCTAAAAATTAAAAATAAATTACCATTATGTAGAAAATCGTTTTAGCTTTCTAATTAATATTTACAATTGAATTTATCTTATGTATAACCCTATATTAAAAATGTTTTAGTAAATAAACATTGATTTTAACTCTTTTAACTCTTCTTTGAATTAAATAATAATAAATGTCCTAATCTAATCCAAGTAGGCATAAATGATAATATTTTACACATAAGGTTGTTTTTGGTCGAGATACACTTGTCCAATAGGATTAGGACATGTGTTAGGGTAATATTAATATCATTTTTACCCTTAATTACCCTATTTACTTTTAACCGTGGTAAAAAAAAGTAAAAAGTTACTATTCAGCAAAAATTATTTTCATCTCATTGAACCACATTTTACTTACTGACATCAACCGTGTCTCTCGTATTTTTGAAATTCCATTCACAGAAGCGGTAAAATTAAGATTTATGAAAAAAATAATTTTTTTAACTTCCACTTAGTAGTTTCACTATTCATCAAAAATTGAAGTGTTTCAGAAAAATGCCAAAATTTCACCCTAAGCTATAATTGATATTCAGAATTCAAAAATGATTTCTATTTTACAAAATTCCCAACATATAAGTTGCATTAATTAATTTTATAATTAATTTCCGTTGTCCCAACAAATAGCATGTTTTTAAGAGATAATAACTATCAAAAGATTAACACTTGTTTATGTCTGGTGTAAATGTGAAATTACATCCAATGACCAACATTGTATTGAATTGTAAAAATATATTCTAAATATACTTTGAAACCACTCAAATTAATAATTTATCACTATTAATTATTTCGATTAAAAAAGTTGTTTTTAATTAAAATTTAGTAATTTTCACTATTAATCAGAAAATAAAAGTTATCCAAAAAGTACCAAAATTTCACCCTAAGCTAATTTCGATATTATGAATCCAAAAATGAATTCCATTCTGAAAAATAAAATATACAAAATTTCAAAAAGTGGTTATTACTATTCATAACGGCTAGTTTAAAAATATTTTAATAGCGTATTGTTGTTTAGTGAAACTCGTTATTGTGTACTACACACGCTATCGAGGAAGGTCGCGATTGCGTGTAATGCAAGGCAAATCAAGGATGCATGTTGTGCAAGCTCCTTTTGGTGTAGCGTACAACACAAGACATTAGAGAAATTAAAAAGAATATTTTTCATAAAATCTCGGGGTGTTACACCGACCACCCTGCCAAACCGCCCCCCAAACACCCCGGCCTCTAGGCCGAACCAGCCCCCGGCCACACCGGCCTCTCAGCTGAGTCTCCCTAGCCGCACCAACCGTCATCCAAGCCTCCCCTACCACCCAAATCTCTGGGATGAACCGGCCCCTGGACTCTCGGCCGAGAAGCCCTGGTCGTGCCATCCCCCCCACCCCTTGGCCGCTCCGGCCTCCCGGCCGTACTGGCCCGGGTCATGCTGCCTACTAGCCAAACCGGCCCCAGCCGCACCACCCCCCCCCCCTGGGCTGAGCCGCCCTGAGACATGCCCCCACGACCCTCCAAGCCAAGCAGGCCATGCACCCCGGGCCGAGCCGCCCTCGCGGCGCCATCCGGGCTGATTCACCCATGTGGCACCCTCCGATCTGAACCACCCTCAAGTCGAACCGCGACCTTGTTCCCTCATGGCACCCTCCATGGTCAAGCAACCCTCGCGGCTCTCTGTGGCCACTCACGGCCCGTTGGGCCAGACCCAGCGGGCTGGGCCGAACCGAACGGGTCGGGCTGCCCAACGGGTTGGGCCAGACCTAATGGGTTAGTTCGGGTCGGCCCGAACAAGGTCAGCCTAGGTCGGGTCTTACAGGGATGGTCCAACCGGGTCGGACTGGACCCGGGCCCACTATGACCTATATAACTTCTTTGGGCCATAAATTTGGCACCAGATGTCTATTTGACGAACCATCTAAGGTGTTGGAAATCATGGAGAGAGTTGGTCTCTTTGAGTATACTATACTAGAGTTTTGTGTAAAGATGAGGTATGGTCGGGTTGGATCGAGTAGGAATCCTACCGGGCCCCAAGACTAAAAGGCTAATAACTCACAAACCGGGCATCCGATTGACGCGCTGTCTATTGCGTTGAGACCCTAATGAAATGGCGGACTTCTGAGATACTTCTTTGTGGGAATTCATGAATGTTATAGTATTGACTAGTATCTTGGGGAGAGGATCCTCCTAGATATGAGATATCATAGTGCAGAGACCTAGTAGTTGGCTGATACTTGACAAATACTGACCGTTTCAACTCAGAGTGACTCAACTATCCCATTAGGGAGTGCCTTGGTAACATGGAAGACCCACATTGGGGAGCACCTTGGTGATTCGTCCGACCCACGGTACTCGATAGAAGGATTACCTCAACAGTCTATGTGGGGGAGCACCTATGTATGAAGTGGAAGACCCACAGTGGGGAGCAGACTTGGTGACATTGCAGACCCACGATACTCAACAAGAGGAGTACCTTAGTAGTTCAAAGTTAGTGGGAAGCACCTCTGTGTGATGAGGCAGTCCCACTATATTCGATAGAGGATGAGTTCTCTATAAACTGAGGTGTTCAATGATGTGATTGGGGATGTTACATGATACTACCCCTAGAATAGATCCTATTGTGAGATGAGTCAGTATCTTTGTGTTTTCCTCCTGATTTAGATGGATTACATGAAAACTTAGGTATACGTATGGGCATATACCTATGTGTGTTTATCTATTGATTTCACGCTTTGTGGTATATCCTTGGTGGATTTTGTGATACCTTGAGGGTCTCGGGGTCCCTACTAAGTATCATTATACTCACCCCTACACGAGCTATGCCCGCACCATTTTGTGTTGGATACAGACAACGGAAAGTGCTGACTGAGGCTAAGAGTACCAGGATTGGATGATTCCCGGAGGTGGACCATATTGCGTGTCGGTACGTGGAGGAGATGGACGGATGTGGAGTGTTTAGGAGGTTATATGTATCTACCCTTCAGGTAGGAACCTCGAAGGATGATCCAGTAGATATTTTTGACTTTTCTTTAGTTTTATTGAATTTCAGTTGTACTTATACCTTTACTGTCGGACTTGTATTCCGGACCCTTTTACCTTCAGCACTAATTGGGTTATACAATTTACTTGTGTTCATATCTTGTTGTGTGCATGATTGTGTGTGTCTATAGTTTATAAAGTCAATGCCTTCCCAATTTTAGGGAATTACACCTTTGGTTCTAGTCGTCAGCCCCAGGCCTATGGAAGGCAGCCTTGGGGTAGTCACAACATGGGCCCCAGGGGAAGGTTCATGACATTAATTAAGATTAATTAGCCCCCATCCCATAACCCCCATGGTGCACATGATAGTGTAAGAGACACGCCACATCCCCCCTTTTTCCTATAGATAAAACTGAGACAAATTAAAGGGATGAAGTGCCACCGATCTCCTCTCTTAACAATGATAATCATAAGATCAAGGAGAAACATGATCCAAGATTCATTCTACACTCAAATAATCACTATTTATCCCTCATGGTATAAATATTTGAGATCTAGTCCTAATACCCTTTTTTCATTTTAAGGTTTTTGATCACTATTACAATATCTAGGGAATACTTCTAGGTTGATATATAGGTCTCATTGAAATATAGGTTGAATTAGGAGACTAGAATGTTAATTCCTGTCGGAATCACCGTCAACATGGTTTTTAGACTAGTGGGGCATGCCTGTTGTTCTTCTGATTTCAGAAGGAGACTTTTGGGGACTTCAGACTATGTATATTTGTGACATGTATTGTTGTGAAACAATTTCAAGTGGCCATTTGTCATGTCCAGGGTAGCTAGGTGATAGTAAATGGTCATATAGAACTATACCACAAAATTACATGGAAATACGGTGACCTATATAAGAATAGGTCAAAGACGCGACTAAGAGGATGTTTGTCTTGGACATGCCATGTGCCTGGGGGTACACACTTTTTCTGAGGAATATGGGTTTGAGCCATGAAGAGGATGTGAACGTCCAATGATTGAATAAAAATTGAGAAGGGGGTGGGGGTTGAATAATTTTTCACTTTTTTTATGA
Organism: Viscum album; assembly: GCA_963277665.1. Lineage (NCBI taxonomy): Eukaryota > Viridiplantae > Streptophyta > Magnoliopsida > Santalales > Viscaceae > Viscum > Viscum album. Next base: position 1,290,259,528 of record OY728129.1, read on the forward strand.
TTTAAAACCCTTAGAAACATAACCCCATCAACCCATTAATAATTATATCCTTATTAAAAAATATTAAATACTTATGTCTGAAAAGGTTGGAATGAAATAAAATCACAAATGATTTACAAGGTTTGGCCAAAATATGAGAACCTACATCCTTCCATAGCCACTCTCTTGGGTCTATGTAAATCCACTACACTCAATAACAAAATACAACTTCTTCCAAATAATGTTAGACACGTTTTATCTCCAAATAATAAAGACTATTTTGACTCCCATTAGTTTACATTGATATCTTTTAAAACAAATAATCCAAAAAAGAATAAAATAATTGATGAACATTTTCCCCAACTTTTAAGTCTGAATCTTTGCTCCGATATAGATAAATACAATTTTTTCAACCCGATGTGGATTGATCCTATTTTTCACAATTTGAGATCCAATTTTCATAGAATGATGGATACATTTTTTTATAATGATATAATTTTATTTTTTTGGAATGATTTATTTTATTTTCTCAGAATACTAGATCCACTTTTCTAAGAATGCAAGTTACAAATTTATTATAGTATTGGTTCATCTTGTCTCAGAATATTTGTTCTGATTTGGTTAGAATAATGGGTTTTATTTGATCATAATACTTGTTCCTAGTTTCTGATAATACTAAATTCTATTTTCTTAGAATGATCGATCTGATTTTTTCAGAATGTTGAATATATTTTTCTAAAGACAAATATCGATCTGATATTAAGAATATATTGGATTCGTTTTTCTCAGAAATATCAACAAAACTCAATCTCTGATATAATACTCAATTAGGTTCTTATTCAATCCGATGGGAATATTCACTATGATTTCTTCGGCACCCCACCTTTCACTAATTTTGAGAAAGCTGAAAATGAAAATTTGATATGGGAAAGTATTTATAGGTAACTAGAAAACAAATGGAAGGAATCTTTGAAATCATTCTTGATTCATTAAATCTTAAAACTCAACAACTCTCTATAATTTAAAACATCAACTTTGACATCATCAAACCGCCTTATATTTTAATAATATTTATGAGAAATTCAATTTCATGTTTGATTTCCTCAACATATTTATTTTTCTTTTTGAGTGCAACCTATTTCTATATATACTAGATCTGATTATGAAAAAAAATGATAGAACAATTTTTTATGAAGATGCTGCATCTGATTTTCTTAAGATGTTGGATCCAATTTTCAGAACAATAAATTCGAATCGAATTCTGCGAATATTCTGGATCTTATTTTTAGAATAATAATTATTCATCTGATTATTTGAATATGTTATATCTGATTTTTATAATAATAATGTTTTATTCTATTTTTGAAGATGTTGGATGTTATTTTCAAAACAACAATTATATATCAAATTTTTGGAATATTTTTATTGATTCTTATTTCTTCAACCTATCCAAACATTCTTAAAATGATTTTATAATGATATTTTTCCTTATTTTTGAGATCTTCTTGATCAAAAATCATCCTCTGTTTTAGTTTAAAAATTATGAAAAATTTTGAACTCCAAAAGTCACTTTCTTTAAAAAAACCACTTTATAAAAAAACTAATTCATCAACCAATAACTTTTATCCCAGAAACATATTTATTTATAACTCAACAGCATTATTTTTTCATATATTTCAGAATATACTAACACCCAACAACCAATAAAATTTTCTTTTATTATTTTTAATCCAAATATCTGAATCTGATGCTCTTGGATCCAAATTGTAGTGAACTAAAACATTATTATACAAAAAAAATATTTTTTTGAACAAATTCAAATATTTTTTAAAACACCTAAAAGATTAATCAACCTAACCATGTGTATTTATTGACAACACTTTTTAGAAACATTTAAATCTCACAGGTACTTTCCCATTACTCATTTTTTGTAATCAACTAATGTTTTTTACATATATCAAAATGTAGAATTTTTAAAAAAAATATCATCCTGATACTACACTGCTGAATAAAGTAATTTTTAAACAATTCTATCACATAATGAAAATAAAAATTTTGTGAGCATGTAATGATAACCCTCATCAAATTTCTTTTCACACTTTCTTTTTCACTTCCCCATTATTTTTTCTCACATTATATTTCTTCTATCAATTTTCTCTTCCTCTCTCATTTTTATTTTTCTCTCCCCCATTATATGATTAAAACCTCTTTAGATTCATAAAATAAATGTATGTAAAAACTTATTTCAAAGTACAATGTTATTATTTAATCTCCCCCTATGTCAAGATAATCGGAATCATAGTGGGGGTTTCTTTTTTTTGGAATACATATGAGGGGGATGAACATTAAGTTACATCCTTAATTCAACAAAACCATCCTTTAACGTTACATTAGTGAAGATATCAACAATCTGATACTTTTTTGAAATCTATTCTAGAAAATTAATCTTCAACATAAACATTCTCTTTTATAAATGAAAACTTTATATCATTGTGTTATGTCATTGAATTTTGGAAAGGACTCTTAGAAATATCAATTGCACTCTGATTATCAAAATGATTCTTCAAGGGTTTAGAATCATTTACATTCAAATTTTCCAGATGAGTTTTTATCCACAATATTTCAGTACAAGACTGAGGGGTTGCATAATATTCATATTCGGTTGTTCTAAACATTATGAAACATTGTTTTGGAATATTCCAACTCACACAACATTCACCTATAAAGAAATTAAATCATATGGTTGAATTTTAATCATTACATACTCAATCCCAATCATTATTAGTAAACCAAGAAACTTCATATCACTATTTCTTTTTTATAACAACCCATTTGTTGTTATTAATTTTATATATCCCATAATCCTCTTTTCTTATAACATATTTTATTCTTTAAGAATACATTGATATATGGAACATAAAGTCACGGTATAAACAATATTATTCCCTGAAGCTATAAGATAATGTAGACATCCTACCGTCTTCCAAAATACTTTCTCATTCATGCTTATTCATGATTCATAATTACTCAACATTGTGTTCAGTAAAATAAGAGTTGAATCATCTTTGGATTTCACCATCCCAATTTTTTTAACAATTCCCTACCATACATTCAATTAGATAAGAAAATATATTACTCTTTTTGTTGAACTTTTAATCCATTGAACAATATTAACTCTCCCAACATTTGAATTTCAAAATTCTTCTTCGTTTCTTTATGAAAATATTCAAAAACATTTTCATCATCTACAAAAAAATTATATCATCCATAAAAACAATTATAATTAATGTTATGGAGTCAAAATATATTACATAAAAGTTATTCTAATAGTTTCTTTTATAATATTTCATCATTCTCAAAAAATAGTAAAGATTTTATTTCCAAGAACATGTAGCTTTTTTCATGCCATAAAAAGCTTCCAAACATTTTTTTCATCGTCATCTTGTAGAAACCAACAAGGTTTCTCAATGTAAAATTCTTCTTAAATCTCACCATTTAAGAACGATTCATTTAAATCCATCTAATAAAAATTATAATTATGAGGTGTGGCTATGGAAAGAAACATTATAATAGTTTCCAATCCTAAAACTGGGGAAAAAATTTCATCAATACTCGCACCTTCCAACTGTCCATATCCATTAAAAACATGTATTTCATTGACTCTATAAACATCTCCATGTTTATTAAATTTCATTCCAAAAGCCTACATGGTTCTAATAACAATTTTATTTTTTCGACATGAAAAAATATCCCATTTTTCAATCTTCTCAATAAGATCCAACTCTTGATTCATATAATCCACCCGTTCCTTTTTGAATAACCTATCAAACTATTTTTTGATCAACTTTGTAGAAAAGTGAAGTTTGATGTTTTAATCTCAACTTCCTTTTAGTTTGACCATAATCCTTCTAATTCTAAATAATGTATTTATATTGAACATGGTTTCATATGGTTTGATGTCTCAAAGTTTCTTCCCTAGTTTTAATTTCCTCACAAAACTATAATTCTAAATATTTATAATATTATTTTGAATTACTTTCACTATTTGAAGAAATATCCAATTTATCCTCCTGGGTATTTATAAAAACAATTAAGGAACTTTGATTTTCATTTACTATCACATAATATGATTCCACATTATTTTGTAAACATTTCATCCAACATTATAAATTCTCCTATATAGTGAATTACCCATGAAAGTTCATTCCTTGGCTTTCTAATCAAACATTCCAAAAAAAGGTTTTTTCTTTTTGATAAAACATTGAATTCAAAAATATTTAAAGTATTTCAATGAAATATTTTTTTTATAACACATTTTATAAGGATTCATGTTGGATTCCGGTCTCAAAAAACATCTATTTTGAACATGTACAACAGTACTGATAGCTTATCTTCAAATTAATTTTGAATGTTTGTATTCTACTAACATACTCATTCCCATTTCCACTATGATTATATGATTTATTTCATCTACATAATTTTTTGTGGAGTATATGGAGGACTATAATGATGATTGATACAATGTTTTCTCTGATAATATTCAAAAGAATAATTTTTGAATTGATACCATTATCTATTGTCAACTTCTTTATGGAAACCCCTGATTGTTTCTCAACATATTCACCGATGAATTTGAACATTTCAATGGACTCTGAATTCTACTTCATCAACATGATGTTTATCATCGAAGTGAAATAAATAATTTGATATTGTAAAATCCATTGTTTGTTGATTTATGTCTCATATGTCCACATAAATCAGAATGAATAAGATTACGTGGTTTGGTAGATTGATCCTCAAATATTTTATCACTTTTTTAGTCATATACACATTATATAAAGTATTACATACATATTAATCATGTCCATTCAAATATAGAAAATACTAAATAGCATCATCTTTAGATAGTTTATTCATATTTTTCGTCCCAATGTGTCTAGGTATTCAACGTGACAAATGTTTTTCATCTTCATCACATAATTAACATAGATTATTGAATTATCCTATTTGAAATATATTCTCATAGGTTTGTTATCATTTTTAAAAAAATTTCAATCTTTTAGACTTTTTATGATAAAATAATCCTTCTGAATATTAATTCTGTAACATCTTAAAAATGTTGACTTACACTATGTAAGCATTTTTAGGCCATCAACAACTAAAACATTAAAAGATTTCAATTTATCTTCTTCAATATTTGATATACTTATTATTATTATTTTTTAATGAACTATCAATTTCGAATGTAGCTTATCCTCCATTATGACTTTCAACATGCTTTGTGATTTTCAAATCACCTATCATATGTGAAGAGAAATCATTATCATGTATCCATCGGTTGTTCTATTACTTGATGTCAATGTTGTCTCAAAAACAAATAATCTTTACTCAAAATTATTATATTCATTATTACTTTCCTTTCATTTATAAGAAAATTGTTCCAGAAGGACTGTTATATATCTTTCAATGTGATGAAAAAATTGATCACATCTTCTACAAAATTATTCCTAGAAATCAAATTGATTTTTTTGGAAATTTTCAATGATCTTGAAAATTCACATTTTCAATGTCTTGTGTGTTTGGAATGTTACTAATTATTCATAAACTATATCATAATTTTTTTTAAAACCTTCTTATGGGTAATGATTTTTTGTTCCAGAAATTTTATGCCCTATGCCCATAGATCCCACGAAAACAACAATATTCATCAAATCTGTATTTTCTATTACATAAATATATTTATCTATATAAACTTTTTTGAGGTCGATAACATCATTAATATATAAAATCCCAGAATGTGGACCATATATTATTTTGAGTGAGTTTTATACTATTATAAAATCAATGGGTTTCTCACTTCTTTTATCCACCCAATACATCCCAATAATTTTAATGGAACATAAAATGTTAAAATAATTAGATGAAACATTATTTTTTGTAATAGAATATTTCACCTAATTATCATATTAGTCTTTATCAGAAACATTAGAAGTATCAGCTTTTAATTCTCAAGCATTGTTGAAGTTTTTATTCATTTTCTTCTTGTTACATTTGCAATCAATATGTTTGTATTGCATGATCATCATTCATCTTTCCTTCTTCTACAATTCTATGTTTGTGACTTAAAATCTATTGAATGGATTCATCCTCCTTCTTGATGAAATATTTTCCTACATCATCAACTTATCCTCATTATTTATTCATTAAATGTTTATTTCTGGAGGGTCTTGTTTTTATTATGACATACAACAAGTTTGGTTCTGAGTGGAAACTCTCTATAAGATTCCTCACCACCTTATTCACTATCTGAGGAATATTTTGTTTTCTAATCTTTTTAAATGATGATTTTGAATTTTTCAAAACTTTGTCTTCTGATAATTTGTTACCAGTTGAGCCTGATTCAACTTTCTTTCTCAAAATACTTCTTATTTTCAAAAAAAATCTTGTAGTTATTGGAAGAGATTTCTTCTTTATCATTTTTGTTCCACTTCATCCATAAATATTTTTAATCAAAATTATCTTGATATTCTCCAACATTCATCTTGGTGAAATTAATACAAATGTGTTTGATTCCATCATAATCAAAAAAACTAAAGAGTATGTTTACCTCCATACTTTCTTCTTCCTCTTAGATAGTTCTTGGATAAAAATAAATGATTTTTTCATTCAGATCATCGGCCGCTTTAACTTTTGGCTCATTAAGATCTTCTTCTTCAACATCTTGGATTTTCAACTTTCTCATGTATTGAAAAGGAATTTCATCATTAATTGTATTCATAAACATTTGGTATTTCCTCATTTCATAATAATCAACAATTTTATGAAATTAATCATAAGATAAATCATAAATATTTTCTAAAGAATAAATGTTGGAGTCAATCTTGTTAGAAAAGTTTCTGATATGTTTCTTCACAATTGTGGAGTCTTCCAAAACATCTCTTAATCATCTAATGTTGCATACAATTTAATTTACTCTAGTGTAGTATTCATCAATTTTTTCTTTATCTCTCATTCTAATGTCTTCATTCTTACTATTCTAGATTTTTATCACTTCTTACTTATCTTTTTTATTCACTTCAAAAACACATTCTAGCTTATCCCACAAACATTTTGATGTTTTTAGTCCCATAAACTTTTGATAAACATATTAAGATATGAGAGTGGGAATATAATTTCGAGACGTTCCATAAACTTTCATATTTCTCCTTTCAAAAAACAACATAGGAGTATCTTTTTCAATAGGTGTAAAACCAATAGTAAAAGCATCAACAACTTCCAGTACAAGATATATGAGATATGGAATCATCTTATTTTTCATCAATAATTAATTTTTCCATAAAATGTAGGAATTCCTATACTATTGATAGAATTTATGTTATCTATGATAAGGATTCAGTAAGGGAGCCTTATCTCTGTAATACTAATTCACATCCATGAATTGAATAACAATTGATAAGGGGGTTTAATCAGTTGTTCACTTTTTATAATATTTCATACTTCTAGAAAATAACCACTTCAACATATTGAGATTTATATCCTTATCCAACATTTAGTAAATACTCTTACATGAAAATACAGTAAAGTAAGAGAAGAACAAAATATTTAAAAGGTTTAACCTTAGTGTGAGAACCTATATCTATTCTATAATGACTCTCGTGGGTCTATCAAAACCTCCAATTATGATGAAGTGAATAAAACTTTCCCCAAATCCTATTATAAACCTTATATATCATGATAGGGAAGATTATAATGACCCCTATTAGTTTACTAGGTTTTCTTATAAAACACTTCATCCAAGAATAAGCATAAAAACATTTTCAAAACTAGTCCATAATTTTTTAGTCTGAATCCTCACTCTAATTTTTCTAAATTATATTTTCTCAACACGATGATGATTGATCCTATTTTTATATAATGGTGGATTTGTTTTTTGTATAATTATTGATCCAATTTTCATAGATGCTGGATTTGATTTTTATAGAATGATGGATCCAATTTTCATTGAATATTGGATCCAAATTTCTCAGAATGTTAGTTCCAATTATCTCATAGTAATAGTTCTGGTTTTCTAAGAAAAATAGTTCGGATTTTCTCATAATACTATATCTTATTTGTTCAAAATATTTTTTTCATATTTTCAAAAAATACTAGTTTTGATTTTCTCAGAATTTTGGATACGATTTTCTCATAAAACTTGATCTAGGTTTCTAGGATGATATATCTGTTTTTCAGAAGACAATTTTGGATCTTATTTCTAAAATATGTTGGATCATCTTTCCATACAACTATATAAAAAACTCCATCTCTGATATAATTCTTAAATAATTCTTACTCAATAATATAAGGAACATTCACATTGATTTCTCTAGTGCTATACCTTTAACGCATATGTAGAAAGTTTCAAATAAACAAATGATATGAGAAATTATTCATAGGAAACTCAAAAAACAAGGGCAGGAAACATTGAACACATTCATGCTACCGTAAAGCACTTTAATCCACATATCTCTTTCATTTAAACCATAAACATTGACTTAGAAAAATTTCCTCATATTTCTATGAGATTTATGAAAATTTTATTTTAATGTTTTAACTCCACAAATTCTAGAATACTCCTTTTGAGTGAATTTGATTTCTGTACATGCTAGATTTGTTTTTTATAAAATCATGGATTCTATTTTCTAAAGCTAGTGGATCCGATTTTCTAAAGACAATGGATCTAGTTTTTCGAATAATAAATCAGGATGTGACTATCTAAATATTCTCAATCTGATATTCAAAATAATAATGCAGTATTGATTCTCTGAATATTCAAGATCTAATTTTCAAAATAATAATACTAGATCCAATTTTCTGAAGATGTTGGATATGATTTTCTGTAGATGTCGGATCTGATTTTCAGAAAAATAATGTTGGATCTAATTCTTGAAATCTCTTTAGTGATTTTGATTTGAATAAAACTCTGAACCATTTATTCAAAAAAATTATCATTTTTATTTTCATGATTTATGAGAACATATTGATCATCAATGCATAGTCTATTTTATTTTAGAAAGAATGAAAAATTTCTATATATAGACATCACTTTCATTAACAAACCTCTTCAGTAATAAAATTACATCTTCAACCAAAATCATCTATCATAGAAATTTATTTATTTTTAACTCATATATTTATTCATTCTCAATGTTGTGAAATAACTAACTCCCATCAACCAATAAATTCTTCCCAAGAATATTCTGAATCCAATGATCTAAATCTAATGCACATGCATCCAATTCTTATATAATAAAAACATTCTTATACAAAAAGTCATTTTTCCACAAATAAAAAACATTTTTAGAACGCCACTATGGTTATTCATGAAGAACACAATTGGGGAAGTGGTTATGTTGGACACACCATGTACTTACTGTACATGATGTCTATGTCTATTGGGATGTGGAAGCCTTTTAAATGGGGGAAATGGCCAGCTGTGTGGGTGGGTTCAAATTCCATTTGGACCTTAGTGAACATCGTGTAATCTATATAGAATCATCAGGATATATTTTTCCTAACATATCTCTTTCATCAGACCTCAGATCAAGGTATGGGAGTAGCCTATAGAGAAGATATTCCTTATAGAATGTGATGGTATACACTATAGTGGAATTTGTTATATGATTTGGCATGATTCGAGCACGATGTTTTACTATCAGTTCTTAACCTGAGGTAATGATCAGGGTTGGATCAATGGGTTGATATCAGGTTCAGTATCATTCATTATTTATTTATGATGTGTGTTCCCTAGACTCTTTATGCTGGTAGATTGGTGGTCCCTTATCATATTGGGTCATAAGTTCCTACCAATGTTAGTGTTACGATGTGAGGTATGACAAGAGTGATGGTGATTTCAGCGATTTTTGACTGATCTTATAGAATGGGGTGATACTTAGAGAGATATGTTGGGACCATTTCTCCCCTATCACATCAGGGTTTGGGGTTCTGTTACCTCTCTATATTTCTAGAGGTGGGACTCCCATGTTTTAGGTGGAGGTTCTCTACCTCCTTGGTTGTCCTATTGAAGAAGGTAATCCCCGGTAATATTATGGTGTTTCTTCCGTGTATCATTACTGTAGGAAGAGATATGTCTCCCCTAACATGATAGGCCACGAGTCCTCTATATCCATTGTCTAGATATAGTATTTATTCCCCTATTTTCCAAGGGTTCGACTCCTCTATCCATAGAGTTGGTAATCCCCTACTATGTTAGGTGGTGAGTCCTCCATATGTGATGTATAGGTACGGGGCATACTCCTCAATTGCGTTAGGGTACAGGTCATCGATCATTTGAGTTAAAAACCACTTGTTGTTCCTATGTTGGGGTCCATCATATGTATTAGTTTGAAAATGTTAGTACTCACCTATCACATGAGGGGGATATTCCTCTATCCTAGGGTTGGTAGTACACTGTCGATTCCGGGTGTAGTTCCCCCATTGTTATTGTGCAGGTAGAATGGTAATCCCCCAAACATACCAGGGTATAGGTCCTATATCTGTAGAGTTTTACTCACCTGTTTCATTTAGATTCTATTCGTCTATCATCTGAGTGGTACTCGCCTATTATATCAAGGAGAAGGTCCTCCTATATGGAGTAGTACTCCACTGTCTTCTAGTAGTAGTGGGAGAGGGTCCTACATTGGAGTTAGAGATCCCTTATTCATTGTGCTTAGTTAAGAAGGGCGGGACCCCAACTAGTTTTGTTTGATACATGGTTAGGATTTAGTGCTCTACTAATGAATTGTTGATTGGGACACTCCATTGTAGAGAGAAAGAGGTTTTAGAGGATAGTTTGGGAGTAGTGGTCAATTAACTGTTGGGAAGTTCCTAAGTGAGGTTCGATCCATTCTCTATCATTAAAGATTGTGCAAGAAGTGAATAGTATAGAGTACGTCTCCCTTAATTGTGTGTAGTGGTGAGGGGGTGGGCTCTCAACATGTGTTCTTTATCCATTAAAAAAGGCAAAGGATTGTTATAGAAGGACCATTGGTGCTGGTTGCTAGAGTTTCTCATAGTGTGCGGTTCTTAATAGAGTGTATTCTATAGGATATATCATTAGGAATGGTAGTGTTCTACCTGGTGGGGTTTATTTCTCAGATTTGTTCCATTTGGGGTGGTAGTAGATCATGGAGTGTGATCTCATTCTAGTATGTTATCTTTAGAGCCTCTAGTAGAAACATATATCTAGCTGTGAGGTTGGAGCAATAAGATACATGAAGTGTGAGAATAGTATATCAGAGTTATTTTGTGATTCCATGATATTTTTCATCATGTTTTGGATTAGACCCCTTGTGAACTTCTCATTCTGATCATTTATTGATGAGGATGGTCCAAGAATGAGTTTCTCTCTCTATTTGGTTCCCACTGGATAGGTCAAGAGGAATCATTCCTTTTATTTGATTTCTTTGACATTGAGTTTTTGGGGATCCTATTGAGTATATTTATACTCACACTTACATGAGATATCAACGTATTTTTTTTCTTGTGCAGACCATGGTCCTTTTGACAAATCCCCTAGAGGACCAGAGGGAGGCATTGATTAGTGAGATAGACTAACTGTAATGTTTGTGAAAACTGATTTAAGGGGATTTTTTGTAGTATCATTTTATTGAAATCCCATAATTATAATATGTTTTGATGTATTTTCAATTTTATATGGCCATGTGTTTTTAATGTTTTTTCTTGTAGTACATCTTTTTAGTCTAGTTTGTGAAAAATGTATGAATGCAAATTTGTTCCCACCTTATTATATCTCTTAAATGTTTCAAGGAGTATTTTATAGGCGAGTCTGTATAGTTACAATTATAAACGGCCTCCAATATGTGGGATATTCTAACGAGTAAATATCCTCTATCTACTATCCTACTGTTAGTGAGCTTGGCGTGTTCTATCATGAGCCCTATTTGGTTGGGTCATGATATAGTTGTGTTAGAGTGGGTTCTACTTTGGTACTAATGTTTGAATAGATTTTATTTGGTTTCATATATATGGTTTTATAATGTAATGAGTTTGAATATGATGATGGAGGTCTCGTTATTGCTGCTATAGCCAACATATCGATTCACCTAAACACTAATAACCATTATTTCGATTCAGTTAATTTGGAAACAGGTTGTTGAATAGATGGTAAATTCATCATGTAGTACTGGGTTATGCGTTTCTATTATATCATGAGTTATCTCCTGAGATATAATCTTTAACTTTTATTCATATTGATTTAATTTTGTAATTCCACCTCAATGATAGCTAGATAGGGATCCACAACTTTATTGTAATGATGAACTACCTCGGGAATAGGCCTTAGTGTAAGACACTAGTTCTGATGTGATATATCTGGTTGGTCTTCTTGTTTAGTATCTACCGATTAAGATGCTGGTTTTGATGACAGTTCAGGTCGAGGATGTGTGAATACTGAGTGTGCTGTATAAGTTCCAAAGACAGCGACCTCGAGGGTATCTGGGTGATCTGGATCCCCATGCTACTGATGATTGGCTCAAGGAAGTGACACATGTTTTCCTCCTTGTGAGAACACCTCCCGATCAGATGGTGTTCCTAGAAGCAAGACTTATGTGGGGTTCAGTTGAGTGATTTTGGTGTCTACTGATATAGACCCACAACGAGGAACTTCTCACTTTTGATGTGTTTGAGAAACTCTTCATTGAATAGATTTACCAAGACACATTGAGATTACCTGGTATCCATAAGATTATGCACCTTCATTATTGTAACATGACTGTACAAGGGTACTTGGAAAAGATAAATCACATGCCACGATACTCCTGGGATATGGTATGAGACAAGGTCATCAGATCTCATGCATTTGATAAGTCCCTCTGCAGAGACGTATGATCAGATGTGGGTTACTTATTACATCCCACTTTTGAGGGGGAATAGGAGCGAGCATTGGTAGTGGAGATATTCTTGGAAGAATGATGGGAAGATGTGGTCTATTGTGGTGGTCATTTGGTTGAGACTTCAATAGAAGTTATCAGACAGAAGACAGCATGATCAAGACAAAATGTGTAATCACCTGCTTATACATAGTCACATAGGTCTTCAGGATAGGAATTGTGATTGTGATCTGGTCTGTCATATTAAGGGGGGTGTTATGCTTGCAATGGTTGGGGACATCGTTTTTGGGATTTTATAACTAGTGGTGCTAGTAATAAGGATCTACTTGATAGACTTCCTGAGAAGATATTGCATTTGGAGACGGGATTTTTTCATGATGGAAGATGTGGTGGGATATTTGGGAGAGTAAATGGAGTTGTAAGGTTGTTGGAGTTATAGGAAGCAACACCTATAGGTTTTACAATACAGGCTCAGGGAGATGCAGGATTTGGGAGAGGGATGTTGCAAGGTGTAGAGTCCATTGACCCATAATCATCAAGGATAATTTTTGTTACGCTATGTGTACATTATACTTTATATAGAAGTAATTTTTATACAATTTTTTGTGTAACACTTTTCTATCCAGTTATTTCTCAAGGTTTAAGCCGGGTGGATGGGGTGTAAGTGAGAATAAGTGTTTATTTTGTTGATGTAGATTTGGACTCACAAGGAAGATGGACCCTTTCACCACCGAGATGTGTTTTTGTGAAATAATTAAAACTGTGTTGGTGAATCAATGCTTCCCAAAGCACATTGTTTTGAGGTGTGGTGGACATGATCCTTATACTTTCCTGATCCTCGTGGGGTTGGGTTATATAGTGTTAGACCAGATACTGGAATCATCAGTGGATATTTTCTTTCTGACCCTTATTCATGATATACCTAGTGGAGGGAGATGCCTTATTAGAATAATTATATTTTGGAAGAGTTATAAGCTATGATGTTTCCACATTGATGATTAGTTTCCTTACATCCATAAATAGCTAGGATTTAACATGTGGGTGTAGAGGTATTTCTAATTTGGGTGATCTATTTAATACCTATAAGTTCACAGAGGAATGGCTCATTATAACACATTGTCTACACATGGTAAGACACGTTTTGCTGTTTACTACCCTCAGATGATTGGAATAAAACGTGAATGAAATATTCATGAGGAGGTATTGGTGATGTTTATCTAGGGGTGCATTTTAATTTTGGGGTTATATCAGCATCTTCATTAGGTTAGTGAGGTGGTTTTCCACTAGACCTTATGACTGTAGATAGAGCAGGATGTTTGGTGATTTTCCACCATTCCCACCAGAGGAGACATATGTATCTTTTTTCCATGATGCCTACCTAAATAGAGATATACATGAATATTTTTTTTCATTGGTGGTTCCCCTGAGTATGTTCTTGTAGGGATAATGGGAGCCCTTGGTGAAGTCACTAGTGTGGGTGTTGTAGAGAAGATCTCATTTTCTTTCCCTTATGCCTATGATTTCACTTTTCATGGGCACAGATCCTTAAGGTTGGTAGAATATAGTGACCCTATTTTTGTCTTTTAATACATCATATATTTTATTATAATGTTTCTAAATAAAGGAAGTAATTTATCGTAGGAATTTGGATCCATAAGATCCTTGGTGGCATGATTGTAAGGATATTTAATATATTTTTTCATACAAATGGATTTTCTCGAAGAACATGAAATTAGTCACGATAAGAGTGTCATATTAGAATTCTAATACCACGGATTAGTTTAGAAAATCTTATTTAGCCATGGTTTAAATTATATTTATCTACACCAGGCACATGATCGAGGATGATTTGGAATGGTGTATAGTGTAGATGTTATTTATTGAATGAAATATTCATTAATAAATTTACCAAATCCTACCCTCACTTCATACCCCCATGATGTGAGAGACATAGGAGGATACATTCAACATATCACCCTTTTTATCATGAATTAAACCAGTCCAAATCAAAGAGACAAGGTACTACTGATCTCCATTCTGGATCCCAATCATCATCATAGCAAGAAGAATAATGATCTTGGCATCATTCTACAACTGACTCTATAATGATTTGACCATGAGGTTTGTGGATTTTTGTTTTGGTTCTAATCACCTTTTTTATATGTTTTTAAGGTTGTAGATTCCTATTATGAATTCTAGAGATAACTTCTTGGTCGAATCCGGACAAAAGATGGGACTCATATAGAAATTTCCATCAAAATTACAATCTATAAACATATACACCATTGGGGCATGTTGTGTATTATACATGATAACATATGAAGACTTTTGGGGACTACATAGCATATAATGGGTTACACATCATGTAATTTTCACTATGTTGTGTGTTTTTAG
This sequence comes from Viscum album, assembly GCA_963277665.1. Lineage (NCBI taxonomy): Eukaryota > Viridiplantae > Streptophyta > Magnoliopsida > Santalales > Viscaceae > Viscum > Viscum album. Next base: position 1,290,274,791 of record OY728129.1, read on the forward strand.
GACATGGATAGGGTAGTTGTGTGATAGTACATTATCGTGTAGAGATACAAGGAAAAAGTACATAGTCATGGTATGTATGGTCATGGAGAAGTTAAACGACATTGAAAAGATGCCATTTGGCCATGACACAACATGTACCAAATGGTAAAAACCATATGTGAGGCACTTGAGGGTAATAAATGTTTATGAAGAAAATGGATGTGGGTTGAGTTAGGTTAGACACATTGTGTAAATACAGTAAACATCTAGTATGTGTACATGGTTAGGAAAACTATGTAAATGGGGTCATGAATAGGTTCTCTGGGTGAGGGGGGAACATGCTATTTGGACAAGAGTGCAGACCGCGTACTCTCTTTGGCATCTCTTGGAGATCTTACCCCATGAATATATACTTATCCAAAACTCAGATTCAGGACTGTGAGTAGCTTATCCTATGAATTTTTATGTGTATAACACAATGATGGCCTCTTTAATGGCTTGTGAGATGTGATGTTAGGTTATTGAAGCATGATTCTCTTGTAGAGGTGCTTAAAATTGGGTAGTGATTAGGTTGGATCACTGGGTTGACCTTTAGTGAGTACCTTTCCCTGTCGACAATGGATGTGGGTCCCCATGAATCTTTAAGTAGGTAGAGTAGTTATCCTTAGTAATATTAAGGATTACCCTACACATTATGGTGTTGTGATGCTAGGTATGATAATTGTGACACACCTTGCACAGGCGGTTGATCGATGTTGTATATTAGTGTGGTTCATAAAGAGAGACACTGGGATAGGTACTCTGTTTGTGCATTATGGTGAAGGTTTCCCTTACATATCTACATTAGTAGAGATGGGATGCCCCACATTTTGGGTGGAGGTTCTATACAAAAGTGGTAGTTCTATTAGGAATTTTACTCCCCTGTGAAATCGGGGATTGGGTTCCTTGTATCATTATTTTAGCTTAAGAGAGTTTTCCTTTACCATGCTATGCTATGATCCCTCCACACTTGATGGACCAGGGTGTGGGTCTTCTATCCATAGAATAGGTACTCCCTTAATGTGTCGGGTTTTGGTTCCTCCATATATGATATGTAGATAGAGTGTATGATCCCCTATCATGTTAGGGTGTGGGTCATCTATCCTTGGAGTCGGAACTCCAATTTCGTTCTATTGTGTGGTTCCTCCAAACATATTGATCTAGAAGAGTTATTACTCCAATTTCATACCAGGGAATGATTCCACTTACGTAGGTTCAGTAACCCCAAATCGTATATGGGTGAGGGTCCCCCATAATTATCTTGTTGGTAGAGTGGTACTATCATGTCATGATGTGTCATAGATCCTCTATTTACAATGAACTAATATCATTTCATATCAAGACGCTGGTACTCTATCCTATAAGTGTTACACCCCTATTAGACCAGGGTACAAGTCCTCATATATGGAGTAGTACTCCCCCATATTTGATTAGTAGTATTAAGATGTTGCTCCTTTGGAGTTGGAGATCCCACGACTATTTTGTACAATAACAAGGATGGTCCCCCTAAAATAGTTATATGTGATAGCGGGTTTATAGATAGTGATCCCACGATGGATTGAGGCGTGGGACACTCTATTAAGTAGTGACAGTGGTTTCATGGTTTTTCATAGTTCTAGTGATCCTTAATATACAGGGATGTTCCAAGGACCATGTCCCTACATCCTCTGTCAATAGTGACAATGAAAACTTTGCATAGTCTAGAGGATTTCTACCTCAAGTGTGTGCATTGGTGAGTGGTGGGCCTCTCTATGTGGGTCCTTTTTTCCTTGCATTGGTTGTTGGAAATCTATAAGAGGACTTTAATGATGGGAACGTTATTTTGACCTATTGTTTTTTTCGGTAAAGATCGTTCTATCAGACGTACCATGAAGAATTTTAGTGTTGTACCCAATTGAGTTTCTCTCTCAAACGGGTCCCATATTGGATTGTAATAGATTATTGAGTGTATTCTCATAGCTATATGTAACTTCTAGATCCTTAAGTAGAAAATTATAGTTGGATATGATGTTGGAACTAAATGAGACATAGAGACTAATTAACGTATATTTGGGTGATTCTAGGATTCCATTTGGTGATGTTGCATGTTTGTGTTGATGCCAATTCTAGACTGAGCTGACCAGTCATGTATTGTTAATGATAGTTCGAGATAGAGTTTCTCTCCCGATTGTGTTCCCTCTCCCTAGGTCAAGAAGAAGTTTCCTTATAATTTTCTTGATGCGACTGTCATTGAAATAGAATCAATGATTAGTTATTTATAATTTTATACAAACTACTGTAGTATGGAATGTAGGGTCAAATCGAGAGGGAAGGAGATGTGACCACTATTCGTTGAAAAATATTAAAAAATACCCCACTATTGTCATCTGTGGCGTAGATTTTCTATTTTTTTATGTTTTATATATTTTTTGTTATTTTAAAAGGTAGAATAGATTCCCCACATTCTTTTTTTGTTATAAACTATAATAAAAGAGGAAAAAGTTTGAAAAATGTGAGAGGGATTAATAATGTTAATAAATGAACAATCAATAGAAGTAAGCCTGGAGAAAAACTCCATTCTACTGGTTTTAAATGGATCCCTATTTACATAAATGTTTCAACCATGACCACTATAAAAGAGAAACTTATCTCCCTCTCCAAGAGAATAGCCACTCATATCGAACAATATCAGTGTTTTTCCCTCCAAGAAATCTTCAGCTACAATATTTTTAATTTAAAGATACAACAGAACACACTCATTGTTAGTTCAGAATATTTCATATTGATTTTAATGTTTTATAAGATGTATCTTCAATCAATCTTGCTGAATGATTGTGGAATTTATAATTTAAGTGTATGTGGAATGATGCAGTTGAATGAATTTAGAACTAATCTCGTCGATCAATTCTGAACACATTGAAATGATAAATTGAAATAGAAGAATTTAAGATAACCAGTAGAACTTAAATTTACCCCCAATCATGAATTTTTATCCAACTATCTTGTTCATTATAATTATAGAAAAAAAACATACTATAACGGAGTATAATAATTCAAACACGATAGAAGAAGAACTCCCCAAATGATGCTCTGCTCCTGAGCTCCTTCAACTCTAGGCTTTCCCACCTGGTCTGCAGAAGTCGCTCCAGGGATTTTTATGATCTCATGAGGGAGAAGTTGTCAAATGTCAAATTATCATCACTGATGGAATGAATCTTCCCCCAATATGATGTTGCCCGACCATTTTAAAACATCATGTCAACTGCTTAAGTCACTACCACTTTTCACCGACAAATTTTTGTTCTTTTAATTATAACGACACTCGTAACTTTTTCACTGCATCATACATGGTTTTAGCAAACCCCACATAACTAACATCTAGTAATTTAGTTGTGTGAACCTGGACGGGATTCTAGTTCTTGTATGTGCCTGTAAAATAGAGGAAACAACAAAATAATTAAAAATAGGAATAAAAAAATTATTATATTTTTTTATGTTAATATAATTTTACTTATTAAAACGTTAATTATTATTAACTATTGAACATTTAAGTTTCTAATTAATATTTAATTATTTAAAAATTATTAATAATGTTATTAATTTATTAATTTTATGATTTTAAACAAGAATATTAAATTTATAAATAAACATCATAAGATAATTATGTAGTTATGTATTTTATAAATTAGATTGAATTAATTATTTTTATTTTATTAATTTTATTATCCTAATTATTATTATTTCCTTATTTAAAAGTTTAAATTGTTAAATTTAATGAAAAATATAAATTTATTTATTAGATTATTTAAATTAAAATTATTATTTATCTTTCAATTCTTATTCTTTTAATTAATATATTTTATACTTTTTTATTATTAACAGTTTATTATTATTAGTATATTAATTTAATAATAATATTATTATTATTATTGTTAATATATTTAGGTCTTCTCTCCTCCACCAATTCTACGCAGTAGGGGGGGGGGAGTCTTAGATCTTGCTCTTGGGGAGGAGCATCGCAGCCGGTCACCACAGCTCTAGTGACAGTGCAACCTTCATAGCCTCCTCCAACTTACAAGCAGCGGAGATTCCCTTTCTCCCCTTCATACAACACAACATCCCAGTCGGAAGGCAGTGGTTCGGTACAGTTCTTGGGAGCAAGGCAGCGCAACAGCTTAGAACTACTCGCGACGGTGGGCGACTCATGTTCATGGCCTCCTCCCCTCGGACCAGCAACATACATCAAGGCCCCCTCTTTGAAATTATCCATAACACCAGTAAAGCTTTCTATGGGTTCTTCTGTATATGTGGTTTGGCCACATCTTTGGTGATATCTTCTTCAGATATGGTGGTAGTCAGGATCGACTTCAATCTCCAACGTGTGCAATGATTATTAACAGTGGAAATCAGTGCTGATCGGCGAGCGGTGCTCCTCTACATCAACTGATGGAAGTTCGGGTTTGTTTCTAGATATGGAGGATGGCCATTTCCATCTTCATCATATCTGGCACAATGGAATCCTTGGAACATAAGCAATTGTGATGAAGGGATGCAGGTTCGGCGAAGCTCGGCCGAAGAAGATAACGAGGCTGGCGGTTCGTGAAGTATGGATGAATGGAGGCTGGACTTAGGATTTGCGTTTGATCTGAAATTGAAATGGGTTTGAGTTGAGTCATAGTATAACAGTTGTAGGTTGAAGGTGAAAGCATAATGATGGTGGAATTTCATGGCAGAAGTCAAGGCAGAAAACCATGGGAGAGGAAACCGATGTTATGGCACAGGTGTGATATCTTGCTATGGATGTCGGTTGGAAATGGGGTGAGGAGGCACTGTATAGGATGAAACTATGAGAGGGTTAAGTTGTAGTTCAATGAAATAGGAGAAGATATGTGAATCTCAAATAGTGTTGAAACTTGTTGTGCCACCGGTTTGGGTGAAGAAACAATGGAAATAATGAAAAGATGATAAAGTGGCATTTTAATGAGTGGAAACAATGCCACTGTGAGACAATATCCTGTGCCACTTTTAGAAAACAAAAAACAGTATAACATCCCACACAGTTTCACCACAAAAAAAATAAATAAATTAAAAACATAAACTAAAAAACAATCTAAATAATTAGTTAAAATTAATTTAACCAATTTAGAACAATTTAAAAACATAAAACAAAATATGCAGCAAATAAATATTTAATTAAATTATTATTAATTTCAAATTACAAACTAAAATTAGAACTTTATTAAAACTGATATTTAAAATTGATTATATTATAAAAATATAATATAAAATTCATCTATATAACAAAGTTTATTTTAAATAAAGCTACTAAAACAAATTGCATTTATTAATGTAGATAGTTAATTATATTGTTATTTAATAATTATAATAACTAATGATATTAAATAAAGCAATTTAACAAGAGTAATATGTTTATAATCTTAAATTTATAATTTTTTAATTTTTAAAAGAAAAATAAAAATTAGATTATGTTCCATTAAGTTAAATAAAATTTTATAATGAAATTTCAGATTATCAACTATGTTATTTATGTGCAAATAGTAGGATTGATTAATTTATTTATTTATTTTAAATATTTAAATAGGAAGAGATAAATATCCAAACCAAATAAAAACATATTGGACTGAAATAATAAACCAAAGATAAATTAATTATTTGAAAGGATAAAATTACATGAATTGTTCTAAAAATGTGATTAATTAATTAATTTATTTATAAAAATACAAATGTGGTAATATTTAACAAAAAAATCAAAAGTAATTAATTAGATAGTTAAATATTATAGAAAATGATGTTGGAAACTTTGTAAAAATAAGGCCACATCAAATTCCACCACACATAACCATTTTTTGTCTTCACATAATCCCATGGTTTGTTATCCTTTGTAAAATAGAAGAGTGTTTTATGATTCATCTCAATATGTAACATGTCCATAAATTTGAAAGAGAAGACAGAAACATGTCAATACGCTTTTGAAAATGAATTTTTTAAATGAAATCTTTCCCTAATTTCAAACTTGTACAGGTAGACTAGAAAGGAAAGAATCATATATCAATGAATGATTTCATTCCCCATATATGATACAAATAAATTATTTATTTCAATCCAATCTTAAGATACAATTTCAAAAGGTGATAATAAGCTAAAAAGAATGCAGAAATAAGAACTTAACTAATGGAACTTTGTACTTTGATTCTTCACCTAGGTTAATTTTTTTTCTTTGAATCACCTTATTGATACAACCTAAATATTTCTCATATAAGTATATTGTCCCCATCTTTATCTGGTGTTCAGAATTCCCCTCACCTTAATAAACTCATTTTTCCCCAAGACGCCTCATTTTTTTCTAATCAATGTATCATGTGATCTTATTCAGATTGTATAGAGGGATTATAGTTAAGAGAGACACACCCATCATCTTAGGGGTCATATATTCATCGTGGGATCCTAGATGCCCAAACGACATCAATTTCAAAAGATTCAACTGAAAAACATTCAAATTAACTCACTAAGGTGGTTACAATTCATAAAAAAATAAATGAAGCCCCTAATATCAGGATCAAACATTTAGTTCCAAGGGTTATGATCCAAACTCCTAAAACATGTTTCCCATATCACTCTCAAAAGTAGTTCCCAAACCAAATTTTAATTAAATAACTATGAAAAAACAATCAGCAATCATCCAAACACACTAATTTTAGACTCAAAACAAATCTTAACTCTTAGTGAAGTATATTCCTTTAAAAAGACTCAATTGTAGTAACAAATGAAGACTAAAATGGTGAATGAATTTAGAAAAATAAATATTTACACATTTTTACGAAATTTTTGGAAGTAGTGGGAACTGATGGGATTTCATTAAGAACAGTTTAGCACAGTCATGAACTAACCCCCTCCCCCACAATTAAAGCTCAACTTTGTCCCCAATTTTGACTTCAAATGTGGAGAATAAGAATTTAAAAGATATAGTTCAAAACTGGTTTTCAATAATGTATAGTAGGGACATGTTGAAAGGGTGTCATTAAAGTACAAAAAATTAATTTTTTCAACATTAATTATCTAAACATTAGGTTCATAAACAAGTATATTCATTATCACTAAATACAATATCCGTGATTTCCAATACAACTTCATAAATAGAATGTAATTTGTGGGTGCACTTTGTAATGGGTGTAGTATTTTGAAAAAGTATGATTCAAATGAATGTTCAATATATATGAAAGGTGCATACTAAAACACCCTACATACTAATCGGATTCAAGGAAAAACCCAACAACAATCCTGCATGTCCCCCCCCTCCACTTATGTTCAAGTAGTGGAATGATTTTAATAATAATGAAATTCAATTTTTTATACAGGAGTAACATGAAGAATCGTTTTATACAACTTACTGACATGCAGAAAAAACATCCAATACAACAAACTCGAAACAAAGTTGTTATATAAATGTAGAATTTTTAAAGCAAGAAAGACATGTAACATATTTTTTATTAATGTAAATAGGAGTGGGAAAATAAATGTATCAATTATGAGTTGAGTGCTTCCCTGAATATATTTGTCAATTACCCTCCGTCATGGGAATTCCACTCCTAAGATGAAACCAATAGAAATATTTTAAAAAAGAGAATGTAAAAAAAGAACAAATATACAGTATAGACAGATCATACAAAAGTCAACATAGAAGAACATTCTTCATAGAAAAACAAAAATATAATTATAAACAAGCATGAACCATTGGTTGAATCCCATGAAGCACTGAGTTTTAAGTCTTCAGTTGGACTTTATTTATGCGAGACTCTTGTTTTATTAAAAACAAAAAATAACAGTGGGTTGCTTCCCATGTAATGCTAGATTTAATGTTCCATGCTTGACTTAATTTCCCTATATATTTATATCCATCATCATTTAATGGTAATGAATTATTAATAGTTTTAACTTAACTATTATCTAATGATTCACAAATAGGATCAACAAAAACATTCTCATATGTAGTACCAAACAGTATTCTCAAAAGTTCTTTTAACACAATAGTTGATAATATACTATCTAGACCATTTTGGATTGTAGAGAACACATACTCATCTCTAAAAATGTTAAACCGCTTCCTAAGAAAATCACTAAATTTTCTTGGAATACTTAGATGGCATCCCCCGCACATAGAGGTCTTCTCCATCCCTGAATCAGAAGAAACCCCATCAGAAAACACTTTAGCATTTTTTTAAAAATTTCCCAGCACAACATGTAAAAAATCCATTTCAGAAAACTCTTAGAAGAAGGAACCATAATCTGGTTCCAACATGTGGTACCCAATGTACATAGATGAAAAAAATGATGTGAATCTTTCAAGTTCAGGTTAGAAGTCTTCACAAACAGCATAAAACTGAGTTGGAGTGAAGGTTCAAAAAAAATACAATTTCTCATAATGGTCCCAATCTAGTTTTTCATCAGGTCTCATCCCAGAACTTTATCCAACTTCATAAACCCTTAGAAATTTTAATTCATAAGGAAAACATTTCAAAATATATTGAGACAGTACGAGACATGAATGTGACTCACAATATAGAATGAGTTATAGGGAATGATTCTTCTCATCTATGGGAGGGCGTGGGACAAGAGTAACACCCTGAAGAAAAGATTCAATAGGTTAGGGAATGATAATCTCTGTGACCTCAAGAGGGAAAGAACCATACTAAGCCTAGACCTCAATTTTAAAAAATTGATTCTCATCAATATCTATCAAATCACAACCAAACTTGTTGTGTGGATTTTCAAATTCTAAAAACTCCACATCTTTAATATCTTGGAGAGTGAGTTTCCCCTTGGACACATCTATGAAAGCACCGATTGTAGCAAGGAAAGGTCTCTCTTTGATAATTGGGAGTTTTTCATCACACACCATATCCAAGATAAGGAAGTCAGTGTGAATTGTTTTTTTTCAACACTCACTAATAGATCATCCACCCTCCCTGAAGGGTGTGTGAGTGAACTATCAAAAATTTGAAGACAAACAAATGTTTTTTGAAAATCACTAAGAACCTGCCTTCTAAATATGGATTAAACCATAAAATGGATTCTTTCTCCTAAGTCAAAAAATAGTTATTTTTCTCACATGATCGTAGTATTCCTTGAAAAATAAAGCTTCCAGGGTCCTTTTATTTTGGAGGCAACTTCTTTAGAAATATCTCACTACACACCTCATTAAGATTAACATTTCCCAAATTCTTCCAATCATTCATGTTTTTTAGAATCCTTATGGTAAAATCAAGATATAAAGGGATTTTATCTCAGTCTTCTACAAATTTCCTGTTGATACTAAAGTTTTGAATCACTTTAAGAAATCTCAAATAATAAGGTTCATTATTATTCTTCAGTCATTCAGGGAAGGGAATAGAAGGCGTATAATTTATATGAGCAGTTTGATTATTCTAGTACTCCTTAATTCCAATTTTTCTTTTCTTATTGGTTTAGTACTTGTTCCATTTTCCTTGGTTTTTGAACTTTTTCAAATGTAGGTTCCACATTAATTTCAGGATGAACTAATTTTTCCAGATTTCCATATTATATTTTAAGTAGATTATTCTTTCCAGATTCAGTTTGTTCATCAGTTATAGTTTTCCCATTCCGTTCCTTTACTTGTTCATGGGTCTAAATGCCAAATATAGTGGTTACAGCTATGATATTCTATCTTGGATTAAGATTTTATGTGTTGGTCAAAATTCTCTTTTCCTTACCACCTATATCCCTAACCATTTATACTAATTGATGTTCTAAATTATGAATCTTTCCATCTATTTCATTCCTAAATGAACTGATATATCCCAAAACATAAGGGAATAAACCCTTTAACTCATATTGAGAATTAGAATATTCAACCAAGTGTTGGTTAGAGTTATCATTTTTGGGGTGTGATTGGTAGTTAGGGACTGTGGCCAGTTTTATGGAACCTTGTTATTTGGAGGAAAAGTTTGGGTGATATGATAAATAAAAGTGTGTTGAATGAAGAATTCATCATTTTCCTTTTTGGTCATAGAACTAAAATCCAAAATTTTGGCACTCTAATCAAATAGGACAAGGAGGTCAAATTTAGGACAACAAGTATGAGTGTGACCGATCATCCAACAATGATTAAATTGATCCCTTATGACCCTATCACTAACAAAAGAATCATGAGGATTGACTTCACCCATATGGATGAACATCTTCCTCGAGCACTTGTGCTGAGATTTTTGAGCAAGCTTATTAGACACATGTATCAGCTCATGAGCAGGTGGAGTCAGAAAAGACACTAACAAAGAGTTGGTCAACTAAATTTTGGTTGTAAGGGGTGAGAGAATTATTAAATGTCTCCATGAGTAGCTGTGGAGTGAAATGGAGATTGGGACTTTTTCTATGGATATTTCTAAATCTATCCCTTGGCTCATCAAATAACTATCCCTCATCTTGGACAAACCCAGTAATTTTGTGCCTAATCTCAGAGGTGGTGTTCCTAGGGTATAATTTTTATATAGAGGTAGTAAAAACCTCTTCCCATGTCTCAAATATTTATTCATCAATGTTCTAAATCCAATTCATAGCCTTCCCCTTCAGACAAAATGGAGACATCTTCAATCTTAACTCCTCCTTAGAAAGCTCTTTCAAAGGTAATTTTTGAACAGAACTATAGAACTCTCTAATGAACTCAAGTGAATCCACTCCTAGAAGACCATTGAATGAAGGAATATAAGAAAGGTGAGACTACCTGGTTTTGTAGTTCGTATACCTAGGGGACAACCTTATACAAATTTGTTTTCTTAATAGAATTAGAATTTGAAACTCTCTAAGTCTAGGTAACTAGGGGGCTAGAACTATGGGTTGTGGCACATTCATGTTTTGATCAATTATATTATCCTGATTATCCATTTCAATAGTCTTTTTAGGAGAAACAAAATGTTTGTCTAGATCAGAGATTGAAGGCTCTAATGTAATAATGAATTCTCTTATTTCAATGAAATGTGTGATATCCGAGTGAAACTAGTAGAAAATAGTTCAATCAAAAAGCAGTAACCAAACAGTAACAATAATAAACTATAAATTGTGGGGAAATTAAGTTGTGACTAAAAGTAGATTTTTTTTACAGTTTTCAATTTTTCAATATTTTTAGCTGTTTTTTATATGTGGGTTTTTTGAATTTTTTTAGAAAATTAATGGCTCGTTCCATCCCCAGAAACGATGCCAAAAACATGACATGATATTCATTGAGTTGAATCAATGTTTAGTAATTTATAATTTCCTACAATGTACTGTATAGTGGAATTTAGGGTCGAACCCACAAGGAAGGATATTGGACCAATATTCTTCTAAATGTTTTCGAAAAGACCCCATTGTCATCAGAAGTGGAGTAGATTTTCTATTTTTTAATTGTTATATTTTTTTTGGGTTTTTATAAGGCAGAAAAAATCACCAAAATCATTTTTTTTGACCTAAACTACAATGAAATAGTAAGAAGTTTGAAAACAAAAGTGATCGGGATTAAGATTGCTGATAAATGATAAATGAAGAGAAGTTTTACCGGGGAAAACTCTATTCTAAAAGTTGTAAATGGATTACTATTAACTGAAAACATGAAATTGTGACCACCATAAAATAGTAACTTATCTCCCTCACAAAGAGTTACGTCACTCATGTCGAACAATATAGGAGTTCTCCACCCCAAGAATGTTTCAACTGCATTATTTTGAATTTAAAGATACAATTGAATAGACTTGTCATTAGTGATAGTGTTTTCATTTTGATTTAAAAGTTTTAGATGTTGTATCCTCAATCCATATCACAAAATGAATGTGGAATTTAGAAGTTAAGTGTATGTGGGACAATTCAGTTGAAGGAATTCCGAATACATGGAAATGATAATGTGAAAAAGAAGAATTAAAGATAACCAATAGAACATAAATTTCTCACAAAACTAGAAGGTTTAGCAAACTATACTATTCATTTTCATTAAAGAAAATGAAAACATACTTGAACAGAGTACAATAATGAGAACCCTATGGATGAAGAACTCCGTGAAAGATTCCCCTCTCTTGAGCTCCATCAACTCCAGTGTTTCACATCGAGTCTCCAGATGCCGCTCCTCGGATTGCTCTTCCCCAATGAGAGAGAAGTTGTCTAATGTCAATTGACCATCACTGATGGAATGAATATCCCCCCCAATCTGTTGTTACCCTTTCTTTTTTAAACTTCCAGTACCACGACCTTTAACCGAATAAGTTACACACTTCTAGTTATAACCAAATATGTCTCTTTTTAATGCATCACCCGTTGTTTGAGAAAAAGCCACATAACTAACTTCTGGTAATTTAGCTGAGTGAACCTGGATCGGATTTCGATTCCTATATGAACCTGCAAAACAGAGGCAAAGACAAAATGATTAAAAACATGAAGACAAAAATATATATATATATATTTTAAGTTAATACAATATTTTTTATTAAATAGTTAATTATTGTTAATTAATAAACAGTTAAGTTGATAATTATTATTTTCATAATTAAATATTATTATTAATGTTATTAATTTATTATGTTTATGATTTTAAAAAATAATATTAAAAGTATAATTAAACATCACACGTTAATTAGGTAATTAAATAATTTATCAATTAGATTGATTTAATTTTTTAATTTAATTAATTTAATTATTATAATTATAATTATTTCATTATTTAAAATGTTCAATTATTAAATTTATTAATATATGTATATATAATAGTTTATTTAAATTAAAATTATTATTTATGATTTAAATACTTATTCTATTAATTATTATATTTTATACTATATTTTATTATTATTTTTCTTAATATTATAGTTATTATTAATTTATTAATTTATTATTATTATTTATAAATATTTTATTAATTAATTTATGTCTTCTCCCCACCAAATTCGGTGCAGTTGGGGGGAAGTCTTCGATCTTTCTATAGGGGAGGAGCGTCACAGACGATCTCCACAGCTCCAGCAGCGGCGAAGCCTTCATAGCCTCCTCCATCTTCCAAGAAGCAGTGCAACCCCTACTCCCCTGAACACAGCACACCATCCTTGTCGAATGACGGTGGTTCGGTCCAGTTCGTGGCAAAAAGGCGACACACTGGCTAAGATCTGCTCACTACGGAGTATGACTCCTATTCACGGACTCCTCCGCTCATACTAGTGACACCCATAAAGGGTGCCTCTTTCAACTTCTCCACAACACCAACGAAGTCGGTGACTGGTTCATCCTCAGATGTGGCCTGGCCTTGGCTTCATTGAAATCTTCATCAGACCTTGTGGCGATTGCGATTGGCTTTAATCTCCAACGTGTTCCTTGATTATTAACAGCGGAAATCGGTGCTCAATGGTGGGAGGTGCTCCTCTACTTCAATCAATTGATGTTCGGGTTCATTTCCAGAAGGATGGCCAGTTCCCTTTTCAACAGATCTGGTGTAGTGGAATCATTCAAACTACAACGGTTTTGGTGAAGGGATGCAGGGGCGGTGAACCATGGTCGAATAAGAGAATGATTCTCGTGGTTCATGAAGTAGGGATGAATGGAGACTAGAATTCAGATTTGTGGTTGATCTGAAATTACTATGTGTTTGTCACTACAACATTATCTTAATCTAGCCGGTGCCATATTTGTGATAAATCCTGAAAAGCAGATAGGGCATCATTAGAGGTGCTTCAAATATAGCACATCACTATGCTTTCACAACAAAATAGTGCTCGAAATGGCGCCTGGTTGGAGGTGAATCACTACGCCATTTTAGCATTTTCACAGTAAAATGGTGTGGGTTGGAGATGACCTTCATTCATTATTTTCAATATTTTATGGTTGTGGTATGATCAGACATTTATAGGTTCCCTTTGTGGTGAATTTGTGGTTTTCCGCAAGATTCTGGATGTTTCCAAGCTTGTGGTATGTGATTCCAAAATTTATCATTATTAAAATAATTAAGTATGTTTTATGTGTTTCTTAATTTTGTTTTATGAATTGTTTGAAGGGAGTGTAATATGTTTTCAAATCGTTTAGTGGTGCATATGGGTTGAAAGATGATTTTGAAAATGAAATTGGTTAGGTTTCATGGGTGGCTTCTTTTTTATGCTTTCTAAATGTTTTCCATTAATTGTGTAAATATGAGTTATTATTTATTGATTCCTGAGTATTGAATAAATGATATTGGGTTATATCATGATATTAGGTAATAATGTCTTCTCCACTTTATTATAATAATGAAGTGTTAATGCATGCTCCACTAAATTAGGGTAAACAAGTTTTGATATCTGATCTTCTATGTTATTATTTACTTTGATTATTTCCTTGTAACAATTTTATGTCACACTCTTTAAGGCCTATGTTATGATAAATGGATCATATTTATTATATTATGTTTCTTTAATATTACACTGTGGTATATGTTTGGTTATTTGATTTTACATGTCATTCTATCATGACATGTGATCAACTCTCATGAATCCATGAATTTATTATTATGTTATTTATTCGATGCTATTGTTTACCATATACTTATGATCTAACAATTAATAGTATATTGATAATTTTTGGGGATTGAATATTTTATTTTAATTCCATAAAAATATGGATTTAATAGGTTATCCCACTTTCTATAATTGAAACAAAATTAAATTGAACTGGAAAAGGTATATTGAAAACAATAATTTTCATTGTTATTCCAGGATCTATTTTGGGAAATTCGATATACATGATTTCATTTATCTTAAGTATTTCATGTTTCCTTTGAGTCTGGAAAAAACAAATACCTTAAGCATAAGCCTTGAAATCATCTACCCTAGCCGTTAATCCTTTCACCAGATGATTTCTGGAATGTTCTACATCATGGATCCCCAAGCATTCTCTAAAGTTGTGAGTCATGTTTAATGTAGAAGTTTGTCTCAATTTCATATTCCTAACTTCTATTTAATTATTATACAATTTATCATTCCGTTACATTAGTGATATCAATGTTTTGGCATCATCATTTTTTCTATCCATTTTGTTGTAGAATGACATACAAAAAACAACATAGATGAGATCCGTGTTCTCCTCTAGTTTTATGGATCTTTTTAATTTGCATGCTTTTGTTTTCTGGTGGGTGGGTTCATTATTTACCATATGTATTCATATAGGAAGACCTTATTTAACATATTTATAATTTTTTTAACTAGTATAGATGATTCTATTTCCCTATTTTGTAATATTTATGCATTTTAATTTTATTAATATTGTGTACAAACATTGTGATATACATGGATAAAAGCTGGATGACATTACAAAGGAACACACCTCAGTATGATAAGGGTTTGGAGGTGTTATTGGATTTTGAAATTTCTAATCAATTCATTGAAGGTAGAATAATATTTCAACGTCCTAATTTTAAATTTAAAAGATGTTTGAATAGAGGTTATGTTTATGAACATTTAATATTAAAGGAATTCCCTCCTCAATATTTGTGTTGGATTTGGAAAATAGAATTGAACGTTACATAAAAGTTGAGCACTGATGTCAATCCACAGAAAGAGCTCCGAACATCGTCGACAATGGAAAATGAAATTCAGAACCTTATAAATGATGCATTAGGCATTACAAGACACCAACATCAACATCAAAATATATTATAACAACTTGATGAGAGTTATACAAATACCAACACGACAGGTGAGGTTTTTAAGATTGTAGGATAACCAGATCAAGATTGTAACATATCAATGGATCCTCCTCTTGATTTTGTGGAAACTAATGTAAGAGAAAACATCACCGAGGAAAATATGTTTCTTGGTTTATTTGACGATGAATTTAAAGAGTTTCATAGTTGATGATTAAACTATTCAAAACATTCTTTTATGCTGAAGTTGTACCATATCAAATACCTATCTGGAATTTCAAATAAAGAAATGTCCATGATATTGGAATTGTTTCATGATGCATTTCATTAAGAAAACCTCATCAAGTCTTTTTATGATATGAAAAAAATGGTAAGAGGCTTGATCTAAATTATACAAAAATAAATCTATGTCCCACTGATTGTATGCTTTATTGGTGAGAGGATTCAGGTAGATAAGATTGTAAAAAATGTTCTTCTTTTAGATGGTAGTAAATGGGTGATGTTGGATGTCTGAATCAACATACTGCCATGAAGAAGATGAAAAGGAACACACATACAATGGGTTTGTGTTACATTCCTTATAAATCGTCGATTGTAAAGATTATTCATGTCATTGAAAACCTCCGAACACATGAAGTGGAATTTTTTAGATAATAACAGGGATAAATGAATGCAACATCCATAAGATTCACAATCGTGGAAGAAATTTGATTAATTACATATATATTTCTCAGCTAATCCTAGGAATGTTCAAATAGGATTGGATGCTAATGGATTCAACCCATTTGGGACATTGAGTACTAGTTATATCATTTCACCACTTGTTTTGATCCCTTTCAATCTTCCTCAGTGGATGTGTATGCGACAAACATATTTTATCATTTCTATGATTACTCCTCAAAAACAAATTCATGGAAATGATATTGATGTATAACTAACACACTTAATTGAATACTAACATGAGTTATGGAGAAATGGTATTGAGGATTATGATTCCTCTTATAAAAAAATTTCAAAATGCATGATCCTTTGATGTGGACCATTAGTGACTTCCCAGGACTTGGGAATCTATCTGGTTGGAACACATACATGAGTTTGGATTCTCCTATTTGTAACTTTGATTTTGATTCCAAATGGCTACCTCACAGTAGAAAATGGTACTTCTTGTGCCATTGAAGATTTCTCGATGCATCTCATAGATTTCTGTTGAACAGATCAAAATTCAACAGTTTCATTGATCGTAGACCACCTCTAATGTTTCTAACTGGTTATGAAATATTAACACAACTTGGAAATGTTGAAACAGAATTTTGGAAGGTACATCATTTTAATGATAGTGGGAAATGAGTTCAATGTGCATCGTCAAGTGAAATAGGAACACAACAATCAAAGAAAAAAGTATATTCTTTCAACATTCGTATAGGGAATTTAATTTATAGCAGCATAATCTTGATTTGATTCATATTGAGAAGAATGTTTGTGACAATTTGATCTTCACATTTCTTAATGAGCATGAAAAGTTGAAGGATCATCTCAATGATTTGAATTACTTACAAGTAATGAACATTAAACGTGATCTCTGGCCATATGAGAATGAAAGTTATGCTCCAACAAATTTTCAATGAAAAATAGGGATAAAGATAAATTCTTTCAAATTTTAGATCATGTGAAGGTATCTTATGGGTATTCAAGTAACATATCATGGTTCTTTGACTTAATAAATCGTAGGTTACATGGATTGAAAATTCACGATTCTCATATTTTGTTACAGCAGTTACTACCATTGGCAATGCGTACATTATTACATAAAAATGTTATTACTGTTGTACTCAAATTCTAAACATTTTTCAGAAATCTATCTAAGAAATATCTACATCCATTTGATCATGACATCCTTTAGGAGAGGTTTTTATTGACACCATGTGAAATGGAGATGATGTTTCCTCTATCATTCATTACAATCATGATGCATTTAACTGTGCATTTGGTTGAGGAAGCAAAATTAAGAGGGATCGTACATTATCGATGGATGTATACAATTGAGAGGTACTATATTTATATATTTTTCCATTAAATAAACAATTATTGGCACTTAATTAAATGCATAATTAGTTTTCTTTATTTTATTTCATATATATCTTGAAAAGTTGTAGTCGTACGTGTATTGCTAAAGGCTATTTGGCAGAGGAGTGTCTTACCATTTGATATTGATACATGGATGTTATTGAGATAAGATTTAATTAAGTTGGGTGTGTTGATGAAACATTGACTGAATCAATAATACATGGGAAATAAAAAAACATTTCCTAATATTGGTCGATTAGTTAGGAGGACCCAAAATGTTATACTGATAGAAATGAAATTATTACAGGCACATAGATATGTGCTACTCAATGGTGAAATTGGAAATCCATTTATTAAAGAGTTTAAAA
This sequence comes from Viscum album, assembly GCA_963277665.1. NCBI lineage: Eukaryota > Viridiplantae > Streptophyta > Magnoliopsida > Santalales > Viscaceae > Viscum > Viscum album. The sequence goes on from OY728129.1 coordinate 1,290,292,875, forward strand.
TACAAACAAATAGAAGAATGAGAGAATAAACACAAAATGAGAATGATACAACAAAATATGTAAATAAATATAATGCAAAATGCTTTTCACGACATGTATGTTCTTAAATATTTCAATAAATACAGATATTAGGTTGGAAGATATATTTTTTAATTCTAATAATGTTTTTTTTTCTGATCATGAATACTGATACATGAGTAGAGTTATCAGAGGATTTGAAATTTCTTGCTCGAGGTAATCTAAATCAAGTTACAAATTTTGACAATTAAAATGTGAATGGTTTTAGATTTCGTACAGTCGATTGAGAAAAGGGTTTGAAAAAATAGAATAGTTGTATATTTACTTTTTCTGATGTGGAAAAATATAGAAAGATGACTGATATTATTGAATTAAACTACCACATACATTTTTTAGTTATTTTATTCAAATGAAATAAGGTTAATATTTTCAGAGGTGTTAAAATGATTCCTTGCAATTTACTTCTGTGAACTTCTCTCGATTGATTGATATTGGTGATCATGAACTACATGATCCATATATCATATCATCGTAAGAGAAAAGGGTATATTATGTGAATGATGTTGTGGATGAAGGGTGGAGTGTAGTTTCTCACGTAAAACAAATAGATTTGTATGATATGGGTGATGAAGTGGAATATTTGACCTCTGACATTGAATCTCATCAACAATAAGAAGCAGACATATTTATCCATCTTGATAATGAAAATATTAGTCTAAAAAGGATGGATGAAGTGAATGAAGCAATGGAGAGGTAATATGACATGGTTGAGGTGGAAATGATTTTATGTACAGTTATGCATTCATTTTTCAGCCAGTTATTTCATTTGTGGTGTCATTGATTCTCCTTATTATGTATACTTTGTTGGTTAGTACTATGCATATGTTATCATTTTTAATTTTTTTCCTGTATAATGTTTTTGAAATATATGCATTGAACTTAATTTTATTTGATTAAGATACATGAATTCCAAGGAGGAAGCATCAAACTATTTCATTGACCATACCGACAGATGATGATTCATATATCTCCCTCCACACGACATCTGAGCCAACATCTACATTCCCCAGTACACAATATCTTACACCTTCTATAAGCATCCCTTCAGTAACTTATTCGTCGCCTCCCCCTTCAAAATCATTAGTAGTGAGGGTTCCACTGCTCACTTCTAGTTCATCTCGAGGATACTAGAGGGTGACTGTCATGGGTAAAAATATTAATATGAATAAATTTATAGAATGTTTTTATAATAACTATTTTTTACTTAAATATAGAATCAATACAACTATGGAGAAAAATATAAATACTTCAGATGTATGGAATCTGATCGGAGATAATATTATTGTCCCATTAGATTCATATGGGGTCCCTACGGATGATGCCATTGGATTACATGGCCAGATTCTTGGCCAGCTGGCTGCAAAGCCGATTTCCCTTCCTATTTCATATGATGATTGGAGGCATATGCCTTAAATGTGGAAATATGATGTTTTCGGTTCCCAAATAAAGGAAATTTTAATAAATTATGGTATAATTGATTGGAATTATGTTATCGAATTATAATATTTTCAAAATGAATTTCTATGTACATATGTTTTTCCATGTTACAATTGATGATTTTATAGCACAAAAGTGGACATTGAAAAATTAGGGCAAGAAATGGGATGACGTTAAACAGAGATTGTGAAGTGATGTCAACGATACTTTGTTTACTGCCCAATATATGTATGATAATATAACCGATGTGGTACCCAAAGAGAAGTGAAATGTTTTTGTTGACAGACATCGTGATGAGAAGCAGATGGTATTTAAATATATATTATTATATTAATCTCATTTTACATTTATTCATGTATATGAAGAGGAAATGAAATTGAATAAATTAATATTAAATTAAATTTTATTTATTTTAGGATTATTCAAGGAATAATGCATCATGCATGTAAAAGCAAGTCATCCCTCACACTGAGGGGTCAAAGAGTTTTTTCTAGAAGCCTATTGGCTATAATAATATTTTCATTAGTAAAATATTTACAAGGAAATATTATCTATTTAATATATTAAATTTTGTATTTATCTTTTCTTAATGCAGTCACAGAGTTTAGGACACCCATCATCCCAAATTGAAGTGCGGTCGAATGTTCAAAAAAAAATCCATTGAATGTTTTATTAATGATCCTTCCAAAGAAGTTGGGGTATGAACTCATTTTTCATTATAATAACTTATTATCAGTAGTCACTATGTTAATATAAATTGCTTCTATTGGGACTGATAATTTATTTATAGGAAAAAATTAATGAACTATGCGATGCCAATCCTACGAAGTCCAACTTTGTCTCCCTTGGATGACCTAGTTGCTAAAGTTATTGGGAAGGAGAATTTGGGTCGAGTGCGTGGGATGGGTTTAGGACCCATCCAGTATAAGGTCTTTGGAAGGTCATCGGGGATTGTAGGTTGTAGTCACTCTATACCCTAATATACTTAGAGAGAGATTGTTTCTCTACAAAACACAGTTTAGGAACATGGAACATAGATATATGCATTGGAGAAATTAGTGATTGATTTATATCATAAGACGACCAAATCTACCCATGGTGGTATTGCATCAAATGATGGTGAGAAATTAAATGACAAAAATTAAAAATCATTTAGTTTGTAGACATATCATGGTTTTATGTTTAAATATAAATATACAACAATATTTAAATTTCAATACAATGTTATTATATGTGGTAGCATGAAGTATAGAAGGAGGTGGAGAGGGTGATGAGCTGTGTTCATCATTGGACAGTGATTAGTTGTATTGTTGATATGTTGAAAAAATATTATAATAGTAAGTTTGTATATGTATCATGTGTGGAAAAATGTTTTCACTTATCATTTTCATGACAAAACATTTTCTTGATTTATCATGTTTCCATTTATGTATTATGAACCCATCCTTCCAAAGGAACTACAAATTTACAATCCTAATATTGTATTAATAAATATTTATATATCTAAATTAAATTTGGATCAAAATAGGACAGTTATTGGAGACTCCAATATTTTCCTAAGACCAGATGAAGAGATTAGACTACAGTTTTCTCATACTCTTGTAGATGATTTCTGTAGCTTCTTAGATCAGTGTAACCTAACTGATGTTACTATTGGTATAACTAAATTTACATGGGGAAGGGTCACTATAAATGGAAGATAGAAATGTAAACATGATAGTTTTTTTTCTTTTAGATCAATCACAGGAGTTCCCCCACTAAAACATCTAGGTTTAGTCTTCCAAAGTTCATCTCGGATCATAATCCTCTTAATGTTGATCTTCGGGAGAGTACCAAGAGGTCATCACTGATTCCCTTAAAATTTAAAAATTCATGGATTACTATTCTTGGTGTTAGAGAAGTTTTAATCAATTGATGGAATAACACATTTCATGGTATCCCTCTACCTCTATATCAAACACTTCACCAACCTCTCCCTTCTCTATTCCTAATTCCTAAACAAGTGAAAAATGAGTCAGGAAGTAATTCTAAAATAAAAGTTATATCTTTGGTTTTAAATATCTGAATATTTACCTGGTAGATATTGAGAGGGTGTTCATGGACATAAGATCATTCACTTTGCACGTAAGGTGGATTTCAGTTACCCATGAATTGATCAAATCCATATGCTCCATTACATACCACACGGCCTCATCAGGGTGAATGTGAAAGCCTAACATGCAAAATACTTTCCCGATGATATACATCCCATATATATTGATTTGTTTCTATATCCCATGAGATTAGTGAACATTATATAGATGACCCCGTTATCCTTGGATTTAGACAAATTGAAATCACTACGGATATCCACATGGCGCGACAACTTCCCAGATGCATTGAAAAATGTACTCATAGAGTGCCAAATAGGGATCTCCTTGATCATACATGTCACATTAAAAAGAGTGTCAATACTTTATATGATTCACTCCCTATGGGTCCAACTTTTTTAGTTTCCCATATTTTCTACACAGTTGATACATAATAAACCACTAGGATGAATCCGCCTCCCTTATGAGCGCCACCTGCAACTCTACCTTGATCATACTGTTGTGGGGTCACTCCTTCCTTATCCTTTGTAGTCTATCACTTCTTCATCTATCCAAATAAACACACTCTCCCTACACAATGTTTAATCATGGGTAAGAATATAGGAAGAAGTTGGTGGTGGGATCTCATGTCTCCATTTTCCCATCCTAATGCTTGCATATGTGCTACATTATCCTTATAATTAAGGGTTGAAATTTTCCACAAACACCACTTTATAAGTATTGAGTCTGTCACAACATGCACATGAACTAACTTTTCAAACTGATGTCTATTGGATGGATCACATCTTAGCTAGAAATCATCCCTCACGACTAGTACCCCACCTCGTAAGTCCATGAGGTACAATCATTTCTTGATGGTCCTCGTAACATCATCAATAGCCATCCTGTTAGGTGGAGGAATGGGTGGAACATGATTCGATTTCTTGACCTGAAAACATTAAGAACATCCATAGGGTCCGACATGAGCGGGAAGATTTAGGTGATGTTCCTAATTGTTGGATGAAAATTGGTTCAGGGTGGAGAGATGTGGTCTCAATAATCATATTCCCTGTATGTGTGATACTGCATAGAAATATAAGAAGTGAAAGGGCCTACATACATGGAGAAGAGTCTTCCCTTGGATGATCTAATACAGTCCATTGTAAAAATCATCCAATATAGGAACATTTATATTGATGGGCTACCCTATATCAAACATCACCACCTTAATTATGGTCCTTGATCACACCACCGTGTGTGCATCCCCCACAGAAAGAATCCAGCTATAGATCATCATAGTAATTAACCTTATAAGCCTAAACATGGGATAATTAGACATTATTTTATACCCCCATAGCATCCACTAGCTCATAAATAGAATATTTAAGTACATTTTCTTCTTACCCAATCGAATACACAAGGGAATGTGTTCTACCACCCTAATAAATTTTCATCTAGCTCGTTCAAGTTGTAGTTTAACTACATATTTAATCGGATGTCCTTTACTCATAGATTGTTTCATTTGTCCCTTTCACAAAACATGGAAATGGCCAGAAAAGAGTTTTAATTTTCTCCTAATCCTCCAACACATTCTCTATAGTGCGGAACTCATCATATATCTCACCGTGAATCAGGATCCCAAAAAATAGGTAAACATGTCATGTAAAGAAATGGAATGAGTTATATCTAGATTAGTACATGTCCCTTGTGACTTTATTGTTGAAATAGAATGGTAACTCCCTCCATGGAATGAGCTTATTCATTTATAACTATTACAGTGTAATATTTAGACCACAAATTTGTATCCTATAATATCATATTTCTTCACCCTACCAAATTATTTATCTCTATTATTTGTTTCCAAATTGAATAAGTGTGTGGATTTGAAAGTGATTTTTCTTATGAAAATGATGGTTTCCTTATATTATTTTTGATGGAGGATATATGAGCATGTGAATTTGGGACAATTTTCTTTCAGGGAACTGGTACTTGGGCTGAATAATCAGTTGCATTTTTTTAAAAAAATTCTACCTTTAGTAGCAGTTTTAACCACCGCTATAACTTGGTATCTTACTACCAGTGGAAGATAAAAATTCCACTATATATAATAATTTAGCATCGATTAAAAACACTACATGATATTTTTCATTTTACATTACCATTTCATGGATTTTGGTCGTGGATTTAGCAGCGGTTGTCCTGGATAAATGTTTTTTTTTTCACGGCGGTTTAAACTACCGTGAAAACAAAACGTTTAGTCTGGGAGAACGATCTCCAAACCCAAGAAAACCACCGTGAAATTTGTTCTCGACGATGCTTACCAGAAACCGCCACCAAATTGATGAAACAACCATGCATTATATGCTGACACACAATTTTGAAATTGTTTTTGGAAACTTCCACAGAAGCATATGGTGATAGTTTAAACCTCCGCTATGCAATGATTTTCCTGTAGTGTTAGTTGTGAGGTAGGATTGCAGTTTTAGGTTGTGGGGTAAGATGGGGGAATGGTGTTTCAGATGTAAAGGCGGGAAACCGGTGGAGAGGAATCCATTTTTTATGGAACATGTGAGAAATCATTATGTGGCATGAGGCTGGAAATATAGTGGGGAGGCACTGTAAATGATGAAACTGTCAGAGGGTTAGGTTGTAGTTCCCTGGTAGAGGGGAAGCGGTGGGAAGATGAAAAAGTGATGAATCTTGGTGTGCCACCAGTTTGGGTGAATCAACAAAGGAAACAATGTAAATAAGATATAGTGGAACTGTAAAGAGTGGAAACAGTCCCCCTATGAGACAAAAACCACTACCACAGTAAGAAAACACAATATAGTATAACTGCCTTCATGGATTCACCGCAACAAAAATAAATTGAATTAAATACTTAAACTAAACTAAAAACTATATAATTTGTAAAAATTAATTCAAAAAATTTAAGAATAATTTGAAAACTTAAATAAAAATATGAAACAAATAAATCGTTAATTAAATTATTATTAATTTAAAATTATAAACATAAATTAAAACTGTAATAAAACTAAAATTAAAAATCAATTCTATTATTAAAATTTAACATAAAATTCATTTATATAAAAAAATTTATTTAAAATAAAGTAACTAAAACAAATTAAATTTATTAAAGTAGACAAATAGATATTTTATTATTAAATACTTAAGTTAGTTAATGAGTTCCAATTAAATAAATTTAACAATAATAGTATGTTTATAATCTTAAATTTACAATTGCTGAATTGTTCAAAGAAATCTAATATTTAGATTGTGTTACTTTAAATTAATTAACATTAAATTTTTTAATATTATATTATCAACTAATTTATTTATGTGAAAATAGGGGGATTAATTAATTAATTAATTAATAAATGTTAAAATATTAAATATGAATAAGAAAATCACCAAACTAAATAAAAATATATTGGAATATGGAAAAAAAGTAATGATGAATTAATTATTTTGAAGGATAGAATTACATGAATTGTCATAAATTTTTTATTAATTAATAAATTTATTTAAAACAATAAAAATGTGTTAATATTTAGCAAAAAGTGAAAAAATAAATAATTATGTAGTTAAATATTACAGAAAAATATGTGGAAAACTGTGTAAAAATAAGGCCACCTCATTTCACAATATTGTTTTTTGTAGAGACTAATGATAATTTTTACACTCCACCATGAATGAGTTATTCACATACGTCTTGTGTCTTGTATAAACCACATGGATTTTAACAAAGTGCCTGGAGAAACCATGGAATAATGAACATAGTGAGAAAGATTATCCAAGGTGTTTGCTGGAGATGGTCTAAGGATCTTTTTACAGGTTAATTTGACATTGATCACATCATTATATAGTGGATAGAATATTTTATAGGTTATTGTGGGTGTATATTTTACCCTTTTTATCTTTGATTACTTTTGTTGTACTCTTTTTTGGGTTACATGTATACATGAAATTTAGTTTCAAATATTTTTATATATCATTAATTTTTCATGGAGTTTTTTGTGCGTTCATTTGTGTTGTTACTTTAGAAAAAGACCTCCCATAGATGTGATATTTTTATTCATTGATAGTCTCCAAAAACTATCCCATTAAAGGTGGTATTTGGGAGTTGTGGCCTGGGGCCCATTGGGAAGGTTCGTGAAAGAAAAAAATAATCAACGATGAAAAAATTATCTATAACCCAAATAGCTAGAAAGAAGGTGAAGAAAATATTATCAAAGGCCATAATATAATTTTCATGACATGTAATTTCCAAATATTATTGATTAGGACTAAAATAATATTTGCACCATGAAACCCCATTATATCATATGTATATTTTGAATTTAACACTATACGAGGTATCAAATTTTATAAAGAATTTAATATTATGAAATATCGGAATATAATGAGAAAAAATGGAATTGTAGTCATATTTACACAATTTAAATATAATGATGCTCTGATCTTACACCCGGCTTAGGGGATTACAATTTTAGACAAAAAAATGCTTACCTTATCTCCCCCTTGTTATATTTCATTTTATTATCCTATATTCAAAACATAAATATCACAATCACACATTTTGTATCAATTTTTATTTATATAACCTATTATAATGTTCCTTTATAATTAATCACTATATTTATATTGATTAGTTACCTTTTTTTGATGATTGGTGTGGATAATAATGATTATTTTGATCATGTTTTATAATAGAGATGTTTCTTTCATTCTTCATCCAATGTCAATCATTCAGATTTCATTAATGTTTTTTGAATGGCCTACTTATAATGACACATTATTTTCATAAATCCTTTAATGTTTATATTAGTCTTTATAGTATATGTTTAAATTGATAATGAACATTTTTTGGATTTTTTCAACTTATGATGGATGTTTTATTAATTAATGTGATAAATATTGATGAATCATTTATTGAAATAAAAATAAAAATAATTATAATATTTATAGAATAATATAATAATAATTAATTATTTATAATCATCCATAATACAGTTTTATTGCTTTACTCATCAAGGTGGTCTAACCAACCAATCCTAAACATACTATGAATAATGGATGTTTATGAGGATATGTAGCTGAAATATAATAACAATAGTATAACAATGTTGTATATTATATTTAATTATTATTATAAAAAAAATAGGACAGATTTTGAAGAATATGTATGAAAAATATTACACAGTTGGATTTAATTATTTTCCTCTTATTACGAATATTTTAATTTAATAAATTTATATATTTTTTAAAAGATCCATAATGATTTTACAAAAATCATATTTATCCTATAAATATATTCTCACTTCCTTACATGTAAGGTGGGGGTCAAAATAAAAAGGAATTTTGATAGTATAGTGGACGTGGTAGTTCAGACATACACATGGATGAAAATATTTGTTTCCATAGAATTGAATAATGAATAATATTGTTTATAATATAGTAATTTAAAACATTTCATAATATTTATAATTATATAATAAATTTATCTTTAGGACTAACCATGAAATTTTGGGACAGAAAATGAAACATGTTGCATCATTTAAGGGGTTTTTCTCACAATGCACTAACTGCATTTCTGTTTTGATTATTTGAAGAGGTAAGGGTGTTTGATTCTTTTAAAATAATTATAAATGAATACTTAAATATTAATTATATTTAATTTTTCATTATAATATGTCTAAAATAACTTTTATAACGAATAAATAAATATAATGAAAAAAATAAATGAACCAATAGATATTTGTAAATTATTCATCTCCAATTACATTATCTATTTGAAAAGTTTGTTAAGCCTTTGAGAGATTACCTCTTGAGTAGAACATAACCACCTTATGGTGGATTGTAGTTTAAAATAGTGTATTTATTTTGATTTTGTCTTCAAAATTGTGGTTGTTTTTAGGGTAACATTAGAGGGGGGAAAATCTATAAATGAAAAGTGATGTCATTATATTAAATACCCAAATTTTTTCACTAATGAGGTGATACTAACCTATAAAGTTGTTCCAAAACAAATAAATTTTGGATTTTATAGGTGTTAATGTAAAGGAATACCTATAAAACATAATTAAATACATTTTTTAAAGATGTTAGTCCATTTACCCCCATAGTTACTCAGTTATACCATTTTAGTTTTCACTTCAGTAAATAGTTTTCACCCAATTAATTCATCTTTTAATAAAAATAAAAACGTATTTTCATTATTACAATATTTGGGAATAATGATTAAAAATTTTACATCTATATAATAAGTTTATATTTATATATATTTTTTAATTTAATTTAAAAATAATCAATTTAGGACGTATTAAATTGTATTGTTTAATAAATATGACATAAATTCTAAAATGTAAAATTTTGTTTTGTAAAAAAATGGAATTTTGAAAATTATAAACTAACATATAAATTACCTATTTGGTCTTAAATAAATATTTCCTAAATTTTCAACTTATACTTATATGGTAATAATGTTACAAAAGTTATGTTATCTTATAAAACATTAATTTGAACTATTTACATAAAAAATTATAATAATACATATCATTCTTCATAAGATATTATAATTTTTTTAAACGAATAATTGTTTTTTAAAAAATATATATATTTAAAAAATAACTCTTTTGAAAATATAATATATTAAGAAAAACTATTTTTATAAATAAATAACTTTTTAAACATGATGTGTTTTTAATCATACTTCATATATATTTTTAAATAAATAAATATTGATATATTATATTACAAATAAAAATATTACATATAATGATAATAATTTATCTATGATTAATTTTTATTTATTAATGAAAAATAAAAAAAAATTATATGCCTCCCCAACCGGTAATCGTTCATTTAAAATATTTATCGAGGCAAAATAATTATATGTAACAATTTTAATTTTTTATTATCCTTTTATTTAGTAAATATTATTTTAATCATATCATATTTATATGTTTTGGTTTTTTTAGTTTTGTGTTGCAATAGCCAACTATTATAGGACACATGTTGCGAAAGTCATTATTAATTTATGGGTCTAAAATATCAGGTTGTTAAAATCTTCTCCATTATAAATTATTAAATCCCCACAATTTTTATTGTATTTAAATGTGTCAAGAATGGGATGGAATTATTAACATATTTTATTTATAGTTATACCTTCAAAAATGAAGTTTACCTTCCATTTTTAGGAAATATTGACATATATATCTTTCCTCAAACAAAATTAATTATTTATAACCTTATAATATATTATCAAAATAATAGCATTCCAAAACACATTTTAATCAAAATTGAATTAAACCATTGGGAAACGAAATATTCTACACAAGTTAACTATTATATTTACCACTAGTTCATAATAGCACACACTAGTCAATGTTATACAAAACATGAAATTAAATTCAGTAAAAATATATTTAATCCCTTATTAATCCCAATTTTACCTATATAAATGAACATTATTTGTAAAAATAAATGAAAAAATTATTAATATATCCTCGTATTCATATTAAACATAATAGTTGTTCATATATAAATCATATTTTTTTAATAACTATCCCAAAATATATTCCATTTTTATAAAACATTTTTTCTCATTTATTGATACAATTTAATATATGATTTTATATATTTAATGAAGCGCTACTGATGAAAAATCATAGATGTTTCACATGACCCTCTTAACATTTCTAAAATTCTATAATATAATTTATAAATATCATTTATCAATTAAAATATATTAGATTAATTTATATTACAATATCATCCTCACTCACTTATATATGACAACATAAGACTCATTTTATATCATAATAAGTATATATTATGATTCCTGTAATTTTATGTATTCTCCCATAATCAATTATAATTATTAATAGTATTTTGGATATATACCATTTCTAGATTCATCCTCATGGAACTATTATAATGAAAAATACTAAAATCAAAATGGATTTTAGGAAACCCATTCTATTTATTTCAGATTAATACATGACTTCTTACACAAAAATACACTTAATACAAACCAAATTATTGAGAAGTAAAGAATATTTTTGATTTTAATACATATAATAACATCTTCAAAAGTGGATATGATAACATTATTTCAAAATTAATTAACATGCATCCAAATATCCTGGGTTTTGTAAAAATGGAGGAGATAACCTGGTAAAAACATAAGAAAGTGGAGAGCTATAAATCCCATTATGGGAATAAACATTGAATAAGGATTTAAAATTTATATAATAGACATAATAGTTATAATGGAAATAATAGTAATAAAAAACATGTACAATGATACATGATATATCATGATAATCATAACATGGTAATGGTTGGAACAATGTAAAACACTTCATCATAAACATAGGTCAAGGATAAAACACCAAAACATAATGTTGTAAAATTTCCCATAATGGATTAAGGTTCACTCCAAGTCCCCACAGGACTTAGCAAGATAGAAATAATTTATCAATGTAGTAAAGAACTAGATAATTCCAACTGCTCATGTCAAATTCATTTCATTCTCATCATTAAGTGTTTCATATAGCTAATATTACATGGATTCATTCATAATAATAATTAATTCAATGATAAAGTAATGTCGAATAAATACATGTAAATATCCAATAAAAAGTATATGTTCATAAAGGATAACTCCCTTGATAAGAAATAGGTATGGTATTAACTACACAATTGGTTTGGCATTGAAATTGCATTGATTTATTGGCAGTATAACAACACAACATAAAGATTCAAAAAAATTGGATGATGAGAGATAAAGGTGTATCCCATCACATACACTCCCAATCGGAAGTAATAGGGACATGAAAAAAATATCCAAAAATTGGAAATCAGAAATAAAAGACATTAGGTAATTTGGAAAATTTAATAAAAAGAGAATCATAACTATATTTCGGCATGGTAAGGAGTGTAAAAAAAGGATCATGGGAGGATTAAAGAGTATTAATGGTGGATATAATCATTTATATATTAAATTTAAAGTAATTGGAATATGGAATAACATATCACAACATATGTAATTAGAATGTTAGATTCATGATATAAAAGTAGTTCTTGAATGGTAATGAGTAGAGAGAAAACTCTTACAAAATACAGGTATTATAACGAGTGTACATAAAAAATCATGGAAGGATTAATGAGATTGAAATTAAGAACTAATTATTTTCACGAAACATGTAAAATAATTTTAATATGTATGAAAATATCTGAAAAAAATTAAAAAAGGTAATTTATAGACTTTACAAAAAGAAATACATGATATAAAAAAGAGACTGCAAGACCCCTTACTAGAGTGTTTAACTCCAGAATATTTGTAGGTGATTTATGAGAGATTGGGGACCACGTGGGAGGACTATATAGACATGATTGAAGAGTATGGATGTTATCCAAATAGTTTTATTGTAGTAGAATAGTATTTTGGGTGGGTTTATATAGAAAACGAGGGATATTTATTTTTTATTTTAGTGTTGGACTGAAAATAATAAAATAAACAAAACCACAAACCATCACATGTTTATTATCATGGTTCATTACAAATGAGAGTTGTTACATTATTTAATTACACCATGGAAAAATCATAACAAAATAATTCACTTTCTTATTTAGAGGGGAGTCATATTATTAGTGAAATGGTTTTAAAACCTTAAAAATATATTAATGGTTTTGGAGGATTCATAAAGGATTTATAAAATTAACCAAATAAACATATAATAACATTATTTTAAAGTTAAAATATATATTTAGGCTTGTATACCCTTTATTAAATTTATTACATAACTTTTTGGTCACTATTATGTCATAATAAAGAATATATATTTATATGATAGGTCATTTTATCCCAAAAAAATTGACTATTTGAGAAAATATTGAAAAATCCACCATTGTATAATTTCAATGTTTAGATTGAAATAATAATAATAATTTTATATAAATAATTATATAAATCTATGAATTTTCACTTTAAAAATAAATATATATTTACTAAGAAACCCTGGGGTTTTTTACAATAACATTTTTCAATCGCTTTCATAAAAATGTAAATTTGAATTAATACAAATTTTTGTTCATTTATATTTGGTAAAAAATATTTTATAATTATATTTTTACAAAATATTAATTATTTAAAATATCCATGAAATCATAAATTCATTAATCATATTTGAGTATTACCCAAAAATACAATTTGATCTTTATTGTATAAAATCATAATTTACAATGTAACAATAATAGGATGAAAAGATATTCAATATTCTATGAAAAATATTTTATAAATTCATATTTCTAGCTTCTTGCATCATATCCCTTTAATACACCAGAGAACTTCCTAAGAGCATGATATTTTTCTATTAATGGTTTCATTCATGCTTTAGTTGTTGGATATCATCTTGGGATTGGAATAGTGAAAATCCGAATGAAATTATGTCCATCAGATGCTCTGATAAATGGGATTCATGGGTAATGATCCTATTAGTTAAGGCAATCAGTTCCTTTGAATATGTTAAAATAATTTTTTAATTTTCTATATTTATACTAACCACGTGATCTCATCCCAATGACAATATTATTAATTGAAATGAAACATAATTTTTTTTAAATCCAATTAGATATATTTAAAAAAATAAGTTTGTGTGTTTTATATATCCATATTATACTATAATACATTTAATATAAATAAAAGGTGTAATTTTATTTATAATATTTTAGGTCATTATGGTTATGATAATATAAAAAATAATCACAATATGTCGATGTGAAATACGAATCCTTGGATGTCTTCTCCAATAAAAACATCAATTATTGTTATTTAAATTCATTTAAAATATGTCAGACATCATGCTGGAAATATGAAATGTTTTCCATGAAATTTTCAACTAAATTTAGGATTTGGTCCTCAAGTCGACACCAAATATTTATTTTAAGTCAAAATTTGACTTTACAGGGGGAAAGGATTATAATGGGTTACTGTGTGTCATGAACCAAAATTTCCTTGTATAGGATCAAAAAAATCATAGTGCGACTCTCCATTTTTCATAGGGGTTAGTGACGGTAGTGAATGTACCAAAACAAAGGGCTATGACTATAGGGTGGTAGAAACCCCCCATTGTATGAAGTAGAGGTTTTGAATATGAACCTATGGAAAACACATACTTGTGGCTCCGACGCACACCAAGTATGTGGCCTTGAAGTTTCTCCCACCCCTCCACGAGGAACTGGTGCACATTCCCAATGCAGAACAAAATGGAAGGACCCCTACAAATTTTTTCTATACTAGGACCTACATAGTGGACCAGTGAACAACATATTTTTTAGCTGGGGTCAATTTTATTCCAATAAATGTGACCTTGGGATCCTCATTTGCAAAACTGGTTAATCGGAAGTAGTACCCAAGCTTTGGCCCACTACCCCTTCTCCCTGCTCCCCAAAAACTCATCAAGAGGCTATCCAAAACTAGAGAGAATAAAAAATTAAGGGGGGATAAGGGAGATCAAATTCCTCCCAATTTTTTAATGTCAATACACCTGCACTGGGAACCTTTCTCCCTTATGTGTTGAAGAACATTCATGAGGTCCTTTCACTTGTCAATAACCTATGCGAGACCCATATCGGGACACATGAGGATACCTATGGGGACAAGTCTAAAGTGTTGCACAGATCTTGTTGACTATGTGGTCCATTTCACAAGGCATACTGAGCTTATAAAAGACTATACCCCTTATGAGAGGTACATCCAATTCTTCCTAGGACCTAAATGAAGAACATTTTCTCTCTAATATGGGATATGCATGAGCCTCTTTTTGTGTCCTTTTATAAACCACCCATTTCCATAAACCTCTTCTTTCTGACACCTCACTCATGGTGAACCAATTTAAAACCTCCAAAGGAGCATTTGTAGAAACAATTCCATAAAGATTGGAACACCAAAATGTCTCCCATTTTAATTTTCAATTATACATCTAGAGGGTTACTAAACTTATCTCTACAGATTGTTGGGTTCCTCAGGAGGGATGTGGATATTAATTCCCACATCTGTGAGGACCGCGACCCTAGGGACAATTTTATGGCGTTCCTATTCCTATTCATAAGTAGTAGGAACATGTTCTCCACTTTTCATCTCTCAGAACAGGAGCCTCTAGTTCTAAGAGGCGATTGTGAGGATTATTCTTTTTTTATTAAACATGGGATAAGACCCACCTACATTATTGAGAGTCCACTTCTTGGGAATCCCTTATATAGTAATCCCAGAGACATTATTTTATAAGGTATTACCATTGTTTATCATTTATTCTTGAGGGTTGTGACCACATAGATAGTCAGATATGACTATCCTAGATATGCAATGAGAGAAGGAATATGTACCATGAAGCCCCTTTTTCTGCCTAGATCACCACGACCTCTCGCACCAGTGGAGGAAGATAAGTATAATGATTTCCAAACCTTTCACTTCCTCTTGTTTCTTATATCCAAGCATGAATCATCATGATTTTAGGGAATAGAGGATATCAAAGGAAATGAAATACACACAACATGATGCATTTTTTTGGAAATAAACATTTCTATAAATAATCAACATTTTTTCCTTCATAATGACTTCAAGGTGTAGGCCCACAAGGCCTTATATACAATCTTATGGAAAAGTGAAATATCTGACTTACAAGACCATCCATTTCAAATAGATTCTAATATATATCTTAAATGACGTGGTAATAGGGGTTAACATAGGACATGAAATCCACATTACCCCAATACTGCTAGGCCTCATTCCAAGTGTATTACCCAACAAATTAGTGGAATCCTCCTTAAGTGAAATCCCCAACTGAACATATGGGAATCCTTATAAAGCATAAAACCCATTCGTACCCCCCATTTACCATGTAATACTTTTCAAGACTATTCTCTAACTAAATCCTCTAGAAGGGCCATACAATTTGGTTAGACAAACCAGAGGGCCTCCATATGCATCAATACTCATCATAAAACTATTTTGTATTTGAACCTCATTTAAATGGGATATGTAGGAAACCTCACCATAGACCAAAATGAACACCCCATATAATCCCTATTTTATCTAGTCGACATTTATAGTAGGTTCATGTTCATCCTTGGAATCCATATCCCTCCGAGGTTCCTTGGGTTTCTTTGGCATGCGTCCCATACCAAAACTTTACCAGGAATACTCCACATAGATGTCATCACAATATGATGTTATGCTACAAGGTTCTTTCCATACCACTTGACCATAAAATTTATGAAATGTCCAATTAAGTGGAACCAAAATATTTTGGTATTGATTACTCTAAAAAATCTACAGAGTAAGATAATCCTTGAGTCTGATACAAACATTAATAAAACTCATATTTCCTTGGATAAAGACACAATACATATCACATGATAGTATGGATAATAAACTAGAAATCTCAAAATAAATACCAATGATTCCATAATTTGTACATAACATGATAAAATTAATAGAGATATGTAGATATATATATATATATCAATTGATGAAGATCCACATATACTTATAGATGATTCAAAATTCCCTATGTGCTATTCATTATTTTTTAATTCAACGGTGGACCAAATCATACATCTGAATTAATAATATATTTTTGAACTTATCATAAATATATAAGTGAGTCCTGAAGTTGGAAAAAATTCACCCTAAAATGGTGTGTTAATCCCTCCCTCCAATCATCTAGAATACTATGATTACATAAGCATCATTGGACAAAAAACCCAATGACCACCTACTTTTTGAATGTGTTTCCCTCGTGGAAATAGTTATGGTTGGTGTTTTTGGTTACAAAAAAAATCATTGGATTCCATTCATAAATAGCAATCCTGGTGTGAATGATTGTTATAAATTAAATCCCACCTTAATCATCCATCAGACATGCCGATTCTTACAGAATAAGAAATGGTGAACCTGACGCAAATGAGTTAACTATGGAATCTACTTTACAAGATAAGAAATATATATTTCATATCTCTTTTAAAAAAATTCTATTCCTGACACAATCCCATTTATATTGAAAATAGAAAATTGGGAACCCAATTTCAATGATTTATCTATAACATATCCTTCATAAGATAAAATCGATATACTTCCCCATCCACGTCAGACTGTTCTATTCTTAAGACATTAATATATCAATAAGACACAAAAAATGTTGAAACCAACATGAATCCTTATCCACGATGAATGTTTCATCCCCATTTCAGGCCCAGTTTACTCTTAATGTGAAATAGGTCCACAAAATACCATCAATCATCCATTGGTTTGTTAAAATGAGATGTTGTTGTGATGAGGTTTCCTTATTTTTGTTTGTCAATATTCCATTACATTATAGTAGGAATCCCTTCAATTAAATAGAATCCTTTTAGATATTATAAATATATGTTCTATATTTTTTTATGTTGGGCCTTCTTCAATGCAAGGAATGTTGTCACTGAACCATTGTCATAAAAATTAGGTACCGAACATACTTGTCAGGGAGTACCCCGAGCATAGAAAAATATTGACCCTAGAGGATGCCCAAAAATCCCTCTAGATTTCCCAGTGAAACCAATCATCTAGTTAGTGATGACCGATTGTCAATAAATAGACATTGAAAACCTCCATCCTCAACAGTTTTGAGATCTTTTCCATAGAACATGACAACCATTCCCTAATTTATATTAGATAGGTGGATAAAGATACCAAATAAGACCTAATATGAAAGACATAGGAGTCCTTATAAAGGGATTATTTCAATATTTACCACCCCAAAATCTGCATGGTAGTGAACCCTCAACATGATGAGTGTGTCATTTTTGACCATCTATCCCATCTCATTCAGACCAAGGAGCACAATGCGGTCTGCCAAGATCAGAAACTGATCAGTACAGGGTTGGGACAAAACCCTCTTCCCTTTGGAGAATTCCACCAATTGAATTTAATGGGAAACTATGAGGGTGAACATACACTCGCCCACATTAATTTTACCTCCCACCAGACTCACCATGTAGCAACAAAGGAAGCCTTTCATTCAGAACTAGTGGAAAATCACAAGCAGAAACATACCCATACCCACACTATCCAAGAATTCCTGTATCCTCATCTAGAGTAACTCAATGAATCCCACCATCCATATTTGGTGGAAATCCTTAAGAATGTGCACTGAAATTCATGTATTCATGAATCCTTAGAGCATCCTCAGTGTACACTACATGGAGAAGTCATTCAGATCATCCCTGTCGAGAATATGGGACAGACGTAACCCTTTATTACCTCATACATATACATTCATCATGCATATGCTGCAAATGGAGTAAAAGAGAAGGTACATACCCCTTCCCTAAGAACCAAATTTTAATATATCCATTTTAAAATAATTGAAGTCACAAATCATATCCTGAAAATTCTGTAAGGGAAGACAAAAATCCTTATACACACTCTATCAACCTGTTTGGAAATCATAATAGATATAAAACTGTAAAAGAGATTTGAAACACTATTTCATTCCAAAAAATATGGTGTCTTTTCATCATATTACCCCAAAGAAGACACACACCTCTACTCCCATCTAGTAGGTTCATGGGGAAACTACCCTGTCATATATGGGTAGTCGTATCAGGAACAAAAACCTGATCCAATAGTAGATAATTGTCATTTTCCAATAGAATATCCTAGGCAGGAAAACCCCTTCTCTATGAAAAACACATCCCCCATCATGATTCCCTAATTTCATACAAGAATTTATCCATAATATTCCTTAATAAATTCAAATGGAAAATGAAGAGTTGATTTATGATCTGGTTCATCCTAATGGTGGTGTTCATTAAGCCCTAAGACCCTTATATATGGAAGCACGATATCCAACTCTCTAGTTTCCAAATATCGGGGTAGTAATAGGAAATCTGGAGTCCTCTTCAAAAACATCATCATGAAGGATATCATTATGACCTTAATCTTATCGATCTTGAGAGCCCATCTTCTGATGAGAGTCACACATTTTTTTCATGAACATATGATCAATGTGAAAGTGGGTATTCCATGTTTTGTAATCTAGTATGGTATTTCACCCCATAACAGTGTTCTTTGAGAACATTTTCTCCACATTAGGGTTTTACATCATCAATAGGTTCCTCCCCTTACTGGTCCATTATTGAGAAAAAACGTCTACTATGAGGCACTTACGAAAAAATTCCCAGTAATATCTAATGTGTTTTCATTTTAACGTGATATTAATTCTCAAACTTAATATAACCCAATGAGGATATCATTATCAAAATTTCCGTTAGATCTTCTGCCTTCCAATATGATAGAGAATGTCCTTCTAATATTGTTTTTATGATAAAGCTGTGGGAATGAATCCAATCTGATCATAATCAGTAGAGGTGCCTCTAGAAAATGATAGAGAAATAATGATAAATATGTGGAAAGAACTGGCTAAAGATGACACACCAATATTTTTGTGGCTTTATCCGACCATCAATATAGAATTCTAGAGGCGTTGTTTTAATATTGTGTTCATGAAATGTTACTCAACATATAAAAAAATATTCCTCACTTGCGATTGACAATATTGCCCTATGATGAGAATCAAAGTAATTTTAATGTAATATAATGGGTGAAATTCCAAAATGACTTGGAAGATATCCAAACTATATGACATATATATAAATAGAAAGTATCCATTTAAAAAAAATCCTTATCACATTAAAAATATTTTGACTGCGGATTGCATATGCCCCATCTAGTGTTCATATCAGTGGATGATCTCAAGACAAAGCATTACATTTCACCACCCTCAATGGAAACAAAATCCCCAAAAAATTAGTTTCATGAAATTTCATATCTTGTGGTCGGAATAAAAAAAGGACCTCATTCACAATTGAATAATTTTTCAACAAAAACTAGTTATGAATAACCCTATCCAACATCAGTACAAAGGAGTGAATACTTTTGATAGGCATTTTCACCATGAATACAAAAATATCAAGCATGCCACTTTCATAGGGTATTAATGTCCTTGGATTTCATGAATATCATTATTAGAACAATGATATGTAGATGTTGGCCATTCATGTTCATAAAAAATGATGCACCCTTCTAATGATTGGATAATGCTCTGCAAAATGAGAATGGAGGCCAAAACTGTAGAATCCCCAACAGTTAATTTTAAACCATATCCCACATGCATAGGGGCTTTTTAGCCCATCCTCATAGAATGAAAAATTAGACCCAATTAGTTGAGAAATTCAAATTAGATAATCTTCACCCCTCTGGTATATGGGATTTTTTCACCTCAATAACCCCATCTTTCTAGGATACCAATCTCTTATCAAATAGGGGAAATGTCATGAAGGGGTATCATCTTTGTTCATTCTATCCCATGAACTAATATCCTATTTATTAACATGGGTTACTGAAATATCTAGAGATTCTATTCAGATTTCTATTATCCTGGCTTCTTATAATGAATTGGTAAAAGAATGAACTAGGACCCGTCTATAGTGTGGAAAAATGATGTCTTGCAAATACATTGATCAGATGTCTAAAATGCACTATACATTACTATATGTAATCAACTCCTTCCTTGGGAACCCTATAGAATAAAATTCCATCTTGAAGGATTCATAACAGGAATCTTTGGTTCATGATGTGTTCCACATCAAAAATTCTCATGGAAATGTTCATAACATGAAAAAAATTCATTCCATGAATCTGGGAATTACTTCAAATAAAATATAATTTCCTCCTCAAAAGGCATCTAACAAGGAAAAGGGTAAATGATATATTGTGCCTCACCGACCTCACAGAGAGGTAAAAAATCATTCATGAAATGAATTATTTTCTAATAAGGAGAAATAGAACAATGAATTTAGGAAACCTAATGGTGAACTACTCCATGGATTCCTTCCTACTAGATATGTTTATCTAGAAGATCCTCAATATGCACTCTTAAATAGCTTTCCATGGCAACGGGTGTACATCGTGCAACTATATAGGAGCCCGAACACTCACTAAATGTGGGATAACAAACAAAAATATAATTAGATCCCACAATATCTGATCGGGATTTATATTTATTGGGCACACAAATATAATTTGTTTTAGAACATCCGTATATGCCTTCTCTTGTGGGATTCCCACCGAAGATACCAGTATGACAGCCACATATGGCCCTACTCACCACGATACCTGCAAAAAATATTACACAACCAAGAATCCTATTTGGGATCGTGAATGCTCTAGATTCACTCATGGATTAATTGGAGGCTACAGTGGAATGACTCATGCAGATACAAGAAAAAACAATCCCTACTATGAAAGGGAAGTTCTAAATCATCTCCCACAAAACATTTGGAACCCAACATTTCTCAGAAGTAATTGGATAAGAGACCCATAACAACATTTTACACATTTTTTCTATTGATGTGATCCTACAATGGGGACCTTTGAAAATCAGGACCCAGTAAAAATAAATTTATTTATACAATCACTATTGGGGCCAGCCTTTGTATGGTACACTGACTTTTAGAATTAGTAAATTAAGAGGCGGGATATACTCCTCAATATTTTTCTCTTCTATCTCGACTCAATTCTATAAAAGAAAATATTCCATGACCTCCCAAAAAAACATCGATACAATCAAAGGGCCTATGATTTCATTTCTCACTGGAAAGTGTAATCATACTCCTTAAAACTACCTCTCCATTCAAATTACTATTTTCCAATATACATAGAGAATCTTATAGGATAATATACACACCACCTATCCCTATGATATACATTGGGGGAATCAGGACCTTTCCACTATTACATAATGAGTGGAGGACACTATCACATATAATAATGCGACGTATATAGTAATTAAATCAACTCATGAAAAAAGGAATGTTAAAGGAGAGGATGTCACTATTACACTTATGTAGGTCATTTTACATGATCCTACTATGAATCCACCACTGTATCATGTGACCAAAGATCCTAAGCATAGATATAAATGGATTAAATGTTAAGATTATCATAAATATTAGAGGTAAAAAAAAATTAGGATATGAAAAACATGGTCTATTATTTTTGAAATCACCTAGTCCCAAACCACTTCATATCATCATTATAGAAAAATGTGATCATGATTATAAATTTTGGGAATCTCAAAAATCATTGAGAATAATATATCCCAAACTATTTACCCTTCCATTAAGTACTGGGGTAAAACATCTAAGAGTGTTTTTTAAAGACATACTACAAAATATGGTGGACTATGGGAATGTAAATCTTAAAAATTCTCGTATTTAAGTAGGTTGTGTCTCTAATACTGCTCTAGAAGATAAATATCAGTGGTTGTAAGTTAAAAGTATATGTAAAAAAATTAAATGAATATATTTTCATAAATATTATCAACATGAGTCATTCCATCCTCATAACATAGTTGAAACATCTACTTATTCCTATACTATTTCTTAAATAACATAAACAACTTTATTGGAAGACCAGTCCTCAGAAAGTAGATTCGCAAGAAGGGACATGGAAAAAATATTAAGGCGAAAACAACAGAATTTAACCATGTTACATAGACCAATTTCTATTATAAATTACTAAACTTCAAGACTATAGTACCTAAATCACATGCACCACCCTACCAAAAATTATAGTAAGAGTAAAATCATCAGATGCAGAGTTTATGTTTGGATCCATTATTGTTACTCAATTGATGGACCCACTGATTATGGGAATGATTATAAACATGAAATACCTAAGAATAATTGGAAAACTAGGTTATTAGGACATTAGATCAGATGATGCAGGGGAAGACACAGTTGTTCTAGGAGTCACCACTTTAACAACATTCCTCCGCGAGATGTCTATACTGCTGAAACTCATGGGAATTATCTCTAGTGACCCCAGTATAAGCAAGGAATTTACCCCACAAAGTACATGGTCTACCCTAACACATCCATTTTGGATGATAGATAAAATTCTACATCATAAACTAATCATCCTAGAAATGTAAACATACATAACCATCCTAGTCCACCAATTGCAGAGGAACCTTTATCTCCTACCCCAATGTAACACCCCGAGATTTTATGAAAAATATTATTTTAATTTCATTAATGTCTTATGTTGTATTCTACACCAAGATTACCTTGCGCTATACGCAACACCGTATTAGCTTGCAGTATACGCAACACTATTCTTGGACCGTGTTACACACAATTTTGATAATAGTTATTCTACGAAACATTGAGTATATATATATATATATTAAATGTATAAATGAAATATGGTTGGATTCTGTTATACGAAAAAACGAAGGATTCTTTCACAACACGCAACCCTGACTTGGCTTGCATTACACGCAATCGCGACCTTCCTCGATAGCGTGTGTTGTACGCAATACCGGGTTTTAATAAACAATGTTATATTATTATAATATTGTCATGAACTAGCCGTTATGAATAGTATTAACTAAAATTTGAATTTTATAACATTATTATTCATCTTACACATTTATAGAACATGGTATAAGAACAAAATAAATTTTTCGGGTAAAATAAGTATTTTTCAAAAAATGCAGTTTTGCTTCCTTTTGATGGCGCACCAACTTTAAATCTGGTTTTGACATGTTTATAAGTTCAATTTGACAAAATAAAATTCTTCTTTGGAATCAAGAAATAAAAATTTACTTTGGATAAATTTTTCATATTATTCTGGTAACTTTCTCATTTTAATGAATAGTAAAAACAGGCTATTTTTAAATTAAAAACAACTTTTTTCATCGTAATATCTTATGTGGTTAAATTATAATATTGAATGGTTTTAAAGTATAAATAGAATATATTTTTACCATTTAATATAATGTATGTCATTAGCATTTATTTTACCTTGAATTCGTAGGTTAAATCAATTCAATCTTTTTCAATGTTTTAAACAAAAACCCGTTTTTATTCGACAACGGGATTAATTTTAATTTAATTTCTGAAACTTCTGTGTTTTGAATTTTAAAAAATGGATTCCATATTTGGAATCAGTGGGTCCAAATTATGTTAATAGGATACTTTTTATTTTTGGGAATTATGAATAGTAACTACGGTAAATTTTATTTACCAGAGTTAAAGGTAAATCAGGTAATTAAGGGTAAATATAATATTTTAAAATTACCCTAAAAAATGTCAAAATACTATTGGATGACTAAAAACGACCCATATCACTTAAGGGTCAGATTAGATTAATTTAATTAAATTTTTTCAATGAAAATAATTTAATTATTATTAAAACCAAAGAATATTACAACATGTCACTTTCATAAATCTTATAAGTATAATAATTTTAATCTAGTGATAAACTTCATGAATCATCGAACATTAATAGTCTCCATAAATATAATAAAATTATCTACATCATAGAAATTTATTTAGAATTTTTAGGGATTAAATAATTATCATTTATTATGACACAAAGATGATGCAGTAATTGTCTTATTAATGAAATATTGACATAATTGATGTTATAAATGCCTAAATAAATGTAATTTGAGAATTTTTATGACTTACAATAATTTTCTAGGTTAATATGACATGTTATTATTGATTTACATAACTTGTTTCTAACTTATCATTCTGTTATAAATTTCATAAAAATCATGTACCAAATAGTGTCAAAATTGACATAAAATAGTTTTTAAAACAAATATTATATTATTAAATGTTATTTTATTCCTAAAAATCTATGGTTCGGCCAAATGACTTAGATAAGATTATATATATTAATAATAAACAACTTGGGGTTCTTTTGTCTTGATATAGTAAGTTTATTAACCATATAGTGTAAGAAAACAAAATGACAGGGTAAAAGTTAAATTATTTAACTTAGAGTTAAATCTAATTGATAAGGTTAAAACAAATAACCTAAACTTTCCTAAATCCTATTGGATGATAGGATTCCGACCCATCCCCACTTTAGCTTCGAAATAAGACCCTTTGGAACCATTATAAACCGATTTTGTCTTTAATATAAAGTTATATTTTGAGATTTTCCTAAGGTGCCCCTCTCCTCCCTTATAAAAGGGCACCACCTCCCCTTTCTCCTCACACCAATTTGAGCACTCAAGCTCGGCCAAACCCTGCCAAAATTTCTTCTCCACTTCCCTAGCAACATCCTAGAGGTTCTGGTCTTCCTCAAAGACCAATTTTAGTGCCCTAAGAGGAGGTCTCAAAGAGGCGCTTCAAAGAAGAGGTAATTACCGTTACCAATTCTTTCATCTTTATTTCTTCTTCCACTTCTTCTTCATAGGTTGTTTCATTATGAAGTAATAACATCAGTATCACTCATATACTGATATGTTATTATAAGTATGAAACAACCCTATTTCACCATCTATCCATCCTACGGAAAAAGAAATCACCGCGCGTGCGTACGTACGGAATACCGTCTCCACGCCGTGGTGTAATCTATTTTCCACCACCACCTTACATGGATGGGTATAATGGTGTAAATAATAACTATACATAGTTATTAAAACATCATATTGATTCTGATATATTGTATAATCCACTCCAATTCAATTCAATATTTATGGAAATGATATCATCGCTCGTGCGTACGTACGGACTACCGTCTCCACGACGCGATGCGATTCATTCTCCATGTTAACCATTTAAGAATGATTATAAAGTATATATAAGAAATAATAATGAAATATATGACATTATAAAGCTACTGGAATTTTGTATATATATATATGTATGTCATCTACTTACTTCCATTCAAGATAATAAGGAAAGGAAAACAGTGTTCATGCGTACGTACGGACTACCGTCTCCATGAACGGTGTTTTTCATTTCATTTATCTATCTATTATATATATATATATATAATGAATATATATGATATATAAATAATATTTTATATTCTGGAAGTAAGTAAATCATGATATAAGTAATAATAATGTCAAGAACAACAAGTCAAAACACCTACGATAAATGAAACGATTTTACCCAAAACGTTTCTTTAACATGGAATTTACAAAAGAACGAGTAATATAATGTCATAAGTGAACCATATATGATATCATAACAATGAATATGATTCTGTAATAAGTCAATGACATTATTTAAATCATTATACAGGAGGTTCGGACACATACGAAGCAAATCGGACCTAAAGTAAGGGAAATATCACAATCTCATTTTTATCCGAGATTGTTTATTCGTAAGTATTTATTGGGGTGTATTTTATCATCCACATCCATGTTACCTCAATATGTAATATTGTTTCCATCCACTTACACTAGTTTAAATCCAATTTTACCCTTCGGTGAGTTTTTAGTAAAAAATATGAAAGGAATCTTTTGACGTTTTTCATACGAGGTGCTTTTTGACTTTTCCGACAAAAGTACGAAGAATGTTTTTTTTAACTTATACGGTATGAATGTATTTCGAAAAAATTATTTCCAAGAGGATTCCTTGACAAGTATTCAAGTTTATTTTTAATCAACTTCTTTTAGTTTAAAATTGTATGACATGCTAAGAAAGGAAAGTGTTTTTGAAGTAGAAAGGATATTTTCCTCAAGAATGAAGTTCAAGTATTTTATCAAAATTATTTTCCATATAAGATAATAAAAGGGTTCTGTTTTTATCCCTATTATTACATGGATTTTATTATGTTGTGATGGAAACATTTTTATGAATTCCTTTATCTTATATGAATTGTTTTATGATGTCATGTTGTTTAAGAATCCCATTTTTATTACATGGGTTATGCGATGATGTATGATTTATGATTATGTGGCACACATAAGAAAGGATTCATTATAAGATGGGTGGGACCTATATCTCCCTCCAATGCATTGGGTAAAGATTTTATATCTCATGAGATAGACAGGGCTGGAACGGTAGGTTATACCGGTTCAGTGAAACATGACTGAAACGAGGGTTACTCGATTCAGAAAGGGACTTTGTCCACTAAGATAGTCTTGGCAATGAGTCTTGACTAACAAGAAATGATTCTATATGATTATGTGTGAATGCCACAAAGTTTCATGTTTTAGGTTATGATTATTGTGATTACATTTCACTGCCATGATTTATCCCATGTTATGAAATTATGATCTCTTTTGCAGGTTAAGATTTCAAAAAGTTATGTGCTTGTGTATACGATGAGATTTATATTTCTTTTGTTTACCCTTACTGAGCATTTGAGCTCACTCTTTTATGTTTTATTTTCCCCGGGATATAAAGAAAGTTTTTAGGTAAAAAAAGGGAAGATCTTTATGGGAGATTTTGAAGATCTTTCACCACGTTTAGAAGATTATATTCCGAGTTTCCAAAGACACTAAACTATTACGGTCCTTATTTGTGTGTTTTTGTTATGTAGTAAGTATTCCGCAAATGTAATGTAATGTCCATGTATGTCAAGATACGGGTCTCTACAGTTGGTATCAGAGGAAAGGTTTAGTCAACCTTTGGAAACTAGGATGCGAGAACTTTAGTGAGATCCCTAGAGATATTTATAAGGTATGTCTAGGGATGTCCCTAAGGATAAGTATACGTATAGGATACAATCCTAGAACTACGGTAACGATCATAGAATATAACATAAGATGTTAAATATTGAGGGTACTCCCCCTTTATTATGTTCTTTTCCCTAGCATGATTTTTGCCTCTCACACTATTCTTTTTTGGGTTTTAGAAAATGGCTGGAAACAAGATGATTCACGATAATGGAGGATATGATGGACAATGGATTGATATTCTTCATAATGAAATGGGATTTGGAAGTCCAAACATCATTATTATGCCGAATCAGCAATCTCATAATATGAACAATAAAGTAAAATTTGGTAAGATTCCTGACTCGGCTAATAAGAGAAAGATAGAGTTTCATGATGATCATAGAGGAAAGAAAGTTCAATTTCCCCTATGTAAATCATGTGGGAAGTGGCATCAAGGAGAATGTTTCAAAGGAACTGGAAGATGCTTTGGGTGTGGAAAAGAAGGACACAAAGCAAGTAAGTGCAAAGGAAAAGGTTCAGTTAACACCATGGATGAGGTTAATGGTATTGCTATGACATCAACAATGGTTAAATGTTTTAAATGTGGAATGTACGTGCATTATGCAAACCAATTCCCTAAGGGAAAGTCTCATGAAGATAATCATTATGGTCGTATGGGAAGTATTTATGTGGATGATGATGAAGAGACTACAAATGATATGTGAGATGAAAGAATTGTTGAAGCTGAGTCAATGGTTTAAGAATGTAGTGGAATGATTACATGTTTATCATGTGTAATGTTGTATAAGTAATCTCATGGTACTATGGATTAAAGAGACATGTAAGGATTGTTACACTATTGTCTGATTAATGTTACCAGTATCCATGAAAGGTTATTCATATATTTTTGGAATGTAGATGATATGTGCATAATGAAGGGATAAGGAGAAAATTAAATGTTTGATAGTATTCATGAGCTCATGACTGATATAATGAGAAGGTTATATCATGATTTGAGTATATAGAATTTTTGGATTTTGGTATGTGGAAACAGTTAACTTTTGACATCATTCATGTTTTCACTAAGGTGTAATGGGTATTCATTTTTTTTAAGAGAATACATCATTAAGGTATTCACATGATTGAAATGTGACCAACAAGATATATGGGGGATAAATGATGGTATTCACATGCTTGGTTGACGACATTTCAAGTAATCATTTTCTTTATACAATGAGCTTGGACTGAAGTATTTTAGATAAGCCTAAAGATTGTAATGGATTATGTTAACCATAAGTTAGTATTGTTAAAGTATAGAACTTTATTTTTCTGATATTATTTATGTGATGTTATAGTAATGTAGTTTTAGAAAAAGGACAACCTGCAGGACGGGCGACAGCCCATCGCTTGGGACAAGGCTGTGGGAATCGAACCCACAACCGAAGTGCGACTGGCCTTTATCGCCTACCACTGACTTACAGGAAGTCCCTGTTTAGTAGAAAACTTGTTTTATTATATTAAGCAGTATGATATGTGAAGTATAAGTTCATTTTAGGAACCATATATTATTAATATCACTATAGATGGACTTATGTATTTTTTGATAACTTTTCTAACCTTTTGTTTGAGACAGATGGAATGACCCATCATTCTATCACATGATATGCTAACACATCACAAGTGACAAATTCAACTTCATTTCTTTAAAAGATGAAGTGTAAATTGTCCAAAGAATGACAAACGGTGAGACTATACCAAAATCACGAATGTATTTCTTCTAATTCAAATTTCATCAACTTTAGGGAAATGATCTTGAAAACCAAAAATGTTGTCTTAGTGCTCTTATATCTGATGAATCAGATGGTACCTTAGATCATCACAAATTTATGGCTTTGTGATTGCTAGCTTTTCCATAGCCATGTTCTCTACCACTCTCCATCAGAACATGATGGTTATATTTCTCTTCCATATCCATATTTTCACCTATGTGGAAACCCAGTGATTAGTTTATTTGGGTAACGGTTATGTTTCATACTTTTGTTTTTAAAGATAAGTTTTGGTATTCCTTTTTACGATGTGGGTTTCTATCAAAGAAACTTTCAAATAGTAAACCATTTATAACCCCGATGAATTTCGAGGGAGAAATTCATTTTAAGGGGGGTAGAATGTAACACCCCGAGATTTTATGAAAAATATTATTTTAATTTCATTAATGTCTTATGTTGTATTCTACACCAAGATTACCTTGCGTTATACACAACACCGTATTAGCTTGCAGTATACGCAACACTATTCTTGGACCGTGTTACACACAATTTTGATAATAGTTATTCTACGCAACATTGAGTATATATATATATATATTAAATGTATAAATGAAATATGGTTGGATTCTGTTATACGAAACAACGAAGGATTCTTTCACAACACGCAACCCTGACTTGGCTTGCATTACACGCAATCGCGACCTTCCTCGATAGCGTGTGTTGTACGCAATACCGGGTTTTAATAAACAATGTTATATTATTATAATATTGTCATGAACTAGCCGTTATGAATAGTATTAACTAAAATATGAATTTTATAACATTATTATTCATCTTACAAATTTCTAGAACATGGTATAAGAACAAAATAAATTTTTCGGGTAAAATAAGTATTTTTCAAAAAATGCAGTTTTGCTGCCTTTTGATGGCGCACCCACTTTAAATCTGGTTTTTGACATTTTTATAAGTTCAATTTGACAAAATACAATTCTTATTTGGAATCAAGAAATAAAAATTTACTTTGGATAAATTTTTCATATTATTCTGGTAACTTTCACATTTTAATGAATAGTAAAAACACGCTATATTTTAATTAAAAACAACTTTTTTCATCATAATATCTTATGTGGTTAGATTATAATATTGAATGGTTTTAAAGTATAAATAGAATATATTTTTACCATTTAATATAATGTATGTCATTAGCATTGATTTTACCTTGAATTCGTAGGTTAAATCAATTCAATCTTTTGCAATGTTTTAAACAAAAACCCGTTTTTATTCGACAACGGGATTAATTTTAATTTAATTTCTGCAACTTCTGTGTTTTGAATTTTAAAAAATGGATTCCATATTTGGAATCATTGGGTCCAAATTATGTTAATAGGATACTTTTTATTTTTGGGAATTATGAATAGTAACTACGGTAAATTTTATTTACCATAGTTAAAGGTAAATCGGGTAATTAAGGGTAAATATAATATTTTAAAATTACCCTAACAAATGTCAAAATCCTATTGGATGACTAAAAAACGACCCATATCACCTAAGGGTCAGATTAGATTAATTTAATTAAATTTTGTCAATGAAAATAATTTATTTATTATTAAAACCAAAGAATGTGACAACATGTCACTTTCATAAATCTTATAAGTATAATAATTTTAATCTAGTGATAAACATCATGAAACATCGAACATGAATAGTCTCCGGAAAGCGAATACAATTATCTACATCATAGGAATTTATTTATAATTTTTAGGGATTAAATAATTATCATTTATTATGACACAAAGATGATGCAGTAATTGTCTTATTAATGAAATATTGACATAAATGATGTTATAAATGCCCAAATAAATGTAATTTGAGACTTTTTATGACTTACACTAATTTTCTAGGTTAATATGACATGTTATTGTTGATTTAAGTAACTTTTTTCTAACTTATCATTCTGTTATGAATTTCATAAAAATCATGTACCAAATAGTGTCAAAATTGACATAAAATAGTTTTTAAAACAAATATTATATTATTAATTGTTATTTTATTCATAAAAATCTAAGGTTCGGCCAAATGACATAGATAAGATTATATATATTAATAATAAACAACTTGGGGTTATTTTGGCTTGATATAGTATGTTTAATAACCATATAGTGTAAGAAAACAACAAGACACGGTAAAAGTTAAATTATTTAACTTAGAGTTAAATCTAATTGATAAGGTTAAAATAATAACCTAAACATGTCTAAATCCTATTGGTTGATAGGATTTCGACCCATACCCGATTTAGCTTCGAAATAAGACCCTTTGGAACCATTATAAAGAGAGTTTGACTTTAATATAAAGTAATATTTTGAGATATTCCTAAGGTGCCCCTCTCCTCCCTTATAAAAGGGCACCTCCCCCCCCCCCTTCTCCTCACACCAATTTGAGCCCTCAAGCTCGGCCAACCCCTTCCAAAATCTCTTCTCCACTTCCCTAGAAACATCCTAGAGTTTCTGGGCTTCCTCAAAGACCAATGTTAGTGCCCTAAGAGGAGGTCTCAAAGAGGCGCTTCAAAGAAGAGGGAATTACAGTTACCAATTCTTTCATCTTTATTTCTTCTTCCACTTCTTCTTATTAGGTTGTTTCATTATGAAGTAATAAAATCAGTATCACTCATATACTAATATGTTATTATAAGTATGAAACAACCCTATTTCACCATCTATCCATCCTACGGAAAAAGAAATCACCGCGCGTGCGTACGTACGGAATACCGTCTCCACGTCGTGGTGTAATCTATTTTCTACCACCACCTTACATGGATGGCTATAATGGTGTAAAGAATAACTATACATAGTTATTAAAACATCATATTGATTCTGATATATTGTATAATCCACTCCAATTCAATTCAATATTTATGGAAATGATATCATCGCTCGTGCGTACGTACGGACTACCGTCTCCACGACGCGATGAGATTCATTCTCCATGTTAACCATTTAAGAATGATTATAAAGTATATATAAGAAATAATAATGAAATATATGAAATTATAAATCTACTGGATTTATGTATATATATATATGTATGTCATCTACTTACTTCCATTCAAGACAATAAGGAAAGGAAAACAGCGTTCATGCGTACGTACGGACTACCGTCTCCATGAACGGTGTTTTTCATTTCATTTATCTATCTATTATATATATATATACTGAATATATATGATATATAAATCATATTTTATATTCTGGAAGTATGTAAATCATGATATAAGTAATAATAATGTCAAGAACAACAAGTCAAAACACCTACGATAAATGAAACGATTTTACCCAAAACGCTTCTTTAACATGGAATTTACAAAAGAATGGGTAATATAATGTCATAAGTGAACCATATATGAAATCATAACAATTAATATGATTCTGTAATAAGTCAATGACATTATTTAAATCATTATACAGGAGGTTCGGACACATACGAAGCAAATCGGACCTAAGGTAAGGGAAATATCACAATCTCATTTTTATCCGAGATTGTTTATTCATAAGTATTTATTAGGGTGTATTTTATCATCCACATCCATGTTCCCTCAATATGTAATATTGTTTCCATCCACTTACACTAGTTTAAATCCAATTTTACCATTCGGTGAGTTTTTAGTAAAAAATATGAAAGGAATCTTTTGACGTTTTTCATACGAGGTGCTTTTTGACTTTTCCGACAAAAGTATGAAGAATGTTTTTTTTAACTTATACGGAATGAATGTATTTCTAAAAAATTATTTCCAAGAAGCTTCCATTAAAAGTATTCAAGTTTATTTTTAATCAACTTCTTTTAGTTTAAAATTTTATGACATGTTAAGAAAGGAAAAGTGTTTTTGAAGTAGAAAGGATATTTTCCTCAAGAATGAAGTTCAAGTATTTTATCAAAATTATTTTCCATATAAGATAATAAAAGGGTTCTGTTTTTATCCCTATTATTACATGGATTTTATTATGTTGTGATGGAAACATTTTTATGAATTCCTTTATCTTATATGAATTGTTTTATGATGTCATGTTGTTTAAGAATCCCATTTTTATTACATGGGTTATGCGATGATGTATGATTTATGATTATGTGGCACACATAAGAAAGGATTCATTATAAGATGGGTGGGACCTATATCTCCCTCCAATGCATTGGGTAAAGATTTTATATCTCATGAGATAGACAGGGCTGGAACGGTAGGTTATACCGGTTCAGTGAAACAGGACTGAAACGAGGGTTACTCGATTCAGAAAGGGACTTTGTCCACTAAGATAGTCTTGGCAATGAGTCTTGACTAACAAAAAATGATTCTCTATGATTATGTGTGAATGCCACAAAGTTTCATGTTTTAGGTTATGATTATTGTGATTACATTTCACTGCCATGATTTATCCCATGTTATGAAATTATGATCTCTTTTGCAGGTTAAGATTTCAAAAAGTTATGTGCTTGTGTATACGATGAGATTTATATTTCTTTTGTTTACCCTTACTGAGAATTTGAGCTCACCCTTTAATGTTTTCTTTTCCCCAGGATATCAAGAAAGGTTTTAGGTATAAAAAAAGGGAAGATCTTTATGGGAGATTTTGAAGATCATTCACCACGTTTAGAAGATTATATTCCGAGTTTCCAAAGACACTAAACTATTACGGTCCTTGTGTGTGTGTTTTTGTTATGTAGTAAGTATTCCGCAAATGTAATGTAATGTCCATGTACGTCAAGATACGGGTCTCTACACCCAATGGATGACCCATCAACATCATGTACATTATTTCTTAAATCAAATTAAAAAACATATAACTATAATGGGAAATATGGACCTTTGAATTTGATGTATGGGTTTTTAAAGAAACATCCCCAAAATCTGGAAATGTTATCAATCCTAGATGCCTTGATTCCATTAAGTAGCCTCCAAGATGCACTTAATGAGTCCTTGTCAATACCTCGAGATTTTGAAGTTGAGGTCATCGTAAATTAATTGTATCATGTTGGGAATTATCTTTTAGAGTTCCATATGGAAATCCCGTTGACATACATGGATGTGGATTCAATTAAAAAATTTAATATCAAAAAATTGTATATATCCGGTGGGTTAAATTAATTTGACATCCAATGACCCTTCATTGAAAACGTCTTAGGAGATAACATCATTCCAATTTCAATGCTGCTTCAACTAGGTTTCCATGAATCTCACATTTCCCCATCTACAATAATATTACAAGGTTTTGATAAGAATGATAAAAATCCACCTGGAGAAAGAAAATCTTTGAAAATAGTTCAAGGAACTCACACATGACTAGAAGTTCATGGTTTTTAGGTAGGACAATGCCTTCAACATCCTATTGGGATGAACTTTCCTATATAAGTACATGGAAATCCCCTCATCATACAAGAAATTCCTCATATAGAATATCAATGGTCAAATTAGGACATTTAATCATTATAAATCCCCCTTAAAATCAAATGAATCATA
Organism: Viscum album; assembly: GCA_963277665.1. Taxonomy (NCBI): domain Eukaryota; kingdom Viridiplantae; phylum Streptophyta; class Magnoliopsida; order Santalales; family Viscaceae; genus Viscum; species Viscum album. The sequence continues at coordinate 1,290,328,249 of OY728129.1, forward strand.
GTACATTGACACATGTTTCTTCAATAATGACATGAAACAACACATGGAAGACAATGTCACCCGAATCAATCCACAGTTGGCTCTAGATAAGATCTTTTATAAACCTTTTAAATCACTAAGTGTAGAGTAAATGCTTACAATCAATGAAATCAAAGTGGTTCCCTAAAATCCATCACACATTAAGTAACTTATGTGATGTTAGTCATAACAATCGATATTAATGGATCTGAATATGTTATCATCTTTCTGAGTAGTTATGGGAGCCTAGATAAATGTGTCTTCATTCCATTCCCTTTTTTCTAAAAGATTATTGTTACATAAACTGGTCTTGAAGAAGTTTTCATGTCAATCAAATTAAATGAATTTAATGGATATCAGTCCCTCATATCCCCTTCTGAACTATAGATGGACCTATGAAAATAATTGAGATATAAATGGGTTTGTCATCTTCCAGATGTACAAATGATGAATGCTCTAAACCTAAGAAATGTTAATCATATCCTATATCACAAGAAAAGGTGGAATAGGTAAAATATTATGAAAATGGAGAGGAGGAAGACCTTATGAATGACACTATTGTAATTGAGGAAGGTGTATCCACCACTATTAACAAAATTAGAGAGATAAATCTTGGTGTAAAAGATCATCCACAACCCACTATGATCAGTGCATCCATAAAATATGAATAATAGAATGTGTTTATGTTCATCATAAATAATCATAGGGATATGTTCACCTAGACTTACAAAAAATATCATAATCATCAACACATAGGTGTATATCCACCACTTGGGTTTTCTATAAGGTCTTTGGAGAAACAAATCGGTAGCCAGATGGATGCACCCAAATCACCCCTCCAAAATTAGGGCTTCTTTCATTTATATCATCATGGATGGATTTATATGATATGTACATTATTTGAAATGGCTCTCTAAAATTTAATCCATGAAGAAGAAAAATGGTATTTCATAATTTTTATTGACTCTGGTGATCCAAATTCACAATGTAAAAAATATGAATTCTCTGTTCTAGTCACATAACTCCTGATTGATGCAACGTCTAGTTATCAATCAATCTATTTCATGAATTGCTATACAGAGTAAAACCAAATTCATATTGGCATAGTAAATGAAGAATCAAAAACCTTCAGGACCCCTTAGGTAGTATTATTCTATCAAGTAATTACTTAGGCTGGTGCCACCTACCAAATATCTATGAATCACATCATTAAAAACATATTTTGGGTGTTCTTATAACTATATGTTGATGATTTAGTTGTTAAATCATGTCAATTATCTAACCATCTGGCTAACCTATATACCATATTCAAAAATGCTACAAAAAAATATCCTAAAAATAAACCCTTTAAAACGTTCATTCATGGTTAACTAGGAGATGTTCCCTCAGTTCATTGTACGATATCCCAACATTGAAGTTGACACAGAGAAAAAAATATATCCTTATAAATTTACCTCTTAAAATCCTTAATATATTGATCGAACAAAAAGACAAATTTTCCAATATTTAGAGCATCATAGCTGAACTTGCAGGAAATTGTTCACCATTCACTAAACTGATGAATAAAGGGGTCAAATATCAGTTGAACAAGGGATATCTGGAATCTTGTTATGAGCTCATGAAATACCTCTTTATCCCACTTATATTAATGCCGCCTATCATGGGAAATGCACTAATTATATATCTGACATCCACAGAGTGATCCCTAGGTTCCTTACTTGAGTAGAAGAATGATATCAGAAATGGAATATCCTTTATTATCTCAATTGAAACATGATCAATTCTGAGACTTATTATTCAGGCATGAATAAGAGTTATCTAGTGATAGTGTTCACATTGTTGAAACTAAGGTATTATTTGTAGCATAACAAGGTCTAATTGGTCTCTTGTAATAACAAGCTCAAATATATCTCTAGACACCATTTATTGGTAGGATGCCTGGTGTGGTTGGTGATTAGGAGAATGGTTGGTCTCTCCGTTTGGTGGATGCATTTCTTTTGATATTGGCTACTTTGTAATGGTTTGGGGGACAAGGAGGCGGTCGCCTGTTGAGGCCCTTTTCTTCTTTGTTCTATACTCTTGCTCCAAGACTCCCCCACTCTTCTCCTAGTCAGAATTGTGTGGTGGTCTCAAAGGTGTTTTGGGATGCCCGGATTGAGCGGTCGAAGGGTATCCAGGAGGTGTCTCATGGTGGCCTTGTCTCGATCATTTGGTCCCCATTGGGACACTCGATATGGAGTTTGTTAATATGTTGTTTAATGGTGTCTCCTATTGTGGTTTTTTTTTGATGATGTTGGATTACGTTGGGTGGTTCTCACTAGAGAGCTGGTGAAGACGTTGATGCTTTCTTGTTGGAACAATGATGATGATTCGAGGTCTCATAAAAGATGAATGTCCTCTGATGATGGAACTATTCTTTTCGTCTTGTTCAATGTGTGATTCATTTTATATATCATGACATTCTGGTGGATTCTCACCGATGAAGCTGTGATGAATCTGGTCGGTATGTGGAGGTTTCAGCGCACCAATGAAGATGGTTAAAATGATGACCATTAGAGTGATGAAGACAGTGTGATGATTATGGTGAATACATGATGAAGGGGACATGGATGTGATGATGACAATGTCAATGCACTGATGACGTTGACGTAACATTCCTCCTCTATAGAATTTTTCTGGTGTCTTGATTGATTTTCGGGATATGCCGTTGAGGAAGAGTTCCTGTGACAATCTCCCACCTTTCCATTTTTGATTTTTGTGTGCCCCTATATTTTTAAATTTGAATGTGTGTCTCTACCGAATAATGATGTAATTTGGTCATGTGCAGTTCACACTCTCCCCTTAGAGTAGATTTTACGAAAATAAAAAAAATGATTTGGAGTAAAGGTGGCCCCAAACATGATAAATTTATTTTGATAGTGCATAAAGGATCCCGACCTATATTAAAGTGGATAAACCTAAACAAAAAATTGTTGGTTTAGGGACCATTCTTATCTCTCAATAAAAGGAATTTTTTACCTTATCCTTCTGATTATTAGAATGTTTTTTGAACAATAATGAGGAATATCTGACCATCGTTATAGGCTAGGAATTAGTTCCCCACATACCAATGCACCATCTAGTGGTGAATGGAAATTAAATATTGGTAATCAAGAACGTAAATATGTATTACACTATGAGAAAGAATTAGATAACACCTTTTCTTGTCTATGATTTAGGTTTAATAGAATAATTCCCCTTAAAGTCATATTTTACCCACATCCTGCGATCACAGAATTCCCAGGAAGATGCATTCAAAAATGAAACAACGACACTAGTAGAACCAAATCATGATTAAAAAGTCATCAATATTTCCCATTACTAAATAGTATCACCTTTTTCATGTCATAAACTATGATATTAATATAGTCATACCCATCTGTGAACCATATGTTCCTACCACTTAGTGGTTGATACACAATATGGACAACCATCAGTATGGGGCACTCCCACTAGATATAGCTGGGAAATAAAAAATTTGGTGAAGAGTAACAAAATTAACCCATTACGATGGCCTAAATAACCATAAGGTCATATATTAATGAGGCTTTAATTATTTCCTTCTTAGAAGAATTGGTTGATAAGGGACTAATACTATCAAACTTTTTGTGAACACCGAAGCCTGATGTGCCCATCATTTTTTTGTATAAGATTTATAAAAAATATATGAAGGCTTGATTCTTCTAGCCATAAATGATGCATAATTTCTTAGAATTCACCAGGAAGTTTCATTCCTACAATGTACATGCCAACATCATCCAACAACCCAAGAGTTTCAACAAAAATCAAAATTATCCTATACATTCCCCATATGGTCATTGGATGTTGTGGCCCCATACTATAAAACAATGGACATGTAGCTTAAATACATCATAATAAATACCATTTTTATCTTAAAATTGGAATGGAAAATAACATTAAAAGATGTTGGGGAAAAAATAATTTGTAGCTTCGTGAAATACATCTTCATTAATATATTTTCTATCCCTCACATAATACTAATGGACGATAGAAACAACATCGATTATGATGAGGTGTAGAAGCTATACCAAGATTATAATATCAAATCTAAACATTCATCAACCTAACAAGTAGCGGATAATGAAAAAATAAAGGCATTAAACAAGATTCTTTCAAACATACACCTTCAAATATTGGATAAAGATAAAAAAGTGATGGTCTGAAAATATTATGCGTTCTCTGTGGGATTATCGGACGAGAACCCATATGGCTACATAAGCAACCCCATAATCACTAGAATATAGAAAGAATAAGCCTTTTTCCTTGAGGTCTAATTTCCATTACTCCATGTTTCAAGATGTGATCAATTATCTATACATGAGAGATCTAATGAACAACTAGATGAATTAGTGTGAATGGATTAAAAAATATTTCATACCTTTAATGACATAGAAGACTATCAATATCAGATAGTGTATGTCTTTAAAAATATGTTCTTCATCCTCTCCTTCCTCTAAGGGGAACTTGTATTGGTCATAATAACTCCAATTATCCCAACAAAGAACCCTCTAATGTTTGCACCAATGTTGGAGGGTCCTTACTACTTGCACAATGTATACTCTAACATAACATATTCCTTAATATAAATGAATGAAGATATCATTGTGAACCCCGCCAATGCATGATTCCTAATAAAATATTCCATATAACCACATGAATATTGTCTTAGGTGAATAATATTAATCTTTGTAGTGGGACCCTGTCACATGTCCTTAAAGAGAATTATAAAGTGACTATGATTCATGAAAAAAAGATCCATGGCATAATCATCATTTTAACATGATGATAAACATCATGTCATAATGTCCTAGTTTTATGTCCCAAAATTGAAATACACCATTCATCCTCACCACATGACATTAAATTTCATTGTTGGTTTCCATCTCAATCGATGTCACGAAACCCCCAAAACTCCAAAATTTGAGAAACTCCTTATAATCCCAAAAATACAAGACTCCATGAGGTGTTAACCCAATCACTACTCTCAAACCCCTCAATAGGTTGAGATACCATCTTGGACAGATAGGAGGGAGAAAAGGCGGGAATAATCCCTTTGGCGAGCCCCACTCACATCACAGACAATCCATATTTGTAGTTTGTCCCTCTTTATAGCTTTTATCATTTACAATATCACATCCATACCACATGATGTAAACCTGTGAGGCCAACATCTACATAGGATGACAATAAACTACAAAATCCATTCAAGAAGAACTTTTGGATTAATTATCACTCCACTGAGATAGATATTGACAGTTGGACCTCCCATAATGTGTCTAACCATGAATATGGAGAAGAAAAAAAACCCTTTTATCCTAGGGTATGATTCATATCATCACAATAAAATTTTCTATAACATATGACTCAATTATTGATACAATGATAGGTGAAATTATTCCTAGATCTCATGTCTTGAACCCAACCATCACTACATAAAATCATAAAGATTCTTTACCTAGGTAAAATCATGATTGACATGGAAAAAATTTCATGAACTATTTTCTTATTTATTAACATTCATATGGGATATGTATTGATGTTTGGATATCTAATAATGAGCCACGACGCAATAAAGAAATATCCCCCACTCACTATGTATGAGTATGATCTACATACAAAGCCTTCTAAGAACAATATGTTTCCTGATTATAACATAAATGGGTTATGGAGGTATGCATATACATTAGTTCATAATCCTAGAAATAATTGGGAAGGATTTCAAAGCCACATTTCCGATCATCAGAACCTGATTGATGTGGGGAACCGTTTTCATGTAATACATGTTCCATGATTCTTAATTCAACAAGATATGAAATGAAACCACGTTCAAATCCACTAGTCCAAAAAAAAATCCACTATCCATTTTGGGAATCATACATATTTTCCTCTTGACATTAAAATACATGATTATTCATGAACTATGTGTGGATTCATTATTTCTCCCACAAGATACAGAGCAACATAACGATCTCCAATCTTGGTCCCAACAACAAAAAAATATGAAAAACTTACATATCCCATTGCAAGGTTCAATAATACATGGTGAATTGTTTCAAGAACTATTTGTGGATTTATTCTCATTGAAATGAGATATGGAGTGATGCTGGGATCTTCAATCATGGGTTTGTCCATAATATTTCATTTCTTTTACATTGATTCATCTTCATCATTACAAGTTGAATTATAACACATAGGATATCGAGAAATACATATTTATGGATTCTAATTAAATATAAATACATAGAGACACAAGGACCATATTTACTATAGTGGACACCAAAAAATATATATTCCCCCATCCTTCTATTTTATGGACTATTTCATGTGGAAAAAACCATTTCTGCTCATTGTTTCTCACACTAAAAATAAATCATTTGGTCTAAGATGTTCTGATAAAGAAGTTCCCTGTATGAGTAAAGAATATCAATTTTAATTTAGGATATTAGGGTCATGGCTACATTTCATTAAAATGAATACCAAATTTCATCAATGTATGACAAGAAACTACATGATTTCCTAATGAACTCCTTGTGGATTGATAATAATTCCATTGAGATATGTAGGGACATCCAGATCTTCAATCACAGACCAAGCTAAATGTAAAATTAGAAATGAAACCACTATCCTATGTATGATTCAAATATATATTCAAAAATTTATTATGGTTTCTCTACCATTGTGTGAGACCTTACTCAACCCCTCCCCCTATTTCCTCCACCCATGAATTCAATCAGTTTGGGGGGCCTTTATTTTAGAACTATATTTGGCTTCATTCCTTATCAAATAGATACATAGTGACACACATGTTTTATACCTTCTTTAAGATATAATCACATAATTAACATTCATCATTACCATATGATGTTAAATTACATGGTTGACATCCAAACCACACAGTGTCAAACTCCACGGTTAATGACCTCATCACATGAAATTAAACTGTATGGTACCTAAAGAACTATACATGGCTTGATTCTCATTCCAATGATATACATAGTGTCACACAGATCTTATTTCCCATTCCCAACCACGTGGTAAAACAATTACCCATATCTTATATAAAAACAATGATCTATGTAGGATATATTAATTTAGGTCTCCTCATCAGGGGGCCAACTGATGAAGCTCATATATCACCCTTCTACATATAAGTCAATGCTTTGGAAGGAACTCTAAAATCCATTGAATATATCAATATAAATTCTTCCTTTATGATTCTATATATCCCATTAACATGTAATACTCATACTCTTGGTCACATTGTGATCTTCATAACCTTTCTCTATCTCTGGTTGATTGAATTTCTGATAGTTGAAGACTTGTTTCCCTTAATATGTAGTAATATGACCCAATTTTATTTGGACAAAACACTACAAAAATGGGTTTTTCATCCAATGGATTCCACTATTTGACTATATTTTAATAATTTCTATTTGAATATTTATAAAAGAACCCATAAATTGGGTTTGGGAACCAGTGGTAACATCTACCTCGATAGAATACTCATCTACCCTTATAATATTTGATGACATTATATTGGATCATGGGATCCAAAATAATTTATATTCATCCCTCACACACATGTTATACATCATTTCCAACTATCTATTAACTACCAAGGCCATTCTTTACAAATTCCTCCCTCACGAATGATATTTTCAAGATCCATGTTGTCCCGATAAAAAACATACCACCTATCATTTCTATCATAACATGGTCCTAGTCAATGACCTAAAACCTAGGTTCACCACATTACTTCTATTGGATCAAATATACGTAGGGATCTTTTCCCCCCAATTATTTTATTATTTTTACATAAAATACTACTTTTTGTTCATGAACTACTTTTCAAAAAACTAGACTATGTATCCATGGAAATAATAATATCTTTAAGCATCCTTCATCCATTGAAAATATAATATCATAATGTTTGAGAGCTAATTTACATTAAAATGTTGTAATAAACCCATGTTTTCATTACATAAGGCTTCCACAGAACTGGCCTTTTCGCCCAATGATAATACTATTTGACAATGTCATAACATGCCCAACATGGATTTTAAGAAATTATTAAATAAAAAGAGTTGGTAAACAAGTGGTACCTTATTCCATATGAGATAAACCCTCTATTTCCATTATTTTTTATCCCCATACCACTCATCAGATACCAAAATCCTTCAAATAATGATTAAAACAATCATATTCTCATACCGGAAAATGATATCAAATTCTCAAACAAATAATAGTGAAAAAATAAAATAATTATTAATTTTCTAGTCAAATATAAATACCTTAAATCATATCTCCCATAATATCCTTTAATTATGAATTTAATCTATTTGACATAATTTCCATGATATAAAACATTAAACTACATAACTTAATTTCCTTTTTTATTACATCTTTAAACATCATATCATTGTTTATTTTTAGCATGATAGTAAAATACAACAAAAACTTTCTATGTTGTGTGACGTTAAACTACATAGTAAATAGTACAGTCACACAAAATAAAATTACATGATGTTTCAAAAAAATTATAGAAAGGGTCATTCCCCCTAATATCGTTATTTTACTAAATTTTAACCACCTTCATATTGTCCAAACTCAGGTAGGAGTATTTTCCAATTAATGGAAAATTCTGATACAGATACTCTCTTAAATATCAGGCACATTCCTTTGAAAAAAACCCATCATGATCATAATAAATATAAACCTATATAAACATCATTCAGTTATCAGTGATAGAATATCATAATTCCTGAAAACATCTTTTCCTAACATTGTTGTAACACACCATAATTTTCTTCGCATAAGTTGCTCGAATATTTCAGGGCATGTCAGTTTAAAGATTCCCCTATTGGATATATAGTAATACAAAACATTTGTATTTTCATAATGAATACCACAAAATGAGGTTTTTTCAAATAGTGGAAACTTCTCCATAAAAAGATACCTCTTAGATTCTCGAATATCATGTACAAGACTTGGAAACCACCAAATAGTGGCTTAATATTCCATATTGGGTATCTAAATAACATCAATACATTATCGTTCCACAAGACATGTTGGGGTTATCATTTAAAAACCATTCATTATAAGTATTTGAACTAAAATAATAGTATCATTACTCTAGGATGATTGAATTTACACATTATATAAAAAAATAAATATAAAAAATACTAATTAGGTTCAATACCTACAAAAATAACTATGGATAAAATGTGAGTCTCGGTATAATAGACCAAAGATCTATGTAGTTTAGTAAAAATAAATGAATGAAAAACAAAATTAACACAACTTTTTATGATGAAAACCCAAAAAGGAAAAGTATAGGAAAATTACATGCCTTAACTATTATGTATTCCTTAGATCAGACATTGGAAAAAATTATGGATGTGACACAAAAGGTGAAATGTTTGTAGGTTTTTTCATAAAACCATATAAATAGTCAAACTATGATCACTGGTCCCCATATATATGTAAACAGTTAGAGCATTATCCCACAATTGAGGTAGATCCATGTCCCACCAAATGTTTTTGGTGTGCATCATTTTGTTTTACATTTACCTTAGAACCATATTATTTTCATTTCGAGGGAATATAATTCTAGCGGGGATTTTGTTGGAACTATGAAACGTGTTCCCTAGAATTTTCCACTGAATTCATGATATGCTCATCAAGTAGTCACAAAATTTTATTTTAGTGTATAAATATGCCATTATGGTTGATAAATTATCATAATGGGATTCCATGTGTCTCAAGTCAAACCATCCTTGACCAGGAAGAAAATTTCATGTTGAAACGCTCTATTTTTTCTATTGGTCCATGAAGATAGTGACGGGATGCAACATGGTGGATATATATAGAAGAGGATTATGGGAAGATTCCTTTAAATATGAAGTAGTTAGTTTTACCTAGAAACTGAGAACACCACCTGCATGATGCACATGTGCACACGACCTACATAGTCCCGAAGGTGCACCCACCCTTGTACGAGGAACCTATGCGACAGTGAATGGGAGTCCACCCCTCTGTCGGGTACCTACACTGGTCAAATACACCATAGACCTTTTTAGGTAACCTCCATTCAAAAGGGTCCCATATATTCCTATTAATAGAACCCCTAGGCTCTCATTGTAGATATTATAAATTTAGAAAAATCCCCTAAGATCTTATCATGCAACCCCTTATTTCAACACTCCAAAAATATATTTGGTAGCTGTCCAAAAATCAATATAATATATAATCATGTGTATAAGGGAGATAAATGTCCCTTTAAGAACTAAAACCCATGACACATAAATTAATACTCTTTCTCCACTAAGTGAAGAACCATCTTTGTGAGGCTCCATCACTTATCATAGAACTATGTGAGAACCATCCCAAGAATCATGAGGAGACTCATGGTGTCTTGGATAAATCATATCCCAAGTATTATTGTCCATGTGGTTCATTTTACAAGGCACACCCAACTCACACAAGCATATTCTCTATGTTTGATGTACATTTGGTCCCTCCTAGGTCTTAGGCAGGGCACCTCCACCCTCTTATCCAAGACCTATGTGATCCCCTCTTTAAGCCATCCTCAATGTCACCAATGGAAGGGATCCACATACATGGGATCCCAAACTCATGTGGAACCAATTTAAAACATCATCCAAATCCATAGTACTAGAAATACCATAATGAGGGAACACGAACATGTCTCTCATTGGTATTTTCATTCCTATAGTTAGTGGTTTCCCAGACATGTCTCACATAATGGTTAGGGTCCTCAAGTTTCATGTGGATTTTCATTCCCATGGACTTGAGGACCCCAACCCTAAGTATGGTGTTAGGGAGTTCATAAATATAGTCAAAAGCAGTAGAATGGTGTTCTCTATATGGCATATCTAAGAGATTAATTCCCCAGTTACATGTGGGGTGTTTGGGGATTACACTTTCTTTTCAATTCGACATGGAATGCGATCATCATCTGTTATTATGGAACAAATTTTAGGTCATCCCTCCTAGAGTAATCACAATTAATTTCTTGCAGGATGATGTACTCTTTCTTCTATATTATCTATAAGGGATATTCCCACTTGGGTTGTCAAATCTTACTATATTTGATACACACTGAGAGAGGTAATGAGATCCTCTAATCCCCTTTCTCTTCCCCCATCACCCTATCCACTTCCACCATCAGAGGAAGAGATGTGTTTGTTTTACCAAAGTTTCCTGCTTTTTTCATAATCAGTCATGAATAATCATGACTAATGGGATTTGAGGATAGAAATGAACAAAACATCCATAAATATGGATGCATATTTTTCCAAATAAGCATCCTTGAAATCATCCTATAACATTCCCTCAGAGTGCCTCTATAGTTGTACACCATCAAAGCTATGTATCAAATATTAGGGGAAATTTTGATTGTGTGGTTTACTATATCTTCTCTTTCCACTTGTTTCTAACAAGGAAAATTACTCATGTGGGTATAGATGTTGATGTTAGGTATGGAATACACATGATATTAAACATTCTAGGCTTCATTTCAAGTGCAATTCACATAAAATCTAGGGAATCCTCTAAATTAGTAATCCACAACCCAAACTTGGTCATCCTATTAAGTATTAATACCCAATAATAATACCAATTCGCTAGAGAATTCATTTAATGAATAATAATAAACATAATAATCTCAAAGGGATATACACAAATGTGACACAAATATGAGTTCCTTCATAGGGTGGGACCTCATCAGTAAATGACATGGGATTTGAATCCCATCTAAACGGGATACAAAGTAAGAATCCCTTTGGTCCAAACCCAATAATGAAAATCGACCATATTCTATGTTTTCCACATTCTTAGTAGGGTATTGTTCAACCAAGGAATCCATATCCATTTATGGTTCCTTGGGGCACATTAATATATGTCCAAAATTAAACATTAACTACAATCTGTAAGCCAAAATGTCCTCACCGCCTGACAGTAACTTCACAGTTCTGTCCATGTAACATGACCATAAAAGTTTATATATATTCCCTAAAGTGGCACCAAACTATATGGGTTTGGATTCCTCTAACAAAGATATATTGGAAGCACATCCATGGGATCGATCCCATCATCTAAATAACTCCCATCTTTTTTGATGACGACACACTCCAGCGAACCCCACTATATGGCTAGAAATTCAGAATCATCGTAATAAGGACCAAATAAAATCTAATCAGTATCTAAGAGGATATCATTACCAGAGAAAATTAGATACATAATGACATCACCGTTAATGAATAAATTTAGATACATACATATGATCTAAATACCATATGTGCTAATCATTAATTGTTAATTAACGGGTGACCCACATTACATTTGGTAATTAATTAACGATATGTGTACATATCTTAAATATATAATAGAGTATCAGTTTATGAAATATTTTTCCACTAAATGGTGTGATTATCCCAATCTCCCACCACTTAGGACAATATAATTTCTTAAGTGCTGTTAGAGAAACTCCCCAATAAGGGACTGCCATTGGAAAGAATTTCCCTCAACGATATATAATGGTTGGGTATTTATAGTTACATGAAAAACTCCATTGTAAACTGTTCGGATAAATTGAACCTAGCATGAATGATTTCATTAAATTTAAACCACCTAAAATCAGATGTTAGGTAGGTCGATTCCATTGGAAACAAAAAATGGTGACCCCTATGCGAATGACTTATCTTTGACATATCCTACATAATATAAAAAAGATATAGTACCCCATCATCAACATACCATTCAATTATTTACCCCAACATATTTATGTCAATAATAAATTTTGAACCAAAAATGAAGAACTTAACTATGACATCTCCATCATAAGATAAAAATGCATATACTTCATAGTCCTCATTAGACCATTCAGCCTGTGACCCTACAATATTTTACTAAAAAAATGGATAATCATATATATTTTTTAATTTCACTTCTATTACATATAGTTATATTCTATCATATGTATTAATAAATTACCTAATTATAATTAAGGTATATATCCTTCATAGTGGTTTATAAGGATAATCATATTAAACAATGAATATCACATAGGAGTGTTAATATAGGTGTTCAATTAGGTATCATTTTTTTAAACCACATGACCCTTGTGTTAATAACCTATTTTCCATTTTTAGGGTATTAATCCATGTTGAATCTATTCCATATCCTCCATCCACTAATTGTATCTTAATAAGGATTGTTTTACTAGGAAAACCAAATATTATCTCATTTTACAAAATTTTATGATATTATCCTATACATAATCATATCTCATAAACATATACTAATAGATTTCATTAATGTCGTCTTATCATATTATTGAGAATAATACCTCAATTGAAGTATTGGTTTATCTATATAATTGATGGTCGAAAAAATCCAAACATATCAAACATTGATGAAAATTAAAACTACAAAAAGTTAACTAACAGATAACATCAAAATATTAACATTCATTTAAACCCATATATAATACCAACTATACCACCCATACATAAATCTCTAATCATTACATGTATTAAAAATATTTTTCATTATAAAAAATTCCCATGACTATTTATGTTTATACTTGTATATTTTTAGAATAAAACATTAACACATCAAACTCATTCCATTTTAAATTAATTTACATTGTACTAATTTTAAATCAATTACATAACCCATACGAAGTCTTCAATATCTCCCAAAAATTCTTATCATATGAAAACTTTCTAGACACATAATATGTATTAAATTTCTCTACAAATAGGTGATATGGAAAAATAATAACGGTTTGAACCCATATAATCAGTAGGGGCAATCATAAGTGATAATAATAAATTATTATAACACATTATATGATAAGAATATGAAAATAATCAAAATACAAAAGTTAATATTACTAAATTAATATTAGGTTATAAATCGTCGAATAAATACTGAAATAAAATAGGGCTGGAATATATAATGTGAGCTTAATCAAATTTCCATGTGATCATAACGTAATCAGGAGAGTATTCCTAAAACGGGGAAATATATTTCTAATAAGGAAAATAAATTATTATATAGAATATAAATTTCATGAGCCACACCATCAATCATCATAGTTATGGGGATCTAAAACATTCATTGAAATTCCTAGGATATGAGGTATAAAAACATAATCAATGCAGTTGAGGGATTTAATAGACCCACCCATAACTAGTTTATAATGTAACAACCAAACTCTGTTTTTAATGGAATAAAAATTAATCAATATATTAGGAACCACTAATCCTATTTTTATATCAAAACTATTAATCTAAGGTTTATAACTAAATCATTGATCCTTGTTTCCTAATGAAATAATCATTCCAAATATTATAATGGAACCACCAATTAACCATATAAATTTATGAGTTATATTTTAAAAAATAATAAGAACATAATTTTATAAGTAAAAAAATGAATTTATTTCTACATCATACAAATTATAGATAATTTAATTTTCTCAAATAATGTACACATATAATTGTTTTTTCATAAAACATAAAAATTGAATAAAATTGAAACATGAATTTTTTAATTTCAGACCAAAAACATGTCCAACCAAATTAATAAAATAATAAAATTTAATAAATGATTGTACATGAATATAACCACATTTAATAATAATTCATTCAAAATGGATGGTAAATCCAAAAAATTATGTTAAATATAATATCAACTTGAAATGGAAGTCATTTTCATGAAATTTAAAAAAAACCACGATGATGAAATGAAATATCGATAAAGGCATTCATTTAAAAAATGAAAATAAAGAGACATTGTTTACACACATTTTAATTTTTTATTTTGAAGATAAATATATAAAATAATAATAAAGAAAAGTATTTTAAAGGATATAAAATAACATAATTGAATCCCAGAACAGTTAATGGATTATAAAAATATACAAAATTAGTAAATGGGAATAAAAAAAATATTTTATAATAAAAAAATTGATTATCAATTATAGAATTGATAATATTATAGGGACATAAAATACAAACATATGGAAATCAAATACAAGAAGAATTTGATTTTTTTAACAAATATCATTTTACAAAAACAGTATAATCATGAATTGTGAAAACATTGGTATGAAACAAGATTCCATATAAATAAATTGGAAATAAAAAATGACATCATAAAAACATGTGTTAGATAATGATAAAATATTCTTATCAATGAGGAGTGACTATGAATCATGAATAATATTTGTGTAAAGAAGACCCCTTATAGATGCTGTTAATTATGAATCAAACCCCCCTGATAGGTATAAAATTAAATATTAAATTTATTAATATATAATACATTATTATAATGATAATAATGAAATGGGGTAGTATTTACACCATTTAAAAAGAAACATCGATTAAATAATAAATAATTATCAATGATATAAATTTTGAGTTCTATAAACAGTTACATTTTTTTCTACCTATTCAATTTCACTCCAGTTTTTAGTTTAGATAACGTAAATGTATTGGTAAAAAACTTCATAAAACTTTTCATATTCTTAATCTATTATAAATTTCATTTATAATTGTTCCATACATTTATATTAGTTAATCCAATCATATATTTGGTATTGGGTGTTGGAGGTCTTGATCAGTTTGAAATAGTTTTGTAGTAGAAGTATTGTTATTTATTATTCTTACAAATTTCATCATTATAATTTAAATAATGTATTTTATAATGGATCAATTATAATGAAGTATGAAATATAAATTTCTTTTCATTAGTTCTTTATCCTTTATTATAGAAGAAATCAACAATGAGAAATATTTAGTTATTTTTAACCTGTAATGTATGTTATATTAATTAATGAGTTAGATATTGATGTATCATTACCATATAAAAATAATTATTTAATTATTTATATCATATTATTAATGAAATATTATTTTAAAATAATTCATATGTATTTTCATAGAATTCTTCTAGAAGATTGTCAAATCAACCCAAGTATCAACATGTCATGATAAAAAGGTATTTATGATGTGATATATTTGGAATATCAATACACCTAAATAATAGTTAAAATATTTGTTGGTTATTTTATTGATAAATTAGAACCATAATTTATATGTAGTTATTAGTAATGAAAATACGAAATAATTTTAATTAATGACTTTCAAAGTAGTACACATATTTTAAACAATTTAATTAATAAAAATATTTTTTGTTAATGTCCTTAATTTTATGTAATATTTAATATATCATAACATTAATGATATCATAAAATGAAAACATTCATCCATTTAATCCAATCTCATGACTAGCCATAATGTAAAATATTAAAATAAAAATATCATTGTATCATTTCATGGAGATGATAGTCAACACGTCCCTATAGATAATGATTTCATTTTATATAGAATAAGAAAAGTAATAATATGGTTTATCATTTCACAATATAAAATGTTTCATAAGTACCATGATTATATATTAGACTCCCTCTTATAATTGGACTTCATTTGTGTTGAAGGAAAACTAAACAAGTTTCATTAGAAATGTGGTATTCAGAAAAATGCACAATTGTTGCTTTTGTTTTTCATATTAGAAATGTGGAGGGTGGTTTATTCTTGAATTGTAATTGTAATAAAAACCATTCTTATAATTATATATATATTATCATTATAAGATAGTGAAAATATATTTTATTAAGAATAAAGTAACATAAATAAAAATGGAATTAGTTATTTGGAACTTATACCTTACTTCTAGGATTATCTCTTTTGCAATGTTTTTTCTTTTGATCTATAGTATTATGTAATACTATAAGCCCTATAGGGTGAAAATATGTTTGTATGCTAGTATTTTTAATAGTTTGGGCTAATGTAATGGGGTTATAGAGTGCCAAATGTGAAGTGTGGGTATCCACTTCTATAATTGAAAAGAGATGTAAAATTTTTTATATTCCCAAATATATTAAATGATTGGTATTACCTATCAATTAATAGAGGTCTAAATAGATAAAAGTGGATTGGGGAGGTGATAAGTATGGGACAAACAATCAAAACCATATTATACCGATATTTTATAAAAGATATCCCCTTTAACATTGAGGATACAATTTTTAACACTGTACTTTTAATCATATTATGAGGTTTTTACCCAGTTAATTTATTCATTAGGAAAACACACCATGATTATATATATATATATATATTTAAATATTAATAAAATATTATATATTCAAAATCATTCTTTAAAAAAACCTCGAGTCTTTATGAAACTTGATATATTGAACCAATATAATGTAACCTCTAAATTAGAGGAAATAAATTGTAATAACAAATTTAGGGAAAATAATTTTAATTGTTATTTATTAATGAATATTTATTTATTTATTCATAATAAATATCTAAACAATTTTTGGTCATGTGTTTTTCAACTTAATTAATATCTTCTAAAAAATATCAGTTTATCTTGATTTTTCACATGAACATTATAATCAATTTCTAACATTAAAAATATTTAATTTGATAAAATGAATAAAATTTTGAAACTTTTCAGGCCAAAATTATTTTATGGTGTTATCTAAAAATATATATTTCTAGTGAATAGTGAAATATATCATTTTCATTCTAAATTATAGTTTTTTAAGTAAAGGTCCAATTATATTATGAATTTGGAAATATGTATCTTATTCCTATTTTAATAATATATTTTTCAATTTATCACACAAGAGTCATTATTATACGTAATTTCGTAATATGTTTATTTTCCCGCACAAAACACATATTTCTCAAACTAATTTTTATGGACATTGTTTTTTATATTATTATATTCATTTATAATAAATTAATTAATTTATAATGAATATTAAATATTAAATATTCAATATAACATTTTTAAATTTATTTTATTATTCTCATAGGGTTATTAATAGAATTAAATTAAGTATTAAGCATAAAAATTCATTTTTTTGAAAATATGTTTTCTCTAATGTTTGTTAAAATGATTAAAATTAAATTATTAATCATTTAGAAATTACATTTGGGAAAATGGGTTCCATTTTGGGAATAATCATAAATAATATAATTTAATAGGGTAATATATATATATTCATAATATAAACTAAAAATCTAACATTTTATTACCATGTTAAAGGTTAAAATAGGTTTTCTGGGGGGGTTAACCCATGATATATAATATTATTTGAACCTAAAAAATAAAATTATTATTATTATAAGATATTTCAACCAAATAAAATCTTAATATCAAATACAAATGCACTCGGATCCACCTTCCAATTAAAGTGAAATTAAATTATTGGAATCTTATATAAAATTTAATGTCTGTCCCACACCTCCCTTTTAAAAGGTAACAATTTGTCCTCAATTGTTCACACCATTTTGACCATGTTAATCCAAAATTCACTAATAAAATTTCTTGAAATGATTATTCCTTTCATCCAAGATATTATTGTGGTCTCTTAAAGCCAATAATTCAATATATTGGGTGTAAATCAAACGAGGGATCTAAGAGAATATGTATACATCATCTCCAGAATCTTTTAATTTTATTTCATCATTTACCTCCTAAAAAACCTTTTTTCCACCATTAAATTACTATCCTTGTTTATTTAGCATAATCTAGTGTTAATATTCTTATTGAACAACCATATATCTTATATTCTATATCTAATGGAAGACGAATGTATCACTTCTATGAATGTGTGGACTACTGCCTCTACGTATAGATATAACCCATTTTCAACTACTATTATTCATATAATTACAATATGATAGATTAAATATTTATATATGATATTAATTTTATAATAATTATTAAATTAATTTGATATAATATTTACTTAATAATTCACTCCATCAATTGAGAAATGGAAACATCACTAATGCATGCATACATACTAATGTCATTATGCAGTAAATCTAATTAATTTTTCGTTACTAGTTTATATGACTGTTTTTAAATATTTATATAATGAACATATATTATATTTATATTACCATTAAGATTATAGAAATTAATTAACCATTATCATTTTTCATGGACAATCACTATTTAACAAAAACATAGAAGAAAAATGAAATACATATTACTCAAAATGATAATGAAAATAAATGCTTTTTAATGATTGATTTATAATTTTTTATAAGAGAAAATATATTTTATTATTGTTATTATTATAGTTCTATTATATAATTCTAATAAATTTAATTATATTATATTATATTTTATTGAAGATAAGAAGTAATATGGACTTATGGTATGAGTTTTATGTTAAAATATTAATTTTAACAAGACTTTTTATAACTAAATTTATAATAATGAAATTATATTATCTATATCTTGAATGAATTATAATTTTAATTATCATTTAGTTATATATTTTTATTTCATCATTTCCAATCATTTTCCTCTATTTATGTACTCATTATACTAGATGAATGACTTAAGGAAAACTGACCATGTTTATTTATTTAGATGGAAATAATTTATTCACGGGCCATATTGTCTTTAAATGTAATTCAAGAATGTTTTTTTAAAATAATTATTAATTTATTTATTACATAGTTTTACATTATATATTTAAATTAAAAAAATTATTCTCGGAATTTTTTGAATTTGGTGCCTCCAAATTTTATCGACAACCTGAGTATATTTTTTTCAACGTACACCAAATGAGTGGATTTATAATCCATCAAAAATACTATTTGAAGATTAATTTATATTATTCAAGGGTTATAATCAAATAAAATATCATCCTTATTAAATTAAATATTTTTAAATTATGAATAATTAATTTCAATTAAAATGTATATGTACCTCCAGAAATGTTATAAAATTATTTCTAAGATATTATTATCGATAACTACATCATTTCATGTTAATGATCTTTTAAATGTGATGTTATACAAATTTTATATATTTATCATTTACTTTTATTATGATTTTATTATTATTATGATGTATTTTTTATGAATCCATATCGTTTACACTATTTATTATATGAGGATATGATGCATATTTTATATTATATTGGGGCATAGATATATAATTTTAATTATGTAATGTGTGGTATTGATATTTTACATACCACTAATCCATTTTTTAATGAATTATTTTTCATGAGATACTAATAACTATAAAAGTTAGTCAATTGAGTGTAGTATGGTTCATTGTCTAATAAAATAGTATGGGAAGTCAAAACATTATAATGTAAATAACGGGATATGGAGTGAACTCAATCCACTAAGATAGTCATGGTTTTGAGCATTATAAATGTAAATGTTTTTTATTCATATATGCATGAAAAAAACATAACTGTTATAAATATGAAATGTTTTTGTGGATCACAATTGATAATTGATGATTCCACACACTTAGGTCTATTTTTTCAAACACCTCACTAAATGTTTCAGAATTATATATATTTGACTAATTGTGTATGATTATTATATGTCCTGATAATATTTTTATAGACTTATTCTAATGTTATTATCACATATGATCCATAATGTAAATCTCCTACGTTTACCCTTTCTGGTCATTATATAACTTTATTTCTAATTCTTCCCTTCCACTGCTAACGAAGGAATGTTTTTCGTACTATATATTTAACAAGGGTTATAGATGTGATAAATATAACCATAATATATGTTGTTATTTTACATAAAAGTTGTTTAGATCTATGTGTTTCCAATAAAAATAAAACACTATAGACCCTGTTTATTTATATTTATAAAATATATTGAATATTCGTCAAAAATTATTTAACAGTTAAATATGAAAACTATATGTTTCATTTGAAGGTGTTAGTGGAAATGGTTAGTATCTTATGGAAATTAGGTCTTGGAATATTTAGTGAGAATCCTTTTTATAATCCATTTTATAGTAAAACATCCAAAGTTATGGATGTGAGGGGATTACAGATTCCCTAAGAAAATAAATACCTCTTTAGATAATACATGTTGACATGGTTTTGGAATAAATTCATCTTGGGGTAATAACAATAAATCGAGTATGTTCAGTATATCTCAGGAAACAATTTGGTTTACGGTGAATCAGATGTTATAGTACACCCGGTATGACACTAATGGCGGACATTCAAATTTTATTTCAAATTTTCATTAAGAATCATTATAATTTATTTGAATAGAAAATGAAAATATATAAACTATGTTTAAAATAATTTTTCATAGATATAATAAATGTGTATTGAGTTAGACATCATGTAAATGATTTCACTAATTATATGATTTCAAATATTTATCTTTGTTTCCCGTACATTTATTTATAGTTTTAATCAATGGATTGAACATGAATGATTTTTTAATGAAAATTGTGATGGAAAATGAAATGATTTCCCTCCCTAGAAACTGAATGTTATGAGATATGGAATGAAAATTTTTGTCTCTAAGCTTACCCAACATTCAAAATCCATGAATCACGTTGATCATCAAAATGATAAAATGATTGAAATATATAGTGTAGATTTATTCAAAAGGAAACATCTATAACAACCATGTTATAATGTACATAGACATTATGTAATTATCTTGAAATACAAAATATATAACAAAAAACAGATGCCAAAAGACCGTATTAGTTTAGTGTATATGGAAATATAGAAAAAAATCTATCTTAGTGAAATATAATCAATATTTCTAACCCCCATCCCCATGTACTATGTTTACTTCAAAACCAATCTTCATATCATGGGGAAAGGAAACAAAATAAATGCATAAGCTCAAATGCATAGTGACAGTAAATAAATGAGATTTTAATCATAACATAGAAAAAAGTGTATAATATCATGATACTATCATAGAAGATCATACCATGCATATCAGAGATCATAAATTGAATAATGGAATAATGAATAGTATTTCATAAAACATGGATCAGATGATAATTGGGAACACAATCCATGAAAGTATATCATATGAATATGATATGGAATTGTGGCTTACACAATATCATAGAACGTCATGAACATGTATAATTATAACTATATTCACTCATAATGTTACAAACCATAAATTAGGCCCTTTCATATACAAATATACATGGAACCAAGTCCATGCATATTATTTTGAACATGCAGTCTGGTTCATTAAAAAATTATGAACATGTAATCTAGTTCATGCATAAACTTATTGATATGAAACCAAGTTAATGAATAACATTGTGAACATTTAATCAGGTCCATTCATAACATTATAAACACAAATTAATGATCACTCATATCATTATGAACATGTATTCAATTTAATCAATGAACATATGGTCATGATACTAGGTTCGTCCATAACATTATGAACATGTAATCAGGTTCACCCATAACATTAATGCTAATGAGTCATCCATCAATACCCAATGCGTTGGAGGGATATATAGGTCCCACCGGTCACATAATACATGTTCCATATGATTATAAAATTTAAAAGTAACATAACCCATGAAATGAAATGGGTATAATAACATTTATTCATATCATAAATTTTGTAAAATTTATAAGTTTATAATCCTTTCATCTAATATTATCATGTGAATATAATATACATTAGGTTGTGACCCATAAAAATAAAATGGTTTCATAAAAATCAATCCCTCAAATCCTAAACCATTTAAAGAGTGAATATAATATACATTTTTTGAGGAAAATATCCATTATTCATTTAAAAAGGGT
The DNA here is from genome assembly GCA_963277665.1 of Viscum album. Classification (NCBI taxonomy): domain Eukaryota; kingdom Viridiplantae; phylum Streptophyta; class Magnoliopsida; order Santalales; family Viscaceae; genus Viscum; species Viscum album. The sequence goes on from OY728129.1 coordinate 1,290,351,032, forward strand.
TTGTAAAACATAAAACAATTCCAACACATTTTCCATTGAAAATAAATTGAAAAATTATATGATAATGTTCCAGATAATTAGAATCATTTTCATTGAAAACAACCAATTAAGAATATATAATGGAAGAATTGAAATAAATTTGAAACATTTATAATCATAAAATAATTTTTGAAAACACTTTTTTATTGAAATAAATTTTAAAGTCAAAAAATTTCCTAAATAATTGAGAAACTTTTATTCTACAAAAAACTTGTTATTTTACAATATAATTATCATGGAAATGATGGTAATAACAATGGGTAAGTCTATACATGATTAATATTACCTTTTCATCTTAAAATTTCATAACGGTTTCTTAATCAGAAAATGAAAAGAGGATTACATTTAAAAAAAGTATTTAAAATGGTATCAGATGGGTAAAACTATCCATTAAACATCATAGGATAATTTTAAAACAATACAGAATTTTTTTTTAACAATTATATTGAAATTACACATATTTCTGACCAGAAGGTGAAATAAATTTATATTTTTATAAAAACATTTTATTAATTATGTTAATTAACAAAATCTATAGAAATGGAACCATTTCATTTTTATATCATGAATATACTATGGTTATAAAATTAAGGACACTTATTGAGAGATAAATCATATTATTTTATCTGTGGAATCGTAATCATAAAAAATCTTTATAAACAATGAAATAGTTGAAATAAATCGTTTACCCTTTGGTAAATTTAAATAATAACACAATTAAAAGAATAAAATTACTTGAATCGTAAAATATGATTAAAATAATTAAATACATTATATAAAATCTACAATTTAGCATATATACATCATAGAAAAATATAGGTTTATAACATTGAATGTGTCTTAAAGAAGGAAAACTCAGACTAAACTACTATTCCATTTTCATAACTTTTGAAACATACAAATCATGAAATTATTTACATAAAATGGATATTTAAATATCCATAAATTCAATATTAAGAATAATATAATACAAACATGGGATTTTTACACACCACATATAAGGAATAAGAGGTGAACATGACTTTTTCATCATAATAAATAATTGTGAGACAATAGAACCATTACAAATTGAGTAACCGTAGAATCATGATCCCAGAAAAATAATAACCTTAATTAAATCATGAATATTTTTTAATAAATTAAAGTAATGATATAACTTGTCATATTTATATATATAATCCACACAAAATAAGCTAGTGGTGAATCAGGCATGTATCTCAACAAACAAATTGGATGAAATCCCATTACCTTATGACTTTAATTTAATTACCCACATTAAGACCTCATATATAATAAATATAACATTATTTTATATTTATGGTATAATATTATTATTATATATAATACCATATAGAGTTTTTTATGATTTTATATTTCCCATTTATTAACATCTCCTTGTAAATGTTACATTTTAGGGTAATATCTGCTTTATTTTTCATATATGTATTTACATGTTATTCTTGATACTCTTAATTAGATAATGATTGAATCATTTCATGAATTTAAAAAAAGTTAAAAATATAATATATATTCAGTATATATGTGTTCATAATAATCTATATAAGATATAATTATGATATGGAATACCTCGCTAATGGAGATGGTAGGTTGTACGTATCCATGAGCAATGTTTCTCTTTCATTATCATATTGAAAGAAGTAAAATAAATAACATATATATGTATATATATATATATTTTTCTTTTATTAGAATTATTATTATATATATATCATATATGTTCATAAAAATTCAACCTAATACATTCCATGTATGGTGTGGACGAATCATATCACATTGAGGAGGCGGTAGTCTACACTTCCCCAAATGAAATAACCATACATAAAAAATAGAAAACATGAAAATAAGTATTAAATAATATAAATTTATCTTAAAATATTTATAGATATAATACATATAGTATAAAAACATATTTTCTATCATAATTAACAACCTTGAGAAATGGTAATAAGGAAATGAACAACATCTTTTTGTGAGGTAGTAGTTTACCATACACAAGAATGATAGTTCGTTTTGCATTAGGTTTAAGCGTGTGTAATATTGAGTAGAAATATAAGGCCCCATCCTTAAACCTTACTTAATCTTGAGTTATTACAAGATTACACATTGAGGATCTTTTCGGGTTTAGAGTTTTAGAGAATTAGATCATAAAACTTGCATTACATTCCACATATAAACAATGTGGTTACATAAAGATAGTATTCTTATTTCCCACCAATGGAAACATATTTAAAATAAAAAATGGATTCTTTCTTGACACTTCCTTGACACTATCATCATATCATGTACCTTTCCCTTGACCTGTGAAAAACATTTCAAAAAAACTAGGGATGAGCATAAAAAGCTCAGTAAAGGATATAAAAATATGTAAAGGAAACATCGGTACATATATACATAAGAATGCAATCATACTTTACCCATAAAACATAATAACTTTCACATACCTCATCAAATCATGAATAAATCATAGAAATCATAAGACATAAAGGTACCTTGAGGCATTCATAACATTCTTACGTACGGAGTAACCCTCTTGGTTACGTTTGGAATACCCATCACAGTATATTCCCTAAATCTCTTAGGAGAAACCTTAACGTTTCACTCCTTCACATTACCCAATGCATTGAAGAGCTATATCGGGCTCACCCGCCCTTAGTCTATCACGGAACCGCCCGTCTACATAATAATTCCCAAGAACCTCAACATAATCGCATCACATAAAACATGGATAAAGGAAACATAAAATTTCCACCTTTAAATCACAAGATATCAATACAACAAATTGATATAAAAACATTATGAAAAAAAATTTCTAAAACAAAATAAAATAAAAGTAAAACATGGTATTTATTTTTCTTTTAAAAAAAAGTATGGCTTGTAAAGGAAACCGAAACTCAAATAATGGTCACGGCGGCGGAGAAGTCTTTGTCGCCGCATACGTACGACAAAAAAATTCCCTTTAGTCATTTAGTAAATGCTTCGTATAAAAATATTCCTTTTGAATAAATGTAAAAGTCAAAGGGGTTTATACACCGTATAAAATAAGGTTGTGTATAAAACAAAATATGCCTCAATGAAAGGAGATTGAGACGAAGTCCCATACCTCGGGTCCGACTTGACTCGATCGTTCTTTAATGTCCTGAATAATAAACTTGAGTTAATTTCTAATTTCTTAAGAACCTTTTTCAAGTTCATTATTCCTTTTATATAACTTATTACCATGTCATGAACACTATGTAATTATTTTAGTTAATAACGGTCGTTTTAACGATCATTGGTACCTGAGTCAAAATATGCTCTTTATAATTACATGTTTTTCATGTATCCATTATATCCAGAGTTATAATCATGATTTATATATCATATATATCATATATATCAATTATATATATGAATTTATAATATTACATAATCATTTAGAGGTAAGAAATGAAATGCACCGTTCATGGAGACGGCAAGCCGTACGTACGCATGAATGATACTTTCATTTCAATTCCATATTTTATATAATGGAATCATAATGATATAAAGGTATATTATAATTCCAGTATAATATCATATATAATATCTTAGTTCCATCCATTATACGTCCCACATATGGTATTTAACGAATCAAATCACTTTGAGGGAGCGGTAGTCCGCACTTCCTTAAATGGAGATATCACGTTTACCCATAATGGAAACCATAAAGGTATTCCCAAAATGAAAAATAAATAAGCTTAAGGAAAACATAAACATATTATATATCATATATAATTATAGTGACATCTTAATGGCCACCTTTGAAGGTGTTAAAATAATGTTGAACAATCATCGTTTCGGGAGGCATAAATTCACCATCCACGGAAACAGTATGTCCTTTAACCATTAGATGTAGGTGTGTGTAAGTTTAGCTCGAATACTTCTTATAACAACATCCTAGTATATTTACGATCCTTTAGTTGTTTCAAAATAAATGAATAAAAAGAGTTTAGGGGGTTGGAGAAGCAAAATAAAACAAAAGGACTCAAGTGAAGACATTACCATAAAATCGGGTAACTCCCTTTGGTTTGAGCTCAAAGGATTCCTTGGGAAGACTTTTGCCAAAAGTGTAACGCCCCGACCCCAGCTACCCAGAGTCTGTGCATTAATTACATAACATTGGCATGATCACAAGGAAGATCAAATCTCGAAAGACCGATTGGTTTAGTAGCCTTGGAAACACTAGATATATTCATAAAGTTTTACATTACATTTCATAGTGAAAAACTACAACAACAACAAAGTCTTAATATCCACACTATTAACCCCTCATAATATCCCTGCAAGTCAATCATAATTTACTTCTTCACTACCTGGGAAAAATAAAACATAGAAAAGGGGTGAGCTCAAATGCCCAGTAAGGATAACAATATAGCGGAACATTCAAAATAAGCATAAACATTTAAGGAAATGAATTACTAAAACAAAAGCCTTTTAAACTTGAACTTCAACATAGTATGGAAAAATTAAAATGAAATAATGCCATTTACTTGTTCACATGGATATTCTACTAATCGAATAATCACATGCAAAATCAATAACCACTTTCATAATGTTGGAATGCATAATGCCGGACTATCATAACCACATAGCCAAGGCCTCGTGCCAAGACTACAAATAAGATTTTGTCAAGGCCTTGTTCCAAGACACTAGTTTGTCTCATGAGACCTACCGATGCATCGAGGAGCTATAGCGGGCTCCACCCGTCACTTATTAAGTCCAATGCATTCCCATATGAAAAGGTTTAAACATAACATAAACATTCGTATTAAAACTAGCATACGAAATGTCAATAATTTCACCATAAACTATGAATGGTATAAAAATAGCACATCCACAGTCAAACATATCACAAAACCTTCAATACAATATAGAAGTTTTGTATCATAATAAATCAACTTCAAATAATCTTAAAATCCATCAAAGGATGTTGACATAGATGAAATCAAAATTCTTTTAAAAGAAATATCTCCTTTTATTTTGAAATCATTTAAGATCCATATAAAATAAAACATTTTCTTTGAAAATATTCTTATAAGCTTGTAATGGAAGATTTGAAGATTTTATAACGGCGTAAAATAACCGCACCCGCCGTATAAGTTAAAAAAACATTCTTACCTCAATTCTGTCGAAAAGGTTAAAAAGGTCCTTGTTTTGAAAACGACGGAAAGATTCCTTTATAAACATCTTATAAAAAGTCAAACAAGGGTATAAATGACTTTAACCCATATTCTTGTAAATAGTAAAAATGTTTTGAAATACATTTTTAAGAAACATGGATGTGGATGATAAAGATATCCCAGTAGATTATTACGTATAAACAACCTCGGATAATGAAGAGATTGTGAAATAACCCTTACCAATTTGGTAACTTATGAAACATACAACCCCTGAAAGAGGTATCATACAATGAATATGTAAATACACATAAATTAGAGTGTATTACACAAATAATATAATTATGGGCAGTACATACACCACACAAAAGGTGATGGTGGCAATATGGCATGAATCTCACGGGAATAAGGAGTGAGATGAAAACCCCTTACCTTGTACTTTTCCTTGGTTGGGGTAGGTTAACCTCCTGTATAATGGTGAAATAATTGTTATTAAATTATAAAAGAATCATATACATTAATATGATATCATATATGATCTTTTAATATTGATTTGATAATAATATCTTAGTATTATCTCCGTTTCGGGTGTTAACTTACTCATTTTCTTTATATGTTTTGTTACATAAGTCATGTTTGTTGTATCTTATTCATATCCAGAATGATATCAAGTCCCTAAACATCATTTTTAAATCATTAAATGATAATTATACTTGAATGGATACGATGGAGAATGAATCTCATCGCGTTCGTGGAGACGGTAGTCCGTACGTACGCACGAACGCTATTTCCATTTAATTTTTATTTTAAAAGAATCAAATCCAAATGATACATAGGTATATTACTATTCCAGTATAATATAATATTTTATATATGTTACTTAAGTTCATTAACACCATCCTTTATACGTTCCATGTGTGGTAAGAACGAGTCATATCATTTTAAGGGGGCGGTAGTCCGCACTTCCTCAAATGAAATTATCGTATGTATATACAACATGAAACGAATAATGGTATGAAATAAAATGGAATTACAGAAGCTTATATATAAAATATATATCATTAATATCATATTTAATTACAGTTCCATCATAATGGCCACCATGAGAGGCGGTAAGATGTATTTGAACAATCATCGTTTCGTGAGGCGTTAGTTTGCCATCCACAGAAACATTATGTTCATCATCCATTAGATGGAGTTGTGTGTATGTGTAGTTTTAATCCTTCTTATAACAACATCCTAGTATATTGAGGATACTGGTGTTGTTACAAAATAAAGGAAATAAAAAGAGTTTGGGAGTTGAAGAAGCAAAATAAATGAAAATAATTTAAGAGAAATCGTTACCTTTAATTTAGGTAACTCACTTTGGTTGGAACCAAAGGACTTGTTGAAATGCTTTCTGCCTAAGTGAAAACTTCAAGGAGGAGGAGAGGGATGTGGGGAGCTTAGTTGGGCAGAGTTTGGATGAGCCAAGTGGCTTGAGAGGTGTGAGGAATGAGTAGAAGTGGTCTCCTTTTATAAGGGAGAGGAGGGGCTCTTTAGGAAGGAGTGAAAGTATTACTTTATAATATAATTATATTCGGTTTATAATGGTCCAAAAATAATTGAGGTCGAAGATACGATGACTCATATTCTAAATAACATCAACCAATAAGAATTGGACAGGTTTTAGAAAATATTTTAATCATTATAATCTTATTTATTTAAATGATTTATTAATGAGGTAAACATTGCATCATTATTGTGTCATTAATAATTTAAATTATTTGATGTCTAAAAATTATAAATAAAATATCATTATGTAGGAAATCTTTTTATCTTTCTAATGAATATTTATAATCGAAAATCCAACATGTATAACCCTATGTAAAAATTGTTCTTCTAAAAGATGTAAGCTTATGCCATTTTTATTTTTATTTTAACTTTATTAATATAAAGTGTCCCTACCACATACAAGTGGCTCCAAGGGGTCCCCAAATTGACCCAAGGATGCTCATGGTCGGTTATGTGTCCACCAATAAGGTTAGGACACGTTTTAGGGTAATTTCGTATTATTATAAAATTATTTTTTAACCCTTATTTACCGGATTTACCCTTAACCATGGTAAATAAAATATTTACCACAGTAATTATTCATTATGTCTAAAAATAAAAGTTACCTATTTACACAATTTGGACATCCTGATTCCAAATATGGAATCCATTTTTCTAAATTCAAAACACAGAAGTGGCAGGAATTAATTTAAAATTAATTTCTGCTGTCAAAACAAAAAGCGTGTTTTTAAGAGATAATAACTATCAAAAGATTGACACTTGTTTATGTTCGGTTTAATTGTAAAATTATGTCCAATGACCAACATTATATTAAATGGTAAAAATATATTCTAAATATACTTTAAAACAACTCAAATTCACAATTTATCACTATTAATTATTTTGATTAAAAAAGTTGTTTTTAATTAAAATTTAGTAATTTTCACTATTCATCAAAATATTAAAGTTATCCGAAAAGTACCAAAATTTCACCCTAGGCTAATTTCAATATTCCGAATCCAAAAATGAAGTCCATTTTGAAATATAAAATATATATGATTTCAAAAAGTAGGTATTACTATTCACAACGGCTATTTTAATTAGTTGTGGTGTGTGTTTGAACTCGAGGTTGCGTACAACACACGCTATCGCATTATTCGAAGGGAAACGTACCGTGGAAGCTTGGGGTGTTACATTCTCCCCTCCTTCAAATAATTGCGTCCTCGCAATTTCTAGGGTATTACTGCATAAAAAGACTCGGGTGGTTTTTCATCATAAGTTCCTCGGGTTCCCACGTTGCCTCTTCCATCTTATGATTTCTCCACAAAACTTTTACCAGACGCGTCGTCCGGTTTCTCAGTACTTGTTCTCTTGTATCAAGAATCTTGACGGGCTCTTCACAATAAGACAGATCGGGTTCCAGTTCTAATTCCTCATAGGTGAGTACATGCGTTGGGTCAGGCATGTATTTTCTCAACAGAGATACGTGGAACACATCGTGAACTTTGGAGAGACTTGGCGGCATTGCCAATCGGTAAGTTACAGCCCCAATTCGTTCTAGAATTTCGAAAGGTCCGATGTACCTGGGACTCAATTTACCTTTCTTTCCAAAACGTATGACTCCCCTCCATGGAGATACCTTTAGGAAAACATGATTACCGACTTGAAATTCTAAATCCTTCCTTCGATTATCGGCATAGCTCTTCTGCCTACTTTGAGCTGCTTTGATGTGATTTTGGAATATTTTCACCTTTTCCACCGTTTCCTCCACTAGCTCTCGGCCTACAAGTTTTCTTTCACCAACGTCATCCCAACAGGTTGGTGTACGACATCTCTTTCCATATAACGCTTCATATGGTGCCATCTGAATACTTGAATGGAAGCTATTATTATAGGAAAATTCTACCAGTGGTAAATATTGATCCCACATACCCTGAAAATCAAGTGAGCAAGATCTCAACATGTCTTCTAAGGTTTGAATAGTCCGTTCTGATTGTCCGTCTGTCTGAGGGTGGTAAGAAGTGCTCAAATGAAGTTCAGTATCCAGGGATTTCTGAAGACTTTTCCAGAATCTTGAAGTAAAACGGGGATCACGATCAGAAACAATCGATAGGGGTACTTCATGAAGTCTCACAACTTCATTAATGTATAGTCTTGCTAGACGTTCCAGGGGTAGATCTTCTCTTATAGCAAGAAAATGTGCTGACTTGGTAAGACGATCAACAATAACCCATATTGCATCGTTCCTTCTAAGAGTCTTTGGTAGCCCCATGACAAAGTCCATCGTAATATTGTCCCATTTCCACTCCGGTATGGGAAGAGGTTGCATGACTCCTCTAGGCTGTTGCCTTCCAGCTTTCACTTGTTGACAAACCATACATCTTGACACAAAATCAGCAATCTCCCTCTTCATGTTGTCCCACCAAAAATGTTCCTTCAAATCTCTATACATTTTGGTGCTTCCAGGGTGTATAGAGAAATTGGAACTATGAGCATCATCCAGCAATTCCCTTTTTAGATCAGGTAAATCGGGAACACAAAGTCTCTTCCCGAATTTCAAAATTCCATCTTCATACACAAAGTCTCTCAATCTCCCATCATTCACAGCTTTAATCTTCTTCTGAAATTCTTCATCATTGGTCTGAGAACTCTTAATCCTTTCTATTAAAGATGGTTTGGCAACCATTTGAAAAAGCATTGATGTTTCACCTTCCCTGGTTATTCCCATGTCCATCTTCACTAGATCCATGAAAATTGGATCCCTTTCAATTCTCATATTGTTCAAAACTCCATGGTCTTTTCTACTCAAAGCATCTGCCACCTTGTTTGCCTTCCCCGGGTGGTAGTGTATCGTACAATCATAGTCCTTGAGTAATTCAAGCCATCTCATTTGCCTCATGTTGAGTTCTTTTTGTGAGAAAATATACTTCAAACTCTTGTGATCAGTATAAATCTCACATTTTTCACCATAGAGGTAGTGCCTCCATATCTTCAAAGCAAAGATCACAGCTGCTAACACAAGATCATGAGTAGGATAGTTTTGTTCATGAATTTTCAACTGTCGTGATGCATAGGCAATAACTCTATCATTCTGCATAAGGACACAGCCAAGTCCTTTCTTCGATGCATCACTATAAACAACGAACCCATCATTCCCCGATGGTAGAGTCAATATAGGAGCATTGACTAATCTTCTCTTCAGTTCTTCGAAACATTCTTCACACTCTTTTGTCCAAACAAATTTAACCCCTTTACGTGTGAGCTTCGTTAATGGGTTAGCCAATCGGGCAAAATCCTGGACGAAACGTCGATAATAACCTGCCAAACCAATAAAAATGTGTACCTCAGTTATACTCGTAGGTGCTGGCCATTCTTGGATTGCCTTGGTCTTAGAAGGATCAACAGAGATTCCATCTTTTGAGACAATATGGCCAAGAAAAGAAATCTCCTGAAGCCAGAATTCACACTTGCTAAACTTCCCATATAATTCATTCCTCCTCAGAGTCTTCAAGATAATGCGCAAGTGATTTTCATGATCGTCGTAGGTTTTGGAGTATACCAAGATATCATCAATAAATACCACCACAAATTCATCGAGATACTCCTTGAAAACTCTATTCATCAGATCCATGAATACAGAGGGTGCATTAGTCAATCCAAACGGCATTACAGTAAACTCGTAATGCCCGTACCTGGTTCGAAATGCTGTCTTCAGAATGTCTTCCTTCTTTACACACAACTGATGGTATCCAGATCGAAGGTCAATCTTTGAAAAGTATTGAGCTCCATGCAGTTGGTCAAATAAATCATCAATACGAGGTAGGGGATACTTGTTCTTTATCGTTATAGCATTGATCTCCCTGTAGTCGATACATAACCTCATAGATCCATCTTTCTTTTTAACAAAAAGAACAGGGGCTCCCCATGGAGAAACACTAGGGCGAATAAATCCATTATTACTCAATTCCTCTAGTTGTTTCTTTAGTTCGACTAACTCTACAGTGGCCATTCTATAAGGGGTCTTCGATATAGGCCTTGATCCAGGAATCAAATCAATGGAAAACTCAACTTCTCGTTCTGGAGGATGTCCAGGTAAATCTTCCGGAAATACATCTAATTTTTTTTTCACAACAGGTACATCCTCTATTTGAACATTCCTTTCCTCACCGATAGTTATTTCATTCTCTTCCTCCCCAATAATTGAATTAACTTAAGCTACTGGGGTGGATCTAAATAAGAATTAGGTGGTGACGATTCTGATCTAAAAATAAGGTGCTCCTTATCATTATCATCAAGAATCGTAACCTCTTTCTTCTTACAATAAATCTTCGCATCATAGTCCGAAAGCCAGTCCATACCGAGGATTATATCAAACTAAATCATAGGTATGACGATGAAATCAGTAGATAAAGAAAAATTATGTGCTCTAATGGGGACTGATTCACAAAACTTTGTTGCAACGATACTTCCCTTAGGAGTTTTAACTGACAACTCCCTTATTAAATCAAATTGGAAATATCTAATTTTCTTAGCAAACTGGGAAGATATGAAACAATGCGATGATCCAGAATCAAATAATGCATTTGCTAAACTTGAGGAAACCATTAAATTACCTGCCACCACGTCTTTCGGAGCTTCTACCTCAGCAGTAGTGATAGCATAATCCTGGCCTTGATCCCTTGGCCTTTTCTGAGGTAAGTTATCCTGACGCTTAGGACATGCATTTGCATAATTCCCCATCTCCCTGCAATTGTAGCACTGAACGTTGGTAGCTTCCTTCTTCCCCTTGCAATCATGAGCTTGGTGGCCTTTTTCACCACACTTGTAACAGACTCCCATTCCCTTCAGGCAAGCACCGGGGTGTTTCTTCCCGCACTTACCACAAGATGGATATTCAACCTTTCCCTTCTTCCCCTTATTTCCATTCCCAGATTGATCAGCAGGTCTCTTCTTCTCTTGCTTTGCTTTAAAGTCATAAGACTTAGAGAATTATTTTTCGGTCTTGATAGCACACGAGACAATGTCTTCGTACGATGAAAAGGATTGTGAGACTAATGCTCGACAGAGAAATGGTTTTAACCCATCAATGAAACGATCATTCTTACTTCTTGGGTTGCGAATATAATCACCAGCGTACCTCGCTAACCTTGTAAAGTTAGCCTCATACTTTGTGACATTCTCATCCTCCTTTTGTCTCAGACTCATAAATTGTCTTTCCATATCTGCTCGATGGTCGCGAGGAAAGTATTTTTCTAAAAACAGATCTTTGAACTCCCTCCATTCCATATTTGATACTTCATCATCTTCCTTCGTATTTTGAATCAATGACCACCATTGATCAGCATCTCCAGTGAGGCGGTAAACTGCCATGATAACTTTTTCCCTTTCACTGCTCCCCAAAGCCTGAAATATTTTCTCTAGGGAAAATATCCATTGCTCAGCTACTAAGGGATTTGTATTCCCATTGAACGTTGGTGGTTGCTGTCTCATGAATCGATCTAACATTGATCCTCCACGCTGCGGATCAGGGTGCTCCATACGAGTAAGGTTATTATTCATAACCTGAGTAAGTTGTCCCAGTATGGTGATTAGCTGATCAGCACCAGTTGCATCACCAGCCCCACTATAATTATCTTGAGCAGGAGGGAAATCCCTACATGGAGTGCGTGCATTGATACGGTTTCCATTTCTTCCACTAGGCTCCATTTCTAAACAATGGCATAAACTAGATCAGTTTATGAATCAAAATACATAATCCCATACTTATAAAACACTTAACATAAATTGAACTATTTATGGATATAATCCATAATCATAAAAATGTTTTCTTTGAGGAATTATATACTCATAAACCCTTCATAATGATTTGTAAAGAAAATGAGAGTTATCCTAGGCATATCCCCCGGGAGTGTCGTAACCAAGAGTGCAGCAAGGCCCGTTGTCGTGCACCAGTTCCCGTTCGAGTCTAGCTCAAAGCGGTGTTTTCGGGTATTACCCCTAGGTACATCTGTGCCAGAGCCGCCTCTACCTGCTCGTATCCAGACAGGGATGTATTGCTCGGAAAACTCACAAAATCTCTACAATACCAAAATTCTAGGAAGTTCTTCTATACTAATCCTCAAAGTTCATCTTAGGTCTACGTGCTCAAATCAGAGTTTATCTAAATCTAGTCTCCAAGGTTTGTACTAAACTTCCTCTGATACCAACTGTAACGCCCCGACCCCAGCTACCCAGAGTCGGTGCATTAATTACATAACATTGGCATGATCACAAGAAAGATCAAATCTCGAAAGACCGATTGGTTTAGTAGCCTTGGAAACACCAGATATATTCATAAAGTTTTACATTACATTTCAAAGTGAAAAACTACTACAACAACAAAGTCTTCATATCCACACTATTAACCCCTCATAATATCCCTGCAAGTCAATCATAATTTACTTCTTCACTACCTGGGAAAAATAAAACATAGAAAAGGGGTGAGCTCAAATGCCCAGTAAGGATAACAATATAGCGGAACATTCAAAATAAGCATAAACATTTAAGGCAATGAATTACTAAAACAAAAGCCTTTTAAACTTGAACTTCAACATAGTATGGCAAAAGTAAAATGAAATAATGCCATTTACTTGTTCACATGGATATTCTACTAATCGAATAATCACATGAAAAATCAATAACCACTTTCATAATGTTGGAATGCATAATGCCAGACTATCATAACCACATAGCCAAGGCCTCGTGCCAAGACTACAAATAAGATTTTTTCAAGGCCTTATGCCAAGACACTAGTTTGTCTCATGAGACCTACCGATGCATCGAGGAGCTATAGCGGGCTCCACCCGTCACTTATTAAGTCCAATGCATTCCCATATGAAAAGGTTTAAACATGACATAAACATTCATATTAAAACTAGCATACGAAATGTCAATAATTTCACCATAAACTATGAATGGTATAAAAATAGCACATCCACAGTCAAACATATCACAAAACCTTCAATACAATATAGAAGTTCTGTATCATAATAAATCAACTTCAAATAATCTTAAAATCCATCAAAGGATGTTGACATAGATGAAATCAAAATTCTTTTAAAAGAAATATCTCCTTTTATTTTGAAATAATTTAAGATCCATATAAAATAAAACATTTTATTTGAAAATATTCTTATAAGCTTGTAAGGGAAGCTTTGAAGATTTTATAACGGCGTAAAATAACCGCACCCGCCGTATAAGTTAAAAAAAACATTCTTACCTCAATTCTGCTGAAAAGGTTAAAAAGGACCTTGTTTTGAAAACGACAGAAAGATTCCTTTATAAACCTCTTATAAAAAGTCAAACAAGGGTATAAATGACTTTAACCCATATTCTTGTAAATAGTAAATATGTTTTGAAATACATTTTTAAGAAACATGGATGTGAATGATAATGATATCCCAGTAGATTATTACGTATAAACAACCTCGGATAATGAAGAGATTGTGAAATAACCCTTACCAATTTGGTAACTTATGAAACATACAACCCCTGAAAGAGGTATCATACAATGAATATGTAAATACAAATAAATTAGAGTGTATTACACAAATAATATAATTATGGGCAGTACATACACAACACAAAAGGTGATGGTGGCAATATGGCATGAATCTCACGGGAATAAGGAGTGAGATGAAAACCCCTTACCTTGTACTTTTCCTTGGTTGGGGTAGGTTAACCTCCTGTATAATGGTGAAATAATTGTTATTAAATTATAAAAGAATCATATACATTAATATGATATCATATATGATCTTTTAATATTGATTTGATAATAATATCTTAGTATTATCGCCATTTCGGGTGTTAACTTACTCATTTTCTTTATATGTTTTGTTACATAAGTCATGTTTGTTGTATCTTATTCATATCCAGAATGATATCAAGTCCTTAAACATCATTTTTAAATCATTAAATTATAATTATACTTGAATGGATACGATGCAGAATGAATCTAATCGCGTTCGTGGAGACGGTAGTCCGTACGTACGCACGAACGCTATTTCCATTTAATTTTTATTTTAAAAGAATCAAATCCAAATGATACATAGGTATATTACTATTCCAGTATAATATAATATTTTATATATGTTACTTAAGTTCATTAACACCATCCTTTATACGTTCCATGTGTGGTAAGAACGAGTCATATCATTTTAAGGGGGCGGTAGTCCGCACTTCCTCAAATGAAATTATCGTATGTATATACAACATGAAACGAATAATGGTATGAAATAAAATGGAATTACAGAAGCTTATATATAAAATATATATCATTAATATCATATTTAGTTACAGTTCCATCATAATGGCCACCATGAGAGGCGGTAAGATGTATTTGAACAATCATCGTTTCGTGAGGCGTTAGTTTGCCATCCACAAGAACATTATTTTCATCATCCATTAGATGGAGTTGTGTGTATGTGTAGTTTGAATCCTTCTTATAAAAACATCCTAGTATATTGAGGATACTGGTGTTGTTACAAAAGAAAGGAAATAAAAAGATTTTGGGAGTTGAAGAAGCAAAATAAATGAAAATAATTTAAGAGAAATCGTTACCTTTAATTTAGGTAACTCACTTTGGTTGGAACCAAAGGACTTGTTGAAATGCTTTCTGCCTAAGGGAAAACATCAAGGAGGAGGAGAGGGATGTGGGGAGCTTAGTTGGGCAGAGTTTGGACGACCCAAGTGGCTTGAGAGGTGTGAGGAATGAGTAGAAGTGGTCTCCTTTTATAAGGGAGAGGAGGGGCTCTTTAGGAAAGAGTAAAGGTATTACTTTATAATATAATTATATTCGGTTTATAATGGTCCAAAAATCATTGAGGTAGAAGATAAGATGACCCATATTCTAAATAACATCAACCAATAAGAATTGGACAGGGTTTAGATAATATTTTAATCATTATAATCTTATTTATTTAAATGATTTATTAATGAGGTAAACATTGCATCATTATTGTGTCATTAATAATTTAAATTATTTGATGTCTAAAAATTATAAATAAAATATCGTTATGTAGGAAATCTTTTTAGCTTTCTAATGAATATTTATAATCGAAAATCCAACATGTATAACCCTATGTAAAAATTGTTCTTCTAAAAGATGTAAGCTTATGCCATTTTTATTTTTATTTTAACTTTATTAATATAAAGTGTCCCTACCACATACAAGTGGCTCCAAGGGGTCCCCAAATTGACCCAAGGATTCTCATGGTCGGGTATCTGTCCACCAATAAGGTTAGGACACGTTTTAGGATAATTTTGTATTATTATAATATTATTTGTTAACCCTTATTTACCGGATTTACCCTTAACCATGGTAAATAAAATATTTACCACAGTAATTATTCAAAATGTCTAAAAATAATAGTTACCTATTTACACAATTTGGACATCCTGATTCCAAATTTGGAATCCATTTTTCTAAATTCAAAACACAGAAGTGGCAGAAATTAATTTAAAATTAATTCCTGCTGTCAAAACAAAAAGTGTGTTTTTAAGAGATAATAACTATCAAAAGATTGACACTTGTTTATGTTCGGTTTAATTGTAAAATTATCTCCAATGACCAACATTATATTAAATGGTAAAAATATATTCTAAATATACTTTAAAACCACTCAAATTCACAATTTATCACTATTAATTATTTTGATTAAAAAAGTTGTTTTTAATTAAAATTTAGTAATTTTCACTATTCATCAAAATATTAAAGTTATCCGAAAAGTTCCAAAATTTCACCCTAGGCTAATTTCAATATTCCGAATCCAAAAATGAAGTCCATTTGGAAATATAAAATATATATGATTTTAAAAAGTAGGTATTACTATTCACAACGACTATTTTAATTAGTTGTGGTGTGTGTTTGAACTCGAGGTTGCGTACAACACACGCTATCGCATTATTCGAAGGGAAACGTATCGTGGAAGATTGGGGTGTTACAAAAAGTGAGGCTTCAAGGAGTAATAGAGGGATGTGGAGAGACAAAATGGGCAGGGGTTGGTGGAGCCAAAGGCTTTGGGAGTGTGGGTAAGGAGGTAGAAGTGGGGGCCTTTTATAAGAGGAGAGGAGGGGCACTCTTGGAAAGTAAAGAAATGTTACTTTATTTGAAAATGTTTTTCAGATTCAAAAGGTCCCACATTGATATAATTCTAGGATATGGTGATAAGGGTTCTAAATACACCCATCCAATAGGTTTTGGACATGTGTAGGTCATATATTTTACATTATCTTTTCGTTTTATTTAAATCCTTTATTAATGAGGTAATTGATGCATCATCATGATGTCATAAATAATTTAATAACTTTAATGTATAAAAATTATAAAACTACTATAATGATTTAGGAAATCTTTTTATATTTCTAATGAATATTTATAGTCCAAAAGATCATTTATATAGACAAAATTAATAATATTTTACTTAGGTGATACATTCTTTGTCACATTTAACATTCTTTAAAAATAAAAAGATAAAAAGTCACTTTCTCACAAAAGTGATTCCATGGGGCCCCCAAGTTTAGCACAAGGCATCCCATGGTCGGCAATGAGAAAACCAGTATCCTTAGGACACATTTTTTTCTCTTTTTGTATTATTATGATATCATTTTATTATCCTTAACTACCCATTTACTCATTAATCAAGATAAATAAAGATAATTACCGTCATTACTATTCATAATGTCCAAAAACAAAAATGTCTTGATTACATTATTTGTACCCTATGATTCCAAATATGTAATCCATTTTATCAAATTCCAAACACATAAATTGCAATAATTGATTTAAAAATAATTCCCGTTGTCAAAAAAATAGCGGGTTTTTTTGAAACAATATCTATGCAAATTTTGGCATTAGTTTATGACTAATTTAAAAGTGAAATTAATCGTAATGACCACCATTGGATTAAATTGTAAAAATATATTCAGATTACCCTTTAAGACCAATTAAAAATATAATCTAACCATATAATTAAATTAAATGAAAAAGCAGTTTTCATGTAAAATGCAGTATTTTTCACTATTCATTAAAAAAAAGAACATTGTCAGAAAAATACCAAAAATTTATCCAATGTAAATTTCAATGTCCCAATCATAATAAATATATTTATTTTGACAAATATAGATTATAAAATTGTCAAAAGTTTTATTTAAAAAGGGTTTTCCATCAAAAGGTAGTAAAACAATCTTTTAAGAATATTAGTGTATTCCATGCTTAAGATTGTATTTATTTTCATTTTAAGCCTCTAAAACACTATCTTAGTCATTAATAGACATAGATAAAAATATTTATTATTCATTACTTACTTGGTATGTTACATCCTTCCCCCCTTTAGAAAATTGCATCCTTACAATTTATTTACTTATCGAATAAATGGGGGTACTTATCCCTCATTGCATTTTCAGATTCTCATGTTGCCTCTTCCATCATGTGGTTTTTCCACAAAACCTTTACCTGATTAATCACCTTATTTCGTAACACTTGCTCCGTGTGGTCACGAATCTGGACTAGTTGTTCCTCATAAGATAGGTTCTCTTCCAGCTGAACTACCTCTGGACTCAAAACATGAGATGGATCTGGAATGTACTTTCTCAGCATCGAAACATGAAAAGAATTGTGTACCTGACATAAACTCGGAGGTAAATCCACCCGGTATGCAACTGATCCAACTCTCTCCAAAATTTCATATGGTCCAATGAACCATGGACTCAACTTCCCTTTCTTACCAAATCACATCACACTTTTCCATGGTGATACTTTGAGAAAAACATGATCACCTTCTTCAAAAGAGAGATCCTTCCTCCTATTGTCCGCATAACTCTTATGCCTGATCTGAGCTGTTCTCATGTGTTTCTGTATTAGCTGAACTTTTTCTGCCAACTCTTCTACCAATTTTGGTCCCATTAACTTCCTTTCACCCACTTCATCCCAGAAAGCTAGAGTTCGACACCGCTTCCCATATAATGCCTAAAATGGTGCCATCTGTATACTAGAATGAAAAATGTAATTATATGAAAATTCAACCAAAGAAAGATGTTGGTCCCAACGTCCCTGATAATCCATCGAACAAGCTTGTAGCATATCCTCCAAGGTCTGCATTGTTCGTTCTGACTGCCCATCTGATTGCGGATGAAAAGCTATACTGAAATTTAATTCAGTACCGACCGACTTCTAAAGTCCTTTCCAAAAGTTAGAAGTAAACCTGGGATCGCGGTCAGATACAATAGAGAGAGGAACTCCATGTATCCTGACTATCTCTTTAAGATACAAACAGGAAAGTTGAACTAGGGAAAAAGTATCTCGTATAGCAAGGAAATGAGCAGATTTGGTCAAGAAATCAACAATAACCCATATTGCATTATTAACTCGAGATGTCTTTGGTAATCCAACAACAAATTCCATGGATATATTCTCCCATTTCCACTCTGGCACTGGTAAAGGCTGAATCATCCCTTTCTGTAACTTCCGCTCTGCTTTATCCTGTTGACATGTCAAACAATTCACATTAAAATCAGCAATATCTCTTTTCATTCCATCCCACTAGTAATACTCCCGCAGATCTCTGTACATCTTAGCACTGCCAGGATGAACTGAAAACGGAGAACTATGAGCTTCACATAACAACTCTCTCTTCAACTGTGAATCACAAGGCACACACAATCTCTTCCCAAATCTCAAAACGCAATCATTATCAATGTTTAATTTAGGAAACATACCTTTCTGAACCAGCTCTACCTTTTTATGCAACTCACTGTCTTGATTCTGTGCTTTCTTGATTCTGTCTGATAGAGATGATCCCACTGATACCTAAAACAAAACAGAAGAACATCCCGCACCAACAACTTCTATTCCAAATTTCATCAAATCCTTAACCAAAGGATCACATTCCAAACACAACATTGCTAATAAAGAATTACTTTTTTGACTTAAAGAATCAGCTACTTTATTTTCTTTTCCTGGATGGTAATGAATTGTAAAATCATAATCCTTGATTAATTCTAGCCATCTCCTTTGTCTCATGTTCAACTCTTTATGAGTGAATATATACTTTAAACTAGTGTGATCGGTATATATTTCACACTTTACTCCATACATATGATGCCTCCAAAATTTTAAAGCAAAAACAACAGATGCTAATTCCAAATCATGTGTAGGGTAATTTACCTCATGAGTTTTCAACTTTCGTGAAGCATAAGAAATTACCTGATCATTCTGCATTAAGATTCAACCAAGTCCTTTCAATGAATCATCACTTTTTATAACAAACTCACCATTCCTGGAAGGTAGTGCCAAAACTGGAGCATTCACCAATATTCTTTTCAACTCCTGAAAACAATTATCACATTCTTTTGTCCATATAAACTTTACACCCTTCCGAGTTAGCTTAGTCATTGGACTAGATAACCGTGAAAAATTTCTAACAAACCTTCGGTAATAGCCTGCCAAACCAAGGAAACTATGAATCTCTGTTACATTTGTGGGTCTTGGCCATTCTTCAACAACCTTTGTTTTTGTAGGATCAACAGTTATCCCATCTTTAGAAACAATATGAGCAAGGAAAGAAATTGGTTGCAACCAAAACTCACACTTGCTAAATATCCCATACAATTTATTTTCTTTCAAGGATTGCAAAATGACCCTTAAATGTCTTTCATGTTCTTATTTACTTTTAGAAAACACCAAAATATCATCAATGAAAACCACCACAAACTTATCCAAGAACTCATGGAAAATTATATTCATTAAGTCCATGAATACAGCAGGTGAATTGGTTATCCCAAAAGGCATTACTACAAATTCATAATGACCATATCTTGTACGAAACACAGTCTTCCGAACGTCTGCTTCGTTTACCTTCAGCTGATGGTACCCCAATCTCAAGTCAATCTTTGAAAAATACTGAGCTCCATAAAGATGATCAAACAAATCATCGATATGAGGCAAAGGATATTTGTTTTTAACATTGATGTTATTCAAGGATCTATAATCAATGCAAAGTCTCATAGAACCATCTTTATTTTTAACAAATAAAACAGGAGCACCCCATGGTGATGTGCTAGGTCGAATGAAACCTTTCTCTAATAAATCTTGCAATTTCTCCTTGAACTCTAAAAGTTCAATTAAATCCATTCAATAAGGGGATTTTGAAATTGGCTTAGCATCAGGAACTAAGTCAACAGTAAACTCAACTTCCCGATCTGGTATTATTCCAGGCAACTCATCAGGAAAAACATTAGGATAGTCATTTACCACTGGCACATCATTAATCTGAACAGTTCTTTTATTTTCAATGATGTGTGAAAGGTAACATTCATTTCCATCTTTTACAAGTTTCTCGGCCTCTTGATAAGTTATCAACAGTAAGGGTTCATTCTTGTACACAAAATGAAAGTATTTCTGAAAAGAAACTTCTTTAGCTCTACAGTCAATCTTAGCATGGTAAATAGAGATCCAATCCATACCCAGGATAACATCAAACTCTACTAGAGGTAGAACAATAAGGTTTGGAAGTAGGTTCTTTCCACAGATAAGGATAAGAAGATTCTTATAAATTCTTTTTGCCTCAACATTTCCCCCAGGTGTCTTTACCACAAGTTCAACAGTCATTTCTTGAGATGGTATTCCCATTTTACTAGAAAAGTTTTCAGAGATGAAAGAATGTGTAGACCCCGAATCAAACAACACACTGGCATAATCTGAAAAAACAAACAAAGTACCTAATACAACTTCATTTGACGGCCCGACATTTGCTGAAGTAGTTGCAAAGGATTTCACCACCCCTTTCTGCTTGTAGTCTAACTGCTTCCTATCACTCAAGATCTTTGTCAGACACTCATTTGCATAGTGACCCATCTCATTACACTTAACATTTCACTAACTGTAAATCAAATTTGGTCTTACCATCACCCTGATCTTTTTCAGAGCAATCACGAGCCTTATGTCCCATCTTATCACATCGTTATCACTTTCCAGAATTCAGAAGACATTCCCCAACATGCCTTTTGCCACATTTATCACAAACTGGTAACTTAGTTTTCTTACCATCAGACTTTTTTGAAGAATTCTTACCTTTCTCCTGCCACCTCGGTCTCTTCTTATGTTGGTTGTTATAGAACACTTGATCATCGGAAAACTCCATTTCCACATTCTCAGCACATCGAACAAGCTTTTCATAACTTTTAAACTCATGAGAAGCTAATGCCCTTCGATATTTTGGCTTTAATCCTGAGTAAAAATGATTGATTTTACTATCAAGGTCTCGGATAAAATTTGGAGTATACCTTGCCAAACCAGTGAAACTTTCTTCATAGCCAGCCACTAAGTCTTCCTCTTGCCTCAATTCCAAGAATTGTTTTTCTATCCTAAGTCGAACAGCCTTAGGAAAATACTTCTCAAGAAGAATACCTTTGAATTCATCCTAGTCAAGAGCATCAATCTCATTGGCGTCCCTGATATTTTTAACCATAGACCACCACTGATCTGCCTCATCCTCCAAACGGTAAATAGTAAGACTAACCTTTTGATTGTCTGAACACCCCATGACACCGCAAATCTTCTCTAGGTCTTTAATCCACCCTTCAGCTAGCACAGGGAGAGATGATCCTCTGAATGATGGGGGATGTTGCCTCATGAAATGTTCCACCACTGACATGATCCTCTGCGGTTGATCTGGCTGATCTCGTGCATGGATACCACCACTATTTATTGCTTGAGTCAACTGCAACATTACTGCAACAAAATGTTCAGTTCCAATTCCGACCATCTCAGGATACTGATTCGGAAGGTTATTTCCTTCTGTATGCCTTTTTTTATCACTGCTTCCCTGTTTCCTCTGCGAAAAACCATTCTGAACAAACATGTCTTAGATGAAGGAAAATGGTAATCTTCAAATGCTATATCATTTCAATTTGACCATAAAAAATATTTTTGGATAATCATTTAATAGAATTCTAACTCCTAAAGTTATCTAAACCAACCTCTGATACCAACTATAAGGCCCCACCTTAAACCTTACATAATCTTGAGTTATTACAAGATTACACATTGAGGATCTTTTTGGGTTTAGAGTTTTAGAGAATTAGATCATAAAAAATGAATTACATTCCACGTATAAACAAAGTGGTTACATAAAGATAGTATTCTTGTTTCCCACCAATGGAAACATATTTAAAATAAAACATGGATTCTTTCTTGACACTTCCTTGACACTATCATCATATCATGTACCTTTCCATTGACCTGTCAAAAGAATTTCAAAAAAACTTGGGATGAGCATAAAAAGCTCTGTAAGGGATATAAAAATATTGAAAGGAAACATGAGTACATATATACATAAGAATGCAATCATACCATACCCATAAAACATAAGCACTTTAACATACCTCATCAAATCATGAATAAATCATAGAAATCATAAGACAAAAAGGAAACTTGAGGCATTCATAACATTCCTACGTAGGGAGTAACCCTCTTGGTTACATTTGGAATACCCATCATAGTATATTCCCTAAATCTCTTCAGAAAAACCTTAATGTTTCACTCCTTCGCATTACCCAATGCATTGGAGAGCTATATCGGGCTCACCCACCCTTAGTCTATCACGGAACCACTCGTCTTCATAATAATGCCCAAGAACCTCAACATAATCATATCACATAAAACATGCATAAAGGAAATATAACATTTCAACCTTTCAATCACAAGATATCAATACAACACATTGTTATAAAAACATTATGAAAAAAATTTTCAATACCAAAATAAAAGAAATGTAAAACATGGTATTTATTTTTCTTTTTAAAAAATGTATGGCTTGTAGAGGAAGCCGAAACTCAAATAATGGTCACGGTGGCGGAAAGCCGTTGTCGCCGCATACGTACAACAAAAACATTCCATTTTGTCGTTTAGTAAATGCTTCGTATAAAAATATTCCTTTTGAATAAACGTAAAATTCAAATGGGTTTATACACCGTATAAAAGAAGGTTGTGTATAAAACAAAATATGCCTCAATGAAAGGAGATTGAGAGGAAGTACCATACCTCGGGTCCGACTTGACTCGATCGTTCTTTAATCTCTTGAATAATAAACTTGAGTTAATTTATACTTTCTTAAGAACCTTCTTCAAGTTCATTATTCCTTTAATATCACTTATTACCATGTCATGAACACTATTTAATTATTTTAGTTAATAACGGTCTTTTTAACGATCATTGGTACTTGAGTCAAAATATGCTCTTTATAATTACAAGTTGTTCATGTATTCATTATATACAGAGTTATAATAATGATTTATATATCATATATATCATATATATCCAGTATATATATGCATTTACAATATTACATAATCATTTAGAGGTAAGAAATGAAATGCACCGTTCATGGAGACGGTAAGCCGTACGTACGCATGAACGCTACTTTCATTTCAATTCCGTATTTTATAGAATGGAATCATAATTATATAAAGGTATATTATAATTCCAGTATAATATCATATATAATATCATAGTTCCATCCTTTATACGTCCCACATATGGTATTTAACGAATCAAATCACTTTGAGGGGGCGGTAGTCCGCACTTCTTTAAATGAAAATATCACGTTTACCCATAATGAAAACTATAAAGGTATGCCCAAAATTAAAAATACAGAAGCTTAAGGAAAACATAAAAATATTATATATCATATATAATTATATTGACATCTTAATGGACACATTTAAAGGTGTTAAAATAATGTTGAACAATAATCGTTTCGGGAGGCATAAATTCACCATCCACGGAAATAGTATGTCCTTTAACCATTAGATATAGGTGTGTGTAAGTGTAGCTCGAATCCTTCTTGTAAAAACAGACTAGTATATTGGAGATACTGGAGTTGTTACAAAAGAAATGAATAAAAAGAGTTTATGGGGTTAAAGAAGCAAAATAAAACAAAAGGACTCAAGTGAAGACATTACCTTAAAATCGGGCAACTCCCTTTGGTTTGAGCTCAAAGGCTTCCTTGGGAAGAATTCTGCCCATAGTGAGCCTTCAAAGTGTAATAGAGGGATGTGGAGAGACAAAATGGACAGGGATTGGCTGAGCCAAAGGCTTTGGGAGTGTGGGTAAAGAGGTAGAGGTGGGGGCCTTTTATAAGAAGAGAGGAGGGGCACTCTTGGAAAGTAAAGAAATGTTACTTTATTTGAAAATGTTTTTCGGATTCAAAAGGTCCCACATTGATATAATTCGAGGATAAGGTGATACGGGTTCGAAATACACCCATCCAATAGGTTTTGGACATGTGTAGGTCATAGATTTTACATTATATTTTCGTTTTATTTAAATCCTTTATTAATGAGGTAATCGCTGCATCATCATGATGTCATAAATAATTTAATAACTTTAATGTCTAAAAATTATAAAAAAAATATCATGATGTAGGAAATCTTTTTAGATTTATAATTAATATTTATAGTCCAAAATATCATTTATGTAGACAAAATTAAAAATATTTTACTTAGGTGACACATTCTTTGTCACATTTAACATTTTTTAAAAATAAAAAGATAAAACGTCACTTTCTCACAAAAGTGATTCCATGGGGGCCCCAAGTTCGGCACAAGGCATACCATGGTCGGACATGAGACAACCAGTATCCTTAGGACACATGTTGTGGCCTTTTTGTATTATTATGATATCATTTTATTATCCTTAACTACCCGATTACTCATTAATCAAGATAATTAAAGATAATTACCGTCATTACTATTCATAATGTCCAAAAACAAAAGAGTCTTGATTACATAATTTGGACCTTCTGATTCCAAATATGTAATCCATTTTACCAAATTCCAAACACATAAATTTCAATAATTGATTAAAATATAATTCCCGTTGTCAAAACAAATAGCGGGTTTTTTTGAAATAATATCTATGAAAAGGTTGGCATTAGTTTATGACCAATTTCAAAGTAAAATTAATCCTAATGACCACCATTAGATTAATTGGTAAAATTATATTCAGATTAAAATTTAATACCAATTAAAAATGTAATCTAACCATATAATTAAATTAAATGAAAAAGCAGTTTTGATGTAAAATGCAGTATTTTTCACTATTCATTAAAAAAAGAACATTGTAAGAAAAATACCAAAAATTTATCCAATGTAAATTTCAATGTCCCAATCATAATAAATATATTTATTTTGACAACTATAGATTATAAAATTGTCAAAAGTTATATTTAAAAAGGTGTTTCCATCAAAAGGCAGTAAAACAATCTTTTAAGAATATTAGTGTATTCCATGCTTAAGATTGCATTTATTTTCATTTTAAGCCTCTAAAACACTCTCTTAATCATTAATAGACATAGATAAAAATATTTATTATTCATTAATTACTTGGTATGTTACATGAAAACATATATTATATAAATATAATTATATTTATGATACCCATGTTATTATATAACTACAAAATATTAATAATTTAGGGGTTGGGGAATGAAAATATAACATAAGATCTTGAAGAAGGATGTTACCTCTTATTTGGGTAACTAGTTTTGGTTTTCACCAAAGGGATTCCTTGTATGAAATTATGCCTAAGATGAAGATTTTATTTTGATTATAGGTTTGTTTAGGATATATTTGGTTTATTTTTTTCTTTCCATCATTTATTTAGAAGTGTGAGGGATTGGGAGGGGTGAGTACTTTTTTATACTCGAGGAGTTGTATTTTTCAAAAACATTTGAATGTGATTTACACCATCATTATTCTATTGAATAATTTTCCAAATAATGATACATAATAATTAAAATATAATATAGGGTCTAAATATGTCCATAAAATATATTTTTGAAAAATTCCAATGTCATTTTTTCTTTTATGTTTGGGGTTTAGTACCTTTTAAGTTTATTTTTTCACTTAATCATTGTAATTAATTTTATTCACATTCACTCATTGTTTTTGAAAAATTTATGTTGACCATTTTATAAATTATAATTTTTTTATTCCAAATATTGAATCCATTTTTCAAAATTCCAATCACATAAGTGGCATAAATTAATATAAAATTAATCATGTTTGCGGAATGATAATGTGGTGGGTTTTAAGTAAAAATGATAACATGTTTGCTATTTTTTAAATGAATTTTCATAGTGAAATTGATCCCAACAACATAAATTATTTTAAATTGTTTATAATTTATATAATTAGACATTAAAAGCAATTATAAATGTTATTTATATTTTATATACAACTCATAAGAAAAAAAATTTCAATAAAATTATGTATTTTTCAAAATTCATCAAAAAATGAATCTTCATATGAAAATAGAAAAAACAACCCTAACCTAATTTATATGATTATATTTAACAAATACATATTATTATAACATATATAATTTAAAATTTTTCCAAAATATATATTTAAAATATTTTTTCCATTAAAAGGCATTATGAACACTTATAAAAAATAGGTTTTTATGTGTTATAATCAGTTTTAGCCTATTGTATGCCTTTCAAATATATCTGATGAATGTGAATATTATTTAATAAATATTTTAAATATGTAATTCATCAATATACTTCATCAATATAAATTAAGTTAATTTATTAGGATCAAAATATTTTAGGAGAAAGATTCTAGATCTTATATAACCAGTCCCTTTATAATCAATTGTTTCTTAAATTCGTTTTTAATTAATTTTACAAAATTAATTCAGAAATATATTTTAATAAGATTGATAACACTATTCATAACCTCTATTTTATTATTATGTTATATATCATTAAATATAAATATTTGTATTAATATAATTTGTTTCTTCAGAAAAACACATTATTTGGTGCTATGTAGGCCATCGAGGAAAGTTAGTCATGCGTGTAATGTAAGATCACCTTAGTGTTTCATGTAAACCAAGATAAGTTTTATGTTTCATTTAGATCATTATTAACATGGTATTTAAAGTAATGAAATCCAAAAATAATTATTTAATATAAAATAAACTATTTTTAGTGTTGCGTGAAATGAAAAATATCAAAACGAATAAATTAATTTGTAAAAATAAATTTCACAAAATATAAAGGTGTTATATTATACACCCTAAAAATAAATTTCTACATATAAATTATTCTTGTTTATCTATTTATTATAAATTTAATGTTCATTCATATAAACCCACATAAGAAAAAAGAATACTAAAACATCATTTAAAATGTGAAAGTTGCATACATAACTGTTACACAAAGTAACATGTAACTGGGTGTCCACATAAGAGATCATAATTTAGAAGTTAATAAAATGTAAATTGATGATATATATATATATACCTTGTTCTTATTTGTATGAATTTGAAATATTTCTATATATATTTTCATAGAAAGGTGTTGAGACGACATTTGATTCTGAGGCCCAGTGTGCCTGGAATTAATTTTATAATAATATTAAATATATTTTATATCACACATGCTTAATATCTTTATAATAATAGGATAACTCATAATAGATATATCATGATAGAAATTTGATAACGTGGTTGAGTTAGAAATGTGTTTTTAAACCAAGGAACGACCTAAAATGGGTCAGAGCGAGCCGTTTAAATCCCTCTCTCATTAGCAGGATGTTCAGTGAGTTTACAAAATTTATTTTATTAATTAATTAGGTTTATTTAAATGAATACACTCATATTAATGTTTTATAATGGAAAAATGTCAAGGGTTAACATCATCATTCTATAATTATCTCAAGAAACTATCCTCCATCCTCTATTAGAAAATATCCTCAAACAACGACAAAACTCAGGATCAGATCAGATCATGAAAAAGAAAAGACAACGACATATCATAAATAATTTTTTGACACATTCTTTATCAATGAGTGATCTGGGATTGAGGCATGACACATAATCTGTTTTCACCCATTTATTAAATTATTGAGTATATTAATTGTTGTTCTCTGATATGCCTCCTTCTTTGAAGCCTTTTCTTGAGACAATGTACAAAAATTACATTGATTTCAGTTATTTTCTGATCTAGAATCACTGTTATTGTTCAATTAGATAATTACAATTCATATCAATAATTTAAAAATTTTCTTGTGATTCAAAATCTTTTTAATCACTTTCATTTATGATTGGATCCTGAGGTCCCAGTACTCTAATTTTTTAGTGGTACTGAGCCCAATTTGACCCAGATTTATAGCAATTTCAAAAATATGAAATGATTTAGTTTACCAATTACAACACAATGATATTTTCTTGGTGTGGGTGATATTTTTGGTGATTAAAGGTCAAGTAATTGATTATAAATTCATTACCAATGTGAATAGTGAATAGAAAAACCCCCTATGACGAATGATGACCGTTTTCTGGAAAATGACGACTGAGATATGAAATCTATAACCATATTAATAAATTTTAGAGTACTTAATGGAATGATATATGGAGAATTGATAATAATGAAGGCACAATATCAGATCAATGATTTCTAGAAAAATACATACTATAATTCTTGTGGAAGGATTAACACAAAATGTGTATCCCATTCAGTGGCGGAAGCTATGGTTTTATAAATGGTAACCATGTCACGGATTGTAGACCTCCGTCACACGTTGTTTATCACATCCCCATTTGGGAAACCTATGTGATATGTCACATGGATGGGAAATTTGTGTAGGGGTACATGGATATGGCTCGATCACATAGGCATCACCCTGTGTGAATCCACACGTTGTGTACCAATGTAAACATACATGGGATGAATGTAAAAAATACATTGGGTCATGTACATGAACATGGACAACAAGACATGGCTTAGTACAATTATAAATGACATGCTAGGTTTCCCACCAACACAACATGCACTTCTACACGAACATGGATCCATGTACTAGATAGGCACCTAGCTAGGTAGTTGAGTGGGACCAAACACTATGTAGGTCCACTAACACGTAGTGTATACATTGTTTCATTTGTAGGGAACACCAGTCATTTGAATGTACTTCATTTGAACTCTGATTTTGTATCGTGAGTATCTTATCCGGAGTATTTTCACACATAGGAGGATGGTTCCCATATTTATGGATTATGATATACAATGTGGAATGTTATGGGCACAACACTATGAGAATATGCTAAACTAAAATGTTGACTAGACAGGATCATCATAAGAGTCATCTAAGTGAAACCCTCCTATTGACTCAAATTTCATAACCCCCATTCAGGAAAAGAATGGGTATTCAACTTATTGACTAGAACTCCCATTGGTTTCTGGGAAACTGTCCTTGATCACATAGAGTGGCTCCCTCCAGGAGGGCTGGGCATGGGTCCTTGACCTTCTAAGTGGCAACCTCATGCGGGGTCAGGAATAGGACATCGATGATTAGAGTGGTACCATGAAACTAGGATGGGAATGGTTCCTCAACCTTTTGAGTGGCACCCTCATGTGGTATCAGAGAATGGGTCCCTGATGACTTAAATTGGAACCATCCAACAAAGCTAGTAATGTGACTTTGGACATATGAGTGGAACCCTCATACTATACTGCGAAAGGGTTATTCTATATATAGATTGTTCCCATTGATTGTGCATCACATTGATTAGGTTTTTCTTGACCTTCATGGTTATCTTATTGATAGAAGTGTCAGATTATATGTATCATTGATCGACATTTTTAACTATTGGATACCCTTATTCTTGGCCTGGGTTGTTAGATGGATTAATCCCACTATTAGGATTCTTTTGATTAAGAATATATAAATATATATATATCAGTATAAAAATCTTGGATTTGGGTACTCTACTTCTAGAAGAGGTAGTGACTCGCGGGTTATTCCACTTTCCTTTCATGTTTATCCCCTCCTGGTTGGATGAGTCTACTCTTCTAATGTTGGTGGAGAAGACTTGATGGGTAGTTCTTGTACTCACCGTGTTTTCCCTCTTGTGTCTAGATGAGAATAATTTCCATATTATTTTGGTTAATCTATTCTCTTTTACTGTACCTTGTGATATCAAATATCTTAATCTTTTTATTGAATATCATACCTCATCCCCCTTAATCTTTTAGATTGTCCTACTAGTTATGTTTAGACTCACCCTTGCATGGTATTTTCCTACATGTGTCATGTCTTAAACATGCGACTGATAGGTCAACCATGACTATATATGTGTTTAGGGATAATGTGTTATTTGACCACGTATGATGGTTGTATCTTAGTATTTAGGAGATGATCCATCGTTTGTATTGTTTATATTTATAGTTTGGCCATGCTGGGACATATTTTAGATTTTGCATTTATTTTTTCATTTAAATTTCATGTTACACTAAATTACATTTGTACTATCTAGAGGTCCATGCATCATATGTTTACTTTATACCAGTTTTCATCTTTTACTCATTCCCTCATCAATTTTTCATTGATATGGTTTTGTGTGTGCATATAGGCTTTTGGGAAATGGCCTCCTCAAGTTAGTAATTCTTTTGGAGTTGGTCTCAACCCCTTGGCATATAGAGGTGGGATTGGGGTAGTGGTGGTGCAATCACCAGATTGGATTGGGTAGGGACATATAAGTATCAGAGAAAGTTCATTCATTGGGAATTTTTTCCAGTTGTATCCCCATAATAGGATTTTGGTTTCTTTTATGTCAATGGTTATAAATTCTTTGTTATTCTCCTCTCAGGACAGGGGGTTTAGTGATGGTATGGTATTCTATGTATCCATTCACTAAGACATTGACTACATGATCGTCAACTAGACATATAGAAACATTGGTCCAGGGTTAATGGTATATGCATCATATAGGATTGAACCTTTGAATGTACTTATTGATTCATCTCCTCATTATTATTATATATTTATTTATTTTTATATAAGAACAATACCCATTGATAACATTCTTGATGCCTATGTGGTGTCAAAAATCTTTGATGCCACCTCTAGTCCTTGATGAAAATCCTATAAGTGATGAGGCCATAGATCAGGGTGCAACTCACAATACCCTTCCACCAAGTGATAATTTATCAACACATTCACTTATTGATAATTATATATTTATAGTAGATTAGTATAAGTATGTATATTTTCATAGAATTATCCAAGAGTTCCAATATAAGAGTTCCTTAAGGTTCCTTGGGGAGCCAGATCCCAACAAGAATAAGACTAACTCGAGTCAGTGGTCTATATCATCAAGCTTGTTTGGACCCCGATGGATCAGAACGTTTCAATGGAAGAGAAAATTTTCCATACAGCAGCTGTGAGTTCATGGTTTCTTGTTATTAATAGTAATGATGAGTATATGATCTCATGAGATTACATTAAATAGCTATTCAATAAGGATTACTACCCCTCATGATTGTATTCATTCTCGATTCTAGATCCTCTAGAGATGCATCCTGGAGGGATGAAAGTGGATGAGTATGTATCGAGGTCCATATACCTTATGTGCAACACTCTGAACATGATCCTGGAAGACTACTTTTGATCACAAGATTTGGAGATGGGAATCTGTAAATAGATCTGATCCAATGTTGTGCCATTATAAATCCACACCTATGTCGGGGTTTTGTATCAAAAAATAATTACAAAGAGGTTTCTTTCAAAGGAATATTAGATAGTTGGAACTAGAAGTGGTCTTTATAGGGCGTAGTCTTCTGTAGTACCTAGAAAATTCCAGGTGATAATTATTTGAAGTTGGAGATCTTACCATGGTCAAGTTTAGTCACATAGTCATGAAAAGATAAAAATAATAGGGTATCTCAGAGAGGGGTGGTTCTTAACATGTGGAGGGGAGGTCACATGGTGTGATACTTCCTGAATAGATGTGCTGGGAAGCATAGGTAGATTGCTGATGGACATCCATATAAGAGGCATCGATGTTATCAGTGATATCCCATGTGAGGAAAGGATAGTCCCCATGAAGGCAGAGTTGGAAGCGGAGCAAGAGGAGCTATGGGTGGTGGACATAGTTATGAGATCCTTCCACTATGACTAATAGAAATCCCACTTTTGTCTCATGGAGCTAGGTTTTGGGTCCACATATAGATGAATTCTTTGGATTTATATGATCACATGGTGAATGATAAGAGAAGAGGTATGATATATGTGTTTTCGTATCATGATTCAGTGTTGGTAGAAATAGGTACAATTCATTCATTTATCTTTATACTCCTGGTACGGGGGATATATCTCCATGTTTTGGTGATTGCACAAAATCTTCACTATAATGTTTTCACTAGGAATGGTTCTTCTATATCTTCTATCTCCTAGATATGAAATCTATTTCTCGATGAAGAGAGGAGAATGTGGGAATTTTTGTACTCATAAAGGGACTATATGATGATATCTTGGTCATGGATGGGATTTACATGGTCTAAACCTAAATTAACTATCAATGCATACAAGGAACATTTCATTGCGCTGATGGGATGAGATTCTAATTTTCGGGAGATGAAGATATATCATGTAAAGACAAATAGGTTTTGAGAGTAGGAGGATGTATCCCATCACCCAATATTTGGGAATTATATCCCTTAGTGAAGTAGAACCATTAGATATATGGGTTCTTTTAGTTTTGGAGGATTATAAAGACATATTTACTAATGATGTTCAGGGAAAAACTATAATGTGATAGATATATATTTTCATTGACTTGCTTCATGTGATGAAAATGATATCTTCTATGGCATATCAGATGGAACATACTGAGCTTCAGGAGTTGGGATTATTGTTGGAGGAGCCTCAAGATAAAGGATTTCCCATACATAGTGTGCCCCAAGGTATCTTTAGTGTTGATGAAAAAGGTGGATAATATAATGTGGATTTTTGTGGATAACCATCGCAAAAAACATGACATTATAAAGAAATAAGAACCCTATGTTGAGGATTGATGACCTATTTTTTGGTTTTGAGGTGAAATATGGTTATCCATGTTCGTTATGAGTTTTGGATATCACTAGTTAAGGGTTTGTGATGTCATTGTTCAAAATATTCAATTTCAATGACACTATGAACACTATGAGTTCATATTGATTCCCATTAGTGTGATTAATTCCACCAACGAGTTTATGGATTTGATAAACCAAGTTTTCTAGTCGTACATTGAACAATTTGCTTTCATCTTAATAGATGACATATTCATCTACGTGGTATCATAGGATGAGCATGTAGAGAACTTTTGGATGGTCATATACTTTCTCCAAGAGAATAAGAATTAAAAGAAGCTCTCGATGTACTAGTTTTGGACTCATTAGGTTCAATTTCTAGGGAATATAATTTCTGATCATGGTATATCCATGAATATAGTGATGATCGATGCACAGATTTCATGGGATCCACCCAATAGGTGTCAGAGGTGCATAGCATTCATGGATTGGAAGCGTACTACATGTGGGTTTTTAAATATTCTATAGAATTGAAGCCCCATTGAACACCCTGTTGAAGAACGGGAATTTTTACCTATTTTGAAAAGTTTCAGAGGGAATTTGGTGAGTTGATTAAAGTATGTAAGGTTAACTAGTGTTGCGACTACTAGGGGAAGGCACTTAGTTTGTAGTGTATTCTGATTACTAATGATCTATTCTCATTTGGATGTTAATATAGAAGCGGGAATTTATCATATATGAGTTGCGGTAGCCACGACCCCATGAGCCAAAGTATGATGTTCATGACATGGAGATAACCATGGTAGTCTTTTACTTGAGGATGCGGAGTCATAATATTCTAGGTGAGTGGTTTTTGTTTTTCTTATACCACCAGATCCTCAGGTACGTTTTCACACAGAGAGACATGTACCTGGCATATTGGTGCATGTTGGATTACCTACGAGGCTAACACTTAATGATGGTATATATTCCATGAAAGATAAACATTTTAACAAATTCCATTAATGGGATTTTCTTGGATTTCTTAGTTCTTTAAGGTAAAGAGGAGTTATCTTCCTGGTAATAGACCATAATTGAGCAATAGGGTATGAATTTTCTAAAATCTATTATGTTGACTTCATTTCTTCATGAGGCTTTTCGAGGGTCCTTGTTGGGATACATTTATTGTGGGGTCTTACATGATCACATATCCATATGTGACTCACCATATAGACATTCTATCTGTGGGAATCACTCCATCTTGTTCCTTGGGTGAACAATGTTCCTAGACACATTATGGGAGGAGGTTATGGGAGTATTAAAAACACATCCCATATAAATACATCTGGTGTTTAGATTATTTATAGATTCCCTAAAGGGTAGTTTTTTTGGTTCAACATGAGATAAAGAGGTGACGATTTCATCTCATGGTGAATTACATTCCAGTAGGTGAAACATTATAACTATGTTCCAACATTTTTTTATAGACCCCTGAGATTCTATAGTGGATGTGGAATGACATGAGCATGGACATCGGTACATCGATTCTACTCAAAATGAAGGTCCATGACTCCATCTGGGTGATAATTCACTGAATCACAAAGTCAGTTCACTTAATTGATACAAGGGAGAAGAGTTCGATGGAGAGTTTAGGGAATATTTTATTATGAGATATCATTCTCCTGCATGGGGATCCCTTTATGATTAGCTCATGTCATGATGTTTGGTTTACATAATTATTATGGAGAGGCATGAAGGAGTAATTCAGAACCCACATGAGAATGATTACAACCTTCACCACTATACCGATGGTTAGACCAAGAACAAATACAGGTGTTGAAGGAAACAATGAGGGATTGCATGTTAGATATTGTCCCGAGCAGGGAGGATCACTGGCCCTTGGTAGAGTTTACATACAACAAATAATACCAATATATCATCATCATGGCACCGTCTTAAGCCTTTTACTGGAAACCCTATAATTCATAATTATACTATAAATAGATTGGATTTTCATCTCATGTGGGCCCAAGTATTGTGAAGGTAAAGATGGATAAGGTCCAAGCCATGCATGAGAAGATGAGGAAAGTTTAGAGAAGACATAAATCATATGCAGATAGTCATCATATGACCTTGGATTTCGATTAGGGAGACAATATTTTCCTTAGTATCCCCACCATGAGGATTGATGTGGTTTATAATAGAAGGAAATATATATTAAAGGTTCATTGGGTTATTA
Source organism: Viscum album (assembly GCA_963277665.1). Classification (NCBI taxonomy): domain Eukaryota; kingdom Viridiplantae; phylum Streptophyta; class Magnoliopsida; order Santalales; family Viscaceae; genus Viscum; species Viscum album. The sequence goes on from OY728129.1 coordinate 1,290,386,875, forward strand.
AGAATCATGAAAAGGGAGGTAGATGTTGCATAAATCCATTCCCTACTTCCAAAGATAATGTGGTTTCATGAAATCTTCTATATGTCACAACTGAGGCGATACATTCATGACCCCATGCTCATCATCAACTGGGAGGAGTTGGACATCTTTTATGGATCGAACATTATAGATCACCTAGCGGAGAATGAGTATTGGCAAGAGAATACTCTTAATGGATGAACCGCCGATTTGGTCAATGCGTTATGGAAGCATGGTAATGTGCATGAGAGTTCCTGGGAGCGGGAGAGCCGTGTTAAGGATTAATATCCCAAGTTGTTTACATAGAGTTTTCATTTATTTGATGAAAATATTGAATGAGGGAATGATGTATATACCCTAATTTTTCCTTGATAGGTATTGAATTTTTTTATATTACCAAAGCTATGTGATGTGACGATATGTGAATATAAGGCCCGATGTTCCCAGAATTAATTTTATGTAAATGTTAAATATATTTTATGTTAAAAAAATGTGTCATCTTAAAGATAACAGTATATCTCTTAAATAAAAGCTCAGTTAATAAATAAAAGAGAACAGTTTAGTATATAACATGGTGTTTTCCCAATGCACAACCTAAAAAGTGTCATCATTGGTAGTTTATATCCCTCTCTAAATAGAGGTATGAGTAGGGATTCTAAATAAATTAATAAATTAACTAAATAAGATTAACTGACCAATTTTATACCAATAAATGTATCTTAATGGAAAAATTTCAATAGGTAACCACATAATCCTAGGATTCACCCATGATACTCTCTTCCACCGTCTAATGAAAAATATCCTTGAATGATGAATGGACTATAGATTATATCTAATCAGGATGTATCAAATGAAAAAAATTCTCCCAAATAATTTGTAGATGCATTCATCATAAATTGACGATCCTTAATCTAGTTAGGAATCATAATTTATTGTTATTAAGGGATATTATTAAATAGATGAGGATATTTTTTTCATCCATTAATATATATCTTTTTTGAATCTTTTTCATGTTCTCGTGTATGAAAATTAAATTATTTTAAGCTTTCTTCTAATAAATAATCAACTTTAATGATCGATTGTCCATGAAATAATAACATCAATAATTTATATTTTCTAAGTGGGTTTCATGAGATTTAATCTATTTTTTCTTTATTTACATCACTAAATATACCCCTAGTTCCCTGCTCAATTTTTTGGGTATTACTAAGCTTGATAGGACCACTAGATTCATAATGTTTTCAAAAATACGAGACAGTTTCACGAACCGATCATAAATATGGTATATTTACAAGGCTTGTATGATTTGTTTCGAAATTAATGGTATTATAATCAATAATAGAAGTTTTGGAGGACTATTTATTAAAAAAAAACTCCCCATGATGAATGATGACCATTTTCTAGTGAGTAACCTCCAGGGTTCGTGATTTATGGCCAGATCCATCATAATCAGATCGTTTCAAGGTGTTATCTAAGGCTGATTGAGAAAACTCAATTCTAAAGATTGGATAAAGTATTTATGTAGAAATACTTAATACACATTGTTTAGTATAATGAACATAGGGTTTATATCCCCCTTGTTGGTGCGGGATAGGGCTGTAGAAATGTTAAATATGACATGGATTGTTGTCCTCCATCAAATATTGTGTATCCCTTCCATTGTTGCAAACCCAGTGTGATGGGTCACATGAGAGGGGACTCCGTATAGGAGTATAGAGACATGAATTGATCACATAGGAAGATTCAAAAGTGAATCTAGATGAATTTTACCAAAGTACATTGACATACGATGAAAGTAATCAGACATGGGGTTTGATACATGGACACCACCGACAAGACACAATTTTGTCCCGGTTTCCCTGAAAAGTCAATTAGTCCTCATATACGGTATTTACAACTACTAGAATAAGTTTTTGTGTACTAGGTAGGGACATGGCTAGATAATTGAGTCAGAATACACGTCGTGTGGATCCCCTCACACTCTCTGTATCTATTTGTTTCTTTTTGGGAATCTTCTAACATGATTATCTCCTTAATTAAAAGTTGAGGATTGTATTATGAGTAGCCTATCATGAGTGTCTTTTATGTAGAAAATTAGGGTTACCTCAGTTGTGGAAGAAGATATACAATTTTGAATGTTCTGGTTAAAGTGGTGTGAGGTGATGCTCATTGATGACATTGATCAACAAGGATCTCCATAGGTTTCTTTCGAGTGGAACCATCCTATTGTATTAGGGAATGAGTCATCAATGACTCATAGTGGACTCCTCCATCAAATATGGGAATGGGTTCTTGACCTGCTAAGTGGAACCATCTCTTGGAATAGTTAATGGTTCCTCAATGACTTAGAGTGATACCCTCTATATGGGAGGAATAGGTCATCGACCATCCGAGTTTCACCCTCATGTGGGGAAGATGAGGTGCCCATGATGATTCGAGAGGAACCTACATACAACATATGCATAGTATATTGACCTTTTGAGTGGAACACTCCTATGATATTAGTGCATGTGTCCATGATTTCATAGGGTGCACCTCTCAAACTAGGCTTGGAATGGTTTATCAGCAATAGAAGTGGAACCCTCATAATATTCTAGGGTACATTTCCTCTACCTAGAGATTATTCCCTGTGAGTATGAAGAACATTTACAATTCATGTATTGACATGAATTATTATATTATAGATATACACATTAGATGCTGGTCATCATTGATGGAATTTTGGAACTATTGGATTCTCTTCTTATTGGGATGAGGTGTGATATGAAGAACCATATACTCTCTCAGTTGGGATTCTTTTGATTGATTGTATATATATATATATCATTATTTATAAACACTATATATGATTTACTCTCCTTTTAGGAGAGGCGAAGATGAAAAAGGTATTCCAAGTGATTTTAGTGGTTATCCTCTCATTGTGGGATGATTATAATCTCCTACTATAAGTGTTAAATACTCAACGAGTGGTTAATTTACTCACCATGTTTATCCCTTTGTGTATAGATGAAAATATATTCACTATTGATTGGATAGTGATGTAAAATTTGACTACAAATTATGTTATCTATTGTCTTTATCTTTTTATTGTATCACATACTACACCCCTGCATCGTTTGAGGTGTCCTACTTTGTAGCTTTATACTCACCCCTACATGGGATATTCCCTCTTGTGTCTTGTATTACACAGTAAATGAACATTTAAACCATGAATATAGAGGATCTTAGTGAGAATGGGTTCCTAGACTACATATGGTGGCCATAGCATGGGATTCATGAGTCAAGATCTCTTTCTGTTGTTTATATTTCCAGTTCTGTCAAGTTGGGATATATTTCCAGTTGGTTGAATATTTATCCCATTACATTTTAGTTTACACTACCGTATTTTTTTACTCTCTATAGTATCATTCATAATCAATTTAACTTTTCATAGTGTTTCATATGTTACACATTCCCTCTGTACTTTTTCAATAATATGTATTTTTGTGTCTATATAGGTACATTTGAAATTTAACTCCCATGTTAGGATTGCCTTCAGTGCTGGTAACCGCCCAAGATATATAGAGGAGGGCTTGGGGTAGTTATGGCTCAAGGATCAGATTATGTAAGGTCATGACAATCTAGATATCATGTTCTAATGGTGAGTAATATAGAACATGGTAAGTATAAAGTTAAAGATAACAATACAATAAATCAATGATGAAATAATGGGCCATTATATTCATAAAAAATGGTGGTACTAGGATAATATTTTTTTTCATGATCATTTTTCCAAAAGTTGAATATTTTTCATGAAATGATATAGTAAAATCATTCCATGAAATATTTACCTTTGTTTCCAGGATAAAATTCCAATCCATCTCTCATTCAATGAAATAAAGGTGATTTTTTCATTCTAGAAGCATTAACAGATCATTATATCAATGATAAGTCATCCCAACCTTCTTCAACTAACATCAACACAAATTTGTTAGAATGGAAATACAATGTACATGAATCGTCACGTAGTGAGATAAATATAATCTGAATATTAACTCAAACTTTAAATAAAATTATTTACATTATAACACTTCTGAAATATGAAAATCGAAAATATTCGAAATAATGTCAGAAAATCAGTATATAATTTTCCCATAAATATCACAAATTAGTTGTTTGTTGTTACATTCCAAAAATTTTCATACCTTAATTATATATTCTCTTGAAAATTTATAAAAACATGAAGTACCATACATAAATTTATAAGACATGAATGATTCCTTATTCCAATTATTACTGGACATATTCTCTAAATCATAGAAAATGTAATCCTTATTCTTGATGACATAGACCACTTTTTTAACTAATTAATAATCTATTCTAGGGATATCAGTACTCTCCTATTTTAATTTATCCATTTCAAGTATCCCATTATCAAAGATAAACATAATTATCATAGAATCAGTGACACATTAAAGGCTACCTTCTACTAGACAACATATCAAAATTCCATTAAATTCATGTTCTACATCATAATCTCAATTAAATTTATTTTTTCAAATACTTAGTGGAAAAGATGTACTTCCTGATTCATATAACAAAATTCCTAAATTCCAATATGTATTTTAACAACCTAGAATATTTTGATAATTTATTTCTTATAAAATTGTTTATTTTATAATTATAAATTAACAATGTTATAAAAAAAGATAATAATAATGTAACACCTCGAGCTTCCACGATACGCTTCTCATTCAATAATGCAATAGATTGCATTGTACGCAACTTCAAGTTCTAAAACACCGCGACTAATCAAAGTAGCCGTTATGAATAGTAATAACCACTTTTTAAAATTATAGAAATTTCATATTTAAAAATGGACTTCATTTTTTTATTCGGAATATCGAAATTATCCTATGTTGAATTTTTGGTATTTTTCTGAGAACTTCTAATTTTTTATGAATAGTGAAAAATACTTTAAACAACTTTTTAATCAAAATATTTTATTGTGATAAATTATACTATTTAGTGGTTTTACGGTATAATTAGAATATATTTTTACCATTTTTTCCAATGGTGGTCATTAGAATTAATTTAACATTGAAATTGGACATAAACAATTGCCAATCTTTTGATATAAATTGTTTCTTAAAAACACGCTATTTGTCATAACAGCGGGAATTAATTATAAAATTAATTAATGCAACTTATATGTTTGTAATTTTGTAAAATAGACATCATTTTTGAATTCGTAATATCAATTATAGCTTAGGGTGAAATTTTGGCCTTGTTCTGAAAAACATCAATTTTTGATGAATAGTGAAACCACTAAGTGGTAGTTAAATAACTGATTTTTCGTTTAAATGAAATATTACCACTTCTGTGATTTGATTTTCAAAAATCCGACATACATGGTTGTCATTAAGAAGTAAAATGTGGTTCAATGAGATCAAAATAATTTTTTGGTGAATAGTAACTTTTAAGTTCTTAATCGCGATTAGAGGTAATTAGTGTAGTTTAGGTACAAATAATGTTTTAATAATATGAGATGAGCATGAAACTTGTCCTAATCATATTGGATGAGTCATGGCCGACCATGAAAACCCATGGGTCAACTTGGGGACCCCATGGAGCCACTTTAGTTGGAAAATGACATTAATATATATTTATTTAATGTTAAAATTAAATTGACACAAACATGAGTTGTTTTACTAAAAAAAATTTTAAGTGGGGTTAAACAAGTCCAAAGTTTGACTATAATTATTCATTAGAAAGCTAGAAAGATTTCCTACATCATAGTATTTTTTTTATAATTTGTAGACATTAAATAAATTAAATTATGTATGACATCATTGTGATGCAGCGATGACCTCATTAGTTAACGATTTAAATAAAATGAGCAGATAATGCAAAATACAAGGCTTACAATTGTCCAAAGCCTATTGGATGATGATATTTAGAAACCTTATCACCTTATACTCTAATTATATAAGTGTGATAACTTTAGAATCCGAAAAGCATTGTGAAATAATGTAACATTTCAATCTTTCCAAAAGTTCTCCTCCTCTCCTCTTATAAAAGGCCCCCACCTCTCCCACCTATTTACACTTTCAAGCCATTTGGCTCAGCCAACCTCTTCCCAAATACTCTCCCAACATCCCTCTCTTACTCCTAGAAGCCTCACTTTGGGCGGAACTCTTCTCAAGTAAGCCTTTGGCTCAAATCAAAAAGAGTTACCCGATTTTGAGGTAATGTCTTCTCTAATGTTGTTTTGTTTTATTTTTCTTCTCCAACCCCCTAAACTCTTTTTATTCATTTCTTTTGTAACAACACCAGTATCCTAAATATACTAGGATGTTGTTATTAGAATTATTCGAGCTACACTTACACACACCTACATCTAATGGTTAAAGAACATACGGTTTCTGTGGATGGCGAATTTCTGCCTCACGAAACGATGATTGTGCAACACTCATATAACACCTTCAAAGGTGGCCATTAAGATGTCACTATTTTTATATATGATATATAATATGTTTATGTTTTACTTATGCTTCTGTATTTCTCATTTATGGCATACTTTATGATTTCCATTATGGGTAAAACGCGATAATTTCATTTTAGGAAGTGCGGACTACCGCCCCCTCAAAGTGATTTGAATCGTTAATGCCATATGTGGGATGTATAAAGGATGGAGTAAATGGTATTATACACTATGTTATACTGGAATTATATTATACACTTATATAATTATGATTTTGTTCCATTAAATATGAAATAGAAATGAAAGTAGCGTTCATGCGTACGTACGGCTTACCGTCTCCATGAACGGTGCATTTCATTTCTTACCTCTAAATGTTATGTGACATTATGAATGAATGTATATACTGTATATATATGATATATATGATATCTAAATCATGAATATAATTCTGGAGATAATGGATATTCTACCACATAAACAACTTGTAATTATAAGAAGTTTATTATTGACTCAAGTACCAAAGATCGACAAAATGACCGTTATTAACTTAAATAATTAAATAATGTTCATAACATGGTAATAAGTGATATAAATGGAATAATGAACATGAAAAAGGTTCTTAAGTAAATAGAAATTAACTCTAGTTTATTATTCAGGAGGTTAAAGAACGGTCGAGTCAGGACAGAATGCAAGGTAAGGGAATTTCTTAACCCAACTTCCATTCTTTGGCTTAATCTCCTACTTCCAAATTATGTCATGATATTATTATGTCCTATTTTGTATTTTTACTGTCTTTGTGTGTACCTATAGTGAATACATGTAATAGGTCTATTTTATTTTAAAAATGATCTTTTTAAGGATTTCGTCTCAATCTCCTTTCATTGAGGCATATTTGGCTTTATACACAACTTTCTTTTATACGGTGTATAAACCCCTTTGACTTTTATGTTTATTCAAAAGGAATCTTTTTTATACGAAGCGTTTTACTAAACGACAAAAAGGGAATGTTTTCCTTTCCGTACTTATGCGGCGACAACGACTTCTCCGCCGCCGTGACCATTATTTGAGTTTCGGCTTCCTCTACAAGCCATCATTTTTTTAATGAAAAATAAATAAAACGTTTTAACATTCTTTTATTTTGGTATTGAAAATGGTTTTGAAAGCATTTTTATTATATCAATGTGTTGTATTGATATCTTGTGATTGAAATATGGAAATGTTATGTTTCCTTTATGCATGTTTTATGTGATACAATTATGTTATGGTTTATGATATGTTTAAACCTATTCATATGAGGAATGCATTGGACTTAATAAGTGACGGGTGGAGCCCGCTATAGCTCCTCGATGCATCGGCAGCTCTCATGAGACAAACTAGTGTCTTGGCATATGGTCTTGACAAAATCTTATTTGTGGTCTTGGCACGAGGCCTTGACTACGTGGTTATGATAGTTTGGCATTATGCATTCCATCATTATGAAAGTGGTTATTGATATTTCATGTGATTATTCGACCAGTAGAATATCCATGTTAAGAAGTGAATGGAATTTTCTCATTTTACTTTTGCCATATTATGTTGATGTTCAAGTTTAAAAGGCTTTTGTTTTAGTTATACATTACCTTCAATTTTTATGTTTATTTATGAAAGCTTCCGCAATATTGTTATCCTTACTGAGCATCTGAGCTCACCCCTTTCAATGTTTTAATATTTTCCAGGATGTGAAGAAGTATTTTATGAATGACCTAAAGGGGTAGTCAGAAAGGGATATGATTGTGGACTATGAAGACAATGTTATTGTAGTTTGTTTACTTTATGATGTAATGTAACGTTTACGAATGTATCTAGTGTTTCCAAGGCTACTAAACTAATCGGTCTTTCGAGACTTGATCTTTTGTGATCATGCCAATGTTACGAAGTAATGCACCGACTCTAGGTAGCTGGGGTCGGGGCGTTACAGTTGGTATCAGAGGCAGTTTAGTACTAACCTTGGAAGCTAGATTTAGATAAACTCTGATTAGAGCACATAGCCCGAAGATAGACATTGAGAATTATTATAGAAGAACTTCCTAGAATTTTGGTATTATAGAGATGTTATGAGTTTTCCGAGCAATAAATCCATGTCTGGATATGAGCAGGTAGAGGCGGCTCTGGCACAGATGTACCTAGGGGTAAAACCCGAAAACACCGCTTTGAGCTAGACTCGAACGGGAACTGGTGCACGACAACGGGCCTTGCTGCACTCTTTGTTACGACACTCCCGTGGGATATGCTTAGGATAACTCTCATTTTCTTTACAAATCATTATGAAGGGTTTACGAGTATATACTTCCTCAAAGAAAACATTTTTATGATTATGGATTATATCCATAAATAGTTCGATTTATGTTAAGTGTTTTATAAGTATGGGATTATGTATTTTGATTCATAAACTGATCTAGTTTACGCAATTGTTTAGAAATGGCTCCTAGTGGAAGAAATGGAAACCGTATCAATGCACGCACTCCATGTAGGGATTGCCCTCCTGCTCAAGATAATTATAGTGGGGCTGGTGATGCAACTGGTGCCGATCAGCTAATCACCATACTGGGAAAACTTACTCAGGTTATGAATAATAACCTTACCCGTATGGAGCACCCTGATCCACAGCGTGGAGGATCAATGTTAGATCGATTCATGAGGCAACAACCACCAACCTTCAATGGGAGTTCAAATCCTATAGTAGCTGAGCAATGGATAAATTCCTTAGAGAAAATATTTCATGCCTTGGGGAGAAGCGAAAGGGAGAAGGTTGTCATGGCAGTTTACCGCCTCACTGGAGATGCCGATCAGTGGTGGTCGCTGATTCAAAACACAAAGGAAGATGATGACGTATCGAATATGGAATGGAGGGTGTTCAAAGATCTGTTTTTAGAAAAATACTTTCCTCGTGACCATCGAGCAGATATGGAAAGGCAATTTCTGAGTCTGAGGCAGAAGGAGGATGAGAATATCGCAAAGTATGAGGCTAACTTTACAAGGTTAGCGAGGCATGCTGCCGATTATATACGTAACCCAAGGAGTAAGATTTATCGTTTCTTTGATGGGTTAAAACCATTTCTCCGTCGATCTTTAGTATCACAATCCTTCTCATCATACGAAGATATTGTCTCATGTGCTATCAAGACAGAAAAGGAATTCTCTAAGTCTTATGACAACAAATTAAATCAAGAGAAGAAGAGAACGGTGGAACAAGAGACAGATAAAGGGAAAAAGGGAAAGAATGATTTTCCATTATGTGATAATTGTGGGAAGAATCACCCTGGTACGTGCCTAAAAGGAATGGGAGTTTGTTATAAATGTGGAGAAAAGGGTCACCAGGCTCGTGATTGCAAGGGAAATAAAGAGGCTGTCAAAGTTGAATGCTACAATTGTAGGGAAATGGGGCATTATGAAAATGAATGTCCTAAGCGTCAGGGAAAACTTACCTCAGAAAAGGCCAAGGGATCAAGGACAGTCTTATGCTGTTACTATAGTTGAAGCAGAATAACTAATGTATTGGTGCTTTTGGACTCATGGATTATATTTTGGTTATTAGAATAATGTGATATATATATATATATAAGGATTGTACTGCAGTACTTGTTGATTTCAGTAAGGTTTTAATATGATGAAGGTAATTATATTTTTAGTATGTGACAATAAGAGAAACATTACTTTGTTTGGGGAATCTGATGTTACAATTGATTTTGGAATTTAGAGACCTTTTAGAGAAAGTCTAGACGGAGGTATTTTGGATAACTATTAAGTTTGGAATGGATTAAGTTGAACCATGGATAGTATTGTTTAAGGTTAAAGCATTTCTGAAGATTATTTTTGGAATATTATAATACTATAGTTTTAGGAAAAAGGACAACCTGCAGGGTGGGGCATAACCCATCGCGTCGGACAAAGCTGCAGGAATCGAACCCACAATCATAGTGCGACAGGCCTTTATTTCCTACCACTAGCCTACAGGAAGTACCTGGTTATTACAAAATAATTTTACTAATCTAAATGGTATGTATTAACATTTAGAACCTTATAAAATTAGGATAAGTATAATATTTTCGAGTTCTATTATCTTTTTGAGTGAAAGATGAGTTGAAGGTTGAAACTCTAATTGTCAAGCATAAATATATATATACCTATCTCTTATTCAATGAATAAATTAATTCTTAAACTTTAGTAAAGGGATATTAAAACAAAAAAATGTGTTATCCTAATACCTTATGTCTTGTTGAACTGATGATATTTTAAATCAACATAGATTGAAGGCTTTGAGGCCCTCGATTTGAAAGATGATTGTGATTGATGACCCCAATCGCTCCCTACAAATATTTACGTTTTTCCTCCAATTATATGTCTCTAATTGCCACCAATGTTCTCCTAATCGAGATCATAATTGGGTGGTGACATTTTCATTTCCCTCTCCCTCTTATTAAGGCTAAATTTTATTAATCTTATTTCCGATGTGGGTTTTCCTCAAAGGTATTTTCTCTTTTCAACCTTTTATTTTCAAAGAAAAATTTCAAATTGCGAGGACGCAATTTATTGAAGGAGGGGAGAATGTAACACCCCGAGCTTCCACGATACGCTTCTCATTCAATAATGCAATAGATTGCATTGTACGCAACTTCGAGTTCTAAAACACCGCGACTAATCAAAGTAGCCGTTATGAATAGTAATAACCACTATTTAAAATTATAGAAATTTAATATTTCAAAATGGACTTCTTTTTTGTATTCGGAATATCGAAATTAGCCTATGTTGAATTTTTGGTATTTTTCTGAGAACTAATTTTTTATGAATAGTGAAAAATACTTAAAACAACTTTTTAATCAAAATAATTTTTTGTGATAAATTATACTATTTAGTGGTTTTACGGTATAATTAGAATATATTTTTACCATTTTATCCAATGGTGGTCATTAGAATTAATTTAACATTGAAATTGGACATAAACAATTGCCAATCTTTTGATATAAATTGTTTCTTATAAACACGCTATTTGTCGTAACAGCGGGAATTAATTATAAAATTAATTAATGCAACTTATATGTTTGGAATTTTGTAAAATAGACATCATTTTTGAATTCGGAATATCAATTATAGCTTAGGGTGAAATTTTGGCCTTGTTCTGAAAAACTTCAATTTTTGATGAATAGTGAAACCACTAAGTGGTAGTTAAATAACTGATTTTTCGTTTAAATGAAATATTACCACTTCTGTGATTTGATTTTCAAAAATCAGACATACATGGTTGTCATTAAGAAGTAAAATGTGGTTCAATGAGATCAAAATAATTTTTTGTTGAATAGTAACTTTTAAGTTCTTAATCGTGATTAGAGGTAATTAGTGTAGTTTAAGGTACAAATAATGTTTTAATAATATGAGATGAGCATGAAACTTGTCCTACTCCTATTGGATGAGTCATGGCCGACCAATACAACCCATGGGTCAACTTGGGGACCCCATGGAGCCACATTAGTTGGAAAATGACATAAATATATATTTATTTAATGTTAAAATTAAATTGACACAAACATGAGTTGTTTTACTAAAACAATTTTTAAGTGGGGTTAAAAAAGTCCATATTTTGACTATAAATATTCATTAGAAATCTAGAAAGATTTCCTACATCATAATATTTTTTTTATATTTTTTAGACATTAAATAAATTAAATTATTTATGACATCATTGTGATGCAGCGATGACCTCATTATTTAACGATTTAAATAAAATGAGAAGATAATGCCAAATCTAAGGCTTAAACTTGTCCAAAGCCTATTGGATGAGGATATTTCGAAACCTTATCACCTTATACTCGAATTATATAAGGGTGGGACCTTTAACATCCGAAAAGCATTGTGAAATAATGTAACATTTCAATCTTTCCAAAAGTGCCCCTCCTCTCCTCTTATAAAAGGCCCCCACCTCTCCCACCTCATTTACACTTTCAAGCCATTTAGCTCTGCCAACCTCTGCCCAAATACTCTCCCAACATCCCTCTCTTACTCCTAGAAGCCTCACTTTGGGCGGAACTCTTCTCAAGGAAGCCTTTGGCTCAAATCAAAAAGAGTTACCCGATTTTGAGGTAATGTCTTCTCTAATGTTGTTTTGTTTTATTTTTCTTCTCCAACCCCCTAAACTCTTTTTATTCATTTCTTTTGTAACAACACCAGTATCCTAAATATACTAGGATGTTGTTATTAGATGTATTCGAGCTAAACTTACACACACCTACATCTAATGGTTAAAGAACATACGGTTTCTGTGGATGGCGAATTTCTGCCTCACGAAACGATGATTGTTCAACACTCATATAACACCTTCAAAGGTGGCCATTAAGATGTCACTATTTTTATATATGATATATAATATGTTTATGTTTTACTTATGCTTCTGTATTTCTCATTTATGGCATACTTTATGATTTCCATTATGGGTAAAACGCGATAATTTCATTTTAGGAAGTGCGGACTACCGCCCCCTCAAAGTGATTTGAATCGTTAATGCCATATGTGGGATGTATAAAGGATGGAGTAAATGGTATTATACACTATGTTATACTGGAATTATATTATACACTTATATCATTATTATTTCTTTCCATTAAATATGAAATAGAAATGAAAGTAGCGTTCATGCGTACGTACGGCTTACCATCTCCATGAACGGTGCATTTCATTTCTTACCTCTAAATGTTATGTGACATTATGAATGAATGTATATACTGTATATATATGATATATATGATATCTAAATCATGAATATAATTCTGGAGATAATGGATATTCTACCACATAAACAACTTGTAATTATAAGAAGTTTATTTTTGACTCAAGTACCAAAGATCGACAAAACGACCGTTATTAACTTAAATAATTAAATAATGTTCATAACATGGTAATAAGTGATATAAATGGAATAATGAACATGCAAAAGGTTCTTAAGTAAATAGAAATTAAATCTAGTTTATTATTCAGGAGGTTAAAGAACGGTCGAGTCAGGACAGAATGCAAGGTAAGGGAATTTCTTAACCCAACTTCCATTCTTTGGGTTAATCTCCTACTTCCAAATTATGTCATGATATTATTATGTCCTATTTTGTATTTTTACTGTCTTTATGTGTACCTATAGTGAATACACATAATAGATCTATTTTATTTTAAAAATGATCTTTTTAAGGACTTCGTCTCAATCTCCTTTCATTGAGGCATATTTGGCTTTATACACAACTTTCTTTTATACGGTGTATAAACCCCTTTGACTTTTATGTTTATTCTAAAGGAATCTTTTTTATACGAAGCGTTTTACTAAACGACAAAAAGGGAATGTTTTCCTTTCCGTACTTATGCGGCGACAACGACTTCTCCACTGCCGTGACCATTATTTGAGTTTCGACTTCCTCTACAAGCCATCATTTTTTTAATGAAAAATAAATACAATGTTTTAACTTTATTTTATTTTGGAATTGAAAATGGTTTTGAAAGCATTTTTATTATATCAATGTGTTGTATTGATATCTTGTGATTGAAATATGGAAATGTTATGTTTCCTTTATGCATGTTTTATGTGATACGATTATGTTATGGTTTATGATATGTTTAAACCTATTCATATGAGGAATGGATTGGACTTAATAAGTGACGGGTGGAGCCCGCTATAGCTCCTCGATGCATCGGCAGGTCTCATGAGACAAACTAGTGTCTTGGCATAAGGCCTTGACAAAATCTTATTTGTGGTCTTGGCACGAGGCCTTGACTACGTGGTTATGATAGTCTGGCATTATGCATTCCATCATTATAAAAGTGGTTATTGATATTTCATGTGATTATTCGACCAGTAGAATATCCATGTGAAGAAGTTAATGGCATTATCTCATTTTACTTTTGCCATATTATGTTGATGTTCAAGTTTAAAAGGCTTTGTTTTAGTTATACATTGCCTTAAATTTTTAAGTTTATTTATGAAAGCTTCCGCAATATTGTTATCCTTACTGAGCATCTGAGCTCACCCCTTTCAATGTTTTAATATTTTCCAGGATGTGAAGAAGTATTTTAGGAATGACCTAAAGGGGTAGTCAGAAAGGGATATGATTGTGGACTATGAAGACAATGTTATTGTAGTTTGTTTACTTTATGATGTAATGTAACATTTACGAATGTATCTAGTGTTTCCATGGCTACTAAACTAATCGGTCTTTCGAGACTTGATCTTTTGTGATCATGCCAATGTTACGAAGTAATGCACCGACTCTAGGTAGCTGGGGTCGGGGCGTTACAAATAATGATTGGAATAATGTGTTCTAATTAATTTTCTTATTTAATATTACTCATAATAAATCTTTGTTTCGAAATTTATAGTTTTCAAAAAACTTATATTTAGTATTTTTTAATTATTTTTTTTGTTAAAAATAATCTTTTCATAGGAATATATTTATTTTACAATTTTTATAACAATAAAATAATTTGAATAACTAATTTTATTTTCATGTTATTTAATAAATATTTTGAATGAATAAAATTTTAAATATCAATATATATATTTATCATATAAATGAATCCTACTATAATTTTATAAATACTAAATTAAAATGAAGAAAATATAACAATATATTTTTATATATTTCCAAAAATATGTATGTTTATTTTAAAGAAATTAATATTTTTATATGTTTAAAATAAAAAAATTAATTTGAGATCAAAAAGGGCCCCTGAAATCTGGTTCTAGTTTGGGGAGAGTCGCTGGACTGAGCATGACACAAAGGGAAGGCTGTGAGTCACATGAAAAAGGGAGGGCCAAGTGAGCATAAGATCAGGTCCTGGAAAAACTTCTAATGTCGGTCAAATGGAGTTTATGCATTTTGGTGGTTCAATCAAAGCCATTGTAGGTCATGTATGGTGTAATTCAGCCATGATTAAAGGATGAGACCATGGTTTACTATTCGGTCACTGATGAACCAGGTGGAGTCAATGGAGTAGCTAGTGTTGTGGTTAAGGTTTTAGTGTTGTGTGAGTTGGGATTTTTTTGAAATCATTGAATCTATATTAGGTTTTTGTTTTCTTCATAGGTTTCAAATATGTCTAGTTTAATATTAAGAAAAACATTATAATGTTGTCTATTTTTTGACTTCTTTCTCCACGATCACTATCCCATATCAGCATTTTGTGACTTTATATTAATAACTTGTTGTTACTGTTTATCTACATCATTATCTCTATTTTTTAATTGTTTATGACATTGTTTCAATATCCCCATATTTTTTTGATCCAAATCCTTTATTATATTTTGATATAATATATTCTTCATTATATCACTTTTTGTTTTTTTGTTTTATAAATTCACAGTAATCAACCAACAAGTCTATTGTGCACTTCTCAATCCCTTGAAAGCAACTTTCTATAAAATAATAAATATATTTTCAATTTAGTTTTCTCTGTAATCTTGATGTAAAATCTGTGATAAGAATTCAAGGACCTCTTTTGATCCACATTTATCCAATTGTTAATTTTTACATGTCCATTATAACAACCCATACTTTACATACATTGTTAATACTTCAAAATTGAAGCACACTTATTACAGCATATGACAAAACCACAAAGGACCGTATAGGTATAGTGACTTTAGAAACTGGGATACGTAAACAACTGGTTCATAAATCTTCTACAGTATCTCCCATTTATTTCATCATATCTAGGGTGCCTTTTAGCATATTCTACTTAATATCCATCTTCCTGCCCTGGGGAAAAAAACATAAAAGGGTGAGCTCAAATGCTCAGCAAGGGCAAATAAAGGAAATAAAAATCATATCATATCTTTTTGAAAATCATAAACTGCAAAAGAGATCATAATATCTTAACATGGAATAAATCATAGAAGTGAAAATGATATCACCATAATCAAAACATGAAACTTCAATCTTTGTGGCATGCATACATAATTTTCGAAAATCATTTCTTGTTAGTCATGACTCATTGCCAAGACTATCTTAGTGGACAAAGTCCCTTTCTGAATCGAGTAACCCTCGTTTCAGTCCTGTTTCACTGAACCGGTATAACCTACCGTTCCAGCCCTGTCTATCTCATGAGATATAAAATCTTTACCCAATGCATTGGAGGGAGATATAGGTCCCACCCATCTTATAATGAATACTTTCTTATGTGTGCCACATAATCATAAATCATACATCATCGCATAACCCATGTAATAAATATGGGATTCTTAAACAACATGACATCATAAAAAAAATCATATAAGATAAAGGAATTAATAAAAATGTTTCCATCACAACATAATCAAATCCATGTAATAATAGGGATAAAAACATAACCCTTTTATTATCTTAGATGGAAAATAATTTTGATAAAATACATGAACTTCATTCTTGAGGAAAATATCCTTTCTACTTCCAAAACATTTTTCCTTTATTAACATGTCATAAAACTTTAAACTAAAAGAAATTGATTAAAAATAAACTTTAAAACTTGTAAAATAAGCTTATTGGAAATAATGTTTTAAAAATCCATTCATGCCATATAAGTTAAAAAAACATTCTTCGCACTTTTGTCGGAAAAGTCAAAAAGTACCTCGTACGAAAAACGACAAAAGATTCCATTCATTTATTTTACTAAAAACTCACCGAAGGGTAAAAATGGATTTAAAGAATTGTAGGTGGATTTAAATAATATTACATTTTGATGAAACATGGATGTGGATGATAAAATACACCCCAGTAAATACTTACGAATAAACAATCTCGGATAAAAATGAGATTGTGATATTTCCCTTACCTTAGGTCCGATTTGGTTTGTACGTGTCCTAATCTCCTGTATAGTGGTTTAAATAATGTTATTGACTTATTCCAGAATCATACATATTGATATGATATCATATATGGTCATATTCTTAGCTTCTTATTAGTAATATTTCATTGTTACTTGTTACTCGAGTCTTTATTGCCTTTTGTTCTTATGAGTGTTTTGTCGAATAAATTATTATTCTTATTTTAAGGTTATAGATACCTTATATCCAGAATGGTATTAGTGTAACATATATCATATTTATTCATTCAATTCATTTATATAATTACTATGTAATGATGATCATGTAGAACGAGTCGCTTCATATCGTGGAGACGGTATTCCGTACGTATGCACGAGTGATGATATCATTCCTATGATCGTGGAATTGTATTGGAGTATATATATATTATTTCAGTATCAATATTACTTTATAATAATCATAAATAGTTACTCATTACACCATTATACCCATCCTTGTATAGTGATGGTGGAAAATAGATTACACCACGGCGTGGAGACGGTATTCCGTACGTACGCACGCGCGGTGATTTCATTTTTCCGTAGGATGGATAGAAGGTGAATTAGGGTTGTTTCATATTTATAATAACATATCAGTATGTAAGTAATACTTATGTTATTACTTTATCATGAAACAACTAAAGGAGAAGAAGTTGAAGAAGAAAGAAATTGAAAAGATCGATAACGGATATTACCTCTTCTTTGAAACGCCTCTTTGAATCCTCCACTTAGGGAACTAAGATTGGTATTTGAAGAAGACCAGGACCTCTAGGATTATTCTAGGTAAGTGGAGAGGAGAAAATGGCAGGGGTTGGCCGAGTTTGAGTGCTCAATTTGGTGTGAGGAGGAGGGGGAGGAGGTGACCTTTTATAAGGGAGGAGAGGGGCACCTTAGGAATATCTCAAAATATTATTTTATATTAAAGTCAAAATCGGTTTATAATGGTTCCAAAGGGTCTTATTTCGAAGCTAAAGTGGGGAAGGGTCGAAATCCTATCAACCAATAGGATTTAGACAAGTTTAGGGTATTATTTTAACCTTATCAATTAGATTTAACTCTAAGTTAAATAATTTAACTTTTACCATGTCTTTTTGTTTTCTTTCACTATATGGTTAATACACTTACTATAACATGCCAAACGAACCCCAAATTGTTTATTATTAATATATATATCCTTATCTAAGTCATTTGGCCGAACCTTAGATTTTTAGGAATAAAATAACAATTAATAATATAATATTTTATTTAAAAACTATTTTGTGTCAATTTTGACACTATTTGATATATGATTTTTCTGAAAGTCATAACAGAATTATATGTTCGAAACAACTTGATTAAATCAACACTAATATATCATCGTAACCTAGAAAATTAGTGTAATTCATAAAAAGTCTCAAATGACATTTATTTTGGTGTTTATAACGTCAATTATGTCAATATTTCATTAATAAGATAATTACTGCATCATCATTGTGTCATAAATAAATTAAATTATTTGATGTCCAAAAATTACAAATAAACTACAATCATGTAGGAAATCTTTTTAGATTTCTAATTAATATTTACAATCGAATTTATCTTATGTATAACCCCATATTAAAAATTATTTACTTATTAAACTTTGATTTTAACTATTTTAACCCTTCTTTAAATAAATTAATAATAAATGTCCTAATCTAATCCAAGTGGGCCTAAATGGTCATATTTTATTCCTAAGTTTGTTTTTGGTCGAATTACACTTGTCCAATAGAATTAGTACATGTGTTAGGGTAATATTAATATCATATTTACCCTTAGTTACCCTATTTACTATTAACTGTGGTAAAAATAGTAAAAAGTTACTATTCACCAAAAAATTATTTTTATCTCATTGAACCACATTTTACTTACTGATATCAACCGTGTCTGTCAGATTTTTGAAATTCCAATCACAGAAGTGGTAAAATTATGTTTTATGCAAAATTCAGTTTTTAACCTACCACTTAGTGGTTTCACTATTCATCAAAAATTGAAAGTTTTCAGAAAAATACCAAAATTTCACCCTAGGCTAATTTTGATATTCTGAGTCCAAAAATTAAGTCCATTTTGAAAAATAAAATTTATAAAATTTCAAAAAGTGGTTATTACTATTCATAACGGCTAGTTTTAATAGCATATTGTTGTTTTAGTGAAACTCGGTATTGCGTACGACGCAAGCTATCGAGGAAGTTAGCGATTGCGTGTAAAGAAAGACAAGCAAGTGTTGTGTAGAAAAAGATTCCTTTGAAAACATAAAAGTCTCGGGTGTTACATTCTACCCCCCTTAAAAAGAATTTCGCCCTCGAAATTCTTCACTTTGTAACAAACAGATGAGGATACTTCTCCCTCATCATATCCTCAAGCTCCCATGTAGCTTCTTCAAGTTGGTGGTTCCTCCATAAAACTTTTACCAAGCGATTTGTCTTGTTTCATAGGACTTTTTCGCTACGATCCAGAATCTCTATCGGTTGTTCTTCATAAGAAAGATCTTGCTCTAGCAGTACAACTTCTGAGATGAGTATATGTGAAGGATCTGGTATGTACTTTCTCAGGAGAGATACATGGAACACATCGTGAACTTGAGAGAGATTCGGTGGAAGCGCCAATCGGTAAGCTACCTTCCCAACACGATCCAGTATTTCGAAAGGACTGATATATCTAGGGCTCAACTTCCCCTTCTTTCCAAATATCATAACCCTCTTCCAGGGAGATATTCGTAAGAACACTTTATCACCCACTTCAAACTCTAGGTATTTTCTTCGGTTGTCGGCATAACTTTTCTGTCGACTCTGAGATGCTCTTATGTGTTGTTGAATAGATCTAACCTTTTCTGCCATTTCATCAACGAGATCAGGTCCTAACAGCTTTCTTTCCCCAACTTCATCCCAGCAAGTTGGAGTCCTGCAATTATTTCCATAGAGAGCTTCATAAGGAGCCATCTAAATACTGGAGTGAAAGCTATTATTATAAGAAAATTCCACCAAAGGTAGGTGTTGATCCCAACCTCCTTTGAAATCCATGGAGCAAGCTCTCAACATATCTTCTAGGGTTTGAATTGTTCTTTCAGACTGACCGTCTGTCTGGGGATGATAAGCAGTGCTGAAACTCAACTCTGTATCCAGAGTATGCTGAAGACTTCGCCAGAACTTTGAGGTAAATCTCGGATCCCGATCAGATATAATAGAAAGTGGTACTCCATGCAATCTTACCACTTCCTTTACATATATCCTGGCAAGCTGATCTAGAAAGAAATCCTCTCTAATAGAAATGAAGTGTGCGGACTTTGTAAGACGATCAACTATGATCCAAATAGCATTATTGCCTTTGGATGTTTTAGTAAGTCCTGTGACAAAGTCCATAGTGATGTTTTCTCATTTCCATTCGGGTATGGGTGATGGTTGTAACATCCCCTTAGACTTCTGTCTCTCAGCTTTAACTTGTTGACAAACCAAGCATCGAGAGACATATTCAGCAACATCTCTTTTCATGCCATCCCACCAGAAGTACTCTTTCAGGTCCCTATACATCTTCGTGCTTCCAGGATGAATAGAGAATGAAGAACTATGAGCCTCATCCAGCAGCTCCTTCTTTAATTCGGGGATGGGAGGAACACAAACCCGATTCCTGAACTTTATTATCCCATCACAATCAAGGTTGAATTCAGGAACATTTCTCACCTTCTTTTGTAACTCGACATCTTCTTTCTGTGCCTCTTTAATCTTCACATGTATAGATGGTTGAACATTCATTTGAGAAAGATAAGATTTTTCCCCTTCCTTTATAATTCCAAGATCCATCCTTTGTAAATCCATAAATATTGGATCTTTTGTGATCCTCATCATGGATAAACTAGCATGGTCTTGTCGACTTAATGCATCTGCCACCTTGTTTGCTTTCCCAGGGTGGTAATGGATTGAGCAGTCATAATCCTTAATTAGCTCCAACCATCTTCTTTGACGCATATTCAGCTCCTTTTGTGTGAAGATATACTTTAAACTTTTATGATCAGTATAAATATCACACCTTTTACCAAAAAGGTAATGCCTCCAAATCTTTAATGCAATGATTACCGCAGCTAACTCCAAATCATGTGTTGGGTAATTTTGCTCATGGATTTTTAACTATCGTGAGGCATAAGCTATCACTATATCATTTTGCATAAGAACACACCCCAATCCCTTCTTGGATGCATCACTGTAGATCACAAACCTTTCTCCACTACAAGGCATTGTGAGCACAGGTGCACTGGATAACCTTCTTTTCATCTCCTTGAAATTATCTTCACATTCCTTTTTCCAGACAAACTTAACTCCTTTCCGAGTCAACTTGGTGAGTGGATTAGATAATAGTGAAAAATCTTTTACAAAACGTCGATAATATCCAGCCAAACCAAGAAAACTTCGGATCTCAGTTACTGTTGTTGGTCTTGACCATCTTTCGATAACCTCTGTTTTTGCTAGATCCACAGATATCCCCTCTTTTGAGATTATGTGAACCAAAAATGCAACTTTTTGAAGCCAAAATTCACACTTGGTAAATTTGGCATAAAGCTTCTCCTTTCTCAGGGTCTTCAATATAATTCTCAAGTGATCTTCATGCTCTTCCTTTCTCTTTGAATAGACAAGAATATCGTCTATAAAAACTACCAAAAATTGATCAAGATAGTCTCTAAAGACTCTATTCATTAGATCCATGAAGATAGCAGGGGCATTAGTAAGACCAAATGGCATCACTATAAATTCATAGTGTCCATACCTTGTACGGAAAGCCGTCTTTGTTATATCCTCCCTTTTGACCCTTAATTGATGATACCCTGAACGAAGATCAATATTGGAAAAGTATTGAGCTCCGCGTAGTTGGTCAAATAAGTCATCAATGCGTGGGAGAGGATATTTGTTCTTGATAGTGATCTTGTTAAGTTCTCGATAATCAATGCAGAGTCTCATTGATCCATCTTTCTTCTTAACAAATAGAACAGGTTCTCCCCAAGGTGACGCACTAGGGCGTATGAATCCCTTACCAAGATTCTCTTGGAGTTGCTTCTTCAATTCCTGCAACTCAATTGGGGCCATTCTATAAGGTGTCTTTGAAATAGGAAAAGCACCTGGTACGAGTTCTATTGAAAACTCAACATCACGATTTGGTGGAAGACCCGGTAATTCCTCCGGAAAGACATCATCAAACTCCCGTAAAATGGGCATATTCTTAATCGTGAGTTTCTCACCAACCATTTGAGATAAATAACCTTCATTTAGTGGAATCAAGACCCATAAGATGGAAGGAATTTCCACTGGAAGGTTATGTTCATCCTTGCATTGATAGACGATCGTAGATTGATCTAGAATATGAAATGTGACTTCCCTTTTTTGGAAATTGATATGAGCTCCATGTAGAGAAAGCCAATCCATGCCAATAATCACATCAAATTCTACTAAAGGAATGATCACAAGATTTGCAGGAAGCACTTTCCCACAAACTTCGATCGGAGAAGAATTATAAACTTTTGATGCGACTGTTGTGCCATTAGGTGTTGTCACAGCTAACTCAACATCTAATTGTTGAGGTAATACCGTGATACCCTTAGAAAATTTTTCAGAAATAAAAGAGTGGGTGGATCCAGAATCAAATAAAACATTTCTACTTTAGAGTGGATGGTAAGTGTACATTTCACCACTTCGTTATCGTACTCCACATCACTGATAGAAATTGCATGTGACTTTCCTTTGTCTTTAGCCTTAAGATTTTGTTGACGTCGACCATCATCATCAACCCTTGGATTTGGGCATTGATTGGCATAATGCCCCATCTCCTTGCACTTGAAACATTGAAGTGTAGTAGGTTCATTCTGTGTATCCCTTCCTTTGTTTTCATCATTAGACATCTTCTTCCCATTATCGCGGCATTCACATTCCCGATGACCTTCCTTTCCACATTTAAGACATTTACTTGTCCCTTTAAGACAACTCCCTCCATGTTTCTTTCCACACTTTTAGCATAAGGGAAAGTTCATCTTCTTTTCAGTGTGCTCTTTAGATTTTCCTTTGAATTCCATCTTCCTCTTCTTATCAAACCCATGTCACTGATGGGTTACTCCAATCTCCATCTCGACTTTGAGAGCACATCGAACGATTTCCTCGTAGCTATTGAAGTCCCTTATGGCTAACGCCCTTTGAAGACTTGGTTTTAAGCCACTAAAGAATCGATCGATCTTACTCTCAGGTTGGATAATAATACCAGAAGCGTACCTTGCAAGTCTTGTAAAATTTGCTTCATAGGTACCAACCGATTCATCATCCCTTTGCTTCAGTTCAAGAAACTCTTTCTCCATCTTTTTTCAGAGAATACGAGTTAAGTACTTATTGAAAAATAAGTTCTTGAACTCGTCCCATTCCATAGACTCAATTTCATCCATTCTCCTCGTATTCTTAATAAGATTCCACCATTGATCAGAATCTCCTTCCAAACGATACACTGCTAGGATGACTTTATCATGTTCAGAACATTGAAGAACTGAAAATATCTTTTCAGTAGTACTAATCCATTGTTCAGCAACTAATGGATCAGTAGACCTGCTGAAAGAAGGTGGATGCTGCCTCATGAAGGATTCAACAGAATGTTGCTCCTTCCTTTGCTCGTTTGGAAGTCATGCATGATTCATAGCTTGAGAAAGTTGTGTGAGCATGGCTACAAGATTTTTCATTCCAGCTCCCATATCGTTTGGTTTCTCATGGGGACAATCATTGCATTGCCCATCGCATTCCGCATTAACATGGTTCCTTCGGGTTCCATCCATTGACTAAAACCAAGAAGAATAGTGTGAGAAACACTAATTATAATAGGAAAACCACATAATCAAGGATAAAATTTCACACTTAAGGTTTTATCCTAGGGTATTCATGGCCATTTCTAAAACACTAAGATTGTGTTCTATGCTTATACTTATCCTTAGGGTTCTTACTAAGGCTTTCACATCCTAGTTTCCAAAGGTTGACTATACCTTTCCTCTGATACCAACTATAACGACCCATACTTTACATACATTGTTAATAATTCAAAATTGAAGCACACTTATTACAACATATGACAAAACCACAAAGGACTATATAGGTATAGTGTCTTTAGAAACTGGGAAACATAAACAACTGGTTCATAAATCTTCTACAGTATCTCCCATTTATTTCATCATATCTAGGGTCCCTTTTAGCATATTCTACTTAATATCCATCTTCCTGTCCTGGGGAAAAGAAAACATAAAAGGGTGAGCTCAAATTCTCAGCAAGGGCAAATAAAGGAAATAAAAATCATATCATATCTTTTTGAAAATCATAACCTGCAAAAGAGATCATAATATCTTAACATGGAATAAATCATATAAGTGAAAATGATATCACCATAATCATAACATGAAACTTGAAACTTTGTGGCATGCACACATAATCTTTGAAAGTCATTTCTTTTTAATCATGACTCATTGCCAAGACTATCTTAGTGGACAAAGTCCCTTTCTGAATCGAGTAACCCTCGTTTCAGTCCTGTTTCACTGAACCAGTATAACCTACCGTTCCAGCCCTGTCTATCTCATGAGATATAAAATCTTTACCCAATGCATTGGAGGGAGATATAGGTCCCACCCATCTTATAATGAATCCTTTCTTATGTGTTCCACATAATCATAAATCATACATCATCGCATAACCCATGTAATAAATATGGGATTCTTAAACAACATGACATCATAAAACAATTCATATAAGATAAAGGAATTTATAAAAATGTTTCCATCACAACATAATCAAATCCATGTAATAATAGGGATAAAAACAGAACCCTTTTATTATCTTAGATGGAAAATAATTTTGATAAAATACTTGAACTTCATTCTTGAGGAAAATATCCTTTCTACTTCCAAAACATTTTTCCTTTCTTAACATGTCTTAAAACATTAAACTAAAAGAAGTTGATTAAAAATAAACTTGAAAACTTGTAAAAGAAGCTTCTTGGAAATAATGTTTTAAAAATCCATTCATGCCATATAAGTTAAAAAAACATTCTTCGCACTTTTGTCGGAAAAGTCAAAAAGTACCTCGTACGAAAAACGACAAAAGATTCCTTTCATTTCTTTTACTAAAAACTCACCGAAGGGTAAAAATGGATTTAAAAAATTGTAGGTGGATGGAAATAATATTACATTTTGATGAAACATAGATGTGGATGATAAAATACACCCCAGTAAATACTTACGAATAAACAATCTCGGATAAAAATGAGATTGTGATATTTCCCTTACCTTAGGTCTGATTTTCTTTGTACGTGTCCGAAGCTCCTGTATAATGGTTTAAATAATGTTATTGATTTATTCCAGAATCATACATATTGATATGATATCATATATGGTCATATTCTTAGCTTCTTATTAGTAATATTTCATTGTTACTTGTTACTCGGGTCTTTATTGCCTTTTGTTCTTATTCGTGTTTTGTCGAATAAATTCTTATTATTATTTTAAGGTTATACATACCTTATATCCAGAATGGTATTAGTGTAACATATATCATATTTATTAATTAAATTCATTTATATAATTACTATGTAATGATGATCATGTAGAACGTGTCGCTTTACATCACGGAGACGGTATTCCGTACGTACGCATGAGTGATGATATCGTTCCTATGATCGTGGAATTGTATTGGAGTATATATATATTATTTCAGTATCAATATTACTTTATAATAATCATAAATAGTTACTCATTACACCATTATACCCATCCTTGTAAAGTGATGGTGGAAAATAGATTACACCACGGCGTGGAGACGGTATTCCGTACGTACGCACGCGCGGTGATTTCATTTTTCCGTAGGATGGATAGAAGGTGAATTAGGGTTGTTTCATATTTATAATAACATATCAGTATGTAAGTAATACTGATGTTATTACTTTATCATGAAACAACTAAAGGAGAAGAAGTTGAAGAAGAAAGAAATTGAAAAGATCGATAAAAGATATTACCTCTTCTTTGGAACGCCTCTTTGAATCCTCCACTTAGGGAACTAAGAATGGTCTTTGAAGAAGACCAGGACCTCAAAGATTATTATAGGGAAGTGTAGAGGAGAAAATGGCAGGGGTTGGCCGAGCTTGAGTGCTCAATTTGGTGTGAGGAGGAGGGGGAGGAGGTGCCCTTTTATAAGGGAGGAGAGGGGCACCTTAGGAATATCTCAAAATATTATTTTATATTAAAGTCAAAATCGGTTTATAATGGTTCCAAAGGGTCTTATTTCGAAGCTAAAGTGGGGAAGGATCTAAATCCTATCATCCAATAGGATTTAGACAAGTTTAGTGTATTATTTTAACCTTATCAATTAGATTTAACTCTAAGTTAAATAATTTAACTTTAACCATGTCTTTTTGTTTTATTTCACTATATTGTTAATAAAACTAACTATAACATGCCAAAAGAACCCCAAATTGTTTATTATTAATATATATATCTTTATCTAAGTCATTTGGCCGAACCTTAGATTTTTAGGAATAAAATAACAATTAATAATATAATATTTGATTTAAAAACTATTTTGTGTCAATTTTGACACTATTTGATATATGATTTTTATGAAAGTCATAACAGAATTATATGTTCGAACCAAGTTTATTACATAAACACTAATATATCATAGTAACCTAGAAAATTAGTTTAATTTATAAAAAGTCTCAAATGAAATTTATTTTGGTGTTTATAACATCAATTATGTCAATATTTCATTAATAAGATAATTACTTCATCATTATTGTGTCATAAATAAATTAAATTATATGATGTCCAAAAATTACAAATAAAATACCATCATATAGGAAATCTTTTTATCTTTCTAATGAATATTCACAATCGAATTTATCTTATGTATAACCCCATATTAAAAATGATTTACTTATTAAACTTTGATTTTAAGTATTTTAACCCTTCTTTAAATAAATTAATAATAAATGTCCTAATCTAATCCAAGTGGGCCTAAATGGTCATATTTTATTCCTAAGTTTGTTTTTGGTCGAATTACACTTGTCCAATAGAATTAGTACATGTGTTAGGGTAATATTAATATCATATTTACCCTTAGTTACCCTATTTACTATTAACTGCGGTAAAAATAGTAAAAAGTTACTATTCACCAAAAAATTATTTTTATCTCATTGAACCACATTTTACTTAATGATATCAACCGTGTCTGTCGGATTTTTGAAATTCCATTCACAGAAGCGGTAAAATTACGTTTTATGCAAAATTCAGTTTTTAACCTACCACTTAGTGGTTTCACTATTCATCAAAAATTGAAAGTTTTTAGAAAAATACCAAAATTTCACCCTAGGTTAATTTCGATATTCTGAGTCCAAAAATGAAGTCCATTTTCAAAAAAAAAATTATAAAATTTCAAAAAGTGGTTATTACTATTCATAACGGCTAGTTTAAATAGCATATTGTTGTTTTAGTGAAACTCGGTATTGCGTACGACGCAAGCTATCGAGGAAGGTCGCGATTGCATGTAAAGCAAGCCAAGCAAGTGTTGTGTAGAAAAAGATTACTTTGATAACATAAAAGTCTCGGGTGTTACATTCTACCCCCCTTAAAAAGAATTTCGCCCTCGAAATTCGTCACTTTGTAACAAACAGATGAGGATACTTCTCCCTCATCATATCCTCAAGCTCCCATGTAGCTTCTTCAAGTTGGTGGTTACTCCATAAAACATTCACCAAGCGAGTGGTCTTGTTTCGTAGGACTTTTTCGCTACGATCCAGAATCTCTATCGGCTGTTCTTCATAAGAAAGATCTTGCTCCAGCGGTACAACTTCTGAGATGAGTACATGTGATGGATCTGGTATGTACTTTCTCAGGAGAGATACATGGAACACATCGTGAACTTGAGAGAGATTCGGTGGAAGCGCCAATCGGTAAGCTACCTTCCCAACACGATCCAGTATTTCGAAAGGACCGATATATCAAGGGCTCAACTTCCCCTTCTTTCCAAATCTCATATCCCTCTTCCTGGGAGATATTCATAAGAACACTTTATCACCCACTTCAAACTCTAGGTCTTTTCTTCGGTTGTCGGCATAACTTTTCTGTCGACTCTGAGCTGCTCTTATGTGTTTTTGAATAGATCTACCCTTTTCTGCCATTTCATCAATGAGATCAGGTCCTAATAGCTTTCTTTCCCCATCTTCATCCCAGCAAGTTGGAGTCCTGCATTTATTTCCAAAGAGAGCTTCATAAGGAGCCATCTAAATACAGGAGTGAAAGCTATTATTATAAGAAAATTCCACCAAAGTTAGGTGTTGATCCCAACCTCCTTTGAAATCCATGGAGCAAGCTCTCAACATATCTTCTAGGGTTTGAATTGTTCTTTCAGACTGACCGTCTGTCTGGGGATGATAAGCAGTGCTGAAACTCAACTCTGTATCCAGAGTATGCTGAAGACTTCGCCAGAACTTCGAGGTAAATCTCGGATCCCGATCAGATATAATAGAAAGTGGTACTCCATGCAATCTTACCACTTCCTTTACATATATCCTGGCAAGCTGATCTAGAGAGAAATCCTCTCTAATAGCAATGAAGTGTGCAGACTTTGTAAGACGATCAACTATGACCCAAATAGCATTATTGCCTTTGGATGTTTTATGAAGTCCTGTGACAAAGTCCATAGTGATGTTTTCTCATTTCCATTCGGGTATGGGTAATGGTTGTAACATCCTCTTAGACTTCTGTCTCTCAGCTTTAACTTGTTGACAAACCAAGCATCGAGAGACATATTCAGCAACATCTCTTTTCATGCCAACCCACCTGAAGTACTCTTTCAGGTCCCTATACATCTTCGTGCTTCCAGGATGAATAGAGAATGAAGAACTATGAGCCTCATCCAGCAGCTCCTTCTTTAATTCGGGGATGGGAGGAACAAAAACCCGATTCCTGAACTTTATTATCCCATCACAATCAAGGTTGAATTCAGGAACATTTCTCACCTTTTGTAACTCGACATCTTCTTTCTGTGCCTCTTTAATCTTCACATGTATAGATTGTTGAACATTCATTTGAGAAAGATAAGATTTTTCCCCTTCCATTATAATTCCAAGATCCATCCTTTGTAAATCAATAAATATTGGATCTTTTGTGACCCTCATCATGGATAAACTAGCATGGTCTTGTCGACTTAATGCATCTGCCACCTTGTTTGCTTTCCCAGGGTGGTAATGGATTGAGCAGTCATAATCTTTAATCATCTCCAACCATCTTCTTTGACGCACATTATGCTCCTTTTGTGTGAAAATATACTTTAAACTTTTATGATCAGTATAAATATCACACCTTTCACCATAAAGGTAATGCCTCCAAATCTTTAATGCAATGATTACCGCAGCTAACTCCAAATCATGTGTTGGGTAATTTTGCTCATGGATTTTCAACTGTCATGAGGCATAAGCTATCACCATATCATTTTTCATAAGAACACACCCCAATCCCTTCTTGGATGAATCACTGTAGATCACAAACCTTTCTCCACTACAAGGCAGTGTGAGCACAGGTGCACTGGATAACCTTCTTTTCAACTCCTTGAAATTCTCTTCACATTCCTCTGTCCAGACAAACTTAACTCCTTTCCGAGTCAACTTGGTGAGTGGATTAGATAATCGTGAAAAATCTTTTACAAAACGTCGATAATATCCAGCCAAACCATGAAAACTTCGGATCTCAGTTACTGTTGTTGGTCTTGACCATCTTTCGATAACCTCTGTCTTTGCTGGATCCACAGATATCCCCTCTTTTGAGATTATGTGACCCAAAAATGCAACTTTTTGAAGCCAAAATACACACTTGGTAAATTTGGCATAAAGCTTCTCCTTACTCAGGGTCTTCAATATAATTCTCAAGTGATCTTCATGCTCTTTTTTGCTCTTTGAATAGACAAGAATATCGTCTATAAAAACTACCACAAATTGATCAAGATAGTCTCTAAAGACTCTATTCATTAGATCCATGAAGATAGCAGGGGAATTAGTAAGACCAAATGGCATCACTATAAATTCATAGTGTCCATACCTTGTACGGAAAGCCGTCTTTGGTATATCCTCCCTTTTGACCCTTAATTGATGATACCCTGAACGAAGATCAATCTTGGAAAAGTATTGAGCTCTGCGTAGTTGGTCAAATAAGTCATCAATGCGTGGGATAGGATATTTGTTCTTGATAGTGATCTTGTTAAGTTCTCGATAATCAATGCAGAGTCTCATTGATCCATCTTTCTTCTTAACAAATAGAACAGGTGCTCCCCAAGGTGACACACTAGGGCGTATGAATCCCTTATCAAGATTCTCTTGGAGTTGCTTCTTCAATTCCTGTAACTCAATTGGGGCCATTCTATAAGGTGTCTTTGAAATAGGCAAAGCACCCGGTACGAGTTCTATTGAAAACTCAACTTCACGATTTGGTGGAAGACACGGTAATTCCTCCGGAAAGACATCATCAAACTCCCATACAATGGTCATATTCTTAATCATGAGTTTCTCACCAACCATTTGAGATAAATAACCTTCATTTAGTGGAATCAAGACCCATAAGATGGAAGGAATTTCCACTGGAAGGTTATGTTCATCCTTTCATTGATAGACGATCGTAGATTGATCTGGAATATGAAATGTGACTTCCCTTCTTTGGCAATTGATATGAGCTCCATGTAGAGAAAGCCAATCCATGCCAAGAATCACATCAAATTCCACTAAAGGAAGGATCACAAGATTTGCAAGAAGCACTTTCCCACAAACATCGATCGGAGAAGAATTATAAACTTTTGATGCGATTGTTGTGCCATTAGGTGTTGTCACAGCTAACTCAACATCTAATTATTGAGGTAATACAATGATACCCTTAGAAAATTTTTCAGAAATAAAAGAGTGGGTGGATCCAGAATCAAATAAAACATTTTCTACTTTAGAGTGGATGGTAAGTGTACCTTTCACCACTTCGTTATCGTACTCCACATCACTGATAGAAATTGCATGCGACTTTCCTTTGTCTTTAGCCTTAAGATTTTGTTGACGTCGACCATCATCATCAACCCTTGGATTTGGGCATTGATTGGCATAATGCCCCATCTCATTGCACTTGAAACATTGAAGTGTAGTAGGTTCATTCTGTGTATCCCTTCCTTTGTTTGCATCATTAGACATCTTCTGCCCATTATCACGGCATTCAAATGCCCGATGACCTTCCTTTCCACATTTAAGACATTTACTTGTCCCTTTAAGACAACTCCCTCCATGTTTCTTTCCACACTTTGAGCATAAGGGAAAGTTCATCTTCTTTTCAGTGTGCTCTTTAGATTTTCCTTTGAATTCCATCTTCCTCTTCTTATCAAACCCATGTGACTGATGGGTTACTCCAATCTCCATCTCGACTTTGAGAGCACATTGAACGATTTCCTCGTAGCTATTGAAGTCCCTTATGGATAACGCCCTTCGAAGACTTGGTTTTAAGCCACTAAAGAATCGATCGATCTTACTCTCAGGTTGGATAATAATACCAGATGCGTACCTTGCAAGTCTTGTAAAATTTTCTTCATAGGTACCCACAGATTCATCATCCCTTTGCTTCAGTTCAAGAAACTCTTTCTCCATCTTTGTTCGGAGAATACGAGGGAAGTACTTATTGAAAAATAAGTTCTTGAACACGTCCCATTCCATAGACTCAATTTCATCCCTTTGCCTCGTATTCTTAATAAGATTCCACCATTGATCAACATCTCCTTCCAAACGATACACTGCTAGGATGACTTTATCATGTTCAGAACATTGAAGAACTGAAAATATCTTTTCAGTAGTACTAATCCATTGTTCAGCAACTAAGGATCAGTAGACCCGCTGAAAGAAGGTGGACGCTACCTCATGAAGGATTCAACAGAATGTTGCTCCTTCCTTTGCTCGTTTGGAAGTCCTGCATGATTCATAGCTTGAGAAAGTTGTGTGAGCATGGCTACAAGATTTTGCATTCCAGCTCCCATATCGTTTGGTTTCTCAGGGGGACAATCATTGCATTACCCATCGCATTCCGCATTAACACGGTTCCTTCGGGTTCCAGCCATTGACTAAAACCAAGAAGAATAGTGTGATCAACACTGATTATAATAGGAAAACCACATAATAAAGGATAAAATTTCACACTTAAGGTTTTATCCTAGGGTATTCATGGCCATTTCTAAAACACTAAGATTGTGTTCTATGCTTAGACTTATCCTTAGGGTTCTTACTAAGGCTTTCACATCCTAGTTTCCAAAGGTTGACTATACCTTTCCTCTGATACCAACTATAACGACCCATACTTTACATACATTGTTAATACTTCAAAATTGAAGCACACTTATTACAACATATGACAAAACCACAAAGGACCGTATAGGTATAGTGTCTTTAGAAACTGGGAAACATAAACAACTGGTTCATAAATCTTCTATAGTATCTCCCATTTATTTCATCATATCTAGGGTCCCTTTTAGCATATTCTACTTAATATCCATCTTCCTGACCTGGGGAAAAGAAAACATAAAATGGTGAGCTCAAATGCTCAGCAAGGGCAAATAAAGGAAATAAAAATCATATCATATCTTTTTGAAAATCATAACCTGCAAAAGAGATCATAATATCTTAACA
The DNA here is from genome assembly GCA_963277665.1 of Viscum album. Taxonomy (NCBI): domain Eukaryota; kingdom Viridiplantae; phylum Streptophyta; class Magnoliopsida; order Santalales; family Viscaceae; genus Viscum; species Viscum album. Next base: position 1,290,419,909 of record OY728129.1, read on the forward strand.
TGGAATAAATCATAGAAGTGAAAATGATATCACCATAATCATAACATGAAACTTGAAACTTTGTGGAATGCACACATAATCTTGGAAAATCATTTCTTGTTAGTCATGACTCATTTCCAATACTATCTTAGTGGACAAAGTCCCTTTCTGAATCGAGTAACCCTCGTTTCAGTCCTGTTTCACTGAACCGGTATAACCTACCGTTCCAGCCCTGTCTATCTCATGAGATATAAAATCTTTACCCAATGCATTGGAGGGAGATATAGGTCCCACCCATCTTATAATGAATCATTTCTTATGTGTTCCACATAATCATAAATCATACATCATTGCATAACCCATGTAATAAATATGGGATTCTTAAACAACATGACATCATAAAACAATTCATATAAGATAAAGGTATTCATAAAAATGTTTCCATCACAACATAATCAAATCCATGTAATAATAGGGATAAAAACAGAACCCTTTTATTATCTTAGATGGAAAATAATTTTGATAAAATACTTGAACTTCATTCTTGAGGAAAATATCCTTTCTACTTCCAAAACATTTTTCCTTTCTTAACATGTCATAAAACATTAAACTAAAAGAAGTTGATTAAAAATAAACTTGAAAACTTGTAAAAGAAGCTTCTTGGAAATAATGTTTTAAAAATCCATTCATGCCATATAAGTTAAAAAAACATTCTTCGCACTTTTGTCGGAAAAGTCAAAAAGTACCTCGTACGAAAAACGACAAAAGATTCCTTTCATTTCTTTTACTAAACACTCACAGAAGGGTAAAAATGGATTTAAACAATTGTAGGTGGATGGAAATAATATTACATTTTTATGAAACATTGATGTGGATGATAAAATACACCCCATTAAATACTTACGAATAAACAATCTCGGATAAAAATGAGATTGTGAAATTTCCCTTACCTTAGGTCCGATTTTCTTTGTACATGTCCGAAGATCCTGTATAATGGTTTAAATAATGTTATTGACTTATTCCAGAATCATACATATTGATATGATATCATATATGGTCATATTCTTCTCATCTTATTAGTAATATTTCATTGTTACTTGTTTCTCGGGTCTTTATTGCCTTTTGTTCTTATATGTGTTTTGTCGAATAAATTCTTATTCTTCTTTTAAGGTTATAGATACCTTATATCCAGAATTTTATTAGTGTAACATATATCATATTTATTAATTCAATTCATTTATATAATTACTATGTAATTATGATCATGTAGAACGTGTCGCTTCACATCATGGAGACGGTATTCCGTACGTACGCACAAGTGATGATATCGTTCCTATGATCGTGGAATTGTATTGGAGTATATATATATTATTTCAGTATCATTATTACTTTATAATAATCATAAATAGTTACTCATTACACCATTATACCCATCCTTGTAATGTGATGGTGGAAAATAGATTACACCACGGCGTGGAGACGGTATTCCGTACGTACGCACGCGGGGTGATTTCATTTTTCCGTAGGATGGATAGAAGGTGAATTAGGGTTGTTTCATATTTATAATAACATATAAGTATGTAAGTAATACTTATGTTATTACTTTATCGTGAAACAACTAAAGGAGAAGAAGTTGAAGAAGAAAGAAATTGAAAAGATCGATAACAGATATTACCTCTTCTTTGGAACGCCTCTTTGAATCCTCCACTTAGGGAACTAAGATTGGTCTTTGAAGAAGACCAGGACCTCTAGGATTATTCTAGGGAAGTGGAGAGGAGAAAATGGCAGGGGTTGGCCGAGCTTGAGTGCTCAATTTGGTGTGAGGATGAGGGGGAGGAGGTGCCCTTTTATAAGGGAGGAGAGGGGCACCTTAGGAATATCTAAAAATATTATTTTATATTAAAGTCAAAATCGGTTTATAATGGTTCCAAAGGGTCTTATTTCGAAGATAAAGTGGGGAAGGGTCTAAATCCTATCAAAAAATAGGATTTAGACAATTTTAGGGTATTATTTTAACCTTATCAATTAGATTTAACTCTAAGTTACATAATTTAACTTTTACCATGTCTTTTTGTTTTCTTTCACTATATGGTTAATAAACTTACTATAACATGCCAAAAGAACCCCAAATTGTTTATTATTAATATATATATCCTTATCTAAGTCCTTTGGCCGAACCTTTGATTTTTAGGAATAAAATAACAATTAATAATATAATATTTGATTTAAAAACTATTTTGTGTCAATTTTGACACTATTTGATATATGATTTTTCTGAAAGTCATAACAGAATTATATGTTAAAAAAAAGTTTCTTAAATCAACACTAATATATCATAGTAACTTAGAAAATTAGTGTAATTCATAAAAAGTCTCAAATGACATTTATTTCGGTGTTTATAACATCAATTATGTCAATATTTCATTAATAAGATAATTACTGCATCATCATTGTGTCATTAATAAATTAACTTATTTGATGTCCAAAAATTACAAATAAAATCCCATAATGTAGTAAATCCTTTTAGCTTTCTAATGAATATTTACAATCGAATTTATCTTATGTATAACCACATATTAAAAATGATTTACTAATTAAACGTTGATTTTAACTATTTTAACCCTTCTTTAAATAAATTAATAATAAATGTCCTAATCTAATCCAAGTGGGCCTAAATGGTAATATTTTATTCCTAAGTTTGTTTTTGGTCGAATTACACTTGTCCAATAGAATTAGTACATGTGTTAGGGTAATATTAATACCATATTTACCCTTAGTTACCCTATTTACTATTAACTGCGGTAAAAATAGTAAAAAGTTACTATTCACCCAAAAATTATTTTTATCTCATTGAACCACATTTTACTTACTGATATCAACCATGTCTGTCGGATTTTTGAAATTCCATTCACAGAAGCGGTAAAATTAAGTTTTATGCAATATTCAGTTTTTAACCTACCACTTAGTGGTTTCAACATTCATCAAAAATTGAAAGTTTTCAGAAAAATACCAAAATTTCACCCTAGGCTAATTTCGATATTCTGAGTCCAAAAATGAAGTCCATTTTGAAAAATAAAATTTATAAAATTTCAAAAAGTGGTTATTACTATTCATAACGGCTAGTTTTAATAGCATATTGTTGTTTTAGTGAAACTCGGTATTGTGTACGACGCAAGCTATCGAGGAAGGTCGCGATTGCGTGTAAAGCAAGCCAAGCAAGTGTTGTGTAGAAAAAGATTCCTTTGATAACATAAAAGTCTCGGGTGTTACATCCATGTATTGAAATCTCAATGGATCCTCCAATCTGTGTCCATCCAATTCTCTACGTCAATATGAAATCATTAATGGTATTGTAAATTATTGCCTTTCACCAACCTGCAAGAGTAAATTGAAAAACCAATTTTCAGTTGGGAGAGAATGAAGAAGGTATGAAACAACAAGAGTATTATATTTTTCAACAAAAATAATTTAATGGAAAAATATTTCTTTCCAATTTTTATATAAAATTTTATTTCTATAAGAATGAAATGCAATTTATTTTTGTTTTCTATTTGTTGAATTTTTGTTAAATTCTAGAAGATAATTTTTAATGGTTTTATAAGGGTAGGTTTTATTTTTACCAAACTATTTTATAAGACATATACATATACATATATTTATTATAAATATATATTTATATCAATCCAATTATGTATAAATATTTTAATAACTAATAATTAATATTTGTATATTTATTTTTTCAATAATATATTTTAATTTATTTTATTTTAGTATAGAAGGTTGTTTCATTAAAAAAAATAATTTTCAAGGATTATTAATTTTATGTATAATTACAAAAATATTCTTCCCCTTATATATATGTATTAAACAAATTTTATGTTTTAATTTGATTTTATATTAACTATTATAATAGATATTCTCATTTTTTATGCTTTTCTCAAACAAGAATTTATTTCATGATGATCATTATAATAAATTCTGTGACATAAATATATATATATATATATAAGATGAAAATTTTAATTTCATGCATATAATTATATTTTAGTAATTATATGATCATATTTCTAAAATAATGTGCATATCAATTAAACCTATTACACTGAAATTAAAGATGTCACATTTGCATATAGCCATGGCCATGAATTATGCATGACATTGACATTCCTTGAATTCATAAAAAAACTCATTTTTTCATTTCTAGGTCAAAGAAAGCTCGATCTCAGGTCATGGTAAGGAGTCACATGATAGTCAGATGGTGTCTATGTATGTGGGATCTTCGATCAAAGCTATTATAGGTCATGCACCGTGGATGTTGGACATTTTCAAGGGATATGACCATGGTTTATGTTTTTTTCCACTGGTGAACCTCGTGGAATTAATGGAGTTCTTAACATCATGGTTTGGGTTCCAATCGTGGGTGTGGTGGTATTTCTAATATATTTATTTAGATTTTCATTAGGATATTGTTTTCATTATATGTGTTGAATTTTATGAGTTTTATTTCAACACAAAAAGTATAATATCGTATGTTGTTGACTTCTTCCTCCACGTATGCTATACTATATGATCATTATGTTACTATATTTTATCAAATTGATTTTATTATTTATTTTTACCGTTATCTCATTTCTTAAAATTTATTTTTTCATTTTTTCAACATCCCCACATATTTCTTTTAATCCAGCTCCAACACTTAGTTTCAATATAATATATTCTTCAATATATCACTTCATGTTTTTGTTGTTTCTTTATAAATTTACTTTAATAAAACTCAATTTCTATTATTCACTTGTTAATCCATTAAAAATAAAGTAATGTAATATAAAAAATATATTTTTAATTCAGAATTCTCCATAATATTGAATCACACATTATTATAAAAATTTAGGGACAACTTTTTAACTGAAGTTATATAATTGTTTATTTTTACATGTACCTATATTAAAATATCAATTGATCACATACTATGTGTTCATCTAATTACCTACATCATTATGAAAGCATTTAAGGTATTGGATATTATTTCCTTGCACCATGATGCAAGAATAAATTGGAAAACCAATTTACTGTCTCGAGAGAATGAAGAAGGTCCAAAGTAATAAGAGAATTATTTTTTGTGAAACAAATCATGCAAGATATAATAATTTATTTTCAAAAACCAATCTAAAATTTTATTTTAATAATAATGTAATTAAATTTAGTTTCATTTTTTTGATTGTTTAATTTTTATTAAATTTGATAAGGGAAATTAATTATGTTTTTATAAGGGAAGGTTTTATTTTTACCAAACTATGTTTATTTTGAAAACATATACATATATATGTATATCTATCCAATTATGTATAATTATTTTATAAACAAATAATTAAAGGGTGTATCTTTATTTTGAAAACATTTTGATTATATTAAATTTATTTTGGTATAGAGGGTTGTTTCATTAAAAATATAATTACTTTAAAGTATTATTAATTTTATGTGTGAATCCAATACAATTATTCAACTTATATATATATATACCAAACAATGTTTATGTTTTAATTTGATTTCATATTAACCTTTCCAATATATATTCTCATTTACCGATGTTTTAATCAAACATGAATTTATTCCACGATGATTAGTATAATAAATTCATTTATATATATAGTTGAAATATTTATTATCATGTATATAATTGTATTTTCATAATTTTATTACTATAAATATGAAATAATGAACATAGAATTTCATCATTTTACATTTTAATTAATGATATCACATTTTCATATAGACATGGCCATTTTTTATGCATAACATTGACATGACTTACATTTGTAAAAAAAATCATGGTTTGAAATTTCATTTTGAGGTTTACATATGAGATTATTTAGTACATGAATTTCATAATGAATCGAAAATATTTATTTAAGATTATCATTTATAATTTTATAATTATTAATTATGATCAATTATTCATATGAATATAAAATCTATTCCATAAAAGAATGTTTGAATTCATGGACACTTCATGTAAAGGTTTATAGTATGAGTTTTAGTTCTAGTAAAACACAAAAGTGATATTCAACGAATGTTATTATATTTATACATACATATATATAAATATAAATGTGAATGTATACTATAATGCATTGGAATGTTTTCAAAAATCAAAATCTCATGAAAATATATATTTATGTAATGCCTTATTAAATGTTTTCATAAAATATAACACTTGAACATTTTAAATATAGACGAGAATTAGGTAGTGAACCGATCCTATGTTATGTGTGTAGGCCCATGATATCTTTCAATGATTTAAGTGTCATTAGTTAATTTTGATTGTGACTCTTGGATATTATTTTCAAAGAATCACTATAATATGTTTAATGGGGTTTTTGAACGAATTTGTTTTCTAAAGAGATGTAGTATTTCTAGGTAATAAGTATTTTCAAATAATGTTTTCGAAAGGCGTGTTCCTAAATTTATTTTCAATAGATTTTTCAAAAGAATATTCGAAAAGAATTTATCAATGATTTTAAAACCCCTTTCTAGGACTATTTTATTCTAAGACATTGTTTTAAATTATTTTTCACAGGTCGAGTAGAGTTTTTGAATGGTTTTTTCTTCGCTTACAGTGTTATCACACGTAGTATCATTTTTTCATTTAATTTTATATTTATAAAGCTCAAATAAAAATGAAAGGATTGTCTATTATTTAAAACCTAGACAAGTGAAGGTCCTCATTTTTTTAAATTTTTTTGTATTTTTTATGTTTATTTTTATAAAAAAAATACACATCATGTTTTTTTGCACCGAATCTGGAAGTGTGGGGTTGAATCATTATACATATACACCTAAATAATCCATAATTATTCTTAAAATATCTCACATTATTAGTCATCTTATCCCTTATACCACTTTCATTAAATAGGAAATATGAATCATTTCATATGGTCCCTCAACCATAATTAAAAAAGGATTCTTATATTTAACATAAATAATAGTGGAAGAACATTTCATGCCTTTTAAATTTCATTTTTGGTATTTTAATATTCTATATTATAACCAATTATCATGAACTATATAGTTTCTATTAAAGATATTACTACTTATGAAATTGTGTTTTATCTTTCCCATACTATGAAAATATGAAAAATTAAATCTTAAACTCAATCAATTTAGTTCTAAATATTGAATAAAACCTGAATCCATAGGGTGATAAATAATTAACATTGATGAAAACCACGTAATAATGAAAATACTTACATATTAGTAATATAAACACTATGAAAAAATATATTTATCCAAGGTTATTTATAGTCTTATTTTAATTAAATCCATCATCACGATTCTTAATGTTTTTTTATTTCCCAATGAATATTCCATGGGATTGTCAAACTAGGTGCTCAATAAGGTCCATTATCATGTACCAAGTTATGCTCCAGTCATGAACGAGGCACCTTGATAGTGTTTTAACTCCAAGGTAAATAGATTACATATCCACGTCCATTTTTAGTATCAACTATATGTCCTCATACTTAAACCTTACTTAATATTGAGTTAATACAAGATTACACATTGAGGATCTTTTCAGGTTTAGAGTTTTAGAGAATTAGATCATAAAACATGCATTACATTCCACATTTAAACAAAGTGGTTACATAAAAGATATTATTCATTCTTCCCATCAACAGAAACATATTGAAAATAAAACATGGATTCTTTCTTGACACATCCTTGACACTATCATCACATCACGTACCATTCCCTTGACCTGTGAAAAACATTTCAAAAACGTAGGATGAGTATAAAAAGCTCAGCAAGGGATATAAAAATATGGAAAGGAAACATGAGTTCATATATACATAAGAATGAAATCATAATTTACCCATAAAACATAGGCACCTTAACCTACCTCATCAAATCATGAATAAATCATAGAAATCATAGAAATCATAAGACATAAAGGTAACTTGAGGCATTTATAACATTCTTACGTAGGGAGTAACCCTCTTGGTTACGTTTGGAATACCCATCACAGTATATTCCCTAAATCTCTTCTGAGAAACCTTAATGTTTTAGTCCTTCGCATTACCCAATGCATTGGAGAGCTATATTGGGCTCACCCGCCCTTAGATTATCATAGAACCACCCGTCTTCATAATAATGCCCAAGAACCTCAGTATAATCATATCCCATAAAACATGTATAAAGGAAACATAACATTTCCATCTTTCAATCACAAGATATCGATACAACACATTGATATAAAAACATTATGAAAACCAATTTCAATACCAAAATAAAAGAAAAGTAAAACATGGTATTTAGTTGTCTTTTAAAAAGAATTTTTGGCTTGTAGAGGAAGCTGAAACTCAAATAATGGTCACGGCGGCGGAGAATTCGTTTTCGCCGCATACGTACGACAAAAACATTCCTTTTTTTCATTTAGTAAAACACTTTGTATAAAAAATATTCCTTTTGATTAAACGTAAAAGTCAAAGGGGTTTATAAACCGTATAAAAGAAGGTTGTGTATAAAACAAAATATGCCTCAATGAAAAGAGATTGAGACAAAGTCCCATACAAAGACGGTATCCTTGGTTTAAGGATAAATCAATTACATAATTATGTGTGACAAACGAATAAACAAAATATAAGTTGATATTAAGTGTAAAATAATCAAAGGTCCTTCACACATATTCAAAGGATGACATATTCAATAACTACATGTTGAACCCAAAGAAATCAAAATTGGGTTAAGAAGTTCCCTTGACAGCCTAACGACGTCACATCAAAAAAAGGGTATCTCATCACTTGGACATAAAATTTACATCAATAAGGATATATGAGAACATATCCCCACATAACAATATGTAAATTAAAAGACCCAACAAAATATGTCTTTTAAAAAGAGGAGGGTGAAAGGTTCCCTTACTGACTTGGGTATCTTTCGAAACATATGCCCCGTGAAAGAAGGAAAATACAACATTGATGTAAATACTCATAAATGAAATAATATTACACAATGAGTAATATAATGGTCAGTACATACACCAATCAAAGGAAATTGTGGAAAATGTATCATAAATCTCACAGGAATAAAAGTGAGATGAAAAATCCCTTACAAAAACTCGGTAGCCTAACAGCGCCACTTAAATTTCCAAAAAATGGATTGATGAGATCAAATAGGGTATGTCATCACATTAAAATAAAATGTACAGAAAGAGGAATATAAAATAACATCCCCCATCATATAAAAGAGGAGCTTAAAAGAAGTGACATGAAGGAGAGTACTTAAAGATAAAGAGAGAGGTTAGATCTCTTACGAAAATTCGGCAGCCTAACGGCACCACTCAAAACATAAAAAATGGATTGATGAGAGAGAATAGGGTCTCTCATCATATGAACATAAAAATTACAGTAAGATTAATATAAAATAACATCCCAATCACAATAAATATTAGCTTATAAGGAATGACATAAAAGAGTGTACTTAAAAAGAAAGAGAGGAGTAGGATCCCTTACCTCGTGTCCGGCATGAATCGATCTTTCTTTAATATCCTGAATAATAAAATTTGGTCAATTTATAAATGATTAAGGACCTCCTTTAAATATTATTATTCAGTTAAAATCACATATTAAAATGTTATAATAGTTGGTTAATAAAGTGAGTTCGTATCAGACATTTTTGTCGATGTTCAGCGCATGAGTAAAAATTGAGCTTATTGGAAAAGAATTTTCCATGTAGTTGTAGGAACATCATCTCCAGAATAGTATTTATGTTTTAAATATAATATATATCAAGTATATATTCGTTTTATACTATTCCATAGCAATTGTAGATAAAAAAATTAAAAGCACCATTCATGGAGACGGTAGGCCGTACGTACGCAAGAACGCTACTTTCATTTTTTTTCCATATTAATTGAATCAAAAAAATGAGAGAGAGATATATATATATATTATAATTCCATAATGATACCCATCATTTAGATGTAATATATTACATATATATCCATTATATATATGTACTTATAATAGTACATAACATTGTGAGATAATAAATGAAATGTATCGTTCATGGAGACGGTAAGCCATACGTACGCATGAACGCTACTTCCATTTCTATTTCATATTTAATGGAATTAAAACATAATGATACATAATAGTATTTTAATTCCAGTATGTTATCATATATAATATCATTAAATATATCTTTTATACGTACCACATATGGTATTAACGAATCAAATCACTTTGAGGGGGCGGTAGTCCGCACTTCCTTAAATGAAGATATCGCATTTTCCCATAATGGAAACCATAAAGGTATGACATAAATGAAAAATACAGAAAATTAAGTAAAACATAAACATATTATATATCCTATATAAATATAGTGTCATCTTAATGGCCACATTTGAAGGTGTTAGAAGAATGTTGAACAATCATCATTTCGGGAGGCAGAAATTCACCATCCATTGAAACAGTATGTTCCTTAACCATTAGATGTAGGTGTGTGTAAGTGTAGCTCGAATAATTCTTATAACAACATCCTAGTATATTTAATATACTGTATTTGTTACAAAATAAATGAATAAAAATAATTTAGGGGGTTGGAGAAGAAAAATAAAACAAAAGGACACAAGTGAAGACATTACCTTAAAATCGGGTAACTCCCTTTGAATTGAGCTCAAAGGCTTCCTTGGGAAGACTTCTGCCCAAAGCGAGGCTTCATTGAGTAATAGAGGGAAGTGGATAGACAAAATGGTCAGGGTGTGGCCGAACCAAAGGCTTTTGGAGTGTGGGTAAGGAGGTAGAGGTGGGGGCCTTTTATAAGAGGAGAGGAGGGGCACTCTTGTAATGTTACAAAATGTTACTTTATTTTCAAAAGAGTTTCGGATTTTAAAGGTCCCAAATTGATTTATTTCGAGGATAAGGTGATAAGGGTTCTAAATCCACTCATACAATAGGTTTTGGACATGTTAGGTTTTAGATATTACATTATCTTTCCATTTTATTTAAATCGTTAAATAATGAGGTCATCGCTGCATCAACATGATGTCATAAATACGTTAATTTATATAATGTCTAAAAATTATAAAAAAATACTCTGATGTAGGAAATCTTTTTTGATTTCCCATGACTATTTATAGTCAAAAATATGACTTGTATAACCCCATGTAAAAATTGTTTTAGTAAAACATCCCATGTTTGTGTCATTTTTACTTTAACATTAAATAAAAAGATATTTATGTCATTTCCCAACCAAAGTGGCTCCATGGGGTCCCCAAGTTGACCCATGTATTTTATTGGTCGGCCATGACACATCTATTGAGGGTAGGACATGTTTCTAGGTAATTTCATTTTATTAAAACTTTATTCTTACCATAAACTACACTAATTACCTCTAATCGCGATTAAAAACTTAATAATTTACTATTCACCAAAAAATTATTTTTATCCCATTGAACCACATTTTACTTTTTAATGACAACCATGTATGTCAGATTTTTGAAATTAAAAACACAAATATGGAAAAATTTCATTTAAACGGAAATATCAGTTTTTATAAGTACCACTTAGTGGTTTCACTATTCATCAAAAATTGAAGTTTTTCAGAAAAAACCCAAAAATTCACCCTAATCTATATTTGATATTACGAATTCCAAAATGAAGTCTATTTTAAAAAATTAAAAACATATAAGTCACATTAATTAATTTAATAATTAATTCCCGCAGTCAGAGAAAATAGCGTGTTTTTCTGAAACAATAAGTATCAAAAGATTGACACAACTTTCAGTGTGATTTCAAAGTGAAATTAATTCCAATGAGCACTATTGGATTTAATGGTAAAAATATATTCTAATTTCTCTTTAAAACCAATTCAAAAGATAATCTAATCATATAAATAAATTAGATTAAAAAGTGGTTTTGAATTAAAATACAACATTTTGCACTATTCATTAAAATTGAACTTTATCAGAAAGATACCAAAAATTTACGCAATGTAAATTTTGATGTCCCAATTATTAAGAAGAGTTTTATTTGGTCCGAAATAATGTATAAGAGTGAACAAAACTATATTTAATGACGGTTCTCCATCAAAAGGCGATAAGTCAACCTTTAGTGAAAACTAGGATATATACGCCTAAAATTGAATTCTTTCCATATTTTAAACCATTATCTTTTATTGGATAAATGTAAAAACATTTAAAAACACATATAAACATATTTTAGTTATTTCTATCCATTCTCTCCAATACAACAGCTACATGTTAACTACCATTTAAAATAATATTATTTTATTATTAGAGTGCAACGTAAGATTCCCAAGAAACTCGTTGTTGCGTGCTGGGTACGCCATCGAGCATAGCGTCCCCTTTAAAGTCATATTAATATTTTATTCACAAATATGGATAAATATTAAAATGTCATATTCTTTATTTACCCGGGGTGTTACATTCTTCCCCCCTTTTGGGAATTGCGTCCTCGCAATTTTTAAAATTGAGCTTGGAAACATCCTTGAAAGTCCCACATCGGAACAAGAGTCCGTAAAAAAGTCACTTTAAAATAAAGGAAGATAAGTACAGAGGTCACCCAAGTTAACCCATACTAGGATTCCATGTAGAAAAACATGGACATGGAAGAAAAAGCAAAGGGTCATGTTCTTGAGGGAGAGTGATAGTAAACATGTCTAGAAAAAGTTAACCATAAGAAAATCACAAACTTGTGATGTGTTAAACGGTATTCGATTCCCCAGTAGGAAAAGTTAACAGAAAACATCTTTGTTTTATGTTACTTTTTATTGAGGAATTTATTCATAAGGAAACATAATCACTTATCATGTTGACTTTCAACGTTTACTAGATTCCTTAATCAAACTCATATTTTTTTCCCAAAGACGATTATTTAGGGAGACTTGTTCGCATTAAGAGTACTATAATCAACTTCTAGAGAGTCACCTAATCCACAAAAGAGAACTATATACTTACCATGTATTTAGACTTTAACCAAAACCAAAACCAAAAAGGTTAGTACAAGATTAGATAATCCAGAAAAGGATAACCCTTTATAAAAAGAAAATCTATTCTTAATCTCAAAAATTTGTCCAACAAAAACCCAAAGTTCAATGAGGACCATTATATAATCAATTTGTCTATAAAATTATTCAAAGTAAACCAAAATAAGATTGAAACCCAAATATTGGAAGGATTTAGTCACATAGTCTTCCAAGTTAAATCGCAATATTTATCTCCAAACAACATCAGTTGCTCCTAAAGTCTCGTATTGAAAAGTAATTAACCTAATCACATATCCTCCATGATAGGTTAATAAATTTCCATAGATAACCCAAAATCAACTTACTCTTAATTCATAAAATCATATAACTAAAAATAATCAGTCAAACTAACCAGGAATTCACGTAGTCCAGTGGTAGGTGATAAATACCAGTCGCATCTTGGTTGTGGGTTCGATTCCCGCAGCTTTGTCTGACGCGATGGGTAGTCACACGGTCTACGTGTTGTCCTTTTTCCAAAACTATATAATTCTCAAATCATTCCCCAAAAAGTGATAAAATCATCAAAGATAACCATAACATATTTTAACCTCAAGTTTATCTCATTCCTTTCATTTTCCATCATAACATATAATAACCCATAATTACCTCAAAAGTAAGGATCATATAAACCCTAATGGTTACCTTTATAATTATTACCTGAACTTCCACATCGATTGGTCATCTTCTACATGATGCATTATAGAACATGTCAAGGTTCAAGTGGTTGATCATGACTCCTTGATAGTTGGTTTAGAACAACCACAAGTTTCCTCATTGAATACCCCATTTCATCCAGTCTCTTAATCAGAGAACCACCACAGTTTCCTTCAAACCAATTGTCACTTTGGTGCCTACTAGATCCAGCCATTTACTAAAACCAAAAAGGTCAGTGTGAGTATATCAACATAACCATCATGTACAAATGAGTAAGATAAACACTAAGATATACTTACTCATTCACTTTATCTAACACTAGGACTCTTTCTGAAATCTTAACCATTATAGTAATGTCACTTATACTTAAAGAATACCCTAACCTATAAAGTTATCTAAACCGACCTCTGAAACCAACTATAAGGCCCCAACCTTAAACCTTACATAATCTTTAGTTAATACAAGATTACACATTGAGAATCTTTTCAGGTTTAGAGTTTTAGAGAATTAGATCATAAAACTTGCATTACATTCCACATTTATACAAAGTGGTTACATAAAAGACAGTATCCATTCTTCCAATCAACGAAAACATATTGAAAATAAAACATGGATTCTTTCTCGACACATCCTTGACACTATCATCACATCACGTACATTTCCCTTGACCTGTGAAAAACATTTCAAAAACCTGGGATGAGCATAAAAAGCTCAGTAAGGGATATAAAAATATGGGAAGGAAACATGAGTTCATATATACATATGAATGAAATCATAATTTACCCATAAAATATAGTCACTTTAACCTAACTCATCAAATCATGAATAAATCATAGAAATCATAAGACATAAAGGTAACATGAGGCATTCATAACATTCTTACTTAGGAAGTAACCCTCTTGGTTACGTTTGGAATACCCATCATAGTATATTCCCTAAATCTCTTCGGAGAAACCTTAACGTTTCACTCCTTTGTGTTACCCAATGAATTGGAGAGCTATATCGGGCTCACCCACCCTTAGTTTATAACGGAACCACCCGTCTTCATAATAATGCCCAAGAACCTCAACATAATCGTATCACATAAAACATGCATAAAGGAAACATAACATTTCCACCTTTCAATCACAAGATATCGATACAACACTTTTATATAAAAACATTTTGAAAACCATTTTAAATACCAATATAAAAGAAAAGTAAAACATGGTATTTATTTTTCTTTTAAAAAGAAGGTATGGCTTTTAGAGGAATCTGAAACTCGAATAATGGTCACGGAAGCAGAGAAGTCGTTGTCGCCGCATACGTACGACAAAAACATTCCCTTCTGTCATTTAGTAAAACGCTTTGTATAAAAAATATTCCTTTTGATTAAATGTAAAATTCACAGGGGTTTATACACCGTATAAAAGAAGGTTGTGTATAAAACAAAATATGCCTCAATGAAAGGAGATTGAGACGAAGTCCCATACAAAGACGGTATCCTTGGTTTAAGGATAAATCAATTACATAATTATGTGTGACAAACGAATACACCAAATATAAGTGGATATGAAGTGTAAAATAATCAAAGGCCATTCACAAATA
The DNA here is from genome assembly GCA_963277665.1 of Viscum album. Classification (NCBI taxonomy): domain Eukaryota; kingdom Viridiplantae; phylum Streptophyta; class Magnoliopsida; order Santalales; family Viscaceae; genus Viscum; species Viscum album. The sequence goes on from OY728129.1 coordinate 1,290,435,173, forward strand.
TTCAAAGGATGACATATTCAATAACTACATTTTGAACCCAAAGAAATCGAAATTGGGTTAAGAAGTTCCCTTGACAGCCTAACGACGTCACATCAAAAAAAGGGTATCTCATCACTTGGACATAAAATTTACCTCAATAAGGATATATGAGAACATATCCCCACATAACAATATGTAAATTAAAAGACCCAACAAAATAAGTCTTTTAAAAAGAGGAGGGTGAAAGGTTCCCTTACCGACATGGGTATCTTTCGAAACATACGCCATGTGAAAGAAGGACAATACAACATTGATGTAAATACTCATAAATGAATGAATATTACACAATGAGTAAAATAATGGTCAGTACATACACCACTCAAATGAAATTTTGGAAAATGTAGCATAAATCTCATAGGAATAAAAGTGAGATGAAAAATCCCTTACGAAAACTCGGCAGCCTAACAGCGCCACTTAAAACATCCAAAAAATGGATTGATGAAATCAAATAGGGTATCTCATCACATTAAAATAAAATGTATAGAAAGAGTAATATAAAAGAACATCCCCCATCATAAAAAAGAGGAGCTTAAAAGAAGTGACATAAAGGAGAGTACTTAAAGAGAAAGAGAGAGGTTAGATCTCTTACGAAAAATCGGCAGCCTAACGACGCCACTCAAAACATCCAAAATGGATTAATGAGAGAGAATAGGGTCTCCCATCATATAAACATAAAAATTAAAGTAATATTATTATAAAATAACATCCCAATCACAAGAAATATGAGCTTAGAAGGAATGACATAAAAGAGTGTACTTAAAAAGAAAGAGAGGAGTAGGATCCCTTACCTCGTGTCCAACATGACTCGATCGTTCTTTAATCTCCTGAATAATAAAATTTGGTCAATTTATAAATAATTAAGGACCACTTTTAAATATTATTATTCATTTAATATCAAATATTATAAGGTTATAATAATTGGTTAATAATGTGAGTTCGTATCAGACGTTTTTGTCGATGTTCAGTGCATGAGTAAAAATTGAGCTTGTTGGAAATGAATTATCCATGTAGTTATAGGTACATCATCTCCAGAATAGTATTTATGATTTAAATATCATATATATCCAGTATATATTCGTTTTACACTATTCCATAGCATTTGGAGATAACAAATTAAAAGCACCGTTCATGGAGACGGTAGGCCGTACGTACGCATGAACACTACTTTCATTTTTTTCCATATTAATGGAATTAAAACAAAATGAGAGATATATATATTCTAATTCCAGAATTATACCCATCATTTAGATGTAATATATTACATATATATCCATTATATATATGTACTTATAATAGTACATTACATTTGGAGATAAGAAATGAAATGTACCATTCATGGAGACGGTAAGCCGTACGTACGCACGAACGCTACTTCCATTTCTATTTCATATTTAATGGAATTAAAACATAATGATACATAATAGTATTTTAATTCCAGTATGTTATCATATATAATATAATTAAATATATCCTTTATACATACCACATATGGTATTAACGAATCAAATCACTTTGAGGGGGCGGTGGTCCGAACTTCCTTAAATGAAGATATCGCGTTTACCCATAATGGAAACCATAAAGTTATGCCATAAATGAAAAATAAAGAATATTAAGTAAAACATAAACATATTAGATATCATATATAAATATAGTGTCATCTTAATGTCCACCTTTGAAGGTGTTAGAAGAATGTTGAACAATCATCGTTTCGAGAGGCAGAAATTCGCCATCCACGGAAACAGTATGTTCTTTAACCATTAGTTGTAGGTGTGTGTAAGTGTAGCTCGAATACTTCTTATAACAACATACTAGTATATTTAAGATACTGTATTTTTTACAAATTAAATGAATAAAAATAGTTAAGGGGGTTGGAGAAGCAAAATAAAACAAAAGGACACAAGTGATGACATTACCTTAAAATCGGGTAGCTCCCTTTGGTTTGAGCTCAAAGGCTCCTTGGGAAGCCTTCTTCCCAAAGTTAGGATTCAATGAGTAAGAGAGGGAATTGGAGAGACATAATGTGCAGGGGTTGGCCGAGCAAAAGGCTTTGGGAGTGTGGGTAAGGAGGTAGAGGTGGGGGCCTTTTATAAGAGGAGAGGAGGGGAACTCTTGTAAAGTTACAAAATGTTACTTTATTTTCAAAAGAGTTTCGGATTTTAAAGGTCCCACATTGATTTATTTCTAGGATAAGGTGATAAGGGTTCGAAATAAACTCATAAAATAGGTTTTGGACATGTGTAGGTCTTAGATATTACATTATCTTTCAATTTTATTTAAATCGTTAAATAATGAGGTCATCGATGCATCATCATTATGTTATAAATTATTTATTTTATATAATGTCTAAAAATTATAAAAAAAACTATGATGTAAGAAATCTTTTTATATTTTTAATGACTATTTATATTAAAAAATATTACTTGTATAACCCCATGTAAAAATTGATTTAGTAAAATATCTTATGTTTGTGTCATTTTTACTTTAACATTAAATAAAAAGATATTTATGTCATTTCCCAACCAAAGTGGCTCCATGGGGTCCCCAAGTTGACCCATGGATTGTCTTGGTCGGAAAGGACACATCCAATGAGGGTAGAACATGTGTCTTGGTAATTTCATTTTATTAAAACATTATTCTTACCATAAACTACACTAATTACCTCTAACCGCGATTAAAAACTTAATAAGTTACTATTCACCAAAAAAGTATTTTTATCCCATTAAACCACATTTTACTTTTTAATGACAACCATGTATGTCGGATTTTTGAAATTCAAAACACAAAGATGGAAAAATTTTATTTAAACGGAAAAATTAGTTTTTATAAGTACTACTTAGTGGTTTCACTATTCATCAAAAATTGAAGTTTTTCAGAAAAAACCCAAAAATTCACCCTAAGGTATAATTGATATTCCGAATTCAAAAATGAAGTATATTTTACAAAATTCAAAACATATAAGTCACATTAATTAATTTAATAATTAATTCCCACTGTCAGAGAAAATAGCGTGTTTTTATGAAACAATAAGTATCAAAAGATTGACAGCAGTTTAAATCTGATTTTAAAGTGAAATTAATTCCAATGACCACTATTGGATTTAATGGTAAAAATATATTCTAATTTCACTTTAAAACCAATTCAAATGATAATATAATCATATAAATAAATTATATTAAAAAGATGTTTTGAATTAAAATACAACATTTTACACTATTTATTAAAAAAATGAACTTTATCGGAAAGATTCCAAAAATTTACACAAAGTAAAATTTGATGCCCAATTCTTAAGAAGAGTTTTATTTGGTCCAATAGAATGTATAAGAGTGAACAATACTATATTTAATGACGGTTCGCCATCAAAAGGCGATAAGTAACCCTTTAGTGAAAACTAGAGCATATACGCCTAAAATTGAATTCTTTCCGTATTTTAAGACTTTATCTTTTATTGGATAAATGTAAAAACATTTAAAAACATATATAATCATATTTTAGTTATTTCTATCCATTCCCGCCAATACAATGGCTACATATTAACTACCATTTAAAATAATATTATTTTATTATTAGAGTGCAACATAAGATTCCCTAGAAACTCGTTGTTTCGTGTTGGGTACGCCATCGAGCATAACGTCCCCTTTAAAGTCATATTAATATTTTATTCAAAAATATGGGTAAATATGAAAATGTCATATTCTTTATTTACCTGGGGTGTTACATCAACAGTGACATAAAATTAAAACTTTATTTTTATTAACTTTTAAGGGAAAAAGTGAGAAACCAAGAGGTCTAAAACATAAATTTATAATAGAAACATTAAAGTAATGTTGAATATTACTTTATTTAGCCTTCATAAATATTTTCCATGACAGTTTAATTACCATGGTGTTTGGTTCATCCAGTAAGTGAGCTTCAAACTTAACAGTTAGCTTGTACCATGCCTGGATGTACTCGTTAAGGTGAATCTTCCCATTATAAAATCCTATAATATGAATTAGGTCCTTCTTTTCAATCCTAAACTTCTGATACTCATTTAGATATATCCTCATTTGTGACCTAATAATATTGTTAGCTTCTTCATTAATAGTATTAAGTGATAGAACCTGGTCAATGACTTGTACTTCTAAACTCATAATCAATTCAAGTGTATGGTCAAGAAGACAATAATGTTTCCAATATGGTCACATAGTCTTGGGTGAGGGTGACAGTCGCTATCCATTTTCTTCACTTTCGTCTTCATTGATGAATGTTTCTCCATTAGAAATTTAAAAAAGGAGTACTACCTTCTCTTATTTCAAATGACTTTCCAGATTCTACTTCTCCTCAGACTATAAAACCTATCACCCTGATCTTAATCCTTTGTTTAACCATTAGAGTAGAATTAACTTGATTCATTCTTAAGAACCTTATTCTTGTCTATGTAGGGTTTAATAAGTCATTACTCATACTCACGAATAAGATCGTTATTAGGTAGTTGTTCAAAGGGATTTCCCAACTCTAAGATAATCCTTAGAGATATCTTTAGAGAGATTAATAGAAATATTCCAAGAAATCTCCATAATGTCTTCTCATCCTTTTTTCTTGAGGTATACTAAAATGCTTCTCTGAAACTAGATATAACAACCTAGTCTTAATGTACATAGACATTACATATTTTTTTGAACACATAATACATTAAAAACCGACACCAAAAGACCATAGTAGTTCATTTACATTTAAAATATGGAACACATATCTTCCAAATGAGTGAAATATAATAAATAATGGAAGGATGTAGGATAAAATGAACAAAATTGTATGAGAACATGATCCTATAATTATAAGATCATACCTTGAACATCAAATATCGTAAATATAAATTATTCCATAGAGATTTGATGTTAAAAACACATGAATAATAAAGTAATAAAGAACATAAGACATGAAAACATAACATAATAGTCAATTATGGAATTATAGAATACACATTTTTATATAACTTCAAGAACATTTATAAGTAGAAAAAAGTTTACTCATGAGGTCAAGGACATGAAATTAGGTCCTTAAAAATAATTATTGACATATAACCAGTTCTTCTCAAACATTTTTGAATAACAAATCTTGTTCATCAATAACATTTTGAACACGTAATCAGGTTCATGCATAAAAATATGAGCATGCATCTAGGACCATGTATGAAATTTTGAATATGTAATTAAGTTATCTCATTTCATTTTGAAGACAGAATAAGGATCAATCATAACATTGTGAGCATGTAATCATGTTTTCACCTAAACTTAAGGACAAACAGCCAGGTCTATGAATAACTTTTTGAGAATGTAATTAGGTTCACACATAAAGTTTATACTCATTAATCAATCATCATTATCCAATGAATTAGAGGGTGGAACATGTCAACACACACACATAATATGTATATCACATTATTATAAATAAAAATAATATCATAAAACAAGAAATTATATGGGAATCATAAACATTTAATGATGTCATAACCTATGGAAAATACATATGTTTCATAATAATTAAATCTGAGAATAACCCATATAGGGAACCTAATTCATGTCCTGACCCAAAAAAATATTTGGGTATCATAAAAATAATTCCATAAAAATATAATCCATTAAGAGAATGAAAATTAATGTAAAAATTTGATCATTTCCCATAAGGGAATGAGTAATATCAACATATGTCATCATAGATGGAAAATTATTTTGAAACATCTTTTAAAACATTTCCTTTTAGAAAAAATCCTTTCATATTTGAAAAAATATTTTAAATAATAAAAATGTTGGAAAAACATTTAATTTAAATATAAATTTAAAACAAATCAATTAATTATTGAGATCTTTAGAACCATTTTCATTGAATGAAACCTTTTTAAAACATATAATTGATTCATTGAAAATAATTTTATTCATTTTTAAATATGAAACAATTTTTTAAAACCCTTTTTATTTAAAAAAAAACAATTTTCCTAAATATTAGAGAAATATTTATTTTAAAAAAATTGTCATGTAAATATAAAATGGAATCCTCAAAGAATATAATGTCATGTTGGTTAGAAAGGCTTTCATATGAAAAAAAACACCTTTTGCACCATAAAATTTCATAGAAGTAACTTGATCAGAAAATGACAAGAAGATTACTCTCAAAATACATTCTAAAAAATGTCAATATATTGGTAACAATAACCATTAAAAATAATACTATAATAGTAAAATTATATTGAATATCATTTTTATAAAATACATTTTTAAAAGAACCTAGATTCTAGACAAAAAGGATAAATAAAGTAAAATATTCATAAAAACATATTCTTAATTATCATAATATCCAAATAGTGGAATAATGTTACTGTTTCATGGTTATAACATGAATAACTATAGGTTATGAATATTTATTATATTTCATTAGATATGGATCATATTATTTCATTAACGTAAGTATATTCATAAACAAACACCAAAAATAATGATATTGTAGCCTTAAATTGTTACCACTTTGGTAACATTGAATTATAATAAAATAGAAAAAAAAACATTACATCATGATTTGAATATCATTTATATAAATTTATTAATAATAAAACATGTAAATGTAAATATATACACCTCATTGAAAAATATAGGTTCAGAACATGTAATGTGTCTTAATGACAGAAAATTCATACTAAACTATATTACCAGTTTTATAAGATTTGAAACATAAACCCAATTAAATAAATTAAATTGAATGGATAATTAAATATACATAAAGGAAATTATAATATTAATATAATATATCAATGGTAATTTTACGAACCACACATAATAAATAAAACGTGAGCTGGACTTCTATCTCATGGGAAATAAAAGTGATGCGAGAAAACTGTTACTACAAAAGTAACCTTAGAGTCATTTTACCCATGAATGAATAACATTTATTAAATATTGAATATTATAAAATAAAGGAAATTAATTATATAAATTTTTTTAGTGAATCATATAGACTAAAAAAAATAAGTGAGTGTTGAATCTCATATGTATCTGATGGAAATAAAAATTCAGATGAAATCCCCTTACCAAAAGTCTTTACTTTTTCTTATGCGATAAAAACTCATGTATAATAAATATAAGAATTTTATATATCAAAAATAGAACAATATTATTATATATAATAAATTATATGATTTTTTGTGACTTTATATTACGAATTTATTAACAAATCAATGATAATGATACGTTTTTAGGTAATATCTACCTTATTTTCGTATATGTTTTGACACGTTATTCATGATCCTCTTAAATAGATAATTATTTAATAATATATAGATTGTAATATTTTTAAATATAATATATATTCATTATATATTTATTTAGGATAATATATATAATATATAATGAGGAAATGGAATACACCATTCATGGAGATGGTAGGTCGTACAAACACATGATTGATGTTTCCATTTTAATATTGTATTGAAAAAAGGTATGTAAATAAAATATATGTATCTCTATATATATAAATTATAATTCAAGTGTAATTATCCCTTCATATTTATAATATACATTTAATATACTTATCCTTAGTACATTCTATGTATGGTTTTAATGAGCCACATCACTTCTAGGAGGCCTTAGTCCACACTTCCCCAAATCAAATTATCATAATTACAAAAAATGGAAAGAATCACGTTATGTGTTATATAGTAATTATAGAACAAAAAAATCATAAATATCAAATATATAATTTTAAAATTTATTTTATATCATAATTTCAAACCATGATAGGTGGTAAAAGAAAAATGAATAGCATTGTTTCATGAGGCGATAGTTCACTGTACTTAATAGCAGTAAATTTGTTACACATTATATGGAAGTGTGTGTATGTTCTACCGGAATCCTTAGAAACAAATATCATTATATTTATTATACCTTTTTATTATATAAACACAATATATTAATAATTTAGGTGGTGGAGAATGAATATAAAAATAGAGAGTTTGGCGAAGGATGATACCTATATTTTGGGGAGCTCCTTTAGGTTTCCATCAAAAGGGATTCATTGGATTCTACGATTAGGGTAGGGATTTTTATGCTCTATTTAGGTAGATACTGTTCTATCAAATGTTTCATGGGATATGTTAGGAAGTGGAAGGGGTGAGTGACTTTTTATAGTGGAGATAAAGTGGACTTCTTGTAAATTTTTGGAAAGACAATTCCACCCCAATTTTTATTATGGAATGTTGATACAATAGTAGTAAAATTTAAAAAATATAGAGATTAGGTTCTCAATATGGCCACCACATTTCATTTTAACATGTTTATATGTCATTTTGGTTCGTAAGATTAAGGTTTAGTCCCTTATTATGCTAATTTTATCTCTTAGTTGTTGTAATTAGTTTTAATCACATTCAATAATAATTTTTTTTTTCAAAAAATTAGTTTAACTTTTAATAAAATATAAATTATAATTATTAAAAATATTTAATACATTATTTTAAATTTAAATCAAATATGTTGTTGAAATTAATTTATAATTAATCATGCAGGCAAGATGCTAACGTAGGTTTTTAAAGTTAAAATGTTCAAATGATTGCTATGTTTTTAAATACAATTGAAAATTTTAATTGATCCCAATGATCTAAATTATACATTTTGATGTATAATTGATATAATTATAATTTTAAAAAATTTATATATGAATTATCGTTATATATAACTTAAAGGAATAATTAGTTTTGAATTAAAATTTCATACTTTTCCCAATTTATAAAAAAATGAAACTTCACAGAAAAAACATTATGACATAAATTGTATGTGTAAATTTCAAAAATAAATATTATTTTATCATGTAACATTTATAAATTTTCAATATAAAATTTTAAATAGGCTAAAAATTAAAATACTCTAAAATATGTCTTATAAAAAATAGGTTTATGTGGGTACTATTTGGGTTGTTCCTATATTATTCCTAAAACATATATATGATGAGTGTTAAAATATTATTTAATATAATATATATATATATCTTTAATATAATTCAACTATATTAATTAATTTATTTTTTATGATAATATTCTTTTTTTATCATAAAATTTTATTCTCTAAAAACATTTCCTTTATATTCATTTTGTTCTTATAGTCATTTGTAATTATATTTTAACTATTGATTTAAAACATGTAATTTCATAACATATTTATTATTATTCATAAATACCACTATTAATAAATAGTTTATATCTTATTAAATAATAATATTTTTAATAATATATTCTTGTTCAGTAAATCTCTGTCTTTCATGTTATGCAAGCCTTCAAGAAATGTTTGTCTTGCATGTACTATTAGATAACATAAGTGTTACTTGTATAGAAATCTAAATTTTATGCTGAGTTTAGTGAATGATTAAATTAGTTTTTCACATAACTCATTCCAAACATAGTTATTTATTAATAAATAAACTACTTTCAATGTTACATGAAATAAAAATTGTGGAAATTTTAATTAAATTGAAAAAAACTATTTCTTAAAATATGAGGGTGTTAAAATTTCCACGTTATATTACATGGTGTGCTAATAAAAAAAATTAATTTTATGTATTAGTACCACCAAATATAATTTTTAATTCTACAGTTCTTGGATCATGTAATGTTTATCATATATATTTATCTATTTCAAAGAGAATATAAATAATTTTTGAAGAATATAAAGAATATGTGAAACAAAGATGAAATTGAATCCACATAGTGGGTTTTTTAAATGGTTATTAATTAATTTTTTACATTAATTATTTTCTTATATATAAAAATGGAAAAGGAATTACATTTGATTAATTTGATATATGATGAATCTATAGGGACCATTTATGAAAATTGTACAAGATATGCGGGTTATTCCTTCAATATTATTATTTAATAGGAATTAAAACTAACTTATTATTTAGTTTATTAAAATAATAAATTTAAGGTATTTATCCATAAGATACATTAGTAGAAATAAGTATATTTTTCGATGTGAAACCATAGAGAAAATTATGATTGGATTCACCCATTAATGTTCCTATTTTGATAAGAATTTTTTTTAATTCAATTGAAATTATTGAACATAAAAATAACAAAATTAGATGAGTATTCATTTAATCTACAAGTTCTGAATGAAGAAAATGGATCATTTTATTAATTGGATCTATAAAAACGTTTATCTATAAATGAAGTTCATTTTGAAATATAATTATGATGTAATGGTACAAGTTATTTAATGATGAAAATGTTGAGAAATCACCACAAAATACCCCATCCACACCCCAATTATATATATTTAAGGTTCATGGACACTATTATAACATGTACATAAATTAGAGGGATAATTATGATGATAAAAATTAGTAAACTTGTATGTCTAGACACACAAATAAACTAATTTTATCTATATCATTGATGTGGGGTGAGATAATAATGTTTTCAAAAGTATATATACCATTTACTCTAGAACTGCGAATGTCTTAAATAAAGATATATGTTCCCACTCTTCTATATATGTAAAAATATTATAAGGGTATCCCCTTACCACCTTAATGGATATATGATAAAATAATACTAAAAAATCATAATAGTCTAATGATCACATCAAAAGTGTATGGATATCTCCCAATTGATGATATTTGGGACACAATTCTGCTGAGAAATTTTATTCTATCTCAACGGGAAGTTAATGTGATTATATTCATGGATTTTATTTCACTATATGAATCCCATATCTATTTTATAAGATTCCAAGTAACCTTTGATATTATGATCCAACCAATTATTGTTTATTAGAGAGATGATAAATATGATTTTCCATTGAATATTACAGATATCATTTTATTCATTATTCATATTCATTTTAGTAATATCTTAAATGGTTAGGGAGAAATTAATCAATGATAACATGACTAATGTATCAGATTTTAAGTGACGTTTATTGAAATTTAATCCTTTTCTTCCCCTAAATTTCTAAATAGATAATTTGATAGATCTCATATCTGGTGTTACAGCCATTTAAAATACTCCATTTAGAATGTTCTATTTGAGATGAATGAATTGATGTATAAACTGTAAGGAAATTTTGAAAAGGTATTCATTTGTATAAATATATTACTATAGTGTACAACTATAAATTTTATACATAAAAATAGATCAATTCACCTCTATAGTTATTATCAAGAACTTATTAATTCATTAATCAAGATTAAGTATTTTATTCCATATAAATAAAATTTCTTTTCATTAATTCCATGGAGAAATATATTTTACCATGATGGATATTCAATTTTGATACTATCAGATTAGGATAAAAAGTGAATACCTAACCAAAACATATTTCCATTTGAGGTATGGGCACAAAGAATATATAGTAATTCAATTTTGTTTTAGGAGTTCTCTTAAATCCTCATGGAATTATTGGATACTGTATTTAGATATTTCCTTGATCAATTTTCATTAATCTTTTAAATCTTATTCACATATCTTCCATGAACATGGTAGATCATATATTTAATCTGAGTATTATACTAAATACCATATATATGGTGTTGTTTTAAAAAAACTGAGAAAGATTCAATTTTTTATATAGTGTACGAATTTTATGCCAAATAATATCTTGTGTGGGAATATCTACAGATCTATAAAGTAATGATTTTAATGAAAATTATCGCAAACCAACCAATATATTTGAAATCCCATGTTTTTATTGATTTTATAAATATTATAGAAACATTTTTATAGATTAATATATTTTTTCTAATCCACTAAAAAATAAAACATAGAAGGTATTTATTCTCTATTATACTCACTGGTAGGAATAAAATTAAAACAATCTAAAGAAAAGGTTTGGTTAGTGATACTATGTGAAAAAAAACATTAGTGGTCAAGGTATCTTTAATTGTAGATATGTTTCATAGATATGTATGGGATGTCTTCTAACGATTTATAATATTTTGATCACTCATGACCCATGAAAATTAATGATTCTTGGTAAAAACGACCCAATTACTGAATTTTCGTTAACAGTGGTAATCATTAATTTAAATATATGGAAGCATTTTCTATTGGTTGAATGATGTGGAAAACATATTTTTGAATAATATTTAATGTATATTCGCACATATAAAGAGTTAAATATGCACCAAATACATTCTGTGGAGTAGATTTATGATTATGTCTACTTAATACACTACCACCCTAGGAAAATGATTAAGGTAGTTAATGATTGGAGTCGAAAGGATAATTATATATTATCATTAATTAGTATAAAAATGATCCATTGTTTATTTGTTTTTTATGGATGGACCATGCAATCCTGATGTTTGGGGAGAGATATCCTTTCATTCTAATATGATTATTCAACCATATATCCATATAATGAATAAATATCCACAATGAGAGTATATGTAGCTAATATAGAATTTTATAAATGTTTTTATTTAAAACATGACCTTAATTGAATGATTAGTATCTAAAAACTATTATGTGTTATGTCCCTTCAAAAAACGATGTTGTAAATATTAGAAGAAGGCTTAACTGATCATTCTATACTAATTATATAATTATAAATATATATAGAGATCAAAAACATTATTTCTAGTTATCAAATATGAATATGATTCTTACAAATAATGGATATTATTTATTGGTATTTTATAAAGTTAATTCAAAATAATATAAGTCTTTGGGGATGCTAAAAGCATTACCATACTATAATGGAAATTGGAAAACATCGCAGTTGATTCCATTTTTGGACCTCCCCCACCCAAAAAACATGAAAAGTCATTATAAATATATTTATGTATTAAATTAAATTTCGAAACAAGAATACATAAATTTTATTGGGGATGTTCCCTCTTGATTAGATTTCTTGGATATACATTAAGGAAACTGAAAGCTTAGATGGGGTAAAAATCTATTGTATAATTTTTATAATATGTTTACCACAACATTCCAGACAAGACTATAATACCTTCTAGATATTGAGATATATTTTATTTCTTCATATAATCATAAGATATTTTTGATTTCTTATAGGTCCAATAAAATCTCGGAGGATATAGTGTTATCCAATACTCTAAAATTTAATGTATTTTGAGATAAATATCTTCATATAGTTGTGTTTTAAAAGAATTAATAGATTATAGTTTTATATTTACATGTATCCATATGAAGACCTATATTGAAATAATTTTATAATGATGGCATTCTTTAAATAATTTTGAGATTGAAATTTTTTGTGACCTGATATATCTGAGAAAATAGTAGAGAAGTTTAGAGACCTATAGTAGCATATCTAAGTATCTTATTGTGGATTGAATAATTATGTGGATAATCTTTAGCGAGATATATAATTTTATGACAGTGAGAAGGTATTATTATGAATTTATCATTTATAACATTAATTATACTATGAAAGATGTGAAATTTGAGCTTTAGGTAATTCTTCACTTCGAGATTCTGGATCATTTAGGGACTATAACTTATTTCCTCATAGTCCCACCAAACATCTCTAATGTTCCCAATGTGTTCCTTGTATCACTCTAGGGTAACATCAGACATGATCCATCATGTTAACTAATCTCAGGTGTTATAATACTAGAGTATAATATTTTTTAAGGAGAAACATTTGATGAAATCTTGGATCATAAACATAAGTTCAATGGATGCATAATCTAGAACTAGTTAATGTTAATTTGATGAATCTAAAATTTAAAAAACCTACATGGGAAATAGAAGCTACGATAATATAGACTCATCCTACTATATTTGTGTTATAGTGATTTAAGTTCATGGGAAAATTTATTTTATGTGGTGTATATATTAGAAATTTAATATTTTATATATTGATCCTTTGAAATAAAACATTATGTATTAGATATATTGACTTACATGCAACATTGAGTCTATACGAACCATGATATAGAAAAATACTTATAACCTAGTCATTAAATTTGAATTTATGAACAGTACCAACTACTTAATAAAAAATATAAATATTAGTTTTTTAATTAATATGAATTTTTGTATTGAATACTAATGAAATTACTCAAATTTTAGTAATGTTGTTTTATACATTCATAATATTTTTTTGAAAAAATATACAATATTTTATCACATTAATATTAAAATTAATTTCTACTATTGTAATAAAATAATATTTTTGGTAATAAATATCATGTTTGAAATATTCATATATTAAATAAAAAAGGTATAAGGATCTCCAGATATAGAAATTTCAGATGTGACTTAAGATATACGATATGGAATATTTTGGTCACAGTGGTATGATGTGATTATCACTGATTACTGTGGTCAACAAGTATCTCTAGGGGCTTATTCTAAGTGGAACCCTCCTACTGTATCAGAGAAAAGGTCCTCAATAGATTAGAGTGGAACCCTCCATCCTAGATGGGAATGGTTCATTGGCCTCATAAGTGACACCCTCTTATGATATCAGGGCATGAGTACTTGATGACTTTGTGTGGTACCCTCTAGTTGGGTGGGTATGGGTCAATGAATTTCCAATTTTCACCCTCATGTGGGGGAGAGCATGGGTCTATAACGATTATAGTGAAACCTAAATTCAGGCTAGGCATGGGTCATTTAATATTCGAGTGGATCCCCCAGACGATATTAGGGCATGGGACCTCGAGGAATTAGAGTACACCTCTCAAACTAGGAAGTGAATGGTTCATTAGCCAATGAAGTGAAACCCTCAAATTATACTATGATACGTGTCCTCTACCAAGAGATCATTCACCATGACTATAAACAACCATTACAATTCATTTATTGACATTGATGATTATCTTCTCGATAGACTCTTAACATTTAAGTCATCATTGATGGAACTTTGGAACTATTGGCTTGTCTTTTTCTAGGTCTGTGATGTGATATGAAGTTCCCCTGACTCTTTCATTTGGGATTTTTTAACTAATCATATATATATCCTTATTTATCTGAACCATGGATTTTTAACTCTCCATCCTGGAGAGGTGAATATGCATAGGGTATTCTAAGTGCTTTCAGTGGTTACACTCTCATTATTGGATGAGTCTTCTCTCCTACTATTGGTGGAGAATTATCGACTTGTAGTTCAATTACTCACCATGTTTGTTCCCTTGTGTATAGATGATCATATAATCACTTTTGGTTGTCTTTAGATGTACAATTTCATATTAAATTATGTTATCAAATGTCTTTCTCTTCCTATTTAATCACTTACTACTCCCCCATCATATTTCAAGGTTTCCTAATAGGTATGTTTATACTCACCCCTGCATTGGATTTTCCAATATGTGTCGTGACTTATGAAGGTGACGAACATTTAATCCATGACTATAGAGGAGATTAGTGATAAAGGGTTCCTCAACTGCATATGGTGGACATAGAATGGGATTTAGGAGTTAGGCCCTCTTTTTTCTCTTTACATTTCCAGTTCTATCAGGTTTGGATATATTTAGAGTTGGATGTATATTTTAACACATTACATTTAAGTTTACAGTACAATAATTCTTTACATCCTATAGTATCATTCATAATTATATTACATTATCACAATGTTTCATTAGTTACTCTTTCCCTATGAAAATTTTAATTGAGATGGATCTGTGAGTCCATATAGTTACATCGGGAAATTCCATCACAAGTTAGTTATTTCATTAGTTCTGGTCACAACCCATGGAATATAGAGGAGGGATTGGGGTAGTTATGGATCAAGGCTCAGATTGGGTCATGTGAGGAAAATCTTTGTATCATGATCTAATGGTGAGTGGTAGAGAAAATGGTTAGGAGAATGTTAATAATCAGAAAACCATAAATTTATGATGATATATGGGGCCATTTTTTTCATTGAAAACGAAGATACTAGGAGAAATTTTTTGAATGATTGTTTTTTCCAATGTTTAATAATTTTATTGAAATGATATAATATCTTCATTCCCGGACAAACATACTATTTTTTCCATGATGAAGTTACATTTCATCTCTCATTCAATGAAATGAAGTTGAATTTGTCATTCTAGAAGCATTAATAGATCTTGATATCCAGGATAAGTCATCCCAACTATCCTCAACTAACAAAAAAAAATTGATAGAATAGATAATCCAATATACATGAATCCTCATTTGGTGAGATAATACTTAATTTGAATATTACAGTAAAAATTCAATAATTTTTCTACCTTATAACACTTATTAAAGTTAAAAATCAATAAAATTAGAAAGAATGTCATGGAATCAACATAACATTGTTTTAATAAATCATTTCAATGAATATAAATATTAAAATCATTATATGTATATTATATATAAATAAAAAATACTATTATTTAATAAATACAAAATTATAAATAATAATATATGAAATTATATTTTTATATATTTCTAGTAATATTTAAATTTATTATAAAATAATATGGTTTATAGGATTAAAATAAACTTGATGAATTTGGGATAAAAAGTGGGGTTGAAATTGGGTTCTAATTTGGTGAGATTTGTGGGTCTTAACATGCAACAATGCATAGTCTGTGAGTCGCATGAAAAAGGTATGTCCAATAAAGTTTGAGATTAGGTCCCTATATAGAGTTGATCATTGTTCATATGGGGTTTAGGCATGTAGTTTCTTCGATTGATGAAATTTTAGTTTGAGAACAGTAGAATTCAGCCACCATTAAGGGATCTAGCCCTGGTTTAGTGTTTATCCATCAGTGAACCTGTTGGAGCCAATGGTGTTCCAAGTGTTGTCGTTGGGGTTTTGGTCTTGGGATTGTTAGGATTGTCGTTTGAAGTCTTCAAATCTGCATTAGGAATTTTTTTCTTCATAGGTGTTGAATTTTTTTGGTTTAATTTTAACGGAAACTATATAATTTCATTTTTTTGTTGAATTATTACTCCCCTAACTCTATACTATATCATCATTATGTTATTTAATTTTACCAAATTATTGTTATCCTTTATATGCATTATTATCTCATTTTTTAATTTTGTATGTCATTGTTTCAATATCCCTATAGATTTATTCTGATCTATATCCTACATTATGTTTCAATATAATATATTTTTAAATATTTCACTTTCTATTTTGTTGTTTGGTTTTATAAATATACCCTAATTAACCTTCATGCCCATTCTGCACTAGTCGCGCCCTTAAAACAAACTTGAAATAACATAATAAATATATTTTTAATTAACCTTTCTCTATAATCTTGATCTAGACTCTATTATATGAATGATAGGTCCTCTATTGATCCATACTTATAAAATTGGTTATTTTTACATGTCCATGTATTGAAATATCAATGGATCATCTAGTATTCATCCATCCAATTCCCTATGTCACTTTTAAAACTGTAAAGGTATTGGATATTAATGCCTTGCACCAACTAGAAAGAGTAAATAAAAAACCAATTAATAGTCTGCAGAGAAAAAAAGAAGGTCTGAAATAAAAAAGGGCTTCTATTTTTGTACAAAATATAAACTAAGGGAAAATTATTTACTTTAAAACATTTATATGAAAATTTATTTCTATAAAAATGTAAAAAAAAATATTTTATTTTTTATTTTTCAATTGTTATTAAATTTTTTATTTGTAATTGATAATGGTTTTACAAATTTTGGTTTTATTTTTACCAAAATATGTTTTTTAATTCATATATACATATATGTATATATATATATATATGTATATCTATCCAATTATGTATAATGATTTTCATAACTAATAATGAATTGGTGTATATTTATTTTTTTCAAAATTTTGTTTTATTTTAATTTATTTTTGAATAGAGGGTTGTTTCTTAAAATTATAATTATTTTCAAGGATTATTAATTTTATGTACTATTCAAAAACCATTATTCTACTTGCATATATGTATTTAATAATGATTGTGTTTTAATTTATTTCATATTAACTTTTCCAATGGATATTCTCAATTGCCAATGCTTTTCTCAGACATAAATTTATTATGTTATGATAAGAATAATAAATTTCATGACATATAAATATAAACATATGTATATATATAATGATTATTTTTTATTTTCACCTATATAATTTTTTTTAAATTTTATTATCATTTTTCTAAATGAGTTTTCATATCATGTCATCATGTCACATGGAAATTATGGGCGTCACATTTTCATATATCCATGGCCATGAATTATGCATAACATTGACATTCATTGAATTCATAAAAAACTTATGTTTTCAAATAGAGGTCAGAGAGAGCTGGATCATAGGTCCTGGAAATGATTCTATTGCCATCCAGATGGGGTTAATGAATGTGTGTTGTTCAATCAAAGGTGTTATAGGTCAAGGATGGTGAATATCGGTCATTTTCAAGAGAGTCGTCCATGGTTTAGGGATCGACCACCGGTGTACCTAGTGGTCAAAATGGAGTTTTGAGCATCGTGGTTAAGGTTTCGATCATGGTTGTGGTAGTATTTATATAATATTTTTTTGGATATGCATTAGGATATTGTTTTCATCATATGTGTTTAATTTTAAAAGTTTAATTTCAACGCAAACATTATAATATCATCTGTTTGCAGATTCTCCCTCTACGATCGCTATCCTATATGATCATAATTTTTTTTCATTTTATCAAATTATTTTTATCATTCATCTGAACAATTATCTATTTTTTTAAATTGTTTCTGTCATTGATTCAATATCTCTATGGATTGCTTTTGATACAACTATTATACTGAGTTTCAAGGTATTATAGTCTTCAATAAATCATTTCTTTTTTTCTATTTTTTTTATACATTTCCTCTAATAACCCTATATTTCCATTGTTCACTTTTCAAGGCCTTGAATCTAACTTGTGTTAATATAATAAATATATTTTTAATTCATCATACACTAAAAACTTAAACCAGACTCTATTATTAGAATGTAATGAACTCCTTTGATCTACAGATAGAAAATTATTTATTTTTACATGTTCCTATATTAAAATATCAATAGATCATATACTCTGCATTCATCCAATACCCTATGTCACTGTGAAATCATTAATGGTATTGGATATTAATTTCTTTCTCCATGATACAAGCATAAATTGGAAAACTAATTTTCTTTCTGAAGAGAATGAAGAAGGTCCAAAGAAATACAAATCATCATTTTTTCTGAAAAATATTATTAATGGAAAATTATTATTTTTTAAACATTTATCTAAAAGTTTATTTCAATAATAATGTAATTAAATTTATTTTCATTTTTTTGATTATTTAATTTTTATTAAATTATATAAGGGGAATTTATAATGGTTTTATATGTGTAGGTTATATTTTTACCAAACTATATTTATTTGGAAGACATATAAATATATATGTATATCTATCATATTATGTATAATTATTTTTAGAACAAATAATGAAAGGGTTTTTATTTATTTTGTCATCATTTTTTTTAATTAAATTAATTTTGGTATATAGGGTTATTTCATATAAAATCTAATTATTTTCCAGGATTATTGACTTTATGTCTGATTCCAAAACCATTGTTCAACTTATATATATATATGATGAACAATGATTATGTTTTAATTTGATTTCATTTTAACCCTTCCAATGGATGTTGTCATTTATCTTTTTTTAATCAAACATGAATTAATTATACGATGATGAGTATAATAAATTCCGTCACACACACAAACACACACACACACACTATATATATACATACATATAAATATTAAATGTTTATGTTCATGTATATGAATGTATTTTCATAATTTTATTATTGTAATTCTAAAATAATTCACATAGCATGTCACCATGTTACATTGAAATTATGGACGTCACATTTGCATATTTCCTTGGCCATGTGTTATGCATAACATTGTGATGCCTTTAATTCTTAAAAGACTCTTGTTTTCAAATTTAATTCTAAGGATTAAATATGAGATTATGTATCACACGAATTTATTCAAGAGTAGAAATATTTTATCTAATATTTTTATTTATAATATTATAATTATTTAATATGATAAATTATTTATACGAATATCAAATGTATTTCAGAAAAGAACGTTTGAATGAATGGAAAGATCATGTAAAGGATTATGGTAGGATTTTTGGTTATAGTAAAATTCACAAGTGGTATGCAATGAACGTTATTATGTTTACACCTACTTATATATAAATATAAATGAGAATTTGTATCTTAATGAAGTGAAATGTTTTCAAATATAAAAATATATTTTGAAAGTATATATGTGAGTAAATCATGATTAAAATGTTTTCAAAAAATACACCATTAGAACATTGTAAATATGGAAGGGAATTGGGGAGTGAATCCATCCCTTGGTAAATGGGTAGGCCAAAGATATCGTTCAATATTTCAAGTGTCCTTATCTAATTTTTTTTGTGAATCATGCATATTCTTTTCAAAAAAAAAACATTAGAATATGTTAAATAGATTTTATGAACATATTTATTTTCAAAAGAGATACAGTATTTTTCAGGGGTATGTATTTTAAAATAATGGTCTAAAAAAGGGTGTTCCTAAATTTATTTAAAAAAAAGATTCAAAGGAGTATTTCAAAAGGATTTATCAAATATTTTAAAAACCATTACTAGGAAAATTTATTTCTCAAACCATATTTTAAACTTTTTTTCATAGGTCAAGCAATGTTTTCCAAATTAGTTTTCTTTTCTTAAAATGTTTTCGAACACAATGTCTTTTTTTTCATTTAATTTTATTGTTTTAGAAATACGAGTTAAATGGATGGTTTTTCTATCCTCCACATCCTAGAGCAGTGAAAGTCCTCTTTTGTGTAATGTGTTGTGTAATTTTTATGTTAATTTTTAATAAAAAAGTTACACATCACGTTTTTAGCACCAAATCTGGAAGCACGGGCTCAGAGCGTTATACATATACACCTCAATCATCCAACATTAGTCTTACATTGTTACACAAGATTCATCATCTTATCCCTTATACGACATTCCTTGAATATGAAATATTAATCATATAATATGGTCCATCTACCACAATCAAATCATGATTCTTATGTTTAATATAAATAATACTGAAAGAGCATTCCATTCATTTAACATATCATTTTAGGTCTCTTTATCTTATATAGTATAACGAATACTTATGAAACATCTTGATTATATTAATGATATTACTACTTAGGAAATCACTTTTATTCATGCCCATACTATGAAAATATGAAACATTCAACGTTAAGCTCATTCCATCTAGTTCCAAATATTTACTAAATCCCGAGTCCATGGGGTGAGAAATAATTAGCATAGAAGAAAACCATGTAATCATGAAAAAATTACATGTTGGGTGTCTAAATAATGACATATAATTATTTTAATTATGACACCTTAGGTATATCCTAGGTTATTTATAGTCTTATTTTATTTAAATCCTTCGTGATAGTTCAAAATGATTTTGTGAATTCCCAATGCATATTCAATGGGATTGGAAAACTAGGAGCACAATAAGGTCCATTATCACGTACCAGGTTATGCACAAGTCATGACTGATGCACAATGATAGAGTTGTTTCCCTATGAAAGATTTATTCCAAATCCATTCCACCAATTAAATTGACACTGATTGAAAATTAATTTTTTTATTTAATCACTTTAATAGAAACAGAGATAAACCAAGAGGTAAAAAATAAAAATAGATAATAAAAATATTAATGGATAGTTTAATAGAACCATATTTATTCTCCCAAAATAATATAAAATATATGTTACTTACTTGGGTGTTTGGTTCGTCCATTAAGAGAGCTTCAAACTGGACCGTCGGCTTATTCTATGCCTAGATGTAATCGCAAAGGCTAATAATCCCATTATTGAATACACCAACAATAGTCGTGTCCTTCTAGTCAATCCAAAAATACCACTCCTCATTAATAGTTATCATCATTTTTCAACCAATCATCATGAAATATTCTTCTTCAGTAGTATTGAGCTGTAGAACCTGGTCAAAAAATTCTACTTCTAAACTCATAATCAATTCAAGTGAATAGTCAGGAAGATAATAATGTTTCTAATTTAGAAAAGAGGCCATGGGAGTAGGGCAACTATCATCATCCATTTGTTTATCTTTAATATTATTTACTGAAAGTTTCTCAATTGAAAGTGGGAAAATGGATTACTACTCTCTCTCATTTCAAATGCGTTTCCATCTTCCCCTTCTCCTTGGCCTAGGAAGCCAATCACCCTAAACCACATACACTATTTCACCAGTAGTGTAGTCTTCTATTGATTCATTCTTGGGAACCTTCTACCCATACATGGAGTGATTAATCATTCATTCCTAAAACTCTTAAATTAGATCATCTTTTGGTAGTTGTTCAAAAATATTTCCCAACTCCAAGCCAATCATGTGAGATATCATTAGACATATGAATAGAAATTTTCCTAGATATATCCACAATTCATTCTCATCCATGTTTTCAAAGGTTAAATAATTATTTTCTCTCAAACCTACTATAACAACCAATTCTTAATGTATATATACAATACATAAATTTTTTGGAATACATAATACCATAAAATAATAGACACCCAATGACTTTATTAGATTTGTGACATCTAAAATATGAAATAAAAATATTCCAACTGAGTGAAATATCATAAATATAGGAAGTACTTAGAATAAAATAAACAAAAGTGTATGAGAACATGATCTTATCATTAGAATATCATATCTTGGGTATCAAATATCATAAAGATGAATCATTCCATAAATATTTGATTTTCATAACACATGAATTATATAATAATTGAGAGCAGATTCCATGATATTTGAACATACTAGTATAACATGTAATTGTGGAAATAAAATTTTTATATAACATATTGATCATTTATAAGTAGAAACAAGTTCACTCATTAGGTTATAGACATTAAATTATTCCCTTACAAATAATTATTGACATACAACCTAGTCCACTCAATCTTTTGTGAATACTAAATTTGGTTCATGAATTACATTTTGAACATGTAATCAAGTTCATATATAAAATTATAGGTATGCATCTAGGAACATGTATAACTTTGTGAACATATAACTATGTTCTCTCATGAAATTATGAAAACATAAAAAAGATCACTAATAACAGTGTGAACATGTAATGATATTCACACAAAATCTTATGGATATGCAACTTGGTCTATGAATAACATTTTGAACATGTATTTAAGGTCACACATAACATTTATACTCATTATTCAATCATTATTAACTAGTGAATTATATGGAGGAACATGTCAAAACCATTACATAATATATGTGTTAAAAGATTGTAAATAGCCATTATATCATAAAACATGATATGAAATGGGTATCATAAATATTTAATCATTTCATAACCTATGGAGAATATATGTGATTCATAATCATTAAATCCTAGAATAACCCATGTAGAGAACTTACATCATGTCATGACCTATAAAATGTGATGGGTACCATAAAGATAATTCCAATAAAATAAAAACCATTAAGAGAATAGAAATGAATGTAACCATTATATCATTTTATATAAGGGAATTAGTAAAATCAACGTATTCTATCTTAGAGGGAAAATAATTTTGAAATTTCCTTAAAAAAATTTCATGTTGAAATTATCCTTTCATATTTGAAAAATAATATTTAAATTATAAACAATATTGAAAAAGAATTATATAGTTATAAATTGAAACCTTATAAATTAATCTTTTACATCATTGAAATAATTTTCATTGAAAAAAACCTTTAAAAACTTATAATAGACTCTTTGAAAATCATTTAATACATTTTATTAACAATTTGTTTTGAAAATCATTTTTATTTGAAATATATTTTAAAATAATAAATTTTCCAGAATATTAGAGAAAAATTTTCATTTAAAAATAACCCTTTAAAAATAAAAATTAATCATCAATGAAAGGACGATCATTTCGGTGAGAAGGTCTGCAAATACTGAAAATTAATTTTTCGCCACAAAATTTCAAGAAAGTTCCTTGATTAAAAAATGGAAAGAAGATGCCTTTTAAAATAAATTTTAAAAAAACTCAATAATGGGTAAATATTTCATTTAAAATTAATAGTATAATAATAAAACATTTCAGATAATTTTTTTATATAATAAATTTTTAATACAACATAGATTTCAGAAAGATGGAAGAAATATGTCAGATAATCCTTAAAATATATTCTTAGTTATCAAAAAATTTTAATAGTAGAAGAATGATATCGTAAAGTGGTTACTACTTGAATAATCCTAGGTTTTGAAAATTTATGATATTTCTTTACATATGGATCATAAGATGTCATCAATGTATGAATAATCATAAATAATCTCGAAAACAATGTTGAGATTGTGGACATAAATTGTTACAACCTTGGTTACATTCAATCATAATACAATGGTAGAACATTACATTAATATTTTAATATCATTAATATAAATGGATTCATAATATAACTTGTGAAATGAAATATATACACCTCATATAAAAATATTGGTGCATAACATTGAATGTGTCTTAATAAAGTAAAATTGGGACTAAAATACATTAAAATTTTGGTTTGATTTTAATAATAAAAAATGAGATAAATTAAATAAAATGGATATGTAAATATAAATTAATTTAATTTTAATTATAATATAATAAATATAGGGTAATTTTATAGAACACATATAATAAATAATAGTTAAACATGACTTGTGTCTAATGGGAAATAAAAGTGATGTGAGAAAACTGTTTCTACATAAGTAATATTAGAATCATTATCCCCATGAATGTATAAAATTTAATAATTATTTAATATTAAAAAATAAAACAAATTAATGATATATAATTTCATAGGGAAGTATACACACTACACAACAGATGTGAGTGGGGAATCTGGCATGTATCACACTGAAATAAAAAGTGAAATGAAATCCCCTTACCTTAAGTATTTAAATTCTTCGTATGCATTAAAATTACCTGTATAAAAAATATAAGTGTTTAATATATCGATAAAAGATCCATATTATTATATATAATAAAATATATGATTTTTTATGACATTATATTATCGGTTTATTATCAAATCAATTTTAATGATATGTTTTAGGTAATATCCACTTTATTTTTCATATATCTATTTTGACATGTTATTCTTGATCCTCCTAAATAGAATATGATTAGATAATTTATATAATGTAATTTTTTTATAAATATCATATATATTCATCATATATGTATTTACAATAATATATATATTATATAACTATGAAATGGAATGCACTATTCCTTAAGACGGTATGTCATACGAACACATGAATAATGTTTCCATTTTATTATCATATTCATATAAGGAATGAAAATAAAATTTATTAACAGATATATATATATATATATATATTATAATTATAGTATAACTAATATTTCATAAATATCATAAAAATTTAATTGATTCATCCTTATTACTTTCTATGTAAGGTTTTAAGGAATAACATTAGTTTGAGGAGGTGGTAGTTCACACTTCCCCAAATGAAATTATCTTAATTACAAAAATTAAAATCATGAAGTTATGTGTTAAATAGTAATTATATTAGAATAAATTAATCATTAATATCAAATAAATAATATTAATATATATTTACCATTATAATTCCCAAACATGATAGGTGGTAATGGAAAAACAATCGACATCATCTCATGAAGTAGTAGTTCAGTGTGCACAATAACTCTAAGTTTGTTACCCATTATATAGAAGTTTGTGTATATTATGGTATAACAATTTGAAAAAAATTATCAGTATATTTATTATAGCTTATTTATTAAATAAACTAAAAATAGTAATATTTTAGGTGGTGGAGATTGAAAATAAAACTAAAGAGATTGAAGAAGAATGTTCCCTCTTATTTGGGGAACTCCTTTATGTTTGCACAAAAAGGGATTCCTTGGATGGAATTATGACTATTTTGTGGAATCTAGGATTAGGGTAGGTAGTTTTAGGATAAATTTGGTTAATTATTGGTCGATAAAATGTGTCTTGATAGGTGTCATGAAGTGGGAGGAGTGTGTGCCTTTTTATAGTGGAGATAGAGTGCCATTCTTGTAAATTTTTAGAAATGTAATTCCACATTTGTTTTTAATATGACAAATCTCTCCATTAATTGTAAATTTTAAACTTAATAGAGTATATGGTCAAAATATGGAGACACCACTTCATTTTTACAAGTTTCTTTTTCATTCAAGCTTATAAGATTATAGTTTAGTCCCCCATTAAGTTAGTTTTTCCCTTAATAGTTGTAATCAATTTTAATAACATTCAATAATATTTTTTTTTTCAAAAAATAATATTAAATTATTAGAAAGTATAATTTATAATTATTATCAATATTTAATCCATTCTATTAAATTCAAATCACATAAGTTGATGAAATTAATTTATAATTAATGACGCGGTTAGTATTACAATGTAGGTTTTTAAAGTAAAAACATTCTGATGTTTTCTATTTTTTGAAATCCAATTTCAAATTAAAATTGAAAAAATGGCCTAAATTATATAATTTGATGTATAAATGATATAATTATACTTTAAAAACAATTTTAAATATAAATTATCCTTACAAATAACTTAGAGGAAAAAGTAGTTTCGAATTAAAATTCATTATTTTTCACAATTTATCGAAAATATAAACGTTAATGAAAAATACAAAAAACTCACCCTAAGTTAATTTTTATGTGTAAATATCAATAAGAATTTTAATTTTAACTGTAACATTTATAAATTTACAAAAATTTATTTTTAAAATTGGTTCACCATTAAAAGACTAGAAAATTCCATTTTATAAAAAAATAGGTTTATGTGTGTAGTATTTGGTATGTTCATATATTGTTCCTATAAAATATATCTAATGATTGTAAAATTAATTTATTTAATATATAAAATATATATTTCTTTAATATAATTTACCAATATTAATTATTTTTTTTATTTTCATAATATTACATTTTGATCATAAAATAAATTTTTATAAAAACATTCCCTTTATATTCAATTGGTTCTTATAGAAATTTATAATTAATTTGTATCTATTGAATTAAACCATGTATTTTAATAAGTTAGTTGTTACTATTAATAAATACCAATTTTAATATATAGGTTATATCTTTTTAAATAATTATATTTTTAATAATATAGACTTGTTTACTAAAACTCGGTCTTGTATGTTTTGGAATCCATCAAGGTAAGTTAGACTTTTGTGTACTATAAGCTATCATCTATGTTACTTATAGAGAAATATAAATTTTATATTGTGTTTATTGATTGATTAACATTATTTTTCATATAACTCAATCCAAACATTGTTCCTTCTTATAAAATAAACTATTTTCTCTGTTGGGTGAAATGAAAAAATATCATAATGATTAAATTAATTTTGAAAAAATATTTCATAAAATAGCGAGATGTTAAAATTTCAACATTATATTACATGGTTTGATAATAAAAAATTTAATTTAATATACTAGTACTAAAAAATATATTTTTTCATTCTATAGTTCTTAAAAAATGTAATTTTCATCATAGAAATTTATTTATTAAAAGGTGAATAAGATTAATTGTGGATGCTTATAAAGAATATGTAAAAAAGAGGAAATTGAATCAATATAGTGGGTTGTGTTTACATGGTAATTTTTTTAATTTTTTTAGATTACTTAGGTTATTTATATAAAAATAGTAAAGGAATTACTTTTGATTAAGTAGATATGTGATGAAGATGTAGGTACCAATTATGAAAATTTTACAACATTTTCATGTTATTCCTTCAGTATTATTATTTAATAAAAAAGTGAAATTGAATTATTATTTACTTTATTAAACCA
This sequence comes from Viscum album, assembly GCA_963277665.1. Lineage (NCBI taxonomy): Eukaryota > Viridiplantae > Streptophyta > Magnoliopsida > Santalales > Viscaceae > Viscum > Viscum album. The sequence goes on from OY728129.1 coordinate 1,290,463,061, forward strand.
AAAAATATAATGGAATTTTCCATAGTAGACATTAGTAGAAATGATAAAAGTTATTCATGAGAATCTATATTGAAAATGATCATTGGAGTCACCCAGAAATCATCAAGTTTTGATAAGAAAAAAACATTTAATTCAACAAAAATCGTGAAACTAAAATACATTGAGGGAATAAGATTAGTTTTCTTATATTTTAGATGTTTATAAAGTATAATGTGGAATATTATTTTAATAGAATGTGTAAAATTTTTTATTTCTAAATAATTTCCATTATGAATACAATCTTGATGTAATGGTATAAGTTAATTAATTATGAATATAGTGAGAAATCACCACCGAATATCACATCCATACACCAATTATATATATTCAAGGGTCATAGAAATTATTTTAACATGATATTGTATTATAGGGATAATAATGATGATAAAAATTAGTAAAATATTATGTCTAGTGACAAAGGGAAACTAATATTTACTATATCATTGATATGGGGTGAGATAATGATGTTTTGAAAAGTACATATACCATGAACTATTGAACCATTAATGTCTTAGTAAATTATATATATACCGACTTTGTTTTATGTATTAATATATTATAATGTTATCCCCTTAAAACATTAATGGACATATGATAAAACAATACTAAAACCACATAATGGTACCACGATCGTATCAAAAGTGTATAAATATCTCCAATTCAATTTTTTTATAGAATGTGTTCCCTTTGAAATTTGTTATTCTATCTCTATTGGATGTTACTGTTATTTTTTTCTTGGATTGGATTTACCTATATGAACCCCAAGTCTATTTTCATGGATTTTGAGTCACATTTTATATTACGAGACCACCAATTGTTTATTATTAGTGAGAGAATATATATGATCGTCCATTAAATGTTATATATATTTTATGAGTATTTATTATTATTCAATTTAGGACCATATTAAATGTTTTGGGAGAAATTAATCAATGATAATATGCCTAATGTATAATATTTTTTCGATGTTTCCTAAAATTGATTCCTTGTCTTCCTCTAAATGTTTACATAGACCTTTTGAAAGATCTCATATCTGGTGTCAAATTGAATTCAAATACTCTATACAGAATTTTACATTTGAGAGGACAACATTTAAGTATAAACTCTAAATAAAATATTAGTAATGGTTTCATTAGCCTAAATATAGTACCATGGTGTCCACATTTACTTTTTATACATAAAAATAGATCAATTTACCTCTATAATTATTATTGAGAGCTTATGAATTCATTAATGAAGATTAAGTATTATATTCCCTATATTTATAATTTCATTTATCTATTATAAGATGAAAAATATTTTCCCATGGTTGATATTTGATTTGGATACTATCAAATTATGTTAACAAGTTAATACATTAGAAAAACATATTTTCATTCGATTTGTAGATGAAATAAATATACAGTGATTCCATTTCGACTTACAAATTTCCCTATATCTTCATGGAATTATTGAAGAGTGTATTTACATATTTCCTAGTTCATTTTTTGGTTTAAATTTTAAAATATAATCATATATATTCAATTATAATTATAGATCAAGGATTTTAATTTAGTATTATACTAAATATCCTATGTATTGAGTTTTTTGACGAAACTTTGACAAAGATTCATTTTTTTTATATAGTGTATGAATTTAATGCCAAAAATCTAATGTGAGGGTATATATATGGATCTATAAATTAATGATTTTATTACAAATTATTGAAACCCAACTATTATATATGAAATCCATTATATTTATTGATTTCATTAATAGTATAAATTTTTTTAAAGGATTTATAACTATTATCTATTAAATAAAAGATTACATGAAAGGTAGTTACTCTTCTTTAGACTCACTTGTGTGAATAAAATTAAAAATTTTTTAAAGAGAATGTTTTTTAGGAAATATATGTTCAAAAAACACATTAGTCGTGAATGTTTTTTAATTATAGTGATGTTTCACAATGAGGGATGGAATGGGTTCTCATGAGGAATGATATGATGATTGGTTATTCCCCAAGCTAATTAATGATTAGTTATAAAAACTACACAACTAATCATTTTTTTGTAAATATTGGTAATAATTAAATTATAAATATGGTGGAATTATTTATAGGGAGAACGATGTGGATTAAATATTTATTATTAATATTTAATGTATATAATATCATTGAATGAGTTAAATATTTACTTATGTGGGTAGATTTATGACTATGACAAATCAATTCACTACCACCTTTGGAAAATGAATTAGGTGGTTAATTATTTGAGTTGAAAGGTTCATTATAGCTCAAATGGCCCGAAGGCCTTCATTTTTATTGATTTTGATAACCCCCCTTTCAAGGGATGAGGGGGAACCCTTACAAGGCCCGTTGGATTAGAGATTAAAAGGCCCATATGCTTAGGAGAATACATGACCCGAAGGTCGTAGGGAATTCAACCAGACTATCTACAAGGATCTGACCCTCCCCAGAATCTGCATCATGATATTAGCCCTCCACCTTTGCATGGCCGTCTAGAAAGGCTTCCTGTGCAAACACAGGTTGGTACCGATGGAATAGCCATACCCTATCATTCTGACAATCCATTTGGTTATTCTCTGGTGAGTGCACCTGCTCTGAATCCTCATCTGGGGCTGCTCCTTTTTTGTAGTGTGTCTAGGGAAACTTCATGTGGCCCGAAGGCCTTGAGGTGGCCCGAGGGCCTTAAAGGTGCCCCGAAATCCCTACTGAACTGAAGGCCTGGGTGGCCCAAAAGCCTTAAGGACTCCAAGCCAAAACTGGTAGCCCAAGGTGAATATTTCCAGCTGCTACAGTACAGAACAATACCTGCTATAGTAACTGGTACTGTGCCTACTACAGTACCCGCACAATGTACAGTTCTGCGATAGTACCTGTACATTGTACAGTTCTTTTACAGTACCTCGATGGATGAGATATGGAATCATGTTGGATGGGGATATATATCCAATCTTTCTATAATCATTATTCAACCTTATATCCATATAATTAATAAGTATCCACAATGAGATTATTTAAATCTAATATAGAGGGTTATAAATGTTTTGTAGTTAAACCATTAATCTAATTGAACTATATGTATCTAAAACTAGTATATGTCATGTCTAGACAAAACCTGATGTATTAAATATTGGAAGAATATCATAATGGATAATTTTCTATTTATCATTTAATTAAGAATATTTTTAGAGATCTAAAATGTTATTTATATTGGGGAAATATGAACATGGTACTTACTAAGAATGTTTATTATTGATTTGTATGTCATAAAATTAATTCTATATGATATATGACTATGTGTATATTAAAAACATTACTCATACTAAAATGGAAATTGTAAATCATCACAATGGATTTCATTTTAGGACCTCCCCCACCCAAAAATATATATATAATACTTAAATAAGTTTTTATGCATTAAATTACATTTTGAATCTGGACTACATCACTTTTATTAGTGATTATTCCTCTCTAGATCAGATTTCCAAGATATATATTATGGAGGTAGAAATATTAGATGGGGTAAACAATCTATTTTATTTAATTCTAATATGAAGTTTACTATGAAATTATGGATAAGTCTTCAAAACCTTCTAGATAAAGAGTTCTATTTTTGTACATCATCTCATTATTAACTATTTGGGATTTATAAGAGGGAAATTAAAGTCTGGGAGGATATGTTGTGATCCAATTATATAGATTTCAATGGATTTTGGGATAACTATCTCCCTCTTGTTGAGTTTTCCAAGAAAAATAGATTATATTTATATATTCAGATAGATCCATATGAGGACCTACATTTAAATAATTGTATAATGATTACATAATATGATGAATTTTGATATTGAATGATTTTTGGACCTGATATATCTGAGAAATGCATAGAAGATTAGAGCCCTAGGGAAGAATATTATAGTATCTTATTTTGTAAAAATAAATTATGTGGATAATCATCTGTGAGATATGGAATTTTATGTTTGTAAGAAGGTATACCTATTAATTTATCAATTATAATGTTAATGATATTATGAAATAAGTGAAATATGAGTGCTAGATAATTGATCACTTCGAGATTCTTAATCATGTAGTTATTGAAAAATATATCCTCACAGTCCCACCAATCCTCTCTAAAGATCACAATATGTTCCTTGTATCTTTCTTTGGGTAATTTCATAAGTTATCCCTCGTGTTTTCTAAACTCAAGTGTTATACAACTGGAGTATGATCATTTTTATGCTGAAAAATATGATGAAATCCAGGATTAAAAACAAAATCTCAATAAAAGAATAATTCAATCCTGGTTAATGTTCATTGAATAAATCCAAAATTAAAATATTATAAATGAGAAATTGAATATTTGATATTGTAGACACATCCTCATTTGTTTGTCCTATATTGATATACTTTTATGGGAAAATTTATTTTTCGTTGGGTATATATTAAGACCTTAATATTTTTAATATAAATCATTTGACCTATAACATGATGTATTTGATAGATTGACTTACATGCAACATTGAGTCTATATGAACAATAATATAGTAAAATAAATATAATATATTAATTAAATCAGAATGTAGGAATAATACCAAGCACATAATGAAAAAATAATTTTTTTTTAATAATTATGAATTTTTAAATTAATAATATAAAATTACTCAATTTTCGGTAAAGTCATTTTATACATTGAAAATTTGTTTCTTTCAAAAACATTATATCACATTTTCTAATAATAAATTTAAAATTAATTTCTACCATTTTAATGAAATATTATTTTAGTTAATGAATATCTTATTTAATATAATAATATTGAAATTATATAAGGTGTACTTTTTTGAAATTTTCAAGGAGATTTATGATTAATTGAATATTGAAAAATAGAAATTTTTGAAAAGTAAAATGTCATTTATTGTGTATTTAATGTACCAATATGTTTTTAAATTGGTATTAATGTAACTTTTTTTAATTTAATTACTAATATTTCATTTAATTATATTAAAAAATCATTGTACATGATTTTTGTATAATTTAATTTTATACATAAATTTGTTTTCTAGAGAACTATTTTTATGTGAGGAATGTTTTTAAATTATAAAAAATTAATTAAATATATATTTACTAATTGTTTAAAACTTTAATATATTATATAATCAATATAAAATTGTATAATTCATTTTTTAGTCCTCAAAAGGCATGTAATCTATGAAAATTATGTCTTATTATAAATATTTATTTTTAAATTCTATATTTACTTATGGTTTTTATGCTAATGTAAAATTAAATTCATCAACTTATAGAAATATTATATTTTAAAATTTAAACCATAGTGTTAATGATCATATTTAATATTATATAATATATTAAACAAGCATTTTTATTATATTGAATAATAAAAAGGTGAAATTATTTTACTACGGTTAATGTTAAAACATATATACTAGTGGGGTTAAACCTTAATATAAGAATTTTAATGGAAAACAAACCATTAAAAATAATTTTTTATTAATATTTTTAAACCAATATCATATCCTGAATTTTAATCCATATCCTTTTTTGTCACATAACCATGAATGAGTCATTTAACATTAATGTTATTTAATCAAATTCAATATTTGTGCCACCTATCAACTATAAAAGTAAATCTAATCCATTACCTTATTCAGAAAATTTGGGAATTCAATAATTGATAGTACCTACTCAAAAACCATACCAAATTTTTTAACTCATCATTATGATTATTTTAATCTCCTACTTATATATATTTCAAGGATTCAATAGAAAACTAAATAGTGATTCTCGAAGAAGAGGTATAGATCTTATATATGATCCTTCAAATTTATTTCATCATATATATATTATAAATTTATTGTATCCATAAAAGAATGACAAAAAATATATGAAAACATGTTATGATTTTGTTCTGTTGTCATGAAAATAATTTAATAACTCCTCTCAATCTAATTGTAGATTAAAGTATTGCTTGTGCAGATATGTGGACAACGACCACCACACAATGATACAAATCAATTTCATCCACTATCATTTATTATTGGTTTTTATTCTATATGTAATGAATAAATAATATTTTTATATTTTAATTATTATTTTATAATTTTGAATTATTTTTTATACTATTCAATTACAACCATCAGAAAATTGAAATATCACTCGTATATATCTATGAACATCCGTCTCTATATAGTGATGTAAATTAGTTTCCAACACCAGTTATAATGAATGGATATTAATATGTATATATTTAATAAATATGATATTTTTATATTTATAAATACTCTATAAATTAGGGTTTCCAGTTCAATGTTAAAGGACCATACTGATCAAAAAAATAGTCATGGAAAACAAAATAGCTAACACTTGAAATGAGGATGATAATGAAATATTGTAAAATAAAATGCGATAACATGTCATAAGTGAACCATCCATGGAAGTATACTTATCATTATTTTTATGTTATAAATTTATTATAAGTTTAAATTTATTATATATGATGTTATAGTGGTTACGATGTAAGATGGACACAGCGTCAAGATTTCATGTTAAAATCTAATTTTTTGATGTACTTTATATGATTAAATTTTATAAGGATTAAATAGGACTAAATATCTCCCCAAAGTAAAATTTATATTCATTTACACTTAAAATATCTTTATATTTCATGTTTTCATTTAATTTTTATCCAATTAAGTAAAAAAGTGACTGAAATAATTACATACCAACCTTATTTTTTAAAAAAGATCAATACTATGTTCCATACCATATATGACACTCCACATCATGCTTAAACTAAAAACTATATATTATTATTTAAATGTTATCTTTATAACATAGTCATTTGAATATTAGGATGAGAAATATTAACATAATTATAAAAGTTTATTTATAAAAGTATATATAATTAATTAATTGGCGAACAATTAATTATAAATTAAAATTAAACCCATTTTTAAAAAGAAAAGTTTTTCTGAAAAAAATTGTTTAAATGTGAAAAAGATTGTTTTATACCCAAAAATAAACAACTAAATTTTGTTGGATAATATTAGTGATATATATATAATATTAAATATAATTTTTAAAAATAATATTATTTTTATTTAATAATTTATATAAGAACAAAACTAATATTACACATAAATGTATTATCTTAAAAAAAACACAGTTTTGTTAGCTTTTCCTGGTGAACTTTATTTAACTCTAGTTATTTACACTTTAAAAAATTATATATGAAAAAAATAATAATCTTATTTTAAATTGTAATATCACAATATAAATTTTATAATTTTTTTAATATTTTTCTAAAAAACAACATGTTTAATGAATTGTTAAAAAATACAGCGTTTTAACTGAAAACCTATTTTTTATCAAATTTATTTTTAGTATAAAATTAAATACTTAAATATTTTTATAGAATAACAAGATATATTTTAAATTTTTATTCCAATTTAGGTCATTTTAATCAATTTCGCATTGATTTGGATATAGATTAATTGAATCATTTGAACATTTTTATGTTAAAACTCATTTTGTCGATCCATCAAATATGTTAAAATTAAATTTATTTTTCAAAAATATTTTTTATAAAATTTTGTTAAACTATTTCATATTTGGATTCATAACATCCATATTTTTTTAAATATGTTCTTTCTAGTTGAGGAAATTATAAAGATGAACATTTTTAATATTTTTTTATTATTACCAAAGTTAAGCGTATATCGGTTAATTTATGGTAGAATTAATATTATAAGTATTATCAAATTAAAATAACTAGTGACCTAAGTTTATTGGAAGAGTTATTTTAAAAAAATATAATAAATTTTATTTTTTATGATATCTTTTATCCACTTGGATGACTTTATTCCATTTTTAGTATTGAATTTAATTAAAATTAATTTTATCATACATGTATTTTCAATAAGTGAAATATTTTTTATATGGGATTATATAAGGTATATGATCAACTATAAGTATTTTTATGAAAGGTAAAATGTTTATATTAATCTTAATGTTTTATTTTTATATTATAGGTAATAAATAAATAAAATAATGTTTTTAGAGTGATATTACAGTAATTGATTAATTAGTGGAAATATCAAATAAATGATATTAAAAATATATTTTTTGAAATAACTATTTTCATTTGTGAAATTTGTGGATTAATTTTAAATTATAGTTATGATTTAAAAAATTTGGTTCTATGATATAATGTTTTTATACAATTGTTAAAAATCCATGTAATGAATAGTGTCAAAAATGACATTAATGGTAATTAAAAAATTATAGTTGATTAAATGATAGAAAATTCATAAAATTATAAAATGATGAAACATTATTTCTATATGTCTCCAAATATCATAAATAACGAATTTATTGGTCTTTTGGGGTATTATAGGTATTATATTAACCCTCAATTTGAAAATTACATGATATCATGGTAAGAGTTGAAAATCTAAAATAAGGGTAAAAAAATATAAGCCTAAAAAAATAGAAAAATGTATTTATTTTAATTTGATGAGGGTATTTAAACTAATAATCATATTATATTTGAAATAATTCTATTTTGTTTTATTTAAAATATAACATTTATTTATATAAATTTAATATTTTGAAGAATTCCAAAAGTTTCCCTCTCATCTCTTATAAAATGGAGCCCCTTATTCTATTTTCATTATACCTGAAAACCATTTTGGGCCCAGATCTACAAAAATATTTTCATATAATATCTCCCCTAATTATATAAGACTTATTTTTAGTAGTTTAACCTCTTTATAGGTGATAAGGTGTTAATTAATGGATATTGTCTCAAGAAGATGTATCATTTTTAATTAAGTGTTTCAAATTTTATTCTTCTTCCAATTCCATAAAATATTCTTCAAACAGGTTGAAATAATTACAAATGTATCCTCAATATAATTATAAGTTATTATTTTAATATCGTTCCTTATATCCACCTCCAATTAAATCAAAATAGAAAATAGTTAATCATCAATCTATACAACAGACTACCACCTCATGAACAGATATAATACTTTTTCCATCACCATATCTAAAGAATGGTTATAAGGATATAATTAATGTTTATATATTATATTAATGATATATATTTAATTATTAATGAATAATATTTCATTTATTTTTTTTACATTTCCTTTCAGATAAATATGCCTAATCTATTTATATATACATTTTAACTATCACCTCCGAGAAGAGATGTGATTCGTTTTTCATCACAATATCACAATGATAATATATATAAGTATATTTTATGAAATAATATGATATATGTGATATTATTACCACTCTATAAATATAAAATGATACTTACCTTATTTCTATAATGATAATTTAGAAAATCAAATGTTAATCATGTGTTCGTATGACTTACAATCCCCAAGATTGTAACGTAGATCATTTTATTTATACATAATTAATGAATGGATTCAAAAGTATAATTGATATGTAATAATATTTATTATTTAAATATTTGTTTCCAGAGATGATTGAATTAGGACTATTTTGACTATAGAAATCAAGAAAAAATTCATTTTGTACCCATGTCTTAAATATCTTCAAAACCTGTAACATAAACTTATATAATAAAGTTATTGATATAACATGATTTTAACTAATATAAAATGAATAATAAATCGAACTAGGTTATAATTAATACAAATAATTAACATATGTTTATTATTTAAGATGTTAATTGACATACGTGGTGAATCGTACTCAAGGTAAGGGACTTTGTCTCTCTCTACTCTCATTGAGAAACATCCTACAGAGATACAAATTATAACATGTATATACTAACCCTTTGAGATGCTATATCATTAATGTTCTATATTATCATGTTTTATAAATATAATATTTTTTATTTTTTATAATTCAATTGTTTCAAGGTCATATAGTACAATTTGACTTTAAAAACACTATTTGAATGTTTTATGAAATAATTTCATAATTGTTTCTTCCATGTAAATGTTATTGTAATTATTTTATATGAAAGAAATATAAAAGAAAATTTTATATCTATCTTGTATTTCATTAATGGTATTTCAAAATTGAATATTTTATGTGTTTTATAAGGAAGTTTAGGAGAAACAATGAATGTATTGTACTATTTTTAACATAAAAGATGACAATGAATTTCCACCACCATGTCTGTTATTTTATATTTGAATACCTTCGAAGGATTTTATGATTAATTAAATGAAAAAAAAACTTTATATTTTGGGTGTTATTATATTGATTTTTTTTTTAAAAAAAATGTGCACATTTCATTTAAAATGATCCTTTGAATGATAATGACATTTGATAGTGATTTTCACACGAGTTTAAAAGTGTTTTTCAAATGATGAATTATTTTATTACAAGTCATGGTTTTTGTAAATTTTTAATGATGGGGGTGCCCAGATAGAGTTGGGTGAGCCCGTTATAGATTAAATGATGGGTGTTCATAGATATCCATCCAATGCATTAGGTACTCTAGATATTGATTTCAATTATATGTCAATTCCATTTCCAAGGATTCAAAAAAAATTATAAGTGATGTTGTACCATGGTACCTACATGAATTTTCTTTTCTTAATAAAGTGTTATTATAGGAATCATTTTTTACAAGGTAAAATAATTGACCCTTATAATGTAATTATATTTACCTTCATATGTGAAATTTAATGTTTTCAAGTAACGTGGTTATCAAGGGATTTCATGTTTTTATTGGACAAATGAATTATTTTATTTTTATATCCCTTGATTAAATTATGTGCTTATCTGATGTTTTAAATTTGTTTCAAATAATTTAAGGAATATGTTTCTCAAGGATGAGATCAATGGAAAATTTTCAAGATACATCAGTATAAGAAATCGTGTTATATATTTTAGATTTTTATTTTAGGAAAAAATAGATACAGAGTTTTGGTGTCCACTTGTAATTCTTGGCTTTTTCTATTTTAGAATTTTTCCTATTTCATTAATACTCATGACTAAATATATTCTTGAAAAAATAATGTAATTCATTGTTTAAAAAATAAATAACATATGTAATGTTTATGGAAGATTCCTTATAGTTGTTATTTGGGTAATGTTTTAGAAAAAATTGTTTAATAGTATGTTTTTACAATTGTTAGGAATATCCTTATGATTTTATTGTGTTACAGTCGATCAAAAGATAAATGTCGTAGAAACACCTTATGAAGATTATTGTGATGAAATTGAATGGTGAATAAGATTAGTTTTAGAGACAGTATGTTTTGAGGTAATTATGGTTTTTTTATTTTATGATAGATAAATGAAAGGTATGAGAAATACATAGAGGTTAAAAAATGTAATTTTTAGTATCTCAATATATATTTTATGTGTTGTGTAAATAATGTTGTTTTAGAAAATTCAATCCCATAGGATGGGTGAAAACCTATCATATCTAATAAGGCCACATGAATCGAAACCCAAACCAATGTGTGACAAGGGTTCATCAGCTACCGATTCCCAATGAAGCGTCCTAATTAGTATGAAATTTTATTTTTAATTAAATGATTTGATGGTTGAATAGTATGTTTATTTTTCAAAACTAAAATTTTTCAAATTGATAGTCCTGTGATTGGAAAACTATTTGGTGACTGTTATTTATATTATTTTGGAATTCATTCACAATTATGGGAACCCTACATGATCTTGGAAAATAAAATACAATGGGATTATATTTGAGAAGTAATATTTGAATTATATTTTGGAATAGTATCTTCTTTTATTGTGTACTTATAGTTATTTGGGTTATATATAAAAATAATTAAAATATCTTATATATTATGTGAGTTAGTATATTACATTTTTGGTATGAGACACTAAGATAGATTTATGTTACATATGGATAATTATTAAAATATATATGGGAAGGAAATGTGGTCAAATCCTTATGAATATTGGGTTATATTCTTAGTTTGGTTTATTTTTAGGAATTTTATTAATTGATACTTATTTAATGGGAATGTTGAAATTTGGTGATTACTTTTGAATTGTTGATATTGAAGTAGTTTTTCACCCTATATGTTTTATTATTTTCGTGGAATTTCATTACCTCGTACTCACCATATTAGTTTTGGTTATTGTAAAGATATACTATACATTTATAGTTAATCGTTTTTAGTAATTTTGATTCTCTAAAAGATGGTTCTAAATCATCAAGCATGAAAATTTCATCTTGAATACTCACTATTTTTGAGAAAATGATGAATTTGAGATTGAAATTGGTTATAGGATGAAACAATACCTTCCATGTAGGTATGAATCCTTATTTTCAAAATCCAGGTAGTAAAATAATTCATCATCCCCCCGAAAATGATCTTGAATAAAAAATGTTGTCATTTTATTTTTATCATTGGTATTTTCACCCATCATATATTTATGGTTTTATTACTATGTATTAGTCTTTGAGAGTAACATTTCTCTTCTATTGAAATTATTACAAACATGGAATCCTGGTATGTGTTACCTTAACTGACATTTGAATTTTAATTTATTTTAAATTAGACATTTATTTAATCCTTTTTCTGATGTGTGATTTCAAAAAATTAATTTCATGAAGTAAAAATATAGTTACCATCACATAATTCAAAAATTCATGAATGAAATATCTAAAATATTTCAAAAATAAAACATCTTAATTATTTTTTGTAAAAAATAAATACTATGATCGATAGCATAGTTGATACGCCACATTCAGTGTAAACAAACAACTAAATAATATTATTTAAATGATATCATTATAACATGAAAATTATAATGGTAAAAATATAATTAAATTAAATATGAAAACATTTTAACAAATTTTAATAAGGGTAATTCTTCGGTTACCAATTCATTATAAATGAAAATAATATAAATTTTTTTTAAAACGAAATGTATTAATAAGATACCTTTTAAATGTGAAAAAGTGTATTTTATTCAAATAAATAAACAAATCAAACATGAAAGAATAAATTAACAAAAAATATATATAATATTTTTTTTAAAATTCTTAAAATTTATCTCATGTATTTTATATACATTTTATAAGAACTAGTCCAATTCTATGCATCAATGAATTATTTTTCCAAATATGTAGTTTTGTAGTGTTTTAATAGATAAATTCTTTTAATTAATGTTTCTAACAATTTCATAAATTATATTTTAAGAAATATAATTCTTCACATTACTATGAATATAAATATTTAAATTTTTTGAGGATTTCATATTTTTCATACAAATATATTATTTTGATTAATAGTGAATAAAATACGACATTCTAATTGAAAAATTACATTTTATCAACTTTATTTATAATGTTGAATTATATATTAAAAATTTATAAATAATATTTTGATCATGTTTCTATCTTTTATTCCAATTAATGTCATTGGAATCAATTTCCCATTTAATTTGGATATAAAAACATTTCATTCTTTTGAAATTTGTAGCATTAATACATTATTTTGTTATTAGTCAATAAGATTAATCTAAAATTAAATTTACCCAATTTTTGGATTTTAATTTTATAAATGGATTCCATATATTTAATAATACGTTCTTGATTTACAAAATAGAGGAATTTGTTTTTATAAATTTTGAATAGTAATTTTAGTAATTTTTTTTGTTAACACGATTAAGGGTAAATTTTGTAATTAATTGTAAAAGGTATATTATAAATATTATTGAAATAACCTATCACATGTTATAATCTTATAGTATTAGTTATTTTAGATCAAAATCATCCTTGGGCCTATTTATTGAAGTCTTAATGGAACATGAAATACATTAAACTAGTTATAGTATTTAATTCATTAAAAATTCAATTTTTTCATAATTTAGTTTTTATGATTCGAAATATATTTAATATAGAGTTATATAAGGGATAAGTTAGACTAAACTAGTATTTTTAAATATATAATTATTATCTTAATCATTATATTTTACATTTAATTTTTTGGTAATAAATATATAAATTAAATTCTTCCACAATAATGATCCGTAAATTTTTTAATGAAAAGAAATACTGAATAAATTATATTAATAATATTAATGTAAATTATCTTTGACAAAAATAATGTCATATAGGAATTTCATGGACTAATTTAACATGTTATTGATGTGTTAAAAGTGTTATTTAAATTTATAATATTTTATGATATTTGTAAAAATTTGTGTAATGTACAGTGTCAAATTTTATTTTAATGATATTTTATTAAATGATATAATATTCATTAAAATATATAATTTCTCCATATAATTTAGAGAAATATCAAAATATCATCAATTACTTATTTATTGTTCATTTCATATTTTATTATAGTTGTAATAAGAATGAAATTTTATATTACGTGATATCCCGATAAGAGTTCAAATAGTTAAATGTTGGTTAAGACAACAAAAAGGATTAAAAAAATATAGAAACAAAATATATAATAATTATTAGATAAATGTATTTCTAACCATAATTATACTATCTTATAAATAAATAATTTATTATCTATATTTAAAATATATTAAAATATATTAATTTAATATATTGAAAATTCCAAGAGCACCCCACTCCTATTATAAAGGGGAACCCCTTCTTCTATTTTAGTTACTCTTTAAAAATGATTTTCCTTGTAAAATATCATCCAAAATCCCTTTTTAGAATCTATAACCACATTATCGATTCCGTATTTTATATATAACACCATCCTTTGAGGTGTTTATGTGTTAATCAAAGGAGATCATCTGAAAAAGTAGAACCATTTTCTTTTAAGTGTTTCTTTTTTGTTTTATTCATCCAATCCATTAAAATCTTATAAAAATATGATGAAATAATAAATCCAATATAATAAACTTAATTAGATTTTATTTTATTAATATATTTACCTAAATCCATATTATATTTCATAAAATGGGAAAATAATTAATCGTTTCTGTGTGCGGTGGAATACTATCTCGCGAACAGAAAATAATTCATTTTCTAACAACATCCCTAAAGATTAGTTATAATGATGAAATTTAAATTTAGATTTTATTTTCATGAAATATTTGTAGTTATTATTTAGTAATATATCATTTATGTTATTACCATTAAATGAACAAAAAAAATGATAATTTCATCCATGCATACGTGTGAACTCTCAGAGCCACGAAGCGATGTGATTATTTTTTCATCACCATATCACATAGATAATATACGTATGTATATTTTAAGAAATAATATTAAATATATGTTATTATTATCACTATATAAAGATACAATGATACTTACCTTCATTCCATAATGAATAATGAAAAATTAATATGTTACTCATGTGTACTTATGGCTGCCGTCTCCATGAATGTAAAAAAATTATTTTTTATATAGATAATTAATAATTGGATTTTAAGGTATATTTCATATACAAAATTAATTATTATTTCATGAATAATTTTCTCTATATCATGGAGTAATGACTGTTTTTACTATAGGGATCAAACTAAATACATTTTGGACTCATGTTTTGAATAATGTCAAAACATCGAATATGAACTTATATAATTATGTAATTTTTATAAAATAAAATTATGAAATATAAAATGAATAATAAAATATAATAATATTATCTAGAAAATGAAATATTAATATAAATTTATTATTTAGATTATTATAGAACATATGTTATAAATCATACTCAAGTAAATGGACTTCATATCAATATTCTTTTATTGAGACATATCTTAATGTTGTGCACATTATATTATGTATATAAAGCTCCTTTGACATGTTAAATCATGAAAGTTCTCTATTATTGTGATTTTATAAATTTTATTCTTAAATTATTTTTATTTTTCAAAATTTTCCAATTGGTTTGGGACAACATTATATGATATTTTGTTCTTAAATTTATTAACATTTAACTTCATATTCGTTTTTTCAATGATAATATTCCTGAAATTATTTTATATGAAATTATTATAAAGGAATGTTTATATCTAGTTTGTATTTTATAAAAATGTTATTATAATGGAATATTTTAAATGTTTTATATTGAATTATCTGACAAATGAATAATTTACGTTTTTATTTTAAATATACAAGATAATAATAACTTTTTCACTATCGTGGATATCATTTTATTTTTCGCTTCCTTTGAATGATTTCATATTTCATTAAATTAAAATTCCTCTTTATATTTTTGGAATTTGTGTATTTGAAATGGGTTTTCAAAAAAATGTTGTATTTTTTGTTTAAAATAGCCATTTTAATGATAATGGTATTTGAATGTGATTTGAATACATGTTTAAAAGTGTTTTTAAAATTATGAAATGTTTTTTAACATATTTATGTTATTAGAGATTTTAAATTATCAGCACATCAATATAGTATCATGTGACCCTATTGTAGTTTAAATATCAGTGCACCTAGATATCCCTCCAACCCATTGGATACAATGGAGATAGAAGTCAATCGTATTGTTATTATACTCTTAAGGGTTCTCTAAGGGTTAATTAATGGTTTTATGTGATGATGTCCCAATGTACCTAAATGATTTTTCTATTCATGAAGATAAGTGTTATTGAGAATAATCTATTTCCACAACATAAAATAAAATAACATTCTAAGGTAATGATATTTACCATTATGGGTAAAATGTTATGTTTTTATTTAGTATTTTTCATGGGTTTTACTGATATTTCAAAACTAAAGATTCCCATTCATTTTGAAGTGCCCAGATCAGTGTGAATCACTGAGAGGGGGAGGGGGTGAATCAGTGATCCTTTAAAACTTTTTACTAATTGATTCTTAATCAATTAAACCTCTATGGCTGGTTAAAGCCTCGATCCACTCTTCTTGTATCTCTCAACCTTTCCCGGATAATGCAGTAATGAAAAGGCACAGGACACAAGGATTTACAAGGTTCGGCACCAAAGGCCTACATCCTTGCCATGCTCTCCAAGCATGGATTCTCCATTATAACCTGTTAAAATTACAATGGTCGATACAGAGTCCCACTGTATCTCTCCTGAGTCCCACAGGAGGGTCTTTATACTGCGTCCCACAGTGTTACCAGAGTCCCACTGGCCTGCTCCAGAATCCCACTGAAGACTTCTTCTCCCTGAGTCCCACAGGGTCTTCTCTTGGCTCCTCGAGTCGCACGAGTAGCTCTTCTTCACTTTAAGGTCTTCAAGTATCCTCAGCAGTCTGGGATAAAGACTGCTGGCCTTGCTCTGTACCTCTGATCACTTGTGATGATCAGGGTCTTCTCAATCTACTGAATGCTCAGACAAATAATATCTTTATCTTCGGTCTGGTCCAGTCTCAGTCCTGGTCTTGGACAACTCAAATGCACACCACTGATTTAACTTTCTTCACGTGTGCACGTGCATGCATGTATGCATGCACTTTCCTTTTCTTCCTCTTGGTGCAGTAGACCCACAAAGGGTGTAGTCACTTTAAGCACACACCTTCTTCACAATCTTCACACACTTAATTCTATTTGTTTACACACTTAAAAGTGGGTTGTACTTTGTGTGGGTCTTCTCCTCTTCTTCTAAGTGAGCACACACTTCTTGTGCACACACATAGGTTCGGCCTTCTTTGTCACTTGTTTATGTACACATAAACTGTTCTTTGTTTTGCACACACTTGATTTTGGCCTCTTCCCTCTTCTTGTTGCACACCCTTAACCCGTGGGTTGTTCTTCAATTTTGCATACACAAAATGTGTCTTCACTTGGTGCACACACAAGGTCACAACCCTCGGCCTCTTCAAATGCACACACGGTCAAGTGTGCTCTTCCTCCTCACTTAGCACACACAAATAATATTCTTTTAGCACACACTTGATCTTGGCCTACTCCTTTATTCTTGCACACACTTGAGCCGTAGGTGGTTCTTCAAGTTTGCATACACACACAAATGTGTGGTCTTCACTTCACCCACTTACACACACAAGGCATGCCTCGGCCTCCTCTTGCACACACCCAAAGTGTGTACTTCTCCACTTATCACTTGTGCACACACTTCGGTTCTCCTTTATTTGCACACCTTCTGCCCGTAGGGCCTTCTTCTTTATGCACACACAAAATGTATGTCTCGGCCAAGGAGTGTTCAACCCGAAATCCTACTCAAGTGAGGCGCGCAAGGGGTGCGGCCCTCCTTCTCTTCACAGCCGCGCTAATTCCACTGGCCGTGGGTCGCGCAAGCCACAAGGCACGCAAGTGCAAGGCACAAGGCAGCACACCTCACTGCCTTCTTCAAAAGCACAAGCACAAGGTGCAAGGGCCACTGCCGCGCAAACACCTCCTGCCACGCAAATCCGCGGACAGAGAGGGATGCAACCTCGGGCGCGCAAGGATGCGGCCTCGAGTTCTTCCTGTCGCGCAAGGGAGTAGGCGCGCAGGGAACACTTCAAAGCCTCGGGTGGCTTCGGGACAACAGCCGCGCAAGGGTGTTTGCGCGGGGCTTTGGCTTCGCAAGGCACAAGGTGCACTCACGGGACTTCTCTTCTTCAGAGGATCAGCAAGCAATCAGAGAGCCTCGGGCAATCCTTTTATAGGCGAGGAGAGCCTTTAAACATCCGCGTGATAAATCTTTGAACTCCCGAAAGTTTCGGTTTATCAAGATTTTCCAAATCTTGATTTCTTTCCTCTGTTTCCACGCGGGTTCCCTTATTTTTCTTTCCTCCTCGTGCATGCGATTTATAACGCATGCACGGCCTTCGTTTAGGCACAAATCATGCAAAGCTCGAATACACCGAGGCCTCGGCAACGTTGTTTGCCTCGGCCGAACTCGAAATGCTCCCCTCGTTGCATGCATGCATATTTTATAGCATGGCTGTGTTCAGTACATCCAGACGAACTCAATGGACCCTTCGGCGTTGAAAATGGTGGCCCGGAGCTCGAAATCGGTGCTCGGGTGGCCTCTGGTTTGACGGCGGCTGCGGGTGGCTTCGGGGAGACCTCGGACGAGCTCGAGGTAGAGGACGAGCTCTCGGCCGTCGGATCGAGCGATCAGAAGACTTTGGATGGACGGATTAAATCGGGGGCGCGGCGGATCAGATGAGCGGTCCAGATCGAGCGCGCGATTGCTCGGACGGCGGAGATTTGCTCCCGGTGGAATTTGCGCGTCCCACATCGAAACGCCGTGGGATTTTTCCGCGGTTTATTACCCTGCCGCTGCCCGCAACTCCTCAGTTGCATCTTCTCCCTCCACGGTGCCGCCCCGCACCGTGTTCTCCCTGCGGGCGCGCTCTGCGCCCACTCTTGCTCCCGCGGGCGCGCTCCTAGCGCCCACTATGCACACACCGGGTGCGCGGGCTTCACCACCGCGTGCCCTGCGCTCCTCCGGGCGTGCCCCAGGCGCCCACTCGGTTGTCTTGGGTGCGCCCCTGCCTCAAGGGATGCTGCCTTGTCCTGAGGGTTCCCCATGGGCGTGGTGACCTTGAGTCCCACATGTGCCTTGGGTGATGACCCTCGGCTGGCCTCCTTGGTGGCCTATTTTTTTGCAACAAAAACACTAAGTCCTTTGTTAAACAAAGTGACCAAGTGTAACATGCCAAGTGCCACATCTTCATCTTCTTATCCATCCTCCCTTATTCATATCTTCTCTTCTTCTTAAGAATTCCTCCAATTCTTCCTCAACATTTAATCTTCACTTAGGAGTGAAATTCAAAAGGTTCATCTTCATCAACCGAGCTCCTTAGTCAAATAGATTCTTCAACGTTCTTCATTGATCTAATCAGAGATCAAATTGGTTCTTCTTCAAATTCACATGCACTAAGTGATAGTGCATGGACTTCATTAATGCACATCATCCACTTAGTAGTTGTGGATGGAACTCCTTTCAACTCCTCATGCATTGTCACTACAATGCATGGTCTTCAAACAATGTTGTGACATTGTATCATCATGATACAAGTTCTATGAACTTAAAGAACAGCTCCACAATCGTCAGATGTTCTTAGAGAATGTTTCAACCATCATCTCCTATGTCACTTAGTGAATCTCCTAAGTGACATGCATCTTAGTACTATGGCCATTCTCCTTCACCACCAACACCATCACTACCTTTGTCATTCATATCTTGACATTCCCTGACTTCCATTCATTCCAAGACAACTTCATGCCTCATTGACAACAAATGCAACACAATGAACTTCAATCTCCCCCTTTGTATTTGTTGTCAATACACTCCTTTAGCACATATGAATGGGTCAATATGTGTGCCAATATTTTCTCCCCCTTATTGGCAATCAAATGCAAAGGTGTGGTGTGGTACTCTTTCAAGGATCTCTTCCTCCCTTGTAAAAAGTATCTTCTTGAAAAACACTAGGAGAGGGATGATGTCACATGTTCTTCTTTAGCAAAGAACCTTTAGCTAATCAACTCTAAGTCTACTTGGGCTAACCCGGTGTAGAAAACAAGAGTGATGTAACCAAGGAACTCAATGCTGTCCACAATTCTCTACACATGTGAGATCATGCTTAGGGGCTTGAAATTTTTCAGATATAACAATGAATTGCTAAATCCTGCACATACTTCACAAAACTCATTAGAAAGTTCAGGTGCAAAGATAAAGCTCCCCCTTTCATCCATCTGTCTTCAATCCATACTCCCCCTTAATTGACATGATGAATACAATTAAGAAACAAGGGATGAAAGTATGATTGGAATACCTTCAGCTTTTCTCAAGATGGTATTAATCTAAGAATCTCATCTTCTTCAGATTGGCTCCCCCTCAAGGGGTGCACTCCATTCCTTCCAAACCATCCTCCACTTGAGAATGATCATCATCTTCAATTCCCTGCAATGCAGCACATGTAAATACCAATAGTATAAGGGAATAAGATGGAACCTCCTTGGTTCATCAATGTGAACAACAAGGTTGAGAAGATTCTCTCAACCGAGATGTCCCATTTTCACCATTCTTCACACTTGCACATTTGATCTTCATTGATGATTGTGCTGGTGTGGATCTCAAAACATCTTCATGTGAAATCTTCTTCTTCTCTTTTGCTTTAGCAATTTCCAGTACTTCCTCTTCAGCTCTTTGTAGATCTTTGGCAAGTTGCAACTGATTTGGCCATATGACTAGTAAATCATTTGGAAGAGTGGCTTCAGTTTTGGAAGTTCCACATGGTTCTTTTGATGCTGTCAAGCTACCTCTCTCAGGAAACTTGTTTTCAATCAATCCCTTCAGCTTCTTCTGGATTGATTGTCTGTTTGAGTGCAGTTGGCTTCTATTTAGTTTCATGGCTTCTTTACAAAGGTCCATGATGTGTCCTTTCTTTCCACAGTAGAAGCATTTCTTGGTGGTCCTACTGGATGCATCACCCTTCTTGGACTCAGACTCCAAGGACGTCTCTTTATTTCTCAAGCACTTATTGGGAGCATTCTCTACTTTCTTCTTGCTTCCCAAGGAATCTTTTTGAGCCAGGTTCTGTGATCTTTTCTTCTTTTGAGCTCTGGATACAGTTGGAGATTGACATGTATCTTTTTGACCACTTTTGCAATCATCCCAGATGTTGTCAAGTAATCCAAATCTATTTGCAGTAAACAGATGTCTCTGGACCTGTGGATGCTCCTTCTTTCCTTCTGGCTTGCTCCCCCTTGGCATGGGCTTCCTCTGTGCTTTGGCATTCAGTGGATTGTACCAACAGTCCTTTGCACAATGCCCATACCTGTTACAACACCAACACTGACCCACAAATCTTGACCTCTTCAGTCCTTCTGATTGTTGGGTTCTTGTCTTGAATTGTTGTGCTGCTTCAGGAGAGCTCTGCTTCTTCATTTTCTTCATCCATACTTGTTTGGAATCATTCTTCCATCCTGCACTTTTAGTAGTATGAGTACAAGATGGTATGGATGGTACCTTCTTTTTAGAAGTTGTTGCACTTTCACTAGAGGATGTCTTTCTTTTAGAATCATCCTGCTCAATGCATACTTGAGTAGCAACATTTCTCCTTTCAGCTGTCTGGGAGGCTTGGGCTTTGGGTGATTGCTGATTTTTCAATATCACCTCCAGTTCTAAGCATTTCATATTGAGGGAGTTCTTCTCATCCTCAATATTTCTTAGCCTTCCTTCCCATTTCTCTTCCAGCTGCTTTATCTGGTCTTCATGCACCTTTTTCATTTCAAGCAATGAGTTGTCAAGCTCCTTCACCCTTTTGACTTTTTCTTCAAGTTGAGCATCTCTGACAACCATTGAAACTCTGTGTCTCTTTTCCAGTGCATGGAAAACATCTTTGATCATTATCAAAAATATTTCTTTCTCAGAAGATCTCCTTTGCAATTCTTCACAGGTATCTTCATATCTTTCATTGCAAAGGGAAACAGTTTCATCCTTGGCATTCACCAGCTTTCTGAGAGTGTTGGTTATGCCAACCCTTTTTGCCAGTTGATCTTCCATTGCATTGGCTTCTTCTTCTAACTGTGATTTTTCTTCATGAAGATCATGGATGCCTGTAGCTAAACACTTTGCCACTTCCATGGGAACTGTCTTCTGAAGATATTTGAGTGCACTCTGAAGATAATTCATTGTTTCGACTTCATCACAGCTAGGACAGGCTTTCTTCATCTTCTTGGCCTGTTTCTTCTTTCTATTTTTCTGAGTCTTGGCAGATATCTCCATTTGAGGCTGGTCGCTCATTTCCTCAAATCTGCACTCCATATAGACTCCCTTGGATCTTTTAGAGGTAACCTCGCTCTGATACCAATTGAAGTGCCCAGATCAGTGTGAATCACTGAGAGGGGGAGGGGGTGAATCAGTGATCCTTTAAAACTTTTTACTAATTGATTCTTAATCAATTAAACCTCTATGGCTGGTTAAAGCCTCGATCCACTCTTCTTGTATCTCTCAACCTTTCCCGGATAATGTAGTAATGAAAAGGCACAGGACACAAGGATTTACAAGGTTCGGCACCAAAGGCCTACATCCTTGCCATGCTCTCCAAGCATGGATTCTCCATTATAACCTGTTAAAATTACAATGGTCGATACAGAGTCCCACTGTATCTCTCCTTAGTCCCACAGGAGGATCTTTATACTGCGTCCCACAGTGTTACCAGAGTCCCACTGGCCTGCTCCAGAATCCCACTGAAGACTTCTTCTCCCTGAGTCCCACAGGGTCTTCTCTTGGCTCCTCGAGTCGCACGAGTAGCTCTTCTTCACTTTAAGGTCTTCAAGTATCCTCAGCAGTCTGGGATAAAGACTGCTGGCCTTGCTCTGTACCTCTGATCACTTGTGATGATCAGGGTCTTCTCAATCTACTGAATGCTCAGACAAATAATATCTTTATCTTCGGTATGGTCCAGTCTCAGTCCTGGTCTTGGACAACTCAAATGCACACCACTGATTTAACTTTCTTCACGTGTGCACGTGCATGCATGTATGCATGCACTTTCCTTTTCTTCCTCTTGGTGCAGTAGACCCACAAAGGGTGTAGTCACTTTAAGCACACACCTTCTTCACAATCTTCACACACTTAATTCTATTTGTTTACACACTTAAAAGTGGGTTGTACTTTGTGTGGGTCTTCTCCTCTTCTTCTAAGTGAGCACACACTTCTTGTGCACACACATAGGTTCGGCCTTCTTTGTCACTTGTTTATGTACACATAAATTGTTCTTTGTTTTGCACACACTTGACTTTGGCCTCTTCCCTCTTCTTGTTGCACACCCTTAACCCGTGGGTTGTTCTTCAATTTTGCATACACAAAATGTGTCTTCACTTGGTGCACACACAAGGTCACAACCCTCGGCCTCTTCAAATGCACACACGGTCAAGTGTGCTCTTCATCCTCACTTAGCACACACAAATAATATTCTTTTAGCACACACTTGATCTTGGCCTACTCCTTTATTCTTGCACACACTTGAGCCGTAGGTGGTTCTTCATGTTTGCATACACACACAAATGTGTGGTCTTCACTTCACCCACTTACACACACAAGGCATGCCTCGGCCTCCTCTTGCACACACCCAAAGTGTGTACTTCTCCACTTATCACTTGTGCACACACTTCGGTTCTCCTTTATTTGCACACCTTCTGCCCGTAGGGCCTTCTTCTTTATGCACACACAAAATGTATGTCTCGGCCAAGGAGTGTTCAACCCGAACTCCTACTCAAGTGAGGCGCGCAAGGGGTGCGGCCCTCCTTCTCTTCACAGCCGCGCTAATTCCACTGGCCGTGGGTCGCGCAAGCCACATGGCACGCAAGTGCAAGGCACAAGGCAGCACACCTCACTGCCTTCTTCAAAAGCACAAGCACAAGGTGCAAGGGCCACTGCCGCGCAAACACCTCCTGCCACGCAAATCCGCGGACAGAGAGGGATGCAACCTCGGGCGCGCAAGGATGCGGCCTCGAGTTCTTCCTGTCGCGCAAGGGAGTAGGCGCGCAGGGAACACTTCAAAGCCTCGGGTGGCTTCGGGACAACAGCCGCGCAAGGGTGTTTGCGCGGGGCTTTGGCTTCGCAAGGCACAAGGTGCACTCACGGGACTTCTCTTCTTCAGAGGATCAGCAAGCAATCAGAGAGCCTCGGGCTATCCTTTTATAGGAGAGGAGAGCCTTTAAACATCCGCGTGATAAATCTTTGAACTCCCGAAAGTTTCGGTTTATCAAGATTTTCCAAATCTTGATTTCTTTCCTCTGTTTCCACGCGGGTTCCCTTATTTTTCTTTCCTCCTCGTGCATGCGATTTATAACGCATGCACGGCCTTCGTTTAGGCACAAATCATGCAAAGCTCGAATACACCGAGGCCTCGGCAACGTTGTTTGCCTCGGCCGAACTCGAAATGCTCCCCTCGTTGCATGCATGCATATTTTATAGCATGGCTGTGTTCAGTACATCCAGACAAACTCAATGGACCCTTCGGCGTTGAAAATGGTGGCCCGGAGCTCGAAATCGGTGCTCGGGTGGCCTCTGGTTTGACGGCGGCTGCGGGTGGCTTCGGGGAGACCTCGGACGAGCTCGAGGTAGAAGACGAGCTCTCGGCCGTCGGATCGAGCGATCAGAAGACTTTGGACGGCCGGATTAAATCGGGGGCGCGGCGGATCAGATGAGCGGTCCAGATCGAGCGCGCGATTGCTCGGACGGCGGAGATTTGCTCCCGGTGGAATTTGCGCGTCCCACATCGAAACGCCGCGGGATTTTTCCGCGGTTTATTACCCTGCCGCTGCCCACAACTCCTCAGTTGCATCTTCTCCCTCCACGGTGCCGCCCCGCACCGTGTTCTCCCTGCGGGCGCGCTCTGCGCCCACTCTTGCTCCCGCGGGCGCGCTCCTAGCGCCCACTATGCACACACCGGGTGCGCGGGCTTCACCACCGCGTGCCCTGCGCTCCTCCGGGCGTGCCCCGGGCGCCCACTCGGTTGTCTTGGGTGCGCCCCTGCCTCAAGGGATGCTGCCTTGGCCTGAGGGTTCCCCATGGGCGTGGTGACCTTGAGTCCCACATGTGCCTTGGGTGATGACCCTCGGCTGGCCTCCTTGGTGGCCTATTTTTTTGCAACAAAAACACTAAGTCCTTTGTTAAACAAAGTGACCAAGTGTAACATGCCAAGTGCCACATCTTCATCTTCTTATCCATCCTCCCTTATTCATATCTTCTCTTCTTCTTAAGAATTCCTCCAATTCTTCCTCAACATTTAATCTTCACTTAGGAGTGAAATTCAAAAGGTTCATCTTCATCAACCGAGCTCCTTAGTCAAATAGATTCTTCAACGTTCTTCATTGATCTAATCAGAGATCAAATTGGTTCTTCTTCAAATTCACATGCACTAAGTGATAGTGCATGGACTTCATTAATGCACATCATCCACTTAGTAGTTGTGGATGGAACTCCTTTCAACTCCTCATGCATTGTCACTACAATGCATGGTCTTCAAACAATGTTGTGACATTGTATCATCATGATACAAGTTCTATGAACTTAAAGAACAGCTCCACAATCGTCAGATGTTCTTAGAGAATGTTTCAACCATCATCTCCTTTGTCACTTAGTGAATCTCCTAAGTGACATGCATCTTAGTACTATGGCCATTCTCCTTCACCACCAACACCATCACTACCTTTGTCATTCACATCTTGACATTCCCTGACTTCCATTCATTCCAAGACAACTTCATGCCTCATTGACAACAAATGCAACACAATGCACTTCACATTTTATAACCCTTAATGAGCTTCTTTGCACAACAAAGTATTTTTATTTTATTCATTGAGTTTAATGGAAGGGTTGGGATATGTATGAGATAAATGAAAAAATTATAAAGATATATCATCATAAGAAATAATATTTTATTTTATAGATTTATGTTTAATGATAAAATGGATAATTATTATAAGTGACAAGCGTTAAAGTTTGTGTTTATATGTAATAGTTATTTACAAGTAACTAAAAACCTATACCTAAATGATCTTTGGGAAAATATTGTTATTTATAATTTTAAAACTATGAAAATATATTCTTTTTAATGTAGGGTAACTACAAATTTATTCAACGAAAACCCACCAGGATTCTCTTTTCATTCCATATTCTTTACATCTAATTCGATATTTTCATTAAATTGTTTTCAATAATGGGTTCATATTATAAAAAAATATGAATATTCATAAAAAATTATTTCGTTCTAAGAAAATATTTTAAACAATTTTAAATTTTTTTCGAACAACATGCAATTGAATATTTAGAAATGCTATGAAATGATTTTCTATAGTAACATACACTGCATAAAAAAAATTCCTTTCCATAATAAAAAATATTTTCATTTATTCATGATTTATACAGTTCCTTGTTCATTTTTAAATAAATTTTTTTCATTTATTTTTATATTATAATTAATCTATTTTAAATAAAAACATTTCTACCACAAGATATGTTCTAGTGGTATATTAAAGGTATTTTTATCTATAACAACTTCATGGAATTTTTCTTATTATTTACTAAGGATATAATCGATTTTTAAATAAATAATCATTATTTATATTTTTTATTATAATAATTATAAAAACATTATAGATTATTTATCATTTTGATGGGTTTTTATTTGATGATATGATGATTGTTTTAGGATATTATGGCAATCATATTTATGGGTTTCATTGTGTGAATTGTGGTTTCATGATTTTATATCTCCACATTGTATTGTGTATATAATGATATTTTATATGATAATAAAGATTGTTATATTGAGGGATCATAGTCCAGTAAGGTAATTTTTCTAATAAGATAGTTTGGGGAGTGAACCCTCACAATGTATATGATGGAAAATATATTGAACTGAATGCACAATGTTAGTATAGGAAATGATCCACAACTATGAAAATGATTTCCAATTATTATGTGAATACCATTACATTATTTATTAATATCATGATATGTTTCCAAGGATTTTTATTGATTATTTATTATAATTTTACTATATGTTAATTGAATCTTATTTGACATACAATTATTCCATTTTCTTGAATAAATATCATTAAGTTATTGGGTATAATTATTATAGGTCTATAAAATGTTCACATACACACATTATTATTATTTTTCTCCTATGATAATTAATTTATATCTCTTTTTTTACCCATTTTAGGAATCTAAGAACACCCTTTCATATGTTTTACTTTGGATGGTTGTGAATAAAGGTTTTCTTTATTACATATCTAATAAGGGTGCTATTTCTAAATAATTTAATTGGATGTGATGAATTTATTTTATGTACTATTTGTATAAATATCCATGTTTACCAATACACTAATATTGTTAGGTTATCATGAGTGTATTTCTGTGAAATTTATTTATATTTCATCTTAAATTATTTAATATTTATATTTGAATATTATAGTTTTGTATATTTATTTAAAAAATAAAGTCACCCTTCATATAAAATTTAGACCTACTAATTCATAAGTTAAAATACATTTTTTAGACTATGTTTATTTCTAAGGATATGCCTTTTCTAAAATAATTTTTTGCTTAGTTGGAAAAATAATAATTTTTTTTGTAATAAATTTATGTTGAAGGAACTTTTTGTAGAAAATAATAGCTAAATTATAAACATTAAAATATGGTTTTATAAAATAAGGACATAATTTTAAAATTTATAATTTACTTATAAAAATATATTTTATCTATTATAATTTTTTCCATAAATTCTAATTCGACCATATATATTAAAAATATCATTAATTAGATGTTACTTGTTAAAAAAATATTTCTCTATATTCACCTATATATCATTATTTTGAAAATAACCCAAAAAATCATATTAAGATAATATTGAAAATGTTAACCAAGAATGGATGTTGTTCTTTTTTAAATTCAAATTTTATAATTTATAAATTATATTTTAATTTATATTATAATATATTAATATTAGACATTTAAAAAAATATGTAGAGGTAAAAATAATGACGGATAGACTGATACACGAAGTGAGAAACCCGCATCTCGAGTGGAACCAAAACTAAAATTTGAGATCCTTTATGGACGTGGATGATAGAAGAACTATGAACATCGGGAGTTTTTCAAATGAAGTTGCTGCTCCTGATCAGTTCATTAACCCTATGCATTTTCTTCACGATGGACTACCTACGATTTTATTCTCAACAAATGAGGTAACCCTTCATTCATCCGATCTTTGGTTTATTCTTGTTGGAAATTTCTTTAATCGCAGAATGTAATTGAGGTTTTTATAAACCTCACATGAAGCCATCAACTTTACGGGTTTCTATATAGGCTTATTGAACTGATTAATATTTTTTTCTACCTTGCTTCTGAGGAGGACTATTATCATCTGTGGGAGAAACAAGCATGGTTTTTTGAGGGTTGTTCTATGAATGTTCTTTAATGGACACCTGATTTTGACCCCCAATCTGAGTATGCAATTTTACCAATTTGCATTGGATTCCCTAGATTGGTGCTTCTTTTCATTAAACAAACTACTTTGTTCTTAATATCCACGCACATTGGTAATCCATTGAAGTTGGATTCAACGATGAAGAATCCCTCAAGACCG
Source organism: Viscum album (assembly GCA_963277665.1). Taxonomy (NCBI): domain Eukaryota; kingdom Viridiplantae; phylum Streptophyta; class Magnoliopsida; order Santalales; family Viscaceae; genus Viscum; species Viscum album. Next base: position 1,290,492,106 of record OY728129.1, read on the forward strand.
TATGTCACTAGAATTTTCATGGAAATAGATGTCTCTAAGGATATACCTTATAAAATTTGGATCCATAATGGAGATTATGGTTTCTTTAAAGAGGTTGTTTATGAAGGACTTCTAGATTACTATCACATTTTCCTCAAGCTTGGGCATGCTTTGAGAGATTATCGGAAGAAGTCCACATGTCCTGAGGCCTTCGAAGACACTTTGGTTGAAAATTACAAGATAAATTTGAAACTTGGGGATAATATAATGGTTATGGTTGGTCACTCTGGGATAGATAAAGAAGGGAAAAAGTCTAATATAAGCAAGGTTCTTTTGGGTAAGATTGAACAACCCTCTCAAAAGAAGGGATTGTTTTGCACTGATACTACCGTCAAAAGTAATAGAATTTCCCCTTATTCTCTAGTGGAGGAGCTGGAGAATGATGATGAATCACATGATACGTGGGATGAAGGACATGATGATCTCTCTGACACTTGTTCTTTAAAGGAGGATGAGGATCAAACGAGTCAAACTGAGGACACATACCTCAAATCACGTGCTAGGAATAAAAAAACCCCAATGGTGTATACTGATGGTTTTATTACTCCAAATCCTAAAAAACTAGGAAAACAGAGGGATTAATCTAATCTTGAAATAACAATATTTATATGATCACTTGAATCCTCTAGGAAGGAAACCACAGAGCCTCCAAAACAACCATTTGTTGTTGAACCTGTTGTAACCACATAATTAAAAGAGGAGTATGATCCTAATAATAATCATGTGTATAGAGATTACTATAAGATTGGTAATGATGTGAGTGATGCAGTTGATTCATGGATGGATGAACATGATGAAATAAACTTCCAAAAATACAAAAATGGTGAGATTTCAGCTGAGATGTATCTTGAAATCAGGAATCACATGGTAATGAGATTGGATGATGAGTTCAAAAAGCATCCTGACATCATGTTTAGAAGCATTCCTTGGGAATAATGTTTTGCTCCAATTTTATGGCCGAATAATATTTTTTTGTGTTTATTGCTTGGTCTTTCACCTATTCTGTTCAGCATTTGAAACTTTTTCTATAAGTGTGTTTTTCTTATGGAGCAGTGGAACATAAAATCCAGTAATGGGATTTTGGATACCTTTACAACCATGTCTGGGTGTGCTGTATGAATATTGGATGTGAGGATGATTGATGATATAACAGTTTTTTGGTATTCTTAAATTTGAAACCTTTCACTTAACATCATGTGATGATACTATTTTTTTTCTTTGGATGGTGATGTCTATGATGACATTCGAGCAAGGCTGGTCTTCTTCTCAGAAGCTTCCTGATTTAATTATTTATTGGTTCTCATTTTCAAATGTTGTTTTCAGTGCTTTAAGAATGGAAGAAGGACCTCAAGTCGATAGAGATTCAATGTTGTTGGGACAGGCTCTGGCTACCAAATGGAGGCATAATAGTTGATTCCCCATTATACAGCCCCTTATGGAGCTCATGGAATGGTTGGTGAAAGGATGTTTCAATCACTTTCTCCTACTTGATCTTTTTCATTCTTTCTCTTTGTATTTTCCATTAATTCTTCCCTCAATCCCTATTGGTGTGAGATATTTACACCTCATGTTTGTACTGCTACTCTTGTTTTTTAATAAATTCCTTTGGGGTATGAAATGGACTACCAATTCATGTCACCACATTTATCATAGAAAATTTTAAAAAAAAATACATTAATAAATATATTTTGTCTTTAAGCTTATTTTATAATATTTATATATAATACAATACTGAAATCGTGGTTTCTAAATCTAGTTGTTACATATTTACATATACAGTTATCTTTGTTCAAATTAAAATTATGAATATAATATAAGATATCTTTGTAATTGGTTTTCCAAAAACAACTTTTCTATAAAAATATTAATGAGGGAAAAATATAATACATAAAAAATTAATAATTTTTTTTATTAGTAATTGTTTTATTGAATTGTTTTTTATATTTCAAAATTCAATTAAGTCTTTTTCTGAATTAGTAAATTTTTCTGTATGACATGACTAAATATTGAATTTTTTTATTTCCAAACACTTTCAGGAAAAGTAAGAAACCGCACAACCCCTAGCACAAAACCAACCACTATGAGAGACATTCACAAAAAAGACATTAGCTAAACAACCACAAACCTAACAGCCCACCACAAGACTACATGTCATAATACCCGTAATCATCTCCATATCCCACAAAAGAGTCCCCTTCTACCGTAACATATTCCCACTCAGTGTCCGACTTCTAATGCCTCAAGAGGTAATAAATTTTCTCCAATTTCCTAATTTGGTCTAGTGAAGGTTGAACTGTGCAGGTTTTCTTAATAAATCTATCCTTTTTAAAGGAGAGAATCACACCTTTGTCCTGTTTAAGGGAATATCTGGTAGACACCGGTCGCGGAAGTTAAGTGTAGTCTTTCATTGTTCGTCTTCTTGGTGTAGTAGATAGAGTTTTTTCACACTCAGTCATCCTTTGATTCCCGTTCTGAACAATTTTACTGTATGATAGGTAGACTGCACCACTCATATTTTCATTGTTCCCTCCAGAAACCTTTCTCCCCTTTGAAGCATCATCCTTGTAACCACTAGCATTCCCCCTCCTGGGCTCTGGTGTGTTGCTATCAATCAAGGCAAGACACAGCGCTACATTAACAACCTCTTCCCTAGCTATAGGAACTTCCTCTTTTCCCAGCCTTTCAGCACAATTCCTTTCTATATAGGCCCTATATGCATCATCACTAGTCACAAAAGCAGTCTCCAAACCCTATTCAGATATGCCTTCCGGAAGACCTTCGAACCTGTAGGATAACGCGAGGAAGGGCCTGGCTGAAGGGTCTAAACCTCTAGAACCCCAACACTATTCGGAATGGACACTCCAAAATTATCTCCCTTTCTCCCCATCCTATGTGCCTTCACCGTATTCTCCCCAGCTAGGTGTTGCTCAAATAAATTCTCCTTGTAACCCAGATCAGACTCCTTCTGAGAAATGTGGTTAGAGAAGTCCCACAAATCCTACTACAACCTGTTGAAAACCTACACAACTATCAGGTTAGCCTGGTTTTTCATAGAACATGGATTTACAGATGCATGCACATCCACAATTTTCACCTTTTTAGAATAATCGCTGAGGTCCTTCACCACAAGATTCGATGGAGATCCCCCAGATTTGGACCATGAAGCCTCCTTGTACATACCAGACAACACACCAACCACTGATTTCTTACCCAGAGCATCATCCCTTTCTCTTGAAACCACCTACTTCCCCATATGTGTAACCTCCGAAGAAGGAGCAGAGCTTCTCCTCTGGCAGACCCCAAAATGGTGACCCAAACGTTTGAAAGACGAGCAGTACTCTATCCAATTTTCATAAAACACCTGTTGCTTCCACCTGTAATCCTCTCCAATATTAATCCATACATATTCGAAGGTCAAACAAGAAGCATCCATTTCAATGCATACCCTAGGATTAACCGGATGGCACATGACCTCGCTGTGGCTATCAGAATAGAGATACATTCTTACATGGTTTCCTATCATTCTAATCACCGAAGGGTTCTGGAAAGGAAGGGGAAGGTTTGGAAAACTATCCCATACTGCCATAGTAGGATAATCGTGCTTCATGTGAAAATTGAAGGTCCACCATAGTAGAAATAAATGGAATATGTTGAAGCTACGAGGAACCCTTGAACAAACATTGACGAGATCCACCTCCGATTCAAATCGAATCATGATATGGTGGCTGTAGAGCAAGCCGACGATCTCTCATTCTTGAATAACCAAATATCCGAAAACAAAACAGTGAAAAGTATCAACTGAAGGTATCCTATGCTTGAAGAGAGCCATGAGAGTGCGATTCAAGAGTAATGCGGTTTCCGCAAACTCATAGGAAAAGAGCTGAACGTTAGGAAGGCCATCCAGTAGGTCTAGAACCTTCGGGTTTAACAAAACTTTTGGGAATGGAGGAAGAAATTAAGGGTTATAAAAAGGTCGGAAAAACCCTCCTCTCTCATGGGGAAATGATTCCCCCCCCCCACTAGGGTGGAGGAGTCACTGTCGGTGCATTCATCACTGAGGAGCAGAGGCTGAGCCCGAAGGGCTAGGGTTTCTTCAGATAGCGCCCAATGTTGTCTTGTTCTATATGACATAAGATATCAATTATAGTTTAAATTTACTGGATCGAAAATATTAGATATGTATCTCTTTGAGGCATGAGACTTCTGATAATGATCAAACATCCCTTAGGTGTGGGATTGGGCATACTATTCTCACTAGACCTCTGAAGAACTTATTGATTAGTGGCATATTGTTTATCTGCATGTAGTAGTTTAGACATACCAATTACACATGTATCACCATCCAAATATGATGGTCATGATTCATTGAATGATTTTACTAGATATGAGCACCTTACACATTCTTCATGGGTTGGTGTGGATAAAAGATTAGGAAACTAATGAAATCACAAATCCCTTTTCATAATATTAATGTATGATGATTGGTACATACTATTAGTGTCTTCTAGATGTGAAGTTGATGATGATATTATAAATTGTGCTGAAAAAAGATTCAAAATGGATACTATAGAACACTCCCACTATTCATATTGATATTATATTAAAAAATAGATCATTATATTCATAAATATATGTTCAGATCAGATACCCATAGTGAGAAATCGGTACTCTATATTCCATCACCATAGGGTTTTAGGGTCATTCTAGATTCATTTAGAGCGCAGTCAGTTCTATGAGTTGTTATTCAATAAAAGAACTTGCTAAAAAATGTAAAATTCAACTTATTCCTCCCTGAACTCTATAGTGGGTAATTTCTAACTATTAGGGATGCCAAAATTTATGTAATTATGATAACCATAATTTTGGTAGTTATATAGGTGGACTATAACCATGTTAATAGTTACATTTTACTTCTTGTAAAATTTTATGATCTAATAGGGAATTCAATCTATATAGAAATTCCCATTAACATATTCTGAAAATTATATTTTATATATTGATGGGTAAGAAATTATTTTTGTGGAATGAGTTCCCCAAAAACAACCATCATATATATACTTATATTAGGACATCACTCTTTAATATTATTACGCTAATATCAACCTCAATTGATGATGTGAGTTTGGTGGCTCAAATTAGCTTGCTAAATAACATTAACATTATTCTTTATCCCATTTCCACCATTTTAATTGATAATAACTAGAAGGTATGAATTAATTATATATCTTTTTTGTTTTCCTTTCAATGTGGGGTACTGGTGGTGAACATTAATGGAAACACATACTACCATCCATTAACCTGATCATAACATCACTTGAAAATTATTCTACCTTTTGTAGAATATGCCTCGACTATCAGAAAATTTACAATCAAATTGGAATCATACCATTGTATGTAAACATTTTTATATTCTAAATCATTATGGATCTATTGAGGTTATCATATTTCCAGTATTTGGTGATCCAATTATCCATGTCAATGATTATATATATAGATTAGTTGAATTATATCTAGAGGACATGATATAATGTCTAATCGTCTTGATTAACCCATTGGATAAGGTCTAGGTATGGCCCGATATAAGGTGGAAAATAGTTATAGAGGATCACTAAGTAGGTAATAGAGAATATATATAGATTGAAATGAAACCCACGAGTTCCAATAGTCCTCTTGTTTATAATCTAGGTATCATTTCAATGGAACACTTGATTCTCGGTGAATGGGCCAAATAGTGTAATTAAAAGATAATGGTAGGGTCTCTATGACCAATATAGATTTACTTGAAATATATTTTTGAGGTATTTTATCTAGTTTTTGGAGGTGGTTGAAGAAAAAATCATTAATGTTTGATGGGATGGGTATAATTGACTACGAAAGGCTATTGTGAGAAAGAAATTATGTGTGAGGATCTTAGGAATATGAGATATCTACCAAACAATTGGATTTTTGGTACATCATTATGGGATGTGTAAAGTAAATGTATAATATATATTCTTGAGAATAATTCATTTGTACACAGACATTGGGTGGGATATCCTTATATAATGTTTATCCATGTCATTTTTGGTGAGTTTCTTGGGGAGGAACTAACAAGAGAGGTTCCAAAAAAAGAGCACTGGTACAAGAGGATGGGCTGGGAAATCCCAATGAAGATGATTAAAAAAAATTGTTTTAGTTTTATGTATTTATCTTTATAAAAGTGTAGATAATTTTTTTAGACATTATTTCAAGAAATCACACTTATAGGGTTAATTATCAAAAATTCATATTCAGCTTTGTACTTAGGCTATGATAAGGGATAAATTTCGTCCTTTGATCTATGTTGGAATTAAAAAATAGAGATAAAGAGGAATTGACAATTAAGGAGTAGTGGGCCTCTAGATCTCAATGGGGAAAACCTATATAGGGATGCGATGTGGCATTCAAGAAATACACATCAAGATTTGATAGACCATATTATTATATATTAGGGGTCACAATATAACATATTAAAGGTGACATAGTAATCATTTGTGACATGTCAGTAAGTATTACTTATCGTTTTTATCCCACTATTTCCATGTAACACCTCTATACTTTAAAAAAATGATATTCAATAGTGTATATGAGATGCAACAATGAGCCTAAATGACACACCAAATACTATTACATGAATAATATTATTATAACTGAGTTGTTAATTGGTTGGAGTATATGAATAGTATTTAATAAATGTTCATTTATATATTTATCATTGTATTATACAATATAAATTCAATTACAAATTCATATTTAATAATCACTCTATTTTTAGTAATGTCATTTTATTTATCAAAAATTAATTTTTTTTAAAAAAGAATTTATATATCTTAATGAGGATATATTATGGATACATTTATGAATAATATTAAATATTATTTGATATAAGGATATATTGTTTTACATATTATTATCATACATATATTATTGAGAAAATTTGAGATTTTTGTTGTATTAAATTTCAAATAATTATGAAACATACATTAACTTTGTCTAAAATAATATATTAGATATTTTTAATAAGGAGGGAAAAATTTAGAAAATTTGTCCCATATAATTATTTCTCCTTGGGATTAGTATGTATAGTAAATAATTATCATTATAGTAATGATATAAAAAATAATTATGGTTTAAATGATTATTAGAAGGGGTGAAATTTTTTCTATCACTTTCCTTTATCCTATTTTATGAGTGGATATCAGCCATTACAAACTATTTCTCAAATATAATGCCAATTTTTTCTTATTTAATTAATATTGACCTTTATTATATCTTCTTTAATGTCAAAAACGTCAATTTTATTCACATTAAAACAATTTTTTATGAAATGGAGAAAAAAATATGTTTATATATAAATATTAATAATAATGATAAATTATCTTATTGTTACATTTATAAATAAATATTATTCACATATTATATAATAAACTTGAATGATTAAGCAGTATCGAAATAATATTTATTAATTGAATTGAAAAAATAATATAAATACTTTTAGTAATAAAAAATAAAAATAATTGAATGAATTTATATGATCCAAAAATTTAGAAAAATATAATAATGTGTTAGTTTTATGTATAAGGATAATATTCAAATTATATTACTATAATTTTGATTTTAAATTAATTTTAAATGAATATTTTCAAAAACTATATTAATAATATTTTATAATAAATATTTTTTTTAAAATATTTAAAATTCCTATAAATCCTTTCATTGGACATGATATTGGGATATAGTTTAATATATCATTCATGGTCTATGTTTTGACCAATTTGTTTGTTAGAAACTCACTTGACCCCAAAAGATTAAAATATAATATTATCATGGTAAATCTATGAATGGGTAATATCATGATAAAACATAGATATAATCATATAAATATAATAAAAAGAAGTCAAATTTTTTTTAGAGGACATTATTTCATATCATTATAACTCTACATTAAAATTTAATTAGTTTGGAACAATTTTCCCTTGATAATTCATTAAATTTATTTAATGTTTTGTGAAATTAAAGTATTGTGCTCCCTTACATATAAATGGAAACATCCTCTCCCATTTTTTGAACATAAAAAATGTTTTTTAATGAGAAAATAGATACCAAAAAAACCTTCCATACTTCAAATAATATGTCATATATGAATTGTTTTTTTATAAAACCCTCTTATGATGTATTTTTCCATATACTTAAAGAGGTTGTCTCAAAAAGAGATATAATTCATAACCTAGTGTTTTTTTTACTTTCATATTCCACCAATTTAAAATATTCATCAACCATAATGAATTAATAAAACATGTATCTTATAAATAATATGATTTCATTATTTTATCTACATAACCTATATCATTATCCATTTCTATTAAATGGGAATGAAAACTCTAGTTCGTATGTATGATGGAGTACCACCTAATGAACAAAGGTAATTATTTTTCCATCACCTCATAGCATGGAAGGATATAATTTTGGATTTAAAATATATATAAAATATTTATGTATTATCCATATTACTATATTATAATTTCACATATTCCTTAATAACATTTCAATCTATTGGAAAATCATAATGTTTCTTGTACGTAAGCATGGAAAACTACCTCAATGAAGTAACATGATTCATTTATTATTTACACATTACAAAAAATGTAATAAGAATATATTAAATGAATATATATGAAATTTATGAAATAATAATGAATATATAATAGTGAATTAATATTAATCTTATATTTTTTTAATGTGAAAGTTTTGTTTAGGTGTATGAACAACATAACAAATCCAACAACAGTGTAATTTATTTTTCAATATATTTACATTATACATGATTATAAATAATAATAAAATCATTATATTTTATATTTATATCATTTTTAAAATTAAATAACTGATTTAATCGTGTTTAATGAGAAAGGATCATATCTACAGAACCATAACTTTATGGAAAAACAAAACAATTTTTTACTTGTAAATGATGATATTATTAAATAACCATTTATAAATAGTTTTTTATGTAATATAATTTTATGATATATCATATTATAAGTATTTAAATAATTATATTAACTAATTATGATAAATAAAGTCTTATAATATAGTAGTTTACATTAATTTTGGATCAAGTAGAACCCGAGGTAATAAATTTGTTTCACAGATTACTTCTTTGAGACCCAATCAATATTCACCAATTAATTCATTTATATAATGTATAAAATTATAGTGAACATATTTTATGATTATTCCCAATAAAATGTATATTTATGCATATCCAAATAATGTTACCACATTCCTGAGGTTATGATCTTATTATTTTGAAAGTGGTAAGTGTTTTATGTAAGAATATAATTGTTTATCAAGACTGATGATTATTATGATTCCGATGATAAAATATTATGATCATTCAATAAAATAAAAGAAGTGTTTTCTTATTCCTTAATTATTTATAGAAATAATATGTTTTACATTCAAATTCATCACATTAATTACTCATTAGACAGTTAGAATATTTTCAAGGAAAAATGAATTAATTCTATTATCGGTCAACAATCATTTCACATATATGTCATTGTTTTATAATTTTTTTTTCAGGATTTGCTCTTTTTTCAAATAATTTCTATCCATTATTTAAATTTTAATAAATCAAATAAAAATATTCTTCCTTTTTTGAATAAGTTGAATTTGATATTTTACTGAAAATGTGAAATTAATATTTGTTTTAACAAGAAAAATATATGACGAATATCCCACCATTATGACTAATAAATGGTTTGAAGTATTCCAAATATGTTTCTAATGGAATTATAGAATATAATGTGTTTTTTTAATTTTTATAAAATATATATTTTAAATAATATATTCTTAATTGAATAATGTATTTTAAATTTGAAATGATCTATGTGTTATTTTAAAATCATTTTCCATATAAACTTAAATCCATTTCTATTTCCTAATCATTAATGGGTATATTATTCAATAATAATATCATGTTTCATTCTATAGATGTTGGATGACTTTTCATATATGATTTTTATCAAACATGTATGTTTTCCATGGGTTATGCTATTATAAAATGTTTAGGAAACATTTTTTTATGTGGTTGGATCTGATGATTGTGGTTTGATATTATTGAGAAGATGTGTTAAATTAATTTTTTTTATTATTGGTCCATCATTTATATGCTCCTCTAAATTATTACACATTAATGGATATCTCATATGATAAAATATACTAAAATTTTAGTTGAACCCATTTCAATCAAAAAAATTATACACTTTGTTTGTCTTGGGAGTGAACGATGACTTATAGTTTGGAAAGTAAGTCAAATCCACTATGATATTATTAGACGTATGTTTTTAATACTATGTAAATGATTTTTATTCTTATTTTTTATCGGTAAAATATGTCTTATGCTAATTTTATTCTACGATGGAGCATCATCTCTAGAATGCTTTATAGTTCATGTTTTATGACCTGGAACGAGTTATGACATTTCTAATGATCATGTAATATGATATGTACAATATGGGTTTCAATTGTTATGATCATGATCATAAACCATTATGATCATGTTATATTTATGTTATCCCTGATATTTCCATTTTTCAACCCATAATGACTAACTATATTATCCCTTTATTATGTTTCCTTTCCCCATGTTATGATTAATGTTATTAGGTATGACATTTTTAAGAAGTTTTATTATTATAATGGACATAGTCATGGATGATGAAGTTCAATTTTCATCCAACTGTTAATACATCAAATATTCCAAGTATACTGAAGATATATGATTCTATTAATTATAGATAGGTTATTTAATGAATATACATATAATATGAAATAATATCTATATATGAAAATTATGGTACTTTATATTTGGTATCAAATTATGGTTTATTAACATTTTTGAAACTAGTTAAGAAAACATTATTGAGAATCCCATAAATAAGCATAATTATTGGATAACATCATACAATTTTTATAATGGTCATGGATGAACTAGTATAAACTACATGTTTCATAGATGGAAATAATGGTGTTTATATTTATTTATACATTAATGTTTTTTAATTATTTATTTTATTTTTATCACACCATAGTATATGGTTTATGTCAATAGAAGGAACTATGTATAATGATACTAACAATAAATGTTATACTTAATGTGTTAATTTTGAGACGGTAGATGGGATGATGAATGAAATGAAAAATATCATCATTATATATAATTTATTACCAGTAAATATAACAAAAAACCACCACCTTGTCCAAATATTATACTGACAATGAAAAGAATGATGATGTATTCTAAGTGATCTAATGGTGTAGTCCATGGAGGAAGTGGTTTTCAATTTACATCATCTTATAAAGGTTGAAAGAAGAAAATTGGTGAATAAGTAAAAGGAAAATTAAAATGATTTATTTGAAAAATGGTAGTGCAATAGCAATTAATTGACAGAAAAACGATGAATTAATAGAGGGATATAAACTTCATCGGAGAGATATATTTATTTTTATTTATATTATAGGTGGAAAAATTGGGCATTATCCAATTTAATTACCTTTTCTATAGGCTTTGAACTAATCAAGGGAAGGGAATATATGATACCAATAATTAAAGTGAAATGATTGATGTATTAACATATTGGGATTTTCAAATTACAGTTTAGAATATATATAAATAGTGGATTTTTGGTAATAAGAATAATGAAACATCTGTAGTTTATGATAATATTTTATTGTATTTGAGTTTATACAAGGAAAAACTAAAAATTATAGATACCATCATGAGTTTATAATTTTAAATAAATATAAAACCATTTTTTTGATTTATTTCATGGATGTATAAGGTCGTTGTGAGCATTATGTGTTATGTTTATGTCAATATAACTGTTAGGATTCAGGGTGGGTTTAGTTGAGATTTTATTTGAAGAAGAATTCCATTATCATATGTTTAATAGTATTAATGACAATTTTGTTTTATTTTAACATCAAATTAGAATATATTTATGGTTTTATATCATATATATATATATTATAATAATTATATTAAAACTGTTTTTGTAAAATGGTCAACATATCTCATCCAGAAATGATATAAGGATTGAACCCATAACTAAAGGGTGAATAGGGTAAAACACCTACCATGAGACTGTGTTATTTCATGTTTTGTATGAAATTTATTTTAAAATTTATTAATAGATAAATTTTATTTTTATTTTTGGAACATATTTTTTATCATAGAGTTATCTAATAGAATTAACATTTAATTTTTGATTAATGTTATTTTGGAAGAAGTTATTATTTTTGGAACGTAAAATGATTATGGTAAATAAAATTTTATGTATATTTTTTATAAATATTTATTTAATTATGTTTCATAATAATATTTTATTTTAATGAGTATTTATTTTGATCCAGGTTTTTAATTGAATAAATTATCATATCTTAGAGATTATATTATTAAGATATAAATATTTACAATGAGGCACTAAGGGTGATTGTTTTAATTTCAAGTTAAATTTGTTTATTTATCATGGAAGAATATATGGTGAAATAAATATAATCATTGTGTTGCAATAATGTACTATAAAATATTTACGAAGTTAAAGGTAATTTATTAAATGATGTAATTTTATCTTTGGGTGTTGTTATTAAGGTATCTATGATTTAATTATTATTTATTTTTATGATGTTTTATTTATTTTGAGAATTATATTCTTGTAATTTTTTTTATTCATAATGGTAGATGGATGATAATTATATTAGTTTTTCTTTTATGTGATCTATTAGAAGATGATTTTAATCCATCAGGAATGCGAAATTTATATTGAGTATTATTCTTCTGGTGAAAAAGTTGATATTGTGGTGGGAATAGATCAACATATGAAATTAAATTTACAATGTAAATACATTACCTCTTATCAAACATAAATATGTTAAATAAAAAAACTATAATAAAATGTTTCTATATGAAAAATATATCCTATTACAATAATTTATGATAAATCGATAATCTATTTGACACTTCATAAATATTTTTTAACACCCACTTGATCAGTCACTTTCAAATAATCATAGATTTCTTTAACTATACAAAAATATTTTGAAATTACTATTATATTTCTCCAATTACATATTTTTACATCCCACTAATGATCTTCTATATGGAATCGTAGTTATGTAATGATATTTTCATTTCCGTTTTTCTACTTTCATGATGAAGTATTATTAACCCATTTTATTATTTGGGATTTCAAAAAATGCAATGATTAGATATAAAACTATTTCTCATAAAGACCATGTTCTAATTATGTGGATTTAATTTATTGAATGGGTGAATATTTTAAAACCCTAATATTTATAGAGGAAATATAATATTATGTTCTTTAGTGTTGTCAATATGAATCACCGTGTCTAAAAGAACAATAGATTATATTTATTTAAAAATGAGAATTATAACCAAATCATATACTTAGAATATGTGAATATGGTAATTATGTTTTTATGATATATGTATATATATAGGTATTATTCAATATAATGTCCTTTATAAATTTTTATTAAATAAATGCCCAATTTTTAATGAAATCGGTTTCTTCAACAAAAATATGGGTTTTTCAAAATATTTTTATGTGTTTTTCTGTGAAATTAACATAATTAATTTCTTAAATTTATGAAAAATAAATTTTCTTAAATGAATTATTTTTTGAAATCATCATAATAAAATTAGCTTATGGTCACATTTTTATGTTTTTTTTCTCGAAGGTTGATTTTCCAATGAATTTTGATGAAAAAAATCTCATTTATATTTAATGATTTTTTAATTTAAAGTGTTTTAAATGAAATATTATATTTTTAATTAGTGTTACAGTATAAAAACCTACATTTGATTAACAAATTCGAATTATAATTTTTTTTGATTATTTTATTGTTGAGTTTGGGTGGGGGGGAGTTATACGGAATTTTTTTCCCTTAAAATATCGTTTACAATCACATTTTGAGGGGTTATTTTAAAATTTAATAATACCAATTATTTTAATTTAATATTAATAAAATAATAATATATGGTAAATTATAGGACTATATTTGGTAAATATTACCCTTTTATGTTTTTTCATTATAAAAAGAAAATATAGTAAATAATTATCACCATAGTAAGGGTAAACCAGGTAATTATGTTATAGGTAAGGAATAGAAAGTATTCGTGATAGTTTCCTCTATCTATTATATGAGTGGTGTTTGAATGTTCTAATCTATTTCATTAATATAGGGCCAACTGTTGACAAATTTCATTTATTTAAAAATTTAAAATATTTTTTTAACAACAATGTCACTTTCTATTATTTAATAAAAACATTTATATAGTTAAAAAAAATTTATGTGAATTTGAAAATATTATTCTGAAATATAAAGGTTTTTTATAATGGATATTTATCTTATAATTTTAGTAATTATAGAACTATACTAAATTCAAACGAATAACTGACAAAAAATTAATTTAATTTATTTATGAAATAAACTAAGTGATTTTGAAAGTAATAAAAATGTAAAAATTGAATGAACTATTGCATGTAATTTTTTTTATATAAATGTGACTTTTTAGTAATTAGTTGTCATATAATATTATAACTCCATTGTGTTATTTTTGTTTTCATTGAAAAACTACACGTATAGTCTAAAAATTAAATTAATGATATTTTAGCATAAATAATTTTTATTAAATTATTTAAATTTCCATAATTATTTTTTCATTCAAGTGATTCAGATATAGTTTAAAATATAATGATTTAATTTCAAATTTCATGTTTTACTTTTTTCAATGTTGTGATATTGTTAATTGTTCATAGACTAGAGTAACCTCATTGAAACACTCAAGAAAAAAATGAAATATTTAACACCATGAAATATTTATTTTAATAAGGAATTAGTAATAAGGGGATATTAAAGTATAATAATTAGATCATGTATGATACAATAATTATTATAATATTTTACTATTTAAAAATAATAATTTACAATTTATTATATAGTTTTTTAGAGTAATTTTTATTCATGGGGGACTCGAGAAAAGGGATTTACATCTCACTATTTATTCTATAATAGAACTTCAATATTCACCAAATGATTCTCTAATGTGGAATATATAATAACAAAAAATGTATTTTATAATTCCCCTTATAAAATTTATGTGTATATACAAATAAATTTAAGGTTATATTTTTATTGAGGTACTTATTTTAATGTTATAAGAGTAGATAGTGTTTTATGTCAAAATAATATTGTTTATCATGATTGTTAATGATTATGTTTCTAATGATTTAATATTATGATATAAACCTAAATAAACAATTCTACTTTTCCATTTTTTAATATAAATTACATTTTTTTCATTTAATCCTCCTCTCATTACATTCTCATGATATCAAAATAATGTTTTGATGAAACAATGAAAGAATTTATCTATTAATTCGGAAATACTTTCCCTTACATATCAATGTTATATAAAATTATTTTAAATATATTTCATAATAATATACAATGAGTTTTTAAATTTATTTTTATCTATTATTTACATTTTAAATTTGTTTTAAAAGAATCTTGATAATTTTTTTTCTAAACATGGGAATTTTTATTTTTTTATCGAAAATGTGAAGGGAATCATTGATTCTATTTATATGGAAGGAATTTCATTTCATAAAATCAGGAATTATAAATACATTTAAGTATAAATTACATGATTCTATCAGTATTTTTGGAAAAAATACATTCTTTTACATATTTTATATTTTTAGATTTACAATATGTGATTTAAAATTGAAATGTATATTTTACTGAGGAATATTTCAAAGTGATATTTTAGAATAATTTTCCATATTATATGACATCCATTAATGTTTCATAATTATTTTAAGGGACTTGATTCATCGATATAATCATATTTATTTCTATCTATGGTTTATGATTATGATGAAAACATGTTTTTAAAACCCATAATTTTTTGTGGATTGTACTATAATAATTTGTATATAAAACATATTTTTTTTCATGGTCTATGATATGAAGAATGTTCTATGATATTATAAAACATTATATTTTGATTTTCATTATTTTAGGGTTCATTTTGTAATTATATATCATTAAAATGGATTGGATATAGATATATATGTCATAAGATAAACAAGACTGGAATGGGGATTGATCCCATTTCAGTAGGGGAATCTATCCAATGTGATAGTCATTGGAGTAATCCTCAAAATTTATGCTATATTAGGGTGTGAACACAATACACTATGATTGAGTTTGATGTATGCCTTGACTACTATGTAAATTATTTTCTATGTTTATTTATATTCAAAACTATTGTCTTTATTCCAATGTTATGATCTCATGGATCATCATTTTGATTTTTTATATTAATGTTTTATGAATTATCAATATCGATTCCATATATCAAATTAATGAATTATGATTTAAAGTTTATTTTTTTCAAATGTAATTGTCTTTTTTTAGCCCCTTAAGATCTTTTTATTATTATAATGTAATTGATATATGAATTCACTAATCATACATAGAATATTAACACACACATTATTTTTTTCCCTTTCCCAATGTCAAATAGAAATTTATTATGTATTACATGCCTAATAAAGGTCATTGTTATAAAGAAAACTATTTGAGATGATTCAATTCACATTTGAACTGGCTGTTTGTTTATCAATTTTTCCAATGTTACTTTACCTACATAACATTGTCATGGATCATTATGTTATACAATAAGTATTGAAAATAGTCATGGGGTGATGGAAAAATAATTGATGGTTGATTCTAAGTAACACTATGGGATCCAACATGATAGGTGGAGGAATTATTGTATCTTCATCACCAACATGATATCATCCCAAGTTATATGAGATTAATTTTCAATTTTCTATAGTGATTGAGATATTTTTTGATGTATGAACATAAATATTTTGCACAGTTCTATATATTCTTCCTCGGTGTGATTAGTTGGTGTAGTGATTATTATCCACCAATAAACATGATTATATCTCATAGGGATTCAATTATATAAAATGAATGAACAAGAGTGTTCTAATATAGAGGATAAAACGCATTAAAAATGAGTTATCACCATTTATATAGTGGATACAATCAATTAACTATATGTTAAACTATATGATATGGATTAATAATGGGTATAATCCATGACATAGTTGACCATGGAAAGAACCTTGAGTAGAAGAGTGTGTGGCTGAGAAAGATAGTTTTAATGTGTGGATGATCAATGTACTTCCCTAGGTAGAGGAAGAACTAGAAGATACTAATGGGATTTATAGTATTATTGATTCATTAAATAAAGTATAGATGATATCAGGACCTCCATATATATGGTTTATCCATAAGGGTCCACTTGTGTAATAATTTAGAGGCTTTGATACATGGACGACCCAAAAGTTCCCACATAAGTATTCATTTTTTATCAATGGGTTATGGTTAAGAAATATGGTTTTGATTATTGGAGGATCGTATTGAATGAGTGAGTTTTAACTTGATATAATTTTAGATGATGAATATATAATTTTACATTGAGTGAGTTATATCTATATTATGTTGGACATTATTTTATGATTAAACATGAACAAATAAATAGAAATAGTTTAAGAAAATATTCAAATGTATACTGTAGAGATTACTATGAAAATATTCTTGTTAAAAACAATATTTAATAGATCCTAAAATATTTTTGACAAGTGTTTGAGAAGTAGAAAGATATTTTTGAGTTCAATTGTTACTTGAAAAAAAGGTGTATTCTCGATGTGTATGGGTACATCAATATTTCCTATTCCTATATAAATGTAGTCTAGGTCACTCTGTAAAGGTTAAAAAGAAATTAAAATACATATAAAGGGTAAAAATTTAATTTAATTGGTTGATTAATGATAATTCATACATTACAACCTATGTATTGGTAATATTTTTAAATTACTACCTATTTTATGGTGAAATATGATGTATATAATGTTAATAAGAAAACTTGTGATGCATCTTCAAGGTATGGAGTAATATCATGCACTATATAAAGGTATATAATTTATACACCATTAAAATTTAAGTCAAATACTGGATACATAATAGATATTAGTTTATTATGTAGTCAATCCACATGTCATGGATTTTCAGTGTCTATATAATCTATATGCTTGTTTGATCAAGATGGTTTGTCCTCTTTATATGTTAACATTATCCTTGATCACATCATATAATTAATTATGTGACTAATGATCTATATTTTATATTTCTAATTATTTATATGATTTCTTTTAGGTGAATATTTGAAATTATTTATTTTCAATAAAATGAATAATTTGGATTATATTTGTAAATTATGTGTTATTATTCATCAATAATATATAATAATTTTTTTCATGTTATTTTTAGAATCAATTAATCAAAATGTAGTGAATTCTTTGATAATTAAGGTGCACCTATTGGAGATGAATCTATATTCTGATATGAGATTCATATATAAGTTATTGATCATGTATTACTATGAGATATATATGCAGATTACCACATTTCATAGTGATGTTTTTCTTATCATTTCTGAAATTATGGAAGATTTAGGAATTTAAAGATATATAGAAAATTAAAAATAGTGTAAAATATTAAAAGGGAGTGGAACACACTATTTTAAATTAGTGGTAGATGTTTTAAAAATCTATTGAAGCTAAAATCCCACCATGTGCGGGTTTTAACCAAAATATATGACATGTTGTTTTAGAAATTTCCTGATTTCATGGAGGGAGATATAAATGTATATAAAATAATTAAAAATTGAGGATTTTATGAGGTCAATTATAATCAAATACCACATGAACATAATCAGTGGAGTCATCAACTGACATCAAATAGGTAGCATATGGATATTTGATGGCTGAATAATAAAGGTAAATCATACTAAGTTATCATGTTTGTAAAATATTTATAATATCAGAGAATTATTTTGAAATAACATTATTGATATTATTATTTCTAAATATAACCAGAATCATTAGGCAATAATGAATGACTACGATCATTTAGAATAATTTTTTATCCCGATTCACATATTTTATGGAGGGGATGTAAAAGGTTTCTAATGTTTAGAGTTATATTTACAGGGAAGAAGACCAAATTTAATTTTTTTTTTCAAAAGTCTAAGTAAAATGAATATGATCAATATTCAAAGAAGAAAATCAAGATATTCATTATTAATCTTGTGGATATCAATGTTCTTGAATATTATACATGAGGATAAATATTTTATCCATCATTTAAAATAGATAGGATAAATTTATGGATTTTGTACAGTAATATGAGAACATATCAAGCCCATTCTATAATTAAATTGAAAATAATGGATGTTTGACAATGATGTATTACTTTCTTTTTTAAATATTATAATGGGGGTGTATAACTAAGTAATAGTTTTTACAGAATGAGTTTTATAAACATTTCCTACAGTATCGCCTTGGAGATTTAGTAGAGAATATGTATTTGTTTTTTTGACCGACTCACCAATGTGTATTATTTTTTGTCAAACCTTATAGATATTATATATTATTATCTATATCCATACTAATACACATTAGGTGTCGTTGTGACATATTTTTTAGTATAATAATAGTAATAATAATTTTGAGAGTTTACATTTAAGCGATAATAATTTTTATATATAGATCCTTGATTCACCACCTCTTAGTGTTCAATTTGTCATAGATACACGTGTATAAGAGGATATGATTAATAAAAAGATCCAAGAAGAATTATATGAAAGGGAAAAACATATCTCAATATATGAATAAGATATTAAAAAATTATATGTGATGAATTATAATATATTAAGGAATTGGATATTACCCTATATCCTACCACACATCATGTAGGATATAGAGACAACAAAAATTGGGTTTCCACACATTTTTAATGGGTTTTTATAACTCCATTTTATAATATATATATATATATATATAAATACTGAAAGAGGAAATATTCTAGCATGATATCCCTATCTGAAATGGTATATATAAATTCCATTAATCATTAAATCGAAATGAAAATCTTATAACATTAAAAAGAAGTTATAATGGAAATATAAATATATACAACTAAAAAAATTCTTGAGTGGTAAATTCATAAGAATACATATAAATAATCATTATTAAAATGATAAAAATTGTTAATGGTAATTGAGATATTGAAAAGTATCTAAGGATTAGGTGAGAATATAAAGGATACTCGTGATGAGAAAAAATTATGAATAAATTTCTTGATCAATTTGATTCAAGAATATCATCCACAAAAGAAATAGATTTTTTGAAACATGATGAGTTACACAAATTATTCATAAAATAGGTTATGGGTAAAGCTCTATCCATAAATAATATATATACAAATTTTATTTCATTTAATTAAATTAGTGAAATAAATATTAAATATATATAGCTTTTTAAAAATGAAAACTCAGATACAAATTTTTTTGATGGGATTAAGGGTATTATTTCCCTTATATAAAACGAGTAATAAATGGATGGTGGAACAAAAAAGGGAAACAATTACTAAAAGTATGGAATTTTTATCTCATTAGATACATTAACATTTATTTTCCAAAGTAAAATACTTAAAAGTATGAATTTGAGAAAAAAGATAGGATCTAATTAGAATATAAAATAGATGGGAAATGTTGAGAAATCTAATTCATATTTAGATAGCTCTTTATTTGATAAGGATAATTTCATTTTTAATGATAACATGTAGCTTCATTTATTAATAAGTTAGTATAATGGATAATAAAATAGACAACTATTTTGGAAATTGATATTATTGTTGAAATGATGTGTTAATAACTTTTAATATACCAGGACTAGATATAGAAAATTACTAAAGGAAAAAATTGATTTTGAAGAAAATGAAGAGATTATAAATTTGGAAGAAACCAATTTTTTAGATATAAAACAAAACTAGATGATGTTTTTTATAAAGAAATAATTTAATTTCATCTCAAACACATTATTACATGAAGGGAACAAAACAATTATTAGAAACTATCAATATTAATTATTGTCAAAATGAGATGAATAATACAATATTATAAATAGAAAATTCAACTGATTTTATCTTATATCTCTCCAATATTGGTGATATGAAGGGTTTTGTGTGGTTGGAAATATGGCACATAATCCTTCTTTTTTAAATCCTTCTTCACTAATAGTATAGTTGAATAAGCCTTGTATGATCTTATTTAGGCCAACAAATATCATGAGACACACTCTTACCCTTTAAATGAATAATGGATATAAAAATAATATCTAAATATTAAAATGAAATATTATATTAATGTAATAAAATAATATCATAATCATGGATAGATATGGAATAAATTTAGAATATCAAATTTTCAACTGGTCAATTAGTGTTGTGGAAGGTTTTGGAAAGAGTAATAAAATTATGTTAATAAGTATTAGGGGGTACGAATCGAGAATGGAGTGGTGTTTTAATGAAATATGAAGTATAAAAATACAGTTTCAAAAAAGTGTGGATATGAATACATAAAATATATCAACTAAAAATAAATTTCTATATTTGAAAAGTTTGTGTGATATTTTTAGAAAATATGGTCACCAAATTGGGGTAGGAATTTATAGACTTCCTAGAGTTGGTATAAAAATAAATATAGAAAAAATTAATAATCAAGCAATAATATATCATTCAAGAATACATGCTAGAAGTCCAAATATTTTTATAATGTAAGTGATGAGTTCTTGAAATTCTTGAATGACTAGTTAGATAAAAATGGAATGGATTAATATTATATGAATGCTTTACAAAAAGGAAAATAGTTGTTACATAAGAATAAGCATACATATATAAGAATATGTAAAGACACAAAAATTTTAGAATTTATTGGAGGATATAGAAATATGTTGAAAAAAATAGTGTTGATCAAATTATTGAATGGAAGTATTTTCATTTTAAAAATAGATTTTGAAAATAATGATGGAATCAAAATAAAACCATGTTTCTAAGATCATTATGATGGATTACAATTTATAAAAAATGGAAATTACTCCAAAAAATTGATGGGAACCAAATAAATTAACATTTAATGTATTAGGAAAAGTAATTATAATGAAATGAATATTCTTTCTAGGGATAGAGTGAAACATCATATAGAGTGTTACTTTTGATAAAAACAAGCTCAGTTCTCATTATATAAATATTGATTATTTTTTCCTTATAACATGCAAGAAATTTATATATTTCAGTTTCATTTTTATAATCTAGAATGAAAATAATTAATTATTAATGGTGTATTTCATCTAATATATAGTATAAAAGTTTATTAAAACTATTATGGGTTCTAATATTCAGACAGTTTTGACAATAAATTATTTTTTGAAAATTATAATTTATAGAGGTTTTCATGAAATATTATGATAATTGTATTATATTTATACTCGTAATCATTATTCATGAAAATATTACCCAAATTTATAGGGGAAAATTTTTAATAATAATAATAGGTAAATAGAGTTATATTTAGATTTCATATGAACTTTTTAATGATTTTTTTGAGATGGTTTATGGGTATTTATATATTTTTATCATTTAAAAAAATACCCAAAAATTCGGTTTTGATCATTGTATCACATTTTGGTTGACTTATAAATATTATTGATCACCACAGTTAAACAATATTTTTCCTTCTTTTTTTCTATTTAAAAATAGAATTTTCATGTTAAAGGATCTTTTCCATGAAAATAATTTAATGAATTCCTTGTCACAAGTGGATATATTTTGTACATAAAATATAACAAATGGGAGATGATAATGTATTTTCTTAGTTTCTTAATGGGAAATAAAGTGATTATAAGATCTCTTACATTAACTATTCAATAATTTTAAATTAATTTATGAAAATATAATATTTATGATCACACATATTGATGTCAGCCCGTATTGGTATTGAAAACCATTTAAGAGGGTTAGATATATGTATCTGTGTAATAATTTTATTTATTATTAATGAGTCAATATATGACAGCTAAAGTAATATGGTGGTGATTATTGGATGAGTAATATGAAATCATGTGTTCGCATTGGATGTAAGGATTGATAAACAATTTAATTCCATAAAATGAGTGAGATTATGTAATGATCAATCGAAAAGTATTTGAGGGTGTAATTTTAGTAACTCAGGTGAAGATGTTCAAACCAATGTGGAGAAGTTTACTATGATTATTGATGATATTAGCATCAAGATAAGGGAATAATTTGAAGGATAATGGGATATAGTGACCCATACATTTCCTACAAGAATATTATATATTAATAAATGAATATTCATTTCATAAAATTACGATCCACCAAAAAATATTATATGTTCATTTTTTTTGAAATGTGGGACACATATAAAATAAGTTCATAAGATATTTATATCAGCTCCTATTATTTTCATCTTACAATACATCCTTATTCAACATATCACATATAAAACAATTTTTCATAACCTATAGAAATGATATAATATAAAGTGTGAGATTATATTGTTAGTAATCGTAATCAAGTGTGATATCATTGATCATAGAAACATTACATGAAAAATATTTGATTATAACATTAGGGAAAAATTTCATAACCATACCATAGATTTCATAGATATTGGTATACTGTCATGAAATAAATCTCGATAGTTCTTAAGATATAAATCACAAAGAAATCAAAGAACATGATCCATTATAGAATGAAATTTCCATGAGACCTAATTGTTTAGTATAAATATAAAAATAAAAAATCATTTACATATTAATGTATTATTAGGAATACTATCATATTGTATTAGGTTCACTCCCCATTATGATATATCTTTAGTCAATGTTCACTCCCAAGACTATAGATTTGGATGTATTCCCTTGCTAAATTTGTTTCACTCCATATTAATGTCCTTATTATCTCATTAGATATCTATATATACAAGATGCATTAAAGTTACATATAATTCTAAGCCCTCTCAATTCATAAAAAATTTATACAACTGTGTTTTACAAGATCATCCAAAATTGATCATATAATATAATATAAAAAATGTATTTCTTTAAAAAAATCACTATATCATCATCTCAAAACATTTTTGAAAGAAATAGATTTCCAAAATGATTCATAATAAAATAATTATCCAGTGGAACAAAATGGGACACATAGAGCCATCCTTAAATAGTCTCCATCATTATACAAAAACAATGAAATTGAATGGAATCATTTTATCAGATCACCCATAAATCAAAATAAAAATCAATTTATGTTATCAAAGATGAAAAATTCCATGAACATTTTAGTAGAACATTATTTTAGGGAAAATATTTTTCTCATGGAAATAATTTATTAAAAATTTAGAAAAACTATAAATTCCATGTATTTTTTTAAAGTGTACATATGATAAATTAAAATTAATATTCAACTCATTATGTTTCTATTTTGATAGTAAATTCTATTCTTTTCTGTTTGCTAAAAAAATGATTCATTCAATGTTTTCTATAAAAAGTAAAAAACACCTTGTTCATAGAATGAAAATAAAATTACAATTATGAAGTTTTTTTTAAAATAATAATTGTGAAAAATGAAATTATTTAACAGTAAGATAACATAAAAAGATATTATGTCAACTATTTGAGATCATAGATATGTCAGAAAAAATATTTTCTGTATAAGAGATAAATATAGTCAGATTTCCATGAAAATATTTTTTAGCATCTCAAGTTTATAAATAGAGGAAAATGAAATATAATCCTATAACCTATATAAATAAATATTTTTTATGAGATTTATTTTTATTTTAGAGATATATATCATAATATTCATTTTTGATAACATAATTATAAACAATATAGAAATATAAATAAAATGTAACATAAATCCTTAACCTCGAGTTAAACATTCATCAAATGTGGTTTAACCTCCAAATTAGTAAATATAAATTTTAGTAAAATTATAAAATATTATAATTTAGAAAATTATAATTTCCTATAATGTAAATATATAACAATTCAACACCATTTTATTTAAATTCTTCTTTAATAGATATTTTCATGTGTTAAAAGTTCTTTTATTAAATTTTCAACTCCATAGAGATAATCCTTTTAATAGATAATGGTTCGAAAATCTTGGTAATTTTAATAATTATATAATTATAATATATATCCATTATATTAATATTAAACCAAAATTGATAGATAATGAATAATTATTTACATTGTGTATGCAGAGGGTAGGTTGTGCATGTAGATAAACTCTATTATAAATTTTCGACGAATGGAATACATGAGAACTAAATAATAAATAAATTTTATATAATCATAATAATATCATAATTTTTTTATATTTCATAGATCCATTAATATAATAATATATATAATTTACTGATGATGAATTTATCACACCACTACATGGAGAACGCAAGCTGTAAATATGAACAAGTGATTTTTTTGTCATTAGGTATGATGAAAAGAAGGTGTAAAATGGTTATTCTATTATCATAATAATAGTTCAGAATATTGAATATGTATAATTTATTATTGAATAATGTATATAATTATTTTATTGGAGTCATAAAAATAAATAAACCAGAAAATTCTATATTCAGAGTTATATATATATGTGTTGAAAATTGCTTTGGATTACCCATTATGTTTTGAATGAATGGTATATTGGATGGAAAAACTCACTATGATGTGTTTTAATTATAAAGTAAGGTATTATAGTGTGTATTTACTATGATATAAGTCCCAAAAGGTGAACATAATACCAGGGAAGGTTTTCCATTTCATATGTGACAGGAGGGTCACTCTTAAAATTAATTAATTTATTAAAATAAAAAAATTTCATAGGGCCCAAGTTGATATAATAATAAGATAAGATTAGGGTGGGAATAAATACTCTAATTCAATAAATGTTTTAAAAGTTAAGGATTTATTTTTACCCTAAATCTTATTTTTAACCCCCATTTAACATTTTCATATTTACAATATTATCAGTGTTTTCTAATCCATAAGTGTAATGAATGAAACAATACAATTACGTGTTAGCCATAAATGGATATTGATGGACATTTTAATTAATACCCCATTCAATATGAATAATATATGAGTTTTATAAATTTTATATCATTTA
Organism: Viscum album; assembly: GCA_963277665.1. Classification (NCBI taxonomy): domain Eukaryota; kingdom Viridiplantae; phylum Streptophyta; class Magnoliopsida; order Santalales; family Viscaceae; genus Viscum; species Viscum album. The sequence continues at coordinate 1,290,518,368 of OY728129.1, forward strand.
ATAATACATTTTTTATTATAAAATATCATTTTTTTATTTTTTTAACTATTCATTTACTTTGAATTCAATGTCATCAATGTAGTTATGGAAATAAAAAAAATTAAAACACCAATAATATGTGATATATTACTCATAAATTCATGTATTATAATAATTCAACCATATTTTGTACATTTTATATTTATAAAATTTTAATTAAATTATTCTATTAAGTGAATATAAACATTATTGGCATTATATAAGAATTTAACATCATTATTCAATTAATATAAATTTTAATAATAAATATGTTACTATTAAATAATTTATATTTTGGATATTAAATTAGTTGAACAAAATCTATTTTTAATAATATTAAAAATATTAGATATTTCAAAGTCAAGGGAGTGACATTTAGTATATATTTTTTTCTTAAAATAAAATAATTATTGTACTCAATGAAAACTATAACCATGTGGATATATTTAAGATATTATTTTTTGTAATATTATAAATACACTAAAAAATATGATATATTATGGTGTTATATAATTGTAAATGTTCTATCCCAATATTTTATCTGAGTTCTAGTAGTTTTACACTTATCAAGGTGAAAATATTTTCTAAAGTTAGTTTTTATAATGACCAAATATAAAGGATAATTGTATGAAAAAGTTTTATTTCATGATTAAAATTATTGAATAAATATTTTAATATAAAACTAAAATATTTTGTAGGATAAAATCCAAAATTAAACCAATAATAGGTTAAGAAAATTACATGTATAAAAAATTCTATAATATAAAAAAATTTATTGCAAAATCCAACAAATAAGGCATTAAAATGACCTTAATTAGATTATTAACAATATGAAAGAAATATTTTATATTTTAAAATAATTTTAAAATTAAATTGTAAATTGGGAATTAATTAAATGAAAATACAATTTTAAAATTAATCATTTTCTCTTTACATCAAAAAGATAATGTTTTTATAATATTATCTAATACTTATTCCAAGATAAATATGATATAATTTTTGAAAAAATTTACGTTTAGTATTACAAAACCCATTTATATTAGAGGTTAAATTACATCTTACTTATTTATCATAGAAACGTTGTAGAATACTTTTTTATGAATATTATATTTTTAAATCATTTAGTGACCCAACGAAATATATGTTTTCTTCATCCAAAACCATTATAAAATGTTTTTAAATACTTTTATCCTAATCATATTTATATCTCAAATTTAACATACAATATATAATGGGATACAATATTAAAAACCATTTATAATTGAGATTATATGTATCCAAAGTTATCAATGAAATTATGAATGATTAAAAATGGATATAAAAAATTATATAATGGTGTTACATTATACACCTCATTAAATGAACTTTTCCATCAATATTTCATCCATAAAATAAAGAATGAGGATATCTATATTTTAAAACATACTTCTGTTCCAATAAATATTCATCAAAATTCTATTTCATTTATAGTGAATTTACCATGATAGTAGTCTTGTTAAATAGTAATTAATCACTATGATCGAACATTTATATTGGATGTTCATAATTATGAAGATCATTATTAAGTGGTAAATTATATAAGTGTATTTTATCATTAAGGATAAAGTATTTAATTCCTCAGGGGAGGTAAATAGACCATATTAAGTAACACCCTTTGTTTTTTAAAGGTGGAATCTATGTTTGGTAGTCTATGAGATACGTAACACTGAACCGAAAGAAACAATGATTAATTAACTATAACAGTTTTACCCTTTCCATTAAATTTTTTTATATGAGTATGATTATATAATTTATGAAATTTATATATATACCCAAAATATATTGAAAAATTCTTAATAAATAATTCAACAATCTTCTGTAATTTCTTTTATTCCTTCAAATACGGTTCTATTTAAAACATATTTTCATTTATTTTTATGAAAAATGATACATTATAGTAAATTTTAAGAATTTATTTTGATAAAAATTAATCTATTATTGATATAATAATATCAAAATCATATTACTCTTAAAATTTCTTTTTTGAGGAAAAGATAAACATTTCAGTTAATAGTGAAAAATTATATTTTAATATATACTTAAAATTTATTTTGATGAAATAAGTTATGTAAAAGTCCCAATATTATTTTATTGTGATTTAAATGTAATATAAGTATTATTTAATTATAATAAATTCAATTATTTATATTAAAATTTTAATTAATCCATATTTTTGTATAAGTTTGTTTTCTGGATGAGAAACCCATTAAAAAACATTTTTAAAATCCATAATTTTACCATTAGAATTAATTAAAAAAACAATCAGAAAATATATTAATTAAATTTTGATTTTATGTCAATTTTTATTAATGTTTTAATAATTAAATAAATATTATTTGTGGTATAGTGAAGAAACATATTCTTCAAATTTGAAAAATAGTGTTTTAAAAAACTAAAATCCTTCATACTTGAACGTTTTATATTAAATAAAATTAATCATCCAATATGAATTGATTTTGAAAAAATGGATTCTATATTTGTAACAATAACAATAATAATAATAATCAATATTAGTCAATAGGGTCAACCAAATTTCTTAACAAAATGAATTGGATTAGAGTAAATATTTATTCCCATTGTAAAAGTGAATTAGGTTAATTAATGTAATAATAATAATAATAATAATTTTTGAAATGAGTACTCGAAACAACATATATGTAAGGTATGAATATATTTATTTTTATCATCACAATAATTTTTTTTACGACATTATAAGAGCATAAATAATTATTTTTTATAATCGTTTCAAAAAAAACTTGTTTTTGTATACTACGTAGTTTCAATTAATAAATCTATATTTTATGAATTAATGATTTTTAAAAATATAAAATATTTTAATTATATAATATTATAAATTAATTATTTGTAAATACAAATTAAAATATATTTTTAATGAAGTGAAATTTAATTTTTATAAGTATTTGAAATGTGTTATTATAAAAAAACCTAGAGCTTCTGAATAAATATCAATTCATATTTTAAAAAAGTAAATTTAAAAAAATTAAAAATTATTTTTATAAGGTCAATATTATTTGTGGAATCATAATGTAAGAAAATACCCAATGGAGAATTATTCATAATTTAATGAGACCGTTGAGTTTTATAGTAAAAACTAAATATAGTATAAATATAATATGCATATTATCTCATCATAATGACACATATTTTATGTACCAAGTACTATAAATAGTATACACAATAATTTTCTGTTTATACATTAAAATAATTTGATATTATTTTTATTTTATTAATTCTGTAACCAATTATGAATCCTCTAATATGTATAATAAATATTAATGTTTTCAAATAATTTCTTTATAAAAATGTATAACAATAAAATCAATAAGTGTATTATTTTAATATGTTTTTTCCATTGTCTAATAATATAATTAAACTCACCACTATTTTATAGACACAATGGGAAAATCCATGGGGATGTTCGTGGTGTTGGTTATTTTCTAGTATATAGTCCAAAACCTATATTTGTGAAATAATAAAGAATACTCACACTAATTATCTATATAAACCAACCAAATCTACTATTTATAAACAGAAAATAATATTTTTGCATTCCCTAAATAATACTAACACTATCTAGAGTCCTCCAAAGGGTTCCCCAACCTCCCACGAAGCTTTGCCAATGTTTTTTGAATCACTCTATCAAGGTAAGGGATATCCCCCTCCTTTTTATTCAAAAACCTCTTTTATATTATTACTATGAGTTTACATATTCCCTTGTTTTTATATGTATTAATAAAACAATATTACTATAATTTTTATTTCCATGTAATGATATATCCCATTCACACTCATTATTCAAACTCATTAACCTTTAAGTACACTAGTTACCATACAGAAATCCAGTATAGGGTTTCTCTCTTCCCATTTCCATTAAATAACCTATTTTATGTTATTCCTCTTAATTTTCTTTGATAATGATGGGATATGTTAATAAATATCACCCATACTTTCTATTTTATGTATAAATGTTGATAGACACATTTCTCTCTCATTATTCCATACGATAAAACATTACATACACCCGTTACTATATCAAAATTTAGTAAGGGGTCCTCTTTTTATCCCATTTGTTCACATATATTCACTATCATATATTTTTTATATCACGTTTATAATGATAGGATATGTTCTTCAAAATCCCCCATAATGTAAATTATATGTCTAAATTATGAGATAAAACTTTCACTCTCATAAATACCTCCCCTGAACATTTATACACCACCGTTATGTTGTTGAAATTTCACCGTGATTTTTCATGCTAAACAATTTTGTAGTGAATACCCATACAAATTTCCAATCAGTTGAGATTGAATTTATTGAAATACAATTATTTTATTAGGGTCATAAATGTATCACTTACATGCTCTTTAAAAATTAAATAAAATTTCATGAAAAAGTATTCCTTTTTTTGTGTTATTTGTGGGACTCATAACCATGATAATGAAATTAATGTGACAGGTTCACTCAAAATTATAATGCGATTAAATGAATTAGGTATTATATTAGTCTCTTAGGACATCATGAAAGGTATTCTGGAGTGAAACAGATCCATCAATAAACTTTTTACATCACGATGTCATGGATTTTTTCCTTAATCTAATTTTACGACGGATCTTTTAATGGGTTTTCCACATTTCCCATGTTGCCTATATGTTTTCATGAAATATAATGCCTCATTGTTTGGGATCATGATTATCACCCTTTAATTTATCATTTACATGTCTATTGTATAAAATAGACTGATTTATTCATCTTACTCCATGTTTATTACCTCACTAAGATTTAAAGCTCACCCATTTATGTGTGTAACCAGGTTATCCCATGTAGTTTCATGAATGGTGGAGTAATTTTAGAAAATCAAGGAATTATTCCAAAATGTTGTCGTATCCAATATTTTATGTTGTTATGAAATGTAACGAATTCCCAATGGCACTCAATTTATCTATTATTTAGGTTGTATTTTGAGTAATATTATGTAATAAATCCTCAATTAATTAGTAATAATGATAAGGGTATTAATTATTGGCATCAAAAGAAAGTTTAGTTAGTTTTCAATAAGGATTAGAACATTCTATATAAATCTTAAGTGTTAATACTAAATATAATAATACAAACCAATATTTTTTTGAAGTATATATTAATTGTTTTCTGAATCAAATACATCTCTCTATGGATACTATATTTAGATGTGGATTTGGAGATGATGTACGTAGGGGTAAAACCCAAAAACACAATATTAGGAAAGGCTCAACAGGGCACTAGTACACAACAAGAGGGCTTAATGAAAACTAGGTTTGACACTCCAAGGGGATATGATTGGGTAAGTTTAAATATCATTTATAACCATCATTAAAAAGACAATAATTTCAAAAAAGTTCTCTTTAGGGAAATAGATATTGGATAAGTTATATTGAATAGTAGAAATTCCTAATTTAAGGATTTACATGTCATTTATAATTTATCCATTTAATGTTAGTTGGCATCATATGTCTATGTTTTAAAATTTAAAAGTTTTCAATATTTTGAGAAAATAAGATATTATAGTTGAAACTGATTAATATATGAAATCAAACAGGTCAAAAAATATATTTATCTATGTCCACATTCTAATGATAATTTAATTCCATACCTCTGGGAAAATAATATTGAATAGAAAATGGCTTCATTTTATGATCATTTATGAAGAATTGATGGTATTTTCAACCATCACATATATATATGGATTTTTTTGACATTAAAGTTCTCATGGAAATGTTATATATCACAATCTATTAGTTATTTATGGTTCTTTTACTCTTCCATGTCCATTTTCACTCCCCACTAATGTTCTCCTATGAGGATTCCTAGTTATATGATGACATTTTTAATTCATGTTCACTCATTTATATTGAACATTTTATTAACAATTATTTTTAGGACTATTATCGATTAGTGTTTTTAATCTATTTCATAATGATATCAATTTTAAATTTGAAGGATGTTATTTTTTATATGGTAAGAATCTGACACCCCTTTTTTTAAGAGAATACTATGTTCGATAGCATATATGTACACACAAAAAAATCCATAAAATGAATATTTAAATATCTATCATTTACCCTTTCAATTAATTTTTTGGATAAGAGGAGGATGAAATCCTTTAATAATGTATATATATGTCAAAAATATATTGAAGAAGTATTGCTAAATAATCATTCAATTTTTAGAGATGGGTTTTTTCATTCAAAATATGTTTTCATAAAAAATTATTATTATTTATTTTATAAAAAATATTAAATTATAAAAAACAAACAAAATGTATTTTATAAAAATAAATCCAATTTTTATATTAGGATATCAGAAATAACTTAGTATAAAATTCAGGAATTTTTAGAAAATATAGATCATTCAGTGAATAGAGAAAAATTACGTTTGAATATAAAATTAACATTTCTATTGATAAATTAGGCAATATAAAATTTAAAAAAATAATTTCATATAATTGTAACATTTTTATTATTTAATTATATTTAATTTATTTAATTATAATTAAATCTTATTCATACAAGAATGTAGTATAAATTTACATTGAGTATAATTTTTTTTTGAAAAAATATTATTTTCAACAGAATTATGATTCTTTATTATAATTAATAAAATTAACACATATTAAGAAGTTATATTTATTAAATGTTCCCACTATATATCTATATTGTTTAATAAAAATTCATATAATAAATATTAATGTTTTATTGTTAATGGGAAATATTCTTTCCTTACAAAATTTAATTTTTCAGAAAAATGATTACCATCATACATGCTGGTTTTATTTTGAATAAAATTATTCTAAATATGTGAATTTATTTGAAAAAATGGATTCCATATCTAAATCAACATTATTAATATTAGGTAACAGTGTCAACATAACATCATGAACAATATGAATAATAATTGTAGCAAATATTTATTACGATAGTAATTATAAGTAAATTTGTTAATGGTAAAATAATAATAATAAAATAATTTAACAATGTCTAGAAACAATCTAAAATTAATGGTATGGATATTTTTATTTTTATTCAATTATAATAGTTGTTAATTTTTTTGTTACTTTATAAAGGATTAAATATTGTTTTCTGATAAAAATTAAGGGAAAAAAATTCTATTTTTATTTCATTAGAAATTAATATAAATCGGTAAAATTTTGGTGGAAAACATAATTTTATAAACAAATAATAATTTAATAAAAAATTTAAAAAATTATTTTTACTAAATTTAAAGTAAAATATAATTTTTGTGGAGTCAAATTAAAATTTTTATTGTTCTGAAAATTATTACTGTCATAGAAATCCATGAATTGTTAATAATTGTTTGTTATTTTTTTAAAATTAAAAATTAAAATACAAATAAAATTATTTCGATAAATTGATTATAATTTTTAGAATCATAAAATCAACATTTTCCAGGAGTAAATTTTTTATAATTTCATAGTGTGTTCAAATTATCGTGTAAAAATTTAATACAATATAAATTTAATATCTATATTTTAAAATAATAAATACAAAAAAACTGATGTAATAAAAACTGTAAATGGTATACATGACCAAATATAGGTTTACCCTCTAAATCAATATAATGTTAGCTTTATTTTATTAATTTTATAAAGCCTTTATGAATCCTCCAAATCCTCTATTATATTTTACAAGTTTAAAATAATTTCATTATAAACATGACTCACTTCCACACCAACAAGTGTATTATTTTAAGACAATCGACCGTTAGATTAATAAAATAATGAGAATAATCATTATTTGTACGAAACCATGGGAGAAACATTTGAATTTTGTGGTTTTTTATATAGAGTCTAAAAGCATAGTCCGAGAAATAATAATGAATATCCAACCGATTTAAAATATAATCCCACCCTATCTCCCATTTCAATGCACAAAAAAACTATAGAGAACATCCTTATGCTTCCATCCCATATCTATAGTCCTCCCAATGTTCTCCTAATTTCTCAAGAAGTTCCTCCAAATTGTTTGGTAATTACCCCCAAGGTAATGGATCTCCCTCTCCCCTTTTTAATTAATAACATCATTTATGTTATACCTCATAGGTTCCAATTTTCCTTATTTGGTTATGTTTAAATGAAACTTTATTAATATACATTTGTTTCAATGTAATGAGATAACCATTTAACTTTTATTGATCAATCCCATTAACCTTTAAATACATTTGTTACCATTCAAAAATTTAGTAAGATATTTTTCTACAATAATTACCATTCAAGAAACTCTTTTCTGTTATATATCTTAATTATATTTTCATTATAGGATAATTTCTTCCATATCCCCATCATAATAAATTACATATATAAATAATTATATACTCATTTTTATCTCTTAAATTCATCCCCGGAATCATTATGTACACATATTAATATGCTGAAATCTAGTAAGGGATCTTCTTCTTTTCATATTAGGTCAAGTATCTTAATTTTCATATATATTTTATATTGATTTCATAAGGATTATATATTTTATTTTATATTCCCATTATTGTAACTTTTTTGTCTAAATAATGGTATCTCCATTTTATTTTCATAAAGACCTTCCATGAACATTTATACACCAATAATGTGATAAAAATATTTCATTGTGATTTTCCTTGAAAAAAAATAGTTAACTGAATTCTCATACACATTTCTTATTGGATGTGTTTACCATAATGCTCTTATACTTATATAATTTGGGAATTACATGTATATATTCCACCCTCATTGACTGTGTAATAAAATTTGATGATAAATGATTCCATTATTTATAATCTATGTGACATTTTTATGAATTAGAATTAAATGAATGTGATGGGTGATCCCAGAATTATATAGTTCTCAAACATGTTGGGTAATGTTTTTTCCTCTTTAGATGTCATTCAAGGGTTTAGGGATTGAATCGAGTCCACAAATGGACTCTTTCTATCATGATGTCTTGGAATTTATCCATGACCTATTTTTATTATCTAATGTTTTGTTTTTTACACATTTCTAATGTTTCCTTTATGTTATCATTCTATAAAATGACTCATTGTTAATTGTTTTGATTCTCATCCTTTTTATGTTTCATTGATAGTACTGTTTTATTAATTGTTTTATTTTATTCATGTTTTAAAATGCTAATTATCATAATATTATTCATAGATAACTGATTTCTTATGTATGTCCTTTGGTTATCCCATGTATTTTTATGTTTGATGGAATAATATGAGCATGTTAATGAAGCTTTCAATAATGTTATATCAAATATTTTATGATGTTAGGTAATGTAACTAATTCCAAAAGGCAAATGACGTCACAATCACATTGTTTGTATTATGTGAATTAATATATAATAAATCATAAATTAAAGTGTAATAATGACAAGGGTTATCATATATTATGAATATGAGTGAGCTTAGGTAATAGTGAAAATTAATAAGCTACTATCTATCCGCTTTCATAATGTATGCAATTTCAAATGAATCAAGAAAAAAAATCTAAATTGAATGAAATAAATTGTTTACGACTTCATAATGAAATCCAATGAATCCTAAAATGAATTATAGAACAAAAGTTTTTTTTCCTATTTGAAGACAAAATCCAAGGTGTTGTTTTCCCATTTCAATTATAATATTTGTAATGGCAACACTATCTTTGTATTGTTCAATATCTCATCATTAACATGTTGGAATAACCTGAACCAATATACAAACTATTAAATATATATTTTCCTATTAACTAATAATAAATTCTCTATTAAATCACAATAAATATCCATTAATCTTGAATTAAAAGATAGTTATCAACTATGAGAATCACCCAACAACTCATTCATTAAATGATATGAATATATAACACATATATGCTTCCTAAAAAATATCTTTCAACCATTATAATGATTCAAGTATAAACATTTTTAACCACCATTCGAAATTATATATCATAATTTTTTTCCTTTTTAAACATCAATTGGTTAGATGGTTAAATTCTCATTTAACTATAATTATATTCCTCCAATTTATTCAACAATTATACATCTATCCATTACAAATCCAAAAAATATTAGATATTTTGTGATCCTAATTATAGAAAATATATGATATACTTTTATCAAAAACTATTTCCTCATTATTCTCTTTCCCAATAATATAATTTTTTTGTTCCTTCAAAATTATTATTAAAATTCAAAAATATTCTCTGGTACATATTATTCTCGTTTTTTGAGAATATACACATTAAATTATTTTTCTCAGTATACTTGTAAATCCTATAGAAATAAAGAAAATATATTCATATGACCAATTTAAAAACTCTCGGAGATAATGAAATATATATACTGGGGTAAATATTCTCATAAACCTTGAATTTTATTGATTTGTAATCCATAACCATATCATTTTTTTAGATAAATCCATTTCACTAATTCAATGCATCACTCTAGATAATAAACTATTATCCACTACAGTATGGTGTAATAAAAAGTGTGTTGACTAACCCTATTATAATATCCTTGATGTTTTCCTCATAATAATATTTCCTATGTAACATGGAATCCTTCTATGTTAATTTTTTAGTGTATTTGAAAACCATTTTAAATTTTCTACAATGTGTAGATTTTATCCAAATAAAATAAGACAACTATGAATCTAAGTCATATTTTTTATTCCCAGAAAATTTTCAATAAACAAATTTTTTGAGGTATCTAGTGATATATCCCCTCATGATATTATATTACCCAAAACATAATTAAAAATTTTACACAATTCAAACTAATTATAATTTCCATATACATACTCTTTTCAGAGAGTCTTTTAAATAATTTTTAATTTGTCAGTTTTATCATTCTATACAATATATTATATAAAAATTTCATCTATGGATTCTACTAAAAATTTCCATAGTAACCTCTATAGACACTACTCAATAAATGCATAATGATAGTGGGGGAGTTACTAAAACCATATGTAATCACTATAAATTTATATCATCCATGACACATAAATAATTTTTTTCTTCAGTGTATCATCCATCTTGAACCTCAATTAATGATATCCTAAATGACGGTGACCCCTGGAAAATTATTATGTTGTATATATTTGATTAAACAAGTCATGAATATGGGGTAGATGATGCTTGACCTATATCATGATATTATTAAAAAATTATTAATTAATGTAGATTCTCATCAATAAATCTATCAAAATAACAAATTAATGTGTTCATTCCTTAGAGATTCACTTATCGAAATAAGAACTATAGAGAGATTCTATTGGAGGAACTTCTTAAATTTCATTAAATAAATATTTTTTATTCTGTCTATATTCATTGAAATAGGTGTATCAAAAAAATGATCACAATTTAAGACTCAAAAAATTTTATTGAGTACGTCTTGAAAACTCATACAAAAAAACCTCAAAAAATACTACAAAATATTCAGAGCACTGATTTTGTGTTTCTCAAAACCATATGAGAAAATTAACCATGTGTTATACAAATGAAAAACCCATTTAGAAGATGTAATTTCAACTATATGTTCATATTTATCATCTCACTATGAGGTGATCATATATTAGTTTAGAATATAAAAAGTGAGTTCCCTTACTAATAAATTGATTTGGGGTTGGTCTCTCTTGTCGTTATGGCTAAAGTTATATGTGTCCAAAATTAATTACCCATTCTTGAAACTTTAGTATAACATAAGTTTGGGGTCGATCCACAAGGAACTATGGTGTGCGTGAATTCAATTGAGTTAATACTTAATTAGGTGATGTTTTCAGAATTTAGAGTTGATTGGTTTTATTTTGGTTTTGGATTAAAACTATACTGTTTTACTTTGAAGAAATGATTAAAAGTTTTAAAGAAATCAATGAGTGAATTTAAATATTTTAAAACGGGATGAAAAGACGTGTCGGGGTTGTGGTTATTAAGGAGTTCTTATGCATATTGTTTAAATGGTTGTGGTGTTCATAATAATTCAATCATTATGGATTTCATTTTTGTTACAAGATTTCCTTGGTCTGGTTCCTCTTATTTGGAATTAGAGAAGTTGACTCCTTGGTCCAGTAGTCAGTTTTCTTAATTATTTATTATGTTCAGTCCATTATTTGAATCGTTGAAATCTTTCCAGTGGTCATGGATGTTTTCAGCGTTAGTTCTCTTTTGTATCGCTGAGAATTCTTACCTTGGTCCGGCTCAGAATTCTCAGTTATATTTGACAGTGAATTAAGAAGAGTAAGAAGACTTACAATGAGAAAAAACAACTCTATAAAACAACACACAAATTACGATCCTTTCATCCACAGCCCCAACATGAGGGGTTTAGTTACACATAGAAAGTAGGAGTGAAACGACACACGTGATACCTGACAGATTCATCATGTATGCGTTGAGGTAAGGTGTTGGGTGTCGGAAGGCAGAATGGCGGAATGACGACACCTTGGTGGCTTTGAGAATGGTAGTAGCAGAGCTTCTCTCCCTTCTAATGGTTTTGAACTCCCAAAATCCGAAGTCCAAGACCTCTTTTTATAGAAAAATAATGTACACAGCGTGTATAGAAAGTAGACGTCGTGTAATTTTCATCAATGAACTTTGGCGCCAATTTCTCCACGGGTAGGCGGCCTAACACGCCGACTTTGACTTTTGAACATGGCGCCGCCTGGTAGTTGAGTGTACACGGTGTGTAGCGCCGCCATACATGGCGTGTAGTATACAACTTTGGCCAGCAACTCCTTCTAGAATAGCAGACACGATGTGTAAAAATGGAACACGCCGTGTCTCCTTCAACGACCACATGGGCATGTATACTCTTCTCGGTAACAACCACTTCTAGAACATAGTACACAACGTGTAATGCCACCCCACACGGCGTGTAGCGTCTTCTTGGTAAAATGGGCGTGTACTCCCTCCTTCGGTCTGTGTCCCTGTCTGGATGTACATGGCGTGTATAAAAAGTACATGCTGTGTAGTTTCAAAATTTTCACAGACTTCCCTTGATTTATGTATTTTAGCCAGAAAGCTTTTGAAAGTAAACAGAATCACCAAAATCAAAGAATATTCTGATGGACCAACAGATATTTGCTAAAAACATGTTTTTATTTTCAATTATATATATGAAAATGTATACACAAATCGGGTGTATCAAATTCCCCCACACATAGTCGTTTGCTTGCCCTCAAGAAAATATCAACATCTAATTAAAAGAGCCTATACTTTTAAAAGGAATGAATTCAATTAATCAAAAGTACAATTGATAAAGATAATGAGAAAAATTCTAAATGGCACAAATAGAATCAATTCATAATATATTTAAATCATGCCTCATATATAATTCACTTAACTACTCTCATCCTCTTTCAACACATTTTTAACCATTCAAAAATAAGCATGCCACTTGATGATCTACCTTACAAGTCAATATCACACTCCACACTCAAGATGTTTCTATTCGGATTTATGCTCAATCTAAGGTATATAAACTCTATCCATAGGTTTCCAAGATGGCTTGTTCTTTACTTCAGGAAAAATTGAATTAAAATAATCATGAGGGATTTATCAATAATGTTTAGATGTCTCTGTAGCTAAGGGTTGGTAGGTTCAAGTGAAAAATAAATTATGAGGCTTAAAAAAGGAAGGATAATTTCATTAAACAACATTTCATGATATTTAAAGTAAAGTTCAATGAAAATGTATCCTTCACCAGCTCAGTCGAATGCTTTTTGTAATCACCACCTTTTCCCTTAGTCAAGTAGGGTTCTGAAATGAGCACAAGGTTCCCTTCTCTTTGGATTTTCTCTCTTATTCTTTTTTTTTTGTTTTTTAAGAAGAACTCAAGGGAAACACTTATGAAAACAACGAATAATTGTTTGGAACCCTTTCCACCCTAAATAGTCAAGAGGAACTCCCCCGCACTTTATTTCATGATTGTGCACTAAAATATGCCATATATTTCCAACTCCTTCTTTAAGCTCAAATGTGAATAATCATGCAAAGATCAAAAAGCAATAGGTTGGAAGGGAAATAGTCTTGTAACGTGGCTTCCTATAAAGGCTGTTCATGGCTTCTATGGGCTTAACAAAGATTAAATGTAGGGTAGGTCTTAAGATAACTGGGTTCAAACAATCTAATGCCTCAATCATTTTAAACCAATTCAAAAATTCTTCATGTTTTGAATAGAAAAAATTGCAAATTCTGGTAGTGATGCATATCTTAAGAATCTCTCATGAAAGAGGGTATTATAAAAGAAATATGAAAAATGTTTTCGAATACCTCTCAGAAGTGGAAAAATAATAAAGGGAAAATCAGGTCATGACATGCATATAAATGGTTAGTCTTATCAATGTAATTAATCAAGGATTAAAAGTTGCAATTGAAACTATATCAGCAATCATTTTAAAATACATAAGAATCAACATAAGCATTCCACCCTGAAAAAGTCCCTACTAAATAACTCTAGAATTTATAATAATTATTAACCATAATTGCTTTACATTTGAAAATATATAATCTAATAATGATGTCTCTTAGATTAGTTCAAGGGAAAATACTAAGGTGAAAGAGATAGATGCTCCCCCACACATAATACTGCACAAGGTCCACCAAGTGCAATACTAAGGTAAAGGGTGGGAAAGGGTGAGATATGGGGGAAAATGAGGGGAATAAGTGGAAGAAGTAAATCCAAAAAGAAAGGAAATAGAAATGGAATAATATCCCCCTCATGAAAAGTGATTCCCAAGGCTCTCCATGATACTTCTGACTATCAAAGAAAAAAGAAAACTGCAAACATGCATAACATCACAGCACATAAAATGACGAAAAGACATATAAGATAAAAAATGTCACTATCATGGGTTCCCCATAGGGGAGGCAGCATCCTGTACAAAACCAGCTGGTAGAGACGCTGCAGGACTCGTGGAAGTGGGAGGCTGGGATGCTGCACTGGGAAGGGTAGCTGGAGAAGTAGGAGCCGCATGTGCGAGACTTGGTGATGGATGCTCAGTAGTAGGCCATGGACCAGCAGTAGTGGTTGCGACAGGACAAGTAGTAACAGGTCTCACCGGAGACAGCAGAACAGAATTTGTGGCCTACGCAGGAGAGGGAGGTAGAACAACAGCAGAAGGACTAGGAGTTGAGACAGAGGCAGGGGCCGGAGGTGGCGGAAGACCAAGATGCTGAGAAATATGCGCCAACAGCTGCTCCATGAGGTCCTGGAAACTGTCGAGATGATTCAAATGCCTCTCTATGGTGTCCTGGAGGCCGATGATACTATCCAACCACTACTCCATATGATCCTGTCGGCTGTCAAAGAGACCCAAGACCTGCTCCATCACGGCTAGGTGGTGGGAAAGGGAAAGATCTACCGAGGGTGCGGCGGTAGGTGGGATGGGTGATGGGACAGAAGAAGGAAGGTCAGAAGAAGTGGGGTCAGTAGGGGGTGGGTGATGTGGAGAAGCGGGAGGGGGTGGGGAAGGAGGAGCAGGGTCAGCAGCTGGGGTAGGAGGGTCAACAGGTGGCGGGGCTCGAGCCTGAGAAAGGATGTTGGCACCCCCTTTCTTCTGGACCAATCCCATGCAAATGAGCATAAGAAAGTCCATCCATTGGGGTGAACCAAACAAGTCATGAGGTTAAGAATTCTCAAATACCCCGAGGTGGTAGGCAAGACGGGTGGTGTAAAACCCGCCGTTCAGGTTTCCCTGACGGCTGGTAAACATGGAGTGGAAATAGGAGGCTACTAGATAGGGGAGGTCTGGTTAGTCGTGTCGGATGACACATGTAAGTATCTTCATGTCACGACCAGTCACGACCCCCATATCCTCATGTCATGGGAAAAGGATGCCGCTAAAGCACCGGTGGGAAAATCAGATGATGAGGTCAACTATAAGAGTGCTCTTCTAGGAAGTAGGGGAGTACCGGTGGTCAGGCCCAGTAATCTCCCACCACATGGTAATGATCTCAGAGTGCTCAGGCCTGGATAGGGTACAAACAAGAGGTGGGGTGATGGGATGGGGGTAGAAGCCGCACCCTCAGCCGAACTCGGTCATGGTGAGAGGGAAACACAGGCCGCCTAGCCAGAACCGTACCACGGGCACCGCATCACCAGGTGTCTCCCGATACTCCGCTCCATCAAACTCAAACAAGGTCATGAAATCCAAAAATAGATCATGAAAAATAAGTGTGCTGACCTGGAAAATATCTAGGAGTCGGGTGTGCCCGAGAAGCTCCTCCAAGTCCTCCCAAATACCGACCTGCTGCAGAATGCTACTGTCGAGGTATCAGCCACTCAACGGTATCGGCCGACGAGAGAAGTGTCAAACCCTGTCATATGTGAGTTCGGTGACCGGTAATAACGTGCAGGGATAGGGAGCACCTGCAGGTCCCGACCTAGGCGCCGGTGCAGCAGTAACATCTGCCTATGTGGGTGGATCTACCGAGGTAGAGGGTGTCTCAGAGGAAGGTGTGCTTGAAGAGGGACCAGCTGCTGAAAAAGATGGCGTAGGTAGAGCGTCATCTGGTGGAGCAGAAATGGTTGTGCTCAGAAGCTCGATGGTGGAAGGTGGAGGTGCAACAGAAGTAGACCCGACCTCCACTGAGGGAGTGAGTGGCGGCAGAATAGCCAAAGGAGGGAGCTCGAAGACCGGAGCGTCTGGGTACGGCTGTGTAGGAGGTCGGAGTCGGATCCGGTGATAGCTAGGCATCTCTCCCATGGTGGCGGAGGCTGGTCGCTCTCCTCGGGAAGGCTCAGGATCTACCATAATCTGAAATAGAAAGAAATAGAAAACAAAACAAAAGAAAAAGAAAAAGGAAAGAAAACAAAACAATGAAAATGTGAGAAAACTGGAAAATAAAAGTACACGACGTGTACTTCCAGAGTACACAGTGTGTAGTTGGAAATTTAGAGTAGCCCGTGTTCTCTGGATAGACATGCCGAGGGTGAAAAATAGACCATGTAAAGGTACACGTTGTGTACCGAACATACACGTCGTGTTCACACAAAGTATAAGTGGTTGTGTATTACAAATGACATAGCCATGTTTTTATCAGTTCAATTAAAAAACTACACGCTGTGTAGTATAACACCATGAAATTTCTATTACTCAAGGTGCATGGCCGTGTAGGGGGTGAGACACGGGCCGATCGAAAGAAATGAAATACACGACATGTACCAAACACACACGCCGTGTATGTGAAAATGGTGTGTGTGGCCGTGTGCAAAGGAGTACTCGGGAACAATGAGGAAAAGGACATGGTGTGTACCGAACATTCATACCGTGTATATTCAAATTTCGAAATATTTTGTGTGTGGCCATGTACAGAAGCACCCGCCATGTGTTCTTCATTTCGTGGCCGTGTACAGGTGGAAGCCGAACGGTCGGCCGATCCGAAAAATACCCTATATGAATCTAAAAATTTAAAAGAGAGGGTGTAGAACGGCGTACCATGACCGAGGATCACAATACATGAACAATCAGAACCTGAAACACCCTGAATCGACAGATCTTAGAAAAGGGGGTGTGGGTGGCATTCGGGAGAAGAAAACGGGAATAGGGGAGGAAATGGGGAGGCCGCACAACATGGGCTAAAGTCGGGTGACCCACGGCCTATATAGGTGAGGCACATGGTGTGTATGTTTGGACTACACGCCTTGTATTCCAAAATAATTTTTTTACTATATATATAAATATATAATTATTATAGTAAACTATATAATAATTATTAGTAATAATTAAAATAAAATAGATATATCGATAAATTATATTACAAATAAACCTATAAATGACGTATATTGGGAAATAGATGCCGTGTAATTTAAAATTAGAAAAAGAGTAGTACAACCATTGGTCCGTTGCTTGGGGCAGGATTCAAACCGGCGATCGGTCGTTCCGAATGGAAGCCCTCAACCAGTGGAGCAAAGGTTGTTCTTCTATTCATATTTATTTTATATATATATATATATATATATATTCTATACGGACTATACACATAGGAAGAACGAAATGCACAGTGTGTGGTTTTTATTTAAGAAAGGATGAGGATGAAGTGGGGAGATTAGCGCGATTCGAACCAGGGTGTTTTGAACCTGGTGCCGAGACACTGCCAATCCGCCAAATTCCCCCGCATGTTATTTCTTATTTTTAAAATGTTTTTGATTTATATTGAAAAATTATGGTGCACACGGCATATATATAAATGCACATCGTGTGGTTTTATTAAAAGAACAAATGATGGAAATGGGACGGTTATCTAGGTTTGAAACCGGATCTTTTGGAACCTGATTATGATTCTAGCCAACCGATCCATCCCCATCATGGGTTTTATTATATTTAAACACATTTATATATATATAAGAAAAATACCACACACGCCGTGTAAATAAAAGGAGGAACCCCATGCCGAAGGTAGGTCTGGAGGATTCGAATGGGGGATGACTCGAATAAACTCCAGTGACTTTACCATCAGCATCAACATCATCCTTAGTTATTTATTTTTTATTCTATATATTTATACTATTAAGATTATAAATTCAAAAGATAAGTACACACAGTGTATATAATGTGGGACACGGCGTGTAACCTCTAGTTTGCCTCCCAGGAGGAGACTTTGTTTTAGGTCATTGGCTAAAACATCTTACCTTGCTTACCTGATATTTATGGTGGATAATGGTCCCAAAAGTGGCCGCCCTGGCCATCTAGGAGTATCAAGTTATCTGGCTCTTCTTCAACAGGAATGTATGGAATGTTAATGTTTTCAGAAATATATGAACATACCAGATCATCCACCAGGAGATCGTCCACGGTAGTTATTGCAGAAAAATCCTCATGATCGGACGATGATGCCTGCTCGATGGTTTTGAGAACATTGTAGGAGACTCTCTCATCTCCTACTTAAGAAATCAGGTCTCCCTGGTGCACATCAATGAGTGCCTTCCCAGTGGCTAGGAAAGGTCTTCCCAATATAAGTGATGCCTCCAGATCATCCCCCAGGTCGAGGATGAAGAAATATGCTGGGAGGGTCAATCGTCCCACCTTCACTAGTACATCTTCCAGTAGCCCTTTCGGATACTTAATGGATCGATCTACAAGTTGATGGAATACTCGAGTTAGTTTCAAATCATGGAGCCCGATCTTTTGGAAAACTCTGAATGGAATGAGGTTGACACTTTCTCCCAAGTCGCATAGAGCTCTTCCAAAGTCACAGGGTCCAATTGTGCAGGGAGTAGTAAAACTACCTGGATCCTTGAGCTTTAGTGGAAAGGAATGTTGAACAACCATAGAGCACTCCTTTTTTAGTACAATAATGCCTAGATCCTCCATCTTCCGGTTATTGGAAAGGATGTCCTTCATGAATTTGGCATATGTAGGAATTTGTGTCAGGGCCTCCGAAAATGGTATGTTGATGTGGGGTTTCTTCAATACGTCCATGAATTTACCAAATTGGTGGTCCATCTTTCTCGGCTTCATTCTTTCCGGGAAAGGTAATGCAGACACAAATGTCTTGACGACTTCTTTTCCTTTTCCTAATTGAGCCTCTAGTGATGGGTCTTCAGATGAAGAGGGATATAAAACTAGACCATCTTTATCAATAGGGGAGGGAGGTGCAGTTGAATGGTGAGTTGGTTCCTTCTGTGGTAATGCTTTTCTGCTACGCAAGGTGATATCATTGGCCTCCTCCCATGGGTTCTTCTCAGTGTTTCCCTGTAGTGTACCGGGATGCCTCTCTGATAGCTGCTTTGTTATCTGGCCAATTTGATTCTTGAGGTTTCGAATGGAAGCCTACTAGTTCTGAAATTTCCTCTCAGTAGTTGATATGAATTTATTCATCAGGTCCTCTAACATTAATGTGTTCTCTTGTTGAGATGGCTGGGGCAGGTGGTGGAGGTGGTTGCTGCCTTTGTTGCTGCGGCCGAGGGTTCTGGTACCCTTTATGCTGGTAGGAACCATATTGGAACTGCTGTCTCGGAAATTGATTCTAGTACTGAGGCTGATTGTAGATGGGCGGTCGCTGGGGCGGAGGGTTTTGCTGCTATTTACCCTAGCCTTGGTTCTGATTATCTCTCCATGCCAGGTTTTGGTACTGTTGATATTGATTCGACCCTCAATTTTGAGCAACAAAACTCACCTCACTTGTCGAAGGGTTGGATGGAAGTCCCGGGAATTCTCCTAGATTGTGGTTGTTACCATAGTCGCCGCATGCTGGATGGTTCGTCGCATGAACTTGAGATGCACCTTTGAGATTCAATGCATCAATTTTCTTGGACACAACATCCAACTGAGCAGCTAACATAGTGGTAGTGTCAATACTGTGCATACCTCACTTTTGAGTCCCCCGCTCGGAGTGACATTGGATGCTATTGGCTGACATGTCTTCCAGTAGTTCAAATAGCTCTTCGGGGGATTTATGCATCACCGTACCTCCAGCATAAGCATCCACCACGAACATGGTATTTGTTGTAAGTCCTCCGTAGAAGGTCTGGACTTGCATCTAGAGTGGGAGTCCGTGTTGTGGGGATTTTTGTAGCATCTCCTAGAAAAGTTCCCAGGACTCGTATAATGACTCGGATTCATGCTACTGGAATTTGTGGATCTCATTTCGTATCATCACTGTCTTCAATGGTGGGAAGTATTTGGACAGGAATGTCTGGTCTAGCTCCTCCCAGGTGAGGTTGGATCTTGGTGGCAGCCCCTTGATCCAGTCTTTCGCCTTGTCCCATAGAGAAAAGGGAAATAGGAGAAGAGGAATGGCATCCTCAGACATGCCATGGTAACGAAATGTGTCACAGGTATCTAGAATGTAGGAGATAAGGGAGTTCAGGTCTTCACTGGGCAGGCCTCTGAATTGGAAAATGTTCAAGATCAGCTGCATGATAGCATGCTTAATCTCGAAGTGCTGGGCCTAGATTGGAGGAC
Organism: Viscum album; assembly: GCA_963277665.1. NCBI lineage: Eukaryota > Viridiplantae > Streptophyta > Magnoliopsida > Santalales > Viscaceae > Viscum > Viscum album. The sequence continues at coordinate 1,290,539,362 of OY728129.1, forward strand.
GGACGATGCTCGTATTAGCTCTGTGCATTGAAGGAAGACCGTACTCCATAAGAGTACGTCTTGGAGGTGGTTTCTGAGGGGGTGGAGGTTTCAGATACTTCTACTCTTGAGGGGTGAAATAGGGTCATTGGAAGAGTTTCTACGGTTGTTTCAGTTGGTCGTACGCCGGAGGAGGTTGCTGTGGTGGCCGTTGGTAATCTCTTGGAAAGAATTCCACAAGGCCTCCAGGAGTCTGCTCTGGTAGACCAGTAGTGGGAGGCTGCTGATGCTGGTACTGCTGCTCAGTCATAGCATGCACAGCTGGTGCTCCCTCTTCCGTGATCTCCATGGTAGAGGGTTTCTGGTTGTGAGTTTTTTTTAGTGCACACCGATGACGAAGCAGGGTCTGTTCAATCTCTGGGTCAAGCAGAAGTAGTTCCGATGACTCGACACTCCTGGACCATGTAGGGCGTCTATTCATGCACTTTAAGCTTCTTCACAATCACAACACAAATACCCTACGTAACAAGGGAAAAGTAAAAGACAAAATTTGAAATGGGATTAGAAATGATATTTTTGATAATTTTTGTTTTTGATTTTCACCTAAATTAATTATTAATAGTATTTAAATATTAGAACTAAAAGCAAATAATTCCCTGGGAACGGTTCCAAAATTTGGTCTTGCTTATCATTATGTATGAAGTTATATGCGTCCCAAATTAATTACCCATTCTTGAAAATTTAGTATAGCATATGTTCGGGGTTGATCTAAAGGGAACTATGGCATGCATGAATGCAATTGAGTTAATAAATAATTGGGTAAAGTATGGAGAATTTAGAGTTGATTGGTTAGATTTGTGTTTTGGATTAAAACTATATTGTTTTACTTTGAAGAAATTATTAACAGTTTTAAATAAATCAATGAGTGAATTTAAAGAGTTTAAAACGGGAAGAAAAGATGTGTTGAAGCTGTAGTGATTAAGGATTTCTTATAAAGATTGTTTAAATGGTTGTGTTGTTCATAATAATTCAATCATTTTGGATTTCATTTTTGTTACAAGATTTCCTTGGTCTGGTTCCTCTTGTTTGGAATTAGAGAAGTTGACTCCTTGGTCCGGCAGTCAGTGTTATTAATTCTTTATTAAGTTCAGTCTATTATTTGAATCGGTGAAATATTTCCAATGGTCATGAATGTTTTCACCATTAATTCTCTTTTGTATCGTTGAGAATTATTCCCTTGGTCCAGCTCAGAATTCTCAGTTATATTTGACAGTGAATTAGGAAGATTAAGAAGACTTACAAAAAGAAAACACAACTATATAAAATAGCACACAAATGAGGATCATTTCATCCATAGCCCCAACACGAGGGGCTTAGTTACACATAGAAAGCAGGAGTGAAATGACACATGTGGTACCTAACAGATTCATCATGTTAGCATTGAGGTAAGGTGTCCGGTGTCAGAAGGTGGAATAGCAGAACGAAGACTCCTCAGTGGCATTGGGAACGGTAGTAGCAGAGCTTGTCTCCCTTCAAATGGTTTTGAACTCCCAAAATCTGAAGGCAATGCTTTTTTTATAGAAACATAAAGTACAAGATGTGTATAAAAAGTACACATCGTGTACTTTTCGTCAACGCGCTTTGGAACCAATTTATCCATGGGTAGGAGGCCTAACACGCCGAATTTGACTTTTGATCACGGCGCCGCCTGGTAGTTGAGTGTACACGGTGTGTAGCACCACCATACATGGCGTGTAATATAAAACATTGGCCAGCAACTCCTTCTAGAATAGCAGACCTGACGTGTAAAAATGGAACACGCTGTGTCTCCTTCAATGGTTGAACTGTAGCAGCGGCGTCACTGTAGAGGTGGAGGTACTGTAGCAGGAACTGTAGTTGTGGTTGTACTGTAGCAGGAACTGTAGCAGCGAGTTTACTGTAGTAGTACTGTTCACCGAGGGGTCCTTTTTCCCAAAAAATCGGATTTCAAGCCTTGTATTCAGGCCACTTGGCCTTGGGCCTTTGGGCTATGTAATGGGTCTCCCTCTACAAAATTTAAAGAGGTCATTGATTTAAATAATAAATTGAGGCTTCGGCCCCAACCTTTAATAAAAATGGCCACATGGGTGTTTAGACTCTTCTAAGCAACAACATCTTCTAGAATGTAGTACAAGGCGTGTAATGCCTCCCCACAAGTCGTGTAGTGTCTGCCTAGTGAAAGGGGCGTGTACTCCCTCCTTTGGTCAGTGTCCCTGTTTGGATGTACACGACGTGTATAAAAAGTACGCCCCATATAGTTTCAAAATATTCACAGACTTCCCTTGATTTATGTATTTTATCAAGAATGCTCGTGAATGTAAACAGAATCGCCAAAATCAAAGAATATTCTCATGGAACAACAAATATTTGATGAAAACATGTTTTTATTTACAATTATATTTATGAAAATGTATACACAAATCAGGTGCATCAGGGTTTATAAAAATTAAAACAATAATTTCTTATAATAACATATAATTCAAATAAAATCAAAAGAATTATATTTTTATAAAGAACATTCCGAAAATAAACAATCTTAGAAGAATCACAGACCTATGATGTGATCATTTTACCATTAAGTACTCTCTTTACTAATGAAATATTTAATCATTGAGGTAGTATTGGGATACCCTTATAAATTTCTTCATATAGGTAATATATGTAGATTCAAAATCAAATAATAACTTATATGATCTATAGTGAATGGTATGTATACCTTCATTATGTCATTATTATACCCCATGTCATCAATATTGATCATGTGATATTTATATTTTTAAATATTATATAGAAGTTTTCAAAGAAGATCATCATTATTAACTATATTATTTGTGGACTAGTTTTCATAATACCTGCACTCCTTACATTGGAATCATTACTATATGGGTGGTGCATTTTATTATTCTTCTTATCCAAGAATAGATAATATCTTCTACCGATCACATCATCGAACTAATTTCCAAGAATCTTCCTTTACACACTTAAAAATTTTATGTAATGCCCCGACCCCAGTTACCCAGAGTCGGTGCATTATTGCGTAACATTGGCATGATCACAAAGGATCAAGTATCGAAAGACCGATTAGTTTAGTAGTCTTGGAAACACTAGATACATTCATAAGCCTTACATTACATCATAAAGTAAAATAAAACTAAAAAAACATCCAGTCTTCATATCCCCTCATATTATCCCTACAGGTCATTCATAATATACTTGATCTCATCCTGGAAAAATTAAAACATTGAAAGGGGTGAGCTCAGATGCTCAATAAGGATAAAAATATAGCGGAAGCTTTCGTAAATAAACAAAAACATTTAAGGCAATGTATAACTAAAACAAAAGCCTTTTAAACATGAACTGCAACATAATATGGAAAAATTAAAATGAGATAATTCCATTTACTTATTCACATGGATATTCTACTGGTCGAATAATCACATGCAATATCAATAACCATTTTCATAATAATGGAATGCATAATGCCATACTATCATAACCACGTAGCCAAGGCCTCGTGCCAAGACTGAAAATAAGATTTTGTCAAGGCCTCGTGCCAAGACACTAGTTTGTCTCATGATACCTACTGATGCATCGAGGATCTATAGCAGTCTCCACCCGTTACTTATTAATTCCAATGCATTCCTCATATGAACAGGTTTAAACATATCAAAAACCATAAAATAATTGTATCACATAAAATATGCATAAAGGAAACATAAGAATTCCACACTTCAATCACAAGATATCAATACAACACTTTGATATAATAAAAACTTTATCAAAACCATTTTCAATACCAAAATAAAAGAAAAGTAAAACATGGTATTTATTTTTCTTTAAAAAAAAGTCATGGATTATAGAGGAAGCCGAAACTCAAATAATAGACATGGGGGTGGAGAAGTCGTTGTTTCCATATACGTAATAAAAAACATACCTTTTGTCGTTTAGTAAAAACGCTTCGTATAAAAAGATACATTTTGAGTAAAAGTAAAAGTCAAAGGGGGTTCATACACCGTATAAATGAAAGTTGCGTATAAAACCAAATTTTCCTCAATGAAAGGAGATTGGGACGAAGTCCTTACAAAGATCATTTTTAAAATAAAATAGATCTATTATGTGTATTCACTATAAGTACACATAAAGAAAGTAAAAATACAAGATATGACATAATAATATCATGACATAATTTGAAAGTAGGAGATTAACCCAAAGAATGGAAATTGGGTTAAGAAGTTCCCTTACCTCGTGTCCGACTTGACTCGATCGTTATTTAATCTCCTGAATAAAAAAATATAGTTAATTTATATTTTCTTAAGAAACTTTTTCATGTTCATTATTCCTTCTATATAACTTATTACCATGGTACGAAAATTATGTTGTCATTTAAGTTAATAACGGTCGTTTTGTCGATCTTTGGTACTTGAGTCAAGAATAAACTTCTTATAATTACAAGTTGTTTATGTGGTAGAATATCCATTATATACAGAATTATATCCATGATGTAGATATCATATATATCATATATATCCAGTACATACATTCATTTATAATATTACATAACATTTAGAGGAAAGAAATGAAATGCACCGTTCATGGAGACGGTAAGTCGTACGTACGCATGAACGCTACTTTAATTCCTATTTTGTATTTAATGGAATGAAGTTATAATTATATAAAGGTATAATATAATTACAGTATAATATAATGTATAATACCATTTAATCTATCCTTTATACATCCCACATATGGAATTAACGATTCAAATCACTTTGAGGGGGCGGTAGTCCGCACTTCGTAAAATGAAATTATCGTGTTTACCCATAATGGAAATCGTAAAGGTATGACATAAATGAAAAATATAGAATCATAAGAAAAACAAAAACATAAAATATATCATATATAAAAATAGTGTCATCATAATGGCCACCATTAGAGGAGTTAAAAGAATATTGAACAATCATCGTTTCGTGAGGCAGAAATTTTCCAACTACAGAAACAGTATGTTATTTAACCATTAGACGAAGGTGTGTGTAAGTGAAAATCAAATAAACCTCATAAAAACATCCTAGTATATTGAAATTACTGGTTTTTTTACAAAATAAAGGAATTAAAATAGTGTAAGGGGTTGGAGAATCAAAATAAAACAAAATAACATAAGAGAAGACATTACCTTAAAATCGGGTAACTCTTTTTGGATTTGAGCCAAAGGCTTCCTTGGGAAGAATTATTCCCAAAGTGAGGCTTCTAGGAGTAATATAGGGAAGTTTATAGAGTATTTGGGCAGAGTTTGGCCGAGCCAAAAGGATTTGAAGGTGTGAGTACGGTGGTAGTGGTGGGGGCCTTTTATAAGAGGAGAGGAGGGGCACTCTTGGAATGTCATGAAATGTTACTTTATAATATAATGTGTTTCGGATTTTAAAGGTCCCAAAATTATATATTTCGAGGATAAGGTGATAATGGTTCGAAATATACTCATCCAATAGGCTTTTAACAGTTGTAATTCTTAGATTTTACATTATCCTTCCATTTTATTAAAATCGTTAATTAATGAGGTAATCGCTGCATCATCATGGTGTCATAAATAATTTAATTTATTTAATGTATAAAAATTATAAAACAAATATCATGATGTAGGAAATTTTTTTAGCTTTCTAATGAATATTTATAGTAAAAAATATGACTTTTATAACCCCATTTAATTTTTTTAGTAAAACAACTTATGTTTGTGACATTTTTATTTTAACTTTAAATAAAAGTTATTTATGTCATTTTCCTACAAAGGTTGCTCCATTGGGTTCCCAAGTTGATCCATGGATTTTATGGGTCGGCCAAGAAACATCCAATAGGGGTAGAACAAGTGTAAAGGTATTTTCATATTTTTATAATATCATTTTTACCTTAAATTTAACTAATTAACTTTAATCACGATTAATTAAACTTAAAAGTTACTATTCACCAAAAAATTATTTTAATCCCATTGAACAACATTTTACTTTCTAATGACAACCATGTATGTCGGATTTTTGAAAATCAAATCACAGAAGTGGTAATGATTCATTTAAACAAGAAATCAGTTTTTTAACTACTACTTAGTGGTTTTACTATTCATCAAAAATTGACGATTTTAGAACAATTCCAAAATTTCACCCTAAGCTATAATTGATATTCCGGATTCAAAAATGATGTCTATTTTACAAAATTACAAACATATAAGTTTCATTAATTAATTTTATAATTATTTCTCACTATCACAACAAATAGCGTGTTTTTAAGAAACAATATATATCAAAAATTGACAATTGTTTATGTCCAATTTCAAAGTGAAATTAATTCTAATGAACACCATTGGATAAAATGGTGAAAATATATTATAATTACACTCTAAAACGACTCAATAGTATAATTTATCACTATAAATTATTTTGATTAAAAATTTGTTTTTAAGTATTTTTCACTATTTATAAAAAATTGGAAGTCTTAGAAAAATACCAAAAATTCAACATAGGATAATTTCTATATTCCAAATCCAAAAATGAAGTTCATTTTAAAATATAAAATATATATAATTTCAAAAATTGGTAATTACTATTCATAATGGCTATTTTGATTGGTCGCAGTGTGTTAGAATCTCGAACTTGCGTACAATGCAAGCTATTGCATTATTGAAAGAGAAGCGTATCGTGGAAGCTCGGGGTGTTACATTCTACCCTCCTTCAATAAATTGTGTCCTTGCAATTTGAAATTTTTCTTTGAAAATAAAAGGTTGAAAATAGAAAATACCTTTGTGGAAAACCCACATCGGAAATAAGGTTAATAAAAATATAACTTTAATAGAAAGAAAGATAAGTACAAAGGTCACCCAAGATAGCCCATACTAGGATTCTATGAAAATATGGATATGGAAGAAAAACGAACCATCAAGGTCTGATGGAGAGTTGTAGAAAACTGGATTAGGAGAAAGTTAACCACATGAAAATCACAAACTTGTGATTGGTTAAACTGTCATTGAATCCATAGTTAGAAAAGTTAACCAGCAACGTTTTTGTTTTAAGTTACCTTTTATAAAGTTGTGGAATTTATTTAGGAGATTTACTAAGAACGTAAGGGAATATACATACTTGTCATGTAGACTTTCATTCTTTAATAAATTTTTACCACAAACCCATTTTTCACTCTAAAAGTTAATTGAACTAAAAAATATTCTATTTATCATAATTGTATAAGGTTTCAAATATTAACACATACCATTTAGATTAGGAAAACATTTTTGTAATAACTAGGGACTTCCTGTAGGCTAGTGGTAGGTATTAAAGGCCCGTTGCAATATGATTGTGGGTTCTATTCTTGTAGATTTACCCGACGCAACGGGTTATCCCCCAACCTGCAGGTTGTCCTTTTCCTAAAACTATAGTATTATAATATTCCAAAAATAATCTTCAGAAATGTTTTAACCTTAAACAATACTATCCAAGGTTCAACTTAATCCATTCCAACCTATATAGTTATCCAAAATACCTCCGTCCAGACTTTCTCTAAAAGGTATCTAAATTCCAAAATCAATTGTAACATCAGATTTCCCAAACAAATTAAAGTTTCTCTTATTGTCACATACTAAAAATATGATTACCTTCATCATATTAAAACCTTAATGAAAAAAACAAGTACTATCGTACAATCCTTATATATATCACATTATTATTATAACCAGAATAAAATCCATGAGTCCAAAAGCACTAATACTTATATTATTCCACTTCAACAGTAGTAACATCATAAATTTGTCCTTAATCCCTTTCACTTTTCTATGGTAAGTTTCCCTGACGCTTAGGACATTCATTTACATAATGCCCCATTTCCCTACAATTGTAGCATTCAACATTGATAGCTTCTTTCTTTCCCATGCAATCACGAGACTAGTGACCTTTTTCTCCACATTTATAACAAACTCACATTCCTTTTAGGAAAGCACCGGGGTGATTCTTCCCACAATTATCACATAATGGAAAATCCTTCTTTCCCTTATTCCTTTTATCCGTCTCTTGTTACACCGTTCTCTTCTTCTCTTTCTTTACTTTATTGTCATAAGACTTAGAGAATTCCTTTTCTGTCTTGATAGCACACGAGACAATATCTTTGTATGATGGGAAGGATTGTGATACTAAAGCTCGACGGAGAAATGGTTTTAACCCATCAAGGAAACGATCAATCTTACTTCATGGGTTACGTATATAATTTGTAGCATACCTCACTAACCTTGTAAAGTTGGCCTCTTACTTTGCGACATTCTCATCCTCCTTTTGTCTCAGACTCAGAAATTGCCTTTCCATATCTGCTCGATGGTCACGAGGAAAGTATTTTTCTAAGAAAATATCTTTGATCTCTCTCCATTACATACTTGATACTTATTCATCTTCCTTTGTATTTTGAATTAATGACCACCATTGATCGGAATCTCTAGTGAGGCAGTAAACTGCCATGATAACCTTCTCCCTTTCACTACTCCCCAAGGCGTGGAATATTTTCTCTAAGGAGTTTATCCATTGCTCAGCTACTAATGGATTTGTACTCCCATTAAATGTTGGTGGTTGTTTCCACATTAAGAGGTCTAACATTGATCCTCCACATTGCAGATTAGGGTGCTCCATACGAGTAAGGATATTATTCATAACCTGATTGAGTTGTCCCAGTATGGTAATAAGTTGATCAACACCAGTTGTATCTCCATCTCCACAATAATTATCTTGAGCAGGAGGGCAATCCCTACCGGAGTGCATGCATTGATACAGTTTCCATTCCTCCCACTAGGCACCATTTCTAAACAAACGCATAAACTAGATTAGTTTATGAATTAAAATACATAATTCCATACTTGTAAAACACTTAACATAAATTGAACTATTTATGGATACAATCCATAATCATAAAAATGTTTTCTTTGAGAAAGTATATACTCATAACCCTTTATAGGGGTTTGTAATAAAAACGAGAATTATCCAATGCATACCCCCCATGAGTGTCGTAATCAAGAGTGCAGCAAGACATGTTGTCATGGAGCAGTTCCCATTCGAGTCTAGCTCAATGCGGTGTTTTCGGGTTTTACCCCTTGGTACATCTGTGCCAGAGCCACCTCTACCTGCTCATATCCAGACAGTGATTTATTGCTAGGAAAACTCACAAAATCTCTATAATACCAAAATTCTAGGAAGTTCTTCTATAATAATCCTCAAAGTCTATGTTTGGGCTATGTGCTCTAATAAAAGTTTATCTAAATCTAGCTTCCAAGGTTAATACTAAACTGCCTCTGATACCAACTATAACGCCCCGACCCCAGTTACCCAGAGTCAGTGCATTATTGTGTAACATTGGCATGATCACAAAGGATCATGTCTCGAATGACCGATTAGTTTAGTAGTCTTGGAAACACTAGATACATTCATAAGTATTACATTACATCGTAAAGTAAAAAAACTAAAAAAACATCCAGTATTCATATCCCCTCATACTATCCCTGCAGGTCATTCATAATATACTTCATCACATCCTGGAAAAATTAAAACATTGAAAGGGGTGAGCTCAGATGCTCAGCAAGGATAAACATATATCGGAAGATTTCATAAATAAACAAAAACATTCAAGGCAATGTATAACTAAAAAAAGCCTTTTAACCTTGAAAAACAACATAATATGGAAAAATTAAAATGAGATAATTCCATTTACTTATTCACATAGATATTCTACTGGTCTAATAATCACATGTAATATCAATAACCATTTTCATAATGATGTAATTCATAATGTCAGACTATCATAACCATGTAGCCAATGCCTTGTTCCAAGAATAAAAATAAGATTTTGTCAAGGCCTCGTTCCAAGACACTAGTTTGTCTCACGAGACCTACCGATGCATCGAGGAGCTATAGCGGGCTCTACCCGTCACTTATTATGTTCAATGCATTCCTCATATGAACAGGTTTAAACATATCATAAACCATAACATAATTGTATCACATAAAATATGCATAAAAGAAACATAAGATTTCCACACTTCAATCACAATATATCAATACAACACATTGATATAATAAAAACTTTATCAAAACCATTTTCAATACCAAAATAAAAGAAAATTAAAACATGGTATTTATTTTTCTTTTAAGAAAATCATGGCTTATAGAGGAAGCCGAAACTCAAATAGCAGTCATGCTGGCGGAGAAGTCGTTGTCGCCACATACGTAAGAAAAAACATTCCTTTTGTCGTTTAGTAAAAACACTTCGTATAAAAATATTCCTTTTGAATAAAAGTAAAAGTCAAAGGGGGTTTATACACCGTATAAATGAAAGTTGTGTATAAAACCAAATATGCCTCAATGAAAGGATATTGAGAGGAAGTCCTTACAAAGATCATTTTTAAAATAAAATAGATCTATTATGTGTATTCACTATAAGTACACATAAAGAAATTAAAAATACAAGATAATACATAATAATATCATGACATAATTTTAATGTATGAGATTAACCCAAATAATGGAAATTGGTTTAATAAGTTCCCTTACCACGTGTCCGAATTGACTCAGTCGTTCTTTAATCTACTGAATAATAAACTTGAGTTAATTTATATTTTCTTAAGAACCTTTTTCATGTTCATTATTCCTTTTATATCACTTATTACCATGTTACGAAAATTATGTAGTAATTTAAGTTAACAACGGTCATTTTGTCGATCTTTGGTACTTGAGTCAAGAATAAACTTCTTATAATTACAAGTTGTTTATGTGGTAGAATATAAATTATCTCCATAATTATATAAATGATGTATATATCATATATATCATATATATCCATTATATAAATTAATTTATACTATTACATAACATTTAGAGTTAAGAAATGAAATGCACCGTTCATGGAGACGGTAAGACGTACGTACGCATGAACGCTACTTTCATTCCTATTTAATATTTAATGGAATGAAGTTATAATTATATAAAGGTATAATATAATTCAAGTATAATATAATGTATAATACCATTTACTCCATCCTTTATACATCCCACATATGGCATTAACGATTCAAATCACTTTGAGGGGGCGGTAGTCCGCACTTCCTAAAATGAAATTATCACGTTTACCCATAATGGAAATTGTAAAGGTATGCCATAAATGAAAAATAAAGAATCATAATAAAAATAAAAATATAATATATATCATATATAAAAATAGTGTCATCATAATGGCCACCATTAGAGGTGTTAAAAGAAGATTGAACAATCATCGTTTCGTGAGGCAGAAATTTTCCAACCACAAAAATAGTATGTTCTTTATCCATTAGACGAAGGTGTGTGTAAGTGTAAACCAAATAATTCTCATAAAAACATCCTAGTTTATTTAAGATACTTGTTTTGTTACAAAATAATGAAATAAAAAGATTTTAAGGGGTTGGAGATGCAAAATAAAACAGAATAACATAAGAGAAGACATTACCTTAAAATCGGGTAGCTCTTTTTTGATTTGTGCCAAAGGCTTCATTGGGAAGAATTCTGCCCAATGTGAGGCTTCTAGGAGTAAGAGAGGGAAGTTGACAGAGTATTTGGGAAGATTTTGGCCGAGCCAAAAGGCTTTGATGGTGTGAGTAAGGTGGTTTGGTGGGGGCCTTTTATAAGAGGAGAGGAGGGGCACTCTTGGAAAGTCATGAAATGTTACTTTATTATATAATGCGTTTCAAATTTTAAAGGTCAGACAATTATATATTTCAATGATAAGTTGATAAGGGTTCGAAATATACTCATCCAATAGGCTTTGAAGAAGTGTAATTCTTAGATTTTACATTATCCTTCCATTTTATTAAAATAGTTAATTAATGAGGTAATCGCTGCATCATCATGGTGTCATAAATAATTTAATTTATTTAATATATAAAAATTATAAAACAACTCTCATGATGTAGTAAATTTCTTTAGATTTCTAATTAATATTTAGATTCAAAAATATGACTTGTATAAAGCCATTTAAAAATTGTTTTAGTAAAACAACTTATGTTTGTGACATTTTTATTTTAACTTTAAATAAACGTCATTTATGTCATTTTCCAACCAAAGTGGCTCCATGGGGTCCCCAAGCTGACCCATGGATTTATTGGTATGCCATGACACATCCAATAGGGGTAGGACAAGTGTAAAGGTATTTTCATATTTTTATAATATCATTTTTACCTTAAATTCCACTAATTACCTTTAATCACGATTAATTAAACTTAAAAGTTACTATTCACCAAAAAATTATTTTAATCCCATTGAACAACATTTTACATCATACTTACAACCATGTATGTTGTATTTTTGAAAATCAAATCATATAAGTGGTAATGTTTCATTTAAACAAGAAATCAGTTTTTTAACTACCACTTAGTGGTTTCACTATTCATCAAAAAATTGAAGTTTTTCAGAACAATGCCAAAATTTCACCCTAAGCTCTAATTGATATCCCGAATTCAAAAACGATGTCTATTTTACAAAATTACAAACATATAAGTTGAATTAATTAATTTTATAATTAATTCCCACAGTCACAACAAATAGCATGTTTTTAAGAAACAATATATATCAAAAGATTGACAATAGAGTATGTCCAATTTCAAAGTGAACTTAATTCTAATGAACACCATTGGATAAAATGGTAAAAATATATTATAATTACACTTTAAAACCACTCAATAGTATAATTTATCACTATAAATTATTTAGATTAAAAAAGATGTTTTTAAGTATTTTTCACTATTCATAAAAAATTGGAAGTTCTCAAAAAAATACCAAAATTTCAACATAGGCTAATTTCGATATTACGAATCCTAAAATGAAGTCCATTTTGAAATATAAAATATATATAATTTCAAAAAGTGGGTATTACTATTCATAATGGTTATTTTGATTGGTCGCGGTGTGTTAGAATCTCGAACTTGCAAACAATGCAAGATATTGCATTATTGAAAGAGAAGTGTATCGTGGAAGCTCAGGGTGTTACATTTTACCAGTTCCATTATGAAAATTTATACCTAATTTTATTCCACACTTTTATCAAAAAGGATATCCCATCTTCTTGATATTATTTTTAGTATTTCTATTGAATTATCCCACTATTTTATTATCATAATCATGGTATTTATGGGTAACTCAAATATATATCAATATATTAATATTGCATCCATTTATTTATTTTTAGATGTTGATATATCATATGTATAACTACCTTAGAAGACATAGTTATAATCCACTATTTATTTGATAAATCGTTCATTCATTTTTGATGATGACACATGTACTATAAATGAAATTTATTATAAAATATTTATTATAGGTGATAATAGATTCATAATACATATTCCTTATCATAAATAATTAATTTTAAATTTTCTTCAAAAAAACATAACAAATGTAAATATTTGAAAGCATGTTATTATACTCATTCATATAAATGATGTAAAGTTGTTCACATTTCCCTATATTCCTTATGAGAGGTCACAATTAATCAGTTTCCCCTTGAAATATATATAAATTAAAAAAATATTTTCTTATTTGTGACACTAGATAAATGAAAATATCACATAAATGGTACAAATATGTTTCCCTGCAACTATTGGGTCATTGGACTCACTAAATGATGGTGGTTTTCTCATTATAAATTACCCAAAAAAATTAGTAATTACCCACTTATTCTAATTGGATTTGGAATACAATGAATCATTACTTGGCCTTAGGCGACATACCCAAGATGAAAAATTCTAATAATAAATTATAAAGTGTTACAAAAGCACGTGGGGGATGATTATACCTTATGGAACTAAAAACATTAACCCCATAAACCATTACAAAAAAACCTCTATATGATGCACGAATATAATAAATACATCCCAAACAAAATCTTTATAACAAAATCCAACCAAAATGTTCTACAACATAAGACAAATAAAAATCAATGTAAATATTGGAGGAACTACTAAAGACTCCAATATTACCACACGAATCTGTGATCCACAATCTCTTTGTTCCAAAATCACTAAATGTTCCACATATCATGAGTTGGTGCTAAACGTTTGTTACACATTAACTTTTCCCATGTCCTTGAAGAGAACATCTGTAAAAGCACCAATTCTCCATAGTAAGGGTGAGAATAAAACTCAGTAGGCTTTACCCAATCACTTCCCTACTCACACAGCTATGATGGTATTGGTAGTAAAATTCATATAATACCATTTAGAACCAAATAAAAACAAGTGTTATTTAAACAAATTTTCCAGAAAGACATAGTTCGAGAAAAACAACCAAACAAGGCTTTAAAACCATTTTTCATTATCACTTTGGAATACCCATTCCGTTGTTCACAACACACACACCCATGCATGCTTCATTTGAATGTTCTATACTCATGAGCGGACTCTCGTCTAATCACCTATTTTCCCAATAACACACACATCAGATCTAGGGTCACACAATGTTTTCTCCAATGGTATATGTCCCTTATTTCGGGGCATGTTGTACATGGACTCAAACAAGACCCAATATAAGCCAAAACCACACCAAATTCCCATTTCAAATCATTCTAATAAAACGTTATTTTTATTGATTACAAAATAATAACCCCATTTCAGAACAACCATTTCATTTTAGTAAAACAAATCATTTTATTAAAAACATCTAATTAGATCCATGTTTCATAATTATGAAAAATCCACATTTTAAAATCTATATTTTAAAACCAAGAACAAAAGAACAATTTTAAAAATAACTAATGTTCTAGATGTCAATAATTTTCCAAACCATTAAAAAAGAAGGTTTCCAAGAATTCATAAAAATAAGATTATCCATAAATTTATCAGAAGAAAATCAACATGAAAGCATTCTTAATAGTTCTATCAAGAGGAGTCAAGAGTGAATCCACCTTCCTCACCCATTTTGATGAAAACCGAAAACCAATGAAGAATGCTGATGAAACCAGGGTGATTCTCCACAAAACCACCTAATATATCTTCTCATATCATCAATGAGACCAAATATCAACATATTTGCAACCAACAATATTATATCTACCGGTTACAGGCATATATCTGAGAATCTAAATAGGGTGGAGATGTAGATATTAGAGGATCTATGAAAACATAACAAGAACGAAGAATAACAACACTTTCCACAAGAATCAGGCATGAAAACAAAAATAAATGGATTCAGATTGATTCCACATCCTTTGGGAGAGAGTATCCTATCTTCAAGGAAGAGAAATTCAGAGGTAGGGACTCTTAGGAGAAAAAATGAATAGTTTAAGGGAAAAAACATTTGAGATACACTATTTTAAGATCTCCCTTTAACCCCATGCACAATTAGTTCACACATTTAGAAAAATTATGAACTAACCATGCATTAGATAATTCCTACACAGAAACTCAAGAATCCTCCTCACATAGTCTACTAAACCATACACACATTATGCCAGATCCCTCTGCCTCAAACCAGCTACCACACATAGTTTCTCCAATGATTTCACCACGCATTTGATAAACTATGTACAGTTAGTATGACACTTTTTTATCCCCCAAAACATAATGATGGTTTACCAACCTCTTCCAAAATTGACCCTTATACATTATATCCATAAATACATATAGAAGGGGTTATATACTAGAAATATGGGGTACTACATTCCTCCCATCCTTGATATTTCCGTCCTTAGAACATAGAAAATAATCAATGCATTGAATGAGTTCCAACCACTGCTCTTTCACTTCCTTATGATGTTCCCAAGTCTCTTCTTGAATATGGAAATGTTTCCACAATACTCTAACTAGAACGAATATTTTTCCACAAAAAGAATTTCTCATTCCATTCCAAATTCTACACCTGGATATATATCAATAAAGAATCAAACTCTTAATCAATGTGATCCCATATGATCACATGGTCAGGATAAAGTTGGTATTTTTTCAACAGAGATACATGGAACACATTATAAATAGAACCAAAACGTTGTTGCAACATGAAATGATATTTCACCTCTCCAACCTATTCATGTATATCGAATGGTTCAATGTATCTAGGGGATAACATGACCTAATTTCCAAAATAATGATGTCCAATACATGGAGAAATACTAAAGAGTATATGATCACTCATGATGAATGAAAATAGTATTTGATGATGAGCTTCATAAGACTTCTGATGACTCTGATGCATCCATACCCATTTCATGACCAAAAGAATCTTCTCCTTTTTTCTTTAGATAAGTCTTGACCCAACTAGTGATGTCTACACTATTTCCACCAAATAATGTTGAGAATGAAATGGAAAATCAAACAATTATTCAAAGGGAGACATCTGTGATGAGGCATGATAGACATAATTATATGATAACTCCTCCAAATTAAAGTTCCTTTCTCATGATCCACCAAAATAATTTACATAAGCCTTTATCATGTATTCAAATTTCAATAAACTCCTTTCGTATTTCTCATCTATTTGAGGATGATATACTTTACTCATAGCCAACTGAGTTCCAAGGGATTTCTATAAGGATTTAAAAAAATGTAATGTCAACCTCAAAACTCTATCTGAGATGGTAGAAAATAGTATTCCATGTATCTTCATCACTTTTCATATATCGATTTTGGATAGATCCTCCACCGTACGATTTTCATGAATATGAATGAAATGGGATGACATTGTGGGCCAACACACAATCACCCTTATGGAATCATGTTTCAAAACTATTCTTGGGAGTCATCTAAAAAATCCATTTCAATATACTCCCATTTACACATCTTCATGGGTAATGACTGTAACATACATTCTTCTCACTGATTCTATACTATTAATAGCAGAAAACTTAATCAAATTGAATCAAACTCATTCAGTATCCTTTTTATGATGCTCCACCAAAAGTGTTCCTTTGATAACTAATATATATTCAGTATACCTGGATGTACAACCTATTTTGAGTGGTAGTAATAATGAATAAGTTGTTCCTAACAAGCCATAGGTAAATCCATCCAATCACTGAACCACAACACTGAACTCCAATCAATATTCCAATCTCCAATGGTATACCCACCATTGAGTTTTGAACTCCTAACCAAGCATTATTCATTGGAAATTTGTACCACATTGACCATATTCTCTATATTAGGAAACAGAGAAACTGAAAAGAAAACTACAACATCATCTATGTCTTTACATTCCACATGCATGTCACCTAAGACTAACATCATATACCACTCATCTGAAGCTTATTTTCGCAACTGACCACATGAATCTCATCTTAATTTACCTACTATAATATTAAATTTTCATGGGTGTATAAACGAAGTAAAAATTAAAAAAAATATAGTTACTCAATCCATCTCCATTGCCTCGGATTCAAATATCTCTAGGATAAAATATGTTTCAATCTATTATAATCCATGAATAGGACAAATTTATCAACAATGTGAAAATGATGCCATGTATTAAAATCATAGATGACTGAATCTAACTCCAAGTCCTATGTTGGGTTATTCATCTAATTCACTCTCAAATTACTTAAAACATAACCAACCACATGGTCTCTTTACATGAGAACACATCCCAACCCAGATCCTTGGGAATCATAGTACACTGCGTACCCTTGTGTATATTTGGGAAAAATAATGATTGCTGCTTATGTATGATAAACATTCATTTCATTGAAATACTTCTCGAATTCCTCATTCGATTGAAATGGATCACTCTTGTTTATCAAAGCTGTCATTAGTGAGGATAACCATGAAATTTAATGAAAAAATTATCAGTAATAACTAGCTAGACCAAGAAAAAAAATATATCTCATTGTCATTCATTAGTAGTTCCCAAGATATGATAGCTTCTATCTTATCTAGGCTGACTGAAACTCATTTTTCAGAAATCACAGGGCCAAGGACATGAACCTCCAGTATCTAAAAATAAAACATTGATATGTTGTCATACATATGTTGATATCTAAAGATTACAAACACTATCTCCATGTCTTTCTCATGATCATACCTTATCCTTAAATAAACGTATATCCCATCCACAAACACCACAAAGAATGAATCTAGATACCTCTGAAATATCATATTCATCAAGGAAATAAATACAACAGGTTCATTAATAAGACCAAAATGCATGAGTATATATTCATAATGTCCATTAGACTTCTGAAAGATGATTTCGTAATATCTTCCTTCAAAATCACATTTGATGATATCCTGACCTAACATAAATTTTAGAGAATCACTGATCTCCCCTATATTTATCAAATAGATCATCAATTCATGGAAGTGGATATATGTTATTAATCATAACATGGTTCTTCTTATGATAATCAATGCATAATCTAATATTTCTATCTGATTTCTTTATGAACAATACTGGTACTTCTATCAAACACTTACATGGACGAATGAAATCTATACTTTATAGATCCTCCAACTTAAATTTAAATTCCCTTAATTCCATTGGTTTTATAATATAATATAGAAGGGAATTAGGACTAGTCCCTAGAAGGAAATTAATTGTAAACTAAACTTCCTTAATATGTAGTATCCCTGATATGTTCTTGGGAAAGTCTTTTGAAAATTGATCCATGAATGCTGGAAAACTAGAATCCTCAATCTCATCTGTCAATGTTAATGTAAACATCACAAACTAGTTAAATATCGTTCCCACCACTAGTTTCAACATGCTTTTTGCACATTTATCCTCTCATGCATGAAAAAATAATCATATTGGTCATGTGATATTCTCCCCTATCATATTTTTTTATTTTATATTGGAATCTTGGTTTTTTGGGATGAGGTAATCTAAATTATCCTTGGTTTTTGACTCTTTTACCCCTATTATGAATTCTTCATCAATTCTCATGGATATGTGTAATCCTAGAAGGTGTTATTAGAACAACATAGTGTATTTATGTGGAAAGGTGGTATGTTTTCTTGTGTCTTATGGGTATGAGACCATTTTATATGCCTTCTTTGTGGTTTTCGTCTAGCGAAATTTTATTTTTTCTAAACACAATGTAGATTCCAATATTTAATAGTTTTCTCTATAGATTACATTTAATTTAGTAATCTTATTTAGTCAAGGATATATAAATTTATATTATTTTGAATTATGGTTGATTTTTATTATTGGATCACCATTATTTATGGCTAAATTTTAATATTTTATGGCTTAATGTAGGCTTTAAAAATATATTTGGATTTTATACACCCATGTTTTCTGGTAAAATAGAAAACAATAAGTCTTATTATATTATGTAGACTTCTAAATTTTTTAGAAAGTGGTTTACATTGTAAATAGTTTTTCTTGAAATAAATATAGGTGTTTATTATTATATTAATTGTGGTATGGTATATTATAAGATCATATATTGTGATTTTTTTGGAATGGAGTAACATGTGGGTTATCTAGGGTGTGAGTGAGGGGTTTATTTGAGGGACTGTGAGGGAATTTGGAGGGATCACCATGTAAGATTCCTTTTTTAGATTTTCATATAAGATGTGATAAAATAGAGGGAATAATGTCTTTGATTCCATTTTGGTTTTCAAGATAATAATTATTTTATAAATACAATGAGTAAATTTTTAATTGGTTTCCAATTTTCCATTAGTTCTTTTGGGCATACACACAAGGAAAACCTTGAGTGGTTATGTTGTAAAATAGATCTCTATAAATCTAGTTAGAATCTCCCAATACATGGATAATGGTTTGATCCCTGGGAGTATATTACTCATGCTAGGTTGGTTTATATGATAATTAATTTGATTATTGATATTCAATATAGTGAGGATTATGATTCCTATTCCGAGTTATATTATTATATAATGTTAATTTTATGATTTCTCTAGTTTGTTGGGTATTTTGACCATTTTTTTATTTATGGAATATTTTATTTGGTTGATCTATATTAAGAAATGATTTGTAAAATATGTTCAATTTTAAATGGAAACCTAATGAAATTTCAATGGATTATTTGATAATGGTATATTTTTAATTTTAGTTTGTTCTGAGAAATGATTCATACTGGTTTATTTTTTTTTCTTGGTAAATGACTAAAATATATTTATAGTGATATCCAATATGCATTTATGACAAAAACCATGCATTATGAATTGGGAACATGTAGAATTAATTTTTGAGGTATCATGTAAGGGAAATTAAACTATATACTTGGGAGAAACTTCAATATTACCATTTTCGAGTGTTCTATGATGGAAATAAGGTTTTATTGAGGTAAAGCATGTGAATCCATTTTGGTATTCTATATCCTTTTGTATTTTTGTGAATTCCTTGTTTGGAATTGTACCCATTCTTTTGAGTTTTGGGTATTGTCTTGAGATATCCCGTATATGTCATTTTATTCAATTATTTGTATATGATGTGTGATATTTATTATGTTATCTTCATAGTAATTGTTATATTCTTTAGATGTTATTTTTATGAAAATAAATCTGATGATATTAGTGTGGCCATCCCTTTTCATTTATTTTTCAAAATGATTTACTAATGGATAAAATGGTAGTAAGTTATAGTTGGTTATCCTTATTTCTTTTCTCTAGATTTTTGGAGATCGAGTATGCACATCGAGCATTCTGTTGTGGCATCTAATGTGATGGGTCGGGTCAACCTGGGGTGGATCATTAAAATACTGATTTATAGTTATTATATAAAAATATTACAAGTTAATAAATTAATTTTAATTACATAAAATAACAATCCAATTACAAATAATATTAGAATAGTGTATTTGGAAGCATGGATAAATAATTACCATTTTCAAAATAGATCAATATAATCTTCTACTATGATATATAAATAGAAATATTCATATACATATCAGACATTAAATATTTCATTATATCACAAAAATGGAAATATAAAAAATGGTGATCTCGTATTATCTTTATGTGTATTCTATAGATATATTAATGTCAAATTAAACATAGAATCAGTACACATGTATATAAATATGACCATAAAATTTGAAAACCATACCCTAAATATAATATATCATAATATGAATTGAAATAAATTTTAATTTCATTTCATAAGACATAAATAAAATTAAGTAATTAATTTAAATTTTCTATGAGTGTGTAATATTTTCATAAGTCGTAGGTTTTTTTCCTACAATTAATTATAGGATACCATTTTTATAGACATGGATTACTATCAATATTATCATAGTTGAGTTGGTTCACCACCAATTCCATAATAAAATTATTCTATGTTAACCCCCAAGACCATAATTGGAGAAAATGACCATTATTGTAAAAGGACAAATCAACATTCATGTACTTATTATATTGTGAGAGATCTATTTGCACCCAATGCATTATAGGGATACCTTATTTCAGCTAGACCCATCATATAATTAAAAACACACATGTGTGGGCATTAAAATCATAACAAATTCATTATCTAAATAACTATGTGAATTAAATAAATTTTATTATCATTCTATTATTTTATCATAGTGTAACCAATGGAAAAAAGAGTTACATAAAGGTTTAATCATTAATTAATTTTACATTAAAAAGATAATGGATTCATAGAATAATCCTTAAATAATAGTCAACATAATCCATCAAATTAATTAATTTGGATGGTATCATTGATTTTATATTAATGGGAAATCATATGTAACATCAAAGATCCTATCATTGATAAAAAATGTCAGAAAAATTTCAATGGAATAAATCGTGAAGGAAATACCAATTTCACCGTGATATTAGTTATTGAAAATCAAAAATATAAAAAATATTATGAAAAAAATTTATTTAAGATAAAAATTAATATGTTTAGTGTAATATTAAAATAAATTTAGT
Organism: Viscum album; assembly: GCA_963277665.1. Classification (NCBI taxonomy): domain Eukaryota; kingdom Viridiplantae; phylum Streptophyta; class Magnoliopsida; order Santalales; family Viscaceae; genus Viscum; species Viscum album. The sequence continues at coordinate 1,290,561,248 of OY728129.1, forward strand.
GGTCATGATGGGTTAAATTCTATTCATGTTTTATAAGATAAAAGAAAAATTACATTCTCATTTTCAGTTAAAATTTAAAATTACCTCATTCAGAAATTGAGTAGTGGATTTCTATTAAACAAGTTTATAAAAATTAAAAATGGCTAGAAATATATCTATTCTCCTATTTTATAATATTAAATAAAAAATCCTGATTTTATTTAAATCATGGATAAACATGAAAATTGATTTTAGACTAGAATGAAGAATAAATTCATTTTTTCATATAAAAATAATTTTTGAATCTTGGGTTATGAAAGAGAAGAAAATGAAAGGAAACATGTAATATACCAAAATAGGAATTATAATAGATAATATATTTTTTTCTTTGGGATATTCCCTATGTTTATACAATTTGAATCATAATCATAAACTATCCTCATAAACAATGATATTTTAACACAACTAACCTACCTTACATTCAAATCTCTCCAAAAGAACATAAACATCAAGTATAGTAAATTTTATATTTCATATAATTATATTATAGAGTAATTTAAAAAATATATGATCCAATTATAACATTTAAAAACCCACTTATTATAAATTCATGATTAAAACAGTTAAATTTTGGTGTTAACAGTTTCGTTTTTATCATCATTCTCTACAGTTGTTCTAGTCCAACTACAATGATCTTGGTTAAATCAAATACACAATTTTAATAGCTATATAAATTTAATATATATTTCACACACATATATATATTCTTTATATATATATACATATATATAATTTTTCATCCATATTGGATATATATATATATATATATATATGAATTATGGTATTTATGGGGAATGTAGGGCATACATACTAATTAACACATTTTTCATATTTCGAAAAATAGAATGAAATATTTGAACAAAATAAACCAGTAGTGAGAAATAATAATAATATCAAACATTAATTATAATTTTATCTAATCTAATGTTCTAATAATTTAATTACGATGGTGATGAATAATTAATTACACCGCCACATAGAGACGATAATTCATTTGGACACATGAGATATGTTTTCATTTTCTGAAGGTCATAAATAATGTTTAAAATGGTAGTTTCAACATCTTAATATGAAATAATTTTATAGATATACTTAATAAATTATTATAAAATTTATTCTAATGATTTAGTGTACTTATAATAGGAAATTAAATTTAAAAATCATGTTTATTTGTTATAACTCTTAATTGATACGCCTCTTTTGATTTCCTCCTTAAGTAGTGAATGGGTGATATTTTGGAAATAACAAAACCATTATAACATGAATAAGAAATTTATTGGTGTATTTTTGATGTTATATGAAGATATTTAATGTGAATAGGATTGGGGAATATAGGTGAAGAGGTTTCATTTTACAATTGAGGAAAGGGAAACTATATTAATTACAAAATAAAATTAAATAAATGTAAATTACTATTCTATTTATTGTGTCTAAAAATTATGTATATATAAATTCATAAGATTTTTCTTCACAATTATCACATAAAATTAAATTTTAATAAGTTGAGGTTATATTTTATCCCTAATCTCTTATTTTTAACCCCCTTTTTAACACCTCTGACATTTTTAGAAATATAAACAAAAATTAAGCTTTGTGGATATGGAATTATATCATAATAATACACATGATAACTATATTAACCATGGATGATTTTTTAACCCATATAAATTTAGAGTGTACAATGATTTGAATTTTTTATTTTTAAATAATTTAATAAATAAAATTAATTTATTTTTGGAAACTATAGATTTTCATTGAAATTAATGTCAACATGGTAGTTATGGGTCACTGAAATAAAAATTAAAAACATCTCTAAAATGATATATTAATCTAAAAATTCATGGAACACCATAATTCATTCTATTTAAATTATTTTTAATATTTTTGAAATAATTTATTTAATTTTTCTATTAATTTAATAAATATTGCATCAGAATTGCATAACCATTTAAGGTAATTTATGAATCACTGAAAATTAAATATATATGAAGATGATAAAATAAAATAATTTTAATTTTTTATAATCAATTATAACTAAAATAAATTATTTTTTTATTTATAAAAAAAATATTACATATATTAATGTCCTGATAATGACATGTTTTATTTTTTTTTGTGAAATAATATAATTATATTTCTAAAAAAATGGTTCCAAGATGATATATTTGATATGGATAAATTATAATGGACTAATCCACCAATAAAAAAAATATTTTCATATGTTAGTGTAATTTTAAAGACTTATCCCAAAATGTTAACCCTGTTGACCCAATTTGACCATTAAAATGGTGAAAATTATTTACCCGGGTTTAAATTCAAAAGGTATGAAGGTACAGGGGAACTATATTAAATTTTTACCCTCACGACTTCAAATACAGGATCCATTAATCAATATTAAATTTATATAATTATTATAATATTATTAAAATATAATCCCACAAAAACATAAAAAGTATAATTTGGAATTTTTTTTTCATAAGTAAAAAAAGTAATAATAAAAAAATACAACTTATAATTCATTCTAATGACATTGTTTGTTTTTTTAAAATATAAATTTACAATTTTTTAATTTATAATGTGTTTAAAATTAAATGGAACATTTTTATTGTAATAGATGAAAAGATAATTTTCAATAAAAATCCCTCATTTCACTAATCATCAAAAAATCAATATCATTAGGAAAATATAAAAAAAAAATTAATTTTAATATTATGATATAGTATATGCTGTTCAATTTTTCAAATAAATATTTTAACATTGAAAAAAATAATTATTTTATATGCTCAGTAAAAAATAATAATTTTTCAGGAAAAGTGTATATATATATATATTCATATAATGGATTTACAAAAGATATTTTTCTTCATCTAATATATTTATAAATATTTTCATATCAAAAAGATATTTATTCATTATAAATATTCTAAGTTATAAAAATGTACTATATTATTGATCATTTAGACTCAGTATGTCATGTATCGAAAGGAATCAATGAAATATTAATTAAAGAAAAATATATAAAAAAAACATCCATCCATGATGAATTAAAGGATTAATAAGAGTGTTTATACATGGCTTATTGTTCATTGGATTTTATTTCATATTTTTTATAAATAATTTGATAATTTCATTATCTACATAAAACTAATTTCATATGTGTGTGGGCTGTGTAAGGGTACATCGAAAGTTTCATTATGTATATAATGGTATTATGATGTATAAGGAATATTATAATTTTAAATACCTATGAAATTATATGTCTTTCATTTCATGATATTCCTGAAGATAAAAAAATATTTTAATTACCTACATATATAAAATCAACGAGGATGACAATATTTTTTAAAGGTGAATATGTTTCTAAAAAAGGAAAAGAGGTAAATAATTAAGTTGTGTGAAGGTAATGAGGAATATAATATCTTATATAAATAAAACATTGTGTTATTTCATGGTACATTGAGACTTGAATTTAAAATGTAATGGTTAGTATTTTTTTATGCATGTGACTCACTGACTGGGGTTCACAGTTTCAATTAAATCCAGATGTATAGATGAACACTTTGGTGTAGAGGATTTCACTATTATATCATCATTTATTTTACATTCATTCACATTTTAATTAATCTAAATAAGAAATTCTCCATTGTTCATCTCCGTGGAGAATTTTGTTTCTCACTGATATTGAATAAGTTGATGAAAAATAATAATAGTATAAAATTGGTTCTATTATTCATCATTAAATCATCATGTGGATATTTTTAATTTTAATGATAATTAGAGAATAAAATTGGTGTTGGTTCATTGAAATATATGTACATACTACCTTATATGAATATGGAGTCTTATTTGATCTCTGTATTGATTTTATTGAGTTTATTCCAAATAGAGATTTAAATTAGGGCACCACTATGCCATGGTGAAATGCATATGACCATTTTGAAAATATTTAATGTGTTACATATTGAAATACAGATTAGATTTTATAAAATATAAAATTGAATAAAAATTTCATAGAACTCTTAATTAGTGATTTAGTAACATCCCAAGTAAGTAATGAATAATAGATATTTTTATCTATGTCTATTAATGAATTAGATAGTGTTTTAGAGGCTTAAAATGAAAATAAATCCAATCTTAATCATGGAATACACTAATTTTTTTTAAAAGATTGTTTTACTGCCTTTTGATGGCAAACCATTTTTTTAAAATCTATATTTTGACAATTTTATAATCTATATTTGTCAAAATAAACTTATTCTTTATAATTGGGACATCAAAATTTACTTTGTGTGAATTTTTTGTATTTTTCTGACAATGTTTATTTTTTAATGAATAGTGAAAAATACTACATTTTACATCAAAACTGCATTTTAATCTAAGTTATTTATATGATTATATTATCTTTTGAATTGGTTTTAAAGTTAAATTATAATATATATTTTTACCATTTAATCAAATGGTGGTCATTAGGATTAATTTAAATTTGGAATTGGGCATAAACTAATGCCAAACTTTTCATAGATATTGTTTCAATAAAACCCGCTATTTGTTTTGACAACGGGAATTATTTTTCAATCAATTATTTCAATTTCTGTGTTTGGAATTTGGAAAATGGATTACATATTTGGAATCAGAAGTTCCAAATTATGCAATCAAGACTCTTTTTTTGGATATTATGAATAGTAACGACCGTAATTATCTTTAATTATCTTGATTAATGAGTAATCGGGTACTTAAGGATAATAAAATGATATCATAATATTACAAAAAGACCACAACATGTGTCCTAAGGCTACTGGTTGTCTCATGGCCGACCATGGGATGCCTTGTGCCAAACTTGGGGGCCCCATGGAATCACGTTTGTGAGAAAGTGACTTTTTATCTTTTTATTTTTAAAGAATGTTAAATGTGACAAAGAATGTATCACCTGATTAAAACATTTTTTATTTTTTCTACATAAATGATATTTTAGACTATAAATATTCATTGGAAAGCTAAAGAGATTTCCTACATCATAGTAGTTTTTTCATAATTTTTAGTCTTTAAATAAATTAAATTATTTATGACATCATGATGATGCAGTGATTACCTCATTAATAAAGGATTTAAATAAAATGGAAAGATAATGTAAAATCTAAGACCTACACATGTCCAAAACCTATTGGATGAGTGTATTTCTAACCCTTATCACCTTATCCTTGAAATACATCAATGTGGGACCATTAATATCCGAAATTAATTTTGAAATAAAGTACCATTTGTTTACTTTCCAAGAATGTCCCTCCTCTCCTCCTATTGAAGGCCCCCACCTCTACCTCCTTACCCACACTCCCAATGCCTTTTGCTCGGCCAAACCCTAACCATTTTGTCTCTCCACATCCCTATATTACTCCTTGAAGCCTCACTTTGGGCAGAATCCTTCCCAAGAAAGCCTTTGATCTCAAACCAAATGGAGTTACACGATTTTAAGGTAATGTCTTCACTTCAGTCCTTTTGTTTTATTTTGCTTCTCCAACCCCCTAAACTCTTTTTATTCATTTATTTTGTAACAACTCCAGTATCTTCAATATACTAGGATTATGTTATATCACGTATTATAGCTACACTTACACACACCTACATCTAATGGTTAAAGGACATACTGTTTCCGTGGATGGTGAATTTATGCCTCCCGAAATGATGATTGTTCAACATTTTTTTAACACCTTCAAAGGTGGACATTAAGATTTCACTATATTTATATATGATATATAATATGTATATGATTTCCTTAAGCTTTTGTATTTTTCATTTTTGGCATACCTTTATGGTTTCCATTATGGGTAAACGCGATATCTTCATTTAAGGAAGTGCGGACTACCGCCCCCTCAAAGTGATTTGATTCGTTAAATACCATATGTGGGACGTATAAAGGATGGAACTATGATATTATATATGATCTTATACTGAATTATAATATACCTTTATAACATTATGATTCCATTCTATAAAATACGAAATAGAAATGAAAGTAGCGTTCATGCGTACGTACGGCTTACCGTCTCCATGAAAGGTGAATTTCATTTCTTACCTCTAAATGATTATGTAATATTATAAATGCATGTATATACTGGATATATATGATATATACATCATGATTATAATTCTGGATATAATGGATACATGAACAACTTGTAATTATAAAGTGTTTATTTTTGACTCAAGTACCAATGATCGTTAAAACGACCGTTATTAACTTAAATAATTACATAGTGTTCATGACATGGAAATAAGTGATATAAAAGGAATAATGAACTTTAAAAAGGTTATTAAACAAGTAGAAATTAACTCAAGTTTATTATTCAAGAGATTAAAGAATTACTGAGTCAAGTCGGACCTGAGGTATGAGACTTCATCTCAATCTCCTTTCATTGAGGCATATTTTGTTTTATACACAACCTTCTTTTATATGGTGTATAAACCCCTTTGAATTTTACATTTATTCAAAAGGAATCTTTTTTATACGAAACGTTTACTAAACGACAAAAGGGAATGTTTTTGTTGTACGTATGCAGCGACAATGAATTCTCCGCCGTCGTGACCATTATATGAGTTTCGGCTTCCTCTACAAGCCATACCTTTTTTTAAAAGAAAAATAAATACCAGGTTTTACTTTTCTTTTATTTTGGTATTGAAAATGGTTTTCATAATGTTTTTATATCAATGTGTTGTATTGATATATTGTGATTGAAAGGTGGAAATGTTATGTTTCCTCTATGCATGTTTTATGTGATACGATTATGTTGAGGTTCTTGGGCATTATTATGAAGATGAGTGTTTCCATGATAAAATAAGGGTGGGTGAGCCCGATATAGCTCTCCAATGCATTGGGTAAAGCGAAGGAGTGAAACGTTAAGGTTTCTCCGAAGCGATTTAGGGAATATACTGTGATGGGTATTCCAAATGTAACCAAGAGGGTTACTCTCTATGTAAGAATGTTATGAATGCCTCAAGTTACCTTTATGTCTTATGATTTCTATGATTTATTCATGATTTTATTAGGTATGTTAATGTTCTTATGTTTTATGGGTAAATTATGATTTCATTATTATGTATATATGTACCCTTGTTTCCTTCCCATATTTTTATATCCCTTACTGAGCTTTTTATGCTCATCCCATGTTTTTTGAAATGTTTTTCACAGGTCAAGGGAAAGGTACATGATATGATGATAGTGTCAAGGAAGTTTCAAGAAAGAATCCATGTTTTATTTTAAATATGTTTCCATTGATGGGAAATAAGAATACTATCTTTATGTAACCACTTCGTTTATATGGGTAATGTAATGCATGTTTTATGATCTAATTCTCTAAAACTCTAAACCCGAAAAGATCCTTAATGTATAATCTTGTAATAACTCAAGATTAAGTAACGTTTAAGGCTGTGGCCTTATAGTTGGTATTAGAGGCCAGTTTAGATAACTTTAGGAGTTAGAATTCTATTAAATGATTATCCAAAAATATTTTTTTATGGTCAAATTGAAGTGATATAGTATTTGAAGATTACCATGTTGCTTCATCTAAGACAAGTTTGTTCAGAATGGTTTTCCGTAGAGGAAACAGGGAAGCAGTGCTAGGAAGGCATACAAAAGAAAATAACCTTCCGAATCGGAATCCTGAGGTGGTCAGAATTGGAACTATATAGTTTGTTGCAGTAATGGCGCAGTTGACTCAAGTGATAAATGGAAGTGGTATCTATGCACGAGATCAGCCAGATCAACCACAGAGGAACATGTCAGTGGTGGAACATTTCATGAGGAAACATCCCCCATCATTCAGAGTATCATTTGACCATGTTCTAGCTGAAGGGTGGATTAAAGCACTAGAGAAGATTTTCGATGTCATGGGGTATTCAGACAATCAAAAGCTTAGTCTTTCTATTTACCGTTTGGAGGGTGACGCAGATCAGTGGTGGTTAATGGTTAAAAATATCAGGGGTGCTGATGAGATTGATGCTCTCGACTGGGATGAATTCAAAGGTATGTTTCTTGAGAAGTATTTCCTAAAGTTGTTCGACTTAGGATGGAAAAGAAATTCTTGGATTTGAGGCAAGAGGAAGACTCAATGGCTACCTTTGAAGAAAGGTTCACTCGATTGTCAAGGTATGCTCCAAATTTTATCCGAGACCTTGATAGTAAATTCAATCGTTTTTACTCAGGATTAATGTCAAAATATTGAAGGGCATTAGCTTCTCGTGAGTTTAAAAGTTATGAAAAGCTTGTTCAATGTGCTGAAAAGGTGGAAATGTAGTTTTCTGATGATCAAGTGTTCTATAACAACCAGCAGAAGAAGAGACCAAGGAGGCAGGAGAAAGGGAATGCTTCTTCAAAAAAGTCTGATGGTAAGAAATCTAAGTTTCCAGTTTGTGATAAATGTGGCAAAAGGCATGCTGGGGAATGTCTTATGAATTATGGAAAGTGCTACTGATGTGGTAAGATGGGACATAAGGATCATGATTGCACTGAAAAAGATCAATGTGAAGGTAAGACCAAATTTGATTTACAGTTAGTGAAATGTTTTAAGTGCAATGAGATGGGTCACTATGAAAACGAGTGTCCGACAAAGAGCTTGAGTGATGGGAAGCAGTTAGACTGCAAGCAGAAAGGGTTGGTGAAATCCTTTGAAACTACTTCAACAGATGTCGGGCTATCAAATGAAGTTGTATCAGGTATATTGTTTGTTTTTTCAGATTAAGCCAATGTGTTGTTTGATTTGGGGTCCACACATTCATTCATCTCTGAAACCTTTTCTAGTAAAATGGGAATACCATTTCAAGAAATGACTCCGGAACTTTTGGTAAAACCACCTGGGGGGAATTTTGAGGCAAAAAGAATTTATAAGAATCTTCCTATCCTAATATGTGGAAAGAACCTACTTGCATAACTTGTTGTTCTACCTCTAGTAGAGTTTGATGTTATCCTGGGTATGGATTGGCTCTCTATTTACCATGCTATGATTGACTGTAGAGATAAAGAAGTTACTTTTCATAAAGACTTTCATTTTGTGTACAAGAATGATCCCATACTGTTGATAACATATCAAGAGGCCAAGAAACTTGAAAAATATGGAAATGAATGTTACCTTGCACACATCATTGAAAATAAAGGAACTGTTCAGATTAATGATGTGCCAGTGGTAAATGAGTATCCTGATGTTTTTCCTGATGAGTTGTGTGGAATAATACTAGATTGGGAAGTTGAGTTTACCGTTGACTTAGTTCCTGATGCTAATCCAATTTCAAAACCCCCTTATCGAATGGCTCAAATTGAACTTTTTGAGTTGAAAATAGCAATTGCAAGATTTATTAGAGAAAGGTTTCATTCGACCTAGCACATCACCATGGGGTGCTCCTGTTTTTTTTGTTAAAAAGAAATATGGTTCAATGAGACTTTTCATTGATTATAGAGCCTTGAATAACATCACTGTTAAGAACAAATATCCTTTTCCTCATATCGATGATTTGTTTGATCAGTTCCAGGGAGCTCAGTATTTTTCAAAGATTGACTTGAGATCGGGGTACCATCAGCTGAAGGTAAAGGAAGAAGATGTTCTAAAGACGGCGTTCCGTACAAGATATGGCCATTATGAATTTGTAGTAATGCCTTTTGGTCTAACTAATTCACCTGTTTTATTCATGGACTTAATGAATAGAACTTTCCATGAGTTCTTGGATATTTTTGTGGTGGTTTTCATTGATGATATTTTGGTGTTTTCTAAAAGTAAAGAGGAGCATGAAAGACATTTAAGGGTTATCTTGAAAACCTTAAAAGAAAAGAAACTGTATGGAAAATTCAGCAAGTGTGAGTTTTGGTTGCAACAAATTTCTTTCCTTGGTCACATTGTTTCTAAATATGGGATAACTGTTGATCCTGCAAAAACAAAAGTTGTGGAAGACTGGCCAAGACCCACAAATGTAACTGAGATTCGTAGCTTCCTTGGTTTGACAGGCTATTACCAAAGGTTTGTTAGAAATTTTTCACGGTTATCTAGTCCAATGACTAAGCTAACTCGGAAGGGTGTTAAGTTTATCTGGAAAAAATAATGTGATGATTGTTTTCATGAATTGAAAAAAAGATTGGTGAATGCTCCAGTTTCGGGACTACCTTCCAGGAATGGTGGGTTTTTTATATACAGTGATGCTTCAGTGAAAGGAGTTGGTTGCATCCTAATGCAGAATGATCAGGTAATTTCACGACAGTTGAAAACTCATGAGGTAAATTACCCTACACATGATTTGGAATTAGCTTCTATTGTTTTCACTTTAAAAATTTGGAGGCATCATTAGTATTGAGTAAAGTGTGAAATATATAATGATCACAAAAGATTAAAGTATATATTCACTCAAATAGGGTTAAACATGAGATAGAGGAGATGGATGGAATTAATCAAGGATTATGATTTTACAATTCATTACCATCCGGGAAAATCAAATAAAGTGGCAGATGCATTGAGTCGAAAAAGGAATGCTTCATTAGCAATGTTGCATTTGGAACGTGATCCTTTAGTTAAGGATTTGATGAACCTTGTCATAGAAGTTGTTGGTGCAAAATTTTCTTCTGTTTTGTTTCAGGTATAAGTGAAATATTCTCTATCAGACAGAATCAAGCAAGCACATAAGCAAGACATTGAGTTGCAGAAAAAGGTAGAGCTAGTTCAGAAAGGTAAGTTGCCTGAATTCAACATTGATAATGATTGCGTTTTGAGATTTGGGAAGAGATTTTGTGTGCCTTGTGATTCATAGTTGAAGAGAGAGTTGTTATGTGAAGCTCATAGTTCTCCGTTTTTTAGTTCATCCTGGTATTACTAAGATGTATAGAGATCTGCGGGAGTATTACTGGTGGGATGGAATGAAAAGAGATATTGCTGATTTTTCTATGAAGTGTTTAACATGTCAACAGGTTAAAGCAGAGAAGCAGTTACCAAAAGGGATGCTTCAACCTTTACCAGTGCCAGAGTAGAAATGGGAGAATATATCCATGGACTTTGTTCTGGGATTACCGAAGACATCTTGAGGTAATAATGCAATCTGGGTTATTGTTGATCTCTTGACTAAATCTGCTCATTTCCTTGCTATATGAGATAATTTTTCCCTAGATTAACTTTCCCATTTGTATCTTAAAGATATAGTCAGGTTACATGGAGTTCCCCTCTCCATTGTATCTGATCGTGATCCAAGGTTCACTTCTAACTTTTGGAAAGGCCTTCAGAAGTCATTGGGTACTGAATTAAATTTTAGTACCGCATTTCATCCTCAATCAGATGGGCAGTCAGAACGAACAATTCAGACCGTGGAGGATATGCTGCGAGCTTGTTTGATGGATTATCAGGGAAGTTTGGACCAACATCTTTCTTTGGTTGAATTTTCAAATAATAATAGTTTTCATTCCAGTATACAAATGACACCATTTGAGGCGTTATATGGGAAGCGGTGTCGAACTCCAGCTTTCTGGGATGAAGTGGGTGAAAGAAAGTTGATGGGACCTGAATTGGTAGAAGATATGGAAGAAAAAGTTCAGCTGATTCAGAAACACATGAGAACAGCTCAGAGTAGGTAACAGAGTTATACAGACAACAGGAGGATGGATCTAACTTTTGAGGTAGGTGATCATGTTTTTCTCAGAGTCTCACCATGGAAAAGTGTGATGCGATTTGGTAAGAAAGGAATACTGAGTCCAAGGTTCGTTGGACCATATGAAATTCTGGAGAGAGTTGGAACTGTTGCTTACCGAGTGGATTTAACTCTGAGTTTATCTCAGGTACACTATGTTTTTCACATTTCGATGTTGAGAAAGTATATGCCAGATCCATTTCATGTTTTGAGTCTAGAGGTAGTTCAGCTGGAAGAGAAGCTATCTTATAAGGAACAACCAGTCCAGATTCTTGACCATAGAGAGAAAGTGTTACGAAATAGGGTGATTAATCATGTAAAGGTTTTGTGGGAAAACCACATTATGGAAGAGGCAACAAGGGAATCTGAAAATGCAATGAGAGATAAGTACCCCCATTTATTCGATAAGTAAATAAATTGCGGGGACGCAATTTTCTAATGGGGGGAAGGATGTAACATCCCAAGTAAGTAATGAATAATAAATATTATTATCTATGTCTATTAATGATTAAGATAGTGTTTTAGAGTCTTGAAATGAAAATAAATCCAATCTTAAGCATGGAATACACAAATATTTTTTAAAAGATTGTTTTACTGCCTTTTGATGGAAAACCATTTTTTTAATCTAACTTTTGACAATTTTATAATCTATATTTGTCAAAATAAACTTATTCTTTATAATTGGGACATCAAAATTTACTTTTTGTGAATTTTTGGTATTTTTCTAACAATGTTCATTTTTTAATGAATAGTGAAAAATAATGCATTTTACATCAAAACTGATTTTTAATATACTTTATTTATGTGATTAGATTATCATTTGAATTGGTTTTAAAGTTATATTAGAATATATTTTTACCATTTAATACAATGGTGGTCATTAGTATTAATTTCACTTTGGAATTGGGTATAAACTAATGCCAAACTTTTTATAGATATTGTTTCAAAAAAACTCGCTATTTGTTTTGACAACGGGAATTATTTTTAAATAAATTATTGCAATTTCTGTGTTTGGAATTTGGTAAAATGGATTTCATATTTGGAATCAGAAGTTCCAAATTATGTAATCAATAATCTTTTGTTTTTGGACATTATGAATATTAATGTTGGTAATTATCTTTAATTATCTTGATTAATGAGTAATCGGGAAGTTAAGGATAATAAAATGATATCATAATAATAGAAAAAGACCACAACATGTGTCTTAAGGCAACTGGTTGTCTCATGGAAGACCATGGGATGCCTTGTGGAAAAATTGGGGCCCCATGGAATCACTTTTTTGAGAAAGTGGCTTTTTATCTTTTTATTTTTAAAGAATGTTAAATGTGACAAAGAATGTATCACCTGATTAAAAAAAAATTTATTTTGTTTACATAATGATATTTTAGACTATAAATATTCATTGGAAAGATAAAAATATTTCCTACATCATAGTAGTTTTTTCATAATTTTTAGACTTTAAATAAATTAAATTATTTATGACATCATGATGATGCAACGATTACCTCATTAATAACGGATTTAAATAAAATGGAAAGATAATGTAAAATCTAAGACCTAAACGTGTCCAAATACTATTGGATGAGTGTATTTCAAAACCTTATCACCTTATCCTAGAAACACATCAATGTGGGACCATTAATATCCGAAATTCATTTTAAAATAAAGTAACATTTCTTTAAATTCCAAGAGTGCCCCTCCTCTCCTCTTATAAAAGGCCCCCACCTCTACCTCCTTACCCACACTCCCAATGCCTTTGGATAGGCCAACCCCTACCCATTTTTTCTATCTGCATCCCTATATTACTCCTTGAAGCCTCACTTTGGGCAGAAGTCATCCCAAGGAAGCCTTTGGGCTCAAACAAAAGGGAGTTACCCGATTTTAAGGTAATGTCTTCACTTGAGTCCTTTTGTTTTATTTTTCTTCTCCAACCCCCTAAACTCTTTTTATTCATTTAATTTGTAACAAATCCAGTATATTAAATATACTAGGATGTTTTTATAAGAAGGATTCGAGCTACACTTACACACACCTACATCTAATGGTTAAAGGGCATATTGTTTCCGTGGATGGTGAATTTATGCCTCCCAAAATGATGATTGTTCAACATTCTTTTAACACCTTAAAAGGTGGCCATTAATATGTAACTATATTTATCTATGATATATAATTGGTTTATGTTTTCCTTAAGCTTCTGTATTTTTCATTTTGGGCATACCTTTATGGTTTCCATTATGGGTAAACACGATATCTTCATTTAAGGAATTGAGGACTACCGCCCGCTCAAAGAGATTTGATTCATCAAATACCATATGTGGGATGTATAAAGGATGGAACTATGATATTATATATGATATTATACTGTAATTAAAATATACTTTTATATCATTATGATTCCATTCTATAAAATACGAAATAGAAATGAAAGTAGCGTTCATGCGTACGTACGGCTTACCGTCTCGATGAACGGTGCATTTCATTTCTTACCTCTAAATGATTATGTAATATTATAAATGCATGTATATACTGGATATATATGATATATAAATCATGATTATAATTATGGATATAGTGGATACATGAACAAATTTTAATTATAAAGGGTTTATTTTTGTCTCAAGTACCATTGATCATTAAAAAGACCGTTATTAACATAAATAATTACATAGTGTTCATGACATGGCAATAAGTGATATAAAAGGAACAATGAACTTTAAAAAGGTTCTTAAACAAGTAGAAATTAACTCATGTTTATTATTCAGGAGATTAAAGAACGACCGAGTCAAGTCGGACCTGAGGTATGGGACTTCGTCTAAATCTCCTTTCATTGAGGCATATTTTGTTTTATACACAACCTTCTATTATATGGTGTATAAAACCCTTTTAATTTTAAGTTTATTCAAAAGGAATATTTTTTATACGAAGCATTTACTAAACTACAAAAGAAAATGTTTTGGTCGTACGTATGCAACGACAATGACTTCTCCGCCGCCCTGACCATTATTTGAGTTTCGACTTCCTCTACAAGCCATACCTTTTTTTAAAAGAAAAATAAATACCATGTTTTACTTTTCTTTTATTTTGGTATTGAAAATGGTTTTCATAATGTTTTTATATCAATGTGTTGTATTGATATCTTGTGATTGAAAGTTGGAAATGTTATGTTTCCTTTATGCATGTTTTATGTGATACGATTATATTGAGGGTCATGAGAATTATTATGAAGACGGGTGGTTCCGTGATAAACTAAGGGCTGGTGAGCCCAATATAGCTCTCCAATGCATTGGGTAACGTGAAGGAGAGAAACGTTAAGGTTTCTCCGAAGAGATTTAGGGAATATATTGTGATTGGTATTCCAAACCTAACCAAGAGGGTTAATCCCTACGTAAGAATGTTATGAATGCCTCAAGTTACCTTTATGTCTTATGATTTCTATTATTTATTCATGATTTGATGAGGTATGTTAATGTGCTTATGTTTTATGGGTAAAGTATGATTTCATTCTTATGTATATATGTACCCATGTTTCCTTTCCATATTTTTATATCCCTTACTGAGCTTTTTATGCTCATCGATAGTTTTTTGAAATTTTTTCACAGGTCAAGGGAAAGGTACATGATATGATGATAGTGTCAAGGAAGTGTCAAGAAAGAATCCATGTTATATTTTAAATATGTTTCCATTAATGGGAAAGAATAATATTATCTTTATGTTACCACTTTGTTTATATGAAGAATGTAATGCAAGTTTTATGATCTAATTCTCTAAAACTCTAAACCCGAAAAGATCCTCAATGTGTAATCTTGTAATAACTCAAGATTAAGTAAGGTTTAAGGCTGGGGCCTTATAGATTCAATTATTGTATTTTGTATAATTCCTTAATTTTTAATTCCTAACATTGCGAGTTCTATACTACAGACTATGTCAATGAGTTTAATATATTACTGGATATGTAGAAGAAGATATAAATTGATTTAAAAGAAGTTAAATTTGATGATTCAATGATAAATTATTAATCAAATATTGTCGAAGTATAATTAACTATATCATTAAGAGATTTATAAGAGGGAAAGTTTTGAAATATTATTACTAGAGAAGAATAAATATATACTACCGATATGTCTAGAATTTTAATTATTATATATTTAAAATGAAATATTGAGAATGAATATTAAAAATATTATTACATGGGAATATAAAAGAAAAAGTATGGTGATTAGGAAACCGAATTTTCATTGAAAATATTTTTTGAGACTAATACATATCAGAAAAAGGAATATAGAAGAAGAGTTAAAAACTAGGATAATATTCACTAGAGAATAATCCTACTACACACTTGTTTTTAAATTGTGTAGGTTGATCCGACTTATTTAGAATCTTCGATAGTGTATGTGATAGATATAAATTTTTTATCTGGTAATAATTGTTTTTGAATACTGTACTTGAGTAGAACTTTTGAGATCACATTCTTAAAGAGGATTCTCTATTCATAACTATTATATAAACAACACAAAGAATATCATTGTCCTTCGATCATTAAAAAAAATATTTTGATTTTGTGACTAACGTGTAAATCCATTTATTGGAGTAATATATTATTGGTATATGAGAAACAATTATTGATTATGGATTGGGGGATTATACCTAGTTCTCATTATATTAAAATTAATATTTTTTGATGAATTTTTGTTGGGGAATATAACCGACACATCAAGGAGAAGAAATTTGTAATAACCTTGAAAATAAAATTTTATTGTCTATATAACATTACTATAACATATATGGTAATCTGTGAGATTTTATTGAGGGGTTGAGAGCCTTCATAAGATCAGTATTTTGAAAAAAAATAAGATAAATATTTATAATATTATTATTCATTGACCCATAGTGTAAAATAAATCCTTGGCAACAATAGACTATAATAATATTCATGTCAAGTTATAAAATTCTTTAATTATTTGAATTCCATGTTCTAAAATATTCATGTCTATTATATTAATTTTTAAACCATATAGAAACATCTGAGGCCATGTTTATCATTCTCAGGGTGAGAAATAATAGATAAATAAAAAAATATCCAATTACCCAACTGTACAAGACGTGTGTGGATAAGTTGATATTAGAGTACTTTATCAATCACCTTAGGAACACATTGTAATGGGGAAGTTCATTAGTTCAATTATAGAAGATTTATTTACATTAAAATGTTCTAGAAGAATTTGGAACCAAAAGATGGTTTATTGAATTAAACTTTTGAAATAGGAAGGTAAGAAAGGGTCAATTTTTACTTTGAGAGTTAGTAACAATGTTTGAACGAGGTAGATAGATTTTGGTTGAAAATAGACTATATTAGAAACATGTTTTCCAATATTATAATTCTTAGGATATATCCTCCAATATTTATAATTTGGATGTGAGGAGGGCCTTTATTGAACTATGCTTTCATAAAAGAGGAGTCCATTAAGATGTTATTAAAGTGATTTCTTTGAGGGATATATGTTGGATGGGAGGTGAGATTTTTTTAAAACTGTCGAATTACTATAGGGGGTCCCATTTGGATATGAATATGTATGTTTATCCAAACCAATTGATACAATTCATTTTCAATGATGGAGTGAGGGCCTTGGATGAGTTCAATTACTCTTAAGTTTACACCATCATGATTAAATTATATAAAGGTGTTGTAATTTGATAATGCAGTTCATGGTGACTGAATAGAAAATGAAAATAACCCTCATCTAAGATAAACATTATTGATAAAAACTATAATTTTTTCACTATTCATTGATAAATTTAACATTTCTTAAAATTCACAAAACATAACTCTAAAATAATTATTACATTATTATTTTTAAAATGGATATTTTTTATTAAAATAAATTCTATATAATTCTTAATATTTAGTTGTAATATATGTTCAAAAGGAAACCAATCCTTTTTTAATGATATAATATTATGATATATAAAATTTGATTTATTATTTTATATTTACTAGGAAACATAGAAGATAAATTGTAAATAATTTATTTAATATATAATAAATTAATTTGAATAAAATATTTTAATTTTTTTTGTATAATGTACTAAGTTAAGACACATTTTTATGCATAATAGAATTTTTTCAGAAAATAATTAACAATATTTTTAAATAGTACTTGTTTTTTCATTTATAATTATTTGGTCACCACATAAATAATTTATATACATCTGTAAACCACATATTTTCATAATTTAGTTAATTATATCCATTAAAACCATTATAATAGATAACTAATAACTTTCATAGTATATAATTATAATTTAATAATATATCCCATTTATTTTTAACTTAGTGTTATTTGTAACAAATGCTACAATTAGTGGTACATATTAACCAAGATAAAAATAGGATTACTAGTTTCAAAAAATATTTATAATATTAAATTTATTTGATACTAATATTTCTCAAAGTATCATGGTAATATATTCTACCACCCATTAAAATGTATTTTTCCTCAAAAATCAGCATTCTTTCAATAACGCCATACGATACGTTGACCTAATTATATCATTATGTTCTCATGTAGCTTCCCCAATATAGTGGTCTCAATAATAAAAAGTTACCATATTTTACACACAACATGATTATATAAAATATGTGTTCCTTATATATTTAATATCTATGATATTTTTTCCTATACGCAAAATCATAGAAAACATGAATAACACGCAACACATGCATTGAATGAATAATAAAAAAAACAAGAACATTTTTCATTAATATAATACTTATCACCTAGCTATTAAAAAAGTGGTTATGAATAAGGAAAAATATTTTATGAAAATATAGATTAAAGATTTATATATCTTGAATTATTTGGTGTGAAATTAATTAATTTGTTTTTCAAATTAGAGGAAAAATTTAAATGATAAAATTATTTTTATGCAAAAAACAGTTTTTATATCGACAAATTAACAAAATAACTATTTTTGAATGGATTTAATGAATTATATATATCATATATCCAATATAATGTTTAAATTTAATATTATGTTTTCAAAATATAATAGACAAGATCAAATCCAATTTTTAAATTAAATTTTAATTTTTCATAAAATCTATATTTTCAACATTACTGTAATTATTTGAAAATTAAT
Organism: Viscum album; assembly: GCA_963277665.1. NCBI lineage: Eukaryota > Viridiplantae > Streptophyta > Magnoliopsida > Santalales > Viscaceae > Viscum > Viscum album. The sequence goes on from OY728129.1 coordinate 1,290,580,070, forward strand.
TTTTTCCAATTTTAGAAAAAATGTTTTAAAAAATATACCTAATTATTAATATCTCATTTTCAAAATTTTCTTGGACATATTATTTTATATATTTCATTAATGAAAATGTTTTCGAAGAATAATAAAAATAATTGGTTTTATTAAAAATGTAATTTATTTTAATAATATTTAAAAACATATAAATTAATAAAGTTTAGATTTGAAATTATAAGTAGTGATATATATATATATATTGAAATAAAATTTAGTTCATTTGAATCAATTTCATATTTACTTTTTATTTTACATTTTTTATTCATTTATGTTATTTCTCTTTGGAAAAATGTATTCTCATCATTACTATAAGATTAATTTTATATTAAAATTGTCCATATTCCATTATTAAATTCAAAAAAATTTCATAAAATTTAGGAATCATATTAATATGTATTATATTTTAATGTCTACATTATATTTTACTATCATGAATAGTGAAAACTATGAAAATTAATTAATGTTGTTACAATACAAATGGGTCTATCACGGGTAAAACAAATAAGAAATGTGTTAAAATTACCATAAAAATAGTAAAATTAATAGTGGTTTTAAATATTTAAACATTATACATAACTTGATTGATGATATAGTCATTTGGATGATTTATTCTTGAGAAAGAATTTATATTTATATATTCTCTTGGGAAATTTACAAATAGTATTCATTTGTATTCCTTTCACATGCATATAAAAGGACACCACCACCATTCTCATATTCACACCTCTAAATCCTTATATTTTAAAAGAACCATAATACAATCCTTCCCCAACATCATTATTGATTTTCTAGTGCTGATTTTCCTCAAAAAAATACCAATACTAAGGTCTATAATTAGATATCCAATGGGTGTAAACCTATTAAAAGATAATTATCTTCACTAGAGTCCTTAATATTCATTAATATATTTCTAAATTTAATTATTTATGAAATCATAAAAAATATTGAAAATTTTCTAATATACACTAATACATTATAATGTTAATTTAGTAACCTATATCCATCTCTACTCCCATTAAATGGACAATGAAACCGTCGAATATATGTAAAACATACAAACACCTAACAAAACTATATAGTTTTTATTACAACACCACCTTTATATGACACATATAAAGATGTATTGAAAATAATTTTATTATATTTTTAAAGTTTATATAATTATTTAATTATTATAGTATTTAAACCCAAGAAATTTCCATTCTATTAGAGATACGATGATATTGATCTTGTGCATAGAAGACATCCACCTCATAATGCGATGCGATACATTTTATCTTACGCCATACATGGAATGTAATAGTGTTATATTTATTTAATATTAATTATAAATCTGAAATAATAATGATTTTATAATTTTAATTAATTTTTTAATTTTATTCCTATCAATTCATTTCAAAAATGGAGCCACATTTCATGCATATGTATGACATACTATATTCATAAATGACGTATTTAATTATTTGTCACTATCATTTTTTTATTACACTAAAAACATATATATTAATATATAAAAAATTGAAACAATTTATAAAATTATTTATATTTTTTAATTATGAATAATGTAAGAGTATCAATAAATAATAAATCAATCTTTACATGAAAAACAAATCAATTTTTTCTCGAAACACAACTTGAACATGGAAATGTAAATAAACTGGTAATAAATGGTAGTTAGGTAATAATATATGTTATTATATACATATACATATATATTAATATAATAAATTTACAATACAAAAATATTAATTATAAAATAACTTTAATATGTATGAAGGATGTCGAGTTAATAAGTTATGGATTTCCATTTGATTTTTTATGTGAGACAAATTCCATATTGAACGCATATTTATTTTATATGGTGTATATAATTAACATGAATTAATATTTTGATTATTGTCATTAAATTTATTAATAATTATATATCCATTTTATTATATCTATTTTATAGGGTTTTAAGATAAGATGTTACTAGGACATGAAGGTATTTTTCCCGAATTTTAATTCTTTGAGACATATATTATTTTATAAACCTATATTCTCTTATGAAGTTTTTATAAATATAATTTAAAATTTAATATAAATAAATAATTTATTATTATAGTTATTTATGTTTTATTTAATTTTATTCTTTCATGTGGGTTATAATACAATGTACCAAATGTGGACAATATTTTACATTACAATCAAATAATTCATGAACATTTTTTATAACTATTATTATAATGACAAAATCATATGTTCCATAAATAAATAAACTCTTTAATTTTCTTAACATTTAGTTATTTCACGATAATACATGTACTCACTTTATTTTCCTCTCTTTATGTACTCATGATATCAAAATAATGTTTTTAATAAAAAACTACTTTATTTCTATTTTTGGTCGAAAAATTGTTTTTTTTCAAATACCTTGTTTAAAAAAATCATTCATTATGTTGAAATTATTCAAATGATTTATTAAATTTCTACATTAAAATATTTTATTAATATAATATTCATTTCATTTTATATATTATTTATTTTCTTATTTTACCAAAAATATGAATGAAATGATTATTTCAATGTATACATCTTGAACATATTTTACAATCAACATAAATATTATCTTCATTGAATTATATTTTATATGTATTCAAGATTATTTTATAAGAAGTGGATAAAAAAAATTATTTATTTTTTAATAATTTTTTTTCAATGTAAAAAGTATGTTTTCCTCATGAAAAGTTTTTGAATAGAATTTAAATATTTGTTATATGTATTCAATGTTATTATTTTTGAAAATTTTGTTGAAAATGTTTTCTATTTTAATATTTGTTTAAGTGGAAAGTTATTTTTACTAAAGAAATATACCAAATTATTTTTATATCTTATGGTATTAAATTTCAAGGTCATTTTCAGACAAAATGATTCGTAAAATATTTTGTCTTTTCAGTATTTTTAAAGAAAATATATTTTCCTATAGAAATTGTCAATGTTATCATTATAATTAATTTTCCATATATGTTCACATATATTGATTTTACATAATAATTACTCATGATATTATCCATGAATATCATTCTTATTTATTCTCGTATTGCTTTATTTTTAGAAAGATTTTTTTACAAAACCCATTTCTCTTTCATGGGTTATTTAAACATAAAATATTTATGAATATACTTTTGGAATGGTTATTCTATTATGTAATTTTGAAATTACTATTAAGACTACATATTTCCATGTATTATGATATTATTATATTTATATGAACCAGATTTCATTTCATAGAATTGGATATGAAAGTTTGTTTATTATATTGTGGCACAAGAAACATATGATTTTATTTAAGTGATGGGTGTGACTAATATTTTCTACATATTAATTAGATAAATATTTTTTACTTATGATTTATATTCAAAAAGAAAGGGGAGTGAACACAATTTAGTAAAAGAAAATTTTCAATACGATGGTATATATAGTGAACCATTACTACTATGATAGTTCTGGGTGTGAACCAATTCTACTATGATAGCATAGGATGTGATCCTTGAATTCTATTATTATGAAATTATATGATTATTTATTTCCCATAATTCAAATTTATATTAAAATATTGAGATATAATGGCTTAGGTTCATTGATCTACTTAAAAATCATGTATTAAGAATTTCCCATCATTATTCCAGGACTTAATATTTTTATATTTGATATGTAGGGTTTTGTTTCCAAATTTTATACCCTTTTTTCATACCGTTATGATTATTTCACTTTTATATGATCATTGTTATCTCAATTACATACCAATCACATGAATATATTCTTATACATTATTATTCTTTCAATCCATAGGATATTAATAATGGTTTTATATTAGGTATTGTGGTGAAGAGTACTGGAGGGGATAATATTTATGGGAGATGTTAAATATCATTCACCATATTCGATGATTATGCGTGTGGTATTAATAGAAACAAAACTACTATATTCCTCAGGAATGTGGTTGTGTAAATTTTTTAATATTCCAATAATAATATGTAATATCCATGAATTAAATGTGTCTGTATATAAATTTTTTATGTTGGAATATGTTTAATTATCCATTCGAAACTAGGTTTTGAATGTAGTAGTGAGATCGCTAAGGGAATTTCGATAGTTAATCCTAAAAATAAAAAAATGTATAGGAAAATAACATAGAAATTTTGTAAAGGATGGATAGATTAGATCCCATATAATTACAAAATTATTTAGATATTAGAATTGGATTTTGATGTGTCATCTAGTTACATACGTGTGATAACTCTAAAAGGGAACATTGAGAATGAATTGATCATTACATAGTGCATGAAAATAGGCCTTATTTAAAATTAGATCTATCACTCTCGTAGATATGGATCATGAATTAACATGATATATATAAAACCCAAAATATTATTTAAATTTATGATGATTGTGAATGAATTAGGATAAACCAATGGTGTCATTGATTGAAAATACGGTGTCATGTTTTAGACATCCTTCCAGTGATTTGTCATGATTATAAAGTTCCCCACTATGATTATTTTTACTCTATAGAAAAACTGAATTATAAAATAATAACATTTTATTTGATAGTTTCGGAAATACATGACAATGAAATTAATAAACCCACAAAATTTACTTATTTAAATTTAATCTCTTACACAGGCTGTAGACAATGAAATCTAAAGTTGATGTGAATGATAATATATTATACCAGTATATCCTTGAAATTAAATTGATATATATGATTATTAATAGATCTATTATGATAATAATTATTATATATTTATTACACATAAATTAAGTGTCATTTTAAAATTTATGTGTTCATTAAAAAAAATGTAATTTTAAAAAAGACATATTAGTCATAGTCACACCCAGTTTTTCATGTTTTAGTTTTGATCAAGTTCGTAGGAAATACGAATCATTTTCATTGGTTTTGGTGAGTATAATGTTGATTTTTTATGTTATATATATTTATAATAATCATACCATGGGTTCACACACTTTTGTTTTGGATTTTTTTGGATAAAATGTTGGTTACTTAAATATTTGGACCAAATCGTGAGCCCATTTCCAAATTAAAAAAAATATTTTTTTATTTTATAAATACTTATTTTTTAAATATTTAACAGTCCCTATACTTCCCACATGGAATACTCTTACTTATTCAAACCATTATATCCATTTTGACCCATTAGGAACTCATAATAATTTTGATTTGGGTTATTTAATTAGCTATTGGGAAATCCAGTCAGCCCATTTCTAGTTTAAAAAAAATATTTTTTCCGTTATATCATATTATGTTTTTAGTATTTATCAGTAATTAAACCTCCCAATCTATCTCACAAACCCAATGCTCACCCCCCCCCATGTTCCATTTTCCCTCTTTAGAGCTCATCCCCATCGAGGATTAGGGTGAACTTCCTCATGGTTTCTCAAATCGTTCAGATTTGAAGAGTTAATTTGATTCTTTCATAAATAAATCTATTTTTACTATATATCCCCCATATATTATTTACCTAGTTAATATATACCTATGGAGAATATCTATTAAGTTCCAAGACATTCCCTCTCTTATTAGGGTGTGTATCTAATGGACGATGCATAGTTCTCTAGTTTTCAAGGTGAGTTTCCTTCTCCATTCTCCTCCTTCCTTTTTCCTCCTTCCATTATTTATTGGGTTTATGTTCCTCCCTGGTCATTCATGACATATTTCTATATTATACCATAATTTATGATGTTGGGTTTCCTCCTTTGGGGTTGATATTAATAGGTTTAGGGTTTATAAACCCTCGAAATGTGTTATCGAGTGTGCGTTTCCATTCCACATTGGTTTTGAGGTACACTCTCCCAAGAACATCCCTTTATTATTTATGATTCTTATTTTTCATCTTGTTTCTAACCTTGTATACATGTTTAATATTTTTTTAAAACCTTTATATGATCTATTTTATGTTCAAAATTGTTATTTATGGCTTTTTTTGTGTAAAATTGATTTGTTTCATATAAACATGCACACAACATATTAAAATAAATGAACTGCTGGTTTTCACATATGGTTTGTAATGTTTATGACCTCATTTAACAACTTTAAAAATAATTTTTCATGAAAATATTCTTTTTTAACCTTTTATATGTTAACTATAATTGGTTCCAATAATTGTTGCATGGTATGTTTTCGGGAAAGTGCCCAGTTGGATTTTATGTGCTCAAGGTGATATAATATGATTGGTTTGGCTAATGAAAAATATTTTAAGAATTTTAGTAGTTGTTTTTAGGTTCTATATACGGTCTCCAAATTAGTTTTGGTTTTATAATTAAATTGGTATGGGTTTTTAGGGTGTTTTGGCATGTGTTCTTGATAAATGGCCCATTTGGAATCTCTATAGAAATGGATGGGTTTGGAATGTGTATCCTGAGTTTTTAAGGGGATTATATGATTTTTTGGTTTTTGTAAATTTTGTATTTGCACATCATTTATAATATTTTAATTGTTTCCATTGATAAATGTTGTTTTTGTGAAAATGTCATAATGGTTCATTGGTATTTTTCATGTAAACCCGGTTTTTTTGGGCAAAAATCCCTTAAGGTATCATTGAAGCATTTTTGAGGTAACTGTGTTTGTTGAAAAAGTGGACATCTGAGTAGTGGTTGTTGACAAAGCAAAACAATGACATACAAATTTGTTGACAAAGAGGATTTCATGGGGGAATGTCGAGTTCAAGAGCTGAGGTCAACGATCCAGGATTGATTCAGGAACGTCGATAAAAGGAATGGATGATCTGGAGGCGGTACAAAAGAACAGATACAAGGTGGCGCCATTTTCTAGTGTTTGCCAAATTTTAGGGCCTGAAAATCAGGAAATGAAGAAAAGTGTTTTTGGCAAAAGGACTTGCGCGCCGAGGACTTGGAGTATATAAAACTTGCACGCCATATGTTTTTCAAGATCATAAGATCAAAATATGGCTAAGGAAAAAGGTTCGCACAGGTTTGGGAGTTGGTCGCGCAAGTGTCTAAAATGACAGGGGACTTGCGCGCCGAAACTGGGTCGCGCAGGTGACTTGCACGCCATCGCGCAGGGTGGTCAGATTGCCTATAAATACCGAACCACCCCTCCTCATTCTCAACGGAGTTCAACACTTTGAGAAATCAGAGCTCCCGTCGCGCAGGTGTGGTGGTCGCACAAGTGGTGAGTGTGGGTCGCGCAAGTGAAGTTGCGCGCTAGTGGTTGAAGTTGTGCGCCCGTGTTAGAAGTTGCACACTAGTTGGTAGTTTCATGCCAATATTGATTTGGGAATAAAAGGAAGTGAGTCGCGCAAGTTTGGAATTGGGGAAGCTTGAGACATGCAAGTTTCTGAGGAGGACTTGCACGCCCGTTGTGACTTGCGCGCCGATACTTGCGCGCCAAGATTGACTTGCACGCCAAGTAAGGTTTTGTTCCATCAGTGATTCTCGGACTGTGTGGAAGCTGGTACGTTTCCCGATACCTTTAGTGCAAAGAGATATTCATCTACGGGTGAAATTTGTACTTCAATAGAGCATCTACACATAGAGGAAGATGCATTCATTCATGCAAATAAAGAGACCTATTGGTCTATAAACTGTGAGTGGATTCCTTCCAAGAGAAGTGAGATTAGGAAGAGGAAGAAGGTGACCCTCTCCACCGGTAGTGAGCCAGAGGGAGAGAGAAACAGGGAGTGACCCTTGGGAAAGCAGTGAGCTGACCCTAAAATTGTAAAGGCAGTGAGCCTGGTCTTAGAAGTGATCTAGCCCGAACCTTGTAATCCACAACTACTGAAGATTTGTGGAATTTGGTACGACCGAAAACTTGTCGGCGTATGCTCCTTGGACGTAGACCTTTGCGGTAAACCAAGTAAAATTGTTGTGTCCTGTGCATACTTCGCTTTCTATTTACTTTGTGAAATAGGAAAAAGAGAGAAGAGAGTTTTTCTTAACAGCGAACCAATATCAGAACGGGCATTAATTTTAAATTAGTCATACCCTGATTCACCCCCCCTCTCAGGGTATTCACCCTTGTGGACCTAACAGATTTTCTTGTGTATTACATGTTGTTTCATTAAGATAATTTTAGGATTCCAGAGATAGATTTATTAAATGGTTTAGGGGATGAAAAATATGTTTTAATATGTAATTTGTGGTCATTTTTACATAAAAGATCATTTTAAAGGTTTTTTTTTGCAAATCGTTGTTATAATTATTGAAATTATTTTGTTAAAATTATGTGTTTTTTATTGCCCTGTAAAGGATATGTGAAACATGGAAGAGATATTTTTTATTTAATTATTATTTTGAAATTAAATTTTCATGTGAAATTTGTATGTGGTAATACGTGGGACTTGATTGAGCACAAAGTGGGAAACCTGTGTATCTTGGTGGGTGGATGTGTACTTGTATGCTAGTGATCTAGAGTGGTATTGTCTCTATTTTGTGTATCATGTTTGACAATGAAAACACTTAATAAACTATGATGATGATTTTGGTGACTACTAGGTTGTGAGTATTGTTCCCTACTAGTTTCCCGTGCATAAGAATGAACATTTTTTATGGTTATGTTTCACAGATATATGAGGTACCTGGGGGAAATAGGGAGCTAGTTCCTAGGGATGATCTGGTGACTTATTCCCAATGGATATTTTGCAATCACTATCGGCATACAATTGTTTTTGGTAAGTTCAAAAAATGTGTGTTCTATCTAAATGTTTGCACTCGTTAAAGTAGTATTCTTGAAAAGTCTTTTCATTTTGAAGTTTCATCACCTTGCAATTGGTTACTAGAATTTCTTGGTTATGAAAACATATAAGAATTTTATTTTTTTCATACTTATCACATGGAACCATGTATGGAAACCATACTTTATATATTTTATTTCTAACATGAAATTTATTATTCTTCTATTTTAATCTATGTGAATTGGGAATAAAAGATCGGTCCACGATCCTATGTTTTAATACACACACCTATATTCTTATTCTATTTTTATACCTTGTGTAAGTTTCAACTTTAGTTCGATTGTCTTAGGAGACCTCAGATCACTGGGTTAGAGAGTGACTAGAGAGGTCATATGGAGTTAGTTCATGATTAGTTCTAGTTGGTTAAGTAGTATCATTCAGTTGTACATTCAGTTTTTTCATATAAATGATTTTGGTTCATGTTTTATATAAATGTGTATTGGTTTTTCCATTCATTTTTTTTCATATTGCTTATATTTGGTAAAAAAACATTCCCATGCATATTGTATTGATTCCCTCAATGCTTGTCACCATCCTAGGAGGATCGATATTGCATTTCGGGACTTTTCATGGAGTGGCCCAAAGGACCAGTTCGGGGTCAGATCAAGATGGTTTATGAAAACATGGCTTCAATATAGGTGGGGTTATAGTGGACCATTCACTTTAGATCACCCTTGTTATTTTGGGATGTCACAGTAGATAGAGTAGTAGTTTTGGAACGTGAGGGGTAGGTTCGGGAAGAGATTCATGAACACTTGTTCATTATGATCCTCGAGTGTCCATGGGAAGTCCAATTTTATTATTTTTATTGGTTCTTAGGGATTTATTGATGATTGGGATATGATAAGGGGAGTTGGACTAATGGGATCTTTGGTCTTTCAGGTCCTGGTAAGACATGTGGTGTCGAGGCATAGTCATAATAATACTCTCTCAATTCGTGGTGTGCTGGAATTATGGTATTCAACCAGATGGTCAAGTTACCCACCAACATTGGTTCCCTTTTCTGGGTCTCTTAAACTATTCTTGAATTATGAATTTTGTTTTGAAACTCCCTGTGTGAGAAATGTGGAAATGGTTTTCATGGAATGGAGGGATTTTAAAAAGTGGAAAGTGGGTTTTCAATTATTAATATAAGAAAGGTTTAGTGAATTATTTATTTTTGTAAAAACAATTTGGGTATAAATTAGAAATTATTTAAGGAGATTGAATTTTAATAATATAAACCTATGGTTTGGTGAAATAAAATTTTAGAATGCTTTAATTATTTTAAAGTAATTATGAAAAAACTGTTTTAAATTGGATGTGTTGGGCAATTAAAAAGTGGTCTAATCAGATGAATTGGGTTTGTGAATAAGTTTTGAATGGTTTGTTTTATTTTTAAAAAGGGTTTTCTTCAATGTGATTTTCTGATTAATAAAAGAGACTATGATGAATTTTTTAAATGGTAAAGGTTTGTTTAGAAGAGAATTTTGGTTTGGAAGTTGAACAAAATTAAATAGAATGGGTTTTTAAACAAATGGTTATTGAAAAAGTGTGGGTTTTTTTAGATTCTGAAAAACTTTTTGAATAAAGGGAGAGGATTTTGATGTAGACATATTGGGTTTCTTTTTCAAAAAGGGTAAAAAGGATAATTTTTTGGAAATATGAATTTTTTTTGATATGGTGGTTAGTGTGCCTCTAGAAGCAATATGATTTTTGAAATGGTTTGAATGTTTTGGATTGTAAAACAGGTATGTTTGTTTTAGACTTTTGTGTTTTATTTGGTGATAACATGAATGGTTTTTTATAGATATATTGATGGATTTCTGATATGGAATAATTTTTGGGTGACCAGGGTGGAAAAGGAATCTATATGTGAGTGAGACTTAATGAAACACCATTGGTGAATGTTGAAATCCACCAATATAGTTTGTTTTAAAAAATTCTCTTAAGCTGAATATTTGTTGTGATTTTGTAAACAAGTGTTTATGTGGGTTTCATTTTTATGTTTTAGAAGTGTGGTTTCTTTGGTATACTTGTTCATGATTTGGATGTGAAACTCTTGGTGTGTTTTGAGATGGGATCTTTTTGGTGTCTCGGTTTTGGAGTAATTTTTAGTGGGTTTCTAAGGACATTTTGGATGATGTGATGTGGACATAGATGTTTATCCATTGAAAATACTTTTAGTTATTCATCCTAACGATTTATTTAAAAAATTAAATCCACCACTTCAGATGATGTGTCAACTCTTTTAATTGAATAGAGAGCCATTTCATCTTGATTTAATGTGTTTCACTATTATGAGAATTATTTTTGATATAGAAGTTTTTTTTGGTTATGTTTATGTGTTTCTCTATGTTACTTGTCTATTATTATCCTCATTCAGAGCGAGAGAGAATGGTGCCATGTATCTATGATTTTCTATTTATATGAAGGTGTTTTGTTGAGAAATTATGTTGTGTGGGGTGTTTTGATATGTATCTCCTGGATGTGAAACATTAGATGCATCAAACATCCAGGCACCTTCTATATGCATCAGAGTGAATCTTTTCACGCGGTCAAGAAATTTTCCAATGGTGTGGGGAGAATTTATAAGCTCTTGGATTCACCATTGTAATAAGGCTGTTTATATATTTTTATTTTGTTTTCTCATCACTTTGTTTTTATTTTCTTTGTTTGCAAAAGCATAGTGGACTTAACCCTCACACAGTGTATGTGGTTTTGCCTTATCTGATGTCAGTTTTCGATAAATGTTTCTATATTGACCACAAATGTGAATTAGGTGCAGTCTTGGTTTTACATATTAAATGGTGGTGAGTTTTCCGTGGTTCCTATAATCCATTTTTTGTCTTATTTCCTGAATGATTGGATCCACTAGCCGCCCTCTCCAAGTGGCGGGGATTTGTATTTGTGAAGAAATAGTTGGCCTGGTTCTTCTCCCCTACGTTTGGGAGTGGGGGATTTAAATGTTAATGTTTTAATCCAATTAAAATGGGTTTTTAGGTTATTGTTTTAGATTTTTGGTGGACATAGGAGGGTGATTCCCGATTCTAGACCATGTTGAATTCATGTTTTCTCATTTCTAGTTGGTCTCTAATGGTAGGGAAACCCGGTGTGGCTCTCAATGATATTTACATCAGGTATTAGTCATATGGTAGTTGTAATTTAATTGTGGGGATCCCATTCTGGACTCCCCCCCCCCACAATTCATTAGAATTATTGAGTAAACATTGTTGTGGGTGATTGTTGGGTTCATTGGGATAAGGCCCAATGATCTGGTTCTTGGCTTTGTTGTGGAGGTGGTGGGTTGATTATTCTATTGATTCTTAGGAAGTGGTTGGGAGTTGGTGTATTGTTTAGTAAAGTGGTATAAGTTCCATTGATGGTGGATGATATTTACAAGTCTTGACATGCTGGGCCTTGTTGATAAGGAATCCCTAGGTGTTACTCTTTCAGTTGGAAATTGTTATGCCTTTCTAGGGGCAGAAAGCTTTAACGGTGGGGATAATTTTCACTCCTAGTTTTTCATGGATTTGAATTTTTCTCAATAATTGTAAGTAATGATCCTTTTCTTGGTTTTCTAGTGAGATTAATGTTTAATTTTGAAGTGCCATATATTTCTAATCATCCTACCGTGGGTGGACAATAGCTTGTTTGGGAGTTTTTGGAAGAATGGGTGGTTACATCAAGATTTATGCCAAAACATGAGCCCATTTTCATGTTTTTAAAAAAAAATTGCTTCAGAACTCTAAATTTTATCAACAATAAACTTCCCACCTAGCCTCCACAGAACTATTGAAATTGTAATATCCATTTGGACCCCTTAAGAACTAATAATCATGGTGGATTTGGGTTATTTATTCAAGTATTGGCCTAACTCGTGATCACATTTCCATTTTAAAAAAATATTTTGTTTCTTTTATATATTATTAATATTTAAATATTTTATAGTCATTTTATCTCTAACTGAAGGCCAAAAAACCTAGATGCACCCCAATATTCCATTTTCCAAATTTGGAGATCATCTTTTTTGGGTATTTGGGAGAAATTCATCATGGTTTCTGAAATCATCCAAATTTGAAGAGGTAATTTGTTTCTTTCATAAATCATTCTATTTTTACTCTATGACCCCAAATCCTATTTTCATAGTTATTACATACCTTAGGAGACTCTCAATTTAGTTCAAATACATTCCCTCTCTTCTAATAGTTAGGATCTAATTGAAGATGAAGAGTTCTTTAATTATCAAGATGATTTTCTTTCTCCTCTATTCTCGTTCCTACACCTAATTATATTATTTAATATCTCTATGTTGATACATAGTCATTAAAAAACTAGGTTTATGTTATCCTATAATTTTTTTGGTGTTTTTCTCGTTTGGGGATGATATTAATATGTTGAGTGTTTATAAACCCTGAGAAGTTGTTATCTAGTGTGTGTTTCTATTCTTCCTTGGTATTGAGGTTGGTTCTCCCATGCACATGAATTTATTATTTATGTTTAAACATAGAAATAATTTTCTAAACTTGTATACATATTTAGTATTTCTGTACTACCTCTGTGTGATGTATTTTGAGTGAAAAATGATTATTTATTCCTTATTTTGTGTAAAATGGATGTGTTTCGTATAAACGTGCAGACTTTATTTTAAAATAATTGTTTCACTAATTTTCACATATGTTTTGTGATGTTTATAACCTATAATAACTAATTTGAATACATTACTAGCATTAATGTTTTATTTTATAAAATTTTCTATGTTAAAGAGAAATGTTTTCAATAAATGTTGCATTCCACATTTTCGAGAAAGTGTCTGGCTGGCTTTTGTGTGCTCAAGGTGATATAAAATGATTGGTTTTGATTATGAAAAATATTATCATCAAGTGAATCAATGTTTTTAGGTTATTTATATTGGTTAAAACTTGTTTTTTGGGTTTATAATGAAATGATTTTGTGTTTTTAGGGTGTTTCAGATTGTGTTCCCGATGAATGGTCCGTTTGGAATCTCTATAATAATGGATATGTTATTAATGTGTAACCAAGATTTTTAATGTGTTTATCTAAATATTTTTTCTTCCATAGGTGTATTTAAAACACATTATTAATAGTTTATTTGGTTATTTTGATAAATGCTATTTTTTCTGAAAAATACTAGAAGTCTCATTTGGAATTTTTCTTATAAAACTGGTATTCATGTGTATTCCAAGTTATATCATTGGGGTAATTTAATGACTCATGAAATTGATTTATAAAATTGTTTTGGGGTTGAAAAATATATTTTTTATAGAACTTTTTGGTTTTTGTCATTAAAGGATAATTTTTAAATGGATTCTATGTGCAATGCCTCATTATACTTATCGATATTGTTTTATGATAATTTTAAAGTGGATTATTGTCACGAGAAGGATATGTGAAACATGGTTGAGTGATGTTTGGTGAGTGTATGATTTGGAAATAAATTTATAATGGGAAACATGTATGTTATAACATGTAGAGAATTATTGATCAAAAATAGAGAAACCAGTGTATCTTGGTGGGCGGAAGTGTACTAGTGTGCTAGTTGTCTAGAGTTATTTCGTCAATGATTCACCTAGAAAGTTTGATTATGAAAAAACTAAATGGAAAATGATGATTAATTTGGGGACCTATAGGATATTTTTTGTAACATCCCAAGTATTTAATGAATAATAGATATTTTTATCTATGTATATTAATGAATTAGATAGTGTTTTAGAGGCTTAAAATGAAAATAAATCCAATCTTAAGCATGAAATACACTAATATTTTTAAATGATTTTTTTACTGCCTTTTTTTGGAAAACCATTTTTAAATCTATCTTTTGAAAATTTTATAATCTATGTTTCTCAAAATAAACTTATTCTTTATGATTGGGACATCAAAATTTACTTTGTGTGAATTTTTGGTATTTTTCCGATAAAGTTCATTTTTTAATGAATAGTGAAAAAATGTTGTATTTTAATTCAAAAACTCTTTTTAATCTAATTAATTTATATGATTAGATTATCTTTTGAATTGTTTTTAAAGTGAAATTAGAATACATTTTTACCATTTAATCCAATGGTGGTCATTGGAATCAATTTCACTTTAAAATTGGACTTAAACTACTGTCAATCTTTTGATACTTATTGTTTCATAAAAACATGCTATTTGTCATGACAGTGGGAATTAATTATTAAATTAATTAATGTGACTTATATAATGTTAATTTTTTAAAATAGACATCATTTTATAATTCATAATATCAAATATAGCTTAGGGTGAAGTTTTGGTATTTTTCTAAAAAACCTCAATTTTTTGATGAATAGTGAAACCACTAAGTGGTAGTTAAAGAAACTGATTTTTCATTTAAATGAAACTTTGTCACTTCTGTGATTTGATTTTCAAAAATACAACATAAATGGTTGTCATTAAGAAGTAAAATGTGGTTCAATGAGATTAAAATGATTTTTTGGTGAATAGTAACTTTTATGTTCTTAATCGCGATTAGAGGTAATTAGTGTAGTTTAAGGTAAAAATAATGTTTTAATTAAATGAGATGAGCTTGAAACATGTACTACTCTCATTGTATGTGTCATGGCCGACCAATAAAATCCATGGGTCAAATTGGCGACCCCATGGAGCCACTTTGTTTGGGAAATGACATAAATAACTTTTTATTAAATGTTAAAGTAAAAATGACACAAACCTGAGATGTTTTACTAAATTTTTTTACAGGGGGTTATACAAGTCAGCGTTTTGACTATATATATTCATTAGAAAGCTAAAAATATTTCCTACATCATGATATATTTTTTATAATTTTTATACATTAAATATATTAAATTATTTATGACATCATGATGATGTAGCGATTACCTCATTAATAAATGATTTAAATAAAATGAAAAGATAATGTAAAATATATGAAATAAACAAGTCCAAAACCTATTGAATGGGTATATTTAGAACCCCTATCACCTTAACCTAGAATTATATCAATGTGGGACCTTTTGAATCCGAAAATCATTTTAAAATAAAGTAACATTGCATTACTTTCCAAGAATACCCCTCCTCTCCTCTTAAAAAAGCCCCCCACCTCTACCTCCTTACCCACACTTCAAAAGCCTTTGGCTCGGCCAAAACATGGCCATTTTGTCTCTCCACATCCCTCTCTTACTCCTTGAAGCCTCACTTTGGGCATAAGTCTTCCCAAGGAAGCCTTTGAGCTCAAACCAATGGGAGTTACCCGATTTTAAGGTAATGTCTTCACTTGAGTCCTTTTGTTTTATTTTACTTCTCCAACCCCCTAAACTCTTTCTATTCATTTCTTTTGTAACAAATAAAGTATCTTAAATATACTAGGATTTTGTTATAAGAAGTATTCGAGCTACACTTACACACACCTACATCTAATGTTTAAAGAACATACTGTTTTCGTGGATGGCGAATTTCTGCCTCCCGAAACGATGATTGTTCAAAATTCTTTTAACACCTTCAAAGGTGGAAATTAAGATGACGCTATATTTATATATGATATATAATATGTTTATTTTTTCCTTAAGATCCTGTATTTTTCATTTTGGGCATACCTTTATGGTTTCCATTATGGGTAAACATGATATCTTCATTTAAGGAAGTGCGGACTACCGCCCCCTCAAAGTGATTTGATTTGTTAATACCATATGTGGGACGTATAAAGGATGAAGTTATGATATTATATATGATATTAAACTGGAATTCTAATATACCTTTATATCATTATGATTTCATTCTATAAAAATACGAAATAGAAATGAAAGTAGCGTTCATGCGTACGTACGGCTTACCGTCTCCATGAACGGTGCATTTCATTTCTTACCTCTAAATGATTATGTAATATTATAAATGCATGCATGTACTGGATATATATAAAATATATTATATCTACATCATGAATACCATTCTGGATATAATGGATACATGAACAACTTGTAATTATAAACGGTTTATTTTTGACTCAAGTACCAATGATCGTTAAAACGACCGTTATTAACATAAATAATTACATAGTGTTCATGACACGACAATAAGTGATATAAAAGGAATAATGAACTTGATAAAGGTTCTTAATAAAATATAAATTAACTCAAGTTTATTATTTAGGACGTTAAAGAACGATCGAGTCATGTTGGACCCGAGGTAAGGGACTTCATCTCAATCTCCTTTCATTGAGGCATATTTCGTTTTATACACAACTATCTTTTATATGGTGTATAAACCCCTTTGAATTTTACTTTTATAAAAAAGGAATCTTTTTCTACAAAGCGTTTTACTAAACAACAAACAGTAATGTTTCTTTTAACGTACGCGGTGACAATGATCTTTTCCGCCGCCGCGAGTATTATTTGGTCTTTGGCTTCCTCAACAAGCCGTAATGTGTTTAAAATAAAATTAATACCATATACTCTTTTATGTATTTTGGTATTGAAAATTGTTTTGATAAAGGATTATATTATTCCAATATATTTAATTGATATATTTTGATTGAAATGTGGAAATGTTATCATTCCTTTATATTGTTTTTATGTTTTATGATTTTATATTGTTACTTGGACATTTGACGGGTGGTTACATGATAAACCATATGACGGGTGGTGACATGAATACCAGGACGGGTGGTTACGTTATAACCTCCAATGCATTGGGTATGGAATTCGGTCATATGGAAATTCCATTAAGTATGTATGGATGTTGGCCGTATGGCTATTTTATTAAGTGATATGTGTGGAAGTCGACCGTATGGTTATTCCACTTAAGTATGTTTATGTCCCAAGTTACCTTTTTATGTTCTGTGATCTTTTTATGGGTTTTATGATAATCTTTTGGTTACAAAAGGGTAAGTAATGATCTTTTATTCAGTGAAGAGTTTTTACTACTTCATAAAGGTGAAAAGTATTACTTTGATAAAGTATACATGGTTTACTTGTTGTTTTGATAAACTAACAGTTTTCATTCTTTGTGTATCCCTTACTAAGCTCTTTATGCTCACCCCAAGTTCTTTTTGAAATGTTTTTCACAGGACCTAATGTGTAATAGGGTCAAGGATGGGATCAAGGAAAAGTCATGATATATAAAACTTGGAAGTAGACATGTTTCTTTTTATGAGTTTTTTATTCTATGGAAACTTAGTAGAACTGTCTACTTTGTAATCTTTTGAGATGTAGTAGTTATGTTCTAATTCACTAAAACACTAAACCTGAAAAGATCCTCAATGTGAATTATTCATGTAATTCAATATTAAGAGATGTTTAAGGTCGGGGCCTTATAGTTGGTATCAGAGGTCGGTTTAGAAAACTTTAGGAGTTAGAAAACCTGTTAAATTATAAGTTAATTTATGGTATGACTGAAATGATATAGCATTTAAAGATTACCTTGTTGCTTCGCCTAAGATATTTCTGTGTTCAGAATGGTTTTTGGCAGAGGAAACAAAGAAGCTATGTTGGGATGACATAAGGAGGAAGACAACCTTCCAAATCAGCAACCTGAGATGGTCAGAATCGGAGCTGAACAGTTTGTTGTAGTGATGGCACAGTTGACTCAGGCTATAAATGGTAGTGGTATCCATGCACGAGATCAGCCAGATCAACCATAGAGGAACATGTCAGTGGTGGAACATTTCATGAGGCAACATCCCCCATCATTCAGAGGATCATCTGACCCCGTGCAAGCTGAAGGGTGGATTAAAGCACTGGAGAATATTTTTGATGTCATGGGGTGTTCATAAAATCAAATGGTTAGTCTTGTTGTTTACCGTTTTGAAGGTGAAGCTGATCAGTGGTGGTCGATGGTGAAAAATATCAGGGATAGTGATGAGATTTAAGATCTTCACTGGGATGAATTCAAAGGTATGTTTCTTGAGAAATATTTTCCTAAGGTGGTTCGTCTTAGGATGGAAAAATAGTTCCTAGAATTGAGGCAGGAGGATGATTCAGTGGTTTCTTATGAAGCAAAGTTCAGTCGATTGGCAAGGTATTCTCCAACTTCATACGAGATCTTGATAGTAAAATAATCCATTTTTACTCAGGGTTAAATCCAAAGTATCGAAGGGTTTTAGCTTCTTGTGAGTTAAAAAGTTATGAAAAGCCTGGTTGATGCGCAGAGAAGATGGAAATGGAGTTTTCTGATGATCAGGTGTTCTATGAAAAACAACAGAATAAGAGGTCCAGTTGGCAGGCAAAGGGGAAGAATTAATCAAAGAAGCAAGGAGGTAAGAAAACCAAATATCCATCCTGTGAGAAGTGTGGTAAAATGCATCCTTGAGAATGTTTATCCAAGTCTGGTAAGTGCTTTCAGTGTGGTAAGTCTGGTCATATTGCTCGTAACTGTAAGGAAGATGATCAAGCAGGCAATGAAAAGCCAGCAGTAAGATGTTTTAAGTGCAATGAAATGGGTCATTATGAAAATGACTGTCTAACGAAGAACTCGACTGGGGGAAAGCAGCCAGAATATAAGCAAAAAGGGGTGGTGAAATCCTTTGCAACAACGTCAGTAGATGTTGGGGAATCGAATGAAGTGGAATCAGGTACACTGTTTGTTTGTTCAGATTATGCCAATGTGTTGTTTGATTCAGGGTCTACACATTCTTTCATTTTTGAGAAGTTTTCTAGTAAATTGGAAATTCCATCTCATGATATGAATCCTGATCTTATGGTAAAAATACCCAGAGGGAAGGTTGAGACAAAAAGTAGTTATATGAACCTTCCTATCCTTGTCTGTGGAAAGAATCTACCAGCAAACCTTATTGTTTTGCCTCTAGTAGAGTTTGATGTTATTTTGGGCATGGATTGGATTTCTGTTTATCATGCTAATATTGACTGTAGAGCTAAAATGGTTTCTTTTCAGAAAGATTTTCAGTTTGTGTACAAGAATGAATCCTTGATTTTGATAACATATCAGGAAGTTGAGAAACTAGTAAAAGATGGAAATGAATGTTACCTTGCACATATTGTTGAAAATAAAGGAACTATTCAGATTAATGATGTGCCAGTGGTAAATGAGTATCTTGATGTTTTTACTGATGAGTTTCCTAGTATTATTCATGACCGGGAAGTTGAATTTACTGTTGACATAGTTCCTGATTCTAAGCCAATTTCAAAACCCCCTTACTGAATGGCTCAGGTTGAACATTTAGAGTTAAAGAAGCAATTGCATGAGTTATTAGATAAAGGTTTCATTCGACCTAGCACATCACCATGGGGTGCTATTGTCTTGTTTGTTACAAAGGAAGATGGCTCAATGAGACTTTGCATTGATTATAGAGCCTTAAATAATATTACTGTTAAGAACAAGTATCATTTGCCTCATATCGATGATTTGTTTGATCAGCTCCATGGAGCTCTGTATTTTTTGAAGATTGACTTGAGGTCGGGGTACCATCAGTAGAAAGTAAAAGAATCAGACCTTTCTGAGACTGTGTTCCGTACTAGATATGGCCATTATGAATTTTTAGTTATGCCTTTGGGGTTAACCAATGCACCTGCTGTATTCATGGACCTTATGAATAGAATTTTCCATGAGTTATTGGATAAGTTTGTGGTTGTTTTCATCGATGATATTTTGGTGTTCTATAAAAGTAAAGAGGAGGATGAAAGTCATTTAAGGGTTACCTTGAAAACCTTAAAAAAATAAACTATATGAAAAATTCAGCAAGTGTGAGTTTTGGTTACAACAAATTTCTTTCCTGGTTCACATTGTTTCAAAAGATGGCATAGCTGTTGATCCTGCTAAAACAAAAGCTGTTGAAGAATGGCCAAGACCCACAAATGTAACCGAGATCCGTAGTTTTCTTGGTTTGGCAGGTTACTATCGAAGGTTTGTTGAAAAATTTTCACGGTTATCTAGTCCAATATATAAGCTAACTCGTAAGGGTGTTAAGTTCATCTGGACAAAAGAATGTGATGATTCTTTTCAGGAGTTGATGAAGATTGTGGAATGCTCCATTTTTGGCACTTCCTTCCAGGAATGGTGAGTTTGTTATATACAGTGATGCTTCGTTGAAGGGACTTGGATGTGTCCTTATGCAGAATGGTCAGGTAATTGCTTATGCTTCACGTCATTTGAAAACTCATGAAGTAAATTATCCTACACATGATTTGGAATTATCTACTATTGTTTTTGCTTTAAAAATTTGGATGCATCATTTGTATGGAGTAAAGTGTGAAATATATACTGATCACAAAAGTTTAAAGTATATATTCACTCAGAAATAATTGAACATGAGACAGAGGATATGGCTGGAATTAATCAAGGATTATGATTGTACAATTCACTACCATTCGGGAAAAGCAAATAAAGTGGCTGACGCTTTGAGTCGAAAAAGTAATGCTTCATTAACCATGCCACGTTTGGAACAAGATCCTTTGGTTTTCGATTTGATGAACTTTGGCATAGAAGTTTTTGGTGCAGGAAGTTCATCTATTTTGTTACAGGTATTAGTGAGATCATCCCTATCAGACAGAATTAAGCAAGCACAGAGGGAAGAGAGTTAGTTGCAGAAAATGTTAGAGCTGGTTCAGAAGGGTATGTTGCCTGAATTCAACATTGATAATGATTTTGTTTTGAGGTTTGGTAAGAGATTATGTGTGCCTTGTGATTCAAAGTTGAAGAATGAGTTGTTATGTGAGGCTCATAGTTCCCAGTTTTCAGTTCATCCTATCAGTACTAAGATGTACAGAGATCTGCGGGAGTATTACTGGTGGGATGGAATGAAAAGGTATATTGCTGATTTTACTGTGAAGTGTTTGACTTGTCAGCAGGTTAAAGCAGAGCGGCAGTTACCAAAAGGGATGTTTCAGCCTTTACCAGTGCCAGAGTGGAAAAGGGAAAACATATCCATGGATTTTTTTGTGGGATTACTGAGGACATCTTGAGGTAATAATGCAATCTGGTTTATTATTGATCGCTTGACTAAATCTGATCATTTCCTTGCTATACAATATACTTTTTCACAAGATCAACTTTCCCGTTTGTATCTTAAAGAGATATTCAGATTACATGGAGTTCCTCTCTCCATTGTGTCCGATTTTGATCCCAGGTTTACTTTTAACTTATGGAAAGGCCTTCAGAAGTCATTGGGTACTGAATTAAATTTTAGTACAGCTTTTCATCCTCAATCAGATGGGCAGTCAGAACGAACAATTCAGACCTTGGAGGATATTCTATGATCTTGTTCGATGGATTATCAGGGAAGTTGAGATCAACATCATTCTATGGTTGAGTTTTCTTATAATAACAATTTTCATTCCAGTATACAGATGGAACCATTTGAGGCATTATATGAGAAGCGGTGTCGAACTCCAGCATTTTGGGATGAAGTGGGTGAAAGGAAGTTGATGGGACCATAAT
The DNA here is from genome assembly GCA_963277665.1 of Viscum album. Classification (NCBI taxonomy): domain Eukaryota; kingdom Viridiplantae; phylum Streptophyta; class Magnoliopsida; order Santalales; family Viscaceae; genus Viscum; species Viscum album. The sequence goes on from OY728129.1 coordinate 1,290,602,218, forward strand.
TGGTAGAAGAGATGGTGGAAAAAGTTCAGTTGATTCAGAAACACATGAGAACAGCTCAAAGCAGGCAGAAGAGCTATGCGGACAATAGGAGGAAGGATCTATCTTTTGAGGTAGGTGATCATGTTTTTCTCAAAGTCTCACCATGGAAAAGTGTGATGAGATTTGGTAAGAAAGGAAAGCTGAGTCCAAGGTTCATTGGACCATACGAAATTCTGGATAAATTTGGATTAGTTGCTTACCGAGTGGCTTTACATCCGAGTTTATCTCAGGTACACAATGTTTTTCATGTTTCGATGCTGAGAAAGTATATGCCGGATCTATCTCCTGTTTTGAGTCTAGAGGTAGTTCAGCTGGAAGAGAACCTATCTTTTGAGGAACAACCGGTACAGATTCTTGACCACAGGGAGCAGGTGTTACCGAATAATGTGATTAATCAGGTAAAGGTTTTGAGGAAAAACCACATGATGAAAGGGGCAACATGGGAATCTGAAAATGCAATGAGGGATAAATACCCCCACTTATTCGATAAGTAAATAAATTGCGAGGACACAATTTTCTAAAGGGGGAAGGATGTAACATCCCATGTAAGTAATGAATAATAGATATTTTTATCTATGTCTATTAATGAATTAGATAGTGTTTTAGAGGCTTAAAATGAAAATAAATCCAATCTTAAGCATGAAATACACTAATATTTTTAAAAGATTGTTTTATTGCCTTTTATGGAAAACCATTTTTAAATTTATCTTTTGACAATTTTATAAGCTATGTTTTTCAAAATAAACTTATTAATTATGATTGGGACATCAAAATTTACTTTTTGTGAATTTTTGGAATTTTTTCAATAAAGTTCATTTTTTTAATGAATAGTGAAAAAATGTTGTATTTTAATTCAAAACCTCTTTTTAATCTAATTTATTTATATGATTATATTATCTTTTTAATTGGGTTTGAAGTGAAATTAGAATATATTTTTACCATTTAATCCAATGGTGGTCATTGGAATCAATTTTACTTTGAAATTGGACTTAAACTAGTGTCAATCTTTTGATACTTATTGTTTCATAAAAACACACTATTTGTCATGATAGCGGGAATTAATTATTAAATTAATTAATGTGACTTATATGATTTGAATTTTGTAAAATATTCATCATTTTCAAATTCAGAATATCAAATAAAGCTTAGGGTGATGTTTTGGTATTTTTCTGAAAAAACTTCAATTTTTGATGAATACTGAAACCACTAAGTGGTAGTTAAAGAAACTGATTTTTTGTTTAAATGAAACTTTGTCACTTCTGTGATTTGATTATCAAAAATCCGACATACATGGTTGTCATTAAGAACTAAAATGTGGTTCAATGAGATTAAAGTAATTTTCTGGTGAATAGTAACTTTTAAGTTCTTAATCGCGATTAGAGGTAATTAGTGTAGTTTATGGTAAAAATAATGTTTTAATAAAATGAGATGAGCTTGACACATGTACTACCCTCATTGGATGTGTCATGGCCGACCAAGAAAATCCATGGGTCAACTTGGGGACCTCATGGAGCCACTTTGGTTGGGAAATGACATAAATAACTTTTTATTAAATGTCAAAGTAAAAATGACACAAACATGAGATGGTTTACTAAAACAATTTTTACATGGGGTTATACAAGTCAGATTTTTGACTATAAATATTAATTAGAAAGATAAAATGATTTCCTACATCATGATAGTTTTGTTATAATTTTTAGACATTAAATATATTAAATTATTTATGACATCATGATGATGCAACGATTACCTCATTAATAAAGGATTTAAATAAAATGAAAAGATAATGTAACATCTATGACCTACACATGTCCAGAACCTATTGAATGGGTATATTTCGAACCCTTATCACCTTAACCTAGAATTATATCAATGTGGGACCTTTTTAATCTGAAACTCATTTGAAAATAATGTAACTTTTCTCTACTTTCCAAGAATGCCCCTCCTCTCCTCTTATAAAAGGCCCCCACCTTTACCTCCTTACCCACACATAAAAAGACTTTGGCTCGGCCAACCCCTGCCCATTTTGTCTCTCCACATCCATATATTACTCCTTGAAGCCTCACTTTGGGCAGAAGTCTTCCCAAGGAAGCCATTGAGCTCAAACCAAAGGGAGTTACCCGATTTTAAGGTAATGTCTTCACTTGAGTCCTTTTGTTTTATTTTACTTATCCAACCCCATAAACTCTTTCTATTCAATTATTTTGTAAAAAATACAGTATCTTCAATATACTAGGATGTTGTTATAATAAGTATTCGATCCACACTTACACACACCTACATCTAATGGTTAAAGAACATACTGTTTCCGTGGATGGTGAATTTCTGCCTCCAGAAACGATGATTGTTCAACATTCTTTTAACACATTCAAAAGTGGCCATTAAGATGACACTATATGTATATATGATATATAATATGTTTATGTTTTCCTTAAGCTTCTGTATTTTTCATTTTGGGCATACATTTATGGTTTCCATTATGGGTAAACACGATATCTTCATTTAAGGAAGTGCGCACTACCGCCCCCACAAAGTGATTTGACTCATTAATACCATATATGGGACGTATAAAGGATGGAGTTATGATATTATATATGATATTAAACTGTAATTATAATATACCTTTATATCATTATGATTCCATACTATAAAAATATGAAATAGAAATGAAAGTAGCGTTCTTGCGTGCGTACAACATACTGTCTCCATGAACGGTGCATTTCATTTCTTACCTCTAAATGATTATGTAATATTATAAATGCATGCATTTACAGGATATATATGACATATATTATATCTACATCATGAATACCATTCTGGATATAATTGATACATGAACAACTTGTAATTATAGAGGGTTTATTTTTGACTCAAGTACCAATGATCGTTAAAACGACCGTTATTAACTTAAATAATTACATAGTGTTCATGACGTGGCAATAAGTGATATAAAAGGAATAATGAACTTGAAAAATGTTCTTAAGAAAATATAAATTAACTCTAGTTTATTATTCAGGACATTAAAGAACGATCGAGTCAATTCGGACCCGAGGTAAGGGACTTCGTCTCAATCTCCTTTCATTGAGCCATATTTTGTTTATATACACAACTAGCTTTTATACGGTGTATAAAACCCTTTGACTTTTACTTTTATACAAAAGGAATATTTTTCTACGAAGCGTTTTACTAAACGACAAAAAGGAATGTCTCTTTTAACGTACGCGGTGACAATGACCTTTTCCGCCGCCGCGAGTATTATTTGGTCTTTGGCTTCCTCAACAAGCCGTAATGTTTTTAAAATAAAATAAATACCATATACTCTTTTATGTGTTTTGATATAGAAAATGGTTTTGATAAAGGATTATATTATGCTCATTTATTTAAATGATATATTGTGATTTAAATGTGGAAATGTTATCATTCCGTTATATTTGTTTTATGTATTATGATTTTTTATTAGTACTTGGACATTTGACGGGTGGTTATGTGATAAACCATATGACAGGTGGTGCCATGAATACCAGGACAGGTGGTTACGTTATAACCTCCAATGCATTGTGTATGGAAGTCGGATGTATGGCTATTCCATTAAGTATGTATGAAAGTTGGCCGTATGGCTATTCCATTAAGTGATATGTGTGGAAGTCAATCGTATGGTTATTCCACTTAAGTATGTTTATGTCCCAAGTTACCTTTTTATGTTATGTGATCTTTTTATGGGTTTTATGATAATATTTTGGTTAAAAAAGGGTAAGTAATGATATTTTATTTAGTGAAGAGTTTTTACTACTTCATAAAGGTGAAAAGTATTACTTTGATAATGTATACATGGTTTACTGGTTATTTTGATAAACTAACTGTTTTCATTCTTTGTGTATCCCTTACTGATCTCTTTATGCTCAACACAAGTTTTTTATTTGAAATGTTTTTCATAGGACCTAATATGAAATAGGGTCAAGGTTGGGATCAATATAACGTCCCATACTTTACATACATTGTTAATACTTCAAAATTGAAGAACACTTATTACAACATATGACAAAACCACAAAGGATCGTATAGGTATAGTGTCTTTAGAAACTGGGAAACATAAACAACTGGTTCATAAATATTCTACAGTGTCTCCCATTTATTTCATCATATCTAGGGTCCCTTTTAGAATATTCTACTTAATATCCATCTTCCTGACCTGGGTAAAAGAAAACATAAAAGGGTGAGATCAAATGCTCAGCAAGGGCAAATAAAGGAAATAAAAATCATATCATATCTTTTTGAAAATCATAACCTGAAAAAGTGATCATAATATCTTAACATGGAATAAATCATAGAAGTGAAAATGAGATCCCCATAATCATAACATGAAACTTGAAACTTTGTGGCATGCACACATAATCATGGAAAATCATTTCTTGTTAGTCATGACTCATTTCCAAGACTATCTTAGCAGACAAAGTCCATTTCTGAACCGAGTTCACTCCTCGTTTCAGTCCTGTATCATTGAACCGAAATAACCTTCTGTTCCAACCATGTCTATCTCATGAGATATAATATCTTTACCCAATGCATTTGAGGGAGATATAGGTCCCACCCATCTTATAATGAATCCTTTCTTATGTGTGCCACATAATCATAAACCATACATCATAGCGTAACCCATGTAATAAAAATGGAATTCTTAAACAACATGACATCATAAAACAATTCATATAAGATAAAGGAATTCATAAAAATATTTCCATCACAACATAATCAAATCCATGTAATAATAGGGATAAAAAAAGAACCCTTTTATTATCTTAGATGGAAAATAATTTTGATAAAATACTTGAACTCCATTCTTGAGGAAAATATCCTTTCTACTTCAAAAACATTTTTCCTTTCATAACATGTCATACGACATTAAAATAAAAGAATATGATTAAAAATAAACTTGAAAACTTGTAAAGGAAGATTCTTGGAAATAATGTTTTAAAAATCCATTCATGCTGTATAATTTAAAAAAAACATTCTTCTCGTACTTTTGTCGGAAAAATCAAAAAAGTACCTCGTACGAAAAATGACAAAAGATTCCTTTCATATCCTTTAATAAAAATTTACCGAAGGGTAAAATTGAATATAAAATGTTGTATAAGGATATAAATATTACATATTCAGGAAACATGGATGTGTATGATAAAATACACCCCAGTAAATGCCAAAGTATAAACAATCTCGGATAAAAATGAGATTGTGATATTTCTCTTACCTTAGGTCCGATTTTCTTTGTACGTGTCCGAAGCTCCTGTATAATGGTTTAAATAATGTTATTGACTTATTCCAGAATCATACATATTGATATGATATCATATATGGTCATATTCTTGGCTTCTTGTTAGTAATTTTTCATTGTTACTTGTTACTCGGGTCCTTATTGCCTTTTGTTCTTATGCGTGTTTTTCCGAATAAATTCTTATTCTTCTTTTAAGGTTATAGATACCTTATATCCAGAATGGTATTAGTGTAACATATATCATATGTATTCATTAAATTCATTTATATAATTACTATGTAATGACGATCATGTAGAACGAGTCGCATCACATCGTGGAGACGGTATTCCGTACGTACGCACGAGTGATGATATCGTTCCTATGATCGTGGAACTGTATTGGAGTATATATATATAATTTCAGTATCAATATTACTTTATAATAATCATAAAAAGTTACTCATTACACCATTATACCCATCCTTGTAAGGTGATGGTGGAAAATAGATTACACCACGGCGTGGAGACGGTATTCCGTACGTACGCACGCGTGGTGATTCCATTTTTTCGTAGGATGGATAGAAGGTGAATTACGGTTGTTTCATATTTATAATAACATATCAGTATGTAAGTAATACTTATGTTATTACTTTATCATGAAACAACTAAAGAAGAAGAAGTTGAAGAAGAAAGAAATTGAAAAGATCGGTAATGGATATTACCTCTTCTTTGGAACGCCTCTTTGAATCCTCCACATAGGGAACTAAGATTGGTCTTTTAAAAAGACCAGGACCTCTAGGATTATTCTAGGGAAGTGGAGAGGAGAAAATGGCAGGGTTTGGCCGTGCTTGAGTACTCAAATTGGTGTGAGGAGGAGGGGGAGGAGGTTCCCTTTTATAAGGGAGGAGAGGGGCACCTTAGGAATATCTCAAAATATTATTTTATATTAAAGTAAAAATCGGTTTATAATGGTTCAAAAGGGTCTTATTTCGAAGCTAAAGTGGGGATGGGTCTAAATCCTATCATCCAATAGGATTTAGACAAGTTTGGGGTATTATTTTAACCTTATCAATTAGATTTAACTCTAAGTTAAATAATTTAACTTTTACCGTGTCTTTTTGTTTTCTTTCACTATATGGTTAATACACTTACTATAACATGCCAAACGAACCCCAAATTGTTTATTATTAATATATATATCCTTATCTAAGTCATTTGGCCGATCCTTAGATTTTTAGGAATAAAATAACAATTAGTAATATAATATTTTATTTAAAAACTATTTTGTGCCAATTTTGACACTATTTGATATATGATTTTTGTGAAAGTCATAACAAAATTATATGTTCAAAACAAGTTCAATAAATCAACACTAATATAACATAGTTACCTAGAAAATTATTGGAATTCATAAAAAGTCTCAAATAATATTTATTTTGGTGTTTATAACATCAATTATGTCAATATTTCATTAATAAGATAATTACTACATCATCATTGTGTCATAAATAAATTAAATTATATAATGTCTAAAAATTACAAATAAAATACCATTATGGAGGAAATATTTTTATATTTATAATGAATATTTATAGTTGAATTTATCTTATGTATAACCCCATATTAAAAATGATTTACTTATTAAACATTGATTTTAACTATTTTAACCCTTCTTTAAATAAATTAATAATAAATGTCCTAATCTAACCCAAGTGGACCTAAATGGTCATATTTTATTCCTAAGTTTGTTTTTGGTCGAATTAAACTTATCCAATAGAATTAGGACAAGTGTTAGGGTAATAGTAATATCATATTTACCCCTATTTACTATTAACCGCGGTAAAAAAAAGTAAAAAGTTACTATTCCCCAAAAAAATTATTTTTATCTCATTGAACCACATTTTACTTACTGATATCAACTGTGTCTGTCGGATTTATGAAATTCCATTCACAGAAGTGGTAAAATTATGTTTTATGCAAAATTCAGTTATTAACCAACCACTTAGTGGTTTCACTATTCATCAAAAATTGAAAGTTTTCAGAAAAATATCAAAATTTCACCCTAGGCTAATTTTGGTATTCCGAATCCAAAAATGAAGTCCATTTTGAAAAAGAAAATTTATAAAACATCAAAAGGTGGTTATTACTATTCATAACGTCTAGTTTTAATAATATTTTAATAGCATATCGTTGTTTAGTGAAACTCGGTATTGCGTACGACGCAAGCTATAGAGGAAGGTCCTGATTGCGTGTAAAGTAAGCCAAAAAAGTGTGTAGTGAAAGATTCCTTTGATGATATATAAAAACAAAATATTACTCATAAAAATCTCGGGTGTTACATTCTACCCCCCTTAAAAATAATTTCTCCCTCGAAATTCGTCACTTTGTAACAAACAGATGAGGATACCTCTCCCTCATCAGATCCTCAAGCTCCCAAGTAGCTTCTTCTAATTGGTGGTTCCTCCATAAAACATTCACCAAGCGAGTGGTCTTGTTTCATAGGACTTTTTCGCTACGATCCAGAATCTCTATCGGCTGTTCTTCATATGAAAGATCTTTCTCCAGTGGTACAACTTCTGATCTGAGTACATGTGAAGGATCTGGTATGTACTTTCTCAGGAGAGATACATGGAACACATCGTGAACTTGAGAGAGATTCTATGGAAGCGCCAATCGGTAAGCTACCTTCCCAACACGATCTAGTATTTCGAAAGGACCGATATATCTAGGGCTCAACTTCCCCTTCTTTCCAAATATCATAACCCTCTTCCAGGGAGATATCCGTAAGAACACTTTGTCACCCACTTCAAACTCTAGGTCTTTTCTTCGGTTGGCGGCATAACTTTTCTGTCGACTCTGAGCTGCTCTTATGTTTTGTTGAATAGATCTGACCTTTTCTGCCATTTCATCAACGAGATCAGGTCCTAATAGCTTTCTTTCCCCAACTTCATCCCAGCAAGTTGGAGTCCTGAATTTCTTTCCATAGAGAGCTTCATAAGGATCCATCTGAATACTGGAGTGAAAGATATTATTATAAGAAAATTCCACCAAAGGTAGGTGTTGATCACAACCTCCTTTGAAATCCATAGAGCAAGCTATCAATATTTCTTCTAGGGTTTGAATTGTTCTCTCAGACTTACCGTCTATCTAGGGATGATAAGCAGTGCTGAAACTCAACTCTGTATCCAGAGTATGCTGAAGACTTCTCCAGAACTTCGAGGTAAATCTCAGATCCCGATTAGATATAATAGAAAGTGGTTCTCCATGCAATCTTACCACTTCCTTTACATATATCCTGGAAAGCTGATCTAGAGAGAAATCCTCTCTAATAGCAATGAAGTGTGCAGACATTGTAAGACGATCAACTATGACCCAAATAGAATTATTGCCTTTGGATGTTTTAGGAAGTCCTGTGACAAAGTCCATAGTGATGTTTTCCTATTTCCATTCGGGTATGGGTAATGGTTGTAACATCCCCTTAGACTTCTGTCTCTCAACTTTAACTTGTTGACAAACCAAGCATCGAGAGACATATTCAGCAACATCTCTTTTCATGCCATCCCACCAGAAGTACTCTTTCAGGTCCCTATACATCTTCGTGCTTCCAGGATGAATAGAAAATGATGTACTGTGAGCCTCATCCTGCAGCTCCTTCATTAATTCGGGGATGGGAGGAAGACAAACCCGATTCCTAAACTTTATTATCCCATCACAATCAAGGTTGAATTCAGGAACATTTCTCACCTTCTTTTGTAACTCGACATCTTCTTTCTGTGCCTCTTTAATCTTCACATGTATAGATGGTTGAACATTCATTTGAGAAAGATAAGAATTTTCCCCTTCTATTATAATTACAAGATCCATCCTTTGTAAATCCATAAATATTGGATCCTTTGTGATCCTCATCATGGATAAACTAGCATGGTCTTGTCGACTTAATGCATCTGCCACCTTGTGTGCTTTCCCAGGGTGGTAATGGATTGAGCAGTCGTAATCCTTAATCAGCTCAACCATCTTCTTTGACACATATTCAACTTCTTTTTGTGTGAAAATATACTTTAAACTTTTATTATCAGTATAAATATCACACCTTTCACCATAAAGGTAATGCCTACAAATCTTTAATGCAAAGATTACCGCAGCCAACTCCAAATCATGTGTTGGGTAATTTTGCTCATGGATTTTCAACTGTCGTGAGGAATAAGCTATCACCATATCATTTTTCATAAGAACACACCCCAATCCCTTCTTGGATGCATCACTATAGATCAAAAACCTTTCTCCGCTACAAGGCAATGTGAGCACAGGTGCACTGGATAACCTTCTTTTCAACTCCTTGAAATTCTCTTCACATTCCTCTGTCCAAACAAACTTAACTCCTTTCCGAGTCAACTTGGAGAGTGGATTAGATAATCTTGAAAAATCTTTTACAAAATGTCGATAATATCCATCCAAACCAAGAAAACTTCGGATCACAGTTACTGTTGTTGGTCTTGACCATCTTTCGATAACCTCTGTTTTTACTGGATCCACAGATATCCCCTCTTTTGAGATTATGTGACCCAAAAATGCAACTTTTTGAAGCCAAAATTCACACTTGGTAAATTTGGCATAAAGCTTCTCCATTCTCAGGGTCTTCAATATAATTCTCAAGTGATATTCATGCTCTTCCTTGCTCTTTGAATAGACAAGAATATCGTCTATAAAGACTACCACAAATTGATCAAGATAGTCTCTAAAGACTCTATTCATTAGATCCATGAAGATAGCAGGGGCATTAGTAAGACCAAATGGAATAACTATAAATTCATAGTGTCCATACCTTGTACAGAAAGCCGTCTTTGGTATATCCTCCCTTTTGACCCTTAATTGATGACACCCTGAACAAAGATCAATCTTGGAAAAGTATTGAGCTCCGCGTAGTTGGTCAAATAAGTCATCAATGCGTGGGAGAGGATATTTGTTCTTGATAGTGATCTTGTTAAGTTCTCGATAATCAATACAGAGTCTCATTGATCCATCTTTCTTCTTAACAAATAGAACAGGTGCTCCCCAAGGTTACGCACTAGGGAGTATGAATCCCTTATCAAGATTCTCTTGGAGTTGCTTCTTCAATTCCTGCAACTCAATTGGGGCCATTCTATAAGGTGTCTTTGAAATTGGCAAAGCACCCGGTACGAGTTCTATTAAAAACACAACTTCACGATTTGGTGGAAGACCCAGTAATTCCTCCGGAAAGACATCATCAAACTCCCGTACAATGGGCATATTCTTAATCGTGAGTTTCTCAACAACCATTTGAGATAAATAACCTTCATTTAGTGGAATCAATACCCATAAGATGGAAGAAAGTTCCACTGGAAGGTTATGTTCATCCTTGCATTGATATACGATCGTAGATTGATCTGGAATATGAAATGTGACTTCCCTTCTTTGGAAATTTATATGAGCTCCATGTAGAGAAATCCAATCCATGCCAAGAATCACATCAAATTCCACTAAAGGAAGGATCACAAGATTTACAGGAAGCACTTTCCCACAAACTTCGATCGGAGAATAATTATAAACTTTTGATGCGACTGTTGTGCCATTAGGTGTTGTGACAACTAACTCAACATCTAATTGTTGAGGTAGTATGGTGATACCCTTAGAAAATTTTTCAGAAATAAAAGAGTGGGAGGATCCAGCATCAAATAAAACATTTGCTACTTTAGAGTGGATGGTAAGTGTAACTTTCACCACTTCGTTATCGTACACCACATCGCTGATAGAAATTGCATGTGAATTTCCTTTGTCTTTAGCCTTAAGATTTTGTTGACGTCGACCATCATCATCAACCCTTGGATTTGGGAATTGATTGGCATAATGCCCCTTCTCCTTGCACTTGAATCATTGAAGTGTAGTAGGTTCATTCTGTGTATCCCTTCCTTTGTTTGCATCATTAGACATCTTCTTCCCATTATCACGGCATTCAAATGCCCGATGACCTTCCTTTCCACATTTAAAACATTTACTTGTCCCTTTAAGACAACTCCCTCCATTTTTCATTCCACACTTTGAGCATAAGGGAAAGCTCATCTTCTTTTCAGTGTTCTCTTTAGATTTTCCTTTGAATTCCATCTTCCTCTTCTTATCAAACCCATGTGACTAATGGGTTACTCCAATATCCATCTCGACTTTGAGATCACATCGAACGATTTCCTCGTAGCTATTGAAGTCCCTTATGGCTAACGCCCTTCGAAGACTTGGTTTTATGCCACTAAAGAATCGATCGATCTTACTCTCAGGTTGGATAATAATACCAGAAGCGTACCTTGCAAGTCTTGTAAAATTTTCTTCATAGGTACCAACAGATTCATCATCCCTTTGCTTCAGTTCAAGAAACTCTTTCTCCATCTTTGTTCGGAGAATACGAGGGAAGTACTTATTGAAAAATAAGTTCTTGAACTCATCCCATTCCATAGACTCAATTTCATCCCTTTTCCTCGTATTCTTAATAAGATTCCACCGTTGATCAGCATCTCCTTCCAAACGATACACTGCTAGGATGACTTTATCATGTTCAGAACATTGAAGAACTAAAAATATCTTTTCAGTAGTACTAATCCATTGTTTAGCAACTAATGGATCAGTAGACCCGCTGAAAGAAGGTGGACGCTGCCTCATGAAGGATTCAACAGAATGTTGCTCCTTCCTTTGCTCGTTTGGAAGTCCAGCATGATTCATAGATTGATAATGTTGTGTGAGCATGGCTACAAGATTTTTCATTCCAACTCCCATATCGTTTGGTTGCTTAGGGGGACAATCATTGCATTTCCCATCGCATTCCGCATTAACACGGTTCCTTCGGGTTCCAGCCATTGATTAAAACCAAGAAGAATAGTGTGAGCAACACTAATTATAATAGGAAAACCACATAATTCAAGAATAAAATTTTCATGCTTAAGGTCTTATCCTAGGTTATTCATGGCCATTTCTAAAACACTAAGATTATGTTCTATTATTATACATATCGTCAGGGTTCTTACTAAGGCTTTCACATCCTAGTTTCCAAAGGTTGACTATACCTTTCCTCTGATACCAACTATAACGACCCATACTTTACATACATTGTTAATACTTCAAAATTGAAGCACACTTATTACAACATATGACAAAACCACAAAGGACCGTATAGGTATAGTGTCTTTAGAAGCTGGGAAACATAAACAACTGGTTCATAAATCTTCTACAGTGTCTCCCATTTATTTCATCATATCTAGGGTCCCTTTTAGCATATTCTACTTAATATCCATCTTCCTGACCTGGGGAAAAGAAAACCTAAAAGGGTGAGCTCAAATTCTCACCAAGGGAAAATAAAGGAAATAAAAATCATATCATATCTTTTTGAAAATCATAACCTACAAAAGAGATTATAATATCGTAACATGGAATAAATCATAGAACTGAAAATGAGATCCCCATAATCATAACAAGAAACGTGAAACTTTGTTTCATGCACACATAATCATGGAAAATCATTTCTTGTTAGTAATGACTCATTTCCAAGACTATCTTAGCGGACAAAGTCCATTTCTGAACCGAGTTCACTCCTCGTTTCAGTCCAGTACCACTGAACCGAAATAACCTTCCGTTCCAGCCATGTCTATCTCATGAGATATAAAATCTTTACCCAATTCATTGGAGGGAGATATAGGTCCCACCCATCTTATAATGAATCCTTTCTTATGTTTTCCACATAATCATAAACCATACATCATAGCGTAACCCATGTAATAAAAATGGAATTCTTAAACAACATGACATCATAAAACAATTCATATAAGACAAAGGAATTCATAAAAATATTTCCATCACAACATAATCAAATCCATGTAATAATAGGGATAAAAACAGAACCCTTTTATTATCTTAGATGGAAAATAATTTTGATAAAATACTTGAACTCCATTCTTGAGGAAAATATCCTTTCTACTTCAAAAACATTTTTCCTTTCATAACATGTCATACGACTTTAAAATAAAAGAAGATAATTAAAAATAAACTTGAAAACTTGTAAAGGAAGATTCTTGGAAATAATGTTTTAAAAATCCATTCATTCCGTATAAGATAAAAAAACATTCTTCTCGTACTTTTGTCGGAAAAATCAAAAAAGTACCTCGTACGAAAAATGACAAAAGATTCCTTTCATATCCTTTACTAAGAATTTACCAAAGGGTAAAATTGAATATAAACTGTTGTATAAGGATATAAATATTACATATTGAGGAAACATGGATGTGGATGATAAAATACACCCCAGTAAATGCCAAAGTATAAACAATCTCGGATAAAAATGAGATTGTGATATTTCCCTTACCTTAGGTCCGATTTGCTTTGTACGTGTCCGAAGCTCCTGTATAATTGTTTAAATAATGTTATTGACTTATTCCAGAATCAAACATATTTATATGATATCATATATGGTCATATTTTTAGCTTCTTGTTAGTAATATTTCATTGTTACTTGTTACTCGGGTCCTTATTGCCTTTTGATCTTATGCGTGTTTTGCCGAATAAATTATTATTCTTCTTTTAAGGTTATAGATACCTTATATCCATAATGTTATTAGTGTAACATATATCATATTTATTCATTCAATTCATTTATATAATTACTATGTAATGATGATCATGTAGAACGAGTCGCATCACATCGTGGAGACGGTATTCCTTACGTACGCACGAGTGATGATATCGTTCCTATGATCGTGGAACTATATTGGAGTATATATATATTATTTCAGTATCAATATTAATTTATAATAATCATAAAAAGTTACTCATTACACCATTATACCCATCCTTGTAAGGTGATGGTGGAAAATAGATTACACCACGGCGTGGAGACGGTATTCCGTACGTACGCATGCGTGGTGATTCCATTTTTCCGTAGGATGGATAGAAGGTGAATTACGGTTGTTTCATATTTATAATAACATATCAGTATGTAAGTAATACTTATGTTATTACTTTATCATTAAACAACTAATGAAGAAGAAGTTGAAAAAGAAAGAAATTGAAAAGATCGGTAATGGATATTACCTCTTCTTTGGAATGCCTCTTTGAATCCTCCACTTAGGGAACTAAGATTGGTCTTTGAAAAAGACCAGGACCTCTAGGATTATTCTAGGGAAGTGGAGAGGAGAAAATGGCAGGGTTTGGCCGTGCGTGAGTACTCAAATTGGTGTGAGGAGGAGGGGGAGGAGGTGCCCTTTTATAAGGGAGGAGAGGGGCACCTTAGGAATATCTCCAAATATTATTTTATATTAAAGTAAAAATCGGTTTATAATGGTTCCAAAGGGTCTTATTTCGAAGCTAAAGTGGGGATGGGTCGAAATCCTATCAGCCAATAGGATTTAGACAAGTTTAGGGTATTATTTTAACCTTATCAATTAGATTTAACTCTAAGTTAAATAATTTAACTTTTACCGTGTCTTTTTGTTTTCTTTCACTATATGGTTAATACAATTAATATAACATGCCAAACGAACCCAAAATTGTTTATTATTAAAGTATATATCCTTATCTACGTACTTTGGCCGAACCTTGTATTTTTAGGAATAAAATAACAATTACTAATATAATATTTGATTTAAAAACTATTTTGTGTCAATTTTGACACTATTTGATATATGATTTTTGTGAAAGTCATAAAAGAATTATATGTTCGAACCAAGTTGATTAAATCAACACTAATATATCATAGTAACCTAAACAATTAGTGGAATTCATAAAAAGTCTCAAATTACATTTATATTGGTGTTTATAACATCAATTATGTCAATATTTCATTAATAAGATAATTACTGCATCATCATTGTGTCATAAATAAATTAAATTATATAATGTATAAAAATTACAAATAAAATACCATTATGTAGGAAATCCTTTTATCTTTCTAATGAATATTTATAGTCGAATGTATCTTATGTATAACCCCATATTAAAAATGATTTACTTATTAAACATTGATTTTAAAAATTTTAACCCTTCTTTAAATAAATTAATAATAAATGTCCTAATCTAACCCAAGTGGGACTAAATGGTCATAAGTTATTCCTAAGTTTGTTTTTGGTCGAATTAATCTTATCCAATATAATTAGGACATGTGTTAGGGTAATAGTAATATCATATTTACCCCTATTTACTATTAACCGCGGTCAAAAAAGTAAAAAGTTACTATTCCCCAAAAAAATTATTTTTATCTCATTGAACCACATTTTACTTACTGATATCAACCGTGTCTGTCGAATTTTCGAAATTCCATTCACAGAAGCGGTAAAATTAAGTTTTATGCAAAATTCAGTTTTTAACCTACCACTTAGTGGTTTCACTATTCATCAAACATTGAATGTTTTCAGAAAAATACCAACATTTCACCCTAGGCTAATTTCGGTATTCCGAATCCAAAAATGAAGTCCATTTTGAAAAATAAAATTTATAAAATTTCAAAAAGTGGTTATTACTATTTATAACGGCTAGTTTTAATAATATTTTAATAGCATTTCGTTGTTTAGTGAAACTCGGTATTGCGTACGACACAAGCTATCGAGGAAGGTCGTGATTGCGTGTAAAGTAAGTCAAGAAAGTGTGTAGTGAAAGATTCCTTTGATGATATATAAAAACAAAATATTACTCATAAAAATCTTGGGTGTTACAATCAAGGGAAATTCATGCCATATAAAACTTGGAACTAGACATGTTTCTTTTTAAGAGTTTTTTTTATTCTATGGAAACTTAGTAGAAGTGTCTACTTACTAATCTTTTGAGATGTAGTAGTTATGTTATAATTATCTAAAACTATAAACCTGAAAATATACTCAATGTGAATTATTCCTTTAATTCAAAATTAAGAGATGTTTAAGGCTGGGGCGTTATATTTTTATTATTCCTCAATTTTCTATAGTACATGATAACATTGATTTTTTATGGTTACTTTTCATGGAGATATGTTGTACCTGGGGTCCAAAGCTTTACAATGCCTAGGGATGATCTTGTGACTTATGATCATTGCATATTTTTCACTCACCTTCTCTATATGATGTGTTTGGATTGTAAATTCAGAAACATGTGCGTTCTATTTAACTGTTTACAATATATAAATAAGACTTCGTGAAAACTGTTTTAATTTTGAAGGAGTATCTCCTTGGAATTGGTTACTAGAATTTTATGTTATTGAACACATGGAAGAATTTTATTTTTGTAATATTTATATCATGGAAACTTTTTCTAAAAAAAATAAATTTATAAATTGTATTAAAAACATTAATTTTTGTATCATTTATATTAATTTAACTATATTGGGAATAGAATAGCAAGCTAACCTATTGTGTTTTAATACTCACGCATATAGTATTCTTCTGTTTCTAACCCTTATAAAGGTTTACAATTGAGTTCAATGGCCTTAGGATGCATTGGATAATTATGTGGGAGAGTGACCAGATAGGTCACATGGAGTTAGTTGGTCATCAGATATAGTTGGTTTAGTTATATCCTTCAGCTAACCTTTATGTTTTGTCGTATAAATGTTGTCTGTTCAATTTTTATTAAAATGTGTATCAAGAAGTATTTTCATTCCACTAGTTGTCTTATTGTTTTTAATTGGGATAAATTGGTACCTTTTATACCTTATTAATTCCCACAGTGATTTTTTTCCACCATGGGAGGATCTAGAATGCCTTTCTGGACATGTTGCTGAGCGTCCCAGGTGACCAGTTTAGAGTCAACTCATGTAGGTTCGTGACAGTCACGATTTGCGCACAAAATATAAAATAATTTTTTTAAAAAATTTAGAAAAATTGTATCCTAAAATTAAACAATTTTTTTGGAAATTATCATCATAATCTCCTTAGGGTTGATTTTTTTAATTTTATATAAATATTTCATTTTTTTGTGAAGAGTGAAAAATAATGAATTTTATTTGAAGTATTATTTATTATATACATTATTTATATTGATACATTATATTTATAATTAGTTTTTTATTATAATTATTTCTAAAATATTTACAATAATTAAATTTATGTATTAGTAACCATTTTCATATTGAAAATATTGAGAAATATATTCATACATTTGATCATTTTCACTTTTTAACCATATTTTCTCGTCACCTCTATGTGATCAATTTTAAATTAATATTCTCCACTAATGTTAATGTAATTTGGAAAATTAATCCCATATTATTAGTAAAAATAAATTATATTATCTAATCAGGTAAACAAATAATTTTACCAAAATAAATAATGAAAATAGTTAAATGTATTTATCATTGTTAAGTTAAATATAGATTTATTGGGGGTCAAGCTAAAATGATAAGGGATAAAATGACATAAATACATGTCTAAAATATATTTTATATCCATATGTTAACTCTATAATGTTTATTTCTCAATAATAATACATTTGTTATCCATGGGACATTAGAACAAAGTTAGTACACCTTTTTCTATTTAAAAAGTACAATAGTACAACTCACCTCGCTAATAAAAGGCCACCCACTCTCTTATCTTATTCACAACATCAAACCATTTTTCATCAACAATTACCATAAAAATAACATAACAACATCCATCCCATCATCTTTGAAGCCTTAGATAAGGAATAAATCAATCCTAATATGGCATTAGTTAAAACTGAAGGATGTTACCCGAAGAAGAGGTAACATTCGTCAAGGAGTGTTTTAATTTGATTTCACCCCCACCCACAAAAACTATTATTAAACAATTTTGATATAATAAAAATATTATATTCCATATAAATAAATGTATTTATTTCCTTTTAATGACCTAAATATACCCTCACTTTTATTAAATGGGTCATGAGATCATCTTTTGTGTGTACATTGTTCTACTGCTAGATGAACTGATGTCATTATTAATTACATAACCACCTCTCATGGATGGGTATTATTATAGATATAATATATATATATATATATTATTTATATATATGGAGTCATAAATTCATTTTTTTAAATTCCATTTCTTTTGGTATTTGATAACGTTACTTGTGTGTACGATGGGCAACCACCTCCCGAAGAGTCATGATTAATTTTTTCACTAGTAATTTACAAGGAAACTTACAAGAATAATATTAATAATTATATGATATATCCGTGAAATTAATTTGATACTCAATGTATAAATATCATTTGGAGAAGATGATATATGTCACTTCCTTTCTAAATTTTTCACCCAATGATAGATGATGACGTCATTCATGTATGTGTGGACTACAGACTTCACAAAACATTGTGACTATATTTTCACCACCAAGTACCATGGATGATATATATTATCATATTTAAATAAAAAATTGTTATTATGATAATTCTGTAAAGGTAAAATATTTCTCATCTATTTTACCTAATGATCTTTGAATATGGAAATATTAATAATCTTTACGTATAGACTACAGTCTCCATGATCATAACTTGCATAATTTTAAAAAAAGCCATATTTTAATGGTTTGATTTAAAAATAAAATTGATGCAATTGTATTATAATTAATTCATGTTTTTTATTTTGTTGATGATAAAAAATTATAATATGGAAAATAAATGATCCATTCAAGATATAAAATTTCCAATGTAAATAAGAAATGAACACGAGAAATAATTAAAATAATGATTGATATATAAGATGAAATTATATGTACATTTTGGATAAATTTATTTCAGGTTTATTCTTGATATCATAGATAATTAACTGGTTTGGGATAGTTTTTAGATGAATAAGGAATATTATACACAATGTAAAAAATGTTGATAATGTGACTAAAACATAAATTACACACCACATATAACATAAATGATGTATAGACCACATTCAATTCATATATACTTGACTACATACCATCCCATGTAGAAATTTAATAAAAGGATTCTAGTACACAATATTTACCCTCATTATACGGTGTGACCATTTATATGATTATAAAACCTCCATATGTTGATTTCATACATTATGTACAAAAATTGCATAATGAGAAAGTTCCAAATGCTTTCCCGATCAATGATAAGAACCAATTCTGTGATGCAAATTTTGAATCTTAATTACCCTATATTAAGCTAGTTTAATTGAAATGCATATGTTGGGACCAAAATCAAATAATAATGTACATGAAATACAATACATACATTTTTTTCACTTCATTGGTCTATTAATATAATGATCTCTCTACTATGAACGTGATCTTCAAAAAAGTTCATTTTATCCCACTTTTCATCTACCATTAACATTTGTTTTCATACTAGAATTGATTTCATTAATTCCATTCATTATTTTAGTAAATCATTTTTATTTTATAATCATATTATTGTTTTTATTCATCTGATTCAATCTCATTTGTATTTTAAATTTCTTTTTCAACTATTCTTCATATTTTGTGTCATTACATGCACCGTTCTTCAACGTATCAGCATTCATAATAATTTTTAAATTATTTATTATTTCAATTGATTATTTATTTCCCTTTAAATTTTTTTCACCAAGAGAATACATTTTTTTATTATATTTTAATTTAACTAAATAGTTTAACATTTATTATTTCTTTTTTCATCCTATATTTTTTATTTTTTAAATATTTATTGATGATAAAAATCATGCATAATATTTCCATTTCCTAGATCATCACCTCCACGTATTACTAATCCACCAATCGGTAGGGGTTGAGATTAGGTTTTGTTAAAACAAAATGAAGATACAATGATCCAAAATTGGTAACACTATGTCTAGTAAACAGGTTTAGAACAACTTCAACCTCATTATTTTTTGATATCCCTATCCATGAGATGTGACATTTAAATGACGAAGACCTTGTAGGAGAACATCAGGATAGGAATAATAGCCTTTAATAATATTTACATATAATCCTAGCTTTATGTTCTTATGTTTTCAATTACTACAGACTAATGATCCTTTTCCAACATATGG
The DNA here is from genome assembly GCA_963277665.1 of Viscum album. Classification (NCBI taxonomy): domain Eukaryota; kingdom Viridiplantae; phylum Streptophyta; class Magnoliopsida; order Santalales; family Viscaceae; genus Viscum; species Viscum album. The sequence goes on from OY728129.1 coordinate 1,290,622,483, forward strand.
TGATTCAATTGGATTGACCAAGGATAGTTGGTGTCCTTTTAGTAACCTCACTGCCTAAGCAAGATGTTGTTCCCAATTTTGATATAGCATTAACTATATGTATTTACCATAAAATTTACCTCGATACCATACATTATAAAATGAATTGTATATAGACTACATAGATTTAAGTAAAACTGAACCTGAAGAGTGAATATAAGCAAACCTTCCTATGGTTTTTGTTCGATTGGATAATTTCATTCCATTATTTACATTAAGCTCGAACCCATATTAATACATTACTATTCCATCGTATTATGTTTAATTTGGGATTAATAATATTTATTATTACCACTGACCAACCCAGTAAAGTGACCAATGAGGTAGAGTATTTTTTTGGATGATTCTATTAATTAATGTTCCTGTTAATAGCGACCTTCTAATTAAACCCTAGATTACATCACCCATCCCTATTTCATATTTTTTACTATTTTAATTTTTAAATTTTTATCCTTTCGGAGAACATTAATGATATTTATATTTTACCCTACATATTCTTCTCAGCTAGTTCACGAAAAAGGGTTCATTAACTCTCTTAATAATCCAAGATGAAAATTATCAAATTCTCCATGATCGCGATATCAACAGGATAATTGATGCATACAATTGATTCATAATAGATGAGCGTAAAAATATTCAACAACCAGACCTACAAGATCCCTAATATGAGGCACCTAATAATCATGGTGATGGACCAATGTTGGAAGATGGAGATAGTGGATTATTGATTTATATCCAATATTGGTGAATCTCCCAACATTGTACACCCCCCAAATTAGGGACACACATTATAAATAAAACATGTAATCATTTGTATGATCCAAAACATGGGGAATTTCAATGGTATTAAACAAAAAGACACGCAAGAGTATAATTCAAAAATTATTGAGCTTCGTAATACCATTCACATCTAAGGAATATCATTAGTATCAATTTTCATAATATTTTTCTCATTTTTCCTGCATGATAAAGAAAAATAATTTCTAAAGAGTCATGAAGTGATTTGGATCATGATATTTAATGAATTAATTTAGAAATATGTAGAATACTATTATCCACAAGTATGAACTTGTATGACCTGGAACAAAATTAAAAACATGTCCAAGGCTGACATAGAATCAATGTGGGAAACATGGTACATATACATGGAGTAGACCCAAAAATGCCGAAATCATATAATACATGTGTCAATATATGTTCAGACATTTTACAAAGAACATAAATTGGAATATCATACTATTTTATATTCCCATTTTGATGGATTACTCGAGCTCAATAAGAAAAAATTCATCCAAGAAATCTTATATTATGTTTCACATAATTATAGTTATTGTAAATGTTTTATAGGACCACACTATTATGTACTCCATCATATTTAAGATTCCACCCTCCTTTCAAGACATGTAGAGGATCATAAAAAGAATATTAAATCATTTTATCTACACAATGATCCACCACCCCCTCCTGCACTAGTGATGGAAATTCAATCATATGATATGTACTGAAGTAGAAATGATTACCAGGCATACTGGGAAATAATTAAAGAACCCCAAGATAAAGATTTTAATTATGTAAACTGCAATAAATATACCCATGAATTATAGTAACCTTAGAAATAGTATTGGTAGAAATACTACCAAAATAGGCCTGGTCAACAGCCACAACAAAATTTTTTTATCCCTATATGTGAAGTGGAAAGGTACCACAATGAATCTAGGGAATACCTAGGTATGTAACACATGGTCCATCTCCTAGACGTCAATAAAAATAAAAATTAAAATTTACAAGAGCTCAATAGTTTCCAGCCACATATCGGATTCAATTCCAACAATATCTAAAAATACAATAATAGAATCCCATCCTCACATGACCAATATTGAAAACCTTCTTACTTCCTTCATGTAGTAGGAATACCAATGAATAATATCCCATGATATAGATATGAAAACCCAAATGTATTATCTATGAATCCTAGAGCATCAAATTGGGAAAATCGACAAGACCATATCTAAATCATCTTTTGGGTACTTTTATATGTAAAACAAAATCACATTCGAGGGAATAAGATAATGATATAATTTTTAATTTAAAAAATTTAAATGTTTTTCAGCAACATTGTGTAGTTGGGTAATAGAGGTTAATACAAACATATGAAACTAGTCATTAGGAAACTCAAAACATAAAACTATATGAGAAGGATATAGTTGATAAATATCCAGAAAAGGGGTAGAAATACATAGAACCAAGAGCATTCAATCCACCTCTCCTTTTTCCTAATCAAATGGCGTAATGAATAAAGGATAGGAAATATAAATATTTTATAAATTTTTAAATAACTACCCCTCAACATACAATTTTTAGAGGAAATTTCTCATGTTCCATTATATTATAAATGATTAAAGAAATTTTTTCTACAGAAAAAATTGATTTAATGACTTAGTAGACATCTTCCTAAAATAACTGTGTGTAATTGTTTCCTGAAGGAATATATTTGTTTAAAATTTTTAGACCGTTGAAGTTTCTAAAATGCATGAACAATAGGGGTATAAAATTTTGAAAAATACATGTGTGTTATATGAGAAAATATAAACATAATTCCAAATAATTTCTTAAAGAAGTTGGGGTTTGCTGAACTATAAAATGCATGGGTGGAAATAAATATCATTGAATATTTATTAATGCATCCTCAAGGACTTCTGAATAATTTCTTATAAATATATTGTTAATCCATTTTCCCCTCAACATCTCTTTTTGTAGACATGTAATATAATGGATGTATTCCCATAATTCTTGTAATATATTTATTACTAATGGAAATGTGTATATTGATGTTAACATGGGGAGATTTATTTTTAGATTTGGTGAAGAACATGTTTTGTTCAATGTTGAGGAGTTTGTTAATAAATGAAATGTGTCCAAAAATTTAGAAACAATATGTTATATTACAATCACTAGGAGGAAAAACAGTTTAGGGTCAATAGTGTAGAATATGATAGTTTAGAATTTAGGATGGTTTAGAGTCTATTTATAACTTTTTTATAGGACCATTCCCAGCATTGGTATAAATTGAAAAAATACAGGTTTTCTGTGAAATACATGGCGTGTAAAAATATATCAACTATCATTTTATCAAAAACATGATTCTAACTCCATATATACAACACATATTTTGTAAATATCTATGAACCTATTTAAATATCACGATCATAGTGTTCATAGTTACCCCCCACCGATCACTGCCTCTTTAACTTGATTCACCCCTAACCTGAAATCCACCCCATAATGTGACACCACCTTGTTTCCCTTCCCACATTCCTTTCCATCAGAAGTCACATCTTCCTCTGATACCTCACCATATATATTCTTTAACCTCCTTCAAAACTTCTCATTTGTCTAAAATAGAAATAACACATACTTTTTTAACCCCTACTACTGACCCCATGGCTAAGCGTGAAGAAACACCACTCCCAACCTAATTGTGGAGGACTTCTATTGTCCCACCACCCCATATCACTACACATAATATTCTAGCTGTACTAATATTTCCACTTAAAATTTTTGGGACTCATAGTCAACCTATTGTGGATTACAGGGCCATGGAAGTTCTCAACATCATCCATAGATACACTATTTTGATCCTACACACTAGTTATGTTTTTTCAATCTCCAGAACAACACAATGAAGAAAATAGAGTCATTGGATCTCATAGTACTATAATAGTTCAATGTACACTAGTGGTTCTCAACATTATAGTCTATAAGAACCTAAATCCAATCAATTAGCTACATGAAGATACATTTCGGGAGATCATCCTCGAGTATCTTGCCACCATTGTGTTGGCCATTGAGTCTCCTCACTTCAGACTCAATGTTAGTTCATGGGAGATCACCCTTGGTGATATTGGAGTTAGCTTCAACATAAATTATTTAAACTTATTCACTACCTACATCATCTTTACAATATCGGTCAATCCTAATAAATTCAATTCTGAACATACATATTCCATGATCGCATGAGATTGGTACAAAATTTTCTATCCTTGCAACACAACGATCATTGTGCTCTGAAGTGCTACCCTCCAGATCATTTACATGGAATTATCTAACACTTTGACAGACCATTCCAATTCACATAGTGGGTTCATACAATTCATGGTCGTTATTATTTAATCTTCCCTGGATGTACCTACTTTCAACGTAGACTGATAGCGAAACGAGTTTTAATAAACCCATGAAAAAAGGAATTACGATAAATTGATTGAATGATATTTTATCTCTAACTCGGACAAGAATCGCTATGAAAATGAGGTTTCTAATATCCAAAACTCTATAGGTATTATTGAGGTTTTCAACCCTCTTCTTATCCACAAAATGGTGTTCCTCATGGAGCATGAAATACTATATCGATGGGTGATATTGTATTTTGATGTAGTTGATGGGCCCCCTACCTATCATAAAAAAGATATAGATTAACCAGCCACCGTTAATCCTTCCAATTATAAACACACAATCACCGTATCCTCTTCTACTACAACTTATTATATCCCACCAAACCCTATTCCTCCTACACGTATTTTTACCACCCATACAACTAGACCAAGAATATTTTTACCCACACCATCCTACCTGAAATATTTCTAAATCATGAACCAATATATTGTGGAGAACCTGTGGTGGATATTCCACCCCTAGATATCCCATTTATTAAACCAACATTTGTTACCATCCCTACACTAACACTATCCCCAACAGATTCCATGCCACCACCACTGGTATTCCCTTCAGCTAAATACATTCCCTTAAAGGACTCTCCCAAACATCTCTTCCTCATAATATATTAAATTCTATAGAATAGAATGATATTTTAGTAGAGACCTCAAGGAATTCTAGGTCTCATCCTTAAGACCATTTACTAGGGTGTGATTCATCTACCCAACTACCATAAATAATTCCACCATCAGGATTAACACCTCCCATCCACTATTTGCTGATATTGCTTCTAATACAGGGGAACATTCATCTTTCATTGATGATAATTTGTCTATAACCATAGAGGAAATCAATATTCTAGTCTATATCATGGATACCAATATTCAAGAGGGTGTTTGAGATACAGTGTCCAGTAGGAGTTCCCATGATTCAAATATTCCCTTATGCCCCTCCCCAATTTTTGTACATCATTTGGGTGATCACATTTTGTAATGGTTATAGTCCATTAAATTTATATTTATCATTTATATATATATATATATACACACACACATGGGAGACCCATATTTCTTAACTACTGGTTGGATTATTTTCATTTAATTACTATATTAAATTATCCATTTTTATATTTTCTTCCTTATCCATGGGAATTTATGATTCTATTACTCCACTACCAAGCCTCCAACTTTTGATGAAACAAGAATCTAGCTCACATCAAGAATCACCATCAGTATATTTCAATTTATTTCTGTGATAAATATGCTTATTGACCATGACGATGATAAATTCAATTTTTAACACATGAGATTCATTCACAATACACTCTTCAGGTGGATAATTTCATCAAAAGTCCATGCGAGATTGATGAAACAACAACTAGTTCTTATAGTATGAGCATACATATGAGAATATGTAAGACACTAAATGATTATTCTATACATAAGTTTGTATTATGAATTAATTATTGGTTCTTTATATTATGAGAACAATATTTTTATCATAATTTTCAAAAAATTTCTTATGTTCTTTGTTTTCTTCTTGATATTTTTATTGTTTTTTGGCTGGACAATAATATCATTTTACTCACCATTCTACATTTTTATGATATATTATTATTTAATATTCACTATGTTATCCTTCAATTACACTACTTTAATCATTTTTATACCCAATGGACTAATAATTAATTCATTTTGATTTTTTTCTTTCGAAATTTTTTTTAGGTATCCCAATTTGATATCATCATTCACCATATTTCCCAATTTAATGAAACTCATCAGACAGATATATAGATTACTTAAAATAAATTTCAAATATCTATTTAATATTTTATATTCTATTTATGTGATATTTCTCATATTATACTTCCATTTAAAATATCGAGCTTTATAATCGATACACATGGATTATTTATTGTTTTCAACAATCTATGTTACATTATCCATTATAATCATGATTTAACTATAAACTTTCATTTCATCAATTTTAATAAAAGAAAGAGTTAGATTTAGAGTTGTTGAAATCCATTTTTTACACATGTTTAGATTTTTGGCATGAATTCTATGTTAAGTAATTTAATTGAAATTAAAATTTTCTATAATGGTTTTGATTGAATTTTAACATGATTTTATTCCCAGAGTAATTGGAATATTGTTTTGAATACTCCCAATCTTAATAGGATTCATTTCCCACAACATCATATTATTTTTTGGGAATATCTATTGATGGGTATCTAGGGTATGAAGCCAACCAGAATATGTATTGAGATTTTATTAAGGCTATAAAAAAATATTTAATATAGTTGAGGAAATTTTTATAAACACTTTTTTCAAAGAAACCTCTAACATTTTTCCTTCTTTTGCTTATAGAATCTATGAATAAGCTATTTAGGATAGATTTATTTGAAGATGATTAACCCTTCTGACCCTTCTCATGGTTTTTTTTCATGATTATACTATCACGACCCGTCCTCAGGGCCCGTGCCGTGACTACCCCAAGCCTTCCTTCTATAGGCTAGGGGCTGGATACTAGCACCAAGGCATAAATCTCAATAAAAAAGGGAAGGAATTGCCTTTACAAAGCAAATGAACACCACAGAGCAAGAAAGTAGTAGAAGTAAACACTAAGTAAAATATGGGTACAACAGTAAGTGCAGAAAAGTAAGTGGGTCAGTATACAAACCCAAACAGAAAGTTAAGTACAAATGGAAAAAGAAAAACAGCAACTAAAAAGTAAAGGCACAACGTCGAGCTGTCCACTAGAAATCCCACCTGAAGGGTGTATACAGATAGCCTCCTCTGCTCCTCGGGTCTAGCAGACCGCTCAGAGTACGTGCCGCCCAGTGGTCCACCTCCAGGTAAAGTCCTGCTCCTCAAGCCTCAACCACGATTAGCACTATCTGTCATCTGCAACCAACATAACATAGTGCGGGCATAGCCCATGCAGGGGTGAGTATAAGCTACTCAGTAGGGACCCCGAGACACCTGAAGGTCTCCCAAAATCCACAAAGGATAATCCACAAAGGAATGAAGAAATCACGAAGTAACATTCGACACTGCTTAGTTATGTTCCCATACATACACCTAAGTCATCAATTCTCGTTCAGCTCCAACATCCGAGCCCAAGTACAACCCAGTCCACACAGGAATGCAAAACGTAAATCCACACAGGATAACACAACACAGTCCACAAAGGAAAGAAAAGCATGATTCAGCTCACATAGGATATACTTCTTTGTATGATGATAGAGATGATCAGATATAACCACTGATTCATCTAAGTCATCGGACCCACAAAGGATTGAAAGGTACTAACCACCGCAATGACCCACAAAGGATCTGACCCACAAAGTATCGATAGGTAACTAACCCATGCAAAGACCCACACAGGATCTCTAGCCGCTGGCTCACACAGAACCGCTGAGCGCTGACCCACATAGGATTGGACCCACACATGATCGGTAGAAATGATCCACGTAGGATCGCTGAGTGCTATAATCGTCGTCGTCGAATCCACTGAGGATCTCTGAACAGTCATCGTCGTCGTCATTGCAGTCGCAAACTCAGCTAGCTCTAGGGTTCCCGCACACAGCAAGCTTGTTCGGGAGGGTCCACTCCACGAGCCGAGAGGCTGATACATCAACTGACACATAGTCCAGAGTTGATGTATCCAAAGTTCGGTATGGACAACAGGAACTCAACGTCGCAGACGACGCGTCCATCAAAATCCCTGTCTGAAAGTTATTGGCTTTTTCGTCCTAGGGGCCCGGTTGGTTTTTAAGTCAAAACCAACCCAATTGTACTCCACCTGCGTCCAAACCTCAGGAGGAGTAAGCCAAAAGATCCGTCTCACTAAGAGGAATCCAACAAAGTTGACGGCATGTCAATTGGACATCTGGAGCTTAGGATATGAGTGTTTCCGCTCCGAGGGCCCGGTTGGTTTCGTGTACGAAGCAACCCGGCCAAACCCAAATTATTCCGAAACCTTGAGTGAAATATACCAAATCGACCATCCTGATCCAAGGATCGCATCGCAACTGACAGTGCGTCGATCAGAGGCCCATAGCACAAGTTATGGGCATCTGACCGGAAGAGATTCGGTATTAAGGGGTTCGGGCCCGGTCCGACCAGGCCCGATAACCCTAGGGTCGGCCCGAACCGGGTCGACCCAAACCGGGTCCGGGTCTAGCCCGCTTGGGTGCGTCTCGGCCCGGCTGGCATGGCCCGGCTCGGCCGGCACATCCCGGCCCGACCTGGGCGCGGCCTGGCCCGGCCTGGGTGCGGCGCGCTAGGCGCGCTGGCCAGGCGCTCGACCAAATGGCCGAGCGTGCGAAAAGGGGGGGGGGAGGTGCCTGCCCCTTGGTTCTTGAAACGGTGGCCCCCATTAAGGGGGGCCGCTGAGCTGGCCGCCGGGGGTTCGTAACCCCTAGACTTCCCTTGTCCGGCCGGCCTGCTCTGGCCGGCCGACTTCTGCCACCACAGACCGGCAACGGCCGGTCCTCCCAGCTCCAATGCCAGTGGCCCAGAACCGGCCGCCGGTCACCCTGCTTCGCCGGGACCCGGAACCGGCCACGACCATGGTTCGTCCGGTATGGCGCGACGGTGCCGCACCCTTCCGCCGTGGCCCCACTCCAACCGCGGTGTCTTCGGGTTTCTCCGACGTGGCGCGACAACGTCGCGTCCTTGTTCGATTTCACGGCGCTGTGCGACGGCATCGCGCTTTCCTTGTCGCACTACCCCGCGCGGTGCGACGACACCACACCATTCCTGTTTGAATCCATAATAGAAACTACAACATAGATAAGGGAGGAGGGCCAGTTGTGTTTGTGCAGTCCGATCCCCTCTCGTTAATCGATAGCAAATGGTCAAAATTTACGAAGAACGTCAAGTTAGAAATCACGAACAAAAATAAAATAAACCCTACCTCGAGCGTAGCTTGAAAATAGGTTCTTAGAACGAGGATTCGTCGTGGAATATCCATTGCGGAAAGAGACGTCGCGGAAGAAGACGTCATCAGCGTCGCGGTATATGGCGTCGCGTAGTCGGTTTCCGAGGACTCGGTGTTCTTCGTCGTAGATATATGTGTTCTTCGCATTCTTCGTCGAAGACGAAGAAGTTCCCCAAGTTCCATAGCCATTTCTCCCAAATACTCCACAACAAGATTCCAACCCTTAATAAAATAAGCCCACACTTATTTTATTAACTTGACATGAGTTTGAAATTCAAACACTCACATTAAACTCACTTCGTTAAAATCATAAGTTATTAACACTTAAGTTATCAAATTTAATTGTGAGTTGAGGGAGTTAAGGAATGTGAAGGGGTGGGGTTCGTGTGGGCCCCACCACCCTCATAACCTCCCATGGGAAGTTGGGTAGTTACCCAACTTCCACCCAAATCTTAAATCCACCTAGAGAAAATAAAAATTGTAGTTAAATTTTTATTTTAACTTCCACAATTTTTATCAACCTCTCTCATGAAAACAAAACTCCAGAAAAGGTGTTTCTAAGAAATTACCGGCTCTGCGGTTCCATCGGTGCCCTCGGAATTCGATTCCGAGCACTGGCTCAAAAGTTATAAATTCCCGCTCGTTCGTTCACTGAACGTACACGAGCTAAACTTCGGATAGAAATTTTGGGCACACCGGGCCTCAGAATCAAGTGCCGTCCGAAACTGCGTTCTTGTAAAATCCCAAAGAAAGTTAAGAAAAACAATTCCTTGAATTTTACGGGTCTTTACATTACTCCCACCTAAGGGCTTTACGTCCCTGTAAAGATACATTATAACTTGGGAAACAAAAGTGGGTACTGAGGACTCATCTGAGCCTCATGCTCCCAAGTGCTCTCTTGGAGATTCCCATGCTACCATCTGATGCGCACTAGAGGAATCGACCGTCCACGTAGGACTCACTCCTGTCGATCCTTCTTCTCCACTAGGATCTCCATAAAAGTCTCCCCAACATCAACGTCCAACTCCCCATGGTCAATGATATGCGTCGGTTCGGGCACATATCTCCTTAATTAAGATACGCGGAAGATGTCGTGCACCTGGTGCGACTGGGGTGGTAGAGCCAGGCGATAAGCTAACTCGCCAATCCTGCTGAGGACCTGGAACGGTCTGATGAAGCATGGAGACAACTTGTTGCCTCGGCCAAATCTCTGAAATCCACGTCGAGGTCAGACACGCAAGAAGACGTGGTCGCCATCCTCGAACTCTAGTGGCCTCCGCCTCCTGTCAGCATAGGACTTCTGCCTACTCTAAGCTGTCCTCATCCGCTCCTGGATGACATGGGCCTTCTCTATCGTGGCCTGGACCATCTCTGGTCCCACTAGTGCTGACTCCCCAGGGTCTGTCCAGCACAAAGGAGATCTGCGAGGTCGGCCGTACAACGCCTCGTATGGTGCCATCCCGATGGTGGAGTGGTAGCTGTTGTTGTACGCAAACTCCACCCAGGGTAGGTGGTCCACCCAGCTGCGACCAAAGTCGAGAACACATGTGCGGAGCATGTCCTCGAGAGTCTGAATGGTCCTCTCCGTCTGACCATCTGTCTGAGGGTGAAAGGTGGTGCTCAAACACAGCTGCGTCCCGAACGCCTCCTACAACCCCTTCCAAAGCCGAGAAGTAAAGCAAGCATCTCGATCAGAGATGATAGATGATGGCACACCGTGAAGCCGTACAATCTCCTAAAGGTAGAGACGTCCCAAGCTCTCCACTGAGCCCTGCTCCCTGATGGGTAAGAAGTGAGCCGACTTGGTGATTCGGTCGACAATCACCCAAATCGAGTCGTGACCTCTGGAAGTGCGTGGAAGTCCAGTCACGAAGTCCATAGATATCCCGTCCCACTTCCACTCTGGGACCTCCAAGGGTTGTACCACTCCTGCTGGAACCTAGTGCTCTGCCTTCACATACTGGCAGGTGAGGCATCAAAAAACGAACTCTGCCACAACCTTCTTCATGCTTGGACACCAGTGCTGTCGTCTGAGGTCCTGGTAAATCTTCTCCACTCCAGGATGTACCACCAAGGGGGAAGTGTGAAACTCTCTCAGCACCTCCTCCCATAATGAAATTGGTACCAAGGTACGTCCTCTGAAAAGGACGTCGTGCTCTTCTCCAAATGAGAAACCATCAGGTTCCTTCCCTGAGGATATCTGCGCACGTCGCGTCTCACAGTCTGTGTCCCCACGCTGTACCTCTCTGACCCGATGCAGTAGTGGAGGAGTGACTGTGAGAGACTGAAGGAAGGCTGCCCTATCTCTGTCCATGAAGGATATCTGCAAAGCGGCTAGCTTCTCTATCGCCTCCTCAAGTAGCTGAATGCTCGTCCTGTTGAGAGCATCATCTACTACGTTCCCCTTCCCAAGAGTATAGACTATCTCAAAGTCATAGTCCGGGAGGAACTCGAGCCATCACCGCTGTCTCAGGTTTAGGTCCTTCTGAGAGAATATGTACCTGATACTCTAATGGTCAGAAAAGACTGTAAACCGCTCACCCATCAGGTAGTGTCTCCATGTCTTCAGAGCGAAGACCACTACTGCTAACTCCCGGTCATGGGTAGCATAGTTCTGCTCATGCGGCCTCAACTGACGTGATCCATAGGCGATCACCGCCCACTCCTGCATTAGGACACATCCGAGTCCGCTCCCTGATGCATCACATTAGACTATGTACCCTACTCCCTCCTTAGGCAATCTCAAGTTAGGGGCGCTGGTCAATCTCTGTCTCATCTCCTGGAAGCTCTGCTGAAATCTTTCTGACCACACAAAGGGTTTCCCCTTCTTCATAAGAGCTGAGAGTGGTGTCACAACTCTGGAAAATTCTGGCACAAATATCCGATAGTATCCAGCTAGTCCCAAGAAACTATGCACCTCCGTCACGCTCCTGGGTGTCTCCCAAGCCAACACTGCCTCGATCTTCATAGGATCCACCGCAACTCCCGCCTCAGAGATGACGTGTCCCAAGAATTGGACCTCACGTATCCAGAACTGACACTTATAGAGATTTCCATAAATTTGGTGCTCTCGGAGTGTATCTAGCACAACCCGCAAGTGGTAAGCGTGCTCCTCCTCAGTGATCGAGTAAATAAAAATGTCATCCATGAAGACCACGACAAATCGATCGAGGTATGGCTGAAATATCCTATTCATGAGGGCCATGAACACCGCAGGAGCATTGGTTACGCCGAATGGCATAACCAATAACTCATAGTGGCCATACCAACAACTGAAGGTCGTCTTCTACACGTCCTCGTCCCGAACATTGAGCTGATGATTGCCTGACCTAAGGTCTATCTTTGAGAACGACCGTGCTCCCTTGAGCTGATCGAAGAGGTCATCAATCCTCAGTATCAGATACTTGTTCCTCACTGTTTCCTGGTTCAGGTGACGAGAGTCGACACAAAGTCACAAGCTCCCATCCGCCATCTTGGCAAACAAAATCGGGGAAGCCCAGGGTGAAACACTGGGTCGGATGAAACCCTTTCCCTGCAAGTCCAACAATTGTACCCGTAGCTCTCGAAGCTCAGCGGGGGCCATCCGATATGCTGGAGTCGATATCGAGGCTGTCCCGGGGTACATGTCAATATAAAAGTCTACCTCTCTGTGAGGAGGTAGCCCTGGGACGTCGTCGGGAAAGACGTCCGCATACTGATCCACCATGACAGGAAAACTAGTACGTCACACATCAACTTCTCCTAGGATGAGGCTAGCCAACTGATGAGTGATGGGATGTCCTCTCCTCTGTGAGAGTCCATCATGTGCTGCAAAGGCTCCCTTCACTCCGGTGAAAGTGAACATGCTCCCGTTGGTGCATACACATCGCACCTTGCGCCTAATACAGTCAATCTGTGCATAGAATGTAGACAACCAATCCATGCCCAAGATGACGTTGTAAGGCCTCGACACCACTACAAGAAGATCCCAGCCAAATCTCTCACCTCCTAGAGTAAGCTCACACTGCCGGCACCGGTGTTTAATCATCGATTCTTCTCCCGTAGGAGTCTCTAGCCGTAAGGATCGAGCCAACGGATCTGTTGGAATCTCCGAGCTCCGAACAAGGGAAGCAGGTATGAAAGAGTGACTCGCTCCTATGTCTATAAGAACTGCAGAAATGGTGGAATAGACACAGATAGTACCTCGAATCATCTCGGGCGCGCTGTGGTCTTAGGCCTCCGCTGCCTAGAGATGTGCCTGTCTCTGCCCGCCAGCTCCCTGTGGTCGGGGTGGACCTTCTGGTGGTGATGGTGGTAGAGCCTCAAAGCGTCTCCCACCACCTGCTGCTCAGACAGCTCTTCTGCCTCGTCCACCTACTCCCTACGGACCGCCACGGTCGACCCTCTGCCTCTGCCTGGGTGGTCCCTCAACCGTCTGCTGCTCCTCGGCACGGCAGGTTGGGCAGTCATGAGCCATGTGGCCCTGCCTGCCGCATGAGTAGCACTGCCTGCCTCTCAATAGACTGGCTCAACGTTGTGTGCCCCGCACTGCTGAGCCAGTGTCCTGAGGTCGTCTGCCTGAGGGTCGGGTCTGCCAAGTCCCATGAGTCATCCGTCGACTGTCTGCTGCAGAAGACTCTGCTACGTGTCGCCCTACGATGGGTGTTGGTGCTGATGAAGGCTCAGAAAGAAATCTCTCGATCAAAAGGGCTCGCTCCAGTACTCATTCCTGGGTCAGAATGATGATGGAGATCAGCGATGAACTGATCTCACGTCTCAATCCCTGCTCAAAGGTCCAGGCCCGGAAGAATGGGTCCCATACCATGTCTGTCGAGTAGCACGAGAGATCGGTAAATCTTGCGGAGTACTGGGTGACTGTCAAGCTGCCCTGCCGCAGCTGAAGAATCTCTTGGATGCGCACCACACGGAGGGTGGCTGGGAAGAACTCCGAGCGGAAGAGGCTCTCAAGTCCATCCAGTGGAGATATGCCTCATCGTGCACCTGGAGCATCAAGATCTACCATCTTCCTGCTGCTGCGTGCAGTAGGCTCGCTGCGAGGATCACCATGAGGTCTGCTGGTGTCCTTACTAACCTAAAAACTCATACCACTACCTATAGCAATCCTCAGATGCTTGGGGGTCCGTCTCCCCGCGGAACCTAGGCGGTCGCTGGCGCTGGAACTCATGCAGTGCACTAAGGCGACGTGCATCGTCAACGGCTGGGGCTGGTAGCATCGGTGGCTCAGCTGGTAGAGCTACCTCTAATGCCTCTGCTATCAAAGGGCCATGCACCGAGGCCTCGTTGTTCAGTGGGCTGTCATCACGCACAACTCTCGGAAGCATAGTTTTCTACCGTCGTGGGGCCATCCTGAAAAGAACAGGTGCGCCATGGTCAAACAGTATACCTGGTGAGCTAACATAAAGCAATCACATAGAAAACTTGAAACACAAACGCAATCAATGTTTTCGTGCATTAAGTCGGAAATCAGAAGTTAGGGTCCTGGTGTACGGATACGTCGGCCGCCGCACCAACACTGGACTCCCTGGACTGATAACCACACCCAATATGCTTAACACCATTGCTTCAAATAGAAAAAGATCATAGTCCCAAGTTGTGTGGTAGAACCGAACTCCCTTGATACCAATTTGTCATGACCCGTCCTCGGGGCCCGTGTCGTGACTACCCCAAGCCCGCCTTCCATAGGCCAGGGGCTGGAAACTAGCACCAAGGCGTAAATCCCGATAAAAAGAGAAGCATTGCCTTTTTAATGAAAAAAAACACCACAGAGTTAATAAGAATTAGAAGTAAACACTAAGTAAAAGCTGGGTACAACAGTATGTGTGGAAAACTAAGTGGGCCAGTATACAAACCCAAACTGAAAGTAAAGTACAACTGGAAAGGGAAAAACAACAACTGAAAAGTAAAGCCGCAACATCAAGCTCTCCACTGGAAATCCCACCTTATGGGTGGGTACAGATAGCCTCCTCTGCTCCTCGGGTCCAGCCAACCGCTCCGAGTATGTCCCGCCCAGTGGTCCACCTCCAGGTAACGTCCTACTCCGCAAGCTTCAACCATGATCAGCGATGTTCGTCATCTGGAACCAACACAACGTACTGTGGGCATAGCCCGTGCAGGGGTGAGTATAAGCTACTCAGTAGGGACCCCGAGACCCCAGGTGGTCTCCCAAAATCCACAAAGGATAATCCACAAAGGAAAGATGCAATCACGAAGTAACATCCGACAATTCTTAGGTATATGCCCATACATATACCCAAGTCATCAATTCTCATTTAGCTCCAACATCCGAGCCCAAGACCAACCCAGTCCACACAGGAAATAAAAACGTAAATCCACATAGGATAGCACAACAAAATCAACATAGGAAAGAAAAACAAGATATATCTCACACAAGATATACTTTTTCGTTTGACGATAGAGATGACTAGATATATCCACGGATTCATCTAAGTCGTCGGACCCACAAAAGATCGAAAGGTACTAACCCCCGCAATGACCCACAAAGGATCTGACCCACAAAGAATCGATAGGTAACTCACCCCTGCAAAGACCCACACAAGATCGGACCCACACAGGATCTGTTGGCGCTGTCTCACACAGAACCGTTGAGCGCTGACCCACACAAGATCGGACCCACACAGGAACGATAGAACTGATCCATGTAGGATCACTGAGTACTGTAATCGTCGTCGTCTAATCCATATAGGATCTCCGAACAGTCGTCGTCGTCGTCGTAGTCGCAAACACAACCGACTCTAGGGTTCCCGCACACAGCAAGCTCATTCGGGAGGGTCCTCTCCACGAGCCGAGAGGCTGATACATCAACTGAAACATAGTCCAGAGTTGATGTATCCAAAGTTCCATATCGCCAACAGGAACTCAACGTCGCAGACGACGCGTCAATCGGACGCCCGGTCTGGAAGTTATTGGCTTTTTCATCCTAGGGGCCCTGTTGGTTTTGAAGTCAAAACCAACCCGACCGTACTCCACATGCATTCAAACCTCAGGTGGAGTAATCCAAAAGATCAGTCTCACTAATAGGAATCCAACAAAGTCGACAGCACGTCAATCGGATGTCGGAAGCTTAAGATATGAACGTTTCCACTCCAAGGGCCCGGTTGGTTTTGTGTACGAACCAACCCAGCCGAACCCAAAGTATTCCTAAACCTTGAGTGAGATATACCGAAACGACTGCCTCGATCCAAGGATCTCATCGCAACTGACGGTGCATCGATCAGATGCCCGTAGCACAAGTTATGGGCGTCCGACCGGAAGAGATTCAGTATTAAGGGGTTCGAGCCCGGTCCAGCCCGGCCCAATACCCCCAGGGTCAGCCCAAACTGGGTCCGGGTCTAGCCTACTTGGGCGCGGCCCGGCCCGGCCTGGGCGCGGCGCGCTGGCCAGGCGCTCAGCCAAACGGCCGAGCATGCGGGGGGGGGGGGGGGGGCTGCCCCCTGGTTCTTGAAACCGCGGCCCCCATTAAGGGGGGCCGCTGAGCTGGCCGCCGGGGGTTCGAAACCCCCAACCTTCCCTTGTCCGGCCGGTCTGCTCTGGCCGGCCGGCTTCTGCCACCACGGACCGCCAATGGCCGGTCCTCCCAGCTCGGATGCCGGCGGCCCGGAACCGGCCGCCGGTTACCCTGCTCTGCCGGGACCCGGAACCGGCCGCGACCTTGGTTCGTCCGGCACGGCGCGATGGCTCTGCGCACTTCCGCCACGGCCCCACTCCGGCCGCGATGCCTTCGGGTTTCTCCGACACGGCGCGACGACATCGCGTCCTTGTTCGATTTCACGATCTGGCGCGACGACGCCACGCTTTCCTTCCCACATGATCCCGCGTGGTGCGATGACACCGCGCCATTCCCGTTTCAATCCACAATAGAAACAACAACATAGATAAGTGAGGTGGGTCGGCCGTGTTTGTGCGGTCCGGCCCCCTCTCGTTAATCGATAGAAAATAGTAAAAATTTACGAAGAACATCAAGGTAGAAATCACAAACAAAAATAAAATAACCCCTACCTCGAGCGTAGCTTGAACGGAGGTTCATCGAATGGGGATTCGTCGCGGAATATCAGTCACGGAAAGAGACGTCGTAGAAGAAGACATCGTTAGTGTCGCGGTATACGGCGTCGCGTAGTCGGTTTCCGAGGACTCGACATTCTTCGTCAAAGATCGATGTGTTCTTCGCGTTCTTCGTCAAAGACAAAGAAGTTCCCCAAGTTCCTTAGCCTTTTCTCCCAAAGACTCCACAACAAGATTCCAACCCTTAATGAAATAATCCCACACTTATTTTATTAACTTGACATTAGTTTGAAATTCAAACACTCACATTAAACTCACTTCATTAAAATCATATGTTATTAAAATATAAGTTATCAAATTTAATTATGAGTTCAGAGAGTTATGGAATGTAAAGGGGTGGGGTTCGTGTGGGCCCCACCACCCTCATAACATCACATGACAAGTTGGGTAGTTACCCAACATCCTCCCAAAGCGTAAATCCACTTAGAGAAAATAGAAATTGTAGTTAAATTTTTATTTTAACTTCCACAATATTTGTCGACCTCTCTCGTGAAAACGCAACTCCGGAAAAGGTGTTTCTAAGCAATTACCAGCGCTGCGGTTCCATAGGTTCCCTCAGAATTTGATTCCGAGCACCGGTTCAAATGTTATAAATTCCCGCTCGTTCGTTCACTGAACGTACCCGAGCTAAACTTCAGATAGAAATTCCGGGCACACCGGGTCTCGGAATCAAGTGCCGTCAGAAACTTCATTCTTGTAAAATCCCAAAGAAAATTAAGAAAATTTTTTTACTTGAATTTTACGGGTCTTTACATATACAAGGAACAAGTCTGTTGGAATTTTGACTATTGAAGGACACAAGATGTTTTTATTTTGGATATGTAGTGTGGAGCATTCACTACCATAATAACTTTTGTAAAAAAATGTTTCATATTCTATTCCATTGAAAAATATATTGAAATAAAAATAAAAAGATATTGGGTTGTGAATTAGAAAGGTCCGAAATCACCATTTCTGTACTAGTGATTGCATTAAAAGATCAAAAATGATTAGAGTATATATTTGAGATATATAATGAAAATGAATTTTGTGATATAAAAACATGAAAAATAAATAAACATGTGACATTTATGATACTTACATGATATATTCACTGATCCACATCATGTGGTTTTGGTAATGAAGACCTTTTAACCATGAAGGATTAACATAATTTTAATGTGTACATTCATCTCATATTATAATTTATAGTATACCATCATTTTTTGCTTCATCTATACATTCTACCCTTCTTCCATAAATTTAATATAAATTTTAATTCCATTTATTGAAGCCACCTTGATTAATTTTGTAAATTTATTGTTGAAGTACTGATGATAGAACCAACGAGAACCCTATGGTTTATAACATGATTTATTGGTATGAACATAGCTCTAGTCACATTTTGTAATGATTGATGACAAAAAATATGAGTATGAGATAAATTTAAAATTGGGTATAGAATTTTTGGATCATTTAAAAATTATAATTAACGAAATAATGAATCTTGATATTGAACATAATTATGAGCAATGGCTAATTTTCTATATTTTATTGATTCTTGGGGAATGAATTTTTCTTCGTAAATGTAGTTTTATTTTCATAATGTAATAATTTTTCTTCTTTGAAATTTTTTTTCCTTAGGATTCCCTATTGAGATTATATTTACATAAAAATAAATAACTATACCATTGTGGGGGAATTTGATAATCTAGAAATATATATAATATTTCGTAAAAATTAGTTAATGATGATTATTGATTAATTTGAAAATGAACTCAGTTTTATATTTTTTTATGAATAAGGAATTATTTAAATAAAGGATGAAATGATGAAAAAGTTAAAAGAAAATATATGACCTACACATCACGTGTCACACACATGAAATGTTGACCTAATTCATAACATAACTAAAAGATAATTGACAAGCCCATAAAGACATTACAAGATGTGATGTTAGACATGATGTACACACTCATCACATGGAATGTAAATTTCAATGATCAGTATCCTAGAAAATAATAATCATATAAATGGCATGTAGATATTTCATGAATTTAAGGTTTTGAAGTCTTGGCCGATGAAAGATACAAGACCAGACATCGAAAGGATATGTGGATCTCAATAACATGATGTACATCCAGATTAAATGACATAAATATGTGAGTAATGAATTCACTTATTCCATTAAATGATGTCCTTGACTTACACTCCATGTTCATCTCATACCTATCAATATTCTGGGAACTTCTCCGCACATATTAGCTTCACAAAATTTCCATTTCTACCAGTTATATTTCAGTATTATAAATTATTTTTATTCTATGCTAGGTTTATTTATTTCCATTAATTGTTTTAATGAATATAGATGAGTTTTCAATCATTGAACACATGTTCATCATCCATTGTATTCTATTTTCTATTTTCATTTACTATTTTCACACCTCTCACTATAAATCATCAATAATAGTTTCTTACTTTAATTTTTCATTATTCATATTATGATTTTGATTGTTTCTTGTTGTCCTCATTTTGGATTTCTTTCTATTCATTATTTTAGTTTGTGATGTTATTTTTTGGTTAGTTTTACATTTCTATACATTATTTACCATTGATTCGATCTTTTTTATTCATATATTTTTTCTTTTTCTATTATTTTATGGTTATAGAAAGCATGCTTAATATTTTCTTTTATTTGAACATCAATTCCTTGTTCGAATAATCAAATTAGTTTAACTGGTTGAGAGTAGGGGTGGTGTGAAATATATGAATATCTAATGATTGAAAATGGGTAACCTTATTGCGAATAACAAGGTTTAAAAAAAATTATTCTCATGAGTTTTCATTATACCTTACCATAAAAGGTTCAATTTGAACTACCATCTCCTTGTTGTAGAATAACAGGGTTTGACCAATAGACTATACAATTTTCTATCTTGGATCTAATATTATTATACATAAATATTTAATTACTATAGAGAAAGTTGTCTTTTCAAACATATGTTCATCCGAGATTAGTTGTGGTTTTTTCACCACTTCACATCATATTCCATAGGTCTATTTAAAGATTGAATTTGGATTACCTCTTTTCATTTACCCTAATATTGACCATGAACCAAACATTATTATTTGAATTAAATCCAAACTACCTATCATTAGTTGAAAATCAACCTGGAGAGTGAATGCGAGAAATCATTTTTAATAGTTTTTTGGATTTACTGTAGACCTCCATATAGTTCCCATGGGTTCGACCCCACACTACCAGTTTACTAAGCCATTGTTGTATATGTTTTTTGGGATTATAGATTGTTATCCTACCATCTTCCTATGGGAATTAAAAGATATGTGAGTGAGTGTCAATTATTATTAATGAACATGATATAAGATGTTATAAAATGATTATATATGATATTATAATTATTAATATAATTTTTATATAGGTTAATAACATGACTAAAACCAATATACAGGATGTTAAATAACGTTGAACCAAATGAAATCTTGAGGAAAAGAACATCATCTCAATTTCATTTAATTTACACATATTGTAATGTCATTGTAACACCCAAGGTAAATAAAGAATATGACATTTCATATTTATCCATATTTGCGAATACAATATTGAAATGACTTTAAAGGGGACGCTATGCTCGAAGGCGTACCCAACACGCAACAACGAGTTTCTTGGGAATCTTACGTTGCACTCTAATAATAAAATAATATTATTTTAAATGGTAGTTAACATGTAGCCATTGTATTGGCGGGAATGGATAGAAATTACTAAAATATGATTATATATGTTTTCAAATGTTTTTACATTTATCCAATAAAAGCGAAAGGCTTAAAATACGGAAAGAATTCAATTTTAGGCATATATGCCCTAGTTTTCACTAAAGGTTCACTTATCGCCTTTTAATGGAGAAATGTCATTAAATATAGTTTTGATCACTCTTATACATTATTTTGGACCAAATAAAACTCTTATTAAGAATCGGGACATCAAAATTTACTTTGTGTAATTTTTTGGTATTTTTCTGATAAAGTTCATTTTTTAATGAATAGTGTAAAATGTTGTGTTTTAATTCAAAACCTCTTTTTAATATAATTTATTTATATGATTAGATAATATTTTGAATTGGTTTTAAAGTTAAATTAGAAAATATTTTTACCATTAAATCCAATAGTTGTCGTTGGAATTAATTTCACTTTGAAATCAGACTTAAACTAGTGTCAATCTTTTGATACTTATTGTTTTATAAAAACACGCTATTTGCTCTGACAGCGGGAATTAATTATTAAATTAATTAATGTGACTAATATGTTTTCAATTTTTTAAAACGGACTTAATTTTTGAATTCGGAATATCAAATATAGCTTAGGGTGATGTTTTGGTATTTTTCTGAAAAACTCCAATTTTTTATGAATAGTGAAACCACTAAGTGGTAATCAAGCAAGCTGATTTTTCAGTTAAATGAAAGATTACCACTAATGTGTATTGAATTTTGAAAATCCAACATACATGGTTGTCATTAGTATGTAAAATGTGGTTCAATGGGATGAAAATAATTTTTTGGTGAATAGTAACTTTTTTTCCATTAATCGCGATTAGAGGTAATTAGTGTAATTTAAGGTAAAAATGATATTATAAGAATGTGAAAACACCATGAAACTTGTCCTACACCTATTGGGTGAGTCATGACCGACCAATACAAGTCATGGGCCAACTTGGGGACCCCATGGAGACACTTTAGTTGGAAAATGACAATAATATATTTTTATTTAATGTTAAAATTAAATTGACACAAACATGAGTTGTTTTACTAAAACAGTTTTTAAGTAGGGTTACACAAGTCCCAATTTTGATTATAAATAGTCATTGGAAAGATACAAAGATTTCCTACATCATAGTAGTTTTTTTTATAATTTTTATACATTAAATAAATTAAATTATTTATGACATCATAATGATGCAGTGATGACATCATTATCTGACGATTTAAATAAAATGAGAAGATAATGTAAAATCTATGACCTAAACATGTCCAAAACTTATTGGATGGGTGGAGTTAGAACCCTTATCACCTTATCCACGAATTATATCAATGTGAGACCTTTTAAAACCGAAACACATTTTCAAATAAAGTAATATTTCTTACATTCCAAAAGTACCCCTCCTCTCCTCTTATAAAAGGCCCCCAACTCTACCACATTTCACACACTCCTCAAGCCTTTGGCTCGTCCAAACCCTGCCCATTTACTCTCTCCACATACCTCTACTCATCCTAGAGGATTCCCTTTGGGCATAATCCTTTCAAAGGAAGTCTTTAGGCTCAAATCAAATGGAGTTACACTTTTAAAGGTAATTCATTCTCTCATGTTCATTTGTTTTATTTTTCTTCTCCAACCCCATAAACTCTTTTTATTTACTTCTTTTGAAACAAAACAAGTATATTAAATATTCTAGTATGTTTTCATAATATTTATTCTAGATAAACTCTCACACAACTACATCAAATGGTTAAAGAACATACGGTTTCCGTGGATGGCGAAATTCTACCTCCCGAAACGATGATTGTTCAATACTCATTTAACACCATCAAAGGTGGCCATTATGATGTCACTATTTTTATATATGATATATAATATTTTTATGTTTTACTTATGATTCTGTATTTTTCATTTGTGTCTTACCTTTATGGCTTCCATTATGGGTATACGCGATATCTTCATTTTAGGAAGTGCGGACTACCGCCCCCTCAAAATGATGTGATTCGATAATTCCATATGTGGGACGTATAAAGGATGGATTTAATGTTATTATATATTATGTTATAATAGAATTATTATATACCTCTATATAATTATTATTTCTTTCCATTAAAGTATGAGATAGAAATGAAAGTAGCGTTCATGTGTACGTACGGCTTACCGTCTCCATGAACGGTGCATTTCATTTCTTACCTCTAAATGATTATGTAATATTATAAATAAATGTATATACTGGATATATATGATATATATGATATCCAAATCATGAATGTAATTATGGATATAAATAACCTTTTACCACACAAACAACATGTAATTGTAAGAAGTCCACTTTCGACTTAAGAAGCAAATATCGACAAAACAAACATGATTAACTTAAATGATTAAATAATGTTTATAACATGGTAATAAGTGATATAAAAGGAATAATGAACTCGAAAAAGGTTATTAAGGAAGTATAAATTAACTCAAGTTTATTATTCAGGAGATTAAAGAATGATCGTGTCAAGTCGGACCCGAGGTAAGGGATCCTACTCCTCTCTTTCTTTTTAAGTACACACTTTTATGTCATTCCTTTTAAAGCTCGTCTTTCTTGTTATTGGGATGATATTTTATATTAAACTTACTTTAATTTTTATGTTCATGTGATGAGATACCCTATTCTCTTTCATCAATCCATTTTGGAAGTTTTGAGTGGTGCCGTTAGGCTGCCGAACTTTCGTAAGAGATCTAACCTCTCTCTTTCTTTTTAAGTACTCTCCTTTATGTCACTTCTTTTAAGCTCATATTTCTAATGTTGGGGGATGTTTTTTTATATTCCTCTTGATGTACATTTTATTGTAATGTGATGAGATACCCTATTTTATCTCATCAATCCATATTCGGAAGTTTTATGTGGCGCCGTTAGGCTGCCGAGTTTTCGTACGGGATTTTTCATCTCACTTTTATTCCCGTGAGATTTATGCTACATTTGCCACAAATTCCATTTAGTGGTGTATGTACTGCCCATTATTCTACTCTTTGTGTAATATAATTTTGTTTATGATTATTTACAGTAATGATCTACTGTCCTCCTTTCATGGGGTGTATGTTTTGAAAGATACCCAAGTCGGTAAGGGAACCTTTCACCCTCCTTTTTTTTAAAAGACTTCTTTTGTTGGGTCTTTTAATTTACATATTGTTATATTGGGATATGTTCTCATATATCATTATTGATGTAAATTTTATGTCCAAGTGATGAGATACATTTTTTATCTCTCATCAACTCATTTTGATGTGATGTCGTTAGGCTGTCAAGGGAATTTTTTAACCCAATTTCGATTTCTTTGGGTTCAACATGTAGTCATTGAATATGTCATCCATTGAATATGTGTGAATGACCTTTTATTGTTTTACACTTAATATCCACTTATATTGGGTGTATTTATATTTTTCACACATATTTTTGAGATTGATTTGTCCTTAATTTAAGGATACCTTCTTTATAAGGGATTTCATCACATTTGACATTTCTATTGAGGGTTTATTGTTGTTATGAACCAATTCACTCTTATATGGTGTATATACTGTCATTTGGAGTATTATATCATGAATACATTTATTCTCATGATATTATAAAGTTCTGACTAAATGTTATTCCTCAATTATTGTATTCAAGTGTCTCTAATTTTGGTAAAACCCCTTTAACCAAAATATCATTTTAAATGTTTTAATTATTTGTTCTTATTAATATCCATGTTTTCAAAATGGTTTTAAGGATTTATTTATATGGATATTAATGGTTTAAAATTTTAAGCTTCAAGGTGGTATGGGACACTTTGATTCAAAAATCTTTTTACTAAATTTTTTAAATGGTTTTGGAAATGGTTTCTTTTTGAATGGATTCATTATTTAAATATACTAAAATGTTATATTGTGATTGAAATGTGGAAATGTTATGTTTCCTTTATTAATGTTTTATGTGATACATTTATGTTATGGTTCTTGGGCATTGTTATAAAAACGGGTGGTTCCGTGATAAACTAAGGGTGGGTGATCCCGATATATCTCTCCAATGCACTGGGTAATGCGAAGGAGTGAAACGTTAAGGTTTTTCCGAAGAGATTTAGGGAATATACTGTGATGGGTATTCCAAACGTAACCAAGAGGGTTACTCCCTCTGTAAGAATGTTATGAATTCCTCATGTTACCTTTATGTCTTATGTTTTCTATGATTTATTCATGATTTGATATGCCTATGTTTTATGGGTAAAGTGTGATTTCATTCTAATGTATATATGAACTCATGTTTCCTTTCCATATTTTTATAACTCTTACTGAGCTTTTTATGCTCATCCCATGTTTTTGAAATGTTTTTCACAGGTCAAGGGAAAGGTGCATGATGTGATGATAGTGTCAAGGTTGTGTCAAGAAATAATCCATGTTTTATTTTCAATATGTTTCCGTTGATGGGAAGAATGAATACTGTCTTTTATGTAACAACTTTGTTTCAATGTGGAATGTAATGCAAGTTTCATGATCTAATTCTCTAAAACTCTAAACCTGAAAAGATCCTCAATGTGTAATCTTGTAATAACTCATGATTAAGTAAGGTTTAAGGCTTGGGCCTTATAGTTGGTATCAATGGTCGGTTTAGATAACTTTAGAGGTTAGGGTATTCTTAAAGCATAAGTGAAATTACCATAATGGTTAGGATTTTAGAAAGAGTCCTAGTTTTAGATAAAGTGAATGAGTAAGTGTATCTTAGTGTTTACCTTCCTCATTAGTACATGATGGTTTTGTTGATATACTCACACTAACATTTCTATTTTTAGTGAATGGATGGATCTAGGAGGCACCAAAGAGGGAACAGTTTTGAAGGAAACTGTGGTGGTTCTCTGATTAAGATACTAGATAAAATGGAGGATTCAATGAGGAAACTCATGGTTGTTCTAAACCAAATATCAAGGAGTCATGATCAACCACTTCAACCTTGGTGAGTTCTCTAATGCATCATGTACGAGATGGCCAACTCGATGTGGAAATTCAGGTAATAATTATTAAGGTAACCATTATGGTTTATATGATACTTAATTTTTAGGTAATAATGGGTTACTCTATGATATGATGGAAAATGAAAGGAATGAGATAAACTTGAGGTTAAAATATGTAATGATTATTCTTGAATATTCTATCTCATTTTGGGGAATGTTTTAAGAATTAGATAGTTTTGGAAAAAGGGCAACACGCAGACCGTGTGACATCCCGTCGCGTCAGACAAATCTGCGGGAATCGAACCCACAACCAATGTGCGACTGGTATTTATCACCTACCACTGGACTACGTGAAGTCCCTGGATAGTTTGACTGATTCATTCTAGTTATATGATTTTATGAATTAAGAGTAAGTTGATTTGGGTTATTTATGAAAATGATTAACCTATCATGGAGGATATGTGATCAGGTTAATTACTTTTCAATACGAGACTTTAGGAGAAACTGATATTGTTTGGAGATAAATGTTACGATTTATCATGGAAGACTATGCGACTAAATCCTTCAAATATTTGGGTTTCAATCTTATATTGGTTTAATTTGAAGAATTTTATGGACAAATTGTTTATCGGATGGTCCTCATTGAACTTTGGGTTTTGTTGGACAAATTTTGGAGATTAAGAATAGATTTTCTTTTTATAAAGGGTTATCCTTTTCTGGATTATCTGATCTTGTACTAGCCTTTTTGGTTTTGGTTTTGGTTAAAGTATAAAGACATGGGAAGTACATAGTTCTATTTTGTGGATTAGGTGATTCTCTAGAAGTTGATTATAGTACTCTTAATGTGAACAAGTCTTCCTAAATACTCGTCTTTTGGAGAAAATATGAGTTTGTGTAAGGAATCTAATAAAAGTTGAAAGTCAATATGATAAGTGATTATGTTTCCTTATGAATAAATTCCTCAATAAAAAGTAACTTAAAACAAAAATGTTGTCTATTAACTTTTCCTACTGGGGAATCGAATACCGTTTAACCCATCACAAGTATGTTATTTTCTCGTGGTTAACTTTCTCCTAAAAATGTTTTCTATCACTCTCCATCAGAACATGACCCTTTGTTTTTCCTCCATGTCCATATTTTCATACTTGGAATCCTAGTATGGGTTAACTCGAGTGACCTTTGTACTTATATTTCTTTATTTTAAAGTGTTTGTTTTACCGACTCTTGTTCCGATGTGGGACTTTCAAGGATGTTTCCAAGCGCAATTTTAAAATTGCGAGGACGCAATTCCCAAAAGGGGGGAAGGATGTAACACCCCAGGTAAATAAAGAATATGACATTTCATATTTATCCATATTTGTGAATAAAATATTTAAATGACTTTAAAGGGGACGATATGCTCGATGGCGTACCCAACACGCAACAACGAGTTTCGTGGGAATCTTACGTTGCACTCTAATAATAAAATAATATTATTTTAAATGGTAGTTAACATGTAGCCGTTGTATTGGCGGTAATGGATAGAAATAACTAAAATATGATTATATATATTCTTAAATGTTTTTACATTTATCCAATAAAAGCTAAAGGCTTAAAATATGGAAAGAATTCAATTTTAGGCGTATATGCCCTAGTTTTCACTAAAGGTTCACTTATCGCCTTTTAATGGAGAACTGTCATTAAATATAGTTTTGATCACTCTTATACATTCTTTTGGACCAAATAAAACACTTATTAAGAATTGGGACATCAAATTTTACTTTGTGTAATTTTTTGGTATTTTTCCGATAAAGTTCATTTCTTAATGAATAGTGTAAAATGTTGTGTTTTAATTCAAAACCTCTTTTTAATATAATTTATTTATATGATTAGATAATATTTTGAATTGGTTTTAAAGTTAAATTAGAAAATATTTTTACCATTAAATTCAATAGTGGTCATTGGAATTAATTTCACTTTGAAATCAGACTTAAACTAGTGTCAATCTTTTGATACTTATTGTTTTATAAAAACACACTATTTGCTCTAATAGCAGGAATTAATTATTAAATTAATTAATGTGACTAATATGTTTTGAATTTTGTAAAACGGACTTCATTTTTAAATTCGGAATATCAAATATAGCTTAAGGTGAAGTTTTGGTATTTTTCTGAAAAACTCCAATTTTTGATGAATAGTGAAACCACTAAGTGGTAATCAAGCAAACTGATTTTTCAGTTAAATGAAAGATTACCACTAATGTGTATTGAATTTTAAAAATCCGACATACATGGTTGTCATTAGTATGGAAAATTTGGTTCAATGGGATGAAAATAATTTTTTGTTGAATAGTAACTTTTTTTTCATTAATCGCGATTAGAGGTAATTAGTGTAATTTAAGGTAAAAATGATATTATAAGATTGTGAAAACACCATGACACTTGTCCTACACATATTGGGTGAGTCATGGCCGACCAATACAATCCATGGGCCAACTTGGGGACCCCATGGAGCCACTTTAGATGGAAAATGACAATAATATATTTTTATTTAATGTTAAAATTAAATTGACACAAACATGAGTTGTTTTACTAAAATAGTTTTTAAGTAGGGTTACACAAGTCCCAATTTTGATTATAAATAGTGATTGGAAATATAAAAATATTTCCTACATCATAGTATTTTATTTATAATTTTTAGACATTAAATAAATTAAATTATTTATGACATCATAATGATGCAGTGATGACATCATTATCTGACGATTTAAATAAAATGAGAAGATAATGTAAACTCTATGACCTACACATGTCCAAAACTTATTAGATGGGTCTATTTCGAACCCTTATAACCTTATCCACGAATTATATCAATGTGGGACCTTTTAAAACCGAAACACATTTTCAAATAAAGTAATATTTCTTATTTTCCAAAAGTACCCCACCTCTCCTCTTATAAAAGGCCCCCACCTCTACCTCATTTCACACACTCCTCAAGACTTTTCCTCGGCCAACCCCTGACCATTTACTCTCTCTACATCCCTCTCCTCATCCTAGAGGATTTCCTTTGGGCAGAATCCTTTCAAAAGAAGTCTTTAGAATCAAATCAAAAGTAGTTACAGTTTTAAAGGTAATTCATTCTCTCATGTTCATTTGTTTTATTTTGCTTCTCCAAACCCCTAAAATCTTTTTATTTACTTTTTTTTTTGAAACAAAACCAGTATATTAAATATACTAGGATGTTTTTATAAGATTTATTCGAGCTAAACTCTCACACAACTACATCAAATGGTTAAAGAACATACTGTTTCTGTGGATGGCAAAATTCTGCCTCCCGAAACGATGATTGTTCAATACTCATTTAACACTTTCAAAGGTGGCCATTATGATGTAAATATTTTTATATATGATATATAATATGTTTATGTTTTACTTATGCATCTGTATTTTTCATTTGTGTCTTACCTTTATGGATTCCATTATCGGTATACACGATATCTTCATTTTAGGAAGTGCGGACTACCACCCCCTCAAAGTGATGTGATTCGTTAATGCCATATGTGGGATGTATAAAGGATGGATTTAATATTATTATATATGATGTTATACTGGAATTATTATATACCTCTATATCATTATTATTTCTTTCCATTAAAGTATGAGATAGAAATGAAAGTAGCATTAATGCGTACGTACGGCTTACCGTCTCCATGAACGGTGCATTTCATTTCTTACCTCTAAATGATTATGTAATATTATAAATACATGTATATACTGGATATATATGATATATATGATATCCAAATCAGGAATGTCATTCTGGATATAAATAACCTTTGACCACATGAACAACATGTAATTGTAAGAAGTCCACTTTCGACTTAAAAACCAAATATCGAAAAAACAAACATGATTAACTTAAATGATTAAATAATTTTTATAACATGGTAATAAGTGATATAAAAGGAATAATGAACTTGAAAAAGGTTCTTAAGGAAGTATAAATTATCTAAAGTTTATTATTCAGGAGATTAAAGAACGATCCAGTCAAGTCGGACCCGAGGTAAGGGATCCTACTCCTCTCTTTCTTTTTAAGTACACATTTTTATGTCATTCCTTTTAAAGCTCATCTTTCTTGTAATTGGGATGATATTTTATATTACACATACTGTAATTTTTACGTTCATGTGATGAGAGACCCTATTCTCTCTCATCAATCCATTTTGGATGTTTTGAGTGGCGCAGTTAAGCTGCCGAACTTTCGTAAGAGATCTAACCTCTCACTTTCTTTTTAAGTACTCTCCTTTATGTCACTTCTTTTAAGATCCTATTTGTAATGTTGGGGGATGTTATTTTATATTACTCTTGCTGTAAATTTTATTGTAATGTGATGAGATACCCTATTTGATCTCATCAATCCATGTTCGGAAGTTTTATGTGGCGCCGTTAGGCTGCCGAGTTTTCGTAAGGGATTTTTCATCTCACTTTTATTCCCGTGAGATTTATGCTACATTTTCCACAAATTCCATTGAGTGGTGTATGTAATTCCCATTATTATACACTTTGTGTCATATATTTTTGTTTATGAGTATTTAAATCAATGGTCTATTGTCCTTCTTTCATGGGGTGTATGTTTTGAAAGATACCCAAGTCGGTAAGGGAACCTTTCACCCTCCTTTTTTTTAAAGACTTCTTTTGTTGGGTCTTTTAATTTACATATTGTTATGTTGGGATATGTTCTCATATATCCTTATTGATGTAAATTTTATGTCCAAGTTATGAGATACATTTTTTATCTCTCATCAACTCATTTTGATGTGATGTCGTTAGGCTGTCAAGGGAACTTTTTAACCCAATTTGGATTTCTTTGGGTTAAACATGTAGTCATTGAATATGTCATCCATTGAATATGTGTGAATGACCTTTTATTGTTTTACAATTAATATCCACTTATATTGGGTGTATTTATATTTTTCACACATATTTTTGAGATTGATATGTCCTTAATTTAAGGATACCTTCTTTATAAGGGATTTCATCACATTTGAAATTTCTATTGAGGGTTTATTGTTGTTATGCACCAATTCACTCTTATATGGTGTATATACTGTCCTTTGGAGTATTATATCATGAATCCCTTTATTCTCATGATATTATAAATTTATGACTAAATGTTATTCCTCAATTATTGTATTCAAGTGTCTCTAATTTTGGTAAAACCCCTTTAACCAAAATATCGTTTTAAATGTTTTAATTATTTGTTCTTA
Source organism: Viscum album (assembly GCA_963277665.1). NCBI lineage: Eukaryota > Viridiplantae > Streptophyta > Magnoliopsida > Santalales > Viscaceae > Viscum > Viscum album. Next base: position 1,290,653,722 of record OY728129.1, read on the forward strand.
TTAATATCCATTTTTTCAAAATGGTTTTAAGGATTTATTTATATGGATATTAATGGTTTAAAATTTTAATCTTCAAGGTGGTATGGGACACTTTGATTCAAAAATCACGTTATTAAATGTTTTAAATGGTTTTGGAAATGGTTTCTTTTTGAATGGATTCATTATTTCAATATACTAAAATGTTATATTGTGATTGAAATGTGGAAATGTTATGTTTCCTTTATGCATGTTTTATGTGATACATTTATGTTATGGTTCTTGGGCATTGTTATGAAAACGGGCGGTTCCGTGATAAACTAAGGGCGGGTGAGCCCGATATAGCTCTCCAATGCATTGGGTAACGCGAAGGAGTGAAACGTTAAGGTTTCTCCGAAGAGATTTAGGGAATATACTGTGATGGGTATTCCAAAATGTAACCAAGAGGGTTACTCCCTACGTAAGAATGTTATGAATGCCTCAAGTTACCTTTATGTCTTATGTTTTCTATGATTTATTCATGATTTGATATGCCTATGTTTTATGGGTAAAGTGTGATTTCATTCTAATATATATATGAACTCATGTTTCCTTTCCATATTTTTATAACACTTACTGAGCTTTTTATGCTCATCCCAAGTTTTTGAAATGTTTTTCACAGGTCAAGGGAAAGGTACATGATGTGATGATAGTGTCAAGGATGTGTCAAGAAAGAATCCATGTTTTATTTTCAATATGTTTCTGATGATGGGAAGAATGAATACTGTCTTTTATGTAACCACTTTGTTTAAATGTGGAATGTAATGCAAGTTTCATGATCTAATTCTCTAAAACTCTAAACCTGAAAATATCCTCAATGTGTAATCTTGTAATAACTCAAGATTAAGTAATTTTTATGGCTGGGGCCTTTTAGTTATACAATTTATTTATTTAATATGTTTTATATACTTCCACAATGAAATTTAATTTAATTATTACCTGATTATTTGTGGTAATTTTTTGTATCATTTTGAATTATTTCCTCAAATGAGATTTTAATTAAGAGATACCAAGTGGTATATAATTTAATAGATCAATTTCACTTCATTAGGCTATTTTACTTATTCGCCTTGATTAACATTCTATGACTATGTGTTTAGTAAAATTTATTTATCATATGTTTTAGTTCAAAAATATTATGTGGATTTACAGTTGCTATACATAATATATTAATTGACTAATTCTTAGTTCAATGTAATGATCATTGCAATGGTTTCTACCACAATATCATTCTAATTGAGATTATTTATTCTTGAACTTCTATTGATGTAAATTAAATGATTATTCTCTGATAAAACAATATAATTTTATCCTTCTTTTCTAGTAATGATATATTCATTTAATATTACCATTTTTCAAATATCTATGTAACATCCTGACCTGATTCTCAAACACTACTTCCCCAAGCTGGTCGGAAGCATGAGCTCTTGTGAACCTATTTATATGACATTCACTCTCAATTTACAATGAGGTACTTATATTGACTAGGAGGAGATAATACCCCCTTTATGAAAGTATCACCATCATGAAAATGAATATGAATAAAAAAATGATATAATCAATAACAAAACCAAACCAGTATAACATGATGACCGAAATAGAATTAAAAAAAACAAAAATAAATATTAGATATGAAATGCCAAATATGTTTCATGTTTCAATATACAAAACCCAAAATAAGAAAAGTAACTAAAAGCTCAAAAGATATCCTAGAACCACGTCTGGTTCCCTCATACATGCTACATCTCTAATCATACATCTAACCAATACTCTTTCTATTATTTAATAATGTAGTCATGGAGTCTTTTTAGGTACTGATCTAGAAACCAAATTATGGTGGTTGTATAAATCTAGAGGACACCACCAACGATGTCTAAAAAATATCCAGTCAACAAAAATGATTGAAGTTGTATAATGAATAAGGTAAAATTTATAATTTAATAGTTTTGAAATTTAAAATAATCATTATTTTAACCGCATAAACCCCTATTTTCACATGTATAATCGAATCCTCAATACCTACTTCAACCCGTTCCAATGTCTAAACCATATCAAAAAACCGTGGATTGAATTTATCAATTCATTTCAAATTGTATCACAACCAAATTAAACCATAATCCAATGAATACTCATGGTTGTAGAGTATTTTTTATAATACCCTATGGTTATTTGGTGCCAGTGTCCATTTCCAACACCTCAATAATCACAAAGGAATTTGGGGTCATATTATATGTCCCCTACTCACTATCCCATTTGGGTATTTTGAGAATCATACCCTATCCCACACTAACTATCTCATATGGGTATTGGGTGAATTTGTCCTTGTCCCATGCCACCTTTATCACATATCACATATGTGAACTTTTTAAAAAGTAGTTTCTACCCACAATCATTCATCACTATGGGATTCTGAGTTATCAATCCATGATACACACAAATCTATCACATATATCACGTATATAACAATTTACCTACATAATAATTATCATGATTAATCAAATTAATCGTTTTACCAAAATTTCACAGAAATGGTCCCATCATAATTTATCACAACCAGCATGGTTCTTCAATTATTCATGTGGGACAATATTAAAAATTCATTATTAAACCACTTTACAACAGTTAAATCATTTAACGCATTATCTAATTAATTCCATGTCAACCACCTCATATTACTCATTTTCAATTAATTCACAATTTCTTTAATAGATGAATTACACAGTCTTAATATCCCATTAATTTTATAATATCAATATCCTCATAATTAGTTAACTAATTCTAGGATAAAATAATAAAATCCAAATATCCTATTAATTAATTCTCAAATTAATTAATCTAATTCCGCAATTGAACAATTACAAGAACCCATTAATTAAGAAATTCAATTACCCAATTTATCAACCAATTCCACAGTCCCTTAGTAAATTAATTTTCCAAATTAATTAAATTTGTTCGAGAAATTTAGATTCAAATCATTCAAATGAAATTATAAAATTAAAAATACATAATTGAAATCAAGACATTGGTTTTTAACAACACACCATATTACTCATGATCGTTGGAGATGATCTCCAATGAAAATCATCAATTTGAAGAAGAATAACCATGATCTTGATGAAGAATGTAATATATATATATATATACGAACCCTAGATCCACGATAAAATGAATCAAGATCAAAATATACATAATCAAAAAACACCAACGAATGTATAAAACCATTATGTTTTTACCTATAAAGAGACATGGGTGGAAGGGAAAAATATTCCAAAAGAAAAAAAATTACCCTAGAGGTGAATATATTATAATATGGCCTTCCATTCATCATAAATGGTGTTGGAGAGCCCTGGGTATTCATTTATAACCCTTCTAGAACGAGAGGAAAATTTTATGGTTGAATTGGGTCAACATTGTGTCATGTATGTGGAGGCGGGTTTGGGGATTTTAAAACTAATTTATGGGTTAATGAAACCCCACACATTTTTTAGAGAAGGGGGAAATATTTTTCCAAAATAGTGCCTCTAAAATGAGTTCTTCTAATAGAGGTTTGATGGGTGTAGCTATGAGGGTGAAAATTTTGACATACCATGTGAAAATTGTACAATATCTACTTATATCAAGTTGCATGGATTGCTGTGGTAGGGTGAATGGTTTGTGAAATCCATGTGTAAACCATACACTTCCTAAGAACTCCAAAGAAATATCCAATTTTAATTTTAAAACATGTATGATAAAACCCAACAACAAATTAAATTGAAAAAGAAAAATAATTCCTGTAAACATGATCTAGAAATCCACATTAAATTTTAGTATCTTACAATCTGCGAGCCTTATAATATCTCATAATTGAGTTTTATTCCCATGAATCTCAAGGAATTTTAATAAACAATATTGGTCCACTAATCCTACATATATTTTTCACACTCCCATGTCTTTTTTTGAACATTCCCATGTTGCAACAATACAAAAACTATCGATACAGTCTTTTCCCGAAATACATTCTCACTATGATTTAATAAACATGTTGTATGCTCCTCAAAGTATGCATCAATATCAAACTCAACATCATCCACATAAATAACATGATAATTTTTTCGGTGATACCTCTGATGTTTTGACATAAGAATAATTACATGAATAAAATTAACACTCTATTCAAGTAGAAATCTGTAAAATAGTATACTGATTCAATCCAAAACCTAAAATTGTTCATAATACATGGGTGATATCTAACCCTATCTATGAATCCTATGTTGACCAAGTATAGGAGACACATGAAGGACCACATAACCAACCTCTATAAACTCTAGGGGATTTAAATTTCAATCATCCTTAAATTATTATACATTCTATGTCATAGCCATTCATTTTTGACTCAACCGAACTTGATATGACCTATCCTCCAGGAGATTAGGTCCCAATAGCTACGAATAAACTTCATCTATCCAACATAGTGTATATTTGAATAGTATACCACAAAGATCCTAAAAAGGTGGAATCTGAATATTTTCCTAATAAATATTTCTATGGGAGAACTCCACTAATGGTAGTTACTTATGCATTGATCCTCAATGTCAAGAACCCATACTCACAGCTTATCCTTATGAACCTATATAGTAGACTCCAACTCGCCATATTAATATTGGTAAAAAAGTCTTAATCAATAGAACATGTGTACCAATATCCTTCTATGATTCCTATAATGAAAGAAGCATTGCATGTTTCATGTTCTATAAAAAATACAACGTGGAACTCTATACCGATGTACTATTTTCTAGATGAAGATGTATCTCAGTTGTTCAACTGAGAATTTCTTCCATATCGGCATAAAATATTCTATTTTAATCAATTTATCCACTACCCCTAAAATAGTTTCATTCTATTGAGGCATACTCAAGATAAAAAACACAAAATCCAGGGTAACATCAATCTAGATCCATTCTATAATGGTCAACAGATATAGGAAACAACCAGGTCAATGATCCTCAGACATAAAATGTTGACATGTGTAGCATCATGTCATGAAACCTATAATCAACTATTCAATGTCTGGCCACCAATAGCACTACCCTAGGTCATAATATATCTTGTTAAAACCTTGATGCACTACCCCCTTCAAAGCATGAAATTCACTCATTATCTCCACTAGCATGATTGAAGGCACAAAAACCTGATTTATTAAATAGATGATATCATCATCATTTATGCTACAATTAGAAGTTAACTCCTCACTTTATTGGATTTATCTCATGTCCAAACATTACAGATTATCATACTTCCTATCTCTATTTTAAATCAAAAGTACAGAATAAACTGAAACTGATATGACCGACATCTTATCCTGACCCTCCTAAACAACAATGTGCATCACATATAGTAAATTCAGGATTTTCTATTAAACCGTAATCATCTAAACTATCAGATTCTATGTATTCCATCATAAGGAGTGGCATATACTATTTCCCTTCTCATTCATATATTCTATCTCAAAATCAAATGACAAAATATAATCATCTGTACTTTTTAACACTTCAAATTAGTAACCATTGTTTCCAACATAAGGTTGTGTTTAGGATAGTTCTAATCATTCTACATTTACTAGTATGACCCATACTCTACAACATAATCTCCCTACATCAACACTACAAAATTATTGATCATAGAAAAATAAAAAAACTTAGTATACTCATAAACTAGATATAGTAGGATCAATATTTGTTCTCATTTCAATGGATTAATCATCTCCTAGATGGAATTATCACATTATTTAGACCATTAAAAAATTATCCCCTTTTCTCAAGACCAAAATTGGTGCTGGAAAATGAAAAATAAAATCATGGATTACACTCTGATAATAACCTTCTATGCCAAAAAACATATGATATGAAAAATTTTCTTGGGATTCTCCCAAGATACAAAATCCTTTACATTCTCTGGTTCAATAGAGACACCTTCCTCTTAGATAATGGGACCAATGATCTATACCAGATCAACCCAAAACTAAAAGTTAGATTGCATTCATGTAGACAATTCTATATTATTATATTCAAGATGATGTCACGTTACTGATAATGTCCATCACGACTCTTTGAGTTCTCTATGATTTCATCAACAAACACTACAAAAAATTTATCTAGGTACAGATGGTATATTCTATGTATAAAGGCCATTAACAATGCTCGTGCATTTTTTTTAACTCGAACCACATTACAATGAAATAATATAGGCTATAACAACATATGAAAGAAGTCCTTGGAATATCATGAGGTAAAAATCTCAACTAATGATACCCTGATATCATTTCATTATTAGAGAAAATTAATGCTCCACAGTACAGGTAAAATAGGTCTCAGATATAGAGAAGAAGAAATAGATTATTTAAAATCATTTGGCTGAACATCCGGTAATCAATAGAAAAGAACAGAGTCCCATAAGACTTTTTAGAAAAAATGATAGAGAATCCCATGATGTCGTACAAGGATAGATAAACCCGTTATCCATCCACTCTTTCAATAGATTCTTGAGATCTAGAATCTCTATTGGTGCCATTATATATTGTGAAATAGAAACAAGATAATCCCCCAGCATTGTCCCTATTGTAAATTACCAATCTAACTCAATTGTATGCCCTATTAAATATCAAGAATAATTTATTAAAACCTTTCCATCATTGGAAAAAAGGCATCTTAGTTTACACCACCATCATCTAGAAATAAACTACTATGTTGGGCGGTGAGCTCTACTAGCTGTTGATGAACTAACCCTGAATAAAACACTTAGATATCATGTTGCATATGGTGAACATTATTGCTACACTTATGGGACAAAAAAGACAATATACTTCTTCAATAATCATTATGGGCTATATATGAAAATAACTTCCCCATAATAATAATTAGGTCAAATAATGACATTTCCAGAAAGTAAATATCCCCTTGGAAATGATCCTCCACATCATTGATAGAACACACCTTTCATAAATATATGCCTATTGACCATAATACCAATGGTTTATTGATCTCCATAACCCCACACAAAAACTCAACTATCAGGCATTAGTCATTAACAGGATGTGTAGATATAAAATAATGAGTGTTATGAGTATCAAATAACGCACTAGAAAGGGCGAATCTATAAGAATATTACATTTAACAGTTGATTGTCATGCATCACTATCCCCAAGTGTAGGATAAATATAATGATTATATCCTTCCCCTCTTCCCTATGATTATCTTTGAGTCTCCCAATATTAACCACTCTATTTATGTGAGTGCTCTTTCCCAGATGCTCAATGTTCACTACCTCTACCACCTTGACCAGTAAAACTCCAACTACTATACTGATTCAGAGTCGAAGATCACTATCTCATACTATTATTGTACCTAGATACTCAATAATTACCCATATATAATTGGATCTTGGAATATATATGTTTTCATACCATCCTTCTGAAAGCTCATAAATTTACTAGTGACCAGGGATAATTTCCAGGATAGTTTCCCATCATACTGCACTATTGGAAAATAATTTGGGTATGATAATGTGTAACAGAACCTCCCCTTTTTACACTTCATTCCCAAGATATGGCCCACATTATCATAATGATTATCCCAAGCTTCAAAATACATACCCCCTAATCACCATTAATAAACAACATTTCTTCCATTGAAATCTTCTTTCATGTCTCCCTGATCTATGAGAGCCTAATCCCCCAAACTCAGCAAGATTATTTATTCGAATGATATTATATTGGGATGTAATATCACATTTATGTCCATAATAATCTTCCATACCATTTTTATCTCAATACCTAATAACACTAGAGTAAATGGCTGCAAGTTAGTAAGGTGACCATCATATTCCATCACAAACATACTCCACTTAGTCAACTCCATGAACATTGCTGCACTCTCCCATATTAGTTTCTCTGGACATAAGTTCTCTTGGGAGTTTTCTAAAAAGTCCTTCCATGAACTAAAATCTTATTATCTAGTTTGAGACTGAACATCCCACCATCACTTCACATATCCTTATAACATGTATGTTGTCAACCTGGCCCTCTTCTCAAAAGGGGTTTCTAAATATCATGTATTGTATTAGTGGAATCAGTCCAGAATATTGATTCTTTAGGTATTCCCACTTTGGTGAATTCCATAGGGTTATATAACTAAAAATCCTTTGAAATAACAAACATAATCATTATAAAAGTCTCTAGGTCTCTCACTATCAACTATATGAAGTATGAAAAGTTATCATGAAACATCTTTATGGCTCCTTACACTGAAATTACTAGTTACTCCAGTTCCACTGTGGGCGGATCATTTCTAGAATTTTAATCCTTGATTATTTTCTTAAAATATTTACTTGGGGGAATATATCATCAATTACAAACATACATATCATTACATAGAACCCAAAATTAACATATTTAATAGGTGGGATTCAAATAATTCCATGAAAAAGTCACCCCCTTGGTTGACACTCACTCAAAACCGAGGTGCTATAAGGACCCATAACTATCACATAACATGTTCATATTTATAAAAGGTTAATATCATTATCATTATTAAATTATCATTAGGCACACATTTATTCGCATCATGAATCATTTTTATGAAAATCCAATTCCATATGAGGAAACATTTTCAGTTCAATTAAACAAGCTAGGAAAATATTTTAAATTTCAATAACATTCCTAACATTCATTTTCCCATGTGGTCACAAAGATTATGCATGTCACAGACTCATAATGATTTATTAAGTTGATTCATAAATAATCAATTCTCATTCCATACATGACCTAGATTCAAATCTATTATAAAACATGACACAACACGTGCATCACTTGAGGTGAAATATCATGAAATGTAACATCACACATCAATAAAAATTATCCTGCCCTAGGTAACTGGATTTTACAATCAAACATGGGTTAGTTACTCCCTTTCATGATGTCATAACCATGTCATAACTCATTATATTATCCTTCCTAACTTTCCCAAAATATAAAGATAAAAGTAAATAATATAAAACATCATTTCATGACACTTTTTAACATCCCAAGCTAAGTGTCACACCCGGATTACCCGAGATTTTCCATCACATGCCTATATGAATGCCTCCAAGGACACAATTGGATTTTAATGTCAGACCCAAATGTTAAATTAATTTTTATTTTATTATTTCTTGGCTTTGGGTTCTCACACCATGGTTCGGGTTGGGTCCCAGTTTAAAATTTTTTTATTTTTAAAATTTTATTGGGTTACGGGCTCGCCTGTGGTCATTTTGTGTTTGGAAGGAGTCGCAAAGTTGGCTCAGGTGTCTTAAATGCAATAGTTTTTCTTTTGGGTTCATCATCCTCCTCCTTGTTGACTTTCATCTCCTCTTTATACACCATTAGTTTCCCAATGAGTTCGTTTATAAGTTAATTTATGATGTCACATGAATATAAAATAGAGACAGAGGTTCCTCTCCATCTATAAGGTAGGCATCATAGAATCCTCATGATTTGTTCTTTGGTAGTAATATCTCTTCCAAGAGAAATAATTTTGTTGAATTTTTTTTGAACCTGATATACATGTCAGAAATAGGATCATCAGGATTCATTTTAAATTTATCATATTTAATAGTATCAGTATTAAGTATCATTTCATTCACTCAAGAAGTTACTTCATGTAAAACAAACAATGTATCCCAATTTTCATGGGCATTTTTACATGCATAAATTACCTTAATCTTCTCATCTACTAAAGAGAAATATATAGAATTCATGGTTTTTCATTTTTTATTGTAGGCAGTCTTGGTTGGGTCATTGAAAGTGATTCTATTAGTAGCTGGCATCTTATACTCATCTATAATTGAAGAAAATATTTCAAAACCCATACTTTCTAAATGCATTATCATTTTAATTTTCCATTGGGCATAATTGGTTCCATTAAAGAATGGTCATCTGTTTGTTGCAGCAACTTCCAGTCTATTATACATAATAAAAAATACATTGAATAATGTAGAAAATTAGAATTAATAGAAATTTACATATGTAATGCCCCGACCCGGGTTACCCAGAGTTGGTGAATTATTACATATCATTGGCATGATCACAAAAGATCAAGTCTCTAAAGACTGATTAGTTTAGTAACTATGGAAGTAATAGATACATTCATAATGTTAACATTAAATAATAAAATAGAAAACTACAACAACAATGTTTCCATAGACAACACTGAGATCCCATAGATTGTCCCTATAGGCCAGTCATAATATACTTCTTTGCATCCTTGTAAAAACAAAACATAGAAAGTGGGGAGCTCAGATACTTAGTAAGGATAACAATAAAGTGAAAACATTCATAAATAAGCATAAACATTTAAGGCAATGTATATAACTAAAACAAAATCCTTTTAAACATGATCTTCAGCATAATATGGAAAAGATAAAATCAAATAATTCCATTTAATTGTTCAGACAGATATTCTACTAGTCGAATAATCACATGCAATATCAATAACATGTTTCATAATGCTGGAATGCATAATTCCAGATATTCATAACCACACAGTCAAGGCCTTGAGCCCAGAATAGAAATAATATTTTGTCAAGGCCTTATTCTAAGACACTAGTTTGTCTCATGAGGCCAACTGATGCATCGAGGAGATATACCAGGCTCCACCAGTCACTTACTATGTCTAATGCATTACTCATATGAAATGGGGTAAACATAAAATAAACATTAGTATTAAAATTAAAATACGATATGTCAATAATTTATCCATAAACCATGAATGATATAAAATGACACATCCACAATGAAACATTTCACAAATCCTTCAATACAATATATAAGATCTATATCATAATAAATAAACTTCAAACAAGTTTGTAATCCATCAATGGATTTTGACATGGGTGAAATCAACACTATTTTAGAGAAATATCACTTTATTTTTTTGAAATCATTTAATAGTCACGAAATTATAAAAAAAACATTTATTTTTGAAAATATTATTATCTGCTCGTAAGGGAATATTCAACGTTGTTATAAAGGTGGAAAATAGTCTCACCCGCCGTATAAGTTAAAAAAACATTCATACCTTAATTTTGTCGAAAATTTCATAAAATACCTTGTTTGGAAAATGATGGAAAGATTCCTTTCCAAACATATAATGTCAAATTAGGGTATAAATGACATTAACCTATTGTCTAGTAAATAGTAAAAATGATTTGAAATACATTTTTAAGAAACATGGATGTGAATGATAAAGTGGTCCCAGTAGATAATTACATATAAACAAACTTGAATAATGAAGAGATTCTAGAATTAACCATTACCTTGTACTTTTCCTTGGTTGAGGGTAGTTTAACCTCTTATATAGTGGTGAAATAATTGTTATAAAATTATACATGAATCATTTACATTAATATGATATCATATATGATCTTCTATTATTTTTTTGTTAATGATATTTTAGTAGTATCATCGTTTCAGGTGTTAATTGATTCGTTCTCCTTTATATGATTGGTTAAGTAAGTCAGGTCTGTTATGAATATGATGAACTGGATTTATATACAGAATGATATTATGTCTTTAAACATTATTTTTTACCATCAAATGAAATTTACTCTTGAATGGATTTGATGGGGAATGAATCTCATCGCATTCTCAGAGACGGTAATCCGTACGTACGCACGAGCGACAATATCAATCTTTTGATATTAAAATCATATATAATTGAATGGTATACCATATATACAGAATACGTATCATTTATATTTATTATTTAAATCAGTTATACATTATTATTATACCCATCATAATAATAATGTATTGACTAACTACCACACCACGTCGTGGAGACGGTAAGCCGTACGTACGCACGTATGGTGATATGTCATTCAAAGGATGGATAAAATAATGAATATGGTTGTACCATGTTTATAATAACATCATAGTATATAGAATATAAAAGAGGTATTATTTTATAATGGAAGTAACAAGGAATGAATAAGTGTAAGAAGAAGATAACTTGAAAGACGTGATGAAATATTTACCTCTTCTTCAGGTTATTCCTTTTGATTTGTTCAAAATGGCTCTATATGATGGTTTTACGACTAAAGGAAGGCCAATAAGATGAATGTAGAGCAGTTGAGAGGATATTTGGGCAGGGTTTGGCCGAGCCAAAAGTCTTTGGTGGTGTGAATTTGAGAGAAGGGGGAGTGCCTTTTTATAAGAGAGGTGGGGGTCACTTTAGAAAAAACATGAAATAATTTTTTATAATAAAATTATTTTTGATTTATAATAGAACAAAAATGATTTATTTCTAGGATAAAGTGGGGATGGGTCGTAAACCACTCACCAATAGGTTTTAGATAGTTTTGGGTCACTATATTAACTTTTTCTTTTAGATTTAACTCTTATATAATTAGTTTGACATTTACTATGTCTCTTTGTATTTTTTTATTTTATGGTTAATAAAATTACTATAAACTGCCAATAGAACCCCAAGAGGTTAATTAATGATATACCTATAATTATGTAAGTCATTTGGCCAAACCTTAGGTTATTAAGAATATTATATCAATTAATAATATAATATTTGTTTTAAAAACTATTTTATTTAAATTTTTACACTATTTAATATTTGATTTTTGTTAAAGTCATAAAAACTATATGAATTGGAACTAAATTCATTTAATCAATCCTAAAATGTTATATTAATCTAGAAAATTAGTTTATGGCATCAAAAAATTCAAATAATATTTATTTAAACATTTATAATACAATTTATTTGATTCATTCATTAATAAGGAAAATGTTTTATCATCATTTTGTCATAAATAAACATAAATACTCAATGTCTAAAAATTATAAATAAAATAAAATTATGTAGGAAATATTTTTAGCTTTCTAATTAATATTTATAGTCGAAGATATAGCACATGTAACCCAATGTAAAAGCTGTTTTACCAAAAGATATATGCTTATGTCATTTCTGTATTTACTGAAACTTAATTAAAATAAAGTGTCATTATCACTTACAAGTGTCTCCATGTGGTCCAAAAATCGTCCCAAGGATGACCATGGTCGGACATGTATCAGAAAATAGGGTTAGGACACGTTTAAGGGTAATTTAATATTATTATAATATAATTTGTTTACCCTTATTTACAGGATTTACCCTTTAATCATGGTGAATAAAATATTTACCGAAGTAATTATTCAAAATGTATAAGAACAAAATTTACCTATTTACACAATTTGGACCTCCTGATTCTAAATATGGAATACATTTTTCTAAATTCGAAACATTGAAGTAGTAGAAATTAATTTAAAATTAATTCTCGTTGTCAAAATAAAAAAATCTTGTTTTTAAGAAATAATAATTATCAGAAGATTGACACGTGTTTATGTCTAGTAAAAATGTGAAATTACATCCAATGAACAACATTTTATTAAATAGTAAAAAATATAATCTAATTATAATTTAAAACCACAATGTAGTATAATTTAGCACTATAAATTATTTATATTAGAAAAATTGTTTTTAATTAAAGTTTCGTATTTTTTACTATTCAACAAAAATTGTTAGTTCTCAGAAAAATACAAAAAAATCACCCTAGGCTAATTTTCATATTCCAAATCTAAAAATGAAGTATAATTTGAATAAAAATTTATATAATATCAATATGTGGGTTTTACTATTCATAATGACTACTTTGATTGGTTGTAGTGTGCTAGAATCTCGAAGTTGTGTACAATGCAGGCTATTACATTATTCAAAGGGAAACATACCATGAATGTTTGGGGTGTTATATTCTCCCCACCTTCAATAAATTGAGTCCTCTCAATTTGAAATTGTTCTTTGAAAAAAAAGGTTGAAAATAGAAAATTCCTTTTTGGAAAACCCACATCAGAAATAGGGTTAATATAATTTAGTTTTAATAAGAGGGAAAGGGAAATGAAAAATTCACCACCAAATTAGGGTTTTGAATAAGAGAACATTGGTAGAAATTATAGACATGTAATTATAGGTAAAACTTAAATATTTATAGGGAGGGATTGAGGTCATCAATCACAAACAAGTGTAAAATTGAGGGCCTCATATCCATCAATCTATGATGATTTTAAATACCATCAGTTCAACAAAACATAAGGTATTTGGATAACACATTTTTGGTTTTGATATCCCCTCCCTAAAGTTTAAGAATTAATTTCATCAAAGAAAAAGATAAATATAGATATATAGATATATATATTTGACATGTAGAGTTCCATCCATCAACTAATTTCTACCAAAAAATCATCTTTCACTCCAAATGATAATAGAAATCAAAAATATTATATTTATCCTAATTGTATAAGGTTACAAATACTAACACATACCATTTAAATGAAGAAATTTTTTTTGTATTGACCAGATACTTCCTATAGGCTAGTGGTAGTTAATAAAGGCATATCGCACTCTGGTTGTGGATTCGGTTCCTTTAGCTTTGTCTGATGTGACGGGTTATCGCCCGACCTGTAGGTTATCCTTCTCCTAAAAATAATCATAAGAAATTTTTTAACCTTAAACAATATTATCCAATGTTCAACTTAATCCATTCCAACCATTATAGTTCTCCAAAATATCTATGTCTGAACTCTCTATAAAAGGTATCTAAATTCCAAAATCAATTGTAACATCAGATTCCCCAAACAACGTAAAGTTTCTTATATTGTCACATTCTGAAAATATGATTACCTTAGTAACATTAAAACTTTAATGAAAACAACGAGTACTGAAGTACAATCCTTATATATATCACATTATTCTTATAACCATAAAATAAACCTTGAGTCCAAAAACACAAATACATTAATTATTCCACTTCCACTGTAGTAACAACATAAGCTTGTTCTTGATCCCTTGGCATTTTTTGATATAGGTTTCCATGAGGCTTAGTACATTCATTTTCTTAATGCCCCATTTCTCTACAATTGTAGCATTCAACATTGACAGTCTCTTTCTTTACCTTGCAATCATGACCCTAGTGACCTTTTTCTCCACATTTGTAACAAACTCTCTTTTTCCCTTTATCTTTCTCTTGCTCCACCATTCTCTTCTTCTCTTGCTTTACTTTATTTTCATAAGATCTAGAGAATTCTTTTTCTTTCTTGATATCACACGAGACTATATCTTCATACGATGAAAAGGATTTTTATACAACTGCTCATTGGAGAAATGGTTTTAACCCATAAATGACATGGTCAATCTTACTTCTTGGGTTACGTATATAATCTGTATCATGCCTTGCTAACCTTGTAAAGTTTTATTTTTACTCTGCAACATCCTAAACCTACTTTTTCCTTAGACTCATAAATTTACTTTCCATATCCACTCGATGGTCACATGGAAATTATTTTTCTATGAAAAGTTTTTAAAACTCCCTCATTCCATACTTGATACTTCTTCATCTTCATTTGTGTTTTTAATCAATTAACACCATTGATAAGCATCTCCAGTGAGGCGATAAACTGCCATGAAATTTTTTTCCCTTTCGCTACTCCCCTATGCAAGAAATATTTTCTCTATGGAACTTATCCATTGCTCATCTACTAATGGATTTGTAATCCCATTTAATGTTGGTGGGTTTTTCCTTATAAAGTGATCTAACATTTATCCACCACGCTGTGGATCATGGTGCTTCATATGGGTAAGGTTATTATTCATAACTTGAGTGAGTTGTCCCAGTATGGTGATAAGCTGATCAGCACCAGTTGCATCACCATCTCCACTATAATTATCTTGAGTAGGAGGGAAATCCCTAAATGGATTACTTGCATTGATACAGTTTCCATTCCTTCCACAAGTCTCCATTTCTAAATAATGGCATAAAATAGATTACTTTATGAATCAAAATACAAAATTCCATACTTGTAAAACACTTAACATAAATTGAACAGTTAATAGATATAATCCATAATCATAAAAATGTTTTAATTGAGGAGGTATATAGTCATAAAACCTTTATAATGGTTTGTAATGAAAATTTGAATTATCCTAAGCATATACCCCGGCAGTGTTGTAACCATGAGTGAAGCAAAGCCCGTTTCTGTGCACCAGTTCCTGTTCGAGTCTAGATTAAAGTGGCGTTTTTTGGTTTTACCCCTAGGTACATCTGTACCAGAGCCGCCCCTACCTTCTCAGATCGAGACATTGATGCATTTCTTAGAAAACTCACAAAATCTATACAGTACCAAAATTCGTGGAAGTTAATCTATACTAATCCTTAAATTCTATCTTAGGGTAATGTGCTCTAATCAGAGTTTATCTAAATCTAGTTTCAATGGATTGTACTAAACTTCCTCTGATACCAACTATAACCCCCTGACCCCAGTTACACAGAGTCGGTTCATTATTATCTATCATTGGAATGATTATAAAAGATCAAGTCTCGAATGACCGATTAGTTTAGTAGCCTTGGAAGTACTAGATTCATTTATAAGGTTTACGTTACATCATAAATTGGAAAACTACAACAAAATTGTTTCCGTAGAAAACACTAGGATCCCATAGACTATCTCTTCAGGTCAGTCATAATATAATTTTTCCCATCATAGAAAAAATAAATCATAAAAAGGTGTGAGCTCAGATTCTCAGTAAGGATAAAAATATAGCAGAAACATTCATAAATAAGAATAAGCATTTACGAAAATTTATAATACTAAAACAAAAACCATTTAAGCTTGAACTTCAGCATAATATGGAAAAGGTAAAATAAAATAATTCCATTTACTTATTCACATGGATATTCTACTAGTCGAATAATCACATACAATATTAATAGCCACTTTCATAATGTTGGAATGCATAATGCCAGACTTTCATAACCACATAGTCAAGGCCTTGTGCCAAGAGTAAAAATAATATTTTTTCATGTCCTTGTGACAAGATGCTAGTTTGTCTCATGAGACTTACCGATGCATTGAGGATATATAGCAGGCTCCACCTATCACTTACTCATTCTAATGCACTCCTCATATGAAAAGTTTTATACATAACATAAACTTTTGTATTAAAACTAGCATACGAGATGTCAATACTTTTTCCATAATCCATGAATGGTATAAAATAACACATAAATAGTCAAACATATAACAAAACCTTTATTACAATATAAAATATTTTTATCATAATAAATCAACTTCAAAGAAGTATAAAATCCATTAAAGGATATTGACATGGATGAAATCAAAACTATTTGACAAAAATATCTCTTTCTTTTGTTGAAATCATTTAAGATTCATGTAATTATACTATAAAACATTTATTTTTGAAAATATTCTTATAATCTTGTATGGGATGCTTCGACTTTGTTATAACATTGGGAAATAGCAGAACCCACCTTATAAGTTAAAAAAACTTTCTTACCTTAATTTTGTCGAAAATGTCCTAAAGTACCTTGTTTGGAAAATGATGGAAAGAGTCCTTTCAAAGCATATAATGTCAAATAAGGGTATAAATGAATTTAACCCATTTTATATTAAATAATAAAAATGTTTTGAAATACATTTTTAAGAAACATAGATGTGGATGATAAAGAGGCCCCAGTAGATAATTACGTATAAACAACCACGTATAATGAAGAGATTGTAGAATTAACCATTACCTTGTAAATTTTTTTGGTTGAGGGTAGGTTAAACTACTATATAATGGTGAAATAATTCTTATTAAATTATAAAAGAATCATATACATTAATATGCTATCATATATGATCTTTTAATATTTCTTTGTTAATGATATTTCAATAGTATCATCTTTTCGGGTGTCAACAGATTCGTTTTCCTTTATATGCTTGGTTACATAAGCTATGTTTGTTATGAATAGGATGTATTTTATTTATATACAGAATGATATTATGTCTTTAAAAATTATTTTTAACCATCAAATGAAAATTATCCTTGAATGGATATGATGGGGAATGAATCCCATTGTGTTTGTGGGGATGGTAATCCGTAGGTACGCACGAGCGACAATATCATTTTTTGATATTAAAATCGTATATAATTGAATGTTATATCATATATACAGAATAATTATCATGTTATATTTATTATTTACATCAGTTATACGTCATTATTATACCCATCCTAATAATAATGTATTGAATAACAACTACACCACGACGTGGAGACGGTAAGCCGTACGTACACACGTATGGTGACATGTAATTCAAAGGATGGATAGAATAATGAAAATGGTTGTAAAATATTTATAATAACATAACTGTATATAAAAGATACTTGAGTTATTATTTTAGAATGGAAGAAACAAGGATTGAAGAAGTGTAAGAAGAAAATTACTTGAAAGAGGGGATGAAATATTTACCTCTACTTCGTGTTCTTCATTTTGATTTGATCTAGAGGTATCTATAGGATGGCTTTCTGACTAAATGAATAACTCTAAGATGAAGGTAGAGAAGTTTATATGATATTTTGTTTGGGTTAGGCCGAGAAAAAAGGCATTGATGGTGTGAATTTGAGAGAAGGGGGTGCGCTGTTTTATAAGAGAGGTGAGGGTCACTTTATGTAAAAGATGAAATATTATTTTCTAATAAAACATTTTTCGGTTTATAATGGGTCCAAAATGATTTATTTCAAGGATAATGTGGGTATGGTTCAGAAACCACTCAACAAATAGGTTTTAGACAGGTTTGGGTCACTATATTAACCTTATCATTTAGATATAACTCTTAGTTAATTAGTTTGACATTTTCCATGTCTCTTTGTATTTTTATATTATATGGTTAATAAACTTACTATAAACTGCCAATAGAACCCCAAGTGGTTAACTATTGATATACCTATCATTATATAATTTTTTTTCTGATTCTTATATTTCTAGGAATATTAGATCTATTTATAATATAATATTTGTTTTAAAAACTCTTTTATGTCAATTTTGACACTATTTAATAATTTATTTTTCTAAAGTCCTAAAAAAATTATTAATTCTAAATAAATTCATTAAATTAATCCTAACATGATATACTAACCTATAAAATTCATGGATCGCATCAAAACCTTCAAATAATATTTATTTTGACATTTATAATACAAATTATTTGATTCTTTCATTAATAAGGAAAATACTGCATCATTATTGTGTCATAAATTAACATAATTAATTAATGTCCAAAAATTATAAATAAAATATAATTATGTAGGAAATAATTTTATCTTTCTAATTAATATTTATATTCGAATATATGACATATATAACCATATGTAAAAATGATTTACTAAAAGATATATTCTTATGTCATTTTTGTATTTATTTTAACTTAATTAATACAAAGTGTCATTATCACTTACAAGTGGCTCCATGGGGTCCAAATATTGACCAATGAATTCCCATTGTCATAAATATATTATAAAATAGAGTTAGGACATGAGTTAGGGTAATTTATTATTATTATAATATTATTGTTTACACTTATTTACCGGATTTACCCTCTAACTATGGTAAATAAAGTATTTACCGATGTAATTATTCAAAATGTACAAAACTAAAAGTTACCTATTTACCTAATTTTTACATCCTAATTCTAAATATGGAATCCATTTTTCTAAATTCAAAACATAGAAGTGGCAGAAATGATTTTAAAATTAATTCTCGTTGACAAAACAAAAAAAACATGTTTTATGAAATAATAACTATCAAAAGATTGAAAATTGTTTATATGAATTTTAAAAGTGAAATTACTTATAATTACCAACATTAGATTAAATATAAAAAATATAATCTAATTATAATTTAAAACCACTCAGTATTATAATTTATCACTATAAATTATTTTGATTTGAAAAGTTATTTTTAATTAAATTTTAGTATTTTTTACAATTATTCAAAAATTAGATGTTCTCATAAAAACACAAAAAAATAACCCTAATCAAATTTTGATATCATGAATCCAAAAATAAAGTCCAATTTGAATAAAAATTTATAAAATTAGAAAATGTGGGTATTACTATTCATTACAGCTACTTCGATTGGTCGGGGTGTGTTAGAATCTCGAAGTTGCATACAATGCAAGATATTGCTTTATTCAAAGGGAAACGTACTATAGAAGGTTGGAATTTTACAAAATATCATTAAAGTGAAACTAAAATTACATCTGAATAGATTCAAAATTATAGTTTTAAGAAAAACCTTTCATAACAAATGTCGGTCGGAGTAGAGTACTCAAGAGGGGGTGAATTAAGTATATAAAAAAATTTCAAATTTGAAAATATTTCTTCAGATGACCTCTAATAAAAGTAGAAACAGCCCCGTTAATAACTGTAATATGGTTATTAAATTTTCATTGTTCAAATAACGTCTCATAAGATTGATTAATTCTCAGTAACCTCATTATCTAATTTTTATATTACTTTTGAAGCTATTCTATTAAGGAAAACAATTATAACTTATGTATATGATTAACTATCAAAGTGAATCTATTGATTTCTGAATTATATAGTAAAATAGAGAAAACTAAATTAAACATCATAAGGGATATAAAACAAGTGGTTCAGTCTCAAGCCGAGACCAAATCCACTCCACTTGGTGATCACCTACCACCAAGAATTTTATATTAATTAACATGATCCACAGCTTAGATCGAGTGAAACAATACTACACAAGATGGTCCAGGGCACACAACCTCTCCCATAGTTCTTCATGGGTATAAACTACCAGGTCACACAGGGGCATCTTCCACACTTATTCTTGGGAGTAAACTAGTGTAAAAAGATGTTAGAGGAATGATATCTTGTATCCATCATATTAGAGAAGGAGACATTGTGTGTTTTAATAAAGAAACACCCACATTGATCAAAATATAATAATAATAAATAACAGAGAAAAGAAGGTGAGATAAGGGTATATATTTTTGGAGTGTTGTTATATGTATGTTCAGACATCTAGGATGGAGAAGTGGAAAAATCGAGTTATTTTGCGGGAAATAGAGTATTGCAGGTCTAGTGCTCTGGATTCTAGTTAGATCTAGCTTGTGTTCTTTGTGAAATATATATTGTGAAGATGTTCTTGACTCTGATCTATGGTATCCCATCTTTTTGATTTTCAATTTTTTTTTGTGTATTCAGATATATCGTGTTGCATGTGTCAGTTCTTCTCATCAAGAATGCTTGTGCTTCTTCGGTCTCTCACTTATTAGTTTCTAGGCCACTCTTTTCTTTTTATTCTTAGAGTGAATGTGTTGGAGCTGACAGTATGCATGTATTCTACACCTCGTACCTCGTATTGTCAGGTGACATATCTACATAAAAATATTAATTATGTCAATGCATTTAAAATAATCAAATATGAATGTTAGAAATTATATTAAAAATGAAAAAACAAATTACAGAATGATCTCACAGTCTATCTGGAAATGGTGTCACTTGGAAATGATGTCACTACGAAACTGTGATTCCTTTTTTTTTTTGAGTGGTGATAAAATTATGATCACACTATTGTATAGATATGAAGAACCTATAGCACAAATGTGATGTTAGGATCGCGGTGTCTTGGTCAGGGTGTTTGGTTACAGTGTTTGGGTTACACTGTCTACTCATAGTGTGGGGCTCATAGTGTCTGGTCAGAGTGCCTGGGTCACGGTGTCTAGGTCCTAGTGTCTAGGTTACGGTGCATAGGTCATGGTGTCTGGGTCACACTATCTACTCACAGTGTGTGTCTCATAGGGTAAACCCTATGAGGACATCAGGTAACCCACTGCCCTACCCAGCTGGAGGGTAAACCCTATGGTCAACGGGTAACCTACTGCCCAGCCCAACTGGACGGTAAACCCTAAGAGGTCATAGGGTAACCCACTACCCAGCCCAGATGAAGGGTAAACCCTAAGGTCAATGGGTAACCCACTACATTTCCCAACTGGAGGGTAAACCCTAAGTGGTCTTTGGGTAACCCACTTCCCAGACCAGCTAAATGGTAAACCCTAAGGTCAATGGGTAACCCACTACCCATCCTAGCTGGAGGGGAAACCCTGAACTGGTCTAATAACTCCACACTGTACTCGCTCGTCTCCGGGAGGATCCGCTCAACGAGCTACAGGTCTATACTCCAACTATCACGAAGTCCCACATAGAAGTATATCAAAGGTCCGCCTCATCATTGGGGGTTTCAATGAAACAAACAACGCATCAATCGAACACCCAGTCTGTCAGTTGTTAGAATTTTAGTCCAAAGGGCCCAGTTGGATTGTTGTACAATCCAACATGAACATAACTCAACATTACCCTGAATTATAGTGGGGTATTATCAAAGGGATCGCTGCCCTCCCAAAAAACCAGTGTCGCTAATGGTTCATCAAATGGGCATCCGGTACCAATGATATGGAAAAAAGAAATTAATGATCAGTAGTGGGCCTGGGTCTAGTCCAACCCGGTCGGACCGACTTGACCCGTCTTAGTTTGGGCTGACCCGATCTAGGTTTACCTGGTCAAACATGTTGGTTCTGGCCCAACCCATTGGGTGGACTAGCCTGTTAGGTTTGTACCGGCCCGTTGGGCCCGGCCCAGTAGGCCGGGAGGGCAGTTCGCATGGAGGTCACCATGAGGGGCGCGGCTCGGCCCAGAGGGCATAGGCAGTTCAGTGCGGTCAGTGTCGTGGGGGTCGCAGTTTAGGCAGCTCTTCCTGGGATGCCGAGCAGCCTAAACCGCAACCCCCAGGAGACTCGCCGAACAGAACCGCCTGCGCCCTCTGGGCCGAGCTGCACCCCTCGTGGTGACCTCCGTTCGAACTGCCCTCGTGGCCTGCTAGGCCGGGCCCAACAGGCCGGGCTGAAACTAACAGGTTGGTCCACCCAATGGGTTGGGCAAGAACCAAGAGGTCTGACTAGGTAAACCTAGATCGGGTCGGCCCAGAATAAGACGGGGCAAGTCGGTCCGATCGGGTTGGACCAGACCCGGGCCCACTACCCATCTTTACTTTCTTTTTTCCATATATTTGGCACTGGACGACTGTTTGATGAACCATCAGCGACACTAGTTTTCTGGGAGTACATCGATCCCTTTGATAATACCCCACTAGAATTCAGGGTAATGTTGAGTTACGTTCAGGTTGGATTGTAAAAGAATCCAACCGGGCCCCTGGGACTAAAAGTCTAACAACCCATAGACTGGGAATTCGATTGATGTGCCGTTTGTTGCATTGAAACCACCAATGATGAGGAGGACCATTGAGATACTTCTATGTGGGACTTCATAATAGTTGGAGTATATACCTGTAGCTCGTGGATCCGATCCTCCGGGAGATGAGCGAATATAGTGTGCAGTTATTAGACCAGTTCCAGGTTTACCCTCCAACTAGACTGGGTAGTGGGTTACCCATTTACCTTATGGTTTACCCTCCAGCTGGGCTGGGCAGTGGGTTACCCGAAGACCTCTTAGTGTTTACCCTCCAGTTGGGCTGTGTAGTGGGTTACCCATTTACCTTAGGGTTTACCCTTCCTCTGGGCTGGGTAGTGGGGTACCCTAAGACCTCTTAGGGTTTACCCTCCAGTTGGGATGGGCAGTAGGTTACCCGTTGACCATAGGGTTTACCCTCCAGCTGTGTAGGGCAGTGGGTTACCCAATGTCCCCATAGGGTTTACACTCGCGCTCGGTTGGGCATTGGGTTACACGACTACTGCATTCTCCAACAGCTGAGGTCTCGACAATGTGACTCCGGATGGTATCTGATTATACCCCTAGATTAAAATCCTAGTGTTATCCGAGTCAGTGACTTGTGTTTTTACCTCATGGTTTAGATGGATTACTTGATAAATTGTGTATATGTATGGGCATATACCTATGTGGGGTTATCTATTGAATTCATACTTATTGGTTTATCCTTGTTAGATTTTGTGAGACCTTGAGTGTCTCGAGGTCCCTACTGAGTATCGTTATACTCACCCCTGCACGGGCTATGCCTGCACCCTGTTGTGTTGGATGCAGACGACAGACAGCGCTGACTGAGGTTGAGTGTACCTGGACTAGTCGGTACCAGGAGGTGGACCACACGGCGTGACGGTACATTAAGAAGACTGACAGACGTGGAGTGTTGTGGAAGCTATCTGTTACTACCCTTTAGGTTAGATCTATGGTGGAAGATCCCGGAGCTTCTTTCACCTTTCAACTGTTTTGTCCCTTTTCAGTAGTACTTGTACTTATAGTTGGGATTGTATTTCCATCCCCATTTGACATTACAACACTCTTTGTATATAGATTTTCTTAGTGTTTTTCTTCTAACTCGTAATCCGTTGTGTGTGTTTTGAAGTTATAAACTCAATTCATTCTTAGTTTAGGGATTTACGCCTTTGGTGCTAGTCGCCATCCCCTGGCCTATAGATGGTGGGCTTGGGGTAGTCATGGCATGGGCCCCGGAGGACGGGTCATTTCAAATTGGTATCAATGGGGTCTGTTCTACCGTAGAACATAGGACTTTGAACTTTCTTTTTCTATGAAGAAATAGTGTTAGTGGTACTGAGTGTGGTTCTCAGTTCAGGGAGTCCAGTGTTGGTGCACCGGCCGACGTATCCATACACCATGTCTCGGGCTACTGATCTCCGACTCAGTGCACGACAACACTGATTGCATGTGTGTTTTCAAAAGTTTTCTTTATGCCATCTCAACTAGGTTAGCTCACCAGGTATAATTTTTGACCGTAACACATCTGTTCAGGATGCCTCTATGAAAACAGCCAGTTAGAGTTCCAAGAGAGTACACGATGACGACCCACTGAGCGAGAAGGCACCAGTGCAGACCCCTTTTTAATATGTTGTCACCTTTAGGTGGTGTCCCAACATCACTACCACCCGTTGGGTAGAAGATTCTAACTGCCGCACTAGCGGACGATGTACGATGACTGAGCACGTTGCACAAGCTCCGACGGCAGAGGCCTCTGAGATTACGAGGAGAGACGGATTCCTAGGTAGCAGTGAACTGGCTGGAGGCGATTGCTAGATTTCTCACCCTAGTTGAGACACTCATAGAGTATATAGTGATCTTAGCTACTAGTGTTTTCCAGTGAGTGACCATGAGGTTTTTCTGCATTGTAATGAGGCTTCAGTACATGGACCGTTGACCAAGATTATACCTTCAGGTAGTATGTCAGCTATATCACTGCATGTTGGTCAGCATTTACAACCAGCAGAAACTGTATATGACACATGTAGGGTTAGTGCCTTACACGTATTTCCGCATCAGATACCCCTTAGCTTCCGAGTCAAGCCTGAATCACAGGCAGTTGAGGACAGGCTTGAGGAGGTGGCTGAGTGTTCTCTAGATCTTATACAGCTTCGTCAAGATGACATGTCGGTAGCTAAGTATTAATCGAGGCGTACTGATCATTCCCGGTAGTCGATGAATATGATACGATCAGTGATTTGGGGTTCAAACTACCAAGAGAAGTGTGTTTTATCACATATGAGCAAGGAGCTTTTTTCTAGATTCTAGAGAGAACCATTTTGGTTGAATATTCTTTGGTTGAGCAGATACAATCAGGGAATGTTAGTAGTGGGAAAGAAGGAAATTGTCGCCAGTCTCAAAGACATGGGAATGAAAGAAGTTTCGGGGAGAGGATGTGATAGGGACAGAGGGATCTACAGGGCATCAGACGTGGAAGTATATTTAGGAGAGTCTCATGAGGTGGTGTAAATTTTGACATGTTACAACCACCCGCCTTTGTAGTCCCCACCAGGATCAGAGAGCTGGAGGGCAGGGGAAGAGAGTAGCTAAATGCAGTCAAGGAGAGTGGCCTAAGGGCTCTAGAAATGATTTGAGGTACGTTCTGTGTCTACTACTAGATGTTGTATCAATAGACATAGGTACCAATCATTCCTTCCTTCCATGAATCTTTCCCCAAACCTAGAGTTTCCAGTTAAACCACTGACATGACCCTCACGTCTGGAGATACCATTAAAAGGAGACTCTATAATCACACTTACATATATAGTGTAATCTAACCCTTGAGGCGAGAGTTTCTGTTGTAACCTCTTGGTGGTAGCGTTGAGGCCTTGCGACATTAGTTTTGGTATGGACTAGGCAACCACTGTTCATACATAGATTGATTGTATTAGGAAAAAAGGATTTGGTTTATCTACAATGTTGGGATGAGGTTTTCCTTAGTCGGTGAAAAATGAAACCCAAGCATCACAAGTTAATCTCTGGCATAGGAGGGTGCATCTGATCACTCTTGAGTTGGCCAGCCTTACCCTCGTGGCATCCAGAGTTGTGAGTTTTCAGTTCCAAACAAGAGTTACAGAACATGGGGACATATTATCAAAAGTTGTTTCTCGGATTACCCCCCCCCCCCAAGGGGGAGGGACGTCTGCATTGGCTAGATACTATTGTTGGTTCGTTCCAGACTTCTACAGAGTTACAGCACCACGATCAACCTTTAAAATGAAGGGGAAATTCTTCTTGAGGTTGGAGGGATGCTAGTAGAGCTTTCAAGAGATGAGGCAGAGGCTGAATAGTGCCCCCCATCTTGAGGCTTCCATAGGAAGGTGTAGGGTATGTGGTCTACTAAGATGCATCAAGGACAAGACTTGGGTGTGTCCTGATATAGGAGTGAGCAGTGATCACATATGGTTCTTGGAAGCTGAGACAACACGAGTAGAACTAGGCTACCCATGACATGGATTTAGTAGTAGTGGTCTTCGCCTTGAAGATGTGGTGGCACTATCTTATGAGATAATGTTTTACCACGTACTATGATAAAAAGAGTCTCAGTTTTATCTTCTCTCAGAAAGACCTAAACATGAGACAATGACTATGGCTTGAGATCCTCCAGGACTATGACTTCGAGATAGTCTATACTCCTAGGAAGGGGAACTTTGTTGTGGATGCACTCTTAATGAGGTTTGGTATACAGCTGCTATGCGAGGTGACAGAGCAGCTGGAATCTTAACAAATATCCTTTGTGGATAGAGATAAAGCAGTCTTCCTTTAGTCTCTTACAGTAAATCCCCCAGATTTTCAATGACTCAGGGAGGAAAAAATTAGAGACGCTGACTGCGAGACACGATGAGCTCAGATATCCATAGGGTAGGCACCTGATGATTTTTATGAAGGTGGGGAGCACGTTATCCTCTTCAGAGGACGTACCATGGTACCAGTGTCACAGGAGGATGAAGTGTTGAGGGAGTTCCAGGCATAACCTATAGCAGCACATCCAGGAGTGGAGAAGATGTACCAGGACCATCGACGACAACATTGGTGGCTAGGTATAGAGAAGGTTGTAGTGGAGTTTGTCTCTTAGTGCCTCACTTGTCAGCAAGTGAAAGCAGAGCACTGGGTACCAGAAGGATTGGTATAGCATTTATAAGTCCTATAGTGGAATTGGGATGGGATATCCATGGACTTAGTGACATGACATCCATGTAAATACAGGGGTCACAACTCAATTTGGGTGATCGCTGACCGACTCACCATGTCGGCGCACTTTATACCGATCAGAGTGCAGGGTTCAGTAGAGAGATTGGGATGCCACTATGTGCAAGAGATTGTGCAGCTATATGAAGTACCTTCATCTATTGTCTCAAATCGTGATGCACAATTTACTTCATAGCTATGGAAGGGGGTTCAGGAGGATTTTGGGATGCAGCTTCATTTGAGCACCGCCTTCCATCCTCAGACGAATGGTCAGAGTGAGCGGACCATAGAGACCCTAGAGAACATGATGCATGCCTGTGTCGATGAATTTAGTTGCAGCTGGTAGGATCACTTAACTTTGGTGGAGTTTTCGAACAACAATAGCCACTACTCAACCATTTGGATGGCACCTTTCAAGAAATTGTACAGGTGACCTTGCAGATCACCCATGTGCTGGACTGACCCTAGGGAGTCAGCACTGGTGGGACCAATGATGGTCGATCTACCACATAGAAGGTGTAGATCATCCAGGACCAGACGAAGACTGCACATAGAAGGCATAAGTTGTATGCTGAAAGGAGAAAGAGGCCTATGGAGTTCGAGGATGGCGACCACGTCATCCTACGAGTCTCACCTCGATGAGGTCTACAGAGATTTGGTCAAGGCGGCAAGATATCTCTGAGATCCATCAGACCTTTCCAGGTCCTTAGAAGAGTTGTCAAGGTAGCATACTGCTTATCTCTTCCACCTCAATTTCACCAGTTGCATGACGTCTTCCACATATCCTAGCTGAGGAGATACGTGCATGACCCTTATCACATCATCGGCCATGGAGAGTTGGACTTCGATGATGGGGAAAATTTTAATGAGGTTCCAGTGGAGATTGAGGATCGACATCAGTGGGTTCTACAGGATGGTCGATACCACTGGTGTGCATTCGCTGGAATCATGAGAACCACCAGGAGAGAACATTGGAGTGGGAGGATTAGACGTGTCCTCAGTACCCCCCATTTGTTCCCTTAGTTTGAGTAGTAGTTTACGGGGAAGTAAATCCCTGAGGTTGGGAGAATGTAAAGACCAGGAATTTATGTGGATTTTTTTTCATAAATACATTGGTCTTTTGTGAGTATGCTAAAATTTACGGCATGTGATTCCGACGCTCGGTGTTCCTAGAATCAATTTCTCATGTTTTTTTCCGGTACGTTCTTTAAACGTATGAGCTAGTTTTTATAACTTTTGAACCGGTGCTTGGAATTGAAATCTGAGGGCACCGTTGAACTCACAATACCAGTTTTCACAAAAGAAGACTTTCACTTCAATGACAATGGGTCAAGTTTAAAAGAAAATTTTTGGG
This sequence comes from Viscum album, assembly GCA_963277665.1. NCBI lineage: Eukaryota > Viridiplantae > Streptophyta > Magnoliopsida > Santalales > Viscaceae > Viscum > Viscum album. Next base: position 1,290,682,486 of record OY728129.1, read on the forward strand.
TTTTCGTGGAATTTAATAAAATAAAGTGAGCTTCACTTTATTTTATTTGAGCGGTCATGTGGAAGTTTGGTGGTTAAAACCTCCTCATGGAAGTCGGAGGTGGGACCACCACACCTTAACCTCCCATGGGAGGATATGGTGATGGGGCCCACCCAAACATAACCTCCCGCAATTGGATACAATGTGGGGACCACACGGGGCTTAACCCCCATATTGATGGAAGAGAGTAAAACCTCTCAACTCTACCTCATTAATGAGGGAGTGCCTCTTGACCATCCCCTTTAATTCAATTGTGTCGACTCCCCTAATTAATTCGCACCATCTCTTCACATTTAATTAGGTGGAACCAAGTAATTAATTCTTTCTTTTTGAATTCTTGCCAATGAATTAATAGATACTATAATCTATTATTTGGCACAACTCAGGCATTTGGGTGGAAGTTGGGAAGGAGGAAAGTTATGGAGAAAAGCTCCCAACGAAGAATGAAGAACACTCCACCGAAGAAGAACACTGATCCTGTTCTAACTTCTTCCTCGGAAACCTACCAGCATGGAGCGTCTTCCACGAGCCGACACAGCTCGGGTTTGGAAGCATGAGGTGGACGCGACGAATGAAGAAAATCTTCATCTACCTTCCATGACTCCGTTAATGAACGACGAACGGAGAACAAAGGTAGGGGGTTTATTAGATGTTGACGTTATTATTTTTATATCTTCTTCAATGGTTACAATGGAATTTTCTTGTGGGTGATTTTCTGTTCATATTCTTTTCTTGATGAAGCAATTGATACCACCTTAAACGAGGAGGGTGTGAGGCAAACCAACATGGCCTGACCCCTATGCCATTCATGTTTGAGATGATCTTCAGCATGGAGACAAAGAAAAGAGACAACGCAAGAAGCGATGACAAAGGTCGTACTTCTCACAACCTCTGCAACCTGCGCCGCCCTTATTGCACTCCGGACGAACCAGCCACGGCTGAGCCGCGCCCCGCACACCCGGCCGCCCCGCCGGCCCGCGCCGGGCCAAACCGCACTGAACAGGCCTTCCCGGCCACCTCCCGGTCACTGTCCCACTTTGTTGCGCCCTGCCCGGCACCCTCCCAGTCACCGGACGACCTAACCCTAACCCTCCCGACCTCTTACCACCCTCCCCAGCGCCCTCCCAGACGCCTTCTGGCCCGCACGGTGCCCTCCCGGCCATCCTGCCGGCCTGACCAGGAAATCCTCGGCCTGCCCAACTGCTCCGCCGGCCTGCCCAAGCCGCTGCCCGGACTGCCCGACCGCACGCCAGTTTCTGGCCGAACCGGCCGGGCCGCACCAGATTACCGTGCCGGCCTGTGGCCTCCCTCATGGTGCCTCTGGCTGAATTGGCTTGGCCTCCCGGGCTGAGCCGCCCGAACCACGCCACTCACAACGCTGATTGAACCGAACTGGCCACATCCTCTGTGCTTAGTTGCGCCCCTCACGACGGCCTCCGGGTATAACTGGCCACGTGGCGTGCTGGGCGGGGCCCCGCGGGCCGGGCCGAACCTAACAGGCTGGCCTACCCAATGGGCAGGGCCAAACCCAAATGGTCAGACAAGGGTTACCTAGACCGGGATGGCCTAGACTGAGACAGGCTGAGTCAGCTCGATCGGGTTGGACCAGACCTGGGCCCGCTACCGGCATTTACTTTCTTTTGGCCATATCTCTGGCCCCGGATGACTATTTGACGAGCTGTCAGTGACACTGGATTTATTGGTGTTCAGCGGTCTCATTGAGTATACCCCACTGGAGTTCAGGGTAGTGTTGAGATACAATTAGGTTGGATCGTACACGAATCTAACCAGGCCCTGGGACTAAATGGTTAATAACTCATGGACTGAGGGTCTAATTGATGCCATGTTTGTTGCGTTGAGATTCCAATGACAAGGCGAACCTTTGAGATATCAATATGTGGTAATTCGTGACAGTTGAAGTATCAACCTATCGATCGTGGAGAGGATCCTCCTAGAGACGAGCGAGGATAGTGTGGAGTTATCAGACTAGTTCTGGGTTTACCCTTCAGTTGGGCTGGGTAGTGGGTTACCCGTTGACCTTAGGTTTTACCCTCCAGCTGGGCTGGGATGTGGGTTAACCGACAACCTCTTAAGGTTTACCCTCCATTTGGGCTGGGTAGTGGATTACCCGTTGACCTTAGGGTTTACCCTCTAGTTGGGATGGGCAGTGGGTTACCCGATGACCTCTTAGGGGTTACCCTCTAGCTGGGCTGGGTAGTGGGTTACCCGTTGACCTTAGGATTTACCCTCTAGCTGGTTTGGGCAGTGGGTAACCTAACGACCTCTTAGGGTTTAACCTCCAGCTAGGCTGGGCAGTGATTTACCTGACGATTGAGTTCTCCAGCAACCGAGGTTTTGACATTGTGACTAGAGATGTTTTTTGATACTACCCCTAGATTAAAATCCTAGTTTGATCTGAGTAAGTAAATTTTGTGTTTACCTCATGATTGAGATATATTTCTTGATAAATTAGCTATATGTATGGGAATATACATAAGTGGGGTTATCTATTGAATTCATACTTTGTGGTTTATCTTTTTTGGATTATGTGATACCTTGAGGGTCTCGGGGTCCCTACTGAGTATCGTTATACTCACCCCTGCTCTGGATATGCCCGCACCTTGTTGTGTTGGATGCATATGACGTACAATGCTGATTGAGGATGAGTGTACTAGGACTGGATGGTACCCATAGGTGGTAACCATGGCGTTACAGAACACTGAGGATACAGACGGACGTGGAGTACTGTGGAGGGTATCTAAACCTACACTTCAGGTAGGATTTGTGGTGGATGATCCAAGAGCTACTTTTACCTTTCAGCTATTTTTTCCCTTTTCAGTTGTACTTGAACTTTACAGTTGGGCTTGTATTTCTGGTACCTTTTTACTTTACAATACTCTTTTTTATATTATTTTACTTAGTGTTTTGCTTCTAGCTCGTACTCTGTTGTTTGTGTTTTCATGTTATAAAGGAAATGCCTTCCCAGTTTAGGGATTTACACCTTTGATGCTAGTCGCCAGCCCCTGGCCTATGGAAGGTGGGCTTGGGGTAGTCAAGACACAATCCCCAGGGGACGGTTCGTGAAAATTTATGAAATGTTTTATATTGAACATTGTATGAGGATTTATATATTAATTTATGACTTCCCCATATAAATATTTATCCACATTGAATAACCAATGATAATCATTTTCTCTTAAATGGAAATTTCTTGAATGACTCTTCATTCTAATATGGATCATGTTAATAATTAGTAATTCAATAAAATATAATCTTCATTTTATATAGTTAGAGATTAAGTGAAAATTAAGTAAATATTAACTAATTGATGAATTTGTTCTTACATTATAATGTAAATATGAGACATATGCATATCAATCCAATAAAAATTCTTGATTATATCAGGATTGTAGACTATATATTGGCACTTACAACAAACCTCTATCTAGATAAATATGTGTTTTATAAATATATATGAGGAATTTAATACAAATAATTTACATTTAATACACACCGAGTTCCTACCTATTGATTATGATATTTTATAGAAGAAAAACCTATAAAAATTCAAGATCATATTGTGAATGATCTATGAAATAATACCACTAAATAATTCAATATTTGTTTTGTGAAACCACATTCCTTTGGATTTTATATTGGATCATATGGATATAATGAGATATAATAACCGTTATTTATATGTATAAAGGTGATGAATTTTGCGTGAAAAATACATATGATGGGGGTAGAATGTGACCCCTAGAGATTTTCTATAAAATATCAATAAATATAATACCTTGGATAGTATTCATTATAATTTACATAAAATTCATCTTATGTTACATTAAACACCTAGTTTAAATGAAACATAACATTCTATTGAAAATATTATTCAATATATTATTTATCACCTAGACATTATAATGGCAGGAATGAATAGAATTAAATAAATTCTAAAAATATGGTTTACATATATTTATATACATATTGAGTTCATTGGCTACAAATTTTTTAGAAAAAAAATTAATATTATTTTAAAATAATTGAAATATGTTTTTGAAAAAATATTTTAATGTCCAAAAATTTATTTTCTGCAAATCCCTATGGCTTTAAAAAGATAAATATTTTTTATGTAATATGTTACATATGATGAAAATAATTGAAGAATAGATAACACCCATGGATTTAAAAAACATTTCATTTTAAATAATTTTAATCCAATCGATAGCTTTCATAACATGAAACCCCAAGTTGAAGTGAATTATAAAATAGAATATTTTTCTAAAAATGCTATTATGTTGGTGGTTATAAAGAGTAATAATATTACTATGAATAATACTTTTATATATTAATCATATATAAAATTAGATTTATTTAAAAAAATGTAATGTTTTTTGAAAAACCATTTTTTTAAATAAAATATTAGTCAGGCTCAATGAATATTAATTTAAAATTATTTTGAAGTACATTTTTATAATTTATTCAAGACATTAACATAGATTTTTATATCATAATGTTATCAAAACATAGAGAGATGTTTTGATATTTTTATTAAGTGTTTAAATATTCTATTTATAATGTACAATACTAAATTTTAATTGAAAAAGATTTTTTATTTTACATACTTTTTTAGTATAAAATTATATTTTCAATTATTTTTAAATTAAAATATGTTCTATTTTATATATATTATTGAAATTTATTTTATTATAATAATATTCATATAAAATGTTGATATAAAGATTTTTTCAAATTTTGATCTTTTTCTATTTCAAACTCAACATTATTACCATGCCAATGGGATTAATGATAAATTAAATTTATCCAATTATATGAATGTAATTTGGAAGTGTGGATTACATATTTTCAATAATAAGAAGTTATATTTTATAATAATATCCTATTAATACTAAACCAAAACATATAGTAAAAATTTTAAAAATTAAATAGGTGGAATTGGTAAAAATGGATTTAGAGATGGTTAAAAATAACATCAATTTAAAATTTAAATAAAAAAATATTTATTATATATTTGATGAAAATATTTGGAACCATGAATTTATATTTCATTATAATAATCCATTTTATACCCTTTGGTAATGTTGATATTGTTGGCACTCCTTTATCTTTCAAAATATTTCAATTCTGTCAGTCAAGTCACTTATAAAAGGCCACCACATATTAACATGTATTCACACCTACAAACCTATTATTTTCAAACAAAAGGTAGAAAAATAACATCAAAACCTCAATATCATTATCCTAGTATACGAATATTTAGTATAAATCCATCCTTATAATGCTTTGGTGAGAACCTAAATAGGTTTCCAGGAGATCATGTGATGATCCTCAATGAGCATTCTTATTTTATTACATCCTGAAGCGAATTCATTTATTATAAAAACATAACTATATATTATCATAATTATATTATATAAAGTGAGATGTTTTTACATAATATTTTCTACACTTCCATCAAATGATTTATGGATTCATCATTTGATTGTACTGTGGACTACCACCTCTAAAATTTGTGTCATTTGTTTTTCAACTAACACATCTAACTATTGGTTATGATGATGGGTCTTAAGTATATATATTATTATATATTATAATTATACAGTTTTCAAAATATAAAATTATTACACTCTATTTCATTGGTGATATGATAATTTCACTCAGTTGTACATACAACTACCACCTCACGAAATGATGTGATTCCTCTTATCCTAAATCTTTACATGGGATTAAGAATGTTAAATGTTAATTAAATTTGGTTATGTAAATGAAATAATTTTTATATTAATTATATATTTATCATTATGAATATAATATATATATATTTTTTTCCTTTTAATGGGATAACATTGTTTGTGTATATTTGAAATATATCCTGAATGAAGAAATGTGACTCCCTTTCATCACCACGCCATATGGTTGATATAAATAATTATATTTAATGAAATAATATTTTATATATGATATTATCATCATTATTCAATAAAAAAATAATGCATAACTTCTTTCATTAATTATCAGTGAAAGATGGAATATTACTCAATCATACACATGGTATTCTATCCCCATGATTGTAGCACAATTATTTTTTCATAACCACCATTAATAGTTGGTTTTAAAACTATAATTCATATATAGATATGATAATTAGTTCATGATTATTATTATATAGTATATGTAACTATAAAATATTTTCATTAATACTATCCTCCATGGGAAAATGTATTATAAATAAAGACAATTAACATCTCAAAAAATGAGAATATTAAATGATTATTAGAAGATGAGTGAAAATATGATATAAAAATAAAAAATATGATATTATAAATATTAATATGTTTCTTCAATATATTAATAATTTTTTCAAATCAATTATAACATATTTTAAAAATACTTCAACCAAAATAAAGCGTGATGTAATGGTTTCCCATCTCAAATCTTCTTCTAAGAGACATATTCTATATTCACCACTAAAATATTTTCTATGATTTATATTATAAACTTTTTTTAATATAGGATATGTATTAATTTATATTCATGTTATTTAATGATTCATTTAATGTTTTTGTCATCATTTGTATAACGATACAAATGTTAAAAATGTGCAATGGGATTATATCTTACTATCATCATTTTTTAAGAGTATTTTTTTAAGTATCCATTGGGGGATTTATTTTATATTTATAACTTAAAATTAATCTATTTTTTTTATCATCATCAAATATATATTTATTCAAAGGAGATAATAAAGGACACAAAAGAGAAAGAGAGCAAAGCAGCACCGGGCTTAAGGGGGTCTAAAATAATAGAGACCAATGGCATCCTCACGAATTAAATTCACACCCTCAGGCTTCAAGGAGGTGGAATTGGGGAGGCAGGTGCATTCAGAACAAGAAGCAGCTAGGGAAGCAAGAAAATTCGCTACTTTGTTCCCCTCTCTCTAGGTGTGAGTAACCTCTAAATAATATTTATGTAATTTTAAAAAAATCCCCATTTGGATGTTACCTAAAATGTTGAAGGCATTATTATTGATCATAATAAATTATTATTTCTGGTCAATAAATTTAACCAAAAGGATTAGGTAAAAATTTTATATAAAGGAAATGGTGGTGACTATGAGAAACAAAATTGGATGATTAAAATAATGAAATATATCATTATTATACCTAATCACCTATTGAAAATTATGATCAACAACATATACAATAACCCACTCATAAACTAAAAAAACTAGGTAATGATTATATTTTCAATGAGATATAGTGGCGGAGGCCATAAATAAATGAAGGATCAATTTCATTCATGTCATTATTTGGAAGGATACACATGAGAATGTGTCTCAATGGAATGGGAATTTTTTTTGTGGAATGGAAGAGAATAATGAAAGGATTTTTATGTAACAAAACTAGAGTATGATGATGGAAATAATCATCATCATTGGGATCCATTTATCATTAGTTTTATTAATTTTGTAGAACATGGGAATTATCAATGTTAATTGAATCTTCTAAAGGTTAAAACATAGACCAAGTATGAGACTATATTGAAATAAAATTTTATATGTATATAATTTTTAGGAATCCGAAATTAGATGGTATAATAATTTTAACCAATGGAATATTTGTTAAATAAACATGAAATGTCTACGGTTTATTCTTAAAATTTTATAATCCTATATGTTATCATTAACATAAGAGTTAGGGATTAAATCAAGGGATTGTGTTCATAAGATTAATCTTATGTTTAATGTATTGCAATCCCCCTTTTTAGGTATTATGTGATTATAATATACCATGATTTGGGATATTTTTGGAGAAAGACATGGAAGTACATTGATTACAATTTAAAAAGGTTATGTTATTATAGTCTACCACAGAATTCAATGATTTATGTCTCATATACATATGTTTTGATGTATTGATAACATTTATTTTTTATATTATCATTGATGAAATTGTAATGACAATCAAGTTATATTTTTATACATTGTGAAAAATGAATGCATTGAAAACCATGATAATAAGGTTATTTATAGATCAATTGTTTTCAATGATTTCAATTATATTTCTAGGAAAATTATAGGTATTATTCTAATGTAGTTTAGAAAAAATTAAACCCTCATACTGGGAGATAACCCATAACATCCAGTATAGTCATGTGTCTTGAACCCATGACTGTATGATGATAAGGGTTTAACACCAACCAATGGCCTATGTGATATCTTGGATAATATGTCATTTGTAAAATTAGTTTAAAAATAACTATTAATGATGATTTAGTGGTGTGACTTTTTTGGTTTAGAAACTAATTTTATTTATTGGGTTACATGTGTTTATTATATTTGTTCTAAAAAATAGTTAGAGACAAAAGGAATGTATTATCACATTTTTTGTTTTCCTTATGATTCGTTAAAATTAAATTGTATAACTTCATGATTAAAAATAATATATTATGGAATTTTTTTCGTTGACTATGTTATTAATTGGAAAATTATTTCTTCACAATTAAAGGATAAATGATTTCTTATGATATAGAAATGTATCAAGTATTTATATTTCATTATATTAGAAGAGAGTAAAATAATTCCATAACATTAGAAAATTTTCCATGAAATCAACATGTTATTCTATTTAATTCATATATGTTGAATCATATGGTCTTTTAAATTGTCATGACCCGTCCTCGGGGCCCATGCCGTGACTACCCCAAGCCTGCCTTCCATAGGCCAGAGGCTGGCGACTAGCAGCAAAGGCATAAATTACGATAAAAAGGGAAGGCATTGCCTTTTTGAAACGTAAACACACACAACCAGAGTACAAGTGGAAGAAAACACTAAGTAAGCAGTATAACAAGTGTGATGAAAGTAAAAAAGTTCCAGAATACAAGCCCAACAGTAAAGTACAAGGAAAAGACAAAATAACAGGAAGGTGTCGAGCTGCTCTTGGATCATCCTCCGGAGTTCCTACCTGATGGGTAGGTACATATGGCCACCTCAGATCTCCAAGTCCTCCTATCACCTTTGGGTACTGTCTCGTCGTGAAGTGCACCTCTGAGTATCGTCTCGTCGTGAAGTCCACCTCCGGGTACCGTCCATCTCTACGATCCTCAACCACGATCAGTGTTGTCCGTCATCTGCATCCACCACAACAAGGTGCGGGCATAGACCGTGTAGGGGAGAGTATAACGATATTAGTAGGGACCCCGAGACCCTAAAGGTCAGGCTAAAACCAAAAATGATAAACCAAAGAGAAAGATCTCAACAGATAACCTTTACTTAGGTATATGCCCATACATACACCTAAGTTATCAAGTAACCCATCTCAATCATGAGGTAAACACAAAGGTCATTGACTCAGCTCAAACCAGCATTTTTATTAATGATATAGAAACCTCAACTGCTGAAGAGATCCTCCTCTGTCGAGTACAGTGATCCTGTCACGACTCTGAGGCACTGCACACTAACCATAGACTCCTGAGGTACTCTTCATGTCGAGAACCGCGGGTTTGCTGCCAACTACCAGTTGCTCCGTCTGCTGAGGGTTTTCCGCCGAATACCAGGCGCTCTCCCTAATTGCCTGTTGACACTCCTTTTTGTCACATTGTATGAAATAATGGAAAGGGAAATGACTTAGCACAAATTGATGCATCCTTTGAAGAAAACATCAAAAACCGAAAAAGTCATGGACAAGGCTTCAAAAGCATAGGGATCACGCAAGTTCCATCAATCTTGTGCAAGTATACTTGCGCGCCCCCTAATGGTTGTGCAAGTGACTTGCGCTCCCTAAAGGATAACTGCCCAGGGTCTTCTCCAGCCTATATATAGACCCTGTGGGACCCCCATTTGTGGGGGAAATTTTTCCTGAAACTCATATTTGAGCTCCCGACGCCCTAGTCTCTTCTAAAAGATTCCGAAACACTTCTCAGGTAATATCTTACATAGAACAGAAGATCTAAGGAGGGGGAGGAAGGCCTAAGTGTTGAAACTCATAAATAATTGCACGCATGACTGGCCAGCCCTTAAGGAAAATGGCCACACTTGCGTGCCGCCTAACTCATTCAATAGAACTTGCATGCCATTCTTCGGGAAGAACCTCAAGATGATTCTATAGACTTTAACCAAGAGTCTCCAAGTATTTCCCTGCGGGTTAACCGTCGCGCAAGTACCCATGTGTCCCGTAGTTATACCTACGCGACCATTACATGCGCGCCCACGCAGTACCTGCGCGCCTGCCAGGACTTGCACGCCCCCTGCCTTTTTGGGTTCCATTCTTACCCATTTCACCCCTTTTAATTCATTCCAACTCTCTTATTCAAGATTCAGTCTTCAAGAAACTCTTCAAATCCATTTATGGCATGATTTCTTGATTTTACTTTCTTATCTGAAAGGAATTCTATGGAATATCTCTCAAAACCTAGTGATTTAAACATCTTTATGTCACTAAAGATTGAGATTTCATTCATTCAACCTCATCCTTTAAGATGATAGAACTCATTAACCTAGGCCTCCTTTTTAGGAATAAACCCCAGTCATAATCATTAACATGGTCCTCCTTTTCAGGAGTATGCCCCAGTCTCAAATATGGGCATCCTCTTCAGGAGTAAGCCCCAAGTCCCTTAATTTTTTCAAGTCTCTTAACACGGGCCTCCTTTTCAGGAGTAAGCCCCAGTCTTAATTTCTCTTAACCAGTCCGAATTTACCTTTGATCTGGGATTCCTTCTTAGGAGTAAAACCCAATTATAAGTACTCTCCTAATTTGGGCCTCCTTTTCAGGAGTAATCCGCAAGTTATAGTATTCAAATCTCTATGAAGCACATATACCTTTATAGACCATGTTCCTGGATTTCATCCCTGAAGTAAATCCTAATATTCATTTATCTGGGTAGTCATACATACATAAGTCCCACATTATTTCTTATGATAGCATCTTTCATGGAACAATTGTCTGATTTTTACCAATACCTCTTGTTTCTCACACCGAGCATGACTCATGTGAGCTTAGAGTGTAAAAGTAATTATGACATCCTTCTTTGATCCATCAATCATAAACATAATTATCCCTTACTCGAACTACGTGGGTTCTGATTCCTTTTCTAAACAAATGTTACATAGGTAGCCTATCTGCAGGTTCGATCCCAACTCTAAAATAATCCATTTCCTTCAGAATGAAAATAAACATCAAGTGACCCACTGAGTGGATTTAAAACCAGCATGGTCATCATAATGACCAAGAGACTTCTATATAAATGTGTTAAAGGATACCATTGACCAAGAATCTCTAATAAATACGGATTATTCTCTATCGATGAAGAACCTCGAACACATAAAACAGATTCTCTAAATTTCCTACATATTTAATCATTGATTGTCATATCTGAAGGAAACCTCATTTTATACTTGGTAATGTAATAAGGATTCACGAACATAACATAAATCTATAAATAGAGTCTCGGAGTAGAAAATAATTCCCCTCAAAAATGTGTCATGAGTCTGACCACCCATCCTCTCGACCAATGAAAATTCCTAATCATCATCAGTCTACAAACCAATGAGCGCCTACCTTTGGAATGTAGGTCCAAATGGATGTGGAATCATTAGAAGTTTCCGGTTCTACGAACAAAACCGTTAGAGACCGATTGGAATGTTTGAACCTTCAATCAAGGAGGTCATCCCCAAATTCTGAGGGAAATGAAAAATGGTGAACCCGACGTGAATCCTTAACCAAGATAAAATGATGTTTTACCTATTTGTTAGGCCCCTATTTAAAACTCAAAGAGAGGGACAACAAAAACAACAATTGACATATGTTCTCATCCAAAAGATTTAGTGGATGAATGTATCTTGATTATGTCTGTTATATCAAACATGCACTTTTTTCCAAGATCTTTTGCATTTTCAGAATGGCTGCTCTCAAGTTCACACCTTTGAATACCGTTGGTGCGAATGCCACTGCTACTACTCCTGCTGGATCGTTGTCCGAACAACGACGATCAATGATCAAGAAGCAAGCGAGGCTAACCACCGTCTCCAACCATTTTAGGTCGTTATCCCCGAAACAAAATCACCATTCACTCCCATATTCTGGGGAGTTGAATGATCATGTCCCTCAGGGCCCTAATTCAAGGAAGCATGATTCCTTCCTGAGGGATCCCATCAATAATCTCCGCCAGACTTAGGAGGCAGTGCACCCTCAACATGATGAGGGTGTCGACTCCGGGCGTTCGGATCAGGTTCCTCAAACCCGAGAAGGCAAGATGAATCCCCATAGGCGAAATCCAGTCAATAGTGAGCAGGTTCTCATCTCTGTCATCTCTGAAGAAGTCCACCAACCTAAATTGGTGGAAAGAAACGAACGGGAACATACACATGCCCGTTTTAATTCCGATGTCCAACAGACTCGTCTGACAACATCACGCTAATCCTTCCAGGAAATTCTGGTAGAGTACTATAGGCAGTAACATACACTTGTTTATACATCATCAACTAGTCAGCAGACTCATATGACTACATATGATGGAGCTCGTCAACGACGTTCAGCGAAGTGCAATCACCAGGCATAGACACCTACTAGTATTAATCAAGACTACCAACAATCTTGCTTGGTAGCATTCAGAGAAGTTATTCAGAAAGCCCCGACAACAAACAGGAGGTAGAATCAACTCTCTACCCCCACACTTGAGTATTGTCAGGATTCACTGACAAGAAAAGAGGATATGAGCAGGCATATACACCTACTCCAATCACAGAATGGACGTATATCCCCATTCCAGCAGCTGAATTCACCAAGCATATTATATCAATGGTGATGAGTAGAAGGAAATCCCTTCTAATATTCTGGATGCTTTCCATGGTATTATAACAGCTTCAGCAACATCTCAAGGAAAGACACATAAATCTATCCCTACCAGTGGAGTGACACATCAACAGTTCACTCCAGAACAGACACACACTTTGTTCCAGTCCAAGAGGATTGTGGGGAATAATCCCCCATATCATATGGACAACCATGTCAGGAACTTACACCTGATTTGAGTGGAGATCGTCAGCCTAACCTGGCCATCTTTCCTGATCAGGCACATACACCTACTCAGAGCAGCCACTATCATCAACATGTTGCTCAAAAAGCGTGTAAGAAGGAGTCTAAGAAAAAGACCCACCCAGCATAGTCCGGAGATCAAGAGAAAATCTGTAACAAGGCCTTCCTCGATGCTGGAGTTCTTGAAGCCCTCAGACTGTTATCTGTTGGAATAAAATATTCTACTCCCTCATTTCTCAATAGTGGGAACATTAATTCCGAAGGTCTTAAACAGACACATCCTCATGAAGGCTTGATTAATGGAAATTCATTCAATCTCGAAGTTTCATCTTCAGATGAGAGCCACAGGAACCCTCTGTGTGATCAGAAGAACAAGGAGCAAGAGATCTCATCTTTTGCTGTAACCCATTATGGTGGTCCTCCCCATGATGACAAATTTTTCTATGAAAGTCCTATTTGCAGTAGTGATGCACATTGCCCGAAAAATGCTCTAGTGGAAAATGTAGTGCCGATAAATCCATCTTATATTGAGGCACTTGAAAACGCGAAACTAGTCATGTCTAATGATTCATCGCTGGCAGGTGAAATACTTTCTCAATCAGAAGATAGCCCAGGGTGTAGGTCATTATCCGAACCACCCCTAAGTCATGCATCTTCTAGTTTGATCAATGATTTCTCTACTAATATTGTTTAATCCGATGAAGCAACAAGGAAATACTAACTTTGGTCAAATCAGGTAGAAGAATCTTCATTGAATTATAAAGAGGAAAGGTTGAACATGAGAAAAAAACTGGCAAAAGGTGAAGTACCAGTCATGTTTTGGCCCTTGGATGACTGTCAATATGACATTCCATATATGTTGATGGAAGATGGAATTCATGATATTCATCTTAACATATGGAAAAATCTTTGTCAGTTTAAGAAGAAAGTATTATCTTATGATGAATATGAAAATCATCTTAAGATAAAAGAAGGGTTACAACATCAGATTGATTTGGCATATCTATCAGTCTCTCGATATCTGAAGGCTGAAAATCATCAGAGAGCCCTTCAACGTTCATGCCTTGGCGCACTAAGAAGATTGCGTCAGTTAATTTCCAATGCCCCATATGGTATTCATGTCAGAGGATGGGGTATTAATGGAGCACTACATTTCACGGTGCTCTCCAGTCAGCAAAGTCTGCCGAAAATGGTCTCATGCAATGTTATTTCCCATGGCCGACCATAGTCAATGGGCTTTGTTTGTAATCAAAAGCTTGCCCAAGAACATGCCTCCACTAGTTCCTCTCACAACTAAGAATACATAGAACAAGTTGTTGAATTACTCCTACATCAAGAAAACACGAATATTCAACATGCCTCTCATATGGAGCAATCACATCATTAAGTGACAAAAGTGTCAGAAATCATCCATTGGTATATTGAACCAGGTGATAAAAGTGGATACAGGTTAATGCATCCAGCTAATTTCTGGACTAAGGTTCGCAAGATCAGAAGAGATTTTACAAAAGTCTCAGACATAGCATGTCAAGAGCCACCTCAGCTTTCCAGACTGGGGACTCATTGAAACCAACCCTCAGAATCAACAAATAGGATTTAAGGAGTTGAGAGGGAACAGCAGGAACAGCCGCAGTCCACCGGACTGGGGACTTTTTCAAATCATCAATCCCCTCCACAGATAAAGTCAGTCTTTTCTCGATCGGGGAAGAAGCCTCAAGAGAAACTAAGAGCCAAATTATCAGGAGATTCCCTCCAAATTACGGTTCGTCAATAAGTTCCTGACGGATCGAATCAACAAAAGGTAATGTCTCATCAAAGAAATGGAAGAAGAAAATATCACAGAAATGTTGATATAAGGGATTCGATACATTATGCATCAATAAATGTCATCAATGTCATTGTTTATGATCCACCATATGAGGCTCACTTAGGGGACTCAGATGAAGTGGTTCCTGCTCATGAAGATGTACACACCGACACAAATGAAGAAGGTGTCCGTACACGAAATCAATGGGTTACTCAGAACCTAGGTAATCCTTCAAGTAACCCACTTCGTCCTCTCCGAAAAGGATCCAACAAAGGGAGGAGAAAGAATATGGTTACATATCCTTCCTCTAGAGAAGGCCAATCACTCTCACTATATAAAAGGTTTGCACAACAGGAGGAAGAAATGAAGGAATTAAGGAGGTTGAATGCAGAACTATTTCAGGGTAGTCTTCTTCTTAAGCGTGCTTGTAACGCCCTGACCCCAGCTACCCAGAGTCGGTGCATTACTTCGTAACATTGGCATGATCACAAAAGATCAAGTCTCGAAAGACCGATTAGTTTAGTATCCTTGGAAACACTAGATACATTCATAAGTCTTACATTACATCATAAAGTGAAAAACTAATAACAAAGTCTTCATAGTCCACACTCATATCCTCTTCTGACTATCCCTGCAGGTCATTCATAAAATACTTCTTCACATCCTGGAAAATATTAAAACATTGAAAGGGGTGAGCTCAGATGCTCAGTAAGGATAACAATAATGCGGAAGCTTTCATAAATAAACATAAAAATTTAAGGCAATGTATAACTAAAACAAAAGCCTTTTAAACTTGAACATCAACATAATATGGCAAAAGTAAAATGAGATAATACCATTCACTTCCTCACATGGATATTCTACTGGTCGAATAATCACATGCAATATCAATAACAACTTTCATAATGATGGAATGCATAATGCCAGACTATCATAACCACGTAGCCAAGTCCTCGTGCCAAGATCACAAATAAGATTTTGTCAAGGCCTCATGCCAAGACACTAGTTTGTCTCATAAGACCTGCCGATGCATCGAGGAGCTATAGAGGGCTCCACCCGTCACTTATTAAGTCCAATGCATTCCTCATATGAATAGGTTTAAACATATCATAAACCATAACATAATCGTATCACATAAAACATGCATAAAGGAAACATAACATTTCCACATTTCAATCACAAGATATAAATACAACACATTAATATAATAAAAACGCTTTCAAAACCATTTTCAATACCAAAATAAAATAAAGTTAAAACTTTGTGTTTATTTTTCATTAAAAAATTGATGGCTTGTAGAGGAAGCCGAAACTCAAATAATGGTCACGGCGGCGGAGAAGTCGTTGTCGCCGCATAAGTACGGAAAGAAAAACATTCCCTTTTTGTCGTTTAGTAAAACGCTTCGTATAAAAAATATTCCTTTTGAATAAATGTAAAAGTCAAAGGGGTTTATACACCGTATAAAAGAATGTTTTGTATAAAACCCAATATGCCTCAATGAAAGGGGATTGAGACGAAGTCCTTAAAAAGATTATTTTTTTAAATAAAGTACATCTATAATGTGTATTCACTATAAGTACACATAAATAATGTACAAATACAATATAGGACATAATAATATCATGACATAATTTGAAAGTAGGAGATTAACCCAAATAATGAAAATTAGGTTAAGAAATTCCCTTACCTCATGTCCGACTTGACTCAACCGTTCTTTAACCTCCTCAAAACCGGGTAACTCTTTTTGATTTGAGCCAAAGGCTTCCTTGGGAAGAGTTCTGCCCAAAGTGAGGCTTCTAGGAGTAAGAGGGGGAAGTTGGGAGAGTATTTGGGCATAGGTTGGCCGAGCCAAATGGCTTTAAAGTGTCAATGTGGTGGGAGAGGTGTGGGCCTTTTATAAGTGGAGAGGAGGGGCACTTTTGGAAAGATTGAAATGTTACATTATTTCACAATGCTTTTCAGATTATAAAGGTCACACACTTATATAATTCGAGGCTAAGGTGATAAGGTTTCGAAATCTCCTCATCCAATAGGCTTTGGACAAGTGTAAGCCTTGGATTTTGCATTATCTTCTCATTTTATTTAAATCGTTAAATAATGAGGTCATCGCTGCATCATAATGATGTCATAAATAAATTAATTTATTTGATGTCTAAAAATTCTAAAAAAAATACTATGATGTAGAAAATCTTTTTATCTTTCTAATGAATATTTATAGTCAAAATTTGGACTTGTGTAACCCCACTAAAAAACTGTTTTAGTACGACAACTCATGTTTGTGTCAATTTACTTTTAACATTAAATAAATATATATTAATGCCATTTTCCAACTAAAGTGGCTCCATGGGGTCCCCAAGTTGACCCATGGGTTGTCTTGGTCGGCCATGACTCATCCAATAGGAGTAGGACAAGTGTCATTCTCATCTCATATTATTAAAACATTATTTGTACCTTAAACTACACTAATTACCTCTAATCGCGATTAAGAACTTAAAAGTTACTATTCACCAAAAATTTATTTTAATCTCATTGAACCACATTTTACTTCTTAATGACAACCATGTATGTCGGATTTTTGAAAATCAAATCACAGAAGTGGTAATATTTCATTTAAATGAAAAATCAGTTATTTAACTACCACTTAGTGGTTTCACTATTCATCAGAAATTGAAGTTTTTCAGAACAAAGCCAAAATTTCACCCTAAGATATAATTGATATTCCGAATTAAAAAATGATGTCTATTTTACAAAATTAAAAACATATAAGTTTCATTAATTAATTTTATAATTAATTCCCGCTGTTACGACAAATAGCGTGTTTTTAAGAAACAATTTATATCAAAATATTGGCAATTGTCTATGTCCAATTTCAATGTTAAATTAATTCTAATGACCACCATTGGATAAAATGGTAAAAATATATTCTAATTATACCGTAAAACCACTAAATAGTATAATTTATCACAATAAATTATTTTGATTAAAAATTTGTTTTAAGTATTTTTCACTATTCATAAAAAATTAGAAGTTCTCAGAAAAATACCAAAAATTCAACATAGGCTAATTTCGATATTCCGAATACAAAAATGAAGTCCATTTTGAAATATAAAATTTCTATAATTTTAAAAAGTGGTTATTACTATTCATAACGGCTACTTTGATTAGTCGCGGTGTTTTAGAACTCGAAGTTGCGTACAATGCAATCTATTGCATTATTGAATGAGAAGCGTATCGTGGAAGCTCGGGGTGTTACATTCTCCCCTCCTTCAATAAATTGCGTCCTTGCAATTTGAAATTTTTCTTTGAAAATAAAAGGTTGAAAAGAGAAAATACCTTTGAGGAAAACCCACATCGGAAATAAGGTTAATAAATATATAACATTAAAAGAAAGCAGGATAAGTACAAAGGTCACCCGATATAGCCCATTCTAGGATTATATGAAAATATTGATATGGAGGAGAAACAAACCATCAAGGTCTGATGGAGAGTTATAGAAAAAAGGATTAGGAGAAAGTTTAACCACAAGAAAATCACAAACTTATGATTGGTTAAACGGTCATTGAATCCCCAGTTGGAAAAGTTAACCGACAACATTTTTGTTTTAAGTTATCTTTTATAATGTTGAGGAATTTATTTAGGAGATTTACTAAGAACGTAAGGGAATATACATACTTGTTATGTATACTTTCATTTGTTAATAAATTTTTACCACAAACCCAACTTTTACTCCAAATGGTAACGGAACTCAAAAATATTCTATTTATCCTAATTGTATAAGGTTCAAAATGTTAACACATACCATTTAGATTAGTAAAACTATTTTGTAATAACCAGGGACTTCCTGTAGGCTAGTGGTAGTAAATAAAGGCTTGTCGCACTATGGTTGTGGGTTCGATTCCTGCAGCTTTGTCCGACGCGACGAGTTATGCCCCACCCTGCAGGTTGTCCTTTTCCTAAAACTATAGTATTATAATATTCCAAAAATAATCTTCAGAAATGCTTTAACCTTAAACAATACTATCCAAAGATCAACTTAATCCACTCCAACCTTTATAGTTATCAAAATACTTCTGTCCAACTCACAGTCCAAATTTTACAAGGAAGGTAAACATAATGAAGATCATTTTTCCCATGTAATAACATGTGAACACCTTCATCATGTATTCTTTTTAAACATACTGAATTACCATGATCCCTTATTCCTTATAGAATACTAGATATACTCATTCTATCCAAAAATGTATACAAAACATCAATCAGTTTCAAGGAAGTTAAGTATATCCAATATAATTTATCCAAATCAATCACGTCTTATTCCAAAATCACAATCTCAGTATCAAAACCATATTATGGTCTATCTTTCTCTCAACCATATATTTTCCAAAAATTTAACCTACTGTGGAGTCACTTTTCTTGGTTCCACACAATCTCAAGTCCTTGATGAAATAGTACTGCAGTACAATCCTTATATACTCCATAATTATTATAACCAATACATCATTGATACAACACTCAAATTACAAAATTATTTAATAACAACATAAGAACTCTAATCATTAATCCTCATCTGTGGTAGTATCATAACTTGATTATTATCCAATAACATCATTTGGGGCATACTCTGATGATTTAGACATTGGTTTGCGTAGTGTCCCCAATCCTTGCAGAAGAAGCATTGTACATTTGAAACCATTTTCTTACCCTTGCAGTCACGCACTTTGTGTCCTTTTTCTCTACACCTATAACAAACTCCCATTCCCTTTAGGCAAGTTCCAACATGTTTCTTCCAATAATTACCACATATTGGAAAATTCTTCTTTCCCCTCATCCCTTTATCCATCATTCTCTCTTCCATCCCTTTCGTCTCTTGCTTCGCTTCAAAGCCATAGGACTCATAGAATTCATTACTTATCTTATTAACACATGATACTATTTCTTCATATGTTGAGAACACATGGGAGACTATTTCCCTTCGAAATGTTGGCTTAATACCGTGAATGATATGATCCTTCTTACTCTTTGGATCATACGTACTGCTGGAGTTCACATTCCTTCTACTGGACGCCATTTCTATACAATGGCATAAACTAGATTAGTTTATGAATCAAAATACATAATTCCATACTTATAAAATACTTAACATAAATTGAACTATTTATGGATATATCCCATAATCATAAAAAGGTTTTCTTTGAGGAAGTATATACTCATAAATGTTCATAGTGGTTTGTAAAGAAAACGAGAATTATCCTAAGAATATCCTCCGGGAGTGTCGTAACCAAGAGTACAGCAAGGCCCGTTGTCGTGCACCAGTTCCCGTTTGAGTCTAGCTCAAAGCGGTGTTTTCGGGTTTTACCCCTAGGTACATCTGTTCCAGAGCCGCCTCTACCTGCTCGTATCCAGAGAGGGATGTATTTCTCGGAAAACTCACAAAATCTCTATAATACCAAAATTCTAGGAAGTTATTCTATACTAATCCTCAAAGTCTATCATCGGGCTATGTGCTCTAATCAGAGTTTATCTAAATCTAGCTTCCAAGGTTAGTACTAAACTGCCTCTGATACCAACTGTAACGCCCCGACCCCAGCTACCCAGAGTCGGTGCATTACTTCGTAACATTGGCATGATCACAAAAGGTCAAGTCTCGAAAGACCGATTAGAGTAGTAGCCTTGGAAACACTACATACATTCATAAGTCTTACATTACATCATAAAGTGAAAAACTAATAACAAATTCTTCATAGTCCACACTCATATCCACTTCTGACTATCCCTGCAGGTCATTCATAAAATACTTCTTCCCATCCTGGAAAATATTAAAACATTGAAAGGGGTGAGATCAGATGCTCAGTAAGGATAACAATAATGCGGAAGCTTTCATAAATAAACATAAAAATTTAAGGAAATGTATAACTAAAACAAAAGCCTTTTAAACTTGAACATCAACATAATATGGAAAAAGTAAAATGAGATAATACCATTCACTTCCTCACATGGATATTCTACTGGTCGAATAATCACATGCAATATCAATAACCACTTTCTTAATGATGGAATGCATAATGCCAGACTATCATAACCACGTATCCAAGGCCTCGTGCCAAGACCACAAATAAGATTTTGTCAAGGCCTCGTGCCAAGACACTAGTTTGCCTCATGAGACCTGTCGATGCATCGAGGAGCTATAGCGGGCTCCACCCGTCACATATTAAGTCCAATGCATTTCTCATATGAATAGGTTTAAACATATCATAAACCATAACATAATCGTATCACATAAAACATGCATAAAGGAAACATAACATTTCCACATTTCAATCACAAGATATAAATACAACACATTAATATAATAAAAACGCTTTCAAAACCATTTTCAATACCAAAATAAAATAATGTTAAAACTTTGTTTTTATTTTTCATTAAAAAAAAGTGATGGCTTGTAGAGGAAGCCGAAATTCAAATAATGGTCACGGCGGCGGAGAAGTCGTTGTCGCCGCATAAGTACGGAAAGAAAAACATTCCCTTTTTGTCGTTTAGTAAAACTCTTCGTATAAAAAAGATTCCTTTTGAATAAACGTAAAAGTCAAAGGGGTTTATACACCGTATAAAAGAAAGTTTTGTATAAAACCAAATATGCCTCAATGAAAGGGGATTGAGACGAAGTACTTAAAAAGATCATTTTTTTAAATAAAGTACATCTATAATGTGTATTCACTATAAGTACACATAAATAATGTAAAAATACAATTTAGGATATAATAATATCATGACATAATTTGAAAGTAGGAGATTAACCCAAAGAATGAAAATTGGGTTAAGAAATTCCCTTACCTCATGTCCGACTTGACTCAACCGTTCTTTAACCTCCTCAAAATCGGGTAACTCTTTTTGATTTGAGCCAAAGGCATCCTTGGGAAGAGTTCTGCCCAAAGTGAGGCTTCTAGGAGAAAGAGGGGGAAGTTGGGAGAGTATTTGGGCAGAGGTTGGCCGAGCCAAATGGCTTGAAAGTGTCAATGAGGTGGGAGAGGTGGGGGCCTTTTATAAGTGGAGAGGAGGGGCACTTTTGGAAAGATTGAAATGTTACACTATTTCACAATGATTTTCGGATTCTAAAGGTCCCACACTTATATAATTAGAGGCTAAGGTGATAAGGTTTCGAAATCTCCTCATCCAATAGGCTTTGGACAAGTGTAAGCCTTGGATTTTGCATTATCTTCTCATTTTATTTAAATCGTTAAATAATGAGGTCATCGCTGCATCATAATGAAGTCATAAATAAATTAATTTATTTGATGTCTAAAAATTATAAAAAAACTACTATGATGTAGAAAATCTTTTTAGCTTTCTAATGAATATTTATAGTCAAAATTTGGACTTGTGTAACCCCACTAAAAAACTATTTTAGTAAGACAACTCATGTTTGTGTCAATTTACTTTTAACATTAAATAAATATATATTAATGTCATTTTCCAACTAAAGTGGCTCCATGGGGTCCCCAAGTTGACCCATGGGTTGTCTTGTTCGGCCATGACTCATCCAATAGGAGTAGGACAAGTGTCATGCTCATCTCATATTATAAAAACATTATTTGTACCTTAAACTACACTAATTACCTCTAATCGCGATTAAGAACTTAAAAGTTACTATTCACCAAAAATTTATTTTAATCTCATTGAACCACATTTTACTTCTTAATGACAACCATGTATGTCGGATTTTTGAAAATCAAATCACAGAAGTGGTAATATTTCATTTAAATGAAAAATCAGTTATTTAACTACCACTTAGTGGTTTCACTATTCATCAAAAATTGAAGTTTTTCAGAACAAAGCCAAAATTTCACCCTAAGCTATAATTGATATTCCGAATTCAAAAATGACGTCTATTTTAAAAAATTCAAAACATATAAGTTTCATTAATTAATTTTATAATTAATTCCCGCTGTTACGACAAATAGCGTGTTTTTAAGAAACAATTTATATCAAAAGATTGGCAATTGTCTATGTCCAATTTCAATGTTAAATTAATTTTAATGACCACCATTGGATAAAATGGTAAAAATATATTCTAATTATACCGTAAAACCACTAAATAGTATAATTTATCACAATAAATTATTTTGATTAAAAATTTGTTTTAAGTATTTTTCACTATTCATAAAAAATTAGAAGTTCTCAGAAAAATACCAAAAATTCAACATAGGCTAATTTTGATATTCCGAATACAAAGATGAAGTACATTTTGAAATAGAAAATTTATATAATTTTAAAAAGTGGTTATTACTATTCATAACGGCTACTTTGATTAGTCGCGGTGTTTTAGAACTCAAAGTTGCGTACAATGCAATCTATTGCATTATTGAATGAGAAGCGTATCCTGGAAGCTCGGGGTGTTACAGTGCTGGAGTCAGCCAACCAAGGGAATTTGTTGTAGTTACTGAGATTGGACAAGAATATCCTCCTCTATTAGTACACCCTCATAGGTCTAATCCTACGGGTCAATTGCAAAAACAGTTGGCAGTGCTACCATCAGTTGCAGCACCAACCAACACATCTGTCCAAGCTCCAGTCATTGCACATACCCAAGTCCAAGTTCAACCTGATGTTTCTCAAAAGTTAATAACTACCACTGAGTCATTAACAACTCGAATAGAAACTATCGAAGGGAAACGTGCGCAGGTTCAATTAGAAAAGAAAGTTTACCCTGAATGGGTAGATTCAACCTCTCCTCCATCCAGTTTTGGAAACCCAGTATTCCCTATTTTAAATGGACCAGGCGACCCTGAAATGCATTTAACGCATTATGTGTCTTGTTGTGATCCTATGATGGGATATCTGGAGCAGCAAGAAGCAGTAAAACTAAGATGCTTCGTATGGACCTTGCAAGGATCAGCCTTTGTCTGGTATATAAGCTTGCAATCCCAGTGAATTACTGGATAGGAAGATCTCAGTCAAAAATTCCTTCTTTGGTTCAGCTCAACTTTGCCAAAGACAATAGTTTTTGATATTAAAAAAATGTAATCAATGGGAGAATTAAAGGGTATCCAATTTCAATTCTCACTGGAAGGGATTACAGATTCCCTAAGATTACCTCTCCCTCAAGAAGAATTGTTTCCAATCAGTGTGGAATATTTGTGTGACGAGTTACGCACACCATTGATACTTGTGAAATACACAGGAGGGTTTCGAGACCTTACATCAATCGCCCAGAAGATTGAAGATTCCCTTATACAGCCTAAGGTTAAATCTCATGTAATTCCATCAGCTCCAGGAAAGAGAATGGGTAAAAAAGAAACTGCTACAGTTATGCTTAAACAAGCACCTGTACATGTTTCTACTTCAAAACCTTCATCTTCTCGAAGGGATCCACCTTCTGAGTGCCATCAACAAAGGCCGTTTAGTCCAGATGATCAAAGAGATCAAAGGCGAAAACAATTTGACGATCTAAAGAGAAAAACATGCTCTTTCCGAATTGAACAAGTTTCTGGTTTATTCATTTCGGCTCAGGAAAATAATATGGTTTAATTGACAAAGTCTAAGAGGCCAAATAGGGAAGGAGATGAAGAACGTCCCAATTATTTCCCATTTCATTAAATGTTGGGCCATCCCATCCAGGAGTGTTTTGTCTTCAAATACCTCTTGCAAAAGATGGTCGACTCGGGACAAGTCAAACTGAAAGGTTCTTGAGCTCAGGTAGCATGTGTTACTACTATAGTTCTAGAGGAGGAAGGAGAATGGCAAGAAGTCAAAAGAATAAATACACAGAAGTATGATTATTGGATGTTCAGAAAGACAATCAACCGAACTCATGCTATTTTTCGAACACAATTAATGAAAATGATTGTGTCTTTTTCTATGAATATTGCAGCAAAACCCTCTTCATCAGAGGGAAAGTACTCAAAGAAATGGCATGATTCAAAGAAAGAAAAAGAAAGAGAAGAAGATGAGTATGGGTCAAAGCCTAAGTTGTCTTTGACTCTGGAAGACTTCATTCCATCTACTTCAAAGCCACGGGCACGACCCCACCAAACAGCATAGCCTAAACATGCTAATCATGCAGAGTCTTCATCAGATAATGAGTTAATCTTCGGTTCTTTTAATATGATTCAATTAACGGATCCATATGCCATTTGCAGTTTCGATTTCGATGAGCCATAATTCCATGTATCAAACAGGGGAATCAGAAGAAGTTCCAGAGGCTCAGGATATAGGGGAAGACGTGGGTCTTTCAGAAGCCACTATTCCAATTTTACCCCTGCTAGAACTATGTATGCAGCAGAAACATGTGGTAGAGCACTTCAACGAGCTCAGCAAGAACAAGCAAGTTATTCTAACAATAGAAAATTCAATCCTAGCACAGTTAGTTTGGAAGACCGTTTGAAGGTTCTATCTTCTTCCTCTCAGCAGGTAAATGGATCTAATCGGTCTAATCTTCCAAATCCAGGAATATTGCCAAATCCTATCCCAATACAAGATGAATCAACTTCCAAAGCATCTGCTTCCAAGGTACTTTCTAAACCACATATTCCTATTGGGAAACGTAGACCTCTGGATCAAAAGTATGATGTATTGAAGCACTTGGCCCAAGTACCCGCCAAGTTATCAATTTTGGATGCTCTGAATCTGTCAAAAGATCTTCGGGAAGCACTCATCGAGTCTTTGTCGAGTCCTCAGGAGTTTGAAACTGAAATTTCTACAGCTGAAGTCTATCACATAGAGAATAATCCTGCATAATTCCATGCAATAATATATTTTACTGGTGAAGATGAAGATGATGTTGTGAATGGGAATATTAAACCTTTTTACTTATCTGGCAAGGTCAATGGAGTAGATGTTCGAAGAGCTTTCATTGACAATGGTTCAGGAGTCAACCTCATGCCCATTAGTACACTTCCTTGATTGGGGATCATATCTGATTTATCTCCTTCTACCATGATGTTACAAGGATATGATAAAAATGAACAATAACCACTGGGAAAAGTTACACTGAGAAATCAGTTTAGAGATCTTGTATCCAATTTGGATTTCATGGTTTTTGATCAAGACTCAGCTTTCATCATCTTGCTTGGAAGACCGTGGCTACATCAACATGCGGTTATCCCTTCATCAAACCATCATTGTCTCAAATATTGTTTCCATGGTCAAGTTGGGACATTGTATGGTGATAAGGCCCCTTTCAAGACATGTGAGTTCAATACATTGAGGCAGAATTCTATCACATGAAGGGAAGGGAGAAATCCACAACAAAGGAGATTACCAAAGTTAATGCTCCATATGGTTTGGAGAAAATTCCAGTAAATCCATTTACACATGTGAGTATAGATTATGTGTTGCCTATCAGAAAAATTGACAAGATAGACCCAAATCAATATACTCTTATGGAATGATCCATAATGTCAATTACGACAATTGAGTCAGACAACATGGGAGAAATTGGTAACCCACCAAGCAATGATGAAAGCACAAATGGTGACATCTTCATTTGAACTGCTGAAATCCAACAAGTATATACTTCTCTAATTAGGCTAGTAGAAGTTATAGCAACATTGGAGGTGAAAAATGATGTTGATTCTCAATCCATCATCTCCTCTTTATTACCCAAATAATTCCCTTCATCATCAATTGGGTCGAAAATGGAAGCTTCTTCTTCAAGATTTGAAAATTTTGACATCGCTTCTGATAATGCAAATTCTACTTTATCATCTACTATGCAAGTAGAAATGGAAGAAATAACACATGATGAAGAAGAAGAGGAAGATCTCAGAGATGATCCTACAACATTTGAAAAGGGTATCTCTACCACTGTGGATGAACTCAGAGAACTAAATCTGGGTATAAAAGAAGATCCACGCCCCACTTTAATCAGTGTGGCCATGACTCTTGAAGAGAAAGAGATGTATATTTATTTTCTAAATAAAAATAGAGATATATTTGCTTGAAACTATACAGAAATTCCTGGGCTTTATCCTGATGTTTCTACTCATCATTTGGGTTTACCTGAATAACATTGAGGATTTATGCAAGCCGCAAGAAGAACACACCCAACTTATTTTTCCAAAATCGAAGCTGAAGTGGATAAGCTTATCAAAGATAACTTCGTTAGAGAAGTTTAGTATCCCATGTGGTTGGATAATATTTTCCCTGTAAAGAATAATAATGGACAAATTAGAGTTTTCATTGATTTCAGAGATCCTAATCGGCATTGTCCTAAGGATGATTTCCTAGTTCCGATTACAGAACTTTTAATTGATGCAATAGCTGGCTATGAAGCACTTTCCTTCATGGATTGATATTATTGATATAATGAGGTCCGAATGGCCCCATAATAGAAGGAATCCACAGCCTTCAAAGCCCCTCAGGGTGTGTTTTTCTACCGGGTAATTCTCTTGGCTTAAAGAATGCAGGTGCAACAGATCAGCATTCCATGCATCGTATCTTCAAACCCTTATTAGGGAAGTTTGTGGAATGCTATGTAGACGATTTGGTGGTTAAATCCAAACAACGTTATAATCACTTGGCTAATTTGGAAGTCATATTCCGCAAGCTTCGACAACATAATTTGAAGATGAACCCCTTAAAATGTGCTTTTGGGGTAACCTCAGGAAAATTTCTCGGCTTTGTTGTACGGCATCATGGTATTGAAGTCGATCCTGATAAGACCAAGTCAATCCTTGGTATGTCACCTCCTCAAAATTTGAAATAATTAAGAGGAATTCAAGGAAACTTATCCTATTTTCGGTGTTTCATCGCCAATTTGGCAAGAAAAAGTTTACCCTTCACCAAATTGATGAAGAAAGGAGTCACTTACCAGTGGACTGAGGAATGTCAAGAAGCATTAGATATTCTCAAGAAATTCCTCTTAATTACAACTGTACTCATACCACCTGTTGAAGGAAGACCACTTATCCTCTACGAGATAGCTCTAGAGCGATCATTGGGTGCCTTTCTTGCTCAAAAGAATGATGCTGGGAATGAAAACAACCTCTACTATCTCAGTCGAACTATGCTTGAAGAAGAAACCCAGTATTCAAGTATTGAGAAGTGTTGCTTGGAATTAATCTTTGCAG
Organism: Viscum album; assembly: GCA_963277665.1. Classification (NCBI taxonomy): domain Eukaryota; kingdom Viridiplantae; phylum Streptophyta; class Magnoliopsida; order Santalales; family Viscaceae; genus Viscum; species Viscum album. The sequence goes on from OY728129.1 coordinate 1,290,710,451, forward strand.
TTCAGAAGATGAGACACTACCTGCAACATCACGAGGTCCAATTGGTATCTCGCAATAACCCTCTCAAATTCATCCTTAGTCGTCCAATGCTTACTAGACTTATGGAATGGTGGACAGTTATTTTACAGAAATTTGACATTCCGTATGTGTCTCAAAAGGTGATAAAGGGTCATGCTCTGGCGGGTTTCCTGGCTGAACACCCTTCAGTGGAAGACACATCTTCAGATATTGAACTCCCTGATGAGGAAGTCTTCTCTATTCAAGAAAGTCATCATGCATGGGAAATGTATTTTGATGATTCTTCCAGAAGTCAAACAGGGAGGAAAATGGAAAATCTTAAATTCAACAAAGTTGGCTGAGGAATTGTGCTCATTTCTCCAGAAAAGGCAGTGTTAACTTATTCCTTCTTATTGTGGGAACGTGGTACCAATAATGAAGCAGAATACCAAGATCTCATCGTAGGCTTGGAATTAGCGATTCAAGAACAAGTGAATCACGAAAGGTGAAAGGTGATTCAAAACTGGTAATCAAACAAGTCAATGGGGATTATGCCATCAGAAAAGAATAACTAATCCCTTTGAATGATTACGTCATAGAGTTAATGGCGGAATTCCCTTCGGAACCGACATTTTCTTACATCCCAATATCACAAAAGTCTCAAGCTGATGCACTGGCTAATATAGCCACAGCTCTGGAAGATCAAAATCAAGACGAGAAAACCATCATAATTTCCCACCGTCGTGCAATTTCACCTTATGTTCGAATCCGAATAGAGGAAATTAATGAAATTAGTCCCATTCCTGAACGGTATGGTCATAATATAGGATGGATGTCACCTATCATGGAATACCTTCAAAATGGAACAGTTCCACCTAATAGAGCCGAAAAAGAACCAATTTGACGACGTGTGGTCAATTTTACTCTTTATGATAGCCCAAATCACCTATAGAAAATTCTCTACAGACGTGGTTTTGCTGGAGTTCTCTTCAGATGAATTGATGGTGAAGAAACAATGGCTATCATGAAAGAAGTGCATGTAGGAATCTGTGGTGCCCACCAGTCTGGACATATACTGTCTGATCAGATTCGAAGGCTTAGATACTTTTGACCTTCAATGATACAAGATTGTGTTGATTTCACAAAGAAGTGTCATTCATGCCAAGTACATTCCAACTTCATTCATCAACCTCCAGAGTTTCTTCATACAGCTAAATACTCATGGCCATTTTCCACATGGGGAATGGATGTGGTGGGACATTACCCTTCGGCTACGACCAAGAAGTTTAAGTACATTCTTACTGCTACTGACTTCTTTTACAAATGGGAAGAGGAAATAAGTCTCAATGAAGTCAGTTTTAAATGCGTTGTCAGCTTAATCAATTATAACATCATTACCAGATTTGGTGTCCCTCATACAATATTGATGGAAAATGGAACCAACTTCTGTTCATCTGAGGTGAAGAAGTTGTATCAAGAATACAACATCAAATCCAACCAATAATCTCAGTATCATGCAGTGGACAATGGACAGATAGAAGCCTTCAAAAAGACTCATTCAAATATACTGAAAAAGATAGTGGATAAAGATAAGAATTCATGGATTGATAAACTATTTCATGCTTTATGGGCTTATCATACTACCACCCACACTGTAATGCGATCAACTCCATATTCATTGGTATATGGAACGAAAGAAGTCTTGCCGATTGATGTTCAACTACCCTTACTCAGAGTTTCCATTTGTGATCAATCATCTATATATGAACAATCTCCAAAGTGATTGAATGAATTGGAACGGTTAGATGAGAAAAGATTGTGAAATTTGCAGTACTTGGAAGTCTATCAGAATCGAATAACATGATCTTTTAACAAAAAAGGTCATCTTCATTCATTCACTCAGGGAGAATTGGTATTAGTTCTAAGAACTCCAATGATACGAGGAAAGAAACCTCCCATACTTGAGCCAAAATGGGATGGACCTTACCCAATACATTGGGTCTACTCTAATGGATATTATTCATTAATATCGATGGATGGAGAACTCATCACTACTCCAACCAATGCCAGATTTTTGAAGAATTATTTTGTATAAACACAAAATATATCATCCAAAAGGTCTTGTATGACCTTAAACTACACCACCGTTCAGTAATACGTTAAACTGCATAACCAAAGGTCCATGCATATGACCCTAAACTATTTTCACATATGTTAAACATGACGTTAGACTATGAAAAAAAGTTCCCTATTTCGTCAAACATAACGTTAAATGGTGTACTCTTTTGTTCTCACTACATGACATTAAACTGCACAGTCCCCCTTTCGTCCAACATGATGTTAAACTATATTTTTCCCATTATACTAACTAAATGACACTAAACTGTACAGAAAGTCCTTGATGCATCCTACATGACATTAAACTGTACATTGTCCCTACTACATGACACTAAATTGTGCAACACCAATAGTCCTAACTGCAAGACTTTAAACTGCATAGTCCCTTTATATGTCCTACATGAGATTAAACTATGAATCATTAAGGTTTCTGTTACTTCTTGTTTCTCACACCGAGTATGACTCACATGAGATTAGAGAAAACCTCAACCATAACACTCTCTTTGGGATACTAACCATGTGTAAGTCCCAACAACATCATTTTTTATGTCGTTGTCCCCAAGAACAACTTGATCATTAATTCATTATTTAATTGAACTACGCGGACTTTGATCTTTGCCTTCTAGGCTGGGTATGTAGGCAACCTCCCATGGTTCAAGCCCAAGACCAATCTTTTCACATCGGTTCACCTCCATCTCATACGATGTTGATTCATGAAACCACCCCTAGAATCAATATATTTACATGGGTTCACTTTCGTCCTTGTTATACGACGTTAAACTATACATCACCTTTTTCCAGTATGACAATAAACTACAATATTCTATGATACCCTCACCTGAGAGGGAAGCATTATTTACATTGATTTTTCAATGATGCTTCATTTCAAAGACTACATGCATACATGGCAATTCCCAAACCTTTTATCTTGGGTTAAACCATCATTGTACTAAAGTCCCCTTTCACCCTTCACATGTATGAACCAAATTTGTACAAAGGTTATTTCTAGAATAACATGGGCTTGATTCCCATCCTTATGGGATACGTAGGAACGTTTAATTGTCACTCGAATCTAGCCCCAAGTCATTTGGGCCTAACCCCAAATTCCACTTCCAGTCCCTTGGCTGAAAAGTCGCTATGAAAACAAACACTGTGTATTTCTTACAATGGTCCACGTTCTATGACCCTAAACTAAGATATCTAATAATTTTTTTCCACATGACATTAAACTTTAATTTAAGAACTACATATGGCTTGATTCCTATCCTTATGGGATACTTAGTGATGTCCGACATTTCAATTCAGGACCCAACCACAACATGATTATGGTTAGCATTGATCTATGTATCTTTGTATACATTGGAAAATACCCATATTTATGTGTCATAATCCTAACCATAAATATTTTCAGATCTTCATATCCATTTTCTTGACTTTTAGTCACAAAAATGTCAAATTTCTGAGAGTTCTTTTACCTGACTATGCCGCACATGCCCTTAGGCGGCCTTACATAAACAGTCTACATAATAGACTTGTTAGCCAAAATATATTATTATTTGACTGTGCAGCCATTGCCCTTAGGTGGCCCTGCACAATTCAACCCCTAACGGGTTTTTTAAATAAAGGTAACTTCATTCTTGGGAAGAATGCCTCTTTTGTCCTTGTTGGTCTTAAATGACAGTATGCAGGGATCCACAAAAATAGTCATCCTTAACATATTTGTCCAATATCTTTTTTCATGATCTAAAAGTATTCAAGTCTATGGTTTATATTCTCCTTCCCTACATTTGGGTCAGACCTTCGTAGGGGTAATATCCATCCAGTTCTTCGATAATATTGTCTGGAAATATCTTCTCCATATTCAAGTACCTATTTCCATACAGAAAACTCTATACATTGGAAAATTTGAATCCCCATAAACATTCACTAGATTTTATCACTAGGAAAGTAAATTTCTGAGGGTTCTTTTTCCTGACTGTACAGCACGTTCCCATAGGCGGCCTTGCATAAACAGTCTACATAACAGACTTTTTATCCAAAAGAAACTATTTATTTGACTATGCATCCAATGCCTTTAGGTGGCCCTACATAATTTAACCCCCTAATGGGATTGTTAAATAATGGTAACTTCATTCTTTGGATTTACTTCTTCTAATTCCTTTTAGCCCTTTTTCATATCATTCCTCAGATCCAAATATTCTTAAGTCATAGTTTACATATTTTCCCTCATACTTGATTATGATAATATTTTTTTAGATAAATTGTCAAGGAATTGAGTGAATTTTAATCCATTTCAGTCAAAGATATTTCGAACTTAAACATTAGCCTTTTTATGTCCGACGTGCATGACTTTAAACTGCCCAAAAAAGACCAAGGAACTATGAATAAAAGTCAAGTTCCATCTCACTAAACATACATTTTGTATGATTTAGGTAATATTGGGCAATAAAAAGGTTCAATGTTTTTAGAGTTATTTACATTAATCCTAGTAAAATCAAACTATGCTTAGTAGGCCCATTGGGTTAGGTAAAATTTAAAGCAGGTAGCAGGAAAATACGGGCTCAAGTGATTGAAGATGAAATAATTCATTCCATTTGATGCAAAAGAAATGGAGGGACATCCACAGATTGGAGCCTTTTCTCTTTTTCAGGAAATTACAAAAGACTGTCAACAAAAGTATTCAATTGATGAACCGTATCCCGAGCTTCATTAGAAGCTACTTGAAGCTCATGCACTCGACCAAATTCAATCTTTTCAGCCTGATGGAGTGATTTCTTAGCATCCACAATGGTCTTCATACCATTTTTTTGAACTCCCTCTAGTGAATTATTGAGTTTGTCAAGTTCCCCAGTAACAACATATAACTGTTGCTGAAGATACATCTTCTGGAAGACTTTCTATTTGATCTTATGCTTCACCTACTTCATCCTGGCAGCATAGTCAGCCTCATCTCGGGATACTGCACCCTCAAATTTTCCGATGTTGACTACCAGTTTCACCCTGGTAAGATCTTCATGACACTTTTTCTCCTGCTCCCTCCTGATGATGACTTGTTTCACCGTGGTATGGATCTCTTGGTATCCAAACCCAGCAAGTCCTGTCATGATAAAGTGGGATGACAATCGAGGGATCTTCGATGATAGATCTTCTAAAGGCACCTCAGATATGATTTTTCATATGTTGTTCCATGCCTTGAGTCGTGATAAGCTGAGTGCATTAAGCACCTCTGGGTCTGATTCAATATCATCATCACAGGGGGGGCATGTAATATGTAATTAATGCACTTAAGGAAGTGCCCTGTTCTGATCCTTCCCCACTGACCTATGCTTCTTTGCTTTCAATTAACATCGGGGAAGAGGCAGGGGTCTCACTTCCAGATCTAGCCACTATAGTTGATGGCCCTGCATAATTAATTAAAAGATTTTGTTAGTTTCAATGGATAACAAATGAATCGATTGTCTTGCAAATTATGTACAATCACAAATATTGTTATCCCTTACCCAACGGTAAATGAGTAACCAGAGAAGACTCCTCCCCATCTTTCCCAGTCTCAACAGGATCTTCAATATGTGTCTCAAGAAGGTTTACTAGGTTTAAATATACTTGAGCTAATGTTTCTACAATAGTAGGGTTGACATCAATGTTCACACCCTCTTCAAGAATTGGTAGTTCAATAACTTCTATGGATGTAACTCCATATTATTTTCCATCTTTATTATAAGTGTAAATAATAAGAAAATTTACTGGGCAAAGGATAAAACGGATTCCCAATGTCTTCTAAGTCACATGATAACTTAGCATGATCATAAAATTCTTCAAGAGATGCCATGATTCATCATTTCATCCAATGATATTTCATAATCCTGGTTAGTCTCACCATTAGGAGTGTTGGATGTGTCTTCATGGCTACTTACGTCCTGCGGCCCCTGACCTTGGACAACATCTTCAGATAAAATCATGGCATCAGTTGCAAAAGCCGCCAGAAGCTCTAATGTAGGAGTTGAATCTGAAGTATCATAAAATGGATGTCAATTGATGTTTCGTTCAACATTTTTTTTTGAAGAATTGTTAACTTACCCGAAACAGTTTCTTCTCTTCTTACAACAGCATCAGGAGGGAGACTAGGAATAGATGCTGGCTCTTATCTAGGAGAAACCAAGTCATCTTGAATTTGTGAATTTTCCACAGAACCCTCCATGGTCCTTGTAGGAGGATCAGTCCTTTCCCTCAGAGGGGAAATTGATGAATCCCCTGCAATCCCTAGAAATTTGAGTAACCTTTTCATGGGTATAGACTCATGATTACACGAAGGACTTACTACTGCTAATTAAGAGTTTACCTGTTGAATTCCCCCATCGTTTACTTTTCTTCTATGGTTTTTTGGGAGTATCGGCAGTATCCCTTATTTTCACCTCGATCGGAGAATGAAAAGCCATTGCCATCTCCTCATTCATGGCTTGCTGGCCTGGAGATATTTCACCTAATTCACGAGGAGATTCAACAGAAACCCCAATGGCTGTACCACCAGGGCTATACTGTAGCGAAGGGACCTCAGTAGTTTCTTTCTTTGCAAGCTAAAAGATGAAGAAAATAACATCATAAAGTAACAAAGCATCGACTAGAATCAAATTGAAAATTAAATAAGGAAAGAAAACTTACATCTTCATGAGCCACGTAATCATGCCACTCCTCAAAAGTCCCCTCAACGGTGCCACGATCAATCAATTCCTTCACCTGCCTAGTGACAAGAACAGACTCATCAGTGGCTTATATGAGCATTTCCAGATCTCTTATGTATGCCCTCACTTCATTGTGGTTATCCTCATATTGGATATTTGTATAAGCCATAAGATTCCCGATTCTAGGAAGTTATAGGCCCTAACACAAATCCATCTAGGCGGTCTCAGTACCATAGTATAAACCCTACCATAACTGGATAGCCTCTGGTCTTAGATATGAAGGCTGCAAGGAAGGTCCTACAATCTTTGAATTCAATTTCTTCCAAGATCATGCAACTACAGATAGAGAATAATAAAATAGGACTTATTGATTTATAAAGTAGCAGTGATTAAATTACCACAATGAAGTAATAGACCAGGAGTTGATGGGGTGGGTCTTTTAATTCTGGATGGAGGATTATATCGGGCACGAAACTGCTTTTCCACTGGTTGTGCCTCATCATCCCCATCATGGGAATTCGGTGAACCAGTTCTAGAGGAGGAATCTGCTGAATCAGCTTCAGGTTGGGAAGCATCACCTTCATGAGGAAGGGTTTCTTTCTCTACAGTCTTCTTCCTTTTCCCCACTTGATAAACCAGGTGAATTAGCACACCATTGGGGTATGATTCTATCTAGTGTTCAGAATAATATGTAGTCAAATTATGTACCGATTTTTCAACTGGTAGATCAAATATTTCCCCAGTCTTCTCCCTTGATGCCAGCAGCCATAGTTGCCGAGAAACCATCAGATGTTGCTCTAACCTGACATGTACTGGAGGAGATGCAACAATCTATTGCAGACATTTGAATTGACATGAAAATATATATGGAGAATAGGCCTCACATATAATTTCTCCGTTAATCCTGGCAACTAGCACACCATCCTTAAAAGCTAGCATATATGACCTCAAATCCAAGTGGGTTGTTCCATCATCAACAAAACACCCGGTTGGAGGATTTCCATAGGGAAAAAAGTTGAATTACATAAACATGCTCAGTCGCAATTTCATGTCATAGGCATTAACATCTAATGGAGCAGCTCTAGAGAATAATTTCACTGACGGCCTGAACGAACTTCCAAGAATTTGTAATCCATTCTGTACATTGAAAGTTCTGAAGTGAGTGGCGATCCATCCCCATAAAACATGGAATGGTCCCACTATTCGTAAAGGAGATTTACCCATGAATACCTGAAGTAAACTCCTGTTAAATATTTTCTAAAATGGGGGTGTCCAACCCAAACATTTTTCCCTCAGCCAACTTTTCTGCAATGACGAAGGTCCCTGGCCGGATGCCTCCCTTCGAATCCGTGACTGTTAAGAGATAAATGCTGAGCAACATTGCCATGAAGCCCGCCAGACGAGTCTTATTTGGGATCCTTTTATTCACCTCATATCCACACTTCTCTAACACTGGTTCTTCTAGAGTTGGCCAAAATGTGCCCAGAGCACCCTTATTCTCAGGTTTTGGGCAGGTGGTAGGACATTTGGGCCTCTAATCCTTGGATTTGTTTTTCTTCGATCCTTTTTCTTTCTGCTCCTTCTCCTTTGGCTCCCTATATTTATTCTCAATAATAAATATATTAATCCATTCCTCTAGATGAATATCCTTTCTAGAATGAGTTAATGTGGTATCTGAACTTTTGAGCCTATGGAAGATCTTAAATAATTCTCGAGCTAAAGCCGGAGTCTTCTATGAATCATTCCAAGTCACCTTGGGTGGAATGAATTCATCATACATGTCACCCAAAATTGGATCCCCTGAGATCTTGTGGACGTCAGATAGACTGATGCCTAATTCTCCATGATTCAGATGTAAAGTATTAGTTGTTGGACTCCTGTGACTGAGTATCTCCGGCATGAAGTTATCACATCTGCAAACATATGTTTTCCCATCCCAGATAGCTTCGTATATCGCCACTCCTTTCAGATCCTTGACAAAATCTGCATAGGTTTGTCACACCCAGTATCCCCACATAAAAGTTTTCTTCACGCATCCCCCAGGACGGAAGTCCCAACTTTTCTTCCAGCCTTTGTATTGATCCATCTGAGCATTTCAGAAGATTGAAGGATGACAATGTGGTTTCAGCTAAGTCATATGAAGTTTCAGATCTGGCGTACAAGGGTTATGATGCATCATGTGGGCTTTCTCCACTATTATAGAATTTAGAAATACTCCTCCACCTAAGATATTTTCTGAAGCAATGTTGGTGTAATTCTGAAACCACGAAAATGGGAGATAGTTCTTTGCTTCTGGAATAGTAACTTCTCGCAGATGACTGTAGTCATACAAAGGCAAATAATTTCTTTGGGGGAAGTCGCGATGATATTTCTTCAGATACTTAGCCAAATATGGAAGAGTTCTACTTTTTATGGTATAATAATCATGGCCAATGATGTTCATCATATCATCAATCCGCTTGCTAGCCAGTTCATCAGCTATTTCGGTTCTAAGAACCATTTATTCTGCACAAAAGTTGAGTAAATTAACTTTTAATTAAGTTGATTTTTCATAAAATTTGTGAAGGAATTTCAGAAAAAATGGAAAAGTCGTTAAGGCGTGCATGTATAAACTTGGCGCGCAAGTATGGATGTTACGCACAAGTTTCTGTCATGCAAGTATCACCACACAAGTCCTATTACCTTGACTGCAGCGTGACGATGTAGAAACATCGGAAAACGAGAGACTTGCGCGGTGAAGGTGACATGTGCGGTGAGAGCTCGAGAATCCAGAAATCAAATGCTATGTGCAGAAAAGGACAGCGTATTTATATACCAGGCAACCCACCTGAGCACCTACAACAGGCGCGCTCCAGCCCAGTGCGACTCACACTTGCGCGCCGCCCTCTGCACCATCAACACTTGCGCTCCGTTTTTCCTTTGGTTTTCTTATTTTCTTCAGAGTCACATCCTCATTTCTTTCGGATCCAACTCTGAGGGGGGGACTTTTGTTGACGCTGATTTTTCGTCACATTGCCTAAAATAATGTAAAAGGAAATGACTTAGAAAAAATTGATGCATCCTTTGAAGAAAACATCAAAAATCGACAAAGGCATGAACAAGTCTTCAAAAGCACAGGGGTCGCGAAAGTTCCATCACTGTCACGCAAGTATACTTGCGCTCCCTCTAATGTTCACACAAGTGACTTGTGCGACCTAAAGGATAACCGCCCGGGGTCTTCTCCAGCCTATAAATAGACCTTGAGGGCCCCCATTTGAGGGGAGAATTTTTCCAAAAACTCAAATTTGAGCTCCCGACGCCCTAGTCTCTTCTCCATTCTTCTGAAACACTTTAAGGTAATTTCATACCTAGAACGGAAGATCTAAATAGGGGGAGGAAGGAATATGTGTTGAAACTCATCAACACATGCGCGCCTGAGTGGCCTGCCCTTAAGGAAAATTTCCACACTTGTGCGCCGCCTAACTCCTTCAATAGAACTTGCATAACACTCTTCTGGAAGAACCTCAAGATGATTCTAAATTCTTTAACTAAGAGTCTCTCAAGTATTTCACGGCTGGTTAATCGTCGCGCAAGTACCCATGTGTCATGCAGGTAAACCTGCGTGACCAGGACTTGCACGCCCACACAGTACCTGCGTGCCTGCCAGGACATGGGCGCCCCCTTCATTTATGGGTGCCCTTCTTGCCCATTTCTTCTCTCTTAAGTCATTCCACATCTCTTATTCAAGATTCAGTCTTCAAGACACTCTTCAAAGCCATTTATGGCATGATTTCTTGAATTGACTTCCTTATCTGAAAGGAATTATGTGGAATATCTCTAAAAAACTAGTGATTTACACATCATTATGCCACTAATGATTGATATTTCATTCATTAAACCTCATCCTTTAAGATGAGAGAACTCATTAACCTCAGCCTCCTTTTCAAGAATAAGCCCAAGTCATAATCATTAACCTGGGACTCCTTTTTAGGAGTAAGCCCCATTATCAAATATGGGCATCCTATTCAAAAGTAAGCCCCAAGTCCCTTAATTTTTTCAAGTCTCTTAACATGGGACTCCTTTTCAGGAGTAAGCCCCAGTATTAATTTCTCTTAACCAGTCCGAATTTACCTTTGATCTGGGATTCCTTCTCAGGAGTAAAACCAAATCATAAGTCCTCTTCTAATTTGGGCATCCTTTTCCGGAGTAAGCCCCATGTTAGAGTATTCAAATCTCCATGAAGCACATATACCTTTATGGACCCTGTTCCTAGATTTCTTCCTTGATGTAAATCCTAATCTTTATTTATCTATGCAGTCATACATACATAATTCCCACATTATATCATACGATTTCATCTTTCATGGCACAATTGTTTGATTTTTACCAATACCTCTTGTTTCTCACACTAAGCATGACTCACGTGAGCTTAGAGTGTAAAAGTAATTATGACATCCTTCATTGAGCCATTAATCATAAACATCATACTCCCTTACTCGAACTATGTGGGTTCTTATTCCTTTTCTAAACAAAGTATATGTAGGTATCCCATCTTCGGGTTCGATCCCAACTATAAAATAATCTATGTCCTTCTGAATGAAAATAAACAGCAAGTGCCCCACTGAGTGGATTTAAAACCAGTATGGTCATCATAATGACCAAGAGACTTCTATATAAATGTGTCGAAGGATACCATTGACCAAGAATATCTAATAAATACAGATGATTCTCTATCGATGAAGAACCTCGAATACATATAAAAGATTATCTAAATTTCCTATATATTTAATCATTGATTGTAAGATCTGAAGGAAAGCTCATTTTATACTAGGTAATGTAATAAGGATTCACGAACATAACTTAAATATATAAAGAGAGTCCTGGAGTAGAAAATAATTCCCCAAAAAAAGGTGTGATGAGTCGGACCTCCCATCCTCTCGACCAATGATAATTCCTAAGCCTTATCAGTCCACAAACTAATGAGTTCCTTCCTTTGGAAAGTAGGTCCAAATGGAGGTGAAATAATTGGATGCTTCCTGTTCTATGAACAAACACGTTAGAAACCGATTGGAATGGTTGAACCTTCAGTCAAGGTGGTCATCCCCAAATTCCGAGGGAAACATAGCCTATAGAGGTACTCCTCCTGTCGAGTACCGCTGGTCTTCTACCAACTACCAGGTGCTCCGTCTGCTGTGGGTCTGCCGCCAAATACCGGAGGCTCTGTCCACTGGGCTAATCGAATCACTCTGAGTCGAATCGGTAAAGCAGTCATCAAGTCTCATCCAGTTACAAGGTCTCCATACTACATACGCTCATCTCTGGGAGGATCCTCTCGACGAGATACTAGTCGATACTACATGTATCATAAAGTCCCACGAAGAAGTGTCTCAAAGGTCCACCTCATCAATAGGATCTCAATGCAATAGACGACGTGTCTATCAGACGCCCGGTCCTAGAGTTATTATCCTTTTAGTCCTGGGGGCCCGAATGGTTTCGTGTAGGAACCAACCCACCCATGTCCCAACTGTACCCCGTACTCCCATGGGGTATACTCAATGGAACCATTTCTCAATGTGATTAACAATGCCGCTTCCGGTTCATCAAACGGACGTCCGGTATGAGAGTTATTGGTTTTTCCGTTCCAGGGGCCCAGTTGGTTTTTAAGCTAAAACCAATCAATCCATACTTCAAATGAATCCAAACCTCAAGTGGAGTATTCAAAAATAACCATCTTATCAAGAGGAATCCAACGTAGTCGACGACATGTCAATCAGACGTCTGATCATCAAGTAATAAGTGTTTCCGCTCCAAGGACCAGGTTGGTTTCGGGTTCAAAGCAACCCAGACATACCCAATCATCAAGGAAACCATTAGTGTAATATAATTAAACTAAAATCTCTATCCAAGGAATCCTACGCATCTGACGGTGCATCAATCGGATGTCTGTAGCTCAATATATGTCTGTTTAACCGAAAACGGTCCGAAGATAGGGGGTCTGGGCCCAGTCCGACCCGGCACAACACCCCCGGGGTCGGCCTGAACCGGGCGACCCGACTCGGGTTTGGGTTTGTCCTGGTAGGGTTTGGAACATCCCGAATGGTGTGGCCCAGCCTGTCTGGCGTGACCCGGCCCAGTGCTGGCAGCCCGACCCGGTTTTGGCGGCCCGGCTCGGCGCTGGCGGCCCGACCCGGTGCTGGCGGCCCTGCCCGACCGATGTGGTCCCGTCCACGTGACCCACGCGGTAGGCCGCGTGGCTGGGTGACCAGGGGGGTTACACCCCCCGGATCTCTGGAAACGTTCAGCTATTAAGGCCGACCCTTGGTAACTGAGGGACCCCGTCGGGTCCTGCCTCTTGATGGCCCCGGCGGCCGACATAGCCGGTCACCCTTCCCAGTCTGCGGCGGCCTTAGGTCGCAGCTTTTTTCGACCGGCGGGGCATGATGGTACCGTTCCACACCGCCGTGGCAAGCCGCGGCCGCTTCCCTCTTGAAGCTCCGGCACATCGCGATGGCGTCGCGCCCCTTCGTCGTGGCCCACCCCGGGCGTGGCTATTGTAGTTTTGGCACAGCGTGTCGGCGCCGCGCCCATCCGCCACATACTGACTCTACTTTTCATGGCCCTTTGGTGCCGCGCCTTTGTGGCTTCCCAAAAATCATGCGTTGACGATCCGATTCTGGTCGGCCCGTCGCTGTATGGTTCTTCACAGTACGCCTCTATCGTCCATAAACAAAAAACAGAAGGGGAAGGGTCGGACCGTGTTTGTGCGGTCTGAACCCTTCCTCATCATGATGGTTACAAGTGTCCAAACGGAACTCAAGAATTGAAGAACAATGAAGATGGTATTAAGACATAAACACAATAACCCCTACCACGAGAAAGATCTGTGGTAGTAGAGCATCATGAATGACGGGCGTCACCGAAGACAGGCGTCGTTCCGTCAACATCGGGATGGAAGGAGCCGAGGGTGGCGTCCGCGTTCTTCGTTGGAGGAAGAGGAAAAATCTCCAAGTGCTGGGCACCATGCTTCGTTTCTAGCATTCCAGCACATGAAGAAGCCGTCCAAAACTCCTTCCCCTATCCTCGTTTATATAGGAGTGGGAGGGTTCATCATTGGCACACAAGTTATAAATGGAGGATTTATGACAGAGGGCACAACCCAATTAATCTAATGCGGTGGAGCATTAAAATGGGGTGGAAGTCAAAAAGGGGTTATTGGCCTGAGTGGTCCCCACAGAAGAATATCCTCCAAAGCGAGGATATTTTATGGTGGGTCCCACCATTAATTAACAACAAAAAGGAAGGGGGGGTGGTTAATGCTTGGGTGGTCTCCTCGTTAAAAAGGGAGGTTTCATTCTCCTCAATTAAGAGGGGGATTTAAACCTAGAGGCCCTCCATCATAAATGAGGGGAGTCAAGGAGTTATGATTCCCCTCCCATTAATGGGAGGCATCGTGTGGTTTCCACCCCAAACAAGCTCACATGGAAGGTTAGATCTTGGTGGGCCCCACCACCATAACCTCTCATGGGGGTTAGGGTGTGGCGGTCCCACCCCCAACTCCCATGTGGAGCTTCTAACCACTTTATCCACATGACATATGTTTAAAAAAATAAAATAAATTGTTCACTTATTTTGTTTTATTAACCCACATAAAACCCCAAAAATTAACATTCATACCCGATCATCTACCGTCGAGGTGAATGTCTTCATAAGTGAAAAGCCGCGCTAAAAGTTCAACAGTGCCCTCAGATTTCAATTCCGAGCTCCGGTTCACAATATAGAAAAACCTGTTCATTCGTTTACTGAATGTACCCGAGCTGAACTTCAGAAATTGATTCTGGGCACACCGGGCCCCAGAATCAAGTGTTGTCAGAAACTGCGTACTCGTAAAATTTCAAAGAAATTAAGAAAAAAAATTTCCTTGAAATTTCCAGGTCTTTACATTACTCCAACCTTAGGGCTTTAGTTCCCCATAATGTTACAACACAAACTAGGGAAACTAAAGGTGGTACCGAGAACGCATCTGGGTCTCCCGCTCCCATGTGCTCTCTTGGAGGTTCCCCTGCTTCCTGTGAAAGGGCACAAGAGGAATCAACCATCCTCATAGGACTCACTCCTATTGATCCTCAACCTTTATTGGAACCTCGTGAATGTTTCCCCATCATCGATGTCCATCTCTCTATGGTCGATGATGATGGATAGGTCATGCACACATCTCCTCAGCTGATATATGTGGATGACGACGTGCACCTGGTGCATATGAGGGGGAAAGGCCTGGCGGTAATCCACCTCACTTACCCTGATGAGGACCTAGAAGGGTATGAGGAACCTCGAATATAACTTACCACTTCGGCCACATATATATAGACCCCATCGAGGTGAGACCCGTATAAAGTCGTGGTCTATAGCTTCGAATCCTAGAGGCCTCCGTTCCCTATTTGGAACTGAAAACTCAAAACTCATGCTAACACGAGGGTAAGGTTGGCCGACTCAAGAGTGATTAGTCCCACCCTCCTATGCGTGATTTTATCCTATGCTGCCTGGGTTTCCCTTTTCACCGACCAGGGGAAAACCTTAACCGAATGTTGTAGATAAACCACAACCTTTTTTCCTAATATAGTCAATTTTTGTATGAACTGTGGCTTCTTAGTCCATACCCAATCTAATGTCGTAAAGACTCGGCACTGCCACCAAGAGGTTCCAACAAAAACTCTCGCCTCAAGGGTCATATCACACCATCAGCGTATGTGTGATTATCGAGTATCCTCCCAAAGGTATCTCCAGACGCAAGGGTCAAGTCAATGGCTTAACCGGAAACTCTAGGTCTAGGACAAGATTTGTGGAATGAAGGACTGATTTTTATCAATGTCTATTGTTACTATAGCTAGTAGTAGACACAGACCGTACATCGAATCATTCCCAGAGCCCTCGGTTCACACCCCTTGACCGAATGCAGCTACTCTCTTCCCGTACCCTCCAGCTCCCTGAGCCTAGAGGGGACTATAAGGGCAGGTGGTTGTAACATGTCGAAATGTTAACCACATCATGCTACTCTATTAGCTCTTCTTGTACGTCTTGTGCCCTGCAGATTCATCTGTCCTTAACACTTCCTCTTCTCAAAACATTCTAGATGCTCTAGTCTTTGAGACTGACACCAGTTTCATGTTTCTCACTACTAAAATTCACTGGATTTATCCACTCAGCCAAATACTTTCAAGCACAAAGGTTCTCTATAAAACCCTAACATAATTAGGAATGCATAGAGGAAAGGTGCTGGATTGGATGTCCTTAAACACACCTCGCTCGGATGTTAGTGCCCTAGAGCACTGATCGTATCACAGTCATCAATTACAAGGAATGATTGGTACGACTCGATGATTACTCAGCTACCGACATGTCATCCTACCAAAGCTGTATAAGCTCTAGAAAACTCTCAGCCACCTCCTCAAGGTAGTACTCAGCCACCTTTGAGTCGGGCTCACCTTCAAACCTGAGGGGCATCTGATGCTGAAACTGGTGTAAGGAACTGAACCTTCATGTGTCATCTACCGGTACTGCCAGTTGAAACTGCTGACCACTAGGTAGTGATATAGCTGGCACACTAGTTGAAGGTACTCTCTCAGGAATCGGTCCATGTACTGAAGTACCATCACTATGTCGACCATCCTCATGGTCACTCACTGAGAAACACCGGTAGCTAAGATCACCATCTGCTCTACTTTGAAGAACTCTAGCACTCGCCTCCAGCTAGTCCATTGTTGCTAGAGAATCTGTCTCGCCTCGTAACCTCAGAGGCCTCTGCTGTTGGAACTAGTGAAATGTGCGTTGTTATCATGCACCATCCGCTAGTATGTCTGGTGGAATCTATTTCCCAACGAGTGGTGGTGCTGCTGGTACACCTATGAACGTGTCAACATAGTAAGAGGGCCCTACACCGGAGCCTCGTCCCTCGATGGGCCGTCATCGGGTACTCTCTCGGAACTCCAACTGACGGTCTGCGTGGAGACATCCTGAATAGATGCAACATGGTCAAAAGATTATACCTAGTAAGGTAACCTAGTTTGAGCTTAATTAAAGAAAACCTTTGAAAAAACACACAAAGACAGTGTTTTCGTGCACTGAGTTGGAAATCAGAAGTCATGGTCCTGGTGTATGGATATGTCGGCCGCCGCACCAACACTGGACTCCCTGAACTGAAAACCACACTCGGTACCCATAACAATATTGCTTCACAGAAAGGGAATATCAGAGTTCTATGTTTTGTGGTTGAACCGACTCCTCTGATACCTATTTGTCATGACCCGTCTTCGGGGCCCGTTCCGTGACTATCCCAATCCTTCCTTCTATAGGCCAGGGGCTGAAGACTAGCACCAAAGGGATAAATTCTAATAAAATGGGAAGGTATTGCCTTTATGAAACGTAAACACACACAACACAAGTACAAGTGGAAGCAAACACTAAGTAAGCATTATAAAAAGTGTGCTGAATGTACAAAAGGGCAGGAATACAAGTCCAACATTAATGTACAAGGAAACGACAAAACAATAGTAAGGTGTCGAGCTGCTCCTGGATCGTCCTCTGGAGTTCCTACCTGATGGGTAGGTACAGATGGCCACCTTAGCTCTCCACATCCACCTATCACCTCTGGGTACCATCTCATCTTGAATTCCACCTTTGGGTAACGTCTCGGCGTGAAGTCCACATCCGGGTACAATCCAGCTCTACGAGCCGCAACCACGATCATTGCTATCTGTCGTCTGCATCCAACACAATGAGGTGCAGGCATAGCTCGTGTAGGGCTGAGTATAAAGATACTCAGTAGGGACCCCAAGACCCTCATGTTATCACAAAAACCAACAATGATAAACCCCAAAGAAAGATCTCAACATATAACCTTTACATAGGTATATGCCCATACATACACCTATGTTTTCAAGTAACCAGTCTCAATCATGAGGTAAACAAAAAGGTCACTAACTCAGCTCAAACCAGGATTTTTATTAATGACATTGAAACCAAAACTACTGAAGAGCTCCTCCACTATCGAGTATAGTGATCCTGTCATGACTCCAAGGCACTGCTCCCTAACCTTGGACTACTAAGGTACTCCTCCTGTCGAGTACCGCGAGTCTACTTCCAACTACTAGGCGCTCCGTCCGCTGTGGGTCTACAGCCAAATATCGGGAGCTATCCCTAATAGCCTATAGTGGTACTTCTCCTGTCGAGTATCGCAGGGCTGCTCCCAACTACTAGGCACTCCGTCTGCCATGGGTCTACCTCTAAATACTGGTCACTCCGTCCACTGGGCTAATCGAATCACTCTGAGTCGAATCGGTCAAGAAGCCATCTGGTCTCAGCCAGCTACAAGGTGTCCGTACTCTGTACGCTCATCTCTGGGAGGATCCACTATACGAGCTACTAGTCAATACTCCATGTATCAAAAAGTCCCATGAAGAAGTTTCTCAAAGGTCCGCCTCGTCAATGGAATCTTAACGCAACAGACGGCGCGTCTATCAGACACCTGATCCTTGAGTTATTAGAATTTTTGTCCTGAGGGTCCGGTTGGTTTCGTGTACGAACCAACCCGGCTGTATCTCAACTGTACCCCAAACTCCCATGGGGTATACTCAAAGAAACTGTTTCTCAACGTGATTACCAATGCCGCTGACGGTTCGTCAAATGGACGTACGGTCTGAGAGTTATTGGATTTTCCATTCTAGGTGTCCGGTTGATTTTTAAGCTAAAACCAACCAGGCCGTACTCCAACTACATTCAAATATCAAGTGGATTATGAAAAAAGAACCATCACATCAAGTGTAATCCAACTTATATGACGACATTTCAATCGAACGTCTGGTCCTCATGTTATAAGCGTTTCTCCTCCGAGGGGCCGGTTGGCTTCGGGTTTGAACCAACCCGAGAATACCCTAACTTTATGGAAACCTTGAGTGTAATATACGGAAACGACCCTCTTGATCCGAGGAATCCTACGCAACTGACGGTGCATCGATCGGGGGTCCTTAGCTCAGTATATGTCAGTTTAACCAAAAAATGGTCTGAACATAGGGGGTCTGGGCTCGGTCCGACCCGGCCCATCACCCCCTGGGTCAGCCCGAACCGGGTCGACCAGACTCGGGTCTGGGTCCAGCTAGGTAGCGCACAGCCCGGCCCGGCTGGCGCGACCTTGCCCGGCCAGCGCGGTCCGGCCCGGCACTGGCGGCCCAGCCCGGCCAACGTGGTCCGGTCCGCGTGACCCACACAATTGGCCGCCTGGCTGGGTGACCTGCGGGGGGGTGGGGGGGGGGGGTTACACCCCCCGATTCTTCAGAAATGGCCGGCCATTAAGTTCGGCCCTTGGTAATCATGGGAACCCTCGGGTCCCACCTCTAAAGGTCTCTGGCGGCTGGCACAACTGGCCACCCTTCCTGGTTCGCCGCACTGTTAGGCCGCGGCTTTGTTCGACCAGTGCGTTGCGACAGCACCACGCCCCACCATCGCGGCCCCCTTGAAGCTCAGGTGCGGTGCGACGGTGCCGCGCCCCTCCGCCACGTCCCACCCCAACCGTGGATCAGGTAGTTCTGGCGCGGCATGACGGAACCACGCCCCTCTGCCGCGGCCCATCTTGGTCGTGGCCCAACAATACTCCGCGCGGCACGTTGGTTTCGCACCTCTGCGACGACCCGACAATCATGTGCTGACGATCCGCTTGTGGTTGGACCATCGCCGGACGGTTCTCCACAGTCCGCCTCCATCGTCCATAAACAAAAAATGGAAGGGGAAGGGTTGGACCGGGTTTGTGCGGTCCGAACTCTTCCTCGTCATGATGGTAACAAGCGGCCAAATAGAACTCACGAATTGAAGAATGAAGAATACAATATTAAAACATAAACACAACACCCCCTACCTTGAGAAGGATCCATGGTAGCCGAGCAACTTGGATGACGGGCATCGCAAAATACATGCGTAGTTCCGTCAACCTCGGGAAAGAAGGAACCGAGGGTGGCATCGACGTTCTTCTTTCTTTATTCTTTGTTGGAGGAAGAGGAAAACTCTCTAAGTGCTGGGCGTTGTGCTTCGCTGCTAGCGTTCTGCCGCATGAAGAAGTCATCCAGAACTCCTTACCCTAGCCTCCTTTATATAGGAGAGGGAGGGTTCATCGTTGGAACACAAGTCATAAATGGAGGATTAATGACAGAGGGCTCCACCCAATTAATCCGCTCTAGTGGCACATTAAAATGGGGAGGATGTCAAAAAGGGGTTATTGGCCCGGGTGGTCCCCACAGAAAAATATCCTCTAAAGGGAGGGTATTTCCTGGCGGGCCCCACCATTAATTAACCACCAAAAGGAAAGGAGGGTTGGTTAATGCTTGGGTGGTCTCCTTGTTAAAAATGGAGGTTTCATCCTCCTCAATTAAGAGGGGAATTTAAAACTAGAGGCTCTCCCTCATAAATTAGGGGGAGTCAAGTAGTTATGATTCCGCTCCCATAAATGGGATGTGTCGTGTGGTTTTCACCCCAAAAAACCTCACATGGGAGGTTGGATATCGGTGGGCCCCACCACCATAACCTCTCATGGGGGTTAGGGTGGGGCGGTCCCACTCCCAACTCGCAAGTAGAGCTTCTAAAAACATTATCCACACGGCATGTGTTTAACAAAATAAAATAAATTGTTCACTTATTTTATTTTATTAACCCACATAAAAACCCCAAAAACTAACTTTCATACCATATCACTTGCCATCGAGGTGAAAGTGTTATTAAGCGAAAAATCGTGATGTGTGTTCAACGGTGCCATAAGATTTCATTTTTGAGCTCCAGTTAAGAAGATAGAAAAACTCGTTCCTTCGTTTACTGAACGTACACGAGCTAAATTTTAGAAATTGATTCTGGGCACACCGGGACACGGAATCAGGTGCCGTCAGAAATTGCATACTCGTAAAATTCCAAATAAATTATGAAAAAAAATTGCATGAAATTTCAGGGTCTTTACATAAATGATCAAATATTTATTTGTTTATGTCCTTACCTATCCATTGATCATTCACATGATTGTGATCAATAACATCAATCACTCTTAATAATTATAAATTCTTATATTCCATGACCATATCTTATAAATCAAACAATGTTATAATATATATAATCCTTGTTATGTGTTAATATAAAAGAACTGTTTACTTCACTTTCTTTATTATTACGATTATATTTTGTTAACCCTTTTATGTTGTTGGTTTTTCAACAATTGTTTTCTTAATGCCAAATTGTTTTTTTTCCGTGAAAAATATTAAATTGTGGGGAAAAATAATTTTAATTTCGGAAGAAAGTAACACAAAGATGTTATGAAAATATATATATTTATTTGATAGAGTATGTGACAAAAAATAATGATCTTATAAAACCCATGAAATGTATTTCTTTAAATTTAGTTTATTTGATAAATTGTAGAATACTCAACTATAAGACAAAGTGAATATTAATATATTATATTGTTATAAATATCGATAAAAAATTTGTATATGAATATTAAAAAATAAATTAGGTAAATTTTGTTTATCTGTTGATATATAATTAAATTGGAAATATTTAAAATAAATTTAAATGTTCTTGGAAAAACTTTATTTTAATAAAAATTTTATTTGTCGAGCCTCACAAAGATAATTATCTATTAATTTTTACCCCTATTGGAAATTTTATTTAATAAAATTTACTCCATTTTGGAGAATTTATTATGAAAACTATTTTAAGGTGAATTTTTGTAATTATATTATAGTATTTTTTCTTTTGATGAATAGTCTAAAATAAATTATTTTAATTGAAAACTACATTTTTGTTTATATAATTTATAAAAATATATAATATGATAAATTGATTCTAAATTGAAATCAATAAATTTTATTTAAATTAATCTAGTTTAGTTCGATGTAATAGTTTTTATAATGAAATTTTATATTATCAATTTATATTATTTTAAACATTGACTTTTTAGAAACCCCACATTCTCATCACTTATAGCGGAATAATTTTATATTATTTTTTCAAACATATATGAATTTTATTTAGAAGGATTGATTAGATATTTGGATTCAGAAAAAATAGTATTATTTGATATGTTGAATATAATATTTTTCAAAATGTATATTGAAAATAGTAAAATTTAATTATCATAGTTATGTTAAAAAGGTATTTACTAGGGGTTAAACAAAGAAGATAAGGGTATCAACATAATAAAAAATGACTAATTTTTTTTTCTGGACATTGTTAGATCCTATAATTACTGAGGTAGTGTAATAAAATATTAATAACCTATTTTTAAATTTAATTACATGGTTAATAGTTTTATTTTCAAATATTACTAGTATTCCACTCCCCTCAATTATAAAAGGAAACACCCTCTCCTCCAATCTTCATTAAATAAATCCATTTTTGTTTTTACATTAATAATTATAATCAATGAAAAAAATCAATAAAATTGTATTATAAACCTTATTCTGGGCTTAAGTACAACCTATAATGGTTTTAGAGAACCCATATTGAGGTTACCTCAAAGGAGGAAAAGTTATTCAAAAGTGTTGATATTTTATTTATTCCTTCACCCACCACGATTACCATTAAAACATTAGGATATAATAACATAAATAATATATATATATATATAATGTTATGTTATGGGTATGAATGAGAACCCCCCCCCCCTCACACACACTCACATATATCAATTGGGTTTTTTAAATCATCATTCCTATTTATAGCGAACTACTACCTCAAAAACATATGCCATTCATTTTTTCACAACCACTACATATGGTTGGGTATGATGATTGAATAAAAGGTTATATATAATATTTAATAAATAATTATACATATTTAGTAATTGTATACTTTATATCATTTTTTAATCAATTCAATTGGCGATACGAAAGTTCCCAATGTGTGTATGGAGGAACAATGCCTCACGAAGTGATCTGAATCATTCTATAATAACTCTTTACATTCAAGGTGATGATAACAATGATAATGATTATAAGATATAAATATGACACTATTATTATATTAATAAATTTTTATCATTATTAAATGATAATATATATCATTTTTTCATTTTTTTTTCACTTAATGAATGATCATAACATCTTTTGTGTACGTGTGCACTACAACATTCAAGAAATTATGTGACTCCATTTTCATCACCAGGACACATGTATCATATATATATTAGTATATTTAAAAATTAATAAAATATATTGATAATTAAATTTAGGTAAAATACAAGATATCTCATTCTATAATGATCGTCTAAAATCTTAATGTTACACATACAGACATTTGGAATATCATCTCCATGATCTTAACGTTCTTTATTTCATAAAGAAGCCTATCATGATTGATTTTAAAAGTATTATTCATGTAAAAATATTATAAATATTTCACAATTATTATTATTCATCTTATATAACTATTTAATAGGTTCCCAAACAAGATCTTTCATGATAGAACAAACCTGAAAAAACATGGTCATTAACACCCGAAATAAGGAAATTAATGAATGATTATTAACGACTGGGTGATAAGATGTTATAAAAGGTACATATATGATATTGTAAATATTATTATGGTTGTTTTATAATTTAATAACGTGTTAAAAGGGAATATATCATATGTTAATGAACCTGTGACCAAAAGGATGTGTGACGTAAGAGGGTTCGCCTAAATTTTGCTTCATTATGGCATGTTGTAATGTTATACACCTTAATTCATATGAATGGTATATAAAAATCCCCTTTAACATTTAATAACATGAATAATTAATAATTAATTTTAGTTTATATTTAAAATTTAATTAAATCATCCATGGGGACATTACGTAAGAGTTACCAAACATCAACGAATATCATAGTTGAATTTCATTTCATTGGGTCATATTACTTCTTCATTATGGTTGGAATTATATGATTATGTGTGTAAGAAATTATAAATATATTATGCTTTAATATACACAACATGAACAAAATTTCAAGCCACCATGACCATGAAATATTTTTATGAAATAATTTATAAGTTTCAAATGATTTTTTCATAGATATATATTTTCTAAATTAAATGTCAAATTTTATTTATATGTTGTGATTTTCATAAGGAATTGAATTTTTTTCATGAATATTATTAAATATCAATTTATGGTTTTAATATATATAAGTGAAAATAACCCTTTATTCTTTATTAAATGGGAATATATTATATTAATACCATACTTATTCATAAAATGGATGTTTTTTGACCGTTTCACTCAAATAATTTATTGACCTTCAATTCCTTGATTCATTTTTATAGACAATTTAATTCACTTAAAATATTCAATTTAATCAAATTAGTAGAAATTTAATTTCCCCTAAATATTAATATTTCTTGTCACAAAAATTATGATTGTTTAAAATGTATATTTTTTTACATTCAGTGTTTTACATTGAATGGTATTGTTTTAACTAGGGAAATATTGATAAATTTTTCTTATCTACATAATATGGATATTGGATGGTAAGGTACATTTCCCAAGTGTAAAATAAATTATTTGATATGTGTGGAATGATTCTTACATGATGAAATTGGTTGGGCCTGATTAAAGATATCGCCTTGATGAATCAGTATTTTCATAAGAAAAATTAGTACTAGGTGATGAAACCATTCTGATGGGTTTTCAATGAGTAGTTCTGCATTATCATGATGATTAAACTCGACAGTGGAGGTTTCTTGTTCTTGAGACATGAATTCCAATAATTAATAATTTACTTCATTCAAAATTCATTTATTATATAGATATTTTTTCAACGATATTTTCTTTTGATTTATTTCATTATTAGTGATTTACTACATGGAATATGTGTGATGTTATTTAATTTTTGATATTGATTATGCCTTATCCATTTACGATAGCCATGATATTGATTAAATGGAATGCGTTCAATGTTATATATATAGGATTGTTTTGTTTTTATATGATGGATTCCTATCTATATAATATAAGGATACACATGTTAATGAATTTATTGATTACATGGGATGTGTGTTTAGGTACATATCTATACATGTTGATTATTCTGATTGATCCATAATTACATCAATTGTACATACCTTTACATCACATTTGAACTCACCATAATCTTATTTCCTAAACCATTAATCCAAAAAGTGTACTATGAATAAGATGCAAGGGTATTCCTAAGGGAAAAATTATATTATTGAAAAAATTATTATGTATCATGTGTTATCATGTTTATTTCAAAACTCAAGTATGTTTCTATTTTAACAAGACCAATAAATGATTCGATCCTTAATGATATGATTATTTATATATTATTCTAATATAATAAAGCTTACACTAGCTCTGGGTTACTACAGTCTTGTTGAATACCAATAAATATTATGTTATTTTGGTTTTATCCATTTGTGGGAACTATAAGGAAAATTATTTACGTTTTTTTGGAAGATAATTTTTTGATGTGAAACAAAAATGGGAAACCATTATAGTGAATTATATTTTGATTATTCCTAATCAATTGTCACTAAACATTATTAACAACATAAACACTAAAAAACTCTTGGACTCACCAAATAATATTACTATAGAGACATTCAAGAGTTCTTTTATTGGATTCCGTGGATGAAATAAGATTCAAATTTATATATGTAAATATTGTGGGATGAATCAATATAGGTAATGTATCATAGTAGTGAAAAGAAGTAATTTTTTTCATAAATATGGATGGAAATCAAGTAATTTAAATTGCAAAAAAAATTAAAAATCATATTAATGAATAGATGAGAATAATGGTATCCTTATGTAATCATCGAATGATAATTTTCATAATTGGGGAAATTATAGTCATTATTAAAATTTATGATATTAGGAGAATTTTTATAAAGATAATTATCATGGATTTTCATGTGATGGTTATACTGATGATGTTGAGGAAACAACAAATGACATACAAAAGTTATGATCTATTTTAACATTTTTGTTTATGTTAAAAACAAGAACCATTCATTAATTTAGGTTGATAAATGTCATCTAATGGGTTATATTTAATTTTTAGGACATTTATATTATATAATACGATGATGAAGTCTATTTAATGGTTTAAGAATGAAGTGGAATCATTGATGTTTTACATTAAATTCAAGAATTATTTTATATAAACGATGAAATCTATACATATTTTTATAGAAGTTTTTTATTAAGTATTTCTAATAATATATTGAATAGTATTGATGAACTAGAAAATTTATTTATCTATAATGTGATATTTTTTAGAGAACAAATGATTGTGGGAATGATAAGCCATAATATGTTTCAAATTATTATATATTGATGTCGAAATCAAAAAGAAAAATGATATGGATAAATAAAATTTGATAGTTATGATTATCTATGAATTGATTAATTATTTTTGGATAATTATATATATGCTATCCCTGATGAATTTTAAATCATTTTTATATTAAAGGAATATGTACAAATATAAATTTTTTACTTAGCGATTAAAGAAGAATTTATTTTTTTCAATATTGATTTAAAGTTTTGGATTTTAATATTTCATTGGGGTTATATGGTAAACCATTTATGAAATTTTTTACGTGTAACATTAGATAAGGCATTGTAGAATAATGTATGACATCACCATATGATGATTTATCCATAATGAATAACCAATGTTAACAATTTTTTTTATAACTAGGGATACCTAG
Organism: Viscum album; assembly: GCA_963277665.1. Classification (NCBI taxonomy): domain Eukaryota; kingdom Viridiplantae; phylum Streptophyta; class Magnoliopsida; order Santalales; family Viscaceae; genus Viscum; species Viscum album. Next base: position 1,290,736,961 of record OY728129.1, read on the forward strand.
AATGACTCCTCATTCTAGTATTAATCTTGTAATCCATTAGTGATTAAACAATTATCATCATTTCGTATAGTAAGATATTAAATGGAAATTAATCAATGTGTAACCGATGGATTAAATTTTTATTACATTATAATGGAAATCTAAGACCATGGCCCATCATACCCATTGAAATTATTGACTATATAAAGATGGTAGCGTAACAACGAGTGATTCTAATAAACCTATATCTATTTTAAATTTTTTTCCATGTATCTCTAATGAGGAAGTGAATACCTAATCCATCTCATTTAGAAAACTCAAAGGTCCTACCTCTAGATCGTGATATATAATGTGAAGAAAAACTATATGGATGCCATATCAAATCATGATTGATCTATGAAACAATACCAATTATCAGGTAAATTATTTTTAGTGACACAAATAGCTTGATGAAAGTTATGTTGGAACCCATGGATATAATGAGGTAAAGTTATAATCATTTGTTAGTACCAACGTGATGAATTTTGCTGAAAAAATGAATTTTAAGGGGGATAGAATGTGACACAGGATAATTTCTAAACAAAATCAAAAAAATTTATCTAATTGATATTATTCATTATAATTAACAAAAAATAGATCTTATGTTACAAAAAACATCAATTTTAAACAAACAGATACAAACTATTGAAAATAATTATTTATATATTATTTATCACCTAGAAATTATAATGGTGGTAATTAATAAGATTAATTAAATTATAAAAGTATGGTTCGTAAATGTATATATAATGAATTCATTATTGTCTAGTTAGTTTTAAATAAAAATGAATATGTTTTTGAAATAAAGAAAATATTTTTATGAAAAAATATTTCCGTGATCAAAAATATGATTTATGTAAAGCCATATGATTTTAAAAGAAGAATTTTTTTATATACCATGTTTTACATAGTTCTAAAATGATAAACGAAAATACATCACCCAATACCTTGAAAAATATTTCTTTTTTAATTAATTTATTCCATGTAATATCTTTCGTAACACACAAAACCAAGTCGAAATGAACCATAATATAGTATACCTTTATAAAAAAGGTTGTAATTTAGTGGGTATGAAGATAAATTACAATAATATGAATATTATTTTTATCTAATGATCATATATAAAATTAGAATAAAATTAATTAAAATAAAATGTTTTTGGTAAAAAATATTTTTACTTAAAAGACTACTTAGTCACGCTATGCGAACATAAATGAAACTTATTTTGAACTATAGTTATAAAATTTATTCAACAATTAAAGATTCATTTTTTAAATCATAATTTCAAAGAGATATTAGGGTGATGTTTTTTTATTTTTATGAAGTGTTTAATTTTTTGATTTATAGAGAAAATTCCAGAATTCAAATTGAAAATGGCCTTTAAATAAATCTTATTTACAAAAAAAAATTTAAATTATTTTAATGAAAAATTATTTTGATTATATAACTATTAATTAAATTTATTTTATTTTAAATTTTTTTATATTAAAATTTGATAGATATCCATGAGGGTGGAACACGGTCTAGAAAGATAGTACCATGATGATGGTGTTTATAGTTTCTATCCCCCATGTTGATCCCACATTTTATTGGGTTCAAGCGTATTTCTGGTGGATAACCTATTCCAATGTCTCCCAACATCATTTCCCCATGAAAATGTGAATGGATTATTATGGGGTTTGTAACTACAGGCTCAATAGTGGTTGTTTTGGGCATCATTTGGCACTAGGTGGTCGAATTGTTTGAGACCAATTGACTTGATAACCTGTCGGTGACATATATCAATGTTGAGCAAAGATTCACTGTGGTGGTATGATATATAGCATTGTATGTTGTGGATGATGTTGTAATATGTGATAATTGAGTAGTCATAATTATAGAGATAAAATAATCTATATTCCTAATGAAGACAAATATTGATGGTGAGCATTGATATATAGTGCTCGTGCTTGATTGTGAGCCCAGATATATGATAGTGATTGATGGTGAAAGATATATGATAGTGATTAATGTTGAATGTGTATGTACGATAATAGAAATTTATCAATTATCTTATCTTGTCATGGATAGGGATAAGGTGAATGGAGTGGATATAGCTTAAAATATTGAGTTGGGGTCGGCAGAGGATCCTGGTGATCGAAATTAATAACTAGGGAGGTTAGGATTTATAGTTTTTGATCCTCGTAGTGCTACTTGTGCTAAAGTAGTAGTGGATGGAGTGGACTCTCTCAAATTGGGCTCTTTTAATTAGAATATTTAGGGGAATATATATGGTGTGGTAGAAGTTAAAGGGAACTCATTAGAAGGAATTTCACATTTATAATGTATGGTAATGTGGTCTGTGTTGTATAGATAGGTTATACAGCTCTAGTGATTGATAGATGGGAGGAGATAATTAATAGATCTAAGATCTAGAAATTATAAATTATTTCTATGAATGTTTTTCCTGTTGGTGGAAACCCCTAAAAGGTTGAAAGCTGGTTTCAAAAGCTAGAATCTATTTCTAATTCTTTGTAATGGATATGTGTACCCTTTAGTATCAAATTTTTTTATTTTATTTTTCTATCAGAGGAGAATATGAAAAAGTAATAGTGGATCAGATCAGTTGTGTTGAGGATTACTATGATCTTCTTCCAAGAATGGGATTTTCATTTTCATTCATATTCCTTAAAAAAATAGTCGGCTCAAATTTTGGAATAAAATTACAGGACTCAATTGGATTCTATGGTATTCTGAGATTCTTTTTGACCTCACCTCTTTTGTTAACATTCTAGAAAAAATTGATAGAGCTACACATGTATCTGTGTTTTGGAATTTATCTACAATATTAGTGGAGGTTGAACTGAGTATGTCCTTAATTCACAATATACTATTTTCAAATTTTTAGGATGACATCCCAAAAAGGTGGAACGTGAATGACTTCCTCATTTTGGTTCAGAAGTCCAAATAATTGATCATTTTTAAGACACATACCATAAAAATGCAGTTATATCTGTTTGAAACATAAAATGGAATTATTATATATCTTGTAGAAACATATCTAAGGTTTAAAATAATATGGATCATATTGATAGAGAATTTTCATCTCAGAAAGAAATTATGTTTCATGTTATCATAGAAAATAAAAAGCATTGCATGAAAGCTAGTCCTGAGGAAAAGTATTATACTGGTAACTTGACGTAGTAGTTAGGTGCTAGACCTGTCATGGATGAGAACATACAGATGGATTAACCAATTCTTAAATTGGTTTATGATGGTATTCAATAAAAAATACAATTCTTTTGATAATGATCAGACTCAACTAGATGTTTCAAGGGATGTCTCTGCATAGCCTCTTTTGTGGGATGAATGCATGTATCTGGTTGATTGTCAGTATGGAATTTACATACATACATATTAAGGGGTGAAGGCCAATACACCACTGAAGGTATCAGGTAGTAGTGTTCATGCCTCCTTTTAGGATAAAATGTTATATGGAAAAGCAAAGGCAATTGACAGTGATAGATTTACTAATACTCCTTGAAAATATTTCCACAGAGACACTATTCTAGTCCACCACAACCTGTGTCCACCAGATCGTATTCATAGAGGGTAAATGAATAAAGCCTCAGGATCTTCAATTAAGGTAAATCTCAATATATGTGGGAAAATACTCAAGATTCTGAATATGTGAATGACATGTATTATTATGATCTTTAGCATTATTTCCTAATGGATTAAAGAAATTTCCTTTGTTTGACCCCACTAAAATATCTTTTTTAAATTTTCTTATATTTTAATAAATGTTCAAAGCCTTTGTTTCTGACTAAACATGTCTGATAATGTTGATATAACAACTTATCCACATTTTGATCATTTTCTCATTCAAACCCCACTTTCGTATCACTTATGTGTGATTAATTTTAAATTAAATTTCTCCAACTATGTGAATATAATTATTAAATGTTTAATAAATAATTTAAATAATCACAATTTATATTTAATAATTACATAAAATTTAAATTTTACAAAAATAATAAGTGAAAACATTAAAATATAATTAAAGTGGAATTGGTAAAAATGGATTTAAAGTGGGATAAAAATAAGGTAAATATAAAATTTAAATAATTACATGTTTATGATTTATTTTATGGAATTATTTTGACCCTAAAATTTAAATTTCATGAGAATAATCCATTTCCAACCCATGTGTTATGTGGATAATGTTTTTACACCCGTTTCTTTCAAAATGTTTCCACCATGCTAGTAAACTAACTTATAAAAGGCCACACAAAATCTATATCTATTCATAGTAAAAAATATTTTTTATTCAGATGAAATATGAAAAAATCACATCCAAACCTCTATCTAAAAATCCAAGAGTAGTTTTCACGGTTATAAATCCAACATTATAATGTTTTTGTGCAGACCTAATAAGGTTACTTCAAGAACATATAATGCTCTTCAATGTACATTCTTATTATCTTTCACACTAAAAATAATTTAGTTATTATTAAACCATAATGATATAGTAATCATATTATCATCCATATACTAAAATATTTATACCTACAATTTTCTCCTCATCCATCCAATGTTTTACCAATTTATCATTCTTGTGTAATATGGACTACCACCTAGTGAACCAATGTAATTCATTTTTCTACTAGTGCATATAACTATTGGTTATGATGATGGGTATAAAATATAAATATCATTATATATTGTAATTATACATATTTATTATTTTTTATAATATATCTTTTTATGTTCAATTTCTCTGGTGATATGATAACATTGCTCAGGTGTACAGATAAACACCACCTTGCAAAATGATGTGATTCCTTTTTCCCTAATGGTTTTTAAGGAAGGATATAAGGATAATTTTAATTAACATATGTTATTTAAATGAAAAAATGTATAAATTCATTACATAGTTATCTTTATTAATAGATAATTTCTTTTTTTTTGATTTTAAATGGATAAACTTGTTTTTGAACATTTGAAATACTGCATTTATGATGAAATGTTACTCTCTTTCATCACTACACCTCATGGATGATATAAATAATAATATTTAAAGAAATAATATTTTATATATACTAGTATTACCATTATAGAATGATAAAATATTACTTTACTCATTTTCATAATTATCATTGAAAATAATAAATATTACTCAAACATATGCATGACCTTCAATTTCCATTATTATAACAATGTAATCTTTTTATAACCATCATGAGTACTTGATTTGGAAAATATAGTTAATGTATAAATATGATAATTAGGCCATGATTATTATTATAGTGTCTATGTAACTAAATAATATGTGCAGTAATATGATCCTTCATGAAGACACATTTATTATAACAAAATACGATAAAAATATAAAAAAAATGAGAATAATAAATTATTATTAATAGATGAGTGATAAAAAGTTGTAAATATATAAAATATTATATTATAAATATTAATATGTTTATTTAATATGTTAATATGTTTTTTTAATTTATTATACATGATTTTAGAATTATTTTAAACAAAATAAAGGGTAAGGTAATGGTTTCTCATCTCACATTTACTTCTATGATACATGTTCCATATTCCCTTCTACATTACTTTTTGTGTGGTGTATATTATAAATCATTTCAAGTTTATGTAATGAATTTATTTATATTCATGTTATTTAATTATTAAATTATAGCTATTTTCGACTTTGTTATAATGGAAAAAATGTTTCTAAATTTTAATGGGTTTATATCTTAGTATCATCAATATTAAAAAGTGTTTTTATGTATCCATTAGAGGGTTTATTAGATATTTAGTTCATAAAATCATTATATTCTCTTATCATATAGTTATTCATGATACTTTTAAATTATTAGTATCTTATTTTAACTCTTTGGTACATATAATGATTATGAAAATATTTTTATGAAAATCAGACATTATTTCACTCTTAAGTCAGAAATCCATTTTTATCTAAATAATTCTTTAAAATGTTTTAAAAAATGATTTTATATAAATAAAAATGTTTTAAATAATACAATTTTACCAATTATAAGTTTCTAAAAAATATATTAAATGAATCTTCAAGAAATTATCTAAAAAAATAATTTTTGGATATTAACTAAAATTTGGAAGGGATCATTATGGATCCTAATATTATTATTATTTATAGTCAATAGATAGAACCCAAAGAATTAGGATAAAATTTAATATGAATTAAATTGATGTGACTATGAAAAAAAATGGGAAGATTATTGGAGTGTATAATATTATTATTATGCATAATCATTTATCCCAAATTATGACCAACAATATATAACATAAAACAAACTTAAACTCACAAAATAAGATAATGATAGTGTTTTGTAAGATATATAGTGGTGGAAGACATTTATAATATAGGGATAAAATTTAATAATTTCATTATGTAGATGGATTCTAGAAAATATAACTCGATGAAATGGGAAAATTATATTTTTGTGGGATGAAATGAAATAATGAAATGATTTTTTATGGAAAAACATAAGTTTATGATGGTGAAAATAAATCTCATAAATTGGATCCATTTATTCATCATTATAATAAATGTAGAGAACATGGGAATTATCTATGTAAATTGCCTCTTAAAAATGATAATACATAGACTATGGGAGGAACTCTATTGAAATAAAATTTTATATGAATATATATTTCAAGAATCAATAATTAAATTGTAGAATTATATTTAGCAACAGTATATTGGATAAATAACCATGAAACATCAAAGGTTTTTTTTCAAGTTTTAGAATCCAATACACCATCATAAACATTATAGTTAGTAAATAAATCATGGGATTATGTTTTTTAAATTCATCATATGTTTGATTTCTTAGAAATAATTATTTTAGGTATTAGTGTTATTATAGTTTACTTGATTTGGGATATTTTTGGACAAAATCATGGAAATAAAACCCACTATTTTAGTATATATTTTAGTGAAAAAATTAGTTGAGAAGTAATACATTTACATTTTTAGGCATATTTTTTAAGGTATCGATAACCTTTATTATTAATATGATCATTGATTATATTTTAATAATAGTCAAATTAGATTATTAGTAATTATGGTTAATATGTATTGAAAACCTTAGAAAAAAATATTATTTATAGACTAATTTTTTTCAATTATTTAAATTATATTTCTATGAACTTTATAAAAATTATATTAATATTGGTTAGAAAAAGGAAAACCCACACGTTTGGAGACAACCCGTTACATCCTGTAAGGTCATGGTCTTGAACCCATGAATATAGGATGATATTGGTTTACCACCGACCAATGGTTTGTGAGATATCTAGGATAATATATCATTTGATTAATTAATTAAAAAATAAATTTTAATGATGAACTAGTAGTGTATGTTTTTTTAGAGGGTAATATTTCTTGTGGGATAAATTTTTCTTACCATATTGGGTTTTGAAAATAGTTAGAGATAGATGAAAGGTATTGTCACTTTTTATCATCCTTATGATTCAACAAAATTGAATAGAACTAATTCAAGAATAAAAAGAATATAGTTTTTTTATATTCATTTCATAGATTAAGTGATTAATTTGAAATTTATCAAATCTCAATGAAATGATGATATTGTTCTTTTGAAATAGAAACTTATCAAGTATGAATATTTCATTAAATTCTTAGAGTGTAAAATAATTCCTCAACTTTAGGAAGATAATCTTAAAATGAAAATTTTATCCTATTAAATTCATATCTATTGAAACATATGGTCTATTAAATCATGAAATATTTATTGTTTGAGGTCTTTAACTATCCATTGAACATTCCCATGATTGTGATCAATAATGAAAACCACATTCAATAATTTTATTTTATTTTATTCTCTGTTCATATTTCACCATCCACAAATGTTATCACACATATAAACCATGTTATTTTTTAATCCATAAGAATTTTTACATACAATTATCTCTTATTGAGAGTATATTTTATTAACCATTTAATGATGTTGGTTTTTCAACAATTTTATTTCCTAAAGTCAAACCCTTGATTACCCCGAACATATTTAATTTGTGAGGATGAAATTAATTTTTGGTTGGGAGAAAGTAAAATCATGAAATTCTAAAATAGTATATTTTCATTATATATAGTATCTGACATACAACCCCATTCATAAAGAACCCATTAAATATATTTCATTAAATTTAATCTATTCGATGACTTTTGGAAGATGAAACCCTAAGACGAAGTGAAAATTAATAAAGTATATTTTTATATACATAATAATAAATTTTCATTAGTTAATATTAATAGATAAAATATTAAAATTATGGTTATATATTGATAAAAAATTAAATTGGAATCTATTAAAATAAATTCAAAAGTTTTCCGAATAATTATATTTTACTAAAAGGTTGATTAGTTGTGCCTAGAGAACACAATTAAGAATTTATATTTACCTATTTAGAAATTTTATTTAACAAAATTAAGATATTTTTTGAGAAAATATTATCAAAATTATCTCATGGTGAATTTTTGACTTCTTTTAAAATATTTCTTGTTTTTAAGAATAGTGAAAAATTAATTATTTTAATTGAAAAATATGATTTTAATTTAAATTATTTATAAAAAATAAATTATATCATATATTGGGTGTAATGAAAAATTGGCTAAATTTTATTTTTATTAATCTAATTTATGTAATTTTAATATTCTCTTTTTTTTAATTTTAATATTAATATTTTATTGAATTTTGAACATTATCTCACTAAAAACCTCACTTCTCATCTCGTCTAATGGAATAATTATAAATTTGTTTTCCCAAATATATGAATATAATTTCATAAAATGGACACCATATTTGAAATAAGAATAAATCATATTATCTAATTTGTTTAATATAATTTTTTTACATAAATTAACATTGAAAATAGTAAAAATTAATTTATGTAGTTAAGTTATTAATGCATTTTCTAGGGGTTAAACTATAAATATAATGGTAACAATTACATAAATAATGAAAAAATAATATAGCATATACATATATAGACCCTATTATTACTAAGGTTTGGTAATAATATATTATTTACACTTTTTGGATGTGATTACCATGGGTACTTATTTCCCCTTAAAATATTACTATTGTGCCACTCCCTTCAATTATAGAAGGTAACACACTCTCTACCAATCATCGCACCTTCAAACCCTTTTTTCATTCAATAAGTAGTCAAGTGACTAATAAAATTCCATACCCTCATACTATATACCTTATTTTTATATTGTTTTCAACCTAGAATAGATTTTTAGAATCCCTAATGAGGATACCTTAATAGAGGTAATGTTCATCAAAAATAATGTTTATTGTCTATCAGCTTCCACCACATCAATAACTATTAAAACATGAGGATATAATAACCTTAATATAATAATTATACTTGTATTTTTTTATTTTGAGGGTATGAATATAACCCCTCCCCCACGTCATTCATTTGGGTTTTTGAAATCATTATTCATGTTTATAGTAAACTACCACCTCACAAACCGATGCTATTCATTTTTCCAAAACCACTACAAATGGTTTGGAATGATGATTTAATAATTGATAATATATGATATTCAAAATTTAATTATATATATTTATTCATTATATACTATGTAACCTTTATTAAATTATATTTGATAGGTGGTACAAAAAGGCCCAATATGTGTTCAGAGTACCACCACCTCATGAGGTGATCTGAGTCATTTTTCACTATCTCCTTACATTAAAGCTAATAAGAACAATATTGATGATTATCTGTTTTATGACATAATTATTATATTAAAATAATTTTTATCATTATTAAATTATAATATATATCATTTTATTTCTTTCTCTTTCACTAATTGAATGATAACAATGTTAACTGTGCATGTGTGGACTTCCACATTCATGAAATGATGTGACTCTATTTTCATCACCAAAGGTCATTGATGATATATATATATATATAATCATTTTTAATGAAATTATATAATACATTGATCATTATTTTTTTTTTATAATATTACATATTTCATTCTATAATGATTTTTTAAAATTTAAATGTAACATATTCAGACATATAGTTTACCATATCCATGATCATAACATTTTTTATTTAAAAAATAAACCATTATGTATTGGCTTTAATAGTATATCTCATTTAAAAATATTATAATGTTATCTTTATTAATACTTTTTATATAATATAACTATATAATAGGTTCCAGAACAAGATCTTTCATGATAAAAGATGCTTGATAAAAGAAGGATATTACATCCAAAACAATGAATCACTATTAACGAATATGTTATAATATGATTTAAAAAAATTATATATTATATTATAAATATTAAAATAATTATTTTATAAGTTAATAAAATGTTTAAAAGATATATTGGATTTTAATGATCCTTCATCCAAATGGAAACATAAGGTTAGGGGATTCGCCTAAATTTATATTCTATAAAAAATAATGTACAATTATGAAACTTATTTTATTTTAATGGTGTATATAATTCCTCGTTGACATGTAATATCATAAATAATTAATAATATTTAAAAAAAATTGAATTATATCATCCATGTAGAGGTTACATAAGAGTTATCAAGTGGAAAATAATATCATATTTGATTTTGTTTCACTAGGTTATATGACATCTTTGTTATATTCGAGTGTTTAATTTTATGTGTGTAATAAATTATAAATATCATACCTTTTACATCCAATATTTTATATGGATTTTTAATTTATACAAATAATCTATTAATTGAAAAATTATCAGTTCAACATTGTGATCAATGTAAGGGTGTTTTTCACAATCCCATTCTCATCAAAATTATTTATTCCTGAATTTCAGTTAAAAGAAAATAATTTGATAAAAATAAAATTTTACCATAAAATTTTATAATACTATTTTTATTCATTATATTTTATTTAATAATATCATTTATCTATTATTTGGTAATTTAAATAATTGAATTTTTTTTATGAAAGTACTACATTATATTTCCCATAGGCCAGAAAACAATATTCCTCCAGAATCTTATTATCTAAAATTGAGTTCACAAATGTTTTTAACATTTAAAAACTTCTTTATAAAATATATTTTTACTCGTTTATTATTTTTTTAAATTATTTATACAATATCTATTTAATTTTCAAAATAAATCCTGATTGAATTTTATCAAAATAGTAAAAGGAATCATTAATTTAACATGAACAATAAGAAAAGAATTTCTATCTCTCATGAACAATCAATATATTTCAATATTATTTTATATTCTTACAATGATTGTTTCATAGAAATGTATTTCTAATATTATTAGGAAAATATTATCTGTAAATGGTGATTTTAAAATGATGTGGTCATTTTATTTAATTTTTTTAATGAATATTTTATGGTATTTCTATTGATCAATGGAAAAAACAATTTATTCATACTCTAATGGGTATATTTTGTATGAACACCATTCATATTCCCCAAAGGGATGGTTTATTATCATTTCTAAATAATAATGTATTGAAATTCATTTGCATGATTCATTTTTAACACATTAAGATTCACTTGAAATAATCACATTCTTATGATTGATAGAAATTTAATTTCTCAAAAATATATATATTATTTATCAATGATATATTAATTGGTTAGAATATATTTCTTATTTACATATGTTGTTTTACATAGAATATTATTTTTTTTGTCTATTTAAATATTGATAAATACGTGTTCTTTACTCAATAGAGATATTGGATAGTAAGTCACATTTTCAATGTATAAAATCAATTATTTCAAATATGAGGAATTGTTTTGACATGATGAAATTGGTGGGGCCAGGTTATTGATATCCCCTTGATGAGTCAATATTTTCATTTGTAAAATTATTATTATATCGATAAATCTATTTTATAAAACTGATGGGTTTGTAAAAAGTAATTTTATGTTTTATGGATAATGTGTCTCGAGAGTGTGTGTGTTGTGTTCCTGAAACTTGGAGTCCTATAATTAATCATTTCCTTCAGTCACAAGTCATTTATTATTATCCTCTATATTTTGAAAATTGATTTTTATATTGATGTATATCATTCTATGTTATTTGATACATGGTATTTTTCATGTGTTATTTACATTTCCATATTGATTATTCTGTATCTAATTATGATACGAATGTTATTGAATAAATTGAATATGTTTATAGTTATTTAAATTGTAATATTTTGGTTTTATATGATATTTTTCTATTAATATAATAAATGGATACACTTCTTTATGAGTATATTGATTACATGGGATTCGTTTTTAGTTATTTATCATTCCCCATTGATTATTCTTATTGATCCCTAATTACACATATTGTACATACCCCATACAACACATTTTAACTCACCGTGATCTTGTTTCCTAACCCATGAATCCATGAAAAATATTATGAATATGATTCAATGATATTCTTGAATGTATAATGATATTCTTGATTTTTTTTATAATATATGTTATGAAAGATATTTGAAGACAGAAGTATGTATCTATTTTAAAACAACTACTAAAGGATTCTATCCTTCAGGACATGATTCTTTTTATCTGATGCCAATGTAACAAAGCCTACACTGGCTCTAGTATACTAGTGTTTGATATAATACAAAAAAATGGAATATTGTTTTGATTTAGTTGATGGGTGAAACTAAAAATGATATGATTAACATTTATTATGATTGAAAATGTGTCGATGATATGCCAAAATGGGTGATCACTATAGTAGAGGATATTTCGATTATCCCTAGTAAGTTATCATAGATCATGATTACCAATATTCTCCATAACAACCTCTCGGGATCACCAAATGATAAATGTGTCATAGTTTTTGAGATTTTATCTATTGTATACCTTTAATGAAAAAGGATTAAAATTCATATATGTAAATAATGTGTGATGAATCACTTAAGGGAATGTCTCATTTTAGTGAGATGATATTTTTTGTTGAAAATTTGGATGGAAATTTTGTAATTGAAAAAAAAAATCTCATATTAATGAGATGGATGACAATAATGACCCCACTAAGGTATCATTGACTTCTGAATGTTCTAAATGTTTAAATTATGATCGTTATGAAAATTTATGTCTTACTGGGAATTCTAGTAATGATAATTAGCACAATTTTGTATGTAATAGTCATACTAATGATGATGAAGATATTAGGAATGACATAAAAAAGTTATGATCTATTTTTGAATTATTTTTAAAATTTAATAATAGTACCATGATTTAATTAGGGTTGAAAATTATTATAAAATTTTATATAATTCATTTTTCTAGGAATGCGTTATTATGGAATATGTTGATGAATACTTTTTAAAGGTATGGAAATGAGTTTTAATAATTTTAGTTTTGATTGAATTCTTAAATTATGTTATATGAATTGTGAAACATTTAAGTATTTTTTTATAGAATTATTTTTATTAAGTATTTCCAAGAGTATATTAAATAGTATTAATGACAAATAAATTTTTTTAGTGTTCATGGGATATTTTGTAAAGAAGACATTATTGAGGGAAATGTAACACATAAAATGTTTCAAATTCTTACAAATAGATGTTGGGAAAAAAAGAAACTGATATGGATAATGAAAATTAGATATTTTTGTTTATCTATTTAGTGATTATTTATTTTTTGAAAACATGGTTTATCATATCATTGATGTATTTTAATTTTTTTATTTGTGTAAAATGTCTAATTATATATTTTTTATTTAGGAAAAAAGGAATAATTTATGATTTCAAGAATATTTTATGGTAATTATGGTTATTACTTTATTTAAATATAATATTAGATAATCATATTCAATTTTTTGGAAGCTTATAATTAATATGATCCTCATGTTTATTGGTTGTTAAATGATATGTTAATTTTGTAATATTGGTTACCATCATATTAATGTTTTAAATTTTAAATTTTTTTGGGGACAGTTTCATAACCATTTATAAAATTTAGTATGTTGAACATTGGATGGGGGTTTATAGATTAATGAATGACTTCAGTATATGATGATTTATCCATATTGAATAACTAATGTTACCCATTTTATCACAACTAGAGATAGTTGTAATGAATCCTCATTATATTATGGATCTTGTGATCTATTAGTGAATCAAGAAACCCATATTTATTTATTATGGAAAGATGCTATGTGTAAATTTATCAATTCATAACAAATAAATGAAATTGTGAGTTTATTATAATGGAAATATATTGTATTGGCATATCATTCACATTTTAATTATTGATTATATATGTATAATAGTATATCTATTGGGGCTTCCTGAAATCATCTCTTTAGTTCCAGATGTTATCCACATATCTCTAATTAAAAAGTGAATACATAATCCATCATATTTAATAAACTCTTTGGTATTACTTTTAGATCATAATATTTTATATGAGGAGAAATCGATATAGATTCTAGATCAAATTATGATGATTCTATGAAAATATAACACTTACCAAGATAATAGTTTTTTGTGAAACCACAATCCTATGGATGTTATGTTGGAACTTGAGGATATAATGAGGCATAATTAATGCCATATTTTGTTACCAAGGTGATGAATGTTGAGGAAAAAATTAATTTGAAGGGGGTGGAATGTGACTACTCGATATTTTAGAATATTTTTTATTAAATTTAACCATGTTGACATTATGTGATATTCTTAACATAAAATTGATCTTATCTCACAGCCAACCCTGAGTTTAAATGATACATAACATTCTATTGAAAAATTTTATTTAATAAATTATTTATCCCCATTAATTTATAGTGGTGGGAAGTAATAGGATAAAATGAATCATAAAAATATGGTTCACACATGTATATATAAAGAACTCATTGGTTGCCAATTGGATAGAAATTAAAATTATATGTTTTGAAAATAAAGGATATATTTTTATGAACAAATATTTTCATGTTCACAAAAGTGTTTTATGTAATGAATTATGATTTTATAGGAAGAAAATTATTTTCGATACCATGTGTAATATAGTATGCAAATAATAGAATAAAATATTACACCTAATACATTACAAAATATTTCTTTTTCTGTAAATATATTCACTTTTATAGCTTCCATAACACAAAACCCTAAATCAAAATTAACAATAAAATAGTATAATTTTATAAAATCATCATCATGTTATTGGGTCTGATGATTAATTAAAATACTTTTAATTTTGTTTATTTATTGATCATATAGAAAATTGTAATTATTTAAATGAAAATAAAATGTTTGTTTAAAACGAAATTGTTTTAAAAGGATACTTCGTCACCATTCGTCAACATAATTTATAGTTTTTTGAACTACATTTATAAAAGTTATTAAGAATTATAAACATAATATTTTTAATTTTAATATCAAAAACATTTTTGGGTTACATTTTTAGGTTTTTCATAAGTGTTTAATTTTTGGATTTATATTGAAAAATAATAAATTTTAATTGAAATATCCTTTAATTTTAATTTATATAAAACATAAAATTATATTTTAAATTGATTATAAAAAAATAATTTATATTATATATATATATATATTTATATTTATATTAATTCAATCAATATTATTATAATAATTTTCATATAAAATGTTTATATAACAAAATTTTCAGGGTTTGAACATTTTCACTTTGAAAAAATGCTTTCATATCACATCTGTAGGGTTAATATTAAATTAAATTTATCTAATTTCATGAAAGGGATTTGGAAAATTGGATTAAATATTATCAACAATCATAATTAATTTTTGATAATAATTTTCTCTTATTATTGAACAAAAATTATTAATTAAAATAATAAAAACTAATTACCGTGTAATTGTTAAAAATTGATTTAGTGGGGCATAAAATTAAGATAAATATAAAATGTACAGAAAAACTCGTTTAATATATATTTTATGGAAATATTTGGACAAGAAAATTTATATTTCTTCATAATACTTCATTTTGGACCATTTTATAATGTGGATAATGTTGGTGCACCTTTTTCTTTCAAAAAATTTACACTATTCCAGTTAACTCACTTATAGAAGGACCCCTTTTCTCTACATTTAATCACACTAAATAAAATTTCTGTTCTTATGAAGGATTCAAAAATAAAATACAATCATTAATACAGTAATTCTAGAATGATTTTCTTGTGTATAAATCCAACATTATGAGGTTTTGGTGAAAAGATTATGAGGTAACTTGAAGAATGGGTAATGTTATTCAATGAGAATTCTTATTTAATTTTCTCCTCCACATCCATCATTTATTATTGAACCATATTGAAAAAATATATCCATTATCTTCTATATAATGATAAATTTTACCTACTATGATATCCACTTCCATATTTTTTTTATGAATACATTATTCTTATGTACTATGGACTACCACCTCACAATCCAGTATCATTCGTTTTTCCATTATAATTTGTAATTGTTAGTTATGATGATGGGTATAAAGTATATATATGATTATATAGTATAATTATACCTATTAATTATTTTTTAAAATTTATCCTTTTATATTTTATTTCATTGGTGATACAATAATGTCACTCATGTGTAGAGATAACTAAAACCTCATTAAATGATGTGATTCCTTTTCCCTAATGATTTTCATGGATGGTAGTAAGTAAAATTTTAATTAAAATATGTTACAAAAATGAAATATTCAATGTATTATTTATATATTTATCATTATTAAAAGCTAATATATCATTCTTTCATTGTAAAGGGATAACATTGATCATGTAAATTTGAAATAATGCATTTATGAAGCAATGTGACTCCCAATCACCACCACACCACATAGGTGATATAAATAACCAGATTAAAAAGAAATAATATTTTATATTAGATATAATGATCATTATGGAATGATAAAATAATACATAGCTTCATTCCATAATGATCATTTAAAAATGGAAAAATTACTCAAGTATATATATGACCTTTCATATACATAATTGTAATGAGGTTCTCTTCCGATAATAATCAATTAAATATTTTGAAAACTATAATTGATATATAAATATGGTAATTAGGTCATTATTATTATTATAGATCCTATTTAAATATAAAATATGTTCATTAATATGATCCTTCATGAAAAACTTTCATTTTAAAGGAATACAACTAACAACTTAAAAGATGAGAATAATAAATTATTAATAATAAATAATTGATAAGATGTTATCAGAATATAAAATATGATGCTATAATTCATAATATGATTCATTAATAATTTAATAACATTTTTTAATCTATTAGAAATGACTTTAGTATTATTTCAACTAAAAGGAACTGTGAGGTAATGGTTTCTCATCACACATTTCTTTTTGTGAATCATATTTCATATTCACAACTAAATTATTTAATGTTTAGTATATTCTATCTTTAGTATAATTTATGTCATGACTTAATTTATTTTCATTTGTTTAATTATTCATTTATTTTTATTTTCTCCAAGGTTATAATGATATAAATGTTACCAATGTGATAAGGGTTTATATCTCATTATCATAATTATTCTAGAGTGTTTTTTGTTTTTGTATCGATTGGGGAATTTATTTGATATTTATCTATTAAAATCAATACATATTACTATACTATGTTTATTAATGATATTTTTATAGTATTAATTACATTTTACCATATTTGTTACATAAAAGTATTGATAAAATAGTTTTATGAAAATCAAACTTTATTTGTGTCATCGGTTAGAAATCCCTTTGGTATGTTTTAAATGTACAATATTTTTCATTCCATCATTATAAACTAAATTCATGATATTCCTTGGAATTCATTGATTTTTAGAATATATATAATCAATTTTCAATTTAATATTACTATTTATATGGAATTATTTGATCATATTATTTCTTGTTCTATTATTCTCAAAATATTGATTAAATAAAATTCAGGTCATTAATTTACCTTTACATAATGAAAATCCATTATTTATTAATTTCTTCGGCTCTATTCTTACTCTACCTGAGCATATAATAATACCTATTTATTATGTTTTATCATAGCTTGGACACTAAAAATTATATTTTGATTAGTAAATAATGATAATAATAGTTGAATAATGAATTTCACAATGAAAATACCATTTTTATTTTGGTTTTTAAAATG
Organism: Viscum album; assembly: GCA_963277665.1. Classification (NCBI taxonomy): domain Eukaryota; kingdom Viridiplantae; phylum Streptophyta; class Magnoliopsida; order Santalales; family Viscaceae; genus Viscum; species Viscum album. Next base: position 1,290,755,160 of record OY728129.1, read on the forward strand.
TCATTTCAATTTAATGTGTATATATTTTTTCCCAAGACTAATAATCAATTAAATTATTAGGGTTGTGATACCTTATTCCTTATCCCAATGTAATAAATCAGACACTAGCTCTAGGATACATGGTTCATGGCCTCTAAAGATGGTACCAATGTAATTATAGTAGGAAACATGGGAACAAGAATTCAGAAAACATATATTATATGACTATACCCGAGGATAGAAATTATAGATAGTTAGAGAATAAAATCAAAAAATTTTAATTTATACATTGTATTGTTTTTTGAGAAAATAAAACCCTATTTAGATAATATATGTGTAAATTATTCTAGAATAGATTTAAAAAGGGGTAATTACTCCAAAAGGGGATCATTTGGATTAACTCGATCGTCACCAGGTTCTTAGAAATTGATCTTAATATGAAACTAGTTTAACACGTCCAAGAGAAAATATTAGAAAATATATGTTTTATTTCAACCCATTATAAGGGATTAGAAAATAATTATAACCCCCAAGAAACTATGTTTATGATTATGAGATTATATATGAACATATTTTCCAATTACTATTAATAATTTCATTAGTTTTGGGATTTTACATTATGTTTCTTAAATTTTGATCTAATCTAGTGTATACTAATGTTTAAAAATGTTTGATAATGGATATAATGTGGATCTTATAAATTTTATTAGTCTGTACATGTATTTTCCTCCTAGGTAATATAATAGAAGATGAGTTGGATAAAAAGATGAAACTGGTCAAATTATAACCATTACGAAAACTATCTATAAATCAAAACCTTTTGGAAGATCAATAATGATAAATATTTATGAAATGTATAAATTTTACCATTGAATAAGGTTTTATATGTTAATGAATTACTACATCATTTGGAGATTCATGTATCTCAGATAAACTATTCCAACCATTTTTTCATAATAATAACTATAGATTGAAGGAATGAGTTATCATTCAATTAAGGATATTGTTATTAATTAAAATTAAATTTTAGTGAATGATGAATAAAAATTAACTTTTTTAATATTCATTTCTTGTAGGAATTGATGAATTTTACGTTGATCAATGAAAACTAAAAGGATGGAATTGTGATTATTAAATAGAAACATATCAAGTATGTATATTTCTTTTTAATCATAAATAGTAAAATGTTTCCTCAATATTCACAAATAAATCTAGAAATTAAAATATAATCCCATTTCCTTAATTTATGATGAATCATATGTCCTTTTATATTATCATAGATTTATGGTTTTGAGGTCCTCAATATTCTATTGATCACTCATATTCTTTTGAACTACTACGTTTATCAATCATTATAATTATTCACAAATTTCATCCATGTCTGTGTTCTTATTTCTCAAATATGTTTTTATACCTAGAAACCATCTAATGTGTTATTCTAGGTGAAAATTATAATTTTTTTAACTCTACGTAAGAGTATATTTTTTTAATCATTTTATTATATTGGGGTTTTAAAAATGGTATTTCCAAATGTTAGACCCCTGATTATTGAGATAATGATTAAGTGGAGAGAAACAAATATAAGGTGGAGAGAGCATAACACCACTATATTTTAGTATATTACCATTTCATTTTACAGTTTTTATGTTAAGAAATTCATATCATATAAGAAAAAATAACACCCAAGACATTATGAAGTATTTAATTTAATATAAATTTAATCATTCAAAAAAAATATAGAATATGAAACCCAAGTACAAATGATCTATAATACAATATAACATTGTAACCTAAAGCATATTTTTGACAGTATGCATAATAAAATATTTATTATGAAAATCATGTTTATCAAGTGATTATCGATAAAATAAGAATCATTTAGAAGAAAATGATCAATTTTCAGAAAGAAAATATTTTTTTATAATATACGATTTAGACGATATTTGAAAAACATAAAATTAAATAAATTAATAACTAATTTATGAAAATAATATGATAAAATAACTTTTATATTTATAATCAAAGTATAAAGATATCTTATATTTAATTTTTTGTTATTTTGTGAAATTATTTATTTTTCTATGATTTGATAAATATATAAAAGTTTAAAAATATTTTTAATTGGTATTAAAATATAATTCTCTAAATAATATATCAAATTTTATAAATTTGGTAATTTTAATAATTTTCTTGTACATAATGTTGATATAAATTCATTATAGACTTTTTAAGAATTTTTCTTGGAAATCCGTCTTTCTTATCAGAAAAACTTAATTATTTTTAATTTAAAAATTTCCACTAATATTAATGAAATTTATAAAAATTTATTATATATTTGTAATAAGAATATTTCATATTTTAATAACAATCAAACATAATTTTTTAACAAAATAAATATTAAAAACATTAAAAACTAGTTACCACTGTTAAGGTAAAGATGGATTTACCAAAGGTTAAGCTAAAACGATAAGTGTTAAATTAAAATAACTTACATGCCTAAAATCTATCAACTATTCCTATATAATTCCTAAAATGTATAACTATAAATAATTCAATATTTTTGAACATTTTTGAATTTTAAAAACATGGTTAACCTATATATTTTTAAAATTTACAAAATGTGCCACTCACTCAAAAAAAAGGTCACTCCCTATCCACTCGTCTTCATAAATTCAAACCATTTGGGTTATGACCGTCCATTAAAAGATCAATTCCCAAATTCCCTAACCTTATTCTAGAATCCATATTTTGTTATGAAATCAAACAATGAAATTCTTGGACATAAACTTATGGAGGTTACTCATAGATGAGTTTACGTTTTTTGATGAGTGTTTTTGTTTTATTTCTTCCTCCATATATTTAATTTTTTATTGAAACATTATGATATAATGCAGTAATTATATTAAATATACTATTATGTTGATAACTACAACCATACATACTACCAACAAGTTGGTTTTGAAGTTATCATTCCATTGTACAATGGACTACCTCCATGCGAACTGATGTGACTAATTTTTCTACCACTTCACATGTTTTGATATTATGGGTGAAATAAAGTAAATATATAATATATTTATAATATAAATATCATGATCCATATTTTGGGGACTGGGAAGTGACTACCCCAAGCCTAACTCCCAATGGAAATGGGCTATCGACTAATATCGAAGGCTTTATCCTACAAGTGGGAGGCATTTTCCGAGTACCTGTAAACACGAACACTCACAATCCCAGCATAAAAAGCTAAAACAGAAAATATGATTTCCACTAAGATAACTAATTAAGGTTGAAGTAAAATATATATGTAAAATGGGAATTAATACAATCCCAACAAAATACATGTTATAAACAAAGGTGTAAAAGTTATCAGATAATCCGTCTGTAGAAAAACCTACCTGATGGGTAGGTATAGATCAGCTGCTAGAAGTTGTTGGAGTAAACCTTTTTTATCTGATATAACTAGGCACTGCTAGGTCCTGGACCACCAATGAATCTATCAAATTGTTTGTTGTTGCGCATGATAAAACATGAGAAGGCGCATCCCATGTAGGGGTGAGTAACATAATACTCAGTGGGGACACCAAACCACAGAGAAAGACCACAAGGTTAAATTACACACTATTAATTTTATTCTCTCATAGGTATTACATAACATATAGAAATAAATATAATCATTCATAAATCTTAACATCTTGTACTTCTGGGGAAATCATCCCTGATGAGTCACCGAGGTCTGTTAGGACATTGAGGTATGCTTGTCGGTCGGGCCACTTAAGTCTGCATAGATACCAGGCGATGGATGTCTGCTCTTTTTTCTAGGTAACAGTGGTCCTCTCATCTCCTGGGCCATTGAGATCCGCTCTTCTATCTGGTCGATGAGACCCACATAGCTACAGGGTCACTAAGGTCTTATCGTCACCTCTTTCTCATCACAGTAAGCCGCATGATTTCTGCTCATAGGGTATTGATTTCAGGAGAATCTAATTATCAATCCATATTTCATAATTAAACATCTACCTAATCTATAGTTGATAATTTAATAAGGACTGCCTCATCATAAGGGTCCCAATTCCGCAAACATCCCATCAATTAGACAAATGGTTTGGAAGTTATGTATGTTTTTCTGAAAAGGGGTCGGTTCTGTCTCGGTCCGAACCGACCCGGGGCCGACACGACCCAGATTCAACATGTCCATCTAGGGAGCTTAGGGTATACCACCTCTTATAACACTTCACACTATGATCAGGACCGTTTGCTATGGCTAAGAGATGTCGCATGTGACGCATCTCCCTACACCCCGCCAGTTTACACATGGACCAACGCCATGGTCTAGGTGGAAAACGGTCCCCTAACCACATGACACGGTGTGGATCACCATGTTTACTCATTCCACCAACTTAGTCTGCTTCTAGAGGCCCAATCCACCTCCCATGGCCAATACAATGGTCTGCCGTCAGTGCACAAACATCCCGTACCGCTATGGCCCCTGTGCACTGCCTGCGGCCCCCTCCCATGGGTGTTTCCACACTGCGGGCCACCCGGTGCCCACCAGGGGTACTTTTTCCAATCCAATAGAGTATTCGGGATCCTCGAATCATCATTGTCACTGCTATCCATCAATCTAGTGGTATGGTAACAATGAATAACAGAATTCCCATAATGGAGGGATCTGGGGATTGTTCATATCATCCTGATCCCTCCGCGTTATAGATTATAACATGTTAGGGGTGGTTTTAGAATAATATCAAGTATAACCCCAAATATAAAATGACAGGATCATGTAACCCTCATTCATAAACAAAAGAACCTCATATCATCTAGTTTTTGGGTTGATCCAATTTTGTTGATTAGAAAGAATGGATATGGAATCAATTTCACTGAGAAAAAAATCCTTACTTTGATGTTGAATCGTTCGTTTTTGATGATCACACCACTATAATTGATCCACAATCTATCGTTGGTGGCCATTCATCCATATTTTCTCACGAACTGCAAATCTCAAATGGTTCAGAGCGATCATGGATCATTCCAATGATCTCTCCTCGACTAAACCATTAAAATTAGAAATTGTATTTCAACATATCTGATACATTTCATTGCAGCCACGTTATAATGTTTCATTTATGAAACAAAATTTCAGTCAGTATCGGGTTTCAACACCATTAGTTGGAAAAAAATAAAAATTTCAAAAAAAATAATATTTTAGATTTATTTTATTTCCCTTACAGAAAAGATTTATTTTTATTTTTCTAAAATATTCCAAAAAAAGACATTTTCCCTTGATAGGTGTCTATTTAGGTTAAGTCATTTCCAGTGTAAAGTCACCATTTTCAATGTAAAACCGTGGATGTGTGCGATTTTATATAAAAGTAAATAAATTTTTAAATAGATATTCAGTACTCACCCGGCCATGGAATCAAGTTCCCTCTAAGTGTGTGTCTTTGAAATAATCCCATATATATTTTTTAAAAATAATTACAAGGAATTCTAGAACATTATAATAATTATATTTATTTCTTCATTATATCATATATACCATGTTTTAATTACATTTCCTAGTGGAAATGATAATGTTTCTCATGTATAAGGTGTATTACTTCCACATAAAGCGATGTTATTATTTTCATCATCTCTTTCATAGAAGGTAATAAAAACATTTTACTGAATATATGTGATATTGATGAAAATATTTGATATTAATACCAATTTTTATCAACTACGGAATTATTTTTCTTTATGAAAATTTCATATGTCATTCTAATTTTTACAATAAAAATGATTACATAATTTTTATAAGTGTGGAATATCCCTGTTTCAATGTGTTGCGACTCTCGTTTATCACCACACCACATAGATGATATATATTAGAATATTTAAAGAAATATTATGTTATGTAAGATATTTTAATGATTTCTTAAGTATAAAATATTAAATAACTTCTATCTATGAGGTTCATTGAAAAATTGAAGTGTTATTTATTCATATGTATGGCCTACAGTCTCTTTGAATTTATTTTAGTACATATTTCCGAAGAAAAACTCATTATTGGCTTTCAAAATATAAATAATGTATAAATATGATAATTTTGTCCTTATAATTATTCATTATATCATGGACCTATATAATATGAGAAATAAACCAAGCATTAATTACTAAACATGATTGAGAATTAAAGACAATTAATACCTGAAATAATTATAATAACGAAAGATTAAGAAAATAGGGTGATATTATTTTATTAAAAGATTGTATTTCATATTATAAATATTAATATTTTTCATAAATATGTTAATAAAATAATTAAAAAAACTACATAAGAGGATATTTTAGGTTTAACTCGAAGAATGTATGATGTAAGGGTTTTTCACGTCACTTCTATTTATGTGACACGTATGCCATATTCAAAACAAAATTATTATTTTGTGGTGTATATAATATAATTTTTTATATTATATAATGGATTATTTTTTATATTTTCTAGTTAATGTTTCATTTATAGTTATTTCCTTCATGGGTATTATGATAGAAAAGATACTAGAGTATATAAGTTTTATTAGTCAATCTCATCTCTATTCGATATTGTTTATATATAAGTATACCCTATGATAATTATTTGATATTTATGTTATAAAAAAATTCTATTTTTATATCTTCATGTTATACATGAACTTTTGTATGTTATAGTACCATTTTCCCACTTTTTGTTTTCTAAAATATTTAGGAAATTTATTTTAAGACTTTCTAAATTTTCTTTTCACTTTTTCCAAAAAATCAATTTTATTAAAACCCATGTTTTCAAAATGATTTAAAATTTTATAACCATATAAAAATAATTTAATAATTATTTTATATATTTTCTTATTTCTTTTATAATAAATATTAATGGAATCGTCATTTAGTTTTAACAAAAATGTCCTTTTGGATTTTAGCACAAGTCTGAAATAAATATTTCTTTTTAACATATTCGACATGAACATAATTTCTTTCTGATAGGACCAATTGATGTTTTAGTTATTACATTATATACTTGAATGGTTAATTTAAAAAAAATTATTCATTTTCATTGTACTTTTATTTCTAAAAGTTTATTTTCAAAATGAAAAGGCCAATTTCCATAATAATGTTTTTAATTATATTTTTATGGTATATCTTTTCATAAATTATATCCACAATTAATATTACATATTTCAAACTATGGAAATGATTTTTTGGTATAGTCTTTATTATTTCTATAAATTATTTACTACATGTTTAATTTAGGTTGTACAATTTTATTAACAGACATTATTTTTCAATTAATGACTTATGATTATGTTTATTGATAGGGTAAACATTGAAATTTCATATGATGGTTTCTTGATATTAATATTTATATTGATTATGATTAACCACATTAATATATGGAATGAATTTGAATATTTATGTGATGGGGGAGTCCAACTATAACACCTCTATGTGACAAAAGAGCTCATGAGGGAAACTAGATATAGTTTTCGCCAATGACTTACACATTTATAGAGATGTTATTGCATGATCCACGATGGAATTATATTTCCTGGAAAAATAATAAATGATATGATTTTTATTTCTAAAATTAGGCATCCATCATTATTATTTCATTTTTTCTTTCTCCATGTGATTATTTGTTTTGTTATAATATTAATGTTCAACATTCAATATCATTTAATGATTTATATGAAATTTTTTATCATTTTTCATTCCTCTCATATTATTCTCTTGATATTGATAAAATGGAATGTGTTACAATTATTTAACATTAAATGTTTCATATTGATTATTTATTCAAATCATTCCTAAATTATATCCCTTGATGAGTATATTATCTCAGCCCTTTTTATTTTTATTTTCACTATGATACCATGATGGTTGTTGTGATTGATATTTTAGGATATAGTAATGGTGATAATGGTATTGTCAATGTAAATAACTTGTTTATTTTATGTCTTAATGTGTAATGTGAATTTTGGAATGTATATATTTTATAATTACCATGAAACTATTTGAAACTTTGGAATGTTATTCTTTATACCTTATATTAATTTAATAATATAGAATGCAACTTATGGTTAATGGGGTTAGTGTTTCTAAATTTAACATTAATAAATCCACTGAATCACATTTTATGAATAGGTTTATCTAAATCTACACATATTATATAATAAATAAAATTATTTTTATTCATTTGATGTGTTTTTTAGACAATAGATAAGATTAAATCCAACATTACAACAACAAACCATATAATTCCGAAAAGTAGTTTTATTACATTAGGAACACATGTTTTAAAATGAATGTTTAAAAACTATTGAAAAATTATTTAAAAATAATCATTTTTAAACCATAATATCAAAATTATCCTAAACTTATTTTTTGAGAATTTTCATAAAATGTAAATTTTTTGATGAATAGTCAAAATTATCATTTTTTGTTTAGAATTTTTTAACTTTTAACAAATTTAAAATTATAGAAAAAGTAATTTTTAATTTTAAAATAAAATAATTTCAATTATATATCATTTAATCCAATTTATTTCATTCGAATCATTTTTATGTAGAATATTTCTTAAATAAAATTTAAATATTTTGATCAAATTCTCTTGAAAAAATGATTTCTCGTTTGGTCAGTGAGATTAAATTTAAATTAAATTAAATTTTTTTATTAAAATATAGAAAAATAAGTTATATATTTATATTAAATATTTTTTATATCATATTACTTTTCCAGAAAGTGTTTGGGAAATAATTAGAAGTAACATTAGTAAAAAATAATTATCACGATTGGGTAAAATTGGGTGTAGTCTATGATAATCTAATAATTTATTGGTAAAACTAAATATAAAACTCATAAAATTATTATTGGATGGAAATTTATCAACATATGAAATCCAAATTTTAAATATATATCCATTTTAAAGACTCAATTATTCATATTTATTTTATTAATTTGGATCATTCTAGGAAATTTCCATCTAGTTTCCAAATGGGATACATTCAACCACTTATAAAAGGTCAGCGTTGACCATCTTATTTTCAAACCTATCAAGTCATAGTATCTCCAAAACCTAAAAAATACCAATCCAACATCCTTATCTATTTTCTATATATTATTGTCATCCATTAATACCAACATAACAGACCTTAATTAGATATCCAATGGAGGTAACTTTATGAGAAGACAATTGTATTAACAAAGCTCTTTCATTTTAAATATTATTATAAAAACATAAATTATATATAACACATCACAAATAATAACACCATTATCTACTATGTAATTATATGTTGATTTAATAATTTGATTACTTATATCCATTTACACTTCCATTAAATGTAAAATGAAACCATAGAAAGTTTGTAGATCAGACTATCACCTCACAAATTGAAGTTGTTTTTTCCATAATCAAATTTCAAACAATGATATAATGATGGATATATGATATTAAAATGATATTAATTAAATTATTATTCTTCTCTATTTATGATTCCATAGATACTAATAAATTTCCTTTTCCTTGGGGATACAATAATGTTTCCCATGTGTTCGGTAGACTTCAACCTCGCAAAGCGATGTGATTTGTTTTCACTTGTCATTTACATAGAAATATTTAACGAAAAGAGGATGAATATAAAATATATATAAGAAATCACAATGATTATTTTATGTTAGTATACTATTTTACTTTTTTTCATTCAATCTATTTACAAAATGGAGTCATAGTTCATGTATACATAAGGAATATTGTTTCCATGAACACAGTGTTTCATATTAGGTCACTAACTCTTATTGATAACACTAAAAAATATTAAATATATATAATAATTGTATAATGTTTTAAATTATCGATATTATGTATCCATAATCTCTCCATGATTTTAAAAAATGAAAAATCAAATGCTTCACAAAAAACAAAGCAGTTGTATCCCAAAACACGACATTAACATTGAATTGTTAATAAATTTTTTATTAAATGTCATTACGAAATCCTATATGGTATAATATAAATATTTATTATTCTATATTAGATTTATACTAATATTTTTTTTGTTTATACATTATTTAAAATTTTTTACAAATGATGTTGAGATTTATGGTATGGCATTTCTGTCTCGCTTTTATTTTTTGTGAGGAAAATTCTATATTCAGTACATGTTTCATTTTTCGCGTGTATATACTACCCATGATTGTATTTCATGATTAATATCATTAAAATTATAATTATTTTCCTCACAATTTTTTTCTCTCTTTTACAAGTTATATATGTAAAATAATACCAAAGCACTAAAATATTTTTTAATCTATTTTCATTCCTCCAATCATATATTATTTTATTCACATACCATGATTTATGATGTGTTTGTATAATGAGTTTGACATGTAATACCGTAATGTTGTCTAATTTCAGTGTTTTCGTGTATCATTTAATGATATTAATTTATGGGTCTTATAAATTAATGTTACCATAGTGGTAATTATTCTAGGTTACAATCTATTTGTTTTTCATGATTAATTATCACTATGTTTCAAATGATAAAATCATGTGATACATCTCACGTGAAACTCATTAGTTTTTTTATCCTATGGTTAGGTCATTATAATACATATTTCTCTTCATATTCCACTATTTATATAATCTAATTTTCAAAATAATTACTTCAATTAAAATCTTTTTCATTTCTTCTAATGTTGATAACCTGTTTTTCTCCCAAAATCATATTTTCTAAAAAAAAATCAAGAAGGGTTTTAAAATTTATTAATTAAGTTTTAATGAGGGTTTAATGGAATTCTAATGTCATTATCAAAATAATTTAAATTGTATTTGTACTGAAAATGTGAAGTGAATAATTATTTTAACAAGTATGACAATAACAAAATGTATCTCTTTTAATACTATTAATTTCATATAATCACAACTTACACATTTTCAAAATTATTTTCAATTTTATTGTTTTATAAAAAAGTTAGGTTTTATTTTTAATATAATGGTAATGTATATGTCACTGAATAAATATTTTAAATTCTTTTTAAATATTCTTATAACCATTTTTCAGAATATTTTCATTGATTTTTTTTTAATTTTTTAGAAAATGTTTTCTCGATGTAGAGATGAAAGTTTCTTCATAACCTTTTTTAAATTATTTTTAAATATAATGTTTTATTTTATCAATGTATTTTTCCATGAAAATAATTTCCAAAAAAATTATGAATATTAATTTTTAAATGTGATAACCAGATAAATATTAAATTCTTCAATACATGTTCCATGTGTTCATTCAAAATCATTTCAAAAATATTATTACATCATTTTATGATAATTATTATTTACTGGGGATATTATCCAAGGATTCCATTATTATTCCTTCTCAGGATGGTTAATGATTATGATGAAATAATGTTTATAAAAATTTATTCTATTCCATGTGTTATACCATGATAAAGTTATTTTTAATCCCACTAATTTTAACATGTTATGTTATGATGAAATAATGAAATTATTATAAAACTTGTATCTTTTAAATATGTTTTGAGGTTATGAATTTTTTATGAAAACCATTTCATTTCACGTTTTTTGAATAATACAATTTTTATGATCATTTGGAAGATATACATGTAATTTTAATTTTCGTATTTGTGAGATCTGTATATCCCTCAAATTACTTCGTTAAAAATTTAAATATAATGGGATAAATAATACTAGAATGTAGATTACATCAGGATCTATAAGGGACATTTTCCACAATGACATTATTGGGAATAAATTATGACTCCATTGATATTTGGGTTTTAATTTCACTTTTTTACCCATATAGAGAATATGGCCTCCCCATTTCTTTTGTTTCCCTTCCCTAGGATACGATGAAAGGTTTTATTTCATGTATTTTTGTGAGAAGCCATAAATGGGATATTAGTTATTATATTTGTTGATGATGTTTCACGAGATTATATGATTTTGAAACTAGGATCCAAAGAAACTGAATTATAATGGTTATTTGGAATGTATTTGTGTAATATATTGAATATTCATATATAAAAATCCAGTATAATTTTATAAAAATATGGCGGATATATTTGTTTAGAGATATTGTATGTATAAAGCTTTTCTATACACTCTTGAATCTCCATTTTTTGTTCCTAAAAATAAATATAATTATCTATATCTATGGCCTATAAGTTAAATATATATAATGGGTCATGTATATACTTTCACGAGAGATATATATTGAAAACATAGTGAACTAGGGAGAGGCTCGACAGATGTTCCGTTTGATAAGTTATGCTCTCGATATGATCCCAAATTTCAAGTGGACTAATATACATAAGGATCAGTTTTATAATATTTATTCCCTTAAAAAATTAATAGAAACACCTTTTAAAAATGTCAAATTCTAGATCTCGTTGAAAAATTTTATAATAAAATATTCAAAAAACATTGTTCCTCCCTTCAAAATTTCAAAATTTCGATCACCTTATCTAAAATTTTACCAACTATATCATGCCCCAATATATTTCTTTATAAAACATTATTATAATATGTTGGAGTTCTATAATTCATTCTGTAAAAAGATTCATTAGTAGTTGTTTGAATTATTGAGTGGAAGATATTGTTTAATATAAAACTCAACTATAAAACGTGTGGATACAAAAAAATATAAATCTATAGAAAATTATAATAGTATATCCATATGTGTTGGAATTGTTCTATATGACTGTTCATGTATCTGAGGATGATAAAGTTTTTTCGAAACAAAACAACTTATAAAGAGCTAGCTGAATACTTTACCAAAACATGAAGGTCAACATTTGATTTAGATTATATATAACTAAATGTTATACTCCATGAAACATTACCACTTACTTAATGTACATTATAGAAATGAGATCTAGAGAGAAATCATAACATAAAAAAATACAGTTTTTGATTTTATAGGGTTATTAACTACAACACATAATTACCTCAACATAAATTATAAGAACAACATGAAAGGTTACCATTTCCATTTTAATATGTATACAATGTGTCGATGAATTCCTCCTAAAATAGCATTTTCACAAAATCATATATAAAACCAAATGGTTTTATATCAACAAATCTCAATTAAAATATCCTTAATTTTTATAAAATCATGTCATATAAATAATAAAATGGTTTCCAATGACAATGAACATATCATCATCCTTAACTCAGAAACCCATGATGGTATCCATAACCCATATTTTAATCATATAGGGAAACATATACACATAAAAAGTTAAATAACCCTTTATTAATTATATAATATATTATAATATAATAAAATTTCACTAGAAGTATGATTTTATACATGTAAAAATATAATATAAAATGTTATTTTATTGTTCTAAAATCCTTATTGAGGTATATGATGACATGAAATTTCACTAATGGTTGAACAATATGACTTTCTAGTGGATAATTCATTCCAAATCAAAATGAAATTCCCAACTAATGAGGTCTGGAAATGGGTGACATAATTATAATGATTCACATAATCTATTATGATATCATATTACTTAACTGAATGCCTTATCTTTACAGGTTATTATGTATTATCATCGACATTAGTACTTAATTTTGGGAGTTGATTAACATAGTGGAAAAACTCCATGCACTGCAAACACTGGATTTTGGGTGGTGTATTAATTTGATAAATATATCCATTAATTTCATTGAATAGCCTCTTTAAACCATAACTACATTAAATTAATCGATAGCCAGAATTCCCAAACATATAACACTTTAATGTTCCCATTTAGAATATAATTGATCACCTCTTTCGAAATTTCTTGCATGTAGTTGATTGAAATTTCTTTCTACCATGTGATTTAATCATGTTCTCATGATTATAAATCATCATTTTTAAATAATAACTTCGGAGATTATTTAAATCAACTATTTTCATTTCATCTATCAGTTCACATCGAATGCATTCAATGTACCTACTAATTTTTATTCTGGCGAATGGATTTTGATGAAATAGTCATAAACCACTAAATAATAAATCAGATTTTATTTACATATTGGTGATTAAAGTATATTTTTATATTTAAAGACTTCTAAAATTATCGTTTAGGTAACAATATATTAATCATCATTATATTTGATCTCTACAAATTCCTTTTACACATCCGTTTTCATAGTATAATAATGATGTATTTACTAAAAAATACCCGCTTAAAATCATCCCAAACCTTGGATTTAATTGAATACTATTGAATAATATTCATAATATAGTTCCACCATTCATATAAACCAACTCTAAAATGATAGATGATACTAATTAATTTCTGATGCACCAAACACTAGAGAAATTATTATACATTTGTAGTGGTATCAGTCTACATCCCATCGAATAGTGGATTAACAGACCCACTAAATGTGATTTGATGTCCGTGCATCAAGAAATAATAATAATATTGTTCTATAATTTTCTCATCTATAAGTTTATCATGGGTCATAGCATGTGAATGTTGGGTGGTAATTTCAATAATATTTTTCAATCAAGCTCCCATAATAATATTTTTCCTTAGAGGAAAATCATTGCATTATCTGTTTTATTCACCATTATCATGGTTCTATTGAGTTAAATCCAATGAAAAATCTAAAAATTATTTTTTTATAAACCATAATGATACTATAATCCCAAATAATAATTAAAAACATTTATATGATATCAAAGTCATGGTATTTTATTTTTAATATGTGACACATTTGGTGTAACATGAGTCATTCACCATCATTATAAAAAAAATACATGATGGTTTGTAATTTTTTTTGAATTTACCAAAGATATAATTTGTGAATGTCAATGTAAGGGTATAACAAGGAACCTTATTCCTGAACTTGAAAAATTTCCAGTCTATCTGAATGTTCCATATTTGGATTTAGCACCCCTAGATACCTATATTTAAAATCCATATTCATATTTAGAATAATGAAAGGGGTGTAAATTTATAGAAACCATTAAATATATCCTTTACCAAAATTACTATACACTTTGAAATACTTTTACCACCTATAAACATATCCTTAGTCATATCACCAAACATATCCTTATTAATATCTTTAGGGATATCACTAATATTTTCTCATTCTAGTTTCCCATAGTTTAATAAAAAATTTCATTGATACCAACTATAATGAACCAAACACCTCATTGATATATATTACTTATTGTTGATGAATGTTTATTATATTACACAAAAAATTGACTGAGGATCATAAAGTTTTTCGGTTTTGGGATAATAGGGAGAAAATATCCTTATTTCATGAGTGATCTCTAACATATCCCATATATATTTCACCACATAGTAATATTATAGTAAAACCACAAATAAAAAGTATTCATAGACTGGGGAATGAAAACATAAGAATGGGTAGGATAAAATTCCTAGTAGGGGTAAATAAGGGAGGTATCAATATATCATGGGCATTAGGGAATGAATACATTAGAATAAAATTTTAAAAACAATACCCTGAATATCATATATCATAATGATGATTCATGGAATAAATTAGTATACCTCAAAATACATGATTCATAATAGAATCAATGATAATGATCCATGAGAACATAAAATTGTAATAAGACATAGATTTTTTTAATATAAATAAGAATAGAAAATCATATTTCAAGGCTACTGACCATGTAAATCTTATGATAACAACCCATGTACCAACATTAGGCATGAGATAACCTCCATTTTCTGATTTTTTCGTATTTGGATAACCACTAAATAAACATATTTATATATTGGTATAAAATCTAGTGTACCCTCTTTTAGGATTGGGATAACGACCAGTGTACCCTATTTCATGTTTGGGATAACCTCACATGCACCCTTTGAGCTTGTATAACATTAATGACTAACGAATGCATTTTATAGATATATAGGTCCCACCCATCACATAAATCATCAATCTATATACCAAAAAATTAAAAAACCGTTTATCATAACATAACAGAGAAAAGGAACACAGTTTTAAAACCATCTAAATTTCATAAAAAATCATACATAGAATGAATAATGATGGAATAATTGGAATGTTACACTATTAAAGAATATGTAACATCAAAGTATATCATATTTAATGTGAAATTGTTGCGAAATATGGGCTAAAATTATTCATGAATCAAATAACCTTTTTATTTTTTAAAAATTAATTAAAAATGATTTTTCACAAAAAATTCTTAAAATTAGTTATTTTTATAAATTATTCCTTTCTTATAAAATATACATAAATTGAAATAATTATTACAGTATTGTAAAATTATTTTCCTGATAAACAGATTTATATACACATTTTATTTATATTTTTGATAAAATCCAAATCGGTTTAGTTTGTAAAATAATAAAAATAATCATTTTAAACAATTTATAAAAACCACCAAAGTGGGTAAAAATATATTTTAAAAAGCATTGGTATGGGAAATATTTTTTAATAATTTTTATAAAACATGAAAATGGAATAGAATGATATTTCAACAGAAGAGATTGATAAAATATATTTCTGTAGAAAATAAATTTTAGTAATTATGTATACCAAATAGAATGAAAATTCTACAATTATATGAAAGGATCACGAATATCCAATTTATAATAAAATATATTATTTTCTAGAGATATTTATAATAATATTTATAAAATGGAGGGATACTCGAAAGTAATCCTGATAAATGATGATAATTTATCATAAAATTGTTTCCACTTTAGAAAACAAATTAATTATCCCCATGAATTAATAACATCATGTTAAACTATTAATTATCATGGAATGATATATATTTATTAAGTATCATTTAAATGGTCATATATATACACAAAAAAATTAATTTATGTCGATAATTTAAGGTCCTAGTTTTTCTTAAATAATGATTCTGGTTATGTGTTGGCTTAGATATCTCCTTTGTAGGTAGACAAGTGTTTCCCAAGTTCAGGTGGGATCTTGTGGGTGACCGGGGGGATCTAGGCATGGTGAGGGGAGAAATCAGGCCACATAGTGTAGGGCGTATGGTCTGTGCATATTTAGGGGAAACCGTGTGGGAAAACCATGCAGACCAACCGTCCTCAGACAATAGACTTTACATATTCTGCACATGTTTAGTGAAAACCATATAGAATCCCCATAAATCCATGTGGGCTGGCCTCTCATGGATAGTAGCTATCACACGGTTTGGAAAACCATTTGTGGAAACCGTGCAAGCAAGAAAAGTTGGAAACAATTACAAAAATGCCACCCTGTGATTTTAAGACCCAACTCGGGTTTTTCCACATCATTCTCCCTGACAACCATTGGAAGAAATAAAAGGTACTAGGATCTCTCAAGGATCCATCTACTTAGATTATTTACTGTTTAGAGCACTGTTTAAAGTTAATCAAAGATCCAGGTGATTCTAATCTCCTCCTTATCTCTCTTTCCTGGTTTAGGTCTTGTCTTTTGTGCGATCCCCATCCAAATATCTCAACCCTTTCTTTTTCGGTGAAATATATATTGAGGATTCAGTGGCATGTTGTATTTGGATCTATGGCCATGATGAAGAGTGCACACATAAATAGATTTGGGGTAGGTGGTCTACCAATTCTATCCCATAATTTTGCTCTTGATTTCTGCATATGTGTTGGGGTTTTTCCTTTCTCATGTTTTGTATTTGTTATATTGGCCTTGGATTTGTAAATTGGGTGCCTAAATGATTTAATTTAAACCCTAATGATCTTTGTGGGATGTGTGGAGGGTTTCAGATTAATTAATTTGGAACACATGTTGAATAAATTTTTAATGGTTCATTATGTTGTAAATGGAATGTTGAATAATAAGCCTATGGAAATAATGGAATAAAATTTCATGGGAATGACATGAAAAGGGTAATTGGGTCAAAATAGATTATGTCGATTATTAATGAACTTTGGTTTGAAATGACTAAGCAGATTAGTTCATATTAAATGGAGAACTAGTAGTTGGGAAATCAAATGAGAATGGATGACATTTTTCAATGGGATAATACATGAGAATTAAGTGGTTCAACTAAATGATTGAATGTAATGAAGTAATTGTGTTATGTGTTATGAGATTTGTGATTGAAATTCATAAGTAGGTAAACGATTGTGAAATAGGAAATGACCTAAATGGGTTAACGAATGGTTAATGATGAATTTTTCTAAGTAATTGGGGTTTATGAATACAACTAATGGGTTAAGTCATGGAATTGAGAATTTGGATAGATGGATATGAATTGTAATTGGAAAATTTGTTAATGGGTTATGACATAGTATTGATTCCCATGTTGTTTGTTATGCATTGTGAATGATGATTTCCAATGGAATTGGTTATGTTATGTTTTGTTGTGGTATTGTTGTGGTGATTTGATAAATAATAATGTTCACATGACTTGGTAGAGTGGGGTATTTAATTAAGATTCTACGTTCATGGGTCGAGTTTTACTGAGGGTCAAAACTCCACCCCAAAATGCATGGGTTAGGGAAGGGAACATAGGCTTTATTCCCCTAACGGTTGCATTCCACCCAGAATGATGCCTTGAGGTGAGGATAATGTTTTGATGTGATACGTGTATCCCTAGTGAGATATGGACTTGATTTTTTACCCTATACATTGTAATTTATTTCCTTACACCCCTGTGTAGATGATAATTATGCATAACCCATGGAACTTGTGATTAAATGGATTATGTAATGAAGATGGTATAAGAAATGGAATTGGGAGAAATTCTAGTAATGAATTAAATTAACCTTGTTAACTAATGGCTCCATAACTATCCCTTTATTACTTATAATTTAGTCTTTACTTGCATTCATTGTTTATTAGATTGGATATTTGTAGACAACGTTGGGGGTGGCCTACTGAGTTTTGTACTAACACCCTATTTAGGCCATCATTGGGTAACTAGGTAGATCTCTTAGATGCAGGTCAGGAAAAGGGAGAAGTCCATACTATATGATGTTGATTTGGGCATTGGATGTATATGGAGAAGGACCCTGACTTTGAGTTAGGATCTGTTTGGAGTTTAGTATGTTTTTTTATTTTGGGTTCCTTTCACTTTCACAACTAGTACGACATGGCATTGTTGTATTTGATTGGTGTTTGTACCATTCTAGGAACGTTTGGTTATGCATGTTTATTGGTTGTTTCATATGATTATTATAAATATTTTATAGGGTGATAATTATATATACTAAAGTATACATGATTTATATATGGTCTTTTATTATCTGTTTATTAAAAATTTATTATAATATCAAGTTTCGGGGAATGACTAATTTTTCATGTCTGTTTTGAATTTTTTTCTAAACCACTTACATTGTTTATGGATCGAAAATCTAATTTTATTTATCCATGAAATAAATATAATATATTATCAATTAAAATATTCTTTATTAATCCATAAAAGATAGAGATAGAAAATGAAATCCACTATTCTTGGAGATGGTAGGCCGTATGTATGTTTGACCAATGTTTACCTTTCCTTGAAGGATTAAATGAAATAAAGATAAACAGTATATTACTATTACAGAATCATTTTATTTCATACAAATAAATTTTATTCATTAAAATTGTCTTAATTACCTTCTAACCAATATGCTACTGAAAAATGAATCATATCACTCTGTGGGAAGGTAGTCCACAATTTATATGAATGGTGTTGTCATATCTCATACGTAATGAAATGTAATATGGTATATGTGATATTAATATTGAACAAGTATAATGTTATTAAAATTATAATATATATTCATATGATATATCATTGCTATAATCTATGTAAAATAGAAATGAAAAAGACATCACAATAGTTTGTGAGGAGGTAGTCTATCGAACAAAGGAGGGATGCTATTTTTTTCCAAAAAATTGGTGGTAAAAAGATAGATGTTGTATTAATATTCAGAATGTATAAAAATATAAAAAATCTCACATGTAAAAACTAAATCCATCTTTGTTTATTACCTTTATAATTATTTTCTGAAAATGAAAAACATCAGTTCATGAAGTGGTATTCCTCTACACACATGAGTGGTGATTTTAATAACCCATTTGATAGATGAGAAGATGAATTTAGGTAATTAAAATAAAATAAATAAATTTTAGTATTCTTATGATACTGATGTTATTATATCATCATGGTTTAGTATGAATTGAATGAGATGAATAAATAAATAAAATAAAACACTTTGTTAGGGATGTCACCTCTTATTCGGACAACAAATTATGGCTTTAAACAAAAGGAATATTTGGTTTTATTTATTTAAAAGTACACCTTCTTTGAATATAATGTTTTCTATGTATGTTAATGGGTTAAATATTATTTATAATCTTGGTTTGTTGTAACTGTGAAGATCATAGTAGAGTGGTGAGCCTTTTATATGTGATGTTAGTGGATACCATTTTATTTTTCAAACAAAAAGGTATACCCTTATTTTTCAAATTCCATATGTATCCCATATGGTAAATTATTGAAATGTATAGGTTATAAGGTCTATATATGTTCATTAAATGGGTTTTGAACATGATAAATGGTCATTTTGCAATATTTCATTTAATATTAACCTTGCAATAAACCGTTTGACCGCACTCATTATAAAATTTTTTAGTATTTCTCAAATTAAAAATGTGTAAAAAATTAATATTACCTTATTAGACAATATTGATAATTATTATTCTAAATATCAAATGAAATTCTCCAAATTACATTTATATTTGTTTTTAATGTTAATTTAATATTAAAACTGCTGAGTTGAAGTGAAAATTATATTTCAAAGTGAACATGATCAAAACAATAGTAAGATTTTATTAGATGTTCAATATTTAACTTATACTAATGATATAAATTGGATATGGTATATTAAAATGAACTAAAATTACTTTTAAAAGAATCATAATTCAATTTTTTTAATTTTTTAATAAAAATGAAAATTTATAATAAAACAAGTATTTATAACTTTTCATCAAAAAATTTATCGCATCATAAATTTCTCAAAAATTCACTCCATGATAATTTTGACATTATGACTTAAAAAAATTATGTTTTTTCGTTAAATTCTCATAATGTGGAAGAAAATTAAATTCAATATACATGAATAAAGGGATACAAAACGAGTTTTGTTTTGGAAAAATATAAATTTAAGTCATAAAATTATAATTTTTATAATCTCTTTTATAAACTACCCATAATATGAATGATAAATATCTATTGAATATATAATGTATAATTTTACTTCAATCAATTCTAATATCTTATTTTTACAAATTTTATTATGGTGTAATATTGGTTTGGATTAAAAATTATTTTTTATACATGTATTTCTATTATTTCATGTAGTTTTTTTCAATTTATAATTAATTTTTCACCAAGATATAATTTTATATAAATGTGTCCAAAAAAATATTTTCTTATATTTGTCAATCTATCCTTACCCACTATTGTAATTTAAAATAGATAACTATATTATTATATAATAATATTTTAATACCATTTCACTATCTTTTAAACCTGGTGTTGTGTGTCATAGAATCTAAACTCAATGTTTAATGAAATGCAAGACAAGCATAGTGGTTGATATAAAGAAAATTTTCTAAAATATTAAATTTATTCTAAAAAATAATTCATAATAACTTGGGATGTTAAACAAACAACACTCTTTATAGATATATCCTACTTAAAACTAGTCTCCACAAACATAAGAAAGGGAATATATGAAAGGGTGATATCGCATGCACAATTAGGGTCAAAAAGGGTTATCATAATGATCAAAAAATAAAAACATTAGAATAATGGTATGAGAACATTAGAATAAGTTTTTTATAACCATTCCCACTATATAATTGATAATGATCATAAGTCCTGATACAATGATTCTCAGTTCATAATACATTATTCATAAATGATTTCATTGACATGAAACATTGTTACACAACCATGGTATACACCATTATATTTTGGAATAGAAAGGATCATACCAAAATTTTACATGGTATTCATATATAACAAAAATACTAGAATAGAATATTTATTTTACGCAACTTTGCATTGTATTATTCAATGGTACAACCCATGACTATCCTATTTCAAAGACTCCATTACTGAACTGGGTCAAAACCCCATTATAGTCATGTTAATCTTTGGATACATCTATCATTAAATCAATTTTTTTGATATTTTATTTCACTAAAAAAATTATATATTTCATGTAATACATATGTGTTACACATGATCATAAAACAATCATCATATAATATCCCATTAAAAAGAAACTGGTTTCATAAGAATTTCATCATAACATTCATAGTGGAAATGATATAGTTTTTTTAAATATTTCATCATTACATTACCAGTTGAAAGTAAATATATTTCATAAATATTAAATAATTTAATCATTAAATAACCCAAGTAATATAAAATTTTTCAAATAAATTTCATATTAGTTGAAACTATGTGAAAAATAGGGTTTCATAATCATTTCAACATTTTATAATAGAAGAACCCCTATAAAATAAATAGGTCTAATAAGACTCTTTTCTATAGGTTTATAAACAATTAAAATTATTAATAAGGGTGATATCATCAGATTATGTTTATAGTAAAATAACTCTAAAATCAATTGATGCCATCAGATATTAAAAATTCATTCATAAATTCATATACTATAAAATTAAAAGAGAAAGCATTTCAGTCATACCCTTGTAAAAAGGCCTCTAAATTACCCATACAAGAATAGAAGTAAAGAATAATTTTAAAAAAATATAAAAGTAAAACATAAAAAAATATTAATTAAACAATTTAAGGATATTATAATATTAATTATTGAAAATATTTATAGAAAAACCATTTCTGGGGTGAAATTTGATTTCAACCAGATTAAGAAATAATATCACTTTATCTTAAAATTATTATTTTTCTTTGATTACATAAATTTATTTAAAAAAAAATTTATGAAATAAATTTGTGATTATAATTTTCATTTTTTCATGATATTTATTTTTCATAATTTAATAATTGGAAATTTAATTCGAATTATTCCTGCTAAATATTGATTTTTTAACATAAAATCCAGACCACTATGGTATATTTCTAATCATTATCCATAATAAAGAGTAATCTCAGTTGAAGTATTGTATATCCATATAAATTATTATCATGATATAAAATTTAAATGGGGAATAATATACACCAAATAATGGAAATAAATTATGAATATGACATTTGACTCAATGAAATATATGTGAGGTACTAAACACTTAACACATGTTTGACTTTATTTTAAGGTACCCTAACATCCCGTGTAATTTGTTTTATTAAATATTGAAAATAGTACAATTAAAATAATTAAAATATCCTAAATTATCATCTAATTAAATTTCTATACACAATTAATAATAATCCCCATTAAGATATTTTGTTTTAGAATTTTAATAATTTCATTTTATCATTAGAATTTTGGTTCAGTAGTTCTAGTAAATGTAAATTCATTAGTGTTCTACCATATCCATAATCATTATATATATTATTATATCATATATATTTAATATATTTATATTTTGTTTAATAGAAACAATATATTGATAGAAATATTTACTTCAATATTCATAGAGATGATAGACCCTATATACGCATGAATAATGGTTTCACTTTTTGATGCATATAAAAAAATATGGATAAATAATAATTATACTTTGGGTAATTATTATAATATCTTTTATATATATATATATATTATGTTTAAATTTATACTTATTAGAAGTCATGTATATTTTAAGTGAATAAATAATCACATAACCTAATGGAGGTGTGATTCCACACGTATGCACATGCCACATTATCATTTTCCAATCACATAAAAGGTAACATGGTCTATTAGATATCATGTTTATATAAAAATAATTACACTAAAAATATCTTATATAATCTTTATAACTATCATAATAACAACTAGTTAATTATTTTTCTGAAAATGAATTGTATTTCCATATAGAAAGTATAAGACCCAGACCTTAAACCTTACTTAATATTGAATTAAATAAACAATTCACATTGAGGATCTTTTCAGGTTTATAGTTTTAGAGAATTAGAACATAACTATTACATCTCAAAAGATTACCAAGTAGACACTTATACTATGTTTCTATAGAATAAAAAACTCTTAAAAAGAAACATGTCTAGTTCCATGTTTTATATAGCATGACTTTCCCTTGATCCCATCCTTGACCCTATTCCACATTAAGTCTTGTGAAAAACATTTCAAAAAAACTTGGAGTGAGAATAAAAAGCTCAGTAAGGGATACACAATGAATGAAAACTATTAGTTAATCAAAACAACAAGTAAACCATGTATACTTTATCAATGTAATACTTTTCACCTTTATGAAGTAGTAAAAACTCCTCACTGAATAAAAGACCATTACTTACCCTTTTTTAACCAAAATATTACCATAAAACCCATATAAAGATCACATAACATATAAAGCTAACTTGGGACATAAAGATAATTAAATGGAATAACCATATGGTCGACTTCCACACATATCACTTAATGGAATAGCCATACGGCCGACTTCCATACCCAATGCATTGGAGGTTATAACGTAACCACCTATCCTGGTATTCACGACACCACCCGTCATATGGTTTATCACGTAACCACCCGTCAAATGTCCAAGTACCAATATAAAATCATAAAACATAAAAAAAAATAATGGAAAGAAAACATTTCCACACATTGATCACAATATATCTCATAAATATATTGACATAAAAAATCTATTATAAAAACCATTTTCAATACAAAAATATATAAAATTGTATACGATATTTATTTCATTTTAAAAACATTACGTCTTGTTGAGGAAGCCAAAGACCAAATAATACTCGTGGCGGCGGAGAAGTTGTTGTCGCCGCATACGTACGAAAAAAACATTCCATTTTGTCGTTTAGTAAAACGCTTTGTATAAAAAAATTTCTTTTGAATAAACGTAAAAGTCAAAGGGGTTTATACACCATATTAAAGAAAGTGGTGTATAAAACAAAAAATATGCCTCAATGAAAGGAGATTGAGACGAAGTCCCTTACCTCAGGTCTGACTTGACTCGATCATTCTTTAACATCCTGAATAATAAAATTTAGTTAATTTGTACTTTCTTAAGAACCTTCTTCAAGTTCATTATTACTTTTATATCACTTATTACCATGTTAGAAACATTATGTAATCATTTATGTTAAAAATGTTTTTTTGTTTATATTTGGTTCTTAAGTCGAAAGTGGACTCCTTACAATTACATGTTGTTCATGTGGTCAAAGGTTCATTATATCCAAAATGATATTCATGATTTGGATATCATATATATAATATATATCTAGAATATACATGTATTTATAATATTACATAATCATTTAGTGGTAAGAAATGAAATGCACCGTTCATGGAGACGGTCATCCGTACGAACGCATGAACGCTACTTTCATTTCTATGTCATATTAATGGAATTAAAACTAAATGAGTGGTATGTATATTTTAATTTCAGAATTATATTCCTCATTTATATGTAACATACATCATATATAATAACTTAAAATCCATCCTTTATACATCACACAGATGGCATTAATGAATCAAATCACTTTGAGGGGGCGATAGTCCGCACTTCCTAAAATGAAGATATCGCGTATAACCATAATGAAAGCCATAAAGGTGTTCCATAAATGAAAAATAAAGAAGCTTAAGGAAGACATAAACATATTATATATCATATATAAATATAGTGACATCTTAATGGACACATTTTAAGGTGTTATAAGAATATTGAACAATCATCGTTTCGTGAGGTAGAAATTCGCCATCCACAGAAACAATATGTTCTTTAACCATTAAATGTAGGTTTGTGTAAGTGTAACTCGAATTATTCTTATAAAAACATCCTAGTATATTGATGATACTGTAGTTTTTAGAAATGAAAGGAATAAAAAGAGTTTAGGGGGTTGGAGAAGCAAAATAAAACAAAAGAACACAAGAGAAAACAAAACCTTTAAATCGGGTAACTCTTTTTGATTTGAGCTCAAAGGCTTCCTTGGGAAGAATTATGCCCAATGTGAGGCTTGAAGGAGTAAGAGAGGGATGTGGAGAGGCAAAATGGTAAGGGGCTGGCCGAGCCAAAGGCTTTGGAAGTGTGTGTAAGGTAGTATAGGTGGGGCCTTTTATAAGAGGAGAGGAGGGGCACTCTTTGAAAATAAAGAAATGTTACTCTAGTTTAAAATGATATTCAGATTTAAAAGGTCCCACATTGAAATAATTATAGGATAATTTGATAAGGGTTCGAAATATACCCATACAATAGGTTTTTGACAAGTTTAGGTCTCATATTTTACATTATCTTTTCATTTTATATAAATATTTAAATAATGAGGTAGTCGCTGCATCATCATAGTGTCATAAATAATTTACTTTATTTAATGTCTAAATATTATAAAAAAATATCATGATGTAGGAAAGTTTTTTATCTTTATAATGAATATTTATAGACAAGAATCTGACTTGTATAACCCCAGATAAGAATTGTTTTAGTAAAACAACTCACGTTATTGACATTTTAATTTTAACATTAAATAAAAAGTTTTTAATGTCATTTTCATACCATAGTGGCTCCATGGGGTCCCCAAGTTGACCCATGGATTTTCTTGGTCGTCCATGACACATCCAATAAGGGTAGGACATGAGTCAAGTTCAGTTCATATTATTAAAACATTATTTTTATCTTAAACTACACTAATTACCTCTAATCGCGATTAAAAACATAAAAGTTACTATTCACCAAAAATTATTTTAATCCCATTGAACCACATTTTTACTTCTTAATGACAACCATGTATGTCGGATTTTTTAAATTAAAAACACAGAAGTGGTAAAGTTTCATTTAAATGAAAAATAAGTTTTTTAAGTACCACTTAGTGGTTTCAGTATTCATCAAAAATTGAAGTTTTTCAGAAAAATACCAAAAATTCACCCTAAGATATATTTGATATTCCTAATTCAAAAATGAAGTCTATTTTACAAAATTAAAAACATATATGTTGCATTAATTAATTTAATAATTAATTCCCGCTGTCAGAGCAAATAGCGTGTTTTTATTAAACAATAAGTATCAAAAGATTGACACTAGTTTAAGTCTGATTTCAAAGTGAAATTAATTCCAAAGACCACTATTGGATTAAAGGGTAAAAACATATTCTAATTTCACTTTAAAAACAATTCAAACGATAATCTAATGATATAAATAAATTAGATTAAAAAGAGGTTTTGAATTAAAATACAACATTTTTCACTATTCAATAAAAAATGAACTTTATCGGAAAAATACCAAAACTTTACACAAATTAAATTTTGATGTCCCAAATCTAAAGAAGAATGTTGTTTGGTCCAATAGAATGTATAAGAGTGACCAAAAATATTTTTAATGACGGTTCTCCATCATGAGGGGATAAGTGGACCTTTAGTGAATATTAGAGTATATATGCCTAAAATTGAATTCTTTTCATATTTTATGCCTTTATCTTTTATTGGATAAATATAAAAACATTTAAAAACATATAAAATCATATTCTAGTTATTTATATTCATTACCGCCAATACAACGGCTACATGTTAACTACCATTTAAAATAATATTATTATATTACTAGTGTGCAATGTATATTTTCAAAGAAACTCTTTGTTGCGTATCGGGTTCGCTATCGAATATAGAAACCCCTTTAAAGTAAAATTAATATTTAATTTGAAAATATTAATAAATATGAAAATGATTTATTCTTTATTTACCTAGGATGTTACATCCTTCCCCCCTTTTGGGAATTGTGTCCTCGCAATTTTATTCACTTATCAAAATAAGTGGGGGTATTTATCCCTTATAGCATTTTCAGATTCCCATGTTTCCTTTTCAACCATATGGTTTTTCCACAAAACCTTTACCTGATGTATCACCTAATTTTGCAACACTTTCTCTCTTCGGTCAAGAATCTGGACTGGTTGTTCTTCATAAGAGAGATTCTCTTCTAATTGAACTACTTCTGGGATCAAAAAATGAGATGGATCTGGCATATACTTTCTCAACATCGAAACATGAAAAACATTGTGTACCTGAGATAAACTCGGAGGTAATGCCACTCTATATGCAACTGATCCAACTCTCTCCAGAATTTCATATGGTCCAATGAACCTTGGACTCAACTTTCCTTTCTTACCAAATCGCATCACACTTTTCCATGGAGAAACCTTGAGAAAAACATGATCACCTACCTTGAAAGATAGATCCTTCCTCCAGTTATCTGCATAACTTTTCTGTCTGTTCTGAGCTGTTCTCATGTGTTTCTGAATCAACTGAACTTTTTCTGCCATCTCTTCTACCAATTCTGGTCCCATCAGCTTCCTTTCACCCACTTCATCCCAAAAATCTGGAGTTCGACACCGCTTCCCATATAATGCCTCAAATGGTGCCATCTGTATACTGGAATGAAAACTGTTATTATAAAAAAAACACAACCAAGGAATGATGTTGGTCCCAACTTCCCTGATAATCCATAGAGCAAGCCCAGAGCATATCCTCCAATGTCTGGATCGTTCGTTTTCACTGCCCATCTGATTGAGGATGAAAAGCTGTACTAAAATTTAATTCAGTACCCAATGACTTCTGAAGGCCTTTCCAAAAGTTAGAAGTAAACATGGGATCACGATCGGACACAATGGAGAGAGGAACTCCGTGTAACCTAACTATCTCATTAAGATACAAACGGGAATGTTGATCTAGGGAAAAAGTATCTCGTATGGCTAGTAAATGAGCAGATTTAGTCAAGTGATCAACAATAACCCAGATTGCATTATTACTTCGAGATGTCTTCGGTAGTCCCACAACAAAGTCCATGGATATGTTTTCCCATTTACACTCTGGCACTGGTAAAGGCTGAAGCATCCCTTTTAGTAACTGCCGCTCTGCTTTAACCTGCTGACAAGTCAAACACTTCACAGTAAAATCAGCAATATCTTTTTTCATTCCATCCCACCAGTAATACTCCCGCAGATCTCTGTACATCTTTGTACTTCCAGGATGAACTGAAAACGAGGAACTATGAGCCTCACATAACAACTCATTCTTCAACTGTGAATCACCAGGAACACATAATCTCTTCCCAAACCTAAAAACACAATCATTATCAATATTGAATTCAGGAAACTTACCCTTCTGAACCAGCTCTACCTTTTTCGGCTACTCACTGTCTTCCCTTTGTACTTGCTTAATTCTGTCTGATAGGGATGATCTCACTGATACCTGAAACAAAACAGAAGAACTTCCTGCACCAAAGACTTCTATGACAAAGATCATCAAATAAAAAACAAAAGGATCTCGTTCCAAACGTAGCATGGTTAATGAAGCATTACTTTTTCGACTCAAAGCATCAGCCACTTTATTTGTTTTTCCTGGATGGTAATGAATTATACAATCATAATCCTTGATTAATTCTAGCCATCTCCACTATCTCATGTTCAATTCTTTCTGAGTGAATATATACTTAAACTTTTGTGATCTGTATATACTTCACACTTTACTCCATGAAAATGATGCCTCCAAATTTTTAGAGCAAAAACAACAACAGCTAATTCCAAGTCATGTGTAGGGTAATTTACCTCATGAGTTTTCAACTGACGTGAAGCATATGCAATTACCTGACCATTCTGCATAAGGACACAACCAAGTCCCTTCAACGAAGAATCACTATAGATAACAAAATCACCATTCCTGGAAGGAACTGCCAAAACTGGAGCATTCACCAATCTTCTTTTCAACTCCTGAAAAAAATCATCACATTCTTTTGTCTAGATAAACTTAACACCCTTCCGAGTTAGCTTAGTCATTGGACTAGATAACCGTGAAAAATTTTCAACACACCTTCGGTAATACCCTGCCAAACCAAGGAAACTACGGATCTTGGGTTACATTTGTGGGTCTTGGCCATTCTTCAACAACTTTTGTTTTAGCAGGATCAACAATTAGGCCATTTTTTAAACAATGTGACCTAGGAAAGAAATTTTTTGTAACCAAAACTCACACTTGCTGAATTTTCCATATATTTTCTTTTCTTTTAAGGTTTGAAAGATAACCCTTAAATGACTTTCATGCTCCTCTTTACTTTTAGAAAAAAACCAAAATATCATCAATGAAAAAAACCACAAACTTATCCTATAACTCATGAAAAATTCTATTCATAAGGTCCATGAATACAGCAGGTGCATTGGTTAACCCAAAAGTCATAACTACAAATTCATAATATCCACATCTAGTACGGAACACAGTCTTCAGAACGTCTTCTTCTTTTACTTTCAACTGATGGTACCCCGACCTCAAGTCAATCGTCGAAAAATACTAAGCTCCCTGGAGCTGATCAAACAAATAATCGATATGAGGCAAAGGATACTTGTTCTTAACAGTAATATTATTAAAGGCTCTATAATCAATGCAAAGTCTCATTGATCCATCTTTCTTTTTAACAAACAAGACATGAGAACCCCATGGTGATGTTCTAGGTTGAATGAAACCTTTATCTAATAACTTTTTCAATTTCTTCTTTAACTCTAAATGTTCAACTTGATCCATTCGATAAGGGGGTTTTGAAATTGTCTTAGAATTAAGAAATAAGTCAATAGTAAATTCATCTTCCCGATCATGAATAATACCAGGCAACTCATCAGAAAAAAAATCCTGATACTCATTTACCACTGGCACATCATTAATCTGAATAGTTACTTTATTTTCAACAATATGTGCAAGGTAACATTCATTTCCATCTTTTAATAGTTTCTCACCTTCCTGATATGTTATCAAAATCAAGGGTTCAATCTTATACACAAACTGAAAATCTTTCTGAAAAGAAACCATTTTAGCTCCGCAGTCAATCTTAGCATGATAAACAAAAAGCCAATCCATGCCCAAAATAACATCAAACTCTACTAGAGGCAAAACAATAAGGTTTTTTGGTAGATTCTTTCCGCACACAAGGATAAGAAGGTTCTTATAATTCCTTTTTGTCTCAAAGTTCCCTCTGGGTGTTTTTACCATAAGTTCAGGATTCATATCTTGAGATGGAATTTTCAATTTACTAGAAAACTTCTCAGAAATGAAAGAATGTGTAGAACCTGAATCAAACAACACATTGGCATAATCTGAACAAACAAACAGTGTACCTGATACTAATTCATTCGATGGACCAACATCTACTGATGTAGTTGCAAAGGATTTCACCACCCCTTTCTGCTTGTAGTCTGGCTGCTTTCCCCCAGTTGAGTTCTTCGTTAGACACTCATTTGCATAATGACCCATTTCATTACACTTAAAACATCATACCACTGACTTTTCATTGCCTTCTTGATCATATTCCTTACAGTTACGAGCAATATGACCTGACTTACCACACCGAGAGCACTTTCCAGACTTGGATAAACATTCTCCAGGATGCATTTTACCACACTTCTCACAGGATGGATATTTGGTTTTCTTACCCCCTTGTTACTTAGATGAATTCTTCCCCTTTTCCTGCCAACTGGACCTCTTATTCTATTGTTTGTCAAAGAACACCTGATCATTGGCAAATTCCATTTCCACCTTCTCCTCACATCGAACAAGTTTTTCATAAATTTTGAATTCAGGAGAAGCTAAATCCATTCAATACATTGGCTTTAACCCTGAGTAAAAATGGTTTATTTTACTATCACGATCTCGTATGATGTTTTGAGCATACCTTACCAATAGAGTGAACTTTGCTTCATAAGCAGCCACTGAGTCATACTCCTGCCTCAATTCTGGGAACTGTTTTTCCATCCTAAGACAAACCACCTTAGGAAAATATTTCTCAAGAAACATACCTATGAATTCGTCCCAGTGAAGATCATCAATCTCATCACTATCCCTGATATTTTTCACCATCGACCACCACTGATCAGATTCACCTTCAAAACGGTAAATAGAAAGACTAACCTTTTGATGTTCTGAACACCCCATAACATCAAAAATATTCTCTGGTGCTTTAATCCACCCTTCAGCTTGCACGGGGTCAGATGATCCTCTGAATGAAGGAGGATGTTGCCTCATGAAATGTTCCACCACAGACATGTTCCTCTGCAGTTGATCTAGCTGCTTTCGTGCATGGATACCACCACCATTAATAGCTTGAGTCAACTGTGCCATCACTGTAACAAACTGTTAAGTTCCAATTCCAACCATCTCTGGTTGCTGATTTGGAAGGTTGTCTTCCTCCTGATGTCGTCCCAACATAGCTTCTTTGTTTCCTCTATGAAAAACCATCCCAAACACAGAAATACATTAGGCGAATCAACATGGTAATCTTTAAATTATATATCACTTCAATCGTACCATAAATTAACTTATAATTTAAAACTTTTATAACTCCTAAAGTTGTCTAAACCGATCTTTGATACCAACTATAAGGCCCCGACCTTAAACCTTACTTAATATTGAATTAAATTAATAATTCACCTTCAGGATCTTCTCAGGTTTAGAGTTTTAGAGAATTATAACATAACTATTACATCTCAAAAGATTACAAAGTAGACACTTCTACTAAGTTTCCATAGAATAAAAAACTCTTAAAAAGAAACATGTCTAGTTCCATGTTTTATATAGTATGACTATCGTTTGATCCCATCCTTGACCCTATTCCACATTATGTTCTGTGACAAACAATTCAAAAAAACTTTGAGTGAGCATAAAAAGCTCAGTAAGGGATACACAAAGAATGAAAACTATTAGTTTATCAAAACAACAAGTAAACCATGTATACTTTATCAATGTAATACTTTTCACCTTTATGAAGTAGTAAAAACTCTTCACTGAATAAAAGATCATTACTTACCCTTTTGTAACCAAAATATTACCATAAAACCCATATAATGATCACATAACATATAAAGGTAACTTGGAACATAATCATACTTAAATGGAATAACCATACGGTCGACTTCAACACATATCACATAAGGGAATAGCCATACGGCCGAATTCCATACCCAATGCATTGGTAGTTATAATGTAACCACCCGTCCTCGTATTCATGACACCACCCGTCAAATGGTTTATCACGTAACCACCCGTCACATTTCCAAGTAACAATATAAAATCAAAAAACATAAAACAAATATAATGGAAAGAAAACATTTCCACACTTTGATCACAATATATCACATAAATATATTGACATAACAAATCCATTATAAAAACCATTTTCAATACCAAAATACATAAAAGATTATATGGTATTTATTTCATTTTAAAAACATTACGGCTTGTTGAGGAAGCCAAAGACCAAATAATACTCGCGGCGGCGGAGAAGTCATTGTCGTCGTATACGTACGAAAAAAACATTCCCTTTTGTCGTTTAGTAAAAATCTTCGTATAAAAAGATTCCTTTTGAATAAACGTAAAATTCAAAGGGGTTTATACACCATATTAAAGAAAGTGGTGTATAAAAGAAAAATATGCCTCAATGAAAGGAGATTGAGATGATGTCCCTTACCTCAGGTCCGACTTGACTCGATCATTCTTTAACGTCCTGAATAATAAAATTGAGTTAATTTCTACTTGCTTAAGAACCTTCTCCAAGTTAATTATTACTTGTATATCACTTATCACCATGTTAGAAACATTATGTAATCATTTATGTTAATAATGTTTGTTTTTTTTATATTTGGTTCTTAAGTCGAAAGTGGACTTCTTACAATTACATGTTGTTCGTGTGGTCAAAGGATAATTATATCCAGAATGATATTCATGATTTGGATTTCATATTTATCATATATATCCAGAATATACATGTATTTATAATATTACAAAATAATTTAGAGGTAATAAATGAAATGCATCGTTCATGGAGACGGTAAGCCGTACGTACGCATGAACGCTACTTTCATTTCTATGACATATTAATTGAATTAAAACAAAATGAGAGGTATGAATATTTTAATTCCAGAATTATATTCATCATTTAGATGTAACATAAATCATATATAATAATTTTAATCCATCCTTTATACGTCCCACATATGGCATTAACGAATCAAATCAAATTGAGGGGGCGGTAGTCCACACTTTCTAAAATGAAGATATCACATATACCCATAATGGAATCCTTAAAGGTGTGCCATAAATGAAAAATACAGAAGCTTAAAGAAGACATAAACATATTATATATCATATATAAATATAGTGACATCTTAATGGCCACCTTTTATGGTGTTGGAAGAATAGTGAACAATCATAGTTTCGTGAGGCAGAAATTTGTCATCCACTGAAACAGTATGTTCTTCAACCATTAGATGTAGGTTTGTGTAAGTGTCGCTCATATTATTATTATAAAAACATCCTAGTATATTGAAGATACTAGATTTGTTACAAAAGAAATGAATAAAAAGAGTTCAGGGGGTTGGAGAAGCAAAATAAAACAAAAGAACACAAGAGAAAACACTACCTTTAAATCGGGTAACTCTTTTTGATATGAGATCAAAGGCTTCCTTGGGAAGACTTCTGCCCAAATTGAGGCTTCAAAGAGTAATAGAGGGATGTGGAGAGACAAAATTAGAAGTGTCTTTCCAAGCCAAAGGCTTTGGAAGTGTGGGTAAGGTAGTATAGGTGGGGTCCTTTTATAAGAGGAGAGGAGGGGCACTCTTGGAATGTAAAGAAATGTTACTTTATTTTAAAATGAGTTTCAGATTTAAAAGGTCCCACATTGATATAATTCTAGGATAAGGTGATAATGGTTCTAAATATACCCATCCAATATGTTGTTGACAAGTATAGGTCTTATATTTTACATTATCTTTTCATTTTATTTAAATCGTTAAATAATGAGGTAGTCGTTGCATCATCATGGTGTCATAAATAATTTAATTTATTTAATGTATAAAAATTATAAAAAAAAATATCATGATGTAGGAAATCATTTTAGATTTATAATGAATATTTATAGTCAAAAAGCTTACTTGTATAACCCAATTTAAGAATTGTTTTAGTAAAACAACTCATGTTTGTGACATTTTAATTTTAACATTAAATAAAAAGTTTTAAATGACATTTTCCTACCATAGTGGCTCCATGGGGTCCCCAAGTTGACCCATGGATTTTCGTGGTCGGCCATGACACATCAAATAAGGTTAGGACATGTGTCAAGTTCATTTAATATTATTAAAACATTATTTTTACCTTAAACTACACTAATTACCTCTAATCGCGATTAAAAACAGAAAAGTTACTATTCACCAAAAATTATTTTAATCCCATTGAACCACATTTTTACTTCATAATGACAACCATGTATGTCGAATTTTTGAATTTCAAAACACAGAAGTGTTAAAGTTTCATTTAAAAGAAATATCTGTTTTTTAAGTACCACTTAGTGGTTTCAGTATTCATAAAAAATTGATGTTTTTTAGAAAAATTCCAAAAATTGACCCTAATATATATTTGATATTCTGAATTAAAAAATGAAGTCTATTTTACAAAATTAAAAAAATATATGTTGCATTAATTAATTTAATAATTAATTCCCGCTGTCAGAGAAAATAGCGTGTTTTTAGGAAACAATAAGTATCAAAAGATTGACACTAGTTTAAGTCCTATTTCAAAGTAAAATTAAATACAACGACCAATATTGGAATAAATGGTAAAAATATATTCTAATTTCACTTTAAAAACAATTCAAACGATAATCTAATCATATAAATAAATTAGATTAAATGGAGGTTTTGAATTAAAATACAACATTTTTCACTATTCATTAAAAAAATGAACTTTATCGGAAAAATACCAAAACATTACACAAAGTAAATTTTGATGTCCGCACTCTAAAGAAGAATTTTCTTTGGTATAATATAATCTATAAGAGTTACCAAAACTATATTTAATGACGGTTCTCCATCAAAAGGCGATTAGTGGACCTTTAGTGAATATTAGAGTATATATGCATAAAATTGAATTCTTTTCGAATTTTAAGCCTTTATCATTTATTGGATAAATGTAAAAACATTTAAAAAACATATACAATCATATTATAGTTATTTATATTAATTCTTTCCAATACAACGGCTACGTGTTAACTACCATTTAAAATAATATTATTATATTACTAGTGTGCAATGTATGTTTTCAAAGAAACTCTTTGTTGCGTATCAGGTATGCTATCGAACATAGAAACCCCTTTAAAGTAAAATTAATATTTAATTCTCAAATATTAAAAAATATGAAAATTCTTTATTCTTTATTTACCTGGGATGTTACATCCTTCCCCCCTTTTGGGAATTGTGTCATCGCAATTTTATACACTTATCAAAATAAGTGGAGGTATTTATCCCTCATAGAATTTTCAGATTCCAATGTTTCCTTTTCAACCATATGGGTTTTCCAAAAAACCTTTACCTGATGAATTACCTTATTTCTCAAAACTTGCTCTCTTCGGTCAAGAATTTGGACTGGTTGTTCTTCATAAGAGAGATTCTCTTCCAACTGAACTACCTATAGGCTCAAAACATGAGATGCATCTTGTATATAATTTCTCAACATCGAAACATGAAAAACATTGTGTACCTGAGATAAACTCGGAGGTAATGCCCCTCTGTATGCAACTGATCCAACTCTCTCTAGAATTTAATATGGTCCAATGAACCTTGGACTCAACTTTCCTTTCTTACCAAATCGCATCACACATTTCCATGGAGAAACCTTAAGAAAAACATGATCACTTACCTGGAATGATAGATCCTTCCTCCGGTTATCCGCACAACTTTTCTGTCTGCTCGGAGCTATTCTCATGTGTTTCTAAATCAACTGAACATTTTCTGCCATCTCTTCCACCAATTCTGGTCCCATCAGCTTCCTTTCACCCACTTCATCCCAAAAAGCTGGAGTTCGACACCGCTTCCCATATAATGCCTCAAATGGTTCCATCTGTATACTGGAATGAAAACTGTTATTATAAGAAAACTCAACCAAAGAAATATGTTGGTCGCAACTTCCCTGAAAATCCTTAGAGCAAGCTCGTAGCATATCCTCCAAAGTCTGGATCGTTCATTCTGACTGCCCATCTGATTGAGGATTAAATGTTGTACTAAAATTTAATTCAGTACCCAATGACTTATGAAGGCCTTTCGAAAAGTTTGAAGTAAACCTGGGATCACGATCGGAAACAATGGAGAGAAGAACTCCGTGTAACCTGACTATCTCTTTAAGATACAAACAGGAAATTTGATCTTGGGAAAAAGTATCTCGTATGGCAAGGAAATGAGCAGATTTAGTCAAGCGATCAACAATAACCCAGATTGCATTATTACCTCGAGATATCTTTGGTAGTCCCACAACAAAGTCCACAGATATGTTTTCCCATTTCCACTCTGGCACTGGTAAAGGCTGAAGTATCCCTTTCGGTAACTGCTGCTCTGCTTTAACCTGCTAACAAGTCAAACACTTCACAGTAAAATCAGCAATATCTCTTTTCATTCCATCCCACCAGTAATACTCCCACAGATCTCTATACATCTTAGTACTTCTAGTATGAACTGAAAATGAGGAACTATGAGCCTCTCATAACAAATAATTATTCAACTATGAATCACCAGGATCACATAATCTCTTCCCAAACCACAAAACACAATCATTATCAATGTTGAATTCAGGCAACTTACCCTTCTGGACCAGCTCTACATTTTTCTGCAACTCATTGTCTTCCCTCTGTGTTTGCTTAATTCTATCTGAGAGGTATGATCTCACTGATACCTGAAACAAAACAGAAGAACTTCCTGCACCAACAAATTCTATGCCAAAGTTCATCAAATCAAAAACCAAAGGATCTCGTTCCAAACATAGCATTGTTAATGAAGCAGTACTTTTTCGACTCAAAGCATCGGCCACTTTATTTTCTTTTCACGGATGGTAATGATTTGTATAATCATAATCCTTGATTAATTCTAGCCATCTCCTCTATCTCATGTTCAATTCTTTCTGAGTGAATATATACTTTAAACTTTTCTGATCAGTATATATTTCACACTTTAGTACATACAAATGATGCCTCCAAATTTTTAGACCAAAAACAACAACATCTAATTCCAAGTCATGTGTATGGTAATTTACCTCATGAGTTTTCAACAGACGTGAAGCATATGCAATTACCTGATCATTCTACATAAGGACACAACCAAGTCCCTTCAACGAAGCATCACTGTAGATAAAAAACCCACTATTCTAGGAAGGAAGTGCCAAATTTAGACCATTCACCAATCTTCATTTCAACTCCTGAAAACAATCATCGCATTATTTTGTCCAGATAAGCTTAACACCCTTCCGAGTTAGCTTAGTCATTGGACTAGATAACTGTGAAAATGATTCAACAAACCTTCGGTAG
The DNA here is from genome assembly GCA_963277665.1 of Viscum album. Lineage (NCBI taxonomy): Eukaryota > Viridiplantae > Streptophyta > Magnoliopsida > Santalales > Viscaceae > Viscum > Viscum album. Next base: position 1,290,793,624 of record OY728129.1, read on the forward strand.
TAACCTGTCAAACCAAGGAAACTACGGATCTTGGTTACATTTGTGGGTCTGGGCCATTCTTCAACAACTTTTGTTTTAGCAGGATCAACAGTTATGCCATTTTTTGAAACAATGTGACCCAGGAAAGAAATTTTTTGAAACCAAAACTAACACTTTCAGAATTTTCCATATAGTTTCTTTTTTTAAGGTTTTCAAGATAACCCTTAAATGACTTTCATGCTCCTCTTTACTTTTAGAAATCACCAAAATATCATCAATGAAAAAAACCACAAACTTATCCACGAACTCATGGAAAATTCTATTCATAACGTCCATGAATACATCTGGTGCATTGGTTAACCCAAAAGGAATAACTACAAATTCATAATGGCCATATGTAGTACGGAATGCAGTCTTCGGAACGTCTGCAACATTTACTTTTAACTGATGGTACCCTGACCTCAAGTCAATCTTCGAAATATACTGAGATCCATGGAGCTGATCAAACCAATCATCGATATTAGGCAAAGCATACTTGTTCTTAACAGCAATATTATTCAAGGCTCTATAATCAATGCAATGTCTCATTGAGGCATCTTTCTTTTTAAAAAACATGATAGGAGAACCCCAAGGTGATGTGCAAGGTCGAATGAAACCTTTATCTAATAACTTTTGCAATTGTTTCATTAACTCTAAATGTTCAACTTGAGCCATTCGATAAGGGGGTTTTGAAATTGGCTTAGAATCTGGAACTAAATCAACAGTAAATTCAACTTCCCGATCATGAATAATACCAAGCAACTCATCAAGAAAAAAATCAAGATACTCTTTTACCACCGGCACATCATTAATCTGAACAGTTCCTTTATTTTCAAAAATATGTGCAAGGTAAGATTTATTTCCATCTTTTACTAGTTTCTCAACTTCCTGATATGTTATCAAAATAAAGGGTTCATTCTTGTACACAAACTGAAAATCTTTCTAAAAATAAACCATTTTAGCTCTGCAGTCAATCTTAGCAAGATAAACAGAAAGCCAATCCATGCCCAAAATAACATCAAAATCTACTGGAGGCAAAAAATAAGGTTTGCTGGTAGATTCATTCCGCACACAAGGATCAGAAGGTTCTTATAATTCCTTTTTGTCTCAACATTCCCTCCGGGTGTTTTTACCATAAGTTCAGGATTCATATCTTGAGATGGAATTTTCAATTTACTAAAAAAATTCTCAGAAATAATAGAATGTGTAGACCCTGAATCAAACAACACATTGGCATAATCTAAACAAACAAACAATGTACCTGATACTACTTCATTTGATGGCCCAATATCTGCTAAAGTAGTTACAAAGGATTTTTACCACCCCTTTCTGCTTGTAGTCTGGCTACTTTCCCCCAGTTGAGTTCTTTGTTAGACACTAATTTGCATAATGACCCATTTCATTACACTTAAAACATATTACCGCTGACTTTTCACTTCTTTCTTGATCATATTCCTTACAATTACCAGAAATATGACCTGATATACCACACCGAAAGCACTTTCTAGACTTGGATAAACATTCTCCAGGATGCATTTTACCACACTTCTCATAGGATGGATATTTGGTTTTCTTACTCCCTGCTTCTTTGATGAATTCTTCCCCTTTGCCTACCAAATGGACCTCATATTCTGTTGTTTGTCAAAGAACACTTGATCTTAGACAAATTCCATTTCCACCTTCTCCGCACATCGATCAAGTTTTTCATAACTTTTGAACTCACGAGAAGCTAAAGCCCTTCAATACTTTGGCTTTAACCCTGAGTAAAAACAGTTTATTTTACTATGAAGATCTCTTATGACGTTTGGATCATACCTTACCAATCGAGTGAACTTTGCTTCATAAGCAGCCACTTGGTCATCCTCCTGCCTCAATTCTAGGAACTATTTTTCCATCCTAAGACGAACCACCATAGGAAAATATTTCTCAAGAAACATACCTTTGAATTCGTCCCTTTGAAGATCATAAATCTCATCACAATCCCTGATATTTTTCACCTTAGACCACCACTGATCAGCTTCACCTTCAAAACGGTAAACAAAAAGACTAACGTTTTGATGTTCTGAACACCCCATGACATGAAAAATCTTCTCCAGTGCTTTAATCCACCCTTCAGATTGCATGGGGTCAGATGATCCTCTGAATGATGGGGGATGTTTCCCCATGAAATGTTCCACCACTGACATGTTCCTCTACGGTTGATCTAGCTGATCTCGTGCATGGATACCACCACCATTTATAGCCTGAGTCAACTGTGCCATTACTGCAACAAACTGTTTAGTTCCAATTCTGACCATCTCAGGTTGCTGATTTGGAAGGTTGTCTTCCTCCTGATGTCATCCCAACATAGCCGCTTTGTTTCCACTGTGGAAAACCATTCCGAACACAGAAATATATTAGGCGAAGCAACATGGTAATCTTTAAATTCTATATCATTTCAATCGTACCATAAATTAACTTTTAATTTAACACTTTTCTAACTCCTAAAGTTGTCTAAACCGACCTTTGATACCAACTATAAGGCCCCATCCTTAAACCATAATTAATATTGAATTAAATTAATAATTCATATTGACGATCTTTTCAGGTTTAGAGTTTTAGAGAATTAGAACATAACTATTACATCTCAAAAGATTACAAATTAGACACTTCTACTAAGTATCCATAGAATAAAAAACACTTAAAAAGAAAAATGTCTAGTTCCATGTTTTATATAGGATGAATTTCCCTTGATCCCATCCTTGACCCTATTCCACATTAAGTCCTGTGAAAAACATTTCAAAAAAACTTCGGGTGAGCATAAAAATCTCAGTATGGGATACACAAAGAATGAAAAATATTAGTTTCTCAAAAAAACATGTAAACCTTGTATACTTTATCAAAGTAATACTTTTCACCTTTATGAAGTAGTAAAAACTCTTCACTGAAAAAAAGATCATTACATACCCTTTTGTAACCAAAATATTACCATAAAACCCATATAAATATCACATAATATATAAAGGTAACTTGGGACATAAACATACTTAAAAAGAATAACCATACGGTCGACTTCCACACATATCACTTAATAGAATAGCCATACGACCGACTTTCATACCCAATGCATTGGAGGTTATAACATAACCATCCATCCTGGTATGCACAGCACCACCTGTCATATGGTTTATCTGGTAACCACCCGTCAAATTTCCAAGTACCAATATAAAATCATAAAACATAAAACAAATATAATGGAAAGAAAAAATTTCCACACTTTGATCACAATATATCACATAAATATATTGACATAACAAATCCATTATAAAAACCATTTTCAATACCAAAATACATAAAAGAGTATATTGTATTTATTTCATTTTAAAAACATTATGGCTTGTTGAGGAAGGCAAAGATCAAATAATACTCGCGGCGGCGGAGAAGTCGTTGTCGCCGCATAGGTACAAAAAAACATTCCCTTTTGTCGTTTCGTAAAACGCTTCGTATAAAAATATTCCTTTTGAATAAATGTAAAGGTAAAAGTGGTTTATACACCGTATTAATGAAAGTGGTGTATAAAACAAAAATATGCCTCAATGAAAGGAGATTGAGACGAAGTCCCTTACCTCGGGTCCGACTTGACTCGATCATTCTTTAACGTCCTGAATAATAAAATTGAGTTAATTTATACTTGCTTAAGAACCTTCTTCAAGTTCATTATTACTTTTATATCACTTATTACCATGTTATAAACATTATGTAATCAATTAAGTTAATAATTTTTGTTTTTTTGATATTTGGTTCTTAAGTCGAAAGTGGACTCCTTACAATTACATGTTGTTCGTGTGGTCAAAGGTTCATTATATGTCGAATGATATTCATGATTTGGATATCATATATATCATATATATCCAGAATATACATGTATTTATAATATTACCTAATTATTTAGAGGTAAGAAATGAAATGCACCGTTCATGGAGACGGTAAGCCGTACGTACGAATGAACGCTACTTTCATTTCTATGTCATTATAATGAAATTAAAACTAAATGAGAGGTATGTATATTTTAATTCCAGAATTATATTCATCATTTAGATGTAACTTACATCATATATAATAACTTTAAATCCATCCTTTATACATCCCACATATGGAATTAACGAATCAAATCACTTTGTGGGGGCGGTAGTCCGCACTTCCTAAAATGAAGATATCGTGTATACCCATAATGGAAGACATAAAGGTGTGACATAAATGAAAAATACAGATACATAAGGAAGAAATAAACATATTATATATCATATATTAATATAGTGACATCTTAATGTCCACCTTTTAAGGTGTTGGATGAATATTGAACAATCATTGTTTCGTGAGGCAGAAATTCGCCATCCATAGAAACAGTATGTTCTTTAACCATTAGATGTTGGTTTGTGTAAGTGTAGCTCGTATTCATCTTATAAAAACATCCTAGTATATTGAAGACACTGGAGTTGTTACAAAATAAATGAATAAAAAGAGTTTAGGGGGTTGGAGAAGCAAAATAAAACAAAAGAACACAAGAGAAAACACTACCTTTAAATCGGGTAACTCTTTTTGATTTGAGCTCAAAGGCTTCCTTGGGAAGTCTTCTGCCCAAAGTGAGGCTTCAAGGTGTAAGATAGGTATGTGGAGAGACAAAATGGGCAGGGGCTGGCCGAGCCAAAGGCTTTGTAAGTCTGGGTAAGGTAGTATAGGTGTGGGCATTTTATAAGAGGAGAAGAGGGGCACTCTTGGAAGGTAAAGAAATGTTACTTTATTTTAAAATGCGTTTCAGATTTAAAAGGTCCAAAATTGATATAATTCAAGGATAAGGTGATAAGGGATATAAATATACCCATATAATAGGTTTTTGAAAATTTTAGGTTTTAGAGTTTACATTATCTTTTCATCTTATTTAAATTATTGAATAATGAGTTAGTCGCAGCAACATCAGAGTGTCATAAATAATTTAATTTATTTAATGTCTAAAAATTATAAAAAAATATCATGATTTAGGAAATCTTTTTATATTTATAATGAATGTTTATATTCAAAAATCTGACTTGTATAACCCCATTTAATAATTGTTTTTTTAAAACAACTCATGTTTGTGACCTTTTAATTTTAACATTAAATAAAAAGTTTTTAATGTCATTTTCCTACCATAGTGGCCCCATGGGGTCCCCAAGTTGACCCATGGATTTTCTTGGTCGTCCATGACACATAAAATAATGTTTGGACATTTTTCAAGTTCATTTCATATTATTAAAAAATTATTTTTACCTTAAACTACACTAATTACCTCTAATCGCGATTAAAAACTTAAAAGTTACTATTCACCAAAAATTATTTTAATCCCATTGAACCGCATTTTTAATTATTAATGACAACCATGTATGTCGGATTTTTGAAATTAAAAACACATAATTTGTAATTTTTCATTTAAACGAAAAATCAGTTTTTTAAGTACCACTTAGTGGTTTCACTATTCATCAAAAATTGAAGTTTTTCAGAAAAATGCCAAAAATTCACCCTAAGATATATTTGATATTCCGAATTAAAAAATGAAGTCTATTTCAAAAAATTCAAAACGTATATGTTACATTAATTAATTTAATAATTAATTCCCACTGTCAGTGCAAATAGCGTGTTTTTATGAAACAATAAGTATCAAAAGATTGACACTAGTTTAAGTCTGATTTCAAATTGAAATTAATTCCAATGACCACTATTGGATTAAATGGTAAAAATATATTCTAATTTAACTTTAAAAACAATTCAAACAATAATCTAATCATATAATTAAATTAGATTAAAAAGTGGTTTTGAATTAAAATACAACATTTTTCACTATTCATTAAAAAAATGAACTTTATCTGAAAAATACCAAAAGTTTACACAAAGTAAATTTTGATGTCCCAGCTCTAAAGAAGAATTTTTTTTGGTCTAATAGAATGTATAAGAGTGACCAAAACTATATTTAATTACGGTTCTCCATCAAAAGGCGATAAGTGGACCTTTAGTGAATATTAGAGTATATATGTCTAAAATTGAATTCTTTTCATGTTTTAAGCCTTTAACTTTTATTGGATAAATGTAAAAACTTATAAAAAACATATACAATCATATTCTAGTTATTTATATTCATTACCGCCAATACAACGGCTACGTGTTAACTACCATTTAAAATAATATTATTATATTACTAGTGTGCAACGTAAGTTTTCAAAGAAACTCTTTGTTGCGTATCGGGTATGCTATCGAACATAGAAACCCCATTATAGTAAAATTTATATTTAATTTGAAAATATTAGTAAATATGAAAATGATTTATTCTTTATTTACCTGGGATGTTATAGAATGGTTTGTTATTACATACATAAGATCGATATTTTCACATCCTATTTTTTTTTATAAAAGTGGTCGAAATCTATTTTTGAATAATAATAAAAACACATTTGAATAAAAATTATAGTGATGTATTTATTTTATCAATAATATAATATATTTATATCACATTGAACAAAAAAATGATTGTGGATTATTGTCTCTTCCTTGGTAAGCCTCATTTAGATCCCTTCTTATGGATCATTGGAACAGTAGTATAAAAATATAAAAAAAATCTTAAATCATGGGTAGGGTGTAGGATGTGATAAATGTTTAGTGTTTGGTCCAGATGTAATTCTCAATGTGGTGAAAAAATGATAATTGAGGGCCCCCTTTTATATGTGAGGGGAGGGGAACTCTTAGAATTTTAAAAAATATGAAAATAGAATTAAGTCAGTTTATTGAAAATGGTCTCAAATGGATAGATATTTGAATCTATTAAAGTATGTGCCTTATATAATAAAAATTTGGATGTTTTTTATGATGTGTTTTAAACCATTTTTTTTTTATTTAATCCCATGGCTAACAAATTTTAACCTCAACTATTGCAACAACATTTCAATTATAACATGTTATAATTTTATATATATTGTGAAAAATAGATCAAAAATGAAAAAATTGTGAATTATTTTACCCTACATTATACCCATTTTTGTATTTCATGTTTTATATTTTTTTAATAAATTAATAAAATAATATATTCATTAAATTACATTAATAATATTTTCCTACTTTGTTTAATTTTACATTAATGAAATCATTTATGTGATGGAATTTTAATATAATTATTTAAAAAATAACTAGTATGTTATACTAATTTGTAAAATTCATGGAATATTTTAACACTCTATAATATATAATTTTTATAAAATGTAATATAATTTATTTTATTTAACTATTAATTTATGAAATTATGAATTAGTATTGTATAAGCATTCAACGTAAAAATATATTCATGTAAAATTTTAAATAAATTAAAATATTGAAAAAATGATAATTATTCTTAAAATATTGACTATTATTCATTCATAACATTAATTTATCACTATGTGAAAACATAAGAAATATATAAATATAGTTTATTGAAATTTTATATTTTTCATTACTTTAAAGATTACGAAGGTCAATTTTTTAGGAAAGTACCCCTTGAAAAATTACATTTAGAGCCCATGGTTATGAGGATATGTGTAGGATCATTAAATAAAAATTAATATGAAAAAAATCATAACACTTCAATTTAACCGCAATTAATTCATTATAACTTTAGAGGTGTAATGAAATTAATTATGGTTACTATTTATATTAACCAATAAGAAAAGTGAATTCTTTAAAAAAAATTAATTCCAATTTATAAATGATTCCATCATTTATCAGGATTAAATATTTTTTTAGGGTAAAATTTATTTTATGGAAAAAAATATAAAAAGAAATGATAATTTTTTTAAAACTATCCATTTATGTATAAAAACACTTTTTATACAGAATTCCATTATAAAATAGACTAATTGAATATATTTATATTGATGTTAATATTAGAGAACTAATTTGAATTATAAATCATTATAAAACAAAATGGAACATTGTAAATGATTGATAAATACACTTTTCACTAAAATTTAGTATCATAAAATATTTATAAAAAACCAATCATTTTATATTATAAATCACCATATGATAATTTATTATATAGATTTAAAAAGTATTTTTTTTTTCAAATAAATATTCATTATGAAGATAAAAGATAAATATAATATTTTCTAAGAAAAAAAAATTCATATATGATTGAACTAAATTTTTGAGGCATAATATGACTTTCCAAAATAAAAAATTCTTATTTAAAACACAATAATCCAAAAATTGGAAATGATTATTACCATTGTATATATATAATTAATAATTTCACATTTACTAGTCATAACATCAAATTTGGTTGCTATATTTTAATGGACATAATGAGGAAACTATATTTACTAGTCGTTAAGTTTCATTGTTGTGTGCCGTAAAGTTTCTTCAACATAATTTTATTCCTTTTTAATAAAACTATTTTACATTTTACTAGAATTCATATATATTTCATTATAATTTTAAACTTTTCCACTAATCAAAGCTGTATATTTTTAATTTTATTATGTTTAAAATCCCCATTTTAAAAAGAGTTAATAAATTCCATCATAAAAATATGGAATGGAAAATGTTGTGGACCTACAGATAATACAAATAATCATTTTCAGCTGGATAACATTACTAAGATGTGAAAATATGGATAGGTATGATTAAAATAAAACCAAATTACTAATATTGATTGATACGGAACATGGAAAAAGAAAGATAATGATCATAAAATTATTAATCAAATATGGATTAAATGGACATTGATTTAATGTAAATGTATGTAGAAGTATAACGTTTTATATAAATAACCCTTTTCTAATGTTGTTAGATTATTTTCATTTCACGTTATAGAACACATGAAGGTATAATTTCATGATTTATCTCAACATCATAAAAAAAATTTCATCCTTTGGTTGTGATTTTATCAAATTATACCTCCTCGTATACACCTAGCAATGAATATTCAAGTTAGAATTCCCAGGTCTGATGCACTAAAATTTAACTTTTAATAGGCAAAAACTTCTATAAAACAATGAATAATAAATCCCCATGTCTCTTGAAATTATTAATATATTTTTTATTCATAATATGTGGTTACTCCAAAAATGAATAAACCACTAAATAATACAATTAATTAAAAATTATCCAAAGTAACAAAAAATCAACCACTAAGATGCCTTCCTAAATAATTATAAAGGAAAAATGACCTCAACATTATTGAGTCATATAACCTCAATTTCTGTCTCAATTTTTTCATCCTACATAACTAAATATTGAGTTCCGTTTTTTCCAATTAATCATTAATTTTTAAATTAAAAATTAAAAATATGTTCTTCATATACATAAAACTAATGAATTATCGCCCAAAATATCATTGATCACAATTAAAAATAATATAATGTAGTGAAAATGAAAAAAATATACCATGAATCATATTTTGATACTAAACATAGTGTTCATTCTTTTCCTGAACCTAAATATCTATTAAATTTTTTCCATATAAATTAATCACTTTAAATAATTCAAAATTATATATATCATATTATCTAATTTACCATATGTAACATAACCGAAAATAATATAATAATCCAAATAATTAATTAATATTCAATAGTGTACTATTCTAAGAACCATTAATAAGTTTAGATTTTCCTTAAAATCACAAAACCTATAACCATAAAACTGGTTTATATGCCCATAATCCTATAAAACCATGATGATATCCATTGATATTATGTTAAAATCACATGAATTCTTAAATTCATCCAAATTCATTTACAGTCAATTATAATATAATTATATAATTTAAATATAATTCATTATAGATATCCAAATGACAATTTTTATTTAATTATTAACCAATTTCAGGGGAATCAATAACATTAATTTTACATTATCAATAGAAGATATCTATTAACCAAATTAATCATCTTCACACAATTAATAAATATTTTCTTGGTTATTGGAATAATTATATATATATATATATATTCAAATCATTAAATATGAAGTATTTTGGAAAATTCCTTAGTTTTTTATGATTACAATATATATAATATCAATGATATAAAAACAGCGATAAAAAATTATAATATATTAATAAGTAAACACTTCAGTTATTAATAATCTATGTATGGAATGGTATATGTGCTTCCTTAATGTAGTAGTCTACTGTTTTATTTTGGAATTCTCATAGATAATTCCCATTTTCCCAAAACATAATATGTTGAACATTAAATGGTTCCCTAGGATGAGAATCATTTCCCTCCACCAAACTCATCAGTATTCCTCTATAATTACATGCCCTACTCCCTTTATTTTCAGAAAGAAAACATGTTCTCTTTCAATTTTGGAATTCCCTTGAATTCATCATCTATCATTCAAAACCTATAGAATTTTTAATATTAATTCCACCATGTTTATTATAATTCATTATTTATATCTTATCATGAGAGTTAGGAAACTGACCCATTATATGAATATTACTTATATAATGAGATATAACATTTTTCATAATCAAAAGATTAAAATTTAAATTACCATTTCTTTGGGTCACTAATGTGGACAATCAATCTATTTTTTTCGCATTATGTTTGAATATAAATTATCTAATTTAATACCATTGAATAAAACAAAAAACTGTTTTGTGAATATTAATTATGGGAAACCACATAATTTAGAAACATCATATATAGAATTTTAAAATAACTAAACATTATTTTAAATATATGATTATTTATTTTTATCCTAGGCTGTTTATATTAATATTCTTCTCAAATCATTAATGTAGGTTTATATTGAAAATTTCAATTAACTGATGAATATCCCCTAGGAGTATTAAACCATGTGTTCCATAAGGGAACACTCACTACGAACTATAATTATGGTAATTAAATTTTCATCAACCTCTTTGTGTGGTTTTTCCCCTAAATATGTATTCCTAAACCAAATCCACATATAGTATCCAGACATAGATGTATTTTTAGGAAAACCACATTATTTCTATTTTACCAAAACATTGAGATGTTATGTTATATATATTATTATCATGTGGACATTTAAAAAATTTATATAATCCTAATCTATAATTAATAACTAAAATCTACACAAATATTAACTATGGTGAACCATACATTTCTTACACATATGTTACATGGTTTTTATTAATTTTTTGTAGATATAATTACAATCCACTCCAATACTATAACGGTTTAATCTCCTTGAAAAAATGAACACATGAATAACATGATCATAATAATATTTCTTCAACTCCCATTAAATTCTGTACATTTAGAAAAATTCATAGACATATCATATTTAACAATGTTCATCACAACAAGTGGAATAGAGAAAGATAAGAAAAAATGGCCTGAGATGCTAGGTAATGGTAAATAAATAAGATATCAATGATCAAATAGGTATTACATGATCATATGGGTATCATAACATGAAATTAATAGTTGAAAAAAAGTTAAAAAATTATAGATAATAATTTTGAGTCATATAATAAATAATGGGGTTTTCAAGAATCATAAATTAATAAAATTAAATTATCCAATAGAGAATAAAATAATCATAAGAAATATTTTTTCAGAACACACATAGGAAAATAATTTAATTTCATTAGTTTTCAAGGATCAATATAACTAATATCGTAGTGAATTAGGTTTACTCCCTATTCAACTTAGTAGTCAATTTCCACTCTTATGACTATCTTGAATAATAGAGTCCCTTACCGAACCTCATTGACTCCCCATTTAAGCCATTATTATCCAATGATATTTCTATATTTAACAAATGATTTAAGCGAAAAATGAATTCCAAGACCACCCATCACATAATGCAATAAATTTTTATTTTCTCTAAAATATGATAAATCTATAATAATATAAAGATTTATGAAAATGAAACATGTTTCATAAAAATTCATCCTAGAAATACCCATGGAAAAGAAATGGATTTCATAAACATTTCATCATAAAATAAACATTGGAAAATAAATGGTTTTCATAATAATTTATTAATTTGATCATATTACAAACCATTGAAAATAAAATGGGTTCATAAACATTTCATTATTTAAACCCCATGGAAGGTAAATGGGTTTCATTGACATTTAATCATTTCATCATATCAAAAACCATGGAAGTGATTTTTTTCTCATTAATATAACTTCATAAAAATAACTAAACATAAATATATATTTAATAATTTGATCATATACATAGTAAAACTTATATATCAACAATATATTTCATTGATCATGAAAAATTCCTTTAAAAATTACATTAAATATTTCACGAGGAAAGTAAAATTCTCTATATGAGTAAATTTTTTAAATGATAAAAAATTACAAATTATTATGGAATAAAATTTCATTAAAATGAAACCAGAAATACTATAATGTAATATTTAAATCATATTGTTTTAATGAAGATGAGGAATTTTGTTCATTAAATATATTCTAAAAGAATATATTCCTTCCAAAATTTTGCAAAAAAATAAAAAATAAAAACTAATTTATTTGGAAAATGAGAAAAATAATGTTATAAAATAATTTATAAAATATTATATCATTATTAAAAATTACATTAAAAATATCAATATAATATTAAATTATTTTTTGAAAACGTTTTTATAAAAAATGGATAATAATGAAAAAGAATTTTCACTAATGATATGAACAATATAGGTTTCTATAAAAATGTTATTTTAGACTCATGCGATAATTAATTAATGGAAAAAAGATAAAAAATTTGTTATAAAAAATAGAAGAATAAAATTAATTAGTTTTATTATAGGAATATTTTATTATAACATCACCGAAAAAATTTCCAAAATAATTCTAATAAAAATTTTGAATGTATCATAAATCCCATAACATTATGGTTACATTTTAATCACATAAAAACAGAATCTGTAAAATAAAAATAATAATTAAATATCTCTGAAATAATGGTAAAATTTATATAACATGTATTAGGGGTAGTATATACACCACATAAAGAAAAAAAGTGGTGAATATAGATTATGTGTCACAGAAATAAAAGTGAGAGGAGAAACCATTACAGGGAGTTTGACATGTTTCAAAGGGGATAAAAATATTTTATAATATATTAAAAATTATTATAACTATATTACGGAACTATTTACATTCTTATAATATCAAAATTTTTCCTTTTATAACATTTCATCACCCTATTATTAATAATATCATATTAATATCATTTATTCCAAGTGATAAATTATTCATTTATTCAAAAACAAATTCTTTGTAATTTCTTCATAGAATATTAATCATTTTCCCATAATATCTATAGTTTAATGTTGATATAAATATAATTTATATTAATTATATACCTTTTTTGTGTCATCCAGACAAGATAAAGATACAAAAATGCATCACATTATTCATGGAGATAGTCGGTTGTATGTAAGAATGAATGATCTTTTTACATTTTAAATCATAGAATAAACTAAAGGTTAAACGTCAATAAATTTTCTATAATCATTATTATATCATATATATTTAATATAATAATTATATATATCCTTATTACTTTCCATGTGAATCATAAATAAAAGAAAAATCACATATATTATAGAGGAGGTTATCGACACATTCACATCTGTGATGATTTAAATTTCTAAGGATTTGGATGTTTAGTATGTATATATAATTATATTTTTCAATAAAAATAATTATATTAATTATATCATATGTAAACATTTAATCATCTTTAAAACAAATAATGGATGATAGTGTTGATGAATGAATGGTGTCACAATGTTGAGACAATATGTTGTACATACACATGAGCTAGATTTTCATACTACATTTGATATTAAATCGTGTAAATAAATTTGGATTCATAAAATTAATAAAATTTATTTATATTTAGTATGTTGAATTTATTTTTCTATAAATAATATCACTAATTTAGTGGATGTATAAGAAGAAGAAAATTAAATAATCTATGGTAAGAATATTAAATCACTTCATAAAGAACCATTGAATCGCCTTTTATAAATATAAAAACCCATTAATAATACATATGGATGTATACAATACAATATTTTGGGATTGGGAAATAAGAAATGCATAATGAGGTTTAAATAAGAGAACTAAGGGGTCCCATTTCAATATTGAACAGACGGACCCACATCAAATGTATTAAATGAATAAAATATAATAGTGGAAACATAAACAAAATTGAATCTAGATGGACCCAGATTCAAATTTATTGTATTATTTCTTTGAAATCCCATTATTATTTAATATTTGTATATGTTTATATTGTGTTGTAATCCTTCTCTTCTGGTTTAAGCAGATAGTTAGTCAATTTTAATCAAAACTGTTTTAATGAATTTTTCATTGTTTTAGAATAATAATAATATATAAAGGTTTGAAATTTTCCTGAAAAAAGAAAGTGGATGATATTTTAGTCCACATATTATACCCTTGGCCTTATTTCATAATTTAATGATATTACAATAATTTCATAAAATATTAAATTCATAAAATATCATTACTATAATTTTTTACACTATTCATTTACTTTTAATTTAACTACATGAATATAAATATCTACATGAATTATAATCCCTAAAAATATCACTAAATGTTATATTATTATATATAATTCTATGAAAATTATTTCTCACTAAAATTATATAAATTTAATTGTTTTTAAATCATATATTTAGTTTTTTATTAATTGATGAAATATTGTGTCGGTATTGTGTAAGAATTAAAGGTAAATATATATCCCATTAAAATCTTAAAAAATATTTTTTAATGAAAATAAATTTTTTTATTCATAAATTATTCATTAATATTTATACATATGATGATTTTATCCCAATGTGAACACATATGTGTTATTTAAATGTATGAGTCTCACATTTGTATTTTTCTTTTATTTAAATTTTACTAAAGTCATTTTCATGGAAATGTTTTCCTGATATTTAATTCTGAATAATAAACATATAATTATTACAATATATTCATCTAATAAGAATAGGGATGAAATTTTTTTACCTTGTCTCATATTTCAAGCCCTAAATAAATAATTTTACCTTTTTTATGGTAATGAAAAATTATTTTGGTTTCTATTAATAATACTCCAAAAATGGTCATATTTACCATATTTGATGCTCATAATCCCAAATATTTTATTAATTTATCAGCATTTAATCCCTAGAAGTAGAAAATTTAATTTAATATCCAAACATAAAATACAATGAATAATGATATTTTTGAAAAAATCTTTTTTAGGGACAAAAATTTTGTTCTAATAAATTCAATCATAAAATTGATTAAATTGATCACAATTAATTTAATAATAATATATGATATAAAATGTTTCATTTAAATTATACCAAAACACAATGTGGATTTGGTAAATGTTGTTGAATATTCAGTCTTTTCAAAAAATTCTCTAAAATTCTCCCTATGATAATTTTAAGATTCTTAATTTTAAAATGATTTTTTTATAATAAAACTTATAGAATAATATTATATATATATATATATATATTTAATTTTATATTTAATTTTTTTATAGATATGCAATGTTTTATCAAAATATGTATATTTAAACATTAATATTTATTTCTTTTGAAATAATCGAATGATTTCAAATTGATTCAAAAATTATATATATTTCATAAATTTATTTTCATTATTCATGCAGGTGAATACTATGGCTACGTATTGATCGTTATAATTAAATAATAATGTTTCACTTTTTTTGTGCTCAGTGTTACATTTGTTATGCCCTATAGAACAAAATTTCCATCTTTAAAAATCTAATTGTATTATTTAATTCCCTTACCATGATTTAACATCATGTGTTTCTAGGTTTTCGGTTCATTCCCTTGAGTTTTAGATGACACGAGTTTCAATGATTGGGAGATTTATTCCCCTTCTGTTTGTATATAATGCTACATTATTCATGGTATGTGAGAGTTATACACATTAGTTTATACAACATATTATATAAACGTACAACTAGTGTGTGGTCACACAATAATGTTTCTTTCTCACTTTTTACTCATTTCCTTGAATAGAGTGTCTTCCCCATGTTTCTAATGAGGTTACATATTTCCATTATTGTGGTGTTTAACCCAATGTTCATATAGAGGGTGATTTTTATTCCTAGTGAGGTGAATATATATCCCTTTATTCTAAATGATAATTTCTTGGGATGGGACATAAAAAATTAATAAATCATATATTATTGAATCTAGGATTCATTATATAAAAATCAGATTTCAAGTGATATTTTTATTATGGTTATGCATTGTATTCCGTCTTCTAAGAACATCACATGACCAAAAACTATATGTACTACTTCTATTGGTGAAACCATGGGTGGTTACCCAATACTTTATATTCACAGACTTCTTGAGAGGACATGGATCATGGGTAGCTAAGAAGACATCACTGTTTATATGTCCAGTTATTAAATATGTGAAAAAAATTATATTTCACAATAATTCATGAATTTTTTCCTAAATTTACTCATAAAAAATATGATAAGATATTAAAGGCAAGTGTTCTTGATAAATTAGCTACATTTATAATAAAAATTAAACAATGAAACAACTATATTATCTTAATCATTAATAACATGTTCCTAAAATTTCATCATTCTTCTAAAAATGCAATGGGTTTCTAAGGGCATATATAAGAAAGGGGTGGGCAATAAAACCTATTAAGGGAATAACAATTCTTGGACTCACCTGTTTTGGTAATCCCAAGTCATGTTAAAATAATTGACCATGATATATTAATCCATTTTCTAACTCTTTTTACCCTGTATTTATAATTATTTTATCCTGAACAATGTATACTCTTAGTCTAATGAATTTGCTGCATCAGCTTACAGTTTACATTTATCTAAATATAAGTTCACTGTTAAAGGATACTGGCTAGAGTAATCTTTTCAAATTCACCGTTACAGCTCACTGATCATAGAAGGTTACTATTGAAGATCTACTCTCACTAATATAGGCTACCGGTACAGGGTTACTGTCACAAGTCTACCAATGATCTGCTTATCAAAGATCACAGACAAAGAGTCATCGTCACATGGTCACTACTGTGACAAGGCTTCTGGTAGAAGTTCACTGTCAGACTCTTTCTCAAGTCTTCTGTTGAGAACCTCACTGTTCAAGTCTACAGTTGGACATGTCTACCATTAGTAGAAGGATACCACTAGACAACTCCTACTGTCGAGATAGTCGACTGTTGTTCAAAGTCTACTGATGGACATACTCCACCGTTAATGAAATTACCTGTTGAGGGAATTCTACCGTTAGAAAGGTCACTGTTGCAATAGTCTGATGTTACAGATCTACCGATGAAGTCCAACGATGAGGAGATACTATTACAGAGATTAACATCTATCATTATAAGACATACACTGACACAAAGTCCACCATTACAAGCCTACAGACAAAGAGCCTACCGATGAAGTCCACAGTTGGAAAGACTACCGTTGAAGTCTATCGTGTGACATGCATTTGCTACCAGTCTAATGATAATCTATTATTTTCTTTACCAATTTTATTAATACTATCATTACGGTCTTGTCTGGACAAATTAATGTACCTGAAATTATTTAGTGGAATTTGGAGACATATCAGGAGACAATACGATGTACGAGGAAGACCACACGTGGTTGAAACATTTTTCCTGTCGGCCTCTGCTAAACCAAATGAGAAAAATCTCAGCTGGAAAGGTGTACATATATATATATATGTGTGTAGAGACAGAAAAAATTGCATGGACATATTGAATATACACAGAACACACATAAGATAGAAACATACACAATCTAAAGAAGAACAATCAAGAACTCATTCTGAAGAACAGAGAGCTTGACAAATATCTAATAAAAGAACCTTTTTAAAGCTATAGTGGTGTGCTACAAAGACCTTCAAACCTAAGAATCTAATCAAATCTATAGCTGGAAGTCAGAACCTGGAAGTTGTGACAATCTGTTTTGGAAAAAACATGCAGAGAATGACCAAAACTTCATTCCTTTCATACCAACAAGTCCAGAGCTGATCAGCCAACACAACAAAGCATTCTAATCTTATCACTACTATCTTTATCCCTATTGTGTTTAAGAATTTTACATTTGTGAGAAGTGTGTATGTGTTACATAGACTGACTCCTGTGCTTGAACTGAGGGATACTGAAAATCCCCATACCGAACTCTCTTTACACTTGTTTCCCATGTATAACTGTGGAAGAATCCTCCTGTGGCTTGGTAGTTAAATTTTTCCCAACCTATAATTGTGGTAGAGGTTGGAAAACTTGGACATTTTGTAAAAACAGTTGTAAAACCCGATATAGGCTGTGTATCACTTTTTAAAATAATTTCTTGGTGGCATGTGATCACCAAGTGGAGAGGACTAAGTCTTGACTTAAGACCGAACCTTTTGTTTAAATTGTTGTGTTCCTCTTTCCATTACACTGTTTTACATTTATCTGCTACTTATATTTTCAAAGACATAAATATGTTTTTACATTCACTCTGATTATTAGTTCTGGTTAGTGAGTATATGTGATTCGTTTTGTAAACTTGTTTCAAAAGTGGTATTAGTTAACATAATGATTCTACTGAGGAGTAATCCACTATTGATAAACCTGTTGAACAATATGTCACAAATATCTCTACTGCCTTAATTTATTGGACCGTTTAAATTTGAGGTATTTTAGTCCTATATGTTTTTAACAGAAATTTTTATTGGAACTCAATTCACCCCCCTCTTGAGTATCCACTACAGACAACATTTGATATCAGAGGTGACATTGTTATTTATAAAAAGTCGTTAAACCCTATGTTTTTCAAACTGTGATTTTAGTTTTATCTTAATGATCTTAAATTTCTTTTTGTTCTAATTTTTATCTCTTTAATATAATATCTAAAATCTATTTATGGATAATATACTAGATGGTGCTTCTACTAACAGGACACCTTTATTTAATGGTTTGAATTATTCTCAATGTAAAATTAAAATGAAAATTCATTAAGAAAGTATTGGTTTTGATATTTGGTCTGTTATAGAATCAGAATATGAGATCCCCAAAACTGCTATATCTACCTAAGATGATGCTACAAAGTCTGAATATAACAATAATTGTAAATCGATGAATGCACTTTACTGCACTTTAGGAGATGAGGAATTTCACTGAATTTCTGCATGTAAAACATCTCATGAAATCTGGGACACCTTGGCTATTTCTCATGAAGGAACAACCAATGTCAAGGAAATGATATTAAATACTTATACTATTAAATATGATAACATTAAGATGAGACTTGATGAACCCAATTTTGACATCTACCTCAGGGTTAATGAGATTGTAAACACCATTAGTTCACTAGGAAAGGCTAATCTAGATAAGGAGAAGATCATGAGAATATTGAGATTTTTTCCAGACAGATGGAGAGGCACTTCTGTGTCTATCCAGGAGTCATGTGATATCAGCACGATACATGTTAAGGAGTTGATTGGTAAAATAATGA
Source organism: Viscum album (assembly GCA_963277665.1). Lineage (NCBI taxonomy): Eukaryota > Viridiplantae > Streptophyta > Magnoliopsida > Santalales > Viscaceae > Viscum > Viscum album. Next base: position 1,290,813,189 of record OY728129.1, read on the forward strand.
TGTATGAAGAAGAACTGAAGGAGAACAAAGAAGAAGATGATGAACCCAATAGAAAATTCGTGGCATTCAAGTATACTTCTTCAAAGAAGAAAGATAATGAGAAAATACACGTACATACTGAAAGTTCAACTAGTGAATATTCAGATTCAGAAAGTGATGAAGAAATGGCTCAAATAGGCAGGAGACTTAAGAAGTTCTATAGGAAGAAGAAGTTTTTTAGAAAACCAAACTACAAGGGTAAGTATGATCTACAAGGTATGTTGAACAAGGATTGGAAGAAATCTGATAAGGAAGATGACATAGTCTGCTATGAATTCAAGAGGAAAGGACACATCCAGGAAGACTATCCGAAGTTAAAATTCAAAAAGAAATATGATTATAAAGGAAAAAGTTATAAAAAGGATATGAATGAAGCCTGGAGTTCTTCGGAAGACATTTCGAGTGAATCTGATGCTTCAGACTTAGAACAGAACAAACATGCCAATCTATGTTTTATGACAAAGAAATATGAGGTAACAATTAATTCCCCTGTGTATAATACTTATTATTCATAGAATAAATGCGACTGTCATAATAATGAAGATATGACTAAGGAATAATTATTTGAATATCGAAAAATTCTTGAGGACACTTTTAATGAACTGAAGGACAAATATAATTCATTAAAAAGACAACATGATTTAATTGCTAATTTCAAGTCAAATATAGACATAGAAAAATAGAAATTTACTACACTGCTAAATGAAAATAAAGAGGTAAAATTAACTAATGAAAAATTAAGAAAGGATATTGAGAAGTTTACTACTGGTAGGGATACCTTGAATTGGATTCTAGGAAAACATATTTCTCTAAAATATACAACAGGTCTAGGATATCAGCCTGGATAGAGACAAATTAGAAAAACCAATTTTGTTCCTAAATCTGGAGAGTTCACTGCTAGTTTTGGACCATCTTTTACAAAAAAAAATTCTAAAGGACCTAAAAAATTATTTATGTCTCAAAATATGTTTGTTTATTTTAGAAAACCTATAAAGAAAATATGGGTTCCCAAAGTTTTATTGGCTAACCTTTCTGGACCCAAGAAGATCTGGGTACCAAAATTACCCCATGTTTAATCTGTTTTGCAGGAATGTTGTTTAAAGAGTTCTTGTAAAACCCTATGGTACTTGGACAGTGGATGTTCAAGACATATGACAGGAGATTATTATTGATTCAAGAGTCAAATTAATGTTTATGGCGGGAATTTTACCTTTAGTGACAATGCATAAGGAAAAATCATTGGCTTAGGCCATATTGGTAACCCTGATACAATATTAATTTTTAATGTACTTTTTTTCGATGGATTAAAGTATAATTTACTTATCATATCTCTCATTATGTGATGATGGCCTTAGTGTTAAATTTGAAAATGATTCATGTAATGTTTTTAATTCAAAAATGATTTAGTTTTCACTGCATGTAGTAATGAGAATGTATATACTATTGATTTAAATTCCATAGCCAAACCAAATGATTACTGCTTAAATGCTTTTCATAAAGAGTCTTGGTTGTGGAATAGAATATTAGGACACTGTAATGTGCAATCACTTCGGAATCTATCTATGAAATTTTTAGTTAGAGACTAACCTAAATTAGAATACCCAATTGATAACGTTTACAATCTCTGTCAAAAGGGCAAACAACACAAATTTTCTTTCAAACCAAATAAATAAGTATCAACTTCTCTACCACTTGAGTTGGTTTGCATGGATTTGTTTGGACCATCCAGAGTTTCAAGTCTAAAAGGGCAGCACTATGTTTATGTTATTGTGGATTACTTCTCTTGGTATACTTTGGTGTACTTTCTAGCACACAAAAGTGAATCTTGTTCCTATTTTGTCAAATATTCCAAGTCTGTAGAAAACCTTAGTGGATATAGAATTAAGACCCTGAGAAGTGATCATGTCTGTGAGTTTGAGAATCATGAGTTTGAATCTTACTTCTCACACAATGGATATAATCACAATTTTTCTGCCCCTAGGACACCTCAACAAAATGGAGTTATAGAAAGAAGAAATAAGACCATTTAAGAAATTGCAATGACTATGCATAATGAGTATGACTTACCTATTTGTTTTTGGCCCGAAGCTGTAAATACAGCTTGTTATGTTTTCAATAGAGTTTTAATTAGACCTGTTCTAAAGAGGAACCCTTATGAACAATGGAATAATAGGAATTCTAAGGTTAATTACTTTAGAGTTTTTGGTCAGAAAGTATTTATTCTTAATACCAATGATAATCTTGACAAATTTGCTTCCAAAAGTGATGAAGGAATTTTCCTGGGTTATTCTATCTCATGTAAAGCCTATAGAGTGTTCAATAAAAAAACCAAATGTGTTGAAGAATCAGTTCATGTCAAATTCGATGAGACTGTTCCTCATGAGCCTAAAAATTCTCTTGAAAATCTTGAGGAAGATTTGTCAAATCTGAACATTAATGATAAGAATAGTGAATCCCCTGTAAAAGTATCTAGTTATTGAAATTTTCTAGAATCTACTCCTACTGATTCTGAACCAACAGACAACAATGATGATTCTAGTTCAATCCTTCCTAGATGTATTAGGACTCTCAAGAATCATCCTCTAGATGCTGTTGTAGGAAATTTAAATAGAGGAACACAAACTAGACCTTCTTTAAGAAACCAGGTTGATCATCAAGCTTTTCTTTCATATTTTGAACCCAAATATATTAATGAGGCTATAAATGATGAATTTTTGGTAATGACTATGTAAGAAGAACTAAATCAGTTCCAAAGAAATAAAGTTTGGGAATTACTGGAAAGAGTTAAGGACACCTTGACCATAGGCACTAAATGGGTGTTTAGGAACAAAGTAGATAAGTCTGGGAATATAGTTAGAAACAAAGCCAAGCTACTTGCAGAAGGATGTAGTCAACATTATGGAATAGACTATGAGGATAACTTTTCACCTATAGCTAGATTAGAAGCCATTAGGATACTACTTTCCTATGGAGATCATCTGAATTTCATACTTTTTCAAATGGATGTTAAAAGTGATTTTCTATATGGGTATATATTTGAGGATTTATTTGTTAAAATACCTCCTAGTTTTAGAAACCCCCATTTTTCCAATAATGTTTTAAAACAAACGAAAGCTTTATAAGGCTTAAAACTAGTTCCAAGAGAATGGTATGATATGCTCATCTCTTTTCATATTTCAAAAGGTTTTACCAAAGGAATAGATGATCCTAATCTTTTCATTAAATGGATTTATAAAGATTTTTTGATAGTACAAATTTATGTGGATGATATTATTTTTGGATCTTCTAAAAATTCATTATGTACTGATTTTTAAAAAATGATGCAAAATGAGTTTGAAATCAGTTTAATGGGATAACTCAAATTTTTCCTTCAATTTCATATCATTCAAAACAAAAATGGAATTGTTTTGAATCAAAGTAAATATATTATGGATCTTTTAAAACCTTTTTATTTGGATGGTAGAAAATGTAGTGACAAACCTATGAGTACCACTTGTAAGGTAGATACTGATGAAGCTGGAGAACCAGTGGATCAAACCAACTACTGAGGTATGAGTGGGAGTCTACTCTATCTTATAGCTAGCAGACCTGACATTATGTTTAGTGTATGCATGTGTGCTCTCTTCCAAGAAAATCCAATAGAATCTCATTTAATTGCTGTTAAAAGTATTTTTAAATATCTCAAACATACTCCAAACTTAGGACTATTTTATCCAAAAGTACAATCATTTGATTTGTTGAGTTATTCTGATGCTGATTTTTTCGGTTGTAATTTAGATAGAAAACGAACCTCTGGGACATGTCACATTTTAGGCAAGTCACTAGTATCTTGGTGTAGTAATAAACAGAACTCTGTTGCATTATCTACTGCAGAAGATGAGTATATAGATGCTGGTAGTTGTTGTGCTCAAATTCTGTGGATGAAACACACCTTACTAGATGATGGATATCAGTTCAAACATGTCTATATAATGTGTGACAATACAAGTGCTATTATCATTTCCAAAAATCCAGTATCTCATGCTAGGATAATGAATATTAATGCGAGACATCACTTTTTGAGGGATCATTATCAAAAGGGTGATATCACTCTTGAATTCATTAGCACTGAACATCAATTGGATGATATATTCAAAAATCCTTTGAATTATGAGAGGTTAAATTACATCAAACATTAGTTAGGTATGATTAACATTAGCATAGGGGACCTCACAGTTAGACCTCACAGTTGGACCTCACAGTTAGACCTCATAGTCGGACCTCACAGTTCGACCTCACAGTCATACCTCATAGTTAGAGGGGTATGCTAGAGGATCCTATTTATTAAGAATCATATTCATTAGTCATGGCTTGTGGTTTGTCATACCGTTCTCTTGTGTTCCACTAGAGTTATCGATTCTGGCATTCTAAGCTATCTTCTCTCATCCCACTGAAGTACTGCTATTGTGTGTCCATTTGGGTCACCAGGAAATGTTTCAAATGAAGCTTTGTTTGAGGAAGTAGTTCTAGTTTGTGGATGATAGTGCCTGAATGCGATGAATATGATTCTTTGTTCATGAGATCTCTAGTCACAGGTCTCAGGGTGAATCTCTCCCTCAGTTACGAGTTGTCGGGCGTGTGAAGCCTTATACTTGGTTGTGTGTTCTGTTTTGGTACGATAACATCTAATCACATTTTGTTCTTATTTATATGATGTTAAAGTTATAGAATTATCATGTGTTCATCACTATAATGGGAGAATATGATGAGATAGTTTTATAATAAAACAATAGTCATGTTCTTCTGGATATTACTTTCTTAATTGAGTGTTTTCTTAAAAGTGTGTTTGGTCCTTTTATATGTAAAACATAGTTTAGCTGTGCACGTTCGGAGATTGAAGTTCCTTTGGATGAGTCAATTAATAATGTTATGCCCCAAATTCCTATTCAATTCATGATGTTATGGTTTTTTTGTGATGGAAATTTAATGATTTTGGTTTGAGAGTTCCCATGTTTCCAAAATTCCCCCCTATGGGTGGTGTATTCAGTTTTAATGGTTTCTGTGTTAGTTAATTCTTGTGATGGGGATAACCTTCCCGTATTCTACCCTTAATATCAAGAAGTGGTTTTTCTTGAATTGGTCAGGTGTGATGTGTGTTTGAAATGGACACCCTGAGGTTCTTGGTTTCCTCTGGCTTTCTCTGGACATGGACACAAATTGTGTAAATTATGGCCTTAGTGAATTTCTAGGGTAAGAATTTTTCTGTGGTGGGGAGAACATTCACACCCCGACCATGTAAATTTATTATTTTTAATTTGATTCATTCTTATTTTGAGTTTTGGTAGAAGGTGGGTCATGTTTTAAAATTTTGGAACCATTTTCATGGTTACGTGGTCAGCCCACACGGTTAGAAGTAACTGTACAGTTCCCGCATGGGTATCCAAGTGGTATCTATTGTGGCATGTGACATTCACCCAATTTATTATGTTGTGTGACGATCATTTAGCTCATCACTATAACTAGGTAGTGTCATATGATGTGGTTTGAGCATAGATTGCTCAACTGATTGTCTAACTATAGGTAATCGTGCATGGACTGTGTCGTTACCCAGTTTTTAGAATTAATTATATAAATTCATTTAAAATAGAAATAGAAATAGAATATGATAAATAAATTGATATAAATAAAAAATGATAAATTAATGTATTATAATAATAATAATATTTTTAGGATTAATAATAATAATATTATTATTATTGTTATTAAGAATATTATGAATATTGATATCATTGTTATGATTATTTTTAATTCTATAATTATCATTATGTTTGTTATTCTTATTATTAGTAATTGGAGAAATTTTTTTATATTGATTATTAAAAGGGTATAGATATTATTATATATATTAATATAAATGATAATATTATTATTATAATTCTTTCTTAAAATCCAAAACGATCCAACACCCCTGTAATTGTGCAGTCGGGACCCCCTAGTTCCTCCTCCATTTCATGAGCAGCGCCTCCTCCCCCTCTGTGTGATGGGTCCTTAATTCCTCCATTCCTCTCCGGTCATCTTTATCCAGTTCCCTCAGCTCTAACCTACTCCGCCCTACTCCCCCTTTCAATATCCTTCATCTACATATGACACCCCCTACTCAGACCCTCTATGTAGCACCCCTCCTTGCATGACCTCCACCTTAGCGGTGTTCTCCTATTGCAGTTTTAACCAAAATCTATTGTACTATCTCCTACCGCAACCACCTCATCCTTGTTCTCCACCTTCGGTGTGTTTTTTGTGAAATTTTTATTGGATTTATTCAAAACCTAAAATTGTGGTATAATTTGAAGTTGTTTATCATCTTTTATGGTGTGTGAAGGGTCTACAATGTTCTTTACACTCTTTCGTTTAAGTGCGGTTGTATTCCCACACCTATGAGGTAATTGAATTAGCATATTTCATTTATGGAACACTCTTTAAATACATTAAATATTTCAATTAGTTTTAAAACTTTATTCAAGCTTCGTTATTTACTCAATTAGCCTGCTATAGTTATATGAAATTTTAAAACATGTTAAAAATATGATTTGAGTCTGTCCCTTGTGGACTTCCACATGTGTCTGTGATGATGTGATTGTTTCTCTACCAAATATTTTTTTGATAATTTTTAAAATATAATTCCCATTGATATGGTATCCTTTTCTATCTTTTTTGATGTTTTATCATTGATGGAAGTAGACAAAATGGGTCATTGGTGTTATTCATTAATTATTTTTATGTTTTTCTGAACATGGTGTGTTGATAAAATGTGATGTGAGCATTAAAAGTAAATTCATGTGTTTGTTGGGTGTTTTCCCTTATTTTATTCTTTTTAAAAATGATGAAAATGTTATTCGGGTGATTGTGTGAGGTTTTCAAATTTTAAAGGACTTGTTAAATTAATTTGGGCTATGTTTTGAGATTTTATATGTGGAACAAGGTGATTTCATCTAATGTTGTTTGGAACTATATTTAAGAAGAGTTTCTTGCATGTGAAATTGTGTGGAATTTTTTAAAAGAGTGTAGTGTTTTGTTTTGGATTTTTACTTGGTTATATCATGTTAAGGATCAATTTTTTATGTTGTACTAGTTGCATGTTTTAAAAAAATGGATTTTTAGGAAAGGTTTTGTTTTAACTATGTTTTGGGGGTAGTTTATTGTTGGTGAACATGATTTGACAATGAAATAGCTTTGAAATTGTTTTAAAATGATTTATACAAGGATTTATGGTTTTAATGGGAATTCATTATGTTCTCAAAATAATGTGGGTGGTTGGGTATGGATGTAAAGAAACTGGCGTTTTGTGGAAATGGTTTTGAGTGACTCTTTGGAGATTTAAAGTTCCCTTGTATGTTGTCACATCCACGGGTGCACTAAGTTCACACATGGATGTTTCCTCAAATGAAGATGGTTCTTTGAATTTGCATTCTTCTCGAAACATTGGTTTTCTATGCATTTCTTGTATTTATAAAATGTTTCATTGTTTTTTGAATCACATATTGTTGGCCTTGTTTGGATTCAATATAATTTTAGGGATTTTTTTTGTTTTTGATTCACCAGGATTTATCGTAGGGATTTCCAGTTGTTTTGGAAGGCGTTCACGTATTTTCCCAGGAATGAATATTTATTGATATATATACCTTCTGTATACATGTTCCCTCAGGGCGTGGGTACCATTTGCATCATATTAAGTATATATAAATATATATGGATGAGAATGCATGCGAGGGAGCTGTTTATTCAGTTAGAAAGCTTTGTCTTGGTCATCTTATGAGGTATGATTCCATATAAATTGACCTTTAAATTTAAGATTAATTTATTAGTTGTATTTCACACATAGTTTTGCTATTAATTATTCATATAGAATTGATAGTAAAAGTTTCTATCTAGAATTGAAGTGGTTTATTTCTTGTGATGTATTGCATTAAATAATTGGGATATGTTTTCACTTTAATTGTCTTCTAAAATTCCACTTTTTCCCTTTATAAATGTATTTTGGATTTAAAATGGGGATTTGGGTTTAATGAATGGGTTTCCAAGATATTTATTGGTTTTCAATGCGTGTGCATGTGATTCTTTATGAAATAGTCTGTAATGTGAAAATAATATGAGGCCAAGATAAAACATTTGTAAAACTAGTTATCTTAAGAAAAACCTCCTTGGATATGGTCCCCTTAATTTTTTTGAGTTGTATGTTGTGGAAGGTCCGTTGGGTAGGACTCCCCGGTGATCAAATGGTTGAATGGATATGGAAATATTCATTGGGGTGACTTGGGTGATTCATGATGTGGGTTTACATACATATATCTATCAATGTGATTTGATGCTCAACGGTCATCAGTTGGATCACCCTTTTATTATACATGTTTACATGGGACCCTATCATAGAGAGAAAATTTTTGGTGAATTATTATTTCAGTATTTTATATTATGCTAGTGGCACATAGAAGACGGGTTATTTTGTTATCATTTCTATGGATTTTGGCCCTCGATCTGTCCACATAGGGTGATATTTGGGTGTTGGGATTTATAACTTCATTGGGATGGGAATTCCTTCAATATGTGTCACATGTATAATATGTTCTAGAATTTTGATGACCTCTTAGGTTCTACAATGTTTTCTAGTACATTTTTTTCTCTAGCAGATGATTGAGAAGAATGTGCTATTTGGATACTCTTATGTGGGGGTTTTCTATTGCCTTTGTCATGTGTTTGTTGATCTTGTTTCCATGCGTAGTGTATCTTCTTGCTAGAGGTGATAAAATGGTTTTTAATTGTTTATTGGAAAAAAATTGATATTTTTTTACACTTCATTCCTACCTTTTTTGTATAAAAATCACCTCCATTAAATTTCCAATGTCTAATTCTTAAAATGGTGATTCATGTTTTTAACTGAAAATGGGAAACATAATAAGATTTGTATGATGATGAAAATGTGTGAAAACATAGTTTATATATTATATATCAAATATTTAACTGGCAGTTCATTTATTTAAAAGAAATTCATATGAGAATACATTTTTTGGGAACACCTATATGTTTTTAATACCCACGCCTATATTTTTATATTTGTTTTTAGCTTCAGGTTTTTTACCTTGCATGGATTTGGTTTCCACAGGGCGACGATGGTTTGAAGTCGGTGTTGACACATAGAGTCACATAGATGTATGTAGATCTTTAATATATCATCTCTTTTACTTTCCTTTTTCATTTTAGGTTTTGTTAATTTTTTCGCTTCATTTATGATCCAACTCGTTCCCACGTGTTTAATATAGATGCCTGAAACTAGTTTCCATACCATGTGTGTAACACCCCAGGTAAATAAAGAATATGAAATTTTCATATTTATCCATATTTGTGAATAAAATATTAATATTACTTTAAAGGGGATTCTATGCTCGATGGCGTACCCAATACGCAACAACGAGTTTATTGGGAATCTTACATTGCACTTTAATAATAAAATAATATTATTTTAAATTGTAATTAACGCCTAGCCGTTGTAATGGTGGGAATGAACAGAACTAACTAAAAAATGATTATATATTTTTGTCAAATATTTTTACATTTTTCAACAAATATTAGAGGATTAAAAATGCAAATGAATCCAATTTTAAGCGTAAACATTCTAATATTCTTTAAAAGGTCGATTAACCGCCTTTTGATGACGAACCTATTTTAAATCCACTTTGTGACAATTTTATGTGTTATATTTGAAAAAATAAAATTCTTATTTAGAATTGGGACATCAAAATTTACTTTTTGTAAATTTTTGGTATTTTTCCGATAAAGTACATTTTTAATGAATAGTGAAAAATGTTGTATTTTAATTCAAAAACACTTTTTAATATAATTTATTTATATTATTAGATTAACTTTTGAATTGGTTTTAAAGTTAATTTAGAATATATTTTTACCATTTAATCCAATATTGGTCATTGTAATTAATTTCATCTTGAAATTGGACGTAAACTAGTGTCAATCTTTTGATACTTATTTTTTCATAAAAACATGCTATTTGCTCTGACAGTGGGAATTAATTATTAAATTAATTAATGTAACTTATATGTTTTGAATTTTTTTAAAATAGACATCATTTTTTAATTCGGAATATCAAATATAGCTTCTGGTGAATTTTTGGAATTTTTCTGGAAAACATCAATTTTTGATGAATAGTGAAACCACTAAGTGGTACTTAAAAAACAGATTTTTCGTATGAATGAAATTTTACCACCTCTGTGTTTTTAATTTCAAAACTATGACATACATGGTTCTCATTAATAAGTAAAATGTGGTTCAATGGGATTAAAATATATTTTTTGGTGAATAGTAACTTTTATGTTTTAATCGCGATTAGAGGTAATTAGTGTAGTGTAAGGTAAAAATAATGTTTTAATAATATTAAATGACCTAGACATGTGTCCTACCCTCTTTGGTTGAGTTATGGTCGACCAAGACAATCAATGGGTCAACTTGGGGACCCCATGGAGCCACTTTGGTTGGAAAATGACATTAATACCTTTTTATTTAAAGTTAAAATTAAAATGTCACAAACATGTGTTGTTTTACTAAAACAATTTTTAGATAAATTTATACAAGTCATATTTTTTACTCTAAATATTCATTAGAAATCTAAAAATATTTCCTACATAATGATATTTTGTTTGTAATTTTTAGACTTTATATAAATTAAATTATTTATGACATCATGATGATGCAACAGTTACCTCATTAATAAGGGATTTTAATAAAATGAAAAGATAATGTTAAAAATATAACATACACTTTTCACAAACCTATTGGATGGGTGGATTTCGAAACTGTATCACCTTATCCTTGAAATATATCTTTTGGGATCTTTTAAATCCGAAAATCATTTTATAATAAAGTATTATTTTATAACATTCCAAGAGTGCCCCTCCTCTCCTCTTATAAAAGGACCCCACCTATACCACCTTAATCACACCTCTAAAACGTTTGGTTCGGCCAAACTCTGCCCATTTTGTCTCTCCACATCCCTCTCTTACTCCTAGAAGCCTCACTTTGCACAGAAATCTTCCCAAGGAAGCCTTTGTGCTCAAATCAAAAAGAGGTACCCGATTTTAAGGTAATGTCTTTACTTGTGTTCTTTTGTTTTATTTTTCTTCTCCAACCTCCTATACTCTTTTTATTCATTTCTTTTGTAACAACTCCAGTATATTCAATATACTATGATGATGTTATAAGAATAATTCGAGCTACACTTACACACACCTATATCTAATGGTTAAAAACATATTGTTTCTGTGGATGGCGAAATTATGCCTCACGAAACGATGATTGTTCAACACTCATATAACACCTTCAAAGGTGGCCATTAAGATGTAACTATATTTATATATGATATATAATATTTTTATGTTTTACTTAAGCTTCTGTATTTTTCTTTTGTGGCATACCATTATGGTTTCCATTGTGGGTAAACACGATAATTTCATTTTAGAAAGTGCGGACTACCGCCCCCCTCCAAGTGATTTGATTCGTTAATGCCATATGTGGGATGTATAAATGATGGATTTAAAGTTATTATATATGCTGTATGTAACATATAAATGATGAATATAATTATGCAATTAAAATATACTTACCTATCTTTTGGTTTTAATTCCATTAATATGACATAGAAATGAAAGTAGCGTTCATGCGTACGTACGACTTACCGTCTCCATGAACAGTGCATTTCATTTCTTACCTCTAAATGATTATGTAATATTATTAATACATTTATATGCTGGATATATATGATATATATGATATCCAAATAATTAATATCATTCTGGATATAATGAACCTTTGACCTAATGAACAACATGTAATTGTAAGAAGTCCACTTTCGACTTAAGAACCAAATATTGACAAAACAAACATTATTAACTTAAATGATTACATAATGTTTATAACATGGAAATAAGTGATATAATAGGAATAATGAACTTGAAAAAGCTTCATAAGAATGTATAAATTAACTCAAGTTTATTATTCAGGACGTTAAAGGACGATCGAGTCATGTCGGACCCGAGGTAAGGGATCTTACCACTCTCTTTCTTTTTAAGTACACTCTTTTATGTCATTACTTTTAAGCTCATATTTATTATTATTGGTATGTTATTTTATATTACTCCTACTGTAATTTTTATGTTAATATGATGACAGACCCTATTTTCTCTCTTCAATCCATTTTGGATGTTTTGATTGGCGTCGTTAGGCTGCCGAATTTTCATAAGGGATCCAACCTCTCTCTTTCTTTTTATGTACTCTCCTTTTTGTCATTTCTTTTAAGCTCATATTTATTATGTTTTGGGATGTTATTTTATATTCCTCATACTTTAATTTTTATGTTCATAATATGATAGACCCTATTTGATCTTATAAATCCATTTTTAGAAGTTTTAAGTGGCGTCCTTAGGCTGCCGAGTTTCCGTAAGAGATTTTGCATCTCAGTTTTATTCTCGTGACATTTATGCTATGTTTGCCACCATTTCCTGTGGGTGGTGTATGTACTTCCCATTATTATAAAATTTGTTTAGTATAATTTCATTTATGGGTATTTACATCTTCATTTTATGACCCTTATTCCATGGGGTGTACGTTTCGAATGTTACCCAACTCGGTAAGGGGACCTTTCACCCTCCTCTTTTTAAAAGACTTCTTTTTTATGTCTTTGAATTCACATAATATTAAGTTGGGATATGTTCTCCTATATCCTTATTTATGTAAATTTTATGTCCAAGGGATGAGATACCATTTTCTCTCTCATCAACTCATTTTCTGAATTTTAAAGTGACGCTGTTAGGCTGTCAGATTTCTGTAAGGGAACTTCTTAACCCACTTTCAATTCTTTGGGTTGAACCTCTACTTATTGATTTTATTATTCCAAGATTATATGTGTAATTTCTATGTATTAATTTCCACAAACCACTTTTTGATATAGTATTTCTACACATAATCATCTCATTGATAAATTCTTACGAACTTGTATGGGAAATCATAACTCAATCTCATTTAATTGAGTTAAATATCTATGTCATTGGTTTTGTTTTTCAAGATTATGTGTGAATGACCTCTGATTGTTTCACATTTAATATCCACTTATATTGGGTGTATTTATATTTCTCACACATAAATATGTGATAGATTTATCCTTAATTTAAGGATACAATATTTTTAATGGATTTCATCTCAATTTACATTTCTATTGAGACTTCATTGTTTTATGCACTAATTCACTATTATATGGTGTGTATACTGTCCTTTGACATATTATATCATGAATCCATTTATTCTCAGGATATTATAAAGTTTTGATTAATGTTATTCCTCAATTATTGTATTCAAGTATCTCTCATTTTGTTAAAAACCATTTAACTAAAATATAGTTTTAAATGTTTTAATGATTTAATCTGATAAATATTTCTCATTAATATACATGTTTTCAAAATTGTTTTAAGGATTTATTTATATGGATATTAATAGTTTAAAATGTTAAAAGTTTCAAAGTGGTATGGGACACTTCGATTCAAAAATCTATTTATTAAATGTTTTAAATGGTATTGAAAATGGTTTTTAGAATGGATTCATTATTTCATTATCATAAAATGTTATATTGTTATTACGATGTGGGAATGTTATCTTTCATTTATTCTTATGTTGTGTGCTATGATTATGTTATGGTTCTTGGGAATTTTTTTTGAAGACAGGTGGTTCCGTGATAAACTAAGGTGGGTGAGCCCGATATAGCTCTCCAATGAATTGGGTAACGCAAAGGGGTTAAACGTTAAGGTTTCTCTGAAGTGATTTAGGGAATATACTATGATGGGTATTCTAAACTTAACCAAGAGGGTTACTCCCTATGTAATAATGTTATGAATTCCTCAAGTTACCTTTATGTCTTATGATTTCTATGATATATTCATTATTTTATGAGGTATGTTAAAGTGCTTATGCTTTATGGGTAGTGTATGATTTCATTATTATGTATATTTGTACTCATGTTTCTTTTCTATACATTTTATAAACCTTACTGAGCTTTTTATGCTCACCCCATGTTTTTTTGAAATGTTTTTCACAAGACTTAATGTGGAATAGGGTCAAGGGAAAGTCATTCTATCTAATACATGGAACTAGACATGTTTCTTTTTAAGAGTTTTTATTTTATTGAAATTTAGTAGAATTAACTACTTTGTAATCTTTTGAGATGTAATAGTTATGTTCTAATTCTCTAAAACTCTAAACCTGAAAAGATTCACAATGTTAATTATTCATTTAATTCAATATTAAGTAAGGATTAAGGTCGGGGCCTTATAGTTGGTATCAAAGGTCGGTTTAGATAACTTTAGAGGTTAGGGTATTCTCTAAGCATAAGTGACATTACCATAATGGTTAGGATTTCAGAAAGAGTCCTAGTTTTAGATAATGTTAATAGGTAAGTATATCTTAGTGTTTATCTTCCTCATTAGTACATGATGATTTTGTTGAAATACGCACACTGACATTTCTGTTTTTAGTAAATGGATGGATCAATCAGGCACCAAAGTGACAATGGGTTTGATGAAAACTATGGTGGTTCTCTGATTAAGATATTGGATGAAATGGGGGATTCAATGAGGAATCTCATGTTTGTGCTAAACCAACTATCAAGGATTCATGATCAACCACTTGAACCTTAGTGAGTTCTCTAATGCAACATGTATGAGATGACCAAGTCGATGTGGAAGTTTAGGTAATAATTATAAAGGTAACCATTAGGGTTTATATGATCCTTAATTTTAGGTAATTATGGGTTACTGTATGATATGATGGAAAATGAAATGCATGAGATAAACTTGAGGTTAAAATATGTTATGATCATTTTTGAAGATTTTATCTCGTTTTGGGGAATGTTTTAAGAATTATATAGTTTTGGGAAAAGGACAACACGCAAACTGTGTGACAACCCGTCGCGTCGGAAAATGTTGCGGGAATCGAATCCACAACCAATGTGTGACTAGTATTTATCTCCTACCACTGGACTACGTGAAGTCCCTGGTTAGTTTGACTAATTCTATATTTAGTTAGATGATTTTAGGAATCAAGAGTAATTTTATTTTGGGTTATCTATGGAAATTATTAACCTATCATTGAGGATATGTTATTAGCTTAATTACTTTAAAATATGAGAATTTAAGAGCAACTGATGTTATTTGGAGATAAAAGTTAATTTGTACCTTGGAAGACTATGTGATTAAATCCTTCAAATATTTGGGTTTCAATCTTATTTTGGTTTAATTTGAAGAATTTTATGGACAATTGTTTATTTAATGGTCTTCTTTGATCTTTGGGTTTTGTTGGAAAAAATTTGGTGATTAAGAACAGATTTTCTTTTTTATAAAGGACTACAAATTTGTGGATTATCTGATCTTGTTCTAACAATTTTGGTTTTGGTTAATGTCTAAAGACATGGAAAATATATAGTTCTCTTTTGTGGATTAGGTGATTCTATAGAAGTTGATTATAGCTCTCTTAATATTAGCAAGTCATCCTAAAAACTAGTCTTTTGGAGAAAATATGAGTTTGTGTAACAAATCTAGTAGGAGATGAGAGTCTACACGACAAGTAAGTATGATTCCTTAAGATCAAAAATAAATTCATCAATTAAAAGTTACTTAAAACAAAAATGTTTTCTATTAACTTTTCCTACTGAGGAATCGAATTCCATTTAACCCACCACAATGTTGTGATTTTCTTATGGTTAACTTTCTCCTAGACATGTTTACTATCACTCTCCCTCAGAACATGACCCTTTGTTTTTTCTTCCATGTCCATGTTTTCCTACATGGAATCCTAGTATGGGTTAACTTGGGTGACCTTTGTAATTCCCTTTCTTTATTTTAAAGTGATATTTTTACTGACTCTTGTTCTGATGTGGGATTTTCAATGAAGTTTCCAAGCCCAATTTTAAAAATTGCAAGGACAGAATTCCCAAAAAGGGGGAAGGATGTAACACCCCAGGTAAATAAAGAATGACATTTTCATATTTATACATATTTTTGAATAAAATATTAATATTACATTAAAGGGTACGCTATGCTCGATGGCGTACCCAATACGCAACAACGAGTTTCCTGGGAATCTTACATTGCACTTTAATAATAAAATAATATTATTTTAAATTGTAGTTAACACCTAGCCGTTGTAATGGTGGGAATGAAAAGAACTAACTAAAAAATGATTATATATGTTTGTCAAATATTTTTAGATTTTACAGTAAATGTTAGAGGATTAAAAATGTAAATGAATCCAATTTTAAGCGTAAACATTCTAATATTCTTTAAAAGGTCGATTAACCCACTTTTGATGAAGAACCTATTTTAAATCCCCTTTGTGACAATTTTATGTGTTATATTTAACAAAATAAAATTCTTCTTTAGAATCGGGACATCAAAATTTACTTTGTGTAAATTTTTGGTATTTTTCCGATAAAGTTCATTTTTAATGAATAGTAAAAACTGTTGTATTTTAATTGAAAACCACTTTTTAATATAATTTATTTATATGATTATATCATATTTTTAATTGGTTTTAAAGTTAAATTAGAATAAATTTTTACAATTTAATCCAATAGTGGTCGTTGGAATTAATTTTATCTTAAAATTGGACTTAAACTAGTGTCAACCTTTTGATACTTATTATTTCATAAAAACACGCTATTTTCTCTGACAGTGGGAATTAATTATTAAATTAAATAATGTAATTTATATGTTTTGAATTTTGTAATATAGACATCATTTTTTAATTCAGAGTATCGAATATATCTTAGGGTGAATTTTTTGTATTTTTTTGGAAAACTTCAATTTTTGATGAATAGTGAAACCACTAAGTGGTACTTAAAAAACAGATTTTTCATTTAAATGAAAATTTACCACCTCTGTGTTTTGAATTTTAAAAAACAGACATACATGGTTTTCATTAATAATTAAAATGTGGTTCAATGGGACTAAAATATTTTTTTTGGTGAATAGTACTTTTAAGTTTTAATCGCGGTTAGAGGTAATTAGTGTAGTTTAAGGAAAAAATAATGTTTTAATAATATGAAATGACCTTGAAATGTGTCCTAACCTCATTGGATGTGTTATGGCCGACCCATAAAATCCATGGGTCAACTTGGGGACCCCATGGAGCCACTTTGGTTGGAAAATGACATTAATACCTTTTTATTTAAAGTTAAAATTTAAATGTCACAAACATGTGTTGTTTTACAAAAACAATTTTTATATGGGGTTATAAAAGTAATATTTTTTACTATAAATATTCATTAGAAATATAAAATGATTTCCTACATCATGAGATTTTTTTTTATAATTTTTAGACATTAAATAAATTAAATTATTTATGACATCATGATGATGCAGCGATTACCTCATAAATAAGGGATTTAAATAAAATGAAAAGATAATGTTAAAACTATAAATTATACTTGTCACAAAACTATTGGATGGGTGGATTTAGAAACCTTATAACCTTATCCTAGAAATATTATATTTTGGGACCTTTTAAATCTGAAAATCATTTTATAATAAAGTAATATTTTATAACTTTCCAAGAGTGCCCCTCCTCTCCTCTTATAAAAGGCCTCCACCTCTACCACCATACACACCCTCTCAAGCCTTTGGTTCGGCCATGCTCTACCCATTTTTTCTATCCAAATCCCTCAATTACTCCTTGAATCCTCAATTTGGGAAGAAAACTTCCCAAGGAAGCCTTTGAGCTCAAATCCAAAAGAGTTACCCGATTTTAAGGTAATGTCTTCACTTGTGTTATTTTGTTTTATTTTTCTTCTCCGTCCTCCTAAACTATTTTTATTCATTTTTTTGTAACAAATCCAGTATCTTAAATATACTAGGATTTTGTTATAAGAAGAATTCGAGCTACAATTACACACACCAACATCTAATGGTTAAAGAACATACTGTTTCTGTGGATGGCGAAATTCTGCCTCACGAAACGATGATTGTTCAACACTCATATAACACCTTCAAAGGATGACATTAAGATGTCACTATATTTATATATGATATATAATATTTAAATGTTTTACATAAACTTCTGTATTTTTCTTTTGTGGAAAAACTTTATGTTTTCCATTGTGGGTAAACACGATAATTTCATTTTAGGAAGTGCGGACTACCACCCCCTCAAAGTGATTTGATTCGTTAATGCCATATGTGGTATGTATAAAGGATGGATTTAAAGTTATTATATATGATTTATGTTACATATAAATGATGAATATAATTATATAATTAAAATATTCATACCTCTCATTTGGTTTTAATTCCATTAATATGACATAGAAATGAAAGTAGCATTAATGCGTACGTACGGATTACCGTCTCCATGAACGGTGCATTTCATTTCATTCCTATAAATTATTATGTAATATTATAAATACATATATATGCTGGATATATATGATATATATGATATACAAATCATGAATATCATTCTGGATATAATGAACCTTTGATCTAACGAACAACATCTAATTGTAAGAAGTCCACTTTTGACTTAAGATCCAAATACCAACAAAACAAAAATTATTAACATAAATGATTACATAATGTTTATAACCTAGAAATAAGTGATATAAAAGGAATAATGAACTTGAAAAATTTTCTTAATAAAGTATAAATTAACTCAAGTTTATTATTCGGGACGTTAAGGAATGATCGAGTCAAGTCGGACCTGAGGTAAGGGATCCTACCCCTATCTTTCTTTTTAAGTACAATCTTTTATGTCATTACTTTTAAGATCATATTTCTTATGAATGGGATGTTATTTTATACTAATACTACTGTACTATTTATGTTCATATGATGGGACACCCTATTTTCTCACTTCAATCCATTTTGGTAGTTTTGATTGGCGCCGTTAGGCTGCCGAATTTTCGTAAGGGATCCAAACTCTCTCTTTCTTTTTAAGTAATATCCTTTTTTTCATTTCATTTAAGATCATATTTTTTATTTTTGGGGATGTTATTTTATATTATTCATACTGTATGTTTTATGTTCATATTATGGGAGACCCTATTTTATCTCATAAATCTATTTTTGGAAGTTTTAAGTGGTGCCATTAGGCTGCCGAGTTTCCGTAAGAGATTGTTCATCTCACTTTTATTCCCGTGACATTTATTCTACATTTTCCACTATTTCCCGTGAGTGGTTTATGTACTGCCCATTATTATACAATTTGTGTAGTATTATTAAATTTATGGGTATTTAAATCTTCATTGTATTACCCTTCTTCTATGTGGTGTACGTTTCGAATGTTACCCAACTCGGTAAGGGGACCTTTCACCCTCCTCTTTTTGAAAGACTTCATTTATTATGTCTTTTAATTCACATAATATTATGTTGAGATATGTTCTTCTATATCCTTATTTATGTAAATTTTATGTCCAAGGGATGAGATATCATTTTCTCTCTCATCAACTCATTTTCTGAATTTTAAAGTGACGTCGTTAGGCTGTCAGATTTCTGTAAGGGAACATCTTAACCCACATTCAATTCTTTGGGTTAATCCTCTATTTCTTGATTTTATTATACCAAGATTATGTGTGGAATTTTTATGTTGTAATTTCCACAAACCTTTTTGTAGATATAGTATTTCTACGCATAATCATCTCATTGATAAATTCTTAAGAACTTGTATGGGAAATCATAACTCAATCTCATTTCATTGAGTTATATATATATGTCATTGGTTTTGTTTTTACATGATTATGTGTGAATGGCCTCTGATTGTTTCACACTTAATATCCACTTATATTTGGTGTATTTATATTTCTCACACATAAATATGTGATAGATTTATCCTTAATTTAAGGATACAATATTTATAATGGATTTTATCTCAATTTAAATTTCCATTGAGACTTAATTGTTGTTATGAACCAATTACCTCTTATATGGTGTGTATTGTCACGACCCGTCCTCGGGGCTTGTGCCGTGACTACCCCAAACCCGCCTTCCATAGGCCAGGGGCTGGAGACTAGCACCAAGGTGTACATCCCGGTAGAAAGGGAAGGAATTGACTTTGTAAAGTAAACAAGCACCACATAGTAAGCAAGCGGAAAAAGTAAACACTAATTAAAAACATAGTACAACTGTAAGTGCGGAAAGTAAGTGGGACAGTATACAAACCCAAACTGAAAGTAAAGTACAACTCGAAAGGGAAAACAGCGACTCAAAACTAATAGCCGCTACGCCGAGCTGTCCGCTGGAAATCCCACCTGAAGGGTGCGTACAGATAGCTCCACTGCTCCTCGGGTCCCGCTGTCCGCTCCGAGAACGTCCCGTCTAGTGGTCTACCACCAGGTACCATCCTGTTCTGCAAGCCCCAACCACGATCAACGCTGTCCGTCGTCTGCAACCAACACAACGTAGTGCGAGCATAGCCCGTGCAGGGGTGAGTATAAGCTACTCAGTAGGGACCCTGAGACCCCCGAAGGGATCCCAAAATCCACAAAGGATAAACACAAAGGAAAGATACAATCACGAAGTAAAAACCGACACAGCTTAGGTATATGCCCATACATATACCTAAGTCATCAATTCCAATACGCTCCAACCTCCGAGCCCAAGTACAACTCAGTCCACACAGGAAAGTATACGTATTTCACATAGGAAAGAAAAATGTAATCCACATAGGATAGCACAACACAATCCACATAGGAAGAAAACAGGATTCAGCTCACACAAGTATACTTCTTCGAAGACGATAGAGATGATCACTGATCCATCTAAGTCGTCGGACCCACAAAGGATCGATAGGTACTAACCCTCGCAAAGACCCACACAGGATCAGTAGGAAACTAACCCCCGCAAAGACCCACATAGGATCGGACCCACACAGGATCTGTATGCGCTGGCTCACACAGAACCGCTGATCGCTGACCCACACAGTATCAGTGGCACTGATCCACATAGGATCGCTTAGTGTTGTAGTCGTCGTTGTCGAATCCATTGAGGATCTCTGTACAATCGTCGTCGTCACAGTAGCAGTCGCAGCCAGCTCTAGGGTTCCCGCACACAGCAAGCTCATTCGGGAGGGTTCGCTCCACGAGCCGAGAGGCTGATACATCAACTGACATATAGTCTAGAGTTTATGTATCCAAAAGATCTGTATCGTCAATAGGAACTCAATGTCGCAGACGGCACGTCAATCGGACGCCCGGTCTGAGAGTTAACGGCTTTTTCGTCCCAAGGGCCCGGTTGGTTTTTTAGGCAAAACCAACCCCACCGTACTCCACCTGCATCCAATCCTCAGGCGGTGTATGACAAAATATCTGTCTCACTAAGAGGAACTTAACAAAGTCGGTGGCACGTCAATCAGACGTCTATAGCTCAAGATACGAGCGTTTCCGCTCCGAGGGTCCGGTTGGTTTCGTGTACGAACCAACCCGGACGAACTGAAATTATTCCAAAACCTTAAGTGTGATATGTCTAAACGACCGTCTCGTTCTAAGGATCGTGTCTCCGCTGACGGCGCGTCGATCGGAGGTCCGTAGCCCGAGTTATGGGCAATTGAACCAAATCAGTCCGAAAATGGGGGTTTCGGGCCCGGACCGACCCGGCCCGGCGCAGCCTGGCCCGGCCCGGCGCGGATCGAACCAGCGCATCCTGGCCCAGCCTAGCCTGGCAGACCAGCCAGGCGTCAGTTCGGCTAGGCACAGCGCGCTGCCAGCTTGGCCTTTGGCCGACCTATTGGAAATAGGGGGGCACCTTCCCCCCTTGAGTAACCCCCCCCCCCCATTTATGGGGGGCCGTTTGAAGCCGGCCGGGGGAATTTAATTACCCTGGATCCTCCCCTTTAATGACAAATGGCTCCTTCTCAACGGGACCGGCGGTGGCCGGTCCCCTTCCAGTTCCGGCACCGGCGGCCCGGTCCGGCCGCCAGTCACCTTGCTCCGCCACAGCCCGGAACCGGCCGCTGCCCTTGTCGTCCGTCGCGGTGCGACGGCACCGTGCCCCTTCGCCGCGGCCCCGATCCGGCCTCGACACCTTTGATTTTCTTCGAAGCGGCGCGAAGGCTTGACGTTTTTAAACTTAATTCCATGGCGTGACGCGACGGTGCCACACATTTCCTTCCGCATGAATCCGTGTGGTGCGACGACACCACGTTTTCCCGTACCAACCACAAGGAACCAACACGGAAAAATAAGGAGGAGGGTCGCCCATGTTTGTGCGGTCTGACCCCCCCCCCCCCCACGTTATTCGATAACAAATGGTTTAAATCCACAAAGTTCGTCATGTTGATATTCATGAACAAATAAAATAAATAAAACCCCTACCTCGGTTCAGTAACGATGTTCATCAATAAGTCGTGGGAGAAGAGCGTCGCGGAGGTCGGGCATCGCGGAAAAAGAACGTCGACGTCATGAAGTGAGGATTCGAAGTCATTGACTGAGATTTCGTTGCGGAAAACCGTTACGGAGGAGACGATGCGGAAGAAGAACGTCGCGTCATGGATACGGCGTCGCGGAAGAACCGTGTTCTTCGGCGGAGAAGTTCTTCGTTGAAGAACGGTTTTCTTCGTGTTCTTCGTCGAGGATGAAGAAGAAGAAGACTCCACGCTTCCCAATCCTCTCAAGGTTGCAAAATTCTAACAATAATAAAATCAGAACAAGTCTTATTATATTAACACAACCTAACCATTTGAATTTCAAGAGTTTGAAATTAAGTAACTCACTTAATTAATTATAACAAGTTGTCAAAAATTAATGAAAGTGATGGGTAGTTAGGAAAGTGAGGGGTTAAGAGGGGTTAGGGAGTTTAAGGAATTTGAAAAGGTGGGGGTTCGTGTCGGCCCCACCCTTTCAAATATCCACACATGGGAAGTTGGGTGGATGTGGGCCCACCACCAACATCCCATGGGAGAAGTTAACCACATGACATGAAATAAAATTGATTCAACAATTTTATTTACTTTTTTAATTAAACCCCCAAAATTAACTTCTTCTCCCACACAAAAGAAACTACGGTAAAGGTTCCCTTAAGCGATTATCGGCGTTGCGAGTTCATCGGTGCCATCGGATTTCGATTCCAAGCACCGGTTCAAAAGATAGAAAAACCCGCTCGTTCGTTCACTGAACGTACCCGAGCCAAACTTCAGAAATTGATTCCGGGCACTCCGGGCCTCGGAATCAAGTGCCGTCAAAAACCGCGTTCTTGTAAAATCCCAAAGAAAATTAAGAAAAAATTTCCCTTGAATTTTACGGGACTTTACATTACTCCCACCTCAGGGCTTTACGTCCCCGTAAAGATATATCAAATCTAGTGAAACAAATGAGGGTACTGAGCACGCATCGGAGCCTCCCGCTCCCAATTACTCTCTTGGAGGTTCCCGTGCTTCCACCTGATGCGCACTAGAGGAATCGACCGTCCACATAGGACCCGCTCCTGTCGATCCTCGATCTCCACCGAGACCTCCTTAAAAGTCGCCCCATCGTCAACGTCAAGCTACCCACGGTCAATGATGTGCGTTGGGTCATGCACGTATCTCCTCAGCTGAGATACGTGGAAGACGTTGTGCGCCCGTTGCAACTGAGGTGGTAGAGCCAAATGATAAGACACCTCGCCAATCCTGCTGAGGACCTAGAATGGCCCGATGAAGCGCGGAGATAACTTGCCGCCCCGGCCAAATCTCCATAATCCACGTCGAGGTGAGACACACAAGAAGATGTGGTCGCCATCCACGAACTCTAGTGGCCTCCACCTCCTGTCAGCGTAAGACTTCTGCCGGCTCTGAGCTGTCCTCATCTGCTCCGGGATGACCTGGACCTTCTCTGTCGTGGCCTGGACCATCTCCGGCCCCACAAGTGATGACTCCCCAGGGTCTGTCCAGCACAAAGGAGATCTACAAGGTCTCCTGTACAACGCCTCGTACGGTGCCATCCCGATGGTGGAGTGGTAGTTGTTGTTGTACGCAAACTCCACCAAGGGTAGGTGGTTCTCCCAACTACGACCAAAGTCAAGGACACATGCACGGAGCATGTCCTCGAGAGTCTGAATGGTCCTCTCCGTATGACCATCCGTCTGAGGGTGAAATGCTGTCCTCAGACGTAGCTTCATCCCGAACGCCTCTTGCAACCCCTTACAAGGACGGGAAGTAAAGCAAGCATCTCAATTGGAACGATAGATGATGGCACACCGTGAAGCCGAACAATCTCCTGAATGTAAATTCGTCCCAATCTCTCCACTGAGCCCTTCTCTCTGATGGGTAAGAAGAGAGCCGACATGGTGAGTTGGTCAAAAATCACCCAAATGGAGTCGTGACTTCTGGAAGTGTGTGGAAGTCCAGTTATGAAGTCCATATATATCTCGTCCCACTTCCACTCTAGAAACTCCAAGGGTTGTACCAAACCTGCTGGTACCTGGTGCTCAGCCTTCACCTGCTGGAAGGCGAGGCATTGAGAAACGAACTCTGCCACAACCTTCTTCATGCCCGGCCACCAGTGCTGTCGTCTGAGGTCCTGGTACATCTTTTCCACTCCAGGATGTACCGCCAAAGGAGAAGTGTGAAACTCTCTCATCACCTCCTGTCGTAAAGCAACTGGTACCAAGGTACGTCCTCTGAAAAGGATGTCGTGCTCTGCCCCAAAGGAGAAGCCATCAGGTGCCTGTCTTGAGGATATCTGTGCACGCCGCATCTCACAGTCAGCGTCCCCATGCTGTGCCTCTCTAACCCGCTATAGTAGTGGAGGAGTGACTATGAGAGACTGAAGGAAGGATGCTCCATCTCTATACACGAAGGATATCTGCAAAGTGGTTAGCTGCTCTGTCGCCTCCACAAATAGTTCAATGCCCATCCTCCTGCTGAGGGAATCGGCTACCACATTCCCCTTCCCAAGAGTATAGAATATCTCAAAGTCATAGTCCTAGAGGAACTCGATCCATCGCCTCTGTCTCAGGTTTAGGTCCTTCTGCGAGAAGATGTACCCGAGACTCTGGTGGTCAGAAAATACTGTAAAGCACTCGCCCATCAGATAGTGTCGCCATGTCTTAAAAGTGAAGACCACTGCTGATAACTCCAGGTCATGGGTAGCGTAGTTCTGCTCATGCGGCCTCAACTGACGTGATCCATAGGCGATCACTACCTACTCCTGCATCAGGACACATCCGAGTCTGGTCCCTAATGCATCGCGGTAGACTACGTACCCTACTCCCTCCTCAGGCAACCATAAGATAGGTGCACTGGTCAATCTCTGTCTCAGCTCCTGGAAGCTCTGCTAACATCTGTCTGACCACAAGAAGGGTTTCCCCTTCTTCATAAATGTTGAGAGTGGTGCCGCAACTCTGGAGAATTCTGGAACGAATCTCTGATAGTATCCTGCTAGTCCCAAAAACCTTCGCACCTTCGTCACGCTCTTGGGTGGATCACAAGCTAACACTGACTCGATCTTCGTAGGATCCACTGCAACTCCCGCCTCAAGTATGACGTGTCCCAAGAAGTGGACCTCACCTATCCATAACTGGATCTTCGAGAGCTCACCATAAAGCCGGTGCTCTCGGAGTGTGTCTAGTATAACCCGTAAGTGGTAGGCGTGCTCCTCCTCAGTTGTCGAGTAAATCAAAATGTCGTCGATGAAGACAATGACAAATCGATCGAGGTATGGTTGAAAGATACTGTTCATGAGGGCCATGAACACTGCTGGAGCATTGGTTACGCCGAATGGCATAACCAAGAACTCATAGTGGCCATACCGACATCTGAAGTCTGTCTTCTGCACGTCCTCATCTCGAACTCTGAGCTGATGATAGCCTGACCTGAGGTCTATCTTCGAGAACCACTGGGCTCCCTTGAGCTGATCAAAGAGGTCATCAATACTAGGTAGCGGATACTTGTTCCTCACTGTCACCTGGTTCAGGCGACGATAGTTGAAACACAGTCCCAAGCTCCCGTCCGCCTTCTTGGCGAACAATATCGGGGAAGCCCAGGGTGAAACACTGGGTCGGATGAACTCCTAGCCCTGCAAGTCCTCCAACTTTACCCGTAGCTCTCGAAGCTCGGTGGGGTCCATCTGATATGATGGAGTCGATATCGGGGCTGTCCTAGGGTACAGGTCAATTTAAAAGTCTACCTCTCTACGAGGAGGTAGCCCTGGAACGTCGTCGGGGAAGACGTTCGAAAACTGATCCACCACTGCAGGAAAACCCGGACTCCGCACGTCAACTGCTCTTAGGATGAGGCTAGAAAACTGATGAGTGATGGGCTGTCTTCTCCTCCGCGGAAGTCCATCCTGTGCTACAAAGGCTCCCTTCTCTCCAGTGAAGGTGAACCTGCTCCCGTCGGTGCATACACATCACACCATGCACCTAAAACAGTCATTCTATGCATGGACTGTAGATAACCAATCCATGCCCAAGATGAAGTCGTAAGGCCTCGACGCTGCAACAAGAAGATCTTAGCCGAAGCTCTCTCCTCCTATAGTAAGCTCACACTACCGGAACCAGTGTGTAATCGTCGAGTCATCTCCTGTAGGAGTCTCTAGACGTAAGGATTGAGCCAACGGCTCTGTCGGAATCTCCGAGCTCCGAACAAGGGCAGCGACTATGAAAGAGTGACTCGCTCCTATGTCAATAAGTACTGCAGCAAGGGTGGAATAGACACAGATAGTACCTTGAATCATCTCGGGCGCACCGTGGTCATAGGCCTCCGCTGCCTGGAGTTGTTCCTGTCTCTGCCCGCCAGCTCCCTGTGGTTGGGGTGGACCTCCTGGTGGTGGTGGTGGTAGAGTCTCAAAGCGTCGCTCACCACCTGCTGCTCGGCCAGCTCCTCTGCCTCGTCCGCCTCCTCCCTGCGGACTGCAACGGTCGACCCTCTGCCTCTGCCTCGGTGGTCCTTCAACCGTCTGCTGCTCCTCGGCACGGCAGGTCGAGCAATCACGAGCCATGCGGCCCGGCCCGCCGCACAAGTAACATTGTCTGCCTCTCGAAAGATTGACTCCACGCTGTGTGCCCTGCACTGCTGAGCCAGTGTCCTGAGGTCATCTTCCTGAGGTTCTGGTCTGCCTAGACCCAAGATTCATCCGTCGACTGCCTGCTACATAAGACTCTGCTACGTGCCACCCTGCGGTGGGTCTCGGTGCTGGTGTAGACTCAGCAAGGAAGCACTCGATCAAAAGGTCCCGCTCGAGTACTCCTGTCTGAGTCGGAATGCTGAGGGAGATCAGCGATGCCCTGATCTTATGTCTCAATCCCTTCTCAAATGTTCGATCCCGGAAGAATGGGTCTCGTACCATGTCGGTCGATTAGCACGAGAGATCGGTAAATCTCGTTGAGTACTGGGCGACCGTCATGCAGCCCTGTCGCAGCTGAAGAAGCTCCTGAATGCGCACCTCACGGAGGGTGGCTGGGATGAGCTCTGAGCAGAAGAGGCTCTCAAATTCTGTCCATAGTAGAGATGCCTCATCATGCACCTGTAGCACCAAGCTCCACCATTGGCCCGCTGCTGCGTGCAGTTGGCTCGCAGCGAGGATCACCATGAGGTCTGCTGGTGTCCTCACTAGCCTGAAAACTTGTACGACTGCCTCCAGCCAGTCCTTGGCTGCCTGGGGGTCCGTCTCCCCATGAAACCTGGGCGGTTGCTGGCGCCGGAACTCATGAAGTGCACTGAGGTGACGTGCATCGTCAGCGTATGGTGCTGGAAGTATCAGGGACTCGTCGGGTAGAGCTACCACCGGTGCCACTACTGACAAAGGACCCTGCACCGAGGCCTCGTTGCTCGGTGGGCTGTCGTCATGCTCGAATCTCGGAACCCTAGCTGGCTGCCGTCTTGGGGCCATCCTGAAAAGGAAACAGGTGCGCCACGGTCAGAACCGTATACCCGGTGAGCTGATAGAAAGTAATCACAAAGAAAACTTGAAACACACATGCAATCAATGTTTTCGTGCATTAAGTCGAAAATCAGAAGTCAGGGTCCTGGTGTACGGATACGTTGGCCACCGCACCAACACTGGACTCCCTGGACTGATAACCACACCCAATATGCTAAACACTATTGCTTCACATAGGAAAGATCAGAGTTTGCGGTAGAACAGAACTCCTTTGATACCAATTTGTCACGACCCGTCCTCGGGGCCCATGCCGTGACTACCCCAAGCCCTCCTTCCATAGTCTAGGGGCTGGCGACTAGCACCAAGGCGTAAATCCCGGTAAAAAGGGAAGGCATGGCCTTTGTAAAGTAAACAAGCACCATAGAGTAAGCACACAGAAATAGTAAACACTAAGTAAAAACTGAGTACAACTGTAAGTACAGAAAGTAAGTGGGCCAGTATACAAACCCAAACTGAAAGTAAAGTACAACTCGAAAGGGAAAATAGAAACTGAAAAATAAAAGCCGCTACACCGAGCTGTCCGCTGGAAATCCCACCTGAAGGGTGGGTACAGATAGCTCCACTACTCCCCGGGTCCCGCCGTCTGCTACGAGCACGTCCCGCCCAGTTGTCCACCTCCAGGTACTATCCTGTTCTGCAAGCCTCAACCATGATCAACGTTGTCCGTCGTCTGCAACCAACACAACGTAGTGCGAGCATAGCCCGTGCATGGGTGAGTATAAGCTACTCAGTAGGGACCCCGAGACCCCCGAAGGTCTCCCAAAATCCACAATGGATAAACACAAAGGAAAGATACAATCAAGAAGTAACAACCGACACAGCTTAGGTATATGCCCATTCATATAACTAAGTCATCAATTCCAATATTCTCCAACCTCCGAGCCCAAGTACAACTCAGTCCACACAGGAATGTATTCGTATTCCACACAGGAAAGCAAAATGTAATCCACATAGGATAGCACAACACAATCCACACAGGAAGAAAACAGGATTCAGTTCACACTGGCATACTTCATCGAAGACGATAGAGGTGATCACTGATCCATCTAAGTCGTCGGACCCACAATGGATAGATAGGTACTAACCCCCGCAAAGACCCACACAGGATCGGACCCACACAGGATCTGTAGGCGCTGGCTCACACAGAACCGCTGAGCGCTGACCCACACAGGTTCGAACCCACACAGGATCGGTAGCACGGATCCACATAGGATCGCTGAGTGTTGTAGTCGTCATCGTCAACTCCACTGAGGATCTCTGTACAGTCGTCGTCGTCACAGTAGCAGTCGCAGCCAGCTCTAGGGTTCCTGCACATAGCAAGCTCGTTCGGGAGGGTCCGCTCCATGAGCCGAGAGGCTGATACATCAACTGACACATAATCCAGAGTTGATGTATCCAAAAGCTCCGTATCGTCAACAGGAACTCAACGTCGCAGACGGCGAGTCAATCGGACGCCCGGTCTGAGAATTATTAGCTTTTTCCTTCCAGGGGCCCGGTTGGTTATTAAGGAAAAACCAACCCGACTGTACTCCACCTGTGTCCAAACCTCGGGCGGTGTATGCCAAAAGATTTGTCTCACTAAGAGGAACATAACAAAGTCGACGGCACGTCAATCGGACGTCCGTAGCTCAAGATATGAGTGTTTCCACTCCGAGGGCCCGGTTGGTTTCGTGTACGATCCAACCTGGCTGAACTCAAGGTATTCCGAAACCTTGAGTGCAATATGTCGAAACAACCGTCTCATTCTAAGGATTGTGTCACCACCGACGGTGCGTTGATCAGAGGTCTGTAGCCCGAGTTATGGGCAATTGAACCCACTCAGTCCGAAAATGGGGGTTTCGGGCCCGGACCGACCCGGCCCGAGACACCCCCAGTCGGCCCGAACCGGGTCGACCCGCCCCGGTCCGGGTCATCCCGGCCCGACATGGCCGACCGACCGGGTGCTGGTTCGGCTAGGCATTGCGCACCCAGCGCGCTGCCAGCTCGGCCTTCGGCGGAGCTGTTGGAAAAAGGGGGGCACCTACCCCCTTGAGTAACCCCCCCCCCCCCATTTATGGGGGCCGTTTGAAGCCGGCAGGGGTAATTTAATTCCCCCGGCTCCTCCCCATTCCGGCCGGCCCAACCTGGCCGGCTGACTCCTTCTAAACGGGACCGGTGGTGGCCGGTCCCCTTCCAGTTCCGACACCGGCGGCCCGGTCCGGCCGCCGGTCACCTTGCTCCGCCGCTACCCAGAACCGGCCATGGCCCTTGTCGTCTGGCACGGTTCGACGACACCGCGCCCCTCCGCCGTGACCCCACTCCGGCCGCGGTGCCTTCAATTTTCTTCGACACGGCGCGATGGCATCTCTTTCTTATACTTCTATCCATGGCGCAGCACGACGGTGCCACACATTTCCTTCCGCATGAATCTGCGTGGTGCGACGACACCACGTTCTCCCATACCAACCACAAGGAACCAACACAAAAAATGGAGGAGGGTCGGCCGTGTTTGTGCGGTCTGACCCCCTCACGTTATTCGATAACAAATGGTTTAAATCCACAATGTTCGTCAAGTTGGTATTCACGAACAAATAAATTAAATAAAACCCATACCTCGGTTCAGGAACGGTGTTTGTCAACGAGTCATGGAAGACGAGCGTCACAGAGGTCGGGCGTCGCGGAAAAATAACGTCGACGTCGCGAAGCGAGGATTCAAAGTCATTGACGGAGATTTCGTCGCGCAAAACCGTCACGGAAGAGACGACGCGGAAGAAGAATGTTGCGTCGTAGATACGGCATCGCGGAAGAACCATGTTCTTCGGTGGAGAAGTTCTTCGTTGAAGAACGACGTTCTTCGCGTTCTTCGTCGAGGTTGAAGAAGAAGAAGACTCCACACTTCCCAATCCTCTCAAGGTTGCAAAATTATAACAATAATAGAATAAGACCAAGTCTTATTTTATTAACACAACCTAACCATTTAAATTTAAAGAGTTTTAAATTAAGTAACTCACTCAATTAATTATAACAAGTTATCAAAAATTAATGAACGTGAGTTAATGGGGAGTTAGGAAAGTGAGGGGTTAAGAGGGGTTAGAGAGTTTAAGGAATTTGAAAAGGTGGGGGGTTCGTGTGGGCCCCACCCTTTCAAATATCCACACATGGGAAGTTGGGTGGATGTAGGCCCACCACCAACTTCCCCTGGGAGAAGTTAACCACATGACATGAAATAAAATTGATTCAACAATTTTATTTACTTTTTTAATTAAACCCCAAAAATTAACTTCTTCTCCCACACAAATGCAACTACGGTAAAGGTTCCCTTAAGCGATTACCGGTGTTGCGAGTTCATCGGTTCCATCAGATTTCAATTCCGAGCACCAGTTCAAAAGATAGGAAAACCCACTCATTCGTTCACTGAACGTACCTGAGCCAAACTTCGTAAATTGATTCCGGGCACTCCGAGCCCCAGAATCAAGTGCCGTCAGAAACCGCGATCTTGTAAAATCCCAAAGAAAATTAAGAAAAAATTTCCCTTGAATTTTACAGGTCATTACATGTATACTATCCTTTGACATATTATATCATGAATCCCATTATTCTCATGATATTATAATGTTTTGATTAATGTTATTCCTCAATTATTGTATTCAAGTGGCATTCATTTTGTTAAAAACCTTTTAACTAAAATATCGTTTTAAATCTTTTAATGATTTAATAATATAAATATTTATCATTAATATCTATGTTTTCAAAATGGTTTTAAGGATTTATTTATATGGATATTAATGGTTTAGAATGTAAAAAGATTCAAAGTGGTATGGGACACTTTGATTCAAAAATCTATTTATTAAATGTTTTGAATGGTATTGAAAATGGTTTTTAGAATGGATTCATTATTTCAATATCTTAAAATGTTATGTTGTTATTACGATATGGGAATGTTATCTTTCATTTACTCTTAAGTTATGTGCTATGATTATGTTATGGTTCTTGGGAATTGTTTATGAAGATGGGTGGTTCCGTGATAAACTAAGGGCGGGTGAGCCCGATATAGCTCTCCAATGCATTGGGCAACAAGAAGGGGTTAAACGTTAAGGTTTCTCCGAAGAGATTTAGGGAATATACTCTGATGGGAATTCCAAATGTAACCAAGAGGGTTACTCCCTACGTAAAAATGTTATGAATGCCTCAAGTTACCTTTATGTCTTATGTTTTCTATGATTTATTCATGATTTTATGAGGTATGTTAAAGTTCTTATGCTTTATGGGTAAAGTATGATTTCATTGTTATGTTTATATGTACTCGTGTTTCCTTTCCATACTTTTTATAACCCTTAATGATCTTTTTATGCTCACCACAAGTTTTTTTGAAATGTTTTTCACATGACTTAATGTGGAACAGGGTCAAGGATGGGATCAAGAGAAATTCATGCTATCTAATACATGGAACTAGACATGTTTCTTTTTAAGAGTTTTTATTTTATGGAAATTTATTAGAAGTAACTATTTTGTAATATTTTGAGATGTAATAGTTATGTCCTAATTCTCTAAAACTGTAATCCTGAAAAGATCCTCAATGTGAATTTTTCATTTAATTAAATATTAAGTAAGGATTAAGGCTGGGGCCTTATAATGTGGATCTGGAATGCCCCTCAGGCTATGCTGCAGACCGATTCAGGTGACCAGTTCAGGGTCAAACTAGTCTGGTTCATGGATACACATTAGTGAATTTGGATACAATGGAAATTTAATCAAGGATTATATTTTATTTAGTATTAATAATTTAATCCATAAATTATTTTTTATAGGGAAATAAAATCCATGTTTTAGATGGTGAAAAAAATAATCATACTCCACCATGTACCTTTATTGAATCAGAAGTTGATTGGTGATATAGATGGTGATTTTATAGTATCGACAATATATGTTGGATCTATATAATTAAAGAAATTACATGCCTAGAATTGAATAAAATTCTTCTCAATAGAGTATCACATAGATAATTGGGATGTTCATTCCCAAATTTTGATATGGTAAGAGTTATATACAATATATTCAATTATTTACCCATTTTACACTATAACTTAATTCTCTAATTTCACTCATTTTAGTGGCGATTAATAGTTATACAAAACATGTATGATACAGTTGTGCATATAGAACCAGTTTCCAAAACTGTGGAAGATATCATTAAAAAAATATTTACTGTACATGTCATCAAATTTTTTTATTGATCCACCATAGTAATTATGATGGAATAATATTTCCCACGATGAATTGGAGGGTTTTAAACATTATTTTCTCTAATATTAGTTATCATAGGTAGTTTTCATTCATAATGACTATGTTCCGTGAAATTTTAACATTAAACTATAACTAAGTGTTTACTGGAGAATTACTTTATTCCATCCCATTTTTTAGATTCTCCAATCTTTAATCACTAGCTAGCTTCCCTTTTTTATATCACCTTATTAATTTACTCACTCCAATTGGGAAAATTCATGTCTTTTTTATCCTATAATTTTTACAAGATTGATGCTGGGATTTATTTCCACTAGTAGATTCATCCATCATAACACAAGAATGATTTTTTTTGCCTTTTATCCCCACGAAAAAAGTGAGATTCAGTAATCCAAATTTCAATATTAATGAAAAAAATAAAAAATTCTCATAATAATCAATGTCAGAAATTTCTATTTTGTTTACTAAGATTTTGGCTACCAATGAACCAATCATCTTTAAATTCTGGGCTAATGAAAAAGTAGGTGTCATATTGTGAATATATTTTTATTATTTCATTGTTAATAAAATGTATTATTCATCATAATTCCTTAGGATAATGATGTCCCTCTCCATTTTTATTGATGAGGTGGGGAAAACAATCAGTTAATTTTTTTTCTATAATTCCTTCCACTCCATCACACCGACCACTTCTATAGGCCTGGTATTTTTATCAATATCCATGAATGATCCAATTATAATTCAATATAATATATATGGAACATGACCATCTAATTCTCATAGAATTGTATTTTGAAGAAGATAATATCAATGGAGTTGATACATTTCTTTATGATTAATGGATCTGAAGATCCATTTAATGTCAGTGTCCTTTTCTGCATAAATTCCTCTGTCGTAACAATATAATTTTTATTTGGATTCAATCATTTATCCCAATTAATTTTTTAGTTTTTACAATTATTTAATTTAAAATGTTTTATTACAATGTTAATTATTCCTTCTCATATCCAGATGTTCATTTCATTTGTGAATTCGTTATATTTTTATTCTCATTGGATGTTTACTTTGTTCATTTGATTTCCATACAGTGTATAGAATTAAGGGAGAATTAGGGAAGAGTAATATTTATCATGTAATAATATAAATGGTAAACCATGATCACTAAAGGTAGAACTCATAAATCACATGTAGCCCATAACCTGTTAATTTATTTGTTATAATGAAATTTGTTCATAATCTATTTCTTTAAATAAATTGATAAGGTAATACCATTACATTAATATTTTTTTGTAAAGATCGTGTGACATTAACAAAGAATATTCATTTTTTGAGTAAAACCATGTGTGAAACAAGTCCCATTTTCATGCATCAACTGATGACAATGTCCATCTCAATGCATCATTTTAGGGGTATTACCCTTATGGACCTCAGTTACCATGCCATATTACACTATAATATAAACAAATTGATATATTTTTAAGTAAAATACATACACTATATGTTATCAATATATAAGGATTTTTCTTATGGTTAGTATTTTCCTATGTATTTCTCTAGACTATTATAATAATAATCCCAAATATTCCTAGACATTCAATTGATACCAACAATGAATACCCATATTCTATTTCACATCAAGTAATTAATTATTACATAATGGTATACATAACAAAAACTAAAATATCATGGATTCTAGTGGCATTGTAAAATTTGGTACATAGAACATTATTTTGAATCATTGATAATATATCTAATTTCCTTAACATTATCCTAAAATCCCATTATTCTTCTACAACATCACTAGATATCCTAGTGACATAAATAAGAAACAGGTGAGGAATAAATACAAATAAGGAATAATAAAAGAATAAAATAATGTAATTTAGTATAGTTGATCAAAGAGGCATATCACGGAATCATACAAAGATAGAGAATCATAATCACGATTAATGAAGAAATATAAAACATGAATGCAATAAAAAGAAACATAGGAATTTGGAAACAACATAAATCATGAACCTACAAGCAAGAAGTTTTATTGGATGTCAGATGCTTCCCATTATCTAAACCTACAAGAATGAAGTTTTATTGGGTACCATGGGAAACCTAGGGATGGTGTGAGATATACTTTATAGGATACACCAACTGTGTCAACATAAAAAAAATATAAAAGGTTTAATGTTCCAAAAATAATAAATATATGGTAGTGAATAAGTAAATGAATACATCAGACCCATTTATTTCATGGATAACCATTAGACTATAAATTCTTTGACCAAATATAGATATATATTAACCAAGAGAACTATAAAAGTGTTATATAATGAATAAACTGGACATTGTAATTGATGAATAAACGGTGTAATGTCACCATTTATATTATTTTTATTAGACGATATCTCCAAATAATTTATGATATAATTTATTATTCATTAAAATAATAGTCATCCTTAGACATTATGATGTGGTACCAAAAGACTACACAAGTTAATCTAGAAAGAATCCCAATAATATCTCCATGAGCACTACAAATGATCAATATCGTAGGAGTCTATCAACTATGGTCTATAACTGGAATCACTTGTATATCCATCGGCCTAGCGTGAAATCATCCATTTGAGTCAGTATGTGGTATCTCTCGTAGGGTAATAATTGTCACTCGTGAACTATTATTACTAGATATCCATTGAGTAAAACTATATAGTCCCCCCTAGTAAATTTATATCAATCATATTGAGCTAAGGTAAACACATGGTATGTTAGTACCAGGAAATCCTTGTATATCTAAATTCACATGAACAATCCAAATAAAAAATCTAATTAAAATTCTATTTGATCCCATCCAAGTCATCTCAAAATGATCCAAGTGTCAGTCTCATCAATTTTGTGAGTTCTGGAATAAATATTACAATTCAACCACATCAAAAGGGTGAGCACATAGATCAATTTAAATTAATTTTCACAATCCATCTTGTTCTTTCATTTAAATTATGAATAGAATATGAGGACTATCTGTTGGAAACAAATCATTATCAATCCTGTTCATAAATCAAAATTAATTATTACATGAAAACACACCCATCAATAATAGTTTAAGAATTTATAGGTACAATAAATAAGTCCACAAAGACATGGCACACCTATAATGGATAACCCAAGTCTAAGTGAACATAAAAGGGTTAATTCACCACTAGTTATGAAAAAAAGTTATAGAAACCATTTATTTTTAATTTTACGACATTTTATATGTGTCAATGGATGGTCTATATAAAAATATAGAATGAAATAAATGAAACCAAACATGGAGAAAGATGTTAAACCACCAAACATAGGATCATAGATGACCTCCCATCCAATTTAATTGTTAGATATGATCTCAATTGGGAGAAAAAGGGAAAGTTGAGAAACACTATGAAAATCACATATGATCTCATCGAAAATTAGCACATGATATATAATGGTAAAAACAGAAGGAATTAAAAAGTCTTTGGAGCTTTAAATTGTGATATAATGCACCGATAAGTGAGGAAAATTGAGTCTAGATTGAAGAGGAAGAGTGATCCCTATCATGGGTGAGGGGAGGAGATCTCCTGAAATGATCTTTTTGCGTAAAATAGGAAAAGAAACCCCTAAATAAAAAAAGGGGTTCATACCTTTCATTAGATAAATTCATAAGAATTTAAATCGTTTGTATGAAGATTAAATTTCACATAATTCTTAGGCCTTAGCTCCTAGTGACATACCTCCACACATTGTGAAATGGGATCTAGCTAGATAAAAAATCATTATTTATTTAATAGAGTACCTGTTCTCAAATAAAAATACTGTATTTTTTTAAAATCTAGGTTCCTTTTCACTTGCCACCTACTTTCATAAAATAAACACATCATCAATTATGTGTAGTTTTTATGTTTAATCAAAACGAAAATAATATGTACCTTTAATATCCCAGGTAAATAAAGAATATAACAATTTCATATTTATTAATATTTTTTAATTAATTATTAATTTTACTTTAATGGGGATGCTATGTTAAATGGAATACTTTATACACAACAATGATTTTCTTTTAAATCTTACGTTATAAACAGTATTGAGTTATAAAAAAATAATAAAAAAATATTATTATTTTAATTGGAAGTTAACTCTTAGCCGTTGTATTGGTGGGAATAAATATAACTAACCATATTATGATTAGTTATATTTCTTAAATTGTTTTACATTTATCCAATAAAATTTAGAGGCTTAAAATGTGAATGAATCCAATTTTAAGCATAAATAATTTAATATTCATTATATGGTCGATTTATCACATTTTGATGGAAAACCCTTTTTAAATATAGTTTTTGTCACTTTTATATGTTCTATTTGACAAAATAATATTATTCTTTAGAACCTGAACATCAAAATTTACTTTGGATTAAAATTTTTTAAATTTTCTTATAAAATTCTTTTTTTAATTAATAATGAATTATAAAACATTTTAATTCAAAATAACCCTTTTCATCTAATTTATTTATATAGATAGATTTCTATTTTAAGTGGTCTTAAAGTTTAATAGGAATATATTTTTACCATTTAATCCAATGTTGTTCATTCGATGAAATTTCACTCTTAAATTGGAAATAAACACATGTCAATCCTTTGGTAATTATTATTTCATAAAAACACACCTTTTGGTATGGATAATGATAATTAATTTTCAATTAGTTAATACAAATTCTATGGTTGAAATTATGAAAAATTGGAAAAATTTATGAATTCGGAATATAAAATCTATCTTAGGGAAATTTTTTGAAATTTTTCAGAAAACCATAAATTTACGATGAATTGTTGAAAATATAGCTTTGTAGTAAAAAACTGACTTTTTCATTTAAATGAAATTTTACCACTTTTTTGAATTGAATTTCAAAAATCTATCATACATGGTTGTTATCAGTAAGAAATTTTTTATTTCAATTAGATGAAAATAATTTTTGTTGAATAGTAACATTTTGATTTTTTGTATTACTGTGGTTAAAGTTAAATATGGCAATTTAAGGAAAAAATAGTATTATATTAATATAAAATTAAGTTAAAACATTTCCTAACAATATTAGATGAGTCATGGATGAGCAATAAAATATTTGGGTGCAACTCTTGGCATTTTAAAGCCCCTTGGGTAAGATAATTACATTAAATTTTTTTTATTTAAAGTATAATTAAAAATATCATAAACATGTATGGTTTAAAAAAAATTAACTTGTGGTAATTTAATTAATATATTTAAATGTAATTACTAATTAGAATTATTATAATAATTTATAAAACATGGTATTTTATTTATACATTTTAGACATGAAATAAATATATTTATTTGTGACACAATGATGATGTAATGATTATATAATTAATAAATGTTTTAAATAAATGAGATTATAAATGTTAAAATAAATTTATTTTTAAAATTTCTATACCATCCAAGAATATTAGAGATTAAATTGACTTGTTATATTTGAATTAATGAAGGTATTTCAAAATAATGAAGTTGTTTGGGATTTTTTTAAATGTGATGATTTAAATAGTATTTAAATTGACATAAATGAGTTTTAAAGAAAATATTATTTTATTAAATGATATAATAATTCTAAAGATATTATATTCGGCCAAATGACTAAGATATGGTTTAAAATTTCATTAATGAAACATTTGTGGTTTGATTGGCATTTTATAGTAACTATATTAACCTTATAGTGTGAATACACAAGAAGACATGGAAATATTAAAATATGTTAACTAAGGGTTAAAGGTAGATGATATGGTTAAATTTGAAACCAAAACTAATATAGAACGTATTGGTTGAGATTATTTAGAATATTAGTCATCTTATATTTGAAATTAATATGTTTGTGACCTTTTGAAACCGAAACTTAGTTTATAATAATATAATATTTTCAAACATTCCTAAAGAACCCCTCCACCCCTTATAAGAAGGCATCATCAGTAACCCATTACTCACACATTTCAATCCCCTTAGATCATCCAAAATCTTCCCAAATAAGCTCCCAACATCTCTATATTCCACCTGGATTCCTTAATTTAGGCAGAAGGCACTTCAAGAAATCATTTTGGTTCAAACCAAATGGATTTACCCGATTTAAAAGAGATTTAAAGAATGAATGAGTCAAGTCAGACACGAGGTAAGGAAAATCATCTCAATCATGATTCATTGAGGAATAATATTATTTATACATGAATTTTATTTATATGTTGTATAAAAACATTTTTCTTTTCATTTCATTCAATGGGAATCATTTAATATAAAGTGTTTTACTAAATGAAAAATTGAATGATTCTTTTTAACGTACGTAATGATAATGAAATTTCCACCTCTATGAGTATTATTTTATCTTTGGAATATTTTAGAATCCATAGTGATTTCTAAAGGAGAATAAATACCATATAGAACTTTTACATATTTTGGTATTCAAAAATGTTTTGAGAAACCATTGAATATTTCATTATCTTGAAATGATATATTGTGATTGCAATGGGGAAATATTGTCTTTACTTTATTCTAGTTTTATGTGTTATTGATCTTGGTAATTTTTTTTGCGTATACGAGTGGTTACATATTAATCCTAGGGTGGGTGATCCCGAGATAGCTCTCCAATGCATTGTGTAACATGAAGGAGGTAAATGTTAATGTTTCTCCTATGAGATTTAGGTAACATACTGTGATGGGTTTTCCAAATGTAACTTCCTACATATCTGTGAAAGCTACATTGTAAGTATGTTATGGATTCCACAAGTTACCATAATGATTTATGTTTTCTATGTGCTATTCATAAATATTATGATTTCCTGAGGTATGTTAAAAATCTTATGTTTTTATGGAATACTATTTTCTTTCATTATTTTATAACCCTTTATGAGAATTTTTATGCTCATACGTTATTTAGAAAGGGTTTCATAGGTCTTAAAGATGAATATGGTTAATGGTGGGATCATAGAAAAGCTGTTTTATCTCAGACATCGAACTACACATAACAAAGTTTCTTAATGTTTTTATTTTATGAAATAATGGAGACGGAGTAGAACTGTATACTTTATAATTTATGAGATGTAATGTAATAGTTATGGCCTAGTTTTATAAAACTCTAATCTTTAAAAGATCCTCAATTTGAATTATACATTTAATTCAAGATTAATTAATTTTTTAAGGTCGGTTCTATATAGTTGATATTAGAGGTCTATTTATATAACTTTAAGAGTTATGATATTGTTAAATTAATATCCATAAATTATTTAATGGTAAGATCGAAATGATATAGAATTTATAGATTACCATGTTGCTTATACTAAGATATTTCTGTGTACAGAATGGTTTTTTATAGAGGAAATAGGGCTACTATGATGGGAAGACATCAGGAGGTAGAATAAATTTCAAATCAGCAACTTGATTTAGTCGTAATAATAGGTGAATAGTTTTTTGCAGAGATGGAACAGTTTACTCATGCTATAAACAGTTGTGGTATCCAAACACATGATCAGCTATATCAACCATAGAGGAATATGTCAGTAGTGGATCATTTCATTAGAAAACATCACCCATAATTCAGAGGATCATTTGACCCTTTTCTAGTAGAAGGGTGGATTAAATTAGTGTAAAAGTATTTCAATGTCATGGGGTTTTAAAAACATCAAAAGGTTAGTCTTTATATTTACCATTTTGATGGTGAATTTGATCAGTTGTGGTTTATGGTTAAAAATATCAAATATTGAGAGGAGATTAAGGCTCTTGATTGCAATGAATTCAATGGTATGTTTCTTGAGAAATATTTTCCTATGGTTGTTCATCAAAATATGTAAAATGAATTACTATAATTGAGGTAGAAGGATGAATCAGTGGATTCTAATGAAGAAAAATTCACTTTAATGGAATGGTTTTCTCCAAGTTCCCTAAGAGATATTGATAGTAAAATAAATTGTTTTTTGATCGGATTAAATACAATGTATCAAAGGGGTTTAGATTCTCATGATTTCAAATGTTATGAAAAACATGTTTGATGTGTGGAGAAGGTGGAAATGGAGTTTTCTGAGGATCAAGTGTTTTTTGAAAAATAACATAATAAGAGTTCAGGGTGTTAGATGAAAGTGATGAACTTTTCAAAAAATTATGATGCTAAGAAAAAATTGTTTATATTTTGTGAAAGTTGTGGTAAAAAGCATGCTGGGGAATGTATTATAAATTCTGGTAAGTGGTACTGATGTGGTAAAATAGGACATAAGGTACAAAGTTGCACTAAAAAAGATCAGAATAAAGGAAAGAAAAAATTTGATTTAAAATTAGTAAAAGGTTTTAAGTATAATGAAATGGATGATTAGGCAAATGAGTGTCCAACTAAGAACTCAACTGAAATAATGCAACTAGGCTACATGAATAAAGCGGTGGTACAATCCTTTGCAACAACTTTATTAGTTGTTGGGAAATCAAATAATGTATTATCAAGTACACTGTTTGTTTATTTAGATTATGCTAATTTGTTTTTGGATTCATGTTCTACACATTCTTTCATTTATGAGATTTTTTATAGTAAATTATGAATTCCATGTCATGATATGAATATTAAACATATGCTAAAAACATCGATAGAAATTTTTGATACAAAAAAATTATAAGAACCTTCCAATCCTTCTGTTCAGAAAGAATCTACCTAAAAACCTTATTGTTTTTCCTCTAATCTAGTTTGATGTTATTTTTTATATGAATTGGCTTTCCATTTATCATGATATTATTGACTACAGAGTTTAAGTGGTTTCTTTTATGAAATAATTTCAGTTTGTGTATAAGAATGAACAATTACTTTTGATAACATATTAAGAAGTTAAGAAACTAGTAAAACATGGAAATTAATTTTACACTTCACACATTGTTGAAAAAAGGGAACTGTTCAGATTAATGATATGCCAGGGGTATATGAGTATCTTTATGTTTTTCCTGATGAGTTTTTTGGTACAATACCAGATTAAGAAGTTTAACCTATTGTTTAATTATTTCTTGATGTTAATCCAATTTCAAAACCTCCCTTAGCAAATCGCTCAAAGTGAACTCTAATAGTTAATGAAGCAATTACATGTGTTATTAGATAATGGTTTCATTCGACCTAGAACATCAACCTGGGGTGCTATTTTATTGTTTGTTAAAAAAAGATGGTTCAATGAGAATTCTCATTAATTATATAGCATTGGATAACAACACTTTTAAGAACAAGTATCCTTTTCCTCGTATTGATGATTTGTTTGATCAGTTCTAGGGAGATCATTATTTTTTGATGATTGACTTAAGGTCGACGTACCATCATTTGAAAGTAATTGAAGAAGACATTCTGAAGAACATGTTTCATACTAGATATGGCCATTATGAATTTTTGGTTATGCCTTTTGGGTTAACCAATGAAACTGTTGTAATTATGGATCTTAGTAATATAATTTTACATGAGTTTTAGGTTAAGATTGTGGTTGCTTTCATAGATGTTATTTTGGTTTATTCCAAAAACAAAGAGGAATGTGAAAGTAATTTACAGGTTGTCTTACAGACATTAAATGAAATGAATGTTTATGGGAAATTAATAAATTCTGAGTTTTGGTTACAAAACATTTCATTCCTTGGTCACATTATTTTAAAAAATGGCATAACTGGTGATCCAGCTAAAACTAATATTGTTGAAGAATGTCCATTTCCCACCAATACCATTGAGATCCTTATTTTTCTTAAATTTTCAGGTTGTTACAAGAGGTATGTGGGAAAGTTTTCACAATTATCTATCTCAATGACTAAATTAACTAGAAAAGGTGTCATGTTTATCTGGAAAAAAGAATGTGATGATTGTTTTTAGGAATTGAAAACAAGATTGGTGAATTCTCCAGTTTTTGTAGTACCTTATAGAAATGGTGAGTTCTTTTATCTAAAATGATGTTTTATTGAAATGAAATGGTTGTTTAATAATGAAGAATTATCAGGTAATTTCTTATGATTCACATCAGTTGAAACTTAAAGAGTTAAATTACCCTACACATGATTTAGAATTTGTTGCTATTTTTTCTTTAAAAATTTGGTGGCATCATTTTTATAGTGTAAAGTGTGAACTATATACTGATCACAAAAGTTTGAAGTATATATTCACATCTAATTAATTGAACTTTATATATAGGATATGACTATAATTACTCATGGATAATGATTACACAATTCATTACCATACATGAAAATCATAAAAAGTGGTTGATTCTTTGAGTCGAAAAAGTAAAGATACATTATCCATGTTATGTTTGGAACACGATCCTATTATTAACAATTTTATGAAAATCGGGATAGAACATGTTGGTGTAAGAAATTTATACGTTTTGTTTCAGGTGTTAGTGAAATTATCTCTACCAAACAGAATTCAGCAAGCACAGAAGGAAGATAGTGAGTTGCAGAAAAAGGTAATGTTTGTTCAGAAGGGTAAGTTTCCTGATGTTAACAATGACAATGATTGTGTTTTAAATATGAGGAAGAGATTATGTGTTCCTTGGGATTCGCAATTGAATAATGAGTTATTATGTGAATCTCATAGCTCTCTATTTTAAGTTCATCTTGGTAGTACTAAGATGTATAGAGAAAATCAGGAGTATTGCTTGTGGGATGGAGTGAAAAGAGTTATTTTTTATTTTACAATGAATTGTTTGACTTGTAAATTGGTTAAGGTAGAGCGAATGTTACCAAAATAGATTCTTCATCCTTTCCCGATGCCAGAGTGGAAATGTGAAAATATATCCATGGACTTCATTGTGGGATTACCAAAGATATCTTGAAGTAACAATGCAATCTGAGTTATTGTTGACCGACTGATTAAAATATTCTCATTTCATTCCTATTCTAGATACTTTTTCTCTAGATAAACTATAAGAGTTATATATTAAATAGATAGTTAGGTTTCATGGATTAACCTCTCTATTATTTCTGATCGTGATCACAGGTTAACTTTTAACTTTTGTAAATTCCTTCAGAAGTTGTTGGATAATGAATTTAATTTTAGTACACATTTTTATCCTCAATCAGACAGGTAATCCGAATGGACAATTTAGATATTGGAGGATATTCTACATGCTCGGTCAATGGATTGAAAAGGTATATGGTACCAACATCATTATTTGGTTAAATTTTCCTATAATAATAGTTTTCATTCCAGTATACAGATGGCTCCATTTGTGTCATTAGATGGAAAACGATGTCGAACTCAATCATTTTTGGATGAAGTTATTGAAAGGAAACTGATGGTACAATAATTGGTAAATTAAATGGAAGAAAAAGTTCATTTCATTTAGAAGCACATGATAATAGCTCAAAACAGGCAGAAAGGTTGGGCGGATAATCAGAGGAAGGATCATTCTTTCGAGGTAGGTGATCATGTATTTCTCAATGTTTATCCATGGAAAAGTGTGATGTGTTTTGGTAATAAGGGAATGTTGAGTCTGAGGTTCATTATACCATATGAAATACCGAAAAGGGAGATGGATCAATTGCATACAGTGTGGCAGTACCTCCATGTTTAACCCAGCTGCACAATGTTTTTAATGTTTCAATGTTGATAAAGTATTTTCCAGATTATCTCATTTTTGAGTCCAAATGTAGTTTAAGTTGAAAAAAATATC
Organism: Viscum album; assembly: GCA_963277665.1. Lineage (NCBI taxonomy): Eukaryota > Viridiplantae > Streptophyta > Magnoliopsida > Santalales > Viscaceae > Viscum > Viscum album. Next base: position 1,290,858,052 of record OY728129.1, read on the forward strand.
TCGTTTGAGGAAGAACAAGTCCATATTATTGATCTCATAGAGAAATTGTTGCCGAAAAATGTAATCCATTCGGTAAAATATTTTTGGAAAAACAATATGGTGGAAGAGGCAACATGGGAATCTAAAAATAATATGATGGATAAATACCCCCACTTATTTTATATGAAAATAGAATTTTGGGGATGAAATTCCCAAAAGGGAGGAATGATGTAACATCCTTGGTAAATAAAGAATATAAATTTTTTATATTTATTGATATTTGTGAATTAAATATTAATTTTACTTTAAAGGGGATGCTATATTCGATGGTGTTCCCCATATGCAACAACGAGTTCATTGAAATCTTATGTTTCACACAATGTTGAGTTATACTAAAAAATAATAATATGTTATTATTTTAATTAGATATTAATTTCTATTCGATGTATTGGAGGGAATGAACATAACTACTAATATTATTATTAAACATGTTTCTCAATTTTTTTACATTATTATAGTAAAATATAGAGGCATAAAATGTGAATGAATCCAATTTTAAGCATATATACACTAGTATTACTTTAAAAGACAATTTACAACCTTTTGATGGAGAAGCCTTTCTAAATCTAGTTTTTTTCACATTTATATATTCTATTTGAAAAAAATAATTATTCTTTATAATTGGGAAATCAAAATTTTCTTTAGATTAAAATTTTGGTATTTTTCTGATAAAAATAATTTTTAATGAATAATTAAATATACTGCATTTTAATTCAAAATTTCATTTTTCCGCTAATTTATTTATATAGATAAATTATTATTATATTTGGTTTTGAAATTTAATTGGATTATATTTTTACCATTTAATCCATTATTGGTCATTGGAATAAATTTCACTCTTAAATTTGACATAAACACATGTTAATCTTTTGGTAGTTATTATTTCTTAAAAACACGCTTTCTGTTTTGAAAATGATAATTAATTCATAATTAATTAATGAAACTTATATGTTTTGAATATGGAAAAATATATTTCATTTTTGAATTCATAATATCGAATTTATCATAGGGTCAATTTTTTGTAGTTTTCTAATGAAACTTAAATTTTTGATGAATAGTGAAAATTAATGCTGAGTAGTTAAAAACTATACTTTTTCATTTAAATGAAATTTTACCACTTCTGTGAATTTAATTTCAAAAATATGAGATATGTGGTTGTTATCAATAAGTAAAATGTGGTTCAAGGAGATGAAAATAATTTTTGGTGAATAGTATCTTTTGATTTTTTTTATCGCGGTTAAAGATAAATAGGGTAATTTAAGGTAAAAATACTATTATAATAATATAAAATTACCATAACACTTGTAAAAACCTTATATAAAGATTAATTTCCATGAAATATAATATTTGGGTGAAATATTTGTAATTTTAAGCACACTTGGGTAAGATAATTACATTAGAATATTTTTATTTTAAGTGAAAATAAAAATATAATAAACATGTATTGTTTTTCTAAATCAATTTTAATGTGGGGTATTATAATTGATATATTTGACTATAAATATTAATTATAAATCCAAAAATATTTCCTATATCACTTTATTTTATTTATAATTATGAGACATCTAATAAATATATTTATTTATGATACAATAATGAAGTAAAGATTACCTCGTTAGTGAATGTTTAAAATAAATGAGATTATAAATGTTAAAATAAATTCATTTTGAAAACTTTTATGCCATCGACGAATATAAGAGATGATGATGAATTTTTATATTTTAATTATTGAATGTTTTTCTAATTAATCAATTTTTTTTAGTTTTTAAAAAGTTATGATATGAATAGTATTTTAATTTATATAAATGAGTTTTTTTAAAAAAATTATTTTATTGAATGATATAATTATCATAAAAATATATGATTCAGAAAAATAACTTATATAAGGTTGAAAATGTAATTAATGACCTACTTGTGGTTTGATTATAATTTTATAGAAAAAATATTTACCTTATAGAGTGAATACCCAAGAAGACATGGTAAGTGTCAAATTAGTTATCTAAAGGTTAAAGCTAACTGATAAGGTAATCTTTGAAAACAATACCTATATAAAACCTATTGGTTGAAAGGAAATTGAATAATATTCATCTTATCTTCTGATTTAATAAGTTTGGGTCCTTTTTAAACCTAATTATAGTCTATAATAAAATAATATTTTCAAACATTCATAAAGAGCCACTCCTCCCCCTTATAAAATCCATCACCTCTAACCCATTACTCACTCCTCTCAAGCACCATAGATCATCCAAACTCTAACCAAATAAGCTCCCAAAATCCCTCGCTTCTACCTAGTAACCTTACCTTAAGAAAAAGTCTCTTTAATAAATCCTTCTGGTTCAAACCAAAGGGAGTTACCCGATTTAAAGGAGAATTAAAGAACGAATGGGTCAAGTTAGACACGAGGTAAGGGAATTCATCTAAATCACCTTTCATTACGAATTATTTTTATTTATACATGAATTTCCATTTTACGTTGTATAAATACATTTGAATTTTCATTTCATTCAAAGGGAATCTTTTTCTATGAAGCGTTTTACTAAATGAAAAAAAGGAATGTTTCTTTTTTATGTATGCGGTGATAACGAACGTTCCACCACCACGAGTATTATTTGATCATTTTATTCCTTAACAAAAATGAATAATTTTTTAATTTAAAATAAATACCATATACCCTTTTTACATATTTTATTGTTGAAAATGGTTTTTACAAAGTATTGACTATTTTATTATCATGAAATGATATATTGTGATTTCAATGTGGAAATGTTATCTTTCCTTTATACTTTTCTTATGTGTTATAGATATGAGGCATTATTTTATGTATATAGGTGGTTCCATGATAAAACCTGGGCCGGTGAGCCCGAGACAAGTCTCCAATGCATTGGGTAATGTGATAGAGGTAAGATTTAGTGTTCCTCTTAAGAGATTATGGGAATATACTTTGATGGGTGTTCCAAATGTAACTCCCAACATAGCTGTGAAAGATACAATAAAAGTATGTTATGGATTCCACAAGATTCTATTATGATTTATAATTTCTATGTGTTATTCATAAATATTATGATTTTATGAGGTATGTAAAAATGATTATGTTTTGATGGATTAATGTTTTCTTTCATTATTTTATAACCCTTACTGAGCTTTTTATGCTCATCCCAAGTTTTGAAATGTTTTTCACATGACATAGAGATGAATAGTGTCAAGGATGGGATCAAGGAAATGTCATGATGTCTCAAACATTGAACTAGACATGTCACTTTTTATAAAAAGTTTTTATTTTATGAAAAAATGGAAACTGATTATAAGTGTATACTTTGTAATTTTTGAGATTTAATTTAATAGTTATGACCTATTTATATAAAAATCTAAACTGGATAAGGTACTCAAAGAGAATTATTCATTAAATTCATGATTATGAATTGTTTTATGCCTTGGTATTTATAGTACCTCAATAAAAATACAGGACATTATTGCAAAAAATAGAGAAGAGTTCCTTTTTTATGCCAAAAGGAAGAGATCTGTTAGAAGTTTCTGACAATTTTTAAGTTACACATTAGGGATGATAATTTAGAATATAGATTATGAACATTTAAATTTATCTATTTATATTATTATTGATAATAAATATATAGTAACTAATTTTTTAGAGGTTATATATTAAGAGATATAGTATTCTAATAGAAAATTAATTCAAATTATACATTAGAGGTTATGACCATAGATATGGTGAATGAAATAAATTTCTAGATGAAAGTTTTCCTCCAAGATAAAATTTATCAAAACCTCACAAATAGTAGTTATATGGAAAATATAAACCCATTTCATTTTAGTATAGGTCTTAGACAATTAGAATTCCTTTTTTGAGTTTTTAATGAGGTAATAAGTGTTCTGTGAATTATTTTTCGTTCAAAAGATGTCACTTGATTCAACGATTGACTTTTTTTAGTTGTTAATTTTAAGGAAGATATAATTTTTTACTGTAGTATTAACATGATTTTGTAACTATATGTATCTAGTAGATGTAGGAGCCTTTGGAATTTTGATATAATATTGGTCCTCATATAGTCAAGTGACATCACTATAACATTCCACATTCATATGGTCCTTGTAATTTTTTATATTATTTTGAATATTTTATCATGTATAGTATGGTAGTGGAGAATGGAGTGTCTTGAATCATGAAATTAAGATCCCATCACTAAAATGAATCAATATTTTACATGTTAACTTTTCATATTATTTATAAATACTCTATACATTAAATTATTCATGATATTTTCAGTCTTAAATTCCATAAAATGTTTATGAAATTGGATGATGATTAGGGAGAAATCATATTCTCTTGTTGTTATCTAAAAAAGTTAATGGTCAGATATATATTTTAAGGTGTATTAAAAATACAATACTATGATTATGTAGCACTAATTTGTGGGTTTTTGGATAATTGGGATATAATATATTCTCTAAGGAACTATGAGAGGGGATGTAGGAAAATTAGGGTACATCCCTATTTTATTCAATCGACCATAAAAATTATTCATATACTATAATTTCTAATTTCTCTTAATTTTGTTGACAACTATTAATCTATAGTTTCCTAATTAAACTCTCATATAAAATAATGAAAAATTTATGTAAATAATGTTCTTTAACATAAAATATATTTATTTGATCATCCCCACTATTCTATATATAAATAGAATAATCAAGATTATGTTTACATGTAACAAAATTCTTTATCAATACACTATATAATTGGATTAAACATTTATGTCATAATATTACATGGGTCATTACAGAAAATTAATCTTTGGATCACACACTACTCTCTCGAAGTCCACTATATCTATTTACTTCCCTACACACCACATTAAGTATATAAATTTGTTTATGATCATTTCATTCAAAATTATATCATTTTATATAAGGGAATCATTTTCCTCAAAACAACGGGATTAAAATTTCACTAAACATCATTTCAACACACATCCTCTACAATCTTATTTGGCATCGACTATATATAGGGTTTAACAAAACGACCCTAAAAACCCAATGATGGTTAATTATTGTATTACATTGGAATGATTATAAACAATAAAGTCAATTACATATCAATTAGTATCATAATGTTAGAAAGACATATTACTTACAAAATACCCATAATAAAATTGGAAAAAAATAACACATGATACATAATAAACTGAAAAAAATTGTAACCTTGAAATCATATTCAGAGTAATATTCTTCATAACCTAGGGAAACAAGCATAATAAGGGTGAGAGAAAATTATCAGTATGGTTAAGTAATTTGGTATAAATAATCAATCAATAGGAATAAATTACCATTTAATGGAAAATTACTAATAATATTTTCTTTTTAAAATAACAATATAAGGAAAATTAAATATGGAAAGGTATGAAATGGGTACACATTCCATTTAATTAGTGAATAAAAATGATATGTATCCATAGATATATTTATTCCTAATCTCACGGATAAATAATATCTGAAACATCTATGAATGAAATTCATAATTATTAGAAGTAATGTATTAGGCCCATGAGAAACTATACTGTAATGATCCATCCTCCATAAAATATAAAAGTATAGATATAAACCTACTTACTTTGGTCGACTTAATCATATAATGAGAACCAATCAATAAAATGAGGAGAAATATTATTACAAGGTAAAAAAATCATTGAATTTCTACAGCATTACCCATATCTAATAGTAAAGTTAATCAGTAGAAATTATGCCTTATTAAATATCAATATTAAATAAAAGGTAATGATTTATAAACAATTCCCCAGTTCGTCAAAAAACTATGAAAGTAATTATTGTGTGTAAAATAATATATGTTTTAGGATATAATAACATCAATCATATAAAAATATTGATAGTGAATGGAAATTCAAAATGAAAAATGATTACAAAAGTATGTTAGATTTGAAGGATTATCATTAAGAACATTCTAGATGGGAATAATCGTTAATCATTCCAAAGTGTCCCTTTTCACTTTGAAACATTTGAATAAAAATATATAGAATGTTATTAAATTATATGAAACCTACAATATCATGTGAATAGGGTATTCCATATATAAAAATAAAAAGGTAGTATATATAAAATAGAAAGGAAAATTCATTATTAATTACAAATAAGTCTCAATGAAATTTAAATTGAGATGAAATTATCATAGATTAAAAAAAAATTTATAATATAGTATTTATCATCTTATACAATCGTTTAATATTAGATACTAACTTATACCTGAACCAATCTCATATCAAATATTAATTCCTTATAATATTTTATTACCCATTTTTGAATGATGTATCATTAATTTTCCTATTTTGGATGTTAATTTCCATGTTTACATGAGTATGTTTTAACTTGTTTGTTATCATTAATTAGATCCTGGTTTCATCATTTATAGAATTTAAAACATGGATTAATTATCATATATAATAAGTATGTCTATATTTATAATAGTTGATTATATTTGGTGATTAAAAATGAAGTGCACCATTCATGGAGACATTAGTTCATACAAAGTAATAAATGCTAATTTCATTACATTGTTTTATTAATAAAATAAAAATTAAATAATAAATTAGTATATTATAAATCCACTATCATATAAATGTGATATATGTTACATAGGATTATTAAACCCATCCTTTACATATTCCGTATATGCTGTAAGTTAATCCCAATGCTTCGAGTGGGTATTAGTCCAGACATCCTCAAACGATGTTATTGTATTCACACAATATAGAATGTATTAACAGTATGTGTTATGAAATGATTGTATAAGAATAAATACATAATAAATAAAATTTATATAATATATAAACAGATTTTCCAACATAATGGAATCGATGATAGTTGGTAAATGAAAATTAAACAATCATCCTTTCCTGAGGTAGTGGTTTTTTGTACATAGAAATAGGAGGTTCGTTTCCCATTAGATGGAGCTGTAAAGTCCTGAAACCTCAATTCATGATTCAATGATAAAATAACTTGTTTATTTTTTTATAAGTGACATCACAAAAATAAACAGTTCATTATACATATGAAGACATATTCTAGTATAGGTTCTGTATAAGAAGACAACAAATTGCATACATTGAATCACAGTTTACAAAAAATAATTACAAAATACCTAATTAAAATCATCTATAATAACAACTTCAATGACATTTTAATTTATAAGGAATATTGTGAAAACCATATTCAAATGTGGGATGTGTAAAAAATATCAGTAAGTTATATTAAAACAATGAGAGAAACCAATAGTCCATGATTACTTTTAAACATGGTAAATCATTTTCACAAAGGCATACTTCTCACCAATAAAGAATCATATAACTACATTATGAAACATGAGATTTAAATAATATATAGAAAACATATATAGTGAATAAGGTTATATTGTGGCATTAATTACTAATATTTGTACACTTATGTAAAGCTTATCACTTGTAACCCTCATGACTACTTTACAATGTAACCCTTACTACTACCTTATGGTGTAACCATCGTAGTTAAACATGGAGTAACGATATTATAGAAATATTTCACACACCGAACTAATGAATTGGAGGGATATATAGGCCCCACCCTTCACCGTAAATAATTCCAAAAAAACTATAACATAATTATAGATCGTGGATAATTGCATTAAAACATTTCTTTTGAATTCTATAAAATAAAATTTTAGAAGAGGATATTTAATGAAAATTCCCATACATGTATCATATAATTAATTTGAGAAATAATATAATTAAATTAATATTCATATACACTACAAATCCACATAATAAAACAGAATATAAAAGAAATAAATTACACAAATAATCTTAGAACCATATAATCAATGATATATAAGGTTAACCCAAAGAATGGAAATTGGGTTAAAAATTCCTTTACCTCTGGTTCATCTTACAACAAACATGTTTAAAACCCATATATAATTTTCTAAAGAGTGTAATTAATATTTTTAAAAATCATATTCTTGTTTATAAAACATTATATAATCATTTTTTAACATCAATTGTCCCATTTAATAATATATAATTATTTTCTTTGTTTCTGGTGCATTGTTTACATGATCTTCATGTTCAATTCGTAAAGAATCTTCTTATAAAATGGAAGTGAAACACATACAATTGAAATGAAATGGTACTAATATTTTTTCATAATGTTATATGACTTCATAAATCATTTTGGTTTTATCTTATGAGGATGAATCATTAGATAAATCATTAGTGATATTCATTGAGATCATTTTGGAGGTTCTTCGATAACCACAAACTAGTTTCTTTATATAATTCAATATCATTAATATAATTTAATTGAAGAAAATAAAAGAGTTTATATAATAATATTAACAATCTCTATCGTCCATTAAAATGGTTTAATAACCAGTTTTATGGAATTAAATGAAATTGGTGACACATTGTCCACATTGTTGGTAAATCCACACCTCACATATGGTGATCTTATTTTTCAGAATAAGAGGGAAATGATAAAAATTACGATGATGAATTTTCACATAAACATCATAAAAATATATAATACATATAATATTAGTTTTTAGGTCTCATGGAAATGGGTTTGTGATTATAATATAATAAATGGAATGAATGGAAAATGAAACACCAAAAAATGAAAGTGGATTTCAACCTCCAGATCTCTTATCCTTGATATCCTCCGTAAGTAATTTAGTATTGGACTTTTGATGATTCTAGCAGTTCTCGTATGTGGGGAATATACTTGTGAATATTAATGGATAGAATTTAGGAAATGATCAATGATTTTGATGTGTGATAGGAAGAGGTGGTAAGTGTGGTATTTATAGTGGAGGGGAGCATGGGTTTTCCATTAGTTTACTCCTTAGTTTAAATTCATGGCACAAGACTATGAATTCTACTGATTATTGTTGTTCTCGGAATCAATTTCCAACGGTTAGATCAGGTACGTTCAGTGAATGAATGAACGGGTTTTTCTATCTTTTGAACAGGTGCTCGTAATTGAAATATGAGGGAACAGATGAAACCACAACGTCAGTAATTTGTCTAAGAGGACCATTACCGAAGGTGTGTTTTCTCGAGAGGAGAAGTTAAATTTCAGGGAATAAGTGAGAAGGAAATAAAATTGTGTAAAATTTTATTTTATTATCCTTAGAAGTTAGAATCTCTCATAAGAAGTTGTTGGTGGCGCCCACAACCACCCAACTTCCCATGTGTGGTAATGAGGGAGGGGGGGGGACCACACGAGCCCTCATCTTTTCACATTCCATAACCCTTAACCCCCTTTAACTCCCATGATAAATACAAGGCAACTCCCAATTAATTTTTTGTATCCTTTAATTATGTTCCTTCTCCTCTCCCCACATTAAATCATGCCAACACACTTAATCAATTAAGAGAGTTATGTTTTTGAATTGTAAAATTTAAATTCATGGCATGAAATAATTAAATAAGATGAGACTTATTTTTTTGGGCCATTCTATTGTGTTGAGAGAAAAGGGGAGAGAGATCTTGTGAGTTGAATAACTTTATCTCCTTCGTAGAATAACGCCAAGACTCCAACGAAGAACATTTACTCAGTGACCCCAGATTCGTTTTCAATTTCCTCATTCGTGGCAAGGAAGGAAACAACGACGTAGGAATTCGCCATCGACGTCACACTTCGTTCTCTCTGTGATAAAAGTGGAGATGTTTCTTCCTCCTCGGATGCTCTCCGTCGACGTCTACGGAACCTCACTCCGCGACGCCATTTTCCAAGATGCCCTTCGTTTGACAACTTTTGTTGAGGTAGGGGTGTGTTTGGGATTGATAAATATTGGTTTTCCTTTTATGTTTCTATACCTCTTAAACCACTTGTTATTGGACTAATATGAAAGGAACCGAACCAAACTAACAATGTCTGATTCCTCCACCGTTCTTGTTGTTATATGGTGTTCTCCTATCGTTCTTGAGCAGTGAATGAAGTAATGTTTTTGGAGTCGATCAGAGGCCCAAAAACATCATAAACATCCTCAGAGTATCTGGGAAACCTAGAAGCGGAAGTTTTGAAGAACTTGGATCATCGAAACGAAGAACAGACACCTCGGGAGGCGTTCTGGCTAGAGGCGTCATTTCTGGAAAATTCTAGAATACACGGCGTGTACTCCAAGAGAACACACCCTGTAGTACAAGCATACTGTGGCTTCCGGTTCGGAAGTTATAAAATCAACACACGGTGTTTGACTCTATTCACACGGCGTGTACTCTCCACACACTTTGACAGAGGAGATTTTGAGGGACTCTGCTTGTATTTAGGGAAAATACACGGACAAAGGAAAAAATACATGACCTCATCACATGGCGTGTATTCTCTTCATAGAAAGGCCGAAGAGGATTCTTGAGGCTCGAAGTGTAATCTGGAAGATACATGGATACAGGAAGAACCACACGGCCAGGGGCACGGCGTGTAGTACCTCACCATGGTAGAAGCGGCTTCGCAAGGCTCGGCGTGTAATCTAGAAGATACACGGACACGGGGAGAACCACACAGCCAGGGGCACAGCGTGTACTACCTCACCATGGAAGAAGTGGCTTCGCGTTGTTCGGCATGTAATTATGAAGATACATGGACACGGGTAGAACCACATGGTCAGGGGAACGACGTGTACTACCTCGGCATGGTAGAAGTGGATTCGTGATGACTCTGCGTGTAATCCGGGAATACACGGAAACGTGGTGGAGTACACGGGCATTTACTCCATCACACGTCCAGGCATGGACAACGCACATGGAACCGACCCTATAGATTTTGACATGGCGTGTAACCATACTACACGCTGTGTACTTAGTTATCTACATGACCAGCCCTGTGACACGACCCGTATCACATGGGCAGTACCTGGTGTCTGATGACACGACGTGTATCGCTGACCTACACGCTGTGTACTTTAGATAAGTAGCTTGGTTGTCTTGTTCCCTGTGACTTGGGCACATTATGCTTGGTTTTTCCCCTATGATGTGGGACGGGACTACGTGATACATCAACTCTGGTCTCCGTGACAGTTGATCTATCGATCTTTGAATCGAATAGCGGACCCTCTGGAAATCGAGCATGTTGTGTGCGGAAAACCTAGAGCTGGCTGCGACTGCGATGAAAATGACAACTGTACTTCGATACTCTATGGGTTCGGCAGTGTGGACGACTGTACTTGGATCCTCCATGGGTTCGGCAGTGATGGCGACTGTAATTGGATCTTCCATGGGTTCGGCAGTGATGGCAACTTTACTTGGATCCTACGTGGGTTCGACAGCAATGGTTATTGTAATTGGATCCTACGTGGGTTCTGCAGCGACTACTTCTATACTTGGATCCTACGTGGGTTCGACAGAGGAGATGATTCGGAGGTTACATCTAATCAACTCCACCTCTCTTCGTGAGTAGTATACCTGTGTGAGCTGAGTCTTGACATTCAATAATTATCTTCGATATGATTGACATTCTTTCCTCTATGGATTGGGTTGATCTTTTATGTGTGGATTGGGTAGTTCTTTACATTGTGGACTAGGTTGTACTTGGGCTCGTGAGTTGGAGCTGAACTGGAAGTGACGACTTAGGAATATGTTTGGTAATATACTAAAGTAGAGATGGTTGATACTTCGTGTTTGTATCCTTCCTTTGTGGTTTATCCATTGTGGATTCTGGGAGACCTTTGGGGTATCGTGGTCCCTAATGAGTATCGTATACTCACTCCTGCATGGGTTATGCCCGCACAACGTTGTGTTGGTTGTAGATGATGGACATCGCTGATCGTGGATGAGGCTTGTGGAGCGTGAGGGTACCTGGAGGTAGACTATCAGGAGGGATGTACACAGAGCGGATGGCTGGAACCGAGGAGCTGAAGAGACCATATGTACCCACCCTTTATGTGGGACAGCCGGAGGACAACTATGTGGTTGCTGATTTACATTACTACTGTCGTACTTTCTTTTCAGTTGTACTGTACTTTTATTTGGGTTTGTTTTCTGTCCCATTTACTTTTCAGCACATACATGTGTACTCAGTTTACCTAGTGTTTACTTCAACTTGCATACTCTGTGGTGTTTGTTTTCTTATATACAGACAATGCCTTCCCTTTTATCAGGATTTACGCCTTTGGTGCTAGTCGCCAGCCTCTGCCTATGGAAGGCGGGCTTGGGGTAGTCACGACATGGGACCTGAGGAAGGTTCGTGACAAATTGGTATTAGAGGTGTCAGTTCTACCACAGAACGTAGGACTCTAATAATTTCTTCTTTGTGAAGCAATAGTGTTTAGGGTGTTGAGTGTGGTTATCAGTCCAGGGAGTCCATTTTTGGTGCGGTGGCCGACTTATCCATACACCAGGACCCTGACATCTGATTTCTGACTTTGTGCACGAAACAATTTATTGAATTTGTGTTTCAAAAGTTTTCTTTATGATTAAATTTTGACAGATCATCAGGTATATTGTATTAACCATGGTGCCCCTATTTCTATTCAGGATGGACACACGACGGCAGCCATCTAGGGTTCTGAGCATTGTACGAGACGGAAACCCACTGAGTGACAAGGCCTCGGTGTAGGGCCCTATTATAGTGGAGGCACCGGTGGTACCTCTACCTTCTGAGACACCGATGCCACCAGCCCCAGTAGCTGAGAGTGCGCGTCGCCTGAGTGCACTGCACATGTTTCAGCATCATAGACCACCCAGGTTCCATGGGGAGATGGACCCTCCGGCAGCTGAGGACTGGCTGGAGGCTGTTGTCCGAGTCTTCAGATTAGTAGGGACACCAGCTGACCTCATGTTGATCCTTGTGGTGAGTCTCCTGCATGCAGTAGTAGGTAGATGGTAGAGCCTGATGATCCAGGTGCACGACGAGGCATCATTAATTTGGTCAGACATCGAGATCCTCTTCCGCTCAGAATTCGTTCCATCCATCCTCTGTGCGGTGCACATTCAGGAGCTACTACAGCTGCAGCAGGGTAGCATGACAATAGCCCAGTACTCGGTGAGATTTCCTGGCCTCTCGCACTATTCCACTGACATGGTACAAGACCCATTCTTCTAGGCCTGGACCTTAGAGCAGGGACTGAGCATGAGATAAGGGCATCGATGATCTCCCTCAGTATTCTGATGAAGACATGGGTACTGGAGCAAGCACTTCTTGTGGGGAGCTTTTTTGTTGAGCCTTCACTATCAGCGATACCTACCATAGGGTGGCATGTAGCGGAGTCTTCTGCATCCGGCAGTAGACAAATGATGCAGAGTTCCAAGAGGACCAGACTATCAGGTGGGAGACATCAGTATATTGGTTCAGATGTGTGGGGAAAACGTAGCAGAGCCAGTCATACGAGAGACAGACAGTGCTATGCATGCGACAGGCAAGGCCACATGGCTCGTGACTGCCTGACCCGCCATGCATAGGAGCAGCAGACAGTTGAGGGACCAACCAGGCAGAGGAATAGGTTCGACTGTGGTGGTCCGCATGGAGCAGGCGTACGAGGCAGAGGAGCTATCCGAGCAAAAGGTGGTGGCGGACGCTTTGAGGCTCTACCACCACCACCACTAGGAGGTCCAGCCCGACCACAGGAAACTGGCAGACAGATGTAGGCTCAGCTTCAGGCAGTAGAGGCCTACGACCATGGCGCACCTGAGATAACTCTAGGTACTATCTGTGTCTACTCCACCATTGATGTAGTTCTTATAGACATTGGAGGGAGTCATTCTTTCATTGTCGTTGCCCTTTTTTAGATCTTGGAGATTCCGACGAAGAAGTTGGATCTATCCATACGGCTAGAGACTCCTACGGGAGAAGACTCGATGATTACGCACTGGTGCCTGCAGTGTGAGATTACTCTAGGTGGTGAGAGCATTGGCTGGGATCTTCTTGTAGCGGCGTCGAGGCCTTATGACATCATCTTGGGCATGAATTGGTTATCTACGGTCCATGCTCAGCTCGACTGTATTAGGTGGAAGGTGTGGTGTGTCCATATTGATGGGAGTAAGTTCACCTTCACCGGTGAGAAGGGAGTCTTTGTAGCTGAGGATGGACTCACTCAGATGAGAGGACAACCGATCACCCATCATTTGGCTAGTACCATCCTCGGAGTAGTTGATGTGTAGAGTCCGAGTTTTCCTATTGTGGTGGATCAGTATGCGGATGTTTTTCCTTAAGACGTTCCAGGACTACCTCTTCGCAGATAGGTAGAATTCCATATTGACCTGTACCCCAGGACAACCTTGATATCTACTCCAACATATCAGATGGCTCCCGCTGGGCTTCGAGAGCTACGGGTATAGCTGGAGGACTTTCAGGGAAAGGTATTCATCTGAGCCAGTGTTTCACCCTGGGCTTCCCCGATTTTGTTTGCCAAGAAGGAGGATGGAAGCTTGCGACTATGTATCGACTACCGTCACCTGAATCAGGTGACTGTGAAGAACAATTATCCACTTCAAGGGATTGATGACCTCTTCGATCAACTCAAGGGAGAACGATGGTTCTCGAAGATAGACATTTGGTCAGGCTATCATAAGATCAGAGTTAGAGACGAGGATGTGCAGAAGACAACCTTCAGGTGTCGGTGTGGCCACTATGAATTCTAGGTTATGCCTTTCTCTATAACCAACGCTATTGTAGTGTTCATGAGTCTCATGAAAAAGATCTTCCATCTTTACCTCGATCAATTTTTCATAGTCTTCATCGAAAACATATTGATATACTCGACTATTGAGGAGGAGCATTCCTACCACTTGCGGGTTTTACTGGATACACTCTGAGAGTACCAGATTTATGGTAAGATCTTGAAGTGTTATTTATGGATTTAAGAGGTCCACATCTTAGGACAAATCATCTCTAAGGCAAGAGTTGCGGTGGATCCTATGAAGATCGAGTCAGTGCTAGCGTGGGAGCCACCTAGAAGAGTGACGGAGGTGCGGAGTTTCCTAGGTCTGGCTGGGTACTATCAGATATTTGTTCCCAACATTTCCAGAGTTGCAGCACCACTTACAGCTTTAATTAAGAAGGGGAAACCCTTCGTTTGGACGGATAGATGTCAGTAGAGCTTCCAAGATCTGAGATAGTGATTTAATAGTGAACCCATCTTGATGCTACCAGAGGAGGGTGTAGGGTACGTAGTTTACTGTGATGCATCAGGGACCGGACTCGGGTGTGTCCTGATGCAGGAGCAGACAATTATTTATTACGGTTCACAACAGTTGAGGAAGCATGAGCAGAACTACGCTACCCATAACCTGGAGTTAGCAGCAGTGGTCTTCGCCTTGAAGATGTGGTGACACAATCTGATGGGCGAGCACTTTACAGTCTACTCTGACCACTAGAGTCTTAGGTACATCTTCTCGCAGAAGGACCTGAACCTGAGACAGTGACGATGGCTCAAGTTCCTCCAATACTATGACTTTTAGATAGTCTATACTCCTGGGAAGGGGAACGTAGTAGCTGATACTCTCATTAGGAGGTCAGGCATCCCGCTACTTGGAGAGGCGACAGAGCAGCTAGCCGTGTTGCAGATATCCTTTGTGGATAGAGATGGGGAAAAACTTCTACAATCACTCACAGTCACACCACTATTACTTCAGTGTTTCAGAGAAGCAAAATGTGCGGACGTTGACTGTGAGACGTGATGTGCACAGATATCTACATGACATGCACTTGATAAATTTTATGTAAGAGGAGAGAACATCATCCTTTTTAGAGGACGTACCATGGTACCAGTTGAATTACAGGAAGAGGTGATGAGATATTTTCACACTTCCCCTCTAGCGGTACATCCTGGAGTAACAAAGATGTACCAGGACCTCAAACGATATAACTGGTGGCCAAGTACGAAGAAGTTTGTGTTAGAGTTCGTTTCATGATGCCTCACCTTCCAGTAGGTGAAGGCGGAGAACCAGGTACCATCAGGCTAGGTACATCCCTTAGAGGTCCCAGAGTGGAAGTGGGATGGGATATATATGGAATTCCTGACGGTACATCCACCTACTTCTAGAGGTCACGACTCCATTTGGGTGATTTTCGACCGACTCACCAAGTCGGCCCACTTCCAACATATTAGAGAACACGGCTCAGTGGAGAGCTTGGGACGCTTCTACATTCAATAGATCGTACAACTTCATGGTGTGTCATCGACTATCATCTCCGATCAAGATGCTCTCTTTACTTCCAGGATTTGGAAAGGGTTTTAGGAGGCATTTGGGATGCGGCTATTCTTGAGCACCACCTTTCACCCTCAGACGGATGTTCAGACAGAGAAGACCATTCAGACTCTTAAGGAAAATTTCCATGCATGTGTCCATGACTTTGGTCGCAACTGGGAGGATCACCTACCCTTGGTGGAGTTTGCATACAAAAACAACTACCACTCCACCATTGGGATGGAATCATACGTGGCATTGTACGACTGACCTTGCAGATCACCATTGTGTTGGACTGACCCTGGGGAGTCAGCACTTGTAGGACCAGAGATGGTCCAGGCCACGACGAAGAAGGTACAGATCATCCAGGAGAAGATGAGGACTGCTCAGAGCCGACATAAGTCATTTGGTGACAAGAGGCGGAGACCACTAGAGTTTGAGGATGGAGACCACATTTTCTTATGGGTCTCACCTCAACGTGGATTACAGAGATTTGACCGGGGCGGAAAGTTATCTCCACACATCATCGGACCATTTTAGGTTCTCTATAGGATAGGCGAGGTGGCTTATCGCCTGTCTCTTCCACCTCAGTTTCATCAGGTACATGACTTCTTCCATGTATATCAGTTGAGGAGATACGTGCATGACCCGACAGATATCATTGATCACAGGGAGCTGGACATCAATGATGGGGCGACATTTGCGGAGGTTTCAGTAGAGATCGAGGATCGACAGGAGCGAGTCCTACGTGGATGGTCGATTCCTCTAGTGCACATCCGGTGGAAGCAAGAGAAACTCCATGAGATCACTTGGGAGAAGGAGGCTCAGATGTGTTAACAGTACCCCCATTTGGTCACTAGTTGATGATGTAGCTCTACGGGGACGTAAGGACCTGAGGTGGGAGTAATGTAAAGACCTGTAAATATCAAGAAACATTTTTATTAAATTCATTGGGATTTTACAAGTACGCAATTTCTAACGGCACCTGATTCCGAGGCCCGGTGTTCCCAGAATCAATTTTCGAAGTTTAGCTCGGGTACGTTCAGTGAACGAATGACCGAGTTTTCCTATCTTTTGAACCGGTGCTCGGAATTGAAATCTGGGGGCACCGATGAAACCGCAATGTTGGTAATTGTTTCAGAGGATCTTTATCGAAGGTGTGTTTGGTCAGGAGGAGATGTTAAATTTTGGGGTTTAAGTGAGAAGTAAATAAAATTATGTACAATTTTAATTTATTATCCTTGGATGTTATAATCTCTAATGGGAAGTTGTTGGTGGGGCCCACAACCACCCAACTTCCCTTTTGTGGTTATGAGGGAGGTGGGGCCCACACGAGCCCTCATCTTTTCACATTCCATAACCCTTATCCCCTTTGTACTCCCATGATAAATACATGAAAACTCCCCATTAAATTTTAGTATCCTTTAATAAAGTGACTTCTCCTCTCACCACATTAAATCATGCCAACATACATAATCAATTAAAAGAGTTATGTGTTTGAATTTTAAAATTTAAATGCATGACATGAAATAATAAAATAATATGGGACTTATTTTATTTGGGGTTAGTCTGTTGTGTTGAGAGAAAAGGAGAGGGAGCTCTTGTGACATGAAGAACTTTATCTCCGTCGTTGAAGAATTCCAAGACTTCGACGAAGAACATCGACTGAGAACCCTGGATTCTCCTTCCTTTTCCTCCTCCGTGGAATTTTCCAACAACATCATTCTTCGTTCTCACCATGATAAAAGAGGAGATGTTGCTTCCTCCTCGGATGATCTCCCTCAACGTCTACGGAACCTCACCCTACGACACTTTTTTTTGCGACACTCATTATTCGAAAAATTTTGTTGAGGTTGAGGTGTGTTTTGGATTGAAAATTATTGGTTTTCCTTCCATGTTGCCATACCTCTTAAAACACTTGTTATCAGAATAATCCAGAAGGAACTAGACCAAACTAACAGGGTTTGATTCCTCCGCTGTTCTTGTTGTTCTATGCTGTTCTCCTTCCATTCTTGAGCGTTGAATGAAGTTATCTTTTTGGAGTTGATCGGAGGCCCGAAAACATCGTAAACGGACACAGAGAGTCGAGACGACCTAGAAGCAGAAGTTTTGTAGAACTCAGATCATCAGAATGAATAACGGACAACTCGGGAGGCGTGCAGTCCAGAGGCATCATTTCTGGAAAATCTTAGAATACACGGTGTGTCCTCCAAGGGCACACACTGTGTAGTACAAGCATATTGTGGCATCAGTTTTGGATGTTAGAAAAATAACACATGGCGTGTACTCTCCAAACTATTTGACAGAGGTGATTTCGAGGGACTCAGTGGGTACTTGGGAAAATACACATACACATATAGAAATACACGGCCTCGTCACACGACCTGTATTCTATTCATAGAAAGGCAGAAGAGGCTTCATGAGGCTTGGCGTGTAATATGGAAGATACACAGACATGGGCAGAACCACACGGCCAGGGGCACGACATGTACTACCTCACCATGGTAGAATCAGCTTTGCGAGGATCGTTGTGTAATCTGGAAGATACACGGACACGAGTAGAACCACACAGCCAGGGCACGACATGTACTACCTCACCATTGAAGATGCGGCTTCGCGAGGCTCGGCGTGTAATCTGAAAGATACATGGACACGGGAAGAACCACACAGCCAGGGGCACGACATGTACTACCTCACCACGGAAGAAGCAGCTTCGTTATGACTCTGCGAGTTTTCCGGGAATACACGGACACATGGTGGAGTACACGGGCTTGTACTCCATAACATGGCCAGGCATGAACAACGCACATGGAACCGACCCTAGTGGTTTGGACACGACATGTAACCATACTACACACTGTGTAATTACTTATCTACATGACCAGCCCTGCGACACGGGCCGTATCACAGGGGTAGTACCCGATGTCTGATGACACGGTGTGTATCGCTTACCTACACACCCTGTACTTTAGGGAAATGGATTGGTTTTCTTGTTCTCCGTGACTTGGGCATGTTTTGATTGGTTTTCCCCTATGACGTGGGACGAGACTATAGGATACATCAACTCTAGTCTTCATGATAGTTTCTGTATCGACCTTCGACTCGAGGTGCGGACCCTCCAAAAATCGAGCGTGCAGTGTGCATGAACCATAGAGCTGGCTGCAACTGCGATGACGATGAAGAATGTACTAGGATACTCGGTGGGTTCTGTAGTGAGGAATATTGTACTTGGATACTCCGTGGGTTTGGCAGTTATGACAACTATACTTGGATCCTCCGTGGGTTCGGTAGTGATGGCCACTGTACGTGGATCCTACGTGGGTTCAGTAGCGATGGTTACTGTACATGGATCTGAAGTGGGTTCGGTAGCGATGACTTCTATACATGGATCCTTCATGGGTTCAGTAGAGGAGATGATTCAGAGGTAACATCTAATCATCTCTACCTCTCTTCATGAGTAGTATACCTATGTGAGATGAGTCTTGACTTTCAATCATTATCTTCGATATGATTGACATGCTTTCCTGTGTGGATTGGGTTATGCTTTCCTGTGTGGATTGGGTAGTGCTTTCCTTTGTGGACTGGG
Organism: Viscum album; assembly: GCA_963277665.1. Taxonomy (NCBI): domain Eukaryota; kingdom Viridiplantae; phylum Streptophyta; class Magnoliopsida; order Santalales; family Viscaceae; genus Viscum; species Viscum album. The sequence goes on from OY728129.1 coordinate 1,290,877,861, forward strand.
TTGTACTTGGGCTTGTGATTTGGAGCCATACTAGAAATGATGACTTAGGAATATTTATGGGAATATACCTATGTAGAGATGGTAGATACTTCTTGTTTGTATCCTTCCTTTGTGGTTTATCCTTTGTGGATTCTGGGAGACCTTCGGGGGTCTCAGGGTCCCTACTGAGTATCGTATACTCACCCCAGTAAGGGCTTTTCCTACACTACATTGTATTGGTTGTAGACGACGAACAACGCTGATCGTGGTTGAGGCTTGTGGAGCGTGATGGTACCCGGAGGAGGACTATAAGGCGGGACGTACATGAAGCGGATGGCCGGACCCGAGGAGCAGAGGAGACCATCTGTACCCACCCGTCAGGAGGGATAGCCGGAGGATGACTCAATGGTTGCTGATTTACTTTACTGTTGCATTACATTTTTTTCAGTTATACTGTACTTTCAGTTGGGTTTGTATTCTAGCCCATTTACTTTTCACCACTTACTTTTGTACTCAGTTTACTTGGTGTTTACTTCAGCTTGCATAATCTGTGGTGTTTATTTTCTTATATAAATAAAATTGCATCCCTTTTATCGGGATTTACGCCTTTGGTTCTAGTCGCCAGCCCCTGTCCTATGGAAGGCAGGCTTGGGGTAGTCACGACACGTGCCCCGAGGACGGGTCGTGACAATTGTGACCAAAAATAGTAATGTGGTAATTTTATTTTTAACCAAAGGTGCTAAAATTAGTCATGATGCGAGTAATAGCATATTTAACACATAATTTATATACACTATAAATTAACATATTTCACTATTCATCACAAATTCATGTATTTCAAAAAAAGTCAAAAAAATCAACCCAACCAATTTTCAATTTCATAATTCAAAAATGAAGTCCATTTTATCAAAATAATTTTTTATATATGAGAAATTAAATCCTTAATTGAAATAATAATTTGTCCAAAAAATGAAAAATGTTAAACTATAACTAATTTAATAACACTTTGAAAATTAATCATGGTCTAATTAATTATTTTACAACCATCTGACAATAAAACAATAAATTATGATTATATTTTAGGAAAATAAATTTTCTTGTAAATTATTTAATTAATCATCAATTGATAAATAAATATTTATGACTTATAAAAATTTCAACACTTATACTATAATCATATTGTTACTTATAAGTCTTTTTAGATATTATTTATACATTCATGTGTGAGTTTACTACTCATTTTACTTATTAAATATACTTAATGGTATGTTACTATTCACAATTTCATGTTACAATTTATAAGGGTATGTTACAATTAAGAAAACATTTTGTTTTCCCAATGAGAATCCAAATGACTTACTGATCACAACCATGTATATCCGTATTTTAAAATTCAAAACATAGAAGTGTCAAAAATATGTTTAATAATAAAGGTATAAAGGTCACATAGTTTTTTTTTCTCATTTAATAACATAATGTTTTTATTTTAAAAATTTGGGATGTTACATCCCCCCCTCCTTAAATGAATTGTTCCTTTACAATTAATTCATTGTAATTATAATTCATAATTTACATATAAATAACGTAAAAACTATTTTTTATGTGTAATTATTTAATAAGAATTTAAAATATAAATTTTATCATTAATTATTTAAAAAACAACAATGTATAATCTTCAATGTTGTCTACATCATTCCTCTTATACATACTGTAAAGCCCTAAACCCATAAATCTTGATTAAGAACTAAAATATGGTGTTTCATTTTTTATAAGAGATAAAATAAAAATACATAGTACATTATACATCCACTGATATTTTCTAGTCAAGGTTCTGGATTATTAGACAAAATCTTACAAGAATTTAATTATAGATTACAAAAATTAATTACAAAATAACTTAAAAGATTCATCGGCACTAGCACTTTATATTTCCTTTTAAATTATTGGGAATTCATAGAAAAACATTTTGAAAACATATTATAATCACAAAAATCATTGTAGTGGATATAAAAAGAAGAAACCATTAGTCCATGATTTCTAATATACATATGAAATCATTTTCATAAAGGAATACTTCTCACCCATAGATAATTATATAATTTCATTATAAAACATGATATTTATATAAAACATAGAAACCATAAAGTCATAATAAACATGTCATTGGGAATTACATAATTATATTGTAACTCTCATGGATACCTTATTACTTTTAACCCTCATTGATACCTTACAATGTCAAGACCCATCCCTCAGGGCCCGTTCCATGACTACCCCAAGCCTGCCTTCCATAGGCCATGGGCTGGAAACTAGCACCAAAGGTGTAATTTCCTAAAACTGGGAAGGAATTTCCTTTATAACTTGTAAACACACACAAAAAAGATACAAATATGAGTAAAATTTATAACCAAAATGTGAGTACAGTAAGAAAAAAGGGGACATAATATAAGCCCAACATGAATGTACATGAAACAGAAAGTACAAGTACAATTGAGGAAAAAGAAAAACAAATACTAGGTCATCATCTGAGGTTCCTACCTAAAGGGTAGGTACAGATGGCCACCACAACACTCCACATCCATCAATCTCCTCCTTCTACTGATAAGTCGTATGGTCCACCTCTGGGTACCACCCAGTCCTAGTACTCTCAACCTTGGTCAGCGTTGTCCGTTGTCTGCATCCAACACAATGAGGTGCAGGAATAGACCGTGCAAGGGTGAGAATAACGATACACAATAGGTACCCCAAGACCCTCACGGTATCACAAAATCTAGCAGGCATAAGCCAAAAATTAGGAAATCAACAGATAACCCAACTTTGGTATATAACCATTCATATACCTAAGTTATCATGTAATCCATCTCAATCATAAGGAAAACAAAAAAACGTACTGACTCAGCTCAAAAGAGGATTTTATTCTAGGTGTAAAAACATTCTGAACCCTCAGCTGTTGGAGAACTCTTATCTATCGAGTATAGTGGGCATGTTGTCACAACCATGCGCTTCCCACTAACCTTGTACTGCGGAGGTGATCCTTCTATCGCGTACCGTGGGTCTGCTACGTCACACAGAGGAACTCCCCACCATGGGTCTGCCGCCACAACCAAGCACTCCCCCACATAGAATACAGAGGTACTCCTCCTGTTGAGTACCATGGGTCTACCGCCACAACCAGACGATCCTCCACCATGGGTCTGCTGCCACAACCATGTGCTCCCCACCGGGCTAGTCGAGTCACTCCGAGTGAAACGGTCAGCAGTCGTCCAGTCTTAGCCAGCTACTAGGTTCACGCACAAATGCTCGCTCATATACTGAAGATCCTATCCATAAGCTACCAGTCGATACTCCAACAGTCACAAAGTACAATGAGTAGGTATCCCAAAGATCCTCCATGACATATGGGTCTCAACTCAACTGACAGAGTGTCAATAAGACACCCGGTCTATGAGTTATTAGCCTTTTAGTACCGATGGCCCGGTTGGATTTGTGGATGATCCAACCTGACCGTATCTCATCTATACCCCAAACTCTAGGGGGTATACTCAATGGGACCATCACTCTCTATGAATTACAATGCCACTGACAGTTCATTAAATGGACGACCGATGCCTAAGATATGGCCAAAGAAAGTAAAGGGTCTTAGTGGGCCTGGGTCCGGTCTGACCCAGTCGGACTGACCCGGTTTGGATTAACCCAACCTGAACCATTGGGTATGGCCTGGCCTATTGGGAAGACCAACCCTTTAGGTTCCAACCAGCCCACTGGGATCATTCCAGCAGGCCACGAGGGAACGGACCGACCACGGGTCGGTTTGAGGGTGGTTCGGCCTGGAGGGTGTCGTGAAGGAGCGGGCCGGTTCGGTAGGGAAACCTTGAAGAGGGAGGCCTACTCTACCATGGAACCATGAGGGGTGTGGGAGGCCGGCTCAGTCGGGGCTCCGTGAGGGGCACGGGAGGCCGGCTCGGCCAAGACGCCGCGAGGGGCGCCTAAGGCCGTCTCGGCGAGGGCGCCACGGGGGCGTGTGAAGCAGGATCCTTCGGGACACCATGAGGGGCGCAGCTGGCGTGGGTTGTGCTGTCGGCAGGGCGGCGCAGCCGGCAAGGGTGGTGCAGCAGGGGTGTGGTGTGACCGAGACACGAGGGCACGACCAGTGAGCGCAGAATGACCGGCAAGGGCGGTAGGGCCGGGGTGCGGCGCGACCTCGGCGCAGGGGCCAATTCGGCCAGCGGTCGAAACACCGTGGGGGAAGCAAGGGTCGCGGTGGGTGTGGGAGGATCGACTGTTACCTTCATCACCTTCGTCGTCGTTTTATGTATTGTCTCCTTCCTCCATTTCATAAAACACCAGAAAGAAGAACAATAGGGGGTCGAACCATGTTAATTTGTCCCACACCCTCCTTGTTTAGAGTGGCTGCATTTGGCTCACATGAATGAAGAACAAAAAACCCTTCCTCCATGTTTAATCCCAAAACCCGCAAAAAGAAAAACATATGCGGATCAACTAGTTAGAAGATGATCCACATTCATTGTTTTAGAAGGAAAGAATCACAAGAATATAAAAATCAATCACAAAAATCCCCTATATTGTTCGTTGTTCATTGAAGTTTGAAATTTAAGATATTTATTTTATTATATAATCATTAAATAATAATATTAGTGTTCTAGGAAAATAAAATCAAAGATGGTTCTTAATATAGATTGTTCCCTATTCTTTGGGTAACTCCTTTTGGTTTTCACCAAATGGATTCTTGGATAAATTTCATAAAAAAGATTGGATTATATTTTTAAGGTAGGGGTTTTAGAGGATTATTTTACCATATATTTAGTGAGATAAAGTGCTTGAGAGGTGTGAATAAGGTGGAGGTGATAGTAACTTTTAATAGTGGAGGAGGAGTTTCATTCATGTAAATTATGGAAAAGGGATTTCCAACAATTTTTTCTCATAAAATGAAGTTAAAATAATGGAACAACTTATATACATCGGAGGATATGGAATAAATATGAATATAAAAATGATTTTGGTTAAATATCTATGTCGTTTCATATCTTATGATTGTAGTTTATCCCCTTCTTAAGCTAATTTCCCTCTTAATCGTTGAAATTAAATTTATTTACATTCAATAAAACTTTTATTTAAAAAATTACCAACTTATTATAAATTACAAATTCTGATTATTCCAAATATTTAATACATTTTTCCACATATAAATCATATAAGTGGACGTAAATAACTTAAAATAAATCCCAAAGATGAGATGACAATATGATTTTTTAAAATAATAATGTTCCAAAGTTTTCTATGTTTTTAAATAAAATGTCAAATTAAAAGTGATTAAAATGTTATATATTGTATAATTTATGTATATATGATATAAATAGGAAATTAATTAAATAATAAATATAATGTATCCTTATAAATAAAATAAGGGAATTGTCGTTTTTAACAAAAATTCAGTATTTTTTACCATTCGTCAAAAAATAAAACATCAAAAAACCTACGAATCATTTTAATGTAATTATTATTGTTATAGTTCCAAAATTAAATTTATTTTGAAATAAATTTTTTTTTATTGTTAAAAAAATTATAATAAAAAAAATTCCATTAAAATACCTCAAACCAGCTTTTATATAAAAATAATCTTTAATGTGTAATAATGGAATTGTTCATATCTTATGACTCTAAAATATATTCAATGAATAGAAATTTTTTTATTGAATATGTAAAATATATATTTCAATAATATCATTCAACAATTGTATTTAGTTTAGTTTAATAATATAAATTCCTTTGTGATCATAAAATTAATTTTTTTTATAAAAACATTCTCTTTATATTTAACTTGTTCTTATATTTAATTATAATTTATTTGTAACCAATGAATTTGACCATATTATTGACTAATTTATTAATTTATATTTATTACAACAAGCATGAATTCTATGTTATATATCATTATATTAATTAATTATATTTTAAATTACATATTAATATTTAATAAAACATAGTATTACGTGTCACACAAGCTATCGAGGAACATATGTGTTGCATGTAACATAAACTAACCCTGGTGTTCTATGTAGGGAAAGATAAACATTATTTTAACTTTATTTCCATATTACATTATTGATTCATATTATGCAATCCAAAAATATTTATTTAATATAAAAAACTATTTTCAGTGTTTTATAGAATGAAAATTATAAAAAATATTAAATTTATTCAAAATACAATGTTTCAAAAAATCTCATGGAGTAACATTCAACCCTCCTTAAAATTAATTTTTCATTGAAACTATTTCTATGTTGTCAAATGTTTAATACTTGAACATTACTTTCATAAAAACCCTCATTAAAAAAATGAATCCAAAACCAATATTTTAATTAGAAAATCCAGAACGATAACAACCACATAGAAAAAGACATAATAAGTTTTTGGGATATGAGAATATTGATAAAATTTGAAAATATGTACATATAGGAAAATTGAAAATATTTATAGTGATTTATTGATTTTATCAATAAATAAAATTTAATGAAGAATGTAATGTTGAGGGGCTACAATTCATTAATATGTGAAGATTTGAAATCCCCAGATTTGAAATAAAAAGTACAGTATTAGGACAATAGTTTATATAAAAATATTTTTCATCAATATGATGAATTTTCATGAAAATATATACTTGATTGTAATCTGAAAAACAACACCCTTTTTTATTCCTTCATTAATTTACACTTTATCTCATATTTTAGTCAATTATGGTGAATTTTTCAATCCCAATGAATTAGTAGTTCATGTTATTGATAAATAAAATGTTTTTTCATTCAATCTATCTTTAGTTAACACTGTATGATGATCATTATAAAAAATTATCCAATATGCATAAATCGTCATATGAAGAGATAATACATTATTCTATAAAACCCTATCATATTTTTAGAAAAAACTATTCCATACATGTTTACCCTTATATCCAATCAGAAATATAATCCACAAATTATTCCTTAAATAATCTCTTATCTTATACCAAAACATTTTCATTAGAAACATGGGTCGATCCATTTGTCGATATAATAAAAAATGATATTATATTAATTTAGAATCCATATAGAGGTACATAATCACAAAAAACATCACTAAAGTTTTAATAATAATATTTTCAATGTGATTAATCCTATAAAATAAAACATGAAATTCACAAATAAGGTGGTGGGATAAGTGTAAACAAATTATAATGATTCATATCAACCATTTTTATTGCATAATATTTTCCTTTTTCCTTTTTAGTAAGAGTTTTAATGCTTTATTATCTATATTAGTCCTTCAATTGGGTTACTGTTTATAATAATGTCCAAAAACCATGAAGTTGAAACTCTAATGTGGGGAGGTTCATTATGTGGTTATTTCACATTATTAATATAATCGGATAATTTTAAACCATAACTGAGACATTTGGTCACTCTATGACCTTCCTTACAAATGTTCTAACATTTAGTAGCCCTTTCATGAAAATTACATCCATGTTTATTCTAACACATTGTGCCCAATGGAGTACTTATTGTCATTTCCCAATGGTTGATATATTTTTCATTGAACACCCAATTATTTTTATAGTATAAACCTTGAGATTAATAAGAAATTATAATATCTATTTCCACCTGGAACGAACATAGAAAAAAATATTCAAATATACTAATGACTCTTATTTCTAATTCCTTTCAAAGAGTAGGTTTTATGCCACAATAGAAATGATCAATTTTTAATTCATGTTAGATTATAATGCCTAATGATAACCTTTAAATCCTTGTAAAATATTCATCATAGGAACCACTAGATTCATTATCCTTCTTCATAATACCGATTGATTGATTTTCTCGATTTGTATGATGAATAAGAGGAAATTACTTATTTAAAATTTTGATTGTAAACTCATCTCATTCTATAGAGTCAATTACATCTTCTTGCCTCGTATTTTTAAAAATATTCCACCATTTATTCACTTCACCTTACATCCAGTAGAAAACCATAGTTACCTTTTCTTGATATAAATACCAAATAATGGAAAATATCATTTTATCTATAATTATCCATTTTCATCATCGAATGGGTAATCATAACCACTGAAATAAGGTGTGATTTTCCTAATAACGAACTCAACATATCAGTTTTTCCTCTATTTTCCCATTTGGATGATCATGATTTTCCTTAACTGATAAATTTTTGTGGGAATAAGAAAGATATATTTCATTCAATTTTCCATAACATTCAGTTTCTCTAGAGGAAACACATTTCAATTTCAATTAAATTCCCCATTAAAATGATTCTTTAAAGTTGTACCAATTTACTAAAACCAAATCATTGAGTAAGAAACAATCATTATAGTGGGGAACCACATAATATTGAAAAAATAAATATAAAATATATAAATCATGAAGAGATGCATCTTAATTTAGGAAACCTTGGGTTTATCCTATAACATTTATACTAATTATTTATTAAAATCCTTCAAGAGTGTTCATAAATAGTTTTTGAGTTCCCAAAGCACATCACCCATTATTATCAAACCAAGTAGACAGAAAGGCCCATTATCGAGAACCAGTTTAGGATCGAGTGTAGTTTAATTCAGTGTTATTACTTTTGTCACCACAATGTACATATGTTCTAGTGACACATATAATTGGATAATCCAAATAGGAATGTATTTCTTTGAAACCAATCACCATATCCATTAACAAAATTTCAATAAATTTTATGATACGTTTACTTATACTTATACTTATCCTTAGATACATCCTTAGATAAATCCTTTGAAATATACCTATAGATAACACATAGTGTTTCCTCATCATAGTTTCTAATGGTTGACTATACCATTTTTTAAGACTATCATTAGCGACAAATATTATGTCATTTTATATGTGTATTCATCTCATTAAAAAATCACTAAGCTAAGGAATGAAATAGTTTATCGAATTTGTAAACATAGAATAAAATAATATATCTCAGTGAAAGATCATCAAAATTTTCCACATATATCTTCCCTTATATAAATTCTATATAATGTTTTTATAACCTAGGTAAATGAACCATAAGAAAGGGGTGATATCATATGCTCAGTAAGGGTAAACAAGGGGGGTAAACATGATAATAAGGGTATAGAAAAAAAATTAGATTATGATACACTATATAAAAAATATCATAATAATTAATTATCAAATAATGATCGGTAGTTAATAAGACATGACTAATAAGGGGATATTTCTTTTGAATTAAAGGATTGATTTTATGTTGATGATGTTTGGAAGCCCCATTAGCAGTTTATGGTGATCCAATTAGGTGATACCACCATAATATGACTTAAAATTTTCTTTTTATAAATGTCAATGTGTTTTATAGTGGGATTATTAACATTAATAATGTTCCTGGGTGAGTGATGGATATAAATTGTGAATGATTGAAATGATAATGTCATATGCACATGTACTTCTTCAGGAAGATCTAATTTGTGATTGTTGTAACAAGATTATGTAGATGACCTTATTATAATTATCATATGTTCCTATGAATTTATATTAGATTAGTTGAATATATTTATTTCCAACATCTAGTGGTTCAATGGACAACAAGATAGGTTTAGGCTGAGAACATGAATTAATAAAAGATGTTGTGTGTTGAATTGGTTTTCCTAAGACTCATGACACTTGATGTAATTCCAATGATAAATCAAGATGATTTATTAATTAACATGTATGTGGTCTACTCAATATCATATATAGGTTGTACCAATGAAATCATTATACAATATACTCTTTTCATGACAATTGTCATTTTCACTTATTATCACTAATGTTTGATTGTGTGATTGATTACCATTCTCATCTTATATATCTATTCATATAGTACACCTTGAATATATTTTATTGACCCTTGGGAATCATATTGATTTTTTTCTAATTATTTAATTATCTAATTTTATTTGATTTTATAATATGAAGTGGTTTTCAAATATTATTGCAAAAGGATTGAATATTAAATATGAAAAGAAATATTTCCTATTTGTTGTTGTCTAACAGAAATTTAAATTTTTTATACTCAATTATAAACATTAAAATTGTATATTATTATAATTTCAAAATATTAAGTTTCATTTTGTAATATTTAAATATCTTTTCAATCTTTTTGTACCTTTTAGGAGCTCTTCTGAATTACATAATTAAGTTAGTATATAGAATCTTTTGTGAAATCCTACTGGTCTATGTACAACAATCAATTACTATACCATTTTATTTTTACACACTTTATGATCATATAGTGGGTGCACATTTTCTCTTCTTCTATATTTAGTTCTTTGATTTTAGTTGGATGATTGTCATATACTTGGTCTATGTTTAGTATCCATTGACCATTGGGAGATGAATTTTGGATTTTTTTGTTCTGATTTCATTTTTGAATCATCATAATGGCCATTTATATAGTTGTATTAGTTTATGTGGGAATATATACCACCCTTAGAGTAGATGGGTGAATTAGGGTTTCAATTTTTTATTCAAATGATTCATATATTTTCCCATGAGGATAGGAACCTATATAAGAAATCTATCGAAATCTCACAATTATCAAACACCTAGATTCTAACATATTAATCAAAATAAACCTTTTATACACGTTTCACCACTAAGGGTTAGTAAAAATATCATACAATTATAGTGCGTTATTCATACCAAAATCCACTATGTATCAGTTTTTATTGTGGAGTACATAATATCTAATATATTAACTATGTTCCCTGAACATTTCCTTTAGATGATTATTATGGGTATCACAATACATCACTCAAAACACTTCCACTAACTCCCCCCTAAATCAATTACCATATATAAGTATTACTATATTTATTAAGATAATTATAACTTAATTTTATATGGAATTTAAGTATCCATTCACGGTTAGAATGAGGCAATACATGCATCACAATCTTGTGTTGGTGCACTTTAATGAACTATTAACAAAACAAGATGTACAACACTATTTTTTCAAAGATCCCAGTGTTTATTAAACCACTATTGTGATTCAAATAAATATTATAATTTTCTATCCCACACACTATTATGAATATACCATCCATTATGATTTTACAATATTTATAGGAATCTTACGTATAAGGCCCCAACCTTAAACCTTACTTAATATTGAATGAAATGAATAATTCACATTGAGGATCTTTTCAGGTTTAGTGTTTTAGAGAATTAGGACATAACTATTACATCTCAAAAGATTACAAAGTAGAAACTTCTACTATGTTCCGATAAAATAAAAACTCTTAAAAAGAAACATGTCCAGTTCCATGTTTTAGGTAGCATGACTTTCCCTTGATCCCAACCTTGACCTTATTCCACATTATGTCCTGTGAAAAACATTTCAAAAACATGGGATGAGCATAAAAATCTCAGTAAGGGATACACAAAGCAAAAAAACTGTTAGTTTTACCAAACAACAAGTAAACCATGTATACTTTATCAAAGTAATACTTTTTACCTTTTCGAAGTAGTAAAAACTCTTCACTAAATAAAATATCATTACTTACCCTTTTGTAACCAAAAGATTACCATAAAACCCATTTAAAGAACACATAACATATAAGGGTAACTTGGGACATAAACATACTTAAATGGAATAACCATATGGTCAACTTCCACACATACTTAATGGAATAGCCATACAGCCGACTTCCATACATACTTAATGGAATAGCCATACGGTCGACTTTCATACCCAATGCATTGGAGGTTATAACGTAACCACCTGTCCTGGTATTCACGGCACCACCCGTCATGTGGTTTATCACGTAACCACCCGTAAAATGTCCAAGTACCATAATTACACATAAAATATTGAAAATATAAACATTTCAATAACAACATTTCATTTTCAATCACAATAAGTAATTCCAATATATCAATCCATTTTCAAAAACCATTTAAAAGTGATTTTTGAATCAAAGTGTCTCATACCACTTTGAAGCATTTATTGGAATTATAATTTTAAAACATTAATGTCCATATAAATAAATACTGAAAACCATTTTGAAAACATGGACATCAAAGATAATTATTTAGAATAATAAATCTTTAAAACATTTAAAACGATATTTTTGTTCAAGAGTTTTTATCAAAATGAGAGACTCTTGAATAGAAATAATTGCAGAATAACATTTAATACGAACATTATAATATCATGAGAATAAAGGGATTCATGATATAATATGTCAAAGGACAGTATACACACCATATAAGAGTGAATTGTTGCATAACAACAATGAAGTCTCAAAAGAAATGTAAAATGAGAATAAATCCATTATAAAGAAGGTATCCTTAAATTAAGGATAAATCAATCTCATAATTATGTGTGAAAAATATAAATACACCCAATATAAGTGGATATTATGTTTAAAACAATAAATGTTTATTCACACATATTCAAAGGATGACATATTCAATAACTATATGTTGAACCCAAAGAAATTGAAATTGGGTTAAGAAGTTCCCTTGGTAAAATTCGACAGCCTAATGGCGTCACATAAAATTTTACAAAAAGGGTTGATGAGAGAGATAAAGGGGATCTCATCACTTGTACATAAAATTTACATAAATAAGGATATTGAAGAACATATCCCAACATAATTTTATGTGAATTAAAATACATAACAAAAGAAGTCTTTTTAAAAAAAAGAGGGTGAAAGGTTCCCTTACCGACATGGGTATCTTTCGAGACATGCACCCCGTGAAGAAGGACAATACAACAATGATGTATATACTCATAAATGAAATTATATTACACAATGAGTAAAATAACGGGTAGTACATACACCACTCAAAGGAAATTGTGGCAAATGTAGCATAAATCTCACGGGAATAAAAGTGAGATGAAAAATCCCTTACGAAAACTCGGCAGCCTAACGACGCCACATAAAACTTACAAAAAATGGATTGATGAGGTCAAATAGGGTCTCTCATCATATTAACATAATGTTTAAAGAATGTGGAATATAAAATAAAATCATCCAACAATACAAAGAGGAGCTTAAAAGAAGTGACATAAAGGAGAGTACTTTAAAAGAAAGAGAGAGGTTAGATCTCTTATGAAAATTCGGCAGCCTAACGGCGCCACACAAAACTTCCAAAATGGATTGATGAGAGAGAATAGGGTCTCTAATCATATGAAAATAAAAAATAAAGTAATAGTAATATAAAAGAACATCCCAATCACAAGAAAGATGAGCTTAGAAAGAATGACATAAAAGAGTGTACTTAAAAAGAAATGGAGGAGTAGGATCCCTTACCCTGGGTCCGACTTGACTCGATCGTTCTTTAACATCATGAATAATAAACTTGAGTTAATTTCTACTTAATTAATAACCTTTTTCAAGCTTATTATTCCTTTTATATCACTTATTTCCATGTTATAAACATTATGTAATCATCAAGTTAATAATGTTTGTTTTGTCGATATTTGGTTCTTAAGTCGAAAGTGGACTTCTTACAATTACATGTTGTTCGTGTGGTCAAAGGTTATTTATATTCAGAATGAAATTACTGATTTGTATATCATATATATCATATATATCTAGAATATAAATGTATTTATAATATTACAGAATCATTTAGAGGTTTGAAATGAAATGCACCGTTCATGGAGACAGTAAGCCGTACGTACGGATGAATGCTACTTTCATTTATTTGTCATATTAAGAGAATTAAAAATAAATTAGTGGTAGGTATATTTTAATTCCAGAATTATATTAATCATTTAGATGTATCATTCATCATATATATACATTATATACATGTACTTATAATAGTACATTACATTTGGGGATAAGAAATGAAATGCACCGTTCATGGAGACGGTAAGCCGTACGAACGCATGAACGCTACTTTCATTTATATATCATACTTTAATGGAAAGAAATAATAATGATATAGAGGTATATTATAATTACAGTATAACATCATATATAATAACTTTAAATCAATCCTTTATACATCCCACATATGGCAGTAACGAATCACTTCACTTTGAGGGGGCGGTAGTCCACACTTCCTTAAATGAAGATATCGCGTTTATCCATAATGGAAACCATAAAGGTATGCCCAAAATGAAAAATACAGAAGCTTAAGGAAAAAATAAACATATTATATATCATATATAAATATAGTTTCATCTTAATGGCCACCTTTTAAGGTGATGAAAGAATGTTGAACAATCATCGTTTCGGGAGGCCGAAATTCGCCATCCACAGAATCAGAATGTTCTTTAACCATTAGACGTAGGTGTGTGTAAGTGTAGCTAGAATCCTTCTTATAAATGCATCTTAGTATATTTATGATACATTAGTGGTTACAAAAGAAATTAATAAAAAGAGTTTAGGGGGTTGGAGAAGCAAAATAAAACAGAAGGACTCAAGTGAAGACATTACATTAAAATCGGATAACTCCCTTTGGTTTGAGCTCAAAGGGTTACTTGGGAAGACTTATCCCCAAATTTAGGCTTCAAGGAGTAAAAGAGCGATGTGGAGTGACAAAATAGGTAGGGTTTGGCCGAGCCAAAGGCTTTGGAAGTGTGGGTAAGGTGGTTGAGGTGGGGGCCTTTTATAAGAGGAGTGGAGGGGCACTCATGGAAAGTAAAAAAAAGGTCACATTATTTTAAAATGATATTCGGATTTAAGAGGACCCACATTGATATACTTCAAGGATAAGGTGATGAGGGTTCTAAATATACCCATACAATAGGTTTTTTTCCATGTTTAGGTCATATATTTTACATTATCTTTTCATTTTATTTAAATCCCTTATTAATGAGGTAATCGCTGCATCATCATGATGTCATATATAAATTAATTTCTAAAAATTAAAATAAAATATCATGATGTAGGAAATATTTTTAGCTTTCTAATTAATATTTATAGTCATAAATTGGACATGCATAACCCCATGTAAAAGTTTTTGTAGTAAAACATCTCATGTTTGTGTCATTTTTACTTTAACATTTAATAAAAAGTTATTTATGTCATTTTCCAACTAAGGTGGCTCCACGGGGTACCCAAGTTGACACATGGATTTTCTTTGTCGGCCATGACACATCCAATGAGGGTAGGACATGTGTCAAGCTCATCTCATTTTATTAAAACATTATTTTTACCTTAAACTACACTAATTACCTCTAATCGCGATTAAAAACTTAATAAGTTACTATTCACCAAAAAATTATTTTAATCCCATTGAACCACATTTTAATTCTTAATGACAACCATGTATGTCAGAATTTTGAAATTCAAAGCACAGAGGTGGTAGAATTTCATTTAAAAGAAAAATCAGTCTTTTAAGTACCACTTAGTGGTTTCACTATTCATCAAAAATTGAAGTTTTTCAGAAAAATACCCAAACTTCACACTAAGCTATATTTGATATTCCGAATTCAAAAATGATGTCCATTTTAAAAAATTCACAACATATAAGTTTCATTAATTAATTTAATAATTAATTCCCGCTGTCAGAGCAAATAACGTGTTTTTATGAAACAATAAGTATCAAAAGATTGACACTAGTTTAAGTCCAATTTCAAAGTGAAATTAATTCCAACGACCACTATTGGATTTAATGGTAAAAATATATTCTTATTTATCATTAAAACCAATTCAAAAGATAATCTAATCATATAAATAAATTATATTATAAAGAGGTTTTGAATTAAAATACAACATTTTTCACTATTCATTAAAAATTGATCTTTTTCGGAAATATACCAAAAATTTACACAAAGTAAATTTTGATGTCCCGATTCTAAAGAAGAATTTTATATTGTCACATATAACAAATAAAATTGTAAAAAAGTGGATTTAAAAGAGGTTCTCCTTCAAAAGGCGGTTAATCGACCTTTTAAAGAATATTAGAATGTTTACGCTTAAAAACTGGATTCATTGGAATTTTTAATCCTCTAACATTTATTGTAATGAGTAAAAATATTTTCATAACTTATATAATCATTTTGTAGTTAGTTCTGTTCATTCCCACCATTACAACGGCTAAGTGTTAACTACCATTTAAAATAATATTATTTTATTATTAGAGTGCAACGTATGATTCCCAAGAAACTCGTTGTTGCATATTAGGTACTCCATCGAGCATAGAATCCCCTTTAATGTAATATTAATATTTTATTCACAAATATGGATTAATATAAAGATGTCATATTCTTTATTTACCTGGGGTGTTACATCCTTATCCCCTTTTGGGAATTGCGTCCTCGCAATTTTAAAATTGGGCTTGGAAACATCCTTGAAAGTCCCACATCGGAACAAGAGTCGGTAAATAAATACCTTTAAAATAAAGAATGATAATTACAAAGGTCACCCATGTTAACCCATACTAGGATTCCAAGTATGAAAATATGGACATGGAGGAAAAAATCAAAGGGTCATGTTCTGATGGAGAGTGATAGAAAACATGTTTAGGAGAAAGTTAACTACAAGAAAATCACAAACTTGTGATGGGTTAAACGGTATTCGATTCCCCAGTAGGAAAATTTAATAGACAACATTTTTGTTTTAAGTTAATTTTTATTGAGGAATTTATTCATAAGGAAACATAATCACTTATCATGTTAACTTTCAACGTTTCTTAAATTTCTTACAAAAACTCATATTTTCTCCAAAAGACGAGTATTTCAGAAGACTTGTTCACATTAAGAGTACTATAATCATCTTCTAGAGAATCACCTAATCCATAAAAGAGAAATATATACTTCCCATGACTTTAGACTTTAACCAAAACCAAAACCAAAAAGGTTAGTACAAGATCAGATAATCCAGAAAAGGATAACCCTTTATGAAAAGAAAATCTATTCTTATTCTTCAAAATTTGTCCAACAAAACCCAAAGTTCAACAAGGACCATTTGATAATCAATTTGTCCATAAAATTCTTTAAAGTAAACCAAACTAAGATTGAAACCCAAATATTTGAAGGATTTAGTCACATAGTCTTCCAAGTTAAATCGTAACATTTATCTCCAAACAACATCAGTTACTCTTAATGTCTCTTATTGAAGAGTAATTAACCTAATCACATATCCTCCATGATAGGTTATTAAATATCCATAGATAACCCAAAATCAACTTAATCATAATTCACAAAATCATCTAACTAAAAAGAATCGGTCAAATTAACAGGGACATCACGTAGTGCAGTGGTAGGCGATAAATACCAGTTGCACTTTGGTTGTGGGTTCGATTTCCACAGCTTTGTCCGACGCGACGGGTTGTCACACGATCTGCGTGTTGTACTTTTTCCAAAACTATATAATTCTCAAATCATTCCCCAAAAAGAGATAAAATCATCAAAAATAACCATAACATAATTTAACCTCAATTTTATCTCATGCCTTTCACTTCCATCATATAGTAACCTACAATTACCTCAAAAGTAAGGATCACATAAACCCAAATGGTTCCTTATAACTATTTCCACAAAAGAACAGATAACTATTCCTTGAATAAAATTTTCATATATTACACATTAGGGTTACACATACTATAAAAATTATTCAAATGTAACCCCATCATCAAAAGAGACTTAATGATTTGCCACTGTAAGAGGCTAATATTCGTTGCTAATATATGTAGTTTTCATGTGCCTTGCTATTCATAAATACCATTTTTGTTCATTTTACATTTTGAACACCCATTCTCATCATTTGTGCACTTCATACCCAATGTGCACCAATTTAGGCCCAAAGTTTCATCTGATTTTAAAGAATGTAACTATCAATGTTTTAATTTGACATTTTTGGAAATGTATATTCACATAATTATGAACATTTTTTATTCAGGGATCAATGGATTATTAATAAAGTATCAATGGGGGTGATTAAGGCGGCCCAAGTTGAAGATTTAATTTTGGGCCAGAGTCTGCGGCCCAGAAAAACAGACCACCATTGCAATCATATCTCCCGAACCACAAATTATTTTGGGCTGCAATTTTACAGCCTGTTAGGGGACATCAGGGGATTCATTTAAGTCCTGTAGGGCCCACTCAAATTCGGTCTTCTAGAAGGTCCTTTTGGCGCGTCGTTCCGGTGGATGCAAGCTGGCTGCAACTTCGGGGCAAGAAGTGGAAAAGTCTCTTATCATTAATGTCCCACCCACCTTTTCCCAACATAATTAATTCAAGACACATGGGATGTTGGAGGCTCGGCCAAGGATTCATTTTTTTTCCTATTTAAGGCAGTAATGGTGATGGATTTGGGGAGTTTGGGTGCTTTCTTTTCATTGTAATGTTATTATGCCAATTTGCCTTTGTAATGTTCTTCCTTCTCATGTAAGTTGTTCGAATCACCGTAGTCTTCAATAAATGTTCTTTCTATTCTCTTGTTCTGTTCTTATCCTTATCACCTTGATACCTTTGCCTCAAGGTGTGAATTTATTCACACCAAACCTTGTGATTTTGTTCACACAACGGTGGAGTGATTGTTATTTTTGTTGTTTTTACTTCTTCAATTCCACCCTCATAAGTCTACTTTCTGCTTCCGTTGAGAACTTGTAATCAATGGAGGGCTAGATCTTTTATGGGTTGATCTAAGGGAGTAGCAAGGGGCTGGATTTAATGTTATTTCTCATGCCCTAAATGTTATTAATTTCTTTTAATTGAGATTCTTTCATTCAATGATTTTTATTCTTCCGCTTCCTTATTGAATTTATTCACCCCACTTTCATGTGCTAATTACATCCTTTACCATGGAGTGCTCATGAAAATGATCCTACAAGTGTATAGGTGATTATCATATGTTTTGAAGGTGTTTAATCAGTAAGTGATGAGGTTAGTTTGAATTCATTTCATGAATCCTTCTCGAGTTAATGAAATTAAAATCGTATGGAAAAAAAGAATTCAATCAATCCACCCCGATCCATAACCTATGATCAACTCATTTTCTCTTAATTTGAATTCACATAGATCTTTTAGTGCTCTTTCCAAACAATCTAATATCAACCCAAGTTTTCCACTTCATATCCAAAAATTCATCTCTTTTTATTGAGTGTCTAAAGGTTCTTCTTAGGTCTCTGAGGATTCGAGAACCCAAGCTACACTACAAGCGACCGCTTGACCCTTAAAACTTGGGTAAATTTGGGTGCGAACAAATTTTGGCGCCATTGCCGGGGACCAAGTAAGTTCCTTAGAAAAAAACCTTCTTTCGTCACCCCCATTAATCTACTCTCACCCATGATCTCTTATCTTGTCCCTTTCTCGCTTTTTTTTGGCGCATGTCTGCCTACACCCGCGATTTCTCAAACAGACTAGTTAAGGTGGATAGTCCTAGGATAGGGGAGTCAAGTGAACCTAGGGGATTGTCTAAATCAGATCCAAATATTCTTGAAACCCCAAAGTCAGAACTTGAAACAAGTCCAATGGAGGGTCATCCACAAAATCAAATTTTAAACCCTGGGGGGAATCAAGTGGTAAACCAAAACCAAGAAGCTCAAAACTTAGGGAATGTAGTTGATCAAACCATGAACGACTACCTCACTCCTACTTGGAACAATGCCCCCTCATGCATTATACACAATTCCATAGGAGACACCAACTACATATTCAAACCCCATGTCCTAAACCACCTTCCAACCTTTCATGGGATGGAGTCAGAAATGCCATACCTTCATGTCAAAGAGTTCAACGACATTGTTGAAACCATGTGTCCCCCACATCAACTAGAATCTGCTAAGATGAGGCTCTTTCCTTTTTCATTAAAGGATCGAGCTAAAAATTGGCTAAACAACTTGAGACCTGCATCAATCCACTCTTGGGACCAACTGCAAAGAGAATTCTACAAAAAATACTTCCCTCATCACAAAACAATTGCACTTAAAAAGAGCATCCAAAACTTTTTTCAAAAAGAGGTTGAGTCATTTTATGAAACATGGGAGAGGTTTAAAGACACCCTAAACATGGTTCCACACCATGGTTTTTCTAATCCTGAACAAGTAAGAATTTTCTATGAAGGTTTGGGCCCAGGTAACAAACAATTCATTGACATGATGTGTAATGGGACCTTTAAAAACAAATCCTCAAATGATGCTTACGAGTATCTAGAAATCCTTGCTGAACAATACCAAACATGGGGAACATCACCTTATTCTGAAAATCCTCAAAGAACTACTGGAATGCATATAATTAGGGAAGAGGAAAGCCTTAGGGAAAAACTTGCAGCAATCTCTAGGAAGGTTGAAGAGATAGACCATAGGAAAATCAATGAAATCCAAACTGTAGACCTTGTTTGCAAAATCTGTGACAAACATGACCACAAAACGGACAACTGCCCAACCATTCCATCCATCAAGGATGTTCTTTTAGGAGGACCACCTACTGAATTCAATGCCCTAAACTTTCAAAAGCCTCAATACCCAAACACATTCAACACAAGGTATAATGACCACCTAGGATTCTGATGGAAAGATAACCAACAACCTAGCCAACCACAAGGACCAAACCCCTACCCTACAAAAACTTTTCAAAACCATAACCAATTACAACCACAACCAGTCCAATACCAACATCCTCCAGTCCAATAACAACAACCCATCCAACAACCAAAGAATCCCCCTGGGATAACCCAACCAACACAAACCCCTTCCCAATCTGTCCCTCTCCCAATCCTTGAACAACTGTTCAAACAAATAGAAAGGATGAACTCAGAAGTCTCGTCCCTTAAACAAGAACTTCAAACCATAAAAACTGGAAAGGCACCCATGCCCACACAGGCCATTCCACAACAAAAATCAAGGGGGATACAAGTTGCACTCAAACAACTCATGAACAACTAAAGGCTGTGACAGTTTTGAGAAGTGGGAAATCAATTGGGAAACCTGAACAAATAGTTCAAACCCCACCTGAAGATTCAAACTCTAATGAAAATTCAAATGAAACACATGAACAAACTGATGATACTAATAAAAATGTGAAGGAAACTACTCTTCAAAAAACAACCCCACAACCTGCCCCATTTCCTCAACGCATGAGGGGGAAAACCAAGCCTGAATTGAGTGAAACATTGAGGGAAATATTCTCACAAGTCAAGTTGAACATTCCACTCCTCGATGCCATTCAAACCATTCCTGCATACTCAAAATACCTTAAGGACCTCTGCACATTTAAACGGAAATTCTCACATAATAACCAAGTCCTTCTGGCAGCAAATGTTAGCACAACAATCCAAGGAACCCTTCCTCCAATGATGAAAGACCCGAGATGCCCTTACATAAATGTTGAACTAGGAGAGAACAAAGTTGTCAAATCCTTGTGTGATCTCGGAGCTAGTGTGAACCTCATTCCTTATGCTATGTATTTTCAGTTAGGGATCGAAGAACCCCAACCCACATCTGTCACTCTTCAACTTGCTGATCGTAGTATTCGAGTTCCAAAGGGGATCTTAAAGGATGTTTTGGTGAAAGTTGAAAATTTCATTTACCCAGCTGACTTCATTGTTCTTGACAATCACCCAAGCTTAGGTCCTAGGGAGCAAACCCCAATCATCCTTGGTCGTCCCTTCCATGCAACAATCAACTCTGTTATCCGAGTCCGAAATGGGAACATGACCATCACCTTTGGAAACATGAGTCTAGATTTGAACATCTACAATGCAAACTCTCAAATTGGGGATGATGAAGAGATCCATGAGGTTAATTGGATGGGTAGTGTTGATAGTGAACTCAAGGAACATCAAGGAATTACCGAAGGATGTTTAAGTCAAGAAGAGATTGATTTTCTTTGTTCACATGAGGGAAATTTGTCTCCTTGGCTTGAATCTCTTTCAGATTGCTCTATTGATGATTTTCTAGAATCACCAATCAATGATACCATGAGTGAAATCAATAACATCGAGTCCATATCCCTTCATGAAACTACTCTAGCTAATTTAGTGGATGAAAATTCACTTCACAAGGAACCAATTTTGTCAAGAAATGTGAACAAAGAAACTGAGTTCAATACAAAGTCTCATTCTTTCTTGGAAAGTGATAACCACTCTGATCTTGAATTTAAGGTTTTACCTTCATCACTCAAGTATGAGTTCTTAGGGGACAATCAATCCTTTCCTGTTGTCATTTCTTCCTCTCTTGAAGACAATCATGAGAGGATGCTTCTAGATGTCCTTAAGAGACACAAGAAATCCATTGGATGGACTCTATCAGATATTCCTGGGATTAGCCCACTTATCGGGACTCATAGAATTGTTCTAGAATCTGATTCAAAGCCATGTCGTCAACCTCAGCGACGACTCAATCCTAATCTCATGGAAGTAGTGAGAAAACAACTTTTTAAATTGTTAAAAGCTGGTATCATCTGTCCTATAGCTGAGAGTGAGTGGGTTAGCCCAATCCATGTGGTTGCAAAGAAGGCTGGAATCACAGTAATAACCAATAATGATGGAGAGATGCTTCCAACAAGGGTTAGTAGTGGATGGAGAGTTTGTATTGACTATAGGAAGCTCAAATCTTGTACCAGGAAAGACCATTTCCCCTTGCCCTTTATTGATCAAGTCCTCGAGCGAGTGGCGGGTCATCAATTCTACTGCTTCCTAGATGGATTCTCAGGGTATAATCAAATCGAATTCTCTTTAGAGGATCAAGGAAAAACGACCTTCACGTGTCGATTCGGCACTTTTTCCTTCAAGCGCATGCCCTTTGGGTTATGTAATTCCCCTGGTACCTTCAAGCGGTGCATGATGGGAATCTTCTCGGACATGGTGGGGGATTGTTTAGAGGTCTTCATGGATGATTTCTCCATCTTTGGGGATACTTTTGAGGGATGCCTTCTAAATGTTGAAAAGTTTTTGTCAAGGTGTGAGGATAATAATCTCATACTAAATTGGGAAAAATGCCATTTCATGGTAAGGTAAGGACATGTTCTAGGTCATCTAGTATCTGGTAGAGGGATTGAAGTTGATAAAGCTAAGGTTGACATCATTCGTCACCTTCCCTCTCCTAAAACTGTTAAGGAAGTGAGGTCCTTCTTAGGACATGCTGGTTTTTATAGAAGGTTCATTAGGAATTTCAGCTCTATTTCTCGACCACTTTGTGCTCTATTGGTAAAAGATGCTCTATTTTTATGGACAGAAAGCTGTGAGGAATCATTCTCTAAACTCAAGTCAACTCTTATATCTCCACCTATCATGAAATCTCCAAATTGGAAACTTCCTTTCGATCTCATGTGTGATGCAGGTGACTTCGCTGTAGGAGCAGTCTTAGGACAACGGTGTGAGAAAACTCCATGTGTCATTGCTTATGCAAGAAAATCATTAAATTATGCACAAATAAACTACACCACCACTGAGAAAGAGCTACTTGCTGTTGTCTTTGCTTTAGAGAAATTTAGGTCTTATCTCTTAGGATCACCCATCATTGTCTTCACTGACCATTCAGCCCTAAAATATCTATTCCAAAAACAAGATGCCAAGGCTAGATTGATTAGGTGGGTCCTTCTTCTTCAAGAGTTCGATTTAACCATTAAGGATAAAAAGGGTGTTGAAAATGTTGTAGCTGATCACCTCTCTAGGATGGAATTCAAAGACAACTCACACCACCTATTTGTGTCTGATTCATTTCCCGATGAGCACCTCTATTAAGTGAGTGATTGACCTTGGTATGCTGACATAGCAAACCATTTGGTGATGGGTGACATTCCAAAATTCCTGGGAACCCATGCTAAGAGGAAATTTCATTCTGATGTCAAACACTACGTGTTTGATGATCATTACCTCTTCAAGTTCTGTCCTGATCAAATCATCAGAAGATGTGTTCCCGAGTCTGAGCAAGAGTCCATTCTAAAATTTTGTCATGGAGAGGCATGTGGAGGGCACTTTTCTACAATGAAAACCACTGCAAAGGTCCTCCAAAGTGGTTTATACTAGACGAACCTCACTAAGGATTCCTTCCAATACTGCAAAAGTTGTCCTCAGTGTCAGCAATTAGGATCCACTTCCAAAAGAAATCAAATGCCCCTCACTCCCATTCTAGTCGTTGAAATCTTTGATTATTGGGGAATTGATTTCATGGGACCCTTTCCAAACTCTAAGGGATACCTCTACATTCCTTTAGCTGTTGATTACGTCTCAAAATGGGTTGAGGCCATTCCCACCAAGACTAATGATCATCAAGTTGTTATCCGATTCCTAAAAGAGAATATCTTTTCTAGATTTGGAATTCCGAGGGCTATAATCAGTGATCGTGGAACCCATTTCTGTAATCGCCCATTCTCTTCACTCCTGCCTATGTATGGAATTTCTCATAAAGTTTCCACTGCCTACCATCCTCAAACCAATGGTCAAGCTGAGTTAGCAAATAGGGAGATTAAGAAAATTCTTGAAAAACTGTCAACCCCTCTAGGAAAGATTGGTCTGAGAAACTCTTGGATGCTCTTTGGGCATATCGTACAGCATTCAAAACCATCCTAGGAATGTCCCCATATAGGTTGGTTTATGGAAAAGCATGCCATTTACCTGTTGAAATTGAGCATAAGGCATTTTGGGCAATTATGAAAATGAATTTCGACATTTCTTTAGCCGAAGAAAAGAGGAAGTTAGATCTTAATGAACTTGAGGAACTTAGGATAGAGGCGTATGAAAATTCAAGGATAAATAATGCTAGAGTTCAAGCCTACCAATCTAGGAATATCAAAGTCAAGCAATTTGAACTGGGAAAACCTGTGCTCTTGTATAGTTCAAAACTTCATTTACACCTGGGAAAGTTAAGGTCTAGATGGTCAGGTCCATTCATAGTGCATCATGTGTACCCTCATGGGGCTGTAGAGATTCAGGATCCCACAAGTGGTAACATTTTTAAGGTCAATGGTCATAGGTTAAAACCATTCTTTGAATCATTCAATAAACAGGAAATAGAGGTAGAGTTAACAGAGCCAACCTATAAACCAGGAAAAAATTGATAGATTTAGGATCCATGTCGGGCTAACGACGTCAAACAAAAGTGCTGCACGGGAGGCAACCTGTGGTATTCATCTTTCTAATATTTGTGACTCGTTTTTTCCTTCTTCTATATTTTGTTATTTTAAAAAAAAAATATAGACTGTTGACCTGATCTTCTTTTATGAGTAAGGATGGGTATAAAAGGGGAGCACCGTATTCATCCGTGTCACGCGGTGTGATCCCTGAGTAATACCTTACCCAGAAAATATAAAGAAGGCAATGTATCATCAGTTTATTTTATTTTATTTTATTTTTATGTTTTTTGTATGTATTTAAAAAAAATAGATTTTTGACTTGTTCTTCTTTTATGAGTAAGGATGGGTATGAAAGGGGAGCACCGTATTCATCCGTGTCACGCGGTGTAATCCCTGAGTAATACCTTACCCAGAAATTTAATAGAAGACAATGTATCATCAATTTATGTTTTTATACTTTTTTTAGGTTAAAAAAATACAAAAAATATATATACTAAAAAAAATTTAAGGCATGTCATAGGTCATTGGGAAAAGCTGGTCACAACTGTCCAAGCCATTGGGTGATAAACCAGAACTGAAGGGAGACATGGGAATTCATCTTCAACATCAACTACCAGGTGACTTCATTCCATAATTTTTATTTTCAATGTCTTCATTGCACTTCTATCCTGCCACTTCTATGTTTCAATTCTTTCAACACTGGGTACAGTGTATTCCAAGTTGGGGGGGGGGAGATGAAAATGTGTGGAATGAAAAATTCCATTAACCTTGAACATGATAACATACATTCCAAACTCTGAAATTGGATATCAAATAATTTTTCATGCCTTGATTCTGATTTTAAAGTAAGTTTATGTTCATGTGCATAGTTATTGGAAAGTGCGGTTGTCCGATGTGATTTTTCACTGTTATATTTTCATCCATTTAAAAAAACACAATGCACATACTATAGATTGTGGGGTTTTAGTTTGAGTTCTTGGGGACCCATAATAAATAGCATAGGATTGGCGATCATTTTAATTTTAACATGAGTATTCAAAAAAAAAATTTGCACGTAGAGCAATGAATTGACCTAATGTGTGGCTTTCGGCACTTGGGGATCACGACTCCATAGTTGTCTGGCCCAGAGTTGGGCATTTTATCTCTATTTGTGGTAATTTGAATTTTTTTTTGATTGAGTTAGCTCGAGATGATGCCCGAGTATGTGAGCTTCACTTGGTGCCCTAGGGTCTTTGAGCTTGGGAGTCATCGGCAAAGTCTTGCTACATGGGTTGACTCGATTGAGTTCAATTTCAATTACCATGGAAATATTTCAAAAAAAAACCAAAAAAATAATAATAATAATAAAATAAAAAATAAAAAATGAGTACTCATCTTATTATTAAAATTTGATTGCTCCTAGCACTTCTATCTTTTACCCCTCGAATGAAAATGAACCCCCATGTCTATTGTGACACACAACACTTCATCATGCTTAATTGAATTTGGATGAAATATGGTAATGAATTTGAACAAAGAAATGGGCTTGGTCTTGGGGTATGATTTTGGACATAGCTTGTTTTAAATGATTTTTATGGGTTTCATAATTGTTTGGTATGTGATCTTTGGGTGAGAAATGTGTATTAAAATGTTTTTGGAAAATGGTATTCGAATTTCATTTTTGTGAGATATAATTTGCTCGGGACTAGCAAAACTCAAGTTGGGGGGTGTGATTAGCCACTGTAAGAGGATAATATTTGTTGCTAATATATGTAGTTTTCATGTTCCTTGCTATTCATAAATACTATTTTAGTGCATTTTACATTTTGAACACCCATTCTCATCATTTGTGCACTTCATGCCCAATGTGCACCAATTTAGGCCCAAAGTTTAATCTGATTTTAAAGAATGTAACTATCCATGTTTTAATTTGAAATATTTGGAAATGGATATTAACTTAATTATGAACATTTTTTATTTAGGGATCAATGGATTATTAATAAAGTATGATGGAGATATTTGGCGATTAAAGGAAACAATTCTGAAGAAGGCAGATTGGATATCATCCCACTGATCGGACTATGGGGCCCCCAATACAGGCCCCATGAAGCCCAACATTTATGGAGGGATAGAAGACATATAGGGGAACAAATAATTCTTCTGGAGAAAGTGATAATTCGTTCGAAATGGGGGTGCTTAAGGCGGCCCAAGTTGAAGATTTAATTTTGGGCCAGAGTCTGCGGCCCAGACAAACATACCACCATTGCAAACATATCTCCCGAACCACAAATTATTTTGGGCTGAAATTTTACAGGATGTTAGGGGAAATCCGGGGCTTCATTTACGTCTTCTAGGGCCACTCAAATTCGGCCTTCTAGAAGGTCCTTTTGGCGCGTCATTCCGGTGGATGCAAGCTGGCTGCAACTTCGAGGCAAGAAGTGGAAAAGTCTCTTATCATTAATGTTCCACCCACCTTTTCCCAACATAATTAATTCAAGACACATGGGATGTTGGGGGCTCGGCCAAGGCTTCATGTATTTCCTATTTAAGGTAGTTGTGGTGATGGATTTGGGGAGTTTGTGTTCTTTCTTTTTATTGTAATGTTATTATGCCAATTTGCCTTTGTAATGTTCTTCCTTCTCATGTAAGTTGTTCGAATCACCTTAGTCTTCAATAAAAGTTCTTTCTCTTCTCTTGTTATGTTCTTATCCTTATCACCTTGATATCGTTGCCTCAAGGTGTGAATTTATTCACAAAAAACCATGTGATTTTGTTCACACAACGGTGGAGTGATTGTTATTTTTGTTGTTTTTACTTCTTCAGTTCCACCCTCATAAGTCTACTTTCCGCTTCCATTGAGAACTTGTAATCAATGGAGGGCTAGCTATTTTATGGGTTGATCCAAGGGAGTAGAAAGGGGCTGGATTTAATGTTATTTCTCATGCCCTAAATGTTATTAATTTCTTTTAATTGAGTTTCTTTCATTCTATGATTTTTATTCTTCCTCTTCCTTATTGAATTTATTCACCCCACTTTCATGTGCTAATTACATCCTTTACCTTGGAGTGCTCATGAAAATGATCCTACAAGTGTATAGGTGATTATCATATGTTTTGAATGTGTTTAATCAGTAAGTGATGAGGTTATTTTTAATTCATTGCATGAATCCTTCTCGAGTTAATGAAATTAAAATCGTTAAAAAAGAATTCATTCAATCCACCCCGAGCCATAACCTAGGATCAACTCATTTTCTCTTAATTTGAATTCACATAGATCTTTTAGTTCTCTTTCAAAACAATCTAAAATCAACCCAAGATGGACACTTCATAACCAAAAATCCATCTCTTTTTATTGAGTGTCTAAAGGTTCTTCTTAGGTCTCTGAGGATTCGACAACCCAAGCTACACTACAAGCGACCGCTTGACCCTTAAAACTTGGGTAAATTTGGGCGAGACCACTTAATACTCTTAAGAATTTCACCATAACTCTTGAAGCCCTTATATGTTGACATCTTACTCATTAAACATTCTTCATGATCCATTAACCATTCCTTTACAACTTATTCTGAAATACTTCTTTCCTACAACCAAAATCATGAATCATATCCTAAGATTCCAAAATAGGAAAACAATAGTTATGAAATAATCCATACCTTTGATTGGTCATTTTCAGTTTCTTCATCCTCAATCGGAAAGGCATTAGGTATTGGTAAATAAACATTTGTATGATCTTGGTGATCCCATTCACGAAACTTCTTCATAGGACATGTGTTTTAATAATGACCATGCACACCACATTTAAAACATTCAATTGATCCCTCATAAAGAACTTCTTTCCCTTTCCTTGAGTCAAATGGATGCTTCCTTTTTCCATGGATGTATCTTTCTTTATGAACTTCATTTCCACATCTATAGCATATTTCTGTCCCTTTGAAACATTTTACTAGGTGTTTCTTTCCACATTTTTGACACATAGGTTTTTGAACACACTAAACTTTATGATTATTACCTGTAGTTCGGTAGGGGTTTGTTTCTCGCATATATGATTCCATAGAGAAATCACCAAGGTTCAGGTGGTCAATCATGACTCATAATAGTTGGTAGAGGATAATCACAAGAGTTCTCATTGTAGCTCCTATATCATTCAGTTGCTTGCTCAAAAAACTGTCATAGCTTCCTTCACATCCACTGTTACTTTGGTTCCTTCTAGATCCATCCATTTACTAAAACCAAAAAGGTCAGTGTGAGTATATCAACAAAACCATCATGTACTAATGATGAAGATAAACACTAAGATATAATTACTCATTAACTTTAACTAAAACTAGGACTCTTTCTGAAATCCTAACCATTATGGTAATGTCACTTATTCTTAATGAATACCCTAACCTCTAAAGTTATCTAAACCGACCATTGATACCAACTATATGGCCCCAGCCTTAACCCTTACTTAATATTGAATTAAATGAATAATTCACATTGAGGATATTTTCAGGTTTAGAGTTTTAAAGAATTAGGACATAACTATTACATCTCAAAAGATTAGAAAGTAGAAACTTCAACTAAGATTCCATAAAATAAAAAATGATAAAAAGAAACATGTCTAGTTCCATGTTTTAGGTAGCATTCCTTTCCCGTGATCCCATCCATGACCCTATTCCACGTTAAGTCCTGTGAAAAACATTTCAAAAACATGGGATGAGCATAAAAAGCTCAGTAAGGGATACACAAATAATGAAAACTGTTAGTTTTTCAAAACAACAAGTAAACCATGTATACTTTATCAAAGTAATACTTCTCACCTTTTCGAAGTAGTAAAAACTCTTCACTGAATAAAATATCATTACTTACCCTTTTGTAACCAAAAGATTACCATAAAACCCATTTAAAGATCACATAACATATAAAGGTAACTTGGGACATAAACATACTTAAATGGAATAACCATATGGTCGACTTCCACACATACTTAATGGAATAGCCATATGGCCGACTTCCATACATACTTAATGGAATATCCATACACCCGACTTCCATACCCAATGCATTAGAGTTTATAACGTAACCACCCGTCCTAGTATTCAAAGCACCTCCCATCATATGGTTTATCACATAACCACCCTTAAAATGTCCATGTACCATAATTACACATAAAATATTGAAAATATAAACATTTCAATAACAGCATTTCATTTGCAATCACAATAAGTAATTCCAAGATATCAATCCATTTTCAAAAACCATTTAAAAGTGATTTTTGAATCAAAGTGTCCCATACAACTTTGAAGTATTTATTGGAATTATAATTTTAAAACATTAATGTCTATATAAATAAATACTGAAAACCATTTTGAAGACATGGACATTAAAGATAATGATTTAGAATAATAAATCTTTAAAACATTTAAAACGATATTTTTGTTAAAGAGTTTTTAACAAAATGAGAGACTCTTGAATAGAAATACCTGCAGAATAACATTTAATACGAACATTATGATATCATGAGAATAAAGGGATTCATGATATAATATGTCAAAGGACAGTATACACACCATATAAGAGTGAATTGGTGCATAACAACAATGAAGTCTCAAAACAAATGTAAAATGAGAATAAATCCATTATAAAGAAGGTATCCTTAAATTAAGGATAAATCAATCTCATAATTATGTGTGAAAAATATAAATACACCCAATATAAGTGGATATTAAGTATAAAACAATCAATTATTATTCACACATATTCAAAGGATGACATATTCAATAACTACATGTTGAACCCAAAGAAATCGAAATTGGGTTAAGAAGTTCCCTTGGTAAAATTCGACAGCCTAATGGCGTCACATAAAATTTTACAAAAAGGGTTGATGAGAGAGATAAAGGGGATCTCATCACTTGTACATAAAATTTACATAAATAAGGATATTGAAGAACATATCCCAACATAATTTTATGTGAATTAAAATACATAACAAAAGAAGTCTTTTTAAAAAAAGAGGGTGAAAGGTTCCCTTACCGACATGGGTATCTTTCGAGACATGAACCCCGTGAAGAAGGACAATACAACATTGATGTATATACTCATAAATGAAATTATATTACACAATGAGTAAAATAACGGGCAGTACATACACCACTCAAAGGAAATTGTGGCAAATGTAGCATAAATCTCACGGGAATAAAAGTGAGATGAAAAATCCCTTACGAAAACTCGGCAGCCTAACGACGCCACATAAAACTTACAAAAATGGATTGATGAGGTCAAATAGGGTCTCTCATCATATTAACATAATGTTTAAAGAACGTGGAATATAAAAGAAAATAGTCCAACATTACAAAGAGGAGCTTAAAAGAAGTGACATAAAGGAGAGTACTTTAAAAGAAAGAGAGGGGTTAGATCTCTTACGAAAATTCGGCAGCCTAACGGCGGCACTCAAAACTTCCAAAATGGATTGATGAGAGAGAATAGGGTCTCTCATCATATGAACATAAATAATACAGTAAGAGTAATATGAAATAACATCACAATCACAAGAAATATGAGCTTAGAAGGAATGAAATAAAAGAGTGTACTTAAAAAGAAAGGGAGGAGTAGGATCCCTTACCTTGGGTCCAAATTGACTCAATCAATCTTTAACGTCCTGAATAATAAACATGAGTTAATTTATACTTGCTTAAGAACATTTTTAAATATTATTATTCATTTTATATAAAATATTTCCATGTTATAAACATTATGTAATCATTAATTTAATAATGTTTGTTTTGTCGATATTTGGTTCTTAAGTCGAAAGTGGACTTCTTACAATTACATGTTGTTCGTGTGGTCAAAGGTTATTTATATTCAGAATGACATTCCTGATTTCGATATAACATATGTCATATATATCTAGCATATACATGTATTTATAATATTACATAATCATTTAGAGGTATGAAATGAAATGCACCGTTCATGGAGACGGTAAGCCGTACGTACGCATGAACTCTACTTTCATTTCTTTGTCATATTAATGGAATTAAAAATAAATGATAGGTATGTATATTTAAATTCCAGAATTATATTCATCATTTAGATGTATCATTAATCATATATATCCATTATAAACATGTACATATAATAATACATTACATTTGGGGATAAGAAATGAAATGCACCGTTCATGGAGACGGTAAGCCGTACGTACGCATGAACGCTACTTTCATTTCTATCTCATAATTTAATGGAAAGAAATAATAATGATATAGAGGTATATTATAATTCCAGTATAACATCATATATAATATCTTTAAATCCATCCTTTATACATCCCACATATGGCATTAATGAATCACATCACTTTGAGGGGGCGGTAGTCCGTACTTCCTTAAATGAAGATATCACGTTTACCCATAATGGAAACCATAAATGTATGCCCAAAATTAAAAATACAGAAGCTTAAAGACAACATAAACATATTATATATCATATATAAATATAGTTTCATCTTAATGTCCACCTTTGAAGGTGTTAAAATAATGTTGAACAATCATCGTTTCGGGAGGCCGAAATTCGCCATCCACGGAAACAATATGTTCTTTAACCATTAGATGTAGGTGTGTGTACGTGTCGCTCGAATACTTCTTATAAAAACATCCTAGTATATTTATGAAACTGTATTTGTTACAAAAGAAATGAATAAAAAGAGTTTAGGGAGTTGGAGAAGAAAAATAAAACAAAAGGACTCAAGTGAAGACATTACCTTAAAATTGGGTAACTCCCTTTTGTTTGAGCTCAAATGATTTCATTGGGAAGACTTATGCCAAAAGTGAGGCTTCAAGGAGTAATATAGGGATGTGGAGAGACAAAATGGGTAGGGGTTGGCCGAGCCAAAGGCTTTGGAAGTGTGGGTAAGGTGGTAGAGGTGGGGGCCTTTTATAAGAGGAGAGGAGGGGACTCATGGAAAGTAAAGAAAGGTCACATTATTTTAAAATGATATTCGGATTTAAGAGGACCCACATTGATATAATTCTAGGATAAGGTAGTAAGGGTTAGAAATATACCCATACAATAGGTTTTGGACATGTTTAGGGCATAGATGTTACATTATCTTTTCATTTTATTTAAATCCATTATTAATGAGGTAATCGCGGCATCATCATGATGTCATAAATAATTTACTTTATTTAATGTCTAAAAATTATGAAAAACTATCATGATGTAGGAAATCTTTTTAGCTTTCTAATGAATATTTATAGTCAAAAATCTTACTTTTATAACCCCATGTAAAAATTGTTTTATTAAAACATCTCATGTTTGTGTCATTTTTACTTTAACATTTAATAAAAAGTTATTTATGTCATTTTCCAACTACATTGGCTCCATGGGGTCCCCAAGTTGACCCATGGATTGTCTCGGTCGGCCATGACACATCCAATGAGGGTAGGACATGTTTCAAGCTCATCTCATTTTATTAAACCATTATTTTTACCTTAAACTGCAGTAATTACCTCTATTCACGATTAAAAACTTAATAAGTTACTATTCACCAAAAAATTATTTTAATCCCATTGAACCAAATTGTACATCTTAATGACAACCATTTATGTCGGATTTTTGAAATTCAAAACACAGAGGTGGTAAAATTTCATTTAAACGAAAAATCAGTTTCTTAAGTACCACTTAGTGGTTTCACTATTCATCAAAAATTGAAGTTTTTCAGAAAAATACCAAAATTTCACACTAAGCTATATTTGATATTACGAATTAAAAAATGAAGTACATTTTACAAAATTCACAACATATAAGTTGCATTAATTATTTTAATAATTAATTCCCGCTGTCAGAGCTAATAGAGTGTTTTTATGAAACAATAAGTATCAAAAGATTGACGCTAGTTTAAGTCCGATTTCAAAGTGAAATTAATTCCAACGACCACTATTGGATTTAATGTTAAAAATATATTCTAATTTTACTTTAAAACCAATTCAAAATATAATATATTCATATAAATAAATTAGATTAAAAAGTGGTTTTGAATTAAAATACAACATTTTTCACTATTCATTAAAAATTGAACTTTTTCGTAAATATACCAAAAATTTAAACAAAGTAAATTTTTATGTCCCAATTATAAAGAAGAATTTTATTTTGTCAAATATAACACATAAAATTGTCAAAAAGTGGATTTAAAATAGGTTCGCCTTCAAAAGGCGGTTAATCGACCTTTTAAAGAATATTAGAATGTTTACGCTTAAAAACTGGATTCAATGGCATTTTTAATCCTCTAACATTTATTGTAAAGAGTAAAAATATTTGAAAAACATATATAATCATTTTGTAGTTAGTTCTGTTCATTCCCGCCATTACAACGACGAGGTGTTATTTACCATTTAAAATAATATTATTTTATTATTAGAGTGCAACGTAAGATTCCCAAGAAACTCGTTGTTGCGTATTGGGTACGCCATCGAACATATAATCCCCTTTAAAGTAATATTAATATTTTATTCACAAATATGGATAAATATAAAGATGTCATATTCTTTATTTACCTGGGGTGTTGCATCACGCCTTCATGAAACTCTCATTATTCCCAAGAATTCCATTTCTTGAAAAACCTGAGTATCACTTAATTATTAAACATTTAATTCATGATGATTATACTCTTAAATATTTCCCTATTTTTGAATATAATATACTATTTAAATTTAAATAGATTAACTCCTGAAAAAGTATCACTGTATTTCTCAAATGATGGGAATCCTTCTATTTATAAATCCATCCCCTTACAATGATCCCAAATTCCCAATATTATTTTCATGTACCCCATTAGACAAGTACATGATACTCCATTATTAATGAAACTCTTGTGAAATTTTTTCTCTCTTGAATCTTCTCATAGTTACATATATTTTTTTCATCCCATCACACCTCATTTGTTTTCTAGAATCCACTTTTGTAAACCGTCAAAATTTCATGACACTGGATCCCCCCATGGGTCTTCACATTTTTTTAATTCATATATCCTTGAGAAACTCATTTGATCAACATTTATATAATGATTTTTCCTTAGAAAAACTCCTTTTTAAAATATTTCACATTACTACAGACCTTTTCCCAAAAATGTTTCGAAGGACTAGGAAAATATATCATATTCAATAGTGATCCCTCATGAACCATAAGACTAAATTACTTGAAAGATCTATGATTAACCCAGTGTGGGTTTCCAACAAACACAAACGGGACATTTAATCTATCATTAAAAGGCCTTGGTTTAAATAGTTTAATTATATGATGTTGTTTTTACATTGTATATTGACTTTTATATTTTTTTAGTTCAAAAAATTCCCCATGGTATTTCTAGATTCCCATGTACTTCTCGCATTCTAGTGAGGATTGGAAGAACTATTTGGGATAGTTAATAGTTGGTTTAGATTCTATTTTGAATGTTATTCTGGGTATTTTTCATACAAATGTAATTATAAGGGGTATTTAGAGTGATGAATTTTATTCTTATTCAAATCCATTATTTCTGAGATAATTATAGAATAAAGGATATTAAGAATTTTTCTTGAATCAAGAGGTAGTTGATGAGTTGGTTCATGATCACCACTTCTTCATGTTGACAGTGAATATACGTGGGTAATTACTGACATGATCCATTATTTTTTAGCTATATGAATCTTAGAGATAAATGAGATTTAATTTCATGATGATATTATAATTTATTTTGGAATACAAATTTATTTTATTTTGTTGGAATTGATATACCACTAGAGTTATAGTATGACTTCATCGTCAAATAAATGGTGATGAATTGGTCTAATTGATATTTATGTTAATCCATGAACCATTGTATGTTTGGTGTGATTTTCCCCATCTAATCTTCCCAATACATTTTTTTAACTAAATTTTAAATGGTTCACATTACATTTACTTACAAAATATTCTCACATTGTATGAGGTTATTCTAACAAGTTATTATTTTTAATATAAATTTTGGGTTTTTTAATGTTCCAATATCATATGTGACTATGAAAACAATAATCCCATTGGTTATGGAATTTAAAACACTGAAAATGCACAAATTTTACTTAATATATATTCAATTTGAGTTCTTTTAAAACTATATTTAATTACAAAAAGGTGTTTTTTTTTAAAAAAGGTTTAAAATAATGATATTAAATGTATCTTGTACGATGTGATATATAGTTTATTTATGATGGATCTTTGGAATGTAATGGGATTTAAATTTAAATGGTTTTGGAATTTAAAAAATAGATTAATTTTTAGAATCATTGATCTACTTCATTATGGTGGTAAATGACATTTTTTTATAAAACTATGATGATTTATTTTAATATTCCACAGTTTTATTATATTTTTAAGGTTTTTTTAGCGTTAAATCATTTGTCTCTTTGAAAAAAATGATTAATATTTATAAAAAAAATTATTTGTACGGTTTGAATGAATTTACATTGTTTTTATTTTGTTTTATGTATTTTTTATTCTTGAGATCATATGACAATTTTTTGTAATGTCCAAAAATTTATGTAAATAAGTCTTGTAATTTGGATATAAGTTTTTTTCTTTTTTTTCTTCCATTATAGAATCCCTCTATTTTATCATATATGTAATCTCATGTTAAAAAATTGACCCATACTCTTCATTGAATTAAAGCTTAAGAGCCTCTCATGTCATTAGTCCCCAAAATAGTATTCATGGATCATCATCTACCATCTTATATATGCTTGTGGGGTTCCAATGAAATATTGAAGTGTCTTGAAGATTTTTAGTGGATAATATATATATACACCTTGTTGTAGGTACTAAATTGTGAGTGGTGGTAAGTCATAATCCTCTCATATTTGTATTAAATAATAACTTTGAAATTCTAAAAGCCTATCTTAATTCAATGTAATTATCTGGATGAAGTGAAAAAAAAGAATTTTCAGGAGTTTATTTTTATTTATTAGGGTATATTTCATTAAAATATGATACTATTTAATTATTAGTTTCTAACAATTTCATACTAGATCATACATGGGGAACTAGCAAAATAATGGGATGTGAAAAATTCCTCG
Source organism: Viscum album (assembly GCA_963277665.1). Lineage (NCBI taxonomy): Eukaryota > Viridiplantae > Streptophyta > Magnoliopsida > Santalales > Viscaceae > Viscum > Viscum album. Next base: position 1,290,914,879 of record OY728129.1, read on the forward strand.
TTCATTGTTAGGTTTGGTGGAGATTTCATATTTCAAGGATTATAAAAAATGGTTGAGAATGAATATTATTATTTAGAAAATAATAGTATGTTTATGTGATTATATTGTAGTAAACATAAAAAATATTGAAATTAATGTTTGATAGATATGTCTTTTTGTATATTTTGTGGTATCTAAGATCATCTTATTAGGTTATATATGTTGGAATATCAAAAGATAAATTTTCAGTCAAGAATTAATAGATCCCAAATATGGGTTTTTATATGTTTCTAGAAAATAGATATATATAAGGAGAACAATGAGTGATGAATTTCACACAATGGTGGGATTAATGTGGTTGTTGATTTGATAAAAATTATTGTATTTGAAATTAGAGTGAAAATCAATCGATTACTCCCAATTTTATTTATTCCTAATTTACTGTCCTACTTATTTTTGGGATCTGTTATTGCATTCACTGGTTCCTTCGTTGAATTTTTTATTTTTTAGCTAGTTTTTTATCATAATGCTTTAGTTTCATTGATATATATATATATATATATATTGTTATAAATTTTTTTTGTGCACTATTGAATATGTATCCATTATATTGAATAGTTTTAAAAACATTTTCAACAGTCCGGATAAATGGGATAGAGTGGAAATAATATAAAAATAAAAACTATAGACCTGAGGGGATTTAGTTCTTTTAGATTTCATATGATCCTTTCTACCATGATATGTCACCATGTGGGCGGTATTGGATACTATTTGTGAAGTTTATTCATATCTTGTTGTTTTCATTATGATTGTTTTAGCATGAATCATGATATGATGGTTGATCGACTTTCTAAGAGTGTAGTGAATTGTGAATATGACTATGTGGATTATTAATTGAATAAGAACCCATATATTTTTTTGGATTATTTAATGAAACCATTATGGTGTGAATATCAATGTGGAAAATCATATATTACATCTGAGTACATGGACATGGTAGAAATCCTAATCATTTATATGACATGATTATTTATGGTCAAATTATTGATGGATTTGTATATATTTTTGTCCATTAATAATCATTTAGATTATTTGGTTATGTAGTTACTTTATTATTTAATTTTATATCAACGGTATTTCATTGTAAGATATGATCGATATATAATCTTGAGTGGAAGAGATATGTTTTGTTTATTTTGTTTCTATATTATACAACCTTTTTCTGAATCTATAAACTATGGGGATACCTCTTCTTGGACATAGTTTATGTCTTTTTATTTTATAGTTTCTATCAAAAATTTTGTATTTTTGTTGAGGTGTTTATTGATAGTATATTCTTAATGGGTGGATTCTTTCTGCTATATCATCATTATTTTGTGGGTTGTCCAAATCATAAGATAACAATAAGAGTTCATACAGTTTTGTCATGTTTTTCTCTCTCATAATGTAATATTTATATGTATTGAATACCTTATGGTACATATAAATGAAAAATCTCCCTTATTATGATATTTAAAAACCAATTTTGATAAATCTTATAGCCCCTCAATGTCTAAATTAAATTATTTTAAAAAAAATTCATTCCCTGAATACTGATTTAGGTTTCATGTAAGGGATAGAGTCACTTAAATTTTTGTTGGGTTTATTTTAGGAGATTTTTAAGGTATCTCCCTATATTTATTATTCTCATAAGTGTGGGGTTATCTTTCAATGAGTTTCATATTCGTAAATCTGAAATTATTTTACCAATGTATTTATAAATGAGGTGTATGTACACTCTCGAAGGGTAATCCTGATATTATTTAATTTTTAAAAAAAATTATATATAAAATATATAATAATAATAATAATATTTTTATATAATATGTGTAATGGTAGTATGGGATATTTGTAAAGTTAACCAATACCATAAATCTTTTGTGTAGAGGTAACCCCAAGGAGTCTTAACAATTACATATTATTTTTAATGTTTGTGTAAGGGTGAATAATTAATGGTGTAAGGGTACCACATTATTTATAACTATTATGTGTTGTTATTATAGAGTTTTTGAAGAATAATACTTCTTTATTCATGGATATGGGAGGGAATCATGGGTATTAGTTAAGGTAAAGTTTAAATAAATGTTTGCATTAACTCCTCTTCAAATGATCTGTAAGGGAAATTTTATCCTTACAGTATACATATGAGATGCATAAGGATAAATCCAATTAATATTAAGAATCAATTTTTTTGAAATAAATTTTAAAAACATATTTTCCCAATATTCTTCATCTAAAATGGCCAATATTTTTTCAAACGTTTTAGATGATAGAAATCCTATAAATAGTTCTTTTGACCAATTACAATGATTTTAACTATTTATTATTTTGTTTTAAAACTATATCATTTATGTTTCATGTGAAATTAAATATTAAATGCTTGTTTTATAAATGGTGTTTCCTTATTGTCAATACAGAGTGTTTTTATTTAAATAAAATATATGAATGTTCTCCAATGTAGTTTTTATGTCATTCTCTTCAGAGGTGTTTAGAGAAACTACCATATAAGACTATCCAGTTCCATAGCCTTTTCAATACATTTTTTATTCCATGAAATCATGAGGTACATGTTATTGTGTTGAACAATGATTTTATAATTCTACATTGTAGGAATAATTCCCAAATAGGTTTATCTTAATTTCAAATACAATATTTATGAATTATATATTTGAAATACATCATGGATTATTATTTTATCGAATTGATTATAATGTTAACAAGGAATGGATAAAATAAATCATGATCTTGGTTCAACATGATATATTATAAATTAATGAATTTCATGATAGTTCTAATTCTTTGTCAAATATCTGTTAAATATAGTTTGATGAAGGTGAGGAATTTGATAGAATTTTTATTTTGAAAAATGAAATTCCATGAATTAAATAAAATTTGTTGATTTTTGAAAAGTTATCCACATTGTTACGAATGTTTAATTTTTTTATATGCCCAACCCCAGCCCCCCCCCCCCCCCCCTTTAAATATTATTCTCTATCTCAATAGAATTTTTGTATATGGGTAATTTGGAATATATGATTTGTTCATGTGGATAAAAATGGAAATTTTCCCATGTGTTAAAATTAAACCTATCCTTTTATATTATAAAACATCAATTGAATTAATTGGGTATGATTTGAATTAAATTATATTCTTTACAAATTATTATCATTATGTTATTGACATGGGAATTGAAGTTTTAGTGATTACCCTTTCTGGTATTGATTTGGATATAATTTCATAATTTGAAATTGATGATGTTTGATGTACTATTTGGAAATTTATGATTATCCTATCTTTTCATAATATCCAAATATGTAATACATGATTCTTGTGCTTCCCATTAATGGGTGTGGAAAAAGGAATATTAACTCTGAGAGAGTTTAAGGGTGAGTGAGGGATACATAATAGGGGTGATAGAAATGTTAATGTCATAGTTTAAAATTCATATTGATAAGAATCAACTTTTTATAATCATAAAATAATTATTTCAATAACCTTCTTGACGGGTCATGGGAACCTAGGTAGATAGCTTATATAACCTAGAAATATGATATTCTAGTGTATTGAAAACTAGACTAGTTGAAATGTGTATTACATTATATGATTAGGATATGGATGACTAACCAAGAATGTATGTGTTTTTTGAGTTGGTTTTCTTGCGAACCATGATAAGTGATATATGAAATGATATTAGTCATGGATTTTTATTCATTATCTTTAATATGATGTAATCACTACCATATTTAGGTTCTACATACTACTCATTTGTTAATGATAATAAATACAAGAATTATTTTGATGTCATATTTTGGTATATGAGTTTAAGATACTGATTGATCACTGATAATGTTTGAGCCCACTTTTGAGATATCCCTCGTTGAAACTAATATAATAACACATTTTTATATTTTTTATATATTTTTTCATAGCAATACATTTATTTAATTTAACAAAAATTAGGATCTTAATTAATTTTTAGTGTTATTCAAGAAACTTTTTTGTTTTTAAAAAATAATGAGGAATGAATCCAGATATGGGTTTTATGAATGATTTTTAAAACATTAAATTTTTGTTCTCATAAACCCTATATAATTATTTTATAAGCATAACTTCTTTAGTTTCCTGCTCTGAAATGTAATTTCTTATAGTCTATTGCTTCCTTCCATTTATAAATTTACTAAATACTTTATATTGTGCCTTAATAGACTATTTGGTGAAATTCTTATAGGATATATAATAGATACCCCCTTGAATCACTATTTGTTTTTCTCCATAATGATCATGTATCATGTTCTCATGTTTTCATCATATTATTTTATGGTTTTATTCTTGTTTAGCCAAGGGAAATTGACACGACTCATAGAGCGTTCTTGTAGACCACAAAAGTAGGAGATTTAATTGTTTTGTTCTACTTTTGGTGTTATATAATCTTATTGTAAGATTATATTGAAGTATATATTTAATAATAAGAGTATGGTTACATAATTTACATTTTAATATTTTCTTATTTTTTTGAGAATTCAATCCTAATGAATTTTTATGGATGTCCTGTTATTTTTCCATACCCATGGGGATAGAGGGAACTCTTGATGTTAGTGGATAATTTCTTTGACTTCCATGTTGTATGAATTTTAATTAATTATTTTGGGATTATGGATACAATTATTTATTTTTAATAGAGTGGAATGGTGGAGCATAATATCATTCATGGGATTATTTATGGAAATACAACAGACTTTTGTGTTTTAAACCATCACTACTAGACACTAACCCATAGACTATTAGAGACAAGATTTGATGGTTGCTGTAATATTAAATGTTAAAATAATTGGGGTTATATTGGAGTTATATAAAGAAATATATTAATTATAAAAAAAATGATTCAAAATAATCATATATAAATTTTCAAAAATCAGGATACATTATTCAAATATTAATTTTAAAATATTATTCAACATATAATAAACTAAATAACTGATATATGTAAGCAATATTTAAAATCCTAGATAGTGAAATCACAATTTTCCACACATCAAGGTCATTCTAAAGAAATGTTCCATATATTCCTACCAACATGAAACCATAATGAAATTTCAATTGATTGATTTTCTAAATCGAATACTCCAAACACTAATATCTAATAGGGGTAATATTTTACAAAAAACAAATATATTTTAACATGGATTGTTTATATTTATTACCAAATAAATACATGAATTATAATTAATTCACTTGATCATAATAATAGTGTATACAATCCATCCAAAATCATAAATTCTCCTAGGGATAATATAAAATTTAATAGAGTTAATTGTAATTTTTGATACCTTATAAAATTATAATATATATTTTTTTTCCAATTATTATTGAAAATGTGAATAATTTATTAACCATGAATTCATTTTATGAATTTTATTGGAAAATTTTATAGATATGTTCAATTATGATGAATGAATATCAAACCATGATAAAAATCATTCATTCATTAATATCTCTAAAATTTCCAAATTGTTATTTGTTTAATGTTTTCAAAAAAACCATAATAATTCTTCTGTTTCCACACTCTAAAGTATTATGGAAATTACTTATACATTGTAAAGTTTCAAAATTGTGCGTCAAACTATAATTTATATCACAAATTATCCAAATTTTTATTTTATATTAATAATTAATGAAATTCAAGGGAATTACTATGTATTAGTTTGTTAGATTTATACTTTTGCCCACAATTTAACATTCCATCCATGAAATTTAATAAATCACTTGAATCACCAGATCATTCTTAAACTTATGTATATATATGATCCCCTACTGGACAATTATCTTTATGATTGTTTTTTAAAAATACCAATACTAAAGAGATTGTATATACCTCTTACATTTACTCCCATTAAATAATGATTCATTTTTATTCCCATAGATAAGACATTTCTAATTTCTAGTGAAATATAACCTAATAAAAAATGAGTTATATCATATTGAAAATTATTTATATAAGAGAAAAAAAATTAATCTTATATTATCATTTTTTTATTACAACCGATAAACGTTTCAATAATATTATACACAATATCAAGTTGGAATATGTATTATGATGTTGAGTTTTCCAATTTATCAAGAAATAATTTTCCTATCCAATGTGAACCTCATTAAAATATGTAATCATAAATGTTAATATTTTTTCATAACCTTTTCTATCAAAAAACAAATATCTATTCTATTAGTATATTTTTTGAAGATAAAATATGTATATCTATTATATTATATACTAAAATGAAACCAAAAAATTTTCTCTCTCATATCTTTATCCAGTATAATTTTGATCACCAGAGTCATACAAATATTTATTCTAATAGTCCCATATAATTAATGCACAGAAACAATTTTTTAATAAAAACTCACCAATAATAGATTTTTATTCAAAGACTTCCATAATAAAGTGAATTTTCCAAAAAAAATTCATTCAAGACCAAAATAACCTAATTTGATTCCATATATAAATGGATGATAGTTTTTAATCGTTTTTTATTTTCCATTAATGAATTATGAATCAAATTCTATAATATGAATGTGAATAATAGATATAGATAAAAAATAATTAATTTAGGATGTCTACTATATTGAACCATGATTCACCTAATATGAATAATATTAAATGATCATTTATTTTATTAAACTATAATATAATTCCCATATATATATTTGAAATCACATATTTTATAATTTTTTTATGATCAATATAGATTTTTAACTCAGTATTTCAATATAATTTTAGAAGGAATTTTTTTAAAATTTCCCACAAAAATAATAATTAATGTGAAAGTATATTTTTTTTATTTTATGATATTAAAATATATTATTAAAAAATTAATCCACGAGTTGAGATGAAATTTTTTTCTATCATTAGGTTCCCAAAGATATAAATTTATAAAAATACTTAATATATTTTATATATATTATGAGAAATATTTAACATAAAATTGTATATCATTTGAACCGAATATGGGAATAAATTTTTGATCCCAAAGTTGAATCTAGAGTGCATGTATTATCCTAAAATGATCCTAATATTAATTGGATCTATATATTCAAATGATTTAGGTGATTAAGTGTATGCTAAGTTAATTTATGTATTTATTTATTTAATTCATTCATTTAATTCATACAATAATTTATATTTTAAAAGTATAATACTCTACAAATCACTTGTTGTGGAAAATTGATGTTGGGATAGTTTATAGGAGGTTTTATCTTTTTTCATAGTATGATCATGATTGAATCATGACCGATGATAAGATTGAGCTAATTTATAGAGAATGATCATGTTCACCAAAATCTAGTGATCGAATTTCAATATAAGGTATATTATTTGTTTGAAGACTATACTTTCAAATTAATAAATCATGGATTAAATTATCTATTTTTATTTATAGTGTTTTGGAACTTTCACATGAGCTTATTCTATTAAATAAGCTCATTAAATCAAATTATTCTTTTTCTTCACAGTTTTTTCACCATGGATATGCTTGATCTATGATTTTAGTCCAAAATATCATGGTCATTGATTTATTCACATTTTTTCATATAACTTTGTTCCACCAGTTGGTCATGTTATTTATTTTTGGCCCAAGAGGGCATGGTTTGACTTAATTGGATGGGTCTGATCGTGATTTGACCACTGCATTTGTAGTGAATTTTCATAAAATGATGTAATCAATTATTTAATCAAATATTGGGTTATTATTTGGGTGATAATACATATAACTATAATTTTTTTAATGGTGAATGGTTTCATATGGGAGTCCCAACAGACATGTTCGTGCATTTTGGAATGCTGATTTTTGTCCATCAGTGTCCAAATATTTATGGTTATTAATAATTCTATCAAGTTATATTAATTAAATTTAGTAAATTGGTTGAAGATTCAATTGGATAGCTATATCTAGAATACACATGGTGTACTAGTTATTCTGTAAAAATCCCTAATACATAGAGAGTATTGTGAAAATCATACATTGTGTAGTCCGCTAAATGTGGTGATTAGAATTTCAAAAAAATGATATGGGTCACATTACATGTGGATGAGAAAAACATGTTGTGACCTTCCCTGATAATCCAGACTATGTTCTAGTATAACATTCCAAAAAACCCCTTATGGGATAAAATTTTGTGTACTCTCAGAGTACACATACATGGCTCGAAGCACATTATCAAGGCCAAGAGCACGTAGCTAAACCATAAGAGATCGAGTCAAGTTTCTCTATACCCTTTCTTTTAATGTAGTTCTATATATCTAAAAATATATTTTTTGGCAAGCACACCACTAAAGGTCATGATTAGTAATAGGTTGTGGGACCCCCCATAAACACCATGTAATTATTTTTAAATCTTATTTTTCTTCTTTCTCTTTGTTTTGACTTGAATTTTGGGACACAAGTATCATATACTGAGTTTTTATCATGAATAGTGTGATCGATGAAATTATATTATCTTTTGAGATATGATGTGAGATGATTTAGGTGTCATACTTATTCCGGAAATGGTTAATGAGGTCAGTGATTGGGCAGGATCACTATAGAGAGGTCAGGGTTGTAAATCATTCATTCACTATCTAATTATTTAGTGGTAACATCCTATTATTTTAGGGAATTGGTACTCTAACTACATTGTGAAACCCTATTTTTTGTTTCATTGTATGTGTCTTTTACCTATCCAGTGGAACCCATCTATTATTGTACCCATATAGTTCTTGTAGTTTTATATGGGTAGTGGACCTTGTGTTGTAAAGGAATTGAATAAGAGGTCTTGTGAGTTCACAAATTGTGTCACCCCCATTAAATGTCATTTAGTTCTTTATAATATTTATTTTTCTTCTATATTCATTATTTTTTCTAAAATTTTGGCCCATGAGTTTCATATCCTGATTGTTTTTTCTTATATTATGTGATGGTAGAATTCATAGTGGGATTAGATATGATATGATATCATCAATGTTAGATGATTCTTTAGGTAATTCTTAATGACGACCGAGATTAGACTAGATTATTAGAGAGAGGTCGAAGTTATACATCTGCAATACTCTATCTACCTATTCTGTGATAACATAGCCTTTTATTAGGTCAGGGTTCCTCTACCAACTTAGTGCAACTCACATGTTTTCCTATGGTGTAGTTCGTTTACTTACAGTGAGGCACTGTCCATTTCTATCAGGGAATGGTCCTCTACATACCGAGAAGTACCATCCTATTATATAAGTGAATGGGTCTTTAACCTACTAAGTGGTACACTCATATTATATCATTAAATGAGTCTCCTACCTACTTGGTGTTACCCTCTTATATTTTCATTTCATGGATCATCTACATACTGAGTGACACCCTCCTTCTCTATATGTGAATGGTTCCTATACTAACTGAGTGGTTCCCTCTTGTTATATCATGTTATGGGTCACCACCTAATAATTGATACCCTCATGTTGTATTATGTAATATGTCATCTACATAATAGGTTATACCATCTTATTATATCATGGAATTAGTCATCTATATATATAGTGGTACCCCACTTACTAACTATGGAATGTGTATTCTACATTATAATTTGTACCCCCATGATGTACTAGGGAGTCTGTTGTTTAAATGAATATTATAAACTACATGATTTTGTGGATTTTTGGGGAGGTGTGGGTCCTCTAAAAATTTTCTTAAACATATAATAATGAGAGATAAATGGATTTAATGATGCACCCATTGAACTATTCAAAAACTCTTTCCACAAATGATCTATGAGATGAATATCCCCTTTCTCTCTCAATCAGGTTTCTCATTTTACAATATATATATATATATATATGTGTGTGGGTGTGTGTGTTTTGGGTTTTCATTTATATATCCTCTTGGTTACGATCATTAACATTTCCATGTATCATATTTCTCCCCCTTTATTTTTCATGGAGACCAACTAAGTATGTATATACTGATGACTACATGGCTGTTTCCAGTGCAAGCCATGCCTTATGCCGGTGATGGATGATTGTATGTGGATTTTATGTATCTTAAGGATACATAATTTAATTTGACCATGTATGGTAATTCAGGATTGTAGATCATGATTCATGATCCCTCATCATTCTTTCATTTCATGTTATTGTTAGGTTGGGATATACTTTTAGTTTGGGCATGTATGTTTTCACTTTCCTTTTTAGATTATGTTATCATTCTATTTTCCCCTATATTTTATTAATGTATAGATCTCTATCTTGAAAAAAATATATTATTATTCCACTACAGATATGAATGGAGTTGGATGGGTGCACACATATTGGTAATTTATGGAAATCCACCCATTTTAATAATGGGTTATGTGCCTGTCTCTACCCTCATCCATATAGACACATACATAGGGTAGTTGCAGCTCGACCATTTGGCGACCATGATTTCTCTAATGGGTCAGTTCATGCCATTATTTATAACATAAAATTATGTATTTAGTTATCAATTTATATAAATAAAATAATTTGATTAATATATATAATTAATCATACATTTATTATCAATTTTTTAGAAATATTGAAAAGATAATTTGTATGTAAATGGGTAAATTTATCAACAAATTGTTTTTATGTACATATTTTTTAATTTTCTAATTAATATATATATAATCAAGTGATGAATGATTTAAATTTTATTTATAAGTTATTTATCTAAATATATTATTTTAAACACTCATAATGGTGATTACTTGTCAATATGTTAATTTATGAATGTTTTTTTATTGAAAAATAGTTTATAGAAAACCCACTTACATTCATGTTTTTATAAAAAATTTTGGAATTGAAATTTTGCAATTAAATTAATTAAATTTGATAAAATTGAAAAACTATTTAGAATAATGATAATTTCTATTAGGTAAAATATTAAACCTAATTTTTTAATAATACGAATAATAAAAATATTATATAAAAGTTACCATGGTGGAGGGAAAAATAAGTTTACATTGGGTTTAATATTAATGTATAAGGGTTAATGTGAAATAAATATATTCTTAAACCCAAAAGTTTGATCAGATATGTCCCTTAACCTTATAACCTTCAAGTACCAAACATTTTGGAACTATATATTAATGAATATGACAAATTAATATTTTAATTATTGAAAATTTACAAGTGTCCCAATCACATAAATAAAAAATGCACCTACTCCTATAAAATTTTTACAAATTTTAATCCATATAGCTAGAAAAAACTGTGTAAATATCTCCAAAAAATATTTATCCATATTCGGTAGTTTTTTTCTTTATATAATTCCAACCCTATGGGTCTTAAGAAGTGATCTATAAGTGAATTCCCTAAAATAAGGTATCCTTCTTAACAATGATATTTATTTTTTAAATATTAATTTAACATAATAAATTATGACATAAAATTTCCAAAATAATAATATGAGTGTCTCTTATATACTAATATATTGTTATCTTGATTTAATAATATTATAGCTTCACCTTGTCATTCAAAAGGTTATCAAAACATCTTCAAGTGTGTATGAATAGAAATCGCATCATGAATCAATATAAAATACTTCCATTAACTCACACCTAGATAGTCAATATGATGGTACTAATGATTATATGTGATAATTATGACATAAAATTTATTTTTTAAATTAATATAACTTATAATTCCTTATAATTTCACCGATTCAAAATGATTTTTTATAATGTCTAATAAATGTTTACCATCTCTATGAAGTAATTTAATGTGATTAATTTTATAGGACCATCATCCAAGAATTAATATAAATATTTATCTATAGAATAAATATAGTATTTATAACATGAATTTAATTTTCTGTATTTTGGAATTATTTCATATTAAATATAACATGAACATCCATGAGAAAACAACCATATGAAAAAGTAAAAATTATAACTAGAATCAATGATAATAATGAAATATTTTTAATTAATTGGTTATAATATGTTATTATATAATAATATATGATAATATAAAATTATACCTGGTAATATTTTATATTATTAAAATATCTTAATCTATTATAATAGAGGAAAAATAATTATAAACTAAGGGAATGTTTGCTTCTAGGAATCTCAACTAAATTTACAATCTGTTGAGACATATTTAATATTATGCTAATAATTAATATTATTGTTTGTATATAGTTACAATATGATTTATTTAAAAATAATATCCATTTATTCATGATTATTAATTTTATAATTTGGGTTTACCCTTCCATTGGGTTATAAGTTAAAATTTACAGATGAATTTAATATTCATTTCATAGTCTTATTTTTCTAGGTTTAACTATATTTATTTTTATGGGATATCGAGCCACATCACTCATATTACCATTATATTTTATTATCATATAAAAATTTAGGTATTTACAAAGCTATCATTTAACTTTATCCCTCTCTATTACATCAATTAGAAAATGAAATTTCTAAAATAAAATTTGGTGTTATTACTATTTTTGATCTTGTATATTTTCCTTCTATGTCACTATTTTTATTATATTTTTATAAAAAATATACATTATATTTAATAAAATTATTTACTAAGGATATTTATTATCATAATTTAATTTCTAAATGTTTTGAAGGATTATTTTAATGAATTTTAATTGGATTATTTTAAACATTATTTATCAAAAACCTAAATGAATTTTTTATTTTTAATGTATTTTGCGTAAACATAAATTATTATTTCTATAAGTATTTTAAAATTATTTTCTTATTATATATGATTTCAATAGTTTCACAAATAAATCTCGTTAATAAAATCTTATTTTAATTAATCTATCCAATTATATTTTACATTTAATAAAAGAATTAATTAATTATAAATCTATATTTTTGATGAATTTATTTTCATGTTTTATATTTTATTTATTTTATTATCATTAACATTCTCTTGAAACATTCATATTCATGGGATAAAACATCATTGGACATTAAACTACACATAACTAGAAAAAATTACTTTTCCACATCTATTATTATTCTCTAAATCATATAATAGTAAATAATATGTTGATTTAGTATTTAATAAGTGTGTGAAATATTGATATTATGTATTCATTCCTCAATACATATACTTTTTGATTAAATTTTTTTATGAATTAAATATATCATTCAATATATGTGTCCTGAATTATTCTTTCAGTGGCTTGTGGTGCTTGGTAAAATATAGAATCTTGATGCATGGGCATGTAATATATGACATAATAGTTGTATTTCAATATTTATTGTGACTTTTAATACCAATACATAGATTAAACCATATTAAAGAAATGTATTTTTTGAAATGGTGTCATGATGTTTGATATCATGAAATCAAACAATATTAATTTACTTCAATGATAATCATGTTATTATTTTCTTTTTCATTATTACATTGATATTAACCTTTAATTCATTTTACTCCCTAGATGTTGATTATATGGAATGGTTTTTCAGTTATCTACCAGTCCATATTAATTATTCCTTATTAACTCATAGTAGATTCCATTTTAAATAACCAATATTGAAAATATGGTCTCACCATCAATTTTATTCCATTGCTTTATATATGATAATGAAATAATTTAATGGGTATAAGGATGTAAAATATTTACAATAACTATTTTTAAGGATGATTCCAATATTATATTTGGACTCATGTCTATGCCTATTTTATCAATGCTACTAAACTGATCAGTCTATCAAGATGATATTAATTATTTATTATGAAAATTTAATAATGAAATCACTAGATCTGGTGTTTAATATTTTATATTTTTATAGTTGGTATCACATTATGTTTAGTAGAAACATTGGAAACATGATTTATAAAAAGATTTATTAAATAAATAATACTATGATGGAAAAAATATGATAAAGAAAATTATAGTATAAAATCATAAATGTTTGATATAGAAGATATTAAATTATACTATAATATGCTAATTCAAATCCATATACTACAATACAACAATGTTTTTTAACAGATCCGTCTAGGTTTAATAAGTATAGAAAGAGTTGGATGAGTATATCACAATGATAATTCTAGTGCATGATAAATGGTCCCTTAATACAAACCATGTTTGACACTCCTAGGAGATGTGCTTGTGTAAATTATCCATTTTTTACAAACAAATATGAAATATATGAACATATATTTATCATTTAATGTTATATCCCAAAACCAAATTTATCTTTCTAGGATTAACAATGTATAATATGTTAATTCATGTTTACTGTTGTTATGGAATTTTGGATTATATATTTTGACATAAAATTAATAATGATTGGATATAAATCATTATATTTAAGTGTTTATAAATAATGAATATTGTAAAATTTTTATCAATACTGAATAATAATGTAGTGTTTTTTCTTATGAGAAGGATAATAAAACTGTTGTTAGAGATGAAGAAGATCATGGATTGGTGATCGTATCTGATCCACATTATGAATAAAAAACATGATTATATGGAGTAACATGAAGTTAAACAACATGATATACCTATATTGGACCATTTCATGTGACAAAGGAATCCATATTTTAGTGTAACTGCAAATCAAGTTGTACTTGAGGAATGGATTAATAATTTTTAAAATATATTTATATCCATGGGATGAAAGTAATGAGATATTGTTGTAAGGTAATTTTGGTATCTAAAATATGATTTATTTTCAATGGAGTTCAGTGATCCCAGATAAAATGGAGAGAGGGGAAATAGAACATGGGGAATAAGTAAATTTATGATTAAAATTATTAAATATATAATTATATCTTTAGAAAAAAACTATCATAAATTTAATGTTTCATAAAATAATGAAAGAAGAAGAATAATGACTTTGATAGTTCAAGGATTCCTTTACCAAACTATCCCAGTATTCTTCAAATTTTATACAATATATAATTATTCACCATTTCATTGAATATCTAAATCAATTAATCTAAAAATAAATGATTTTTCAATATCATCAATCATATGATGAAATGGAATTATGTTACATCAAAATGGATATTTAATTTTGAATAATATACATATTCAATAGAAATAAATTAATGATGCTTTCACTTAAAGTCCAAGAAAAATATGACACATAAAATAATATGAATAAAATGATGAAATTTACATAATTTGAAAATTGTGAAAAAAAATCCTAGAAAATTATTGAAGGGTTTGCGTGTTTGTTACAAGTGATATGATAAGGACCATATATACAATGTATTTAAGTGAATTAAATAGAAAATTAATATCCAGTACTTAAACTATAATATAATTTTGATTTATTCAAACCAATGTACCATTTTTCAAGTTAAGATATCCTATAATTGGATAATATGGTAATTAAAATATTTTGTGATCACGATAGTTGAACATATATTTACTAAATATTTTGCTACAAATATGTTACACATAGAATATGATATAATTATTGATATTTATTGGACTAGAAACTATAAAAAAATACATTACCACTATTAGATAGATTTTTCAATTCATGTTGAAAATGTAGAGATTAGTTTTCATTAAAGTAGGTAATTAATCATTATGATCATTTCAAGATCCACTCCCTATAGCTCTCTTGAAAGATATTCATAGAATGAAGAGTTAAAAGGGTCTATCAATATAAAAGGTACTCTTCAAATTTAGGATGTAACTATTATACAGTAATACTATAACACCCTAGGTAAATAAAGAATATGAAATTTTTATATTTATCCATATTTGTGAATAAAATGTTAATATTAATATAAAGGGAATGCTATGCATGATGGCTTACCCAATACACAACAATGAGTTCTTTTGAAATCTTAAGTTGCACTATAATAGTAAAATAATATTATTTTAAATGGTAGTTAACTCCTAGCTGTTGTAATGGTGGGAATGAAAAGAAATAACTACAAAATAATTATATATGTTTTTCAAATATTTTTACTTTTTCAAATAAATGTTAGAGGATTAAAAATGTGAATGAATTCAATTTTAAGCGTAAACATTCTAATATTCCTTAGAAGGTCGATTAACCGCCTTTTGATGGAGAACCTCTTTTAAATCCAATTTTTGACAAATTTATGTGTTATTTTTGACAAAGTAATATTCTTCTTTAGAATCGAGACATCAAAATTTACTTTGTGTAAATTTTTGGTATCTTTCCGAGAAAGTTCATTTTTTAATGAATAGTGAAAAATGTTGTCTTTTAATTCAAAACCTCTTTTTAATATAATTTATTTATATGATTAGATTATATTATTAATTGTTTTTAAAGTAATATTAGAATATATTTTTTTTCATTTAATCCAATACTGGTCGTTGAAATTAATTTCACTTTGAAATCGGACTTAAACTAGTGTCAATCTTTTGATAATTATTGTTTCATAAAAACACGCTATTTGCTCTGACAACGGGAATTGATTATAAAATTAAGTAACGAAACTTATATGTTTTTAATTTTGTAAAATAGACTTTATTTTTGAATTCGGAATATCAAATATAACTTAGGGTGAAGTTTTGGCATTTTTCTGAAAAACTTCAATTTTTGATGAATAGTGAAACCACTAAGTGGTACTTAAAAAACTGATTTTTCGTTTAAATGAAAATTTTACCACCTCTGTGTTTTGAATTTAAAAAATCTGAAATACATGGCTGTAATAAGATTTAAAATGTGGTTCAATGGGATTAAAATATTTTTTTGGTGAATAGTAACTTTTATGTTTTTAATCACGATTAGAGATAATTAGTGTAGTTTAAGGTAAAAATAATGTTTTAATAATATTAGATGAGATTGACACATGTTCTACCCTTATTGTATGTGTCATGGCAGGACAAGGCAATCTATGAGTCATCTTGGGGACCCCATGGAGCCACATTGGAAGGAAAATGACATTAATATCTTTTTATTTAATGTTAAAGTAAAAATGTCACAAACATGATTTGTTTTACTAAAACAAATTTTAATTTGGGTTATACAAGTTACATGTTTGACAATAAATAGTAATTGGAAAGATAAAAATACTTCCTAAATCATATTATTTATTTTATAATTTTTAGACATTAAAGAAATTAAATTATTTAGGACATCATGATGATGCAGTGATTAACTCATTATTTAACGATTTAAATAAAATGAACAGATAATGTAAAATATAAGTACTAGACTTGTAAAAAAAACTATTGTATGGGTATATTTCGAACCCTTATCACCTGATACTCGAATTATAACAATGTGGTACCTTTTAAATCTGAAACTCATTTTAAAATAAAGTAACATTTCTTTACTTTCTAAGAGTGCCCCTCATCTCCTCTTATAAATGGCCCCTCCTCTACCACCTTACACAAAACTCTCAAGCCTTATCCTCGGCCAACCCCTATCCATTTATTCTCTCAAAATCTCTCTCTTCATCGTTGAAGCCTCACTTTTGGAAGAATCCATTCCAAGGAAGCCTTTGAGCTTAAATCAAAGAGAGTTACCTGTTTTAAAGGTAGTGTTTTCTCTTGTGTTCTTATGTTTTATTTTCTTTCTCCAACCCCCAAAACTTATATTATTATTTTTGTTTTTAACAAAAAAAGTATCTTCAATATACTAGGATTTTATTATGAGTATTATTCGAGCTAAACTTACACACACCTTCGTCTAATGGTTAAAGAACATACTATTTCTGTGGTTGGCGATTTTCGGCCCCACGAAACGATGATTGTTCAATATTCTTTTAACACTTTTAAAGGTGGCCATTATGATGTCACTATATTTTATATATGATATATATGGAATTTATTTTTTTATATGCTTCTGTATTTTATAATTAAAACATACCTTTATTCTTTTCATGTTGTGCAAATGCGATAATTTCATATGAAGAAGTGTGGACTACCGCCCCCTGAAGTGATGTGACTCGTACATGCAATACATGGAATGTATAAAGAACGAAATTAATTAACATATTAGGCCTATATAACATATATATTATTATTGAATTATAATATATATATAAAATTTATTTTTAATTCCATTAATATGACAAAAAAATGAAAGTAGCGTATATGCGTATGTACGGCCTACCGTCGCCATGAACAGTGCTTTTTGTTTTTTATCTCCAAATGATACGGAATAGTATAAAATGAATATGTACTGGGTATATATGATATTTTAATCATCAATACTATTCAGGAAATTATCTACTTATAACTACATGGGCAATCATTTTTAAAACAAGTTCATTTTTGACTCATGTACCAAACATCAGCAAAAACATCTGATATGAACTAACATTATTAAACAATTATTATAACATTATAATATGTGATATGAACTGAAAAATAATTTTTAAAGGAGATCCTTAGGCAATTATAAATTTTCCAACGTTTATTATTCAGGAATATAAAGAAAAGAATAAGACAAGTCGACCTTGAGGTAAGGGATCCGACATCTCTCTTTCTTTTCAAGTACCCTCTTTTATGTCATTTCATTTATGCTCCATGTTATTATGTTATAGGATGTTATTTAATATTCACCATACTGAAATTTGTATTTTCATATGATGATTTACCCCCTCTTACTCTCATCAATTCATTTTAATAATTTTTATGTGGCGCCGTTAGGCTGCCGAATTTTCGTAAGTGATCCCACTCCTCTCTTTCTTTTTAGGTACAATATTTTATGTCATTCCTTTTAATCTCATATTTATTGTGATTGGGATGTTATTTTATATTACTCTTAATGTAATTTTTATGTTCATATGATGATATACCCTATTCTCCCTCATCAATCCATTTTGGAAGTTTTGAGTGGCACCTTTAGGCTGCCGAATTTTCATAAGAGATCTTACCTCTCTTTATTTTTAAGTACTCTCCTTTATGTCACTTATTTTAAGCTCCTCTTTGTTATGTTGTGGGATGTTATTTTATATTCCTCTTTCTATAAAATTTATGTTAATATGATGAAAGAACCTATTTGATCTCATCAATCCATTTTTGTAAGTTTTAAGTGGCGCCGCTAGGCTGCCGAGTTTTCGTAAGTGATTTTTCATCTCACTTTTATTTCCATGATATTTATGCTACATTTGACACAAATTACTTTGAGTGGTGTATGTACTTCCCATTAATTTACTCATTGTGTAATATAATTTCACTTATGAGTATTTACATCAATGCGGTTTTGTCCTTCTTTCACGGGGTGTATGTTTCGAAAGATACCCATGTCGGTAAGGGAAGCTTCACCCTCTTCTTTTTTTAAAAGACTTATTTTTTTATTCCTTTTAATTCACATAATATTATGTTGGGATATGTTCTTATATATCCTTAATGATTTAAATTTTATGTCCAAGTGATGAGATACCCTTTTTATCTCTCATCAACTCATTTTCTGAATTTTGTAGTGACACCGTTAGGCTGTCAAATTTTTGAAAGGGAACTTCTTAACCCAATTTTGATTCTTTGGGATAAGATTGTACTCCTTGAATATGTCGTTCTATGAATATGTGTGAATAACATCTAGTTTTTTACACTTAATATCCACTTATATTTGGTGTATTAGTTTGTCACACATAATTATGTAATTGATTTATCCTTAATCCACGGATACCGTCTTTGTAATGGACTTCGTCTCAATCTCCATTCATTGAGGAATATTTTGTTTTATACTCAACCTTCATTTATACGGTGTATAAACCCCTTTGACTTTTACATTTAGCCAAAAGGAATCTTTTTTTATACGAAGCGTTTTACTAAACGACAAAAGGGAATGTTTTTGTCGTACGTATGCGGCGACAACGACTTCTCCACTGCCGTGACCATCATTTGAGTTTTGGATTCTTCTACAAGCCATACCTTATTTTTAAAAGAAAAATAAATACCATGTTTTAATTTTCTTTTATTTTGGTATTGAAAATGGTTTTCACAATGTTTTTATGTCAATATTGATATCTTGTGATTGAAAGGTGGAAATGTAATGTTTCCTTTATGCATTTTTTATGTGATATGATTATGTTGAGGTTCGTGGGCATTATTTTGAAGACGGGTGGTTCCATGATAAACTAAGGGCAGGTGATCCTGATATAGCTCTCCAATGCATTGGGTAACGTGAAGGTGTTAAACGTTAAGGTTTCTCCGAATAGATTTATGGAATATACTATGATGGGTATTCCAAACGTAACCAAGAGGGTTACCCCCTACGTAAGAATGTTATGAGTACCTCAAGTTACCTTTATTTCTTATGATTTCAATGATTTATTCCTGATTTTATGGGGTATGTTAAAGTGCTTATTTTTTATGTGTAAAGTATGATTTTATTCTTATGTATACATGTACTCATGTTTCCTTTCCATATTTTTATACCCCTTACTGAGATTTTTATGCTCATCCCATGTTTTTGAAATGTTTTTCACTAGTCAAGGGAAAGGTACATGATATAATGATAGTGTCAAGTAAGTGTCAAGAAAGATTCCATGTTTTTTTTAAAATATGTTTCCGTTGATGGGGGAAAACGATTATTATATTTTATGTAACCACTTTGTTTAAATGTGTAATGTAATTCATGTTTTATGATCTAATTCTCTAAAACTCTAAACCTGAAAAGATCCTCAATTTGAATTATTCATTTAATTCAATATTAAGTAAGGTTTAAGGCTGGGGACTTATAGTTGGTATCAAAGGTCGGTTTAGATAACTTTAGAGGTTAGGGTATTCTCTAAGCATAAGTGACATTTCCATAATGGTTAGGAATTCCGAAAGAGCCCTAGTTTTATATAAAGTGAATGAGTAAGTATGTCTTAGTGTTTATCTTTATCTTTAGTACATGATGGTTTTGTTGATATGCTCACACTAGCCATGTTGGTTTTAGTAAATGGATAGATCTAGTAGGCACCAAAGTAACGGTGGATGTGAAGGAAACTGTGATAGTTTTCTGAGCAAGCAACTGAATGATATGGGAGCTACAAAGAGAAATCTTGTTTTTTTCCTCAACCAACTATCTAGAGTCATGATTGACCACCTAAACCTTGGTGATTTCTATAAGGCATCATATAAGCGAGAAACAAATCCCTATGGAACTGTAGGTAATAATCATAAAGGTAAGTGTGTTCAAAAACCTATATGTCAAAGATGTATAATGAAACACCTAGGAAAATGTTTCAAAGGGACATAAATACGCTATATATGTGGAAATGGAGTTCATAAAGAAAGAACCATCCATGGAAAAAGGAAGCATCCAGTTGACTCGTGGAAAGGGAAAGAAGTTCTTTCTGAGGGATCAATTGAATGTTTTAAATGTGGTGTGCATGGTCATTATTCAAACACATGTACTATGTAGAAGTTTCTTGAATGGGATCACCAAGATCATACAAATATTCGTTTACCGATACCTAATGCCATTATGATTGGGGATGAAGAAACTGACAATGACCAGTCAAAGGTATGGATTATTTCTTAACTTTTGTTTTCCTATTTTGGAATCCTAGGATATGATTCATGATTTTGTTTGTAGGAAAGAAGTATTTCAGAATAAGTTGGAAAGGAATGGTTAATTGATCATGAAGAATGTTGAATGAGTAAGAAGTAAATTTATAAGGGATTCAAGAGTTATAGTGAAATTATTAAGAGTATTAATTCTCTTTTGTTGATGAGGTTACATTAGAAGACTTTCTATAGTATGTGTAACCCTGATGTTTGATATATGAAAATTTTATTCAAGGAATAGTTATCTGTTATTTTGTGGAAATAGTTATAAAAAACCATTTGGGTTTATATGATCCTTACTTTTGAGGTAATTATGGGTTTCTATATGTTATGATGGAAAGTGAAAGGCATGAGATAAAATTGAGGTGAAATTATGTTATGGTTATTTTGGAAGATTTTATCTCGTTTTTGGGGAATGTTTTAAGAATTATATAGTTTTGGAAGAAGGACAACACGCAGACCATGTGACAACCCGTCACGTCGGACAATGATGCGGGAATCTAACCCACAACCAAAGTGCAACTGGTATTTTTCGCCTACCAATGGACTATGTGATGTCCCTGGTTAGTTTGATTGATTCTTTTTAGTTATATGATTTTATGAATTAATAGTAAGTTGATTTTGGGTTATCTATGGAAATTTTTTAACTTATCATGGAGGATATATTATTAGGTTAATTACATTTTAATACGAGACTTTAAGAGCAACTGATGTTGTTTGGAGATAAATGTTACGATTTAACTTGGTAGACTATGTGACTAAATCCTTCAAATATTTGGTTTTCAATATTAGTTTGGTTTACTTTGAAGAATATTATGGACAATTTTTTTATCGAATGGTCCTCATTGAACATTGGGTTTTGATTGGACAAATTTTGGAGATTAAGAATGGATTTTCTTTTTATAAAGGGTTATCGTTTCCTGGATTATCTGATCTTGTACTAACCATTTTGGTTTTGGTTTTGGTGAAAGTCTATAGACATGGGAAGTATATAGTTATCTTCTGTGGATTATGTGATTCTATAGAAGTTGATTATAGTACTCTTAATGTGAACAAGTATTCCTAAATACTCGTCTTTTGGATAAAATATAAGTTTGTGTAAGAAATCTAATTAAAGTTGAAAGTCAACATGATAAGTAATTATGTTTCCTTATGAATAAATTACTCAATAAAAAGTTACTTAAAAAAAATTTGTCTATTAACTTTTCCTACTGGGGAATCAAATACCATTTAACCCATCACATGTTTTTTATTTTCTTGTGGTTAACTTTCTTATAAACATGTTTTCTATCACTCTCCATCAGAACATGACCCTTTGTTTTCTCCTCTATGTCCATGTGTTCCTACATGGAATCCTAGTCTGGGTTAACTCGGGTGACCTCTATACTTCTCCTTCTTTATTTTAAAGTGATTTGTTTACCGACTCTCGTTACAATGCGGGACTTTCATGGTTGTTTCCGAGCCCAATTTTAAAACTGCAAGGACACAATTCCCAAATAGGGGGAAGGATGTAACACCCCAGGTGAATAAATAATATGAAATTTTTATATTTATCCATATTTGTGAATAAAATGGTAATATTAATTTAAAGGGAACTCTATGCTTGATGGCTTACCCAATACGCAACAACGACTTCCTTTGAAATCTTACGTTGCACTATAATAATAAAATAATATTATTTTAAATGGTAGTTAACGCCTAGCCGTTGTAATGGTGGGAATGAACAGAACTAACTAAAAAAATGATTATATATGTTTGTCAAATATTTTTTCTTTTTAAAATAAATGTTAGAGGATTAAAAATGTGAATGAATTCAATTTTAAGCGTAAACATTCTAATACTCTTTAGAAGGTCGATTAACCTCCTTTTGACGGCGAACCTCTTTTAAATCAACTTTTTGACAATTTTATGTATTATATTTGAAAAAATAAAATTCTTCTTTATAATTCAAACATCAAAATTTACTTTGTGAATATTTTTTGTATCTTTCCGATAAAGTTCATTTTTTAATGAATAGTAAAAAATGTTGTATTTTAATTCAAAACCTATTTTTAATATAATTTATTTATATGATTAGATTATATTTTGAATTTATTTTAAAGTAAAATTAGAATATATTTTTACCATTTAATCCAATAGTGGTCATTTTATTTAATTTCACTTTGAAATCAGACTTAAACTAGTGTCAATCTTTTGATACTTATTGTTTCATAAAAACACGATATTTACTCTAAAAATGGGAATTAATTATTAAATTAATTAATACAACTTATATGTTTTGAATTTTGTAAAATAGACTTCATTTTGGAATTCGGAATATCAAATATATCTTAGGGTAAAGTTTTGGTATTTTTCTGAAAAACATCAATTTTTGATGAATAGTGAAACCACTAAGTGGTACTTAAAAAACTGATTTTTCGTTTAAATAAAATTTTACCACCTCTGTGTTTTGAATTTATAAAATCAGATATACATGGTTGTCATTAATAATTAAAATGTGGTCCAATGGAATTAAAATATTTTTTGGTGAATAGTAACGTTTATGTTTTTAATCGCGATTAGAGGTAGTTAGTGTAGTTTAAGGTAAAAATAATGTTTTAATAATATGAGATGAGATTGACACATGTCCTACCATTATTGGATGTGTCATGGCCGACCAAGGAAATCCATGGGTCATCTTGGGGTCCCCATGGGGCCACTTTGGATGGAAAATGACATTAATATCTTTTTATTTAATGTTAAAGTAAAAATGTGACAAACATGAGTTGTTTTACTAAAACAATTTTTAAGTGGGGTTATAAAAGTCAGATTTTTGACTATAAATATTATTTGGAAAGATTAAAATATTTCCTACATCATAGTATTTTTTTATAATTTTTAGACATTAAATAAATTAAATTATTTATGACATCATTATGATGCAGCGATTACCTCATTATTTACGATTTAAATAAAATGAAACGATAATGTTAAATCTAAGACATACACTTGTCAAAAACATTTTGGATGGGTATATTTCTAACAATATCACCTTATCCTCTAATTATATCAATGTGGGACCTTTTAAATCCGAAACTCATTTTAAAATAAAGTAACATTTCGTTACTTTCCAAGTGTGCCCCACCTCTCCTCTTATAAAAGGCCCCCAACTGTACCACCTTACACACACATCTCAAGCCTTTGGCACTGCCAAAACCTGCCCATTTTATCTCTCCACATCCCTCTATTCATCATAGAAGCCTCACTTTTGGCAGAATCCTTTCCAAGGAAGACTTTGAGCTTAAATCAACGAGAGGTACCCGTTTTAAAGGTAGTGTTTTCTCTTTTGTTCTTATCTATTATTTTGTTTCTCCAACCCTCTAAACTATTTTTATTCTTTTCTTTTGTAACAACACTAGTATATTAAATATACTAGTATGTTGTTATGTGAATTATTTGATCTACACTTACACACACCTTCTTCTAATGGTTAAAGAACATACTGTTTCTGTGGTTGGCGATTTTCTGCCTCACGAAATGATGATTGTTCAATATTCTTTTAACACCTTTAAAGGTGGACATTATGATGTCACTGTATTTTATATATGATATATATAGTATTTATGTATACTATATTATTCTGTATTTTATATTTAAAACATACCTTTATTCTTTTCATGTTGTGAAAATGCGATAATTTTATATGAGGAAGTGTGGACTACCGCCCACTCAACTGATTTGACTCGTACATGCAATACATGGAATGTATAAAGAATGAAATTAATGAACATATGTGACCTATATAACATATATATTATACTGGAATTATAATATATATATATATCATTTATTTTTAATTCCATTAATATGACAAAAAAATGAAAGTAGCGTTCATGCGTACGTACGACCTACCGTCTCCATGAACGATGCTTTTTGTTTTTTATATCCAAATGATATGGAATTGTATAAAATGAATATGTACTGGATATATATGATATTTTAATCATTAATACTATTCTAGAAATTATCTACTTATAACTAAATGGGAAATCAGTTTTCAAACATGTTCATTTTTTACTCATGTACCAAACATAGGCAAAAATGTCTGATGTGAACTAACATTATTAAACAATTATTATAACATTATAATATGTGATATGAAATGAATAATAATATTTAAATTAGGTCCTTATACAATTATAAATTGACCAAAATTTATTATTCAGGAATATAAAGAAACGAACAAGACAAGTCGGACTTGAGGTAAGGGATCTGACCTCTCTCTTTCTTTTCAAGTACCCTCTTTTACATTATTTCATTTATGATCCATGTTCTTATGTTAGAGGATGTTATTTAATATTCACCATATTGAAATTTATATTTTAATATGATGAGTTACCCCCTCTTACTCTCATCAATTCATTTTAATAATTTTTATGTGGCGTCGTTAGGCTGCCGAATTTTCGTAAGGGATCATACTCTTCTCTTTCTTTTTAAGTATACTCTTTTATGTCATTCCTTTTATGATCATCCTTAATGTGATTGGGATGTTATTTTATATTAATCTTACTGTAATTTTTATGTTCATATGATGAGAGAACATATTCTCTCTCATCAATCCATTTTGGAAGTTTTGAGTGGCGCTGCTAGACTGCCGAATTTTCGTAAGAGATCTAACCTCTCTCTTTCCTTTTAAGTACTCTCCTTTATGTCACTTGTTTTAAGCTCCTATTTTTTATTCTTGGGGATGTTCTTTTATATTAATCTTGATTTAAACATTATGTTAATATGATGAAATACCCTATTTGATCTCATCAATCCATTTTTGTAAGTTTTAAGTGGCGTTGTTAGGCTGTCGAGTTTTCGTAAGGGATTTTTCATCACACTTTTATTCCCGTGAGATTTAAGCTAAATTTGCCACAAATTCCCTTGAATGGTGTATGTACTGCACATTATTTTTCTCATTGTGTAATATAATTTCATTCATGAGTATTTACATCAATTTTTTATTGTCCTTATTTCACGGGGTGTATGTTTTGATAGATACCCATGTCGGTAAGGGAACCTTTCACCCTCCTCTTTTTTTAAAAGATTTATTTTGTAATCCCTTTTAATTCACATAATATTATGTTGGGATATGTTCTTCTATATCCTTGTTGATTTAAATTTTATGTCCAATTGATGAGATACCCTTTTTATCTATCATCAACTCATTTTCTGAATTTTGTAGTGACGCCGTTAGGATGTCAAATTTTTGCAAGGAAACTTCTTACCCAAATTTTGATTCTTTGGGATAAGCATGTACTCCTTGAATATGTCGTTCTATGAATTTGTGTGAATAAACTCTTATTGTGTTACACTTAATATCTACTTATATTTGGTGTATTATTTTGACACACATAATTATGAAATTGATTTATCCTTAATCCAGGGATACCGTCTTTGTAAGGGACTTCGTCTCAATCTCCACTCATTGAGGCATATTTTGTTTTATACACAACCCTCTTTTATATGGTGTATAAACCCCTTTGACATTTATGTTTAGCCAAAAGGAATATTTTTTTATATTAAGCGTTTTACTAAATGACAAATGAGAATGTTTTTGTCATACGTATGCGGCGACAACGACTTCTACGCTGCCGTGACCAATATTTGAGTTTCGGCTTCCTCTACAATCCATACCTTCTTTTTAAAAGAAAAATAAATACCATGTTTTACTTTTCTCTTATTTTGGTATTGAAAATGGTTTTTCATAAGGTTTTTATATCAATATTGATATCTTGTGATTGAATGGTGGAAATTTAATGTTTCCTTTATGCATGTTTTATATGATACGATTATGGTGTGGTTCTTTGGAATTATTATGAAGACGGGTGGTTCAGTGATAATCTAAGGGCAGGTGAGCCCGATATAGCTCTCCAATTCATTGGGTAACGTGAATTGGTTAAAATTTAAGGTTTCTCTGATGAGATTTATGGAATATACTATGATGGGTACTCCAAACGTAACCAAGAGGGTTACTCCCTATGTAAGAATGTTAGGAATGCCTCAAGTTACCTTTATGTCATATGATTTCTATGATTTATTCATGATTTTATGGGGTATGTTAAAGTGATTATGTTTTATGGGTAAAGTATGATTTCATTCTTATGTATACATGTACTCATGTTTCCTTTCCATATTTTTATACCCCTTACTAAGCTTTTTATGCTCATCCCAAGTTTTTGAAATGTTTTTCACAAGTCAAGGGAATGGTACATGATATGATGATAGTGTCAAGGAAGTGTCAAGAAATAATCCATGTTTTGTTTTAAATATGTTTCCTTTGATGGGGAAAAACGAGTACTATCTTTTATGTAACCACTTTGTTTAAATGTGGAATGTAATTCATGTTTTATGATCTAATTCTCTAAAACTCTAAACCTAAAAAGATCCTCAATGTGAATTATTCATTTAATTCAATATTAAGTAAGGTTTAAGGATGGGTCCTTATAAATACATTATTTAATATTTCTTTTCATTTATCTAAACATCTGGTTAAACTTCATATCAATTTTTTATTGATATAATTTGGGATGAAAGACATGAATTAAAGAAACCATATGAAGTAAACACTATGTAATATATAGAGTTCCATTAAAAAACTACATTTTTTTTGATAATGTATTGGATCACCATAGTGTGTTACCTTTGGGAGCCCTTGTTCTTTTTGTTAATAAGAAATATTGAACTCTATGGGTACACACCAATTATTGGGAAATAAATTATATGTATATATAGAAAATATATCATTTGACTTAGCATAATAAGTTGTTGGATTACGTTAAATTATAACAATATTTTTTAATGATTGACCATTATTTATTATGTCATCAATTTTATGTAAATAAGTAATAAATTATATATGGAATATTTCTTATAAGGTATGAACATTTTTAGTATATAAAAAATAAATTTTGGATTTTACAATGGACTCTATTCTTTAGATACAATGAACTGACAATTCATGGTGAAAATTGATATTTTTATGGTATTTTTAATGACATAAAATTGTACTAAAAATATATGTGGAATATGATAATCAATTATGGATAACTATTGAGACTCTTAGAGGAATGGATTTATATTAGATAGTTTGAATAATTTTTTCAAAAAGTATCTTTTCCAGTATATATGTTCTCCAATGATAAAATATTTTTTTACCCTATGAATACGAGGTATTTAAATAAAATAATCAAATATTTAAAAATACCATGGTATATATTTTTTATAATGATACTAACAATAATTTATTCAACTAATTTATATATTGTAAATCTAATTTATCAAAATTACATGGAAATTTGTTAAGCTCACATAATAAAATAAATTTTAATTTTTTTAAAAACATAATGTGAATATTGATGAGTTATCTTATTTTGATTATGATGGTAGGAAATGATTAATTTTTCTAATATATTGATGATCTGAATAAGGAACATGTTTCTTTCTTCATGTAGACTTCTGTTATTATTTCCAATGCATCAAGATGTTTATCAACTAATGAAAATATCTATTAAACTCACAATGTTTAGTTGTTTGATGCAATATTTTACTTCAGGATATATCGACGTAATAAATATATTGAATGATATGATATATAGAGAAAATACATGAGAATAATATATATCATCTTATATAAACAGATCAGTACGAGGAAAAGAAGATGAATCAAGAAACTCAATAAATTTTTCTTCTAAATCCATACCACAAATGGAAGGAAAATAATGAAGTTTATTCATTGGTAAGGAAAGATCATGGAGTTATAAATGAATTGAATGTTTTAAGGGATAATGTGCTCAAGGATTATATAAATAGTGATATGAGAATTAATAAGGAAAAGAATACATCAATCCTTCTTAAAATTACTATCAAACCAACCTCATTGAAAATAATAAAATAATCTATGACTAATAATGAGAATTTTCAAACCAATATTATTAATACTAATAATAGGAAATTAGTATTATTCCAATAGGAATATTTTATTCTAAAATTTATAAATATCTATGCTCTCTATGTATACCTAATAAATAAAAACATTACAATATTTTTTTCATAACATATATTTTCATATAAACCCTTGATGATTCAAAATATATATTTATTTTAATGAAATATTTTTTGGGATATTACGAATAGGGAAATTGGCGATTATGTATCAAGATTTTGGGTTTTTAAATAGCTGATGGCTATGATATCAAAACCATATAGATTAAAAAAACACTACCTCATTAAATTTGAAAATGGTATTATATTTATATGGATATTTTTACTATATTTCTAATGTATGATGGATATAATGATTTAATTTTAGTTATTTTCGATCACATTTTTAAAACAAAAAAAATTCTCAGATTGATAAAATATTTATTTCCTAATATATTTGAATGTATCAATAGAAATGTATTTTTATTACATCATGGTGTATTTATTTTAACTTCTTATTTTCATTATCTATTATTTACATCATAATTATAGAAAAATCATCTGATACCTCTTGATACTAAGATTTATTTGAGAATCACATTTCATCTTCAAACTAATTGATAGTCTAAAATTACAACTCAAACATTATAAGTCATGTTTTGGTCATTATTACTTGAATTTAATGTCATGTGGGATAAATAAATATCATTGTTTTTTTTATTTTCTTATATATTACATTAATTCATTCTAATGGATCGGTTGGAATCATTTTGTGGAAAGAGATTTAATATTCCAACATGTTTCGATGAAGAAGATGTAATAACTATTTTAGTCCCAAATCTTGTTGAAGTGACAATGATGAACATATTTATTATTCAACCCTATATTAATGTATCTAATTATTTGGAAATTATTAATTCCAATATATAAAATAATTAAACTTCATTTTATGTGGGAGATTATGTTCTTTAATTTATCTATAAAGGAGGGTGTCATAAGGTTCGGGAAAAATGGAAAACTGATCCCCATGTACACTATACCTTTTCATATATTAGAAATTTTAGAGGATATTGTTTTCCAATTAGAAATTAGACCAATAATATCTTTAGTTGTTGATGTTTTTATAACTCATTGGAATAGGATTGTATTCCATACAAACTTTTTGTGCTCCCATACTATGAAATCAATTTGAATTTGGATAAATCATATTATGAAGAGTATCTCAAAATTATTAACACTAAAATAAATTGATCCAGAATTGGAAAACTAAACAGGTAATGGTAAATTGTGAAAATAATAACCTGGAGTATGAAATGTGGGAGGTGGAGGATGTTATAGAGAAAAATAGTCATCATATTTTTAGAATGTAATATCAATTAATGTTAAAAAACAATTTTGAGAGTGGTGAGAATGTAAAACCTTTCAATAAATTTTAGTATGTTAAAAAATTATTTTTATAAAAATATAACACATAATGAATTTTAATATTTCATGGCATATAATTTCTATTTTTTAAGGTGAACATACATGTAGAACACACTACGTTAAAATTATTCTAGAATGAATGTTGGATTTTTTACAAAAATATAAACTATTATGAATAAATGAAAATATATTATTAAAAGAATATTATGTTTTTAGAATAGTTAAATATATATCATAGTATATTTATTATAGCTTTCCTAAAAATATATAGGTAATCATTTGAAATTAAAAAAAATAATATTTTATTAGAAATTATTTTTAATTATAAATTTTCATTCCTCTTTATAAATTAATATATTCTAAAAAATGAATCAATTATTTTATATTTTTATATTTTATATCTTAATATACTTATTTAAATCAATATAATTTTAATTACTAGTTATTTAGTGAATGAAATATTATATTAATATTAAAAAATAGATTTTTGGAAAATCATTTTTGCTATCATGTTATATGGTATTATTAATATATTAAATTCATCCACTATATGAATTGAATTTTTTAAAATGTATTAAATATTATTAATCATTATAGATAATTCTTCATAACTTGTTGTAATTACTTTTTTCTCAAAAATATTAGAAAAAGTTTGTAAATTTTGATTCCAAAGTTGTAGTTAAATAGTTTTACCAAAGGTTAATTGAATGAAATAAATGTTAAATGACTTAACGCCAATCATATAACTTATTGAAATGTTATATTTATACCTCAACATTATCACTATTTGATATGATAAATTTTGAATCTATTTTTCCTAGAATGTGTCATAATTATACTTTAAAATGTTGAAAAATTCAAAGTATTCCAATCACCTTAATTATAAAAGGAAACGTACTCCCAAACAATATTTCATTTCGGCACATTTATCTATACCAATAAATGAAATAATATCGACCAAACACACATATAATAATTATAGAGGTTCTAGACTTCCAAAAAGATAGAATATAGACTCTCTATAATGATATCAAATTTACGATTTTCTAAGTATAGGTAATCATCAGAACTATGATATTTTATTGTTCCTTCTTATATTAATTGCTTATATTATGTCCAAAAACTAAAATTATAACATAAAAATTCTCTAAAATAATTATTTGTGATAATATTGATGTAATAATACTTATCCATCTCCTTCTAAATTAAATGGGATGAAAAATAATCATTCATGCATTTGATGGTCTACCACCTCTTGAATCAAGGAAATTTGCCTTCCACTACTACCTTACATGGACATTAATAATGATAGAACTAGTGAATATATATTCTAAGTATGATATTAGGTTTGTTATATATATTTAATATATAATCTACTTATTTTACCAATCTTCCATTAATGAATTATAATGTCACAAAACTATACGAATAACTTACCATCTCGATGAAGTGATGCGATTCACTTTCCATATCAAACATCCATGAATTATCATTACAAAATATTTAATATTTAAATATTCTATTTATAAAATTAATAAAATTCTATATATTATTGATATATATCATATTCAAATGAACTATAACACCCATATAAAAACATATATTAGTAAACAATGTAGTTATAACTAGAAAAATGATATTAATTATTGATTATTAATTGATTAATGATAACATGTTATAACATGCTCATATTTCATATAATAAATATCAATAAGTAAATATTAAAAATTAATATTTTTTTTAAAATAATTATTAACGATTTAAAATTATAATTATCTATGTGGAATCATGTGGTAATAGATTTCCCCTCAATTTCAACTCAATTTGGACATATTTTTTATTACTATACTATTTACATTAAGATAGTTTATATAATAATCCTTTTATATAGTTTACATTATTAAATACTTACTAATGATGAATACAGATTCATTTTACATTTACTCATTTTATAAGGTAAAATTTAATATTTACCAAAGTGGATATAATGTATTTAAAATCTCATAATCATAGAGTTGTATATTTGTTTTTATGGAATCTTATTATATTTACTTTATAAACTCAATCTATTTGATTATCAAATGGATATTTAGGGAGTTTTAATATTAATTGAACATTTTCCCATCATTAATTGTTTAATTATTTAATAAAAATTCATGATAAAGGGAAATCATATATCTATTTTTGATAGGTTATATATTAATTTATTTTTAAATTTTTTTTGGTATTTTTAAAATTGTTTTTTAGAAAATTATCATTTATAAAATTAATTAATAAGGAATCTTAATTTTATCCTATACTATTGAATAAGTTTGAGAGTAATATTTCAAATATTTTTCTAAAGGGTTATTATAGTGACCCACACATTCCATACATAGATGTAAAATATTAATTAATAAATATTCATTACATTACATAATGTATTTGTATGGACTCTATAGTAATAGTATATTTGGAAACATGGATATGTAAAAAACAATTTTGTAGGAAACCTAAAATATATTACACTAAAAATAAATAAGAAGAACCATTATTATAAATTTCATACATTTATATTTGTTAACAACCATGTGAAATGCCACATATGTGAAGGTTAACTTAGATGCTCATTAAGATAAATCAATGAAGAAATAATCATAACAAGATAAAAATAAATGAAAACATAATAATAACATTTAAAAAACATACCAAAAATATAATTAAAAATAAGAATTTTCATGGAATATATATTAGTAGTTTATATGGCTTGAATCATAAATTAATCGATGTATAAAATCCCTCAGATCCTAATTTTGGAGTTAAGCATAGATTTGGGTAATAAAAAAAGACATAAAAAAAATATATCAAGTCTAGAGAATGATATATTAAAAATATGTTAATCATAGGTTTTACGAACATGTACATACTTATAGATTCATAGAGACTCAATTTTACCCTCTTTTTATCTTGGGATAACAACTCATGTAACCTGATTTGGTGTTGGGATAACACCACATCGACCAAATGTTGGGATTAAGATATAAACCCATATACCTTTTCATCTCATTGAAAATTAATCATTATGTAATACATTTATGGGATATATAATTAAATAATAACCCATCACATAACGAAAATAATATATTTTTTTACCAAAAAATCATTCTTCATATCATCACCCAATGAAAAAGAAAATGGGTTTTGTATATATTCATCATTGAATTACCCATGTTACATAATCCGGTTTCAAAACCATTTTTCAAAATAATAATAAACAATCCATGAAACAGATAAATACGGTATTATTACATAATATCCCTATTATATCATAACAATATTCAATGGTTTTTCTCATTAATTAGTTTAAATACAGTAAGGATATAATTAAAACATCATCTTGGAAAATGTCTCTTCCATTTTAAATTCAATTCATTAAAATATAAAAAAATCATCAATATTAGTGAATTTTATTTTAAAATAATTTTTTCAACTATTAATTAATTTTTTATATCATTTACTTGTTTTGAATTTGAAAGATATAGTTCATGTCATAAACATTAAAATAAATATTTTTGTTATATATTTAGAAAACCACCAATATACCTTGTTCATCAAATCAGAACAATTTTCATTTTATAACATTAATGAAAAATTGATTCATGTGTAAAAATTAACTTATACAATCTCACTTAAATTGTAAAAAATTAATTTATTTTTAAAAAAAACATTTACATGGAATTTAATGGTTTTTTTTACTAAACAAAGGTGAAAATTCAATTTTTATTCAATGAAAATTTTCATTATTGAATAATTATGTAGAGGAACATGAAATGAAAAAATGAATCCTCACAAATAAACATATGACAATAAAATTCATCATTTATTAAGAGAATAAATAATTTTATGAAAATAAAATCCCTATTTGTTGAAAAAAATGTAATTTTATATAAGAATAATAATGGATACTTACAAAAATCAATTTGAATAAAAGAGGAAATATAATCAGGTACTTCATTATGAAAATTAATATCTATAACAATATCCCATTTATTGTCCGACCCATTTTAATTATATCCCCATGAATTAAATAAAAAATTATGGATTTCCATATCCCAAAATTTTCATTATATTTTTTATAAAAGACATTGAAGGTGATTATTTACACCAAAAAATGAAAAAAGTGTTAAATATTACATGTGTCCCATTGAAACAAAATTCCGATGATAATTCACTACATATTGTCTTGACTTCCTCAAATATATTAATACCATCGATAAAAAAAATAGATTTATTAAAAATTTATTATCCAACCATATAAATATATTCAACATGATATTTGATTTATAAATAAAATTATATAAACTATTTATTAACAATTTTTTGTGAACATTAATGTTGTGGGAGTTAATTGATTTATTTTTCATCTACATTTTGGATTGGTATATTTTTTGCTTATACTATTAATATTACTAAATAATATACAAAATTTTAATAATCATAATAACAACATATATATTAATTTTAAAATATAAATAACCATCTAGAAAAAATATTCCTTGGAAAATTGTTTACACAATTCTTGGAGATCGTAGCATGTATGTACGAATGAATGTTTTTACCTTTTTTTAAAGATTGAAAAATAGAATGGAATATTTTAATTCAACTTAAAAAGACTATTATATATCATATATATCATATATATCCACTAAATATATCATTAAAATAATCTTTGAAAATAAAAAATGAAAAACATATTCCATTGCTTCATGGTAATGGTAGTCTATACATTTACATGAGCGATGTTATCATTCTTAAATGGGGTATAATTTATGAAGGTGAATTTTATATTATAATTATAAAAGTATAATTATATATTAGATATCATATATATATATATATATATTAAATTGATCATTATATCAATATACGAGAGGTGGTGATGGAAAAACGAATTGCATCAGTTCATGGGGTTGTTGTTTGCCTAAACATGGTCTATGATTTCATACCCCAGTTGATGGTATGAGAGATAGATATAGGTTATGAAATTTACATAACAATATAAAAGTATAAGAATCATTCATATTTTATTATTTAATAACATTTAGAAAATATTTTAAGGACCTGGATGAATAACTAAAACAAAATTCATTATTAAGATTAATACCCCGTCTTTAGATAACCTATTTAAATTTATAATGAAATCCATAAAAATTTGGTTTTAATATAAAACTATTGAATATATATCATGAGGAGGTATTTAATAAATTTATTTTTTAGGTAATCTATAATGGAAATGGTTTTTTGTGGATTTCAGTGAAGAGTGGGAGCCCTTTTATAATTGAAGTGAGTGGCGTAGTTGTAATTTTTCAAATTCTGTCAATAATGGAATGTCAATTTCAATGAAATAAAATCTCAAAATGAACCATTAATTTACCTAAAAATGAGATTAGATATAAAAATATTCATAAAATATGAATTAATATTGCATTAATTTCATTTAATAACTTATATGCTTTTAAAACCAAATAAATTTAGTTTAACATTTACCGCACTAATTAGTTTTTACAATTTTAACTATTAGTAATGCCAAAAAATTAATATATATTTATTAAATATTATAAATTAGTATTTTTATTTAAAATCTGGAATTTTCATATTAAAATAAATTCATTATCATAAGATAATTTAAATTAATATAAATCCCACAGATGTGATAGATAAGTAGTTTTCCAAATAACACATTGTTATAATAATAAAATGATTTTATATGGACTTTCAATATGAAATTATTCAAATGAAAAAAAAAATTATTACTTTTTCAACAGAAATAATTTTATTCGTATAATATTTTAACTCATATTTTATCTTTCTAAATTATTTAAGTAAAAATTAATTTTTTAATAAAAATATTTATTTTTTAGTATTCTTAAAAAATAATATATTTAGAAAATAAAAAAATACCACTATGATATTTATGAAATTTTTATTTTCACTAAAACAATGTTCATCATTATGATATTTTTTTCCTTATTTTGGAATATTTAATTTGAAAATATATTATGGAAAACACGATGAGACTTCTTTTGAAGAAAAGTGTTTTCAGCGTAAAAATGATAATTTTATTTTCTGATTAATTGAAAAAATATTTGATGAATTATATCCCATTTTATTGATTAAAATATATAAATTCAATTTTATTAGTCCCCATTAGTGATAAATTTAACTTATTAATGAAATTAAATGTGCTCATAAAAACTTTTTTACAAAAAAACATTTCATTTACATTAAAATGTTTTCTATTTTTATTTATTTTCAATTAATAATTAATGAGATTATTTATTACAAGTGTAAACAAAATCCTAAATTATTTAGGTATATTCATACACTATAATTTTCTCACTCTTATTCATAAAGTTGTTAATGTTTCAGAAATTCACCTCTTTAGACCTATTGCTCTCATCAATTCTCTTTATGAAATCATCACCAAACTCTTAGCTTCTAGACATTCATAATTATGCCACAAAATCATCTCTTGGAACTAATTCTTCTTCATCAAAGTATGGTATATTCAGGATTGCTTTTTTCTTTCCTCGAAATGCACCAATACCCTTAACAAAGTCTCAAGAGGTGGGAATGTTGTAATTATACTAGATGTCAAAAAATCTTTTGATTCCATGGGCTGGAACGTTATTTTCAATGTTCTTAATAGATTTGGTGTGAATGATATTTTTATAAGACAGATTCACACTCTCTTCAACTGTGCAACCCTTTCCATCCTTGTTAAAGGCTCACCCAAAGTTTATTTTAAATGTTCAAAAGGTGTGCGCCAAGGAGACCCCCTTTCTGCTATTCTCATTATCATTACAGAAGACTATCTTAGAAGACTCCTCTCTCATCTGGTTTCCCAAAATAAATTAAAACCCATACAAACAGCCCATGGTTTAAATGTTCCTACCCATCTTTTATATGTTGATGACATTATTATATTTATTAATGGAAGAAAAAAATATCATTTAGCTTAAATAAGACTTATCTCACAATGAGGATCTCCTTGGGTAATCCATTAGTTGGCGTAAATCTTACATATAATTTGGGAAATCCTTTCCCTCAAAAAAAATCTAACATCATTGAGAACATTAGTATCAAGGAAGGTACCCTTCCTTTCACCTACTTAGGAGTCCCCTTATTCTGGGTTCGTCCAAAATCTATATTCTTTACTTCTATTATTGACCACGTTTTAAGCCAGTTATCCTCCTGGAAAGGAAAATCCCTCTCTATGGCTGGAAGAATCTTCCTTGTTAAATATAATATCATATCTAACATGGTTTAATCCCTCATGATTTATAAGTTTCCATCCTCTCTTCTAAAATGAATTAATGTTTTTATCCAAAAAATTGTTTGGACATGTAGCGTCCTTGAAAGAAATCTAGTCATCATCCCTTGGTATACTTGTTGAAATCCATTATAAAATGGTGGGATAGGCATTAATATCCTTAAATTTTTTTAATGAAGCTCTTGAATCCTTGTTTACTTAGAACTCGATTAATCTGAATGACGATGCCCTTGAATTTCTCTATGAAAAATTCATGGTGAAATTAAAAAAATAGAAATTTTGGATATGTCTATTCCTCAATCTGGCCTTCAATAAAAACTTCCTTCTCCATCATCATGTCCAATTCTATATGGTTAGTCAATGTGAACACTACTCTTAATTTTTGGACTTCTAATTGGACTGGAGCACCCCTAATTTCTATTCATCCCTCTCAACTGCCACCTTATATCATTAAACTCACTATTCAGGAGGTGATGCACTCTAAAAATATTAACCTGCATAATTCCATTATAAATATTATTTATAATCATTCCATCTCTCTCTTGGATGACTACCTCATTTGGGAACTTATCCACAGTGGAGTCTTAAATTTTAAAAGATTTTACAATCAAAATGTTTCTAACTCTGACCCTATTTTAAAATGGTTGAAATCATTTGAAAAACCTTGGATCAATCATTCCCGATTAATCCTAATTTGGAATAATGCTTGTAATCATATTCCTAGAGAGGTTACCCTTCAATATTTTGGTATTTAACATTTCTCACAATGTCACATGTGCAATGAACATAGGGAGGATACTAATCACCTTTTTTATCCCATTCCACCACCTCTGCGCTCTGGAATTATGTTACTAACCTATTTGACTGTATATGGATATATTCATATTCTATTCTCAACCAACTGAAACATTGTGTCGAGCTCGACACATAGAAGGAAATAAAAAATCTCTTCCTTTTTGTGGTCAATGAACTCCCTCACATTATCTGGTATGATAGGAATAATATTATTCACAACAAATTTTCATTCAATATTAATGCATGTAGAATGAGAATTACTTTAGCCATCAAGGATGCAACTTGGAGCCAAAAGGCACATTGTGACAACTATTTTGGTGAATTCACGATCCAACGACGACTCCGCGTTGATGGACTCTTCCCAAAACGACGCCAAACTCATAAAGTCTTTTAGATAGCTCCCATCCCTGGATGGATCAAAATCAATGTTGATGGCACCTCCAATGTAAATCCAGGTCTAACAGGATATGGCGCTATTTTCAGAGATTTCCTAGGACATTTCCATGGATGCTTCTATGGAAGCTGTGGAAATTCCTCATCTCTCGAAGTAGAAATGATGGCTCTTATCGAAGCCATTGATTGTGTTAAAAATAATTGATGGAATGAAATATTTATTGAGGCTGAATCTACTACCATTGTACAAGCCATTTTGACTAGGAAGATCCATATTGCCTGGAAGCCTACCTCCTGATGGATTAACTGTCTGAATTTGCTTAAAGATATTTGATACATTGCCACTCATACTTATAGAAAAGAAAACACAGTGGCATATGGTATTTCCAAGAAAGGAATCAACAAATGCACTATTTGGAATGATGACCTGTCGGTTGAACTTCTTCCTCTATATGTTAGAGATTGTAATAAAATCCATCATTTCAGACCTTTTTAACTCATTTATTTTTAATAAATTGTGTCTTGGTCTTTGATCAAGGCATTACCTTAAAAAAATAATACTCTGTAATTTAACATATATGTTATAACTATCACCATAAATAATAATATTTTATTTATATATCATGTGTAATAAAAAACATGGAGTTTTGTGTAACCCATCCTATAACAAAAACATAATTTATATGAAAAAATATCATATAATCTTAGGGTCTCACATTCTACCCCATTTAAAGTTAATATCCTCATTTAAATTTTACTAATATTATTTCAACACTTATAGATTACTCTTTCTTATTATATCATTATCATCCCTTATATATTCCTCTAATTGGAGGTTTCATCATAAATATTTGACAACGAAAGTGTTATATTTTCAGAACATATTTTCCCTATGATATAGTATCTAATTTTCTTATTCCTCATAAGAATTATTTTTATCTTGTTGTATGAGCTATCGGTTAATTTCTTGTTAAGGATTAGGAATATAATTTATTATAACCATTATCTTTATTTCTTATTAATTCATTAATTAGTGCATAAAATTTCATAAAGTGCATCCTATAAGATTGATAAGTAGCTATATTTTGGAATTAGGTAAATTAAAAAACAAAATTATATCGGTAGTTAATAATAATTATTTAAAACATCATTAACATGATCTTATTATTATTTTATACATAAAACTACGTAGGATAACCTAGGATATTACATGTGATGGTGGAGTGCTACAAATCCTAATAAGGAAATAAAAATGGAATAACGCGAAGAAAGTAATAAATGTTAGAGATTATGAATATCAATGAGGAATAAAAGGGATGAGAATAATAATCATGAATAATTAGTAATGATGTCTCGTGATAACATAAATACAACATAGAAAATGTGGACATAATATAAAACACATCATTAAAAGCATATGTCAAGGATAAATTCTAAGAAATCATTATAGAAAATTCCACGTGATAAATTAGGTTCAATAAATAATCCTTTACATGAATTCTCATGATAATTAAACATTACACAATTCATTGAAGAGATTTATAATTCTGGGCACACCTGTCACATTCATTTCATTCTCATGCTTATGTGTGCCACATAGATCATAAAACATGAAATCATTAATCATCAGAATATATTACAATAAATTGGAGTATGGAATAAATTAATTTTCTCCCCAATAAAATAAGTGTATTTTCATGATTATGAACACCATTTATAGTAAATGGGTATTGATATTGACTACTAATTTTACTGGCATGGAAAATTGAACTTTTATTTCAGCAGCATGATGGAAATAATCATTTATTCCTAAAATGAGTTTATCAGATTGAAATGGATCTATAATCATTTTGAAATAAAATATTTATTTATAGGGATATAAAATACATATCCCAATATTTAGAGTTGGAAATAGATGGCATAAAATAATAAATAAACATTAATAAAGAGTATGAGCCTTTTCTTTTCCTTGAGGGGAAGATTCCAATTGATTGGGAGGAGCTACCTGAGAGATTGGGGGAACCTTAAGAAGAATAAAGAGAAGCTATGGAAGTGAATAAAATGGATCCAATGATATTTAGTGATTATAAATAAGAAAGTTATTGGGTTTACATAGGAAATTAGTGTGCAATTATTTGTTATTTCTCCAACATATGTTTTGGACTATATATAGAAAAACAACCAAAACCACGATTCATACCACTTATTTCCCCAATGGTTTCTTCCAATAAGGGGTTTTCTAATTTTCCTATTATTTGAAGGGAATATATTATGATAATATTACCATTGGTGATGTGGAGGTGATTCATACTATTAATTATATGATCTTAAAACCTTAAAATATGTTATATTTTATAGAGAAATAAAAATTTATTTATAAAATAAATCCAATATAAATAAAATCAAATTATATTCAATGGAAAACACATATTTGTTTTTTATATCCATTATTTATTTAGATAACTTATTTTTCATTA
This sequence comes from Viscum album, assembly GCA_963277665.1. Taxonomy (NCBI): domain Eukaryota; kingdom Viridiplantae; phylum Streptophyta; class Magnoliopsida; order Santalales; family Viscaceae; genus Viscum; species Viscum album. The sequence continues at coordinate 1,290,956,710 of OY728129.1, forward strand.
TGATGTCATAATAAAAGTCTTATATTTATATGGTATTTAATTTTTATCCAAAATTTGATTGTCTGATATTATGAAAAATTCACTATTAGATAATATTTAGGTACTAATTAAAAAAAGTAGAATTATTTTTTTTGAAAATAATTTTCTAATTATGTTCACTTACACTTTAAAAAATATTAATCAACATTTAGTGGGAATGGATAGGTTTCTTGACAATAATAGTCATTGAACCCTTATAAAAAATACATTTTAAATCATAAATATTATATACTCAATTAAATTTTGAAAATGTTATTCAGTAATAATATTTCAATAAAAAATATTTATTTAATGTATCATTTAATTTATCAAAATAATTTTCTTAAATTTAATTTTAATGTTACCAAAAAATTTAATTACTTTTATATAATATCAAAATAATAATAATATATAATATAATGATTAGAGGTAAATATAAAAACAATTATGTTTAAAAAATAGTATTCCAATTCATATTATAATTTTATAGATATATTTTCCTTTAATACAACAGGAAACAATATAAGGATTAGGTGTGTGGTAATGTTATTTTCCTGGGGGTGGTTCAATGTACATGGTTTGATCCTTGATCGCAACGAGCCTGACCATATCCCATAAATGGTTTCTCTCTTGCTTATATTGTTGGATCCCAACTTATAAATGGTAATGAGAAAAATGTAGGGGGTCTAACTCTCTCAAAAGATATAGTAAATGGGATTCATATGTTACCATCCTACTAGTCTAGTCTATCACTTTTTTTTGACTCTGATAATTTTATTTATCAAAACCCTATATTTATACTAATCATAAGATAACTATTGAATGACTATATTATCAATGATAATGATACGTAAAATTATTCTAAATAAAATTGGATTTAATGATTCTTAGGAAGTGTATGATTTTTCTATATCTATAACGAAAAATAATTAATTTAATCAAATCACAAGGAAGAATTTTTATAAAATTTTTCAAGTGGTTATAATCTCTCCCCCTTGTGAAATTTCTCCCTCAAATGTTTTATTCCATTACTAAAATAAATAATGATGACTTTTTTTCATCACATCATCTGGTCTCCATGTCACTTCTTAAAACAAGTGTTTTCTCTACAACACATTGATATATGTATTGGCTTATTCCATATAACATTGTCATGATGATCTGTGATCTTCACCATCTACCCCTCATATGAAATATAATTATCCAATGGTATAATTTATGGAATGATAATATGTGAGGTATCTGGTATCTACTTCTTCAAGTGTGATATAGTGAATTAATAATGTAGTTGAGATACATTTGGTGGGATTATTATTATATAGGGAACTACTCTGACACAATCAAGGATATCAATGAAACTATTGCATCATGTACCATTATTTCCATTTTCACAAAATCCGAGGAACTAATTACATTGAGATATATATATATATTTACACTGTATACAACTGTAAACTATAGGCCTCGTTGATGAATGATTTCATATCTCTTTTTTTTACTCTGAGTTACCATAAAGTGATTCTAAATGGTCTTGACATTTTTAGCATCTCCTTAACTATTTCAGTACATAGTAGCTTTCATTCCCCAATTTCATCCCATCATGAAATTGTTCTTCTCCTATTCCCCTAAAGGTCTTAATAGGGATAATTTTGGATTCCTGATGGAAAAATGTTATTTTATGTGAATTTGACCGTACAAATATGTTGATCACATCCTCTATTAGATTCAATTTAGTATTCTCCAAACATGTAATCGAGTGTCTCGATAGTCTTCTCAAATTGGCCATCATTTTGGGGTTGATAATCCATAGTTAGGATCAAATGATAATTAAGTGTTTTTTGGAGACCCTTATATAAAAGGGATGTATATCATGGGTCTCGATATGATATAATAAATTTTGGTGTTACATGAAATTACAACACTTCTCTAATGAATATCATAGAAAGATGGTTGAGTGAAAAGTCCACTAGAATTTAAATAAAGCTACATGTTTTTGTTAGATGATACACCAAACTCTGTGTAGAATTATTATCTTTCCCTTTATTTCACTATATGTCTAGTGAAGAAGTCCATGGTGATGTATTGTCATTCCCATGTTGGTTTGTGTAATTGTATAATTATTCCCTTCTATTTTTTTCATTTTAGACTTCACATATTGATAGACAAGATATCCTGATTAATATTATAGGATATTTATCATGATATTGTCCCACGAATAATTCACTCATTGATTTAGATGCATCAATTTTGTCACCTAGAAGAATGGAGATGGTTGAACTATGTGAATTATCAAATAACTCATTTATTATCTAATGATTTGATGGTACTCATATTCAAGACCAAATATAAACGATCCATTTTCATTAACATTAAACTATGAGGATTTCTCTTTTCATATAATCTCTTTGAGTGTCATTTATATTATTTTATAGTCTAGTAGAATAATCATATTTGAAGGATTAATGGCGTTCCGTCCTTCATGATTTTCATTCCCATCATTTTCCAATATAAGATGATCAGATCATTCTCAATGCCCATTACTGAATTTTTTTCACCTTTATAAATAGATAATCTTCTAATTTATTTTCATTCCTAGAATAGTAGTGGATTGAGTAGTCATAATCCTTGATATCCTCTAACCATTTTTTTCCACATATTCAGTTATTTCTATATAAATATAAACTTAAGGATTTTTTTTGCACACATTTAACACTTATCCCAAATTATATTATGTTTCCATATTTTCAATTAAAATATCACTTAATATAGATATAAAAAATGTTATGGGTAATTCTATTCATGATCATTCAATTTAATTGAGGCATAGTCTAAAAAATTTTCACCCGACATTAACACACAACCCAATCCCTTCTTTAGAATATGACTAAGTACCCAAACAATTTCTCCACTTCTGCATACTTTGAGAATGTGTGTGTTGATATGACTCTTTTTCAAATACATGAAGTAAAACAACCATCAATTATTCCTATAATCATTTACTTCCTTCAGATTTAGCATGGTAATAGGGGACCACAATTAAAATAAATTTCACAATAATTGATAATAGTACCCAGATAATCCAATGAATCATTGGATATGTCATAGATATTTTCCTCAGTAGTCCTTAAATTCATATTTTATTTGAAGGTTCTATATATATCCCTTTTCTTGGGATAATATGGCCCCAGAATGTGGCATCCTTCATCCAAAACACACACTAATTTTATATTACACAATGCTTCTACATTCTTAATGATTTTAGAATAGTGATCAGATTCTCCTCACATTTCCCCATGGTTTTGGAGAATATTACAATATAATATATATATTCATCCAAAAATATGTTGAGTAAATCTATAATGAATCTACTAATCATGTTTATTCAAATTTCAAAAAAAATAGTGTGTCTTAATAGAATAAATATGAACTCGTAGGGTAGGTAGGTTGTTGAATAGTATCTGTGGTGATATCATATGCTTTAACATAACATGTAAATATATTACCCAAAAATCCAAATTATATAATTATTGTTCTCCATATAGATGATAAAAATTTTAATCAATATATGGTAGATGATATTTTTTCTTTATCATGATCTTTTTGATATCATGATAATCATTACAAACGTTAATTGATTCATCATTCTTCTTGATGAAAAGGACTAGCACACCCCAAGGTGAATCACATGGGAGTGTGTACACATTATATATATTCTCATGTAGGAAGTTATTCATCTCCTCAGGTTCCACAAAATCCATTATATATGGAGTATTGAATAATTATACTTCACTATATATAAGCTCGATTGAAAATTCAAAATTCTCAACTAGGAGGAACACCAGTAATTGTCTCAGAAAACACATTATTCTATTCCCTAACAATTGAAATGTCTTAAAGGATAGTTATTTCCTTAGACTATATAATTTCTGCTATATACACTTTCTCATTGTGAAATAATATCCATGATTGAGATGTTGGTACTAAAGAAGATTTTTCCTCCACTTTGAACATGTATAAAATTGTGGGTTAATTCGCTATATGAAGAGTAATTTCATTCTCATTGAAATTTAGGATGGATGTATATAGTAAAAGACAATCTATATCCATAGTTTCATTAAATTATACTGAAGGGTGTATAATAAGTTCTTTTTGGAAAGTACTGTAAAACAATTTGATAGGGTAGGAGTAATATACTCTAGATTCCATATTTTTCCCATTTAATGTTTTCATTAAAAACAGAAAATCTATGTTTTGTGTAGGTTTTTGAATAGTTCTATTAAAAATGTTTATATAAAGTAATGCCTAGAACATTAATAAAAAATTATGTTCAATCTTCATTAATGAATTCCTATTGTGCGTTTCACCACTTCATTTTTTGGGAGCCACAACTAAAAATGTAATGTCAAAAGCTCAACCTTTCTACATCAGAGTTTTTTAGATGTCTTCAAAAACCCATGTAAAAGAGAATTGGTTTGAAAAGTAACCTACTTCATTATAGATGAAGGAATAAAAATTAAAATAATGTTTTACCAGATCATTAATTTCCTCCCTCGTAATAGCGGGGTTCTCCTATTGGAAATCACTAACTCGGTGTCCTTCCATCCATCACTATAATAATTTCCTCATCCCCATTAGTCAATTTTTTTTGATCTTATTACCACACCATTGAAAAGTTGGATGTTGAACATTTTTATCACTATTATATTTCTCCATTGAAACATAAAAATTATACTCCACTTTTTGATTCTTATCCCCCATGATACACTGGAGATTATCTGATCACTAATTCAACATTGAGGATACATAAAAAAAATCTCCACAAATATAATTGAGACTCATATAGATACTGTTTTTCATACATTATGTCTTATCAAACCAAATAAGTGGTTAACGTTGAATTTTCGATCTACAACAAATACAGAGGCATATCATGAATGACTTGTGGCCTTTTTTGCACACACCCCAATAGATCTTTCATCATTTTTCTTGAGGTCCATGATATCCAATTCCAATTTACATCAGAGAGTATAAAGAAAATATTAATTGAAAAACATTTTAAGTAATTACTTCTACACCATAACATCACTATTATTCTCATGCATCGTATTCTTGATCAATGTCACCCAACGATATGTTCTACCTCCACGTGATAAATAACCGGTGTAAAATTATCTTTCTCAGAACATTGAAGGATTCAAAATATCTTCTCAATGATGATGGTCCATTGCTCCATGATAAAGGGATTATACATTCCATTAAAATTAAAGAAATTTATTCAGATAAATGTCTCAATTGTAACATGATATTTTAAAAGAAAATTTTGTAATGACCTTCTTTTTTCGAGACTAAAATTTTGAGCATAATTTTTTGTTATTTCATTCATATACATATAAGGGGGAAATGGTGATTTTACTCTACTAGATTATCTTAGATAACTATTTTGACCACTATATTGATCCCAAAATATGGTGTTTGAATTATTACATCATTTTGGAAGATATTTGAGACATTATAATTTTAGAAGAATAATTCAGCTTTAATATTCAATAAATAAAATATTAATTTATTCACACTAATTCATTTAGTCATATATTGTGACTGGAGTGTTATAATGATATTATATCTATAATTTTTTTGACTAAAATTGTAAAGACCCGTAAAATTCAAGGAAAATTTTTTCTTAATTTTCTTTATAGTTTTACAAGAGCGCGGTTTCAGACGGCACCTGATTCCGAGGCCCGGAGTGCCCGGAATCAATTTCGGAAGTTTGGCTCGGGTACGTTCAGTGAACGAACGAGCTGGAATTCCTAACTTTTGATCCAGTGCTCGGAATTGAAATCCAAGGGCACCGATGAACTCGCAGCGCCGATATTCGCTTAAAGAGACCTTTTCGGGAGTTGCGTTTTTGCGGGTTTAAAGTTAGCTTTTGAGATTAAAAGATAAGTAAAATAAAATTTTGTTTGAATATTATTTTATTCGTGGTGGTTAGACTCTCTCATGGGAAGTTGTTGGTGGGGCCCACAACCACCCAACTTCCCATGTGTGGTTATGAGGGAGGTGGGGCCCACACGAGCCCCCACCTTTTCAAATTCCCTAACCCCTCTAAACCCCCTCTTAATTTATGTGACACTCCCCTACTTTAATTCTTGCCAACTTAACTCTTCTTTTAATTTTTGACAACTCTAGATTTTATTTAATGTGTTGAATTCAACTTTTGAATTTTGAAAAGTTGGCAAAGTGAAAATAAAATAAGGGTAGCTTATTTTATTTTGGGAGTTGCTGTGTTGTGTGGAGATTTGAGAGAAGAAGAGTTCTACACTTTGAAGAACTTCATCTTCCTCCTTGAAGAACGTGAAGAACACCGACACGCTGTTCTATCTTCTCTCCATGTCAAAGAAAGGGAGACACCGCTTCCTCCTCGGTTTTCCTTCGTCGACTTGAGAAGTTTCGCCAACGACGTATCGCATCGGATGCATCCCTTCGTCAACGGATTTGACGAACGACGACCACGACGCCCGACCTCCGCGACGTCGTCTTCCGCGGAACGTAGACAAATCTTCGAACCTTATACCCGAGGTAGGGGTTGTTGATTTCTTTTTGGTTTAATTATTTTATTCTTGATCGTGAATTTAGCAAGTCTAACGAGTGGCTTTGAATTATTTTTAAAGTTGCATTATTATTTTAACGTGAGGGGGCCGGACCGCACGAACACGGCCGAACCCCCCTCCATCGTTCTTGTTTATTCTTGCGGGTGGAAGCAAAGTGGCGTGGTGCCGTCGCACCACGCGGATAATCGTGCAATTATTTTACGCGGCGCCGTCGCGCCACGCCGAGGAAGAATCTTCAAGAACGTGACGCCGTCGCGCCGCGTTGAAAGGAATCAATGCACGGCGAAGGGGCGCGATGTCGTCGCACCGCGCCGGACGACGAACACCGCGGCCGGTTCCGGGCCGCGGCGGGATGAGGAGACCGCGGCCGGTTCCGGGCCGTGGCGGAAGAGAACACCGGCGGCCGGGCCGCCGGCGTCGGAAGCCGAAGTGGGGACCGGAATTTCCGGTCCCGTTAGAGAAAACCGGCCGGCCAGCTGGCCGGCCGGATACCATTAAACCGGGGGAATTAATCCCCCGACCATCTCATAAAAACCCCCCTCTTTATGAGGGGGGAGGTTCTTTGAAGGGAGGGGGGCAGCCGGCCCCCCCGGTTCCGCACCAGCAGGCCCCCCACGTGGGGGGGGGGGGGGGGTTGGCACTTTTAAAAAAACGGCGCGGCATAGCCGCGCCGCCACTTGAAAAGCGGGGGCATTGATCCCCCCGCGCAGCCTCCTCGCGGCGGCGAGCCGCCGCGGCCCCCGCGCCGCCCCAGGGGGGGGGGGGGGGGTCGGGCCGAGTCGGCCCGGACCCGGACCCCCTCCGTTTCGAACCAGAATCGGTTTTTGGCCCATATCTTGAGCCTCGGACCTCCGAATGACGAACCGTCTGCGGCAACGCGATCCTTGGATCGAGACGGTCGTTTCGGTATATCGCACTCAAGGTTTCGGATTACTTTGATTTCAGCCGGGTTGGTTCGTTCACGAAACCAACCGGGCCTTCGGAGCGGAAACGCTCATATCTTGAGCTACGAACGTCCGATTGACGCGCCGTCAGTCGCATTGTGTTCCTCTTAGTGAGACAGATCTTTTGGCATACTCCGCCCGAGGTTTGGACGTAGGTGGAGTACGGTCGGGTTGGTTTTGCCTTAAAAACCAACCGGGCCCCGGAGACGAAAATGTCAATAACTCACAGACCGGGCGTCCGATCGACGCGTCGTCTGTTGCGTTGAGTTTCTGTTGACGATACGGAACTTTTGGATACATCAACTCTGGTCTTCGTGACAGTTGATGTATCAGCCTCTCGGCTCGTGGAGCGGACCCTCCGAACGAGCTTGCTGCGTGCGGGAACCCTAGTGTTGGCTGCGACTGTTACTGTGACTACTACTGCTACTACTACTACTGTGACTGCGACGACGACAGTACAGAAATCCTGTGTGGATTCGACGAAGACGACTACAACACTCAGCGATCCTACGTGGAACAGTGCTTCCGAACCTGTGTGAGCTGGTTCTTCTGTTTACCTTGGGCAGTGGAGCGCTTGGTTGTAGCAGCATATCCTTGGCAGTGGAGCGCTCGGTTGTAGCGGCAGACCTGCGATACTAGAGACGAGCGTACAGAGTACGGAGACCGTGAAACCGGCTGAGACCTAAAGACTGCTCGACCGACTCAACTTGGAGTGAGTCGACTAGCCCAGTGGACGGAGCGCGCGGTATTCGGCGGCAGACCCACGGCGGACGGAGCGCCTGGTAGTTGGCAGCAGACCCGTGGTACTCGACTGGAGGAGTACCTCTGTAGGCTATCTGGGTGAGCGCCCGGTATTTGGCAGCAGACCCTCAGCGGACGGAGCGCCCGGTAGTTGGCAGCAGACCCGCGGTACTCGACAGGAGGAGTACTTCAGCAGTCTTAGGTTAGTGAGCATTACCTCGGAGTCGTGACAGGACCACTGTACACTTCAGAGATGGGACTCTTCAACAGTTAGGGTTTCGTTAATGAAAATCCTGGTTGAGCTGAAACCTGTTGTTTTCCTGTGTGGATTGTGTTGTGCTATCCTGTGTGGATTACGTTTTGCTTTCCTGTGTGGAATAAGTTTACTTTCCTGTGTGGACTGAGTTGTACTTGGGCTCGGAGGTTGGAGCGTATTTGAATTTGATGACTTAGGTATATGTATGGGCATATACCTAAGGAGTGACGGTTGTTACTTCGTGATTGTACCTTTCTTCGTGATTTATCCATTGTGGATTTGAGAGACCTTCATGGGTATCGGGGTCCCTACTGAGTATCTTATACTCACCCCTGTACGGGCTTTGCCCGCACTACTTTGTGTTGGTTGCAGACGACGGACAGCATTGACCTTAGCTGAGGCTTGCAGAGCGGGACGGTACCCGGAGGTGGACCACTGGGCGGGACGTGCTCGGAGCAGACGGCGAGACCCGTGGAGCAGAGGAGCTATCTGTACCCACCCTACAGGTGGGATTTCCAGTGGACAGCTCGGAGTAGTGGCTTTTACTTTTCAGTTGCTGTTTTCCCTTTCGAGTTGTACTTTACTTTCAGTTTGGGTTTGTATTCTGGCCCATTTACTTTTCCGCACTTTCAGTTGTACTCTGTTTTTGTTTAGTGTTTACTTTCCGCTTGCTTACTCTGTGGTGTTTTTTTACCTTACAAAGGCAATGCCTTCCCTTTTTACCGGGATTTACGGCTTGGTGCTAGTCTCCATCCCCTGGCCTATGGAAGGCGGGCTTGGGGTAGTCACGGCACGGACCCCGAGGGCGGGTCGTGACAAATTGGTATCAGAGGAGTTCGGTTCTACCGCGAACTCTGATCTTTTCTTTGTGAAGCAATAATGTTTAGCGTATTGAGTGTGGTTATCAGTCCAGGGAGTCCAGTGTTGGTGCGGAGGCCGACGTATCCGTACACCAGGACCCTGACTTCTAATTTCCGACTTAATGCACGAAAACATTGTTTGCGGGTGTGTTTCAAAGTTTTCTTTGTGATTACTTATATCAGCTCACCGGGTATACTGTTCCAACCATGGCGCACCTGTTTCCTTTACAGGATGGCCCCACGACGACAACCAGCTAGGGGTTCCGAGAGTCGAGCGAGACGACAGCCCACCGAGCGACGAGGCCTCGGTGTAGGGCCCTTTTCCAGTAGTGGCACCGGAGGTAGCTCTACCCGCCGAGCCCCCGATGCTTCCAGCAGCAGCCGCTGACGATGCACGTCGCCTCAGCGCACTGAATGAGTTTCAGCGCCAGCGACCGCCCAGGTTTCGCGGGGAGACGGATCCCCAGGCTGCAGAGGACTGGCTGGAGGCAGTGGTACGAGTGTTTAGGCTAGTGAGGACACCAGCAGACCTCATGGTGATCCTCGCTACGAGCCTACTACACGCAGCAGCAGGACGATGGTGGAGCTTGATGCTCCAGGTGCACGATGAGGCATCTCTACATTGGACGGACTTTGAGAGCCTCTTCCGCTCGGAGTTCGTCCCAGCCACCCTCCGTGCCGTGCGCATCCAGGAGCTTCTACAGCTGCGGAAGGGTAACATGACGGTCGCTCAGTACTCGGCGAGATTTACCGATCTCTCGCGCTAGTCGACCGACATGGTACGGGACCCATTCTTCTCGGCCCGGACCTTTGAGCAGGGTTTTAGACACGAGATCAGGGCATCGCTGATCTCCCTCAGCATACCGACTCAGACAGGAGTACTGGAGCGGGCCCTTCTGATCGAGAGCTTCCTTGCTGAGTCTACACCAGCACAGAGACCCACCGCAGGGCGGCACGTAGCGGAGTCTTCGGTAGCAGGTTGCCGACAGATGACTCAGGGGTCCAGACAGACCAGACCTTCAGGCAGACGATCTCAGGGCACTGGCTCAGCAGTGCAGGGCACACAGCGCAGAGCCAGTCTTTTGAGTGGAAGACAGTGCTTTGCATGCGGCGGGTAAGGCCACATGGCTCGTGACTGCCCGACCCTCCATGCGGAGGAGCATCAGACGGTTGAGGAACCACCTAGGTAGAGGCAGAGGTTCGACCGTGGCGGTCTGCAGGGAGGAGGAGGACGAGGCAGAGGAGCTGGCCGAGCAGCATGTGGTGGACGACGCTTTGAGGCTCTACCACCACCACCACCAGGAGGTCCACCCCGACCGCAGGGGAGAGCTCAGCTTCAGGCAGCCGAGGCCTTCGATCATGGAGCTCTGGGAGCCGATGGATAGGAGCAGAACTAGTGGATACATTATTTGTACTTCTGGTTCCTTGTTGCTTTTGTGTAGCGTCTTGTATTATGAGCTGCAATAATAAAAGACGCATACCTTTGTGATATTTTCGTTCCTGTCCTCTTTCGTGATGTTACTAAGAGGTTCCAGTTTTGGCTGTTGACTTGACCCTCACTTGTGAGACATCAACTGGAGGAGACCCAGTTACCACACACTGATGCCGACAGTGTGAATCAACCCGAGGCGAGAGTAACGGTTGAATCTCTTAGTAGTAGCATCGATGCCTTACGACGTCATCCTTGGTATGGATTAGTATCATCCATGTTAGGATTGACTGTTTTAGGCAAAGAATGTGGTTCATCCAGGGGATGGGACCCGATTTCTCTTATCGGCAAAGAAGAAATCTTGCAGCTCTGATGGGACCGGAGATGGTCCAGGCCACGACAGAGAAGGTCCAGGTCATCCAGGAGCGGATGAGGACAGCTCAGAGCCGGCAGAAGTCTTACGCTGACAGGAGGCGGAGGCCACTGGGGTTCGAGGATGGCGACCACGTCTTCTTACGGGTCTCACCTCGACGTGGTATTCAGAGATTTGGACAAGGCGGCAAGTTATCTCCGCGCTTCATCGAACCCTTCCAGGTCATCAGCAGGGTTGGTGAGGTGGCTTATCGCCTAACTCTACCACCTCAGTTGCACCGGGTGCACGACGTCTTCCACGTGTCTCAGCTGAGGAGATACGTGCACGACCCGACGCACATCATTGATCATGGGGAGCCTGACGTTGACGATGGGGCGACTTTTACGGAGGTCCCGGTGGAGATAGAGGATCGACAGGAGCGGGTCATGCGTGGGCGATCGATTCCTCTTGTGCGCATTAGATGGCAGCACGGGAATCTCCAGGAGAGCACATGGGAGCGGGAGGCTCAGATGCGTGCTCAGTACCCTCATTTGTTTCCCTAGTTTTTGATGTATCTTTACGGGGACGTAAAGCCCTGAGGTGGGAGTAATGTAAAGACCCGTAAAATTCAAGGAAATTTTTTTCTTAATTTTCATTATAATTTTACAAGAGCGCGGTTTCAGACGACACCTGATTCCGAGGCCCGGAGTGCCCGGAATCAATTTCCGAAGTTTGGCTCGGGTACGTTTAGTGAACGAACGAGCGGGAATTCCTAACTTTTGATCCGGTGCTCGGAATTGAAATCCGAGGGCACCGATGAACTCGCAGCGCCGATATTCGCTTAAAGAGACCTTTTCGGGAGTTGCGTTTGTTGCGGGTTGAAAGTTAGTTTTGGATATTAAAAGATAAGTAAAATAAAATTTTGTTTGAATTTTATTTTATTCGTGGTGGTTAGACTCTCTCATGGGAAGTTGTTGGTGAGGCCCACAACCACCCAACTTCCCATGTGTGGTTATGAGGGAGGTCGGGCCCACACGAGCCCCCACCTTTTCAAATTCCCTAACCCCTCTAAACCCCCTCTTAATTTATGTGACACTCCCCTACTTTAATTCTTGCCAACTTAACTCTTCTTTTAATTTTTGACAACTCTAGATTTTATTTAATGTGTTGAATTCAACTTTTGAATTTTGAAAAGTTGGCAAAGTGAAAATAAAATAAGGGTAGCTTATTTTATTTTGGTAGTTGCTGTGTTGTGTGGAGATTTGAGAGAAGAAGAGTTCTACACTTTGAAGAACTTCATCTTCCTCCTTGAAGAACGCGAAGAACACCGACACGCCGTTCTATCTTCTCTCCACGTCAAAGAAAGGGAGACACCGCTTCCTCCTCGGTTTTCCTTCGTCGACTTGAGAAGTTTCGCCAACGACTTATCGCATCGGACGCATCCCTTCGTCAACGGATTTGACGAACGACGACCGCGACGCCCGACCTCCGCGATGTCGTCTTCCGCGGAACGTAGACAAATCTTCGAACCTTATAACCGAGGTAGGGGTTGTTGATTTCTTTTTGGTTTAATTATTTTATTCTTGATCGTGAATTTAGCAAGTCTAACGAGTGGATTTGAATTATTTTTAAAGTTGCGTTATTATTTTAACGTGAGGGGGCCGGACCGCACGAACACGGCCGAACCCCACTCCATCGTTCTTGTTTATTCTTGTGGGTGGAAGCAAAGTGGCGTGGTGCCGTCGCACCACGCGGATAATCGTGCAATTATTTTACGCGGCGCCGTCACGCCACGCCGAGGTAAAATCTTCAAGAACGCGACGCCGTCGCGCCGCGTTGAAAGGAATCAAGGCACGGCGAAGGGGCGCGATTTTGTCGCACCGCGCCGGACGAAGAACACCGCGGCCGGTTCCGGGCCGCAGCGGGACGAGGAGACCGCGGCCGGTTCCGGGCCGCGGCTGAAGAGAAGACCGGCGGCCGGGCCACCGGCGTCGGAAGCCGAAGGGGGGACCGGAATTTCCTGTCCCGTTAGAGAAAACCGGCCGGCCAGCTGGCCGACCGGATACCATTAAACCGGGGGAATTAATCCCCCAGCCATCTCATAAAAACCCCCCTCTTTATGAGGGGGGTGGTTCTTTGAAGGGAGGGGGGCAACCGGCCCCCCCGGTTCCGCACCAGCAGGCCCCCCACGTGGGGGGGGGGGGGGGGGGCGCTTTTAAAAAAAACGGCGCGACATAGCCGCGCCGCCACTTGAAAAGCGGGGGAATTGATCCCCCCGCACGGCCTCCTCGCGGCGACAAGCCGCCGCGGCCCCCGCGCCGCCGCACCGCCGGCCGGCCGTCCGTCCGGGCCGCCCCTGGGGGGGGGGGGGGGGTCGGGCCGGGTCGGCCCGGACCCGGACCCCCCCGTTTCGAACCAGAATCGGTTTTTGGCCCATTTCTTGAGCCTCGGACCTCCGAATGACGAACCGTCTGCGGCAACGCGATCCTTGGATCGAGACGGTCGTTTCGGTATATCGCACTCAAGGTTTCAGATTACTTTGAGTTCGGCCGGGTTGGTTCGTTCACGAAACCAACCGGGCCTTCGGAGCGGAAACGCTCATATCTTGAGCTACGAACGTCTGATTGACGCGCCGTCAGTCGCGTTGTGTTCCTATTAGTGAGACAGATCTTTTGGCATACTCCGCCTGAGGTTTGGACGCAGGTGGAGTACGGTCGGGTTGGTTTTGCCTTAAAAACCAACCGGGCCCCGGAGACGAAAATGCCAATAACTCACAGACCGGGCGTCCGATCGACGCGTCGTCTGTTGCGTTGAGTTCCTATTGACGATACGGAACTTTAGGATACATCAACTCTGGTCTTCGTGACAGTTGATGTATCAGCCTCTCGGCTCGTGGAGCGGACCCTCCGAACGAGCTTTCTACGTGCGGGAACCCTAGTGTTGGCTGCGATTGTTACTGTGACTACTACTGCTACTACTGCTACTGTGACTGCGACGACGACAGTACAGAAATCCTGTGTGGATTCGATGACGACGACTACAGCACTTAGCGATCCTACGTGGAACAGTGCTTCCGAACCTGTGTGAGCTGAATCTTCTGTTTACCTTGGGCGGTGGAGCGCTTGGTTGTAGCAGCATATCCTTGGCAGTGGAGCGCTCGGTTGTAGCGGCAGACCTGCGATACTGGAGACGAGCGTACAGAGTACGGAGACCGTGAAACCGGCTGAGACCTGAAGACTGCTCGACCAACTCAACTTGGAGTGAGTCTACTAGCCCAGTGGACGGAGCGCCCGGTATTCGGCGGCAGACCCACGGCGGACGGAGCGCCTGGTAGTTGGCATCAGACCCGCGGTACTCGACTGGAGGAGTACCTTTGTAGGCTATCTGGGTGAGCGCCCGGTATTTGGCAGCAGACCCTCAGCGGACGGAGCGCCCGGTAGTTGGCAGCAGACCCGCGGTACTCGACAGGAGGAGTACTTCAGCAGTCTTAGGTTAGTGAGCAGTACCTCGGAGTCGTGACAGGACCACTGTACACTTCAGAGATGGGACTCTTCAACAGTTACGGTTTCGTTAATGAAAATCCTGGTTGAGCTGAAACCTGTTGTTTTCCTGTGTGGATTGTGTTGTGCTATCCTGTGTGGATTACGTTTTGCTTTCCTGTGTGGAATACGTTTACTTTCCTGTGTGGACTGAGTTGTACTTGGGCTCAGAGGTTGGAGCGTATTTGAATTTGATGACTTAGGTATATGTATGGGCATATACCTAACCAGTGACGGTTGTTACTTCGTGATTGTACCTTTCTTCGTGATTTATCCATTGTGGATTTGAGAGACCTTCAGAGGTCTCGGGGTCCCTACTGAGTAGCTTATACTCACCCCTGCACGGGCTTTGCCCGCACTATGTTGTGTTGGTTGCAGACGACGGACAGCGTTGACCTTAGCTGAGGCTTGCAGAGCGGGACGGTACCCGGAGGTGAACCACTGGGAGGGACGTGCTCGGAGCAGACGGCGAGACCCGTGGAGCAGAGGAGCTATCTGTACCCACCCTACAGGTGGGACTTCCAGTGGACAGCTCAGAGTAGCGGCTTTTACTTTTCAGTTGCTGTTTTCCCTTTCGAGTTGTACTTTACTTTCAGTTTGGGTTTGTATTCTGGCCCATTTACTTTTCCGCACTTTCAGTTGTACTCTATTTTTGTTTAGTGTTTACTTTCCGCTTTCTTACTCTGTGGTGTTTGTTTACCTTACAAAGGCAATGCCTTCCCTTTTTACCGGGATTTACGCCTTGGTGCTAGTCGCCAGCCCCTGACCTATGGAAGGCGGGCTTGGGGTAGTCACGGCACGGACCCCGAGGGCGGGTCGTGACAAAAATGGGGAGTTTTACAAAGTGAGGAAAAAACTAGATTTAGGCATTGAGGACAAAATGGTAACCTTTTTGGTTTTATTTTCTTTTTCATTTTTCCCTTCCATTCTTCTCATTTTGATTTCATTCATTCTTATACTTGAATTTTTTATTAAGCCCCCGAATGATCTGCTTCAATGCTACAGAAGATAAAAAGGGGGATGGAGAGAGAAACAGAGAGAGTAAGATATTTTTGTACCCCTGTAGAGATCAGTATATGATGGTTCATCGTGCGACAACCACTGAATGCAGAAATAGGTGAAGCCTCAAAAACTTCTAGCTAGGGAAAGGAGTGTTATGTTTTCACCATTTATCACCATATATTTAATGTTTTCTATATTATACACATTTATATTTTTTTATTTCTATGCATCCTGATCTTCTACTTCTGTGGTGGAAATTTTGGTTTCTTGGGTGTTTTAAGTGTTTTCAATTTAGGAAAACAAATCTACAGGGCATGTGGTTCAGAGAGACAAATCATATGTTCTCCCTATTTAGGGAAGATAATGTTTTCAATGTAAATTACCTTTAACATTGCATACATTTCCTATACTAGGTCTCAACCATATGAATATGGATTGGGCCAGGCTACCCCATATATGGGTACATGGCCGTGTAGAGTACATGGTTAGAAGCCATGTGGGCTCGAACCTTATATAAGTACACGACCAGAACAAGTACATGGGAAAGGTATTTTAGAGACACTGTATGGTACCTCCATGTTTGTCTCACAACTTCTACTCGTCTGAAACATCATGTACATGGTTATTTAATCACCATGATCAGCCAAATTGCACACTATATTGTTTCATTGGGAGTTCATGTCATAGTTCGAGGTGTCATTATATGTATTGATCCCTTTCAAACCATCTATATTTTTCATGATTTTTCATCCACACTAGCTCTTTTTATATTCTTTCATTTGTTTATTATTGATGTATTGATGTCAACCAAATTCTCAACCTTGTTGGCGGACATTGAGCCTAATGTGAGGAAAATTTACTCCTCCATTGGATAACCAGAAGATCTTCATGGGATGCATATTTTTTATTTGTTTTTCAGAAAATGCATTCCTAATACCTATATTATAATACATGTTATTTTAATATGATTATTTATATTCCTGGAGGCACTACCTAGGACCTGGTAATTGAGGATTTGTATGTTTATTAGTTATATTATTATATTTTCCAATGGTGATTCCATGTATCCATGTATTGAGCCTATGATTATGATATGTGGCTAAATAATCACTTGTGATGATACAAATAGATGATTCATCCCTTTTTAGTGATGGGGACTACTACACTCTCCATAGCTAACAGGTTAAATGACAATTAATATGCTCTCCTCAACCCAAGGATATTAGTTCATGATTATGCTCTCCTTGACTTTGGTCTATATTGAATTATTATTATATCCTCGAACATTGGATTATAGAGGATGACAATACTATCTTTGATTTTACACATGATATGGTCCTCCATAAATTCTTTATAGTATCATGTTTGTGTGGAATTTTTTTATCCGGATGGTTGATCATGGAATCTCAGAAGTTTTTTTTGAATTCCACGTTTGGATATTTAGTGGTGGGTATGGCATCTCACTAGTGAGATCTCTTATAGATCCCCTAAGGAACACACCCATTGGGTTCATCTGAGTCTCAATGTTTTGACTTCCAATTGATTGGGACCTAGGGATAATACATTGGACTATATTTACATTGAATGAGTAGTATGATGAGTAGATCAATTATCATTTAGAGTAGGTTTAGATGTAATCCCATAGAATACTTTTTAACATTGATTGGAGGTGATTATAGGAGAGCATAGGTATAGAAATATTACCCCCAGTGGTGATGTAGCTTGCTCAAAGATATATCTGATTTTAGAAGAAGTAGGGATATGTCAATGGGGATTACAAACCCATAGAACATCTGAATGATACACAGCTTGTGTGGTATGACAACCAGATCAATTCCCATGATTATGATGTCATGCTGATCCGGATTACAAACCCATGGATTGACTTATGATCTGTATTTTTTTATTTTATTCGCATTACTCATGAATTTTAAAATTTATGTATATATTTATAGGTATGTGAATATATTTCTATACACACACACACACACACACACACACACACACACACACAGATATATATATATATATATGTTCAAGGATATATATTCTTGTTAACTGGGATTATAGACTCGATGTTCCACTGTGTTTTCTTATTTATTGGGTTTCCTGTAATTTTAGTTAAATCTAAACTAGTTTGACCAGACATATTTTTCATGCACTTATAGTAGTATATATTATGGCTTCATCAAAGGTAAGTAACACTAATAATATCTCTCACCCCTAGAGATGACCCTTAGTGTACATGTATAATTTGTGTCTACTTTTTTAGTTGATCATGGTTGCATGATGAATAGCGTTGAGGCCCAATGTTGTATGGTCACGTGGAGATGCTCGTGTGTGTTCTTCTGTTCCGGATGGTGCTTTCAGAATATTTTGGAGATGGGTCATGTGATCTGGATCAATGATAGTAGTATATCCAATTACATTTATTTTAGTTCTTTTATAATCTTGTATCTTTATTAACATCCCAATGGGTGGGAAGGGTTTTTTGTATAACATAATTATTCTATTCATTACAGAATTTGAATTTTTTTATATAATGTTTTATTTTAGTTTATTTACTACTTCCAGACTCTATTTATTTATTTTTTTGTTTGATACATAGCTATTTACATTTTTCCTCGTATATATATGAGGTAATATTATCCCCACTATCATACCAATGGCCCCCTCTATAACACCCCAAGATTTCATAGTACATTATTTCTTCCAAGTAATTCAAAAACATTCACTGCACGCAACACCGAGTTCAAGCGCACCACAACATACCACACTAGCCATTCAGAAGTGGTTATGAATAGTATTAACTGAATTTTTAACTTTATATAGTCCTTATAATTTTAGAATCCATATTAAGAGGTTCTTAGACATAATGTAAGAAGTAATTAATTTTTTTCAGATTAAAGAAGTATTGTTTCAAAAAATTCACTTTTACAGCCTTGTAATGGTGAAACCCTATTAAATCCAATATTTGAAACATTTATTCAATTTGAAAAAAAAAATTATTCTTTAGAATAAGGACATAATAATTCAGTTTCAATAAATTTTTCGTGGTTTTCTGATAACATTATATTTGGGTGAATATTGAAAAATACTATATTTTAACTCAAAACAACTTTTTAAATCAAAATTATTTATAGTGTTAAATTATACATTTTAATGGTTTGAAACTATAAATAGATTATATTTTTTCAATTTAATCTAATTCTAGTCATTGTAAGTAATTTCACTTTGAAATTGGTCATAAACAATTATCAATCTTTTAGTAGTTATTATTTCTTAAAAAATACGCCTTTTGGTTTTGTCAATGGGAATTAATTTTAAATTAATAAATCAAACGTCTATGTTTTTAATTTGGTAAAAAAGACTTTATTTTTGAATTCAGAATATCAGAATTATCTTAGGGTGAATTTTTGGTATTTTTCTGAAATCTTTCAATTTTTGGTGAACAGTGAAAAACACTGAGTTATTGTTTAAAAATGAAATTTTATTTAATTAATTATTTATATTATTTAAATTTATTTTCAGTAAACATAGATACATAATACTTATATAAGTTCAATGTAATTCATTGGAGTCATTTTATAGTATGTTTAGATATATAAAAAATTTATTGAACTTATTACCGTCTTTTACCCACCTCTTAAGAGAATTTGAAAATTCACATGAAACTTAATTTTACTGCTTTTGTGAGTGGAATTTTAAAAATAAGAGAGACACGGTTGATAGAAATATGTAAATTTTGGTTCAATAAGATGAAAATATTTTTTGGTGAATAGTAACTGTTTACTTTTATTTACCAGGGGGAAAAGTTAATAGTGTAATTAAGGGTAAAAATGATATTATTATTACCCTAAAACATGTCCTAATTCTATTGGATAACAATAATTCGACCTAAAAAACCTTAGGAACAATACATGAACCTTTTAGGTCCACTTTTATTAGATTAGGATAGTTATTATTATTTTATTTAAAGAAGAGTTAAAAGAGTTAAAATCAACGTTTAATAACTTAAAAAATTTTAATATAGGGTTATACAAAAGATAAATGATATTATAAATATTCATTAGAAAGATAAGATGATTTCTTACATAATTGTAGTTTTTTATAATTTTTAGACATTAAATAATTTAATTTATTTATGTTACAATGGTGATACAGTAATTACCTTATTAATGAAATATTAAAATAATAGATTTTTTAAATACCCAAATAAATGTAATTTCAGACTTTTAATCAATTAAACTAATCTTTTAGATTAATATGACATTTTAGGGTTGATTTAATTAAATTAGTTTGAAGTAATAATTCTGTTATGAATTAAAAAAACAAAATATCAAATAGTGTCAAAATTGACATAAAAGTGTTTTTTAAACAAATATTATATTACTAATTGATATTATATTCCTAAAAATATAAGGATATTCCAAATGACTTAGACAAGGTTATATATATTAATATTTAACCACTTGTGGTTCTCTTGGATTGTTATTGTATGGTTATTAACCATATAATATAAAAATACAAAGAGACATGGTAAATTTCAAAATATTTAACTTAGAGTTAATTATAAATGATATGGTTAATTTGGTGACCTAAACCTATCTAAAATATGTTGGTTGAAATATTTTATACCCATCCCCACCCTAGCATCGAAATAAGTCACTTTGGAGCCATTATAAACTAAATATGAATTTATTATAAAATAATATTTAATGTTTTTTCCTAAGGTGCCCCTCACCCCTCTTATAAAAGGGAACTTACCCTTCTCTCAAATTCACACCTTCAAAGCCTTATCTCTCGGCCAAAACCTACAAAAATATCCAATAAATTCCCTCAATTCATCCTAGAGGCAATACATTATTCATAATTCCATCTTATAGAGACATTTGGATCAAATCAAAAGGAAGTACTCGAAGAAGAGGTAAATATTTCATAACCTCTTTCAAGTTATTTTCTTCTTTCACTTATTCATTCTTTATTGTTTCAAATCTAAAATAATAACTCCAGTATATTCTATATAATATGATTTTATTATAAGTATGGTACTACCATATTCATTATTTTATCCATCCTTTGAATGACATGTCATCATATGTACCTACGTACGACTTACCGTCTCCACATTGTGGTGTAGTTGTTATTCAATACATTATTATTTGTATGGGTATAATATTGATGTATAATTGATGTAAATAAGAAATACAACATGATAATGATTATGTATATATGATATAACCTCTAATTATAGAAGATTTTAATATCAAAAATAATGATATTTTCACTCTTGCGTACGTATGGATTACCATCTCCACGAATGCGATGAGATTCATTCCCCATCGTATCCATTCAACACTATTTTTTATTTGATGATTAAAAATAATTTTTAAGGACTTGATACCATTATGGATATGAATAATATAAAACTTTTCCAAAACCAACACGACTTATGTAACAAAACATATAAAATAGAACGAGTATTTGAACACCCGAAATGATGATAATACTAAAATATTATTAACAATGAATTATTAGAAGATCATATATGATATCAAGTATATGTATATGATTCTTGTATAATTTGATAATAATGATTTAACTATTATACAGGAGTTTAACCAACCCTCGTCCAAAGAAAATTTAATGGTATGTTTTAATTTCAAAATCACTTTTTTATCCAAAGTAGTTTTTACGTAAGTATCAACTGGAAAATATTTATAATCTATATCCATGATTCATAAAATAGTTTTCAAGGGGATTATTAATAAGGTAATTTTTACTAAAACATAATTTTAATTATTATAAATATTTATTCTTCTAAACCATTTTCATTAATGTCCATGTTTTCAAAACAGTTTTAAGGATTTATTTAAATGGACATAAATGTTTTAAAATGTTAATTAATTTCAAAAGTTTCCAAGTGGTATAGGAAAATTTTAATAAAAAATGTCTTTAAATGTATTACTTTATAAAATTCATGACATTTAAATGTTTTCATGAAAAAGGTATAGTTATCTCAAAGAGTTTTATTAATCATTTTCATCTATGTCAAAATCATTTAATGGATTTTAAACTTATTTGAAGTTGATTTATTATGATAAAAATCTTACATATTTTGTTGAAGGTTTTGTGATATGTTTGACTGTGGATGTGTTATTTATATACCATTAATGGTTTATTGATAAAGTATTGACAATACCTTTTCTAGTTTTAATATGAATGGTTATGTTATGTTTAATCCTATTAATATGCGGGATGCATTGGACTTAGTAAGTGATGGGTAGAGCCCACTATAGCTCCTCGATGCATCGGTAGGTCTCATAGGACAAACTATTGTTTTGGATTAAGGCTTTGAAAAAATCTTATTTGTATTCTTGGCACAAGGCCTTGACTATGTGGTTATGAAAATCTGACATTATGCATTCAATCATTATGAAAGTGGCTATAGATATTGAATGTGATTATTCGACTAGTAAAATACCTTGGTGAATAAGTAAATGACATTATTTTACAGTATCATGTCCTTTTTATGATGATATTCTTATTGAAAAGGATTTGTTTAGTCTGATACATTACCTTAAATTTTTATACTTATTTATGAATGTTTCTGTTATATTGTTATCCTTACAGAGAATCTGAGCTCACCCCTTTTTATGTTTTATTTTTCCCAGGATTCCGGGAAGTGTATTATTATTGATACGAAGGATTAAGATAGCGGATTAATGGAATAATCAAAGGATCATTTATGTTGTGTTTTCTTTTCTAATGTGTAATGTAACGTTCATGTATGTAATCTATTTTTCAAGCTGATAAACTGATCGGAATTTCAAGACTTGATTCCTTGTAATCATGAAAATGTATTAAAATAATACACTGACTCTGGGCTTCTGGAGTTGGGGCGTTACAGTTGGTATCAGAGGAAGTTTGGAAAGAACCTTGGAAAGTAGATTTAGATAAAATCTGATTAGATAACTTTACCCTAAGATAGACAATTAGGATTAGTATAGAAGAACTTCCTAGATTTTTTTACTGTAGAGATTCTGTGAGTTTTCCACGAAATACAACCCTATTTGGATATGAGTTGGTAAAGGCGGATCTGGCACATATGTACCTAGGTGTAAAACCTGAAAATACCTCTTTGATGTAGACTCGAATGGGAACTGGTGCACGACAATAGTCCTTGAGCACTCTTGGTTGCGAAACTCCCGAGGGATATGCTTAACATAATTCTCAGTTTCTTTACAAACCATTATGAAGGGTTTATGAGTATATAATTGCTCAAAAAAAACATTTTTATGACTATGGATTATATCCATAAACTATTCAATTTACGTTAGGTATTTTATAGGTTTGGAATTATTCATTGTAATTCATAAACTGACCTAGTGTATGCCATTGTATAGAAATGGAACCTAGTAGAAGGAATGTGAACTACAACAATACGTATTATCCAAAGATTAAGAAGGATCATATCTTTCACGATATTAAGACAACATTTAGAAGGGAAATGTCTCCCATGTATTATCAACATATGATTAAAATGTATCATGTGTTAATAAAATAATTAAATAATTTTCTGAGTCCTATGTATTTGTAGGGAAACAAGAGAAGAAAATGATGGAAGTGAGAAAGATGGATAAAGGAAAGAGTGAAAAGAAGGATTTTCCAATATGAGATAAATGTGGAAAGAATCACCTTGGTAAATTCTTGAAAGGAATAAGAATTTTTTATAAGTCAGGAGAAAAAGGACACCGAGTACGTTATCGCAAGGGTAAGAAAAAAGTTACAAATATACAATGATTCATCTGTAAGGAGTTGGGAAACTACGCGAATCAATGTCAAAATCATCATATTATACCCCAAATGATTCTACTGGATAATAATAAATTTTTGATACATCTGAAGATGAAGATGAATGATTAGATTTATTGCGTTATTATTAAAGTTTTGTTTCTTTTAAGTATTGTATTAATGATGTACTATAGAATCCCTCCATTTTATAACATAAACTTTCATTACATTACACAAAACTGAGGATCTTTAAGGTTTAGTGTCTTGGAAACCAATAACATAATACATGAAAACAACATAAAGAATTCTTCTTAAACACTTGAAAGGCTTCTCCTTAAGTTCATCCTAGGTTCATTACTGCATCTCATAACCTGGGGACATACATCAAAAGAAATGGTGAGCAGAAGGCCCAGTAAGGGAAATAAGAGGAACATTTTACATGTGAACTTGAGATACTTCAATAAGGACATGAAAAGAACTTTAAGGAATGAGAAAGAAATCATGAGGCATTTCATAATAAAAATAACATTTTTCATAACTTGAAGATGTGGCTACATCATTTAACATAGACAATCATGAACATATCACCAAGGTCCATCCCCAAGGTGTCATTTGAAAATTACCAAGGTTATTCACCAAGGTATCGTGAAAATTGTAATCTCTAGTGGTTACATCATTACCCAATGCATTGGAGCGCGATCAGGGCGCACCCTTAAATTTTCCTTTATTATCATGTGAGCCACATATATAATCATCAAAAATTTCATAAATAACCCATATAGCATAAAATAAATGGGTTTCATTTCATAATCATAACGTTTTAAAAACTGCTTTAAAGACATGATCTTTACGGCACTTTAAACCCACGGAAAGGGAAAGCGGGTCTCATGTATGTAAATCCCAGAATTTAAAATGGAAAAATTTGATATATATGTGAATAACCTTGCAGAAATAAGAGCTTTGAGTATTCACTTTATAACATTAAATAATTTTTGAGAAAAGAGAGAGGCATTTTGAGGGGAAAATTCTGCAGCATAACGGCTAAGTTTCGGGGTTTTAGAAAACATTAAAATGAGAGGGGACATGGGTCACCCACTCATAAATGATCCATAAAACAGTAGGGTGAAAGAATAAGAAGGACATAGGGACATGGTAATGAAAGTTTAGGGACATACCATTTGAAATGAAAAACATGGAAGGAAAAAATATTAGATTCCTCTTATGAAAATTCGGCAGCCTTACGGCGTCACTTAACTTCAAAAGAAAATGATTTGACAAGATCAAATAGGGTCCCTCATCATATTATCATAAGAGATCAGTAGGATAGATATAGATATCATACCCCAACATAATAAAAAGGAACTTGAAATACTTGACATGAAAATCGAACTTGAAAAATGAGAAGGGTGAAAGAATCCCTTAAAAATTCGGCAGCCTAACGGCGTCACTTAAACATTCATAAAACGAAATGATGAGAGTAAGAGGGGATCTCTCATCATATAAACATGAAAGGGCAGTAAGAGGAATATAAAGAACATCCTCTCACATAAAAACATGGAGCATAATAGGAATGACATAAAAGAGATTACATGAAAAGAAAGAGAGGGGTCGAATCCCTTACCTTAAAATGTGACTCTTGAAACTCAAAGGATTGGACCTTGAAGGCTTGGGGGAACCTTGGGAGGACTCTTTGGAAGGTAAGAAGACCAGAACATCGTTGGAGGAGAGTTGGGAGTGAAAAGTAAGGGAGGAAAGGGTGGGTATTTATAGGGAAAGTGAGGGGACAAAGCATTAATGGCCAAGGGACACCTCACATGTGCTTTTCTCAAACCCATGTTCTCTCCCTTGGCATTTATCATGGAGTTAGGCCATATGGGGCCCCCAAAACAATAATTCATCACTCTTGGCCGGCAAACCCTCAAAAGATCCCATGACATCATCATGACACCATTATGATGTCATTAAACATACCGAAACCCTAAAACTGTATTTTTACTATTCACTGAAAATTCAACTTTCTCGGAATAACCCCAAAATTTCACCTTAACCAAATATCAATGCTCTGATTTCAAAAATGAAATCCATTTTATAAAAATATTTTTCTAAATATTTTTAATTTAATTTTTAAATAAAAACACTATTCATCGAAAATTCATTTTTTCAGAAAAATCCCCAAAAATTACCTTAACATAATATCGACGCTCTGAGTTCAAAAATAAAGTCCTTTTCATAAAAATAATTTTCTAATTATTTTTAATTAAATTTTTAATTAAAAAACACTATTCATCCGAAAAAACTAATACTTGAATAATAATTTATGAAACCGTTATTTAACCATTTTATTGAATCACATTACTTAATCTAGGTGTCTAAATTATATTAAAACTTTCTTTGAGTGAAATTACTAATCCATTTGGTCATATTACTAATCCTAAGCGTAAAATCACTATTCATAATTTACTATTCATCAAAAATTAAGTTGATCTTATTAGACTCCAAATTCCTTAATGAACACTTTTGTAGAAGACCATTTTTTGAAAATCATTACACATCATTAGTTATTTAGGGTTTAAATAAATATTTCAAAATATCCCTTTTTCAAAATTCATCAATAAAATACATTCTAAAATTATCTAGACATTTGAAATTTCACAAACATCACTAAAGGAAGAAATCTCAATTTATTCACCCGAAAGGATTACACAAGGAAACTAGGGTCTCATCACATAGCCCCTTATAACACTGGCATAAGACCTAAGTGTAAGGTGTGCTATGGTGAGAGAATCTGAGGGAGTCTCAGATAACATTGCCCTAGTAGCAATCTCCACTAACTTGAACTTCTCCTGCAAGCGTTTTCGTTCAAGCTTGACACGCTGGAGCTCGGCTTGGGCTTGGTCCAAAGCGAAGCCCACAGATGCTACCTCCTTCCCAAGCTCTGATAAGTGGGCTTCGTAAGGGTTGAGTCTACTTGATGAAGCCATCGACTCCTCTTTCTGCATTAATCATTAACATCTTATTAAATAAATAAGAGTAAGTTAATATACTACTCAAAAAGATTGGGTCGTTACATTCTTCCACCCTTAAGAAATTTCGTCCCCGAAATTTATACTTGAGGCCTAGTCGAAAAGGTGAGGGTACTTTTGCTTCATCGTTTCCTCAGGCTCCCAAGTCGCTTCTTCATACTTATGATTCCTCCACAACACTTTCACAAGGTGGGTAGTCTTGTTTCGTAGAACCTTGTCTCTACGGTCCAAGATCTCCACTGGCTTCTCCTCATAAGAGAGGTCATGTTCAAGTTGTACCACCTCTGGGTTCAGTACATGCGAAGGGTCAGGTATTTACTTCCTCAAGAGAGATACATGGAAGACATCATGAACTTGAGCTAGGTTCGGTGGAAGTGCTAGACGATAGGCCACTGCTCCTATGCGATCAAGGATTTCATAGAGGCCAATGTACATAGGGCTGAGCTTCCCTTTCTTCCCAAACCGCATGACTCTCTTCCAAGGAGAAATTCGAAGGAAGACTTTGTCACCAACACCAAACTCCAAGTCCCTTCGACGATTGTCAGCATAGCTCTTCTGCCGACTCTGAGCAGCCTTTATGTGTTGTTGGATGGCATGAACCTGTTCTGTCATCTCTTGCACGAGATCAGGCCCAAGAAGCTTCCTCTCACTAGTTTCATCCCAACAAGTAGGAGTTCTACACCGCTTTCCATATAGAGCTTCATAGGGTGCCATCTGAATACTTGCATGGAAGCTGTTGTTATAGGAGAACTCCACTAATGGGAGGTGTTGATCCCATCCACCTTTAAATTCCATTGAGCATAATCTCAACATGTCTTCGAGTGTCTGAATAGTCCTTTCAGATTGGCCATCAGTTTGAGGATGATAGGCCGTACTAAAATTCAATTCAGTATTCAGAGCATGCTGAAGACTTCTCCAGAATTTTGATGTGAATCTTGGGTCACGATCAGATACGATGGATAGTGGTACCCCATGCAGCCTTACCACTTCCTTCACGTATATATTGGCAAGCTGATCCAAAGAGAAATCTTCCTGAATAGGGATAAAATGGGCTGTCTTGGTGAGACGGTCCACAATAACCCATATCGCATTGTTTCCTTTGGATGTTTTTGGGAGACCAGTTACAAAGTCCATGGTGATATTATCCCACTTCCATACTGGTATGGGTAGCGGTTGTAATACCCCCTTATGAAGTTGTCTTTCTGCCTTTACTTGCTGACACACCAGGCACCTTGTAGTGTAATCGGCAATCTCCCTCTTCATGTTATCCCACCGAAAATGATCACGAAGGTCTCTATACATCTTAGTGCTTCCCGGATGTATAGAGAAAGTAGAGCTATGAGCTTCATCCATCAGTTCTTTCTTTATCTCCGGAATAGATGGAACACATAGTCTTGTACGAAATTTCAATACACCTTCTTGATCAATATTGAAATCAGGGAACTTCCCATCCTTTACAGCCTCGAACTTCTCCTGCAGAAAAGGATCTTCTTTTTGAGCCTTCTTGATCTTCTCTAGTAATGAAGGTTGAGAAATCATTTGGGATAGGGTTGATGGTGTCCCTTTCCTTATTATTCCCATGTCTAGTTTTACTAGATCTTTAATCAAGGGATCTCCCAGGATTCTCATTGTTGCCAGAACAACATGATCATTCCTGCTTAACGCATCCGCGACTTTGTTTGCTCTTCCAGGGTGATAATGAATTGAACAATAATAGTCTTTAATAAGCTCCAACCATCTCCTTTGTCTCATGTTCAATTCTTTCTGTGTGAAAATATACTTTAGACTTTGGGTGTCAGTGTATATATCACATTTCTCCCCATAAAGATAGTGCCTCCATATCTTTAGAGAAAAAACAACTGCCGCCAGCTCTAGATCATGCGTAGGATAATTCTGCTCATGAATCTTCAACTGTCGAGATGCATAAGCAATTACTTTGTCATTTTTCATGAGGATGCACCCAAGCCCTTTCAGAGATGCATCGCTAAAAATAACGAATCCTTCTCCGATAGAGGGTAGTGTTAACACAGGTGCAGTAACCAATCTCTTCTTCAGCTCTTGGAAACATTCCTCACATTCCTTTGTCCAGATGAACTTAACCCCTTTTCGAGTCAACTTAGTTAGTGGATTAGAAAGTCGTGAATTTTTTTTCACAAACCTCCTATAATATCCCGCTAAGCCAAGGAAACTACGAATCTCAGTTACTGTTGTGGGTTGAGGCCACTCCTCTACAACCATTGTCTTTGCAGGGTCAACCGAGATTCCTTCATTGGTTACGATGTGCCCCAAGAAAGCCACTTGTTGTAACCAAAACTCACACTTGCGGAACTTCCCAAAGAGCCTCTCCTTCCGTAGAGTTTTCAAAACAACCCTCAGATGATCTTCATGCTCCTCACGACTTTTTGAATATATCAAAATATCATCAATAAAAACTACCACAAATTTATCAAGGTAGTCCTTAAAGACTCTATTCATCAAATCCATGAAAATAGCAGGAGCATTAGTCAAGCAGAAGGGCATAACAGTAAACTCATAATGCCCATATCTTGATCGGAAGGCAGACTTTGGAATATCTTCCTTCTTCACCCTCAGTTGATGATAACCAGATCGAAGGTCAATCTTAGAGAAGAATTGAGCCCCACAAAGTTGGTCAAATAAATCATCAATTCTTGGTAGAGGGTATCTGTTCTTCACTGTGATCCCGTTCAGTTCTCTATAATCAATGCATAGCCGCATTGATCCATCCTTCTTCTTCACAAAGAGAACTGGTGCTCCCCAAGGAGACACACTCGGTCGGATAAACCCCTTCTCCAACAAGTCTTGGAGTTGTTTATTTAGCTCCTCTAGCTCCACATTTGCCATTCTATACGGAGTCTTTGATATCGGTTGAGACCCAGGTACGAGTTCAATGGAGAACTCTACCTCTCTTTCTGGGGGAGTTCCAGGTAACTCCTCAGGAAATACATCCATGTATTTCTGAACAATCGGAACATCTTCAATTTGTATGCTCCCTTTCCCTTCTTCCTCATCGCCGATTAACTCCATAAAGAAAGCTATAGGAGGTGCTTCTAGATAGGGATCAGTTCGGGATATCTCTCCTAGGAAGATAACTGTAGGTCGTTCCTTCAAGACTACTGAGATTTCCTTACTTCTGCATTTGATCTTAGCATTATACTTTGAGAGCCAGTCCATCCCTAGTATAACGTCGAATTCCATCATGGGAATGACTACTAGATTTGTGATAAGATTGTGCTCACCAAAGTAAACACTAGAGTCTCTAAACACTGTTGATGCATGGATAATCCCACTTGGAGTCTTGACTGACAACTCTACCTAGAGAAATTTGGGGATTGATTCTATATTCTTTGCAAACTTGGAAGAAATAAAGGAATGCGTAGAACCAGAATCAAATAAAGCACTTGCTAGTTTTGAGAGGACAACAAGAGTACCTGCTACCACATCATTCGGAACTTCAACTTCAGTTGTTGTGATAGCGAAAGCATGACCTTGCTCCCTTGGCCTCTGCTGAGGTTGATGGTGATTCCCCTCCACCGCCCTCGGATTTGGACATTGATTAGCAAAGTGCCCAAGCTGTCCACACTTGAAGCATGTGACTTCGGGTAGGGCCAGAACCATCTTTCCTCTGTCGTTAGTGTTGGGAAGTTGAGGCTTCACATCACCACGACAATTCCGAGAAATATGGCCTTCTTTTCCACACCTATAGCACTTGCCACTTCCGATCAAGCATTTCTCGGGATGCTTCGTCCCACATTTATTGCATGTGGCATGTTGCATATGCTTTCCACCTCTTTCCTGATCAAAACTTCTTCCCAGGCTCGGTTCTAGAGTTCTTATCTTCTCATTAGATTTGTGAGACCACTGTGTCTCCCCAAACTCTAGTTCAACTTTCATAGCACTTCGAACTATTTCTTCATAGCTATCGTAGTCCCTGTTGGCTAGATTCTTCCGCAGATGTGGTCGTAGTCCGCCAAAGAATCTATCAACCTTCCCATTAGGGTCCATGACAAAGCTTGAGGTATAACGGGAAAGCCTTGTGAAGTTCATCTCATAGCTTCCGACAGATTCGTTCTCCTTCTGCTTCAGCTCGAGAAACTCTTTCTCCATTTTCGTTCTCATGGAACGAGGGAAATACTTGTTAAAGAAAATCCCCCGAAATTCTTCCCACTCCATAGCTTCCATCTCTCCTCGTGGCTTCGTGTTTTTGATCAGTGACCACCACTGATCAGCTTCTCCCTCTAGGCGGTAAACAGCAAGGGTGACTTTTTCTTGTTCCGAACAATGAAGTACAGAAAAGATCTTTTCAATGGAGCTTATCCATTGTTCCGCAACCAATGGGTCAGTAGATCCACTGAATGTTGGCGGTCGTTGACGCATGAAGGACTCAACAGAAAGTTGTTCCCTTCGTGGTGAGGTCGGCCTCTCAGCTTGATTCAAGTTATTACTCATAACTTGAGTCAGTTGGTTCATCATTCGCATGAATGTTTCCATTCCAGCTTCCATCGGAGGGTCGTCAGCACATGGTGCATTGCGGTCACCATCGGCACGGTTTCTCCTATTGCCCGCCATTTTCTAAAATAATAAAACCTTAGTGAGAAACTTATTTCATTTATGAATCTTTTAACTAAGACTTCGTGCTTAGACAATTATAGTTCTCTATAATTCCTTCATAATGATTCATAAAAAGAATGTGATTAACCAAACATATCCCCCGGTAGTGTCGTAACCAAGAGTGCAGCAAGGCCCGTTATCGTGCACCAGTTCCCGTTCGAGTCTAGCTCAAAGCGGTGTTTTCGGGTTTTACCCCTATGTACATCTGTGCCAGAGCCGCCTCTACCTGCTCGTATCCAGACATGGATGTATTTGTACGATAGACCACTTACTCAATACTTACCAAAATACCAGGAAGTTTTCCTATATTTAAACTTTTCTATAGGGTTCTTCCTAAAGTTTTTATATCCTACGTTCCACAAACAACTAAACCATCCTTTGATACCAACTATAGCATCCCACCATTTTATAACATAAACTTTCATTACATTACACAAAACTGAGGATCTTTAAGGTTTAGTGTCTTGGAAACTAGGAACATAATACATGAAAACAACATAAAGCATTCTTCTTAAACACTTGAAAGGATTCTCCTTAAGTTCATCCTAGGTTCATTACTGCATCTCATAACCTGGGGACATACATCAAAAGAAAGGGTGAGCAGAAGGCCCAGTAAGGGAAATAAGAGGAACATTTTACATGTGAACTTGAGATACTTCAATAAGGACATGAAAAGAACTTTAAGGCATGAGAAAGAAATCATGAGGCATTTCATAATAAAAATAACATTTTTCATAACTTGAAGATGTGGCTACATCATTTAACATAGAAAATCATGAACATATCACCAATGTCCATCCCCAAGGTGTCATTTGAAAATTACCAAGGTTATTCACCAAGGTATCGTGAAAATTGTAATCTCTAGTGGTTACATCATTACCCAATGCATTGGAGCGCTATCAGGGCGCACCCTTAAATTTGCCATTATTATCATGTGAGCCACATATATCATCATCAAACATTTCATAAATAACCCATATAGCATAAAATAAATTGGTTTCATTTCATAATCATAACGTTTTAAAAACTGCTTTAAAGACATGATCTTTACGGCACTTTAAACCCACAGAAAGGGAAAGCGGGTCTCATGTATGTAAATACCAGAATTTAAAATGGAACATTTTGATATATATGTGAATACCCTTGTATAAATAAGATCTTTGAGTATTCACTTTATAACATAAAATAATTTTTGAGAAAAGAGAGAGGCATTTTGAGGGGAAAATTCTGCAGCATAACGGCAAAGTTTCGGGGTTTTAGAAAACATTAAAATGAGAGGGGACATGGGTCACCCACTCATAAATAATCCATAAAACAGTAGGGTGAAAGAATAAGAAGGACATAGGGACATGGTAATGAAATTTTAGGGACATACCATTTGAAATGAAAAACATGGAAGGAAAAAAGATTAGATTCCTCTTATGAAAATTCGGCAGCCTTACGGCGTCACTTAACTTCAAAAGAAAATGATTTGACAAGATCAAATAGGGTCCCTCATCATATGATCATAAGAGATCAGTATGATAGATATAGAGATCATACCCCAACATAATAAAAAGGAACTTGAAATACTTGACATGAAAATCGAACTTGAAAAATGAGAAGGGTGAAAGAATCCCTTAAAAATTCGGCAGCCTAACGGCGTCACTTAAACTTTCATAAAACGAAATGATGAGAGTAAGAGGGGATCTCTCATCATATAAACATGAAAGGGCAGTAATAGGAATATAAAGAACATCCTCTCACATAAAAACATGGAGCATAATAGGAATGACATAAAAGAGATTACATGAAAAGAAAGAGAGGGGTCGGATCCCTTACCTTAAAATGTGAATCTTGAAACTCAAAGGATTGGACCTTGAGGGCTTGGGGGCACCTTGGGAGGACTCTTTGTAAGGTAAGAAGACCAGAACTTCGCTGGGGGAGAGTTGGTAGTGAAACCTAAGGGAGGAAAGGGTGGGTATTTATAGGGAAAGTGAGGGGACAAAGCATTAATGGCCAAGGGACACCTCACATGTGCTTTTCTCAAACCCATGTGCTCTCCCTTGGCATTTATCATGGAGCTAGGCCACATGGTCCCCCAAAACAATAATTCATCACCCTGGGCCGGCCAACCCTCAAAAGACCCCATGACATCATCATGACACCATTATGATGTCATTAAACATACCGAAACCCTAAAACTGTATTTTTACTATTCACTGAAAATTCAACTTTCTCGGAATAACCCCAAAATTTCACCTTAACCAAATATCAATGCTCTGATTTCAAAAATGAAATCCATTTTATAAAAATAATTTTCTATGTTTTTTTAATTTAATTTATAAATAAAAACACTATTCATCGAAAATTCATTTTTTTCCTAAAAAGCCCCAAAAATTACCTTAACATAATATCGACGCTCTGAGTTCAAAAATAAAGTCCTTTTCATAAAAATAATTTTCTAATTATTTTTAATTAAATTTTTAATTAAAAAACACTATTCATCCGAAAAAACTAATACTTGAATAATAATTTATGAAACCGTTATTTAACCATTTTATTGAATCACATTACTTAATCTAGGTGTCTAAATTATATTAAAACGTTCTTTGAGTGAAATTACTAATCCATTTGGTCATATTACTAATCCTAAGCGTAAAATCACTATTCATAATTTACTATTCATCAAAAATTAAGTTGATCTTATTAGACTCCAAATTCCTTAATGAACACTTTTGTAGAAGACCATTTTTTGAAAATCATTACACATCATTAGTTATTTAGGGTTTACATAAATATTTCATAATATCCCTTTATCAAAATTCATCAATAAAATACATTCTAAAATTATCTAGACATTTGAAATTTCACAAACATCACTAAAGGAATAAATCTCAATTTATTCACCCGAAAGGATTACACAAGGAAACTAGGGTCTCATCACATAGCCCCTTATAACACTGGCATAAGACCTAAGTGTAAGGTGTGCTATGGTGAGAGAATCTGAGGGAGTCTCAGATAACATTGCCCTAGTAGCAATCTCCACTAACTTGAACTTCTCCTGCAAGCGTTTTCATTCAAGCTTGACACGCTGGAGCTCGGCTTGGGCTTGGTCCAAAGCGAAGCCCACAGATGCTACCTCCTTCCCAAGCTCTGATAAGTGGGCTTCGTAAGGGTTGAGTCTACTGGATGAAGCCATCGACTCCTCTTTCTGCATTAATCATTAACATCTTATTAAATAAATAAGAGTAAGTTAATATACTACTCAAAAATATTGGGTCGTTACATGTACATGTTATAAGAATTATAGGGTATATAAGGATTGTACTCTAGTACTATTTTACTAAGGACATGAGATTTTTTGGAACCAAGAAATGTGACTAAATGTAATGTTAAATTTTTTGGAAAACACATGGTTTAAGGAAAGACTAAACATTAGTATGGTCTTGATACTGAGGTATTAATTTTGGAATAAGAGATGATTGATTTGGATAAATTATATTGGATATTCTTGACTACCTTGAAACAGAATAATGATTTGTATATTCCATCATTGTTGGAGTTTACAAAATTTTTGGATAGAAAGAGTATACCCATTATTCTATAAGGAATAAGGGAGCATGAATTTAATCAATAATGATTTATGGTAATTCAAGATGTTGCAGTGTTTTAAAAGAATACATGATGAAGGTGTTCACATGTTATTATGTGCCAAAAAGTTTTTACATTGTGTTTACCTTCCTTATAAATTTTGGATTTTGAGTTTAGAAATAATTATTTTGGATATGTCTAGTTTGATATTACTTTTTGATTTCCATAAAAAGGACAAACTGGAGGTCAGGCGGCAACCCGTCACATCTGCCAAGGCCGTGAGACTTGAACCTACAACTGAAGGGCGAAAGGGTTTATCACCTACCACTGACCCACGTGATGTCCTGGATTGAATAATGTTGTTTTTTAAAAGGACTTGCAGATGAATTATAAATTCATTTTTTGGAACCCTATACGAATAGGATAAATGAAAAAAAAAATTAGTTCTATTATCTTTTCAAGTGAAAGATGAGTTTGTAGGAGAAATTAGTTAAATGATGGAACTCTACCTGTCAAGTATTTATTTCTTTCTTCTATTATTATATGATGAAATTAATTAATAAAAATTAGCTAAGGAATCTTAAAATGAAATTTTTTTATCCTAAAAACTTCTTTTTTGTTGAACCTATTATATTTTAAATCATCAAATATTTATGGCTTTTAGGCCGTCAATTCTACAATGGTTTGTGACTGATGACCTCAATCAAAACCTATAAATTTTTAGGTTTTTCCTCCAATTATGTGTCCTCAATTTCCATCAATGTTCTCCTAATAGATATCATAATTTGGTGGTGACTTTTTCATTCCACTTTTCCTATTATTATGACAAAATTTTATTAACCCACTTTCTGATGTGGGTTTTCCCACAATGGAATTTTCTATTTTCAACCTTTAATTTTCAAAGAAAAATTTCAAATTTCGAGGGAACAATTTATTTAATGAGGGAAGAATGTAACACCCCATGATTTCATAGTACGTTTTATATAAACCTTATTATTTTAGAATCCATATTATGAGTTTCTTAGACATAATTTAAGAACTAATTCATTTTCAGATAAGAGAAGTATTTTTAAAAAAAATGCACTTTTAACGCCTCGTAATGGTGAATCCTTGTTAAATCCAATAATTGAAAATATTATTCAATTTTAGAAAATAATATTATTATTTATAATTGGTAAAAAATAATTTAGTTTCAATATATTTTTGGTATTTTTCTAATAACATTATACTTGGGTGAAGAGTGAAAAATACTATATTTTAAATGAAAACATCTTTTTAAATAAAAATTATTTACAGTGTTAAATTATACATTTTAATGGATTTGAATTATAAATAGATTATAATTTTACGATTTAATCTAAGCTGGTCATTGTAAGTAATTTCAATTTGAAATTTTACATAAACAATTGTCAATCTTTTAATAGTTATTATTTCTTAAAAAATACGGTTTTGGTTTTGACAACTGGAATTAATTTTAAATTAATAAATGAAACATCTATGTTTTTAATTTGGTAAAATAGACATCATTTTTGAATTTGGAATATCAAAATTAGCTTAGGGTGAATATTTTGTATTTTCAAAAAAAAATCAATTTTTGATGAATAGTGAATACACTAAGTTATTGTTTAAAACCTAATTTTTATTTAAATAATTATTTATTTTATTGAAATTAATTTTAGGTCAAAATAGACACATAATACCTATATAATTTCAATGTAATTCATTGGAGTCATTTTAGAGTAAGTTTAGATATATAATAATTTTATTGAACTTTTAAACGTCTTTTACCCACCTCCAAGGAGAAATTTCAAATTCAAATAAGATATAATTTTACCGCTTCTGTGAGTGGAAATTCAAAAATCTGAGAGACACGGTTGATACAGGTAAGTACAATGTGGTTCAACAAGATGAAAATAATTTTTGGTGAATAGTAACTTTTTACTTTTATTTACCACCGTTAAAAGTAAATATGGTAATTAATGGTAAAAATGATATTATTATTACTGTAACACATGTCCAAATTCTATTGGATTACTATAATTCGGCCAAAATCAACCTTAGGAATAAAATATAAACCACTTTGGTCCACTTGGATTAGATTAGGAAATTTATTATATTTTATTTAAAAAAGTTTTAAAAGAGTTAAAATCAATGTTTAATAACTAATTTTTTTTAATATAGGGTTATACATAAGATAAATTCGATTATAAATATTCATTAAAAATATAAAAATATTTTCTACATAATTTTATTTTATTTATAATTTTTAGACGTTAAATAAGTTAATTTATTTATGACACAATGGTGATGCAGTAATTACCTTATTATTGAAATATTAAAATAATTGATTTTATAAATACCAAAATAAATGTAATATGAGACTTTTAATGAATTAAACTAATTTTATAGGTTAATATGACATGTTAGAGTTGATTTAATGAATTTGTTTTGAATTAATCATGCTGTTATGAATTTAACATAAACAAAATACCAAATAGTATGAAAATTGACATATAAGAGT
Organism: Viscum album; assembly: GCA_963277665.1. Classification (NCBI taxonomy): domain Eukaryota; kingdom Viridiplantae; phylum Streptophyta; class Magnoliopsida; order Santalales; family Viscaceae; genus Viscum; species Viscum album. Next base: position 1,290,993,999 of record OY728129.1, read on the forward strand.
TTTTAAAACAAATACTATATTATTAATTGATATTATATTCTAAAAAATATAAGGTTCATAAAAATGACACAGATATGGTTATATTTATTAATAATGAACCACTTGGGGGTTCTATTGGATTTTTATAGCATGTTTATTTACCATATAATTTAAAAATACAAAGAGACATGGTAAATGTCAAAATATTTATCTAAGAGTTAATTATAAATGATAAGGTTAATATGGTGACCTAAAAATATCTAAAATATATTTTTTGAAAGTATTTCGACTAATACCCACAGTATCCTCAAAATAAGTAACCTTGGATCCATTATAATCTTAATATGAATTTATTATAAAATAATATTTTAAGTTTTTCCTTAGGTGTGCCTCACCCCTCTTATAAGATGGCACTTCACCTCCTCTAAAATTCACACCATAAAATCCTTTTTTATAATCCAAAACCTACCCAAATATCCTCTCATATTCCCTCACTTCATCTTAGAGGCCTTACTTTAGTCAGAAAGCCTGTTTAAGGAGCCATGTTTATCAAATCAAAAGGAAGAACTCAAAGAAGAGGTAAATATTTCATTACCTCTTTCATGTTCTTTTCTTCTTCCACTTCTTCTTTCCTTGTTGTTTCCATTATAAAATAATAATTACATTATCTTCTATATATTGTGATGTTATTATATATATGGTAGAACCATATTAAATATTCTATCCATCCTTTGAATAACATGTCACCATACCAGCGTACGTACGACTTACCGTCTCCACGTTGTGTTATAGTTGTTATTCAATACATTATTATTTGGATGGTTATAATAAAGATTTATAATTGATGTAAATAATAAATATAACATGATAATTAATCTGTATATATGATATACCATCCAATTATATAAGATTTTAATATCAAAAGAATGATATTGACGCTCGTGCATACGTACGGATTACCATCTCCACGAACGTGAGGAGATTCATTCCCCGTCATATCAATTCAAGACTAATTTTCATTTGATGATTAAAAATAATGTTTCAGTACTTTATATCATTCTGTATATTAATAATATACAACCTACACATAAAAAACATGGCTTATGTAACAAAACATATAAAATAAAACCAGTAAGTGAACACCCAAAATGACGATAATACTAAAATATTATCAACAAAGAAATACTAGAAGATCATATATGATATAATATTTATGTATATAATTGTTGTATAATTTAATAACAATTATTTATCTATTATACATGAGGTTAACCTACCCTCAACCAAAGAAAAGTGCAAGGTAAGGGTTAATTTTACAATCTCTTTATTATCCAAGGTTGTTTTTACGTAAGTATCTGCTGGGACATATTTATTATCCATATCCGTGTTTCATAAAATAGTTTTCAAAGGGATTATTTTTAAGTTAATTTTTACTAAAACATAATTTCCCATGTTTTAATTATTTTTTCTTCTTAACCATTCTCTTTAATGTCAATTTTTTCCAAATGGTTTTAAGGATTTATTTAAATGGACATGAATGTTTTAAAATGCTATTTATATTTCTAAAGTTTCAAAGTGGTGTGGGAAACTGTGATTCAAAAATGTCTTTAAATGTCTTCCTTTCTAAATTGTGTGGCTTTTAAATGTTTTCATGAAAATTAATATTTCTCTAAATGATTTTTACAAATCATTTTCAACTATGTCAAGATATATTAATGGATTTTAAACCTGTTTGATGTTGATTTATTATGATACAAATCATACAAATTGTATTGAAGGTTTTGTGGTATGTTTAACTATGGATGTTTTATTTATATACCATTTATGGTTTATGGATAAGGTATTGACATTTCATATGATAGTTTTAAAACGAATGTTTATGTTATGTTTAAACCATTTCATATAACGAATGCATTGGACTTAGTAAGTGACAGGTGGAGCCCACTATAGATCCTCGATGGATCGGTAGGTCTCATGACACAAACTAGTGTCTTGGCACTAGGCCTTGACAAAATCTTATTTTTAGTCATGGAACAAGGCCTTGACTATGTGGTTATGGAAGTCTGGAATTATGCATTCCATCATTACGAAAGTGGTTATAGATAATGCATGTTATTATTCAACTAGTAGAATACATATGTGAATAAGTAAATGGAATTATTTTATTGAATCTCTGCATTTTTTTCTTTATAAAGATGATGTTTAGAAGGCTTTTATTTTATTGAGTATGAGGACATAGTACATGTATATGGGAGTTACAGTGACCCTAGAAGGTCAATATTGAAATTTTTTTCGATTATGTTGTAACCTTTTAGGTTGTTGTTTAGTAATCCAGGTTAATCTATTCATATCATGGAGTTCTATGTTGATGGATACTAGGAATTTTCACATGAACTGAACCTTGAGTGGTATTACCATATATGTATGTATGAAGAGTGTCAATTGAGTATCTGTTTGTTGTTGTTTTCATGTCCTCTACAGAGCAATTCTTGATGAGGATTCTCAATTAGTATTTGGCCCTTACACTCCATATTTTCTCTTTTGACCATCGTACATTTTTTTGGTCAATACCTTATTTAGAGGGGGTTGATCTATTGGGATAGGTGGTTAGACCTTATGAACTAGTTGTGATATATGATTTATAGGGCTTGGAGGTAGAACTAGAGTCCCTAATTTTATACTCAAACCCAAATAGGTTTTTGTTCATTTTATTTGACAAAAACCTATGTGAGGGATGTTGGTCCTTGTTTTCAGATTCCATTTTACGAAAATATCTTGGATTTATGTTCATTTTTTGAATGAATCATGTTCGATGCTTTAGTTTTGTGTTGTAGGAATGATGATTCCAATATCATTTGAAAAAAAACATTGTGTTATTTGGTAACACGATTCAATTTTATAGGTAGGACTATTTGGGTGACTGGCCTAGTTGAATTGTGTATCTTATGTTGCTAATGTAGTCACACAGTGGGTAGATTCTTGTGACAACATGATTTTGGGTGATGGGAGGTCAAGGAAAAATTCATGTAACATAAAAGGTAGCCTAGTTTTTATGAGTATTTTCAATGGAGATTATGGATAAATCAAACTGACATGTCATGTAGAAAATTAATCTTATCCTCATGGTGGATGCATCAATAGATTTTGATTCAAGAGATAATTTTATACACAGGTTGCGTATTGGGATATTATGTCATAATCGTTCAATATCTTGGGTGGTACATGTACGAATTATTCCAAGGATTCTCATGGATAGTGTTTCTCATGAGTTGTGGTTATCTGAAAAATCTACCTATATTGTCGAGGAGACAATTAGATTATGTTCAGTACTAAAATATGTTCAATTCATGCTTCGATCTAGATAGAAATTATCAAGAGACCTGGTATTAAGAGATGGTAAAAAAAGATGTATCCTATTTTTTGAGAGCGTTGATTAGAATATTTTTACCCATCATTATATGGAATCTTGGTGTAATTATGGTTGCAGAAGATCATTCCTTCTCTTCAAATCATCATGAGTATGCTGAGAGAGCATTGGCCCTATGCCGAGCCAAAATACATTTAAATGTAATCCTGGTTGAGGGAACCTATTAAGGTGACACTCAAGGAGAGTTGTGATGTAAGAATTATGGTGGGTGTGCAAAATTTGATGTTTGAGTGTAGTGAATAATATTTTCAATTGAAATAAAATTTTTCAAGGGTTTTTTATATTGGGGTTTTATATTGAGACAATGATTATTGTATTCATATGGTGGGGAGTATTGGATGAGTCATAGTAAATTGTCTCCCATATCAGAGATACTTGCTGTGGTTATGAGGCTGGTCGTTGGATTGTTCAGATTTGTTAATAGTGTATATTATTGGGTTGAGAGCATGAATTCCAATATTATATCTAGTATTATTGGTGATGACAAGGTTTATGGTGGGGTGGTTCTAATGAACTATGTTTTTCAGACAAAATATCTAATGAAAATAATATTTTTTCTTCTTTTAGATTCTTATAAGGGGTAAAATATTAATTTCACCTAGAATATGGTCAATGTTAGTTATTATTACCACGTTTTTGGTCCTAAAATAGGGGTTTTCCATAGTATATAAATGTTGTGGAAATCTGAGATCTTCTAATATTAGAGGAATAGTTAATATTTAATATTTTATAAATTTTATATTATTTTATTTGTGTAGGTTTGTTTATTCATATCATTTGAATGAGTCATCTGATTGGGATTATATCTTATATTTAGATTATATAATGTTGATTTGTTCTAAAAGTGTCATAAACTTGAGTTAGGTGTAGTGGATAAAATGGTTCCTATTTTCTTTTTCATTTCTTTATCTATTTCTTCTATTTAATTCTATTCTATTCCATATCATTCCTTCTACTGATGGATTATCGCTTAAACCTAAATTTATCTTCTCCATGGTCTCTAAAGAGATGCACGATTAGTGATTGATAATGGGATTGAAAGAGAGGGTATGGTACTATCACAGTGATTGGGATTTTATGGCTCATCCATCGATATCTATGGACCACAGAAATGGAAGAGGCTTCAGGTGCTTCCTCTCAATGGTAGTACTTTATTCTTTCCACATATAAAATTTTTTATTTACCATTTTCAAAATATAATTCCCTTATATTATTTCATATGGAACCTTGTGTATGATCTACATATTTTGGGTTAAAACTGGGTTTTTTGGGTGTTTTGAGGCTTTCTTATTTGTTAAAACTTGTCTACAAGGTGTGTTGTCCATAGAGACACAGTGTGTATTCTTTATATTTGAAGTATATGAATTTAACTAAGAACATGTCATTTACTGGTGTATAAAAATATTGTACCAGGTCCTTATAATGTGGACATGAACCTGGATGGGATATCCCATGTAGGTGTACGTGGCCGTCAAGAGTACAAGACCAGCCCCTAAGTGTGTCACACACCGTTTAGATGAAAAAATATATGTCATGTAACTGTATAATATATTTTAGTAGCATGGTTATGTTACCTTTGTAGGGTATATTCCATGATCCCATCTTACATGTAATTTACATGGACATTTGCACGCTAGTTCTTTCCAAAGTACACTCCCAGAAGGGGCTTCTGGAGTACATGTTGTGTGCCCATAGATACATGTCCAGTACTTCCCCCTTGAACCCTATTTGGGTTTCTTATCTTTTCCCCCCGGAGACAAAATTGGACACAATATGACTCCATTATGATTAATATATCATGTATATATTGATCTTGAAACCTGTGGAGTGTTCTAAGGACTCTTAATTGGGTTTTGGGGCTTACACATAAATGGAGAGGGTTTTCCTCCAATTGTAGAATTCTATTTACTCAAGAGAGTGATACCCCATTGTGCATAGATGAACAATGAGTTATCTATATTAACTAATGAATTTTTAGACTTCCGTTAGGGATTTCTCTGTTGTGAGGTGCTCCCTTCAATCCAAATTGGCAATGATTTTGTTTGTTAAGAGGGTCCATTGTAGGATTTCTATTGTTATGTATGAACTCGAGGATCCCATGTTGGATTCCTATAAAATTATACATCTACTAAGGATCCACTAAAGGATACCTTCTCATACATGGTCACCTAGTGGATCCATTATAGGAATCCTCTTCTAGTTTATGATATAATGAATCCCATGTAAACTTCCTATGTTTCCATACACCATTTAAGGGTCCCCAAAAACATTAAACTTCCTATGTTTCCATACACCATTTAAGGGTCCCCAAAAACATGAATTTTATAATGCACTATTTTAAATATCCTATGTAGAATTACCTAGCCATTATTACCATTAATGGATCCTTTGTAAGATCCCCCCATTAACATCCTATCCATGGATCCCATGTAGGATTCATCTTCAATGTTTAAATTGAGGGACATGAAGAGTGCCTCAATGTTTGATCGACCATGAGTTAGTACATCAGGCTAGGGAAGATATGGTAGCAGTTTCAATATTAGAACCCATTTTGATCCTCTTATCATATTAGGGAAGTGTCAATAGTTGTGGTTTTGGTTTATTTTTCATCATTAATATTTTATTATGCTATCACATGTTTATTCATATTGTAATAAATTTAGCCAGATGTTCATCTCGGTTTGTGGATACTAAAAATGACACGAGGCATTATTACATCTCTTTGGGATGATCGAACATTCATACAGGGACCTTTCATATTATTTAGTGTTGATAAATGTTCATTCTTGTTATTTGGATTCTGATCCACGTTTTTTATATGTTTATTTGTATATCTAGAGGTACTACATAGGATCTAGCTAGTGATGCAATTTTTTTTGTTTATTATTTTATTTGGATGTCTATAAGTTGTTCTTGTTATCTGGATGTTTATCATATAACTATGATAGATAAGAATAGATTCCATTGTGATCTTACTTGAGGATGATTACTATCTAATTAGTGGGGCAGATGATTATATTCTCCTCGACATCTAGGATAAATGATAATTATTATTCTCTCTTTAACCAAGGGTTCTCAGTGAATGGTTAAGATCTCCCCGAATTATCTTCTATATAGTATGATTACACATTCCTCGACCTATGGATTATAAAGGATGACTATTCTCTCCTTGATTTGACACATGATGAGGATCTAAAAATTTTCTCTATCAAATCAGTTTTATGAGACCTTTTTTTATATGGTGTTTCAGAATGGTGTCCCACACCTATGTTTGATTTTAAATTTTGGATATCAAAGGATGAGTTTTATATTTCACTGGTGAGCTCTATGAAACATTGTCTAATGACCAGAACCATATGGTTAATCTGATTCCCAATGTATTGACCACCAAGGGACAAGGACCTAGGTATTTGAAATTGAACTAGATTTTCATGAAATAACTAATATGATGACTATCTCAAGGAAAATTTTCTGGACGTTCGGCGTTACTTCCATGGAATCCTTCTTCATAATGATTTGATTTGAGTATGAGTTAATAGAGAATTAGAATGAGTATCCCCCTATGGTGGAATATCTTGTGCATAGATATTACTAGATTTGGATGATGCAGCTATATTTCAATTGGGATTATGGTTCCATATATTGACTTAATGATACATGGATGGAGTGGTACCACATCCAGCTCAATTGCATTGTATAGGAATTCGAGGAGATTTGGATTATGGACCAAGTGATCAATTGATGATTGGTTTTCCAATATATCATTCACTTTACAGAAGAATATTTATATCTAGGTAAATATGTATTGGTATGGGACTATACATGTATACCAATATAGATAAGAACATACATTGTGGATTTTTCTAGTTTTCTGGGATTAAACCCTCCGTTTCAAATGTGGTTTCACATTTAATGGTTTTAAAATTATTTTGTTGTTGTATCTCATCTAGGATGAGAAAACTAATTTTTCATGAACATATAGTTGTGAATGTTATAGTTTTATCATTGGGTTGTCCTAATGATATTATTTATCACCCATGAAAATTAACCTTGGTGTTCTTATAGACCTTATATCTTCTTTTTTGGGTTGATCATAGTTGCGTGGTAGATATGGAGGTGGATCAATGTTTCATGATTGAGAAGATCTGTTATTTTGGCTTCTTCTATTTGAGATGGGGATGTTAGATAGTGTCTTGAGACTAGGTATGTGGTCTCTCATATAGTTAGTATTAATGTCCAATTGTTATATTTTAGTTATCCTTTAATCCTTTATCTATATGGTAAGGCTCTTGGTTGAATAGTCTTATATATATGAAATATTTATTCAAGATTTTATATTATTATGTGCGGTCATTAAATTTTGTTCTATTTCGTTTTTTAAATTTCATTGGAATCTTCATATTTAATGTTGTGTATTATACATATTTTTTTTATATTTTCATCCAAAATTTGGGCTTAGTCTTCCCTCTATCATTCCATAAGCTATTGATACTTGTCGGAAACCTCTGGAATATCAGGTGGTGCACTTGAGGCATCAGTAAAAATCATATTAGAGCACCATTTTAATGGAATCTGGGATGAGATGTCAAAAATTTGGCCACTCCCCTTGATCCATGTTTAAATTCAGAACCAAATTTTGTTGATAAATTAGCGTCTAAAATTTCCTGATTCCAACATGGATAGGGTTGTGAATCTCATTTTACAATCACCACATTTCCATTTACATTGGTTGTTTACTTTTTTCCAAATAGTTTATAAATTTGATAGAATAAATAGAAAATTATGGATTTTTTTTACAATATTATACCCATAACAATGAGTCCAATGAAATTAAATGTATAATATAAAAATTAAATTTATTTATTAACTTATGAATTTATTCATAAAAATTTATGTTATCTATGATTTGTTTTATGGAATACACTTTAATAGGATTTTTTCCGTCAATAATGATTTTTAATGAAATTGTGAATTTACCATTGAATATCCTTCTAGAGTATCAATCCTAATCTGCAACAATTCCCATTTTCATGAAATATTTCACTATTTAGTATAGCTCAACATGGTGTTTTTATGTTTTACCCATATATACATCAATATAAAATCAACTTCAAAGTATATTATCTATAAAATGATGTATTTTCATGGTAAACTTCATACTCTATAATTTATCAATGTTTTGGGATATTTTCTTATACTTATTTTTATTTAAATTTTTATTCTAGGGTTTTCTAATAAAAATGCCAAAAATAAATATACTTTTCATTAATACAAACTATGACATGCCTTCTATTTATTACAAAATTTATTCATTATTTATTACAAAAAAGTACATATAATACAACACCAATGATTGAGAAGTATAATATATTTGTTAATTAGTGACGTTACATAACAACATGAAATGGGGAATGCATTTTTTTTATTGAAAATATATTTAAGCGGAATACAGTATTCTTTTGTACTTATAACTTCAGGGGATACCCTGGGGACATACATAAGAATTTGATGATGTATAATGACCAGTAAGTAAATAAACATGGAATTACATGAAAAAGTTAATATATGATAGAAAATTGGATTAACAATTATAAAAATGGGGTTATAATCCTAAAAATAAACAATGAGGAATCATATAACATGATAATATAAAGGTAACATGTAAATGTGGCTACATAATAATACATTGCATCAATAATAAATTCCACATATAACTATTAAAACTTCATGATAGATAAAAGTACCATGGAATATTTGCTTCACTACATAATCCCTTGCATGATTTTTCTTGAGACTAAAACATGACCGAAGGTATTATAACACTCTAATATTATGGATTCACCCATCACTTTAATTTCATTATCATTCTTAATTTTTGCACATATATCAAAAAACAGGGACTCATTTATCATCAAATTTAATTTAATGGTAATGAAATGTGGAAGAAATAAATTGGAGTCACTAATTAAATATTCATATGTGTGTAATGGTGAACACCATTAATATGAAATGTGTATGGGTATTCACTACAATTGTTTTTTGGAATTCACAATCATAGTGAACGTTAGGTAGCATAAAAGTGTCACTTAATTTTTTGTAATATTATTTTTGAGAGATAATGAGGCCTTTGGTAATTTGGACATCAAATGGATAGTAATTGGGACATGTACTGATATATCCAAACCACATGAACTATAAATATAGGGGATAAGATATTGAAGAAAAATTTATAAAGTGGATAAGGAGATGACCCATTATCATGAGTGGATGATTCCAAATGAATGGGATGAGATTCGTGAGATTTGGGGGAACTATGGGAGGACACTAAAGAGGGTAGGTAGTGTAAGGTCGAGATCCAAGTATTGTCTGTGAAGTTAAATGGGATCTTGTTTTTTTACACTAGAAATGAGCGGGGACCTTTTTTATCATTTCTCAAACATAGGTTTCAGACACTATACATTAAAATAATCAAATCCAAAAATATTCTCAAGGTTTATTCCCATTGTTTCAACCACTAAGGTTTAGTTTTTATTATTTATTTAAGATAGGTTTTGGACATATTAAAATATTTCCACTGGTGATGTTGAGGTAATTCATACACTTTATGAATTGACTTTAAAACAATAAAATATATTATATTTTTTTGAGGATTCATAAGGGATTTATAAAATTAATCAACTATACATAAAAACAAAAAATATAAAATGAAAAAAATATATTCTTTTGTAGATTACCTATATAGTGTTTATTACATCACTTTTGTGTAATTATGATGTCATAATACAAATATTATATTTATATAGTATTTCATTTTTACTCTAAATTTAGGATGTCTCATAAAATAATGAAAAAATCACCATTAGATAATTTCAATGTTATCATTAGAAAAGTAATATTCATTTGAAACAAATCTAATTATTTTCATTTAAACCTCTAAATAAGAATTGAAATTTATTTAGAAATGTTTGATTTTATTGACAATAATAGTTTTCAAACTCTTATGAATATTACATTTGATACAATAAATATCATATAATAATTTATATTTAATAAAAATTTATAAATAATAATAAAAAAATAAAATATTAATTATTTCATATAACAATTAATTCATGAATATAAATTCTTTAATTAATTTGGAATATGACCCAAAAAATAAAAAATGTTTTACCATGTATAAAAATTAAAATCATTTATAATGTATCGATAAGAAGAAAATATGAACATTAATATATTAAAAATCAAACATAAATGTTCATTTTTTTCTATTGATTTATATTCCTTTCAAACACAAGTAAACTCCCTAAGAGTATGGTGCACAATTGTGGGATTTTTGTGAGGTATTTCATCATACATAATTTGGGTCATGATCTCGATGAGCTTCAACATTTCCCATAAAAGGATTCATCCATGAGTAATTTGATTGATATTAGCATGGCATTGGTTGAGTGAAAATCCTAGTCATTATATCTCCCTCATAAGATATTATATATGGTCTTAATATAATATTATGAAACAATTTGTGGCCATCACATTGTTTTTTCTATTCTAATTGGATTTATAAAAAACATTTATTTATATTAATCATAACATCACTCTTCAATAACTATATAATAAAATGTAATGATACATAATGGTATTTAAAATCCATTTTCATATAATGAATCCAAAAATTGAATGAGTCATATATATATATATATATATATATATAAATAATTTTTTAGTTCATTTCAAAAAATTACAAGGGAGAGTTTATTTATAAATGTTTGGGTCATTATATTCTTAGTCTATAGAGATACATGGAAAACATCATGAACAAGAGAGTGGATTTTTGGGAGAAACAATTGATAATGCGACACCCCTAGTCAATAAATAATCTCATTGGGGTAATATACTTAGGGATTATCTTTACTTTCTTCAGAGATATCATAAAAATCATCCATATAGAATTTAATAGAAAAATATTATTCTTAAAATAAATATCCATATACCTATGATTATTAGCATAAACTATTCATCAAATTTTTATTCCCTTATATGTTGATAAATGGTTTTAATATTTTCATCCATTTCCATAGACATATCTATTTTCAATATCTTTTATTCACAAATTTCATCGTTGAACATTGTAGTCTTACACATCTATCGATAGAGGGATTCACAAAGAGCCATATAATTGATGGTGTTGTATATATTTTTAGATGAAAACTTTACCAGAGGATTGTTATGATACCAACCAAAGATTATATCCTTATAAAAATATCATAGAATATCCTATAGGGGTTGAATTGTTCCCTCATACTGGATATCTATATATATATGATAACATGTTTTGAAACAGAACTCTATATAATGATTCTGGAGAAAAAAATTCTAATGCATTGATTAAATCTTATTATGCTAATTAGAGAAAATATAATGTGGTTATCCAAACAACCTTACTACTACCATTATGTATATGTTATAAAGATGATCTAATGTGGAATCTTTTCTAATTTATATTAATTGATCTGACCTCACAAGGTGACCAACAACAACACAACTAATGCTATGTACTTTAGAGGTTTTGGGGAGTCTGTTGATATAATCCATGGTTATGTTTTCCCATTTAAATTATACAATGGGTAATAGTTTTAACATTCCATTAGACTATTGTCTCTCAACCTGAATTTTTTGACATACAAATCACTAATATAATAACCATGTGATATATCTCCATATTTAATCTTTTCCAAAATACACTTTCATATATCTATGTATCATCTTATATAGAGGATGATTCATGAATATTTAAATATAAACTTATCTAATATCTCATTCCACAAATTTTTTATATAGAGAAATCATACAGAAATTATAAAGCATTTAATTCCAACACAATAAATGTTCATATAAGGAAAAATTTAACCTTATTCTACTTCTCTACATCATAATTTTATTCCTCATTTATATTTACATATAAATATTTTTATATAATAATCAGTTCAATATAATATTTCTCCCCTTCATTAATGATTTTTGGATTTCTGTATTCAAAATAAAGAAATATAAGTTAATTATTGATCCTAATCAATAACATGTTATAATGATCTTATCAACTCAATGCATTGGCAACCTTATTTACATTCCATGGGTGGTAATGTATATAATAGTCATAGTCTTAATAATATCCAACCAGAATCTCTAGCGCATAATCAATTGTTTCTGAGAAAATATATACATTAAATTTTATGAATATAATTCATAACACACCATCCAACAAAAATATATTTCCTCTATAAATTTAATTACATTATTGGTATATCTAACTCTAAATAATGAGAAGGGTAAATTAGAAAATTTATGTACAATTTTTTTGGGGGATAATATTTAGCCATATCATTATACATAATAATGTATCCCAATACCATTATTGATGCATCACTAATGATTTCAACCCCTTATTCAATATAGGTAAATATATTAAGACTATAAATGACTATCCTACACTTTAGTTATTTGAAATTTTCTATAAATTCATCTATAAAATGTTAATTCGTTCCCTTCTGAGTAATTTTTTTTTGAATATTTGTTAACCAATATATAATTTCCCCAATTTCATTATAACATCAATCAAAATAATGAAAATTATATATCATAATAAATTTGGATGTTTTGATGCAATGTTCAATATCTATAGTCTATAATTGTCCCATAGATATGCATTCCACAATATGATATTTAAAAATAGTAGCATCCTTTTGAACCCAAAACTCACAAATGGTGAATTTTTCATTTACATTTTTCTTCCTGGAGGTCTTAATCACAATTCTCATGTGATATCCATGATCTTCTTTTCCAATTGATTATTTAAGTATATCATCTATGAGGAATACTGAAAAAATGATCATTGTAATCTACAATGTCTATATTCACTCAATCCATAAAGTTACAGTTGGAATTAGTAAGACCAAATGAATCATTATTAATTCATAGGGTCAACAACTTGTCATAGATTTTTTCTTGGGGATAAGATCATTCATAACCCTTAATTGGTAATATCTAGAAATGAGGTCAGTCTTATAAGATTATTCATCTCTTCATAGTTGATCAAACTAATCATCTACATGGTGTAGAAGGTAATTATTATTCATTATGATCTTATTATGTTCTTGATAAACAATGAAAATTCACATCAATACACATTTCTTCTAAACAAAAAGAATAGGTTCACCCCTAAATGAATTATTTTATTTTCAATATTATCCTATATTGTTTTCATTAATTCTAAAACTCAATATTTCCAATTATATATGGTTCCTTTTAAATAGATATAGAGCAATGTATTAGTTGTAATGAAAACTAAAAAACAATAATTGTTGGAAGAATTGGAAACTCTTCAAGAAAAATATCAAAGTAATCTCAAAAAAATAGAAATATCATTGATGATACATTTTTTCCCAGCCAACTCAAATGAGGACCCATTTTCTACAGAATTAGTGGACTATAGAAGTGATTCAATTTATATTAGAAGTTCATATTTATCATCTTGATAATATAAAATCATAGGTTGTTTTAGATTATCAAGTGTGAAGTTATATCCTATAAAATTGATGTTTTTTTATTTAAAAAAATCTAATTCATTCATATGATAACATAAAATTCCCCCAGAGAGAGAATAAAACAATTTATTGGATGCTCAATCCCACAAACATAAATTAGGGAGAAATTATACACATGAAATGTGATAACTGTACAATAATGTCTTCCCCTATTAATTCTTCATCTAATTGATGGGATTGAAATTAATATTCCCATATAATTTTCATAAAATATGTAATTTTATATAATTATTTCCAATGATAGAATAACAAATTTGGTCACACCTATAACTACCAAATTCATTATTATATCATCATTCCATGTTTACAATAAAAAGTGTTAGAATAGATATCATGTAACATTAATAAATGTTATTAGTAGACAAAAATTCATTAAAGGATGTCTAAATCATGACCCATTCTTATAAATCTATAAAACATAATGTTTAAAATTGGTCATTCATGGTCATTATTTATTTGAATCCAATATAATGGTTCTTCCAGTTCATCTAAATTCCCAAAATAGAACCCATATATGTGTCAAACCATGCGTTCAATTATGTATGTGATCCTATACTATGGAATAAATGTTTTAAATACCAATAAACTTATTTTAGAGTTATTAATCCTTGGTATAATTTTTCCAACACCTTATCCACTTGAATTATCCCTAAGAAAGATGTATTTTCTATGAAACCTATTGTTTTATATATCCTCTTATGAATTTCTCCTCTTTCTGATAGTCCCTTCAATATATAGGGTTCTCTCTCTACTCCCTTGATTGTCCATTATAGGATTTCACTTGTTCTTCTTTGATGTTTGTGGCTCTTAATATCCCTTATTTTGTTTCCTATTTGATAATACTTGATGTCACCTCTTTTCAGACCACACCTTGGTGCGTTTCGGGGTGTGTCTTGGTGAATTGGGATGTGTCGATTGAGATTATGAGGCTGGTCCAAGATTCATTACATGTGATGTAGTTTTTTTATTCATTTGTTGTTTCTCGTTTATGTTGGTGGTGATTATCTATTTCTTTTCAGTGTGTTTCACTTTTCTGTTTAACTGAATGTTTTTTTGGTAATTTCTACTTTGGTGAATGGTTAAGCTCGACGGCCAGTGGGTTCAATTTTTTTAAGGTTTCTTCTTTTTATTGATGGTTTTCATGTGTTCTTATATAACATTATTTCCTGATTTTCTTTTGGAGGTGTTGGCTTTGAAGGTAGGGTTTGGTGGTCAGAGCGGTGGTCACATATCACTGTTGACAACATTATTGTTCCATATTATACTCTACCTCCTAGTTTCTACCAATATTCACCTAGTAATATTATTATGGTCGTTCTCATAGAGTTTTGGGATGTAATGTTTTTGTATTCTATGTTTCTAGGAGTCTCTTCTCTATAGTGTCTTCATCTCTTTCCATAGGCTCATGGAGTGATTTTTCTTCATGATAGATTATGGGAAGGCTTAACATCATGGTTTTGATGGTTTGTGGTGATTGGTTTTGGTTTTATCTAGCTTTGGGTGTGATTTCAACATTGAATGTATTCATCATTGATAGTTATGAGTTTATTGTACCCATATAGTGTTTTTTATGATGATGGTGTCTTTATTATGACGACATTAGATTTTGGAAGTTCCTTTAATAGTGACTTGTTTTGATGATGGAATCTATATCTATGAGGATATGCGACATAAATAGGTACCGGAACTAACAGACTGTGAAATTAAAATTTTGATGATTTATTTTTGAATCTGGTTTTTTTAGGATCATTAAATGGATTGATGGATTTTTTTCCAACATAAAATTTTTTGTATTTACAAAATAAAAAAATTATTGGAGTGAGTGATATATTTTTAAATCATATAAAATTATTATAATTTGACATATGTATAGTTAATAATTATTTATATGTGTACTAAATCATCTCCCACTATGTTCTGAAAAACTATTGTCCTTCATTGATCTACCATACATGATTCAATTATTCACAACATAGGGAATATTAATATTTGAAATGGTGAACATGGATGCTTAGTAATGGTAAATAGTGAATATATGAACTTATCATGATAACAAGGATATAAGAACAAAAAAAATAAAATTTGAGAAATATAACCATTATATATTTGATATAAAAAAATATGCATCATGGATGAAATTGTAATAGTTTATAAAACATGAATCATAAATGAATCAAATAACAGAAACCATGAGGGCATAAAAGTTGCATAAGAAATAGATTTTCTTATTATAAAAATGCATAAACACTTATTTCAAGGCTAACCATAAATATATTAATAACCTTATAGTGCTGGAATACACATCAATGTACTCTCTTTGGTTTTATAATTTTCTCTCATTTATAATCTTTTATTATTTGGATAAACTCTTTTTTACCATCACTTGGTCTTCTGAAAACCTACTGAGTAACCTCTTTTGGGCATGAGAAAACATCCAACTCATCATTTACGCTCATATAAAATTTATCATTAAAAAATTCATTAAAATATAAGATAATATTGTCCCAGCGATCAACTAATGGGCATCAAACACTTGTGTTCCAAAAAATAATTCATCTTATCATATCCTATAAAAATTAATTAGGATTCATAAACATTGTATCATAGTTTAAATCATGGGTAGGAAAAACATTTCATAATTAATTTTCCATATAATCCTAAAAAATCCATTGAATGGATTTGGGTAGTATCATTAGATAACACCCCTAATAAATCATAACAAACATATGGGGATATTTTTATTACCTCATGTAAACATCATATAAATATAATTAAATCAATCTTCTGTAAAATATCCATTCCATTTTTAAATAACATCATTAAAATTAAAAAATACCGATATATAAGATAATATTTTCTTTTAAAATAACCATGTAATATAATAAGTAATAAATTATGTCATTGATTTTTCATGGAACTTTAATACACCATTAATGTTGTACTTGTTAAAACAATGATTCATTTCACATTTTCTGTAAGAAGTAAAATTTACCTTATTCAAATAATAGTAAGGGGATTGCTTTCAATTTTTTTTTAAAAAATATAACATGAGTATAAATTACAGTTGAATTTTTTGTAGTGTTTTAAAATAATTACATTGAAAATTTATAGAAAAAATATACACATAATGCAATGGATTTTTGATCGAAGTCATAAATAATGTGGTTTTACTTAAAAGCATATTTTTTGTTTAGTAATTAAGGGGAGTAAAATTATATTAAAACATGAAACATCAATAAATAACCATTATATAATAACAATCATGAGAATATTGAGAGATAGATCAAAATATTTAATCATTGAAAAAAATCATATATGATCCCAATAAACATGGGATTGTAAAATAAAACTCATACCAATATTTTATTAATAGGAATATCCATTATGGAAGGTATCTTAAAAAAACATTTATAAATAATAATTTAAATTAAAAAAAAGAAAATTATGAGTAGTATATATAAAAAATAAAATAAAATAGTTTGTAATATTGCATGTGTCCCATATAAATAAAAGTAATATGAAAATTTGTAACCTCAAGTCTTTACTTTCATCATCCACATCCATACCTCATGTATATAAAATTTAGATTTACTATACATGTATGAAAAATTATAATAACATATATCATTCCATATATGATTCACTTATATCATTTTATTTCATGTTTACTAATAATTATTTACTGTAATTAATGTTTTGTGTGAAATCTATATTGTTTTTCATGTGTGTTTATGTTCGGTTGTTTTCATCTTGTAAATTCATTATGTTTCTATCAGCTCTGTAAAATTAATCATAATAAAAATATAATCTATATAAATTTTATAAATATTTATAAAAATATATACTTTAAATAATTGAAATTAAATTATATAAATCAAGGAGAAGGTATGTCATACATACACACGAACGTTGTATCTATTTTCATGAAGGATTGAATAAAATAATGTTAAATATTAATTGAAAATCGAAAATCATTTTTATGTCATCGATAAGAATATATTTATATTAAATGTATAATTATCACCATAAATTTCAATTTCAAATGTAAAATGAATAACATCGCTTCAAGGAGTTTTTAATCCATACATACAAACGAGATCCAAAATCATTTCCAAATATATGTAAAGGTAAGAGGGTAGATGTGATATTTTTATTAGATATGTATAATTATATCATATTAATCATCTATATGTATACATTTAATCTATCATTATATCTGTCAATGAGTAGTGGTTATTTAAATTGAATTAAATTTGTTCACGAGGTGGTATTCGGTTGTACACATGATAGGCAGTTTTACTAACCACCTAATGAAGGAGGAAATGTATATAGGTCACTAAATATACATAAAAATATCATAAATTTTAATATAATGGATTACTTATTTCATTACATTTTGTTATATTTTATTAATGTGTAAGATAAAATTAAATGAAAATGTATAGATTAGAACAACACCTCTTCTTTGGAGAACCTCTTTAGGTCAATAACTATAGTCTAATTAAAAACTTTTTATAATAAAAAAATCTATGTCATGGGATAGGATGTAAATGAGGTATTTTGGTTGGTATGGTCTAATAAAAAATTACTTTTAGGTGTAAATAAAAGAGTATATATGGGTCCCCTTTATAATTGTGGTTTATTTCACAGTTGTAATTTTTAAATGTTTTCAATAATTAATTGTAAATTTTCTGGTGAAAATACTCCGAAATGGAAAAATATCGAACCAAAAATTACATAAGGTCGATATATGTCCATAATATATTGAGTAGATATATTTTTTGGACATTTAAAAACTTTTGTTAATTTGACCACATATAAACCCATTTTAACATAAACCATGTAAAATAATTTTGGTTGTTTTAAATAGTTTTTATGGAAAAAAATTATTTTTACAATATTAACAAACATTTATTATTATAATTATAAATATTTAAATCAATTTATGAATTTCAATTTTCTAAACATTCCAAATTTAATTTAATAATGAAATAGTAGACATGACGAAAAAATTATCAATCCATGAAAATGTTTTCATAGTGATAAATAAGTTTTATTTCAAAATGAAACACAAAATTAATTAGAATGCAAAAAATTTGATTAATTATAATTTTAAAAATTATTTATCCTCTAATTTTTGAATTTAATATTAGATATTATATAATTATAAAAAATAAATTTCTATTTAATTGGAAATTATATTTTATCACTTATTAATTTTTTTGTCCATATTATTTCTTGAAACATGCAATTTTATATGATTATCAAATATTTTAAATTAAAATTACCTTAAAACACCATATTATTTTTATGGATATTTTTATTTCGTAATCTATATATCATTTAAACATACAATGATTTACTGAATTATATGTTTGGAAATGTTTATATCAAATTTCCATTACTCAAAAAAATTGATGATAAGGCACATTGTTTTGGAATAAATTCTATTATATAATATTTATTGAGTAAATTAGAAATTCAGTGACTGGTGTGTATTAGTTATATATATCCCCAAAATTCATTGAAAAATTACTTGAGAAAATCTAGTTTTCAAGACATATGAAAAGGGGTTTTGATTTATAGTTTCCAATTATGTAATGGATATTAGTGAAATTCTATTGTAGTAATGATATAATGATATCCATCATTAAGAATTTCATTTATTAAGCATTTTGATAATAATGCCCATGATATAGCTTCCTTGATATTTTATATGGATGTATTTCATACAATTTTTATTAATATAATTTCATGTATTTTCAGTTATAAACCATGCCATGTTAATTATGCCATCTTTTCTCATGATACATTCATTTATACATAACCAATACTGACTATTTTTTCCATATCTTCTTTTAATTCACTTACCCCAATATAAGTGGAATGGATCTTTTAGAGTGTTCATGAATGTCAAATAATTACATTAACTATGATATGGTAATTTTTTTTAAAATATATTGTTGCAACCAAATTTTTCCTTTGCTAATTAAGACTATTTAATTGATCTATACATTAATGTTATATTCCATGTATCATTTTCCAAATTAATAATTAAAAAACCACACTATGGTATAATAGTTGGTTTTGATAAAATACATACTATAATATATAACATATTGAGAACTAAGATAAAATACATCTTCCAGATAGAACAAAAAAGCACTAGTTTCATGAATCGATCAATTAATACAAAATTAATATTTTTATTCCATGGATTTATAGGTACCCCAGTGAAAAGGACTATATATATATACCAACATCTATATTTTTTCATTAGTAAAGAATAAAATAATTATAATATACATTTATATATTGACTTCACCATTTGAAAAAAAACATCGAATTGAGAAATTATACCTTCTATGATAAATTTTCCTTTCAAAAAACTAAAACATATGTTTGATGTCGTTAGATATTCTTATAAATCTATGATGTATTGAATTACTAAAATTTTAATGCATCACTATAACATTATTTCATTAATAATTAGGAATAATTAACCATCAATAGAAATAAAGAGACAAATATGAATCCATAACCCATCCCTTAGTTTCCCATAAAAATTAAAACTCCATTTCCCCCCTTAAATATAGTGTTTTATATTTCATCATACATCACATTATCTAATAGTTTTATTATTAAATTCCTTCTATGTAGAACAACCCATTCTTAACGCCCAATAATCTATAATATAAAATTATTTAGTACCCCTATCAACTTTCATAGATCACTAAGTTACATAATATCTTTATATACTTTCTCCAAACACAATTTATAAGTTTCGGAATTATGGTATATACAAATTATCAAAATTAAATTTCAAATGATATTATACGCACCTTTATTGAATCATGGTTAAATCTATTTGTGAAAATTTCGAATTAAACATTAACAACTAGTATGTACTATATCCTTTTAGTTAGAGAGATAGTTTCATGAATTATATAATTAGTTTTCCACAATATATAATATGAAATTTTTCATAGGATAATTAAATTAAATATGATTTTTATTCAGTGATATATAAATGAATACTAGGATTTATAATTTAATAACACCCTATGTACATGCTCTATAATCATTTTGGTGCAATGAATAATAATAATATTGTTCTATAAAAAGAATTATTTTTTCTGAGGAATGAATTGTCTATAAAAATTTATAATAATTTTTATTTATTATTCAATTAATTATTTATTATATTATAAATAAATGTTATATTTTGTGAAGTAAATTTTGAGAAAATAATAATAGGTGTTTGGAAATATATCAATAATATAAGAATAATCATACTTTCTTGACATTATTTATCCTTTATGTTGTCATCACCAATAATACATTATATTGATAAATAGTTTTACTTTATAATGATTTATATCTCCAAAAAATTGTTATTATAAAATCTTGAAGTGATATATAGAGAACTAATCCTGCATATTCATCTCATGAAAGGTCACTAAATAAATTCCTAGATATCTCTCACAGTTCACATTTAGTCTTATGTAAATTAGTATTTCATCAAAGAATTATAACCCAATAGATTCTAATTACATGTGTAACATATTTTGTTTCAATTCCATGAAAATCATTATGATATTAGTAACTGTAAAATTATTGAAAAAACTAAAAATTATAGCATCATTTTTTTCAAAATTTATATTACTATAAACTATAATTATTCATACATGGTATCAATGTATGTTTTTTATTCAATGTTACAAAAAATAATTTATTTCATAAAATATAAAATTGTAAGGAACTATCCACCTTAATTTTATATTATACATTCACTTCAGATGGAGAAAAACTGGAATAGATTAATATAGTTTAAATAGGATCACTAGACTATGCCTTAAAATTTCAAATTTCAAATCTCACTATTCTATATGATGATAGATAGATATTATTTTTTTATTATGTAAATAAATGATTAATCATATTTTTTGTAAATTTATTCCTAGAAACAATTATATGAAATATCACGATACTCGTTCATATTCCCCATAACCATAAACTATTTATTAACCTCAAATGATAAAAAAATTCATTCTATTTTTAAAAACATATAACTAATGAAATGAATAATTTAACCATGAAGGATAACACTAATATATTATTATAATATAAATATGTGTATTGTTTTATATGTATCCATAAATTTATTTTTTAGATAATTAAAAAAATTAAAAAATAAAATTTATACTCATTTCATTATTTATAAGCCATTTCTATGTAAGTACCATGATATCATAATTGTACTTAACATCATTATCATGACTAAAACTTTAACCTCTATTAATACATCACACCAAATGGGGAAATAATTTAAATTCTATGAGGAATTAATCCATCAGAAGAAGTATATGATATAATTTAAAAAATAATAATGAAATAACGTGATACCTAAATATTAAATAGATAATATATTAGAATATATGCAACAAAAATATTATATAATCTGTTAAAGGAAATTGAAATTTTTTTAACTACATTCTTAATAACTCTTCAGCAACAATTTAAATCACTTTTAGAGATTTAAATATCTTTACCGACAATTGAATTCCCACTAGATCATGGGATTTTAAAAAAAATTCAATATATTATCTATTTTAATCCTTGTTCCCTAAAAATTACTAGATACACATCCACTATCCACCTTATTTTAAAACCATTAATAATTATTCAAATGAATTTTTTTTTCCATTTAAAACATATATGTGGTGAATAAATATATTTTTATATCACATATACTATCATAAAAGTTAATATAATAACAATTGGAATTATGAACAATGAGGAATTAGAATCTATTTCTTATGACCTACTTTTAAAATTCCATTAACTTAAAATTTGGAAAAAAAATCCTTCCTCGAAAAATATTATATATGATATTATTCACATATTAAGTCATAGTAATGACATATTTGATCCATAATACTGTTATAAAAACCATTAATTATATGGTTATACCCAATAAAATAACTATTTATCAAAAATTATCCTGATATATAATTTCATCATAGTGAATATATATTTTTTATGATTAGACTTTTTGTCAACTATGATTAATTTTTATGCCTTTTTAATGGATTTGAAATAATTTTTATGAATATATAGTTTAGAAAGAGGTAGGAAACCATGGAATACAAGGGTATGACATACTATTATTAGTGTTGAAGTAAAAATACATAATTCTGAATCGTCGATGGATAATTAGGGAATTGGGTGTGATGCATCACAACATAAGACCACTTCCCACCTGATAATGGTAAAATATGTGTCTTATTCAAACTTTTGTGTGTGTCAAGGAAAATAAAAAGGATTCATATAAGGAACAAGGCCTTGAACATTATAAATATTGGGTTTTTAGTAAGAAAAATTATCTTAAATTTTATTGTGTTTTTAGGTTTATAGTTTTATATAATTTATTAATAAATAATACATAACAAAACCATATAATGTAAGGTGGAAACATCTTATATGTATTTATTTTTCCATAATATAAAAATTATAAAATAAAAAAAATATTTCATTAATGGTAAATCATCACAATATTAATCAATGAAACGTTATTTCTCTTACCCACCCATAAATCCCATTAAATTTTTTTCAAACAATGGTTTGATAAAGACAACCCCACTAAGGAATAGAAAAACAAAAAAAACCATTAGTCGAGTAAATAAATTGAAATCTTAGGGAACACATTATTTTATAAACCAAAATTTTTAACATTAAAGACAGTAATAATTATTTTGATAATTTAATTTATAAGAACTTTTCTAAATAAATGGATTCCATTAAAAATTAATATCTTGGACAAAAAATTCATGTAGGTATCATGGAAAATTATCTCATCGAACTCTTACTAAAACCATATAAAACCAATACAAATTGAAATCACCCTATGTACATCATACAATATAATTAATTAGAAAACAAAGTCAATACCCAATTCAATAGTGTAATACCTTGGAAAACTGATCATATGAGCTGTAACAGGATCCATCGTCACTATCTGGGCTCAACCGTCATAAAAGTTATAATAGGATCACATGGTTCTTTCTGGAAGAACCCATCATATAATCTATCATGGGCTCACCAAATCAAATTCGGGCATTACTATAATATAAAATTTCTGTTAACCATAATATAGAAAAATATTTTCTGGTATGAATATTCATTATAAAACAATTTATTAACAAACATAGACTCGTATGATAATCAAAATGGAATATAAAATTACATTTTTATTTCGACCCCAATTATCCAAAATTAAATACCAAAAAAAAGTAAAATAGGTGTTTAATTGAAAAATATATATTTTATAAATGGAATCTAGTAATAAAATAACATCCATTAGGGAAGAAAAAATCATTGTCACAATGTAATTTAATAGTACAACATCCGTATTATCATTTGTAAAAATGATTCATATAAAACATATAAAAAATAATCATGTAAACAATCACTGAAAATAAAATAAAACTATAAGTTAAATATAACTTATAATTAGTTTACTTCAATACAAAAATTTTCAAAAAATCATTTTAAAAACATAGAAATGGGAATGAAAGTGTTGGAAGGAAAATATTAAAATATATTTTTTAAGAGAAATTTCCATTATCACCTTAAAACTACATGAATCATAAGACCCATGAAAGAACAACATTTTAATGAATATAAGTTCCATGATAACTAAGAAATTATTGAAATAACATGTCAATGAGGCTGTATATACAAAACATTAAAAATTATATTAATATAACATAAAAATATATCTCAATAAAATAAAATTTATTCAATTTCCCTTACCTTGAGTACGATAAGTCAAATGTGTATTTTTCATCCTAAATGATAAAATATGGTTAATTATATAATTTCATTAAAAAAATTCCTCATAATTATTAAATTTAATTCACTTATTACTATGGTATATGAAATAACATAATTGAATCTGTTTATTTTTTATGTTTGGACCATATTTGTTTTATGTGTCAAAAATGACATTGGTAGGCTGACTATGGTCAATGTGGTCATTATTTAATCATCCCCCGAATAATAATCATGAACTGTATATCATATTTATATATCAGATATAATGTTGTCATAAACCATGAATGTATTTTTAAATGTAGTATATTATAAACCTAGAGATTGTACGTTTAATATACGAATGAGTATCATTCCTAATTTTCAATAAAAATTTTGTAATAGAGGCAAGTAATATTTTATCATAAAGAAATTATAATAATATAAAAAATACAATTTTATTTTTTATAAAAAATTATATATATCATCCATGTAGTGTGCTAATGAAAATAGAGTCACATTTCATTATGGAGGTAGTAGTTCCCATGTTCTCGAACAACGTTATAATTTCTCACTGATTGAAAAGGTAATAAATAAAAATATATGTGGTAAGATAATGTACTTTTTTGAAGTAATCTCAAGAATGTTTATAGGTACATTTTTTAGGTACCTTTGGGTTGGGCTATAACCTCAACTGTGTTTGGGTGATAATTTTAAGGAATTAGGAAGACATTCAGTTGTGCATGGTTTGCGCACATTTTGGCGTAACTGTGCCCAAGCTAACCATGCTAGAAGAGAATGTTAGCATGCTTGGACCATCGTTTTCCTAATCATGCTCCATCAATATAGGCATCTAGTGGAATAATTCATGCTTTTCATAAGGTTTGTCTTAATTGTGCGGCCTCCTAGGTGAAACCGTGTGCACAACCTAGTTTATTCATAAAATTGGTCTTCAATCCACCCAATCTCATGAAACCTCTCTAATTCGACCTATGCTTGGGGTTGACAATTTGTAGGAGATCTCAGAGCCTTACAGAGGGATTCCAAGGTGATCTAAACACCGTTCGTCAAGATCTAATTCCCGAATTGAGGATCTTCTCTCATATTTGTAAGTGGAATTCATCTCATTGCTTCTCTCATTCTTTCATCCTTCTATTCTAGATCATTTCATGGAATATCTCCCATATTTTCTTGATCAAAAAATATGAGTTGAGTATAGATATATTATTTTTATCTAGATCTATATTTTCATGATCGAAATTAATTTGATCTTAATTTTTGATTTAGGGATTTAGTTCCAGAGCTTGGTCGACGATGTTGTTCCACTCAGATTTTGGGGATTTCTATTGGGCTAACATCTATCAATAAACCAAGGTAGGTGGTCTAAATTTATTTCCTACATTTATGATGAGATATGTGTATGTGAGTTAATGATTTGTTAGATTCCCTTGATAAATGATTTCCTAAATTGGAGTAATTAGGAAAGTGTAATTGCATTGAGCTTCCTTGGTGGTTAATTGATAATTAAATCATGGAATAAATGAAGGGGGTTTCCCAAATATTCATTTTGGAGATTTTTTTGGATTATATTTTTAATATACATATCAAATTTATTGTGAGAAGATAATTAATTGGGGGAATTTGTTATGAAATAATTATATTGGTTATGTAAGAAAATTAATTATGAGAATTAATTATGTTCTGTGGTGTTTACCAAAGATAATTAACTGATATAATAAATTATGTTCCCTGATGTGATCAATGAAAATTAATTGTGGTAATTATTTATGAAAGGTTTATATTTTATATGGATGATTATTTGTGAATAATTTATTGTGGAATGTGAATTAGGTTTATTGATTAATTAATTGATGAATTAATTAATTGGTTATGTAATTAGTTGATTTTTATTAAAATAATGGACTTTTAAATGTTAAACTAATCCTTAGATTAGAAACTAAATAATGTGGAAAATAATTATGAATTAATGAATGATTAAATGGTAGGGAATTTTTTCTTCTGGAAATGGAGTTCTGGAGCAATTAAAATCTAGGACATGGACATGGAATTCCTCCCTGATAGATATCCATGCATGATATAATAGCATCGTGATATTTTATGAGAAGTATATTTTTTTTAATGTCTTATGTTTTACGCAACATGAAATGAATCATTCATTACACAGAAAACTATCTTGGCTTGCTTTACACGTAATCGCGACCTTCCACGATAGCGTGTGTTGTACGCAATACCGAGTTTCACTAAACAACGATATGCTATTAAAATATTATATAAAATAGCCATTATGAATAGTAATACCCACTATTTAAAATTTTATTAATTTTAAATTCCAAAATGGACTTCTTTTTTGGATTCAGAATATCTAAATTAGCCTAGGGTGAAATTTTGGTATTTTTCTGAAAACTATCAATTTTTGATGAATAGTGAAAACAATGGGTTACTATTTAAAAACTGAATTTTTATTTAAATATTTATTTATTTTATTTACATTAATTTTAGTTCAAAATAGATACATAATACCTCTATAAGTTAAATGTAATTAATTGGAGTCATTTTATAATAATTTTAGATATATAAAAATTGTATTTAATTTTTCACCGTCTTTTACCCACCTCCTAGAAAAATTTGTAAATGTACATAAAACAAAATTTTACCACTTATGAGAGTGGAATTTAAAAAATCAAAGAGGCATGGTTAATATCAAGAAGTAAAATGTTGTTCACTAAGATAAAAATAATTTTTGGTGAATAGTATGTTTTTACTTTTATTTACCATGGTTAAAAGTAAAAAGGGTAAAAAATGGTATTATTATTACCCTAACACATGTCTTAATTCTATTGGATAAGTATAATTCGACCAAAAACAACCTTAAGAATAAAATATGACCATTTAGGTTCACTTGGATTAGATTAGGACATTTAATTTTATTTTATTTAAAGAAGAGTTAAAATAGTTAAAATCAATGTTCAATAACTAATTTATTTAATATAGGGTTATTAATAAGATAAATTCGAAAATAAATATTCATTAGAAATATAAAAATATTTCCTATATAATGGTATTTCATTTGTAATTTTTATACATTAAATAAGTTAATTTATTTATGACACAATGATGATGCAGTAATTACCTTATTAATGAAATATTAACATAATTGATGTTATAAATACCCAAATAAATGTAATTTGAGACTTTTTACAAATTAAACCAATTTTTTAGATTAATATGACATTTTATTATTTATTAAATTAACTTTGTTAGAAATAATCATGATGTTATGATTTTTTCAAAAATCAATTGCCAAATAGTGTCAAAGTTGACATAAAATATTTTTTAAAACAAATATTATATTATTAATTGTTATTTTATTCCTAAACATCTAAGGTTTTGCAAAATGACTTAGACAAGGTTACATATATTTATAATAAACCACTTGGGGTTCTTTTGTCTTGTTATTGTATGTTTATTAACCTTATAGTGTATGAAAACAAGAAGACACGGTAAAAGTTAAATTATTTAACTTAGAGTTAAATCTAAATGATAAGGTTAAAATAGTAACCTAAACTGGTCTAAAACACATTGGTTGAGAGGCTTTCTACCCATAACCACCTTATTTTATAAATAAATTAGTTTTGATCTATTAAAAATCGAATGTGAATTTATTATAAAATAATATTTTATGTTTTTCCTAAGGTGCCCTCTCCTCCCTTATAAAAGGGAACCTTTTCCCTCTTCTCCTCACACCACATTGAGCATTCAAGCTCGGCCAAAACCAGAAAATGTCTCTTCTCCACTTCCATAGTAATATTATAGAGGTTCTGGTCTTCCTCAAAGACCAATTTTAGTGCCCTAAGTGGAGGTTTCAAAGAGTCGTGTCGAAGAAGAGGTAATATCAGTTACCGATTCTTTGAAATTTATTTCTTTTTCTACTTACTCTTATTTAGTTGTTTCATTATGATGTAATAACATCAGTATCACTCATATAATGATATGTTATTATAAATATGAAACAACCCTATTTCACCTTCAATCCATCGTATGGAAAATGAAATCACCGCGCGTGCGTATGTACGGAATACCGTCTCTACGTCGTGGTGTAATCTGTTTTCCATAAAATCCTTACTTGGATGTGTATAATGGTGTAAATAATAACTATATATGATTATTGTAAAGTGGTATTGATTCTGAAATAGTATACATACACTCCAATACAATTCCACGATCATGGGAACGATATCATCGCTCGTGCGTACGTACGTCCTACCATCTCCACGATGTGATACGATTTGTTCTACATGATCTTCATTGCATAATGATAATATAAATTAATTTAATGAATAAATATGATATATATTACAATAATAAAATTCTGTAAATGAGGTGC
This sequence comes from Viscum album, assembly GCA_963277665.1. Taxonomy (NCBI): domain Eukaryota; kingdom Viridiplantae; phylum Streptophyta; class Magnoliopsida; order Santalales; family Viscaceae; genus Viscum; species Viscum album. The sequence goes on from OY728129.1 coordinate 1,291,023,223, forward strand.
CTATAACCTAAAAAGAAGAATAAGAATTTATTCGACAAAACACGCACAAGAAGAAAATGCAATAAACACCTGAATAACAAGTAGCAATGAAATATTACTAATAAGAAGCTAAGAATATGACAATATAAGATATCATAACAATAATAATGATTATAGAATAAGTCAATGACATTATTTAAATCATTATACAAGAGTTTCAGACATGTACGAAGAAAATCTGACATAAGGTAATAGAAAATCTCAAAATCTTATTTTTATCCATGATTGTTTATACTGAAGAATTTACTGGGGAATATTTATCATCCACATCCATGTTTCCTCAATATTTAATAATATTTCTATCCTCCTACAATTATTTAAATCCAATTTTACCCTTCGGTTAGTTTTTAGTAAAAGATATGAAAGCAATATTTTGTCATTTTTATTACGAGGTACTTTTTTGACTTTTCCAACCAAAGTATGAGAATAATGTTTTTCTTTAACTTTTACAGCATGAATGGATTTTTAGAACATTATTTCCATGAATCTTACTTTACAAGTTTTCTATTTTATTTTTAATTAACATATCTTGGTTTAAAATTTTATGACAAGTTAAGAAAGGAAAAATGTTTTGGAAGTAGAAAGGATATTATCCTCAAGAATGGATTTCAAGTGTATTATAAAAATTATTTTACATCTAACATAATATAAGGTTCTATTTTTATAACTATTTTGAAATTGATTTGATTATGATGGAATTATTTTTATGAGGTCCTTTTATCACATATAATTTATGTCATGATGTCATGATGTTTAAGAATCCCATTTTTATTACATGGTTTATGCTCTGATGTATGATTTATGATCTTGTTGAACACATAATAATGGTATCAATTTGAGATGGGTGGGACCTATATGTACCTCCAATGCATTGGGTAAAGATTTATATCTCATGAGATAGACATGGCTGGAACGGCACGTTAATCCGGTTTAGTGATACAGGAATGAAACGAGGAGTGAACTCAGTTCATAAATTGACTTTGACCACTAGGATAGTCTTGGAAATGAATATTGACTACTAAGAAATTATTCTCTGTGATTATGTGTGTATGAAACACTGTTTCTTGTAATGATTATTGAGATTTAAATTGCACTACCATGACTTAACCCGTGCTATGATATTATGATCTCTTTTGTAGGTTAATATTTTCAAAATGTTATGTTCTTATGAATAAGATATGATTGATATTTCTTTTTTTTACCCTTATTGAGCATTTGAGCTCACTGTTTTGAATGTTTTATTTTCCCCCATCTAGGAAGAAGCGTATTAAGTAAGATATTCCAAAAGGGTCTCTAGATATGATAAAATAAAAGGGAGACAATGTAGATGATTTATGAACCAGTTGTTTATGTTTCCCAGTTTCTAAAGACACTATACATATACAGTCCTTTCATGGGTTTGTTAAATGTTATAATAAGTGTGCATCAATTTTGAAGTAATATCAATGTATGTAAATTATGGGTCATTATAGTTGGTATCAGTGGAAAGTTATAGTCAACCTTTGGAAACTAGGATGTGATAGCCTTAGTAAGAATGCTAAGGATATGTCTAAGGATAGGACTAAATCATAGTGTTTTAAAAATGTCCATTAATAACCTATGATAAGACCTAAATCATGAAATTTTATTCTTGATTATGTCGTTTCACTATTATGATTAGTGTTTCTCACACTATGCTTATTAGTTTTATTCAATGGCTGGAACCAGAAGGAACTATGTTAATGCTGAATGCGACAGTCAATGCAATGATTGTACCCCTGAGCAGCCAAATGTTATCGGAGCCGGAATGAAAAATCTTGTAGCCATGCTCACACAACATTCCCAAGCTATGAATCATGCAGGACTTCCAAACGATCCAAGGAAGGAGAAACATTTAGTTGAATCCTTCATGAGGCAGAGTCCACCCTTATTCAGCGGGTCTACTGATCCATTAGTTGTTGAAAAATGGATCAGTACAGCTGAAAAGATATTTTTAGTTCTTCAATGGTCTAAAAATGATAAATTTATCTTAGTAGTATTTCGTTTGGAAGGTGAAGCTGATCAATGGTGGAATCTTATCAAGAATATGAGACCAAGAGATGAAATTGAGTCCATGGAATGGGATAAGTTCAAGAACATCTTTGTCAATAATTACTTCCCTCTAATTCTTCAAACAAATGCGGAGAAGGAGTTTCTTGAACTAAAGCAAGAGGATGATGAATCTATTGGTACCTACGAAGCAAATTTTACAAGACTTTCAAGGTACGCTTCTGGGATTATTATCCAACCTGAGAGTAAGATTGATCGATTCTTTATTGTCTTAAAACCAAGTTTTCAAAGGGTGTTAGCCATAATGGAATTCAATAGCTATGAGGTAATCGTTCGATGCACTCTCAAGGTTGAGATGGAGATTGGAGTAACCCATCAGTCATAGGCGTTTGATAAGAAGTGGAATATGGAATTCAAAGGAAAATCTAAAGAACGAACTAAAAAGAAGATGAGTTTCCCATTTTTCTCAAAATGTGGAAAGAAACATGGAGGGAGTTATCTTAAAGGGACAAGTAAATGCTTCAAATGTGGAAAAGAAGGTAATCAGGCATTTGAATGCCGCAATGATGGGATGAAGGTGTCTAGTGATGCGAACAAAGAAAAGGCTACACCAAGTGAACCTCAAACACTTCAATGATACAAGTGCAAGGAAATGGGTCATTATTCTAATCAATTCCCTAATCCAAGGATTGTTTATGATGATTGACATCAACAAACTCTTAATAATAAAGACAAAGGAAAGTCACATGAAATTTCTATCAGCGATGTGGAGTATGATAACGAAGTGGTGAAAGGTGCACATACCATCCACTATAAAGTAGAAAATGTTTTATATGATTCTGGATCCACCCACTCTTTTATTTCTAAAAAATTTTCTAAGGGTATCATCATATTACCTCAATAATTAGATGTTTAGTTAGATGTGGCAACCCCTAATGGCACAATGGTCACATCGAATGTTTACAATTCTTCTCTGATTGACATTTGTGGGAAAGTGCTTCCTGCAAATCTTGTGATCCTTCCTATAGTGGAATTTGATGTGATTCTTGGCAATGATTGGATTTCTTTATACGGAGCTCATATCAATTTCCAAATAAGGGAAGTCACATTTCATATTAGATATCAATCTATGATCATCTATCTATGCAAAGATTAACATAACCTTCTATTGGAAATTTCTTCCATATTATGGGACATGATTCCACTAAATGAAGGTTATTTATCTCATATGGTTGGTGAGAAACACACGATTAATAATATTCCCATTGTAGTGATGTTTGATGATGTCTTTCCGGAGGAATTTCCAGGTCTTCCACCAAATCGTGAAGTTGAGTTTTCAATAGAACTCGTACAGGGTGCTTTGCCTATTTCAAAGACACCTTATAGAATGTCCCCAATTGAGTTGCTGGATTTGAAGAAGCAACACCAATAGAATCTTGAAAAGGGATTCATACACCCTAGTGCATCACCTTGGGGAGAAACTGTTATATTATTTAATAAAAAATATGGATCAATGAGACTCTTCATTGATTATCGAGAACTTAACAAGATCACAATCAAGAACAAATATCCTCTTCCATGCATTGATGACTTATTTGACCAACTACACGGATCTCAACACTTTTCCACGATTGATCTTCATTCAGGGTATCATCAATTACAGGTCAAAAGGGAGGATGTACCAAATATATCTTTCCGTACAAGGTATGGACACTATGAATTTATAGTGATGCCATTTGGTCTTACTAATACCCCTACTATCTTCATGGATCTAATGAATAGAGTAATTAGAATATATCTTGATCAGTTAGTGGTAGTCTTTATAGACAATATTCTTCTCTATTAAAAGAGCAAAGAAGAACATGAAGATCACTTGGTAATTGTATTAAATACCCAAGGAAAGGAGAAGCATTAATGCCAAATTTACCAAGTGTGAATTTTGGCTTCAAAAAGTTTCATTTTTGGGTCACATAATCTCAAAAGAGGGGATATATGTGGATCCAGCAAAAATATAAGTTATCGAAAGATGGTCGAGACCAACAACAGTAACCGAGATCTGAAGTTTTCTTGGTCTGGCTGGATATTATCGACGTTCTGTGAATGATTTTTCATGATTATCTAATCCACACACCAAGTTGACTCGAAAAGGAGTTATGATCGTTTGGAAAGAGGATTGTGAAGTGAATTTCAAAGAGATAAAAAGAAGATTATCCAGTGCACCTATTCTCACACAACCTTGTAGTGGAGAAAGGATTGTGATCTAAAGTGATGAATCTATGAAGGGGCTAGGGTGTGTTCTCTTGCACAATGATATGTTGATAGCTTATGCCTCACGACTGTTGAAAATCCATGATCAAAATTACCCAACTCATGATTTGGAGTAAGCTGTTGTAAGGTTTTCATTAAAGATTTGGAGGAATTATCTTTATGGTTAAAGGTGTGATATTTATACTGATAATAAAATATTAAAGTATATTTTCATACAAAAGGAGATGAATATGCGCCAAAGAAGATGGTTGGGGTTGATTAAGGACTATGACTGGTCAATTGATTATCACCCTGGGAATGCAAACAAGGTGGCAGACGCATTATGTCGACAAGACCATGCCAGCTTATCCATGATGAGGATCGCAAAAGATCCAATATTAATGGATTTACAAAGGATGGATCTTGGAATTGTATTGGAAGGGGAAAAATATTATCTTTCTCAAGTGAATGTTCAACAATCTACACATGTGAATATTTGAGAGGCACAAAAAGTAGTTGTAGAGTTATAAAAGAACGTCAGAAATGTTACTAAATTCAACCTTCATTGTGATGAGATAATAAGGTTCTGGAATTGGTTTTGTGTTCCGCCGATTCCAGAATTAACGAAGGGGATGCTGGATGAGGTTCATATTTCATTATTCTCTATTCATCGTAGAAGTACGAAGATGTATAGGGACCTGAAAGAGTACTTATGGTGGGATGGTATGAAAAGAGATGTTGCTGAATATGTCTCTTGATGCTTGGTTTGTCTGCAAGTTAAAGCTGAGAGATAGAAGTCTAAGGGGATGATACAACCATTACCCATACCTGAATGGAAATGGAAAAAAATCACTAAGGACTTTCTCACTAGACATCCAAAAACATACAAAGGAAATAATGCTATCTGGGTTATAGTTGACCGTCTTACGAATTTTGCACATTTGATTGCTATTAGAGAAGATTTCTCTCTAGATCATCATTCCATGATATATTTAAAGGATGTGTTAAGAGTGCATGGAGTACCACTTTCCATTATATCTGATCAGGATCCGAAGTTTACCTCGATGTTCTGGCGAAGTCTTCAGCATAATTTAGATACAGAGTTGATTTTCAGAACTTCTTATCATCCTCATACTGACGGTCAGTCTGAGAGAACAATTCAAACTCTAGAAGATATGTTATGAGCTTGCTATATTATTTCAAAGGTGGTTGGGATCAACACCAACCTTTGGTGGATTTTTCTTATAATAATAGCTTTCACATAAGTATTCAGATGGATCCTTATGAATATCTATATGGAAAGAAATGCAGAACACCAACTTGCTGGTATATAGTTGGGGAAAGAAAGCTATTAGAACCTGATCTTGTTGATGAGATGGATCAAAAGGTCAGATCTATTTAACAATAGATAAGAGAATCTCAGAGTCGAAAAAAACGTTATGCTGAAAACCAAAGAAAAGACCTAGTGTTTGAAGTGGGTGATAAAGTGCTCGTACGAAAATCTCATTGGTAGGGAGTAATGAGATTTGGAAAGAAGGGAAAGCTGAGCCCTAGGTATATTGGTCCTATCGAAATACTGGATCATGTTGGGAAGGTAGCTTATCGATTTGAGCTTCCACCGAATCTCTATCTAGTTCACAATGTGTTCCATGTATCTCTCCCAAGAAATTAGATACCTGATCCTTCACATGTACTCAGCTCAGAAGTTGTACCCCTAGAGCAATATCTTTCTTATAAGGAACAGCCGATAGAGATTATGGATCGTAGTAAAAATTCCTACGACACTAGACCACTCTCTTGGTGAATGTTTTATGGAGGAACCACCAATTAGAAGAAACTACATGGGAGCTTGAGGATATGATGAGAGAGAGGTATCCTCATCTGTTTATTACGAAGTGATGAATTTTGAGGGAGAAATTCATTTTAAGGGGGTAGAATGTAACATCCTGATATTTTATGAGAAGTATATTTTCTTTATGTCTTATGTCATACGGAACATCAAATGATTATTTTATTACACACAACACTATCTTGTCTTTCTTTAAATGCAATCAAGACCTTCCACTATAGCGTGTGTTGTACGCAATACCGATTTTCACTAAAAAATAATATGCTATTAAAATATTATATAAACTAGCCGTAATGAATAGTAATACCCACTTTTTGAAATTTTATAAATTTTATCTTCAAAATGGACTTCATTTTTGGATTCCGAATAGAAAAAAAATCCTAGGGTGATATTTTTGTATTTTTCTAGAAATCATTCAATTTTTGATGAATAGTGAAAACAATGGGTTACTATTTAAAAACAGAATTTTTATTTAAATAATTATTTATTTAATTTAAATTTATTTTAGGTAAAAATTGATACATAATACCTATATAAGTTCAATGAAATTCATTGGAGTGATTTTATAATAATTTTAGATATATAAAAATTATATTGAACTTTTCACCGTCTTTTACCCACCTCCTAGGAAAATTTGCAAAGGTACATAATACTTAATTTTATCGCTTCTGTGAGTGGAATTTCAAAAAAAATGAGAGACACAGTTAATATCAAGGAGTAAAATGGGGTTCAATAAGATAAAAATAAATTTTTCTGAATAGTATCATTTTCCATTTATTTACCACGATTAAATGTTAAAAAGGGTAATTAAGGGTAAAATTGGTATTATTATTACCCTAACACATGTCCTAATTTTATTGAATAAGTTTAATCAGACCAAAAACAGCCTTAGGAATAAAATATGACCATTTAGGTCATCTTGGATTAGATTAGGACATTTAATGTTATTTTATTTAAAGAAGAGTTAAAATAGTTAAAATTAAAGTTTAATAAATAAATATTTTTAATATAAGGTTATAAATAAGATAAATTTGAATTTAAATTTTCATTAGAAAGATAAAAATATTTCCTACATAATGGTATTTTATTTGTAATTTTTAGTCATTATATATGTTAATTTATTTATGACACAATGATGATGTAGTAATTACCTTATTAATGAAATAATAACAAATCGATGTTATAAATACCCAAATAAAATTAATTTGATAATTTTTAAAAATTCCACTAATTTTTTATGTTAATATGAAATGTTAATATTGATTAAATTAACTTTTTTCTTACTAATCATGATGTTTTCATTTCTACAAAAATAAATTTCTAAATAGTGTCAAAATTGACATAAAATAGTTTTTAAAACAAATATTATATTATTAATTGTAATTTTATTCCTTAAAATCTATGGTTTGGAAAAATGACTTATATAAGGTTATATATATTAATAATGAACCACTTTGGGTTCTCTTGGATTTTATAGTAATTTTATTAACATTATAGTGTAAGAAAACAAGAAGACATGATAAAAGTTAAATTATTTAACATAGAGTTAAATTTAAATGATAAGGATACAATAGTAACCTAAATTGTATAAAACCCATTGGTTGAAAGGATTTATACTGATGCCTTATCTTTTAAATAAATCAGTTTGGAGCTATTAAAACCCGAATATGACTTTATTATAAAATAATACTTGAAGTTTTTCCTAAGCTGCCCCTCTCTTACCTTATAAAAGGGCACCTCCTCCCTCTTCTCCTCACACCAAATTGAGCCTTCATGCTCAGACATCCCCTGCCAATTTCATTTCTCCACTTCCTTAGTAATATTCTAGAGGTCTTGGTATTTTTCCAAGTCCAATTTTAGTTCCCTAAGAGGAGGTTTCAATGAGGCGCGTCGAAGAAGAGGTAATATTTATTACTGATTCATTGTAATTTATTTTTTCTTCTACTGCCTATTATTTAGTTGTTTCATAATGAATTAATAACCTAAGTATCACTCATACACTTTTATGTTATTATAAATATGAAACAACCCTATTTCACTTTCTATCTATCCTATGGAAAATGAAATCACCGCACGTGCGTACGTACGGAATACCGTCTCCACACTGTGTTGTAATCTGTTTTCCATCACCACCATATATGGATGGGTATAATGGTGTGAAGAATAACTATATATTATTATTTTAAAGTGATATTGATTCTGAAATAGTATACATACACTCCAATACAATTCCATGATCATGGGAACGATATCATCGCTCGTGCATACATACGGCCTACCATCTCCACGATGTGATGCGAGTAGTTCTACCTGATCTTCATTCCATTATGATTATATAAATGAAATGAATTAATAAATATGATATATATTACTCTAATACCACTCTGGAAATGTGTTGTCTATAATCTAAAAATAATAATAAGAATTTATTCAACAAAACACACATAAGAAGAAAAAGAAATAAACACCCGAATAACAGTAGCAATGACATATTACTAATAAGAAGCTAATAATATAACCATATATGATATCATAACAATGAGAATGATTATGGAATAAGTCAATGACATTATTTAAATCATTATATAGGAGTTTCAGACATGTACGAAGGAAATCAGACCTAAGGTAAGGGAAAATCTCGCAATCTAATTTTTATCCGAGATTGTTTATACATCAGAATTTATTGTTGAATATTTATCATCCACATCCATGTTTCCTCAATATGAAATAATATTTCTATCCCCCTAAAATTATTTAAATCCAATTTTACCCTACGGTGAGTTTTTAGTAAAATATATGAAAGCAATCTTTTTGGGTTTTTAGTATGAGGTACTTTTTTGACTTTTCCGGCCAAAGTACGAGAAGAATGTTTTTATTTAACTTATACGACATTAATGGATTTTTAGAAAATTATTTCCATGAAGCTTCCATGACATTTTTTCAAGTTTATTTTAAATTAAATTATCTTAGTTTAAACATTTATGACATTTTAATAAAGGAAAATGATTTTGAAGTAGAAAGGATATTTTCCTCAAAAATGTAGTTCCAGTGTATTATCAAAATTATTTTCCATCTAAGATAATATAGGGTTCTGTTTTTATACCTATTTTGATATTGATTTTATTATGATGGAATTATTTTTATGAGGTCCTTTTATCTTATATTATTTATGTTATGATGGCATTATGTTAAATAATTCCATTTTTATTACATGGGTTATGCTATGATGTCTGATTTATGATCTTGTGGAACACATAAAATTGGTACCATTATGCGATGGGTGGGACCTATATCTCCTTCCAATGCACTGGGTAAAGATTTATATCTAATGAGATAGACATGTCTGGATCGGCAGGTTAATTTTGTTCAGTGATATGAGACTGAAACGAGGAGTGAACTCAGTTCAGAAATGGACTTTGTCTGCTAGGATAGTCTTGGCAATAAGTCTTGACTACTAAGAAATGGTTCTCTATGATTATGTGTGTATTCCACAAAGATTCATGTTATGATTATTGGGATTTACATTGCACTACCATGAAATATCCCATGTTATTATATTATGATCACTTTTACAGGTTAATATTTTCAAAATTTAATGTTCTTATGAATATGATATGATTGATATTTCTTTTGTTTACCCTTACTATGTATTTGGGCTCACCCTTTTGTATGTTTTCATTTCCCCAGGTCGGGAAGAAGGTTATTAAGTAAGATATGCCAAAAGGGACTCTAGATATGTTAAAATAAAAGGGAGACAATATAAATGATTTATGGACCAGTTGTTTATGTTTCCCAGTTTCGAAAGAAACTATACCAATACGGTCCTTTCATGATTTTTTTATATGTTATAATCAGTGTGATTAATTTTTGATGTAATAAAAATGTATATAAAGTATGGGTCGTTATAGATGTTGTGGGATTATATGCATTATGACCAACATCGAATGAGAAAATGAATTATAGGCATGACAACCTACACATAATGGGATTATTGGTTCTATGCATTCCATCCTACAATAAATTAATGGTGTTAATGAATGGTGATTCAACTAAGATTTGGGGTGATACGAATAAAAACCAATACTAAATGATTAATGATATTGGATGATGATTCAAATGGAAAAAATAAATTGAAATTGTCCTAATTTATTGACTAAAGATTAAATGACAATGTGACAATTATTTAAATTATTCATTGTATTTATTGGTTCATAAAACTGTGTGCACTATATTTTTACTGCACTCATTTTAGACATTGTTGGTGGTGGTCTACAGAGTTGTACTGACACCCTATTCGGACCTCTAGATTGGAACCTGAGTATAATTTGTCTTTGTATGATAGGATAAGGTTATGGCCTTGGGATAGGTTGTAATTTGGGATTGAATCATTGGATATCGAATCGAACATGGTTTGTGACCCATTTGGGAGTCATCGTGTGTAGAGACCCAAATCTTGACGTACATGAACATTACATTAATTTTGCGGAAAACTTAATACATAATAAAAAAGACTCACAAGGACCGTAATAGTTTAGTGTCTTTGGAAACTTGGAACGTAATCTTCTAATCGTGGTGAAAGATCTTCAACATCTCCCATAAAGATCTTCCCCTTTTTTTTCTTACCTAAAACCTTTTTTTATATCCTAGGGAAAAGAAAACATAAAAAGGGTGAGCTCAAATGCTCAGTAAGGGTAATCATGGATAAAATAAAACATATCATATACATTTGGACTTAAAAAAACGAACATAATGTTTAAACATCAAAAGCTTGAGCAATGACATAAAACATGGAAGTACGTAAGGCATAGATCATAAAAAAACATTAAGAATGATAAAATAGAATGGGAATAAAACATGTAATTGTGGAAACCATTAAGCACATGATATGATTTCCATAGTAGCCAAGGCATTGCTTCCAAGACCATCTTAGTGGACAAAGTCCCTTTCTGAATCGAGTTCACTACTCGTTCCAGTCCTGTATTACTGAACCGGTTTAACTTGCCATTCCAGGAATGTCTATCTCATGAGATATAAATCTTTACCCAATGCATTGGAGGGAGATATAGGTCCCACCCATCTCATAATGAAATCATTCTTACTTGTGCCACAAAATAAACATACATCATTCATAATAACCCAATAAATAAAATGGGTTTCATAAACATCATCCCATCATCACATAATTTATATAAAAGAAATGTATATCATTTAATAATAAGAAAATTGAAACCATGTAAATCATCGAGACATTACACTTGAAACATACACATGTGAAATAATGTCATCTTAAATGAAAATGGTTTTGATAAAACACATTAAATGAATTCTTGTGGAAAATATCATTTTTTTCTTCAAAATAATTTTCTTTTCACAAAATGTCATGCAATTTTAGAAGAAACTGTTTTTTTGTTGAAAATAGTCATGAAATATTTTGAAGGAAGCTTCATGAAAATAAGGCTTTATAAAACCATTAATATCCTTTCATGCCATATACGTTAAAAAAAATTCTTATCGTACTTTTGTTGGAAAATTCAAAAAAGTACCTCGTAACGTAAACAAAAGAAAGATTCCTTACATACCATGTAGTAAAAGAAAAAATTGGGTAAAAAGGACTTTAAACATACATGAAACCATTTTTAGGAAACATGGACATGGATGATAACAATAACCCCAGAAAATAATTATGAATAAGCAATCTCAGATAAAAATGAGATTTGCAAAATGATCCCTTACCTTAGGTCTGATATGCTTTGTACGTATCTGAAACCCCTGTATAATGATTTAAATAATGTTATTTACTTATTATAGAATCATATTCATTGTTATTATATCATATATGGTTCACTTATGACTTTATATTACCCGTTCTTTTGTAAATTCATGTTAAAGTACTGTTTTGGGTAAAATCGTCTCATTTGTCGTTCGTGTTTTAACATATAATTATAAATATTATTACATAGATCATTATTAATTATATAAATAATGTAAACCATGATTTATATATAATATATATTCATAATATACATATATATAATATATCGATAAATGGAATGAAATACACCGTTCATGGAGACGGTAGGCCGTACATACGCATGAACGCTGTTTTCGTTTACTTATTGAATTCAATGGAATTAAGTAGATGACATACATATATATATATATACATAAATCAAATATCATTATTATGTCATATATTTCTTGATTACTTATTATATATACTTTATAATCATTCATTAATGGTTAATCATTGAGAATGAATCTCATCGCGTCGTGGAGACGGTAGTCCGTACGTACGCACGAGCGATGATATCATTCCAATGAACGTGGAATTATATTCAAGTGTATGTATAATATTTAATAATCAATATAACTTTAAAATAATCATATATAGTCATTATTTACACCATTATACCCATCCAAGTAAGGTGGTGGTGGAAAATAGATTGCACCACGGCGTGGAGACGGTATTCCGTACGTACGCACGCGCGATGATTTCGTTTTCCGTAGCATGGATAAATTGTGAAATACGGTTGTTTCATAATTATAATAACATATCAGTATATGAGTGATACTTATGTTGTTACTTCATAATGAAACAACTAAATAAGAAGAAGTGGAAGAAGAAATGAATTTGAAAGAATCGGTAACGAACCATACCTCTTCTTTGAAGCGCCTCTTTGAGACCTCCTCTTAGGGCACTAAAATTGGTCTTTGAAGAAGACCAGGACCTCTAGGATGTTTCTAGGGAAGTGTAGAAGAGAATGTTTTAAGGGTTGGGCGAGCTTGAAGGCTCAAATTGGTGTGAGGAAGAGAGGGAGGAGGTGCCCATTTATAAGAGAGGAGAGGGGCACCTTTGGAATTATCAAAAATATTAATTTATAATAAATATATCCCCACTTAAAAACCTACAAAAATGACTCATATTCGAAAATAATATGAAATAGGGTTGTAATCCCATCAACCAATAAAATTTATACATGTTAGGGAATTATTTTAAACATTATCAAAATGATTTATCCTTACATAATCATTTTAATTTTATTTGTGCTAATAAAATTCTAAATTTTTAATTATAACAAAAAATTACTTATTTGTTGTGAATTTTCCATAATTGGATACTTTATAGAATTTTAGACAATATAAATTTAAATATATAATTTTTAAATATTTTTGTGATTATTAAACAATTTTATAATATGTTATTTTTATAAAATAACAATACTGTCAATTTTGACACTATTGATTTATATGAATTTAAATAAAATATATACAGAAGATATGTTCAAAATAAAAGCTTTAATAGATTCATAAAAGGCCATATGTGTCTATAAACTTAGTGGAGCACATTAAATAGTTCATATAATATTTATTTTATTATTCTTAAAACCATTTCTTTTGTTTATCTCTTAATAAAATAATTACTAAAACAATTTTTTTTTAATTTTTTAATATACTTATTTGTTGCATAAAAATTAAAAATAAAATCTTATTATAAAGATAAATCTATTACCTTTAACAATAATACTTTTACTCAAATTTATAATCTTAAAATCACAATAGTTAAATTGTTATATTTATTAAATTATGAAGGTATCAACTTTGGAATTATTTAAAATAAAATAATATAAGTGTCATAATCACCTTAATAAGAATCCAAATGGTAATAAATTCGGACATTGGATGATTAGGGTTTATATATACACTAATAATAAGTATTGTGACGGTTTTTGGGGCCTTATTATATGTATTAATATTTCAATAAAAACTATATTATTGATTTTTCACTAAATAAATAATTTCTGCAACATTAATATATAAGATAATAAGGCAATTAAATAAATCTTAATTATTAAAAATAAATTACCATGACAGAGAAAAATATTTAATATTTCAAATGAGTATTTATAACTGAATTTATATTCTGTATAAACTTATATTAAAAATACTTTAATTATTAAAGTTGAGTGAGACATATTTCACTTTCCTTTAAATAAAATAAACTAAAGGTCTTAATCACCTCCAAGTGGGTTCTAATGGATTCCATTTCAACCCAAATATGACATAGGAGAAATTATAATCATCCAATTGTATTAATACAAGTATTAGAATAATTTTATAATATTATATTTACCCTTAATTACCCAAATTACCTTTTACTATGGTAAATAAAATTTACCGTTGTTACTATTCATAAAGCCCAAAAATAAAAACATAGTCTATTAATATAATTTGGACCCAATGATTCCAAATATGGAATCCATTTTTCCAAATTCAATACACAGATGTTTCAGAAATTAAATTAAAATTAATCACGTTGTCGAAAGAAAACGGGTTTTTGTTTAAAACATTGCCAAAGATTGAATTTATTTAACCTACGAATTCAACGTCAAATCAAGGCTAATGACATAAATTATATTATCTAGTAAAAATATATTCTATTTATTTTTTAAAACCATTAAATATTATTATTTAACCACATATGTTATTATGATGAAAACAATTGTTTTTAATTAAAATATAGCGAGTTTTTACTATTCATTAAAATATGAAAGTTATCAGAATAATATGAAAAATTTATCGATGGTAAAATTTTATATCCTGATTCCAAATAATAATTTTATTTTGTAAATTTAAACTTATAAAAATGTCAAAAACTATATTTAAATTGGGTGCGCCATCAAATGGCGGCAAAACTGTATTTTTTGATAAATACTTATTTTACCCGAAAAATTTATTTTGTTCTTATACTATGTCCTAGAAAATGTGTAACATGAATAATAATGTTATAAAATTCAAAATTTAGTTAATACTATTTATAATGGCTACTTCATAGTAATATTATAATAATATATCGTTGTTTAGTAAAACCTGGTATTGCGTACAACACACGCTATCGAGAAAGGTCGCGATTGCGTGTAATGCAAGTCAAGTCAGGGTTGCATGTTGTGAAAGAATCCTTCGTTTTTTCCTATAACAGAATCCAACCATATTTCATTTATACATTGAATATATATATATACACACACTCAACATTGCGTAGAATGACTATTATAAAATAAACATGAAATTGTGTGTAACACGATCCAAGAATAGTATTGCGTATACTGCAAGCTAATATGGTGTTGCATATATACACGGTAAACATGGTGTGTAGTATAATAGAATACATCAATGAATGTAAAATAATATTTTTCATAAAATCTTGGGGTGTTACATTCTAACCCCTTAAAATGAATTTCACCCTCGAAATTCGTCGAGGTTATAAATCGTTTACTATTCATAGAAACCCACATTGTAAAAAGGAATACTAAAACTTAATTTTAAAAACTAAAGTATGAAATGCAATGATTACCCAAAGTAACTCATCATTGGGTTTCCATATAAGAGAACATAGGTGAAAATATGGATATGGAAGAAAAATCTAACCATCATGTTCTGATGGAGAGTGGTAGAGGACATGGCTATGAAAAATCCAACAATAACAAAGCCATAAATTTGTGATGATCTAGGGTACCATCTGATTCATCGGATATAAGGGCACTAGAATAACATTTTTTGTTTTCAAGATCATTTCCCTAAAGTTGAAGAATTTGAATTAGAATAAATACTTACTTTATTTTGGTACAAATCTCACTGTTGTTCGTGCCTTGAACAAAATCCACTTCATCTATTAAAGAAATGAAGTTGAATTTGTCATTCGTGAAGTGTTAGCAGATCATGTGATAGAATGACGGGTCACTGCATCTATCTAAAACAAAAGGATAACAAAAGTTATTAAATATATAAGTCGATCTATAGTGAGATTAATCATATATGTTTCCAAAAATGGACATATACATCATATATCATACTTCTTAATATAATAAAAATAGTTTCTACTAACCAGGGACATCCTGTAGGCCAGTGGTATGCGATAAAGGCCAGTCGTACTTCAGTTGTGGGTTCGATACCAATAGCCTTGTCCCACGCGATGGGTTGTCGCCCGTCCTACAGGTTTTCCTTTTTCAAAAACTACATTACTATAACATCCCATCAATAATATCAAAAAAAAGTTCTATCCTTATAAAATACTAACTTATGTCTAACATAATCCATTCCAATCATTAGGCTTATCTAAAATACTTCGGTCCAAGCTCATAGTATAAAGAAAATGATTACATGAAATGTCACATAACAATCACATGAATGCCATCATTTATCCCCCATATATCATAAGATAAATCTTTTTGGTCAAATTACAAACATGTGAATAACTTAATCATGTATTCTATTGAAAAATGAATACCCATTTAACCTTAGTGAAAACATGAATGCTGTCAAAAGTTAACTCTTTCCACATACCAAAATCCCAAAATTTCTATATAATCAAACCATAATATCACTTAGTCCTTATCTCAGTCATGAGATCATGAATACAATCAAACATCTCATTATCTTCTTATCCATTCATTATGCGCATATCATCTACTTTCCAAAAATACTGGTACAATTCATCACACACTTTCAAGACATAAGTAAATACAACAGCGTAACAATCCTTAGATGTCTCTTTATTCCATAATACCATGAGATTACTTATAAAACATTACACTTGATAAACATGTAATCATTCCACTACCTTCTTAAACCATTGACCGAGCTTCAACAATACTTTTAT
The DNA here is from genome assembly GCA_963277665.1 of Viscum album. Taxonomy (NCBI): domain Eukaryota; kingdom Viridiplantae; phylum Streptophyta; class Magnoliopsida; order Santalales; family Viscaceae; genus Viscum; species Viscum album. The sequence continues at coordinate 1,291,040,043 of OY728129.1, forward strand.
CTCACATATCATTTGTAGTCTATTCATCATCATCAACATAAATATTACCCATACAACCATACTGATTCTCTTCATGAGACTTTCCCTTAGGGAATTGGTTTGCATAATGCCCGTAAATTCCACATTTAAAACATTTAACCATTGTTGATGTCGTAGCAATACCATTATCCTCATCCATGGTGTTAACGGAACATTTTCCTTTTCACTTACTGGATTTATGTCCTTCTTTTCGACACACAAAGAATCATCCATTTCCATTGAAACATTCTCCTTGATGCCTCTTCCCACATGATTCACATAGGGGAAATTTAACTTTCTTTCCTCTATGATCATCATGAAACTCCGTCTTTCCTTTATTAGCCGAGTCAAGAAACTTACAAAATTTGAGTTTATTGATCATATTATGAGATTGATGATTTGACATAATAATGATGTTTGGACTTCCAAATCCAGTTTCATTTGGTTGCTCATGAACAATATCATTCCATTGTCCATTATATCCTCCATTATCATGAATCTTCCTGTTTCCATCCATTTTCTAAAACCCAAAAAGAATAGTGTGAGAGGCAAAAATCATGCTAGGGAAAACAAAATAGTAAAGGGGGAGTACCCTTAATATCTAACATCTTAGGTTAAAATCTATGATCATTACCATAGTTCTACGACTATATCCTATACCTATACTTATCCTTAGGGACATCCCTAGACATACCTTAGAAATATCTCTAGGGATCTCACTAACGTTTTTGCATCCTAGTTTCCAAAGGTTGAATAAACATTTCCTCTAATACCAACTGTAGAGACCCGACGCATGACATACATGAACATTACATTAATTTTTCGGAAAACTTAATACATAAAAAAATAGACACACAAGGACCGTAATAGTTTAGTGTCTTTGGAAACTTTCAATGTAATCTTCTAATCGTGGTGAACGATCTTCAACATCTCCCATAAAGATCTTCCCATTTTTTTCATACCTAAAACCTTTCTTTACATCCTGGGGAAAAGGAAACATAAAAAGGGTGAGGTTAAATGCTCTGTATGGGTAAGCATGGTTAAAATAAAACATACCATATACATTTGAACTTAAAAACATGAACATAATGTTTAAACATCAAAAGCTTGAGCAATGACATAAAAATGGAAGTACACAAGGCATAGATCATAAAGAAACATTAAGAATGATAAAATAGCATGGGAATAAAACATGTAATTGTGGAAACCATTAAGCACATGATACGATTTCCATAGTAGCAAAGTCATTGCTGCCAAGACCATCTTAGTGGGCAAAGTCCCTTTCTGAATCGAGTTCACTCCTCGTTCCAGTCTTGTATTACTGAACCAGTTTAACTTGCCGTTCCATCCATTTCTATCTCATGAGATATAAATATTTACCCAATTAATTTTAGGGAGATATAGGTCCCACCCATCTCATAATGAATTCATTCTTACTTGTGCCACAAAATAAACATACATCATTCATAATAATCCAATAAATAAAATGGGTTTCATAAACATCATCCCATCATCACATAATACATATAAAAGAAATGGATATCATTTCATAATAAGAAAATTGAAACCATTTAAATCATAGAGACATTACACTTGAAACATACACATGTGAAATAATGTTATCTTAGATGAAAATGGTTTTGATAAAACACTTTAAATGAATTCTTGAGGAAAATATACTTTTTTCTTCAAAATCATTTTCTTTTCAGAAAATGTCATGCAATTTTAGAAGAAATTTTTTTTGTTGAAAATAGTCATGAAATCTTTTGAAGGAAGATTCATGAAAATAAGGCTTTATAAAACCATAAAAATCCTTTCATTCCGTATACGTTAAAAAAAACATTCTTATCGTACTTTTGTCGGAAAAGTCAAAAAAGTACCTCGTAACATAAACAAAAGAAAGATTCCTTACATACCATGTAGTAAAAGTCAAAAGTGGGTAAAAAGGACTTTAAACATACATGAAACCATTTTTAGGAAACATAGACATGGATGATAACAATAACCCCAGAAAATAATTATGAATGAGCAATCTCGGATAAAAATGAGATTTGCAAAATTATCCCATACCTTAGGTCCAATATGCTTCATACGTATTTGAAACCCCTATATAATGATTTAAATAATGTTATTTACTTATTACAGAATCATATTCATTGTCATTATATCATATATGGTTCACTTATGACTTTATATTACCCGTTCTTTCGTAAATTCATGTTAAAGTAGCATTTTGGGTAAAATCGTCTCATTTGTCGTTCATGTTTTAACTTGTAATTATTCATATGATTACTTAGATAATGTTTACTTATATCAAGAATGCAAAACATGATTTATATATAATATATATTCAGAATATACATATATATAATTTATCGATAAATGGAAATAAATACACTGTTTGTGGAGACGGTAGGCCGTACGTACGCATGAACGCTGTTTTCATTTCCTTATTGAATTGAATGGAATTAAGTAGATGATATACATATATATATACATAAATACAGTATCATTATTATGTCATATATTTCATTATTACTTATTATATATACTTTATAATCATCCATGAATGGTTAATCATTGAGAATTAATCTCATCGCGTCGTGGAGACGGTAGTCCGTACGTACGCACGAGGATTGATATCATTCCCATGAACGTGGAATTAAATTCAAGTGTATGTATAATATTTAAGAATCAATATAACTTTACAATAATCATATATAGTCATTATTTACACCATTATACCCATCCAAGTAAGTTGGTGGTGGAAAATAGATTACACCACGGCGTGCAGACAGTATTCCGTACATAAGCACATGCGGTGATTTTGTTTTCCATAGGATGGATAAATTGTGAAATAGGGTTGTTTCATACTTATAATGACATATCAGTAAATGAGTGATACTAATTTTATTACTTCATAATGAAACAACTAAATAATAATAAGTGGATGAAGAAATAAAGTTGAATGAATCGGTAACGAACATTACCTCTTCTTTGAAGCGCCTCTTTGAGACCTCCTCTTAGGGCACTAAAATTGGTCCTTGAAGAAGAACAGGACCTCTGGATTGTTTATAGGGAATTTTATAAGAGAATTTGGAAGGGTTTGGCTGAGTTTGAAGGCTCAAATTGGTGTGAGGAAGAGAGGGAGGAGGTTCCCTTTTATAAGGGAGGAGAGGGGCACCTTTGGAATTCTTAAAAATATTAATTGATAATAAATCTAAACCCAATTAAAAATCTCCAAAAATGACTCATATTCGAATATAAGATGAGATAGGGTTGTAATATCATCAACCAATAAAATTTAGTCATGTTAGGAAATTATTTTAAACATTATCAACTTGATTTATCCTTAATCAATTTAATTTTATTTGTGCTAATAAAATTCTAAATTTTAAATTATAAAACAATTTACTTATTTGTTGTGAATTGTCCATAATTTGATACTTTATAACATTTTAGAGCATATAAATTTAAATTTATAATTTTTAAATATTTTTGTGATTTTTAAACAATTTTATAATATGTTATTTTTATTAAATAACAATAGTGTCAATAATGATACTATTCATTTATATGAATTTAAATAAAATATATATAGAAGATATGTTCAAAATAAAAGCTTTAATAGATTAATAAAAGTCCATATGTATCTATAAAAATATTTGAGCACATTAAATAGTTCGTATAATATTTATTTTATTATTCTTAATACCATTTCTTTGGATTATCTCTTAATAAAATTATTACTAAAAATTTTTTGTATAATTATTTAATATACTTATTTGTTGCATAAAAATTAAAAAAAATCCTAGGATGAAGATAAATCTATTAAAATTCACAATAATAATTTTACTCAAATTTATCTTCTTAAAATCACAATAGTTAAATTGTTATATTTATTAAATTATGAAGGTGACAACTTTGGCATCATTTAAAATAAAATAATTTATGTGTCATAATCACTTTAATAAGGATCCAAATGGTCAAATATTCGGCCAGTGGATGATTAGGGTTTATATATACACTAATAATATGTTTTGTACAGGTTTTCGGGACTTTTTATATGTATTAATATTTCAATAAAAACTATATTATTGATTTTTCACTAAATATATAATTTCTGCATCATTAATATATAAGATAATAAGTTAATTAAATAACTCTTAAAAATTACAAATAAATTTCCATGAAAGAGAAAAACATTTTATATTTCAAATGAGTATTTATAAACGAATTTATATTCTGTATAAACTTATATTAAAAATACTTTAATTATTAAAGTTGAGTGAGACATATTTCACTTTTCTTTAAATAAAATAAACTAAAGGTCTTAACCACCTCCAAGTGGGTTCTAATAGATTCAATTTCGACCCAAATATGAATTAGGACAAATTATAATCATCATATTGTTTTAGTAAAAGTATTAGGATAATTTTATAACATTATATTTACCCTTAATTACCAAATTTACCTTTTACTATGGTAAATAAAATTTACCGTTGTTACTATTCATAAAGCCCAAAAATAAAAGGTAGTCTATTAATATAATTTGGACCCAATGATTCCAAATATGGAATCCATTTTTCCAAATTCAATACATAGAAGTTGCAGAAATTAAATTAAAATTAATCCCGTTGTTGAAAGAAAACGGGTTTTTGTTTAAAACATTGCAAAAGATTGATTTTATTTAACCTATGAATTCAATGTAAAATCAAGGATAATGACATATATTATATTAAATGGTAAAAATATATTCTATTTATACTTTAAAACCATTCAATATTATTATTTAACCACATATGTTATTACGATGAAAAAAGTTTTTTTAATTAAAATATAGCGTGTTTTTACTATTCATTAAAATATGAAAGTTATCAGAATAATATGAAAAATTTATCAAACGTAAAATTTTATATCCTAATTCTAAATATTAATTTTATTTTGTAAAATTTAACTTATAAACATGTCAAAAACTAGATCTAATGTGGGTGCTCCATCAAAAGGCGGCAAAACTGCATTTTTTTAAAAACACTTATTTTTCCCAATTTTTTTTTTGTTCTTATACTATGTTCTAGAAAATGTGTAAGATGAATAATAATGTTATAACATTAAAAAATTAGTAAATACTATTCATAACGGCCAATTCATAATAATATTATAATAATATATCGTTGTTTAGTAAAACCCGGTATTGCGTACAACACAAGCTATCGAGGAAGGTCGCGATTGCGTGTAATGCAAGCCAAGTCAGGGTTACGTGTTGTCAATGAATCCTTCGTTGTTTCTTATAACATAATCCAACCATATTTCATTTATAGATTGAATATATATATATATATATACACACACACACACTCAACATTATGTAGAATGACTATTATAAAACGAACATGAAATTGTGTGTAACACGATCCAAGAAGAGCATTACGTATACTGCAAGCTAATACGGTGTTGTGTATAGTACAATCTAAAATTGGTTTGTTGTATAATAGAAGACATCAATGAATGTAAAATAATATTTCTCATAAAATCTCATGGTGTTACATTGTGTCTTTACATTCAGTAGAAATGTAAACACATGACATTATCATTGTCATAGCATGATTTATATTTAATTAGGGTATTGTATCTAATTTTTTTGGTAATCATATGACATTGATTTCTTCTAGATATTTATACAACTTTGAACTTTGTTATTGTTATTTACTTATGTTGTTTCATATTATGATAAAATAGGGTATAGTCTCACCAAGACTGACTTACCATACCCTCGCTACTAGTCGGCACCCTCTGGCATTCAGGGAGGCATGCTTGGGGGCATGTGACCAACCAGCTCGGGGCACAGTTTAGTGGCTCCTAGGTCTAACTTCACAAAGTGGTATAAGAGGGTGTTGTATTTTCTTTCTTCTTCTCATGTCTTACTATTTTGGGAATGGTATACATGATACTAGGAAGAGTTGAGCCTTGGTAATGAGCTCATGCATGGGAGTTGCAAAACCATGTACAGGGAGAAATCCATATATTCCGGGTTGGATTATTGTGATCGTTGTTTGTTGTTATAGTTGTATATTATTTTACCTTGTATGATACACTTGTGGTGTGATGTGGTATTGTTTTAACAATTGTTGAATTTTGATTTGTGGCATAAAGGGGAACAATCGTTAAGTCTACTAGAATCATTATAGGCACTCAGGGTCATTGTTAAATGCATTATTATAGTCACTCATAGAAAAAAATTTATGGAAATGTTTTTGAACTTGAATAGTTATCCTTGTAGTAAGATTTAAATAATAATTCAATGTGGTAATAAATGGGTTTCTACTAAGAACCATGATTGATGAATTGATTACGAGATATTAATTTATTATTTAATTATTTAATTTGATATTATGTCATCATTTAATTGTTTAATTAATGAAAATGAATATACCCTTGTTAACCAAGACCTTGTCATATGATGGTTAAGGGTATTGAAAAGGCATTGGTGTTGAACGAGTGGTAAAAAGGGGGAATGTACATGTTGAAACTAGTTTGGTTAGTTTCTCCTCTAACATAAATGTTATAAGGACGCATTATGATACCTAAGATGTGTTTTTTGGATTTGAAGAGATAAGCCTACATAATGTTTGTTTAGTGAGTGATCGAGGAGTATGTCGTGGAACGAATGTCGAGATAGGGAGATTGAGGCACCATTGGTGAAAGATGAGGATGAAGGGTAACAGTTCTAAGAGAAATTTTCTCATTTCATGCAATTCATGGAGTGATAACCAATGAGGGATTAGAAAAGAATGTTTGAGTTGACAAGGGAGTTTCTGCTAAAGCACCCTTCTAGTTTTACTAGAGTGGGTGGCGCTATAGGAGCTTAATTATGGATTTAATCTATAGAGATGATGCATAACTATTTGGAGACTACTGAAGAGATGTGGGTCACGTTGACTGATTATATTCTATGAGGATCAGTGAAGGTCTATTGGGACATTCTTGTATGATCTCGACTGACTAATGATATGTTATGGAAGGACTTTATGGAGAATATCTTGGAGAATATCTATCCAAACATGTTTAGCCAAGAGAAAGATTTAGAGTTTATGAACTTGATCCAAGGTAGAATGTGCATAATTTAATAATCCAGACACTTCAAAGATTTACATAATTTTTCTCCATATTTGGCGATAGATGAGGCTTCTTTTGAAAAATGATTTCTGGATGGACTTTGCTATGGAAATTATGTCCCAGGTGAATATATTTATGCTGAATAGATTCTCAGAAGAGGTTAACCATGATTTCATTTTAGATGTGAACATGGAAGTGTCTTCCAATAGAGGTTAGGTATATAGATAATCATGAATTTGTTATTCATGGAGAGGGAAGCATCGTCATAAGAATCTTATCCAGGATAGTGGAATGTAAGGTGGACAATCAGGTGGAATAGTTTCATCTGATATTTCACATTTTATTTCCCACCAGTGCAGTGGGTAGGGACACTATTATACACATTGTCCACAACCTCTAATGTAGTGCCAATTTTGTGGAAAGATGGGTCACCTAAAGATGTTCTGTAGGAAGCAGCAGTATGCTTGAACTGAGGGATTAACTGCTCAGAGTCAGAGTGTGGGAAGGGGGTCTTCAACACTATATAAGTTTGGAAGGTGGCGTTATAGTAGAAAATGCTATATAGGTAGTGGATTTGGTTCTTCAGAGTATGAGTGCACATATCAACAGTGTGGTGCGTCTCAGGGGAGTCAAACGACACAATGTGAAAGAGGGGTATGTAAGTTACATATATTGCATCCTAAACTTGTGTAGTGTGAGGCTAGTCCCTTGACAGTGAGATGTAATGTTATACTTTCATCTACATTATCTAGTGCCTTGTTTGATACTAGTGACTCTACTTCCTTTATATCTTCAAATCATGTCAATGGATTGAGCCTAGAGGTGGGGTCCCTAAGCAGGGTGATGAATATCAATACACTGTTGGGAACAAGGTCTAGGTTTATCTATTTATAAAAGGGTTGTTTAAAAGAGATCAGAGAGTATTGTTTCCTTTAGTAAATCTATGTCCTTGATGTAACATGATTTTACCTGATTATATGTATGGACTGGCTAGTCGCATACCAAGCCCACATAGAGTGCCACCACATGAGAGTGACCTTCGTATCTCCAAAGGGTGACTAGTATGTTCGTCATGGAGAATAGAATATCCATATAGCTAGAGGTGTTCCAATCATATAGAAACTGGGAGAACTCAACACCCAAGTTTCACTTATTTTGTTGGATGATTGGAGTGGTATGAAAGATGTCCTTCCATCAGTAGTAGAACAATTTCAGGATATTTTTTGGAAGACTCGTAAGGGTTTCCACCTTGGATGGATCAAGAATTCAGTAATGAAATCTTTCTAGAAGGTTAGCCAATATCTATTACACCTTACAGAATGGATCCAACTATGATTGAAGAGCTCAAAAATATGTTGTATGAGTTGTAGGATAAAGGGTTTATCCATCCAGGTATTTTTCCTTGATGTTCACCTATTTTCTGCAAAGAAGTCCAACAATAGACTCTCTTTTTTTGATGATTACCAAAAGTTGAATAAAATAACTGTGAAGAATTTATATCCTCTTTCTCATATAGATTATCTGTTTGACTTACTAAATGGGGATTGTGTGTTCTCAAAGATCTATATGTGATCAGGGTATCATCATGTGAGAGTTCAGACCTCTGATAGACCATGAAATACTTTCAGAGGTATGTATAGACTTTATGAGTTTTTTGTAATTCCATTTTGGTTTACAAACTCTCAAAAAATGTTTATGAACTTAATAGACATGATCTTTCAACTGTATATTGATCAATTAGTGGAGGTGTTTGTGGATGACATCTTGGTGTACTATAATACTCATAATGATCATGCCCAATATCTTGACATCATCTTGGGTCCACTAAGAGAGCATCACCAATATTCCAAGATATATAAATGTCATATTTTTATTAACAATGTACAATCTTTCAGGCACATAATATCAGTAGAAGGTGTGGTAGTGGACCAAGAAAAAGTGCAGGTAGTGATTTCTTGGGGCCATCCCAAGAATTGTCTTGATATCCAATGATTTTTCGGAATAAATGGTTTTTAGGAGTTTTATCCAATAATTTTTCTGATATGAAGAACCACATTCAGTTTTGACAATGAAAGGGGTAATGTTTTATTGGATTAGAGCAAGAGAGAATGCTTTAACAGAGTTTAAGATGCTCTTGTCCTTAGCACAAATTTTGATCTAACCTGATTAAGGTGAGGAGTACATGTTTTATTGTGATTCCTCTTGGGTTGCATTTAAAAATGTATTGATGAATGGGGATAAATTCATTGGTTATGGGTCTCTATAGTTGACTCCATATAAATGGAATTACCCTAAACATTAACATGAGTTGGAATTAGGGGATTATGATATTTAGTATTGGATACACTATATTTTGGGTGAACAATTTATAGTTTTTACAAATAACAAAAGCTTGAATTATATCTTTTAATAGCAAGACTTGGATATTTGGTAGCAAAGATGGGTAGAGTACATGATGTACTTTATTTTTAATTTAAATATAAACCCAAAAAGGGGAATTGTGAGGGTGATTTCTTTAGAAAGAAAACTCAGAATCAGTTGGTATATGAGTCAAGTGAAGAGAGCAAGATGATGACCTTGCTAGAGAAAAGGCATGTGGTAGTTTATGAGATTCAAGGGAGGATGACTATATATTCCATATTTGTGGAGTCTGCACTCTTGCGATGCATCAGGGGAATGAAGTATGTGGATCTAGAGTGTTCATCCTTATGACAAATCCTTGAACGTGTGAAGACACATATATAATGGACAATAGATGAGGTTGAGATCATCTATGTGAAAAATTGGTTATTCTACCTACGTGTATGTGAGAGGAACTCATTCTAGAATTCCATTCCTCAAAGTGGGATGTATGTTATAGTTTGATAAAAATATACTATGAACCATGACAATAGATTTGGTGGGGATTCTTGGAAATGGTGACAACATGGTTTGAAACTATATGTTTCACCTGTCAGAATGTGGAGGTAGATCATCAATGACATAGAGGACTATTGCAGCTATTATCTTTTCGATAATGGATGTTGGATGATGTGACTATGGATTTCATGGTAGGAATTCCAAATAATCGTAGGAATAATAAATCTATTTGGGTCATTTTGGATTGGCTAATGAAGTTAGAACATTTCTTTTCTATCTGGTTAACAATAACAGTAAAACCATTTGGAGAACTATATGTGAGAGTGATAGATCATTTCCATGGGGAGCTAGAGATAAGAGTTTTAGATCATGATTCACTCTTTACAACATGAGTATGGAAGGGTTTACAGAAGGCTATTGGTACACAGGTTCTGTTATGTATAAACTTCCACCCACAGACAGATGGGCAGCCAGAATGTTCCATAAAAGTGTTGTAGGATATGCTACGTGCATGTGTGCTTGACTTTGGTTGTTATTATGAGAATCACTTGGATTAAGAGGTGTTCTCCTCTAACAACTGTTATTAGGAAACTATAAAGATAGACTTATTTGAAGAAATTTATTGTAGTCATTTTAGATCACTATTATATTGGTTAGAGGTGGTTGAGTCAGAGCTGGTGGGACCGAGTCTCATTCAGGAGACATCAGAGTAGGTCTAGTTGATTCGAAAACATATATTTGAGGATTAGAGTATAAAAAAGTAATATACTGATAGATGGAGTTTACACCTATATTTTTCATAGGGCGATCATGTATTCATTCATGGTTTTCCTATATTGGGTCACCAAAGGATACGAAGGGAGGGAAAGTTAGCTCGTCGTTTGTGGGACCATTTGAGGTGCTTGAGAGAATCAGGTCATTGGCATACTGATGAGAAATTCCATATAAATTCAGAGCTATTCATGATGTTTTCCATGTGTCACAAATACGGAGATATCACCCTGACCATTCTCTTGTGATTGATGTTGAAGTGGTTGACCTTGAGATAGATGCTTCCTTAGAGGAGCATCTGATACATGTGTTGGGTCGCAGTGAGAAAGTGTTATAGGGAATGAATATACTTATTGTTCATGTGTTATGGAAACATGAAAGTGTTCAATATGAAACATAGTTACATGAAGCAGGTGTGAGGGCTCAATGAACTAATCTTTTTGGCCTTTAATCTCAGAGGAGGCCGGGAGTGCAGCTCAGGGAAGAACACTTATTAGGTGGGGAAATTGTAAGATCCCTAACATTTTTAATGAATTCTTGGGAATGTTTGTAGGTATGTTTTTTGTTATTAAGTACCTTCAGGTTAGGGTATGACCTATGGTGTGTTTGGGTGAATGTTTTATTGAATTTTGAAGTCATAGAGATGTTTATGGTTTGTGCACATTTTAGTCAAACCGTTTGCAAACTGACCATGCACACTATGGATGTCGTCATTATTGGCATAGAGTTTTCCAAATTGTACACCATCATGTCATGAAGGTTGTGGAAGACCGCATGGTTGGTGCAAATTCTAGCCTTACCGTGCGGCCTCCCATGTAAAACTGTGTGCACTGCCCTATTAATTATGAAAATAGTTATAAATCCACCTAATACCCTAAAACCTATATAATTTGACATAGGATTGGAATGGAAAATTTCTAGGTTTTCCCAATGACTTATTGTGGGATTCCAAGGTGATCTGAACACTATTCTTCAAGATTGAATTCCCAGATTGAAGAACTTCTCTCTTCCCGGTAAGTGGACATTATCCCATTTCTTATCTAGTTCATTCTTCCATTATTTCTATATATTTTCTTGGAATCTATGCCCTATATTATTGAATATAAACCTATGAGTTGATATATATATCTAGGATTGCTTATCTATATATATATTTTCATGATCTTGACTAGTTTGATCTTAATTTTGGATTTGAGGATTGAGATTCAGAGCTTGATCGATGATGTTGTGCCACTCATATATTGGGTATTTCTGTTTCTCTATATTCGATCTATAAATTGAGTAATGTTTTCTAAATCGGACTCCCATTGTCGTTATTTGATATGTATATGTGATTTTATGATTTGTTATATTCCCTTGATAAATCATTTACTAAATTAGAGTATTTACGAAAATGGAATTGAATTGGGTTTATTTGGTGGTTAATTGATAATTGAATCATGGAATAAATGGTGGGGGTTCCCCAAATATACATCTTAGAGATTTGGTATTGGTTGAGAGTTTCTAATTGTGATATTTAATTGAATGTGAGAAGATAATTAATTGGGGGAATTAATTATGAAATCATTATTTTGGGTATGTAAGATAATTAATTGTGAGAATTAATTATGTGACATGGTGTTGACCCAAGATAATTAATTGAGAGAATTTATTATGTTCCATGGTGTGATCAAAGATAATTGATTATGATAAATGACAATGACATGTGGAGATTTTATATGAAAAACTAATTATGATGAATTAATTATGTGAAGATAAATTTGTTGACTAATCAATAAATTAATGAATTAATTTATGGGTTATGTTCTTAGTCAATTGTTGGGTAAAGTAATGGACTTTGAAAATTTTATCAAATCCCATTTTTAGAAATAGAATAATGTGGAAAATTATTATGAATTAAGGAATGATTAAATGGTTGAGATTATAAAGAGCTAGACCTCGTGTTCTAGAATAATTAGAAGTTGGGACATAGATATGTCGTTCCTCCCCAATGGATATCGAATCTTGAGATTATGGGGTTCTTGTAAATATTACTTATACCGATGGCTAGGCAAGATGACTTACACTCGAGAAGATTTTTGGTGCTAGAAATGATGACTTACACCAAATAAACGGGGATTAAATTGAGATTTGTTGTTCTAGGCAGGAAAACCCAATCTAAATGTTCAATTATATTGAAATATGATTCAAAGGGGAAACAAAAATTGAAATTGGCCTAAATTTTGGATTGATGATTAATTGAAAATGTGATAACTGTTTAAATTATGCTTTGTATTTAGTTATTCAAAAATCTACATGCACTGTATTTTTGAATGGAAACGTTTTAGACATAGTTGGTGGTGGCCTACTATGTTGTACTCACACCTTTTTTGGGTGTCTTGATAGGTACCAGAGTAGAATTTTTTGATATAGGACATGATAAGGGAAAGGACCAAGGATAGGTTTTAGTTTGGGATTATAGCATTGTCGACAGAACCGTATGTGGTTCGAGACCCGGTTGAGAGTTTTTGTGTCTTTACATGTAGTTTCATTGTATAAATATTGCATTTTCATTATCATAAAATGTTTTAACTTTCATTAGAGTATTGTGTCTTCATGTTTCAGTTATCATATGAAAAGGATTTATTCAGGGTATTTATATGCTTCCACACATGGTTATTTTTATTTGATTCCATTGGTGTCTTATTCTGATAAAAGAGTGTATAGTGTCCCTAGGACCGACTTAACAGACCCTCACTGTTAGTCGAATCCATCTGTTGTATGGGGATTCACACTTGAGTTCATATGCCCAACTGGCTCGTGGCACCGTTTAGTTGCTCCTGGGCATGGATGTCACTTATATTATATTTTAATGCTGATAATTATTTAAAAATAATAACATTTTTATTCCATATATATCACATTTATTCAATATAATTACACTTATTATCTTAAATATAAATCATTAGAGAAAATGAATCGCATCACTTCATGAGCCGAAAATCCATCATGCACAGGAATGATGTTATTATATCCCTTATAAAATAGAAATGAAAAATGTATTTATGATAAAAAAATATCCAAAATTATCTTAATAATATAATATTTATAAATTATATCCCTAATCATAAACAACCTTTTGATGTTGTAATCAGAAAATTAGGGACATTGGTACATGAGACAGTAATCCACCGTATAGTGGAATATTGATTTCATGACAGATTATATGGAAGATGATAAATATTTTTTAGGGAAATAAAATAATATAATTTAGTTATATATAATATTCTAGTGATATTATATAATCATTCATTATGAATAATTTATGGTGTTTTGTAAGAAATAAAATAAAAATTCTTGTTGTAGAACATTACCCCTTCCTTATGAAACTAGAGTTGGTTTACACCAAAGGCATTAGATGAATGGAATTATTCCTAAAATAATGATTCTAGTATAATAATAGGGATTTATCAAAACATTGTGTAGTTAATGGTTGAACCACTGGTTTATTATGGTGAGTTGAGTGTATGATATGGCATGACCTTTTATAACTGATGACAGTGGACCAAATGTTATTTTTTCAAATGATGAATTGAACATACATACTTTTCATTTAACAAGGATCCAATAAATGTAAATTTTAGATAATACCGAGGATTATGTTTATATATGACAATAAAATATTTTTATACAATATTTTAGGACGTTGCAGCCCTAAAAGATTTACTTTAACCCTCGATAAATAAATTTTTTCCTTTAACCAATGTTAATAATTGTTACTATCATAACTGTAATTTTACGTTAAAAATTTTATTGAATATACTATATAATATAAATTAATCAATATCCATGTTTTGAATAATTTTTTCCAAATTTAATTCATTCAATTCGATAATTTATTTTAAAATTACTCTCGCAGACATGACAATAATGTGAGTTTGAATGATAGTATTTTTTAAGGAAAATTTTATTTCATATTAACTCTTTGAATAATTACCATAATTTTTGGAAACTCAATTATTTATTATTGATATATAGTGTATATTTTTTATTCAAGTAATTCCATATTAGGTATTATTATTTTTAAATAAATTTGAGAGGCATTATGCATTTGAATGAAGTTCTTTTATAAAAATATCATTTTAAAAGGAAAACAAATCATATACCGAAGACCACAATAAATTTGATTCAAACATAATGAATTCTATTGATTATAAATAAATAAAAATTATGATACATATGATCATATTTAAATAATTTATTTTATTTTTATGATACATAAATTATTAAAAAGAAGCATATTTTTTACAAAAATATATATTTTCAGTATTCATGGAAAAATCATTCTATTCTGAGAAATCGAAAAATTGAACCATATGAAAATATTGAAATTATAATTCTAAGAACTATATTATTATTTTAAAATGAAAATTATAAAATTTATAAATTATTAATATAAGTAATTCTTTATAAGAAAATAGTTTACTTAAAACTATTTCTATTTTACATTTAAAAAATACTTAATAATTTTTATAAAAAATATAGTTATCTAATTTAAATTAATATATATTAAAATGAAATATTCCATTATTATGTGGGTAGTTAAATTGCCTAAAATCAAATATGTATACCATAATGAAATTAATTATCCAATAGAGTACAAATTAAATAGAGAAAAAGGAATGGGTTGACATTTTGTGGTAGGCATATCCTTGATGTGAGACGACTATATTGAGAATAGTGACTCCGCATGTTGATAGTTTTGAGGGGACTATAATATATTGGGTAAATGTGTGAGAAAATTATTAGTGATGGTGATATGAGATTAATAATGATTATTTATATTGATGTCATTCTTTATGTAGTATTATTATAAATGGGTTTCATCATAATCTAAGTAACCACCTTGGGAACATGGATATATAGATTCACACTAGGGAGTCAATGTTTCACACTGCTGATAATCAGTTACACAATTGACATTTCAAGGATAATTTCCATTACATTGAAGTTGTAAAATTTATGTGCTATTAATAATGGGTCCTCCCCAGCCTATGATGAGTAACAGTGTTACCATGGTACAAGATTTCAATTTCTCAATCAATTTAATTACCTAATATTTTAAGATGTATTTTAAAAAAAATAATTAATTTCATTGATAGAATATGATTCATGAGAATTTGAGTATATATAAACCATAATATATAATATACTTATAAACATGCCTTTAAATTTTAGTATTGAATTGGATTAACCCCATTTTTAAAATTATGTATAATTTTTATATTTAAAATATATTAATAAATAACTAATCATTTTTTGGAGTTTCTGTAGATGGTTTAAAAATTAAGGTTTCCTTGAGGATGTTTTTTATTTATTTTTCTTACAAAATAATATCATTATATTTTTAAATATTAATAATTTTTATATAAAAATTGATCTTTTTATTAAAATCAACATTTAAAATAATATTAGAAAAATATTTTCATAATTTTATTAAAAAATTATATTTTCTCATGAATATGGGGAAATACCAATTTTATAGTACATTATATTTCATTGTTATGAATTTAAAAAGTATAATTTTGATATAAAAAATTTTCAATTTAAAATAAATTCATTTATATTATTTATCATTCAATTATATTAATTAGAATCAATTTTAAAATGATTTTTTTATTAAATTTTTTTTAATTGGGAAAACAATTTTTCTTAAAAAAATTACTTTTCCGGTTATGGATTATTATTTTATATATAAATTATAAAAAAGATATGAATCTACTTTAAAAAAACTATTTCTATATTATTCATCCTCATAATTACTTTTTTGTAATTTTTTTAACACTAATTTTTTTTTAATAAACAAATAGATGAATAAAAATTGGTTAACAAGGTGAATGCTAATTCAGTTATATCGAACAAGGTTAGACCAAGAGATAAGGGTAATATCACCAATTAAACTTTTCAAAATCATATTGGTTGTCCTAACTAGGCCATATGACATCCAAATATAGAATTTATGTCTATTCGGAATCATTTTTCTCGATTATGTAATTAATATATTATATTATTTTATAAAATTCTATTTGTGTTCTCTCCCTCAATTATAAAAGGAAATACTTCATGTATCTAAATTACACCACATTAATCCATACATCTCAGGTATATCCTAAAATATTTTCTTTTAATATTCCATATATATTATATAGTGGTTTTGGTTTCTATAAATGGAAATTCCAAGGGTTCTTCAGATGTTATTTAAAGGAGGCCTACTGAAAAAAATGTTATTATCCTACCTGAAATATTTCATTTCATTTATTTTTTTTCTCCTATTTTTTTCATTTTCATCATAAATGAATATATTATTTATCATTAATATAACTAAATTTTATTATAATTCTGTCACCTCATTTATAAATCCACTTCTATATCAAATGTGAATCAAAATTATCACTCATATATACATATCGACTACAAAATACACATAGCGATACAATTATTTTCCAACTAAAATTGTTTCAAGGATATGTATTGTGATGGGATTAATGTTTATATAATAAATATATATAATTTTTATTATCCTAGAATATTAATATCATATATAATTTCTTAACAACTAATTTTTTGGAAAACAATAATGTAACATGGTAATACTTGTTGACTACCACCGCCACAATGTAATATGATTTCTTTTTAATTTATTATATCATAGATAGTAATAATGATATAATAAAGGTGTTCAATTTTAATTTTGATATAATTAAGTATATTTAAGGTAAAATAATAATTATTTTTCTTTACTTATTTTCATTATAATATTAAATTATATTTCATTTATATATATAGCATACCATATCGAAGAATGATATATTTCATTTCTCTATCACTACCATTGATAGATGATTCTATTTATATTATTGTAGAATATAAATCATATTTATATCATAAAAACATTACATATGTTATGAAAAGTTGATAAGATTTATATTATAGAATCTTATAAAATAAAACACTTATGAAATATGAAATATTGAACACTCATAAACAATGATATTATTCATGAATTTTTAGAAAATTGGTGTTGAAATGTTATAAGTGGACCATATATGATATTTTATGTATTTAAATAGTCATATATTATTAAAGTATAATTCAATTTACCATACATTAGTTTAGTGCACTTTTCTAGAATTTCAATCAGGAGTTAATAGGTTATTTTTACTATCTCTTTATTTCAGGTGATCATTTATGATTTAGTTTGTGATGATAAAAATTCATGTTATAATTTCAATAATCTCCAAACAATTCATCTAAATTAGTTATTTATATGGATTTTTTATTTTCAATTCATTTTCCTCTAATAAGATATTAATGAAATGTTAATAATTTTAATGTAATACCATCATTAATTCTCTCTTCGGTAAAAAATAATGTATCATTCACCTTCATGTTTTCTAATAATGTATTCAAGAATGTATTTTTATATTAATAATTGATTTATTATTCTAATTTTTACCCATGATTACAAATTCATGACATGTTAAAAAATATATATTTTATTCTTTTTTCTAACATTTACTTTTGAAATTTTCATGGAAATGTAAATGAAATAGTTGGTTTAACATAGAAGACAATAAAAAATTTTCATTTTATAATTACCACTAAATGAATTTATTATTCTATTATAATTACCATGGATCATTCCAATGAGGATTTTTTCTCAAAAATTGGTAAATTTTTAATATTTTTAATAATTTATTTCTAATTTTAAATTTTATTTAATCACTAGCGATCATCGAGTCATGATTTATAAGGGATGATAATCATGGAAATGAACTTAATTTCCATAGTATGGTTTTCATAAATCATTGTAAGGTTTTTTGGGATGCTATAAAAAATGACATAAGGTGAAATTTTCTCATAATTGTTTATTTTGGTTAATGTGAGGTCACATTTATTGTAGTGTGAATCTTATATTAAGGATGGTAAGATTCATGTTTTCTCATGTGGATTCTTAAAATTTTGGTTTTCCTTATTATGGATGGGTATAATAAAAATCATGGGAAATTGATTCGATGGATCCATTATGATAGGGGTATGATGATGAATGTCCATGATTCATATGTGGTGGGATAGATGTGATGGGATGGATTGGTGTGGGATGATAAGGGCCTAATGGTTTTTCACTATTCATATATTAGGGTTCAATTAATTTAATCGGGGAAGAGAAACTATTTACATTCAGTGGTCTCACATTATACAATCTCTTAATGATTAATCTCATTATGGTGGAGTATAAATTTTTGATTCAATTCATATTTCTTCTTTATAAAACATGAAATCCATGGGAACTATCCTAAATTATGAGCAAGAGTAGGATAATACTTGATCACATTATCAAGGCGAGCCATACCTGGATGAAAGTAAACATAGTAGAAGAAATCATAAGTAGTTAATCGAAAATAAATCATACAATTATTTTTAATAACTACACCAGGTAATTACCAGATGATTTTTATATCATTAAAATGGGTGGTACAAATTCACTTTATTATTTGTTTCCAACATTAAGTGACAGGACCACCCACTTTTTTGTTCAGAAGAAAATTTTACTTTTGTTTGACTACATCCATTAATGTAATTTCGTATTTATTGGGGCTATGATCAAATGACATAAATTTTAATAATTCTATATATTTCCTATCATAAATCCAAATATATGATGATTCTATAAATAAAATTTCATTCCAATGTTTTAATTATGTTTTGATGAAATATTTATTAAACTTGTCAGTTTACCAGATGTCATGATATGATAAAATGACTAATTTTTTATGAATCCTATTTCATTTCAACAAGACGTGATATGATGAATATATTTTGATCATTTGTTTCATATATGAATTATTTTCATTATTTTATGGGTGGGATTAGAAATATAAAGACCTCTCATGTATTGGGTAATTATTGATATCTCGTAAGGTATTGATGATAGAATTTAAATTGAATCCAATTTATTATGGGACTCAATCCATTATGATATTCTTCTGGGTGAGTCCTGAGAGATGATATTATAGTTATGAGAGACCCTAATCAACTAATATAGTCTAGGTAATGATAATTAAATATGTAATTTATTATCTATGCTTATGTGATTTCTGAAAAATTATTTATTGTGAAAAAATTATTCTCTCATGTATTATATTCATTTATTCTTTTATAAATGATTTCTTATTAACACTTAATAACAATACCATGACATTATATTATGATATATAACATGTTTTTGTGGTATTAAAATTTTATAATCATGTTATCATATCCTCATTTACATTATAAGTATATATGATCATTGTTATCTATATTTATTACACCTATTGAGAATTTGTGCTCACCCCTTATTATATTTATATTCCCCGGGTAATGAATAATGTTTCATGTATGGTATGATTAATATGAGTACTATATGTAAATTTCATTGTGAGAGATATTAACAAAAATTCATTAAATAGGTATATTTGGACACCAACCCCCAAAAAACTAAAACCATTAAGGATATTTCATTGATGATATTTTTATTTTTGAAATATTCATCTATAATGATTTGGAATTAATTTACAAAAAGTGAATGCTTTTAGAGTTTGTATCTGATATAAAATTTGTTATCATTATAAATTAGGGCGAGAAAACATTATTTATAACCCTTATAATAACTATATTTTTACGATAAAATATTATGTTGTTGTAATCTATGGAGTTTCATTTTCCTATCAAATAATCTCTAATTGGATACTACATGTGGATGTAGTTTTAGAATAAATGAATATTGGGTTAAAACCTAGAAATATGTTGTTCATATATATCTTGACTATCATTCTAGTTCATAGTGAGTATTTCCTTACTATGAACATCTCTTGAAAAACATGGGAGATAGAAATGAGAAAAATCACATTTTAACTGTGAACCATTATAAAGGATTTGAATAGACGATGACTATGATAGAGCATATTTGAACCCATGGTGTCATATATTGAAAAAGTTTTCATTCTTTGGAGATCCAGTTAAATATTTATCATAATTATATGATTTACGAATCCAATTATTGATTCATGATTTTCCTGGTAAATATTTTCACTTTTGAAATCTATTAACGATAGAACAAATAACATGAGGTGGGGATAGTTTTTCTCACATATTGATGAATCTTATTTAATATTACCAATAGAAAATAAAATATATTATAAAAAATTTCTAGGTACATTAATTCTTATCCTCAATGATTATATGATTAATTATTAGTGAAAATACCAAAAGTAATAATAATAAAATATCATGCCTATGATTCATTCTGATTGATGTTGGAGGGATTGATCTTTTGTAAATGTCATTTATCATCCATGTAGTTCAATTTTAGGTTATATATTGAATGGATTTAATATCTTTACATAAATCATGGATCTATTAATGAGGATTTTATTTCATGTTTGATATCTAAAAGATATTTTATCATCTATAAGTGGGATAAAAAATATAAACATCTAATGGGAATTACAAACAATATATGGGTATCGATTCCTATGAAAAAATATGTGTTTACCTCAGATGGTTTTTTAGAGATAAATATATATGATATTCCTAGTGTATTACATTTTATTGATGATACTATACATGGATTCCTTTTTCATCCTAAGAATCATGACACTCAATAGAACACATACTTAGTGAAACAAATATTTCATAGTCTTCATATAGAATTACAACGATTGAGTTGAATAAATTAAAGAAGAACCTCTAGGAGAATAAAAATAATGGATTCATTAATAAAATTGAATACCTGTGGCATTCACATATTATTTTGGTATCGAAGAATGTTTTAAGAATAAAATTTTATTATCACAACATTTCATTAATATTGGGGTACTAAAAACGATCACAATCAAGAATATGTATCCTCTAAACCATGATGATTATTCATTATATAAATTATAATGTTTTATATATTTTTCCATGATTTTACATGTATAAGATTTATATTACTATAGGTAATATTTAAATGAAATACCCAAGATAAAATTCTATATGAGGCTTCCTTCTGTGAAATCAAAGTGATTCCATTGGGTCTGACAAATTTCCCCACTATATTAAAATAACATAATCATTAGATTATTTAGAGATTAAAATATTATTTATTGGTAGTATTGATATTGAATATATTTATATATTTTATGAGTGAATATGATAATGATGATCACATAATAATTTGACTAAATTCACTAAGGATGTCTATGTTGTTTGAAAAACTGACCATGTGTAATTTTTTGGATAAAAAAAATATGTTTCTTGGTCATATAATATATAGAGTGGGTATATTGGTGGATCCATAGATGATGTATGTTACTGGACATGGTCCCTAACAAAAAACAACGACAAATACATTTTCATTATTTATCTATATTTTATGGATATTCAATGGGAAAATTTGACATGGTTTTATATTAAAATAATAAAGTTAACCCAGAGGGGAAACTATTCATTTTTTGTAAATTAATATAATGAAAATTCCAATGAAATGAAGATATGATTACTTAGTTTACTTATACATATACAACCCTATTATGGAAAAGGGTATGGGATCAATATATTTTCATTAAAGGAGTTAATAGGATGTATCCCCATTTTGAATGATATAATATTAGATTATGCCTCTATAAGATTGATAAGTAATTAAAAAACTTACCAAAGGCTTGATTTAGAGTTATAATTGATATATATTGTATTAATGATATGGAATTACAATATTTATGGAGAAATGTGTGAAATATTTTTGGATTATAAATGTTAAAAGTATACTTTCACAAAGAAAGATTTGAATATGTTCCATAAAATAGGGTTAAAGTTTATTAATGATTATGAATTCTAAATACATGAAGACCTTTAGAAAGTGAACTAGTTGGTTTATCCCTTGAGTTGGAAGGATCATGATAACATATTAAGGATGGGTATCCAAAATGGTCTTCTATTTATGAATATGAAATTGAGGGATTTATAATTTTACAGGGAGTAGATAAATCATATATTTTACAAATGTGTGTTCATAAGTATATCCATGTGATGATTAATGAAGAAAAAACAGAAGATGTATATATAAAAAATTATATATGAAATATCCCTGAGTTCCACCTTGATTATGAGTGAATGATCGGCCCTGGTAACCAAGTTTTTACCATATCCAGACGATATTTTATTGGGGGATGTTAGAATATGATAATACTTCTTAATTATTACTTAATCCTAAATGTATGGACATTTGTAGCTATCCAAATGATTGATTCTAGTTGGAGAACTAAAACATGTGTATTTGAGAGTATTTAACTCGGTGCTTTTTATGTTATAATGTTTAGGATTGGAGACATAAGTCTAATGTAATGATACATTCTTTACCCACATGAGAATGTAAATAGGAAAAACCATTTATTTTTTTAGTCTCCCCAAAACATCAACATGAAATAAAGTTATTTGGGTTGTAGTTGAACATGTTATAATGTTATTACAATTTATTAAAATAATACAATATTTTCACCTTTATAATATATTTAAAATATATATTATATAAGTTACAAGTATTATTGGTGTATCTCATTATATCATTACCAAAAAAGATATGAGATTTACCTCATTTTAAAGGTGATGTATTTAGCAAGATCTTGATTAATTTTTTTAGTATTTCATATCATCCTCATACAGATGGATAGTCATAGAGAAAAATTGAAACCCTTGAAGGTTTTATAGGATTATGTTCTATGGATTTCAATGGTGGTTTAGATAAACACCTTTCTCTAGTGAATTTTTTTAATCAAATATCAGCAACTCATCAATTCATGTGGAATATTATGATTCCCTATATATATATACTATATAAATATAATGATTTTGGATGAGGTTGAAAAAATGTTATTTGGACCTCATATATCATAATAAATTGATTATAAATTGAAATAAATTATCAAAAAAATCAGGGAAACTCTTAATCGAATGAAAAATCTATTTTGATAATCATTAATTAAATCTACAATTATGTGTCTCGGAGATGGTATTCTATTGGTTTTATCCATGTATGAAGGATATGATATTTGGATTGAACCAAAATCTGGGCCCTATGTATATTTTCGGTAATCATATTCTTTATCGAGTATGGTTGAAATATAATATCATAGCTCTTATAACATACCTCTCTCAATCTCTCAATGTGTTACATGTATCTCCCATGAGGAATTATATACATAATATGTCAATTGTAAATAGCATAGTGGTTTTAAAATTTTTTATGATCATTCCAATAAAGAAAAACTAGTATAAATATTGTATAATATATATAAGGTTTTATAGAATTTTAATACTCACCGTGTTAATGTTCTGTGGATTAATCATATGTGTTTGAAAGATACATGGGAATCTGAGGATATGTTGAAAAAATGATATTTTATTTTCTGTATAAATTTTCTTGAATTTTATCGGGGATATTCAATATAATATGGCATAATGTAACTTCATGAAATTTTTTGATATATTTCTCATTAAATAAAGTAAATGTTTTCTATAGATTATGATACCTAAAAAAATTTCTAAATAACCCAAAATGTAGTATACAATACAACATACCCATTAAATTAGTGGATTTAATAATAGTAACAAAATATTAAAAATTATTTTATAATTTTTGTATATAAATAAAATATATTAAAAAATTAGTAAAATGATATTATGGTTCTTATATGAATTATAAGAATATCTTCCAAAAAAATTATATTTTTATATAATAGGATATAATTTTGTTTTCATAAATTTAGAAAATAAATTTAGAAAAGAATCTTCATTTTAGAATCACGATGTCTAAATTTTCATTGAGAGATATTTTGATAAATTTCTGAAATGATTCATTACTTTTTGATTAGTGAAACATATTGATATTTTTTGTAAATTTAATTTAATTTCATGAATATAAATTGATAATTTTTTCATTAAATTTGTTCATAAGAATATTTACACTATTTTTTCTAATAATAATTGAATTGCAGTGCTTGAATTTAATTTTAAGTTTATTTTTGTATGAAAAAATTTTCTCTTTAAGAAAATCTTTTTAAGGGAAGTCCTCCTTCTATCTTGTTTTAAAATTTTATTTTGAAATTATATTATTCCACATCTATGAGATTAATTTTATAAAATTTATTAAATATTTATGATCTATAAAATTTATATTAGTTAATATGTTAACCTTAAATTTTTTTATTACTGATTTTGTAAAATTTAAAAAAAAATATGTTCCCATTACTAACGTTAAAACCATTTTAAAGGGGTGAATCTAATAGAAAACGGTCTGTTTATCAATTAATAATATCTAAATACAACTAAATGTGAATATTTTATCCTTATAATAACCTTTATTACAACATCTATTCATTTGGATGTATTTTTATTCAGTTTCAAATTATTATATTTTAATCATTTAAGAAAATATAAATGTGTCTTCTCACCCACAAAATGAAGGGATACCCCTCTTATATTATATTTACCCAACATTGATCCATCTTTCTAAAAAACCCGTGAACAATTTATTACGATCTTCACTGGACATGAGGGGGTGGTTTTTTAATCATAAATAAATATTCCAAGGGTCATTAACATTGTATATAAAGGTGGCCTATATAAGAAGAAATAATCATGCTACCTGACCTCCTTAAATATATATATTTTCCAATTATTCTAATTATTATTTTTTTCATTATGAAATTAAAAATTAAGTATCCATTAAATAAAATTTTTATGAATATGTTACCACCTTTATAAAACCTCTTCTCAATCAAAATAGAAGTTAATATATTTCTTTTTCATTAATGTGGACTACTACCTCCCCAAAGTGATATAAATAATTTTTCATACCCATTTTAATGTATTATTAATATGATAGGTTTAATGTTTATTCATGATATCTAATGCATCAATTTTTTCCTATAAGTACAATGTAACATCAACATTTTTAACTTCTAATTTGTTGGAAGACAATAAGATCTTGCGTTCCTACAAATGAATTATCTCCTCCATGAACCAATGTGTTTTTTATTAATTTTAATTTTAAATTATTTATAATTAGGAAACATTTACTATATATTATCTGTTTATGATATAAATTTATTATATTATTTAAAACATATTATTTAATTTTTTTTCCTATTTTTCATTTGAAAATGAAAAACTCATTCATACATACATATGGATTACTATCTCCATGAATGATATAAATCATTCTTCTATCAATAAAATCTATAGCTTATTGTACATAAATATATAATGAAAACATATAATATTAAAATCATGATTAGGTATCTATATATTATGGAATAATGGTAAATTTTTACATATAATATATTTCAAACTAGAACTCTAATTATGAATGAAATGGTTAACACCAGAAATAAATGATTTTATTAAGAATTATTATAAAATTAATTTTCAAATGTTATATGTGCATGATATATGATATATTTAGTGTGTACATAATTATTTTATTGATTAATAATAAATATAAAATAATTATACATTATGTTATATCACAATTGAATAAATTCAAACATGTGGTAAGTATTTTATTTTACAATCTCGTTGTTTTCCATGATTGTCAATTATTCTATTTATGTAGATGCAATTTTATGGTCTCAATATAATTAATATCTACACATTTAATTTCTGATATTTGTTTCTTGTGACCACATTAATTCAATTAGTTTTTCTTTACGTTGAATACTCATGATTATAAAATGTTATTTTAATGGAAAACGATCAAATCTATCTATTTAGTTGAAAATACTTTATCTTACATGTTGAAAAATTATAAAAACGTTCTCATAAAGGTATTTTATATTATCAGATGGTATATTATTATAATTATTTACAATTATTTTATTTTTATAGATTTATTTAAAAGTAATAATTTCTATATTGTCTAAATGAGGTAGTTTTGAAATTTTATCGAAAATGTGAAAGGAGTCTTTTATTTAAAGCACAAAACCAGAAGGTAGTTTCCCACCAATATTACCTCTCATTTTTGGTTGGATTATTTTTCATGTGTCAAAGTTATTTTCCATGAAATTTATTTACATATACATTGGTAGCTATTATATACTAAATATTTTATTCCTATTTAAAAAGGGTATTTTCCTCAAAAATGTTCCTGTGATATTTGGAAATAATTTTTCATTATTGAAACTTTCCTTCCATGTTATTTATGTTATATATGTGATTTGGTCCCAAAATATTCTTAGTATTCATTATTTTGATGGTTATGGATGATAATGATTTTAGGATGACTTTATGATATTCATTTCTTTCCCAAAGGTTAATTATGTCAGGTTGAAACCTTTATGATTTAAATATATTTTCCTTTTTATATTCTATAATAAAATGATTAATTAAAAAAATTCATTTCAATTCCATAGGTATTGATATGATGAGTTATCTGTGATCATACAAAACATATATGAATGATAAACATTATGTGATGTGTGTAATATAATTATATAACTTTCAAATGTATTAGATAATAATTTATATCACATACGACAATACAGATGTCTGTAGAAATGGAACCTAGTTTGGAAAGGTACATAATTTATTACGATAGTATTAGGAATAAACCTAAACTCATAATGTGATGGAGTTAGATAGGATCCTAAACCAAAAAGATAGTCTTTAAAATTATCTTGGACTATGGGAAAACATTTCTATGCTTATATGTGTTACAAAATCCTTGGTCATGGGAAAATATTATACTCACAAGGTTCATGTTATTTAATACATTTATGGTTTTTTTATTTGGAGATGCTAATCATTATGAAAATACCCTATAATTTAATCAAATATATAGGGGATTGGTTTTCAAATAATATAATTATATTCTGAAACAATAATGTTCATTTTTTTTATTATGGGATCATTTATATCTCTATTATTTACCATTAATAAGAATCTAATCTCATCATTTCTTATATTACTTTTCCTAGTTTTTAATGATATTATTTATGTATGATATATCTACGATTCATGTATAAATTTAATAACTTAGTGGTTGATGTAGTAAATCTATTCTAAATATTTTTTTTGTATATATGTCTACTATTATATTAAACATATATAATATTTTGTTGATTATAATGTTATGAATAAAATATTTATAGGGTAACTTGTTTTTTAGTATGAATTGTGTGTTCAATATAAATGAGTGATTTGTTTTTGATGTGTAATGGTTATAGTAATCACCAATACGATAAAAAATTATTCCATGAGAATGTGACCCATGGTATAGAAAATTTTTTTAAAGGAAAAACAATTTAGTTGAAATTGGAATATTATTATTTATTGAAGTACACTACGCTTTCAATTATGTATAATGATGAATTTGAAAAATATTGATTACGTGGATACATTATAAAGGACTTGTGTTTAGTTGAACATATTAATAAATTAATATTAGTTTCATAAAAACTATTTGATTGAGGAAGATCCATATTATAAAACTAATATGGATTATGTTTATATTTAATTAAAGTTTTAATTTAAAATGTCAGATTCAAATTATTTCGGATAATGTAGAATCTACTATAAAATTGAAATTAATAGAATCAAAAATAGGTAATACATGAGAAAAATATTAATAATTATAGATTTTTTAATGTCATTGAATATATATATATATATTTATTATTGAAGTATTTTCTAAGACTATTATTCATTAAAGTTCGATATTGATGGAAAATTAATCTATGCATATCTTTGTTAAATTGGTCTGCGAATAATAGAGAATCATTGAAATAAACCTTAAAATTTTGGTTTTCTTATATATGAATTAAATATTCTAATATTTAGCTATTGATTGATTTCATAATTATATCCCTCTTGAATATAGTGAGAGAAAGAGATTATGTGTTTGTGGATCTTAATGGATCCTTGAGATATTCTTAAAGTAGTAATCTCATAATGGTGAAGTAATGATTAATCAAATTATCAAAAAATATTTTCTATTTTACCTTTGTTGTATCCATTTATTTTTCATCCAAGTAAAATTAATTTGAACATGAAATTTATAATTTTTTCAATTAATTCTGACTACAAATCATATTAATGTTTTATTTTCCAATGTGATGATAAAATCTAATTTTACCTAAATAGAAAATGTAATTACATAACTACAATTAACCCACTATTATGAATTCATAGTGGGTCTATGATATATAATCTATTTTTAGATCCATTTTATCATTCATGAATATATTTGAATTAATTAGCTATCATAGATATCAAAATTATTAAAAAAGGGTACCCTTATTCAATAGATGTTATTATCTATTATAGAGGAACATGATGAGATATCATTTATATATCTTAGAAATTATTTATATTTTACTAAATTATATGGGATACAAGCGATTTATCTCCCAAGAAGAATAAAAAATGATTCCAAAAAAAGGGGGGATAAATTTTAATTCTAGGTGTCACTATGAAATATTTAGACTGATTTATAATGTAATGTAGATGAGTGTGAATTCATTCTCAAAAACCAATGAATTTTTAGAATAACATTCAAATATCATTGATAGTGATAAAAATTTGGTGGAAAATATGTAACTCTTGTAAAATATATTTAATTAATTAATGATGATATCAAATTTATATATATAAGGATTCATTAATAATCTTATTGGGGTTATTTAATCTATTAATTTACTGGGATCAAATATCAATGAATCATATTTCTAAACAAGATAATTATATTATCACATATAATTTATAATAAATAATATTCAGTTCTAGAGGATAAATATAATAGTGTGTATTCTACTGATGAAGGAAACATGTTTGTAGTATATGACAAGTGGGTGAATCTAGAGACCTATTTATATAATTTATCTATATTGGAAACATTCAATATAATTGAGTGGTACAAATTTCTAGAGGATAAAAATGTATATTTTTTTTGATGATTTCTTATAATTTATTTAATTGATGTTAAAAGGTTAAAATATAAATTTTTTGGAAAAATAAATAAATAATTTTTCTATTGTTTGAAAGCATAACACATTAATTATTTGTGTACAAAGTGGTATAATTAATAGTTTGTGGGGTTATATGTTCTCACTAGAACAAAATGAGGTGTTTCTATTTATATTGAATTTGTATTCAATAAATTAAAGTGGAATGAATTTTCATTGTTAGTTTAATTCTATAAAATATGAAGAGGATTATAGAGAAAATAAATTTAAATGTAATGGAACATATTTTATCTCAAATTTATGGAATAAAATAATGCATATAGTGTAGAATTACAAAACTAATGAAAATTATAATTAAAACCCTAATGTAATTATAGACCTCAATGTGGAGTTTGAACGAGATCTTAATGAATATAACTCCATATAAATCAGAATATATTAATTATAGATTTAATGAAGGAATTCATAAGATACACTGATGAATATGAAGATAAATATAATAATATAGGTAATTTAGAGAATCAATATGATGATGTTTCAAAAAAATATGAAAATATATTGTTTTTTAGATTTAATATTGAAGAATAAACGAAAATCATTAATGATTAGTGAATATCAATTGAATATAAATTAATGAAGAATTAAATAATTGAATATGATTATGTTTTTATAATAGAGGTTGTCAATAAAAATTTAAATATATTCTTCATCGAGGAATATTTAATTTTTTTTGTTTCAAAATGATGTTATGAATGATTAGGTAAAAGAATTTATATTAATATTTAAGGAAATACTATTTTCACATAGTCCATTTTTTATGTGTAAAATTGATATCTGATATGATGACTTAATATAAATGAAACATTTTATAATATTTAACAAAATATATCATCAGGTAAATTATGAAGTTCTTCATCCAATGAATATTGATAAAAAATAATGGAATTTTTCAAGACACATACACATGTGAGGAGATAAATATATCGTGATATTTCCATTGAAAAATGACAATTTTTTCATGGAAACTTTATTTCTTAGTGTGGTGTATCGAAATGATATCTATGTGAATAAGATAATTGAAGCTAAAAAGTGGATTTTTTATATTCACCAGATGTTAGGAAATTAACTATTTATTTGGTTAATATAATTATTGTTATGGGATTGGAGTTGATAAAATTTATTTTTTATATTCATAAGGTTGATATTTTTTATAGGGGACACAAAAATGCATGCAATAAATTTTATTTCATTTAGATTGAAGAACATGTTTTATCTATTAGAAGTGATTTTTTTTTAATTTTATGTATCTCAATTCTATAATGATTTTTTTAAACATAGGAAAGTAGATTGAAATGAGAATGAATGTATAAATATCATTAAGGGAAATAAAGAATTGTAAAACCATGATTTTGTACAGTTTTTGTTCATCTCATATGACAGGAGATATAAACAAGTTTTAGAAATCTCGTGTTATATTTGATTGAATTGTACACATCTGGAATAATATTCAACTAGAGATAAAAAAATTTGGAAACACTTTTTGTCTGTGATAAATTGATGAATATGAATATTCATTATCTTTAAGTTAAACATCATAATTTTTATGAGTGATACATCATTGTGACTAATGTTTGGTGGTTACACATGGTCTGAAGGGAATTAACATCAATATAAAATTGATAATTTTTTAATGAAATTTTTTAGTAATAATATTAGTTTTGATTATGAATCTAGAAATGATAAAAACATTCTTATTAACATTGTAAAATGAAAAAAAGTTGTATCAAAGGATTTTCTATGATCGTAAAATAATTTAATAGGTAATTCTATGATTTCTAGAAGTAGTAGATATACATATTACAATTCACAATCATAATATTATTTTCAAATAATTAATATGAGGAATTATTATTCAAAATTAAATTGATTTTTGTAAAATTATTCTTGCATGAGAATGTTCAAAATCAAAAAAGTTTGTGATATTTTAATGATAATCATTCAGATCATTTTTTAGCAAAACAATTTTAAACATTAAAAAAGAGTCCCATACTGATGCGAAACCCTGAATCATAATTCCATAGGATTTATTTAATAATATAATATCATTATTATAATTATATTCATGATATTAAATGTCAAAAATAATTATATACACCATATTAATGCGATTTGGTGGATAAAAACAAATATATCTCAATAGAATTTATATTTATATAAAATCATTTACCTTGGGTATTCCTTGTCCCATGTGTCATTATATTCAGAAATAAATAAGTTAAGTTTTTATGTAATTTATTCAGAAACGTTTTCATCATTATAATTAAATTTATTTCACTTATTATTGATTTTTATACAAATGTTTAAATATCTGTGTTTACATTTTTATTTTTTCCAAATTCTGTTTATATGTACAAAATTTAATTTGTTTGTAAACTACGGCCAAAGGCGTAAAATTATAAACATATACAGAATGATAAGCTCAAAAAAACTATCAAATTTATACTTCAATTATATTTTTAAAACCAATCATGACATATGGTTATGAAAAATGAATCAATGTTTCAATCATCACGACGGTAGACTGTACATACACATGAATAACATTCTAATTTTTCAATGACCGTTATTTAAATAAGGAAAGTAATAATATATATTTATATAATGTTAATTATATCATAAAATACCATGTTATTTAATAATATGTACATATATATTGAGATATTGTGATGTAAAAATAATCACATCTAGTCGGGGATGCGGTAGTCAATGCATCCACCACCGATGTTATCACATTTGTTTTTGTTAAAAGGGTATTAAATAAAAGGATGAATTATATTTACAAAATATTAATAGTTTAATTAGTAATATATAGATTTAATTTATGTTATATTTTTTTAATTAAAACCATCTTGTATACAATCCATGTATAGAGTGAAGGAATCACATCGCTTTGAGGAGCCGGTAGTCCACAATTCCAAAAATGATGTTATCATATTTACGAAAAAATGAAATGAATAATGTTTTATGTTATAAAATAATTAAATAAGAATAAATAAATAATTAGTACCTTATATATAAAATATATATATAGTGTTTCTATCATAATTACTAACCATGAATGTCCTATTGTCAAAAAATGAACAATCATTATTTCGTGATGTGGAAGTTTACCATACAAATAAATGTTATGTTTCTTACCCATTATATGAAAGTGTATTTAAGTGTATTTATAAATCGTAGAATAATATAATATAATTTTATTTATTATACTGGTTTAATTATACAAGCATTGGCTATGGATAATTGAAATATTTTATAATGAAATAAACTACATAGCTTGACAAAGGATGTTACCTCTTATTCAGTTTACTACTTTTTCATTGAACTAAAAGGGTTTAATTTGTTTACTATATTCCCAAGGGGATGATTCTAGGTTTATGGGATGGATTTTAGGATCTATTTTTGAAGATCATGTTTCATCCAATGTGCCTTGAGAGGTGTGTGGAAGTGGGAGGTCTGAGTGCCATTTTATAGTGGAGGAGGAGTGTCATTCTTGTTAATTTTCTTAATGTTAATTAAAAAATGCTTTTTAATTTTAAAAGTAACATAAATAATCGTCAAACGAAGATAAGATGGATTATAGGGTCTAAAAATGACCAAAAATGGATTTTGAACATGATTCTGGGTCATTTAAACCCTTAATTTGAAGGTTTATTCCCTTGTTAAACTCATTGTTCTCTTAATTGTTGTAATATATTTTAATCACAATCACTAATATATATGGTCAAAAATTTATTTAAAATTATTTGACAATGTAAATTTTTAGGATTCAAAAAATGTTAAATTTTTTTCCAAATTTAAATCATAAAACCGGTAGAATTTAATTTAAATGTAAAACCGCTGATGATACGACAATGCAGGGTTTTAAATTAAAAATGGTCAAATGTTAGATAAAGATTATTCATTCAATTTCTACATGAAATTGATTAAAAATACATAATTGATATTTAATATTTTATAATTTAAATAAAATCAAATTAAAACCAATTTAAAATATTTTTTATCCATATAAATAAATTAGATTAAAACATGGTTTTTAATTAAAAATTGTTATTATTTATTATTCATAAAAAATGAAACTTCTTTTGAAAATACCAAAAATTAACCCTATCCTAATTTTGATGTTCTGAATTCAAAAATTTTATTTACTTTTTTGTATTATATTCAGTAAAATATCAAATTTCATAATTAAAATAGGTAGACCATTAAAAGGTGGAAAATTGATTTAATTAAAATATAGGGTATTATGTGTAATATTGGGTTTGTTCTAAACTTATGTCTTTGAAATCAATTAGATAAATGTTTAAAATATTTGAATGAATATATAATATATAAATTTCATTAATACCATAAAATAATACTAAACAAGTTATCTTAATTTGATATAACTATTTTTGTTCATAAAAATAATCATTCACTTAATGATTATTTAGTTTATATATTAATTTCTAATAAATAGGTAACCTAAAGAATTTTAAATATATATTTTCATAATTTAATTAATACTATTAATAATAATCAATTTAATGACATGGTTATATATTATTATATTAAATTATAATATTTTTATGAATATATTGTTTTCGGTAAAATGTAGTCTTACATATTATGGATGCCATTAAGGTGAGTCATTCTTGTGTGTTGCATAAGATATCCTCAGTGTTCCATTTAGAGAAAGATTATATTTATGTTTCATGTAACATAATAATGTACCATACTAGGTATTTATAGAATAATACATTTTCATATTTATTAATAATCATGGGGAAGATATTAATTTTACACTAAAGGGGACAATTTTTATGAAATCACACTCAATAGGAAACAACATGTTTCCCCGAAATCATACATTGCGCACAACATTGAGGAATATTGAAAAATAATACAATAATATTATAATTATTTTAAATTATAGTTAACACAAAGAAATGGTATTGGAAGAAATGAATAGTACTAAGTACAATATTATTAAACATGTTTTATAATGTTTTTACATTTATAAAAAAATAGAGGCTTAAAATAAGAATGAATCTAATTTTAAGTATAAAATACTCTAATATTTATAAATGGTCATTTTACCTCCTTTTGATGAAAAACATTTTAAAAAATAGTTTTTCCCATTTTATATGTTCTATTTGACCAAATAAACTTTTTCATTAGAAGTGTGAAATCAAAATTTACATTTCATTAAAATTTGGATTTTTTCTAATAAAATCCATATTTTAATGCATAGTGTAAAAATACTGGATTTTAATTCAAAATTACCTTTTTATTTAATATTTTTATGTAGTTATATTTCCATTTTAATTGGTTTTAAATTAAAATTAGATTATTTTTGTATTATTTAATTCAATTTTTGTCATTTGAAGTAATTTCACAATGAAATTGGTCATAATCATAGGTCAACCATTTAATAGTTTTTACTTCACAAAAATCCACATTATGGTTTGACAACGAGAATTTATTTAAAATTAATTTATTCTAATTCTTATTTTTGAATTTTGAAAAAATGTATTCCATATTTGTAATCTGATGGCCTATTGTTTTTAAATATGTACCTTTTATTTTTTGATATTATGAATAGTGACATCATTAATTATATTAAATTCTCATGGTTAAATGGTAAATCATGTAAATAAAGGTAATAAATAATATTATAATAATATAAAACAACCCTAACACATGTTATAATCGAATTAGATGATATATAGATGGCCAAAGGAATCCTTGGGTCTATTTTAGGACTCCATAAAGCCAAATGGATGTGACAATGACATGTTATAATAATTAATTTAATGTAAAGAGAAATATAACATATAAATGTATCTTTTACTAACACAATTTTAATATTGGGTTATATAATTGAAATATAACACTATTATTTTTGTTTAAAATTAAAAAAAATATTTCCTAAATTATGATATATTTTTATAATATTTAGACATTAAATAAATAAATTTATTTATGACATAATGATGATGCATTGATTACTTTATTAATGAAATATTCAAAAAATGATATTATAAATATTAATATAAAGGTAATTTTATCATTTTGATGCCATAAACTAATTTTATCGATTAAATTTACATGTTAATGATTAGTTAGTTAATTTTTTCTTTGTAATAATGTTTTTATGACTTCTAAAAAGGAAATTAATTATATCATAAAAAATGACATAAATGAATTTTAAAAAAAATACTATTTTATTTAATTATTTAACATTCCTAAATATCCAGTATTTGGCCAACATAGTTATATAATGTAAAAAAATTCATTAATGATCTACATTAAGTTTTATTTGAATTTTATAGTAACTATATAAACCATATAGTGAAAAAAATATAGAAGACACAATAAGAGTTAATTGATTTAACTAAGGTTTGAAGACAAAAGATAACATTAAATTTTTGACCTAAACCTCTATAAAACCTAATCATTGAGTTCATTAAATCCCATAATCATATTTTCTTATAAACATATCCCATTTTAACTATTATAATTATAAAATAAATTTATAATAAAATAATATTTTAAGAAATTCGTAATGTGCCCCTCCGCCCTCTTATAAAAGGCCCCCAACTCTACCAACTTACTCACACATCTCCAACCCATTAGCTCCCCCAAATTCAACTCAAATAAGCTCTCAAAATGCATCCATTCCAACTACAATCATTATTTTGGATATAAGTAAACTCAATTAACCCTTTTGTCTTAAATCCATAAGAATTACCTTATTAAGATGTAACGTCTTCTCTCAAGCTCATTTCATTTATTTTCCTTCTCCAGATTCATAACCTATTTATATTCCATTATTTTATACAAAACGGTATCTTAAATATAATAGGATGTTTTTATTCTAGGTTTTATACCTACACATATGCACACCTCCATCTAATGGATATATAATATATTGTTTCTCTGTACAGTGAACTACTACCTCACGAAATGATGACTGTATAATTTTCTCCAACCAGCTCTCTTGTTGTCCATTTAAATGGAACTATATATATATGATATATATTATTTTTATATTATCACTATTTTTCTTAATTTTTATTTATAATATTTCATTATGAATTACATTTGGTGTTATTACGATATTTTCATTTGAGGTTATGTGGACTATCACCCCTCATAGTGATGTGACTTGTTCCCTCTATACATGTAACATATAGATGTTGTAATTATTAAACCTATGAGAAATAAATTAAATAATTACAATATTTTTATTATAATATAATTTTATATAATTTTATTTTTATTTTTTAAAATGAAAATGAAATGATTGTAGCATTCATGCGTACGTACGAAAAACCATCCCCATGAGCGGTGCATTTGAATTTTTATCTCCAAAATTTAGGGATAATATAAATACATATATATAGGATATATATGATATATAAATCATGAATAATATTTTTGGAGTTGATGGAATATTGACTACATGGAAAATTACATCAAAACAACTTCATTTATTACTCAAGTACCAAATATCGACAAAACAACCGATTTGAACTAAAATAATTATGTAATTTTTCTAAGATGATAATAATTACTATTAAATGGATAATAAACATGAAATGGCTGATGAAGAAAGTATAAATTAACATAATTTTAATATATAGGAATATAAATAATGAACTATACAAGTCAGATTCAAGGAATATGACTTCGTCTCAATCTCCATTCATTGGTGAATATTTTGACATTATGCACCTTTCTTATATTATAATGTGTATATAAAACTGTTTTGAAATTTTTTATCATGGAATAATATTTTCTCACGTGATTTAGTGTGTTTATTGATATTATTCCTTAACCATTTTTATTCTTGTGTTTCTCATGTTTCAAGAGACTCTTTAACTAAAAAACGTTTTTTATTTTTATTGATTTATTCTTATAAAACCATATAATTCTTTTCAAACATTTCAATATGGGTTTTATTAATATAGATATTATTATTTTAAAATATTAATTTCAATCATTGTTTAAATTTTATATGGGATACTTTTTGTCAAAATTCATTTTATTAAATTTTTTAAATGGATTTGAAAATGGATTGAATACTTCAATATCTTGATATGATTTAATGTGATTGCAAATAAACAATTTTGAGTGAAATGCTAATAATTTTACTATTTTAATTGTTATAATTATATAATGTTCCTTGGACATTTGATGGGTGGTTATGCGATAAAACAACGATGGGTTGTCATTTGGTAACCCAATAAGGGTGATTCCATTATAAACCATGGATTGGTGGTTATGTGATAAACCAATGATGAGTGGTTCCACAATAAACCAAGGATGGGTGATTACTTTATAACCTCTAATGCATTGGGTATGGAATTCTACTGTATGGCTATTCCATTGTGTGATATCTGCGGATGTTGACTGTATGGTTATTCTATTTAAGTATGTTTATGTTCCATGTTACCTTTATATATTATATTTTTCATTCCATTGGATTTATGGTAATATGTTGGTTACAAAAAGGGTATGGAATGAGATTATATATAGTGATGTGGTTATTCTACTTCTTAATGGTGAACTTTATTTCTTTATGATAATGTATTAATGGTTTACATGTTTTATCAATGTTAATAGTTTTCATTCTTTATGTATTCCTTACTATTCTTTTTATATTCATCCCATGTTGTGAATTTTTTTCCAGAGGATATAATGAAGAATATAGTCAAGGATGGGATCTTGGAAAATTCATGTTGTTTATAAATGAAAAAAATCATGTTTATTTTTAAAAATTATACATTTTAATAAAAAAAATATTTATTCTATAGAAGTATATAATTTAATATTTATGTTGTTATGTATGAGTTATGACCTAATTCTATAAAGATCGAAACCTAAATAGATCAATGATGTGACTAAATGTCAAATTGTTATCTTAACTAATGATTATGTAATGATTAGTACTAGGGCGTTATAGTTGGTTTCCAAGTTTGGTTTATGTAGAATTACAGGTTATGATTTTATTTTTCTTTAAGTGAAAATAAATATTTAACTATAATGGTTAGTATATTAAAAAAGTATCATAGTTTTTTTTGAAAAATTAAATGAGTTTCATATAACACTGAGGAGTATGTATTAATGTATATCACCCTCATATGATAATATATGATGATTTTACTACTATACTAAAACTAATATTGTTGGTTATAGTAAATGTATGGATCTAGAAGGAACCATTGTAACTTTTGAAGTGATGGAAATAGTGGTGGTTTTCTGAATAATAAACTGAATGAAATGGGAGATTTAATGAGATGTCTTTTCGGTATTAAAAACAAACAATCTAGAGTAAATATTGACCAATTGGTCGTAATGATTTATCTATGGTATCATATATGATTGAAACATATCCTGGTTGATGTTCAGGTAATAATCATTGAGGCATGTTTGTTCAACAACATATGTTTCAAGGATGTGGAATAAATCATCTAGGTTAATGTTTTAAATGGGTGATAAGATGTTGTATATGTGGAAATTTACATGAGCCTCAACCCAGTTGGTTAGGTCTTTCTATGTGCATCCATGAGACCCAGGGTTAAATATAGGAAGAGGGATAATTATAGGTTTTATAGAAGTACTGTATCAGTACTGTAATAGGTACTGTAGAAGCACTGTGATAGTACTGTAGCCGGTACTGTACGGTACTGTTGTAGTCAAACTATTCGCGTTGGGCCACTGGTTAGAGAACAATGTCCTTAATGCCTCCAGGAAACCCAGGACATTGGGTCAATAAGGCTTTCGGGCCACCTCTCGGACTTTCAGCCACCTCAAGTCCTTCAACGGCACATGATATCAAGATGCACAGATAGATTCTACATGGAACAAGTCCTAGAGAAGGATTCCAGAGTACGGAGCATCCACCAAAGTAGGCATAAAAGATTTGGAAGTATGAGAGGAAATGGAATTTTCATGAGTACCTAGCCTATACAGATCTTCTTAGGACTGCTAGCCAAACAACCATGCAATGTTGGAGAGTTGATCACGATGGAAAAGATGGGGAGGGGAGGTTTTATGTAGTAATAGTCTATATGATTTCCTTAATACATATAGGTCCTGTAATGTCTCCAAGCATACTGGAAATGCAATCTATAATCCTACGGGCCTTGTGAGGGTTCCCCTATATACCTTGAAAGAAGGATTTTCTAAAATCAAGAAAAAAGAAGGCCTTTAGGCTATTCAGGTAGGATGTGAAATTTACAGTTATAATTCAATATCATTCCACGAAAAAATGAATCATTTATTAGACTACAAGAAATGGAATGGTGTTCATTCCAAGTTATAAATTGAATGTTTTAAATATAGGTAGTATGACCATTATTCAAATCGATTCTGGATAAGGAAGGATCGGGAATGGGATCATTAGGACCCTAAACATAATAGTTTCTCAATATCAAATAATATTCCAATTGAATACAAGGAAATATAAAATGGGAAATGGATGGTATAGATTATTTATTCTCCCATGTTTTTAAAGTATTTAATCTTAGGAAATGATCCATGTTTTATATTTCTAGTAAATAATTATTAAGGAATGAAAATTAAATTCCTGGATAGGATATCATGGTAAACATTGAGTGATTAAGAAGTCTATATATATAGAATTAAAGAGTTATGACAGATTTTTGGATGATGAAATGCATTAACTTATTAATGCTCTTATGATGATGTGATAACATTGGAAGACATATTCTAGTATGTTTAACCATGTAGGATGTTAGGTGAAAATGTTATTCGAGTAAGAATTATCATTCTTTTGTAGAAAAAATTATAAATTAATCGATAAACCTTCTATGACCTTAGATTTTTAGGTAATTTTGAGATATTAATTTTTGGGGTGACAAATGAAGGACAAGAGATAATAAGTGATATTAAAATATTTTTGGGTTATTTTGATGA
This sequence comes from Viscum album, assembly GCA_963277665.1. Classification (NCBI taxonomy): domain Eukaryota; kingdom Viridiplantae; phylum Streptophyta; class Magnoliopsida; order Santalales; family Viscaceae; genus Viscum; species Viscum album. The sequence goes on from OY728129.1 coordinate 1,291,080,812, forward strand.
TTTTATCTCATTTTTGGCATGATATATGAATTATATTTCTTTTGAAATAGGACTAAATGTAGGAAGGGTGAAAAACCCTCATGTAAGATAAAGTTCTGGAAAGAGAACTCACAACTAAAGTGCAGCAAGGATTTATCACCCACCACTGACCTATGTGAATTACCTAGTCGGTATTTATTTTCTTTTAGATAAAAGAGTGGATGGAGTAATAATAATATGATTATAAGAACTTGCATTTTATCAAATGGGTATCCTTGGTATTGAAATATGATTTTGGGATTAAGTGATAAATTTTATTTTGGATGAAATTCCATTATTTGTGATCCCTTTATGAAAATACTAAATAGAATACTACGAGATTTTATTTTTTAGAATAATGGTTAAATTATTTTTTAGATAAGTAAATGAATAAATTATTTAATTTTTAGATTTGGGATGTTTATGGAAATTATTAACCTATCTTAGAGAATATGTGATTATGAAAATTATTTTTTGGTACAAGTTATTAAAAGTGGTTGATGTTATTTGTATGAAAATGTTAAAATTCATCCTGGAGTAATATGTTATCAAAACCATATAAATTTTTGGTATCAAATTTTTTTTCGATTATTTTTATGTGAAATTATATGGACAATTATTTGTTGAATGGTCTACGTTGTACTTTGGGTATTACTGTTGAAATTTGTTGACTAAAATTATTTTTATTCATTCAAACCTTATTATACTTGTTAAGGAATTATATATTGTATCTTATCCAAAAATTATTTTTACTTGAAAATGATTCCACAAAGTATGAATAGATTACTAATCATTTATGTACTATTTTATTCATAAGAATTTTATTCTAGTTCTATAGGTGTTACCATGTCATCTTGAATACTCATTGTTTAGAGAAAACATGAGTATGTTAAATTTATTAATGGATAAAATTATACTTGATATTTAAGAATGTTTACTTATTTTATTAGTCATTATCTTAAATAAATTTATCGATTTTATTAAAATAACCTTAAAACAATAATGTTGTCCACATAATTTTCTTACTAAGAAATCCAAGTCTATTTAACCCATCACATGTTTCTGATTTTTTTGTTGTTAATTTTTTTCAAATATTGTTTTCTATCACTCTCCATCAAAAAAAGATGAATATTTTTTCTTTCATATCTATATATTCCCATATGTAACACAAGTATGTGTTATCGCGGGTGACCATTTTACATATCTTTCATTCTTATAAAGTGGTAGTTTTGTTGACTCTTTTTTCAATGTGATATTTTCAATAAAGATACCAAGAAAAATTTTAAAATTGTGAGGATGCAGTTCCCAAAAGGGGGGAAGGTTATAACAAAACAAGTATTTATATAATTATACATTTTCATATCTATTAATATTAATGAATGAGATATTAATTTTACATTAAAGGGGACACATTGTCTGACAGCTTACTCATAATAAAACAATTGGTTTCTTTGAAATCTTATGTTGCACACATCGTTGAGTTATATAGAAGAAATACAATAATTATATTATTGTTCAAAATTGTAGTTAATGCCAAGTTATTGAATTACATAGAATTAAAAAAACTAAAAAAATATTATTACACATGTTTTTATAATTTTTACATTTATCTAATAAATTTTAGAGGCTTAAAATGAGAATGAATCCAATTTTACGCATTAAAATACTCTAATATTTTTAAAAGGTTGTTTCTTCCACCACTTGACAGAGAACCATTTTTAAATATATTTTTTTACATATATATGTTCTATTTGAAAAAAAATAAACATATTATTTTTATGTTGGACAAAAAAATTTAATTTGGTTTAAATTTTGTATTTTTTTCTAAGAAAATCCAAAATTTAATGAATAATGAAAAATGATGCATTTTAATTCCAAATTTCCTTTTCATCTAATTTATTTATAAATTTAGTTTTTCCTTTTAATTTGTTTTAATGTGTAATTTTATTATGTCTTTATAACTTATTCCAATTTTAGTTATTTGATGTAGTTTCACCTTGAAATTAGACAGGAAAACATGTCAATATTTTGATAGTTTTTTTCTTAAAAACCCACTTTCTGGTTTTGACAACGAAAATTTATTTTTAATTAATTTTTTCCAGTTATGTTTTTTTTATTTTGATAAATATATTCCATATTTGGAATAATAAGGCTAATTGTTTTAATAGTAACCTTATATTTTGGGACATTATGAATAGTTACATTACTAATTATTTTTATTTATCATGGATAAAGGGTATATTGAATAAATATGGGTAATAAATAATTTTATAAAAATATAAAATAACTGTAACACGTGAATTAATCCTATTGGATTAGATATGGACAATCATGGTCATCTTTGGGTCCATGTTAGGACCCAATTCGGCCCCATGGATGTGATAATGACATGTTATAATAATTAGTTTAATGTAAAGGGAAATATAACATAGACATATACATTTTACTGATTTTTTAATATATTGTTATATTACTAATATCTATGAATATAAATAGTAATTAGAATGGTAGAAATATTTCCTACACCATGGTCGTTTATTTATTATTTTTAAACATTAAATAAATAAATTTATTTATGACACCATGATAATGAAGTGATTACCTTATTAATGAAAAATTAAAATATATTCTATAATAATTTTTATAATAAATATAATTTTATAGTTTTGAGGCCATAAAAGATTTATTTGGATAATATTTACATTTTTGGGATGATTTATAGAATTTTTTTATATAGTCATGTTTTTATGACTTTTACAACAATCAATTACTAAATAATTTCAAAATTTATGTAAACAAAATTTTAAAACAAATTTTATTTTATTAAATGATATAATAGTCTTAAATGTTCAAGATTCATCCAAATGAAATATATAATGTTTAAAATTTCATTAATGATACACTTGATATTATATTTTAATTTTATAGTAACCATATTAACCATATATTTTAAAAATGAAAGAAGACATGCTAAGAGTTAATTTATTTAACTACTTTTTAAAACAAAAAAGGTTATAATTGTGACCAAAACATATCTAAAACATAATGGATATGAGTATTTAAATCCATAATAGTCTTATCCTCGATATACTTCACATTTTAACTATTATAATTCATAAATCAAATAATAATAATACAATTTCTCAAAACATTCTTAAAGTGCCCCTCATCCATTTTATAAAAGACTACAAACTCTACCACTTAATCACACCTCTCAATTCCATTATATCATGAAACATATTGTCAAAAAATCTCCCAAAATCCCACCTTTCCTCCTTTAATACTTACTTTGGGTATGAGGAAACTCAAGGGATCCATTTGTCTAAAATCGAAAAGAGTTGTCGAATATAGAGGTAATGTCTTCTCTCAGGCTGCTTTCATTTATTTTCCTTCTCAAACCACTTGACATCTATTTATTCAGTAATTTTATAACAACAACAATATCTTAAATATATTATGATGTTGTTACAATATGGGTTTTATGAACACTTTCACACACATCCATTTAATGAATATAGAAGATAATATTTGTGTGTATGGAAAACCATTGCCTCATGAAACAATGATTGTTAAATATTATCCAAACACCAATGATGGAGGAAAATATGATGAAACTATACTTATATATGATATATTTTATATTATTATTTTATCTATGTTTCATTAATTTTAATTTTTTACATACCTTAATTGTTTCCATGTTGTGTAAATACGATAATTTTGTTTGAGGATGTGTAGAAAACCACCCTCTCAAAGCGATGTGACTCATTCCCACAATATATGGAGGGTATGAAGGATAGTATTATTAAAACATTGATAAATACGTAAATGAAATATAATTATGGTTTTATAATATCGATTTATATCATTTTATTATTATTCTCTTAATATGACAAACAAAATGAAGTAGCAATCATGCATACATACGGGTTACCGTCTCCGTGAATGGAGCATTTTATTTCCTTTCTCAAAAAATTATGGACAGAATAAATCAAAATATACTGGATATTTATGATATTTTGAATCATCTTTTATATCTGGGATATGATTTAATTTTGACTACATGGACAATTTACATCAAAACGAGTTCATTTTCGATTCAAATCATGAATATCAAAAAAATGACTGAAATAAACATAAAATAATTAAGTAATTTTTTTAACATGATAATAATTAATATAAAATGAATAATAATTATGTAAATTATTCATTAAATAGTATAAATTTACCTATTTTTATTATTCATTATTATATAGAACAAATGACATAGGAGAGATACGTGGTAAGGGACTTTATCTCAATCTTTGTTCATTGATGCATATTTTTACATTAAGCACATTTATTATCATATAATGGTTATATGTAACACTTTGGAAATTTTATATAATGAAATAATATATTCTCATGATATTTTAAGTTTTTATTAATGTTATTCTTTAACTATTTTAATCAAGTGTTTCTCATCTGTAAGGTAATCTAACTAAAATGATGTTTCTAATTTGTTAATAATTTATTATACTAAAACCATATAATTCATGTTCATATTTTCAAAATGTGTTTTATTAATATGGACTGTAATGTTTTAAGAACTTAATTTCATTCAATGATTCCAAGTTTTATTAGACCCTTTTATTCAAAATTCACTTTAATAAATGTTTTACTTGGTTTTCAAATGGATTAAATATCTCATCATCATTAAATGATTTCTTGTGATTTCAAATGATTTTTAATGAAATATTTATAATAGAAATATTTTATGTGTTATGATTTTATAATGGTATATAGACATTTGGCGGTTGGTTACGTGATAAACCAAATATTGCTGGTTACTAGATAAACCAATGACATTAGGTTAATGATAAACCAAGGACGTGTGGTTATGTGGTAAACCAATGATGGGTGGTTCTATGATAAACCAAGGATTTGTTGTTAGGTTTTAACCTCCAATGCAAAGCGTTTGGATGTTAGCCAAATAGATATTTTATGTAGTGATATGTGTCGAAGTTGGCAGTATGGTTATTCCATTTATGTATGGTTATGTCCTATGTTACCTTTATATGTTATATGTTTCTTACTATGGAATTTATAGTAATTTTTTTGTGACAAAAAATGTATGAAATGAACTTATATTCAGTGAAGAATTTATGCTACATCTTATAGGTGAAAATATTTACATTATGATAAAGTAATCATGGTTTACATATTTTCAAAAGAAAAATATTTTTCATTAATTATGTATACCTTAATAATATTTTTATGTTCATCCTATGTCTTGAAAAGTGTTTTGGATGACTTAATTATGAATAGAGTCAAGGATGGGTTCATGGAAAATTCATGTTGTTTAAACCTGAAATGATCCATGTTTATTTTTAAGAAGTATTTGTTTTATGAAAAGATTCGATAGTGATTAGAAGTGTCTATTTTTAATATTTATGATTTTATGTACAAGTTATGAAATAATTCTATAATGTAAGAACCTGGGATTTCGTACGAGGTATAGATCCTTTTCTTTTCAATTTAACTATTCTATTGATGCCTAATGTGGATGCCTAACTTGACCAAGGAAGTTACGAAAGTGTCTGAGGCTTGTTAGAATGCCAAAACCATGTTTTATGCTGGAAATGTCCTAGCACACGGTTTGCGCATGGCCTACGCACGACCTGGGTAAACTGTACACCTTGGTCCAGGCCTGCCAGAGGTAGGGGCAGGACCTGCACACTATTTGAGGAAACTGTGCGAGGTGGCAGTGTGGTTGCCCCTCGACTTCGATGAAGGTCCAAACGGTCTCCGCACGGTTTTCCAGGACTTGCAGGTAAACTGTGCAACCTGCTGTGTTTTGAAATTTAATTAATTTTTAATTAAATTAATTAAATTTTTATAATAACTAACATTACCTTCTCTTCTTCAACAGAACAGAAGGGGGATTCCTAGTAAAGCTCCGAAGGAAGTTACAGAGGATTTTGATCTAGCTTCACCGCCCGAACTTTGATTCGAGTTCTGTTCGTCTAGTTAAATCTGAAACGGTATGTCCTCAGTTCCTTTTTAATCCTTCTTGATTCTTCTGGTTACAACGAACGCAGATTGGATTAACGCTCATATGCCCTAATTTTTTTTTCTTCATATGTTATTCATATTTATTCCAAACTAGGAAGAATCAGAGCCTGATACTGGACGACTTATCTAGTACGAGCCTAAGGTAAAAGGTCTCGTGATTTTCGATGATTTTCAAGCTATTTATATATGCCGGAGTGTTGCGCACCCACTTTTGGGGTGTCTCTTGAACTTGTAATTTAACTCTGTTATTACCTAGAATGTTGTAGGTAATTTTAATAGGATGGTATATACTTGAGTAATGTTGTACACCTGGGGAAAGAACCACCTCTCGGATGTGTTGCCTTGAATGACTCTATTATGAATTTTGACCCAGGATGCCTTTGAGGCTTTTTTCCCTTTCCATAGTGGGTTGTTAAAAATGAAAATTTAATATGAATGGAATTTCAATAAAATTAAATTGTAATTGAAATGGTTTCTTGTATGGTATGGAGTTTTTCCCCTTGAACCTTGTATGCAAATTCTTGAATTGCTAGCCCATGTTAGTTAAATGCATTGAACTGCTTTAAATGTGAAACCATGTCCTGGGTGAACCATGGAACCAATGTGAGTTGCCATGGATAGACTCATATGATACTTGTTACTACAGTTCTGATTGAATCATGGATCCCACATGATATTCCATGGATGGACTCAATAGGGCATGATATTTCATGGACGATACCCGGATCATATTTATAGGATCTCGTGTATGGGCTTAGATAATGGATTATACCACATCTAGGGCGGGGCTGGGTACCTAGGAGGTTCCTCAGAACGAGCTTGTAGGGTGTTTGGGGATTTTCTCCCCGAACGATGCCCTGTTTCCGAATTGAGTATTCCATGAAAGGGATCGAGGAATGGTTTGAACACAATAATGAAATAATTAATGAATTGAATGGATACGTGAAGCGATTCCAAGACAAAGAACAATATTGGGTCGGTCTTTCTAGTTTCCCTTTTTTACTGAATTCCGTATTACACTGCCGATTTATATATTCACATATATATTAGCACAGATCTTTGGTGATTGCCTACTGGTATTTTGTCTCACACCCTGTTTGGGTCATGTTTTTGGACCCAAGAAGATTATATGATTTCAGGTATGGATAAGGGGAATGGACCTAGTACAAGTACATGACTTGCTGCTCGGAGTAGGAGTGCACGAGACCAAGCTGAGGCTTGCGATGCAACTAGGGATACATTTTGGTTTCTTTTGGTATTTTGTGTAATTTCACTATGTTTTATTGACTTGAACCATCATATATATACATATATCATATCCTTATATTTTTATCTATTTCTGTTGTCTATGTTCTGTCTATTGGTTACCTTATTTCGCTATTGTATGTTTGTAATTCTGTTGTGATTCCTTGGTAATGATGGCATAGTCTCCCCACGGACTCACCTAGGCCCTCGATGCTAGTCAGCAGCCTCTGGCGTTTGGGGAGATGTGCTTGAGGCCATGTGGCGACCGGTCCGACTATCGGGTTGAATGGTAAGTCGGGTCGGGACGTTACAAAGTGGTATCATAGGGTTTTCCTTTTCTGATTTAACATATTATTTGGAGACTATAGACATGAGTAGGAAGGGAAGGGACATTGGTAATAAGCGGTTACTAGGAGTTTCAAACCCGTGTACAGGTAAAAGCCAAGTCACCTCATATAGAATTGTGTTCTAGGATTAATTATTATAGTTGTTCTGATTTCACTATTGTGTGACACACATGTTTTTTTGCTGATACTATTCATATTATTGTTGGTTCTATTTCATTGAAACCCGATGAGATGAGGGTTTTCCATCTCATGCTTCATATAGGAACCCTGTTAGGAATCACAGTTTATGCATTATGCCATGAAATCTTGGCTGGATCAGATATTGCATGGTGTTGGGATAAGTGTTGTGATATCTATTGCATGCTGTTTTGGTAGTTGATAGATAGGTGTGCCTACTGTTGTGTTAGATTGGGTGCAACTAATGAAGGGTGATGTCATATTTCAATTCATAAGGTGTATGGTTCCTTATGGATTGGGAAATGACGCACCGGTGGGATGTAGATTCTAAATGAAATTGAATTGCATGGTTATATGGTCATCAAAATTTCATTCATGTGGTGTTATGGGCCCTCAGGGATCAGAACTTGGCGAACCATTGGTTAATGATTTTGAACAAAGGCATGTTAAGGTAATGAATGTTGAAAAAAGTGCTTTAACTAGACTCGTCTTTTGAGTGGGTAATAGGTAGTGACTCTAGTGGTTTGGTGACTGTTCCTTATGCAGTCCTGGCATTAGAAGCATGTTGTGGGTTGACGTGGCTCTTAGGAAGGTCTTGACCGATCTTTTCCTAGTTCTTGTGCTTGTGAGTTTCGAATATAGTTAAAAATTTAGAAATGAGTCATTTGTTGGGAATTACAGAGTCATGCCACCACGACGACCTCCAATCATACATCGGGAGAGCGGTGACAACCACGTTCTGGAGATGGTAGGCCATGGGCTACTAGAGGAAACTCCAGTTGTGCATGCTGCGGCACCATCGGTTCTGCCGGACACAGGTGTTGAGGCACAGTTTTGTGAGAGATTATTTCATATTATAAGGCCCGTTCAGGGAGCACTGCTCATTACATACATGCTGCGTGATTCTGCAAAGAGGTGTTGGGACGTGATCACCCAGTCAGATCATCATCAAGTGATGGCTTGTATGGAGTTTCATACGGCCTTATACAATTTTATTTATCCTCAGAATTTGAGGGCTGATCGTGCCCGGGAGTTCTTATGTCTGGAACTGGGTGAATTATCATTGATGGAATACTCAACCCATTTTACTGAGCTTCAGTGCTTCACACCTATCCTGATGGGCGCTGAGCTGTCGAGGGCCTAGCTTGTTGAGGATTGTTGGACATATGACATCCGATCTCAAGTAAATATCATCAGGTTGACTACTATTTCTAGAATTTTGAACCAGGCGCTAATCACAGAACATAACCTGAGAGAGGATGGTGGTGCGAGCAAGATTGGTTCGGCATCAAGGTCGGGTACTGCAGTGATAGTTAGTAGGAAGGTTCATCTGGACCTTCCACACGAAGAATCTAGCAGTCAGAACCTATCTTCAGTTAGCAGTCTGAGGTGCTACCAGTGCGGTAGGATGGGACACACGAAGCAACAATGTTCGAGGGACCCAGTCGAGTGTCGATCATGTGGCAAGATGGGTCATCTTCAACGTTTCTGCAGAATGTTTCCATCCACAGCCAGCGATAGGGGATCTTAACCAACTCCATATGAAGGAGCAGGGTCGATAGCTTCTCATCATAAAGGGTGTTTGGGTGATACTAGACGATCAGGCCGAGGTAGTGGTCATGGCAGAGGTAGCCCGACAGAGGGTACACCGAGACGGCATAGTGGGCTAGTTCCAGGTAGTGAGGTTGTATCACAGGGTCGTGGTTCCTGCCAGATGTATGTAGTGCAACCTACATCCGAGGATCAGGGAGTGGGACCATCTACAATGAGAGGTATGATCTTAGTAGCATCAGTTTTTTCATCTTCCTTATTTGATACAGGTTCATCACATAGTTTTATATCTGCACCTATAGTGAAAAGCATTGGGCTAGTTGTGTTGTCTTCTGATGGCGTAATGACTCTAGAAAAACCATAAAGAGTTAAGGAAGAGGTTGTATTCAAATGAAGATGGTCCCCCCTTGAGGTTGCGGGGTTTCACTATGTCTGGGATGTTTATGTTCTCAAAATGACTGGTTTTGATGTCACTCTCAGTATGGACTGGGTAGTAGCTTACCGAGCCTACGTTGATTCTTACCGTAGGAGGGTGATTTTCACATCACCAGAGGGTGCAGTGTATACTCTTAAGGGCTAGTGGGATCTCTAGGCAAGCTGAGCTAGACCCAAGCATCGTGGGCTAGACGGGATGATCGCCCAGATCGCCAGGTTGTTTATAGATGATCAGGCATTGAGTCAGGTGGACCTTCCTCCAGTGGCTGACGCTTCAGGGATGTTTTTCCAGATGAATTTTCAGGTTTACCTCTTGAGAGAGAGGTGGAATTATCCATTGAGATAGAGTTAGGAGCTACACCAATATCCATTCCTCTTTATAGGATGGCTACGACGGAGTTGTAGGAGCTCAAGAAACATCTCAAACATTTGGAGGCAAAGGGGTTTATTAGACCCAGTACTTCTCCGTGGGGTTCGGCGGTCCTTTTTGCGAAAAGTCAGATGGGACTCTTAGGCTCTGTATAGACTATCAGAAGTTGAACCAATTTACAATTAAGAACCTATATCCCTTACCGTGGATAGATGACCTATTTGGTCACCTTCGAGGAGCTAGGGTGTTCTTGAAAATTGATTTGAGGTCAGGGTATCACTAGGTGCGTGTTCAACATACAGACACACCTCATACAATGTTTTGTATAAGGTATGGTTTATATGAGTAGCTACTTATGTCGTTTAGTCTCATAAATGCGCCAGTTGTTTTTTTCTGTTTGATGAATCGTTTGTTCTATCCTTACTTGGACTCATTCATAGTGGTTTTCATGGACGATATTTTGGGGTATTCTCGAAATCAAAATGACCATGCCAACTATCTTGAGATTGTTCTGAATACACTAAGAGATAATCAACTATATTCAAAGCTTACTAAGTGCCACTTTTGGATGGATAATATTTACTTCATGGGCCATATTATTTCTGAGATAGAAGTGTCTGTAGACCCAGAGAAGGTTAGAGCTGTGGTTTCCAGGGAACAACCCAAGAATTTCATTGACATATGTAGTTTCATGGGGCTTTCTGGTTATTATCAGCATTTCATAAAATATTTCCCATGATTAGAAGTTCTGTTGATAGGGCTCACTACGAAGGGTGTAAAAGTTTTATGGACAGAGGCTTGTAAAGCAGCCTTTCAAGAGATGAAAGGAAGGTTGACATCAGCACAAGTCCTGATACTACCAGAACTGGTCAAGAGTTACACGGTCTATTGTGACACATCATGTATTGGGCTGGGTGTAGTGTTGATGTAGGGGGATAGGGTCATGGCAAACAGATCTTGGTAGCTGAGGCCATATGAGAGGAATTATCCGACGCATGATCTTGAGCTAGCAGCAGTTGATCATGCGATGCGGTGTTGGAGACACTATTTAATGGTAGATTGTTTTATGGTGTACACAGACCACAAGATCCTAAAATATATCTTTAGTCAGCGTGATCTGAATCTAAGGTAGCCATGGTGGGTGGAGTACCTACACTGCTTTGATTTCAAGCTTGCTTGTACGCCTGGTAAGGGAAATGTAGTGGCGGATGCATTGATCAAGAGGACTCAAATACATGCAGTGCAACATGCTAGAAATGAATGGATGATTATGTCCTTGTTCTCCGAGTTGTATCTTGATGTGATTAATATCCAAGGGTAGTATTTTCTATTGTCGTTAGTTGTGACTTCTACCATCCTAGATAGAGTAAGGATGAGACAGTTATCAGACTCGGAAGGCCTAGTTCTACATGAAGGTGTGTCAGGTGAGGACCCTCCTCTTGGTTGGATGATAGGCGAGGAAAAAGTTATTTGTATCCATGGACATGTATGGGTTCTAGTTGATATTATAGAGGAGCTGATGCATGTGTCTCATGCTTCGTTTTGGGCAATTCATCCCGGAGCCACTAAGATGTATCCTGACTTGCGCCGATAGTACTGGTGGTCGGGTATAAAGAGGGAAGTGGCTAGTTTTATTGAGAGATGTTCCACCTGTCAGCAGGTGAAGGTAGAACCCCAGCATCCAGCTGGAATTTTATAGAAGTTTATTATCCTGGAGTGGAAATGGGATGAGGTTGTGATGGACTTTGTGACTGGTCTACCAAGGTAACATCGAGGTAACGATGCTGTGTGGGTTGTGGTTGATAGCCTCATGAATGTTATTCATTTCTTGCTGATCAAGAAGACCTTCAATGTCTATGAGCTAGGAAGGTTGTATATCCGTGAGATAGTATGACTCCATGGGGTCTCGGGAAACATTGTTTCAGACAGGGATGCTCGTTTTATGTCACACTTCTAGCAGAGTTTTCAGAAGGAACTGGGTACACAGGTGCTTATGAGCACAACATACCTCTCTTGGACTAATGGTCCATCTGAGCATATGATACAAGTGCTTGAGGACATGCTGCGAGCATGCATCATTGATTTTGGGGGCTCTTGGGAGATACATATTACCCTAGTTGAGTTTTCATATAACACCAGTTATCTGGAGACTATACAGATGGCACCGTACGAGGCTTTATATGGTAGGCCATGTCGATCACCCATATGATGGTTAGTGGTATGTGAGGCAGCTTCACTGGGACCGCGTCTTGTTCCTGAGACCTCTGAGTAGGTCCAGTTGATACAGAATCAGATGGCTACGGAACAGTCCTGTCATAATTCATATGATGATCGCCGTAGAAAACCCCTAGAGTTTGAGGTAAGGTATCAGGTTTTCATGTGTTTTTCACCAAGACAGGGACACAATCGCATATGAAGATAGGTTAAGTTGTCACCGAGATATGTTGTGCCTTTTGAGATTCTAGAGAGGGTTGGGTCGGTAGCCTATCGGTTGCAGTTACCTCAGAGGTACCGAGCTATGCCTAACGTGTTCAATGTTTCTCAGTTACGTTGATACTTTTCAGACACGTCTCGTACCTTCCAGCCTGAGGAGGTCGAGATTCAGGTAGATGCATCCATTGAGGAGAATCCAATTCATATGGTTGGTAGGAGAACCGAGGTTTTTGGTGGCCGGTCAATTCCTCTAGTACGAGTGCTATGGAAGAACGGCCGTTTACATGATGATACTTGGGAGCGGAAGGCTGATGTACGTGCTATGTGGCAGGAGCTATTCGTAGATGAATCTCTACCACCCTTTAGAGAGAAATTCAGGGATGAATTTCTATATAGGTGAAAGATTATAAGAACTCTGATTTTTGTATGAGGTACATATCCTTTTTCTTTATAGTTTAACTATTATGTTGAGGCCTAATGTGGATGCCTAACTTGACTGGGGAAGATACAGAGGTGTCCGAGGCTTTTTTGTAGCCTGGAACCATGTTTTAGGCTGAAAATGGCATGGCACATGGTTTGCGCACTGCCTGCGCATGACCTGTGTAAATCGTGCGCCTTGGTACAGGCCTGCCAAGGGCAGGGGCACGGCCTGCGCACAGTTTGATAAAACCATGATGGGTGGACATGCGGTTTCCCCTTGCCTTCTAGGAGGGTCTGCACGGTTTTCCAGGACGTGCGGGTAAACCGTGTGACCTGCTTTGTTCTGAAATTTAATTTATTTTTAATTAAATTAATTAAATTTTTATAAAAACTAACTTAGCCTTCTCTTCTTCAACTAGACAGAAGGGGGAGGCATGGGAAAGCTCTCAAGGAAGCTAAATAGTATTTTGATCTAGCTTTGCCGTCCAAAATCCGATTTCAGTGTTGTTCATCTCATTAGATCTGTAATGGTATGTCCTCAATTCCTTTTTAATCCATCTTGATTCTTCTGGTTACAAAAAATGCAGATTAATTTTAGGCTTATATGGACTAATTTCGCGTTCTTCATATGTTCTTCCGATTTCTTCTAAACTAGGAAGAATTAGAGCCTGATACTGGATGAGCTATCTAGTACGAGCCTAAGGTAGGTGGCCTCATGCTTTTTGCTGATTGTCAAGCTGTTTATATATGTCGGAGTGTCATGCACCCACTTTTGGTGTGTTGCTTGAACCTGGAATTTAACCCTGTTATTAACTAGCATGTTGTAGGTAATTTTAATAGGATGGTATGTACTTGAGTTAGGTTGTACACCTTGGGCAGGAACCACCTCTCGGGTGTGTTTCCTTGAATGACTCTTTTATTTATTTTGACCCAGAATTCCATTGAGGCATGTTTTTCCTTTCCCTAGTGGGTTGTTAAAAATTGAAATTTAATATGAACATAATTGTAATAAAATGAAATTTTAATTGAAATGGTTTCGGGTATGGGATGGGGTTTTTCTCCTTGACCATTTTATGAAAATTCTTGAATTACTTTCCCAAAGAGATAAATGATTTGAACTACTTTAAATGTGAAACCATGTCATGGGTGAACCATGGAACCAATGTGACATTCCATGGACAGACTCATACGAGACATTTTACAGAAGTGTCGAGTGAATCATGGATCCCACGTGAGATGCCACGAACAGACTCAATAGGGTATGATATGTCATGGGAAATACCCGGATCATATTTATTGTATCTCGGGGACGGGCTCAGATGATGGAATATACCACACCTAGAGCGAGCCTGGGTACCTAGGAGGTTACCCGGAACGGGATTTTAGGATGTTGGTGGATTTTCACCCTGAACGATATATAGTTTTTAAATTGAGTATTCCAGGAACGGGATCAAGAAATGGTTTGATCACATGAATGAAGTGATTAATGAATGGAATGGATACTTGAAGTGACGCCAAGCCAAAGCAGAAGCTTGGTAAGACTTACTAGTTTCCCTTGTTTACTTCTTTCCATATTACACTACCTGTTTATATATTCACTAACATATTAGCACATATCATTGGCGGTTTCCTCCGGGATTTTTTCGCACACACTATTTCAGTCATGTTTTAGGACCCAAGCAGATTATATGATTTTAGCTATGGATAAGGGGAAAGTCCATAGTATATGTACTTGACTAGCTGCTCGGAGTAGGAGTGAATGGGACCAAGCTGAGGCTTACGATGTGACTGGGGATACACTTTGGTTTCTTTTGGTATTCTGTGTACTTGAATTGTGTTGTATTTACCTGCACCATCATATATATATATACATATATATATATCTTATACTTCTATTGTAATCTATTTTTTTGTCTATGTGTTGTCTATTGGTTACCTTCTTTCGTTATTGTATGTTTGTAATTCCGCTGGGATTCTTTGGTAATGAGGGAATGGTCTCCCCACGGACTCACCTAGGCCCTCCCTGCTAGTTGGCAGCCTCTGTCATTTGGGGAGATGTGCTTGAGGCCATGTTGCGACTGGACCGACTACCAGGTTGAATGGTCAATTGGGTCGGGACTTTACATCTAAACCTCTTAACATAAAAAGATCCTCAATGTGATTAGAAGTCAAATTATTGACTAAAAATATTTAATGTAATGCTTATAGTTGTTTCCATTAATGATTAACATCGTGTTCCAAATAAATAAATCTAGGAAACAATTAAATTTATTATAAATTGAAAATATTTTATATTCATGTGGTGTTACATTCACCCAACCATAAATAAATTACATCTTTTCAATTTAATCTAGATCTCGATAATCAAGGGATTAACATTTTAAAATAAATTGTTGATCAAAAACCCACATCATGAATAAGGATAATAACACATCTTCAGAATAATAGATAAATGGAAGTACAATGATCATGTAACTGTGTTCCCTAGTAGGAGAACATAGGTGGAAAATAATAACATGGGTAAATAAAAAAAATTCTAACAATTGTGTTCTGCTAGAGTGTGATAGAATAATTTTTATGAAGAATGTTGTTAGAATAAATAAATTAAACACTTTTATGAAATTGTTATTTATATCATAAAAGGTTATGATGATAGGATAACATTTTTTAAGGAAACGTTTTCCTCTAGCTGATTAATTCATTCACTCTATAAGAATATAAGAAAATATATTTTTTTATTTCATAACAGAATAATTATCTATTTTTAATCAATGAAAAATTTATACATAATTCCGTATCATTTCATGCATCATATGGTGAATTAGTACATTGAGTTCTAAACCCTCATTCAATGGTCAACATAAACCATTTAATAATGGGTAAGATTCTCTATAACGTTATGATCAAATACATTATAAGGAAGGTTGAAAAATATACATAATGAATAGATCATTATCCTTAAATGAACAAGAACCTATTTAATCATCTCATATCCAACATTCGAACAACCTAATCACGTATTCTCTTCAAAAAGTATAACAACATTGATTAACATAAACACATATTAAATATATTCATTCTTCCTTATTATTTAAGAAATATGTCACGACCCGTCCCCCAAGGCCCGTTTCATGACTATCCCAAGCCCACCTTCCATATGCCAGGGGTTTTCAACTAGCACCAAAAGGATTATCCCCTAAAACTGGGAAGAAATTACCTTTATAACATATAAGCACATGAATCCAAGCACAATGCAGGATACAATCACAAGAAAACTGTATATCAAAAAGAATGTTGAAAGTAAAAGGGGTTTGAATAAAAGCTCAATAGTAAATGTACAAATACAATTGAAATACAATACAGCTGAAGAATGGGAAAAGACAGGTACTAGATCATCCTCCGAAGACCCTACCTGAAGGGTAGGTATAGAACACCTCCTCATCTCTCCATGTCTATCAGTCTCCTCTGTGTACTGACATACCTTATGGTCCACCTTCTGGTACCATCCAGTCCTGGTACTATCAACCTCAATCACTGATGTCTGTCATCTACATATAACACAACAAGGTTCGGGCATAACCCGTGCATGGGTGAGTATAACGATACTCAGTAGGGACCCTGAGACCCTCAAGGTCTCACAAAATCCACTAAGGATATATCAATAAGTATGAAATCAAAAAATAAACATACATAGGTATATTCCCATACATATATCTATGTTATCAAGTAATCCATCTCAATAACGAGGAAAAAAATAAATATAATGACTCAGCTCACACTAAGATTTATTATAGAGGTAGTATCAAGTAACATCCCCAATCACATTTTCGAACACCTTGGATGCTGGGGAACTCATCCTCTATCGTGTAAAATGGGTCTGTCGCG
Source organism: Viscum album (assembly GCA_963277665.1). Classification (NCBI taxonomy): domain Eukaryota; kingdom Viridiplantae; phylum Streptophyta; class Magnoliopsida; order Santalales; family Viscaceae; genus Viscum; species Viscum album. The sequence continues at coordinate 1,291,097,747 of OY728129.1, forward strand.
TCACATAGAGGCATTTCCCACTAGATTTGGACTACTGAGGTACTCCTCTTGTCAAGTACCATGGGTCTGATGCGTCACCAAGGTGCTCCCCACTGTGGGACTTCCATGCCACACAAAGGAAATCCACCACCTTGCCTGTTGAGGTACTCCTACTGTCAAGTACCATGGGCATGTCGCGTCACCAAGGAACTCCCCATCATGGGTCTGCTGTGTCACCAAGGTACTTCCCATTGGGCCATTTGAGTTACTTTGAGTCGAAACAGTCAGTTGTCGTCAAGTCTCATCCAGTTTCTATGTCTCCGCACTATGCTTTCTCGTCTCCGGGAGGATCTTTTATACATGCTACTGGTCAATACTCCGACTTTCATGAAGTCCCACAAAGAAGTATCTCAATGATCGGACACGTCATTGTGGTCTCCACATAATAGACATCACACCAATCGGACTCCCTGTTTGTGAGTTATTATCCTTTTTGTCCAGGGGCCCGGTTGGATTCATATTCGATCCAACCTAACCGTTCCCCATCCAAAACCAAAACTTAGTGGGGGTATAATATAAGGGACAGTCATTCTCCATGATTTCTAGTGCCACTAAAGGTTCGTCAGACAAATGTCTGGGGATAAATATATGGCCGAAGGAGCATAAATAGGTCATAGTGGGCCTGGGTCCGGTCCGACCCAGTTGGATCGACCTGGCCCGACCATTTTTGGGCCAACCCTATTCGGGTGGGCCTGGCTCAGTGAGCCATGAGAGGCACGGAGAGCCGTGAGGGCATGGAACAACCACGAGGGCGTGGACCTGCCGTGAGGGCACGGACCGGCCGAGGGTTTCCGTGAGGGCGGTTCTGCCCAGAGGGCACCACATAGGAGGCTCAACCCAGAATGTGTCGAGAGGGCCGATCAACCCAGGGCATGGGGATAGTTTGTTTTGGAGGGCTGCAAAGGAGCGTCTATGGGAAGCGCGGCCCCGAGGGCTGGGGTGGCGCGGTCGGGGCCAGTTCGCCTGGGAGGCCGGAGCGGCTGTGGTGCAACGGTCGGTGGATGGCACGGCCAGGGCGGCTAGGTCAGGTGGCTAGGGTGGTCGGGGTGGGGCGCGACCGTAGTGCGGCGCGGCCGGGGTGCGACAGGGTTGGGGTGCAACGTAGCTGGGGCACAACGCAGTCGAGGCATGATGCGGATCAGGGCCGGTACGACCAGATGTCCGGAGCAGTGCGGGGGCAGCACAGGTCGCGGAGGCCACTAATGGCGGCGCAGTTCCCTTCGTCACCTTCATCATCTTCCTCCATTTCTAAGAACACAAAAATCAATAGAAGGGTTAAGTAGTGGATTAGCCATGTTTGTTTGGCCTGCACTCTCTTTATTAGAGCGTTAGCAAGTGGTTCACATGAACGAAGAACATCAAACCCTCTCACAAAGATTCTACCCAACCAGCAAAATAAATAGAAGGGGTGAACATGTGATGTGATAATAATACAACATTAAACCCCCTACCTCAGGTTGATATGTCCATATAGATTGCGAGGGATAATACGACATCATTGGGAAAAGACAGACTTCGATTCGTCATAGGAGATGACATACCACGTCAGAATATGTCTCGAGGAACAAGCTCAAAGATCTGGTCAGTGTTCTTCATTAGCAGAGTGTTATTCATGGAAGAACTCGTTCTTCATTGGAGATCTTTTCTCCCGAGGCTCCACCAAAATGAAAATGGCCAACCGATGAGTTTCCCCCAACTTTAATCATGCGCACAAATTGAAAATGAAATAATTAATCACATAGGTTGGCATAATTAAACTGGTGCGTTGGTTTAATTAATTTGGAGGAAGTCAAGAGGCTCCTTACATTAATGAGGGGTTTGATAGGTTTTTCTCTCACCCCATTAGTAGTGGTCGGGTGGTCCCCACCCCCAAATTAAAATTGGGAGGTTTTGAGATCTCAGGTGGTCCCCACCAAAATAAAACATGAAGAGGAGGTTTAGTTCTGGTGGACCCCACCTCTGAACAACCATATGGAGGGTGGTTACAAGAAAATAAAATAATTTTTTTTATTATATTTTATTATTTCCACAAAAATCCAAAAAATTATCGTTCTCCTTCGACCAACTTACATTGGGGTGAAAGTCTTCTTAAGTGAATATTATCACTGTGAGTTCAACAGTGCCCTTGGATTTTTATTCTGAGCACCGGTTCAAACGATAGAAAACCCCGCTCAAAATTTTACTGAACATACTCGAACAAAAGTTTATGAACTCATTTTGGGCAATATGGGCCTCGGAATCACACACCGTCAATTTTCATGGACTCGTAAATTTCCCACTTATTAAAAAATCTATTACATGGGAATTCTGGGTCTTTAAATTCTCCCCACATCAATTCTCTATGTACCTAAAAGCCATAACAAAAAACTTGGTAAACAAGTGGCTATACTGATCACACATCTGAGCCTCCCTCTCCCATGTGCTTTCATGGAGTTTCTCGTGCTTCCAGTGAAAACGCACCAGAGGTATCAAAAATCCATGAAGGACCCACTCATGTTGATCCTCGACCTCCACTGGAACCTCCGTAAGTGTCGCTCCATCATCGAAGTCCATCTCTCCATGGAAGATGATGTGGGAAGGTTCATGCACGTATCTCCTTAGCTGGGATACATGGAAGACATCATGCACCTGGTGAAACTAAGTTTGAAGAGCTGGTGTTAAGCCACCTCGCCAACTCTGCTGAGGACCTGAAAGGGTCTGATTAACCTCAAAGATAACTTTCCACCTCAGCCAAATCTCTTTAAACCTCATCGAGGTGAGACCCGTAAAAAGACATGGTTACCATCCTCGAACACTAGAGGTCTCTTTCTCCTATTGGCATACGACTTATTCCTTCTTTGTGAAGTCTTTATATGCTCCTGGATGACCTAATCCTTCTCTGTGGTAGCCTGTAACATCTCTGGTCCCACTAGTGCTGACTCTCATGGGCTATTCCAGCACCAAGGGGATCTTCAAGGTCACCCATACAATGCCTCTAAAGGTGACCTCCCAATGGTGGAGTGATAGCTGTTGTTGTATACAAACTCTGCCAAAGGTAAGTGATCCTTCCAACTATGACTAAATTCAAGGACTCTAGTGTGTATCATTTCCTCGAGGGTCTGAATGGTCCACTTAGTCTGGCCATCCTTCTGAGGATTGAAGGCGGTGCATAAACGAAGCTGTATCCCAAAAGCCTCATACAACCCCTTCCATCAGAAGGATGTAAAATGTGAATCATGATTAGAGATAATCGTCGAAGGTACTCCATGTAACTGCACAATATTTTATACATAGAGGAATCCCATGATCTCTACTAAACCCTACTCTCTAATTGGTAGGAAGTGGGCCGACATTGTGAGTCATTCAAAGATCACCAAAATCAAATCATGTCCCTTGGATGTACATGGAAGACCTATCATGAAGTCCCTGGATATCCCATCCCACATCCACTCTGGGACCTCTAAAGGTTGAACCAAGCCTGCTGGTACTTGATGCTCCACCTTCACTTGCTGAAATGTGAGGCATCATGAGACAAACTTAGTTAATGATTTCCGCATTCCTGACCACCAGTGTTGTTGTTGGAGATTCTGGTACATTTTCGCCACTCCTGGATATACCACTAGAGGAGAAGTGTGAATCTCACTAAACAATTCCCCCTGAAGTTACACTGGTACCCTGGTACGTCCTCTAAAGATAATGACATGCTCCCCACCTTCAGATAATCTATCAGGTGCATGTCCCATGGATATCTAAGCACGCAGAGTCTCGTAGTATGAATCCCCATGTTGTGCCTCCCTGACTCACTGAAGAAGTGGGGGAGTGACTGTGAGAGATTGAAGAAAAACTACTCCATCATGTTCCACATTGGATATCTTTAATGCGTCCAGCTGCTCTTTCCCCTCGCCTAGTAGTTGTATACTAGATCTCTTTCTGAGTGCATATGCTAAAATGATCCCCTTCCCAGGAGTATAGACTATGTCAAATTCATTGTTTTGGTGGAACTCTAGTCAATGTCGTTGTATCGGGCTTAGTTCCTTCTGGTAGAATATATACCTGATACTCATGTGATCAGAGTACACAGTAAAATGATTCCCATTAGATAGTGCCTCAACACCTTCAAGGATAATTCCACTGATTCTAACTACAGGTCATGGGATGCATAGTTCTACTCATGTTGTCTCAGCTATTGAGAGCCATATGCGATCACTGCTCGCTCCTACATCAGGATCCATACGAGTCCAGTCCCTAATGCGTCGTAGTCGACTACATACCCTATGCACTCCGCTAGAATCCTCAATATGGGGGCACTAGTCTGCCTCTACCTCACCTCTTGAATGCTCTGCTGGAATCTCTCTGACCACACAAAGGGTTCCCCCTTCTTCATCAAAGCTAATAGTGGCGCTGAAAATCTGGAGAAATATAGAAAAAATCTCCAATAGTATGTAGCCAACCCAAATAAACTCCATACCACCGTAACACTCCTTGGTGGCTCCCAAGAAAGTGCTTCCCCAATCATCTCTGGATCCACTGCAACTCTAGCCTTCGATATGACATATCCTAGAAAGTGAACCTCCCAGAACTAGAACTGGCACTTCGACAGCATACCATAAAGCTGGTGCTATCAGAGTGGGTCTAGTACTACTCGCAAATGGTAGGCATGCTCCTCCTCAGTAGTCGAGTAAATCAGAATGACATCAATACAGACGATGACAAAGTCATCATGGTATGACTGAATGATCCTGTTCATGATCCCGATAAACATTGTAGGGGAGTTGGTTACACCGAATGGCATAACCAAGAAATATTAGTGGTTGTACACATCTGAAGACCATATTCTGCACATCTTCATCTCATACTCAGAGCTTGTGATAGCCTGATCTGAAGTCTATCATTGAGAACCACTGTTCTCCCTTCAGATGATTGAAGAGATCCTCAATCCTTAGGAGCGTTTACGTGTTCTTATGAGTCACCTAGTTCAGGACCAAATAGTGGACACAAAGTCTCAAGATCCCTTCCGCCATCAAGGAAAATAGAATCAGGGATGCCCAAGGATATACACTAGGCCAAATGAATCCCTTCCCCTGCATTTCCTCTAGCTATACCCGCAGCTCACAAAGCTCCCCATGAGCCATCCGATACGCTGGTGTAGATATTGGTGTCATCCAGGGTTACAAGTAAATGTAAAATTCTACATCTCTGCAAGGAGGTAGACCCAGAACATCATTCGAGAAAACATCCACATACTAGTCCACCACAACAGGATAGCTCAGACTCTCCATATCAATAGCTCTGAGGTTAAGGCTAGTCAACTGTTGTGTGATTAGATGCACTCTCCTCCGAGTAAGTCCATCCTGCACTGCAAAGTCTCCGTTCTCGCCGGTGAAGGTAAACCAGGTAACATCCGTGCGAACATACCAAATATTGTGCCTAATTAATTCAACAAAAGTATAGACTGTAGATAACCAGTCCATACCCAATATGATGTCGTAAGGCCTCGACGCCGCTACTAGGAGATCCCAGCCGAAGCACTCGCCTCATAGAGTAATCTTACACTACCCAAACTAGTGCTTAATCATCTAATCCACTCCCGTAGGTGCCTCTAGACATAAGGATGGAACCAATGGCTCTGTCAAAATCTCTGAACTCCGAATGAGGGTAGTGAAAAAAAATTACTGGGAGCTGTGTCTATAAGTACTGTAGCTATGGTGGAGTAGACACAGATCATACCTCATGTCATCTTTGGAGCGCTGTGTTCATAGGCTTCAGTTTCATGAAGCTGAGGTCTCCCACATCCACCTGCTCCATGTAGTTGGGGTGGACCTCCTATTAGTGGTGGTAGTATCATCTCGAATCGTCTCCCAGTTCTAGCTGCACGACCAAATCCTCTTCCATATCCCCATGATCCCTGCCAACCACCTTGATCGAAGCACTATCTCCACATGGGAGGACCTTCAACCATCTGATGATCATCCGTATGACAGGTCAGATAGTGACAAGCCATGTGACTCTACCCGCCGCATGCGTAACACTTCCTGCTCAGGGAAGGTCTGTCTCCACCTTAGGTGCCCTGCACAACCGATCCTGAGTCATGTTGTCTTCCACCTGTTGGTCTGGTCCTCTTGGACCTCTATGACATCTATCTACTACCAGCTACAGAAGAATCCACTAATTGATGACTGGTAGTGGATCTCGCTACTGGTGACTGCTCAGTAAGGAAACTCTCCATCAAGAGGGATATCTCTGACACCCCCGCCTACATCGGGATGCTGAGTGAGATCATCGATTCCCTGATCTCAAGCCTAATCCCATGATCGAAGGTCCAGGCCCAGAAGAATGGGTCCCACACCGTATATATGGAGTAGCATGGGAGGTCTGTGATCCTCGCTGAATGTTGAGCCATAGACATGCTTCCCTGCTACAAACGAAGGAACTCATGTATGTGCACCGCACAAAGTGTCAGTGGGACAAACTCTACCCAAATCATTCTCTTGAAGTCTTCCCAGAGAAGTGTCACCTCATCATCAAACTGGAGAATCATTCTCCACAATCTTCCAGCTGCTGCCTGGAGAAGGCTGGCGACAAGGATCACCATGACATTAGTTGGTGTCCCTATGAGTCGGTAGACTCTCACCACAGCCTCTAGCAAATGTTTAGCCACCTGTGGGTCCATCTCTCCCCTAAAACTGGGTGGCCTCTGGTGTTAGAACTCGTGAGACGCGCTCAAGCTGTGTGCACCGTCTGCTGCTGGGGCTGGTGGCATCATTGGCCCAACGGGTAATAGTAATTTTGGTGCCTCTGATGGTGCCTCTACTGGAAGATGTCCCTATGCTACGGCCTCCTCTCTTGGTGGGAAATCAGTACGTACAGCTCTTGGAACTCTAACTAGATGTCTGCATGGAGGCATCCTGAAAAGAAACAGATGTGACATGGTAAAAAAGTTATACCTAGTGAGCTGACCTGGTGAGATGACTTCAGAAATCACAATGAAAAATCTTTAAAACACACACGCTATCAGTGTTTTCATGTGCTTGGTCAGATATCAGAAGTTAGGGTCCTGGTGTATGGATACGTTGGCCACCGCACCAATAGGGGACTCCCAGAACTGAAAACCGCACTCATTACCCTTAACACTATTACTCCACAGAATAGATCAGATTCCCAGTTTTGTGGGAAAACCAACTCCTATGATAACAATTTGTCATGACCCATCCTAAAGGGCCCATTCCGTGACTACCCCAAGCCCACCTTCCATAGGCCAGGCACTGGCATCTAGCACCAAAAGGCATATTCTCTAACACAGGGAAGACATTACCTTTATAACCTGTAAGCACACACATCCAAGAACAAAGCAAGATACGATCACAAGTAAATAGTATAACCAAAAGACTACTGAATGTAAAAGGGTCCATAATACCAGGCCAATAGTAATGGTGCAAGTACAAATGCAATACAATACAACTGAAGAAAGTTAAAAGACAACTACTGGATCATCCTCCGAAGACCCTACCTGAAGGGTAGGTACAGATTTCCTCCTCAGCGCTCCACATACGTCTGTCTCCTCTCCGTTCTGACAGGCCTTATGGTCCACCTCCGGGTATCTTCCAATCATGGTACTCTCATCCTCAGTCAGTTTTATTCATCATCTTCATCCAATACGACAACATGTGGGTATAACTGGTGTAGGGGAGAGTATAACGATACTCAGTAGGGACCCCGAGACCCTCAAGGTCTCACAAAATCCACCAAGGGTATACCACAAATTATGAAATCAATATATAACCTTACATAGGTATATTCCCATACATATACCTAAGTTATCATGTAATCTATATCAATAATGAGGAAAAACACAAGGATACTGACTCAGCTCACACCAGGATTTATTCTAGGGGTAGTATCAAGTAACATCCCTAGTAACCCCATTGAACAACTCGGCTGCTAGAGAACTCCTCCTCTATCATGTATAGTGGGCTTGCAGAGGAACTCCTCCGGTCGACTACTGTGATTCTGCAGCGTCACCAACAAGCTCCCAACCATGGGTCTACCGCTTTAGACAGAGGCGCTCCCACTCGTAGCCTGCAAGGGTACTCCTCCTGTCGAGTACAATGGGTCTTCCGTGTCACCGAGGTTATCCCCACCGTGGGACATCCAAGTCACCAAGTTTATCCCCACTAGGCCAGTCGAGTCACTATGAGTCAAAACAGTTAGCAATTGTCAAGACTCAGCCAACTACTAGGTCTCCACGTTATACTCACTCTTCTCTTAGAGGATCTGCTCCACAAGCTACTGGTCGATACTCAAACTTCCATGAAGTACTACGAAGAAGTATCTCAAGTGTACGCCACATCATAGGTATCTCAACATAATAGACAACATGTCAATCAGATACCTGGTCTATGAGTTATTAGCCTTTTTGTCCCAGGGGCATGATTGGATTCGTGCTCAATCCAACCTGACTCTTCCCCGTCTCAAACCTAAACTCAGTGGGGTACACTCAAAGGGACCATGATACTCAATTATTTCTAGTGCACCTGACACTTCATCAGACAGATGTCTGGTGACAAAGATATGGCTAGAGGAGCGTAAATAGGACGTAGTGGGTCCCAGTCTGATCTGACCCAGTAAGACCGAACCGGCCCGACCTGGTCAGGGCCGAACCGGTTTGGGTCGACCCCAGCAGACCCATTGTGTCTGGCCCGGTCCAACAGGCCGTTAGAGGCCGGGAAGAGCATTGAGGGATCAGACCAGTGATGAGGGCGCAGGTCGGCCGCGGGTCGGCATGAGGGTGGTTCGGCCCGGAGAGAGCCGTTTGGCCGGCTCACCCTGGAGGGCGCTGTGAAGGTGTCTCGGCCCATGGCGCATGGCGGATTTTGTTTGTAGGGATGTGGGGGCACGACTCGGGGCGGATCAGCCTAGGGGGTAAGGGTACCCTAGCCGGTGTTGGTTCGGCCAACGGGTGTTACGACCATGTTCAGTTCGGCTGGGAGGCCGGAACTGCTGGGGTGGCTCGGCCGGTGGATGGGGCTGCCTGAGCGGCTTGGTTGGGAGGCTGGGGTGGCCGGTTCTTCCGGGAGGCCAGGGTGGTCGGGGTGGGGCACGATCGGGGTGCAGCATGACTTGGGTGTAATGGAAACGAGGGCAGCGTGGCTGGGGTGCGGTGCGGTCGGGGAGCAGCGCGTCTCGGGGCTGATTTTTTCGGAAGGCTAGAGTGTCGCGGAGGAGGCGTCGGTCGCGAAGGCTGTAGGTGGAGGCGTCGTTGCATTCATCGCCTTCGCTTCTTCGTTACCTTCCTCTATTTCAACGAACACAGCAAATCAACACAAGGGTTTCAGAGAGGACAATCCATGTTAGTTTGGCCCGCACTCTCCACAATAGAGCAGTAGAAAGTGGTTCATAAGAATAAATCACATCAAACCCTCCAGTAAATATTCTTCCCAACCCGAAAAAGAAATAGAAGGGGTCTACTTGTGAAGTGATAATCGTAGAACATTAAACCCCTACCTTGGGTTGATAGGTTGAGAAATATTACAAGAGAGAAGACATCATTGTTGGGAAAAGACAGACATCGATTCGTCATAGGTGATGACGTCCCATGTCAGAAGAAGTCCAGAGGAAGAAGTTGGAAGTCGAGGTCAGTGTTCTTCGTTGGTGGAGCGCTCTTCATGGATGAATTTTTTCTTCATTGGAGAGCTTTTCTCCAATGGTTCCACCAAAATTAAAATGGCCAACTGATGTGTTTTCCCACAACATTAATTGTTGGTACAAAATCAAGATGAGATAATTAATCACATAGGTTGGCACAATTAACGTGGTGAATTGGCTTAATTAATGTGGAGGAAGTCAAGAGGCTCCTCCACAACAATGAGGGGTTTGAGAGGTTTTCCTCTCCTCACATTAATAGGGGTCGAGTGGTCCCCACCCCAAATTCAAATTGAGAGGTTTTGAGATCTCGGGTGGCCACACCATAATAAAATATGAAGAGAAGGTTTAGTTCTAGTGGACCCCACATCTGAACATCCACATGAAGGGTGGTTACAACAAAATAAAATAAAATGTGTGTTTATTTTATTTTATTATTTCCACAAAAAAACCCAAAAATTATATTTCACCCTTGACTAACTACTGTCGAGGTGAAAGGATTCTTAAGTGAATATAGGTGCTGCAGGTTCAACGGTGCCCTCAGATTTCAATTCCGAGCTCTGGTTCAAATTTTAGAAGAACCTGATCTCACATTTACTAAATGTACCCGAACCGATGTTCAGAAATTCATTTTGGGAAGTCTGGGCCTCAAAATCACGCACCATCAATTTTTGCGGACTCGTAAAATTCCCAATTATTAAAAAAAATCACATATAAATTTAGGGTCTCTGCAAAATAGACATGTTATTGGATATATTTTGTAAATTCAAAAATTATATAAACTCTTTAAATGATAGCCTAAATGGAATTTTAAATAAATCATTATTCAGTTATAATAAAATCAGCACTTATCTAATTCACATTATTCAAACCAATCATTTCATTTTCCCAACATCATTTTATCAATATAAAGAACATATTACATGTTAACTTTCCCCGAACCATGTGTTTTCCCAAAAAAAATAACTTGCTACTGATTCCATTTTTAGGGAACCATTGAACATCTTATCTAAAATATTTAATGAAAAAGTACAACAATAAAATACATATATATTTCATAATTCAAATGATGATAGTATCATCAGTTAAATAAATTTTCAAAATATTTATTATATCTAAATACAAATTTACATTAATCATTCTACATCAATTTTGTAAATACCATATGCTTTACCGGGATCCCTTAGCTTTATTGGAGCTATATTACATTTACCATTGAGGTGTTATTTTTCATTTTCCCCATATCCATGTAGTTATAACACTAAATATAAGAAAATTTCTTATCCCCATTGCATTATTTTTCCTGGTGAACCATTTCTCCTAATGTAAAAAAAACTACTAGACCCGTAAAATATTTATCACGGTGATTCTTTTAATAGTTATCACATGTGGGAAAATACTTTCTTATCATCCTCAATTTATTAATTATTTCCTATATATTTAACTTATCCTATTACATCCATTTAAAGACATAAGAATTGGATAATTCATTCACTATCATGATAATTCATAAATCAAATTCAACAAATGAAGAATATGTTTCAGAAAAAATCACCCTTTAGATACATGGAATAATTACTTCAACAAAATGATTAACCATTTCTTCCATGTTGTGTGTGAAATATATATCTACATTTCTAACCTAGTAAAGTAAGATACATAGTAGGCAACACATTCATCCTTATTTTTCTTTAATCTAATAAACATTCCATTCATATTAATTTATTGATCAAGAAGGTGGTACTTATCAATTAATGTATCCTTAAAATTTATCGATTACATGAGTCATATTTCATCTTATTCTAGGGTATTCTAGATCAAATACCACCATTTATTAGCATCATTGTTCAGAAAATATACTTCAAGTGTGACCTTCTACATTTTTCCACATCCCAATTCCATGAATATCTTTTCCAAAGACATAATATATTTCATAGCAACCATTAGATCATTATTCAAACTAAATGATTGCGAGCCAGTTGCATAAAGCAAACCAACATTTTAGAATCTCATAGTGACACAGGTTTCTCCAAATGGTAATTGTTATGTGTCCAAATATTATTTATATACCCTAATATTTTCATAACATTATCAATTATAATACCCTCTACATTGGTTTCTTTAGTAGGGTCATATCAAAATATTCTATGACTACTGATATAACTCATCCTCCTATGATCTATATGTTCACAATGTCATATAATAGATTAGATCATAAAATTAAGTAACATAATATATTATCCCAAAAATATTGAAACACTAACCATAAATTGAATTTATTTCCATAAATAATATAAAATTATTAAACAATGTTTCATTGGAGATATATTTACATTAAAATCCATTATAACACTTGGTAAACCAATTGATAATTTTCTTAAGAGTATCCCCCAATAGTGTAATACCATGTGTGCAGTAAGGATTGTTATAATGTACTAGGTTATGGAGATTCAAGCCTTACTCACATTATAGGAGTTTTAACCTCTAGGTATATATGTTTTAGAACCATGACCACTTGTAGTATCCAATTCGGGAGGTATTTCTATAAATACCCTCACAATAAATTCATTAACAAGTTTATACATTATTCTTATATACTTATTATTAAATCCTATAATATGGTGTGTTCCCTAATCTATGGTTTTCTAAATCTAGAATCTAATTATTATATTAATATTCCTCTGATACAAAATATAATACCCCAACCCCAGATGACCATTATTCATGCATTATTTTATTACATTATCATTATTACAGGGAATAAAATATCATAGGACCGCTCAGTTTAACAATATATGAATTCCATATTTCATTAATGATTCCCATAATACATTTTGACATATAAAACACAAAAAAGATACACAATAAATGAAATAAAAAAAATCCTTGAAACTCATTCAATATATTCATGTTCATTACCTGGGGAATGGAATCATAATAATTGTGACCTAAAATTATCATTAAGGGTATGTAAATAGGAAGAAAAAATTAACTGAAGAGAATAAATAAAAATTTAAAGCTATATAACTAAGAACAAATTCAATTCAAAAAACTAGATAAGGTGTGATCAATATGGAAATGTAATAAACTGAATAAACAATCAATTTCATCAAAAAATGATAATGAAATCCATCCATAAAAATTATCATATGAAAACCCCATTGATAATAAGAATGAGAGATGAAATATCTATAAAATAAATGCTTAATTAAAGGATGTCATGTCCAAGAAATCTAAAAACTTATAACGTTATGACTATTAAAAATCTATTTTGAAACAATGGATATAAAACTATTTAATTTGGCCAACTTAGTTGTCTCAGGGTAGCATGTCAAAGCATCAAGTTGACATATAACATCCATGACACACCCTTTATTTAAATTCCAAATAATTACTCATATCTAATAATAATAAAATTAATTTTCTTTATCAAATATATATATACAATAAGTAATAAAGTTTTATTCAATAATTATTTTCTTAATCAAATAACTATCAATCTAAACACTATACGAGGAAAGGTGGGGGTGTACCCCTTTATTAAAAAAGAAAATAAAACATACAAACCCCTTTTGTGGGAGAAGGGAAAACCCAAAAGCCCATAACGAGTCCAAAGTATCTAAGGCCAAAGATATATTTGGATTGAGAGCCCAGTGGGATAACCCAATACAAATGAAACCCTACCCACATGCTGGCACACCACCGTTGCCAACAAACTACAGTCGATCGTCGTAGGACCAACTCACATCGTCACCGTGCACCTAATAGATCCAGGACAATCCCGCACGTGAAATCCACTGAAACCTCGCCAAGCGTTGAAGCCCAATCAAACTACCACCTCTGCCGCCGAGAAGGCCATGAACACCATCACAGCCAGATCTGAGGCCAGCAACAGATCACCTCCATGTTTCCATGACCCTCAATGCCACCCTAGAAACACCCGCATAACGAGGCCGAACCGCCGCCTGGAAAAGATGCTCCACCACTGAGCTTGTTGTTTCATCATGAAGCACCTTCGATGAAGAGAGACGCGGATGAAGCCGCGACCCCACTCTTTGTCGCTTCCTAGTTGAGATACCCCATCGCTCTGTAAATCCCTTCGCAATGCCGGAGTCCCCCATCCGCCGCCCCTTTGACTAACATCACTGTGATGCTGGGGAACCAACACCCTCACCGATCCAATTCTCTATCTTTGACTAATATTATCAATTTTATAGGAATATTGATATTAGATGAAATTGTCAATGAAAATTTATTACAATAAAATGATATTATCAATAGAATGGTAACAATCACAAATGTAATGGAGATTTAAAAGATAATCACTAAGAACATTCCTGTGAAAAATATTCATTAAACATTACAATGTGTTTTATAACACATTGAAACCATTAAATCAAAATTCCACATGAGTTAAATGAAATATATAATATTTTATATATATGTAGATTCGGGATATAAAATGTCAAAGGGTTGTATATACACAAAATAAAATTTATTTGGTGGACAATGACAAATAAGTCTCAATGGATGTTATATTGGGACAAAATCCTTTACATTGTATTCGACACATAACGTGTGTGTTTATATTTCTAAATAATAATAATATGTTAATTATTTATTTTATTTATAACTTTTTTAATTTTCAAAACTACATTTAAATAACATATTAAATTGTCATATACCACGAATCAATGAATTATCATTAAGATATGTGTTTTACCAAATTTTGGATTATTTGTCGAAAAATGCCTTCACTATTTCAAATGTGGTCGAAGGGATATTTGTATAAACCTATTCATAATAATGACAATGAAATGAAAATTTATTTAGGCAGTAATTCACTTTATTAAAAAAAAATTATGATCATTACCCATTAGATGGAAGCATGTGTATATTTGTGTAAAAATATTAGAATAATAAAATATATTTATATTTAGAATACTTTTATTCTCATATAATATTTTAATAATTAGAATTAAATTAGTTGAAAATTTTATAAAACTAATGATATTGATGAATGATGATACCTCTTATTTGGGTATCACTGTTTAATTTTCACCAATGGGTATCGTTGGTTTTCATTCATCCCATGGCTATGATTCTAGGTTTATCATAGGTACTAATATGAGATATTTGGGGAAGTTCATGGTTTAAAAAATGTGGCCTGAGTGGTGTGAGTATGTTAGATTGGTGAGTACGTTTTCATAGTGCCATAGAAGTGACATTGTTGTATATTTTTTAAAAGGGAATTCCACTAATTTTTTTCCTTTGAAAAGTGGATCCAATAATTGTAAAAAATAAATTAAAGGGAGGAAATTTTCCAAATATGTCATGCTAATGTATTTTTTAAATGTTTCTCTATAATTTTATTCTTATGTTTACGGTTTAGTAAATTGTTAATCTAATTTTCCTCTTAATAATTGTAAATAATTTTAATCACATTCACTAATATTTTTTGAAAAAAAAACTATTATCACCTTATTATAAAATATAATGTATCCTTATTCAAAATATAAAATCCAATTTTCTTAATTCCTTTATCATAATTTTTAGAAATTAATTAAAATGTAATTTCATAGACATGACTATAATGAAGGGTTTTAATTTAAAAATGTTCCAAAACATTCAAATATTGTATATCCAACTTAAATCTGAAATTGTTTAAAATTAAATAAATTCGATTTAGTTTTGTAAAATTGATTTAATTTTACTTCAAAAATAATTTACAATTTATATTTACCTTATAAAAAAATATATGATTTTTTTTGGAATTAAAATTCAATATATTTCATTATTCATAAAAAATGGAACTTCTCTGAAAAATAAAAAAAATTACCTAACATAATTGTGATTTTATGATTAAAAAATGATGATGATTTGGTCATATTATATTTATAAATGTGTCAGCACTTATATTTAAAATAGGTGATCCCATAAAAGGTGTTAAAATTTCATTTATAAAATTATTAGTATTTATATGTAATATTGGGGTTTTTATGTTATGTGTGTATAATATATTAGATAAATTTAAAAAATATTTGATTGAAAATATATTATATGAATTTGACTAAAATTATTTATCAATAAATAATAATTTAATTTTTTTAGATAAATATCATTTTGGACATAGAAATATTAATTCCCTGATTATTTTCTGGGTTTCTATATTCATTTATAAATAATATGTAATCTAATGAATTGAAATATATATATTCATAATTTGGTTAATCATATTCATAACTATCCATTTTATCTTTAGGTTATATCCTAATTTATTAAATAAATATATTTTAATTATTATGTTATTTTTTTGATAAAACACAATCTTTTGAGTTATTTAATCCATTAAGGAGAGTCACTTTTGATTGTAACAAAGGTTAATCTCAATGTCATATGTAGATAAAGATAAACATGATGTTCGATATAACATAAAATTAATATATGTTTCTTATAATGAAATATGTGAAAAAAATTATATTTATTCTAAATGAAAAATATTGAAAATTATTTTGGTGTTATAGTGAATGAAAATATAGTTAACAGAACCCTTACCTTTTACTTTATGTTTTATACATTATATAAGCCTTAAGGACTTTATAGGAGAGTCTTATTATAACAATTGTGGATGTTTTATGTACTAATTTATGTATAATGTTGAATTAGGTTTGCTTTTTTAGTGACAACATAATTTATTAAAGTGTGAAAAATATTGATGTGAGTCTCTTTTTATTGGAAAAAATATATTTTTTCAAATCTTTATATAGTTACCGATAATAAGGGTAATTTAAAAAATGTTAAGTGTTTCTAATAAGGGAAATTAATTTTATTCTCAGTAACATAATATCTATGTGATTCATGAAGCTGTGTTCTATAATTTTATAATTATATATACATATTTTTTAAACATAAATTTTTATTTATGTTATTTTCATCAATATTCAAATTATTTGAAATTAATGACCTTAGAAAAAAATATTTCAGATAAATTATCTTAAATAATCAATAATACTTCTTAAATTTCTTTAAAATTCATTGGATACTCAAACTCAACTAAATATTAAATTTTTTTGTATTTTTAATAAAATTACTCAATTATTTATTTTTTTCATAAATGTCATTGCAATATGGAAAAATAATAGTATACATTTTTTATAAATAAAAACATTTGTAAAAAATTTATTAAAATTATAAAATATATTTTATTTTTTAATTATTTTATATTCATTAATAGTGAAATTTATTCAAATTCATATTATTACAATTTCTTTAATTTGTTATTTTGACTTTTCACACCCTTTGTATGAAATGAACAATAACATGGATAATATTTCATTTATATGACTATAATCTTCAACATTATTAATAAAAAACATCCTTTATAAATAATATAGAATTACCAAGTCATTAATATAGTTTTTTAATTTATAATTAATATTTTTCAAACATAATATCTCAATTTTTTAGTTTTTTCCAAGAACTACATCAGCACAAAAAAAGAAATACATATTTAATACAAATAAATTCTAATTTATAACTATAAAATTATCATTATATCATATTCATTGTATATATATGATAAATAAATCATTATTTAATTTTTATGAATTTATATATCATATCATTATTATGATAATATAATGAAACATACTATTGAGCATAATGGAAACTTTATTTATTCTCTATTCACCAAAATATGACATTAATTACTCCATTGAATAATTTAATTTAAATAGAATTTATTTTTATATAATTTCATTTCATTTATATCCATAATAACAACTCAGAACCCCATATTATCCAAAAATAATAATATGTAATTATTTTATTTACATTTACTTTTAATCAGCATATACAAGTGTACCATCAATAATGTGTAATAATTATAGGTAATCACGAATTTCATATAAATTGAAACATAATAATGAAACGAAAATATTATGTTCATAAAAAAATTCACTATTTGTACCATTCATATTTTAAATTAATCCTTTAAAAAAAAATTAATATTTATTAAATAAAAGAGATTGAAATTTTGTTTTTTATATATTACTTAAATTATATTTATTTCATTTTTTATGGAAAAAGGTAACAAATTTGACATATAATCGAGACATATATGATTTTTTACAAGGTAAACTCAATAAATATGATTAAGGAATGTGTTTAGGTTATTTTAATGAAATAAACCATCAGATTAAGCGCGGTTCTCCCTTACTGAGGTGATAAATTTTACAAAGGTGAATATTAATAATGGATAAAAAACGGAACTATCTAAAAAATATAACCTCATAATTCAAAATATGTAGTTTTTTTTTCAATATTTGGTTTATCTAATTTTATGATATTGATTTTAAAAGAAATTATTAAAATGCAATAAATATAATTTTTAGAAAAATTAATTTTATGCCTAAAATAAACTTATAAAAAATTCTTTATAATAAGGATTTAAATATATATAATTAGATTATATTTTATTAGATAATATTAATGATATATTGAAATTATCTTCAGGCAATATTATATTATGTGTTTGGGGTAAAATTACTTTGAACACACACGCACCACACACACAGATATCTATAAATAAAGGCATAGCCTCCCCAAGTTATAACCCAAAAAATCTACTGCTTTATAACATTATATATTTGTCCAGATGGACTGGTGGTAATGAATTCTGTTCCATGGACAGTAGTCCTGAAATTTTGGCATAAGTCCCACACTATTAGTATAAGGGATAAATTAACCACGATCCTATATAACATGATATAGTACTTGACGCTGATACAGTGCACGCCACTATTATAGTACCCACCTAGGATAATATTAAACATAGTTCCATACTTATGGCTTCTCCATGCATGTGTATTAGTGATTAAAAAATTGAAAATACAGGGAACATATTTTTCCATTTAATAGGAAAGAATAATTTTTTCTTAGTTGATAGGATTCTCATGATATTCTTCTCAATATTATTTCGAAGATAAATTCCATGACTGTTAGTTTCACAAAGTGGGTAACAATGCCCCAGAGAAGAAATATAGTGTGACCATTCATGTTTCAATATTCATGATCATGTGTAGGAAAGGAATAGGGCTCGACATAAATGATTAATTAGTTCAAGAATGGATGTATAGTTGATTAGCCTAAATACGATGATTTACTTAGCTCAACTTATAAAGAATGGAGTTGGTTCTCCATCTCTTCATTTCATATTTAATACCCGAATCAATTCATCCTCACATTCCTCTCTTTATTTAGGTCACTAGATCATGTGGAATCCTCAGAGTTTATATCAATGTAAATAAAGATGGGTCATGTTTTATATAAGTTCTATGGGAAAGGGAGTTGTTGAGTGATACCATCCGGTATAGAAATTTGACTTTTACAGCTCACATTAGATCAAAACACTCCATATAAGATGATGGAAAAACTTTTCTCAATAGATTAAATATATAAATTTCTAGGATAATCAGTACTACTATAGTGTAAATTGATTATATTCCTTTATACGGCTCATTGCATGGGAAATGTTTAACACATTGGGTCATCTATTTCAAATTCATATGTGAAATGAACTCATAAACAATACCATTGAAATCATGAAAATGTGGTTAGTGGTGAACAAGGCATATAACGTTTTAGCCCATAATGACACTTTAAAATGACTTATATCTTATTTCTCAAACATGGAATCCATTTTTTGGAAGTATCAAACATTGTTTTTAGTAATTAATTAGGTGTCCATTATTAAGGCCACTGTAATTTTGAATTGTTCAATGGATTCACCCATAATATTATGAAATGTTTTCTATGTTAAAAAATATATCATTCCCTATTAATTTTTATTTGATTGTTATTTATTTTATTTCAATAAAAATGAATAATAATCATAGTTTTATAATAATGGTTGTTGTTTCATATTCACTCAAATATCAATCTTCATTAAAAATTAAAATAATATATTCTTATGTTAATTTTAAAATGATAATTTAGAAAATCATATTATTTTTATAATATAAAATATCTAAAATTGAAATAAGATAATTATATTACCAATGAATTCAATATAATAAAAACAATTATTCATAATAAAATATTTTTGAGGAATAAAATTACTTTACTAAACTTTCAGCACATATTTATTATGACCTAATCAATATATTTGGGTTAAATAACATATCATGACATATTATCATAATATAGTTATTAATATTAATTCATGAAAATTTATTATTTTTTTTATAATTATATTTAAATAATAAAATTTATTAGTTTGTTTCAGGTTCGTGTTGTGTTTTTATGTGTTATCGATCAAAGTGTCATTTTTAGAATACATATGTGTTATATTCGCCCACACCACATTAAAAAATGTTATACATGAAATTTTTAATTAATCATTGTAATAATGTTTTTTGACATTTGAATATTCCATTATTGAAAATGAAAATTTTAATGTATGATCCCAAATTTATATAGAGTTTTATGAAGCATGATTATTGGTTCGTTTTGTTTGTACATAAGTACCATTGATTGAAGTTGTGGATTGGGGGGAATTTTGGGCGATGCCTAAGAAAATTTTGGATAAAATATGTTGTACACAGTTGCACACAGTTTGTATAAATTGTGCGGCATACTAGGAGAAATAGTGCGATCTCTAGTCCTTTGAGGCAGTAGTTTGTCACAATCAACACACAGTTTGAGAGGCCATGTTATGTAGCCATGTAAAGTGCCCCGTGAAGTGGTGGGTAATGAATGATTAGTGTATGGTTTGTTGAACCATGTTACTAAATCATGTGAGGGCTGATAGTGAGATACTAAAATTGTGGATCACACACGTTTTCAACATTTAATGACCTGTTTCACCACCTATACGGCCCTAACTCGTGATTTTACATTCATATAGGTAAACGAAGGTCCTACCATAGACTCAATGTAATTCCATTGCCTTATAATAATCATTCACTGTGATTCAAACCATGAAATTTAGATCTAGTCATATCCATGTATGTACATTTTATCTCGATGCTTCTCTCATTTATTCTTCTATCTTTTAGTTACCTTTTCATGGAAGATACCCTTAAATTCATTGGATATAAACCTATGTTCTGAGAAATATATCTATCATATATTATCTATATCTATATTGGTAAGAACATAATGTGTTTAATCTATATTTTTTGGTTTAGGCATTTAGATACAAATCTTTTATAAACATTGTCATGCTCCTCGAATTTTGGGGGCTTCCATTGGCAGTCATCTGTTAATTAATTAAGGTATGTTGTATGAATGTAATTACCATAGTGATGGATTTGATATGTATAAGAATGATTTTAGAATTTCTATAATCCATTAAAGATTTATACTGTTCAATTGGGTTTATTAGATTGGCCAATTGAGTTATTGAAGTATAGTTGAAATAGGTGATTACTTTGGAAATTAATCATGAGATTAAGGCGTTGCGTTATTAGATATTTAGGTTGGGGAAGTTGATTATATGTGGTATGTGTTTTAATCAATATTATTAATCAGGGGATTAATTATGATATACTAGAAGTTCTATGTTGACATAAATACTTATGGATTGATTATGTGCCTTTAATAATTTCAACTAGATAATTAATTGTGGGATTAATTATGGTGTGTCGGGATTGGAATGAGATAACTTAATTCTAGAAAATTAATTATTGAATCTGAATTTTTATGTTGATTAAATAATTGGTGAATTAATAAATTTTTTGAATAATTTGGTTATAGTTGAGTTAACTAATGGAATTATTGTGTTTCACAAAATGTTGAATTGTATTGGGAATGCGGTCAATAATTAATCAGTACATCAATTATTTGATAAATAATGGGATCATGGTCATTATAAATTGAGAAGTAAAAGTTGTATCATGATCATCATTTTTAGGAGTAATGATAATGGGAACATGGTTATTCTAAATTGAGAACTATACATGGTAAAATGGTCATTATACTTATGAGTAAAGATAATGGGAACATGGTCATTCTATTGAGGGGTAAGTATGGTAACACGGTCATCTTACAAAAATTTGTGATATTATATATATTTTCAATTTGGATAATAAATGTGAAATTAAAAAATGGAAATAATGGAACATTGACTTAAGTCCTCACATGATAATATTCTACTCTGACATGAGCCGAATCATGTACTAAGATATCAAAGAACCTTGAATAATTCGATCATCAACACAAATCATGTATTACTATATGGTATTAACTAGGGAGAACTATGGGTTGTAATATGATAAAAAGTTATTATTGAGATATGGGTACCCATTAAAACCCTCAAGTTGATGTTGTTAGATAAGAATAAATTATATAGTAATAACTAGTAATTTATGTATGGTACTTATTTCATATATAACTGCATACACTATCTTTTAACTGGAATGGTTTTAGACAATGTTGGTGGTGGCCCACTTAGTTTTACTCACACCCTATTTGGGTTTCCTGACTAGAACTCGAATAGATTATATTTTTATTGGAATGGATAAGGGAAAATGCCATATAATATGTTTATTCATGGGGATGGAGCTTGGATGAGGGGAACATACAATGGTTGGAACATGATTGGGGAGTCATGGTGTCTTTACTTTTAGTTTTATTATAGATAAGTGACACTTTTATTTTTATTGAATGTTTTCTATTTCATTTGAGTATTGTATTTCCTAATTTATTATCTTTTAATATGAGCATTCTTCTAGTTATATTGGCTTCTCTGTTTATTTCTTTAATTATTCTTGTGTTTTACTTTGATTAATGAGGGTAGAGTCTCCCATGATTCAGTTACCAAACTCTGGTTTCTAGTCGGTAGCCTCTACAATATAGGGAGGGGCACTTGAGGTCATGTTACTGAATAACTCAGTGAATCGATATATGGCAGATGGTATGAGGCATTACAGTGTTTTATTATAGTTCATGTTTTGATTCTTCTTCTCCTGTATTGCTATTTTGGGAAATTTTAGAAGTAGAGTAGGAAGATTCAGTTCTTGGTAATGAGCTTAATCATGGGAGTTGTAAACTATTGTATAGGATAATACCCAAGTACCCATGGTGAGATTGTTGTTATTACAGTTTTCTATTAGAATTGAATGTTATTTGACCTTGGGTGAGCACTTCTTGAGTAATGTGATTATTGTTTATGTTCATTTTTAATTATTTATTAGTAGCCCAAAATAGCATGAGAGCTGAGTACACATGCATAATTCTACTCACTCAAGGTTATTGTGACATTCAACATTTGAGGAACACCTGGGATGATCAGTTATGGGTATGTTGTTACACATGGGGAAATCAGTTATGGGTATGTTGTTAAACATGAACTATTTTCCATTTTTGTGAGATTAAAATGAAAACATGTTCCTTATGTGAATTTATTAGTATTTTAAAATAATGAATAATGATAATACATTGGTGTCTAAATGGAAAACTTGATTATGATATATCTTTTAACACTCTTAACCAAAACCAAGGTGTATGATGGTTCAGGGAACTGATAGCCCCTCAATTTTGATAGTGTGTTGAGGTGAGGGAAAAAGGGTTGTTGTGATTTTTACTCATATGTAAATGTTATAAGGATGTGTAATGAGATCTATGACGCATGTTTGGATTTATAGTGAATATGCCTCCACAATGCCTGTTGAGGGGAAGATGGAGGGGAATTCCTAGAAATGATGTTCCAGTTAAGAACAGGAGGCATTGATCAATCCTTTTGATGATGAATGGGATCAATTTGGAGGGAACATTTCTTGTATCATGTAATTCATGGAAAGAGAACACAAGTGGGTTGTGAAAAGTTTCTTGAGTTAAAAATGGAGTTTCTATTACAACACCATAAATCTTTTACTAGAGAGGGTGGGCCTATGGGAGATGAATTTGGGTTTGAGTCCATTGAGGTGATACATGAATATTTGGAGGCTCGGGATGAGATCAGGGACAAGTTCACTTCATATATGTTACTAGGATCAGAGAACTGGTGTTGGGACAATCAGGACCGAACTAGAATGATTGGAGGTTTGTTATGGAAATACTTCTTGGATAGGTTCTTCGAACACCATTATCCTGATATTATGAGACATGATAGAGCTTATAAACTCATGAAGTTGACATTGTGGAGTATGTTAGTGTTGGACTATTCTGGACACTACACGGATCTACAAAACATTGCTCCAACATTATCTAGTGATGAGGCAGATATGATGAAAGTTTTTTATGATGGATATAACTGTGATATTATGTCCCAGTTGAATATATTCCAGATTAATATGTTTATAGAAGTGGTGGATCAGGATCTCACAGTTGATGGAAACCTGAGAAAGGCTTCCAGTACTAGACAAGTAGTTTTTTTTTATAATCTAGAGTTACGACTTCTCAGAATAGGAATGGTTGTTATGATAAATTTATCCACAGTAGTGGGAAGAAAAGTACACAGACAAGAATATCAGTTACACATGACCTTACTGGGGTGATTTTTCATCAGTTTGGTAGGTCAGGACATTATTGTTGACACTATTACTGAGCACCAATATAGTCTAGATATATCAACAAGATTGGAAATATACATAAATTCTATAGGTCATAGGGATAGACTGCTACTGATAGAGAAGTTGGACAGAGTCAGATAATGGGAAGAGGTTCTTCTAAAAAAAAGTGCCTTGGTAGTTGGAGTTCTATTTGATGAGGTGGTACAGGTAGTGGATGTGGTTCATCTAGGTAGTATCACCTGCATCATGAGATTGGTGGTACTCAGGCGAGTCATAAATCATCACATGAATGAGGGGAAACATGGTTACATGCTGGTCATCCTACACTTGTGGATAGTCATTATAGACCATGGACAAGGATATGTATGATTCTAGTAACTTATTACTTAATTAGTTCCTTGTTTCACACTGGTGCCTCTCATTCCTTTATATCTTCAAAAAAAGTTGATTGTTTTATCCTAGCACTGGTGTTTGTGAGAGGGGTAAAGACAATTGATATACCATTGGGAGTGCGGTCTTGAGAAGTATGTCAATGCAAGGGATGTTATCTAGAGAACAAGTAATATACGTTCTTTGGGGATCTCTATGTTCTGGATATGATGGGATTTGACCAAATTATATGTATGGACTTTCTAGTCACATAATGATCCCACATATACTGTTACCATAGGAGGGTTATGTCTAAATCTCTTAAGGGTTATTAGTATACTCATCACGGTGAGTGGGAATTCTAGGAAGGTCGAGTAGAGATAATTTCTCTACAATTATGAGAGCTCACAACCCATGTTTCTAGTATTTTGTTGGATGGTGATGGTGTTAGGAAATATTCCCTTCCACAATTAGTGGAACATTATAATGATGTTTTTTCTCAAGGATTATCATGGAAACCACATAAAATAGAAATGGAATTCACTATAGAGCTCATGATAGATTATGAGCTAGTGTATATTCCACTATAAATAATTTCACTTACTATGATTCAAGAGATTATGACTCAGTTATTGGATTTGGAGGATAAACTATATATTCATCCTAGTACATCACCTTGGAGATAGCCTATTTTGATAAAAAAAAAGGCTAACATGAGTTTACTCTTATGTGTCTATTACTAAAGGTTAAAAAAAAGATGAATGTGAATAACCGATCTCATGTTCCACATATCGATGATCTGTTTTACCAATTCAAGGGGGTTTGTGTGTTGTTTGAGTTATTTTTGAGATTAACGTATCATCATTTGAAAGTACGACCTTCTTATATACCGAGGACTATATTAAAAAGTAGATATAGTATTTATGTTTTTTTCATAATTTAGTTAGTGTTGAAAAATGAACCAGTAGGGATGACAGCCTTGATGAATAAGATCTTTCATCCTTATCTAGGTCGATTAGTGGTCGTGTTTGTGGAAGACATCTTGGTGTACTTAAGACTCACATTGATCATTCCCAACATCATTGTAGAGACCCAAAGGTTGACGTACATAGACATTACATTAATTTTTCGGAATACTTATTACATAAGAAAAACAGACACACAAGGACTGTAATAGTTTAGTGTCTTTGGAAACATGGAACGTAATCTTCAAATCGTGGTGAAATATCTTCAACATCTCCCATAAAGATCTTCCCATTTTTGTTTCCCTGCCTAAAATCATTCTTTTAATCCTGGGGGAAAATAAAACATAAAAATGGTGAGATCAAATGCTCAGTAAGGGTAAGCATGGATAAAATAAAACATACCATATATATTTGAACTTAAAAAAATGAACATTAAAAATCTTGAGCAATGACATAAAACATGGAAGTACATAAGGAATAGATCATAATAGAACATAAATCATGATAAAATAACATGGGAATAAAACATGTAATTTTGGAAACCATTAAGCACATGATATGATTTCCATAGTAGCCAAGGCATTGCGGCCAAGACCATCTTAGTGGACAAAGTCCCTTTCTGAATCGAGTTCACTCCTCGTTTCAGTCCTATTTACTGAACCAGTTTAAGCTGTCGTTCCAGCCATGTCTATATCATGAGATATAAATATTTACCCAATGCATTGGAGGGAGATATAGGTCCCACACATCTCATAATGAAATAATTCTTACATGTTCCACAAAATAAACATACATCATTCATAAGAACCCAATAAATTAAATCGGTTTCATAAACATCATCCCATCATCACATAATCCATATAAAATAAATGGATATAATTTCATAATAAGAGAAGTAAAACCATGTACATCATAGAGACATTATACTTGAAACATACACATATGAAATAATGTCATCTTAGATGAAAAATGGTTTTGATAAAACACTTGAAATGAATTCTTAAGGAAAATATCCCTTTTTCTTTAAAAAAAATTTCTTTTCACAAAATTTCATGCAATTTTAAAAGAAAATGATTTTGTTGAAAATAGTCATGAAATATTTTGGAGGAAGCTTCCTGAAAATAAGGCTTTATAAAACCGTAAAAATCCTTTCGTTCCGTATAAGTTAAAAAAACATTCTTCTCGTACTTTTGCCGGAAAAGTCAAAAAAGTACCTCGTAACGTAAACAAAAGAAAGATTCCTTACATACCATGTAGTAAAAGTCAAAAATGGGTAAAAAGAACTTTAAACATACATGAAAACACTTTTATAAAACATGGACATGGATGATAGAAATTACCACAATAAATAATTACGAATAAGCAATCTCGGATAAAAATGAGATTTGCAAAATTATCCCTTACCTTAGGTCCGATTTGCTTCATAAGTGTCCGAACCTCATATATAATGGTTTAAATAATGTTATTGACATATTAAAGAATCATATTAATTGTTATTATATCATATATGGTTCACTTATGACTTTATATTACCCGTTATTTTGTAAATTCCATGTTAAAGAGTGTTTTGGGTAAAATCATTTCATTTGTCGTCCGTGTTTTGACTTATAATTATTCATACAATTACTTAGATCATTATTAATTAAATCCATAATGTAAAACATAATTTATATATAATATATATTCAGAATATACATATATATAATATATCGATAAATGGAATGAAATACACCGTTCATGGAGACGGTAGGCCGTACGTACGCATGAATGTTGTTTTCGTTTCCTCATTGAATTGAATGGAATTAATTGGATGAAATAAATAAATATATACATAAATATAGTATCATTATTATGTCATATATTTGATGATTTCTTATTATATATACATTATAATCATTTATGAATGGTTAATCATTGAGAATGAATCCCATCGCGTCGTGGAGACGGTATTCCGTACGTACGCACAAGCGATGATATCGTTCCCATGATCGTGGAATTTTATTGGAGTGTATGTATACTATTAAATAATAAATATCACTTTAAAATAATCATATATAGTTATTATTTACACCATTATACCCATCCAGGTAAGGTGGTGGTGGAAAATAGATTACACCACGACGTGGAGACGGTATTCCGTACGTACGCACACACGGTGATTTCGTTTTCTGTAGGATGGATAAATTGTGAAATTTGGTTTTTTCATACTTATAATAAAATATCAGTATATGAGTGATACTGATGTTATTACTTCATAATGAAACAACCTATGAAGAAGAATTGGAAGAAGAAATAAATGTGAATGAACCTGTAACGTAAATTACCTCTTCATTGAAGCGCCTCTTTGAGACCTCCTCTTAGGGCACTAAAATTTGTCTTTGAAGAACACCAATACCTCTAGGATGCTTCTATGGAGGTGGAGAGGATAATTGTTCAGGGTTTGGCCGAGCATGAAGGCTCAAAGTGGTGCGTGGAAGAGAGGGAGGAGGTTCCCTTTTAGAAGGGAGGAGAGCGGCACCTTTGGAATTCTTAAAAATATTAATTTATAATAAATATAACCCCACTTAAAAACCTCCAAAAATGACTCATATTCCAAGATTAGAATATATAGGGTTGTAATCTCATCAAACAATCAAATTTATACATGTTTGGATCTTATTTTAAACCTTATCATTTTGATTTATCCTTATTTAATCTATTTAAGTTTATTTGTGGTAATGAAATTCTAAATTTTAAATTATAACAAATAATTACTTATTTGTTGTGAATTTTCCATAATTTTTTACTTCATAACATTATACACCATTTAAATTTAAATTTATAATTTTTAAATATTTTTTGGTTTTTAAACACTTTTATAATATGTTTTTTATAAAATAACAATAGTGTCAATTTTGACACTATTCATTTTTTTGAATTTAAATAAAATATATACAAGAGATATGATCAAAATAAAAGAATTAATAGATTAATAAAAGGTCATATGTATCTATAAAATTATTGGATCACATTAAATATTTCATATAATATTTATTTTATTATTTTTAAAACCATTTATTTGGTTTATCTCTTAATAAAATAATTACTACAACATTTTTGTATAATTATTTAATATAATGCTTTGTTGCATAAAAATTTAAAATAAATTTTTATGATGAATATAAATCTATTACCTTTCACAGTAATACTTTTACTAGAATTTATCATCTAAAAATCACAATATTTAAATTGTTATATTTATTAAATTATGAAGGTGACAACTTTGGAATCATTTAAAATAAAATAATATAAGTGTTATAATCAATTTTATAAGGTTCCAAACGGTTATATATTAGTTAATTGGATGATTAAGATGTATATATACACTACCAATACGTTTTGGTCAGGTTTGTGGGCCTTTTAATGGGTATTATTATTTCAATAAAAACTATATTACTTATTTTACACTTAATAAATAATTTCTGTATCATTAATGTATCTCCATTATTGTAAATTATTTAATCCCTAAAAATTCTAAATAAATTATCATGATGTAGATAATTTCATTAGCTTACTGGAGACTATTCATGTTCAAAGTTTTATGATGTTTATTACTAAATTACAATTATTATACTTATAAGATTTAATAGAGTGACATGTTGTCACTTTCTTTGGTTTTAATAATAATTAAATTAATTTCATGGTCAAAATTCTATGAAATGAATCTTATCCGACCCTTAGATGATATGGGTTTATTTGTATCCATCCAATAGAATTTTGTCATGTTTTAGGGTAATTTTATAATATTATATTTACCCATAATTACCCGATTTACCTTTAACTATGGTAAATAAAATTTACAGTAGTTTCTCTTCATAATTCCCAAAAATAAAAAGTAGTCTATTAAAATAATTTGGACCGACTAATTCAAATATGGAATCCATTTTTTCAAATTCAGTACACAGAAGTCGTAGAATTTAAATTAAAATTAATCCTGTTATCGAATGAAAACGGGTTTTTTTAAACATTGAAAAATATTGAATTGATTTAACTAACGAATTCAATGTAAAATCGATGATAATGACATACATTATATTAAATGGTAAAAATATATTCTATTTATATTTTAAAAACATTCAATATTATAATTTAACCATATAAATTATTATGATGAAAAAAAGTTGTTTTTCATTAAAATATAGAGTGTTTCTACTATTCATCAAAATATGAAAGTTACAAGAATAAAACGAAAAATTTATCCAAAGTAAATTTTTATTTCTTGATTCCAAAGAAGAATTTTATTTTGTCAAATAGAACATATAAACATTTCAAAAACTCGATTTAATGTGGGTGCACCATCAAAAGGTGGCAAAACTGCATTTTTTGAAAAATATTTATTTTACCTGAAAAATTTATTTTGTTCTTATACCATGCTCTAGAAAATATGTAAGATGAATAATAATGTTATAAAATTCAAATTTTAGTTAATACTATTCATAACGGCTAGTTCATAATAATATTATAATAATATATTGTTGTTTAGTAAAACCTAGTATTGCGTACAACACACGCTATCGAGGAAGGTCGCGATTGCGTGTAATGCAAGCCAAGTCAGGGTTGTGTGTTGTGAAAGAATCCTTCATTGTTTCATATAACATAATCTAACCACATTTCATTTATATATTGAATATATATATATATACTCAATGTTGCGTAGAATAACTATTATCAAAATTGTGTGAAACACGATCCAAGAACAGTGTTGCGTATATTGCAAGCTAATACGGTGTTGCGTATAGCGCAAGGTAATCATGGTGTAGCATACAACACAAGACATTAATAAAATTAAAAGAATATTTTTCAAAAAATCTCGGGGTGTTACATTCTACCCCCGTTAAAATGAATTTTTCCCTCGAAATTAGTTGAAGATATAAATGGTTTACTACTCGAATGTTTTTTTAATAGAAACCCACATCGTAAAAAGGAATACCAAAACATGGCTTTAAAAACTAATGTAGGAAATGTAACGGTTACACAAATTAACTCATCACTGGGTTTCCACGTAGGAGAACATAGGTCAAAATATGGATATGGAAGAAAAATCTAACCATCATGTTCTGATGGAGAGTGGTAGAGAACATGGCTATGAAAAAGCCAACAATCACAAAGCTATTGATTTGTGATGATCTAAGGTACCATCTGATTTATCAGATATAAGGGAATAAGGACAACATTATTGGTTTTCAAGATCATTTCCCTAAAGTTTATGAATTAAAAGAAATTCTTGCATGATTTTGGTACAATCTCACTGTTGTTTGTGAATTGAACAATTTCCACTTCATCCCTTGAATTTGATATTTGTGATGTGTTAGCAGATCATGTGATAGAATGATGGGTCATTGCATCTCTTTCAAACAAAAGGTTAACAAAAGTTATAAGTCCATCTAATGGTTAGATTAATCATATATGGTTCCAAAAATGAACTTATACTTTATATATCATACCGCTTAATAAAATAAAACTAGTTTCTACTAACGAGGGACATCCTGTAGGCCAGTGGTAGGTGATAAAGGCCAGTCACACTTCTGTTGTGGGATTGATTCCCACAGCCTTGTCCGACGCGATGGGTTGTCGCCCATCCTGTAGGTTTTCCTTTTTCTAAAACTACATTACTATATCGTCCCATCAACAATATCGAAAAAGGATCTATCCTTAAACAATACTAACTTATTTCCAACATAATCCATTCCAGTCTTTAGGCTTATCCATAATATTGCAGTCCATCGTCATATTATAGTGAAAACGATTACCAGATATTTCATATAAGAAGCATGTTAATACCATCGTTGATCCCCATATATCATAAGATATGTCTTGTTAGTCACATTACAAACGTTTGATGGCCTTAATCATGTATTCTCTAGAAAAATGAATACCCATTGAACCTTAGTGAAAACATGAATGCAGTTAAAAGTTAACAATTTCCACATACCAAAATCCTCAAAATTCTATATACTAAAACCATGATATCACTTAGTCCTTATATCAATCATGACCTCATGAATACAATCAAGCATCTCATTATCTTCTTATACCTTCATTATGCGCATATCATCTACTTTCCAAAATATTTGAATCACTTTTCATGGTTACCGATACCATAAAATTATTGAAAACCACATTAGACTAATACAAAAATATTCTAATAAACCATAAAAGTACCTCAACAACATTATTCTTTAATACCAATACATAAACACTTCAATCCATCCTCATCAATGATTATCCTAGAATAATTCCTTCCTTGATTTAGAAGCAACTTTTTATGTCAGGGCATTGAGTTGGGTAATACCCATTTTCTCCACAAATAAGACATTGAACTCCATAACAGTCTGTCACTCTATGACCTTTTTCTCCACACAGATAACATATATCCCGCAATTTGAGGTATTCCTAAAGGTTTTTCTTCCCTTCTATAGAAATCTCAATCTTCCTTTCTTTATACTCCTCCACATGCAAACATGCATAAAAGTCTATCTTCCACTTATTTGATGAATTAGGAATACCACTAAATTTCTTCTTGTTAATCATATATCGCGATGACTGATTTGACATAATCACAATATCTTTATCTCTAGGCATTACACAATTTTGTTGCTCATAGTCACCAATTTTTCCATTGGATTCAATGTTAACTGAATTCCTTCTGGTTCCCTCCATTGACTAAAACACAAAAAGAATTCTATGAGAGGCAAAAATCATACAAGGAAGATAACATAATCAAGGGGGGAGTACCGTCAATATCTAACATCTTAGGCTAAATTCTAACATCATTACCGTATTTATAGGACTATAACATATACTAATACTTAACCTTAGGGGAATTCCTAGACATACCTTAGAAATATCTCTAGGGATCTCACATAAAAAGGGTGAGCTCAAATGCTCAGTAAGTGTAATCATGGATAAAATAAAACATTCCATCTATATTTAAACTTAAAAAAACATGAACGTTAAAAATCTTGGGCAACAACATAAAACATGGAAGTACATAAGGCATAGATCATAATGGAACTTAAATCATGATAAAATAGAATGGGAATAAAACATGTTATTTTGGAAACCATTAATCACATTATATTATTTCCATAGTAGCCAAGGCATTGCTGCCAAGACTATCTTAGTGGAAAAAGTCCCTTTCTGAATCGAGTTCACTCCTCATTTAAGTCCTGTTTTACTGAATCGGTTTAACCTGCCATTCCAGCCATGTCTATCTCATGAGATATAAATCTTTACACAATTAATTGGAGGGAGATATAGGTCCCATCCATCTCATAATGAAATCATTCTTACTTGTGCCACAAAATAAACATATATCATTCCTAAAAACCCAATAAATAAAATGAGTTTTATAAACATCATCCCATTCTCACATAATCCATATAAAAGAAATGGATATAATTTCATAATAAGAGAAGTTAAACCATGTAAATCATAGAGACATTATACTTGAAACATACACATATGAAATAATGTCATCTTAGATGAAAAATGGTTTTGATAAAACACTTGAAATGAATTCTTGAGGAAAATATCCCTTTTTCTTTAAAAACATTTTCTTTTCCCAAAATGTCATGAAATTTTAATAGAAAAGGATTTTTTTGAAAATATTCATGAAATCTTTGGGAGGAAGCTTCATGAAAATAAGGCTTTATAAAACTGTAAAAATCCTTTCATGCCGTATATGTTAAAAAAACATTCTTCTTGTACTTTTACCGTAAAAGTAAAAAAAGTACCTCGTAACTTAAACAAAAGAAATATTCCTTACATGCCATGTATTAAAAGTCAAAATGGGTAAAAAGGACTTTAAAAATACCTAAAAACACTTTTATAAAACATGTACATGGATGATAGAAATAACCCCAGTAAATAATTATGAATAAGCAATCTCTAATAAAAATGAGATTTGCAAAATTATCCCTTGCCTTAGGTCTGATTTGCTTCGTAAGTGTCAGAACCTCCTGTATAATGATTTAAATAATGTTATTGACTTATTAAAAAATCATATTCATTGTTATTATATCATATATAGTCCACTAATGACTTTATATTACCCGTTCTATTGTAAATTCCATGTTAAAGAGCGTTTTGGGTAATATTGTTTCATTTGTCGTCCGTGTTTTAACTTGTAATTATTCATATGATTACTTAGATCATGATTACTTACATCCATAATGTAAAACATAATTTATATATAATATATATTCAGAATATACATATATATAATAGATCGATAAATGGAACGAAATACACCGTTCATGGAGACGGTAGGCCATACGTACGCATGAACGTTGTTTTCGTTTCCTCATTGAATTGAATTGAATTGATTGGATGACATAAATTTATATATATATACATAAATCCAGTATCATTATTATGTCATATATTTCATTATTACTTATTATATAAACTTTATAATCATTTATTAATTGTTAATCATTGAGAATGAATCTCATCACGTCGTGGAGACGGTATTCCGTACGTACGCACAAGCGATGATATCATTCCCATGATCGTGGAATTTTATGGGAGTGTATGTATACTATTATAGAATCAATATCAATTTACAATAATCATATATAGTTATTATTTACACCATTATACCCATCGAAGTAAGGTGGTGGTGGAAAATAAATTACACCATGGCGAGGAGACCATATTCTGTACGTACGCACGCACGGTGATTTCGTTTTCTGTAGGATGGATAGATAGTGAAATTGGGTTGTTTCATACTTATAATAACATATCAATATATGATTGATATTGATGTTATTACTTTATAATGAAACAACCTAAGAATAATAAGTGGATGAAGAAATAATGGTGAAAGAATCGGTAATGGAAATTACCTCTTCTTTGAAGCGCCTCTTTAAGACCTCCTCTTAGGGCACTAAAATTGGTCTTTGAAGAATACCAGGACCTCTAAGATGTTCCTAGAGAAGTGGAGAAGATAATTGGTCAGGGGTTGGTCGAGCTTGAAGGTTCAATGTGGTGTGTGGAAGAGAGGGATGAGGTTCCCTTTTATAAGGGAGGAGAGGGGCACCTTTGGAATTCTTATAAATATTAATTTATAATAAATATAACCCCACTTAAAAACCTCCACAAATGACTCATATTCGAATATTAGAAGAGATAGGGTTGTAATCTCATCAACCAATCATATTTAGACATTTTTGGATCTTATTTTAAACCTTATCATTTTGATTAATCCTTATTTAATCTATTTAAGTTTATTTGTGGTAATAAAATTCTAAATTTTAAATTATAACACATAATTACTTATTTGTTGTGAATTTTCCATAATATTTTACATTATAACAATATAGATCATATAATTTTAAATTTATAATTTTTGAATATTTTTGTGCTTTTTAAACAATTTTATAATATGTTATTTTTATAAAATAACAATAGTGTCAATTTTGACACTATTCATTTATTTGAATTTAAATATAATATATACAGATGATATGTTCAAAATAAAAGATTTAATATATTCCTAAAAAGTCATATGTATCTATAAAATTAGTGTATCACATTAAATAGTTCATATAATATTTACTTTATTATTTTTAAAACATTTTATTTGGTTTATCTCTTAATAAAATAATTACTACAACATTATTGTATAATTATTTAATATACTGATTTGTTGCATAAAAATTTAAAATAAACTCATATGATGAATATAAATCTATTACCT
Source organism: Viscum album (assembly GCA_963277665.1). Lineage (NCBI taxonomy): Eukaryota > Viridiplantae > Streptophyta > Magnoliopsida > Santalales > Viscaceae > Viscum > Viscum album. The sequence continues at coordinate 1,291,132,993 of OY728129.1, forward strand.
TTCACAATAATAATTTAACTCGAATTTATCATCTTAAAATCACAATATTTAAATTGTTATATTTATTAAATTATGAAGGTGACAACTTTGGCATCATTTAAAATAAAATAATATAATTGTCATAATCACTTTTATAAGGTTCCAAACGGTTATAAATTAGGTAATTGGATGATTAAGGTGTCGATATACACTAAAAATAAGTTTTGGTTAGGTTTGTGGGCCTTTAAATGGGTATTATTATTTCTATAAAAACTATTTTACTTATTTTCCACCTAATAAATAATTTATGTATCATTAATGTATCCCCATTAATGACAATTATTTAATCCCTAAAAATTCTAAATAAATTATCATGATTTAGATAATATTATTATATTTCTATAGAGTATTCATGTTTGAAGTTTTATGAGGTTTATCACTAAATTTATATTATTATACTTATAAAATTTAAGAGAGTGACATGTCGTCACTTTCATTCGTTTTAATAATAAATAAATACATTTCATGGTTAAAATTCCATTAAATGAATCTAATCCGACCCTTAGATGATATGGGTTTACTTTTATCCATCCAATAGAATTTTGGAATGTGTTAGGGTAATTTTATAATATTATATTTACCCATAATTACCCGATTTACCTTTAACTATGGTAAATAAAATTTACCATAGTTACTATTCATAATTCCCAAAAATAAAAAGTAGTCTATTAACATAATTTGGACCTAATGATTCCAAATATGGAATCAATTTTTTAAAATTCAATACACAGAAGTTGCAGAAATTAAATTAAAATTAATCCCGTTGTCGAATGAAAATGGGTTTTTTTTAACATTGCAAAAGATTGAATTGATTTAACCTACGAATTCAATGTAAAATCAATGCTAATGACATACATTATATTAAATGGTAAAAATATACTCTATTTATACTTTAAAACAATTCAATATTATAATTTAACCATATAAATTATTACGATGAAAAAAAGTTGTTTTTCATTAAAATATATCGTGTTTTTACTATTCACCAAAATATGAATGTTACCAGAATAATACGAAAAATTTATCCAAAGCAAATTTTTAATTCCTGATTCCAAAGAAGAATTTTATTTTGTCAAATTGAACTTATAAACATTTTAAAAACTATATTTAAAGTGGGTGAGCCATCAAAAGGCGGCAAAACTGCGTTTTTTTGAAAAATACTTATTTTACTCGAAAAATTTATTTTGTTCTTATACCATGTTCTAGAAAATGTTTAAGATGAATAATAATGTTATAAAATTCAAAATTTAGTTAATATTATTCTTAACGGCTAGTTCATAATAACATTATAATAATATATCGTTGTTTAGTAAAACCCTGTATTGCGTACAACACACGCAATCGAGGAAGGTCGCGATTGCATGTAATGCAAGCCATGTCAGGGTTGCGTATTGTGAAAGAATCCTTCATTGTTTCGTATAACATAATCCAACCATATTTCATTTATACATTGAATAAATATATATATATATACTCAATGTTGCGTAGAATAACTATTATCAAAATTGTGTGTAACATGATCCAAGAATAGTGTTGCATATACTGCAAGCTAATACGGTGTTGTGTATAGCGCAAGGTAATCATGGTGTAGCATACAACAGAAGACATTAATGAAATTAAAAGAATATTTTTCATAAAATCTCTGGGTGTTACAATCATGACATCGCCCTAAGTACACTAAGAGATAATCAGCTATATGCCAAGCTATTTTAGTGTCAGTTTAGGATTTAATTGGTAAAATTCTTGGGGAACATCATTATAGAGGATGGTGTGTTAGTGGAATAACAGAAGTATCTGGTAGTGGAAACTTGGGAGAACCCCATGAATTTTTTTAATATCTAAAGCATCCAGAGATTAGCTAGATATTACAATATATTATTCCATGAGTATTCCCATTTGATTGTGCCACATTTGGATGTGAACAAAAAGGGTGTAATGTTTGAATGGTCAGGGGATTGTGAGAGATATATTTAGGAGTTGAATAAGTGTTTAACGTCGGCACCAATTTGAATTCTACCTGAGTCAGGTGAAGAGTATATGGTTTATTCTGATACTTATGGGATCAGAAGTGGATCTATGCTGATGCTGGGAGATTGAGTGGTGGTATATAGTTTATGATAGTTGAGGCCCCATGAATAAAATTACCAATTTCACAACCTTCAGTTGGAGGTTGTATTTTATGCACATTTTTGTTGGTGACAGTTTCATTAGAGAGAAAATTTAAATGTTTATACAGATCATAAGATCTTGAAGTATATATTTACATAGCATGAATTGAATATCTAGTATTTGAGATGGGTCGAGTATATTAATTTATTTCATTTTTTACTCAAATATATGCCCTCTAAGGTAAGTAGTGTGTCTGATTACTTGAGTAGGAAAACGAATACTGAAATGTTTCCGGAGTCGAGTGATGAGTGGAAGATGATGACCATGCTGGCTGAAATGCATGTGGTGGTTCATGAGAGATAGGAGAAGATCACTATAGTTTTAGTTGCAGTGGAGTTACACTTTTTAACAGATCAAGGATCCACATTATTAGGATCTATAGTGCTTATCCTAGAGTTAAATATTTTATGATGGTGATATATATTTGGAATGGTTGATAGATGATAATGATATCATCTATGAGAATAATCGATTTCTTTCTCCTATGCGCATGTGAGAGGGTCTCATGAAGGTATTTAATTCATCAAAATGGTTAGTGAATCCAGGTTTAACCTATATGTACTCTGACTTGTGACAACAACTCTGGTGTACATGCATGAAAATGGAGATTGTAGGGTTTTTTGATAAGATGTTTCACCTATTAGTAGGTGATGGTGGAGCATCAACTACCTTGAGGATTAATACAACCGTTTCCAACCCAGAAATAGAAGTGGGAAGATGTTACCATTGCATTTATGGTGGGTATTTTTTGGTCGGAGTAGACTACTCGATAGGGGGTGGATTGAGTATCTATAAAAATTTCTATTAAAAAGTAAACTTAATAAAAATTCCCCGATAAAATTAAATACAGTCCAGTTAATCAGGGTAATATGGTTATAATAAATTGATTGTTCATATAACTTCTCAGAAGATTGACTAAGTCTTAGTAATATCAATGTGAGTTATTGATACATCTTTTGAAGATAATCTAATAGGGAAAATAGTTATAAATTCTATCCAAGACTAACTATCAAAGTAACATCTAGTTTTATGAAATATAAAGTTAATAATTGAAAAAACTAATTAGGAGAATCAACAGATAATACAAGTTGTTCAGTATCAAGATGAGACTTAATCCTCTTCCCTTGGTGATCAACTTACACCAATAATTATGTATTAATAAACATGATCCACACCATGCATCAGGGTAAAACAAAAGTACATAGACTATCCATGTCACACAACCTCTAACACTTTTCTACGTGGGTATAAACTTCCAGGTCACACAAGGACCTCTTCAACACTTATCCATGGGAGTAAAGATATGTAAGAAGATATGAGAGTAAGGATATATTGTATCTTTCAGTTTAATACAGGTGAAATGTTTTATTTTAATATAGAAACACACACTTCTAGAAAGCTAAAAATAGTACAAAACATATCAAAGATGATGAAAAATGATTATAAATTATATAGTGTTTCTCCATGAAGCTATGGACTTATAGGATGTCACATATGTTATTTCTCGGTTCTCTTCTGAAAAAAAGAGTATCTCAGGTCTGGTGCTCTGGTTTCTAGTTCGATTAATAGTTATATGTAGTACATTTTATACTTTGACTTTGGTATAACAAAGATGTTTAAGGATTAGATCTATAGTAGATCAACATTCATGGATCGAGAGTTCTTCGTGTGTTCTTCAGTGGTATATTGTTGCATGCATGAGTTCACTTTTCCAATTATAGATTCACTATTCTCTTGATCCATGTTTATATTTCTTTTAAATATGGGTGTACATGTTTGAACTGATAGGATTCATGTATTCTACACCTCGTACATCATACTATCATGTGACATGTCTATAAAGAAACATTAACAATGTTAGTTCCATTAATTAACTCTAATATGACCGTTATAAATTAAATTAAAAACGACAAAACCGATTAAGGAATGTTGTCACTATTTATCTTGAAGGGGTATAACCTGAAATATAGTCACTAAAAATAGTTTCACTAAGTAACTATGTCTTCTCAATTTCTATTGATCGGTGAGACAATCACAATGCCAAAAAATTTATTATCAGGAATCGGTGGAAAAGATGTGGTGTCAGGATCATAGAGTCTACGTAACAATGTCTAGTCCTTTTCAATAGTTTGAACAGAGTCTTCGTCATAGTAGTATAGAACCAGTGTCACAAAATTAATTAAATTTGACTGGTTATGGTGTCTAAGTCACAATGTCTGGATTATGGTGTCTGGTTTACAATGTATGTGTCACGGTGTCTGGGTGATGGTTTCTAGATTACAGTGTCAGGATTACGATGTCTAGATTACGGTGACAGGATTATCGTTTTAGGGACATTTCCAAAATCTAGAATTGATGGCAGACTTACAGTTTCGCAGAGTTATCCAAATATATGTAAAACTCTCTTAAGAAATAATACCCACTGACTGAGTTATAATAATCATTAATATAATAAAACATTATAGATCAAGATCAAATATAGTTTTTAAATAATAAAAAAATGATTTATAAGATTCATAATCTGTATCTTGTGAAAGCTTATTCTATGAGTTGTAAACATTAATGAATAGGGAAACCAACTATATCTACACATGATTTGAGATTAATTAAACAAGGTTAACATGATTTTTGATCATTATAACATGATTAAAACCTATGGATTCCAACAATCTCTCCCTTGTTGATGATCCAAAATCATGGGATTTAGATGAATGTTTTTATTATTCTTTCTCCCAAATTTGGGATTATAAAAATAATATAAGAAAAATAAAATAAACATGGGATTAAGGTATGTACGAGAAAAAACAAAAATAGTGAATATTGCATAAGATAGATATATAGAGGTCATAACAATCAGTAGGAAAAATGAAAATCATCCCAATCAAAAATAAATACTTAACTTATTTTTTAGGGTCATAAATATTCTCCTTTCCCTTGGGGGAATCATATGGAGGAGCCATAGGAGTATAAGTAGAGGTTAGAGAAGGGATTGTGCCAATTGTGAGATAAGGAAGAGGTACTACTTCAAAAATAGAAGGTGACAAAGTGGGTTTGGTTGAATACCTATGCAAAGATTGTTCATGGATAACAGTTTGGATCCAGATCAGAGTCTGAGACACAAACATGCAGTTTGAAGAAAAATAATTGGATGAGAAAGGTGTTGAGCCAGGTCACAAAGGTGCATCTTCTGATCTATAATGGCAGTGGTTTTTTACATAAAGATAAGGCTTTAACAATTGAATTAAATCAATAATGATCTCACCACCATACTGCATCGTATTCTCAAAATCATCTTTGTTATCCAAGATCTTTTCCAGCAGATGATTGAATGATATTAGCTTTCAGACTTGAGTCTTTAAGGCCTATGTGACAGGAGGAATTTTCAAATTCTCTACAAGGTACATGAAATGATTGTTTAGATAATTCATAGAGTAAATCCTATTAAAATAGAAATACATGTTCTTAGTAAAATCTTCCTGAGAATAATTAGAATTATTTGTGTGAATACTCACTAAGTCATGTACTCAATCACCATTCCTGATAACAACAGAAAAACATTCCTTGTTAAAATAATTAAAAACTGACTAAAGTTCATCTTTAACAAATGACCAGATTTGATCATTGTCTATAGGTTGAGATGAATGTGAAGAGGAATAGTAATCTTTTATGGATAGTGTGAGAGTCCTAAGTTGATTTATAACTATCTATAAATGTCTATTATACACATTAGTTAACTTTTTAATGCCAAAAACATGTTCACTCTTTTAATTTACTATCTTGATGTTTATCTCAACCACATTTTCATATATTGAAGTAAAATTTGGTTGAATCAGAGATGGAAATTTCTATGTAATATGATCACTGACATCTACTACAGGATGAGAAGTAGAGGCATGTCAAGTTCATAACACTTTTTCATATCTTTAACCGTAGATTTGAGAGACTTTACCCCATCACTAAACTGCTAGTTCTCAATTCAAATATCTTGATTTTCATGGTTAATTTTTGGTTGAATTTTCCATATGATCTTCTCTAACATAAAGGTAGTATTTATTTCACTATGTTTTGTCACAAATTTTGTTTGAGAGTTCATGTTATTTTCAATTCCAGCTAACAATGTATCTCCAAAAGATTTCAGATCACTATGAATCATTGAAACAGAATGTTCCTGTGTATGTTCTGAAATAGGAGCTAGGAAAGGTTCAGACTCCTTAGTAGAGATTGTATCTGTATTAGAATCTAGTTTTAATTGAAACACAGTTGAGAGATATAATACTTTAACTGAGGCCTATTAGGTAATGTCCACATCAATGTATCTAGTAAACTTATACAAGTTACCCAGAATGCTTTGATCAACAAGATTATAAACATGAACGCTTTCTAAACTGGGGTGATTCTCCCCCTCTATAGGTGCATCCCTTATGGGAATAAGAGATTCAGTTCCTTGTCCTATTTCCAAATCCTCAACACAAATTGGTTCAACCATTTTCTTTCTATCCAGCTGAAAGTATTGTTCCATTCTTTCCTCAGTAGATAAGCTAATTTCAGGATCAGCTTGTTCTTCAACAGTAGACTCTTACTCAATATCAGGTTCTTCTTCAAAATTATCCTCAGGAATAAGTTTTTCTTTTACACTAGTAGCATATTTTTGCTCTAGATGGTGGTTATTCCATTGACTCAGTACTTCTTTCAGCCACAAGTATATACTTTACAACTACATTTTTTGGAACAGGTAGACCATTGTACTCTATGTCAAAGACAACTCCTTCCATAGGTTCAACAACTGCATCTCATGCTGCTTCAACTGAATAATTATCCACTTCAAATGGACCCAAAACCAGATCATATATGTTCATAGTTCTTGATGGATTCTCAAACGGTTTAAACTTCCCATACAACCTTTCATTGTCCTCGACCCAGGACTTTTTCCACAGATTCCAGAATAACTTCATCCTTATAATTTATTATTTGAGATACATAACTCATAAACTTCATTGAATTCTTCATTCAGGCCAACTATAACTTCATAAGAAAACATTTTAGTGATTAATCTTAACTGTAACAAAGTAGTATACATAGAACCCGTCTTGATCAATTCACACATGTGTAGTATAATATATATATATAAATTGATATTGTTCCCAGTTTTCATAAGATGTATCAAGAAAACATATTAATACATAAGAGTACCAAAATAACATTTCCAAGGAATAATGATATTATTGATAAACTGAAATAGCAACCTTGTATCACAATCCAACTCTATAGCTATTTCCCTTAATTTATTCTTATTTATTGTCAAACATTATAGGGACTCTTCTGAGATAAAAACTCTACTCAGAAGAGGAGGACCTCTCTTATAATCCTCAAATATTACTTCATGAGGTATCCCTAGGCAGCTATCCCACAAACTCAATGAAAAAGTACACCATTGACCATTAATCCGGATTCTTACAACATATTCATCTTCAGTATTGAATGAAAATTGGACATACTGAAAAAACTTAAAAACAAGTTTGGGTTGAATCAACCTTTCAACTTTTTTAACCAGTTCATCGATCACTTATTTTCTAGTACATTAAAAATTACTGACTTACATGTCAGTAACCCATGCATACACAATTTATTTTCTAGTACTACTATTATCCTATAAATATTCAGATTGAACGGTCTCTTATGCGTTACTTTCAATTCCCTTTTGACATTATTCTATGATCTGCCCTTCACAAGAGATTATGAAGACATGAACTTTATTCTGGGAATTCAACATCATTCTGATTTAGTTGAGAGAATGAAAGAGGACAACTATTTTGAACGAGAGGGGTTTCAGTTTCAAGAGAAGAGAGCATGAGTGAAGAAAGGAGTGAAATATATTATGTTTTTATAATTTAGGGGTTTCAAGAGTTTCAAATTCAAAAACAAAAAAAATAACAATAAAATAATCACCACAATGATACATGAACAAAATTTAATAAAATTGAAAAATGAGTCTTTACGGTGAGACAGAACAAGTTGTTATGTAGTCATCATTATGTTGTGACACAAAACAATGCTATTATATCATTAAGATAGCATGAGTTAGATAGTAACAGAGAGATAGTAACTGTTAGACCATAAATATGAGACCATAAAATATGTAATATTTAGTTTGACATAGTATGTATGAGACATTATGATTGAGAAAATAAAATTTTTATATAAAATTTATCATTCCTAAATCATGTATGATGTAATTTATCTTTTCAGAATCTAATGGTTTAGTGAATATATCTGGAAAGTGATGATCATTGCTAATTATTTCCAAAGTGATATCACCTTTTTGATTATGGTCTCTCAAAAAGTGATTCCTTGCATCAATATTTTTTTCCTAGAGTGTGAAACATGATTTATTGAAATAGTAATAGCACTTGTATTTGCTAAATTTTTACGTACATTTATGGATTAATATTCATAGTCTAATAATTAGTGTTTCATCCAATCAATTTTTTCACTATAACTACCAGCAGTTATGTATTCATCTTCTATGGTAGATAAAGAAATAATGTTTTGTTTCTTACTACACCATGACACTAGAGAATTTCCTATGACGTGACATGTTCCATATGATCTTTTTCTATCCAACTTACAACCCTGAAAATCAACATCAGTATAGAAAACTAAATCAAATGATTGTACTCAAGGATAAAATTGTCCAAGATTGGGTGTATTTTTGAGGTATTTGAAAATCCTTTTAAACGAATTTAAATAAGGCTATTTTTGGTTTCCTTGAATGTGATCACACATATATACACTAAACATAATACAATGTCAGCTGGTAGTTATATAGAGTAAGATTCTAATCATTCCTCTATAAGTGGTTTGATCAATGGATTTTCAATCTTTATAAAGATCTGTCTTACATGTAGTACACATTGGAGTCTTACTATTTTTAGTGTTGACCGTAACAAAACGTTTTAGAATATTTTTTTTTATATTTTCTTTAATTTATAATAATAAAATATTTATTTTTAATTATTTGAAATCCCAGAATGAATTTTAGTTCACCAATTAAACACGTTTCAAATTAATTTTTTAGTACTTTATAAAACTCAATACATAAGTATTTTTTTTTTGATCCAAATATAATATCATCTACATAATTTTGAACTACTAAAACATCATTGTAAATTCGTTTTATAAAAAGAGTAGGAACAACTATGTATTTTTTAAATCATTTTGAAATAAGAAAAGTACTTAATATATTATATCAAGCTCTAGATACTTGTTATAAACCATACAAAGCATTTGATAATTTAAAAACATGATTTGGAATGTGAGGATTTTTGAAACCTAGGGGTTGTTCAACAAAAAAACACTTAGCTATATACCCATTTAGAAATGAACTTTTGACATCCATTTGATATATTTTGAAATTCAGATGCCTTGATTATGAAAATAAGATTCTAATGGATTCATTTCTAGCTAATGGTGAAAAGGTATTCTCATAATCAATTCCATCTTCTTCACTATATCCTTATGCATCCTATCTAGATTTGTTTCTAACTATAATAACATCTTTATCTACATTATTTATAAACACCAACATAGTGTTTATTATAAAATTTTCATTGGTTCTATAAATATATATCCAAACATTGTTCCTTAAAACTGATTACGTTCTTCATGTGTAGACATCACCCAAAATTCATCATTGAAACATCATTGATGTTTTTATGGTCAAGTTGTTACAAGAAAACTTCATGTTCAACCTGATTTCTAAAAGGATCTATAGTTTGTGTTCCATTATCTGAATCTTAAACAGCAACATCTAAAGGATAGTTCTTAAGACTTTTAATAACTCTATACAAAGAGGTGATAGTGATTTCAAGAACCACAAAAGGTTTGAGTTAATTATGGATTGAATCCTGAGAATTTACAAAACAAGTATTATTTGTATATTTCTTCACAATATGGTAAAATTATTTAGAAATGATGTCTGGATCTGACATATCATCATCAAGATTTTTTAGAGAGGTCTTAGGCTCACGTGGATCTGTCTCATCAATCTTTACATGGACAGATTCCCCCAGACACATGGTTATTTTATTAAAGACTCTATAGGCTTTACTAGAGATTGAATATCCTATAAAAATACACTCATCACTCTGGAATGAATTTTTTTTAGAATTTTCATGGTATTAAGGATATAGACGTTGCAACCAAATACTTTGAAGTAGTTCAGTTTGTATATTCTATTGTTCCATGACTCATATGGAGTTCTTTTAAGAATATTTCTAATCAACACTCTATTAATAATTTATCATGATGTATATATACCATCAGCCCAAAAATAAATCGGTAAGAAATATTCATTATGTATGGTTCTAGAAAGTTCCTGAAAGATCTTATGTATTATTTCTAGAACTACATTTTTTTGAGGTTTTATAGGGGCATAATAATTATGACTGTATGCATTTTGTGAGAAAAATCATTCAAAATCTTGATTTTCTAACTCACAACCAGGGATACTTATTGGAGATTTAATTATATGTCTACTAATATTTCACATAGTTTCAGCATAAATTGCGAAAAGAGAGAAAGATTATCTTTTTAAGCCAAGAAGATGGTCCAAGTATACCTATAAAAGTATTCAACAAGAACATAAACATATTGCATACCATTTAAAATAGAAACTCTAGATTTTACAAAAAAACATGTGAACCAACTCGAGAGGCTGAAAAGTTGATATTTCATTCTTTGGTTTGAAGGAAATTTTTTATTTACCTTTTGACATAGATAACACACTTTATCATTTGGAAACTCTAGTTTGGGTAGATCACTAACTAAACATTTTCTAGTTTTCATTCTAAGGGATTTAATATTGTAGTTTCCCAGTCTTCTATTCCTAATCCAAAAATATTTTTGTAATACATTTAAGAATGAATCATTTTAAGGATATAAAGAATCTATGTTAAGAGAATATACATTTTCATTTCATAAGGTAGAAAATACTAATTTATTTTGAGAATTAAAAACATTGCAAGAATCATTTTCAAATTTAAAAATAAATCCATCATTACATAGTTGTGAAATACTAAGCAGATTTCATTTCAGTCCATCTACAAATTATACTTTAGAAATTATAACTGAGTTAGACTGACTGATTTGGCCTTGAAAATCGATTATTCCTTTAGCATTCTCATCAAAAGTACCATTACAAAAATCAATCATTATTATGGTTTTGAAAAAAGAATAGTCTCTTCTCCTATGTCTTGAACACCCATTGTCCATGTAAGATAAAATTTTACAAGATCACTTAAATCAATTTTCCTAGAAAAAATTGAAATAAAAATAGTCATTGGTACCCATATCTGTTTGGGTCTGGTAATATTAGTTACTAGTGCTTTAAGAACGCACATCTACCTCGTATATTTTAAATAACAATTATTTAATGTATATGAGAATTAAACATTATTTTTTCTGGAGACACAATAAATATTAGAGTTTGTATCATAGTTTGAACAAGCCGAATGTTTTCAGGAACTAGGAATAAATATGAATGTTCTAGGTTTTGAAATAAAATTGATTTTTTCAAAAAATATTTTACTAGGTTGATAGCCAATACCAGTAGTTTATTTTTGGGAAATTATTTACCTAGAATTTGAACAAAGATATCATTACCATTAAAAAACCTTTCAGTGTCCATTTTCAATTCATAATAGATATATTTAATTCATTTTTTTTAGTGAGTTATTGAACAATTTTCTAACATTCTATAGAGTATTTAGATTTAACAGTTGAGGTAAGAGCATATTGTGTCTTTAAAGAATTGTATTTATCATTAAGTTCATTAAATGTTTCTTAAAGAAAATTTCAATACTCCAACATTTTTTCTTTAGAAATATTTTCAGAATTACTTTCATCTCTAGAATAATAGGAACATTGGATAGGAGACTCTAAGATTACCTCATATGTGTTAGTCATGGAACACATATGGGATTTGTTGTCATTTTCATCATTTTAAGACTCTAACTCAAATTAATTGTCCTTAGAATCACTCCATGTTGCTTTCATTTCCCTTTTATACTTTCTATCATTGTCCTAATATTTCTTTTTATAAGTGATCTTGGGAAATACATACTTTACATGGCCATTTTTATACATTCAAAACATAGTATCTCATATGTCAGGTCAGTTCTTTTCATATGATTCATCTATCTTCATTTTTGGTCATATCTTCCTTTAAAGATAGCATTTCTGATAAATTTATTCCTTTTTAAAATATTCTAAAACATTATTTATAATTGAGATATCTCCTCATCACAATCGGTCGATTATTTTTCATTGCTGGAAAATTCTATAGAGGCTTTTACATTTTTCATTTCTATCTTTATAGAGGTTGTGGTCTTAAATGACATAAATTCTCTTTTGGGTTCATCCTCCTCTTATTTGATGACTTTCAACGCTTCTTCGTACGTCATTAGTATCCCAATGATTAATTTAATATAAGGCCCCAGCCTTAAACATTACTTAATCTTGAGTTATTACAAGATTACACCTTGAGGATCTTTTCAGGTTTAGAGTTTTAGAGAATTAGATAATAAAACATTCATTACATTCCACATTTAAACAAACTGTTTACATAAAAGATATTATTCATTTTTTCCCATCAATGGAAATATATTTAAAATAAAACATGGATTATTTCTTGACACTTCCTTGACACTAGAATCATATCATGTACCTTTCCCTTGACCTGTGAAAAACATTTCAAAAACTTGGGATGTGCATGAAAAGCTCAGTAAAGGATATAAAAACATGGAATGGAAACACGAGTACATATATACATAAGAATGAAATCATACTTTACAAAAAAACATAATAACCTAAACATACCTCCTCAAATCATGAATAAATCATAGAAATCATAAGACATAAAGGTAACGTGAGGCATTCATAACATTCTTACGTAGGGAGTAACCCTCTTGGTTACATTTGGTATACCCATCACAGTATATTCCCTAAATCACTTCGGAGAAACCTTAAAATTTCACTCCTTCACATTACCCAATGCATTGGAGAGCTATAACGGTCTCACCTGCCCTTAGTTTATCACAGAACCACCCGTCTTCATAACAATGCCCAAGAACCACAACATAATTGTATCACATAAAACATGCATAAAGGAAAAATAACATTTCCACCTTTCAGTCACAAGATATCAATACAGCACATTGATATAAAAACATTATGAAAACCATTTTCAATACCAGATAAAAGAAAAGTAAAACATGGTATTTATTTTTCATTTAAAAAGAAGGTATGGCCTGTAGAGTAAGCCGAAACTCAAATAATGGTCACGGAGGTGGAGAAGTCATTGTCACCACATACGTACAACAAAAACATTCCCTTTTGTCGTTTAGTAAAATTATTTGTATAAAAAATATTCCTTTTGGATAAACCTAAAAGTGAAAGAGGTTTATACACCGTATAAAAGAAAGTTGTGTATAAAACATAATATGCCTCAATGAAAGGAGATTGAGACGAAGTCCCATACCTTGGGACCGACTTGACTTGATCGTTCTTCAACCTCCTGAATAATAAACCTGAGTAAATTTATACTTGCTTAAGAACCTTTTTCAAGTTCATTATTACTTTTATATCACTTATTACCATATCATGAACACTATGTAATAATTTAAGTTATTAACGGTCATTTTAACGGTCATTGGTACATGAGTCAAAAATAAACTCTTTATAATTACAATTTGTTCATGTATCCATTATATCCTGAGTTATACTCATGATGTAGATATCATATATATCATATATATCCAGTATATACATGCATTTATAATATTACATAACGTTTAGAGGTAAGAAATGAAATGCACAGTTCAAGGAGACCGTAAGACGTACGTAAGTATGAACTCTACCTTCATTTCTATTTTGTATTTTATGGAATGGAATCATAATGATATAAAGGTATATTATAATTCCAGTATAATATAATATATAATATAATTAAATACATCCTTTATACGTACCACAAATGGTATTAATGAATCAAATCACTTTGAGGGGGCGGTAGTCCGCACATCCTAAAATGAAGATATCGCGTTTACCCATAATGGAAACCATAAAGGTATGACATAAATGAAAAACACAGAAGCTTAAGTAAAACATAAAAATATTATATATCATATATAAATATAGTGACATCTTAATGGCCACCTTTGAAGGTTTTATAAGAATATTGTACAATCATCGTTTCGTGAGGCAGAAATTCGCCATCCACAGAAACAGTATGTTCATTAACCATTAGATGTAGGTGTGTGTACGTGTAGCTCGAATAATTCTTATAAAAACATCCTAGTATATTGAAGATACTAGAGTGGATAAAAAATAAATGAATAAAAATAGTTTAGGGGGTTGGAGAAGCAAAATAAAACAAAAGGACTCAAGTGAAGACATTACCTTAAAATTGGGTAACTCCTTTTGGTTTGAGCTCAAAGGCTTCCTTGGGTAGACCTCTACCCAAAGTGAGGATTCTAAGAGTTAGAGAGGGATTTGGAGAGACAAAATAGGAAGGGGTTCACCAATCCAAAGGCATTGGATGTATGGGAAAGGAGGTAGAGTTTGGGGCCTTATATAAGAGGAGAGGAGGGGCACTCTTGGAAAGTTACAAAATGTTACTTTATTTTCAAATGAGTTTCAGATTTTAAAGGTCCCACATTGATGTATTTAGTGTCTAAGGTGATAAGGGTTCGAAATACTCCCATACAATAGGTGTTTGACAAGTGTAGGTATTATATTTTACATTATCTTTTCATTTTGTTTGAATCGTTAAATAATGAGGTCATCGCTGCATCATCATGGTGGCATAAATAATTTAATTAATTTAATGTCAAAAAATTATAAAAAAACTACTATGATGTATTAAATTGTTTTTTCTTTCCAATGACTATTTAAATTCAAAAATTGGACTTTTATAACCCCATGTAAAAATTGTATTACTAAAATAACTAATGTTTGTGACATTTTTACTTTAACATTAAATTAAAAGATATTGATGTCATTTTACTTAAAGGTGGCTCCATGGGGTTTTTAAGTTGTCCCACGGATTTTCTTGGTCTTCCATGACACATCCAATAAGGATAGGACATGTTTCAAGCTCATCTCATATTATTAAAACAATATTTTTACCTTAAACTACACTAATTACCTCTAATCACGATAAAGAACATAAAAGTTACTATTCACCAAAAAATTATTTTAATCTCATTGAACCACATTTTACTTCTTAATGACAGTCATGTATGTCAGATTTTTGAAAATCAAATCACAGAAGTGGCAAATTTTCATTTAAAAGAAAAATTAGTTTCTTTAACTACCACTTAGTGGTTTTACTATTCATAAAAAATTGAAGTTTTTTAGAAAAATACCAAAACTTCACCCTAAGCTATATTGGATATTCCAAATTCAAAAATTATGTCTATTTTAAAAAAATCAAATCCTATAAGTTACATTAATTAATTTAATAATTAATTCCTGCTGTCATGACAAATAGCGTGTTTTTATAAAACAATAAGTATCAAAAGATTGACACTAGTTTAAGTCCAATTTTAAGGTGAAATTAATTCAACGACCACCATTGGATTAAATGGTAAAAATATATTCTAATTTTACTTTAAACCCAATTCAAAAGATAATCTATTCATATAAATAAATTATATTAAAAATAGGATTTGAATTAAAATACATCATTTTCACTATTCATTAAAAAATGAACTTTATCGGAAAAATACCAAAAATTCACACAAAGTAAATTTTGATGTCCCAATCATATAGAATAAGTTTATTTTGACAATCATAGCTTATAAAATACTCAAAATATAGATTTAATAATGGTTTCCCATCAAAAGGCAGTAAAACAATCTTTTTAAAATATGAGTGTATTCCATGCTTAAGATTGGATTTATTTTCATTGTAAGCCTCTAAAACACTATCTAATTAATTAATAGACATAGATAAAAATATCTAATATTCATTACTTACATGGGATGTTACATCTTTCCCCCTTTAGAAAATTATGTCCCCGCAATTTATTTACTTATCGAATAAGTAGGGGTATTTATCCCTCATTGCATTTTCAGATTCCCGTGTTGCCTCTTCAATCATGTGGTTTTTCCACAAAACCTTTACCTGATAAATCCCCTTATTCCGTAATGCTTTCTCCCTATGGTCAAGAATCTGGACCAGTTGTTCCTCATAAGATAGGTTCTCTTCCAGCTGAACTACCACTGGACTCAAAACATGAGAAGGATCTGGCATTTACTTTCTCAGCATCGAAACATGAAAAACATTGTGTACCTTAGATAAACTCTGAGATAAATCCACTTGGTATGCAACTGATCCAACTCTCTCCAGAATTTCATATGGTCCAATGAACCTTGGACTTAGCTTTCCTTTTTTACCAAATCACATCACACTTTTCCATGGTGATACTTTGAGAAAAACATGATCACCAACCTCAAAAGAGAGATCCTTCCTCTTATTGTACGCATAACTATCCTGCCTGATCTGAGCTATTCTCATGTGTTTCTGTATCAGCTAAATTTTTTCTGCTCTCTCTTCTACCAATTCTGGTCCCATCAACTTCCTTTCACCCACTTCATCCCAAAAAGATGGAGTTTGACACCACTTCCCATATAACGCCTCAAATGGTTCCATCTGTATACTGGAATGAAAACTGTTATTATATGAAAACTCAACCAAAGAAAGATGTTGGTCCCAACTACCCTGATAATCCATCGAACAAGCACGTATCATATCTTCTAAATTCTGAATTGTTCATTCTGACTGCCCATCTGATTGAGGATGAAAAGCTGTACTAAAATTTAATTCAGTACCCAATGACTTCTGAAGGCCTTTCCAAAAGTTAGAAGTAAACCTGGGATCACGATAAGATACAATGGAAAGAGGAACTCTATGTAACCTGACTATCTCTTTAAGGTACAAACGGGAAAGTTGGTCTAGGGATAAAGTATCTTGTATAGCAAGGAAATGAGAAGATTTAATCAAGCGATCAACAATAACCCAGATTGCATTATTACCTCGAGGTGTCTTCAGCAATCCCACAATGAAGTCCATGGATATATTATCCCATTTCCATTCTGGTACTAGTAAAGGCTGAAGCATCCCTTTCGGTAACTTCCACTCTACTTTAACCTGTTGACAAGTCAAACAATTCATTCTAAAATCAGAAATTTTACTTTTCATTCCATCCCACCAGTAATACTCCCGCAGATCTCTGTACATCTTAGTACTGCAAAGATGAACTGAAAATGGAGAACTATGAGCTTCACATAACAAATCTCCCTTCAACTGTGAATCACAAGGCACACACAATCTCTTCCCAAATCTCAAAACACAATCATTATCAATGTTTAATTCAGGCAACTTACCCTTCTGAACCAGCTCTACCTTTTTCTGCAACTCAATTTCTTGCTTCTGTGCTTGCTTGAATCTGTCTGATAGAGAAGATTTCACTGATACCTAAAACAAAACAGAAGAACATCCTGCACCAAAAACTTCTATGCCAAATCTCATCAAATCCGTAAACAAAGGATCACGTTCCAAACGCAACATTGTTACTGAAGCATTACTTTTTCGACTCAAAGCATTAGCCACATTATTTTATTTTCCCGGATGGTAATGAATTGTACAATCATAATATTTGATTAATTCTATCCATCTCCTCTATCTCATGTTCAATTATTTCTGAGTGAATATATACATTAAAATTTTGTGATCGGTATATATTTCACACTTTACTCCATACAAATGATGCCTCCAATTTTTTAGAGAGAAAACTACAGCAGATAATTCAAAATCATGTGTAGGGTAATTTATCTCATGAGTTTTTAACTATATTGAAGCATAAGAAATTATCTGATCATTCTGCATAAGGACACAACCAAGTCCTTTCAATGAAGCATCACTTTAGATAACAAACTCACCTTTCCTGGAAGCAAGTGACAAAACTGGAGAATTCACCAATCTTCTTTTCAATTCCTGAAAACAATCATCACATTCTTTTGTCCAGATAAACTTAACACCCTTCCGAGTTAGCTTAGTCATTAGACTAGATAACCATGAAAACTTTTCAACAATCCTTCGGCAGTAACCTTCCAAACCAAGAAAACTACGGATCTCGGTTACATTTGTTGGTCTTGGCCATTCTTCAACAACTTTTTTTAGCAAGATCAATAGTTATCCTATCTTTAAAAACAATGTGTCCAAGGAAAGAAATTTGTTGCAACCAAAACTCACAGTTTCTGAATTTCCCATACAGTTTCTTTTCTTTTAAGGTTTTCAATATAACCCTTAAATTGCTTTCATGATCCTCTTTAATTTTAGATAACACCAAAATATCATCAATGAAAACCACCACAAACACATCCAATAACTCATGAAAATTTCTATTCATTAAGTCTATTAATACAGCAGGTGCATTGGTTATCCCAAAAGGCATTACTACAAATTTATAATGGCCATATCTTGTACGAAACATGGTCTTCGGAACATCTGATTCCTTTACCTTCAACTGATGGTACCCCGATCTCAAGTCAATCTTTGAAAAATAATGAGCTCCCTGGAGCTGATACAACTTTAATTGATGGCCCAACATCTGCTGAGTGGTTGCAAAGGATTTCACCACCCCTTTCTGCTTGTAGTATAACTGCTTCCCATCACTCAAGCTCTTTTTCGGACACTCATTTTCACAGTGACCCATCCCATTGCACTTAAAACATTTCACTAACTATAAATCAAATTTTGACTTACCATCACCTTTATCTTTTTCAGTGCAATCACGAGCCATATGTCCCATCTTACCACATTGGTATCACTTTCCAGAATTCAGAAGACATTCCTCAGCATGCCTTTTACCACATTTATCACAAACTAGAAACTTAGTTTTCTTACCGTTAGACCTTTTTGAAGAATTCTTTCCTTTCTCCTGCCACCTCGGTCTCGTCTTCTGCTGGTTGTTATAGAACACTTGATCATTGGAAAACTCCATTTCCACCTTCTCAGCACAGTGAAAAAGCATTTCATAACTTTTAAACTCATGAGAAGATAAAGCCCTTTGATATTTTGGCTTTAATCCCAAGTAAAAGCGATTGATTTTACTATCAAGGTCTCGGATAAAATTTGGATCATACCTTTCCAATCGGGTGAACCTTTCTTCATAGGCAGCCACTAAGTCTTCATCTTGCCTCAATATCATGAATTGTTTTTCCATCCTAAGTCGAACAGTCTTAGGAAAATACTTCTCAAGAAAAATACCTTTAAATTCATCCCAGTCAAGAGCATCAATCTCATCAGCGTACCAGATATTTTAAACCATCGAACACCACTGATATGCTTCACCCTCCAAACGGTAAATAGCAAGACTAATCTTTTGATTGTCTAAACACCACATGACATTGAAAATCTTCTTCAGTGATTTAATCCACCCTTCAGCTAGCACAGGGTCAGATGATCCTCTGAATGATGGGGGATGTTGCCTCATGAAATGTTCCACCACTGACATGTTCCTCTGCGGTTGATCTGGCTGATCTCATGCACTGATACCACCACCATTTATCGCTTGTGTCAACTGTGCCATTACTACAAAAAGATGTTCAGATCCAATTCTGACCATCTCAGGATGCTGATTTGGAAGGTTATTTCCTTCTATGTGCCTTCCTAAAAATGCTTCCCTGTTTCCTTTGTGGAAAACCATTCTGAACAAACATGTCTTAGATGAAGCAACATGGTAATCTTCAAATGCTATATCATTTCAATGTTTCCATAAAAAAATATTTTTGTATAATAATTTAATAAAATTCTAACTCCTATAGTTATCTAAACCGACCTCTGATACCAACTATAAGGCCCCAGCCTTAAACATTACTTAATCTTGAGTTATTACAAGATTACACCTTGTTGATATTTTCAGGTTTATAGTTTTAGATAATTAGATAATAAAACATGCATGAAATTCCACATTTAAACAAAGTGGTTACATAAAAATAGTATTCAATTTTCCAATAAATGGAAAAATATTTAAAATAAAATATGGATTCTTTCTTGACACTTCTTTGATACTATCATCATATCATGTACCTTTCCCTTGACCTGTGAAAAAGATTTCAAAAACTTGGGATAAGCATAAAAAGCTCAGTAAGGGATACAAAAATATGGAAAGGAAACATGGGTACATATATACATAAGAATGAAATCATACTTTACCCATAAAACATAAGCACCTTAACATACCTCATCAAATCATGAATAAATCATAGAAATCATAAGACATAATGGTAACTTGAGGCATTCATAACATTCTTACGTAGGGAGTAACCCTCTTGGTTATGTTTGGAATACCCATCAAAGTATATTTCCTAAATATCCTTGAAGAAACCTTAACGTTTCACTCATTTTTGTTACCCAATGCATTGGAGAGCTATAACGGGCTCACCCGCCCTTAGTTTATCACAGAACCACCCGTCTTCATAACAATTCCCAAGAACCACAACATAATCGTATCACATAAAACATGCATAAAAGAAACATAACATTTCCAACTATCAATCACAAGATATCAATACAACACATTGATATAAAAACATTATGAAAACCATTTTCAATACCAAAGTAAATGAAAAGTAAAACATGGTATTTATTTTTCTTTAAAAAAAAGGTATGGCTTTTAGGGGAAGCTGAAACTCAAATAATGGTCACGGCGGCGGAGAAGTCATTGTCGCCGCATATGTATGACAAAAACATTCCCTTTTGTCGTTTAGTAAAACACTTCATATAAAAAATATTCCTTTTGGATAAATGTAAAATTCAAAGGGTTTTATACACCGTATAAAAAAAGTTCTTTATAAAACATAATATGACTCAATGAAAGGAGATTGAGACGAAGTCCCATACCTCGGGTCCGACTTGACTTGATCATTCTTTAACATCCTGAATAATAAACTTGAGTTAATTTATACTTGCTTAAGAACATTTTTCAAGGTCATTATTCCTTTTATATCACTTATTACCATGTCATGAACACTGTAATTATTTAAGTTATTAATGGTCGTTTTAACGATCATTGGTACTTGAGTCAAAAATAAGTACAAGTTGTTCATGTACCCATTATATACAGAGTTTTAATCATGATGTAGATATCATATATATCATATATATCCAGTATATACATGCATTTATAATATTACATAACATTTAGAGGTATGAAATGAAATGCACCGTTCATGGACACGGTAAGCCGTACGTACGCATGAATGCTACTTTCATTTATATTTTGTATTTTATGAAATAGAATCATAATGATATAAAGGTATATTATAATTCCAGTATAATATCATAAATAATATAATTAAATCCATCCTTTATACGTACCACATATGGTATTAACGAATCAAATCACTTTGAGGGGGCGGTAGTCCGCACTTCCTAAAATGAAGATATCACATTTACCCATAATGGACACCATAATGGTATGCCATAACTGAAAAATACAGAAGCTTAAGTAAAAGATAAAAATATTATATATAATATATAAATATAGTGATGTCTTAATGGCCACCTTTGAAGGTGTTATAAGAATATTGAACAATCATCATTTCGTGAGGCAGAAATTCACCATCCACAGAAACAGTATGTTCTTTAACCATTAGATGTCGGTGTGTGTATGTGTAGCTCGAATCCTTATTATAAGAACATCCTAGTATATTGAATATACTGTAGTTGTTACAAAAGAAATGAATAAAAAGAGTTTATGGGGTTGAAGAAGCAATATAAAACAAAAGGACTCAAGTGATGGCATTACCTTAAAATCAGGTAACTCCCTTTGGTTTGAGCTCAAAGGCTTCCTTGGGAAGACCTCTTCCCAATGTGAGGATTCTAAGAGTTAGATATGGATTTGGAGAGACAAAATGGGCAGGGGTTGGCCGAGCCAAAGGCTTTGTAAGTGTGGGTAAAGAAGTAGAGGTGGGTGCCTTTTATAAGAGGAGAGGAGGGGCACTCTTGGAAAGTTTCAAAATGTTACTTTATTTTCAAATGAGTTTCGGATTTTAAAGGTACCAACTTAATGAATTCTAGGATAAGGTGATAAGAGTTCGAAATACACCCATCCAATAGGTTTTTGACAATTTTAGGTCTTATAGTTTACATTATCTTTTCATTTTGATTAAATTGTTAAATAATGAGGTCATCGCTGCATCATCATGGTGTCATAAATAATTTAATTTATTTAATGTCTAAAAATTATAAAACAAATACTATGATGTAGGAAATCTTTTTTATCTTTACAATGACTATTTATAGTCAAAAAGTTAACTTCTATAATCCCATGTAAAAATTGTTTTAGTAAAATAACTCATGTTTCTGACATTTTTTACTTTAACATTAAATTAAAAGATATTAATGTCATTTTCCTTCGAAAGTGGCTCCATGGGGTCCCCAAGTTGACCAATTTATTTAATTGGTCGGCCATGACACATCCAATAAAGGTAGGACATGTGTCAAGCTAATCTCATGTTATTAAAACATTATTTTTACCTTAAACTACGCTAATTACCTCAAATCGCGATTAAGAACATAAAAGTTACTTTTCACCAAAAATTATTTTACTCTCATTGAACCAGATTTTACTTCTTAATGAAAACCATGTATTTCAGATTTTCGAAAATCAAATCATAGAAGTGGCAAAGTTTCGTTTAAACGAAAAATCAGTTTCTTTAACTACCACTTAGTGGTTTCACTATTCATCAAAAATTGATGTTTTTCAGAAAAATACCAAAACATCACCCTAATCTATATTTGATATTCCAAATTCAAAAATGATGTATATTTAACAAAATTAAAATCCTATAAGTTACATTAATTAATTTAATAATTAATTCCCGCTGTTAGGACAAATAGCGTGTTTTATGAAATAATAAGTATCAAAAGATTGACACTAGTTTAAGTCCAATTTCAAGGTGAAATTAATTCCAATGACCACCATTGGATTAAATTGTAAAAAAATATTCTAATTTCACTTTAAAACCAATTCAAAATATAATCTAATCATATAAATAAATTAGATTAAAAAGAGGTTTTGAATTAAAATACAACATTTTTCAATATTCATTAAAAAAATAAACTTTATCGGAAAAATACAAAAAATTCATACATAGTAAATTTTGATGTCCCAATCATAAAGAATAAGTTTATTTTGAAAAACATAGATTATAAAATTGTCAAAAGATATATTTAAAAATGGTTTTCAATCAAAAGGAAGAAAAACAATCTTTAAAAATTATTAGTGTATTCCATGCTTAAGATTGGATTTATTTTCATTTTAAGCCTCTAAAACACCATCAAATTCATTAATAGAAATAGATTAAAATATATATTATTCATTACTTACTTGGGATGTTACATTTAACAGGTAATGTTCTGATTTTAGATGATTCTCTAAAAGGGATTGAAGTTCCAATTCATCTGTCATGTAAGAATCTTAGAATTCTCATAATCTATTTTTTGGTAGTATCATCTCTTTTGAGAGAGATCATTAAGTTTGAAATATTTTTGAACCTGAGATAAATATCAGAAATGGGATCATTGGGCTTCATTTTAATGTTATCATACTTAATAGTATACATTTTATGACTAATTTCATTTAAATTATAACTTCCTTCATGTGAAACAGACAAATTATCCAAGATTTCATGGGCTGTTTTACATCCAAAAATTCTTTTAAATTCCTCATCTCCTAAAGAGAAGTTTATTTCATTGATGTTTTTATAGTTTTTGTTATAAGCAGTCTTAGTTTTATAATCTCATGTAGTACTATCAATATCATGAATCTTATACTCATCTAAAATTTAAGACCAAATTTCAAAACCCATTCTTTCTAAAAGCATTTTCATTTTAATTTTCCATTGGGTATACTTAGTTCCATTAAAGAATGGATTTATGTTTTTTGTATAACCTTATATTCAATTATCCATAATAAATAAATACTTTTAAATAGTTATAAATTTAGAACTATATTTTTTTAAGATAATTAATGTATAACAAAAATCACAGTTGCAAATATTTTAAAACAGATTCCTAATAAGAATAATTCCTCTGATAGCACATGTAGTTTGGAGCTAAGTACGCAAACATGGGGTGAATTGAGTATCAATTAAAATGTATATAAAAAAGTTACCTTAAAATTAACCCACAATAAAAATGAATACATGCCAGTTAATCAAGGTAATAATGTTATAATAGTTTTACTATTCAAATAACATCTCATAGGATTGATTAAGTATAAAAAATATCAATGCGAGTTATTGTTATAACTTTTAAAGATACAGTAATTGGATATAACAGTTATTAATTCTATCCAATTCTAACTATTAATGTAAAATCTAGTTTTCTAAAATATAATATAAATCAGAGAAAACCCAAATTAAAAGACACATTGGATAAAACAAGTGGTTCAGTCTCAAGATGATTCATAATCCACTTCCCATGGTGATCACCTAGAACCAAGAAGTTTGTATTAATAATCTAGATCCAGACACTATATCGCGGTAAAACAATAGTACACGGATTCTCCATGCCACACAACCTATTCCATAGTTCTACGTGGGTATAAGCCACTACGTAACACAAGTACCACTTCCACACTTATCTGTGTGAGTAAAAAGATGTATGAAGATATGAGAGTAAGGATATCTTGTATCCTTTAGTTTTATATATGAGACAGTGTGTGTCTTAAAACACATAAACACACACATACATCTAAAAAACTAAAAAACATACACAATAGAGAAATGTTGATGAAAAAGTATTCGAAATTCACTTAGTGTTTCTCCATTCAACTCTGGAGCTGTATGATGTCACGATTATGATTTACTAGTTCACTTTTGGAAATAGAGTATCATAAGTTTGGTGCTCGGTTTTCTAGTTATATGGAGGGAAATTTGTAGCTCGTATTCTTCTTTGAGTTGTTATTGAGATTTTTTTGATGCTTGAATCTATATTAGTTCACCATTTAATGAACGGGGGTACTTTGTGTGTTCTTTAGTAGTATGTTGTTGCATGCATGTGTTCACTATTCCAATGCTATCTTTTTTATTAACTTGAGTCACACTTGTCATCCTTTAAATTAAGGGTCTATATGTTGGATATGATATGATGCATGTATTATGCACCTCGTACCTCATATTATTAGGTGAAAAGCCTACAGTGAAACATTATTAATGTCATTTCCATTAAATGACTCAAATATGACCATTAGAAATTAATTTTAAAATGACAAAATAGTTTAATGAACGGTGTCATAGTATTTTTGGAAACGATATCACTTGAAACAGTGTAACTAGGAAATGGTGTTAGTGGTAAATAGTGTATTCTACTTTTCTTTTGATCGGTGATATATTCATGATGCCAAAATTTCTTGAGGTCAATAACTATAAGAAATATGTGGTGTCAGTATGAGAATGTCTTAGGTAACAATGGCTATTCCATTTTCAACATTGTTAACAGTGTCTTGGTGATGGTAGTGAGGAACCGATATCATAGTCTTTATGAAAAATGACTAGTTTTTATGTCTGAGTCATAATGTCTGGATTACACTGTCTGGGTTACGATGTCTCTGTCACGGTGTTTGGATCACCTTGTCTCAATTATAGTGTCTGGATTAAAGTGTTTAGAATACCTTGTTAGGGACTTTTCCAAAACCTAAAACTGGTGGCAGACATACAGTTTTGCAGAATTACCCAAATATCTATAAAACTATCTTAAAATAATAGTACTACGAGAATTAATTATATTTAAAAATTAATCTAATAAAAATATATAGTAAAAGATCAAATATAGTTTATAAAATTCAAACATGATTTATAAGATTCTGAATCATGGCCTTGTGATAGTTTATACCATGAGTTGTAAACGTTAAATCACTGGGAATAAAACCATCTATAAACATGTTTTTAGATTGATTAAACAATGTTAAAATGATTTTTTATCATTAAAACGAAATGAAAATGTGAAGAGTCCAATAGTCATATAATGACACTTAGGAAGAATGACGCTATTTTGGTCATTATGGATCAACTGAAAAATGTAGCACATTTCTTTCCAAATTGGGACTCCTTTATAGTAGACTAGATAATAGAACTATATGCTTGGGAAATAGTTCATCTACATTAGTTTCCATGGACTATAATTTCATATCGGGATTCACAGATTACTTCACATTTTTTGATGGTCTTGAAGAAAGTTCTTGGTACATAGGTCTTATAGATTATGGATTTCATTCCACAAAAATATTGGCTTTCAGAACATACTATACGAGTTCTTGAGGATATTCTATATGCATGTGTACATGACATAGGTGGATCATGGGAAAAGATCATGTATTTAGTGGAGTTCACATATAAAAATATCTATTAGACAACCAAATAGATTGTACCATACTAGGCTCTTTATGGTAGGTTGTGTAGATCACCACTATACTGGATGGAGGATGGTGATTCAGAGTCATTGGAATTGAGTCTCATATATGAGACAATAGAGCAGGTTCAATTTATTCCAAAATGTATGGCTACACTCAAATTAGGTAGAATTCATTTGCTGATGTACTGAGATGACCCATATAGTTTACATAGCATTATCATGTATTCCTTTAGGCGTCACCTAGATTGGGTCAGTGCAAGATACTGAGGTAGGGAATGTTAGCACCCAGGTTTGTGGGAAATTTTGAGATAATGGAGAAAATCACGATAGTGGTATATCTATTGGATCTTCTAAAGAGATAGTGGTCTATTCATGATGTTTTCCATGTATCCAAACATCTTTAGTATCTTCTAGTCCATTCTCATGTGATCGATATGGATGAGGTTGACCATATGAAAAATTATTCCTTTTAAGAGAATCTGATACTAGTGTTGGATTGTAGTGAGAAAGTGTTACAGGGAATGACCATGACGATAGTTCATGTATTATGGAAACATAGATTTGTGAATGTGGAAAATGGGAAAGGAAGGTAGATATGAGGGCCCAATGGAATGATATTTTTTTACCTTAAAATCCTATTGATGTTAGGGAGTGTGTCTCGATGATGAGTTGTTATAAGGTGGGGAGAATGTATGATCCCAATTTTATTTCGAGTTATATCAGGCAAGATTTTAAGTATTTTTTGTTCTTACACAGGTAATTTTTATGGACTTTATGGAATGGGGTGTGTATTTAATGAATTATAAGAAAATTTTGAAGAATGGTGGTTTTTCAAAATTGGTGCATGGCTTGTACAAACAGTGCGTCTTACATGGAAAAATTGTGCGCTATCTAGTCTTTTGAGGTAGTTGTTTTGGCACGGTTAATGCCCAATTTAAGATATTGTGTGAGGTATTCATGAGATGTTACCCCTTGAAGTAGTGTATAATTAATGTTTATTTTATGGTTTGTCTAACTGTGTGAATAAATCAAGCATGGGAAGACATTAATATCCTAAAATTTGGGATCTCACTCGTTTTCAACTTTTAAGGACATGTTTCACCTCCTATGCAACACTAACTCACGATTTTACTTCCTAAGGGTAATGTAAGGTTCTCTCATTGACCCGAAGGTATACGAAGGCATTATGAATTTAACTCGCCAACCCCAGTTACCCAGAGTCGGTTCATTATTACATAACTTTGGCATGATCATAACAAATATCATGTTTCGAAAGACCGATTAGTTTAGTAGCCTTGGATTAACTAGATACATTAATAAAGTTTACATTACATCATAAAATGAAAACTACAACAATATAGTCTCCATAGTCCACACTCTTATCCCCCCATACTATCCCTTCAGGTCATTAATAAATTACTTCTTCACATCCTAGGAAAAATAAAACATAGAAAAGGGGTGAGCTCAAATGCCCAGCAAGGATAACAATATAGTAGAAACATTCATAAATAAGAATAAACATTTAAGACAATGTATAACTAAAACAAAGCCTTTTAAACTTGAACTTCAACATATTATGGAAAAAATAAAATAAAATAATGTCATTTACTTTTTCACATTGATATTCTACTAATCGAATATTCACATGCAATATCAATAACCTATTTCATAATGATGGAATGCATAATGCCAGACTATCATTACTAAATAGCCAAGGCCTCATGCCAAGACTAAAAATAAGATTTTTTCAAGGCCTTGTGCCATGAAAATAGTTTGTATCGTGAGACCTACCGACGCATCGAGTAGCTATAGCAGGCTCCACCCGTCACATATTAAGTCCAATGCATTCCCATATGAAAAGGTTTAAACATAACATAAACATTCATAATAAAAATAGAATACGAAATGTAAATAATTCATCCGTAAACCATGAATGGTATAAAAATAACACATCCATAGTCAAACATATCACAAAACCTTCAATAAGTTTTGAATCATAATAAATCAACTTCAAATAAGAGTAAAATCCATCAAAGGATGTTAACATAGATGAAATCAAAACTGTTTTTAGAGAAATATATCCTTCTATTTTGAAATCATTTAAGAGTCATATATTTATAAAATAAAACATTTTCTTTTAAAATATTCTTATAAGCTTGTAAGGGAAGCTTTGACGATTTTATAACGGCGGAAAATGGCCGCACCCACCGTATAAGTTAAAAAAACATTCTTACCTTAATTCTGTCGAAAAGTTTAAAAATGACCTTGTTTGGAAAATGATCAAAAGATTTCTTTATAAACAACTTATATAAGACATAAAGGGTGTAAATTAATTTAACCCATATTCTATTAAATAGTAAAAATGTTTTTAAATACATTTTTAAGAAACATGGATGTGGATGATAAAGAAGTCCCAGTATATTATTGTGTATAAACAACCTCGGATAATGAAGAGATTGCGAAATAAAACCTTACATTGTTCATTTCCATGGTTGGGGTAGGTTAACCTCGGGTATAATGGTGAATTAATTGTTATTAAA
The DNA here is from genome assembly GCA_963277665.1 of Viscum album. Classification (NCBI taxonomy): domain Eukaryota; kingdom Viridiplantae; phylum Streptophyta; class Magnoliopsida; order Santalales; family Viscaceae; genus Viscum; species Viscum album. Next base: position 1,291,162,224 of record OY728129.1, read on the forward strand.
TTATACAATAATCATATACATTAATATCATATCATATATTATCTTTTAACAATGATTTGTTAATAATATCTTAGTATTATTGTTGTTTTGGGTGTTAACTTACTCATTTTCTATTATATTTTTTGTTACATAAGCCATATTTGTCATGGATAGGTTTTATTTTAATCATATAAAGAATGATATCAAGTCCTTAGAAACTATTATTAATCATAAAATGAGAATTATACTTGAATGGATGTGATGGAGAATGAATCTCGTCGTGTTCATGGAGACAGTAGTTCGTACGTACGCACGAGCGACAATATCATTCCTTTGATATTAAAATAATATATAATTGGATGTTATATCATATATACAGAATCATTATCATGTTATATTTATTATTTACCTGAATTACACATCATTATTATACCCATCCAAATAATAATTTATTTAATAACAATTACACCACGATGTGGAGACGGTAAGCCATACCTACGCACGTATGGTGACATGATATTAAATGGATGGATAGAATACTGAATATGGTTGTAACATATTTATAATAACACAACAGTATATATAAGATACTGTAGTTATTATTATATAATGGGAAAGAAAGAAGAAGTTAAAGAACAATGGAACTTGAAAGAGGGTGGTGAAAACATTACCTCTTCTTCGGGTTATTCTTTTTGATTTAATCAAAAGGGGTCCTTAGGTTGGCTTTCTGAATAATGGAAGGCCTCTAGGATGAAGTGAGGGATGTTGAGAGAGTATTTTGGCAGAGTTTGGCCGATCCAAATGCCTATTGAAGGTGTGAATTAATGAGAAGGGGGAGTGCCCTTTTATAAGATAGGTGAGGGGAACCTTTGGAAAACCTAGAAATATTATTTTCTAATAAATTCATATTCAGTTTATAATGGATCCAAAGTGGATTATTTAAAGGTTGAGGTGGGTATGGGTCGAAAAACACTCAGCCAATATAATTTAGACTGGTTTGTGTCATTATATTAACCATATCTTTTAGCTTTAACTCATAGTTAATTAGTTTGACACTTACCATGTCACTTTGTGTTTTTATATTATATAGTTTTTAAACATACTATATACCTCTAAAAAACCCCAAAGTGGTCCATTAATGATACACCTATCATTATATAAGTCTCTTGGCTGAACCATATATTTTTAGGAACTGAATATCAATTAAAAATATAATATTTGTTTTAAAAAATCTTTTTTGTCAATTTTGACACTATTTGGAAAATTCATTTTTCAGAAAATCATAACAGAATTATTACTTGGTAAAAAGTAAATTAAATCATTACTAACATGTCATATTAATCAAAAAAATTATTTTAATTTATAAAAAGTCTCAAATTATATTTATTCGGGTATTTATAATACTATGATTTTAATTTTTTACTATTATGGTAATTACTGCATCATCATTGTGTCATAAATAAATAAAATTATTTAATGTCTAAAAATTATAAATAAAATATCATTATATAGGAAATATTTTTATCTTTATAATGAATATTTATAATAGAATTTATCTTATGTGTAACCCTATATTAATTAAACATTGATTTTAACTCTTTTAACTATTCTTTGAATTAAATAATAATAATTGTCCTATTCTTATCAAAGTGGACATAAATGATAATATTTTATTCCTAAGGTTGTTTTTGGTCGGGATACACTTGTCCAATAGAATTAGGACATGTGTTAGGGTAATATTAATATCATTTTTACCCTTAATTACACTATTTACTTTTAACCGTGGTAAATAAAAGTAAAAAGTTACTATTCACCAAAAATTATTTTCATCTCAATGAACCACATTTTACTCCTTGATATTAACTGTGTGTCTCGGATTTTAGAAATTCCACTCACATAAGTGGTAAAATTATGTTTTCTGAAAAATTCAGTTTTTTAACTACCACTTGGTGGTTTCACTATTCATCAAGAAAATGATGTTTTTCAGAAAAATACCAAAAATTCACCCTAGGCTAATTTCAATATTCCGAATCCAAATATGAATTCCATTTTAATAAATAAAATTTATAAATTTCAAAAAGTGGGTATTACTATTCATAATGGATAGTTTGATTGGTTGTGGTGTGTTAGAACTCGATGTTGCGTACAACACACGCTATTGCATTATTAAATGAGAAGAGTACCGTAGAAGCTTGGGGTGTTACATTCTCCCCTCCTTCAAATAATTTCATCCTAGAAATTTATAGAATACTATTGCATGAAAAGACTTGGGTGGTTGTTCATCATAAGTTCCTCGGTTTCCGACGTTGCCTCTTCCATCTTATGGTTTCTCCACAAGACTTTTACCAGACGAGTTGTCCGGTTTCTCAGCACTTGTTTTCTCATGTCAAGAATCATGAAGGGCTCATCGCAATAAGACAGATCGGGTTCCAGTTCTAATTCCTCATAGGTGAGTACATGCGTTGGGCCAGACATATATTTCTTCAATAGTGATATGTGGAACACATCGTGAACTTTGGTGAGATTTGATGGCATTTCCAAACAGTAATCTACAACCCCAATTCGTTCTAGAATTTCAAAAGGTCCGATGTACCATGAATCAATTTACCTTTCTTACCAAAACGTATGACTCCCTTCCATGGAGATACCTTTAGGAAAACATGATCACTGACTTGAAATTCCAAATCCTTCATTCGATTTTCGGCGTAGATCTTCTTCCTACTTTGAGCTTCTTTGATATGGTTTTGGATTACCTTCACATTTTCCATTGTTTTCCTCCACCAGTTCTGGGCCTACATGCTTTCTTTCACCAACTTCATCCCAACAGGTTGGTGTGCAAAATCTCTTTCTGTATAACGCTTCATATGATGCCATCTGAATACTTAAATGGAAGCTATTGTTATAGGAAAATTCTACAAGAGGTAAATATTGATCCCACATAACCAGAATGTCAAGTGAGAAGGATCTAAACATGTCTTATAAGGTTTGAAAAGTTCGTTCTGATTGTCCATCTGTTTGAGGGTGGTAGGCAGTGCTCAAATGAAGATCAGTATACAAGGATTTCTGAATACTTTTCCGAAATCTTGAAGTAAAACAGGGATCACAATAAAAAACAATCGATTGGGGTACTCCATGAAGTATCACCACTTCATTAATATATAGTATTTCTATACGTTCCAGTGGTAGATATTCTCTTATAGAAAGAAAATGTAATGACTTGGTAAGACGATCAACAATAAACCATATTTCATCGTTCCTTCTAAGAGTCTTTGGTAGCCCCATGACAAAGTCCATCGTAATATTGTCCCATTTCCACTCTGGTATGGGAAGAGGTTGCATGACTCCTCCAGGATGTTTCCTTCCAGTTTTTATTTGTGGACAAACCATACATCTTTACACAAAATCAGCAATCTCCCTCTTCATGTTGTCCCACCAAAAATGTTCCTTCAAGTCTCTATACATTTTGGTGCTCCCAGGGTGTATAGATAAATTGGAACTATGAGCATCATACAAAAATTCCCTTTCTAGATCAGGTATATTGGGAACACAAAGCCTCTTACCCAATTTCAAAATTCCATCTTCATACACAATGTCTCTCAATCCCCCATCATTCACAGCTTTAATCTTCTTTTGAAATTCTTCATCATCGGCCTGAGAACTCTTAATCTTTTCTAGAAAATATGGTTTGGCAACCATTTTAAAAAGCATCGATTGCCACCTTCCATGTTTATTCTCAGGTCCATCTTCACTAGATCCATGAATTTTGGGTCCCTTTCAATTATAATATTGTTTAAAACTCCATGGTCTATTCTACTCAAAGCATCTTCCACCTTGTTTGCTTTCCCTAGGTGGTAGTGTATCTTACAATCATAATCCTTGAGTAATTCAAGCCATCACCTTTGCCTCATGTTGAGTTCTTTTTGTGATAAAATATACTTTAAACTCTTGTGATCAGTATAAATCTCACATTTTTCACCATAGAGGTAGTGCCTCTATATCTTCAAAGCAAAGATCACAACTGCTAACTCAAGATCGTGAGTAGGATAGTTTTGTTCATGAATTTTCAACTGTCGTGATGAATAGGAAATAACCCTATCATTCTGCATAATGACACAACCAATTCCATTCTTCGATGAATCACTATAAATAACGAACCCATCATTCCCCAATGGTAGATTTAATATAGGATCATTGACTAATATTCTCTTCAGTTCTTCGAAATATTCTTCACACTCTTTTTTCTAAACAAATTTAACCCCTTTATGTGTGATCTTTATTAATGGGTTATCCAACCGGGAAAAATTATAGACTAAACGTCGATAATAACATGATAAACCAAAAAAACTACATACCTCAGTTATACTCATCGGTGCAGGAAATTCTTGGATTGCCTTGGTATTAGAAGGATCAATAGAGATTCCATCTTTAGAGACAATATGGCCAAGAAATGAAATCTCTTGAAGCCAGAATTCACAATTTCTAAACATCCCATACAATTCATGTCTTCTAAGAGTATTCAGGATAATGCGCAAGTGATTTTCATGATCCTATTAGATTTTGGATTATAACAAGATATCATCAATAAATACCACCAAAAATTCATCGAGATATTCCTTGGAAACTCTATTCATTAGATCCATGAATACAGAGGGTGCATTAGTCAATTCAAAAGGAATTACTGTAAACTCGTAATGCCCGTACCTAGTTTGAAATGCTTTCTTCGGAATGTATTCCTTCTTCACACACAACTGATGGTATCCAGATCGAAGGTCAATCATGAAAAGTATTGAGCACCATGCAGTTGGTCAAATAAATCATCAATGCGAGGTTGTGGATACTTGTTCTTCATTGTTATAGCATTGATCTCCCTGTAGTCGACACATAACCTCGTAGATTCATATTTCTTTTTAACAAAAATAATAGGGGATCCCCATGGAAAACCACTAGGATGAATAAATCCCTTATTACTCAATTCCTCTAGTTGTTTCTTTAGGTCAACTAATTCTACAGTGGCCATTCTATAAGAGGTATTCGATATAGGCCTTGATCAAGGAATTAAATCAATAGAAAACTCAACTTCTCGTTCTGAAGGATGTCCGGGTAAATCATCCATAAAAACATCTACATATTCTTTCACAATAGGTACATACTCTATTTGAACATTCCTTTCCTCAACCACAATAATTTCATCCTCTTCGTCCCCAATAATTGAATTTAGTTTAGCTACTGGGGGTGGATTTAGATAAGAATTAGGTGGTGACGATTCTGCTCTAAAGATAAGGTGTTCCTAATCATCATCATCAAAAATTGTAACCTCCTTCTTATTTAAATAAATATTCGCATCATGGTCCGAAATCCAATCCATTACAAGGATTATATCCAACTCAATCATAGGTATGACGATGAGATCAGCGGATAAAGAAAATTAATGTGCTCTAATGGTGACTGATTCACAAAACTTTGTTGCAATGATACTTCCATTAATATTTTTAACTAAAAACTCCCTTGTTTAATAAAATTGGAAATATCTAATTTTCTTAGAAAAATGGGATGATATGAAACAATGCGATGATCCAGAATCAAATAATGAATTTTCTAAACTTGAGGAAACCATTAAATTACCTGCCACCACGTCTTTATGAGCTTCTATCTCAGCAGTAGTGATAGCATAAGCTTGGCCTTGATCCCTTGGCCTTTTCTGAGGTAAGTTCCCCTGACGCTTAAAAAAATCATTTGAATAATGTCCCATCTCCCTGCAATTGTATCATTGGACATCGATAGCTTCCATATTCCCATTGCAATCACGATCTTGGTGGCCTTTTTCACCACACTTGTAACAGACTACCGTTCCTTTTAAGCAAGTACCAGGGTGGTTCTTCCCACATTTACTGCTGGATGGATATTCAACATTTCCCTTATTGCCTTTATTTCCATTCCTAGATTGATCATAATATCTCTTCTTCTCTTGCTTTGATTTAAAGTCACATGACATAGAGAATTCTTTCTCTATCTTGATAGCACATGAGACAATGTCTTCATATAACAGAAGGATTGTGAGACTAATTCTTGATAGAGAAATGGTTTTAACCCATCAAATAAACAATAAATATTACTTCTTCGGTTACATATGTAATCTCCAGCATACTTGGCTAACCTTGTAATGTTAGCCTCATACTTTGGGACATTATCATCCACCTTTTGTCTCAGACTCAAGAAATTTCCATTCCATATCAGCTTGATGGTCACGAGGAAAGTATTTTTCTAAAAACAGATCTTTGAACTCCCTCTATTCCATATTTGATACTTCATCATCGTCCTTCATGTTTTGAATAAATCACCACCATTGATCAGCATCTCCAGTGAGGCGGTAAACTGCCATGATAAATTTTTCCCTTTCACTACTTCCCAAAGCCCGAAATATTTTCTCTAGGGAACTTATCCATTGCTCAATTACCAATGGATTTGTACTCCCATTGAATTTTGGTGGTTGTTGCCTCATGAAGAAATCTAACATTGATCCTCCACGCTGTGGATTAGGGTGCTATATACGGGTAAGGTTATTATTCATAACCTGAGTGAGTTGTCCTAGTATGGTAATTAGTTGATCAGCACCAGTTGCATCACCATCTCCACTATAATTGACTTGAACGGGAGAGAAATCCCTACATTGAGTGTGTGCATTGATATAGTTTCCATTTCTTCCACTAGGCGCCATTTCTGAACAATGGCATAAACTAGATCAGTTAATGAATCAAAATACATAATTACATACATATAAAACACTTAACATAAATTGAACTATTTATGGATATAATCCATAATCATAAAAATGTTTTCTTTGAGGAAGAATATACTCATAGACCCATCATATTTATTTGTAATGAAAATTAGAGTTATCCTAAGCATATCCCCCAAGAGTGTCGTAACCAAGAGTGCAACAAGGTCCGTTGTCGTGCACCTGTTTCCGTTCGAGTCTAGCTCAAAGCGATGTTTTTGGGTTTTACCCCTCGATACATCTGTGCCAGATCCTCCTCTACCTGCTCATATCCAGATAGGGATGTATTTCTCGGAAAACTCACAAAATATCTACGATACCATAATTCTAGGAAGTTCTTCTTTACTAATCCTCAAAGTCCATCTTAAATCAATCTGCTCTAATCAGAGTTTATCTAAATATAGCTTCCAAGGTTTGTACTAAACTTTCTCTGAAACCAACTGTAACGCCCCGACCCTAGTTACCCAGAGTACGTGCATTATTACATAACATTGGCATGATCACAAGAAAGATCAAGTCTCGAAAGACCGATTAGTTTAGTATCCTTGGAATAACTAGATACATTAATATAGCTTACATTACATCATGAAATTAAAACTACAACAATATAGTCACAAAAGTCCACACTATTATCCCCTCATACTATCCCTGCAGGTCATTCATAAATTACTTCTTCACATCTTAGGAAAAATAAAATATAGAAAAGGGGTGAGCTCAAATGCCCTGTAATGATAACAATACAGTGGAAACTTTCATAAATAAGAATAAACATTTAAGGCAATGTATAACTAAAACAAAAGCATTTTAAACATGAAATTCAACATAGTATGGCAAAAATAAAATGAAATAATTCCATTTAATTATTCACATGGATATTCTACTAATCTAATATTCACATACAATATCAATAACCACTTTCATGATGATGGGATGCATAATTCCAGAAAATCATAACCACATAGCCAAGGCCTCGTGCCAAGACTACAAATAATATTTTTTCAAGGACTTGTGCCAAGACATGTGTTTGTCTCATGAGACCTACCGATGCATCAAGGAGTTATAGATGGCTCCACCCGTCACATATTAATTCCAATGCATTCCCATATGAAAAGGTCTAGACATAACAAAAACATTCGTAATAAAACTAGCATACGAAATGTAAATACTTCATCCATAAACCATGAATGGTATAAAAATAACATATCCACATTCAAAAATATCACAAAACCTTAAATACAATATAGATGTTTTGTATCATAATAAATCATCTTCAAATAAACGTAAAATCCATCAAAGGATATTGACATAGATGAAATCAATACTCTTTTTAGAGAAATATCTCTTTTATTTTGAAATCATTTAAGAGTCACATATTTATAAAATAAAACATTTTCTTTTGAAAATATTCTTATAAGCTTGTAAGATATGCTTCGATGATTTTATAATGGCAGAAAATAGCCGCACCTGCCGTATAAGTTAAAAAAACGTTCTTACCTTAATTCTTTCGAAAAGGTTAAAATGGTCATTGTTCAGAAAATGACGGAAAGATTCCTTTATAAACCACTTATAAAATCCAAAAAGGGTATAAATGAATTTAAACCATATTCTAGTAAAGAGTAAAAATGTTTTGAGATACATTTTTATGAAACATGGATGTGGATGATAAAGAAGTCCCAGTAGATTATTACGTATAAACAACCTTGGATAATGAAGAGATTGCGAAATAAACCCTTACCTTGTACTTTTCCTTGGTTGGGGTAGGTTAAAATCGTATATAATGGTGAAATAATATTTATTAAATTATAAAAGAATCATATACATTAATATGATATCATATATGATCTTTTAACATTTATTTGTTAATAATATCTTAGTATTATCGTTATTTTGGTGCTAACTTACTCGTTCTCTTTTATATGTTTTGTTACGTAAACCGTGTTTTTCATGGATAAATTGTATCTTAATAATATCCAGAATGATATCAAGTCCTTAGATAATATTATTAATCATAAAATGAGAATTACACTTGAATGGATATGATGGAGAACGAATCTCATCGCGTTCGTGGAAACGGTAGTCCGTACGTACGCACAAGCGACAATATCATTTTTTTGATATTAAAATAATATATAATTGGATGTTATATCATATATACAGAATCATTATCATGTTATATTTATTATTTACAGTAATTACAGATCATTATTATACCCATCCAAATAATAATTTATTGAATAATAATTACACCGCGACGTGGAGACGGTAAGCCGTACGTACGCACATATGGTGACAAGTTATTCAAAATATTGATAGAATACTGAATATGGTTGTACCATATTTATAATAACATCACAATATATATATGATACTGTAGTTATTATTTTATAATGGGAAAAAAAGAATAAGTTGAAGGAGAAAGGAACTTTAAAGAAGGTGGTGAAAACATTACCTCTTCTTCGGGTTCTTCTTTTTGAATTGATAAAAAGGGCTCCTTAGGTTGGATTTCATACTAAAGGAAGCCCTCTAGGATGAAGTTAGGGAAGTTGAGAGAGTATTTGGACAGAGTTTGGCTGATCCAAATGGCTTTGAAGGTGTGAATTAATGAGAAGGGGGAGTTCCCTTTTATAAGAGGTGTGAGGGGCACCTTTGGAAAAGCTAGAAATATTAAATTATAATAAATTCATATTCGGTTTCTAATGGATCCAAAGTAGATTATTTAAAGGTTAAGGTGGGGATGGGTCAAAAATCACTCAAACAATATAATTTAGACAGGTTTGGGTCATTATATTAACCTTATCGTTTAGTTTTAACTCTTAGTTAATTAGTGTGACACTTACCATGTCACTTTGTATTTTTATATTATATTGTTAATAAAAATACTATATACCTCCCAGAGACCCCCAAATGGTCCATTAATGATACAAATACCATGATATAAGTCTCTTGGGTGATTATTATATTTTTAGGTATTGAATATAAATTAATAATATAATATTTGTTTTAAAAACAATTTTATGTCAATTTTGACTCTATTTGGAAAATTGATTTTTGTGGAAATCATAACAGAATGATTATTCGCACAAAGTTAATTAAAACATTACTATCAGTTCATATTAATCTATAAAATAGTGTAATTCATAAAAATTATAAAATTATATTTTTTTGGGTATTTATAATTTCAATTATTTTAATTTTTCACTATTATGGTAATTACTACATCATCATTGTGTCAAAAATAAAATAAATTATTTAATGTGTAAAAATTATAAATAAAATATCAAAATGTATGAAATCTTTTTATATTTATGATGAATATTTTTAATCGAATTTATCTTATGTGTAGCCCTATATCAAATATGTTTTAGTAAATAAATAATGATTTTAACACTTTTAACTCTTCTTTGAATTAAATAATAATAAGTGTCGTAATCTAATCCAAGTGGACCTAAACGATAATATTTTATTCCTAAGGTTTTTTTTGGTTGAGATAAACTTGTCCAATATAATTAGGACATGTGTTAGGGTAATATTAATATCATTTTACCCTCAATTACCCTATTTACTTTTAACCGTGGTAAATAAAAGTAAAAAGTTACTATTCACCAAAAATTATTTTCATCTCAATGAACCAAATTTTACTCTTTGATAATAACCGTGTGTCTCAGATTATCGAAATTCCATTCACAGAAGAGGTAAAATTATGTTTTATGAAAAATTCATTTTTTTAACTACCAGTTAGTGGTTTCACTATTTATCAAAAAATGAAGTTTTTCAGACAAATACCAAAAAATCACTGCATGCTAATTTCGATATTTCGAATCCAAAAATGAAGTCCATTTTGAAAAATAAAATTTATAAATTTCAAAAAGTGGGTATTACTATTAATAATGACTAGTTTGATTGGTTGTGGGGTGTTAGAACTCGATGTTGCGTACAACACATGCTATTGCATTATTCAAAGTGAAGTGTACCGTAAAATATTGGGGTGTTACAATGAAACCCGTTATTTGATATTAAAATATGTAATTGAAGATCTAGTCTTAAAATGGTAAGTTTGTTTCATCCTGATGCTTCTCCCATTTTTTCTTCTATAATTTTTTTAACTTTTAAATGAGAATATCATCTTATTCCTGGGATATAAACCGATGTGGTGAGATAAATATCTAGTATTGTGGACCAATATCTATATTTATGAGATCTTTATTTCATTGATCTTGATAATTTTTTAGAGATTTTAACCCTAAATTTGTATCAAAATATTTGTGCCGATTATATTTTTGGAACTTTCATTGGGAAAACATCAATCAAAGGAAGGCAGTAAGTGGTCTAAATATAATTCCCATTGTCATAGATTTAATATGTATATAAAAAATCATAGAATTTATCTCATCCATTAGCAATTTTTATTCTTAAATTGGGTTTATTTGATTGGCCAGTTGAGTTAATGAATGTTTTTTTAAAGAAGTGATTAATTAGGGAATTAATCATGAAATTAAGGGGATGTCACATTAGATTTTTAATTTTGAAAAATTTATTATAAGAGTTAGGGTTTGTAATATTGAAAATTAATTAGAGGATTAATTATTATCTATTGAAATTAATAAGTTTAGATAATTAATTGTGGATTAATTTTGTGCCTTTGATAATATGAACTAGATAATTAATTTTGGGAATAATTAGGGAAAGTTGATATTATAATTAGATAAATAATTCTGGGAAATTAATTATGGAATATGAATTTAGATATTGATTAATTAATTTATGAATTAATAAATGGTTTGTTGCACTTAGTAAATTATTGAACTAACTAATGGAATGGTTGTGTTTAACTAACTGTTGAATTTGTAATGGTATTGATGTTAATTATAAATTCATAAATTAATTATGTGATAAATAATGGGAAAATAGAAATTCTAAATTTAGAATTACAAATGGTAACATGTTCGTCATACTTATCAGTAAAAAGAATTATATATTAGTCATTCTATATTAAGAAGTATACATGGCAACATGGTCAATATACTTAAGAATGAAGGGAACGGAAACATGGTCATTCTATTGAGGGCTATGAATGGTAACATGGTCGTCATACTAAAATTTCTGATATTGGAAACATTAGAAATGTTGATTATAAATGAGAAAATAATGACTTAAAAAAATGACACTATGAGTTATGGCCTTACAAGAGAATATTCAACTCTATCATGAGTCTAATCAGGTACTGAGATATCATATAAAAATAAATACTTCGAGCATTAGCATGAAGCATGTATAGAGATATGGTATTACCTAGAAAACACTTCAGGATCTGGTATGGGATGATGTTAGTATTGAGGTACATGTATCCTTGGGAACCCTAGAGTAAATGTAGATTGATAAGAATAAATGATAATGTAACAATGGTTATTAATTCATTGAACATTTTTCTTATATAACTAGATACGTTAAATTATTTACTTGCAAGGTTTTAGACATTGTTGGAGTTGGCCTACTAATTTATACTCTCACCATATTCAGGTTACCTTATTGGTACCCAAATAGATTATATTGTTATAGGGCTGGATAAGGGAAAAGGCCCGATGATAGGTGGTTGATTGGGGATGGAGCTTCGATGAGGTGAAATGACAAGGTTTAGGACCTTCCTTGGGGTTTTAGTGCTTTTACATTCAGTTATATTATATACATTTGATAATTATATTGGCATATCATTTTTCCTCTTCAGTTGAGTATTTCATTTCCAATTTGGTTATATTTGGACATAGGTATTTTTATTGTTATATATGCTTCTTTATTCTTTAATTTATTTTCACTAATATTTTTCTATGATAAATTAGGTTATTATATCCCCATGAATGACTTCACAGACCCTCACTGATAGTCAACGACCTCTAATGTCTGGGAAGGTGCGCCTGATGTCATGTTATTGACTTGATTGGGGCTATGATTTGTGGAACCTATGATGGGACACTACATGTAAAAATGGTTAATACGACATCATCTTAAAAATTGTTAAAGATAAACAAGAAATCCATCTCAACATAAAAAAAATTTCCAAATAGGAGAACATTATTTAGAAGTTTAAATATGGATGTGTATGAAATGTTAAATTAAAAATAATGATAGAGGGTGGAAAAGATCACTAATCACAAGAAATGGAATGATCATGAATATCTTAATTAACGAAAAACCATATATCTATGAGGTGTGTACTGATAATAAATTAATCAGAAATGGAGGTAATATAAGATTCATAGAGTTAGTATAGTCAATCAGTGAGTATTTCTCATCTATATATGATTTTTAGTTTTTGATTGTTTGCTTTTGTTATGTCTCTTGACTAGGACCAGAAATCATTCATTTCATATATTTTTTGAATTTTTTAATGTTAGTGATCAGGATTTTATGATCATTGAACATAGAATTTTATGGAAGAGATACATTATTTTACTTATTTTTGTCATATTTTCTGTGGGAGAAAATGATGATAATTAGTTATTTTTTATATTTCATGAAGATTATTTTTTTATGAAATTATGTTACTCTATAATATATTTTTGATGTTCTTGGTAAATATTTTCATATTCAGGTTTGATGCAAACTTCTACGGAAAATCATATGCTATTTACGAATAGATACTTTCAATATGGTCATAGATTGTCTACTGATGTTTGTTTTCATAACTCTTCCATGGGTAGTTATCTTATTGACTAATTTCATATCAATTAATTTTATGTATGTGTACTATCCTTCTAGCACTTTGAAAACATTTTACTTCTTTTATGTTTTATTAAAAAAATCATACATGTTAATTGGATTTCAAATTCAATGTTAATCATGGAAATAAAAGTTTACATTCATCATTTAATAAATTTTTATGACAATTTCATAATTTGCACTAAAATATGACTATTAAAGATGAGTTTTTCATGACTAAATAACTAAAATTAACATATAGTAGATGACAATATAACACTTTATTCCACTTATTTAGATTCATTAACCAAAAATGAAATCATTGTCACACATTAAGATAATATGGACATAAATTATTTTGAGAAAATAAATAATTAATCTATAAATGCTAAAAAGTAGTAACCAATGTTCATGTTAAATAAATATATAAATTTTTTTAATAAATTCTTCTTGAATAAGATGATATCATGAAGATTATAATAATTTGATCACATATTCTTCTATGATAAACCTTTAATTTACCTCTAAATAACATCAATCACTTTAAAATTGAAATCATATATATATATATATATCATAGTCATATAAAATAAAAAATATACAAATCATTCGAAAAAATAAAGTCACAATAAAATCATTTATTCATAAAATAATTAAATCAAAATTTATTCATCAAACTAAAACCAATCATTGAAAAGTATATTACACATTACTTTGATCCAATAATGTCTCCCAAAAATGATATTCAACCAAATTAAATTCAATCACATAGTACCCAAATCCCTTTTAAATCTCATTGTGATCTATACGAGAAATCATTTATTCCAACATGTAATAGAACTTTTGACTCAATTAAAAATAATTACATTATCATAAAATATAATAATAACCCTAATGGTTAACAACATATTTAAACTTATTTAATTAATTATTTATTCCCATAATATCCTTTCAATTAAAATAAATATTAGACAATAAGTCTCTATAACCATAAATTTCCCCCAAAATACGTATAACTATCTTAAACACCCTTCACATAAAACCAATAAGTGTTATACATGCTCAAATCCATTTTTAATTTTATCGCAAGAGACACTTTAAGGAAAAGTGGGAACCTAACAAAAACCTTCACCGCCTGATTTGAAATTTCAAATAAAAGATTGAAACATATTCAAAAAACAAGCACCATCACCGCATCAAAAAACACCAGCACGCCTGCTAGAACCGTCCTCCAGAATCCATCAACGCCACTAAAAATACCATAAAATACCGTAGTAGAATACAAAATAGTAGAGTACTACTAATACACATTCCACATTCATCATCACGTAGCAGCCTCACGTCATGCACCCTAACACCAGATGTTTCCATCATCCACAACAGCCTGTCAGAGAGACCATCCACTGGAATCCATCGTCGCCACCATTGAAACCCAAAAACAAACCACCACAAACCATTGAAGCATCAAAAGAGATGCAACCACACAAAAAACCATCACAAAAATCAATCCTTCCAGTGTCCCATGGTCAGAGTCAAAGCCACCACGGGGAAAACACCACATGAAACACAGACAAATGTTTGAAACTCAAATCCCAAAACACCTTGAGAACCACCGTTCGAATCCTACTTGGAGAATATTGGAGGAAATCTGGATCCAGAGTAGAGTTCAGAGCAGACAAAATCTACAACAGAGATATGCGGGCACCGCCATGATCATCAATCCCTACCGACAGAGCCACCACCAGGAGAAGAAAAAAGTCTTGTCTGGAGACTCGAGATCCATCAGAAAGGAACCGACAAAAACGCGAATCTGGGAAGCGAAATAAAGAGGCTGGTCGCAAATGACCAACATAAAGGGAAATCAGACGAAAACCTGCCAGATGCCACAAATAATCCCAAATCATCAGAGTTACGTCGAGTTAAACCAATATGGAGTTTATTCATGATGGTTCCCACAAAAAGAGAAATGGACGCAGCGGTCGAGGCCCGTGAAGCAGCAAAAAAACTCAGCATCGCCAATTACTATTTACAATAAAAAAAAATATAAATAGGAAATACATTATCTAAATAGCCAACATTTATTTCATCATGAAAAAAACTGATACATGATGTGGATATATAATTTTTATTTAGCCTCACATCTCATAAAATATCCAATTAATTCAACATATTATTTAACAAAAAAACTTAATCATCTAGACATCATAATATATAATAATATTTATTATAAGATTTAGAATTTGAAATATCAATACATTCACAAGTAAAATTGATCACAATCCACCAATAAATTTGATATGGATTATATAATTTTCATATAACCTCATTATTTCATAATATAATACATCTAATACTGAAAAAATCTAAATACTTTTAAAGGACCACTAGAGAATTTATGAAGGGAAATACAATTTTAATTTTTGAAATAACATATTTTAAATTTAAATATGTTCAAAATGTTTTTAGAACAATTTTCATAAAAAAGAATCATGTAAATAATTATTTCATTCATTAAAATAAATTATAATCATGATGTAGTGAAGAAAATAGTATATTCAAGGTATATTTGAAAATAGATATCTCATTATAATATTTGGTAAAATGTACCTCATTTGGAAAATGATATAATGAATTCAATTATAAATTTTTATGGAAACAAAATTGTGGTTATAAATTTAATTAATTATTCATTTTATAAATGTTAGAAGATTATTATATTCAAATTGAAAAATATATGGACACCGAATAAAAATATTCTCAACATGATTTAAAACCATTTGAATTTTCTAAAAAAACAATTCATTTGTACTATTGAGTATATAATGTTATTAAAACAATATGAAAATATGTTATCTTTATAAATTACCATTGGAGGTGAAAAATGAAATTATTTAAAGATAATATTTTAAAATAATTACCTAGATGGATTTATAAAAAAAACATTCTTGAATAAGAATGATATTTTGAAATAATACCTTATAAAGATCATATGATTGAATTATCAATTAAGCAATTAAGATATTGGTTGTAAAAAAATAAAAAACCATAGAGAATAAATTGATATAAAAAATATTCATTTCAAATGGATTTAGGGAAATAAATAATCAATGATGAATTGATATAACTCAATGAAATATGACTATGTTATGAATCATTACCTTTACCCTTATGACTCCTCCAGCTAAATGAATTTATGGAATTTGTAAGAGATTTTTACAACCACACCATTGAATGGGATATGTGGAGGCTGAGGTTTATATTGCGACATGTGTAGTATTTAGAGTGAAAACCTTAATTTCAGTAGAGTGATTTTTTTGGATGTGTTACACTTTTTATAGGAAAAAATAAAATGAATTTTTTCAATTGTCCAATACTTTATTATCATAATTGTTATTCCATAAATGAAATGAAAAAATAAGGGTTCTAGATTATTTTGTATATAATTTTATATTAATATAATCTATGAATGTATTTTTTATAATTCTACAATGATTTAAATATATAATTTAATCATTAAATATTATTTGTGTTAATTTAATAATTATTTACTATATGATACATTAATAAAAAAATTAAAATAAAAAATTTTAATATCATATATTAGATGATAACATATATTTCCTAATAATTTTGAAAAACTATTGGGATACTCCAAATTATCAATATATAATAATTATTAATATTTTAAATATTATTTATTAAATTATTGACTATTTTTATATATATCACCCCAGAAATGATTAAGTTTTGTAAACAATAACTTTTTTAAAACATAACAACAGAATATTAAAATTCAAAAAAAAATACATAATAATTTTTACACTTTATTTTTTTCCAATTGAATATCTATTATCGTTAATATCATAACCAAAAATTTAATTTTCTATTTTTTTCATTTTGTTCCTTCTATAAGTATTACCAAATAATTTGGATATGATTCATGTTATATATCTCATATGATAAAAAATCATCATCTATACATCATAATGAATAACTAAGTCATTAAAAGTGTAACATACCAAGTAAGTAATGAATAATAGATATTTGTATCTATGTCTATTAATGAATTAGATAGTGTTTTAGAGGCTTAAAATGATAATAAATCCAATCTTAAGAATGGAATACACTAATATTTTTAAAAGATTGTTTTACTGCCTTTTGATGGCAAACCATTTTTAAATTTATATTTTGAAAATTTTATAATCTATATTAGTCAAAATAAACATATTAATTATTATTGGGAAATTGAAATTTACATTGGATAAATTTTTTATATTTTTCTGAAAATGTTCATTTTTTAATGAATAGTGAAAAATACTGCATTTTACATCAAAACTGCTTTTTCATTTAATTTAATTATATGGTTAGATTATCCTTTTAAGTGGTCTTAATTGTAATGTAAATATGTTTTTACAATTTAAACCATTGGTGTTCATTAGGATAAATTTCACTTTGGAATTGGTCATAAACTAATGCCAAATGTTTCATAGATATTGTTTCAGAAAACCAACTATTTGTTTTGACAACGGGAATTATTTTTTAAATCAATTATTGCAATTTCTATGTTTGGAATTTGGTAAAATGTATTACATATTTGGAATCAGAAGGTCCAAATTATGTAATCAAGACTCTTTTTTTAACATTATGAATAGTAATGAGGGTAATTATCTTTAATTATCTTGATTAATGAGTAATCAGGTAGTTAAGGATAATTAAATGATATCATAATAATAATAAAAGACCACAACATGTGTCCTAAGGCTACAGGTTGTCTCATGGCCGACCATGGGATGCCTTGTGCCAAACTTGGGGGCCCCATGGAATCACTTTTGTGAGAAAGTGACTTTTTATCATTTTAATTTTAAAGAATGTTAAATGTGACAAAGAATGTATCACCTAAGTAAAATATTTTTAATTTTTTCTACATAAGTGATATTTTGGACTATAAATATTAATTAGAAATATAAAACGATTTCCTACATCATTATATTTTTTTAATAATTTTAGACTTTAAATAAATTAATTTATTTTTGACATCATGATGATGCAGCGATTACCTCATTAATAAAGGATTTAAATAAAATGAAATGATATTGTAAAATCTATGACCTACACATGTCCAAAACCTATTGGATGGGTGGATTTAGAACCCTTATCACCTTAACCTAGAATTATATCAATGTGGGACCTTTTGAATCAGAAAATCATTTTCAAATAAAGTAACATTTCTTTACACTCCAAGAGTGCCCCTCCTCTCCTCTTATAAAAGGCCCCCACCTCTACCTTTTTACGCACACTCCCAATGCCTTTGGCTCGGCCAACCCCTGCCCATTTTGTCTCTCCACATCCCTCGCTTACTCCTTGAAGCCTCACTTTGGGAAGAAGTCTTCCCAAGGAATCATTTGAGCTCAAACCAAAGGGAGTTACCCGATTTTAAGGTAATGTCTTCACTTGAGTCCTTTTGTTTTATTTTGCTTCTCCTACCACCTAAACTCTTTTTATTCATTTCCTTTGTAACAAATACATTATCTTCAATATAATAGGATTTTGTTATAAGAAGGATTCAATCTACACTTACACACACCTACATCTAATGGTTAAAGGACATACTGTTTCCGTGGATGGTGAATTTATGCCTCCCGAAATGATGATTGTTCAACATTCTTTTAACACCTTAAAAGGTGGCCATTAAGATGTAAATATATTTATATATGATATATAATATGTTTATGTTTTCCTTATGCTTCTGTATTTTTCATTTTGGTCATACCTTTATGGTTTCCATAATGGGTAAACGCGATATCTTCATTTAAGGAAGTGCGGACTACCGCCCCCTCAAAGTGATTTGATTCGTTAAATACCATATGTGGGATGTATAAAGGATGGAACTATGATATTATATATGATATTATACTGGAATTATAATATACCTTTATATCATTATGATTCCATTATATAAAATACAAAATAGAAATGAAAGTAGCGTTCATGCGTACGTACGACTTACCGTCTCCATGAACAGTGCATTTCATTTCATACCTCTAAATGATTATGTAATATTATAAATGCATGTATATACTGGATATATATTATATATACATCATGATTATAATTCTGGATATAATGGATACATGAACAACTTGTAATTATAAAGGATTTATTTTTGACTCAAGTACCAATGATCGTTAAAACGACCGGTATTAACTTAAATAATTACATAGTGTTAATGACATGGAAATAAGTGATATAAAAGGAATAATAAACATGAAAATGTTTCTTAAGCATGTAGAAATTAACTCAAGTTTATTATTCAGGAGATTAAAGAATGACTGAGTTATGTCGGACCCGAGGTATGGGACTTCATCTCAATCTCCTTTCATTGAGGCATATTTTGTTTTATACACAACCTTCTTTTATACGGTGTATAAACCCCTTTGACATTTTTGTTTATTCAAAAGGAATCTTTTTATAAGAAGAGTTTACTAAACGACAAAAGGGAATGTTTTGGTCATACGTATGCGGCGACAACGACTTTTCTGCCACCGTGACCATTATTTCAGTTTCGGATTCCTCTACAAACCATACCTTTTTTTAAAAGAAAAATAAATACCACGTTTTACTTTTCTATTATTTTGGTATTGAAAATGGTTTTCATAATGTTTTTATATCAATGTGTTTTATTGATATCTTGTGATTGAAAGGTGGAAATGTTATGTTTCCTTTATGCATGTTTTATGTGATACAATTATGTTGAGGTTCTTGGGCATTATTATGAAGACGGGTGGTTCCGTGATAAACTAAGGGCCGGTGAGCCCGATATAGCTCTCCAATGAGTTGGGTAACATGAAGGAGTGAAACATTGAGGTTTCTCCGAAGAGATTTAGGGAGTATACTGTGATGGGTATTCCAAACGTAACCAAGAGGGTTACTCCCTACGTAAGAATGTTATGAATGCCTCATGTTACCTTTATGTCTTATGATTTCTATGATTTATTCATGATTTGATGAGGTATGTTAAAGTGCTTATGTTTTATGGGTAAAGTATGATTTAATTCTTATGTATATATGTAGCCATGTTTCCTTTCCATATTTTTGTATCCCTTACTGAGCTTTTTATGCTCATCCCAAGTTATTTGAAATGTTTTTCACAGGTCAAGGGAAAGGTACATGATATAATGATAGTGTCAAGGAAGTGTCAAGAAAGAATCCATGTTTTATTTTAAATATGTTTCCATTGATGGGAAAAAAGAATACTATCTTTATGTAACCACTTGGTTTATATGAGGAATGTAATGCAAGTTTTATGATCTAATTCTCTAAAACACTAAAACTGAAAAGATCATCAATGTGTAATCTTGTAATAACTCACGATTAAGTAATGTTTAATGCTGGGGCCATATAGTTGGTATCAGAGGTCGGTTTAGATAACTTTAGGAGTTATAATTCTATTAAATGATTATCCAAAAATATTTTTTTATAGACAAATTGAAATGATATTTCATTTGAAGATTACAATGTTGCTTTATCTAAGACATGTTTGTTCAGAATGGTTTTCCGCAGAGAAAACGGGGAAGCAGTGCTAGGAAGGCATACAAAAGGAAATAACCATCTGAATCAGCATCCTGAGATGGTCGGAATCATAACTTAACAGTTTGTTGTAGTGATGGCTTAGTTGACTCAGGTGAAAAATGTTGGTTGTTTTTATTGATGATATTTTGGTGTTTTCTAAAAGTAAAGAGGAGCATGAAAGTCATTTAAGGGTTATTTTACAAACCTTAAAATAAAAGAAACTGTATGGAAAATTTAGCAAGTGTGAGTTTTGGTTGCAACAAATTTATTTCCTTGGTCACATTGTTTCTAAATATGGGATAACTGTTGATCCTTTAAAAATAAAAGTTTTGGATGACTAGCCAAAGACCCAAAAATGTAACTGAGATTCATAGTTTCCATGGTTTGGAAGGCTATTACCGAAGGTTTGTTAGAAATTTTTCATGGTTATCTAGTCCAATGACTAAGATAACTCGGAAGGGTGTTAATTTTATCTGGACAAAAGAATGTGACGATTGTTTTCAGGAATTGAAACGAATATTGGTGAATGCTCCAGTTTTGGCACTACCTTCCAAGAATGGTGAGTTTGTTATATACAGTGATTCTTCATTGAAAGGACATGGTTGCGTCCTAATGCAGAATGATCAGGTAATTGCTTATGATTCACGGCAATTGAAAACTCATGAGGTAAACTACCCTACACATGATTTGGAATTAGCTATTGATGTTTTCGCTTTAAAAATTTGGAGGCATCATTTGTATGGAGTAAAGTGTGAAATATATACCGATCACAAAAGCTTAAAGTAAATATTCACTCAGAAAAAGTTAAACATGGGACAAAGGAGATGGCTAGAATTAATCAAGTATTATGATTGTACAATTCATTACCATCCGGGAAAAGCAAATAAAGTGGCTGATTCTTTGAGTCAAAAAAGTAATGCTTCAGTAGCAATGTTGAGGGTGGAACGTGATCCTTTGGTTAAGGATTTGATGAACTATGGAATAGAAGTTGTTGGTGCAGGATGTTCTTCTGTTTTATTTCAGGTATCAGTGAAATCTTCTCTATCAGACAGAATCGAGCAAGCACAGAAGCAAGATAGTGAGTTGCAGAAAAAGGTAGTGCTGGTTCAGAAAGGTAAGATGCCTGAATTCAACATTGATAATGATTGTGTTTTGATATTTTGGAAGAGATTGTGTGTGCCTTGTGATTCACAGTTGAAGAGAGAGTTGTTATGTGAAGCTCAGAGTTCTTCATTTTCAGTTCATCCTGGCAGTACTAAGATGTATAGAGATCTGCAGGAGTATTACTGGTGCGATGGAATGAAAAAAGATAATGATGATTTTACTGTGAAGTGTTTGACTTGTCAACAGGTTAAAGCATAGTGACAGTTACCAAAAGGGATGCTTCAACCTTTACCTGTGCCAGAGTGGAAATGGGAGAATATATCCATGGACTTAGTTGTGGGATTTCCGAAGACCCCTTGAGGTAATAATGCAATCTGGGTTATTGTTGATCACGTGACTACATATGCTCATTTCCTTGCTATACGAGATACTTTTTCCCAAGATCAACATTCCCGTTTTTATATTAAAGATATAGTCAGGTTACATGGAGTTCCTCTATCCATTGTTTCCGATCGTGATCCCAGGTTTACTTCTAACTTTTGGAAGGGCCTTCAGAAGTCGTTGGGTACTGAATTAAATTTTAGTATAGCTTTTCATCCTCAATCAGATGGGAAGTCAGAACGAACAATTCAGACCTTGGAAGATATGCTACGAGCTTGTTCGATGGATTATCTGGGAAGTTGGGACCAACATCTTTCTTTGGTTGAATTTTCATATAATAACAGTTTTCATTCCAGTATACAGATGTCACCATTTGAGGCGTTATATGGGAAGTGGTGTCGAACTCCAACTTTCTGGGATGAAGTGGGTGAAAGGAAGTTTATGTGACCAGAATTGGTAGAAGAGATGTCAGAAAAAGTACAGCTGATTCAGAAACACATGAGAATAGCTCAGAGTAGGCAGATGAGTTATGCAGACAAAAGGAGGAAGTATCTAACTTTTAAAGTAGGTGATCATGTTTTTCTCATAGTCTTACCATGTAAAAGTGTGATGAGATTTGGTAAGAAAGGAAATCTGAGTCCAAGGATCATTGGACCATTTGAAAATCTGGAGAGAGTTGGATCAGTTGCATACCGGGTGGCTTTACCTCCGAGTTTATCTCAGGTACACAATGTTTTTCACGTTCCGATGCTGAGAAAGTATATGCCAGATCCATCTCATGTTTTGAGTCCAGAGGTAGTTCAGCTGGAAGAGAACCTATCATATAAGGAAAACCAGTCCAGATTCTTGCCCACATGGAGAAAGTGTTACGAAATAAGGTGATTAATCAGGAAAATGATTTGTGAAAAAACCACATGATGGAATAGGCAACATGGGAATCTGAAAATGCAATGAGGGATAAGTAACCCCATTTATTCGATAAGTAAATAAATTGCGGGGAAACAATTTTCTAAAGGGGGGAAGGATGTAACATCCCAAGTAAGTAATGAATAATATATATTTTTATCTATGTCTATTAATGAATTAGATAGTGTTTTAGAGGCTTAAAATGAAAAAAATTCAATCTTAAGCATGGAATACACTAATATTTTTAAAAGATTGTTTTACTGCCTTTTGATGGGACACCATTATTAAATATATCTTTTGACAATTTTATAATCTATATTGGTCAAAATAAACATATTCATTATTATTGGGACATTGAAATTTACATTGGATAAATTTTTGATATTTTTCTGACAATGTTCATTTTTTAATGAATAGTGAAAAATACTGCATTTTACATCAAAACTGCTTTTTTATTTAATTTTATTATATGGTTAGATTATCCTTTTAAGTGTTATTAAAGTGTAATATGAATATATTTTCACACTTTAATCCAATGGTGGTCATTAGTATTAATTTCACTTTGGAATTGGTCATAAACAAATGCCAAACTTTTCATAGATATTTTTTTCAAAAAAACCCGCTATTTGTTTTGACAACAGGAATTATTTTTTAAATCAATTATTGAAATTTCAGTGTTTGGAATTTTGTAAAATGGATTAAATATTTGGAATCATAAGGTCCAAATTATGTAATCAAGACTCTTTTGTTTTTGGACATTATGAATAGTAACGACGGTAATTATCTTTAATTATCTTGATTAATTAGTAATCAGGTAGTTAAGGATAATAAAATGATATCATAATAATACAAAAAGACCACAAAATGTGTCCTAAGGCTACTGGTTGTCTCATGGACGACCATGGAATGCCTTTTTCCAAACTTGGGGCCCCATGGAATCACTTTTCTGAGAAAGTGACTTTTTATCATTTTAGTTTTAAAGAATGTTAAATGTGCCAAGAATGTATCACCTAAGTAAAATATTTTTAATTTTGTATACATAAGTGATCTTTTCTACTATAAATATTCATTAGAAATTTAAAACTATTTCCTACATCATGATATTTTTTTAATAATTTTTAGACTTTATATAAATTAAATTATTTATGACATCATGATGATGCAGCGATTACCTCATTAATAATGGATTTAAATAAAATGAAATGATAATATAAAATCTATGACCTACATATGTCCAAAACCTATTGGATGGGTGGATTTCGAACCCTTATCACCTTACCCTAGAATTATATCAATGTGGGACCTTTTGAATCTGAAAAGCATTTTCAAATAAAGTAACATTTCTTTACTTTCCAAGAGTGCCCCTCCTGTTCTCTTATAAAAGGGCCCCACCTCTACCTCCTTACCCACACTCCCAATTCCTTTGGCTCGGCCAACCCCTGCCCATTTTGTCTCTCAACATCCCTCTATTACTCTTTGAAGCCTCACTTTGGGTAGAAGACTTCCCACGGAAGCCTTTGAGCTAAAACCAAAGGGAGTTACCCTATTTTAAGGTAATGTCTTCACTTGAGTCCTTTTGTTTTATTTTGCTTCTACAACCCCCTAAAATCTTTTTATTCATTTCATTTGTAACAACTCCAATATATTCAATATACTAGGGTGTTGTTATAAGAAGGATTCGAGCTACACTTACACACACCTACATCTAATGGTTAAAGGACATACTGTTTCCGTGGATGGTGAATTTATGCCTCCCGAAATGATGATTGTTCAACATTCTTTTAACACCTTCCAAGGTGGCCATTAAGATGTCACTATATTTATATATGATACATAATATGTTTATTTTTTCCTTATGCTTCTTTATTTTTCATTGTGGTAATACCTTTATGGTTTCCATTATGGGTAAACGTGATATCTTCATTTAAGGAAGTGCGGACTACCGCCCCCTCAAAGTGATTTGATTCGTTAAATACCATATGTGGGATGTATAAAGGATGGAACTATGATATTATATATGATATTATACTGGAATTATAATATACCTTTATATCATTATGATTCCATTCTATAAAATACGAAATCGAAATGAAAGTAGCGTTTATGCGTACGTACGGCTTACCGTCTCCATTAACGGTGCATTTCATTTCTTACCTATAAATGATTATGTAATATTATAAATTCATGTATATACTGGATATATATGATATATACATCATGAGTATAATTCTGGATATAATGGATACATGATCAACTTGTAATTATAAAGGGTTTATTTTTGACTCAAGTACAAATGATCGTTAAAACGATAGTTATTAACATAAATAATTGCATAGTGTTCATGACATGGAAATAAGTGATATAAAAGGAATAATGAACATGAAAAAGGTTCTTAAGCAAGTAGAAATTAACTCAAGTTTATTATTCAGGAGATTAAATAACGACTGAGTCAAGTCGGACCCGAGGTATGGGACTTCGTCTCAATCTCCTTTCATTGAGGCATATTTTGTTTTATACACAATCTTCTTTTATATGGTGTATAAACCCCTTTTACTTTTACATTTTTTCAAAATAAATATTTTTTATACGAACCATTTACTAAATGACAAAAGGGAATGTTTTTGTCGTATGTATGTGGTGACAACGACTTCTCCTCTTCCATGACCATTATTTGAGTTTCGGCTTCCTCTACAAGCCATAAATTTTTTAAAAGAAAAATAAATACCATGTTTTACTTTTCTTTTATTTTGGTATTGAAAATGGTTTTCATAATGTTTTTATATCAATGTGTTGTATTGATATCTTGTGATTTAAAGGTGTAAATGTTATGTTTCCTTTATGCATGTTTTATGTGAGACGATTATGTTGAGGTTCATGGGAATTATTATGAAGATGGGTGGTTCCGTAATAAACTAAGGGCGGGTGAGCCCGATATAGCTCTCCAATGCATTGGGTAACGCGAAGGAGTGAAATGTTGAGGTTTTTCCGAAGAGATTTTGGGAATATGCTGTGATGGGTATTCCAAACGTAACCAAGAGGGTTACTCCCTACGTAAGAATGTTATGAATGCCTCAAGTTACCTTTATGTCTTATGATTTCTATGATTTATTCATGATTTGATGGGGTATGTTAAAGTGCATATGTTTTATGGATAGAGTATGATTTCATTATTATGTATATATGTACCCATGTTTCCTTTCCATATTTTTATATCCCTTACTGAGCTTTTTATGCTAATCCCAAGTTTTTTGAAATGTTTTTCACAGGTCAAGGGAAAGGTACATGATATGATGATAGTGTCAAGGAAGTGTCAAGAAAGAATCCATGTTTTATTTAAAATATATTTCCATTGATGGGAAATAATTATACTATCTTTATGTAACCACTTTGTTTATATGAGGAATGTAATGCAAGTTTTATGATCTAATTCTCTAAAACTCTAAACCCGAAAAGATCCTCAATGTGTAATCTTGTAATAACTCAAGATTAAGTAAGGTTTAAGGCTGGGGCCTTATAAAAAGGATTTTTATTTATCAATAATTATCATTAGGAAACCAAATTTCACTTCTTAGCTATATCAAAATCACTACATCAGTTCTGGAAATTATTTTCTTATTTATCAAGAACTAAATTACAAGTTATATGTTTTTAAATTTAAATTTTTTATTTTTTTCTTATATTATCATGTATTAGTATATGTAGACCTTTTATAAATTTATATATCATATTTATGTTATAAAAATATTTAGAATATACCATATCTCATAAATATCACTGTATTTTTTGCAATTCATCAAAATTTGATATCGAATCCTCCAAAAATATAATGGAATTAGAGTATAAAAATATAAAGCATTAAACAAAATTAATTTAAATACATAAAAATCAATCAAAACCCTTATGTATTAAAAAAAACAAATTTTTACACATTTAAAAATGATTACAATGATTTTTAACCATTATGTACATGTTTTGAATCAGTGATGTGTAATAATTCTTGGCAATTCAATCCTCTATGAAAATTGTAAATAAAATACAATAACAAAGATAAAATATTCATAATCACTTTAAATTATATTTATAATAAATATTTTATATTAATCCATGTTATAAAATATTAATGTTCATTAAAACAAAGAGTGTGACAATTTTTATAAATTTAATATATAATATTTAATTCATTATCCCTGAAAAATTGGAATATTTTCCCATATTATCTAAAATTTGATTATAATTGGAGAAATAAAAACATCTAATAGGTTCGTGTTGGGTATTTGGTTTATTTTATAGTCTTAAAGCATTGCATTAACCCGATTTTACCCACTTTCCCTTCTGGATTGATAGCTTTTACCACTATTACTATTCCTAATTGCATAAAATTTACCTATATAAAAAATCTGAACATCCTAATTCCAAATATAGAATCCATTATAATGATGAAACTTATAGTTGTGGAATAAATTTATTTTATTATAAATACATCAAATAAAAAGAAATTTTTTTTAAATGATTTTAATTCCAAAAAAATGATGTGAATCAAAATACTTCATAATAATAATTAGATTGAAAATAATTATATTATATATGAATAAATAATATTCATTTTACATTATGCATAATTCAAGAAATAATTATATTTTTAAATAAAAATAAATGAAAATATTATTAAAATATGAATGTTAACAACAAACCAAGAAATCATACATTTCCCAAAAATAAAATATTATAACATTTATAGAAAATTTAGTATGATTTATTCAAAATTGAAATATTTTTCAAAAAATACCATTTCAAAATTTTTTTGAAATTAAATATAATTTGTGCAAAAAACAATTAAAAATAATATTTGAAGAAAAATTATTTTCAAAGAATGAAATGTCTTTACTGTAAATTGAATTCTTATTTAGTATGAATTAATCAATAAAATTTATATTATATAATACCTTTAAAAATGGTCTTGAAAATAGTTTTGTTACTACTAATACTATTTACTCTAAAAATTATGTTATAATAGTCACTTGTAAATAATAATATTTTATGGTTTCTTTAATATCAATATCGCAAATTTTATAAGCTATAGAAAATGATATCTTTTTACAATTCATTACATGTTACAATAAACTTGGCCAAATTTTATCAATAAAATATATATAAATGAAATGGAAACATTTTTCTACTTACATATATGTGGATCTTTTTGTATTAGATAGTAAAAACATAACAAGAAAGACTAAAAAACATAGTATAATTTTCGACATCATATTCATTTCTTAAAGAACAAGTATATTTCTTATTTATTCAGAGTAACTCCCATATATGAAGTCAACATTTATTAGCATTAATTATCATTATTAATCACTGTGAATAGTCATTTGATAATATAGGATGACAAAATTCTATGTATAAGGAATTAAAGAATGAAACCCATTAGTCCAATGTAAAATAGGACAACCCATAGAATGATCACTTTTTCATCAATTTATTTTGGTGTATAAATTGAGTCATATCCACATATTTAATACAATTGTTTCTGTTTGATAATCAGTAAAATCAATCACAATAAAATAGTAAACCATATATGAATTTTTTATCAGTATATTCATAATGTGTTTTCAATAATGTTATAAATAACTAGATCCTATTTAAATACATTGACCTGACCACCCGAAATAACACCCACATTATGTAATTTAATGAAACTTATCATTAACCAATGTATTGAATAGTGATGTCGGGCTCACCATTTATATATTTTTATCAGGATGACCTTTCATATAAATTGTATCAAACTCACTATTCTTCATATAAAATTATTATAAAAAATATAATATATAATATTTCAACCTTATAACACCTAATAATTATTACCTTGAAAATATATTTTGAAACAATTTGAAAAACACATTCAATTATCCTAAAAATGAGAAAATGATTCAATTTCCATAGAAAAATATTTGGAAATTTAATATTACAAAAGAAAATTAAAAAAACATTGAGAATGGAAATATAATAATTTAAAGTAGGATTTCAATTTAATTATGGCTTTGATTACAATAAAAATTGTTCAACATGTATATATTAAAATAACATAACTTTCTAAAAAAATTAAGTGAACAAGAAACTTTTACCCACACACAAAACATTTAAAAGGTTTCACATTAATCCATTGTAAATATATAAAAATATAGTAATTACTGATATTTATAAACATTTGAATTATAAATTAAAAGAATAAAAAAATCATTTCCAAAATCATGTATATATATTAAAATGTTTTAAATGCAATTTAAAAGATAATTTAAAGAGAAAATCACTCACCATAATATTTGTATCTACTCATACATTTTATAATTACCTAATAAAATATTATATTAGTTTTATACTTTGTTATTAAAATTTATTATATCTATTTCATTATTATTATTTCTTTTATTTATTTTTTTAAAAAATATTTATTTTGATTGTAGAATTATTATGTTCATGTTGGATGTTTTTGGATCGTTCTATTTATAACTTGAGAAGAACATCAAGAAATTTACAATGAGGAAAGGTTATTTTTTCCATTATCTATAGGAGAATTTAAATATTATATTTTTAAAAATTTTAAATTATATACAATTTAAAAACCCATTTCAATAAGTCAAGAAAAATGATATACATCGTTTAATAGAGACGATAGTTCGTATGTTCAATAAAACAATGTTTTATGTAATGGGTGGAATAAAAATAAGGTAGATAAAATTTTTATATCCTAGAAAAATAAATACGTTATTAATTTCATACGAAATAATTTCTCCATACATATAACCATCCTTATATGTTTCAAATGAAAAATGAATCACAGCACATTATGGTGGTGGTATTCAATATAATTGAATGAAATAAA
Source organism: Viscum album (assembly GCA_963277665.1). Taxonomy (NCBI): domain Eukaryota; kingdom Viridiplantae; phylum Streptophyta; class Magnoliopsida; order Santalales; family Viscaceae; genus Viscum; species Viscum album. The sequence goes on from OY728129.1 coordinate 1,291,192,517, forward strand.
TTATTATTCTTCAACAGTAGGAATTATAAGATTATTCAATGTATAATATGTTTTTAAAAATGATAATGATTACATTATTATCACACAGACACTCATATATATATTTATTTTTTCAACATTTTATATTGACATATGATCTAGTTGTGAAAAATAAAACACAGTGCTCTGTGGATGTGGTTGTCCAAACCTATATATGAGTGATTTTTATATGTATCACAATTTGTAAAATTATATGAAATTTTTTTATTATATAACTATAATAAAATTATTTATATGGGAGTTAATTATTTTATTATTTAAAAATTATTGGGTTAGTTTTGAAGGTGGTAAGAGAATAAATAAAAATAAAACATTATGTTAAGAGCTACACATCCTCTAAGTAAAATATTTACAGGTTTATACCTAAATAATTCGTATTATTGAATTATGTTCAATAAATCACCTCTATGATATAGATAGTGATATAATTAAGGAATTTGATATGTAATTTTATAATCTAAAAGGATATTGAGGTGTGTATTTTGGAGGAGAGTGTGTATTAATATATAAGTATGGGAGAGGATAGAACTAAAATGTGTCAAAAGAATAAAATATTTCACTATATTATTAAATAATAAGGTAACTAAAATTATGCATCCTTAATAAAAAGATGATTTCAGGTTTAGAAACAATCAATCAATGAGATTTAAAAAAAAGATCATTCTCAAATTTATCATTTCTATTTTAACCATCCTTACAAATATCAACACCTAATATGGATACTAGCATTGTTTTACAAAAACTAAAATTTATAATGGTAACAAATAAATTTTTAAAAATAAAAAAATATATTCTGAATCCATATATATATATATGTAAAATTGTATCCAATTAAAATTCTATAATTGTATAAATTTCATTTATAATAATCCCCCAAAACATTATGAATCTATTTTCATAAAAAATGAATTTTAATGTTTAAGAATGTTATCATTCTAAAAAAATGAATTATATTAATTCTAAAAAAATCAATTATATTAATTTTAATTAAATCATCAATTTAATATTTAAATTTAATATAAAATCAAATGATCCACTTTAAATAATTTAATGGAAAATATTTTATTTTATAAAATTTTTAATTTTTCAGAATTCAAGAAAAATAAATCTCTCCAAAAATATCACAAAACCATTACTTATGATAATTATATGTATTATTTTTAAAAAATATATCCTTATTATAATATAAAATTTCAAATATAATAATAAATTAATATTAACATTGGTGCACAAAATGATGAAATGTTTTTTTTTCAGAATGTAAATTTTTAATTAAATAAATTACCTTACTGAATTTACATTGTTAATAACAATAATTACATTATTCATAATTCACCAAATTGACACTATTGTATAAATATATCATTATAATCCTTTATAAATTAATATTAATTAAATATATTAATATATGTATACAGTGTGCGCAAAAAAACTATTTTTTGGAAATTAATTTTTTAACTGCTAATTATATTATATAAATTTCACAAAAAATGAATGTAAATATAAAAAATAGCTATATAGATTATAAGATGATATATACATATATAATGTTTATATCTTAACTGAATACATTTTGGTCATTTTACATTCTATTATAAATCATTAGGTTCATAACTAAAATTTAATTATTTAATTCTATCTAATATTGTCTACTATATTACTAATTTTTCATCTTGTTTCTATTGATTCGTTTGAGGTATCAATCTCTATTGAGAACAATGAGGATACAAAATCTATGATTGTTTTAATTATATTTATGTGTGTTAATTTACACTACTTTTACTTTCTTCCATATATTTTCATATTGAAACCTTATAATCAATTAGTGATTATCATTCCTTGTAATGTTTTATTTCAATAAAAGTATAACTATTTATTTTAGTATGATCTAGTGAGTATAAAACAAAATAAAACAAATTATTCCTTCAAATTGTACTTACAATGTGAAATATTGAGGTGTTATAATATTGCACTATTATTGAAATTTCATCCTCTCATATTAAATTAATAATATCTAAAATCCATGTATCACAATATATTAAAAAAATAAGATAAAAGTTTTAGTACGAACATTATTTTATATGAAAATGACATGAATCATATTATGACTGTACCTCTATATGAATCAAACATGAATATTATTATCTAAAAATGAATATTGGTAGATTAATGTTATTTTCCACATAATACTCAATAGTTTTTATGATATTTTTATTGTGTTTGAGAAATATGTTATCTCTTATAATATAAAATATGATAAAATTTACATACAATATTTCTTATAAAAAATAAACATGACATCATCCCTTTATTTTCATCATCATTATCATGATGATTTCTTGTCATTATTATTGAACATAGCATATCATCTTCAAATTCATATGATCTATAAAAGGATTAAAATGTATTTCTCCAATATATAGAAAAAAGTCAAAACCAAAAATTATTCAGAACGTTTTATATAATAACTAAGATGAATTAAACTCCATATAAGGATATAGAAAATTATTCATTACTCACTCAGGAAAACCCCCCAATGTTAAACTGATATCATTCCCTAAATAACTAACTTAATTCCCATCAGAACAACACTAACCAAGGAAAAAAATAAAAAATTTTGATCACATATTCCTCTATGAAGAATATTATATTCATCCATAGACAACATTATTCACTCATACAGTCATTTAAATTAAATCAATATTCCTTAATAATTTAATATCCCAAATCTATTAATAATTATTTTAAATAACCTGAATTACAGAAAAGTAACAACAAAATAATATTCCATTCCATAATTTAGCTCAAAATTTTTTCCCTAACCATTACATACCTTAATCAAATAATGTTTCCAAAATAGTGTACTTCTTGAAATATAACATTAATCGCTATGTCACAAAAATAAATTTCAATCCCATGATGATCTCTATGATAAAACACGGGATCATAAAATATAGTAACCATTTAATCCCTATTGACCATATTAACCTAAATATTAATGATCACATAAAATTGAATGGATATCAATAAATTTCAACATATTTCCATAAAATATAAATGTATTATTCATCAAATATGTTTTTAATATATTATAAATAATTTTTAAATATAATTCATAAATTTATTAAAACCTAATAAATTTCTCCCCATGCACTCCCATAAATAATATCATCAATTTTACATTTATCTCATTACACATAAAATCATCCATTATATAGAAAACCATATATAAAATAAAACTACATTTTAACTATTTCAAGACTATATATATGCACCTAAATCTTTAAATGTTAGTCATAACCCATAAAGCGGTTTTTCTATATTATTCCTTTATGAATCCTTTAAAAATTATGAAATATGAATCATATCCTAGGAATTATTAAAATTAATATATTCATGTTTCCTACATTATACATAAATAAAAAAAAAGATTGATATATACATCACTATCCATTTCAATCATTTTTCCAATGTGTAATTCCCTATTATCAACCGCATCATGTTGATACATTGTTAGATGGCATTAATATTGTCCATGTTTCTCTATTTCCTTTATCCTCATAAGATAATCACATATTGATTGAAATGCATATTGAAAGAGTTTTAAAATTTCAATCATACCATGGTTTTGAATATATATCTTGAATACAACATACCAAATATGTCTCCAATAATAAATATTTATATGGTTTAGATTTTAATTTTTAAATAAGGGTTGGTGTATATAAATGTAAAAAAATTATATAACTATATTTATACTAAATATCCATTATTTTCACACTCTATTTGGCTTTATTAGAGGGCTTTAAATCAATTTCTTATGTTCTAAATTTAAAAAACACGATAAATTAAATTATGTTATTTTCCAAAATGTCTATGACAAGATAGTTGTATTGTCAAAATAAAGTCAAATTTTTCACGTGGTACATATTAATATAAAGTTATTACATAGAATTGGGATACATTATAATGATTCTTGAAGATATATTAGCACTAGAGAAGGATACTAAATCACATGATAAATATTATAAAAATTTTATTAAAATTCAGTCGTCTAGAATTTAGAGGTTGTGTGTTTTTGATTTCCTCCCATATTTTGACATGAATATGCATTTTCAAAATTTATGAATTATATTAGTCAAAAAGATGAATTTTAAGTATGAATCATGTTGAAAACTAAATTTATTTTATTGTAAATTTAAAACTATATGAAACCCATCCTTTTACTAGGATATGTTTCAATGATATTAGGATCATACTAGGATTCCTTAGATTCTCAATCCAATAAATAATAATGTAATAATAAAATAAACATAATTAATAAATTAATACTATAATTTTAGGAAATTTAATAATTAAAATATTTATTCCAAAAAACAATATTAACCACCCAAAACATACATCATCATACATCAAAATTGGATCACTTACATGCCTATGTAATACATAGGATTAATGTTAAATAGAATTAGAAAAAACAATTTTTGTAGAAATGTCGAAATTTCTACCCCACATATATTTTTAAAAATAAAATTTTCCTTCTAAAGACACTATTTATTCATTAAAAGTAATCCCCATATAAGAACCACTAATTTTATTAACATTCTTACTCATCATTCATCCCAATAAAAAATCAATTAAAAATATTGGATAAGAATAAAAAATATTAATATGATATATTAATGAATGAAATCCAATAGAATATTGAGAATAATTAATACCCATATAATGATTTCATTTTCAGCCCATATTATTCGAGTTTAATAAAAAAATAATTCAATATATATAAAACACTTTTCCTCCCAAAGAATTACATTAGACCCCATTACATGGAAAATTAAATTAATATTGTCATTTTATAGAATTGTATTCATAACCTATATTCACCTATGATAGAAATAACTAGATAAAAATTAAATATATATAGGAAACCTCCGTATTTAACACCATACATCAAACCGATTATGATAAGAAATGTTACCCAATGTATTATAAAGTATTACCAGGCTCACTTTTCATATATGTTTTTTGAGGAAAACCTATCATATAATAAATATACATTTCCAAATTCATAATATATAATTATGAAGTAATAAATCATGAATTAAATGATTTATTATTTTAAATTTTCACTATAAATACCTTTAAAAAATCTAATTATCCCATCAGTAAAACACATTAATTTAATCCATTAAGATATGAACCTTATTCTATTATCATTGATTTTTTTAAATTAGAAATTCCAAAAATCGTAATAAATTTATTTTATGGGAAAATATCTATCTAATATTATAACGAAATAAATAAATAAATAATGGATATAATGGAGAGATAAAATGGTCAAGAGGTATTTTTATAAACAAATCAATTTTTATTTTTATAATTAAAATCATCTAAATTAACACATAAAAAAGTCCTTGAAAATAGTACTCTATAAAACATTATAATGAATATTATATATAGTAAAAATGATCCTAAAAGCATTGTTAAATATAAGTGATAAAATTATTGGAATATTTCAATGAACATTGAAATGGAGAAATTTGTCTAAATCATTTTAAATAAATATTTTAGAAAAAGGAAATCCTTAATATTATATCACATATTTCATCATACATTCTTAAACACTATATTAATGAAACTATATTGATTTTATTCATAATTAATAAAAAATTTATTATTTGTTTAATTATTATTAATTATTTTATTTCATTTATTAATTATTTTATTTAGTTTCAAAAACATTTATATTCATGTTTGACGTTTTGGGGATGTTCGATATATAAAATCAAATAAACATCAATTTTTTTCTATTATTAAAAGATTTATGTTTATATTTTCTACATAGTATTGAAATTTTTATATTTATCTTATTTAAACAAAAAATTATATTTTAACAGTACACAAGTAATCAATTCATAAAAAATGAACCATGTTGGTTCATGGAGACAATAGGCACATTATAATAATGAACAATGTTTCATTTTTCTGATTGGTTGAAAAAAAATAAATTAGATAATATTTTAATTTTATGAAATGGTGGAAATGTTATAGATGTTTTATTGATTAATTATCTTCTTCATTATAACCTTATTGATAATTTTTCAAGGAAAATTTAAGTGCATCCCTTCATGGAGGTGGTATTCTACAACTGTAGAGAAATTCAATTTTAATATTATAATGGATGTAACAGTATGATAATGGATATCATATTACATATATAGATTTATAATTACATCGTGAATATCATATATATATATATATATTCATATTTTCCACATTATAATCTTCTATATTCTTTTTTGATGAAAAATGAAAAACCTATATTTGTGGTGGTGATGGTTCCCACATATCCAAAGGTGATGATCCCCATTCCTAGAAGAGGAAATTAATTATTAAAATGTTTTATTAGAAAAACTTAATAAAATTTTAATATTTATTAGATAATTAGTTTGTTAAATTTAAATTTTTAGGATAAGATTCAGTTATGTAAAGAGACAATTACAATGGAAATACATCAATTAAGAAATATATCTCTTCCTTAGACATCGTCCTTATATTAAAACATATATCCTTTTTATGAATGAATTAATATCAAACAAGGATCTACAGTAAATGGGTATGGATTTTAAGATGGTATTTCATCTCATAATGATTCAGATAAGATATTGTTTTAGTGCAGATAATGGATGAGAGGGGGTGTCCTTTTATATGTGGGGTAAAAGGAACTATTTAAATTTTTCAAAAGGATGACATAAAATGATATATATAACTCTATTAAAAATCTATAAGATGACTCATGTTCATAGAAGATGTGTTATGTGTTCAAAATATGAGCATCCAAAATTATTTTTTCAATATTTAAATATATTTTAATCTTTAGGATTTGATTTTTAATCCTTTTAATCAATTTTAAATTCTATTGTAAAAATTGAATGTTTAGAAATTTTAATATTCAAAATGAAAAAATAAAATTTTCCTCACTAAAAAATTATTACATTCAAATTAAAAATATGGATTCCATTTTATCAAATCTGATATTTATATTTTTATGAAATTATTTTTCATATAATCCCTTAAAACATGATAAAAATATTTTTCTAAAAAACGAATTATTAAATATAAATGTATTTTTATTTAATATATAATAATAATATATATTCTAGATTAATTAAATTGAATTATTTAATTTAAATAAAAAATATATTTCAAAATCAGTTCAAAATAAAATTGGACATTATAATTATAAGATTTGAATGGACAGTTTCTTATATAATCTATATTTCCACACTATAAAATGAAAATTTGATATTTTTAGAAAATTTTTAAAATTTATCATTAAGATAAATATGATGTTTGTATAGAATAATTTATATTATTTCTGGTAAATATAATTTATAAAATTCATATTATGTTATTATAATATTTGGGCTCAAATGCGATAAAACCCATTTTGGATTTAAATGTATTTTTGAAGTATAAAAAATTCTTATTACAATTAATTTCGTAATAACAATAAATAAATGAATAAATATTCATTAAATTTCATGAATATTATAATTATTTCATTATAATAATTCATTATTAGTTACTATTTTATTCTATTAAGATAAAAATACAATGTGCATGTAATGTTTTTATTGAAAATATCTCTTTTAATATACAAGTATATTATAATAATTTCTAATAATCATAATTCAAATATACCTAAAGAATTTATTTCTACTCGTTATATATATATATATATATATATATATAATTTCTTTATGTCCAATGAAAAAATATACAACGTTTATATTAGATATATATATATATATATCATTATAATTATTAATAAATTATTTTCATTTAGTTGTCCCTTATAATTTGTATTGTATTTTGTATTGATTTCATAATTTCCATATATTTATTGTTTTATGATTCATGTTATAAAAACAATATAACTTAAATTTTCATAAATAGAAGAAATACATAACAAAATACTATTTTGTTATACTCTTTGGTGGGTAGATTCATGTTTAATGAAATATTCCCACATCATAGTGCTGATTGGATTGTATAATAATAAAGGGGTCGCCCATAAAAGAAAACAAATGACTATCATAATGTTTCATATTTCGGTTGATCTTACATTTTCTACCATAGTGAGGAGAGAAGGATAATATGACCCAACATGTGTTTATAATAAGAAGTACACATATCCATTTTTTATAGTTAATCCATTGAGATTAGTTTTTATGGAAGACAACACATGATATTGGGTTGTAATATGAGGCAATACCATAGAATGGAAAAGATATTTGATTATTAATTGATGTTAATAAATTTGATTTCTCATAATTACATTCGCATTGTGGGATTCATCCATAGTGTATTTTTTCTCAATCTATGTAACCACAAAACAAGTTATAAAATTCAGTTTTACATAAGCACGTCCAAATAAAATGGTATAGTGCATAGACTATTATATAGTGATATCCAAATATAATTTTAGTATTGTTGGAGGGGTTATCATATAAATGTAATATAAAATCTTTATTTATAACCCTATGAAGTGTATGAGTATTACCGCACCATTTAATATCAATTAAGTAAGTGATGTGGTTTTCGTAGTTATATGGCTGGGGTTATCAACATAACAATAATGAATTTCATCAATAGTATTTAATGCACTTTATAAGTATAGTTTTCCTTGAAAAATATTTATGATTATACAATCATATGAAGTTGTATGGAAGTGTGTTGAACCATGATATATGGATCTTGTAGAATTAAATAATCATTTATGAAGTGGATATATGATATATGTTTGGGGGTTAATCAATCATATTTAATAGTAAAATTCAAATTAAATGAATCATATTTAATTAAGAAATATCTAAACATTTTATTTAATGATTGGTATGTTAGAAATTAATAATAAAATAAATTTTAAATGTAAAATTAAAATTAATTTGGACAACGAAGAATCTATTGTTAAAGTAAAATTCATCAATGATATGATAATTAATTTATGTGGATAATATTTAATAATAGAGAGATATGAATATCCAAGGATATATGAAATATATAAATTCTTTTTATGGGATATATAGATTTTAAATATAAGTATTGAATTAGGATTCAGATATTCTTTTCATAAATAAATATATAAGTAAATTTTAGAGAATGATGTTAGAAAACTGATTAAATTTATGGTTATTTCCTCTGATAAAAATAGTTTCATTTTTATATATGAATAAATCTTTTCATTGTATCCATATTTATTTCATGGAGTGTAAGAGAGGGAAAGGGTATGGGACTTGGTTCGGCATTGAGATCAATATAATGTTTTAGTAACAGAATATTGAAGTAGTAATTAATTATCATATTAACACATCATTGATTTAGGATCCTTTAAATATTGTTTTATAAATGAAATAATTAAAATATATATGTTTTATCTGATTATATTTATTTATTGTTGGTGATTAAAAATTAAATTCTAGTTTTATCATCGAGTGAGAAAAAAATATCAAATTTTATTTATTTAGATGAAGTGATTTTGTCACCCTATTACAACCCCACAAAGGGTTGTAAGTGTGACCCTAGTAAAACACATTTTCAATTAATTGTTCTATAAAAATATTATCATCATCATCATTTAAATTTTTAATAAGGTGAAAACACCAGGTGGGATAATAGGGAGGTTGCCAATGCTGTAGGAAAATAAAATCATTTATCAAACTTTTATTATATTTCTAGGGTATAAAACCAAGATTGTGAAATATTTTAAAGGGATCAGTTAGTAATCCTTTCATTTAAAATAGTTCTTTAGTCATATTTAAATACTAGTGGATCTGTTGAATACATGTTACCTTTACGATAAGGATTTTACATTCTCTCAAGGTGTATATTATAGTCCAATGAGGTGGATAAAGACCATAAAACAAAGATACATGTATAATGGAATCAATTTTCTATATAAAAATAGGGATTTAATTAATAGTTCATATGTAATGGTCATAATATAGATTTTTAGAATCTATGATTAGCTTATTAATATAAAAATCTAAATGTAAAATAAATTTGAAAAGATGAATTTGGGTATTAATCAATATTATGAGTTAATAATGAATATATACCAAAAATATTCACAACATATATGATTTAAAAAAAATCCCAACATCCATGTTACAATAATCATAAGATTTATACAAAGAATAATAAAATATGTCAAAATGGATCATTTGACATATTATGTAAGGATTTTCAATCTGAATCCTTATGTTTGGTGATATTGGTTACCCTTACCCCCTGTACTCACACTAACACATCAATAAAATAACATTCAAATATCAATATTAAAGTCCCCCATTAATTAAATGTTAATATAAATAATTTATTTACTCCATAAACTTTTCAAAATATTGATAATTTTAATATGATATAATTACTAGAGGATTGTAAATCTAAAATATTTAATCTCTATTTTAATACCTCAATCTATCATAATTTGAGTCACCCTAAATCAAATAAATAACAATTATAATTATATATAGATGTTGATGATCTAGAAGAATATTATACCATGATCCCCTTCTATGACCACTTTGTGACACTCATAGTTAATTGTTACTCTCTAAAAAAAAATTCATTTTATAAAAAAATTCAAATTAATAAGTCTAATATATAGGTTTAGTATATAATTTATAGCCAGATCAGTACTACCCCTGTGATTTAACATATTAAATAAATAAATCATATTTAAAAAATTCATGTTTAAAATTATTTTATAAAACAAAAAACTAAACTATACATTTTGAATTATTTTATATATTATAAAATGACTAATATGTATAGGTTTTATAAAAAATATTTATTTAATATATTCGAAAAAATCAAAACAATTCAAGTATTAAAGTATTATATAATGACCAAAAATTATTTGAATGTATGTTTCATTAGTAAAAAATAGAATTATCTACCTCAATAATCATTTATCCATTCAAATATTATTTTACAAAAGGTAAAAAAATAAATTAATTATTTTGACACTAATAAATTACGACTATATTGATTCATAATGTCAATACTCTTAATAAAAAAGTAAAACAATCACCATCAAAGTACAATTCATAATGAAGCTTCATTTACTTCATTCATTGAATAATTATGAATAAAAAATTCAAGATAATTCATATTTCTAAAAACAATTAGACTTGTTTTGAAAATAAAAATAATAAATTTATTTTAAATCCATGTCTATGTCATAAAATAATTAAAAAACTAATATTTTTTCAAACAAATAATATAATTTGTAAATTAATACATCAATTATTTCCAGACCTCTCCCATTAATGATGAAAATATTAACTTGGATTAAAAAATAATGAAACATTTAGTTGAATATATGTTATCTTATTCTATATAATCATCCAAATCTTCTATGGTTCAATGTAAATATTGTTCCTATGACATTTAATTAAAATATTTTTATTCCAAATAATCATATCTCATCATGTACAAAATATAATCATGAATAAACATAATGAATCCTAACACATATTTTCAACCGCATGCCAAGAAACCAATATCCTATGACCCAATCAAGGATTCAACATGCCCTTAAGCATGTTAAATAATCTAAAATTCTAGTAACTAGTTCTAAGAGATAAAAACAAATATTCATGACTAATTTTATTATTAAAAACGATGAAAATAACAATATATTAAATATCAATATCTTATTTTCTTGAAAAAATATATTGGTTGAATTTTATCATTTATGAAATTAAAAACAATTCATCGATACTAACAATGATATAAAAGGATCCAAAATGAGAATAATTTATCATGAAATAAAAATATATTAACCTTCATACCCATATTATTATCTAAATCTATGGATTTTTTACTGAATAAAATGTTCATAAACATTTTATTTATGCGAATAAAGACAATATCATCAATATATATATATCGAAATGTAGATTTATATTACGATTATTAAACTCAAAAAGACTTCCATGTTACCTTCATAATATTTCCAAGCATGGATATATAAAAATATTATATACCAATAAAATGAAAATAAATGAATAATAATGTTCCCATGATATAATTAATTAATTTTATATCTGTCTAAATTATATTTTTTAGAAGGATGGGTGATAGATTGAGTAGCCAAAAATAAAATTAATTTTGAATGTGAATCCCTTAAATAACGGGCAATTAAATAATTATGCTTTGTTCTCTTGAATACCTAGTTTGAAAAATTGAATAGGGTGGCCACCAAATTTCACAACTGAAATCACTATTAATCATGAAAATAATTATGCCAAAATGGATATATATATATACAATATACAATGATCACTTCTAATTATAATCATCTAGTATAATATTACTACTTCAATAATAATTTAAATACTTTATGGGTATATATTTGATGTTTAAAAATGCTCTATTTTTTAGAGGAAAATATTTCTACAGTTTTGGAGTTTATATCATTGACATATTTTGAATTTTTTTGTTGTAATATATTCTAAGAAGTGTTGGATTAATGATTATTTGAATTGATATGGATCATGATTTATTTGAGAAATTTCAATCTTTAGTGGGTTCAATATTTCATTCAAAATCAGCATATTGGGAAATTTATGTGATGCATCATTTTGTAAATGTTTATGAAATTGTTTCAGTTTTTTTTTAAAATTTCATATATTTATTTGAATATATTCCATGATTATTTTTAGATAATTTAGAATGATTGAAAATAGTGTAATTCTCCTTGATATCATTTAAAAAACATGATTTCATATTATGGAACATAGTGAACGATAAATTAAATAATCCAATAAATAAATAACATTGGAAATTATATCTATGCATTGAATCATACAAATAGAATCACATCAATTTGAATAAAATTGTAAGTTGTGTATGTTAGTTATTGTTAGTGGAAACTATCATTTCTGGTGCATAAGTAAATAGATCATGGTGTGTTTGAAAACTGAAAATAAAATAACTAGTTGATAAAAAAATACAGTTACATGAGCTAGTATGTAAATAATATTTTAGTGAAATAAAAAAATAAAAAATGGGGTCACAAACCAAGATATAGTTCGATCCAACCCAACACCTTACATGATTAGTGGCTGGACTCGAAGGGAATAATCGATCCCTATTGGATGGTAACAATTCATGGTTCACTGGAATATGATATTGAAATGATTTCACCTGGTTCTATTATAGAAAACAACAATGAAAAAAAGCAATCAAGATATATAATAACCATAACCAAAAAAGGAACAAATAGTTTCATATTTAATTCTTAAAACTAAAAAAACCACCAAAAGAACTATAACATAATGGGATAAAAAAATTATCCCACAAACTACCATGAGAAATTAGGAACATCACCCTCATGTCACCACCCCCAACAAATTCAATAAGTACAATACTATAAATAGGATCCACCATTACCACTAGTATACATAATTCTTTTACATGGGTCATGCATTACAATATCTATGTACAACTATAGGTGTATATTGGGTGTTATCCTCTACCCACTATGATTCCACAAAAAAGAGAAATTATGTGCTCTGAAATTATAAGATAATCTAACGTTCACATTTCTATTAGAATTATTAAAACATTATGAAGAGAAAATTTTAAGGAAACCATTATTAATAAATACATTTTAAGAAAAACCTTCTTAAAAATGAGAATAAATGAAATAAAAATTTACATAAGGTCTAATGTATAATGATTTATATAACAACATCACATAAGAATCATGTCATAAGATAGATCCATTAGAAAATCAATATAGGTAACTAGAAAAAGTAGAACACTATTATCCTTATACTATGGTGGTCATAACCTTCTACATATCTATCTATAATATTCCCATGCATGATCCATTATAGTGTATACCATCACAAGGGATAATCATCTCTATATGATAATCCAAAACCAAAATCATTCACATGCATGATCCACTAGAGTGGAACACATCCCAAAGTCTAGTGGTCTGTGATAATATCACATGTTAATTTAGTTTTGTACTCATAAATCCTTCTAGATGAATATGAGCCTCAAGTTTGTTAAAAATATTCTAGGATAATTGTTCTAGTTCACCTGCCTATACACTCAAGATTCCCGTTGTCCTAAAATTCAATTTCACATATTTCATAAATCATCATGTTCACATACACATTACAAGAATCACAATCACAAAATGGAATCTTCACTTTAATAATTTCACAGTAATCCAATGATCCAAATCTCACATTGGAAACACCACATTCCTAAAAAAACAACATTCAATTACATGCAGACAAAAAAAAATTTGAAATACATTTCACACAATTTTATCATGTTATGAAACCCATTTGGAAACAAAAAAATAAGAACGCATATATGATGAAACAATTTTCAGGTGCAATACTCTTTTCAAATTCATACTTACATCAAAACCACTTTATAACATGCTTCATATCACCTTCAATATTAACAGACACCTTCAATGTTCACAACATATTTCCAAAACGAAAAAATACCGATTTTTCTTGGGTAAAGAACATTATAAACATTTTCATATTTATGATTCATTAAAAAAAATTCACCTTTCACACAAGGTGTATAACATACTAAAGAATCACTACAATGATGAAAAAATCAAATTAAAAAAAACTCATTTAAAAAACGAACATTCATCACATAGTCATCCCAAAATAATTTCAAAACATCTTTTATTCAACTAAAATAATACATAGAATACATTTAAACAACAAATAAATAATATAAAAATCATTTAATAATGAAAAATCATGGAACCACATACCTCACAATTGTAAACAAATAGATTTGTTTTGAAAAAACAACCAAAAAACCATAAGATCATATAAAGGCACGATATTACAATAACCATAAATATTTCTCCAAAATCACATGATCAATCCCTCATTATGTCAGACAACCCACTAAAAAATACGAAATCATGATAAAGTGATGAAGAACCCTAGAAAGAGGGAAAAATCATGTGGAAAATGACATACATTATGATTCCATGATGAACTATGATCAAAATCACCCATGGATTGAGGCTCAAGAGTTCCAAGAATTCTTGGAGGGAGATCCCATGGTTGAAAATCATAAATGGGGTGTAATATAAGTGATTTATTGTTAAATATGATGAGTTCAAGAATGTAAATTCCCAACTAATTTTGACATGGATTGGTTGGACGATTTACTCACACAATTTTCCAAACTTTGTCACAACAATGTGCCCCTGACATCCCAAGCGGGACATGCCGGATGGTTATCCCACAAGATTTGAAAAATAATGCACTAACTATGTGTAACAACTATAAAAAATGAAAATTTGATGCATGGTTAAATGGAGGAGGGTGCAACATTTCCTATAACCGTGCACCAGCCGTACACCACTTTCATTAAAGCCCAAAATATATATTTTGTTTTTACCAAAACCTCAGTAAAAAATGGGATAAATACAAGAAAAAAACTATAAAAATATTACATAAAAATAAAATCACAGATGTGAAAATTATCCCCAATAATAAAACATTCCTCCCTCATAAATTCAACTCGGTGCTAGATCAGAGAATGGAAATGGATACTCTTCTTCAACCCAAGACTTCAACTCCCATTTATCATGAACATATTTACCATGTTTCCAAATAACTCAGAATAATTGAATGGAATTCCCATGAATAACTTTATCCTGAGAATCCACCTTACACATTTTCCTCCCAAACACAAACATGTTATTCTCTAAATCCAACTCCTCTTAATTCAACAAATATGACGGATCTGAATTGTAATTCTTCAACTGACAGACATAGATCATATTATGAATGGATGTCAACATTGAAGGAAAAGATATATCATATTCCACCTTACCAATCATATCATAAATATATAATAGTGGTACATACTTTCTTGTTTGGTTACCTTGCATACCCAAATAAGAATGACCTAGATGAGTTTCCACCTTCAACAAAATCCCGTCACAAATAGAAATAAATAGAGATCGATGCACCTGATTGATATAATAATTTTGAAGACTCTTAGAAATCAACAAAAAAATTCCAAATAAACATCACATTATATGAGTATAATTGCAGAAGGCTCGATCCCAATAATGTACTCTCACACACCTCATCCAAATAAAATGTATACTGGCATGGAAAAAAATAATTCACCAAAAATATAGAAATTAAAATCGATTATTGGTTAGTATTTTTATACACAAACTTAACCTAACCCAAATGGATATCCACGAACCTAGTCAGGTCACCATCGAACTAGATTCCCAACCAGGTCTGTGGAAAGGCCTGATGGGCGTTCCCGATTCCCACAAGCTGGAAACTAGTGACAGACATAAAAATGAGGTCATTAGGAATGGTTTAGACTAAAAATACATATATATATATTACTGAATGAAAAATATATAAAATCTAAAACAACACTAGAATCAGAATAAAAATGACCAAGAAGTGAAAAATACATCAAATGACTTCATAGGTCACAACGGAACACCAAACTACAATCTATCCAAGAGTGACCGAAACTACGGGAACCTAAAACTGAAAAAAAAAAGTGGTCATGAGCACTGATATACATAGTAGGAATGCCAAAACTAAACAACACCATATTACCTTACAATTAAAAAGAATCCCAAATCATATTAATTTCAAAATACCACAGAAAAATAATATTTTTTAATCCATCAAAAATCGGTAACTAGATTTCATCTCAAAGTAAAACATCCCCCCTTCCATCATATTTCAAAAACAATTTAGAAGTATACAAGGGAATTTTAAAATGAAAGTCAAACATTTTTAATTAAAAACATGGATTTTTACAAAGGAGGAAACAATATTAAAAGAACTAAATATCCTTTCACAAGAAGATTTTCATAAATGGGCATCATTGTCAATATCTATAGGTGACTAGAAATAATTGGAACCTAGGAACCTCTAAAATCTATGAAATGTGGTATTGAAACCCTGAAAAACAATTTTCTCATGCACAAGACACTAATAGGGGACACCCTAAAATCATTGTTGTCTCCAAACAACATAATAATTTAGTAAGTGTTGTAATTGTCAATTTTCCTAGACAAAATTGGGATGAACCCCTTCTATATCATCTAGCATACAAATACTAGTCTTCCTATCTAGGTACACTGATCTTCCCAAATTCTCTATTTCAAGTGGTGGTGAGTTTTCATAAAACTAACATACAAGAAAGAACCATTCTGTTTATTTAAAAATGAACTCACTCTCTAACCACCTATCTCCCTCCTTCGGCACATCCCCCATTTTCCTATCACACAAAATAGAAAAAGCATATTTTCCAGGCATATATCACAATCCATACATTCAACATACACATTTTTTTCTAAAAGAAGGGGTATTTCCTCATAAGGGGTTATTCTTTTGGACAAAACATTCTTAATGTTCCAAATAGGCCTAATTACTTACAAGGAATACTTTTCATTTTAGAAAAAATAATCAAGAAAAAATAATTTATTACCAAAATCATTTAAAAGACTAATTTTACAACCAATGTACATCACATATAAAAAATTATTGAACCAATGTTTACAATGAATGAATTCTTACCAGAAACTTAAACCAACATTTGACTACAAGTTCATACTAAAACCCATATTTGGAAATCCCATTTTGGAATTTTGGAAAGCCAAACTTGTAGTTAAATACTTATAAGTAAACTTGTTGAACGGTCAAAAACCATTGAAAATATTCATTATTAATTCGAAACCACATAAGAAATCACTTTTTAAAATGTAAAATAAAAACAAATTGGATTTATAAATGTATTTCATGTTTCAAAACAAATTTATAACCATTTTTTGCAACCACGACCTGATTTTATAGCATGTATGTATAGAATAAATCCAAAACATGTTTTAAAAAAACATGAAATAAAGGGATTCAGATTAATGATAAAGGAGTAGGGGACCAACCCCAAACACACAGCATTTGATAAAGGCATCCTGAGACCACTTCACCTGTCCGCATATACATTTTCACATATATATAACCATTGATCAATAGTACATATTCCACACTCCATGAAGGAATATGAATGATGAGGATATATATATTTGCATAACAATGTATATACATACAGGTCTTTTCTACCGAAGACGTGAGTCCACACCGTGATGACCAAAACAATCTATTATAATAAAAAAGAGTCCAATAATCATCAAAGGCTTCAAAAGGTATTCCATATTCAAAAAATCCATCCAAATAAACACTAAATGTACCAAAGTCAAAAATTTTACACCTGAATCTTATTTCAAATCATATTCACTCGAAAAAATTCTAAAACATGATCCACACTTCATACACAGTTGATAAAACCTTTACACCATTTATAAAAAACATTCAAACTATTCGTATTATTTAATAAACAATAAATAAAATTTTACAAAAAAAAACTCAAGAAATATTAATTGGATTTACCTACAAAAAACACACAAAAACACCAATCTTTCTAAGAAACACACACTGCCACCACAATAAAAACATAGTTCTTCAGCCTTGAAAAATTTAAAAAAATCACTGCACTATATAATAAAACACTTTTAAATGACTAATTTTGTGTTTTCATCAAAAGAGAACCCACATTACATTAACATGACACTAAAAAAACTAAATTCAAAATAAACTCCAAAAAACTGAGATCAATAACAAATATTTAATTGAAGAACATGAATAATTAATTAAAAAAGAAATTTAATCCATCAAATAATATATATACACATAATCACCTTCCTCCATGTAGAAAAATACCAAATATTCAAGAGAGACGTCCACTACATACCAAACACACCCCAAGAACACCAAATTTTTCCCTAAATCCAAAATTTGAACACAATATATCAAAATCGAACTCAATGCCACATGAATCCCAAAACAAAAAATCTAAAAATGGAAGAAAACCAACCACATTATAACACACATATGGAAAGGGATCTGGGAATTTGGTCACAATTGAAGAGTGTCACCGTATAGAATAGCTTCCAACTGAAACCTTTATTGAAGTGGGGTATGGTTATGGGGTGGTGTACATGATATATAGGAGGGATGGGGGTTCAACATAGGGTGGTCAGTGGTGCGAGGCATTGACAGAGAGGTTAGAATGAAATGTGGTGGTCCAAAAGAAGGGAGAGTGTAGGGGGAGCATCATCCAAATGTGAGTGTAATGGGAGGGTAAATCTTGAAGACGCTGGTAGGGTTCGGGGGGAGACATGATGTGATGAAGGGAGGGAGAAAGAAAAAGAGACCAATAAAAAAGTATGTATAAAAAAAGATGAAAAATGGAAAATAAAAACTAAAAAATTAACATAAACTCAATTAAAATATTAATAATAAGTTATATTTATAATAATTATAAGAATAATATCTTCATTAAAACATTAAAAAAATATAACAATAAATTTTACAATATCATTAAAATAATTAAAATAATATTAACAATAATAATCTCATTATCATTATTATTATTCAAATAAATTTTGTGTAATATTATTTTATACTTTTTTTTACTTTTTCAATCCGATTACTTTTTATCTAGCTAATTAATTAATTAAATATGCACAGGGAATATCACATGGTGATTTAGAGAATCCTGACAACATCGACCTCTCCCTACCCATGCATCCTAAACTGGACATCAAAAAATAATAAATTATCTTCAAAAATAGAAACAACACATCAGGACTAGCCTGAATCCCAACAAAAAATTTAAAAGAATGATAATTTTATAGAATAAAAATTATTATCGAATTCTATGTGTGAAAATTTTCTCGACCATAACACTTTCTACCACCAGAGAGTCATTTCATGGATGACTTGAAAGAATGAACGAGTGTTCCATTACAACACAAGGGGAATCCCAAACCAATGAAAAAAAGATGACAATAACACATAAAAAAAATGTAGATACATACAAAATACACATGGGAGATCAAAATATGACTCACATCCATGTGAAACTCTCCAAGTTACACTATTTGAGTGACACTCACCATGTGACACTCATTAAGTGATGCTAACCCCAAAGGTTATGTCACCATTATTTGTCTATAAAAAGGCAGAAACTCTAACAATTCATCATAAAATTTCCCATGAAAAAAATTGAACACTCTTAGGAAACTCATGCATTCCACCTGGAATGAATGAGAAATCCTAATTACTGACATAGGGAGTCCAGAACTGACCCACTACCCTAATAAATAGTCTACACCAATGGAAAATCTAATAAACTATCATGGGGTGGCCCGAACAAAGTTCCCACCATAAGGAATATTATTAAACTATTTCATTGTAGTTAAACATTCATCGGGACCCATGGTGGGTCTCCCCACCATTAAAATTGGACAGCTTATTTGACCCCAGTGTTTCTCTATATAGACCAAAGTCCCCACCACTAGGGAAGGGGAGGTATGCGGCCCATATAATGGACAGATAAGACCACCTCTAAAACATTTCAATGGTTCATTTCCCACGAATTAATTCAAATCCAACTACTATGGAATTTTAAGAATGGTCCACATAGGGGCCATTAAAAGAAGACCCATATAGGGTAGAAAACAACCACTTGAACTATCAGGAAAAAAAACTACTATAATTTATTATAATCAATGAGAATCTCTTACACCAAAATTGGCCATAATGTGGAAATGAGGTTCCCCTACATCTTTCACCAATCATGAACAATTAAAACAAAAAAACCACACTATAGGCTTAAAAAATATCCATTTTCTGATTCTAATGATTGGAATTTGATAGGGATCCCTTATGATATTGGGGGATTTTGACTATGTTCAAGCATCACATTGGGAATAATGGATAGTTCTCTGTTGATAGAAGCATATCCTACCTCAAAGTCAGGCATTGAAACCTCTAAATGAACATCCTAATACTGGTTCAACAATTAACCATACCATGATCTAAATATCACTAACAAACACAACATACACTAACATCAACTTTCTCTCACACAACACATTCACAAAAATGGGGTCATAAAAGATGCATATGCACCACCCCCTTCACTATGAACAAGAAACAGTAGAAAAAAAACACATAGAAAGAACTATCACTCTGAATAAAGAAATTAAGGGTTTCCTGAAGGAGAAAACAATCTTGATAAAATAGATACTCAAAAAAGGTTGAACAAAATTCAACATTGAAATTGAACTGGAATTTTTCATCGAACATGACCCTTGAAACTGAAAGGGGTATTTTAAGGATAGGGACCTTGAACTAAGTCCCTTACAGAATACAATTACTACAAGAAGCAAAATCAATTTTTATAACTAGATTCTCCACAATGAAAACATAATGTAATATCTTATTTAGATGAAATAAAAACAATAATTAAAGGAACTTTTAAAATTATAGCTCATATCGACTACTTAGAGTGCTTTCACTTTTCAACACTGAATTTTCTTCCCCCACTTCTAGACAGGACCTACTGATTTTACAATTTCGAAATCCATAGTCAACACCCCAAGAAACCCAAGAGACCAATGTTTTTTCAAACTATAACATCTACTCTCCCGATGCGAGAGGATTCACATACCAAAAAAGGTGGATTTTCTTCTAGAACATAATAATGAAATCCTTTTATTAATCAATCGGAGGATCTTCCTATCGTGGATCACCCATTAATATGCTTATGTCACACATTAACTCTTCATGGGAGTGCACACAAGCCAACAAGGAAAAGGTCTATATACCTAATCAAACAGGTCTATTGGCCAAAACATGCAACAAACTAAAACCAAAAACATCAGGGTTCCACTACAAAGGCTTCCTGAATCACTTCTCAAAAAGGAATGCTAACGAAAATCATTAAATAGATTACAGACAAAATACAAACTATAAACATTAGTCAAATAAGAGTGGTTTTCAAAAATTATTTTCATAAATGAATGGGCCACAAGATGATTTTTGTGGGAACTAGTATCGATGGGTGACTATGAAATATGGTTGGAGGCCATACACTGATCACACCACTGTTAGAGAGAGTGTTCTATAACAATGTATCCAGCTCCACATGGGTTTACAGTCCCTATGAGCTCACATAGACCACTGACCCTATTCTATATTCATTTTCAAATCATCAAAGAACTACGTGGATGAAAAGAATCAATTTAAACCGACTTCCCCTTTTAACTTAATTCATTCTATGAGGTGTGCTAGAAAGTCACCATACTCTTAACCAGAACATAAAGAATTAAAAAACTGAGCTTTAGTCTATCCAAACTCTTCCCCAAGAAAAAATACCCAAAAGAGCACAACATCCTATGATACAATTTTTTCACGAATCTATCTTGGTCTCTTTCTGACCAAGTGCCCAACCTAGTATGTGGCAAGGTCCAAAAGACATTCCCTATTCACACAAGATACAAACTAGTGTTGTGAATCAAAATAAAATAGTTGGGAAAAGCTTGGCCTAAAAACAATTGAAAAATAACCGAACGAAACAAAAACATATGTAGTAGTGGAAATAAATATAACTATGTATATAAAGCTTCTTCAACTGACCTCGCGGGTCAACAATGAACAGAAGAATACACTCACTCTATGAGCTACCAAAACTAGTCAAACCTAAACCTGAAAAATAATGTATGCGTGGTCATCAAGATGATCTGTATGATACTAAGGATAATCAATGACATATTCCCATAACAGAAGAATGAATCTCAAATCATTTTGGTTTAAAAATGAAAAAACAGAAATATAATATTTTTCATTATTTAAATTTAGATAACAATATTTCATCTC
The DNA here is from genome assembly GCA_963277665.1 of Viscum album. NCBI lineage: Eukaryota > Viridiplantae > Streptophyta > Magnoliopsida > Santalales > Viscaceae > Viscum > Viscum album. The sequence continues at coordinate 1,291,215,400 of OY728129.1, forward strand.
AATGAAAAATAGTCCCATTTTTGTCACCATTCAAAAACAATTTATAAGCATTCATGGTCATTTTATAATGAAACTCAAATAGTTTAAAATTAAAACATGTATTTTTATAAATATGGAAACAAGATTATAACAACTAAATGGAAATAATTTCACAATAACCATGTTAGAAATGTGAACCATGGAAAATAACTGTAGGTAATTAGCACAAATGGGACCTTAGGATCCATGATCCTAAGTGAAATGTGGTTTATAAACCACGACCAACAAAATCCTCATTCATGTAGAACTAGTTAGGGACACCTCCCCCTAACCTAGTGGTCTATCATCTTTATAATCATTTAGTTAGTGTTGTAATATTCATTACTGATTTAAAAAAAATGAGATGAACCACTTCTGTATAATATTCAATACTAGTCCTAGTCTTCCAACCTTGGTACCCAAGGCTTCCCATGTGCTATATTTTTGTTGGTGTTGAGTTTTCATAAAACTAACAGAAAAGAACATATAATTATATTTATTCAAAAAACACACACTCTCTCACAACTGATATCGCTCCTTGGGCACATCCCCCATTTTTCTATCCCATAAAAAATGATCATGTCTATTTACTAGGAACATATCATAATCCACACATTCAACATACACATTATTTTCGAAAACAATGGGGAAGGCCTCAAGAGGAGTTTCCCTTTTTCACACACCATTACAAATTTTTCAAACAAGATTAATTATTTACAAGGAATAATTTACATTTAAAAAATCGTTTAAAATATCAATTGAACAAACAATGTACATAACATTTAAAGACAATCTTGATCCCATGATTACAATGATGCAATTCATTCAAGAAAGTCAAAACACCATTTGATCATGAGTTCACACCAAATCCATATAATTGGAAATCACATTGGAGACTTTTTGAAAACCAATCATATCATTGCACATTTTATCTTTACCATAGAAAAGGCATTACACTATTAAAAATAATTATTACCCATTGAAACCCACACCAGATATCACTTTCAAAACAATCACTTATGACTAAATGGGTGTTAGAAATACATATAATTTTCCAAAATAATGGAATAAAAATTTCTAGAAACCACAATGAGATTTCATAGCATGTGTATATTTCATAAATTGAAACCCATTTTTTTAAACAAGAAATAAATCATGGGATTCCAATTAGTGGAATAGGAGTAGGGGACTTATGTCAAAACATGCAACATTTGATGAAGTTAGACAAAGAAAACTTCACATACACACATATAAAATTTTAAATATATATTAATTTGATCAAAAGTACATATTCCCCACACCATGAGGGAATATGTAAATTGAGAATACATATATATTAATTCCTAACTATGTATATACATGTAGGCCTTGGCTTCTGATGACTCGATTCCACACCACAATGCCCAAAACATGCTACAACAGTACAAAATAGTCTATTAATCACAGAAGTCTTCAAAAGGTATGCCACATTCACAAAAAATATCAAAACAGACACTATATGTTCCAAAGTCACCATTTACACACCCAAATAGTATTTCAAAATCATACAAACTGAAAAATCTTCCAATATGTGATATGCACCACATTAAATGTTTTAATAAAACATCACACCATTTACAAATCACCTTCACAACTTCCATATAACTTTATAAAACAAAAATTGATGTTTATAAAACAATTTCATGGGGTATTAATTGGATTTACCCCCAAAACTCACTAAAAAACCTTTCTTACATCCAAAAACACATTAACAGCATAACATTACATAATTATTTGGCCATGTAAAAATTAATTAAATCACTAAACTATTTAATAAAACACTAAAAAATGACTAATTGTTATTTTTCATCAAAAGTGATCCATATTTCATAAATACACCACCAAAAAAACCAAATAAAATTTAAACTCTAAAAAAACTATTATCATAGAAAATAATTTCATTGAAGAACATGAAAAATTAATTAAAATAGAAATTTAATTCATCAAACAATATTTATACCCAGAAACAAAAAACATTGATGTCAAAAATACCAAAATATTGTTGTGAAACTTATACCACATTCAAAAAAATGCAAGAAAAAAATTCACCCTAACTCCAAAATTCAAATTCAATATAACTAAATTGAACCCAACGCAACAGAAAACCCTAACCAATAAATATACCAAATGGATGAAAAACTACCAGAGTATAATGAACCTACGACGATGGGTTTGTGATATAGGTCACCTGAGTAGAGTATATTCGAAGGAAAGAGGCACCAGATGTATCATATCCATAAGAGGGGTGTGGCTAAGGGGGATAGGCCAGGAGAGGGAGGTTTGCTGGGGGTTCGGTGCTCGGTAGCCGGTGGTGCGAAGAGTCACAAGAGAGGGCAGGGTGGGACCTGGGTCCGCCAGGAGGTAGTGTGGAGGGATGGCGCTGGAAAAAATGGAGGCCAGGGGAATTTTAAAACTAGGGGACACTGTTTGGTTTAGGGAGAGATGCGATGCAATGAAGGGATGTGGAATGAATAGATGGAATAAAAAAGAAAGAATATAAACAGAAGAAGAAATGGAAAACAAAACCAAGAAAAAATAAACCTAACCTCAATAATAAAATTAAAAATAATAAGTTATAATGATAAGAATTATTATAATAATATCATAATTAAACCAATAACAATATAATAATAATAATAATAATTACATAAATAAAACATTAAAAATAATAATTATATTAATCTCAATATTATTATTATTTTTATTAAAATAACTCTTAACGCATTTTATTTTTTCTCATTTTTTATTTTCTTCCACTTAACTACTTATCCCATAATTAATTAATTACGCACAAACCAGGCAGGCTACACAGTGATTTGGTAATTCCTGATAGCTTCGATTAGGCCATGCCCATGTGTCAGATGCTGACAAGCAAAAAACGATCATTTATCACAAAAAACGCAAACATCAACCATGATCACCCCAAAACTAAACATAAAATATAAAATGGAGAAAAAAATACTAAGGAATTGTGATTGTTACATATCCCAAAATAATTTAAAATCCTACACAAATGCCCAACCAAGTCTTCAAAAATACGTTTTCACAAATTTTTTGACTATCTGTTTGAGGATTGTATATTGTACTCATCTTTTCCAAAGACCCCATAAAATATTGAACACCTTTACAAATACAATTGACAAACTCATCCAACTTGTAATAATAATGTATTGGAATGAAATTGAATTTTTTGGTTAGATGATCAATCAATACCCTAATGTAACTCCACACATGAGATATACACTGTAAGAAAAAAATATTATCACTGGAAATATCATCCCAATTCCATGTGAGAAAAGGAATAAGTTGAAGAAAACTAGGTTTCCGTTAGTTCTCTATATTATCCTAATAGCATGTATAACATCATGACAGAAATTTAGCTCTATCTCGAAACATTCCTAGACTCCAGAATTTTCAATGCACATTATATTAAATATTGGAAGAACCATTATGAGTGGACCAATGAGATTTGTTTCTATCATGCATAACCACATTCCTCAATGAAAATGACACAATGAAGTGGCTATTAAATCAAATAACTCCATTGGGGAAAAAACCATTCTAGACTCCAGAATTTTCAATGCACATTATATTACATATTAGAAGAACCATTATAAGTGGACCAATGAGATTTGTTTCTATCATGAATCACCACATTCCTCAATGAAAATGACACAATGAAGTGGATATTAAATCAAATAACTCCATTGGGGGAAAAAAACCATTCACAAGGAAACTACCCCTATTTAAAAATTATATAGATTTATATCATAAGACATCACTTGTAGGCTCTTTTCAAATAGACTCAAGAAGAGAAAGTGTCAGATGAACATAAAACAAGAACAAACCCCCACTGTTCTCTTTGGTATTCAATTGCATATGTGCAATGAACAACATCAAAGTCCCATCATCACTAGTCTCTTTTAATGCTTTCATCAGACCATTCATGCTCAATGCATCTTCCATAAAATTTCATTTTCCAAGGGTATAGAGTATATCAAAATCTAACCCCTAAAGATACTAAAACCAGCATAGTTTCCTCAAATTTAAATATTCATAGAAGAAAATTTATTTATTTCTCTTGTTATCAGAATAGACCACAAGATTTACACCAAAGAGATAATGAAGTTGTTTCTTCAATGATTGAATCACCATCTCTAGTACTATGTCATTGGTTGGGTAATTATATTCATGTATTCAAAAATGATGAGTACCCTACAGCACTACATGTTCATCCAACATCAGCACATACGCAGGAATTATAACAGATTAATCACAATAGATATCATAACCCATTTCAGATTCTAAAAGGATCAAAATAGGGGTTCTAGTCAACTATTTATTAATCTCTTCAATAGATGCTGGACAATCTAGGATCCATTAAAACATTAACCATTTCTGGGAATTCACATTCATGGACTATGAAATCATAGACAAAACTTGAGAAAACAACGTGTAATACACAACCAAGTCCAAGAAATTAATAATCTAAAAAACATTCTTCAGTTTTTCTAATGACCAAACTACACTAATCTTCTCATAGTCCTTTGAAACCACTTATTATCATATCAAATGTCCATGAAATATAACCTCACTAATACAGATGGTGATTTTCGAAAACATAACATATATACGATGATCATAAATGGTTTTTAGCATAATTTGAAATTTACTCAACTTCTCATCTTCTGTGTTTGAAAAGACTAGGACAAAAACTATTCACAAGGAAACAAACCCTGTGTAATTCCATCAAGTGGCATAGAACGCACTCACTGTTGAAAAAATTCGATGTGAATCTGAAATATAACTATCTATTTGACACCCAGAATCAGGTCAAAGAGGTATATATCCAAAATAACTATATCCCATTCCGACTCCACCCCAAATAAGGAGAGTGTAAAATACTAACACCTTAAACCCTATGATCGGTTCTTAGTAAGAAGCATTACCAACTACATAACATATAGAAATATATTAGTTAAAAAATATAGAAAATCCCCAAGATGGGTAGAAATAAAATAATTTTGAGATCCAATATAAAATAGAGAAATAGATAAAGATGATCTAATTGGAACGGTACCTCAAACTATCATTGTTCTTGCATTAAATTCCATTGGTCCTCGATCTACTGCATGAATTTTCCTAGTCTTAGCCTGAACCTGAGAACAACCACTATCTTGCGACCCTGGAAAATACTAGTACTACCCAAGAAGATAATCCTGCCCTTCTACCAAGACCTCGAAACTAAGAACACACTGTATTAAATGGTTCTCACTGGGTTGAAATCCCTCTTAATGCTACAAATCATACCCCACTCTAATGTGGGAATGCCACCCTGAAAAATCACTATTGGTTCCCCATAAATATAAATTTTTTAGATGGTTAGGATGGATATGGACATGAGTGTTACATTATTCATGCATCCACACCCTAATGGAAAACAATCGATCCAAAAAATAGAATCCATTGATGTGGAATACCAAGAAGGATACCCTGAACTGCCACCTCCCTTTTTCACCTTCTCATCCTACTTCCCTTTTTTCTAGGATGAAATACCTCTACCACTAATTTCACTACCCGAGAGAAACCAAATTATCCAATATGAATAATTTCTACCATTATTCTATGATTTACTATAGTAGTATATGTTTTCATCTTAGACAATAAAACATATGATCATATTTTTGGCCGTGACCCTATCTGGATCTTATTAGCCTCCATATTCTTATTGGAAACCATATTAGTTCTGTTTAAAATTATCTTTGAATAAAGGTTACCATGTTCCATCATGGTATGATCTATATGGGAAAGTTCAAAAAACATAGAGTATTTGGAAAAGGAAAAAATATCAAAGATATAACTCACATTGTAAATGATCTTGAATTCATTCCATCCCATCTTCTCAGGCTTTTAATCTTGCACCTCCGAGTCTCACGACTTCCAAATGTGACTTCAATCTTGAATGAAACTCTCTTGGGTCTAACTGCCTTAGGATTATCATGAAACTCGAACATACATTCTATAAACTCAATGAACTCATCTGATTCTGGAGGTTCCTTGCTACATCAGAAAGTAGTGTTGTTCTTGGGAAACTCCTGATCTTTTTCCTTTTTGGGACCTATTTCAGATTCCCTTACCCGAGCATGACTAGTTTCTACACCTTTTCCAAAAGCATGGATAGCCCAACCCAATAATTTCAAAAAACACTTGTCGATTTTTTAGGGATACCTATCCCTTCCCTCTTATTGTCGTTGAAAAAAAAATTCCAAGGAGGCATCATGCCACAATAAGAAACAACCATAATGAAAAATATCATCAAAACCATTTTGAAAATTATCTACAATAACAAAAAATAAAACACTCTAATAAATAGAGACATTACCAAAGCCAACACAATAACAAGTCAAGACAGACCACTCCACCCCCACCTAGTTTCCATATATTGTATATACCCTATAAGTCTCACCTTGAGGAGAATTGAACCAAATTTCCCAATATCCTATGGAATCCTGAGTCTCATCTTGAGGTGTGTTTCACAGACACCCCACATACAACCAAAAACTAAATCCCCAAAATTCATATATGTAGTCTATCTGGGCTCATCCAAAATATATTTAAAAAAAATGGTTTTAACCTGAATGTGATACCATTCTTTCACAAACCATGTTGGAGTTCCATCTAACCCAACACTAGACCTGATCAGTGTTATTCCCGGAAGGGTGTTCTCAATCCCCACATGCTAGAAACTAGTTCATGGGTATCCAAAAGATGTTTGTCAAAGATTTAACACACTTGTATAATCATAAAAAAGAATCAATAATAGGCATCACAATAACAGAAAATCACAGCCAAATAAGGCACACCAATTTTTTTTTAAATTTTATAACATTAACCAGGAGAAACAATTCAATAATAGAAATGGAATAACAAAAATATCCCATAAACATCCATGAAACATAATGGAACTCACCATAAATCAACCAAAACCAAAACCTTCAGTAGTGGGACAATAGAAAAAAGATCCACCATCACTTCCAAGACACCTATTTACTTTACATGGTTAATAAAAAAATATCTACTTACACCCAAATGTGTATGCAGGGATTGAGCCATAACCCAGTAAAATTCCACCAAAACTAAATGATTACATGAAATAACATTAGAATATAATTAAACACATACATTTCCATAACATTAACTGAAACAATTCAAAAAAAACATTTTATGTAAATCTTTCTAATGATATACTTTTTATGAAAAACCATTTTTATAAATGTGATTGTGTGAAATAAAAATATACAAAAGGTTTACTATATATAATGACAGGTATCACCATATAACAAAAGCATCATGTCAAAAGAGAGAACAATGGGATAATCCGTATATGTAACTAGAAGAAGTGGAACACTATGAAACTCGTACCTCATTAATTAAAACCACCCTATGAACTAAAAAAAATGTACATATCCATTATCCATTAGTGGGTATACCATCCGAATGTACAATGACCTCTATTTGATAAGACAAAACAAATTTTGTCTGCCCTGAATGATCAACTAGAGGGGAACACATCCAAAGGTTTATTGGTCTCAATTGACATCACATGTTTAGTTAGTGTTGTAATCATTAATATTTCTCAATGAATCTGGGCCCAAGCCTCTACCAAATCAACTAGAATACTAGTTTTAGTCCACCTAAAAAGATATCTATGATTCCCATTCTATTAAAATTACATTTTACATAAAACATAAATCATCACATTCACATAAACGTTCCATGTATCATGAGAACACATGTATATCATCACATTAAAATTTCCACATTGACCCAATAATCCAAATCTCACATAAAAACCACCATTTTTCCCAAATAAATAGTTTTTACATTACATGAACACCAATTCCATTTGGAAATACATTTCACACCATTTTCAAAATTTATGAAACCCATTTGAAACCCAATAAGTAGAATAAATATGAAATACAACCATTTACATTGGAATAACCTATTTAAAATTCATATTAACCTCATAAATATTTTATAACATTATTTGCTTCAATTTCACAATTTAAAGACACATTCAAAGGGTACACAAATTTTTCAACATGAAAAAAAAACGAACTTCCCTAGGACACCCCACATGAAACCTATTTAACCTACTAGTTACTATTAAAACTCATTTGTTACCTTCCAAAAAAGGTATAGAACATACTCATGAATCTGAATAATGATGCACATTAGATATTCTACTCAAATAATTTCAAAAAAGCATTCATCAAAAAAGAATCTCAAAAATCATTCAAAATATGTTTCACTCATCACTAATAATCCATAGAACACATTTAAACAACCACAATGAAAATAAAAATCATAAAATAATGTAAAATAATGGAACCACCTACCTCACACATATAATCCTTCAAAAAATGGTATGAAACCATAACTGAACCACCACCAAACACTATAAATGAATCATTAAACAATAACCCTTATGATTTATCCTTAAAATAGAATATCACACCCTATTTACCTCAAAACACCCTATCAAAAATAATATCTCAAGAATGAGGGAAAAAGAACCATATAATGAGGTATATATAAAGAGTTAAATTTCTTACATGACGATTCCATGAAGAACTGGGTTCAAAACCCCTCAAGGATTAAGGATTAAGAGGTCCAATAAATCATAGAGCATGATAAAATGATAGAAAATACCAAATATGGCTATATAATGGTGATTTAGGTTTAATTACAAGGATGAAAAGAAGGAAAAAACACACTATTTAATTACCTAGAATGTTTGTATGGTTTTCCAACATGGTTTTCAAAACTGAGTGGTAACTATTTTCCCCTCGCTATCCAAGAGGGGCATGCAACATGTTTATCCCACATTGGTTTCCAAACCTTGTGCTAAGAATATGGTCACCACTAACCAAAATTAGTACTTTATATATGGTTTACTAGATTAGGTTACATGGTTTCCCTTAACCATGCACCTATCATGAGGAAGATTTTATCAGGCCAAAAATCTTCAATTTTTTCTAAAACCACATGGGGAAGCCATCAGATTGATACTATACTAAAACTAAAACAAATATACTCATAATTAAATCGTAAAATTTAAACACATTATTTAAATATATCGATGTTTATTAGAATCAATATATTTTAATTAAATAACAATGAAATGAAATTTATCCTCATATAAATTTGATATAGTGAATTTCAATGATTATGAATACCAAATAAAATAAATATTTCTAAAATACTGACATTACAATTTTTTGTTTGGGATGTTACTCATTATATTATTATCTATCCTAAAAAACATATACTAATATTATCCATTATTAGATAATATATTGATAATGAAAAAATAAGATTGAGATGCGAAGAACTGTTTGGGATGGTGCAAAATTCATTTCATAGATTTTTCCTAATGATGAAGTTGTTTGTACATCCATTTTTTAGGTATATAACAATTTTTATTTTAAAAAGAAGATATGTTAATTTGAGAAATAATTGACTAATTTATTGTAGTTATTGTTTTTATAGAATATAAATTAAAGATCGTGATTATTGACTTCTCAATTATTTTAACACAAAAAATGATTAGTGATACATGTTTTCTATTAAACTGAATGATCCATTTGAGTTTGATTAAAATGATTTGTTCTAGATATATAATTATATTAAAATAAAGTTCAAATATGAAGCTTCTAGTATTATTTTAGAGACAATCATTCCTCAATGTGATATGTTTTCCCACAAACTATAATTTTGTATACATTATAAAGATCTTGGAAATAAAATTCAGATTTTATGAAAGATATTATTCAATTGAATAGTAAAAATAATCAACTCCAACAGTTTATCAACGTAAATATGTTATATTATATGTGATGTTTATAAAATGATGGTACTTTTGAAATATCTTTTTAGTGGAAAATTTTGTAAAATATATGGTTATTTAATAACGTTTTATTGACCAATCATAAATTATTTGTATAAATTTAAAGGTTTGATAGATGTTATATTTATTTATACTTGTTATAATTGGTCATATTCATCCAATTAAATATATATATTAATGCATGTTTTACTATGATAGTATTAAAGATGAAGAAGTATAAAAAGAAGAAGGATGCACTACAGTTGAGTGTAGTGTGTGATGAAAATCCATTAGAAGTTTTGTTATTCAATATATGGAAGAACTATCTTAAGCTATATGAAGAGGAATGTACCTGTTATTATATTGTTAAATAAGGATAGAAATTATTTTATAAAACTATACATCTTAATGGATTCCTTCATATTGAAGAATATGAGTTGTGTGTAAGAAATGAAACAACTAAACAGATATAATAATGTAAGAATATTATGGAGATACCAATATTATAATAAAATCTTGATAGTATTTATTCATACATTATGTGTTTGAGATATTGGTGTGGTATCTAGATGAAAAGATTAATTTTAATGTGTTTATAGTATTCTGTACTGCTGAATAAATATTAGTAATAGTTAATGAAGATCTTCTTGAATTTAATGAATTCTATGGTGTGTTGAAGGAGATAAGTTTTGTTGATACTATAGAATAATTCACAGTCTGTTGGATTTAATTATATGATGTAATTAAATTTTTTTTTTGAACTGATAAAAAATGTTTGACTCTATGTATCCGGGTATATCATAGTGTTCCTCCATGAATATAAATAATGTATTTTAGAATGTTGTTAGTGTGTATCTGGTGTATAGAATATCAGTGAGGCTTTGATGTATCCCTAGTGTGTAAACCATCATCCACATGTAATTGTTGATAATGTATTATAGTAGTGAAACCTTGATTAAGACAAAAAAATAATAAAGACAAATAGTAGGTCATACCACTACCCCATGTAAATCCACTCATCATTATGAAATTTTTTATTGGATTATCCTTACAAGGTTGTGAGAAATATTATTTAGTGTGTTATGAATGAATAAGTCTATGATGGTGAATGAAAAGGGGAATAATTTATAAAAATTCTATGTGGCCATAGATTCACCCTTCTCATCTTAGTCTCTCAACAATCCTCCTGGTATTCAAATTAAATTCTGAGAAAACTAATGTTCCATATATTAAGGTCTACAAGAATAATTTATTTGAGAAGAATGGAGAAGAGTAATTGATTAGAATGATTATACAACTATGTACACGAGAAGAAATGGAAACGTCATTCATAATGTTGAAAAATTAGTTGATGTAACAGGTAATGATGAAAATGAATTATTAATGAATGAAAGCTATTAACCACTTGGTGATGTTGAATAACATGGTAAATTCTGTTAAATTGAATATGGTTACAATTATACTTTTTACAATTCATCTATATAGATAGTATATGAAGATATCAAAGCAGTTGAAACCATTAATCTCATGGTAGAGTTCATTTCAAGAAAGTTATTTTTGTTGATATTCTATATATAAACGGTTATACTGTGGGAATATTTAATGAAAAACATATTTATAGAAATAAATCAATGAAAATGATAATTAATTTTCAAAAAAATGTTTGATAATGTATCATTATCTGCAAATTAGAAAAATACAGGGGTTAAATGGAATTGCATTTCAATTATAACATGCATTTTGTTTTTTGAAAAATTAATATATTAGTTTATGAGAATGAGTTGTTTAGGGATTCTATTACTGAGGTATACCATGAACTAGAAATGTTATGCATTGTAATGGTAAATTTCAAGGATGAAAAACATGATATAAATTATAAAATAATGACAAATCGTGATAAATATCTACAAAAGTGATATCAGATGGATGATGAACATGTTCAATAGATTAAAAGTGATTTGTATGGGATGATTATATTATTCAGGGTTGAAGTGTAATACACTAACATGATGTGCCTAGAGATTAAGAAAAAACATGGAAATTTTTAATAAAGACTTTTTTCCATCTAAAATGGATTCTAATAGAATACATACAACATGGTATTTCAATATTATATTTCACTACGTTTGATATCTTGTTTTAAGTAAAGAAAATTTTATAACCTATGATTTTTCCTACACCTCACTGTCTGGGATAAAGGATCCCAACTACTCTAGAAAATATTCATTCCATGAATTTGTATTTTTAATATTTTAAATAAAGATGATAAATCTGTAAAAATATTGATGTGTAAAAATGATAGGAAACTCACTAATATTGTCATGACCCGTCGCCCAGGGCCCATGCCGTGACTACCCCATGCACGCCTTCCATAGACGCGGGGCTGGAGACTAACACCAAAGATGTAATTCCCTAAATTTTGGAAGGCATTGCCTTTATAACCTTTAAAAAAAGACAATAAGATACAAAAATGAGTAAACTGTATAACCAAAAAGTGAGTAAATTATGTAAAAAAGGGGCCAGAATACAAGCCCAACTGGAAAGTAAAAGAAACTTAAAGTACAAGTACAGCTGAGGGAAAAGGAAAAATAGCTACCGAGTCATCCTCTGAGGATCCTACCTAAATGGTAGTTACAGATCACCACCTCAACACTCTATATTCGTCCGTCTCCTCTGTGTTCCAACAAGCTGTATGGTCCACCTCCAAGTACCGTCCAGTCCTAGTACTCTTAGCCTCAGTCAGAGTTGTCTGTCGTCTGCATCTAACACAACATTGTGCAAGCATAGCCCGTGCAGGGGTGAGTATCACGATACTCAGTAGGGACCCCAAGACCCTCAAGGTCTCACAAAAATCTACCATGGATAAACAACAAAGTATGAAATCAAAAGATAACCCTACGTAGGTATATGCCCATACATGTACCTATGTTATTATGTAATCCATCTCATTCATGAGGAAAACACAGAAAAACTAACTCACCTCAACTAGTGTTTTATTCTATGGGTTGTAGAAAGTAACATCCACGTTAACATTATCAAAACCTCAGCTGCTGGAGAAATCATCCCCTATTGAGTACAGTGGTCCTGTCGCGACGCCAATTTCACTTCCCACTAACCTTGGAATGCTGAGGTACTCCTCCTATTGAGTATCGTGGATATCCCGCTTTACCAAGTTCACTCCCCACCGTGGGTCTGCGGTGTCACCAAGCATGCTCTTCCACATAGCCTGCTGAGGTAATCCTCATGTCGAGTACCATGGGTCTGCCACGACACCAAGGTGATCCCCGCTGTGGGTCTGTCACGACACCAAGGTGATCCCCACTGGGCTAGTCGAGTCACTCCGAGTCGTAATGGTCAGCAGTCATTAGGTCTCAACAAGACACTAGGTCCCTACACTATGCTCGGTCATGTCTGGGAGGATCCGCTCCATGAGCTACGTGTTGATACTTTTTCGCGGGACTTCGTGATAGTTGGAGTATCGACCAGTATCTCGTGGAGTGGATCCTCATGGAGATGAGAGAGCATAGTGTGGAGACCTAGTAGCTGGCTGAGAACTGATTATTGCTGACCGTTATGACTCAAAGTGACTTGACTATCCCAGTGGGGAGTGCCTTAGTGTCACGTCAGACCTAGAGTAGGGAGCGCCATGGTGTCTCAGTAGCCCCACGGTACAGAACAAGAGGAGTACCACAACATACTATGATGGGGAGCACGCTTGGTGACACAGCAGACCCATGGTGGGGAGCGCGCATGGAAAAGAGAGAGATCCACAGTTCTTGATAAGAGTAGTGCCTTAGTAGTCCAAGGTTAGTGGGAAGCATGATTGGTGTCGTGGCAGGCCCACTATACTCGATAGAAGAGGAGTTCTCCAGCAGCCGAGGGTTCGATATGGTGACTAGGGATGCTACTTGATACTACCCCTAGAATAAAATCCTTGTTGATCTGAGTCAGTTTTTCAGTGTTTTCCTCATCAATGATATGGATTACTTGATAACATAGGTTTATGTATGTGCATATACCTAAGTAGGGTTATCTATTGATTTCTTACTTTTTGGTTTATACTTAGTGGATTTTTGTGAGACCTTGAGGGTCTCATGGTCCCTACTGAGAATCATTATATTCACCCCTACACGAACTATGCCTACACGTTATTGTGTTGGATACAGACGACGAATAACACTGACTAAGGGTGAGAGTACCCGGACTGGACGGTACCCGGAGGTAGACCATACCTATTGTCGGTACACAGAGGATATGGATGAAAGTGGAGTGCAGAGGTGGCGATTTGTACCTACCCTTCAGGTAGGATCCTCAGAGGATGACACAATAACTGTTTTTCCATTTTCCTCAATTGTACTTTTACTTATAGTTTCTTGTACTTTTCACTTGGGCTTGTATTCTGGCCCACTTGTACTTACTATACTCACTTGTTTTTTATACAGTTTACTCATGTTCATATCTTGTAGTGTGCGTTTTCAGGTTATAAAGGCAATGCCTTCCGAATTTTAGGGAATTACGCCTTTGCTGAAAATCGCCACCCCTTGACCTATGGAATACAGGATTGGGGTAGTCACGGCATGGGCCCCGAGGGACAGTTCGCGAAAAATATATTATTGATTTAGGTCATTATTTCCATAAAACTCCCCCACTAAATAGAGAAAAAATATATTGGTCTCATACCAAAATCAGTCAACATTCAGACCTACTAAGACTAAACTAAACAAACACCATTGTTAATTATGAGATATTATTGCTACTAAATATTAAGGAACAATAGTATATAATTTGGAAAAAATAGATAAATTATTATATTTCACTTGATTCCATTAAAAATATTTAGAAAATAATGTTGTTAGGAGACCCTTTTGGTTCAATAAAAACCCTATAATGAGTTAATAATCTTCCCTTGTGGATCAAATTTTATCCCTTTGAATATTTTTTACATAATTTGGATTATTAGTTGTATGAAAATTAATATATATAATTATAAAACTATAAAGTTTCATTAGTATAATTATTGGAGTTTAGAAACATGTTCAATATAGAAATTATGTGAACCATGAATGTGTGAATTTTGTAGAGACGTTTATGTGATGATGTTTGTGTAGAAAACATCTCACTATAAGATATTGATTAGTCCACATAAGAAAATTTAATAAATAGTGATAATATTATTCATTTTATTTATAAGTTTCACATAATGGACAAATTAAAAATAATCATGGATCAAAATTCAAAAAATTTCATGCTCCAATTATGAAAATAATCCTTCCAAGATATATATACTCTGATTAGATTAGTTGTCAATATACCATGAGAATATTATGATAGGGTACCTGAATAGGTTATTCTAACTTATAATGAATAATTTATATGAATGTGATAATGGGTTTTTCATAGTTTCTTAAAATTTGATACATTTGTTTCCTCAATATTAAGAGTTTATGAATTCTATTGTGTAATCACCAATTATTTCACGTTCAAATATTTTTGATAAAAATAATACATCCACTCTAAAGAGGACAGATGAGGATGAGAATAATGATATATTAATCACATATACAGGTCATTTAGAATAATCTAGGATGTTGGATTTAGTATTAAAACTAAAAATGCTATTCTATTTCAATAAGTGATTGCAATTCAATCTAATATTATAGATATTAATTAAATGAACTACCTGCCTCCATGAATTTTTTTGATCTAAAATGTTAATGATAAAGAAATTATGATGAAATTTATAAATTTTAGAACATCATTATAGTATTCTACTATGATAAGAACTATATCACCCTACGTGTTATAACAGAATTATGTGGAAATATTTACCCATTCCATTATTTTTTACTTTGTGTTTAAAATTTATAATTAATGGTGAGGAAGAATAGATAAAAACCATTGAGGGGGATCTTCCAAAATGAAATCTTTTTCCTAGAAATAAAAAAATCATTTTGATTCTAGAAATAGCCACAGTCCATTGAACATTTAAGGATAATGTATGAAATCCTATCATTTATCCCTATATGTTTTCTGGTTTATTTATTCATTTAGAGGGATTGATTTTCTAACAAAATTAAAAAAATATATATACAAACATTTTAATTTTTTTGATGTGTGTATTCTTTTGGATATTGTTTCTTCAAAATTATATAATATATGTTTGTATAAACGCAATAAACTAAAAGTCTATTTTGGATGAGAATTATGGTTTTTATATTTTTTTTCCTTATTGTATACACATGTAGGAATTTTTTATACAAAGGGTTGTCTATACTAGTTTTAGAATGTTCATAATGATGGATTTTTTGAATATTTCGGGGATACCCAATTATCATGAAATTGAATGTAAATATGTGATTAATAAGGACACATAGGGAGAATATTAGTTTCTTAAGATTTTAAGATCTCGTTTCCTTATATTATAATTATTTAACCCTTATAGGTAGTAGTAAAATGATAATACATATAATATTTTGTCATTATGGGAGAATAAACTTCAATTTTTTGATTTCTTATAATAAAGTGGGTGAAAAATAATATTGACTTTAAATTTTATGTTAGTATTAAATATGAATAAAAATAGGGAAATTTGAGATCCATTTATCTAATTATTGTATGATTTGTTTATATAATAGAAAATTTATGAATTTTATGGGTGATGGATCAAGTATAGGATGAAAATAATATTATTTTTGATGCTTACAGTAAATCAGGGGTAATAGAATAATGAATCTAGAATCTTATAAATACTTGTTTGGACATATCTATGTGGGATTCCACAAAATAAATTTATTGAAATACGTAATATTTAGGACAATACTATTTCTCAATGATATAGATTCACTGTATAAAATAATAACCTCTAAACATGAAGATCTGAGAGATGATAACTATAGAACATCAACCAAAATAATTGGATATATAAATAAATAATTTCGAAACATGTTCTTTGTTTTGGAAGAAATTTTGGATAGTGTTTTAGTTATTCCATACCTGAATGAATTATAATTTTGATTTCATAATTAATTATAAAACACTCTTGTACAAAGTATAAGTTGAATTTTTATGCAACAAGATATATTTGATTAAGATCAAATCTACTCATGTTAACGTGTTCACCGAAATTCTCTGTTTTTTAGAATACTTTATGAAATAGCACCGTAGATATGCTCTTAAATTTTTTTATTCACTCCAATATTTATTGAATATATATTTTGATGTATTAATTATTAATCAGATGAAATTATAATATTTTAAGTCTCCCTATAATAATGTTTTATAATCTATATTTCCACTGATTGTGTATAGGTAATTTTAAATAAAATACTCCCACCCATAAAGAATGTAATGGAATTTATCTTAAAATGTCATTTAATTATATAGTCCCTTCATTTAATGTCCTACTCGTAGATGCAGTTGAATGGTTCCCCAGTCTGATTGGCTATATGTAATCAAGAACATATCCAAATATTCTAGAAGCCATCGATTATCAATGAGGAACAAGTGTGTTAGTGGAGAACTTGACCCTAATCACCATATTTTATCAAATTAGAAATATAATATCAATTTTTTAGTGAAACAGTTAAACAAATAAGGAAAATAATTAGTGAACCATATAAGAATATATAAATATTACTAGAAGGAATCCCATATAAATATGATGGTGAAACCTGTCATGTATCTAATATAGCAACAGAAATATGTATACATGGAAGGTGTACAATACATGGATGTAGAGTAAAAAATAAAAACACAATCCAACTGTCATCATGAGACCCAACAATGTCTCATTATCCCCTTCTCCATGGTTGAAATCAAGAACCATTAGAAGTGTAGTTTCAATTATCATTACTTGCTACTATATAGTTATTATAGGTACAATTGGATTCCCCAAATGAGTGTGATATATAATCCTAATAGGAACCCACCAAAAGTTCTAATACAATCTAGTCTAGGAATGTATATTTATGATATTTTTTAGGTAGTAACATAATATGTTAGGAATTACATAGTAGAATCAAGTAATAAAGGACATGTTCTCATGGACACTGGTCCATTGCTACATGCCTCGACTTAACTATAAAATAGAAAAATTAAAAGTTAATTATGTTTCAATTTATACTAAAGTTCATTTAATGAATCAATATCATTTAAATAAATAAGTCTCATGACCTGTAATATATCCCAATGACTCGTGTGAAGATTTTTTCTTAAGGATGCCTAACAATGCCATCATTATATTATTAGACAAATACTGAATCAAAGATCATGATTTATCTTTGAATAAATTGCATATATACCCATTAATTAATTAACCATTTATAAAAATGATCACATCATTGCAATTCATAATTTGGAATCTAGTTATCTCTCTATTTGTATCATGAATCAGGCACCTTAAAAGCATGTCATATGCATTCCTCATTGGAATATTGTTATCACTCTAGAAGTGGTATAACATCACATCCATTCTAGTCCTTCTACGGTGACTCACTGAGGTATCCCAAGTGTCACCCATGGTGTATATGATCAAATTGCCTCTAATTTTATCCTTGAACGTCTGTAAGGATTCCATGTATCACTCTGGTATTTAATAGTCATCCCACATGATTTTTTCCATGGAAATCTATAAATGGAGTCCAATTTCCTTGTATTGTCAAAAAGGCTGGACACAAATGAATATATCCCATGAATTCATATATAAACCCATGTTTCACCCATAGAGTATGATAATTAAAAATAATAATTTACTATTCCATTGTCATCGTGATGAATTGATTATTTTAAAACTCACCTTAGAAGGGGAATCAATTCATGGGATAATGATATAAGGCTTATCCTCTATTTAAATCACTAGGTAATTTCATTATAATGGAATTCTAGTGTTAATAAACAATTTACATAGAAAGATTCTATGGGAAATATATTTTCTTATATTATTTTTATCAATTTAATCAAATTTGAATTACAAGAAAAATTAAAATTTCAATCGAAATTAATTTTTATTTAAATTTAAAATAAATTATCAAACATCCCAATATTAGGGGTAAAAATTCACACCCTTAGTTATATACATTAAATAGGAACCCATTGTGGTTGAATTAACTGGACAACACACCCATGGGGATGTTTAAATTAATGGTTCCTTAGATCTATTCATCTTTTAATGGATTATATATATATTTTATGTCACACTGATCAATTACATTATTGGATTATCTTAAATTTCAATTGAATCTCTATAATTTATGGGTTCATGAAACAAAAACATATATATATATATAACTTCAACAATGAAGAAAAAACATGAGACCAAATACCATAGATTCAATGTGGATAGCTCATCCTGTATCGTCATCTGATTCAAAATAGATCAAGAGACAATTGAAGAAAATAAAAAGAACCTAATATACATGAATATTTTATTTCACAAAAATTTTGAAGAAAAGAAAAAACCAAATGAGTAATTGATAGAAAATAATAAAAAAATCACTAATGTGGATCTAATGATTTAGTCTGATCATGATTATGAGATCTGAAAGATATTCAGTGGAAATTCCTAGAATATAATTCACAGAATAATATCATTCTGAGCCATTATTGTACAGATGAAGAAAAAAAATTAGGGTGATATATAATAGTTAATCAGTCAAAAATTGGTAAATTCACCAAAATCCACATGTATCACGATTTAACTAAATGTATTTTCAAACCATGTGCCAATTTTGTTCCATTTTATGTAGAATAAGGTCATCCCACACGGTTTGTATGGATGATATTACTAACCATGTGCAAACCATGGATAATGACTACGTAAAAATTCTATAGTTTTTCACATGACCATGCCCCCTAAATCACATGGGTTTTAAATCCATGTAACCTATAGGTCTCTACTATCTATATTTTCATGGTTATAAATAAACATGTGTCTTACCTAGCTTATATTCTACTAACCATACACCTCACCTTTTTTCACCCCCAAAAATGGGTTCTGGGCAGTGAACAAGCCATGGGCACCCTTGATATGTCCATGAACTCATTGGTCATTCACATTAGGTTGTATTTAGATATATAAACTGATAATTTATGAAAATTAAAAAATTTTGTACTCTAATAATGAACTAGGTTCTTAAAACCATCCCTCCATAAAAGAATTCATATCTCATTTTCCCTCCTAAGGGTAGTGAAGCATAATGTCACGACCCCCTCCCCACAAAGTGTACCCCTCCTGGGCCGGCAATGTGAGAAGGGAGATAATGACCCCCGAGTCCCGCCTCCAGTAGGCCCCGAGTTGGCGACTAGCACCGAGGGTATAATACACACACAAATGGGATGCATTTCCCTCTAAGAGAACACATGAAAAAGAGAGAGATAGAATAGACTCCAACCAACTCCAACTCATAACTGAAATATAAAAGAAACCCAAGTACATATATGAAATGTCATTCAAAAGTACTAAAACTGAAAGGCAAAACTAAAAGTACCCAAAAGAAAGTAAAACGGCAGCGACCACAAGCCCGAACAGCTCCTCATCCAACCGCAAGCTAGTAGTAACCAGCTTGATCTCCAACCTGCTCCAATTGACCAGAAAAATAGTCTATATGTACATTGGGTGAGTATAACAGTATACTCAGTAGGATCCTCCTCAAGCCTCTCGTGCAAAAGTAAAGAAAGCATGCTAAAGCCTAGTGAACAACAAGTGAAACTAACTCGTTACCTAAACAGGTATACTAAGTTCCCAACCTCGCCATGGCTACTCTCACCAAGTAACACATACAATAATATAGAATATAGCATAGAATATCAAGGGTATCCCGCTACTACTTCCCCACTGGTTTGCCGCTTTGCCCCAACGACATACGTCCTTTGCATCTCTCTCCAAAGGCTTGCCCGCAGACACCTGGGCTAAGCTCCACAATCTGCACCTCGTGCACCACATAGGCTTGCCCGCAGACACCTGGGCGAAGCACCACACCGTCCTCACACCCAAAGGTAACCAGGTAGTTTCTGGGAGCCACCAAAGCTCGCATAACGTGTATCATACGTCAGGTATAATACCTCAAGCCATTACAGCCCATACTTCGAGTAAGGATCCTCAAGCCATCACAGACTATACACGTTACACCTATAGTAGTCCATAGGGTACTATATCCAGAATATATGCATGTGAATAACCACAAGCCATTACAGCCCTCTACACACATATATGGGGTAACTAACCGCTTGCCTCATGGCACAAGTATCTACCAAGAGAAGAGAGCGGGGCCAAAGGGGGTAGTCAACCATTCAACCTCCCATCAGAATGTTGGGGAAAACACCCCCCCCCCCCAGGGCTCAGAATCCAAGGGGTGTCAGTTTCCCTTACCGACAGGGTGGAGTAGCGTA
This sequence comes from Viscum album, assembly GCA_963277665.1. NCBI lineage: Eukaryota > Viridiplantae > Streptophyta > Magnoliopsida > Santalales > Viscaceae > Viscum > Viscum album. Next base: position 1,291,236,734 of record OY728129.1, read on the forward strand.
TAGAAACACAAAAAGTATAGAATATATATAACTAACAACCACACAATGGGAATTACCTAGTCATAGGCACAACTGCAGCTAACGTCTCTCAGACTCTAGGCTGCTACTTCTAAGACTAGGTATCCTATAAGCACACAACCATTTGAAGAGCTTTATTAGATTACTCTATTCTCATTTTATCAGTTCCACTGTACGTTAATTAATTCTTTAAACATTAATTAACCATGACCAATTTACCACATTAAACTAAATTGGCATCACATTCAAAAACTGCTCCTTTTTAGGATTCACATCACTATTAAATTCCAGTTTCCCCATCCCCGTGGATTATCACCATTTAAACAAACTTTCATTATGGAATTACCTTCCCCATATTCCCAGGCATTCTAGAAAATCATCCTATGGTACTAAACACAAAGGGCTCAACACGGTGAGTAGATATACTACCCATCGAGTCTTTGCTGCCTATAGCAAGAAAATAGACCCATCCTCCATCGAGAGGCTAAACACAGAAATCACGTGGCATACCCCGAATGTCTTCGCCTCCTTCGGAAAGAGGGTATGAAAAACCAGCTGCCTTGAGGAGTGGGGAAAAGTAAAGCAGATAAACAATCAAACCACCAACATAAAACCATCACATTAATCTCATACCATCATCCTTGGTGTCCTCCCCGACACCCACATGCATAAACCGATGTATCTCGCCACACTATGCGTCATCCGCTGCCACAACCACAAGTCCCCAAGCCTCCACATATCACAACAGCCATCCAGGATCACATAAAATCACAAGCAGCAGGAAATAAAAGATCACAAAATGGGCTCTCGGCCCCTTAACAAGGCATTCAGCCTTCATACAAGATGAGCACTCAGAGCTCCAAACCACAAGGCAGTCAGCCTTACAAGCAAGCGGGTAACTCAGAACCCTTTTGAAATTATCGAACTAATATTTCTTTAATCCATCTTGAATTAACAGATTCATTAACATGCCTCTTTATATTTAGCCAATTATTTAAGAAATAATTCCGTCTTTACGTTCTTTATCATTTTCCATCATGAATGAGCAACAAATTAAAGAAAATCATAGATATCACTCTATCTTGGAAAACATGAGGCAAACCGTTCTCACGGTACAAAGTAACAACATGCGATCAACCAATTCTTTTAATCCAGTTCAAGTATTTAATTAGGTCAATTTCATTGTGATCCAAAGGACTAAATCATGCTAATTCTACGATTGCACATACACAATTAGAGAAGCCATGAATCCCCTACCTCGAAGAGTTCTTGACGTCATTTATCCACACAACGGGTCACAATCCTCTTCTCCTCACGACAGCTGCATCCACCAGAGAATGCCACGGTATGACAGTACCAACCAACCCTAAGAAAACCCATTAGAACCATGGAGATTACATGCTAATATGGAAGGAAGAACAAGAGAAGGTGATCCCGGAAGGAACGATGATAAAACATACCTTATATGGAAGAACGATCGACACAACTTGGTTGCATCAACAGAGCGGAACTGATCTGAGTAACGTTTGATTGTGAAACTCCTACGAGAATGATTGCAAGGTTCTAGAGTCTCGTAGATGAGAACCAGGAGGAAGAACAACAAAGAATGATATCTCGTTCCTTTTAAAAAAAATTATAGAGGCGATGGTTTAAGATCCGATTTATTCTCCATTAAAAACGGATCACATTAACCCACGCGGTTTGACCAAGTAAAAACATCCCGAACTTAGGAATAATTAATATAGAATTTATGGCCTTTGAATCGGCCTTAATGTCCTTAAAATAAGGTTTTAAAAGTATTTTATGTCAAAGAAAACGTCAAATTTACGAAGCTGGAAACACTGTTCACATACTCAAAATTTGGCAAATTATGGAATCAGTAGCACTCATGAAGTCTGGAAACACTGTTCATTCGTGAAATTTGGAAAAGTATGGAATCAGTAGCTCATAGGATTCTGGAAACACTGTACAAGTCTACCGATAGAAGTCCACCAATAGAACCTCACCGATAGAAAACACTGTTCAAGTCTACCGATAGAAGTCCACCGATAGAACCTCACCGATAGAAACATTGTTCAAGTATACCGATAGAAGTCCACCGATAGAACCTCGCCGAAAGAAACACTGTTCACTGAACCTCACCAATAGAAACACTGTTCACTGATCCTCACTGATAGAAGTCCACCGATAGAACCTCACTGATAGAAACACTGTTCACTGAACCTCACCGATAGAAACACTGTTCACAGAACTAGAAATTTGGCAAAGTGTTAGCCGAGCTAATGCTGGACTGCGACTACCAGTATACCGAGCTATCAGTACGCCGTGGCTACTGGTAAACCCAGCTACCGGTAGGATGCGGCTACCGGTAGACCGAGCTATAGGTAAGCAGCAGCTACCGGTAGACCGAGCTACCGGTAATCAGCATCTACCGGTAGACCGAGCTACCGATAATCAGCAGCTACCGGTAGACCGAGCTACCGGTAATCAGCAGCTACCGGTAGACCGAGCTACCAGTAATCAGTAGTTACCGGTACACTGAGCTACCGGTAATCAGTAGCTACCGGTAGACCGAGCTACCGGTTGGCAGCAGCTGGGGGATAAGTCACCTTGACCTCCCGGAACACCTCCAACACCACATTTTCACAAAGTAATGGACCAGGGAGGTCCGGGCCATTACATTAGATACCTCTCAAAACATTCTCATCCTCGAGAATTAAAAACCAACCCAGAAGAAAAGAGGGGTCCGAACAACCACCCCATAAGATACCTCTCAGGGGAAAACCACCATGAGTTGTTCAAAAGCTGGAACAAAACTACGACATCCGAGAGTATGGAAACAAATAATCCATAACCAAAAAATTCAAACATAACATTACATCAAAGGTACATAAATAAAACATGAAAGGTCTAACCATAAAAGAAAACGTCATTACATGGAAAGAGTTAAACATTAAAAAACTCTGGGTACTGAGCACGTATCTGTGACTCACGCTCCCATGTACGCTCCTCCATGCCACCGTGTCTCCACAAGACACGAACTAAGGGGATAGAACGCCCACACAACACCTTCTCCGTGTGGTCTTGGATCTCCACAGGTCGCTTCTCGAAGGTTGCATCATCGTCAATATCGATATCTCCCCAATCGATAACATGAGATTCATCATGAAGATAATGACAGAGCTGTGATACATGGAAAACATCATGTATCCGACTCATCTGAGGGGGAAGTGCTACTCGATACGCCACAGCTTCAACACGAGCTAACACCTCGAAAGGCCCAAAAAACCGGGGAGAAAGCTTACTTCCACGACCAAACCTTCGCTGCCCACGACGGGGAGTCAACTTTAGATACACATGATCCCCAACATTAAACTCTAACGGTCTCCTTCTATGATCAGCATATTATTTCTGACGATCCTGTGCTGTCTTCATCCTCTCACGAATCACCTAAACCATCTCTGTTGTATTATGCACTAGTTCAGGTCCGAGAATTGCTGACTCTCCGACCCCAGTCCAGCACAACGGAGAACGGAATGGCCGGCCATACAAGGCTTCAAACGGCACCATACCGATGGTAGAGTAAAAACTATTATTGTAAGAGAACTCTACCAAGGGTAAGTGCTTCACCCATGAACCTCCAAAATCAAGAACACAAGAGCGCAACATGTCTTTAAGAGTCTGGATGGTTCGCTCTGTCTGACCATCCGTTTGAGGATGTAAAGTAGTGCTAAGGCATAATTGAGAACCAAAAGCATGCTGGAGACCTCTCCACACCCTGTAGGTAAAACTAGGATACCGATTAGAAATGATCATCTTAGGAACTCCGTGAAGCCTCACCACCTCCTCCAGATACTGCCTCGACAAAAATTCCACTGAGCTCGACTCCTTGATCGCTATAAAGTGGGATGATTTTGTTAAACGATCCACTACCACCCATATAGCATCATGTCCTCCCAGAGCCCGAGGTGAACCTGTAACAAAGTCCATTGATATGTCTTCCCACTTCTATTGAGGAATCTCTATGTGCTGGAGAAGACCACCAGGAACACAGTGTTCGACCTTCACCTTCTGGCAGACTAAACATCGTGACACACATTCTGCAACTGTACGCTTCATCCCAGGCCACCAAAACTGTCTCCTCAAGGATCGGTACATCTTCGTCACACCAGGATGTACCGCCAAGGGTGAACTATGGAACTCTCGGAGAACCGTCTCGCGCATCCCCAAGGGAACAAAAATCCTTCCATGATACAACACTCGGGGTTGTTCATCCTTCGACCAACCATCAGGGGCCTCACCACATACAACACTGTCTCTCCAAACTTCCACCTCTAGGTCACCCAAATAAGACTCTTCCACCATCTGCATCAGGGATGACTGCACCGTCATCTGGAAAAGACAACCTCTACCCCCAACTTCTCCCATATCAAAATGAAACGATGATAGCTCTTCCATCACTCTCCAAGAATCACCAGATTAACGCACAACATCATTACGTATCTTCTGACTTAGTGGGTCAGCTACAACATTCCCTTTTCCATGTGTATACGATATTTCAAAGTCGTATTCCTGCAAGAACTCAATCCACCGACGATGCCGCAAGTTCCAGTCCCGCTGAGAGAAAACATACCTCAAACTCTTATGATCAGTGAAAACCACAAAGCGCTCCCCAATGAGGTAATGTCTCCACAAATTCAATGAAAACCCCACGGCTACCAACTCAAGATCATGGGTGGCATAGTTGTGTTCATGGGGACGCAATTGTCGGGACCCATAAGAAACAACTGAGCTTTGCTGAATGAGAACACAGCCTAGCCCCAGATTTGAAGCATCACAAAAAACATCATACTGTACTCCCTCCGCTAGAAGACAAAGGACTGGAGCACTTACCAACTTCTAGTTTAGATACTGGAAAGCTGTCTGACACTGATCAGTCCATATGAATGCTTGATCCTTCCTGGTCAAAGCTGTCATAGGAGTCACAACTCGGGAGAAATTAGCTACAAACCTCCTATAGTCGCCTGCGAGACCAAGGAAACATCGCACCTCTGACACAGTATTGGGGGCTGGCCAAGACACCACTGGTTCTATCTTCGAAGGATCCACAGATACTCCCTGTTGGGACACAACATGTCCCAAGAAACGAACTTCTCGAGCCCAGAACTCACACTTGGACAACTTCCCAAACAACTGATATTGGCAAAGAACTCCCAAAATGGCTCGTAGATGCTTTGCATGCTCCTCTTCAGATGTGGAATACACAAGGATGTCGTCGATGAAAACCACAACAAATTTGTCCAGGAATTCACGGAACACAGCATTCATCAACTCCATGAAAACAGCTGGGGAATTCGTCATGCTGAATGGCATTACAACAAACTCATAATGCCCATGACAACATCGTAAAGCAGTCTTCGGGATATCCTCATCCTTTACACGCATCTGATGATATCCTTACCGCAAGTCTATATTTGAGAACCAACTTGCACCCTTCAGTTGATCGAATAGTTCATCAATCCGCGGGAGAGGATAGTGGTTCTTTATTGTCACTTTGTTTAACCGAAGATAATCGACGCACAACCGCAAACTGCCATCAGCCTTTTTCACAAACAAAACTGGTGCACCCCATGGTGACACACTTGGCCGGACAAAACCACACTGCAACAGAACATCGAGCTGAATACGTAGCTCCCGTAACTCAGAAGGGGCCATCCTATATGGAGACATAGAGATAGGAGACGCTACTGGCTATAGCTCGATCCAAAACTCGATCTCTCGTCGAGGGGGTAAGGATACAAACTCTTCTGGAAAGATGTCAGGGTACTCCTCTACGACCCTAGGAAACTCCCACTGTTGAACCTCTGAAGAACTCAGCGTCATCGCAGCCATCATGGATGATAATGATGGAACTCGTCTATGACTCATCTGAGGATCTCACTCACCAACAAACACCACTTTCTCTCCATCTTCATCAAAGAAAACGACCTTCTTCTTGTAGCAATCCACAATAGCCTACACCGAATACAACCAATCCATGCCAAGTATGACATCATATGGTTGTATTCGCAAACATAGGAAATCTCCCCAAGAGCGGTGTTTCCCCAACACTAGCTCACAGTCTCTACATACTTCAAAAAAGTCAGCTCGACCACCAACTGGCGTAGTCAACGCCAAGGGAACTGGAAGCCTCACTACCTCAAGTCCCAAAGCATGGACAAGGGTAGGTGATATGAAGGAGTGTGTTTCTCCTGAATCAAACAAGGCATACACCAAGGTAGAAAACAAGCAAAGAGTACATCGAACGACATCTGGCTCGCCTGGGGATGGTAACGCTAGAGCATGAAGCTGACCACGACCTCCTCCACGGCCTCTCTGACCCTAATGACGACCACCACCACGGCCGCGCTCTGCTCTCTGAGGACGGGGAGCGTCATGGGGCTGTCCTATGCTTGCTCCATCTACCCTTTGGTGATCTAAAACTGGTGTAACCTGCTGCTGCTGCCTCGGCTGGAAATGCCTCAACGGAGGAACCTGGAGTGGAGCACCCGGTGCGCAATGACTGCTCTGAAAATTCGGGCACTTCCGCTGCTGATGACCATGACCACCACAAGAAAAACAAGCGCCTGATCCCTTGGCATAGGTCTGAGAGTTTTTGCCTCCGGAAAAACGAGATGGGAAGGGCTGGGACCTACCCCCAGGTGAACGGAAACTCTTTTGTCCTGAAAACCGGGAACCCCAGACCACAGCTCTGCTTCGTGAGGAATCATGACGATTCCCCTCTCATGACGATCCATTCCTGGGAAAAGTCCTCTCAACAACCTCTGCCCTCGCCAGCACCTCAAGATATGTCTTCAGCATAAGTGGGGTGACCTGGCACTGGATCTCTGGACGCAGAGCCTCCATAAAATGCCTCGCCCTGGCCTCATCATCTGGTAACAGGTCTGAAGAATATCGTAGAAGGTTCCTGAAACGAATTCCAAACTCTAGAACACTGGAGCTCCCCTGTCGAAGGGTAAGAAGCTTCTGGCGACTGGACACCTTCACAGTCGACGAATGAAACTCGACTCTAAACCTGTCTCGAAACTCCTCCCATGATATTTCTGACTCCTCACGATCACCGAGGAACAAGAACCACCATTTCCTCGCTGCTCCACGCAGCATCGTGACAACCAAGGACACCCAGTGTTCCTTCCGAGCATGAATCGAACTGAAGCCTATCTCGATCTCCTCCAACCAGTCTTCTGTGACTGCATCTGAAACGGATCCATCATACTTCTGTAGACTCTAGCGCTGAAACTCTCGAAGTGTCTTCCTCCAAGTTTCATTGTCGTCAACCTCTACTCGGCGGCGATCTGCTGGAACAGCCTGATGGGCATCTTCTGCGCAAACCTGACGAGGACGTCGACCTGGAGCCATACCTGCAAAATAACAACTGTTAGAGCTCCTAAGCCTAGGATATGGAAGACTCAACATTAATTAATTAATTTTTTTGTTTTATTTATTTTAGGTTACCTATCCTAAGGTCTACCCATTCAAACACAAGCGCAAAGAATAATGATTCATGATCCTTTCCTAGGTCTCTACCCTGCAACCGATATCACTTTGTTTAGTAGCCATCGTAAGCTTAAAGGTCCGTGCAACAGATCATAGGGGCCCCTAAACGCCTATGTCTCTACCGGTCTCTAGTGTTTACCCTACTTTATAAACATGAATGACACTGTTGCCCTACCATCCCATGCATCCTCACCAGTGCCTAACTCCAAACTCCATCCTATCCCTCAACCAGACCTCTGATACCACTCTGTCACGACCGCCTCCCCACAAAGTGTACCCCTCCTGGGCCGGCAATGTGAGAAGGGAGATAATGACCCCCGAGTCCCACCTCCAGTAGGCCCCAGGTTGGCGACTAGCACCGAGGGTATAATACACACTCAAATGGGAGGCATTTCCCTCAAAGAGAAGACATGCAGAAGAGAGAGATAGAATATACTCCAACCAACTCCAACTCATTACTGAAATATAAAATAAACCCATGTACATATATGAAATGTCATGAAAAAGTACTACAACTGAAAGGGAAAACTAAAAGTGCCCAAAAGAATGTAAAACGGCAGCGACCACAAGCCCGAACAACTCCTCCTCCAACCGCAAGCTAGTAGTAACCAGCTTAATCTCCAACGTGCTCCAAGTGACCTGAAAAATAGTCCATATGTACATAGGGTGAGTATAATAGTATACTTAGTAGGATCCTCCTCAAGCCTCTCGTGCAAAAGTAAAGAAAGCATGATAAAGCCCAGGGAACAACAAGTGAAACTAACTCGTTACCTAAACAGGTATACTAAGTTCCCAACCTCACCATGGCTACTCTCACCAAGTAACACATACAAGAATATAGCATATAGCATAGAATATCAAGGGTACCCCACTACTACTTCCCCACTAGTTTGCCGCTTTGCCCCAACGACATACGTCCTGTGCATCTCTCTCCAAAGGCTTGCCTGTAGACACCTGGGCGAAGCACCACACCGTCCTCACAACCAAAGGTAACCAGGTAGTTTCTGGGAGCCACCACAACTCGCATAATGTGTATCATACGTCGGGTATAATACCTCAAGCCATTACAACCCATACTCTGAGTAAGGATCCTCAAGCCATCACAACCTATACACGTTACACCTATAGTAGTCTATAGGGTACTATATCCAGAATATAAGTGTGTGAATAACCACAAGCCATTACAGCCCTCTACACACATATATGGGGTAACTAACCACTTGCCTCATGGAACAAGTATCTACCAAGAGAAGAGAGCGGGGCCAAATTGGGTAGTCAGCCATTCAACCTCCCATAAGAATGTTGGGGAAAACACCCCCCCCCCCCCCCCACAGGGATCAGAATCCCAGGGGTGTCAGTTGCCCTTACTGACAGGGTGGAGTATCATATAGAAACACAAAAAGTACAGAATATATATAACTCACAACCACACTATGGGAATTACCTAGTCATAGGCATGACTACAGCTAACGTCTCTCAGACTCCAGGCTGCTATTTCTAAGACTAGGTATCCTATAAGCACACAACCATTTGAAGAGCTTTATTAGATTACTCCATTCTCATTTTATCAATTCCACTATACGTTAATTAATTCTTTAAACATTAATTAACCATGAGAAATTTACCACATTAAACTAAATTGGCATCACATTCAAAAACTGCTCCTTTTTAGGATTCACATCACTATTAAATACCAGTTTCTCCATCCCCATGGATTATCACCATTTAAACAAACTTTCATTATGGAATTACCTTCCCCATATTCCCAGGCATTCTAGAAAAGCATCCTATTTTACTAAACACAAAGGGCTCAACATGGTGAGTAGATATACTACCCATCGAGTCTTTGCCGCCTATAGCAAGAGCATAGACCCATCCTCCATTGAGAGGCTAAACACGGAAAGCACGTGGGATACCCCACGTGTCTTCGTCTCCTTCGGAAAGAGGGTAAGCAAAACCAGCTGCCTTGAGCAGTGGGGAAAAGTAAAGAAGATAAACAATCAAACCACCAACATCAAACCATCAAATGCATCTCATACCATTATCCTTGGTGTCCTCCCCGACACCCACATGCATAAACCGATGTATCTCGCCACACTAGGTGTCATCCGCTGCCACAACCACAAGTCCCAAAGCCTCCACATATCACAACAGCCATCCAGGCTCACATCAAATCACAAGCAGCAGGAAATAAAAGATCACAATATGGGCTCTCGGCCCTTTAACAAGGCATTCAGCCTTCATACAAGATGAGCACTCAGAGCTCCAAACCACAAGGCATTCAGCCCTACAAGCAAGCGGGTAACTCAGAACCCTTTTGAAATTATCGAACAAATAGTTCATTAATCCATCTTGAATTAATAGATTCATTAACATGCCTCTTTATCTTTAGCCAATTATTTAACAAATAATTCCGTCTTTACATTCTTTATCAATTTCCATCATGAACGAGCAACAAATTAAAGAAAATTATAGATATCACTCTATCTAGGAAAACATGAGGCAAACCGTTCTCACGGTACAAAGTAACAACATGCGATCAACCAATTCATTTAATCAAGTTCAAGTATTTAATTAGGTCAATTTCATTGTGATCCAAAGGACTAAATCATGCTAATTCTACGATTGCACATACACAATTAGAGAAGCCATGAATCCCCTACCTCGAAGAGTTCTTGACGTCCTTTATCCACACAACGGTTCACAGTCCTCTTCTCCTCACGACAGCTGCATCCACCGAAGGATGCCACGGTACGGCAGTACCAACCAACCCCAAGAAAACCCAGTAGAACCATGGAGATTACATGCTAATATGGAAGGAAGAACAAGAAAAGGTGATCCCCGAAGGAACGATGATAAAACATACCTTATATGGAAGAACGATCGACACAACTTGGTTGCATCAACAGAGCAGAACTGATCTGAGAAACGTTTGATTGTGAAACTCCTACGAGAATGATTACAAGGTTCTAGCGTCTCGTAGATGAGAACCAGGAGGAAGAACAACGAAAAATGATATATCGTTTCTTTTAAAAAAAATTAGAGAGGCGACGGTTTAAGATCCGATTTATTCTCCATTAAAAACGGATCGCATTAACCCATGCGGTTTGACCAAGTAAAAACATCCCCGCCTTAGGAATAATTAATATAGAATTTATGGCCTTTGAATCGGCCTTAATGTCATTAAAATAAGGTTTTAAAAGTATTTTACGTCAAAGAAACCGTCAAATTTATGAAGCTGGAAACACTGTTCACATAATCAAAATTTGGCAAAGTATGGAATCGGTAGCTCTCATGAAGTCTGGAAACACTGTTCATTCGTGAAATTTGGAAAAGTATGGAATCGGTAGCTCTTAGGATTATGGAAACAATGTACAAGTCTACCGATAGAAGTCCACCGATAGAACTTCACCGATAGAAAACACTGTTCAAGTCTACCGATATAAGTCCACCGATAGAACCTCACCGATAGAAACACTGTTCAAGTCTACCGATAGAAGTCCACCGATAGAACCTCACCGATAGAAACACTATTCACTGAACCTCACTGATAGAAACACTGTTCACTGATCCTCACTGATAGAAGTCCACCGATAGAACCTCACCGATAGAAACACTGTTCACTGAACCTCACCGATAGAAACACTGTTCACTGAACCTCGCCGATAGAAACACTATTCACTGAACCTCACCGATAGAAACACTGTTCACAGAACTAGAAATTTGGCAAAGTGTTAGCCGAGCTACTGCTGGACTGCGGCTACCAGTATACCGAGCTATCAGTACGCCGTGGCTACCGGTAAACCCAGCTACCGGTAGGATGCGGCTACCGGTAGACCGAGCTACCGGTAAGCAGCAGCTACCGGTAGACCGAGCTACCGGTAATCAGCAGCTACGGGTAGACCAAAATATCGGTAATCAGCAACTACCGGTAGACCGAGCTATCGGTAATCAGCAGCTACCGGTAGACCGAGCTACCGGTAATCAGCAGCTACCGGTAGACCGAGCTACCGGTAATCAGCAGCTACCGATAGACCGAGCTACCAGTAATCAGCAGCTATCGGTAGACCGAGCTACCGGTAGGCAGCAGCTGGGGGATAAGTCACCTTGACCTCCCAGAACACCTCCAACACCACCTTTTCACAAAGTAATGGACCAGGGAGGTCTGGGCCATTACACATAATATATGAACAAATATGGTCATTTTTCTTGTATATCAGCATCCCACCACCATGTATCCTCTTATACATGGTCATGCTACTACAACACCCATAATAGAGGAGTTAACTGGCCTCGATGAACCCTTATATTAGGATCAAAAGTACTTATTGGATTCTATTAAAAGGACGATTCTACTAGAAACTCTCAAGTGACATAGGATGAAATGCATGATATGTGTATGAATGATAACAACATAGATGATATACATATAAGGCATAATTCATGGATCACTTCCTCTGAGGTATGTGTAACTAATAGGATACCTACCCGACTCTCTCCATAATCTCAAAGAACCTCACATATCATGATGAATGTTTACTTATCTCTTGAATCTTCTATTTTCTAGCCTTGTAAAACAAGTAAAAAAATCTGAAATCAAACATCAAACTCTATTAGTTATCTGCAGTAATTGACATATGATTTCTAATGAAACATTGTTGTAGACAACCAATTCTAAATAATCTATTCCCTCTCCGTGTTCTCTTGAAAAAATCATGGTCCATGCATAGCTTCCCCTACATCCTCTAACCGACATAGGGTTGATTAGCATATACAACCAAAAATATAATCATAAGGCTCCATATTAATAGAATCCTAAAAGATATTTTGTGAGAATTCAACAGGGGGTACGTTTCTCTCCCAAGACCCCCAAAATCTAGGGCGTATTTTTGTATCATGTCCTCAAGAACCAGAATCGTGCATTACGATTAGCCATTGGTCTGAGGGTTGTATATTGTGGTTATAAGAACTAGTGTACCTAATTTTCTCTAAATACCTTTCTAGAAACATGAAGAAAACTGGGTATCTCTATCTAAAATGATTTAATGCTGGACCCTGTGAAGTCATACTGTCATACAGATATAAAGCCTCCCAAGTTCATCCATGCTAATATTTTATTTATCAATATAAAAATGGAAACATTCCTGATCCTATAAAAAACCATATGACATCATTTCTATGAAGATACCTCGGTAAAAGATTCTTGAAATCCATCACAAAATAATTCCATTTCTACTAGGGAATAGGTTCCTTATATAAATTTATGTTTTTTTCCTATTTCATTACATTCAACTATTGATCGGTGGAACAACTCATGAAACAACCAGCTACATCTCCTTTCATACTTTTCCACCATTATTGGATATGTAAACCCCAATACACCACGGTGACATCGTGGTTAACTACCCAATATGTAGAATGAATGTATTTCAATATCTATTCATCCATGTCTGCTGAAAGACATATAAAACCATTTAAAAATAGATTCTGATCCACCCCAACTATCCATCCATGATGAGGTTCCACACCTACCACACTCTCACATAGGAATAGGCCCTCAAATTTTGATATTTTCCTTACCCTTACTCTATCAAGATAGGTAAGGGTAATTGTTTTGGAGGATGATAATTTCTTCACATGACATTACCTCACCACCAAGGCCATATCATTGACCAAATACATATGATTCAACTTGATACAAGCCTACTGAAATTTAAATATCAGAGTCCCCTTTTACATTGCATCATCCACTGTATTTTCCATTCTATGGTTGTAAGAAAGGTCAATGAAAAAATACTATAGGTATTCAATCCACTTTCGCTTACTCCTATTTATATTATTCTATGTAGATATGTATGTTAGACTATTGTGGTCTTTATAAACCACAAAACTCTAGACATGTATGTAATTTCTTCAACAACGTACGTCATATACAAATACAACTAACTTGAGATCATGTGTTGGTTAATTCCTATCATGTGTACTAACCTTCAATGACCCATACCCCATGCCTCTATCCACGTATATAAGAACATTTCATAATAAACTACCTAATGCATCCTTGTAAATGGTCTAAATCTTTCATAACTCTAGAAAAATTAGTATCCTCATGGAAATTAATATCCTTTTTATCTCTCAAAAGTTTTAATTTCATGAATACAGTCACGCCATTCTTATTAGTTTTTGTGATTGTCACTAATTGGAAGGTTATTTTTTGTATGGAAAACCTGTAATATCCTTCTATCCCCATGAAACACCATTTCTCAAAGTCATTATTGTGAAAATCATATATAACTATAGTTCAGACATTCTATGTGCCAAAAGATACTCCTGTCTCTATGATAATGTGACAATGTATTTGAATCTGGTAAATCAAGAAGTGTCCTTTTCTGAGCATAGCTTATAACTGATGTTATTTCATTGTATTCAACATGATCACAATATGTTTTTCATGGTCATGTTATGTGTGATAAAATACCACGATGTCATCGAAAGAACCACCATAAAATAATTCATGAAAGGATGGAAAAACATGTTTTTCAATTCTATAAAGACTTCTAGCATGTTTTTGATGCCGAATGAAATAACTAATTAATCATATATACTATACAAGCTACAAAATTTTGTGCGAGGTATTTCTATTATACCAAAACTCACCTAATGATAATGATATCTCAAATACCTATTCTAGAGTACTTGAGCTCTTTGGAGCTAGTCAATGATATCATATATCTATGGTAGAGGACACCAATTCACAAAAATCTCATAGTTCAGTTTTCAGTATTCCACAGATAGCCTAAATGTTATGAACATCTTTTAGAAAATGGATCGGTGAACCCCACTACGTAATATTGGGTCAAATAAACCAATTTTCCCTTGAATTATCTATATTCCTCTTGACCTCCTGCATCTTAGAATTAGAAATCATGTATGAAAAAAGGTTACATATCTAAGTTATAGAACTAGCTCGATAGAGAACCCTACATCCATCATAGGTGTTAATCCAATAATGTAGTCCAGGAAAACCTCCCTGAAATTATAAACAACTAGAGGTAAATATTATTTATGTGTTTCTGGATCATCAAAATATAATATCACAATATGTTCATTCATCCCTCTCATTCCATGATTTCCAATTGCTTCAATGCTTTCTTAGACACCCAATTATCCCTTGTAAATAAAATATAACCCCAATGGTGTTGTGGAGGTCACCCTAAGAAGATTTAAATGAAAAAGTAATGAAAGGGAAGAAACTATTCCATTCTGAGAACGATGTAAAAACCTATCATATTAAGGATAAAGAGGTCACATATGTAGTGACACCAACACATCTCAATGGGGAACTCCCTACCATAATGTAAAACTTATGTTCTAATCCCTTAGAGAGTGTAAACCATTGTAATTACGTCAAAAAACTAAAAACCAATCCCATGTATCTCTATAATTGGCTTATATATAATTCTATGAGAATACCATGTTTTAAAAAGAGAGGATGCTAATTTAGAGGATACTAGAATAGTACCTATCACTATAAATGGTCTAGGATTGTTCTCATTATGTGTTAGTTGCACTACATATATCAATCCAGATCTGTATCCCAGTGATATGATGTGGATAAATAGAGTTTATCCACACTAATATCACTAGATGTCTGGGGTTTGACAATCATGGCCATGACCATCAACTCATCTAAATCATTTGGTTGCTCTACATCTCCCTACCCGATGAGAAAATGATGACCTCACTCCAACATGTGGGATCAGTGAAGATGATATCTTAGTAATTCCAAAGAAAAATATCTATAAAATTATTGTAGATGACCCATATTTTTGCAGGATCAACAATCGACTAGGTATCTCATGCAATGAACCCACCTATATCCCAGTCTTCCCCACTGGAGGAACCTTAACTCGACTCATGTGTATGTTCTTTGGATACTAATATCATTGCATGTAAGCTCCATATGATGCTTCATACTACCAATATATGCATCACATGATCCATTTATGAAACCACCCTAGCTCACACCCCAATCCTCTCTCAGATTATTCGATGTGATATGCACCTGATTTAAAATTCCTAAAATGGGATCCAGTTGGATGTAATTAACCTATGATTGATGTCATACCTATACCCGTCATTGAATCTTCTGGTTGTAGACAACTCATCGCCCATTCTAATAGGTTTTCATCACTGTATCTATATAAAATGGTTTGAATAATCCCTAACTGATAATGTACCCCATGCAGAATTTATAATTTTTTAGGATCTATCATCCCTCAAAATCATAAAAAATAAGTATTCATCAAAGGATATATGAAATTTCTTTAATACATCTCTTTAGGAAAATACATCTGAATAATAACATCCCACCATCCCATGGATGAATAAACTGTTATATACAAAGAGAGTATTAAACTCTTATTAAAAGGTATCTCCAATTATCAATGATAGATAACATGTACTATAGCCATGACTCTATAGAATGTTGTTCACCACCCCCAAAAAAACATGCAATGGTAATATTTATGGAACTCATTTGTCATATGTCCCATATATGGGAAAGATCCTGGTGCTCCCTGAATAGACTAGATGAATAAAATAATGTATTCAGGGAACTATGCCTCAACAATTATGTCTGGTGAAACTACTGGTGTCCTAGGTGACACTAACAGATGATCCAATGGTAGCCCATGGACCACCTACTCAAGATTGTGGTTTCCAACACCATCTTTGGTTAGTAATAATTTTCTTCACTGTGGAATGCCTCTAAAATTCTAAACACACACATCAAATAATAATGTTATCAATGATCACATCTAAAAGTGAAAATACTAAAATAGGATTTGTACAAGCCTTCCTATATAAGAAACACACCCCTCTGCCTGCTCCATGAGTCTAGTTTGTGCATCGTGTATATCATGAAAAAAAAACATTGATACAACCTAATACCCACTAATATATTCCAGTCTAGGTTTGGTTCTTTTTTGTATGATAATTCAGTTTCAATTTTATTAATATATTCAATTCCATTTTATTATATTTCCTTTAAATGGGTAGAACCAAATGGTTCACTAAATTCAAATTCATTAGAGACCATAATCCGTATAAACAAAATTATGGAATCCACATAACTCACACAATAACACATTCTGTAATATCTATCACAATCGTAGGTATAATAATCATAGAACATATCACAATAGCATCCAATCAAGAAATTCAGAATATATTGAATGGCATAATGCATTGCATGTGATATATAATAAGTGCCTATGATTATGAATGATAAGGAACACCCCTATCTCATTATAGCGAAACATGATAGAACCTGCAATATTATTGATGATAAATCTTAATTCCAACGCATCACCCAATTGTGGAATCAAATCAACTATAATAGTCAAAAATATAGATATAGAAATATCATTCAAGGCAATGTGGTTTTTTTCTTGTACGTGTATAGTTATTCCTAAAAAATCATTAAATACTTAATCCTTCATATCTAGTTCTATTGTGTCCAAATAATAAATAAAACTGTAAAATAGTAAAATGATACCTTATTGTTACGTCTCGAACCTGGATGTCACTGAATGGTTTCCCCTAGCATGTTCAGTCACATAACCTCAACCTCTTCTCCCCAAATCCCAATGGTCACCATCATGAAGAGAGGACCTAGGTTTCAGGGTTGGGATAATATTACCTCATTACCATATTATAAAAAGATATTAATATCATATTTGATATATTGTAGAAGAAGCAAATCAATCAAATATATAATAAATGAAAATACTGGAATATCTAAATTAATCCATAACAAATATCACATATAGATGATCTGTTTCTTGTGTGCATTAATATTGAACATGTAGTAGGATTCATTCCCATATACATACATATAGTCACATAATTTATTAGGGTACAATCGATGGACTGAGAAGATATTGAGATATAATTCTAGTATGAAATCATTCAAAGGTATATTACAATAAAAGTGATTTATAAATATTAATAACAGTATATAGGATGTTATAGAATTGTATTTAAGTAATAAATGAAAACCCCAATAAAGGATAGGGTTCCCATGGGCACCACTCTACTACTACCTACATTGTCCAATCTAAAATATCTATGAATTAATATTCAGTTGATATTTAATTTATATTCCAGTTCATTTAAAGATTCAATATCATTTTAATAAATATGTCTCTTAACCTAGAACATAACCTAGAATCACCTGTGAAGATATGTTATAAATCATTACTAAATAGTCAATCAATTTTTTATAATAAATTGACTTAATAAAATCATTTTCATTAACTTGGAAGACAAATTATAAAAATCATTTAATTAATTAACCATTTATGAACACGAGCTCATCCTTTCAATTCATAATTCAGAATCCAGGTATCATTATAGGTGTATCATGAACCAATTACATTACAATTATGTCATATTCATTCATCATTGTATTACTTGTGTCTCTCTATGTGGTGTATAACATCACATTAATTTGTGGTCATCCTTGGTGGTCCATTAAGGTATTCCGTGTGTCACCAATGGCATATAAGATCAGCTTTCCTCTAATTCCATCCTTGGGAATTCATAAGGAGTTCTGGTGTCCCTCGAACGCATAATTTATTTCCCATATTAGTCACTCCATGGAAATCTATATAAGGATTCCATGTTTCAATCAAGAATAAACAAGGTAGTATCCAAATGAGACCATCAATGGAATTCGTATATGAAGACCTATGTCACCATAGGCATATAATCAATTAATCCATTTCAATTATTATTTCAATACCATCACCAATAACATTTCATTTAAAACTCACCTTAGTAGGTGACATAAGTCATGAACAATTATTATATGTCTTACCCTATATTTAAATCACTTGGGAATTTTATTATAAGGGCATATCATTTTTAATTGACTAATTACATGGAATATTTCTTGGGATATATCTTCCATTCTTGATTCTATATCAACACAATTCCAATTCAACTTGTAATTCCAATTAAAATCTAATTTTTAGTTCATTTCATTTACAATTAAAAATATTTTATTGAACATCCCATGGAAAGTGTTAAAATGGAACAACCTACAATATCTAAATTCAATATCCACCCATGGTGGCCCAATTAATCAAACAAAACACCCAAGGGGTGGTTATAATTCAAGGTTCATTACCTATGGTCTATAATAAATGGATATCATTATTTATGAAGTCCACACCTATCAATTCCTTTCATGTATTCAATTATATTTTAAGGTAATCTCCAGAAAAATTGGTAATATGTAATAATGAAATATATATAAACACTTCAACATTGAATAAAATGACTGAGGCCACCTACTCATGTTTTATAGTGGATTTACCATCTAGTATATTATACCAATTCAATGTAGATCAGTCTATAATTGATCAACATGTGAATAATAAAAAACGAAGGCATGTTAACTTTCACCTAAATTGTGCAACTAATAATAACGAATGTGTAATAGTTTAAATGGAATTAATAACTCATTGATGCATATCGGATTCTTATGAAGGATCTTGGTTTTGAGATCCAATAAATATTAAGTGTAAAATCCTAGTCTAGGATTTAAATAAGGCTCCAAAAGATATCCATTTTTGTATAGTGTAATAATTGAAAATTAGTTTGATATATAAAATTAATTATGGAAAAATTGGTAAATTCAACAGAATCCCTTGGTCACATAGTTTTTCCACTAGGATTGAAAAACCATACTTCCTTTATTATAGTATAGGGGAACAGAACATGGTTTTTACACATAGTATTACTAGTCATACAGAAAACAAAAAACCCTATATTAAACGTCTATAGTTCATTTCATGAATGGGAGCCCCATAATTCATAGTTTGTCTAACTGTCCTTCCTATAGGGATCCGTTACCCATCATCACATGGTTGAATGTAAAAGACATTACATTACCCACATATTTCTACTATGAATATTACAAGTATTTTTCAGCTGACAAACTAGTTTACGGGATATGAACAAACCCTGGACACCATCTATAACTTCTTGGACTCATAGGACATTCACATTAGGCTATATTTGGATATTTAAACTAAATATTGATTGAATGTAAATGATTACATAAAAAAATAATGAATATTTTTCTTACACATCACAATGCAGTAAATATAAAACCACATAAGTTAATTATACTATATAGAAACTTTCTATCATGCTTCATAATTTAATTGATCAATGTTAATTTGAAAAATGATAGAGTAAATTTATTTTTCTATTATAGAATTTTTTTATGTGCTCCAATTCATACTTAAATTTGTCTACACTTTTCAAAATTTAAAATGGGACTTCAATAAATATAGGATAATTGAAACCCATTTATGTAAATTAATTTACACAAATGATAGCTTCCTAATTTTAAGAAAAAACATTATATATAATATATCAAAATAAAAGGAAAATAAAAATAAATGTTTCGAAAATATTTAGATTCTAAATAATCTCATTCGAGATGATGTTAGAGAAATTATAGAGTTATGTAAATATAATTTATCATATATTATATCAGATTCAATCCTCTATCTAGTATTGAATATGAGATGAATATCTAGGGAATTATTCATGATGGTGATTTTTTTAATCAGTTATTTGTGAATAGTAGAGATATATTCACATTGATTCCATATATTTCCTTAATGAGCTTATATATCGGATGATTTATGTTTTTCTAGGTATATGGTGATGAAACTATTTATATGGAGTTGAAAGATAAATTTTATTTCAAGATGGTGTCTATTTTATTTTTAGAAGATTACACTCACAAAATGACTTGTTACCCAAGATTTCTATAGGACTAAATTGAATATCTATACCCAATGAAGATGATGAGTTAACGAAATCATAATCCCCAATAATAAATATTTATTTTGGAGATCCCAGTATTGTTTCAGAGATAGCCATATTTAAAATATATGATCTTGGTTGCAAACTGGAGTGTTCTATTTTTGACAACACAATTGAAAATGAAATATTCATTTTGATTAATATACTATTTATTTGAATATTAAAAATAATTGCATCACCTTTTATATGAAAATGATGATATTAATGAAATGTGAGGTATATTGGTAGAAAATATTTTGGAATACCTTTTTAGATGAAAAAGTTAAATAGATTAGTGGGTATTCCCAAAATATTTTTCCATTATCAAAATATATTGATGGAATATAAAAATTACTATTAATATTCCATTTGAGGATATAGATTATGATAGTGGAATTTTAGTGATTTCTAATACCAAATCACAAGAACATGATGTGATGTGAAGATCATGGTGAAAGAAATATAAAAGGATCAAGGGGATACTGCTACATAATATTATGAGTTGTGTCAATCTGTTAGTGGTTATGCAGTTGATACGTCCATTAACACCCTCATGGAATAAGATATTTTTTATAGTGTTTTATAAAAGTGAATCTAATAATTGATTTTTTGTTTTACATTTACGTTATTAAAGTTTAAATGAAATTATTGAGATGCATATGAGTATTTTAACTACAATTGGTAAATACATATATTCAAAGTACATCATTTAGGATAGAGTAAAATACAGTTCATATATTGATATTTACTTTTAGTGGATTCCCGGTTAGAGAATCAAGTTTGATAAATAATTGTGTTAATTTAAATAAATCATGTTTATATGAGCTATTTTAGTGACCATGTTGTTGTAATTATTTATTAATAATGACTATAATTTGAATAAGCTAAGGGTTATTTGAAGGATATATCTATTATCCATGTAGAAGAATTATGTACATTATAAGTTATCTAGTGTTAATAATTACATCAATCAAATAATATAATATATATGGTAAGAATATATAGTACATGTGTGAACTATATTATGTATGGTGATTATGGTGTGACTATATCATTTTTATTTGAAGCTACTAATAATGTAGTGATTGTGACTATGGAGAAGAGAATATTAGTGAGACAGTTATATGTTATTAATGGTTGAGTCTCAATCCACCTATAATTGGGTACATTTGATTATACTAGAGAATTGTTGATTGGGAGACATAAACAATTCGGTAAATGAGTATTCCATAGTACATAACTTTGTAAATCATTATGTTCATGTGCCTTTATATTTTACATTATCTAGGTTAGGATGTGCTTCAAAAGAATTATTTGGTATAGAATTATTTAATATATATGGTTATATTAAAAATTCTTAGTAATTTTGAAATTTTTATGTGACTACTGAACCATTTTCCCAAATCCAAAGACTAATTTACCCTATAGGAATTTCACAATAATCTCTAAATTATTTATTTGTCCAAAATTTATCAAAAAGTATATTAATAAATTATAACATATCAGAAATATTCTAAAACAAATTATTTAAAATCATCCTAAATATATACTTCCAAAAATGTGATACATTCCTAGAAAACACCGTGTTTTGAATTAAACAATCATTGATTAAAAAATATAATAATTTATCAATCATTTCCCAAACATTTAAATTTTCAATCACAACAAACATACATGTTCATAGTATAATTTTATGTCGAAATACATAAAATGGAAAAATAGAAATTGACCAAATCCCTCAAAAGATGAGTTTTTCCCAACCCAAATCATTTCATAGAATGACTATCAATCATACATAAACTCACTCACCCTCCCATATAAATTAGTAACATCCACATTATGTGTATGTAGTTTTACCAGCATAGTATGTAAATTGAATGTTTCTCATTCATTATCACACAATCAATAAATAATAAAAATAAGTAAAAAATAATTATATTGGTACAAGTGTTTCATGAAACCCTAGATTTTTTAATTTTTTAAATTCATCATTAAATATAATAAAAACATTAGATATCATTTTAGAATAAAAATTTTAAGTTTAATAAGATTAATTTTTCCTTAAATAAATATATTTCACATCAAAACCATTGCGGAGGATCTATACATCATTGCTTTTGGAAATATAATATTTTTTTTAAAAAAAAATTGAAATAAAAAAACATATTTCTAAAAAAACATGTATCATGGATAAACAAATATGTTTAAAAAAAATTAAACCACACATTTAAAAAACATTACAATAATTAATAATAAAAAAATCCATCAACAATGTGAAAATATTATGATTCCAGAAGTTTCTCATGTTGAGATATTAGTTATGAAAGTTATAATTAAATATCTATAGTAACCCATTAATTAGTTTCAAGATGATTTATTTCATAAATCTAATTATTATTATTATGATATCAATGTGATTTTGATAGAGAGGGACCAAGGGGAACAATTTTTTTGAACATATTAACTTATATCTAATAACATGTCAATCTAACCAACATTGATATTCACATGAAAAAAATAATAAGTGTTAAAAATAACATAATAGAAACTATTAAAATCAAAAATTATTTTATAGGGATCTAAAACAGTTATTGTTTTTAGACCACAAATATTTATTATATATAATTTCATAACTATTGATTCAACCCATGCATTTACCAGATCATTTTCAAAATCACCATGATTTTGATACATTTTTTACAAGTCATGTTCAAATTATATCCCTCACACATTTTTAAAATTTGTAACACAATGTGTTTCTATAAAATATTTAATAAAATTATATTCATTGATAACATTCATTACATGAAATGAAAAATTTTATCAAACTATAACATAACATTAATATAACTAATTAAACAAGATAACGTTTATGTAGATAATAAATTCGTTGGTTTGAATAAAAAAATAATTATATTTTGTATATAAAATTAAATTATATTTATATATAAGTAATTACTTTTTAGTAAAAGTATTATTTTATTCAAAAATACATTTTTCACAAAAAAATAACTTCTATTTCATTTTATAAGAAATTAATAAAATTATTTTTTGAAAATATTAGGATGTTTATATTAAAAAATACAACTTATTTTTTAAATATAGATGTAAAAAAAATTGATTTAGTTTTTTCAAATTATCTAAAATGTTTAGTTTTTGATGAATAGTAAAAAATTCATGGGTTTTATTAAAATAAAAATTTCTTTTAAATAATTTTAATGATAAATTTTACTTTAATATGGTTTTACAATCATGATTACTTCCATAATATATACATTAATCTAATTTATTTCATTGGAACAAATTTTATATTTATTTTTTATATTTAACATTTCTCTACTTATGGAACTTTTCTCATTGGAAACTTAATTTTTTATTGTGTCTATGAATTCATTTATAAATTAATCTTTTCCTTGTTTGTGAATGGAATTTCAAAAAAATTATTCAATATTTTTAATCACAATTATTATATTATATCAAAATGTAAAATTAATTTTTAATCAACATGAATAGTTAAAATATTAAAAATTAACTACATTAGTCAAAGTTAAAACATGATTAAAATGGATTAAAATAAAATGATATACGATAAAATAATCTTGAAAATTGTCGAAGTCAATTTTCATGGATATATTTGTTACTTATATAATATAAGGTTCAATAATGGTCTATATTTGGTTCTTTTGGAATGTGAGGAACATGGGAACAATTTTTCATTATGAAAATTCCATGTGTGTCTTCTCCCCAACATTTGAAAAAACATACCATCTCCTCTACTATTCACACTTCAAACAAAGATTTTATCAGTAAAAAAAATTCTAATATATCTCTAAAATACATAAACACATCTCATTGGCATTGTTTTTATTATTTCACCCTCCTTATAATTATTAAAGATTAATCATTAATAAGTTCTCCAAATACGAGTTAAAATAATTAATCATATCTTTTTGATTTATTTGTTTTTCCACCTCCTCAAAATATTATTATAAAATGAGGTTTCAATTACATTATTTTCATTAATATAAATATATTTTATTACTTTAATTAAATTGCATTCATCCATCCCATCATATATCATGTAGGTTATGAAATTGTCGATCATGTGTATGATGAACTATCGCCTCTTGAACAGATATAGTTCATTTTCCATCTCCACTTATCGTGGACCAATATAATAATGGATTTAAAAAATTTATACTAAATCAACGAAAATTTTATAATTAATAAATTATTTTACATCTTATAAGTACTTACATTACACTATATGGTAATATTATAATGTTGCTCATGTGTAAAATAGAGTTCCACCTCAGGATGTGATGGGATCAATCAACACATTACCTAGATGTTACTAATGATATTATTAATTAAAAACTATTTCTATATGACCTAGAAATTAATTTTTTATGGTAATATATTAATTTACATTCATTATGTTCATCTGTTTTGAATATGGAAACAACAATCATTCATAAATACGGCATACTGTATCCATTAATGTTGTAATTAATTTTATAACACACCATTAATGGATTAATATAAATAATTATATAATTAATATAATATATATATATATATATATGCTTGTGTGTGTTTAAGGAAAATATGTTGGTGAGGGAACCATGTAAATGTTTTTAGAACCAAACTTTCCAAATCAAGAGATATAATAAAAATGAAGCAGTTATTACATAGAATGTGATTTTAAACACGAATTATAATGAAAAGGTTAGAAAAAGTCATAAGTAAATCACATATTGTATGATAAATATAACTATTGTATTATAATATATTTTAATTAAACCAATATATATTATACATTAATATTGAAAATTTAATAATGATGTTGATAATTGAGTTAAGAGGTTTTTAGTTCAAATTTCCTTTGTTGGCACGTAAGATGTGAAATGCCCATATCAAGTTTCATGTGGACTATATTATTTACCATTTACATGTTATATAATTTATGTAATTCAATTAATTATATTAAAATTTTTTATATGATATTCATTAATAGGGATTATGATTCAGACGTTACCAAAGTTGTAAGGGTTTGATGTTACAATCTCATTGTCTATATGGATTTATTATGATTTGGATTTAGACGATGATATGTTAAGTTATAATTATCCATTATATCATAAATTTAATTCCCCTATGTTTAATTTATTATAAAACATTCATTACATTCATTTTCATCTCATTATATAATAGTTATTACAAAGGATTGTTTTGAAACAAACCCAATTTTATCTATTTCTTCTGTCAAAAAACATGTTTTATTCCGTATAATTGTTTACTAAAAATGTTTTAAATAATTTTTCAGTGTTATAAAAAAATTTTAAAATCCAATTTTAGGTATTTATGATTATTTAATAATTTTATTGAAGGTAATCTTCATTCAATTTTATAAACATGTCATGCTTGGATTCTACCGAAAATGTGAATGGAATATTTACTTTTTTATGTATTGTATGAATGAAATTTATCATCATAAATACCAATATTTAATGTAAAACATAATTTTCCTATTTTAATGTTGATTTGAAATGAAATTTATAGCCACATTATATTATTAATATCTAAATTTAAAAATATTATTCTAATATAAAATTATTTACCTTATTAAAAAATCCCTTCGAATTTTTTTTATAATAATTTTCCATCTAATATCAAAACATTTGATTTTACATAATAATTGATGGTTATATTATAAAACATTACCATCATTATTCTTTCTCTATATTCTATATTTATGATGAATATATATTTATAAAACCCATTATTCTCCCATTGGTTATTGTATCATAAAAAATTTTTAAACCCCATTTCATTTTAAAGATTATTATTTTATTATTGTTTTATGAGACAAATTTTGTTTCCTGGGGTAGAATATAATGAATTAATTATATCCCATGGAACAAATATGTATTAATTTCATTATTTTATGGGAAGGGGATATATTTACCTCTATTTAATTGGGTAATGGTTTTTATGTCCTGAGATACAAATATGAATATTATATATGTTTTTTATACACAGTGGGAAACATACTTATGGCCATGATTCCCAATGGGAAATAGGTTTCTGGGATTTATCCACAATGGTATTTTCTTATTGCGGCCTAAACCATAATTTTTTTCTTCATATTTAACACTGAAAAAAAATTGTACCGAATTGTGTTCTAAATTTTTAAGAAATGACTGAACGCTTCTTGAAATACGATGATTTAAAAATCTAATAAATCATTTATTTTTTTATGATAGTGTTTTATTCCGTGAATCATGATTATGATCTATAATATATTGGGGTATGGAATTTTATGTTTTTTTTGTGATCTCATACCCAAATTCTGATCTTTTTATTCATATCATATTAAATTGATAAGCCCCATTTTTACCCTTATTGAAAATATAAGATAACACTATCTTATGATTGTTTTCCCAATGTTAAGAATAATGGTTTTAAACTGGTTGTGTTTTTGAAGAGTATAAATGGGTAATATATTTATTGATGATTCTAGAGACCATTTTCTAAATGAGAAGATTTTGTATCTAGTATCCATAGTAAATAAACATTTATGGTACCTCCGAATGTTTTTGTGAAATTTATTTAATATTCATATAAAATTATGTGAAATTTATATATGAAAATATTGGGTTGTTATTTATGGTATTATATGTTGGATTGGATAATTATTTAAAACTCAGTTGAGAAAACCTTTGTGTAAACCCTTTGCATGAGCCTGTCTATTTGGTAAAATCCTAATGATTTGGTAAGGAAGAGATTATGTGAATTACCAATAAATAAATACATGTGTGGATAATAAAATTGGAAATATTTATAGAATAAATGTATCAAGGTTTACTAATAAAAAAAGTAACATCATCCATAACCGGAGAAATGCCATTGACATGAAAATGGTCATTTCTAGTTACCAAGTTTGACACACTCATGGGATATTATTTGGTTAATTGAAATTTTCCTAATCACACATCATGATGTATTTTTATATATGAATGTTTTTAATGACATGTCTTAGACATAATGTGTCAAAAATATAAAACAATGCTTATTTATTTAGACAACTAATGATAGTTTATTTTAGACTATATATTTTAGTATTGATATTAATGTTTCTCAAGGTATTATTTTTTTTATATTCAATGAAAAAAACCTAAATAACCCATCCTAATGATAAAAGTGATGGTAAATGATAATATTTTCTACTATAAAATATAATTTTTTGGATCTAGGATGCATATAATTATTTAAATTCTTAGAAAACATTATTATCCAATAAATCATAACAAGCACAGAAATGATCAAATGAGGGAACTGAATTTGGATGATTTATTCTTGAGATAAAATACACCCTCATTTAATTTTTATTATGACCCTTATTGATAGAGAGATAAACTAGCAACATTGATAAGATATTTTATACTCTCCAGTGATTAAAACATGAAAAAGGTGTCTTAGGTGTTTTTCATTATGTATGTGAAGAAGATAAATGGCAGAATCTAATTTTCCAAAATATGAAATATGTAGAAAATGAATATATTGTATGGGATTATTTTAAAAGGGTATTACATATTAATTAATTCCATTATATTATTCATATAAATATAATGAATCTATTTCATGAAATTATGTAAATGTATGATGAAACTATTAGTTCCTTTGAGGATATTTTTACAATGATTGAAAGGTATACCTCTATTTAAATTATCAAAATGGAATGAAAAATTGATTGATTGTTTGGTGGCATGAAACAATTACTACAAATGAAATTACCTAGAAGATACATTAGTAAAAATAATGAAATTTAATTACATACACTCAAGGTAGACATTGAAATTGGAGATTCTAACCATTCAAATAGTTTTAATAAGAAAAGAAATATCAAGACTCCTGAAAACATTAATAAATTATATAGAGGAATGAAGCTCCAACCATATACACCCCAAAAATGCGGGATAAAAATCATTGAAATTATATGAATTGAACTAGTAGGTTATTTAAATGTTTAGGGATGGGTCATAAAATCCTTGAATTAAAAAATGAGATGAATGGGACTGATAATTCAAAAGAAAAGAATAAAATTAGAAATAATGCACCACACACTCTCCAATTATTAAAACGAATGGAGTATTAGAATTATTTTTCCAGTGCAAGAATGTGTTGTTTTTTATGATAATTATTAGTGTCCTCCAAATACAAATGATAAAGGGATATCTCATTAATGAATTACGATTTATGTGGGCTAATAAAATGAAGTGGTGATAGGTACACTTTTAACTCATTCAAGAATGGATAATGTCTTATTTAATTTCATCTCTACCCCTTATTCAATATCATGATAATTAAAAAATGGTATGAAATTTCTAGATCGATGATTATAAGTTTTGTTGGTGTTAGAAACTCTAAATGTAAAAATGTATTGACCACAAACTATAGTTCCTCCCATAAATAAATTTTTGGGAACAATATTCATAAAAATATTTCAATTATTCATTTATTTGAATTTTATGTCATTATGTGAAAGTATTGTCTTTTTTTATGGATCTATTATAAATTTATATGGAAAGGAAGTCACGTTTTTTATTCCATGTGAACTCATTCATCGGAATCAATGTTAGGATCGATACAAATTCAAATGGTTATTACTTCTCCCCTATTGGTATTAATTACTATCAATGAGTGATATTTTACATAGGATGTTAGTGAGAAACTCAACATCAAAGACATACCAATTATTCCAGAATTTCATCAATTCATTCCAATAGAGGTTCATAGTCAACCAAAAAATCTTCATGATCTATTCCCAATAGTAATCTGACCTACAGCTGAACCAATTTTTAACACTATATATAGAATGGAAACATATAATTTTCATGAATAGTAAAAGACAGTCTAAGGGAATAAGGATAATAGATTTACCTTCAATAGTGTGTCACAATAAGGTTATTTTATTTTGTTTTTGATAAGAAGTATGGATTCATAAAAATCTACATTGATTGTTGTGCTCTGAATAGGATCTAGATCATGAAAATCTATCCACTACCACATATTGATGACTTTTTTGATAAAAAATGTGGATATAAACAAATTCCAACATTTTCCTATTTTATATATTTAATTATTTAATGGTTAATATGGATGATAAAACATAGAAAACATTCTGTACAATAAATATGAATGATGATTTTATAGTGAAGTGAATCATTCTTAATAATAACCCTTCTATCTTCATAGATTTATTGAATAATTTATTTAGGGATTACTATATTCATATTTTTTCACCTTATATATTTAATTATTATATATTAATATAAAATGTAAGAGAATAAATATTACTTGATAGTGGAACTAATGATCATATGGAAGGACAGACTATATGAAAAATTTACAAATAATGAATTTTGACTATAAATGTTATCATTATTGGGACTTATAATTTCATGTGAGTTTATATAAGTAGTCCCATTAAAGATGATAATTATGGATCATTTTAGTAGAACAATAAGGGTAATGGAGATCCAAATTATTCAAGGTTGGGAAGAATATTATCAATTATTTGTAATGAATGTTTAAAAACTATCTAATGTAATCACCAAGTTATCATAAATGGTATCCAAGTTCCTCTAGATGAATTTATGAGAAAAAAATTCAAGAAACTGGATATATTATTATTAAACTCACCAGTACATATATTAACCTAATGTGGATAAGGTTTAGTAACCTATAGTGAGAATTCCAAGAATTTATTGGGATAGGTTATAAACAGAATTTCATAGTTATCGCATATGACAGGCGAAAATTGATGGTTCCTATGAAAAGTTTCCCAAGTCATAATAAAGATTCATCTTTGGAAAAAAATTATTTAATTATATAAGGGAATTATTATTAAATAGAAAACCGGGATACATAAAAATATCATTAATGATTAATTTATATATTCACAACAGATTTTCATATGCGCCATAAAATATGATTACGGATAGGGATGAATACTAACTATGAATGTAACAAACCGAGATTTTAGGAATTTAATTTTTTAGAATAGTTTTTCCTTTTTTAAAATTTTCACATTACATTAAAATCAATATAGATTTTTTTATAATGTAAAAAACAATATTTTTATATTATATTATACGCATCACCAAGTTATGACTTCACTATATACAACACTGACTTGGCTTCTTTTACACACAATACTGAGTTTCTATGGATCATAAATTTACAATTATAATTATTTAAATGATATTGTTTTAAAATGGCCATTCAAAATAGTAAAATTAATAGTTATAACAACTTTTTAAATTTTTTGACATATATAATAAATATTTATAATGAAATTTATAATTTTTTAATGTATTTATATATTTATAAATTCCATTTTCTAAAACGAATTGATTATTGTGTCCTTATATCAACAATAATAAAATATATTTCTAACACCATTATAAATGAAATAAAATTTAATAAATATCAAAGTTTAATTTCAATTATCAAACATAACTATGGGTGAATTTTTATTTTTCCTCTATAAAGGCTCCTTTTTTGATGAATAATTATAAATACTTCATTGTAGTTTAAAACTACCATTTAATTTAAATGATTATTATACATTAAATTTATATTTAATGTCCCAATACATTAATTATAAATAAATTAATCTAATTTAGGTCATCTAAATAATTTTTATATTGAAATTATAAATATAACCTTATTGAACATTTGATGTTTTTTTAATTCCCTTTTCACCATGTCTTCAAGATTAGTGTCAAACAAAAATTTTCCCCTCCTATGAATTAAATTTATATATATTGACACACATGGTTACAATCATTCTTATATTTAGATTATAATAGGATCATCTTAATATTATGAAAATTATGAATATTTACTTTATAAAAATTTTATTCACCCTGGTTAAGGGTAAATTCAATAATTAAAGGTCATATAAATAATATAATATTATATAATTTCATTATAACCCTGAATAATTTTATTTTATATGTTGGAATCAGATAAAATCATCATGTTGAGGAAATTATAAATGTATTTTTCCACATGGGTAATAATATGAAATTTTTTATATTTTATTTAGAGGATTGTTAAAAATTTCATACTCATATTTTTATTCACTATTTCATTTTTCATATCTGGTTACACAGAAGAAAAATTAGACTATAAATATTCATTTCAAATATAAATTTTTATATAGATCATGATAAATTATTTACAATTTTTATTGATAAAATAAATAACGTAATCGGTGACACAATGATGATGTTGTAGTTGATTAATTAATAAATAGATCAAATAAATGATATTAAATATATTAAAATAAATATAATTTTAATCAATATAGATTATCCAAAAATTATATAGGATAATATGACATGTTTGGAGTGTCTGAAAAGTTTTTTTATTTTTATCATTATGTATGGGTTTTATTTAAAGAAAATTTTTTCAATAGATTCAAAATTTATTCAAATGATATTTTATGAAAATATATTTTATTAAATTAATCAATAATATTAATAATAATTATAAAATAAAAATATATTATGATAATGACTAATGTGTCAAAATTTACATTTATGGATAATTTTCCCCATATAATTAAAGATTTATAACCTCATAATATAAAAAATGTTCTTACCATATTTAAAATTTAAATTGATTATTTAAGGGTAAATAAAAATGACATAGTTTAAAATAAAAACAAAACATGTAAAGAACTATTTTATGGATAGGATTAGACCCTTATCATCATAGGGTTGAAGTAGATTCTATTATTGTAAACTAGTCCATGAAAATAACTTATATATGATTTTAAGTCAATGATAGTTACAAAATATTGATTTCTTGTATTTAATAACATTTATGTGTCATCTTTGGGATGAAATGATGATATGAATGAATATAGTTGTCTATTTTTATCATAATTAAATTAATTTCTGTATATTATTATATTTTTAATATTTTAGAATTATACAATGGTCGTATGTTCTTATTCAAGGTTAAAATAATATTTATTTTACATTCCAAAAAATAAAATAAAATATTTTAATATTTTAATATTCAAATATTTTTGATTAATTAAAGTCTATAACTAATTTTATTTGTATATACTAAATAGTAGATATTTTTTTAAACTATTCTATTTGAATTACCACTTTTTTATGTATTTATGGCCAAATTAGATGAATAATATCAAATTTAAAAATAACGATATTTTATTACATTAATATATTATTAAATTATTTAGAAATCACATAAATGAAAAATAAACACAAAAGGGATGTTATATTTTATAATATCAAAATACCATTAATTTATATCTCATTTTTATGTTTTGGGATTTGATGTTATGGGATTTATGTCGCTTTACCATACTCAATTAAATTCTTATTAACCTAAGACTGCACCATAGTGGCACACCCTAGGGTCAATCAGAAAGAGGCCGCTTAAACGCACTTTATTTTCAATTGTCACTTTTTATTCAACTAATATAAAACTAGTTTATATAATATATATAGGGGGGGATTTTTATTATCAAAATTAAATAAAAAAATGAAATATTAAATCTATATTAGCAATTAAATACCAAAGAAAATTGAGCTGGAAAGAACAAGCTAAAGGTAGCAGCGGTGGACAACCGTTGATCGTTGGATACTCCCTTTATCATTGTTTACAAATATATTTTAATTAAATTATCCAATGTATACCTTAATACCTCATGGTATACACCTAAATAATCTAGATACTATATTGAAACCTCATACATGGGTGCCGATTTTCAAATGAAAGTGTTCTGATTACCCGAAGACCTCCGAGTAACCAAAACAGGATGAACTCATCGTGCTCAAAAGCGAGACCTCGCCAACGAAATATAAACCATGAGTAAAAGCACTTTAAATTCATTAGAATATAATCAATCTAGAATAATATATAAGAAATTGAAAACATGAGAGAAAAAGACCGCCTTCATTCATGCAAACAAGTTCCATGATTGTTTAAAAGAAAATATTTTACAATGAAAGAACAAACTCAAAAGGGGAAATGTCTTCGGATCTCCACTTCCCACCACCACTTGGAGTTATCCCTTCATGTCTTGATTACATCATGTAAAAATCTTATACTATTGCTATCTCAAGCCAACCCCCTTTGTGATGGATGGTGTGGTGATGAATGGAATATTTTGAGAGGTAGGAGACCCTCTCCTTTTATAGGCAGATTTCGTCATCAGAAAGATGTCGCATTTTAGACCCATTAATTGGCCGATTCACGCATGGACCTCTTCATAAATATTTTTCATAAATGGGTTGTCCATCCACCCACCCAATTTTAGATTCAGGGGATGCGTATTGAAGGAGTAATTATTTTTATATTGAACATCGCTTTCTCTTTATGAAGCTTCCTGGAAGTTTCCTTCAATATTCTATCACTCCACGACCATCATAAAGGATTCCAAACGAATTGAAATTAATTTTGGAGACACGTTTGGGAGTTCTCTGTCATATCCATGTGTAATTGCATCATTCAGAGGTGTTTAGGACTAATTATGGTTCTATTACTATAGTGGGGTCTATGTAGTCCGCCCGACAAAATATTTCACTTCATTGATTTTTTACAGCCTCTCGAATATCGATTCAGCCCCTAGTCTTGAAGGCAAAGTTGAAGTAAATAAAATGAGGGTTCAAAAAAAAATCGAATCTCAAAATTTGGAAATATATTTCATAAGGAATGACCAAAATAGCCCTGTGATAAAAATCTTTTAAAAATACAGAATTATGCCATTTCTGCATTTAGGCTAAAAATAACACCAAAACTTAAATATGTGACAATTTCCCATTAAATATGTAACACCCCAAGATTTCATAGCGTGTTATTTCTTCAAAATAATTCAATAACTTGCACTACACGCAACACTGAGTTCAATTGCACCATGACTTACCAAAAAAAAGCCATTAAAAGAGGTCATGAATAGTATTAACTAAATTTTAAACTTTATATAATCCTTATAATTTTAGAATCCATATTATGAGTTTCTTAGTCATAATGCAAGAACAGATTCATTTTCAGTATTGCACTTTTATCAACTTTTGATAGTGAAACCTTTTTAAATACAATATTTTAAACTTTTTGACTAAATGGAGACATCAAAAAATTTAAAATGAAACATCCCAAGCTTCCACGGTACGCTTTCCTTTGAATAAAACAGTAGCGTGTTTTGTATGCAACTTCGAGTTCTAACACACCGTAACCAATCAAACTAGCTGTTATGAATAGTAATACCTACTTTTTGAAGTTATATATATTTTATATTTTAAAATGGACTTCATTTTTGGATTCGGAATATCAAATTTAGCCTAAGGTGAAATTTTGGTACTTTTCGGATAACTTTCATATTTTGATGAATAGTGAAAATTACTAAATTTTAATTAAAAACAACTTTTTTAATCAAAATAATTAATAGTGATAAATTATGAATTTGAGTGGTTTTAAAGTATATTTAGAATATATTTTTACTATTTAATATAATTTTGGTCATTGGACATAATTTTATAATTAAACCGAACATAAACAAGTGTCAATCTTTTGATAGTTATTATCTCTTAAAAACACGCTTTTTGTTTTGACAGTGGGAATTAATTTTAAATTAATTTCTGCCACTTCTGTGTTTTGAATTTAGGAAAATGGATTCAAAATTTGGAATCAGAATGTTCAAATTGTGTAAATAGGTAACTTTTATTTGTAGACATTTTGAATAATTACTGCTGTAAATATTTTATTTACCATGGTTAAGGGTAAATCCAGTAAATAAGGGTTAATAAAATAATATTATAATAATACTAAATTACCCTAAAACGTGCCTTAACCCTATTTGTTGATACATGGTCGACCATGAGCATCTTTGTGTCAATTTTGGGACCCCATGGATCCACTTGTAAGTGATAATGACACTTTATTTTAATTAAGTTAAAATGAATACAAAAATGACACAAGCATATATCTTTTAGAAAAACAATTGTTACATAGGGTTATATATGTTGGAGTTTAGATTATAAATATTCATTAGAAAGCTAAAAAGATTTCCTACATAATTATATTTTATTTATAGTTTTTATACATTAAATAAATTATTTTATTTATGACTCAATGATGATGCAGTAATTACTATAATAGTGAAAAATTAAAATAATTGTTATTATAAATACCCAAATAAATATAATATGAAACTTTTAATGAATTAAACTAATTTTATAGGATAATAAGATATATTAGGATTGATTTAATTGACTTTGTTCGAAGTAATTAATCTGTTATGAGTTTCACAAAAATCAACTATTGAATAGTGTCAAAATTGACATAAAAGAGTTCTTAAAACAAATATTATATTATTAATTGATATTAAATTCCTAAAAATCTAAGGTTCGGCAAAGAGACTTATATCATGATAGGTTCATCATTAATGTACCACTTGGGGGTCTCTTGGATGTATATAGTATGTTTATTAACCATATTATATAAAAATACAAAGAGACATTGTAAAAGTGAAACTAATTAACTTAGAGTTAATACTTAAAGATAAGGTTAATATAAGTACCCAAACCTGTCTAAATTCTATTGGTTGAGTGGTTTTCGACCTATCCCCACCTTAACCTTTGAATAATAAGATTTGGAGCCATTAGAAACCGAATATGAATTTATTATAAATTAATATTTCTAGCTTTTCCAAAGGTGCCCCTCACCCCACTTATAAAAGGGCACTCCTCCTTCTCATTTCTTCACACCTTCAAAGCCTTTTGGTTCGGCCAAACTCTGCCCAAATACTCTCCCAAAATCCCTCACTACAACCTAGAGGCCTTAGTTTGATCAGAAAGCCAACCTATGGATCCCTTTTGATCAAATAAAAAGGAAGAACCCGAAGAAGAGGTAATGATTTCACCACACTTCTCCAAGTTCATTTCTTCTTCCACTTCCTCTTTCTTTGTTCTTACCATTCTAAAATAATAACTCCAGTATCTTACATATACTGTGATGTTATTATAAATATGGTACAACCATATTCAGTATTCTATCCACCCTTTGAATAACATGTCACCATACGTGCGTACGTACGGCTTACCGTCTCCACGTCGTGGTGTAATTGTTATTCAATATAATATTATTTGGATGGGTATAATAATGATGTGTAACTCATGTAAATAATAAAAATAACATGTTAATTATTCTTTATATATGATATACCATCCATTTATATATTATTTTAATATCAAAAGAATGATATTGTCGCTCGTGCGTACGTACGGACTACCGTCTCCACGAACGCGATGAGATTCATTCTCCATCGTATCCATTCAAGTATAATTATCATTGGATGATTTAAAAATGATGTTTAAGGACTAGATATCATTCTGGATATGAATAAGATACAACAACCATGGCTTATGTAACAAAACATATAAAAGAAAATGAGTAAGTTAACTCCCGAAACGACGATAATTCTAAGATATTATTAACAAATCAATGTTAAAAGATCATATATGATATCATATTTTTATATATGATTCTTGTATAATTTAATAATAACTATTTCACCATTATACAGGAGGTTAACCTACCCCAACCATGGAAAAGTACAAGGTAAGGGTTATTTCACAATCTCTTCATTATCCGAGGTTGTTTATATGTAATAATCTACTGGGATCTCTTTATCATCCACATCCATGTTTCTTAAAAATGTATTTCAAAACATTTTTACTATTTACTAGAATATGAGTTAAAGTCATTTATACACTTTTTGACTTTTATAAGTGGTTTATAAAGAAATCTTTCGGTCGTTTTTAAAACAAAGTCCTTTTTAACCTTTTCGACAAAATTAAGGTAAGAATGTTTTTTTTAACTTATACGGCGGGTGCGGCTATTTTCCGCCGTTATAAAATCTTCAAAGCTTCCCTTACAAGCATATAAGAATATTTTCAAAGAAAATGTTTTATTTTATATGGATCTTAAATTATTTCAAAATAAAAGGAGATATTTCTTTAAAAATAATTTTGATTTCATCTATGTCAACATCCTTTGATGGATTTTAAGATTATTTGAAGTTGATTTATTATGATACAAAACTTCTATATTGTATTGAAGGTTTTGTGATATGTTTGACTGTGGATGTGCTATTTTTATACCATTCATAGTTTATGGTGAAAGTATTGACATTTCATATGCTAGTTTTAATATGAATGTTTATGTTATGTTTAAACCTTTTCATATGGGAATGCATTGGACATAATATGTGACGGGTGGAGCCCGCTATAGCTCCTCGATGCATCGGTAGAACTCATGAGACAAACTAGTGTCTTGGCACAAGGCCTTGGCAAAATCGTATTTGTAGTCTTGGCACGAGGCCTTGGCTATGTGGTTATGATAGTCTGGCATTATGCATTCCAACATTATAAAAGTGGTTATTGATTTTTGCATGTGATTATTCGATTAGTAGAATATCCATGTGAATAAGTAAATGGCATTATTTCATTTTATTTATGCCATACCATGTTGAAAGATCATATTTAAAAGGCTTTTGTTTTAGTTATACATTGCCTTAAATGTTTATTCTTATTTATGAAAGTTTCCGCTATATTGTTATCCTTACTGGGCATTTGAGCTCACCCCTTTTCTATGTTTTATTTTTCCCAGGATGTGAAGAAGTATGTTATGAATGACCTGAAGGGATTTTATGAGGGGTTAATAGTGTGGATTGTGGAAACATTATGTTGTTGTAGTAGTTTTTCATTTTATGATGTAATGTAAAAATTTATGGATGTATCTAGTTATTCCAAGGCTACTAAACTAATCGGTCTTTCGAGACTTGATCTTTCTCATGATCATGCCAATGTTATGTAATAATGCACCGACTCTGGGTAACTGGGATCGGGGCGTTACAGTTGGTATCAGAGGAAGTTTAGTACAAACCTTGGAAGCTAGATATAGATAAACTCTGATTAGAGCACGTAGACCTAAGATGAACTTTGAGGATTAGTATAGAAGAACTTCCTAGAATTTTGGTATTGTAGAGATTTTGTGAGTTTTCCGAGAAATACATCCCTGTCTGGATACGAGCAGGTAGAGGCGGCTCTGGCACAGATGTACCTAGGGGTAAAACCCGAAAACACCGCTTTGAGCTAGACCCGAACGGGAACTGGTGCACGATAACGGGCCTTGCTGCACTCTTGGTTACGACACTCCCGGGGGATATGCTTAGGATAACTCTCACTATCATTACAAATCATTATGAAGGGTTTATGAGTATATACTTCCTCAAAGAAAACATTTTTATGATTATGGATTATATCCATAAATAGTTCAATTTATGTTAAGTGTTTTATAAGTATGGGATTATGTATTTTGATTCATAAACTGATCTAGTTTATGCCATTGTTTAGAAATGGTGCCCAGCAGAAGGAATGAGAACTCCAGAAATGCACATGATCCAAAGAGAAGGAAGGATCATATCTTTCATGGTCTTAAGCTAGAATTTATAAGAGAAATAGTCTCCCATGTATTATCATCATATGAAGAAATAATATCATGTGTTGATAAGATAAGTAAAGAGTTTACTAAGTCCTATGGCTTTGAAGGGAAGCAAGAGAAGAAAAGGATGGAAGAGAGAAAGATGGATAAAAGTAAGAGGGAAAAGACGAATTTTCCCATATGTGGTAACTGTGGAAAGAAACACCCTGGAACTTTCCTGAAAGTAATGGGAGTTTGTTATAAGTGTGGAGGAAAAGGGCACAAAGTACGTGACTGCAAGGGTAAGAAAATGGTTTTAAATGTACAATGCTTCATTTGCAAGGAGTTTGGACACTACGCGAACCTATGTCCCAGTCATCAGACTATGCCGCAAATGATGCTATTGGATAATAATCAAGTTATGATACTACCACAGATGAAGAGGAATGATTAGAGTTCTTATGTTGATTATGTCAATTGAGTGTTGTATCAACAATGTACTTGTTATAATAATTATGGAGTATATAACGATTTTACTGCAGTACTATTTCATTAAGGACTTGAGATTGTGTGGAACAAAGAAAAGTGATTCAATAGATGGTTAAATTTTTGGAAAATATATGGTTGAGAGAATGATAAATCATAATATAGTTCTGATACTGAGGTAGTTATTTTGGAATAATATGTAATTATTTTGGATAAATTATATTGGATATTATTGACTACCTTGAAGCTGATTAATGATTTGTATATTCCATCATTTTTGGGGTTTAAAACATTTTTGGATTAATGAAGTATATCCAGCATTCTATATGGAATAAGGGAACATGAATGTAATCAATAAGGAATATGGTAGTACATGATGAAGGTATTCATATGCTATTACAGGGTAAAAAGGATCTATATTATGTTTACCTTCCTTATAAATGTTGGACTGTGAGTTTGGACAGAAGTATTTTGGATAGTTCTAGTTTGGATTATTTTGGATTTCCATAAAAGGACAACCCGGAGGTCGGGCGGCAACCCGTCGCGTCCGGCAAGGCTGCGAGACATGAACCCGCAACCGAAGGGCGACAAGGGTGTATCACCTACCACTGGCCCAAGAGATGTCCTGGATTAAATAATGTAGTTTTTTTTAAAAGATCTGGTAGATGAATTATAAATTCGTTTATTTTGGAACCCTGTACGAATAGTATAAATATAATTTTTTTTACGAGTGAAAGATGAGTTTATGGTAGAAATTTATTAATGGACAAAACTCTAATTATAAAGTAAGTATATCTCCTTATGATCTTAGCCAATCTCATAAATAAATTCCTTAATATTAAGAAAATCAACTTAGAACAAAAATGTTGTCCTAGATGGTACCTTAAATCATCACAAATTTATGGCTTTGGGATTGTTGGCCTTTTCATAGCCATGTTCTCTACCACTCTCCATCAGATAATTGATGGTTAGATTTCTCTTCCATATCCATATTTTCCTACATGGAACCCTAGTATGTGTTATTTTCGGTAATCTTCATACTTTCCACTCTTTATTTTAAATAGAGGCCTCATTAATTCATTTTTCGATGTGGGATTTCAACTAAGATATTTTGAAACGTCAAAAATGTGTTATCCTAATACCCTATGTTTTGTTGAACCGATGGTATTTCGAATCATCATAGATTGATGAATTTAAGGACCTCAATTATACACTTGTTTGTGATTGATGACCTCAATCACTACCTATAAATATTTACGTTTTTCCTCCGATTATATGTCTCTAATTTCGACCAATGTTCTCCTAATCGAGATCATAATTTGGTGGTGACCCTTTGATTTCACTTTTCCTCATATTAAGACTAAATTTTAGTAACCCAATTTCCGATGTGGGTTTTCCCACAAATATATTTTCTACTTTCAACCTTTTATTTTTGAAAAACAATTTCAAATTGCGAGGACGCAATTTATTGAAGGAAGGGAGAATGTAACACCCCAAGATTTCATAGTGTGTTATTTCTTCAAAATAATTCAATAACTTGCACTACACGCAAAACTGAGTTCAATTGCACCATGACTTACCAAAAAAAGAAATTAAAAGAGGTCATGAATAGTATTAACTAAAATTTAAACTTTATATAATCCTTATAATTTTAGAATCCATATTATGAGTTTCTTAGTCATAATGAAAGAACAGATTCATTTTTAGTATTGCACTTTTATCAACTTTTGATAGTGAAACCTTTTTAAATACAATATTTTAAACTTTTTGACTAAATTGAGACATCAAAAAATTTAAAATGAAACATCCCAAGCTTCCACGGTATGCTTTCCTTTGAATAAAACAGTAGCGTGTGTTGTACGCAACTTCGAGTTCTAACACACCGTAACCAATCAAACTAGCTGTTATGAATAGTAATACCTACTTTTTGAAGTTATATATATTTTATATTTTAAAATGGACTTCATTTTTGGATTCGGAATATCAAATTTAGCCTAAGGTGAAATTTTGGTACTTTTCGGATAACTTTCATATTTTGATGAATAGAGAAAATTACTAAATTTTAATTAAAAACAACTTTTTTAATCAAAATAATTAATAGTGATAAATTATGAATTTGAGTGGTTTTAAAGTATATTTAGAATATATTTTTACTATTTACTATAATTTTGGTCATTGGACATAATTTTATAATTAAACCGAACATAAACAGGTGTCAATCTTTTGATAGTTACTATCTCTTAAAAACACGCTTTTTGTTTTGACAACGGGAATTAATTTTAAATTAATTTCTGCCACTTCTGTGTTTTGAATTTAGGAAAATGGATTCCATATTTGGAATCAAGATGTTCAAATTGTGTAAATAGGTAAATTTTATTTTTAGACATTTTGAATAATTACTGCGGTAAATATTTTATTTACCATGGTTAAGGGTAAATCAGGTAAATAAGGGTTAAACAATTAATATTATAATAATACTAAATTACCCTAAAACGTGTCTTAACCCTATTGGTTGATACATGGTCGACCATGGGCATCTTTGTGTCAATTTTGGGACCCCATGGATCCACTTGTAAGTGATAATGACACTTTATTTTAATTAAGTTAAAATGAATACAAAAATGACACAAGCATATATCTTTTAGAAAAACAATTGTTACATAGGGTTATATATGTTGGATTTTAGATTATAAATATTCATTAGAAATATAAAAAGATTTCCTACATAAGTATATTTTATTTATAATTTTTAGACATTAAATAATTTATTTTATTTATGACACAATGATGATGCAGTAATTACTATAATAGTGAAAAATTAAAATAATTGATATTATAAATACCCAAATAAATATAATATGAAACTTTTAATGAATTAAACTAATTTTCTAGGATAATATGATATATTAGGATTTATTTAATTGACTTTGTTCGAAGTAATCAATCTGTTATGAGTTTCACAAAAATCAACTATTGAATAGTGTCAAAATTGACATAAAAGAGTTCTTAAAACAAATATTATATTATTAATTGATATTAAATTCATAAAAATCTAAGGTTCGTCCAAGAGACTTATATCATGATAGGTTCATCATTAATGTACCACTTGGGGGTCTCTTGGATGTATATAGTAAGTTTGTTAACCATATTATATAAAAATACAAAGAGACATTGTAAAAGTGAAACTAA
Organism: Viscum album; assembly: GCA_963277665.1. NCBI lineage: Eukaryota > Viridiplantae > Streptophyta > Magnoliopsida > Santalales > Viscaceae > Viscum > Viscum album. The sequence continues at coordinate 1,291,279,400 of OY728129.1, forward strand.
TTAACCTAGAGTTAATACTTAATGATAAGGATAATATAAGTACCCAAACCTGTCTAAATTCTATTGGTTGAGTGGTTTTCGACCTATCCCCACCTTAACCTTTGAATAATAAGCTTTGGAGCCATTAGAAACCGAATATGAATTTATTATAAATTAATATTTCTAGCTTTTCCAAAGGTGCCCCTCACCCCACTTATAAAAGGGCACTCCTCCTTCTCATTTCTTCACACCTTCAAAGCCTTTTGGTTCGGCCAAACTCTGCCCAAATACTCTCCCAACATCTCTCACTACAACCTAGAGGCCTTAGTTTGATCAGAGAGCCAACCTATGGTGCCCTTTTGATCAAATCAAAAGGAAGAACCCGAAGAAGAGGTAATGATTTCACCACCCTTCTCCAAGTTCATTTCTTCTTCCACTTCCTCTTTCTTTGTTCTTACCATTCTAAAATAATAACTCCAGTATCTTACATATACTGTGATGTTATTATAAATATGGTACAACCATATTCAGTATTCTATCCACCCTTTGAATAACATGTCACCATACGTGCGTACGTACGGCTTACCGTCTCCACGTCGTGGTGTAATTGTTATTCAATATAATATTATTTGGATGGGTATAATAATGATGTGTAACTCATGTAAATAATAAAAATAACATGTTAATGATTCTGTATATATGATAAACCATCCATTTATATATTATTTTAATATCAAAAGAATGATATTGTCGCTCGTGCGTACGTACGGACTACCGTCTCCACGAACGCGATGAGATTCATTCTCCATCGTATCCATTCAAGTATAATTATCATTTGATGATTTAAAAATGATGTTTAAGGACTAGATATCATTCTGGATATGAATAAGATACAACAACCATGGCTTATGTAACAAAACATATAAAAGAAAATGAGTAAGTTAACTCCCGAAACGACGATAATTCTAAGATATTATTAACAAATCAATGTTAAAAGATCATATATGATATCATATTTTTATATATGATTCTTGTATAATTTAATAACAACTATTTCACCATTATACATGAGGTTAACCTACCCCAACCAAGGAAAAGTACAAGGTAAGGGTTATTTCACAATCTCTTCATTATCCGAGGTAGTTTATATGTAATAATCTACTGGGATCTCTTTATCATCCACATCCATGTTTCTTAAAAATGTATTTCAAAACATTTTTACTATTTACTAGAATATGAGTTAAAGTCATTTATACCCTTTTTGACTTTTATAAGTGGTTTATAAAGAAATCTTTCGGTCGTTTTCAAAACAAAGTCCTTTTTAACCTTTTCGACAAAATTAAGGTAAGAATGTTTTTTTTAACTTATACGGAGGGTGCGGCTATTTTCCGCCGTTATAAAATCTTCAAAAATTCCATTACAAGATTATAAGAATGTTTTCAAAGAAAATGTTTTATTTTATATGGATCTTAAATTATTTCAAAATAAAAGGAGATATTTATTTAAAAAGAATTTTGATTTCATCTATGTCAACATCCTTTGATGGATTTTAAGATTATTTGAAGTTGATTTATTATGATACAAAACTTCTATATTGTATTGAAGGTTTTGTGATATGTTTGACTGTGGATGTGCTATTTTTATACCATTCATAGTTTATGGTGAAAGTATTGACATTTCATATGCTAGTTTTAATATGAATGTTTATGTTATGTTTAAACCTTTTCATATGGGAATGCATTGGACTTAATATGTGACGGGTGGAGCCCGCTATAGCTCCTCGATGCATCGGTAGGTCTCATTAGACAAACTAGTGTCTTGGCACAAGGCCTTGGCAAAATCTTATTTGTAGTCTTGGCACGAGGCCTTGGCTATGTGGTTATGATAGTCTGGCATTATGCATTCCAACATTATAAAAGTGGTTATTGATTTTTGCATGTGATTATTCGATTAGTAGAATATCCATGTGAATAAGTAAATGGCATTATTTCATTTTATTTATGCCATACCATGTTGAAAGTTCATATTTAAAAGGCTTTTGATTTAGTTATACATTGCCTTAAATGTTTATTCGTATTTATGAAAGTTTCCGCTATATTGTTATCCTTACTGGGCATTTGAGCTCACCCCTTTTCTATGTTTTATTTTTCCCAGGATGTGAAGAAGTAAGTTATGAATGACCTGCAGGGATTTTATCAGGGGTTAATAGTGTGGATTGTGGAAACATTATGTTGTTGTAGTAGTTTTTCATTTTATGATGTAATGTAAAAGTTTATGGATGTATCTAGTTATTCCAAGGCTTCTAAACTAATCGGTCTTTCGAGACTTGATCTTTCTCATGATCATGCCAATGTTATGTAATAATGCACCGACTCTGGGAAACTGGGGTCGGGGCGTTACAAAATAATACTATTTTGGGTTTATAAACATTAAATTACAGTGTAAAATATTTGAAAATATTAGCTTCATCAATCCCCCACACTTAAGTATTGCACTCCTGAGCAATTATCATATATTCAAATCAAAATTCACACAACAATAAAAAATGAGAAAACATCCATGATCTTATCAAAAATCTAATTTCATCTTGTATATTCTATGAAAAACAATTTCCGTTTATTTTCATTCCAAAAATTTAAATTTTTTCAACCTCAAAAATCCATCCATGTCTCAATCACAACCTACCTCGCATTGAATTTTATGTCACTCTTCACTCAAGAGAAATAAATTCTGGAGTTATGCTCATACTTGGAAATTGCATGTATCACCATAGGCTTATGAAAATTCTCATTTCTCCACAGCGTTAAACATAAAAATGAATTCAATCATGAGGGATCTCATTAAAGGTTCGAATGACTCTATGGGTTTGGGTTGGTGGTTAAATGATTTAAAATTTCAATGCTAGAAAGAGAAGGTTTGACTCTTAGCTACAATGCATGAATAATCAAGTGAAAACCTAGAAAATTCCTCACTCAATCCACCTTGAGAATGTGAAACAAAACACCACACCAATTTATTTTACATGGTACATGAGCCAATCAACGATTTCAAGGTATTATACCATCCAAGTTCTCCACATTTTTTTTGTAATGCTCTAGAAAGGCACAACTTTATTTTCCTTGTTTATATATATTTTTTTAAGCTCCAGAAAGGCACAAATTTAATTTTTTTTTTGAATGATAACTGAATGAAAGAAATGAAGAATAATGAGAATATGACTCATTGCCAATTATTTCATTCCCCAAAATATGGACTCATACCGCATAATACCCATCAATAAAACAAATCCAAATGAACGCACAAGAATGGCCCTTCCCCACACACAATATTGAAATATCCATGCAACAATACCAAGAGAATGGGTAGGTAAGGATAAATTAGCTTGTATTGTGGCTTAAACCTATACGGAAATTCAATATATCTATGGGCTAACGAAGGATAAATGTAAAGGTAGGTCTTAGTATACTATGTGGCTAGACAAAGTAGTGCCTCAATCATATTAAAGACATTCAATGAAATACAAAGCATTGAAAGAGAAAAATCACAAATTCTGGTTCTCACAAAAATTCATAGTTTCCCTCAAGAAAATGTGGGTATTAGAAATAATATGTAAAAGTGTATTAGAATAACTCACAAGACGAGAAAAACATTTTGAGTCAGTGTTTTAGGGCCATGGATTTGAAAAATCAGTTAAACTCATAAAAATGATTGAATATACAATTTATGGAAAAAAATTCACATGAACAATCATTTAAGATCCTTTTTTTCAAAAATAATTTCAATTTTATCAAAATCAATTATTGTGTGAAATGTGATCAGAATTATCATTAAATCTCAAGGTTCCTAAAAAATATAAAAAAAATGAAAGCACACAAAAACAAATAAGCAGTTCAACACTCCCCCCACACTTAAATTTCACTACCCTTCATTTTGTCTTGAAAAAATATTAATAAGGGAAGAAAAAATACTAAATAGAAGGAAAGATACAACCTGAATTTATTTTTCTAGTAGTACCATTGAGTTAAGCTCATAGTTGGCACCACTTCTTCCTACAAAGAAATAAACAAATAAATGCATTAGAAAAAAAATAAAAAGGGGAAAGGGAAGGGATATTGTCGGTTTGACCCCCAAGTGGGTGCTAGGTTTTTACTGCCCCAAGTAAGGCAGTTGCAGCAGGTTAATCCCAATCCGAAGGTGGATGGGGTTTAATGATTAGAAAACACCACAAATTATTTCTCTCGATATCCATATGTGGATACTATAAGTGAGAACCCCCAATGAAAAGAAAAATATCCTCAACCCCTAGAAGAGATGGAAAATAGAATTTGAGATTATGAGGGGGAGGGAAAAGGATGTAGGGGTTCTCCTTGTTTCTGTCATCTAGAGGAGTGGTGTCCACCGGTGTTGAAAATAGAAGAATAAGAAGTGGATTCTCTTATGGTTCAAGTTCATAAATTGGTTCTTCAATTATTTCTTCTTTTGTGACATCATCCTCAAATGCACCAATGCATAACTCAATGGGCACCTCCATTCTTTCCTCAACAAGAGGACCTTCTTCTTCATCTTCATCCAGATCCTGCAGTAGTGACGCAGAATCTAAAAATTCAGAATAAGGGATATTAGATTGAAATTCAGAATTAATAAAATTTGAAAGAAATGAATTCTCATAATTTAAAACTCCCTCATAAATTTCAGCTTTATAACCCTTTTCCTCAAGAAAGATAGCTGGGAACTCATTTGTTGGCGAGGGAAGTGGGTCCTCACGTTTTCCTTCAACCCCATCAACATCTTCATTAAATTTAGGTGGAAAAAGATTTTTATTCTCCTCATCTTGTCTTTGTTGTTGTTCCATCCATAAGACTTTTACTTCCTCAAATTGGGTGTCCAGCGATGCCACTATCTTGCTTGCCTTTTCCAGCATTCTTGAATTCTCTTGAATTATCAAGGAAGTTTCTTGCAATTGTTGTGAATTTTAAGAAAATTTAATTTAAAAAAATTACTTCTTCATATAAATGTCATTAATAGGCCATGCATATGAAAAATTACTATAATAATCCATGTCCTAAAGAATAATATGCAATGAAAACTTTTTTTATATTTTTTTTGTTTTTTGTTTTGTTTTTTTTTTTTGTTTTTGAAAAACAATGTGTGATCTTCGCCTCCTCGGAAATGAGGCCAAATTGATGTTAGGGGATTTAAGTCGCTTTACCCTACTCAATTAAATTCTTATTAACCTAATAATGCACCATAGTGGCACACGCTAGGGTTGATCACAAGGAGGCCTCTTATACACACTCTATTTTCAATTCACACTTTTTATTTAACTAATATAAAACTAATTTATATAATATATATGGGGGGATTTTTATTATGAAAATTAAATAAAAAATGAAATATTAAATATATATTAGGAATTAAATACCAAAGAAAATCGAGCTAGAAAGAACAAGATAAAGGTAGCAACGGTGGACAAACGTTGATTTTTGGACACTACCTTTATCTTTGTTTACAAATATATTTTAATTAAATTGCCCAATTTATACCTTAATAACTCAAGGTATAAACCTAAATAATCTAGATACCGTATTGAAACCTCATACATGGGTGCCTATTTTCTAATGAACGTGTTCTGATTACCTGAAGACCTCCGAGTAACCAAAACGGGATGAACTCATCGTGCTCAAAAGCGAGACCTCTCCAAAGATATTTAAACCATGAGTAAAACCACTTTAAATTAATTAGAATATAATCAATCTAGAATAATATATATGAAATTGAAAATACCAGAGAAAAAGACCTCCTTCATTCATGCAAACATGTTCCGGGATAGTTTAAAAGAAAATATTTAACAAAGAAAGCACAAAATCAAAAGGGGAAATGTTTTCGGATCTCCGCTTCCCACCACCACTTGGAGTTAGCCCTTCATGGATTGATTAAATCATTTAATACTCCTATCCTATTGCTATCTCAGGACAACCCACTTTGTGATGGATGGTTTGGTGATGAATGGAATATTTTGAGAGGTATGAGCCCCTCTCCTTTAGAGGCAGATTTCATCATCAGAAGGTTGTCGCGTTTTAGACCCATTAATTGGCCGATTCACGCGTGGACCTCTTCATTAATATTTTTCATAAATGAGTTGTCCGTCCACCCTCCACATTTCAGATTAATGGGATGCGTATTAAAGGAGAAATGATTTTTCTATTGAACATCGCTTTCTCTGGATGAAGCTTCCTAGAATTTTCCTTCAATATTCTATCACTCCACGGCCATCATAAAGGATTCCAAATGGATTGAAATTAATTGTGGAGACGCGTTTGGGTGTTAAATGTCATATCCATGTGTAATCGCATCATTCTGAGGTGTTTAGGCCGAATTATGGTTCTATTACTATAGTGGGGTCCACGCAGTCTGCCCGACAAAATCATTCTCTTCATTGATTTTTTACAGCCTCTAGAATATCGATTCAGCCCCTAGTTCTGAAGACAATGTTGAAGTAAATATAATAAGTGTTAAAAAAATTCGAATCACAAAATTTGGAAATATATTTTATAAGGAATGAACAAAATACACCTGTGATAAAAATCTGTTAAAAATATAGAATTAGGCCATTTCTGCATTTAGGCTAAAAATAACACCAAAACCTAAATATGTATCAATTTCCCATTAAATAATACTATTTTGGGTTTATAAAAATTAAATTACAGTATTAAATATGTGAAAATATTATCTTCATCAGGTTCCATAATATCCTTATTATATTGTAATATTTTATGGATTTCCAAAATTGCCTATCACCTCAATTATAAAAGGAAACCACCTCCCTCAATTCCTCACAGGAGTATATGCCTTCATTTTAGACCACAACCAGCCCAATATCATTATGGAATTTCCTATTAACATTATAAACATGATGTTATTTATAAAATAAAATCTCTATTGTCCCTAAGAGGATATATTGTGGGAGATCGTCGAAGAAGTGGTAATCTCCTTACCGACTCATTGAAAATTATTTCTTCTAATACTTCCAATTCATTTGTTGATTCCATACTAAAGTAATAAATAGAACATAAAATATATTATTGTATGTTATTATGATTTTTTAAGAACCACGTAACACATTTTAGTCATCCTTCCAAAAAACAGAAGTATTATGCATGCGTACGCACGGCTTACTGTCTCCACACCGTTGTGTAATCTATATTTCAACACTACTTTTTTAGAATGGGTATAATGTTAGTTATACTAAATTAAAAAATTATTAAAAAATATTTAATTTTTATAAATAATATGCAATCTAAATTATGACCCTTTTAAAGTTAATTGAATGATATTGTCACTCATGCATATGTACGACAACCGTCTCCACAAGGTGGTGTGAATCATCTATCATGTTAACCAATAAATTATTTATTATGAAAATTTATATAATGAATATATATAAAATATATGACCTAATAATTCATATTTAGTACTATACATATATATATATATAGATCCTTTAGACTCTTCTATTGAATATGATAATAAAACGGAGACATCGTTCAGGAATATTTATGTTTACCACCTTCATGAATGGTGTACTCCAATTCATAAATCTATTTTTTTATATATTTATATATTATATAAATATATATTGTATATAAATCAAGTTTTAAGTTATTGAAGAATGTTAAACATGATCAATGAAATTGGATCCATAATAATAAGTAAAACAAGTCTGATAAACGAAGATTTTATTACCTGAATCATTTATTTAACATGGAATTGCCAATAAAAGGGTAATAAAAATTCTTAAATGAGTCATATATGATATCAAAAATATTATTAGGATTATGGTATCAGATAATAATATATTTATAACAACTATAAAATATTTTTAGACATGTACTGATGTAATCCTACCTGTGGTAAGGGTTAATTTCATAATCTCATTATTATTCGAGATTATATAAATGTAAGTATTTATTGGGATATATTCATTATTCACATTCATGTTTATAAAAAACAATTTAATAAATATTTTTTCTGTTATTGTTGTAATGGACCAGGCAGTGACTCATTAAGGTGTTTTCCAAATACTCGGTTTCATCAAATGGTTCCACCGAAACAGTGACACCTGTCACGGAGGCACCGTGACGGTGGTATGACCTACAGTGTTCCACCGAACCAGTGGCACCATTATTGTGGCACCGTTTACGGTGTTCCGCTAAATCAGTGGCACCATTACGATGCCACCCTGATGGTCACACCATTAAAGTGGCACCGCTTATGGTGTTCCACCGAACTGGTGCCTCCGTGATGGCCGCACCGTCATGGTCGCAAACTGTAACGACGACACCGCTGAAGGTGGAACTACTTAGGGTGGAACTATTATGGTGTCCCACTGAACGGCGTCCCACACTTCATTCTTATTTCAGTTTTCAACATTTTCTGCTCCTGTAACATATCCATTGACGTAAAAATGCTTTAATACCCCTTTAAAAGGAATTTAAGGCCCATAAATAATATCAAAAATCCCCCCATAGCCGAGATAACCTTAACATACCAAAACCTATGGCCTTTTCCTCAGTGTCTAACCTTTTTCCCATACTTTCAAGTCTTGCCCATGTTTCATGTGTTTTCCTATGTTTAAAAAATATACTTTAACTCAAATACATTATGTCCACCTCTCCCATAAGAATTATTAAATGAAAAATAATTCCATCATGTGTAACCACCCAACCGCGTGGTTTAACCATGATCTGCCTTTAAATCCAGTAAAGATGTTCATATTATGTAAATACAGGATATCTCGTTTTTTATCACTCTATAATTATTTATTTCTACTACTTGTCTAGTTTCATTATTATCTATTGGTGCATTGGAGTCCCCATTCTTGAGGTATGTGGTGTGCCTGTGCTGGAGTTTTTCTTCTCACTCATTGATTTCTCAGAGTTCATCGCCTACAAGTCATGCATCCCCAGTTCATGGCGAGTGGAGAGAAACATCAATCATTGATCACCAAGTCGGGTTTTTCCATCGTCTCTCTTAAATGTGTATCATAGGGGTTAGTATGATAACGTTTATTTGGGTTTGGATAAAACCAATCCTTAAAAAATATAATAAAAAACATTTAAATAATGAAAGGTTGTGTTATTGATGTTTTTGTACTATTTTATCAATTCTTATATGTTGTAAATTGTATGGGTTTATGTACACTGAAAATTATGGTCGTTGGTGTTCCTTTCTTTCACACTGATGAACCATTATTTTCTAGTTAATTTTGCAATGATTAAATGGTTGTAACATGAAAATTTCTTAATAATGCAACTATGTGGATTAAATATTTGACCAGTAAACAAGAATCCTTCTGTGATCACCCCGGTTAACCAAATGGGATGAAGGAACATAATGAATGTTGTGATTGAATCTGGAAACTCCCTTTCTCCATCTTGGTAACATGTGTGGTTATTATACTTGATTCTTGTGGGGTGACGTGGATGGGGATGAGATCCCCTATGGTTTTGATGTTTTTTGTTTGTGGAATTGAGGCCATATCAACGAGCATGGTTTGATTCCATTACATCGAGGGATCTCACAGATCCCTTTTGTTGTTGTGGGTTTATAAGAGAACCAGGTGTGAATGCTTATATTGCTACATGATTATTTTTCCTTCATTGGCATGGGGCTATTCTATTATATTCCCAGTAGTGAAGAATTACTTTCTTATTGTAATCACTTGGATTTTAATTAAAGAATGAGTTCAAATGGTATTTGTTTTCCGGGAATGTGTTGTGACTTGGTTTTGGTTGTTGTACTTTTTCTGACTAAATAATAATGAGGGTGTTTGTGGCTGAGATGATTTTGGAACCCCAAGGATGAGAATAGTTCTTGTTTACCTATATGTATAATTTAATTCTTATGTATTATTGCGCACCACCCAATTTGAGTTCTTTGTTTCAAACACCCTCATATCATGGGGGAGGTTGTTTTTCACATCAATCATATGAGTAGTTGGCTGATAGCTCCTTTTTTGCTCCATTTCTCGAGTGGACCAAGATTCTTCAGGTAGACTGTGACAACATGAGGTCCATTATATCTGTAGATTATTCAGGGCAGGTTATGTGGTGGTGGTTGGGCCGTGTGTGTGGGGGAAGGTTGTTTCCTAACTGTCTTCGGGATGAGGCCCATCTGTCTTCAGGTGTGGCAGTAGGTTTTGGGGCCCAGTTTTCTTCGAGAGTGGTGGTAGTTGTTCTGGGCTAGGTGTGTGCGGGCATGGTTATGTTTGGTTATTGTTGAACAACTGTTTTCTGGTGGGATGTGTGGTTTTGATTTCTCAGGTGTGTGGGGGTGGGGTATGGCAGTACGATTACGGTGAGAATGGAGGGGGAGGTCGGACACATAGGATGTCTTCAATAACCAGTGGACAAGTGGTGTGTGGTATCTAAATATTATGTGTTCTATTACTATAAATTTACTTTACTTGCATTATTTGGGGATTGTACATTGGTGAGGTTGGATGGATATCTTTCTTGGTAGGTTCTTTGGTTATCTCCTTTTCCCATGTTGAATTAAAATGCCTCCCCACATATCCACTATAGATGTTGGTTTTCCCAACTGAGTATACATGTATGGGAATCCTATGTATATAAAACTGATTTCAGGTTTCTAGGAGGACTTCGAGGGCCGTGTCGAGCCCTATTAGAATGGATGTCGGTACCGTTGACACTGCTTTTTTCTTTTCTTTTGGTATTCCCTTTTGGAGTGTTCTTGTACTTGTAGCACATTATGATTATAACATGCATATGGGAATTGATTTTTTTATTATTTACTTTTACATCCAATTTTGGTGTTGTTTGGGATTTACTATCTTATATGTTGATCCTACTAGACATAAAGGTTAATGCCTTTCATTTTTTGGGAGATTATTTTCTCTTGGTGATAGTCTCCTCATTGATACCTATTAATGGCATGTTTCGGTGGGTCATTATCTCTTCTTCAACATGAGGAATAATGATTCTGGAAATCCGGTATGCCTTCCCTCATCTAGGTGAAGGCGGGTCGTGAAATAATGGTATCAAAGGAAGGTTGAGAGATAAGGCGGAGATAGTGGTTTAGGAACAATGTGTATTGCATGGGATGGTAGGGAAACAATGTTAGGAAATCATGGTGCGTGAAATAGGCCAGGGAATACTATCTAGGAAAGAGGGTATTAGGGTCCCCCGTGGTCCGATGAAAGGAGTCTGGGCCTACAAAATGACCAATTGAGGCTACACTAATTATAGGGTAGAGACCCTATGAAAGGTACATGCACCATAATGAATTTTTTTTCTTGTCTGTTCATGGTGTTTTGAAAATTTAAATAAATATAATGTTTAAGAAAATTTTAAAATAATTCTTCTACACTACTCGAGCCTAGGCATTCCTTCTTTACCTTACCGTTATCGCACCCAGCCAGGGACCGCAGGTAGTGCGGGAGATCGAGGCCTAGGAGGCAGATTTGGTTGATCATGAATGGGATGATCGAGATGAAGAGGATGACCAGTGGCGGTGGATGATTTGTGCCTTTTAGCAGTATACCCTCAAGAAGTAAGAGAATAGCATCTCATACATTGAGACTGAGAGAAAGCTCAAGGATATTTTGAGATATTTCAGCTTAACCCAAGCTTCGTTAGAGTACATGTTTCCTCTGGATATAAGTCAGATGCTGGGAGCGGCATGCTAGTGGTGGATTCATTATCTTGGGGTGAAGTGGGAGGCTAAGGATTGATGGACTAACTTCGAGACGGAGTTCCAAGAAGAATTCATCTCTTCCACAATGAAGGTGGAGAAGCAGGAGATACTCTGCCTTCAGTATGGGAGCATGTCATTGAGTGAGTTGGGGATCAAGATCAAAGAACTTCTTCATACAGCTTTATACCTATTTCTAGATGACGAGTCTCAGGTGAGATGGTTAGGGGAGTCAATTTTACATTCTCTTCAGTATGTTGTCACTCCATTCACTCTACAAAATTACATATAGGTTTAAAAAATGATGAAGTGTATGAGAGGATGAAAACAATGGTAGGTGTAACGCAAGAGGTGATCCAGTTGGGCTCGTCAAAGCGGAGGGCCGTCAGTAGCAGGCCTCCAGCGTCAGGACCGTCCAGGTTTCGGCCAATGGGGAGTAGGCCCGAACAATTCCCAATTCTATCCCCCAGTCCTCGCCCCTTACTTGTGGGCCCAAGAATGAGAGGATTCATCTATGGTAGACATGGGAATCTTCAGAATCAGTTTCCAGACTGAGTAAAATATAGTGGGTATGGTAATGATTAGCGACCACCTCAACATCAGCAGTTTCCAGCCAGGCCCTTTCAGCAGAAGCAATAGGGACAACGAGATCCCACTCCTCTGAGAGTAGACATTACGGGAGGAGGATGAACATAGGGCACTCATCAGGGAACTCGACAATGGTGTGGATTTGGAGGTTTATGATAGCTGTGGGGTAGAGGAACATGGTGTGTGTAGTTTCATGTCACAGAGGCAATAGTTCCTGTGGGGCCAGAGGTCCCACATGGTACGGTAAACTTTTTTTTCACTCTTTCTTGCGCCTTTTTTGATTCAGGAGATTCACACTCCTCTATTGCTACCAGTAGAGACCATGGTTTGGGTAATGATGCATAGATACTTTTTGGGCCCCTGGTATTGAGTACGCCATTCGAAGGGTAGACTAGTTTGTCTCATAGTTGCGGATGACGTAGACTAGTGTTGGAACCTCATTAGTCCAGTGGGGACCTTCTTTGGCTGGAGATGTATCCATATGTTGTCATTCTAGGCATTGACTAGTTTTTCTCTATATGTCTTTATGAATCCATATTATTTATTTTATTTTACAAATAGAATGACACAAAAAATCATTGGTCAAAAAACTCTTCCTTTTACTTATTATAAATGATTTCTAAATTATACGTTAATAAATTCCCTTCAATAAAGTCTTCTCTACTCCCATTATCATCAAATATTCATTTAACATTATAGACCCTTTCTTAATATGAAATATAATGAAATAGTTAATGTGGTATCAATTAATACATTGGAAGCAAGCCATTAACAATTCCACTCTATGTCTGCATGCATCCTCGTCGATGCAATGAACATGAAAAATTGATCTAGGGAAAAATATTTTCCACTTAAAAATGATCCCAAAAATATTTGAAATAATTTACCTCCTTTCAAGGAAATATACCAATATATTCATATCAAGAATACTAATGATAAAAATTTGGATAAAAATTTCTCATCAGATATATCATGTTGAATATATATCAATTACTCCAACACACTTGTTAAAAAATCAATTAAAAACAATTGTATTAAGTATTTTTTTCACCTTCTTAATAACTTATAATTTTGTGAAATTTAATTAAATTAATATCCTGTACAAAATTTTTGGATTTGAAACATGGTATTAAGGAATATATGATTTAAAAATATACCTAATTAATGAAATTATATAACGAATATTATAGAATAACAACATTTTTAATGTATATATTTACTTATAACTAGTATATCACCGTTAATTTATCTCCCATTTAAGGGTATTTTTAACTCAAATTTTTTGGAAAATCCACTGGTAACAAAATCCCAAAAAAATATATGATTTATTTTCTTCAATGTATTTTAATTGAAATATGAAAATAGATATCATATTAGGATGCTCGATTTTTTATACTTGTTACCGGTGTTTACATCCTTCTCAATTTCTCATGTTATTCACAAAATAACATGATTCACCATCAATTTTGTGAATTGAATTTAAAAAATTGAGCACACATTAGTTATGTTAATATGGAGGATCATATTATTCTAAATGTGGAGAAAATAATTTAGATGATATTCTAAAAAAACTACTTCTATTCCTCATACATCAACAAGTATATTTCACGATTTTTTATTTCAGAATAGTATATCTTCCAACAAATTCTATTTGTTTTTAGAATTTGAATAACTATTAATTATCCAACAAATCATATTCAAGACTTTTTTAGTCATCATCGTTCTGTGGTATTATTAATTATCTATTAATTTAGTCAAACTATCTGTTGCATTTCATGAAAACATATTTCATATATCACCCATAATTTATTTGTCATAAGTGTTTTCAGTTAATGACAACCTCTAATGAATTTTGTGTTTTTCATATTTAATTTCTTCATCTCCTTCAAAAGTATATTTTTCTTATTCCTCTTCCATAATTACGTACAATTCAAAATCTATTTTCCAAATGACTAGAATATCCATCAGTATACTTGAAACTTGTTTGTGGTCTCTTTATGATATAATGTTCGATTATTTCATCTCAAAAGTTCCTTTTAACTATTATATCCTTTCAATATTATAATAATTCCAATGTATAAAAATATTTTTTATAATTAATGTCAAAATTATATTATTTTATATTCTAAATCATATATACATTAATATATTTTTTAATCAGTATTATATTTCTATACAATTATTTCTCTTCCATAGTCACCAATTTTTTTTTTCATATATCATAAATTGAATTTGGTAAATGATGTGATGACAATGAACCACTTTAGTGACCATCACCATTCTAAACATTATAGAAATTATAAATAACATGAAATATATATTATAAAGATATATGTTTATCAGTATATACATATTACTTATCCTCCACCTACTCCTCACATATAATGGGATTTCATTGAATTTAAATATTTAATTTATTGTAACAAATTCAAATAGAAAGTTCTAAAACCTATTATAGAACCATTATTTTTCAATGATTTATAATTCAGAATTTATAAAAAAATATTAATATTTTAAAACAATATTATATTGTTCACCACAAAATATTTTACACTTATTTGGGAACTAATATCTAAATTAATTATTATTTCTAAACTAGATATAGTGGAAATATTTTAATCATATTTATTAACGAATAATTATACTAATCGTATTACTATTACTATATATGAAAAAACATTTAAAAACACTGTAATATGTTCTGGATGGTAACTCATTCTTCAAGACTACATGATAATTAAAATTTGATGATGGAATGATATTTTTTCCAAGGAATGGATGAATTTGAACACTATGATTATTCCTTAGAATATTATTTTTTGAATGATTATTTCATTTTTATCATAATGTTTGAAACCTCTTTGATTATCCCATTAAATTAATCATGAAATTTTATCTAATATTTTATCAATGTGTTTTGTTCCTTTATCTTCTTTAATTTACATTCCAATAGTCTATCCTCGACATAAATTCAATTTTTTTTAATTTTCAAGTGCAATGATAAATTCATTAATATTTATCTTGACATCATCTTTATGTGAACCTTATTGACCCATTTATCCTAAAATATTAAACAACTGACTTCAACGTGCTATTTTATTGATCCTTTGAGTCTAACATGTTAAGAAATAATCATATATGGAAATAAATTTTATTGAAAATCAATAAACATTTAATTTTCCCCTCCTTCAATATGCATGATCTCTTAATTATTTTCATCGTATAGAACAATATTAAGTGAGGATAACTCTTTGGGAAGTATTAATGTATTAAAGTTAATGCATGTATATATATATATATATTTAACATATTTTAATACCCACTAAATCATTTATCTTATTGATTATATTAATATAATTTATATACATATTTCTTGATCATATTAATATTTTGATGTAGTGAGACTATCCATCATCATAGCGATAGCCTGAGCCACATGTACTTATCATTTAAATACACACTAATCCTTTTCAATATAATAGATTGAAGAACCCAAGAATTCAACATCTCTAAATAAAAGGAAAATCTTACTCTCTTAATCAATATCATTCAACATTATATTCATTTTTGTTATTAATGAAAATTATTTTTATATGAAATAGATTTACCATTTCAAATCATTTAAATCATTATAAATTCACTAACTAAACTATGATATTAATTAAAATTTAAATGTAGGGAATACAATAAGAGGTGAATTTGGATATAATAAAAATTTAATTTAAAAGTAGGGATATGAAATACAATGAATGGTGGGTGAATCAATATTAGTGTCATATAATAAAAATATATTTTAAATTTTTGTAACTTTTTATTTATAACAATATAATTGTTACGTAAGTGGTTATATTATTATCTATTTTCAAATTAATTATTTCACACAAATAAAAAACCACACACCTAATAACATAAAGAAGTTATTTGGATAGCCTCTTAGTATAATATGGGCAATTTCTTGTGACATGTGGTAAAACCTGAGGTAACCCATTACACGAGTAAAACTATGTGTAATAAAATATGTTTTCCTTACAATATAAAGTGTGAATACGACACAAAAACTTGGTTCATCTGGAACATACTTAAATCTCATACATTAAAATTTATTATAAGGGTATAAAAATTATTTGGACACCAACTAAAATATAATTTTAATTTTTGTTGTGGTGGGATATCATCGTATTCCCTTGAATAGTAGAATGTCACGTATTTATTTTTTATCACATCACTTCACAAAATCTATTCTTCTTCATCACAAGAGAAACATAATTTTCTATAACTTATCCATTTCCCATATTTTCTATTATTATTATTCTTCAGTGTGAACTATACTATATATATCTATTGTTTGTTTAATGAACATCAACTCCAACTCAACAACTTCATCTACATACTTCTTGAGAGAACAAATAAGTACAAAACCCTATTGTGTTCTTCCATCTTCTTCAACATTCTCCCATATTGAAATTAATTTTTTATTAACTATATTAGCTTCTCTTACATGGAACCAAATCATATAATATATGAGGATTAAAAACATGTTGAATTATTATTAAGTGAAATTAAAATATTACATATTCATTAATAATGTTTATCATTAAAACACGCACTTTTTTTGTCCATATATATATGTATATAATAATTTAACAATGTAGTGTCAAATATTTTCAAATATTTATTCTTAATTTCTCTCTTTATCCATTGAAACCTATAAACCTATTGTTTCAATTACCCTATTTTATATAAATAAAAATAATCATGGATCTATTATTACCACCTTCTACTAAATTGTTAAATATCCCCTTCCGTAAACATTCATATATTGAATATGTATAATTAAATTTATCTATAACTATATATGCATAACTGATGTTTTCCTATCCATCATAAAAAAAATTCTTTTATTCCCTGAAATCAATATGTATTTAAGAAAATATATTAACATAAATGATTTTACTAAATTATAAAAATCACAGATGTTAGGGAACCGTGTTCATTTATCATAACTATTTTATTCACAAAATGAAAATTTTCTATTATCCCAACATTCGTCTTCCACATTCCTCAATGATCATATGCATTATAAATTAAAATTAAATACATTTAAAATAGCTAAAATTTTGGTTTAATGATTTATTGGATAAAATTTTCCCACAAATATATCTACTTTTATATAACTAATTTGTCTGAATCTTTACTATTTATATATGACATTTAACTTCAATTAATAATAATAAACCTAACAAAGACTTATTTAATATTTTAATAAATCCTGATTTTCTATTACCATTTATTTTTATAGAATCATCCTTTACATAGACTTCATAAAACCCTCATAAGGTAGTGAAACATTTTTATAACCCTAACACATTGATCAAAGAACCTTTTTCGAAGATTAAATTTTCACTTACATGTAATATTTTAACATAAAAAACAATTTTGGGGAATTGACTCAAACATACACATCCATTATAAAATTATAATTTCATTTTTGTTCAAGTATATATATATTGACATGGAATATTCTTTGAAAAAACATCCCAAACATGAATTTTTTTATAAAAACAACCCCCTTTGAACCACCATGTCATAGAATTAAACATTTTATATTTTTATAAAATGAGTTAGAACAAAAGATGATATATGTTTAAAATTGGAGCACCTAAATTTTAATAAAATATATATACTATTCATCTACTGGATCTTCCAAGTAGTTAATTATGCAGTCAATCAATGTACCATGATGTATATAGTAATAAATTTAATTGATTAGTATCATGGACACTGATTATAATTTATGACTCCCAGGATCAATTAATATATTATCTGTCCACATGATTAATCAATTTAACCCCCATAGAAATGCTCATTTTCGTTTTGTTTAGTCGATCTAATGATCTTACTGTTCATTATATATGATGAAGACGATCAAAAAAATCCTTACAATAGATCAGTTTGTTCTCCACTCAGATAAGTCTCATTCTTGAAGTGAACTCATAAAACATTATCCCATTATTATATCACATGTGTCCATATAATTACATAAGGATTAATTTTAATCTCATTTCCCACAACCCATAATAAAACAACATTCAAGAAACCACTCCTTAATATTAAGAGATAGAATAACGTGGAGCATTCAAATCGTAATGGAACTAGATTTTGGACTCAATCTCTCCATGTTTCCTTATATATTAAAGGATAATTTACACACATGTTAAGACATAAAATTCTACATGAATATGAACGTCATCCATTCAATAATCATCCCTACATATGATCTTTTGATTCCACTATTTGATGTTATAAACTATTACGGTTGTCTATGTAGTCCTTTTAATGGATTGGCCACTCAGGTGATTCCCTTTCCATTGGTTAGCCATATTACTTCAAAAACCTATAAACACATTTGTAAAAGAAATACTTATTATAAAAAACAAATAGATTAAAAAATTTTCCATATCTTATTTCATAATTAATTATTTTTTTAATTAACATTTTCAAAAATACAAACAAATCATCCATGTTCTTTAAAATAATGAACACCTTAATAAAATCATATCAACAACCTCTGAAATTTTGAATCATACATATTAAACTGCTATTCTCCGTCATAGTAATAAAATTTCAACATGTTTTACAATATTACATAAAAAAATATTACTTACTCAAAATGGTCTCGACATCCTCAATAATGTTCATTATCATATTAAGGATTTCTCTTATGGTTATCGTTTCTGATTATTTCCAGATCACAATATTGAAAATCAAGTGGTTAAATAATGTTATGTAAAAAAATCCATTGGGGAATATTATTTTGTAATTTTTTATACAATGTTTCTTTGTAAATAATCCCAACATGATAGAACATATATTTTCATTATAAGTTATTCTATAGTTAATTAAAAAGATTTTTTCATATTTATAATTCCCTTAGATATGAAATAATATAGATTTTAACCATTCTCTAAAAATTATTTTATTAGTAAAATAACTTTTAATGATTGTTTTAATATATAGTTTCAAAAAAATATAAAACATGTCACCTAATGGTTGAATCATCATAAAAACAATAACATCCTATTATAATATGCATCAACATGTGTATATAGTTATCGATTATGTGAATATAATATATATTTCTTAAAGTAAAATAATTAAGTTTCATACACAGAAATTTTAAAACATGTAAACCCACTTATTTAATATTAATTTTATTATAAATTTAATTCTAATATTTTTAATATGTATCTAAAAATATATGTGGAAATTACTTATTGATAATAAACTATATCCAAACTAATTTATAATATATAATTTAATAAATCTTAGGCACCCAAAGAATTTATTTTATCAAGTAATTTTTTTAAAATTTAATTATGATGCTTCATCATATGTCATTATAAGTTATGATAAATTAATAATCTATTTCAATGAGAAAATTATAAATCCCAAAATAAAAAATTAAAACTATAGGATCATAATAGAATTTGATAGTTAAATATTCCTTAATAATATTCTGTTGTATAAATGTAATTAATTTTCTATGATCATCCTCTATAATCATATAAATATATTTTAAACTAAATATTATATGAAGTATTTATACAAATAAATCTTAAGACATATTTATTATAGAATTACATATCTAGAGGGTTATGATCATATTGTAAATGTATCACAATGTACTTCTAAATCATAGAGGACTTTTCATTTATCAAACTGAACAATTCCAAATAGTTAATCACTAATCCTTATGATATAATCACCTATAAATTAATTCAAAAATTCAATAAAAAAATCATAGTAATAAAATACAAAAACAAAATCATTATCCAATCATTTACTCACATGGCTATATATCCATATATAATTTACAATTACCTGAAGTCAGATCTACAATGTAACATTAGCATATGTTCCCTCTCCTCATCCCCAATGGTCAATGTATTTTCTTGTAGGGTGGGAATACATTTATTATGGACAATAACTATTAATACATATTTTCGACTAATTTATCAACGAATTAATACGGGAAAAAATAAAAAACAATTATCTGTTTCACCGACTATATGACTAGTTATCAATAAAAATATTGAAATTGTGGCATCTACAAGGAAACATATTATATATTATCTAGATAAGTATAAAACTAACTAAAATTCATGGATATTATTTATCAAAAAAACATTAACTATAATGAAATAACATAATTCAGAAATAAATACATAAAAATATCATGCCTTTTATGTAAAAACATTATTGTTAATATCTACTAATTTTAACATTTTACTACTATATTTTGTTCTCAAGACATATAAATTTGCTCAGGGATATTGATCTGAATCACATCCGAAATTAAAATTAAATTTCTGGATTCCATATCAAAATACAGAAAAACTAGGATTCCATTATTCAAATCCTCAAGAATTTTTTCAACCCCAAAAATAATTTCATCATTTTTGATTTACAAACATTTTAATATCCTATATCTCAAATATATCAAAACCCATTTAGAATCATAGAAGTGTATTCAAATAGATGTTATTGACTTTTAGAATATAATCCCTCATATTTTTGAGATGCATTTGAATCACAATCTCATATAATCTGATATATTTTTCAATAACAAGCACATTTAGTACACTTAGTATAAAATGGAAATAACAAATTAAATACATTTTTTAAAAAATATTTATTGACTGTTAATTTGAAATTAATATATAATCTAATATGAATATTAAAACAAGAAAAAATACTAAAATACTAAAAATATAATAGAAAATGATATCAGTAAATTAAAATTTATATACTATCAAAATTAAAAAACTTCAAACATCGTGATCTAAAAACTGCTATATATGTTACAAGTTGATGGTTATGAGAACAGAGGTAGAATTCATATTTGGGTGATATATTGAAATTTATTTTAATAATAATTTCCCAAAATCAAGACGGATGATCTGTTAGGACAAATTTCTAATTAATTTATGTAATATTTGATGAAATAAATACATGGTCTTAGAAACAATCTTCATTGGTTATTGCTGGTCATCCAAAAAGACCCATTCAGATTACCTTAATTACAGTGTGATGATCCATGTATATAATCCATATAGATGAAATCCACATATTCTCATATGATATTCAATGAATACTACTCAATCACAGAGTGAAATTTTATTGAGTTGAATGTATTTCATTTATCATTCTTCATTGCTCGTTCTTCAGCCTTACAGAATATCTCATACACAACTCATTCATGAGAGGGAGATAGGAGGAGGAGTTGAAAAGAAATTAATTTTTCACAAAAAATCTATAATCTAAATTTTTGGATACACTAAAAAACAGACCTAGATGTCTATTTAGAGAGTTAGGATTTCAGTAAAAATATTATTAAATTTCATACTATCCATTAAATAAAATTTATACCCATTAATAAACCACATTCCAGCTGATAATATTTTTTTAATTATTTTCTGGCATGAACCAACTTGTGTAGTAAAAAATATTATATAATAGTCCTATTAATTACAAAATTTCACTGGCATCAATCATGCGCTGTTTGAACTCTGCCAAAATTTATTAAACAATTGAATTTATATTTTTTCATAAATAAATATTTTCTTCACAACCTAGTGAGTAAATAATTTTTAAAATGAATAATAAATAAAATAAATAATTTTTTTCACAAGATGATGAATAAATATATATTTAATTTATAGGATAAATATAACTACAATAAAATTATTTCTTATAATTCATATTAATATTTATTCTGTTAATTAAACACTAATATATTTTAATTGATAGAAAAATAATCACTAGTGTGTAACCCTGTAGAATTATTTCTCATTAGCATTAGGAGGGCAATACTAAAGTAAAATATTACTATCTATTAATGGGTTATGAAATTTAATAGAATAAATTATTGTTGAAATTTGAAAAACCTCATATGAGTGATCACTATGTAATATAGTCCTTTTTCCACAGTATATCATTAAGTAGGTTTCACAATTGTGTCACCAAACTATATGCTTTATATTTCATTTATTTACTATCTAAAATAAACATGTCATCACACCATGTCTAGGAAGTATAATTCAATGGTTTTATTCCAATCAAATGGATTAGATATCATTATCCAATAATATTGAAGGGAAAAATCCATCCATGAATAATTAATTAATTACATGTCATTAGTGACACACCAAACCTATCTAACATTTGCATGAACATTTATTTCCATGCCTTATGAAATTATTATATGTACTTGAGTAGTATCATTCATTAAAAAAATGTTATTGTCTAAGTACTATCGCACATTTTAATATTTATGAATAATTGACGACACCAAATCAAACAGAATTTCTACTGGTGGGCTTGTTCTCATAATATAAGGTATTGGATATTACCAACAATAAACATTATGAGAAGAATCCTCATTTTCTTATGATTATTTTCAACTGAAATTCTATGTACTATCTATCCAATCATTATATGTTCACAAACCAAAAAATAGTATTTGATAATATCATCATAGTACATCAACCATCTCATCATAGTATCGAATATCTATGACTTTATCAATGTTATGTATACTCTAGGGAATTATTATATCAATGTAATTCATAACTACAATAAATTAGTAATAAGATGTTTTGTTAATATTTAATACATAGAATTACTTTTTTATAAAGGTACAAATAGTTTCTCCTAGGACAAAAACTCCAACATAGACATGAGACAACTCCCTGTGATCTTTATTCGACTAAACATAACATGATAGTCATCTTTCAGCTATGTCAATGTTTTATTCAAGGTGTATATCACTTAGTCTTCCATAGGAATATGTTTCACTAAAAATTCACCTTTTTTGAGAAACATACCTCAATATGTGATAAACATGAAAGATGTGCATCATCTATTGATAATATTTCATGCAATGGGAATATGATACCTGTCAATATTTCTTCATTTTCTACCTCAAAAGCAAGAATACCCTGACTGAAAATTATCATTTTTATTTATTTTAAAAAATAAAATACATAAAAGATCATCACGGTGGTCTAAAGTACTAAAATCCCAATGCATCATTGACAAAAAACTTCATCCCCTCATTTGGAAAATACCCCATGTTAATGATGGATAACATACTTCAATATGGATTTACCATAAATGCCCAAAAGTCAGCCATTATATTCAATCTCATATAACTTCAATTCAATGTGATGATGTATCTCATTTGTGACTTCATATAAAATTGATCACATTGGAAATAAAGAAATAAATATTTTGTGATCACTTGGCCACAATTTTGTCTATAAACCAAGAACATATCCATTTTATGCCTCAGATAAATAATGAATGCCTCGGGTATCAAACATTTCATGTCACCTGGAAATTTTTTGATATCATCCTAATTCACATAACATGGAGGTGAAATATAACATTGTACATAGATTACCATACATGACTAACCCAATTGTTGATGCGTATTGAATAATTGTCATTTTTTTTAATTTCACATGATTTTAGGGAACATTTTCTTTGAAATAAGACTACCTTGTGACATTGGAAATAATCCCCTATTATATTGTTCCATTCTAAAATCCCATATACATCATGTCAATGCATGTACTCTAACGTAGTTCATGAATCCTATTGTATCTATCATGATGGATCATGGTCCAAATAATATATGCTACCCCAGTAAAGTCCTTCATAGTGAATAATTTGTCAAAACACAACATAAGAGTCATTAAGACTGGTTTTTCATTTCCAATGAGTTATTCTTGATCAACATATACTATTAAGAATAATATTACACTCCCACTAAACAATTAATAGACACACAACTCACAATCATTATATATATAAACAAATTATGTTATGACTTCATCTTAATTAATGTTCCATGAACCTATTTTTTTATTTAATCTATAAATGGATTTTTTTAACTTTTATACATGGTTTGAATCCTTTCAAGTCACAAAACCATAAGGATTTTTTTATATATATTTTATTAATGGATCCCATTGAAGAAAGATATTTTGAAATACATTTCCCAAATATCATAATCATTTAAATACATAATCGGAAGTATAATATTAATAGATTTCATCATTGAAACGGGTGGAAGGGTTTCATCATAGTTAATGAAATTATGATGTATAAGAACTTTTGTAACCAATCACACATTATATGTAATGATTTATCCTTCTATGTATACTTTCTTATTGAATATCCATTTTCAACTTATGTTATTTACAACTACTAGAGGGTATTTCACAATATATAATTGGTTTTTGTAGATGGGATCCATTACATAATTCATGGATTCCTTCTAATTTGCTTCATCTGTTCCATGTATTTCTTATTTATAGGTTAGGGTATAATTATTATAAACTAATAATGAGTCTCCAACCTCATTGAAAATAAAACCATATCATTCATCTCCCCCATACTCTCTATTACACTTACTTATTAGTTTGGTCTATATAACAATTTCACCTTACATCAAGCTTTGTAAGATTTGTTCCCATTTAAAATATTATGTATCATGATCTTACACGTCATCATATTCCATATTCCTCCAACTATCTATTTTAGAAATAGGATCTTCCCCATGAAATGTGGGAATTATATCAACAACAAACATTATATGAATGATTATAGGGGTAGTATACCTTTTTCCTTTGGGATAAATTATAACAATGGACTTTGTTCAGTGAGGTGTAAGATAGTAACCTGATGATGAGATAAATAATTATTTTAGACCCCAAAAATGTGTGTAAGACAAGACTAGTTTCTTTCAATTGCATAATTGGTACGGTATAATGTCTATTGCATTAGCTGGATCACAGTTTTGTATGTATGTTTCTTTTTTAAGGTTTATCCACAAAAGGATAATGGAAGAGTAATATGATTCATAGCTAATATCACCATATGTAACAAGGTGTGATTCCTCTTTTTGAATACACCATTCAAATGAGACGTATAAAGAGCAGTGAGTTGAGATAAATCTCTAACTCTAAAAAATAATCAATGAATTTATGATTTAGATATTCACTACCTTAGTCTGAGTAAAGTTTAATAATCATCTTATAATGATGGATCTCACCTTCATACTTATATTAATTGAATTTATCAAATAAATCTGATTTATACTTCATTATTTAGACATATCCATATCTAATAAATCATTAAAAAAGTTATTCATTATGACTACACACCCTTTTCTTAAATATGAAATGGCCAACAACCATTGGTATGAATTAATTCAAGAATCCCTTTGGACCTTTAACTATTCCAAATAAATATGGAATTGGTCATTTTTCCTTTTAATATATGTCTGACATAAATCATGCAGTAATAGTTCAAAATAATCTAAATTTCCAAATTGATTTAATTTATTCAAGGACAATTTATTTACATATCCTAGTTAGTGATTCAAATTTTGTGTGTGTTATAAGTCTTGTTAAGGAACATCATTATTGATTTCTATTTTTTCATGTAATACAACACATAATGTACATTATTTAATTGTTCCATACCAAAAAAAAAATTCAATCATTATGAAGGATTAAAAATTTATTCAAAATATGAAAATAAATCAATTCTCATCATGTATGAATATGTAAGTAATGTTTTTGGTAACTAAATGAACATAATAAAAACCTTTTAAAAACAATATCATTCTAGTTACGAACATGACGTGGTAGTCTCTAATAGCTACAAAAAAAGTTTATTTTCATTGGATACTTGAATTTCTCCCTCTCCTTAGTAAATTTTTGAAAATATACTTGGTTCCTTTATTTGAATATATATGTGACTACCACAAGAAGAATCTAATACATAATTGTTAGAAATAGATAATTTTATTTCAATAACAAATGCAGAAAAATCATCCCTTTCCTTCCATGGTTGGGTGAATTTCTTCTTATAGTTCCACTTATTACCACACAAGAAAATTACAACATCAAGTTCCTTTGTTTTCCCCTAAATCAACATATTTTTGTAAGGGAATGATGAGGAATTGTGATTAATTATATTTTTCCCCTTTCTGTTTTTTCAACCTAATTAGGAATGGGATTTCAAAATTCATATCCATATCAACATGGCGAAGAATATTAATAAGGCTTGGTAGGGAGTAATAAATGTTTTTTATTATAGAAATCACAAAAAAAGATAGATAATATCTAAGGGATGGATGCCATAATGAGGTGAGTTCCCACTTATATTGGGATTTTAAACCCTAGAAACACAAAGCACTCAATATAGCTAATCAGTTTGATTACATGAGGCCATGATGGGGCACCCACTCTCAGATTTTTCTAAATGATATCCCTTGAAATCTTCAATCAATAATTTATATCCCTCTCCTAGTAGTGACCACAGAGGTGATCAAGCATGAAATACACACATATGTTTTTGAGACATCATTAGTTCAATACAAATTAATGAAATAATCAAACATTATATTTCGAAAATGTCACTAAAATATTTATTCATTGAGAAGGAACTGTTCGTCGCTTAGTACTTTAGTATGTGGGTCGGGATTTTAGGATTCCATCACATAATATTTCTATACTTGTAGCAACACAACATGAAGACATCTAAACCACTCATAGATTTTACAACTTGTTAAGGGGTTATATTTTTTCAAAAATTATTGTATTAATAAGGTGAATTATGACCATGTAATTTAATTATATAATTAAAAAGTGATCATTATTTGTACATTTCTTGATTACAAAATAAGTGAGGTATAATAATTTAAATTTTATTTATTTACTTGTTAAATATATCTATATTTTATCAAGTATCAATTTACCTCAACATTGAACTCAAAATTTCTAATCGCTTTATCATTTTGGATGCAATATTCCCATTTATTATTTCATAATGGTCCCGACATATTCCATTTAAACCATAACATTGTAATTAGGTAGGAAATCTTCCCAATTATTGTCATAATTCTCCAAGATCCATTGAGTGGCTTCCATTATCCAGAAATCCTAAAATACTTACTTTTATTTCCTCAAAAGTTGGATTCAAATTATTGTTAAACAAACAATGGCTATTAAACACAATTTTATTTCACTTATTTCAGCCCAATACACTCATGATACCTCCCTGATAAATGAATGAGTTCAAACATTTACCATGTACTAAACTAACATCTACAGTTTCATTCCTAATCCTATAATAGTGGGATTAGTCTAATGTAAAATTTAGTTGTTTGATATTAATTTATTATGAATAAATGTTTTATTGTTTTATCCATTGAAGGAATTTTTAATATTAATTGGATTTAAATTAACTATTTAATCATGTTGGATAAAATTTTTATCCATTATTCAATTATTTTATATACATCTTTACATGTAAATTCATTTATTTATGTGATCGTGCCCTTTCATCCATAAAATGAACAATTTCATAAAAAGAAATAAATAAATAATTATATGGCCTATTCATCAACAATATCTAAATGTTTAAATAATGCGTGGGCATTAGATCAACCTTATAAATAAGGGAAATAACATCTATTTTCATTCTTTTAATTAGTAACAACATTCCACCTTACCACTATTATATCTCTTGGGGTGGCGTCTTTATGGTTGTGCCTTGAATTACTTACACTTAACTTTGGATACACCATTAAAAAAACATTTATTTCTCACACACTGGTCTGGGGAAACGGTGTATAAGTTAATGAAGATTATAGAAATATCCTTGGACAAGAAGGGAATACATAATAATGGAGGGGTATGACTTGAAGAAAATCATTTAATTTAATATTAAATATTTGAAAAATATTCCAATAAACTAAATTTTAATATAAAACACATCAGAATGTCATGGTCAAGCACACGAATGTTCATACACTAAAGAACATGAAAAAATAAATGGCTATCATCCATTTGTTTATTATGACAATTTTTATTTAATATTAACATGATTTAGTTAATTAATTAATGACATTTCATCTTCATGATTATATCATATTATTTGAAGATACCCATAATTAATATAATTCAAGTAAAATAAATGATAGAACAAATAATTTCATATTAATTAAAGTAAATTAATTAAGAACCTACAATTATTTAAAACCATTTTTACATTATAAAAAACACAATGGTGTGATAATCATAACATATTGTTTTAATGAATCACTTTTTAAATTTAATGTAATATTAATTATTTAAAGTAAAGGGTGACAAGAAGGTGTGTACATACTTCTATATTCTATGTACCTTAGTTTTCATATATCTTGGGTACATGCATAGTGCTTCGACTTGTTAACTCTAGTATACTACAAAGCGGGTACATTCCAGTTAAACACACCTTATCCCCTTTCCACGTGTTATAATTATCCAAGTCAATACACAGTGTGAAATAATATAACTACAAGTAATTAATTACTCAGTTCATATAGATAAAATGCGCAAAGGTATACAACATATTCTTTGGCCACACCCCGTATAACCCAGTTTTACTGAACAATGATTTATCTCTTCCTGGGGGAATCTTTTTCCATTCTTAAATTTTTCATAAACCATTTTGAAAATGAAACTCTAATTATAAATGTTTAATATAAAGATAATATGTTAATTTCGATCAGATTAATGAATGAATAACATGAAAAGGAAATATAACATCAATTACGGAAAGAAAAAAATTCAAATAAATAATTATATTTTTATAGGTGACAACATAAATACCACCTAATGGATTCGAGTGATGTAGAGGTTTGTGTAGGTGGGAGATATAATAAAATTTATTTTAATAATTTTTTTTGAATCCAATACTAAGGATTTTTCCCATAAAATTTATAAATAATTTTATTAATATTTGAAGAAAGGAATACCATGACATTTGGAACATTCTTCATTAGTGAATTTTGATAATTTGAAAATAACTATTTATATTATGATTGTATTGTTGTGAGGATCCACAGATATAATACCTATAGTAGTGATCCACACATTCTCATATTATCTCCATGGAAGAACAAAACATCAATGGGGGTTATAACATTGATTCAAATGGCTTGTTTTTCTTATCCTTGATCACTTATTCATTGTTCATAATAGAATATCACATTCACTTCAAATTCTTGAGAGAGGAAACGAATATGAGTTGATAGAGAATGCATTGTTGAATAAATCTCATTATGATTTTTTAGATGCATTAAACAATTGAAGTAGGCATATTTTTATAGAATTAATATTTAACATAAAATATTATTTAAATACATACTGGCTAAAAAAACAATTATTAACTATAATAAACCCCATACAAAATAATAATAATTCGGTTATTACTATTTTCTGGTGAACTCTTATTTTTAAAATTGCATATATTATATAATAGTCTTGTAAATTTATATTTCTCACAATACTCAGTCTTAGTCCATATGAAATCCTCTAAATATTATTTAGAAAATGAATAAATATGTTCATCATAAATAACTAGTTTATTTACAATATAGAGAATAAATATTTATTAAAATATTTAGTAAATAAAATAAATATTATTTTCACCAGAGGAAAATAATTTTTTGTTTAATTTATACAATAAATATAGCCTGAATAAAATTATTCCTCATACATGAAAAAAATAATTATTTCATTAATTTACCTCAAATCTAATTTAATAAATATTAATAGAAAGACATAGTTTGTGACCCTCAATAATTCATTCTCATTAGCATTAGATGTGATTTCCTAAATTCCAATATTGCTATCTAATAATAGGTTTTGGAATCTAAGAGAAGGAAGTTATGTTGCAACATTAGAAACAGTGTATGAATTCTCATAGTGTAATAAAATAAATTTTTCATTATATATCATCATAATGGTTGCACAACTGTGCCACCAACTTATATGATTCATATGTATTTCATTGAATATCTTTCATAAACATGTTGTTACACAATGGAAATAGTTTTAAATTCAATAGATCAATTCGAATCAAAGGGCCAAGATATCCTCCTCTATAAATATGGATGGAAAAGTCATTCCTTGACATTTCATTAATGACATTTCACTCATGACACATCCATCATATCTGAATTCAACATGAATTTTTTTCATCATGGATTATGAAATAAATATAAATTCATGAGTTGTAGGACATATTAATAATAATGATAAAGTCCACGGACCATCATACATTCTCTTAGATGAGAATATCCAATGAAACAAAAAATATGGAATTCATAATGGTAGTTATTTTATCATAATCTCACATATTGGAGATTTCCATGTACATAAATCATTGGATGAAGCCTAATATTCATACATGTACTCCCTCATGAAAGTGTATGTACTACATGTCCCATCATTCTATGTCATACAACTATATAACATTGTTTAAGAATATCATCATAGCATATTAAGGGGATCATCATTCTAGGGAACATATATAACCTTGTCAATGTGAATTAGACTCTATGACATTATTCAATTAGAGTCATGTAGAATAAAACATAAAATTTAACAATAAAATTTATCAAATATTCAATATATCAAATATATATGTAATCAGACTACAAAATGACTGTCCTAGGATACCAAATCAAACAAAAATATATCTCCAGTAGCCAACTACACCACCTTCAGATTCAAATAAATCCACATGGTAACTAGTATAACATTATTAATGTGTATATATATATATAATTATTACATAAAAACAAATTAATCCAAATACCATGGCCAGTAATTTTTAAATAACATATGTATGTTTCTAATCATTAGAGATAAAACAAAATGCAAATGATATAACCATTACAACATAGATGTATATACTATTTTTCCTTTTTATAAAAAAATTGAAACCTCTAAAAATTATTTCCCCAGGAAAAAGGAATAAATCAATGAATCTATATATATATATATATTAAAATGATGTATAAAAATCACATTATATTAAAAAAAAATTTGTTTTTCATTCATCAATATTAAAAAAATTTAGTCGATAGATAGGCTAGTGTCATTGTAAGAGATAATATTAAAAATCAGCACCAAAAGACATTCAATAATCTTCACAAAAATATAACATATTTATATTAAGGATTTTTTTAGTTTTATACCAATTCTAAATGGATGAATTAAAACATGACTTCTAGGTGACCTCTTGGGTGGTTTATTAATATTAATATTATTACCATTGTTAGTTATTTTTCATTATTCTTCATAATAGTAAAATAAAAATAAAATTTAAAATAGTTTTCATGCGGTTGATTGTAATGAACCTCTAATTATCATTAGCATGAGAGTAAAACAAGTCAATACATAGACTTAATTGTCATCCCCAAGACACTAACGGCTGGAACTAAACATTGATGGGTTTTAGATATATGTGGGGGATGATTTACCCATTAAGAATAAAAATTTTATCAAATAAAACAATCATTGGAAAACTCAATATATTAATATGGAATAAAATAAATACATCTCAGCTACTGTATTCATATGAAAATCACACCAAAGTATGATAGAAAGGAAAACTCATAAAATATAAAAGTAAAAAAAAAGAAGAAACCAAATAAAAAGTAAATGAAGTCTAGAAGACTCCAAGATCCATAGGAACCATGATCCATGATCACAAAAAAGTATGAGTGTCACGATGTGGTGCTAAAAACAAGTGAAACGTTACCGTTTCCAATGTCCCGAAAGATAGAATTTTCAAAGGTACCAAGGTTCCAAATTAGGGGTAAATATAAAACATAGTAGATTTTTCGCAATGACTTATCTACTCACATCACTAGGATAGAAGTGTTAACCAATTATACAAATATTTTTGTAAAAAAAAATTCTCAAAACTAGTTTATAAATAAATATAAACAAGTTTCCAAAACCATTTACAACCAAAAGTAAACAAGTGAAATTGAAACCAATATTACAAAAAATTATTTTTATTGAAATATAACAGAACAAAACATTAAAACATTTCTAAATAATATTTTGGTGTACTAGATTCATTCCACACATCTGCAAAACCAACCATGCCTAATATGCGATGAAAGGTCCATACTCATGAGCAGTTTCTCATCGATCTACCAAGTCATCATAGGGTAATTGTATCGCATGTGGAATTAACCCTTTGGCACAGATACCATGGTCGTATTTTATCCAATCCCTATATATGAAACATAATAACACAAACCACACATGCCCAAAGAACATTCCAAAATGACCCTTTCAATAAAATTTCCTTTTTATAGAAAATGTGTTTTCATTAAATCCATTACAATACCAACTGATTTCAGAAAATTGTTTTTTTATTTAAACCCCCTACCAAATAAAACCATTTTCAAGTTACATAATATACACCATTTTAAATTACCATTTTAAATTCATTAAACTAAAAAAAATTATAACAATTATTCAAGAATTCAAAAATCCACCAAAAACAATAAATCATTAGTAAAGTCATTTATTACTTGAATCAGTCCTAGATTTCACAATATATATTATCCAATTTAACCAATTTGAAAATAATAAAATGAGATATAGGAATAGGAGAGGACAGTAAAGCCACCAACCTCAATTTTTTTGACAAAACAAGACAACAGACGAAGAACAATAAAAATACTGGGTCAATTCTTCACAAAATAGCCTTAGATCTATTCTCCTAGCAAGATCACATCCAAATATTGAATTATTTAGAAGAAAAACTCATAATTATACCCCTAATAGTTGTATATCTATGAAACCAATAATATGGAATAAGTGTATATATGTTTATCTAACAAACCGATCAAGGACGATGAAAAACGATAACATACCTCATGAATCTGGGTTTGAAACACCATGAATAGCCTTCAGATTAACTCCAAATCGATTTGGAGAGGTTATCACAAAATTAAAGAAGATAAGTCCCCAGTTAGGGGCACTAAGGTAAAAAGAATTTAGTTTAGAAGAAAAAATTTGTGAGATCCACTCTTTTAGAATCTCACATCAACCACGTGCACGGTTAGTTTGCACGGTAAGGAGACCAATGCACTAATTGTTTGTGTTTGATACTATCTAGAAAAAACATCGCACGAACTCCTCAAATGGTTTCATCAACTATGTGTACACCATACTAAAGCTCTCTCCATCAAAACTACTATTTTTCATGGTTACTCCAAGGGTTTCTGCATGTTTTGGATAAACCGTGCACAGACCGTGCACCTCTAATTTATCCCCCAAAACATATTTAAAGGTCAACAAACCCTCCCAAACATACCCTTTAAATTATAACCATAAAGAACCCATTGAAATTGTTATGTATTAGAAACATGGGTTACTTCATTCTCCTCACTATCTTTCATTTCATCCCCATATAGAAGAAAACCATAGCTACCTTGAAAAAGTTCTGGACATTTATCTTTAATTTCCATCTCACGTTCCCAAGTCTCATCCGAAATATGACAATGTTTCTAAGAAACCCACACTTGACCAATTATTTTTCATTTAAATACATTCTCTTATCTATCCAAAATATTCATCTGGATCTGTACCAATGAATCATATATCTATAGGTTAACATGATCCCATTTCATCACATTGTTAGGATCAATATGGTACATTTTGAACTAAGATACATATACCACATTATACACCCTACTGAACCGTGATGGAAATACAAACTAATATTCGACCATGAAAACAAATTTCAATATCTCAAAATATCCAATATAATGAGGAGATAACCTTCCCTACATCCCAAAATGACAATGTCCATGTCTTGGAGAGATCCTCAGAACACATAATCACTCACAACAAATGACAATGGCCTTCGATGACGATCTGCATTTGATGTATAATGACTATGAGCCGTCTCCATTCACTTTCTGATTAATTGATTCATCTCCAGTATTTTAAGGTCAAGGATTGGCCCATCTAGTGATGATTCACCTGTTCCCACATAGCATAGTGAATAATGACAAGGGAGCCCATAAAATGCTTCAAATATATCATTCTGTATGGAGTCCTGATAGTTGTTATTAAATTATAACTATACTAAGGGTATGTTATCCACCTATGTGACACCAAAATCCATTACATAATACTATGGCATTTCTTACAACGTTTGTATCATCTGTTCAGATTTCACGTCCGTTTGAGGATAATACACCGTGATAATATTCAACTGAGTGACAATGGATTTCTATAAGTATTTATAGAAATGAAACATGAACCTGATTTCTCTATCTATGATTATTGAAACTGGGACACTATTACTCTTTACCACTTCATAGAAATATATTTTAGAATGATCATACACTGTATGAGTTTCACAAATTGGATTCAAATGGGATGACATGGAAAACTTATCCATAGTCACCCATAAAGAAACATGTTTACATAAAGTTATTGGTATAACTTTAACAAAATCCATATCTATCTGATCAGAATTCAAAACAAGAATATCTAAATATTGGAACATACCCGCTAGTTTTTTATGCTATGATTTGACCTACTCTCATGATAACCACCATGAGACAAACTCATCCACCATAACTATTATGCTTCTCCAACAAAAACAGTACCTTAAACAGCTTATACATCTTCTATGTTCCTAGATTTAAATCCTATCTCTAATGATGGTAAGAATGAATGAGTTGGTCATGAAATGACATAGGTATAACCCTCCAATATATGAAAGGAAAAATTGAACTCCCATTATGTTTCCAACCGTCAATGGTCTCCCCGCCATTGAGTTTTGAAATCCTGACCAGGCATTCTACATTAGATGATTGTGCCTCTTTGACCATCATTACCAAATCAGAAAGAAGCATTGATGTAAATAAAACCACACCATCACCTTGGTCTTCATATTCCACATTCATGTTGGCTAGGACTGACTGAAATTTACATTCATCTAAGGATTCTTTTGAAAATTGAGCATTTGATCTTCTACTCAATATATCTGCCACTAAATTCCCTTTTCCCAATGTATACATCATGTCAATGTCAACAAATTTGTACATAGGAAGTCTATCTCCTTATCCTTATATTCAAATATTATTATTAGAAGACATGTTTCAAGATTTTTTGGTTTGTGAACACAATAAATGTATCACCAAAGAGATGATGATGACAAGCCATCAAGGAATGATCAATCACTAATAATTCTAAGTCATTTGATGGGTAATTCATCTGCCTTGTACCATAAGCCACAATATGTTCTCCATGCATAATAAAATAGTACAACCCTGGTCCTGAGGCATCATTGTAGACGACATATCCATATCCTTATTCTGGAAAAATCAAGATGGGTGTTCAAGTTGGATGAACTTTTAGCTCTTGGACATACTTCTAGAATTACTCTATCCATTGGAATGAAGTGTTCTTCTTTGTCAAAGATAATCAGTGTAGTTGTGAGAATTCATGCACAATATTTGGTAATAACTATCTAGACCAAGAAAAAATTGTACCTCAAATACATTATTTGGCAGTTACCGTGATATCGTCGCTTCTATCATTTCAAGATACACAAAAATACCTTTTTGTGGAAATCACTTGGCTAGGAAAGTGTTACTCATGTATCAAAAAATCACTTTTTGATAGTTTGGTTTACAAAGTGTGATCTCCCAGGATTTGTAACAATGTCACTAGGTGTTCCTAATGATCATCCATTAACTTTTAATACACTAAGATGTCATATATAAACACCACAACAAATGATCCAAGATATTTAAAAAATATATGATTCATCAAACCCATCAAGACTGTTGGTGCATTCCAGAGACCAAAAATCATTACTACACATTCATAGTTTCCATATCTGCTTCTAAAAGTTATCTTCACGATATATTACTTCCAAACATGAAATTCATGGTATCTTGATCGTAATTCAATTAAAGAGATACCACATAGATCCCCTAAATTGATAAAACATATCAGGAATTTGTGGATGAAAATATAGATTAATTAATGTAACATTGTTATGATTATGATAAACAGGGAACTTTAGAAGAGTTTTATCATCTTTCATCATGAATAAGATTGTGGATTCTGATGGATACATACATGAATGAATAAACCCTATTATTTACATCTCATCCAACTCCACTTTCAATTCCCTTAAGTATATTGGTTCTATCCTATAAGAATAAAGGGAAATAGGGCTCATCCACGGAAGTTGATCAACCATAAAATAAACTCCACTTATATGTGGTAACATTAAAGATTACTCAATAAAGACAACTAGAAATTGATCAACCACTACATTAAAACTAACTTCATGGATCTCTTCCATCGATGCCAAAGTCAATGCCACTAACTGGTAAGAGATTATTCCCACTGCTAGTTCCAACAATCCCTTTTCACCCTTCGTCACATCCTCCTCTCAAGTGAGGATATTATCAACACCATCTTATGTCATGAAACTAACTATCCTCCTATAACAGTTGATGTGAGCCTTGAACAATACCCGCTAGTGCATACACAAGATTACATCATATAAATCCATCTCCAAGATGGAGAATTCACATTTCAACATTTCTCCATCAACCATTATAGGATATTCTCTACACACAAAAGCTTTATGTTCTCTTTCACTGAGTAGTGTTTTAAATTTTATCACAGAGGGCACCATTGGT
Source organism: Viscum album (assembly GCA_963277665.1). NCBI lineage: Eukaryota > Viridiplantae > Streptophyta > Magnoliopsida > Santalales > Viscaceae > Viscum > Viscum album. Next base: position 1,291,316,286 of record OY728129.1, read on the forward strand.
TGTTTTAAACACAGAAGGCCATCAACTTGAGAACACATGATGGAATTTGATGCACTTATATCAGAAAGTACATGCATTATGGTAAAATTAAGAATCATCTCACCACTTAGTATAGATGTTCTAACCTGATCGTCCACAATCATTTCCTCATCTCCATAGAGTTGCATCATTGTTATACTATAAATTTTTTAACGATGATATGATTTTCCTTGATGAGCAGTCAATGTTTTCTGAGATTTAATATGGATATATTTTCTATATTGATGAGACTGATTCTATTGGGCTCATCTTATAGAAGAATACAATGCTTGTGACACCTAAGAAGTGTCTTGAGCACTTTAACTCGAATCACTCTGAAGAAATCACATAAGGTGAACCATATTATTGAAATTAGGGATCGATCTTGGTGGTATTATACAATACCACATTATGTAGTCAATGGAAATACATTGGTAGCATCCGGTAAGATTATTATTTTGTGGAGGAAGATTTACTGATCCATATATAGGATTCCAATTCTGACTCCCACATTTGAAATAGGCATCTCTCTTTCACTTGCTCCCAGTATTAGAGTTTCAACCATTTCTAGTAGGGATCATCATAATTCCTCCTCCCATATCTCCTAAGATGTATCGATCCTCCACCGTCACTCTGTTCACCGTCTCCCTGAAGTCATTAATATAGGGAACACCAATCATCAATCAAATTTATTACATTGTCCTTTATTTAGAGATGCGTTCCTTCTGGGTTACACATGATGAAACTTCTGGTGCAAGGTGAACAGAAATCAAGAATTTATCTACATAATCTGTGATAGAGACATTATCTTCCATTATGATAGGGATTTTTTTCATCTAATAGATTTTTGATGTCTGATGATTGAATTTTAAATTTAATAATTCCTCAAAATCGACCCAACTAAGTCATTGATCTGATTTAGCATGAAAAACTAGTTCCGTACACTGTTTTCCAATATCCTCAGGCATTTAGGTCGCAAGCTTGACCATTACCCCTAATGGTGTGCATAAGAATATAGAGGTACAATTAATCTTATTGAGATTCACCTCCTCCTTAGCACATTCAAAATCACTCCTAAATATGGGTGGATTCATCCTCCTGAATTGGATTCAATGGTCCACATGTCTTGGATCATACCTCTGATTCCCTATGTACAGAGCAATAAATGCCTTGATGATTCTCTGAACCAGTTCTTGGTTCACCTATAGCTTAGTTGTAACCATTTTATCAAGAGTTTCTTTTGGTTGGTTTCTACGATGCATACTCGGTTACATTTTCTAAATAAACATCAGACTCCATAGGCCTCTCCCTCTATCAACTGATGTCTCATTATTTCATGTTCTATCACATCAACTATCAAAAAATTGTTTTCCAAAAACAACTATTTCATGTTAAACCATTTTAATAAAAACTTCTTTTATACTTTTGGAAATAAAATAATTTTAAAATGCACCAAGTATCCTCTTTTTAAAATCACCCATTTAAAAAATCATTTTAAAAATAATATAACTTTTATCATGATCATATATCCTTATATATAATGTAATTTACAATATTTGTGCTAATTAATTACTATAATTCATGACATACTCATCTCATTGGTCAAAACCAATACAATGAGACTCTAATACCCTATAAGCATATCCAAAACAATTATGTACCCAACACCCTGTTAAAATGAATTTCAACATAAACGGGTTAGCTATGTCATTTTATGATATAAAATTCAATTATAAACTATAATACCTATTTCAAATATCAGAATCCAAGGAATATTCAAGGAAAAATCAACTACAAGACCATAAATTTATAACCTACATATTTGGTATGGACCAAACAAAATGATACCATCTGTAATGACCTACTAAATATCATTGTAGTGAGAGTAATAAAAAAGAAGTTATTTCATGTCCTTAAGCAACATCCCAAAGATTCCAAAGGCTAGAAATAAATATCTAAAGGTTTAAAATCCATGTGGGGGTTGAAATACCCTTTAAGAATAAAATTATTGACCAAGAAAACCTTAACTGGAAAACTAACTATATGATGCATGAATAAATTCCATGCATCTAAAATAATTTATTCATATCAAAACCACTCCAATAAATGGAACAGTGGAAGAAAAAAAATATAAATGTATACAAAGGAAGCCAAAAAAAGACTCCAAGAAGACTAGAAGTCTCCATCCTCTAAAAGAACAATGCTCTATGATCACCAAACAACCTGACAATCATTAAGTGGTGTTAAAAATGTGTGAAACATTACCTTTTCCCCTATCTTGGAAGATAGCATCTAAAAAATCACCAAAGTGACAAAGTAGTGGTGAGTATAAAACACAATAGGTTTTCCCCAAATGAATTCCCTACTCATACCAATGGGATAAAATACTTTTCAAAAATTATATAAAACATTTAATATAAAACAATTTCTCAAAAATTGCTTATCACTAAAATATAAACATGTTTCCAAATAAATGTATTACCAAAATCATACATTTCAAATTGAAACCAATTCTATATAAAGATTTATTCAAATAAAAATTAAAAAAAAATAAAACCATTTCTCAATATTTCATTGTTATACCCAATCCATTCCACACATCCACACAACTAACCATACATGCTATGCGATGATAATTCTATAATCAAGAGTAGTTTTGCATCGATATACCACGTCATCACAAGGTAATTGTATCCCATATTCCATAAACCCATTGGATGAAAGAACAATGGAATATATCAACTAATCCTAGTATATGAAACATGATCAGACACACCACACATTCCCCAAGATCACTCTAAAACAACCCTTAAAATAAAATCTCCTATTTATGGAAATATGTTTTTCATTAAATCCATTAAAATTCCAACTCAATTAAAAAAATCCTTTTTATTGAAACCACTATCTCAATATAACCATTTATAAGTTTGAGGAAATAAACCATTTAAAATCACTATTTTTATTTCATGAAACTAAAAAAAATTCACAAAAAATTAACAAGATTTCAAAAATAGACCAAAAATTGTAAATCATCACTAAAGAGAGTTATTCCATGTATAAACACAATATTTCACAATAAATATTATACATATTACACAATTTGAAACTAATGTAATCAATTCTATCAAGTGTATTTGAGTGTGAATTCACCTACCTCAAAGGTTTTGATGAAACATGGCTTCAGACGTAGAATAATTATGAAAACTAAGTTGGTTCTCCAAAGAACTACCATGGGTATCTTCTCATAAAAATATCAATGCAAAATATCAACTTATATGGAATACACAATCATATATCTTACCATAACAATTTTATGTCTATGAAACTAATAATAGGATAGATGAAGATCTATGTAGATCTAATAAACCGATCAATAACAATGCAGAATGATCACATACCTAAAGAATCCGGGTTCGAAACACCAAAGGAAGTCGTTTTATTTACTCCAAATCAACTTGGAGAGGTTATTGTATCTTTAAGGAATATAAATTCAATGTTATTTCATCATAAGTTAAAAATAATTTTAGAGGGAAGAACGCGAGAGATCTAGTTTTTTATCTCACTTTAACCATTCTCAGGTTTATTTCACACGGTCAGACAAGTCGTGTGATAATTTTGTATTTGATACTATATAGAAATACCCTTTCATGACCTCCCAACATAGTTTCATCAGCTATGTGCACACCATGATGATGCTATATTCCTCAAATGTTCTATTTTTCCAAGTTTCCCCTTGTATTTCAACATAGTTTGGATAAAACGTTCGAATCCAATGCACCTCACCTTTAGCCCTAAAAAATATTTATTAATTGGGTTGATTGAATTATTTTAAATATTTTAAAAATATTTATATTGAATAAGATATATAGTCACCAATAACAAATAAATAAATATTATTTTTCCCAACATACAATTTTAATTATATGCATTTTGTATAAATATTTTCAGACAAATATATTTCAAAATTATCCCTTACACTATTATTAAAAATTCAATCTAGAACACTATTGGTTTTTAATTAAATTTTATAATGAATCTATATTAAAAAATAAAAATAACTATTTCCCAAAATTAGAAAATATAAAAAAATTAATTCAGATTAATTTTTTGTCTATTAAATTATATACTCATCATTTTTCTCTTTATATTTTACAACATAAATGAAATGGACTATCATTATTTAATAAAAAAACATAAATATTAAATAATTTTTTCCATTCATAATAATTGAAACTATAAAAATAAATAATTTTCAATGAAAAAATATTCTTTAAATCAATGGAAATGAAAAACATACCATTAAACACATCTATAAAAACAATAAAGTAAATGTATAAGTAAAAAAGTGTTCTATTTAATATTAATAAATGAAAAATAAATGTAATATAAATGTAATTTATTAGATAACATTTTCACCAAAATATTCTTGAATGCATCAGTATCATTAAAATTCTATAACCCATATAAAACTTAAAAAAATTAATTCTATTTATTACTAAAAATTTTGTATTTTACCAGATGTTACAACGTGATGTTATTTTGATATATTTTAAAATATAATTCCAATAAAAAGAATTATGTTTCATAACTTTTAATCTATAAAATTACCATCATATAAACCATTTTTCATTAACCATTATTTATGGAAATGGATTCATTAGAATAACAATAACATTAAAAATTTATTAAATCAATATTTCAGACAAATCATTGTAGTCATATAACCTCAATGATATAGTAAATACTAAATTAAAAATCTAATTAGTATCTATAAAACTAAAATATAAATAATATTTCACCAAAAGATTATTTCTTCTTTTTTATAATAAATGTTCAATACCAATCAATATTTATGAAATATTGATTTAGTCTTCTTATGAAAATAATAAACAGACATAATTTCTAAATATAAATAACATGTGTCATTAAATGTTATATAATTATGTTATTAAAAAAATTTATTTTTATAAAACCCAATAGAAAAAATATTCTATAAGAAAATATCTTAGAATTGATTAATAAAGAATCACAAAATCAACAAGAAAAAAGTCATTGAAATATATATATATATATAGGTAATGAAAATCAATAAAAAAAATTATAACTAGTCAAAATTCCAAATCCTTAATAAATTCCAGGAGGATAACTAAAGTACTTAATTTTATTTTTATTAATAATTTTTTATATGTATGCTAGGAAGGCAAATTGTTTTTAGCTTTTGTGGTCATTCCAAGGTTCACTATTTAATTTTAAATTCTTATGTTTCCTTTCTTATCAAAACTCAAATAATATTATATATAAATTAAAACATTATTAGTTTAATATATTATTGACATTACTCATATTATTTAATACTAACAATAATCATTTTAGTAATTAATTTAATATCATTCAATTAAAGATAAAATCCAATTTTATTCAATTAATGATCTATTCTGATAAATTGTGTGTTATTAATATGTTTTAAAATATATTATTTCATGTGGTTAATTATTTTATTCCATATTTTATAAAACTTTTAATTGAGACTAATATAGAAAGAAAATTTATTGTAGGTTTTTTACTAGTAGATAGGAGAACATCAATAATAGAAGTTCATGAATGAAAAATCATTATAGTGATACATGTTAATATGTTTTTATTATAATGGTACTATATAATAATATTCATTTTATATATTAATACTATTTTTGGATAGATTTTTGTTTATTTTCAAAAGAGTAACAATAAATATCCTTTTTATTTTTATAAGGGATTTTTAATTCAAGAATTAATGAGTATATAAAATTAAAATTATAATGGATGGTTTATATGTTTTGATTTATATAGATGAAATAAAGTATTTTGTATATTTTTTCAACTAATATAATTGAGTGACTGATTATGATATAATAAAAATAGTCTAAGTGTTTTAAAAATCTATTTATGGTAGATGATATATTTTTGAATTGTAGTTTGAATCATCAATTTACTACCATGTTGACCCATTGATTCAAACTAGATCATACATTTAAAACCACAAATATTAGTAATATTGTAGTTCAATCATATTAATAATGTTGTAATAATTTTTTATGTGACATAAAATTGTTCTAGAAACTATTAGTAACATATATTCCTTAATATTAATTTATAAAGGGAATATGATAAATACCACCCCTCAGTAAAAGTTAATCTATTATGTTAATTAATAATTGATTATAGATGTAATGAATTAATAAATTGAAGATGAATATCTATAAACATATTGGTTATATAAATATTAATATTCAATATAATTACATAAAATTTATCCACATAGTCCAAATGAAACACAAATATTTAAAAAAATAAATAGTAAAAATTAAACCAAATATCAATATTATGTAGATATGAGAATATCCTCACTCAGTTTTTTCATATCTCATCTTAAGATTTACACTCCTTCAAACATTAGATATAAGTTCTTTTAAATAAATTCATTCTCACAATTAACTATCCTTATCCCTACTGTAAACTATCATTCTCTCTACTGTATCACCATCCATGTATATTTTGGATTATTATAGAAGAATTTTATAGATTTTCAATTTATACAAATGATTTGAATTCTTCCAATTAGCAAAAAAACTATATATAATAATAATCAAATTTCATCCCTTTATTATGATGCATGTTTAATACATATAATAATAAACATTATTACATATATCCCAATACCACTTTACCCAACACCAATGGTTTTTTTACCATGTAATTTTAAAAAAGTGATATCATCTAGAAATTAGAATGGAATAAAATAATTAATATTTATCATTGATTATTTTTATCAATTATAACTTTTTAAAAACTACAACACATTATCATATATTAATTTTTTTCACATATGTTATAAACTTATTTTTATAAAAACATCTATAAATTAGGTAATAAGATAAATTATTCTTACTAGGTCACATCATTGCATGAATTTCAATATGATGCTACTTTAGTTAATGATGATTTCTTCAAAAATTCAATAACTAAAATTTGATATTCATTTAAGAAAATAATATTATAACAACCACTTGAAGCACATAATTTGATCAAAGAGATGTGACGAAATAGATTATAGTTATTTATTGTAGTATATAGACACTTCTTCCATAATAACTGACAAAGAATTCTGTTTTTTATTTTAAAAACAAAATCATTAAGGTGAAGCGGTAACGACATATGTAACGAACCAGAAATTCACTAATGAAAATTATTCTTGATCTAAATAAATGTATTATTATGTGAAATGGTCATACAAAATACTCATTTCCATCTTTTTATTTTTTTGGATTTCAAAATAATATTAATTTTTTTTCCGTTGCTAATATAGTAATTGAGCAGTGATTAATAGATTAGTATAAATATAGGGCTTTACCAAATATAAAATACTCAGGCAAAGGAATTGATTGACTCATCCAGTAGAATTGCTCCGTACGAAGCCCATTTGTCCAAACCTACAAAGGAGGTGGTGTCGCTGGGATTTTCCCTTGACCAATACCAATATGAGCTTCAATACATTAAGCTCGTATGGAATCACCTATCGGAGAAGAATAAGTTGATAGAGATTATCACTCGAGCGATGTTATCTGAGACACCCCAAGAGTCTGTCATCATTGCACACCTTACCCTTAGGTCTTTTGTAGTTTTTATTATTTGTTACGTAATAAGACCCTAGCACTATGATTCTGTTCATTATTATATTAATACTTTGTAAATGGGTTTTAATGTAAAAATAGTATTTTTAGTCAATATTAAATTAAGAAATATTTTTTGATGAATTAATGTGTTTTTGAATTAAATAAAGTTCTTTAAAAAAATTTATTACTAAATTAATTTTTATTAAATACAAATGATCATATAATTTTTATGAATCCACATGTAATTGTTATTATGGTTTGAAAGGTGTTTTTGTCAAAACCCATGAATTTTTTATAAATGTCGGTTTTATTTTAAAAGTGAAAATCCACCTATTGAGAAAATTATTCAGATAAAATGAATATTTGTTTGGATTCAGGATGTTAAAATATCTAATGGTTAGTTTTTCGTAATTTTCTGAGACAGTCGATTTTTTTGGTAAAAAATAAATATCTATTAAATATATGATGTATTTTATGACACCATAATGATCTAATAGTGTTGTAATAAAATAAAATAAATGATATGTTCTGAAAATATATGTTTCATCATTAAAATAATATGATCATATATATCTTTTATTAATTCTAGTGTGCCTTAGTGGACCCTATATGACTTATAAAACTTTTTAACTTTTTAAATTGATTTCATTTTGAGTGTGATTCACTTCCACATTAGCAGGCCAAATATTTGAAAAATTTCGACCATTGGCCTTATAAAAAAATTTCCACTCCCATTTGGAATAAACCATTGGAATCACCTTGGGTGGTATTGTGGTTTTCATTTTATTAACGTGTAATGTCCAAAATATAAATAATAGTGAATTCCCTATAATTTCCTATATAAACCAACCAAGCTTCCTCTTCCTCATCACTAGAAACATTTTGGGATCAAAAAACCTCAGCTATCCTATATCTAGATTCCACTTAAGGTGGCCCAATCTCTCAAGAATACTCTATTAAACCTCTCTCAAGCCACTGGGATCACATATCAAAGTAATGGATATCTTCTTTTATAATTTCTATCCATGTTTATTTATGTTGTAATTTCATCTTATTTTAAACTAAAAATTCAGAGGTATGATTTTTCACCTCCCCCATACTACCTTCAAAATGATTTAAAAACGAGAGACCTATTTATCTCTAATTAATCCCTCCCATTTAACAATAGTTACAATGATGAAAATCCTTAAGTACTTTATCTCTTCGCATATACATTAAACATATTATTTTATATTATACATCTAAATTCCATTACACATATTGGGATATTATGTTCCATTACCCCCTTACTATCCACTTAATTTATAAAATATAATAGACCCCCTCTCTCTCTCATAAACCCATCTTATGAATTCTATTTGACGTCGTTATGCTGCAGAAGTTACACCAAAATATCCCATGAAAAAATGATCGTGTATGTGAATACCATACCTAATTCTCTACTAAGGGTATTCACATTTATGAAAATGTACATGTTGATTTAGGATATAAATTTAGGTATTCTACATCTCTTATTCATGGAATAAATTTTGATGTTTAATGAATCCATGTTGTATGATCCATGTGGCACACTTACGGATTAAATAAAAAGATTATGAAGTGTGATCCCTAATAGCACTTCAATGCATTTTGTTAGGATTATTATCATGATACGTTATGTGTAATGATGGTATACTCATGATAATTCAAGTGAAATGTGGGTTTAGTAATTAACCATGTGCAATGTTACTTATCACATTGTAATATCATGATAAATGTTGTCGCCACATTTCCATGTTATGCTAATCATGTTATCCAATGCCTTTACGTTTATTTTTATATTATGATCCATTGATGTACCTATTGAATAACATGTACTATATTCTTCTTGATATGTATTTTTTACTCCCATACTATTATTTATATCTCACCTTATTCTTACTCATGTCCTCAGGTTATCCCATTAAATGCTAGGTACGAAGGAATGTGTGTGGTCATGTAAATGATTTTTTCTATAAAGAGGTGTATTTCATTTTTTAAGTTGTTATATAATAATCCTAAGCCCCAAATACACAAGACATATCTATATCCAATGTTTTATCATGATAAGGTTTTATGTAATTAATTATGATTATGTGTGAAATAATGATCTGGGTTGTTATAGTTTGTATTGGAGGATAAGTTTTGTTATTTTTAGGATTGGGATTAGAAAACCCCATTCAGAGATTTATGTATATGACAAAGTAGTTTAAAAACAGACCTAAATTTTGGATAGTATTGATTAAGTGGTTTATCATGAAAATACATCCATGTCTAGATATGTGCAGGATAAGGCGGCTCTGGCACAGATGTATGTAGGGTAAAACCTGAAGACAACACTTTGAGATAGTCCCAAATAGGAACTGGTTCACAAAAATTGTCCTTTCTACACTATTGGTTACTACACTACAGATGGATTTTCTTGTGTGAATTCATATGCTCATTATGAACCATTATTAAGGGAATTAAAATAATTCCACCAAGAATATATATTAAGAAGTAGATCATGAATAACAAACATTGAAGACTATAAATTCATAAGATAAGGAAATATATGTTATTTATAAGTCATCCATTTTTTTATTTGGATTACCCTTTATGTGTTACCCCTAAATTTCATTTTATTCCAACCAATGGTCAGTAATAGGAGGACTCAGGTTAACAACCGATGTGAATATCAATGCGATGGATATTCTAATCAGATGCCAAATCCGATGAGAGCAAGAATCATGAACTTTGTCATGATACTCTACTAGTTAACTCAATATTTGAATAGAAAAAAGGGTTAATAAAAAAGTTAATCCACCCATAAAAAAGAAGAATCCAATATCGGGATCATTATAAGACAGTGGCGTCCTACATTTAATTGATTATCTAATCCCTTAATCACAGAACAATTGATCAACTCCATTGACAAGATCTTCTCCTTCATTAAATTTTTAGAACAATAAATAGTTATTCTGGATGGTTATATTATGGAGGGTAAATCTGATCAATGGTGGACATTGATGAAAAATAAAAAGCTTGAGGAAGATATAGAGGCATTGGAATGGAAGGATTTTTGGAAAATGTTTTTTGATAAATATTTTCTGCGCACCCTCTAACTTAAGGTGGAAAGGGAATTCATTTCCCACAACAGACAATGAAAGAAAATACATTGGAGAGTAGGAGGAAAACATTAGAAGCCATCCACAATATTCCGTAGGCTTTTTTGTTACCCCCAAATGCAATATTGACTATTTATTTTTTGGGATAAAACCTAGCCTATATAATTCACAAGGTATCTATTACATTGAGTACTATGAGGAAATTTTTTGATGTTCCCTCAAAGTAGAAATTGATATCATAAAATCTCAATGGTATCAGAGTGATAAGAATCATAAGGTGGTCTTCAATTCTGGAGGTTCTATTGATAAATCCAAAGGTGATAAGAAAATATAGAACCCCACTTGGAAATGGTGAGGAAAGAGAACCCCGTAAATTTCCTGAAGAGGATGATGATATTCTTCAGGTATGGAAGAGAAGGTCACCCAAAAATTAACTACTAACAATATAAAATAGCAGTTATGACAGAGGATTGGAATTATCAATTCGACCGCCAATGCATTTTACATTGCTTTAACTGCAAATAATAGGGGAAATTTTCAAACTGGTTCCCTAAGACAAGGGAATTTGGAGGCAACCCACAACCTCCATGACAGCGAGGGTGAGCCATTTCTATCACTACCCCAAAAGTGAACCTTAAAATGAAGTGTTGATAGGTAATCTAGTATATAATTCTACGATAGTGCACATATCTTTTTATTTTGGTTCTACGGATTATTTTATATCAAGAAATTATAGTATAATAATCCCCAAACCACCACAAATCATGGAATTACATATGTCAGTGAGAAAGAAAAATGGGGTAATAATTGCATCCCATTAATATAACTCCTCCTCAATCATAATTTGTCGATGGAATGTCTTGGAGAACCTCATCATACTCCCTATGGTGGAATTTAATGCAATTATTGGAATGGATTGGATTTCCTTATATAGAGCCAACATAAATATTTGTGAGAGGGAAATAACTCTCCATATGGAGAATCGACTCTTGATTATATACAAGTGAAAGGAGAAAGAAGAATTTTCCTTAAAACCATCATATCAAGTTTGAATATTTTTATCCTATGAGAAAGTGTATCTGGATAAGGTGATTTAGTCCATGGATGAAACAATTCTTGAAGGCATGCCTATTGTGAAGGAATTCGATGAAATTTTTCACAAGGAAATTCCATGTCTTTCTAATATTAGAGATGCTGAATTCTCAGTTGGTCTTATACATAGGGAAATTAAAATATAAAATACTCTGTAAAGAATGACATTTTTGGAGCTTGAGGAGATGAGGATACAACAATAGGAGAATCGTGATAAAGGGATTATACGCCCACGTGATTCACCATGGGGTGCACCAGTCCTCTTCGTCAAGAATAAAGATTGGTCAATGCACCTTTGCATTGATTATCTGGAGCCTAAAAAATAACTATAAATAAAAAGAATCCTCTATCTAGAATTGAATACTTTTTTGATTATATTTTTGGAGAACAATTCATCTCTAAGTTGGATTTGTGTTCACGATATTATCACGTAAGGGTGAAGAGAGAGGATATCCCCAAGTCATCATTTCAAAAAAAGATATGGGAATTATAAATTCATAATAATGCATTTATAACTCAATAATTCTCATGAAATCATCATGGAATTGTTGAATAGTGTTTTTAGATATTACCTCAACCAATTTCTGGTAGGCATTATAGTTGATATTCTATTATACAATAAAACAAAAGGATGAGAAGGAGTAGTATATAAGAACTGTACTAGTGCCCTTGCAGAAGGAGAAGCTCTATGAAATGTAAAAAATGTCTGAGTTCTAGTTAAAGGATGTATCATTCAGGGGTAATATCTTCACAATCAATTGGATATATTTGGATCCCTCCAATATAGATGAAATAGAAGGATGGTCTAGGCCAACATCAGTAATATATATCTATAGCTTCCTAGGGTAAGCTAGAAATTATCATCCATTTGTGAGAAATTTCTCAAAATTAATGTAACCTATTACCAAGATAACTAGAATGTGAATCATGTTTTCTTGGAGTGGTGAATGTGAAGATATCATTAGGGATTTAAAAAGGAGGCATAATACTGCACTCGTTATCACGTTACCCATATATGGAGAAGTTTTTTTTGTATTTAGTGAATCATCGAAGTAGGGATTGGGTTGTGTGTTGATGAAAAATGAGAAATTCATTTCATATGCTTCAATAATATTGACGTTTCATGAGAAAAACTATCCCACACATGATCTGGGGTCGACTGGAGTAATATTACCATTGAAAAATAAGCTGCATTACCTATTTGGGAGAAGTGTGAAATATATAAAGATATGAAAAATACTTAAGTATATAATCACATAGAAATAGTTTAATATTTTCCAAAAATTATGGTTAGAGATGATCAAAGACAATAATTTCTCATTCCATTACCACCATGTGAAAGGGAACATGGTGGAAAATGCTCTATGTAGAAAGGACCTAGTGATTCTATCATTGATGAGAATTGAAAAGGATCCAATCTTATTAGATTTGACGAAGACTGACATGGGGATCATAAAGAAGGGAACAACATCAATCCTTTGAAAACTGATTTATCAAACATATAATATGTAATTGTTAAAGGATTCACAAAAGGATGACATTAGAATTCTGAGGAAAGTGAAAAATATCATAAAACATAAATCCTCAGAAATCAATGTTAATGAAGAAGGAATTGTGAGAGTTGGGAAACGACTATGTGTTCTATAAAATATATAGTTATTGAAATTACTTTGGATGATGCACGTTGTTCAAATTTCTATTTTCACCCAGGAAGTTGAAAGATTTATAGAGATCTCTGAGAGAATTATTGGTGGGATAACATGAAGAAGGAGATTTCTGATTATACATCAAAGTGCCTGGTATGTTAGAGAGTGAAGGCTGAGAGTCATATGTCTAAGGGGATGAAAGAACTATTACCCATGCCATCATGGAAATGGTAGAAAATCACTGTCGGATTTTTCACCAGACAATCAATTAAATCCAAAGGAAACAATGCTATATGATTTGTTGTGGATCGTCTTACAAAGTCTAAATAAATCATTACAATTTGAGACGATTTCTCATTAGATCAGTAGGAACAGATATAAACCATAGATGTTATATGGATTCCTGGAGTACCACTATCGATTGTATATGATCAAGATCCTAGATTCACCTCAATGTTTTGGAAGACTCTTCAACATGCTCTGAATATTGAGCTGAAAATCAGTATGACTTATCATCATCGAAATGAAGGCCATTCTAATCGGACTATCCAAACACTTAAGGACATGTTGGGAGCATGCTTAATGGAGTTAAATGGAGCATGTAATCAACATCTTCCTCTGGTTGAGTTCTATTACAATAAAAACTTCCTCTCATGCATCCAAATGGATCTTTATAAAGACATAAATGGGAAGAGGTGCATAACACATGCATGTTGGGTCGAAGATGTGGATCACAAACTCCTACTTTCAGAAACTGAATAATAAATCGAGAAGAAGGATATGACTATCTTATAGGAAATTAATGATACCCAGATTCAACAACATTGATATGTTGATAATCATCTATGAGACATAGAGTTTGATATCGGAGACATATTATTCCTCTGCATAATACTGTAGAAGAGATTTATGAGATTTGGGAATAAGGGAAAGCTTATTACATGTTACATTGGCCCTTTTGAGAACCTTGAACGCATTGGAAAATTTTCATATCAACTATCACTCCTACCGAACCTATCTCAATTACATGATGTATTCCATGTATAACTCTTGGGGAAATACATACATGACATACCCCATGTACTCAATCCATATGTGGTACCATCGAAGAATGTCCACATCTATGAATATAAGAAGTTAAAGATCATAGATCATAGGGAATATGTTCTACAAAATAAGTCAATACCCCTTTTCAAGGCGTTGTGGAGAAACCACTTTTTTGAAGAAAAAAGTGGGAATCAGAGGAATTTATGAAGAAAAAATACTTGCATCTATTTTATTCTGGGAAAAGGAATTGTTGATGGTGAAATTTTATAAGGGGAGAAGATTATAATGACCCAAAAAATTAGTAATGCAAATACCAGTTGATCTAATTAAATTTATTATTATGTAAAATGTTTATATAAAATATACACTTCCTTGGTTTTCAATTTTTTTATTTAAAAATACCTCTATGAATTTTTATAGTTGCTAATATAGTCATTGAATAGTGATCAATTGATTAGTATCAATATAGTTCTTTAAAAAATCTAATTAACTCAAACAAAGTAAGGTAAATACTCCTCTCATAGAATTGATCCACATGAATCCCATTTGTCGGAACATAGAAAAAATGTTGTCACACTGGGCTTTTCACCTGACCAAGCCCAAGTCGAGCTTCAACGTGTTATGCATGAATAGAACCACTTACAAAAGAAGAGGAAGTTAATAAAGATTACCACCAGTGCAATGTTATCCAATACAACCAAGAGTTTACCATCATCACACAACTTACCCTTATGTCTTATGCGTGTGTTATAAAGATTTATGCAACATGACTCTAGAACTAGGATTATGTACCTTATCTTATTGTTACCTTGGAAATTCTTTTTAAAGCACAAATATAATTTTTAGTCAATATTCAATTAAGAAACCTATTTTGATTAATTAATTCATTTTTTAAGTAAATAACATTTTAGCAAATTTTTATTACTAAATTACATTTTATTAAATATAAATGATCTTATAATTTTTATGAATACAATTGTAATTTTTATTATGGTTTGAAAGCTGTTTTTTTTCAAAACCCATTAATTTATTATAATTGTTGGTTTTTATTTTAAAATATAATATTCGCATGTTTAGAAATTTTTTAAGAGAAATGGAATATTAATTTTTTATTCAGGATGTTGATATTATCTAACAGTAATTTTTTCATAATTTTCTTAGACAGTTGATTTTTTGGGTAATAATTAAATACTGTTTATTATATAATCTGTTTTATGATATCATAATGACATAATAGTTATATAATAAAATACAATAAATGATCTATTCGGAAAATATATGTTTTATATTTAAATTAATGTCATCTTATATTTGTTTTACTAATTTTATGGTGCCTTAGTAGACCCTCCAATACTTATAAATGATTTTGTCCTTTTAAATTGATTTCCTTGAGAGTGTGACTATCCTCCCCATAAGAAAGCCTAATATGTTAAGAATTTCGGTCATTGGCCATATAATATAATTTTTTCCACAATTCACTGGAGAAAAACATCGGAAAACCATGGGTTGGTTTGTGGTTTTCATTAGTTTAATATGTAGTGTCCAAAACCTAAATAATACACAATTCCATATCTTTTCCTATATAAACCCACCCAAGCTCCCACATCCACTTCACTAAAAAAAATTGAACTCGACAAACTGATTCCCTATACTCTCTATAATCATACCAAGGTCCCCCAAGCTTCCATGAATATTCTCTCAAGCCCCTCCCAAGCCTTTGAGATCACAATTACAATTAAGGGATTTCTTTCTTTCTAAATTTTGTCCATGTTTCATTATGTTTTTATTCCATTCTATTTTCAACTAAAAATGTTCAGGTATGATTTATAACCTTCCTTACACTTCCCTCTATTTTTTTGAATGATGAGAGACCTATTTCACTTTCATTAATCCGTCTCATGTACTCCTGTTACCATGTCGAAATTCTGTAAGTTATTTCTCTCTTCTCATTTACATACAAGAAAATATTTTATATTATGAATATAAATTTCGTTAATCATGTAGGGATATTATGTTACCTATCCCCCCTTACTTTTCAATTCATTATAAATGATGAGATACCCCTTTCTCTCTCATCAACCCATTTTACGATTTCAATTTGACGTCATTGTGCTACTAAAGTTACACCAAAATTTCCCATGCCGAAATCATCATGTATCTGAATACCATACAAAATTTACTATCAAGGGTATTCAACTTTATTCAAATGTACTTGTTGAATTATTAATTACATTTAGGTATTCCACATCTTGTATTCGTGGAATAAATTATGATGTTTAGTGAATCCATGTTTTATGATCCATGTGGTACACTTATGCATGAAATGAAATAATTAATAATGGTGTTCCCTGATAGTGTTCCAATTAATTAGGTAGGGATTAATATCATGATGCATCAACTGAAATGAGGGTTTACACATGCTAATTAAAGTTCAATGAGGGATTACACATGCTCCTTGTTCAATGGTCCTTGGGCTATGAAAATATCATGTTAAATGCTGTTGTCAGATTTCCATTAATGGTAATCATGGTATATGATTCCTTTAGGTTCATGTTTCTATAATTATCCCTTTATGTTAATATTTCTTAACATGTTCTATATTAATCTTGTTATACCTTCTTTACTCCCTTACTTATAGCTCACCATTTTCTTAGGCAAGCTCTCAGGTTATCCTATACAATTCTATGTATGAAGGAATGTGTGTGGTCCTGTAAAATATTTTTTCAATAACGATATATATATTTCATGTTTTTTTGTTTTTTTTAATTATCATAGGCCCTAAAAACACTAGACCTCTAGATCTTTATGCTGTATCAAGTGAAGATGTATTGTAACAAACTATGTTTAGGTGGGAAATAAAGAGCATGGTTTTAATAACTTACGTATTCCAAGGTTACAATATCCAATTATGAAATTTGAAATTCATAAATAAAAAACACTGAACATGTTGCCTTTATCCAGGATCATCAATGTCATTCGAGGTAACTTCAACTATAATCTTCCATCATTGGAGTGGGTACACCATTGTTATAATTTCTATCCATAGATGCTGGATACGAATAATGGAGAAATAAAAATGTAGCCAAATTTCATAATAGTAATACTAATTAATTCCTTAACATGTTATCAATATACCATGTGAGCCACTATTTCTGTCCCCACAGTTTAATTTTATATGGTATCCATTCATAAAACTAAATGATTATAAACCATTAAATGTTAAAACCAAAACATCCACATTTCATAACCTAAAATTTCAATAAAAATATATATTATCTCCATAGTATTCCTAAGATTGTGATTACCTATATTTATTTCTTTTTTGAAATCGACAAGTATTTATTTTCATTCAACATTATTTCAAGGATGATCATTGTGCCACTATTTTTTATTATTAAACGCAAATCCTCATTTCAATCCATCACATAATACCATACTTTATTTTATTAACTTTTTTTTAATTTGGAAACACAAAAATGATCATTCTCTGACTTTTCTCCAATCCTTTTTCATGGTGTGTCATATCAAATATACCATTCATACATGATGTCACCTAATATTGACATGTAAACTAAATGAATGACATAAATTCAATGGAAAGATTATTTTGGATTGTAATTTATTCTTCAATACTCATATTTAATTCATTTTACTGCTCACCAAAAAATTAATTCTTAATGTACACTACAGATTACTTCATCTTGTTTTATTAATAAAATACTTCTCCCATCAAAAAACATATTACATTGATGTCAACCTGAAATTTAACCACCATATAATACCACATTAAAATCAAAATTTTCAATGATATAAATTATCACTGAGTTAATGATTTTGTTAAAAATTACATCAATGATTTGTTTAGAAAATTATGTAATGGATTATGATAACCCATTTTCCTACCTTAATCAAAATAATAATCATCGACCTATTACTAAAAATTCACCATGTATTTGATCTATCTCTAAATCATTGAGTCCATACATGCTGAGAAAAACTCAAATATGATATCCACATTTGGGTCACCACTAGTTTGTACTTATAGATGTAAAATTATCATGATGGAGATTATTCCCTAGAGAAAAATCAAGGGATAATGTTTCTTGAAAATGTATGTATCATTTATCACATTATTAGATAAATAACTTAAGTAGACAATTATTAATTTTTTGACCTATTGCATTAAAACACAATTTCTTATCCGGGATTATGATTCTAGACAATGGGTATATTTAGAATTCATAATTCTTATATAAAATTATATATACATTGTTCTCATGCATTTTACAAGCGTGACCTATTGAATCATATTTGACTCATCTTGAGAAGAACCATGTATTTTTTTTCTAATTAAAAATATGGTGTATCATTAGTGAGATGATATTCATGACTCCTTTTAATGGTGTCTTAATGGTAAAAGACCATTAGAAAATTAATTATTAAATTTAAATCCAAAACTCTTTTAAAATATTAACAGAAAAAAACCAAAATTGATTGTTATTAATTAGGGGTAGGATATCCCTTGAGTGTTTATTGATTGCCTACCTAAATGCTAGTCTTGATAGCATGATCATAAATGTAGTTATACTAATAATATTCATAGCCATTTTTAATAAATTATATCTTCTAATATTTTCATTAAATTCATATAGAAAAGCTACATATTAAAGTTGAGTGATTTGTGTTTGAAAAAAAAATCCATTTTTAACTCATAATTGATAAAATGGATAATAGTAATTTGATATAGTATACAAATGGATAATGATATAATGTATTGATTTTGTGAATATGTATTGATTTTCATAACCCAATCAATATTATGGTGTTTTGGTTGAAATGTAATTTAATGTTTAATATCAAGATGAGTTTGGATTTTTTGGGGTGTTAGCGGAGGCCAATGTTCAAAATTTTTTAATACGACCATGGATCATGCTTGAATATTTTAGTAGAACTGCTCCACAAAATTACCATTGATATCAAGAAGAGGCGATAAGGTTTTATGATATTATTCTGGGATAGTGGTCATTTTGTGGAATAGGGGTGTCATGAAATGAGGGATATATATTATTTTTCTTCAATATTTTTTAATAATTTAGATTCTGAGATGTTTTTCATGACTTTTGGATAAAACATTTTTATGTTTCAAGTTATAGATATCGGTGTTGGCTATATGATAAGTGGTTTCCATGGGGAACCATGATGTGATGGGTGTGTAATCAAATTATTTATATTATACTATATTATTGTTTTATGTAGATTTATTACACTGGGGTTTCAATCATTATATAAATTATGATATATTATGTGTATAAAGGAATATATGTTACTTAATTAATTTATGAAAATTGAAAAATAACTCTATTTAGAATATATAATACATAATAGTTTTAAAGTTAAAGAGAATAATATTTTATATTTAATAATATATTATGTAAACGGTTTCTTCTAAAATAGAATCCTTATTCATTGAATATTATATTACGTATTGGATTTTTGTCTACAGGGAAAAAAATCTTGTATTAAATAATATATTTTTTATAAATTTTATTTCTATTGATTAACAATTATGTGTTGAATAAAATATTACATTTTGGATTTTATAAGGAAAAAATGGTTCGTATAAAATATATTATATATTTTATTTTATATTTAGTGGAAAAACATTTACATTACATGATATCAAACTTATAGTTTTTTTTCAAATAAAAAACACCGTTTTATGGAATATATATATATATTATGTATAAATTTTATATGAAAAAAAACATTATATAATGATTGTAAATATTCTAAATAATGATACACATTGTTTTCCTAACTGATACGTATAGGTTTAGAACTATAAATTTATTTGATGATGATATGTTAGGGAAAATGAAAACATGAGCTAGGTGTCAATCCATGACTTTTAAAAATTCTGGTTTTTATAATTAATTAGAAAAAATAATTAAACTAAATAAAAATATAATATCACTTTTTTAACAATAAATACTATGGTATCTCCCAATTCCTCTTCTCTCTCACTCATACCATCATAGTTTTAGATATATCATCATTAATATATGATAGTTTTAATTTTATTCAGTTGTAGAAAAAAAAATTAATTTCAAATATAATTCATCACCTAGGTGATTCATCATTCACTATATCATTATGTACATCTCATACCACAAATTATAGTGGTTGGGGTTTATATTAGGGATATTTTTGATAGATTGTATATTGAACGGTTTTGTTTTTGAATGTTTTATTCCATGAGCATTAGGTTGGATATATTTAACATATTATGACACTAAAATGTGGTATAATCCTCTAAAATGGATATTGGGTCATGAGTTAGCTTCATATATTAATTATTGTTGTATAAAGATGACCTAGATGATCCACATTGAGCTGGATGACCACATAGTATGGAAATTAGGTAAAATTAATTAGAAATGAGGAAACCTATAATTATGTTATGATTTGTGGAAATAACATTTACATGAATGAAATGAGACCACTGTGAGATATTATATATCATGAAATTCCTTGGAGACTGTTTCTGACGCTTTTGTCGGGGCACGCGCGACCATCCGTCGGGGAGGGCGCGCTGCTTGTGGCCCCGCATTCCCGCTTTCCAAAGGCGGGCGACATCCATTCCTTGTTCAGGGACGTCTGCTCCTTGATCGAAACTGGGATGATGGGATATTGGTTCTTCCTTCTGTGAATTCCTCCTCGGAGCTTGTCACCTAGTCCGGGTCTCCCTCATAGATTTAAGATGGATTCCTAAAGCTCATTCCCAGTGCCATATCTACATGGACGCCAGTTAATTATGCTACTTCCATCAAGACTCTCCAAGGGGTCTTGTCGGGACAGCAACACGCGGTGAGGATAATGGTCAAGTTGGGGCATCATCTGCATGTCTGTCTTTGGTCCCTAATCATAGGGCTTCTCTAGGGAGCGGAAGCCCGAGGCATCCCACATCGAACGCGGGGAATGTGTACCATCTGAGGTTTTCCTCAACTTCCCGTGTTTAACACGGGGTATGTCGCGAGTTTAACGTCTTGCAGAGATGGATCTGGTTAAAGGATCCCTAGGGCGGAACACCGATGTTGGGGGCAGCACGTGGGCGGCCACCCGTATAACATGGAGTGGGAAAGGGTGGCATAATCTCACCGGGATGTGGCGGCCCGGGTAAAGATCAGGATGGATGGTGGAGTGAAGCATGGGGATTACGTTCTGAGACGGCCCAAGAGGGGGGATACAGTTTGACATCATGCGGGACAGAATACAGTTTAATGTCATGCGGGATGGAATACAGTTTAGCATCATGCGGGACGCAATACAGTTTAACGTCATGCGGGACACGATGCAGTTTAACATCATGCGGGACAGAATACAGTTTAACGTCTTGCGGGACACAATACTGTTTAACGTCATGCAGGACGCGATACAGTTTAACGTCATGCAGGACGCGATACAGTTTAACGTCATGCGGGATGGGATACAATTTAACGTCATGTGGGACGCGATACAATTTAACGTCATGCGGGATGGGATACAGTTTAACGTCATGCAGGACGCGATACATTTTAACATCATGCAGGACGGGATACAGTTTAACGTCATGCGGGATGCAATATTGTTTAACGTCATGTGGGATGGGATACAGTTTAATGTCATGCGGGATGCGATACAGTTTAACGTCATGCGGGGTGATAGATTTGGGGCTTATGCTCTGAGGTAGCCCAAGGTGGTCAGGGAACTGACGTGGAGAGGTCGGGACGACCGAGTGGTGGGCTTGAACCTCGTGGAGGCTTCCTACGTACCATGCATTAGCACAGATCAATGTCCACGTAGTTTGCTGGGATGGGGCTTACACTCTGAGGCGGCCCATGGGAGGATTTCATGATCGATGCGCACTCTAAGCCAACATGAGTCATGCTCGGTGTGGGAAACAAGAGGCACTAGGGACCAGACAATCACGTCGCAGAGGGTGCGTCCGTGAGAAGTGGGATGGGGCTTACGCATTGAGCGCCCCAAAGAGGAAATAGAGGCTTACGCGTGGTTAGCGGCCCATGGTGCCGGGGCTTACTCCAGGGTGGAGGCCCATGGTGCGACAAAGCGCAGTGGGAAAAAGACTCCACTGGCCTTGGCAGGGGGGAAGTACAGAGATGCACGGGTGCAATCATCCGTACGAAAGTTTAGGGGCTTACGCTCTAAGGCAGCCCTTCCCCCGCGGACAAACGCCGCTCCGACAAGGAGGATCTCATTACATGTGAGCAAGAGTCCACTACCGTGGAGACGAGTGGGCGTAATGAATGTCCTAGCTGGGGGGACCCTTCGTGCGAAGCACGGGGTCGGACCACAGTTTAACGTCTTGTGTTAAGGACGAGGTGCTTAGCAGTTTAACGTCATGCAGCTTGGACGATGTGGGTTCGCTCCACAACCCTTGGGCTTACATGCCCAACGCCCTCTACCCCTTGTGGAAAGGAAGGAATCGGCAAGGCCGTGGTGAAGGGGGGCCGCAGGGCAAACCACCGGGGGGTCCACGTTAGCGTGGCTATGCGAAGAAGCAATTGCCGTTAGTGTGTCTATGCGAAGAAACATAAGCCAAAGCAACGCAACGGGAAACACGTCCCAAGGGACCTTGAGGTTACTTCGCACGAGCCTGGAAGGCCGTGCGGGAAAACAACTCATGGTGCGCATGCCCGGTAGGGGATACATCAGGTGTCGGTGCAGGGGGTAGCCAAGGGGCGTCAAGGTGAGGGGTCCTCGGACTTGCGCGCGCAATAGGGACGATTTGCGCGCAAAACACTGGGATAACGTGCAATAAGTTTAATGGAATTGCGCTCAAAGAGGGAATTACATGCAAAGTTTTGCGCGCACAGAAGGGTATTTCGTGTGCGGACCACAGATTGCACGCAAGTGGGGAAACCGGTGGAAGGGGTTAATTCACTGAAGCCGGTGGAGTTGCGCGCAAAGGCAAACTCCGGGCCAAGGTTGCACGGAATTCGGGATTACCTGGATTCCATCTTTCGCGCGGGGGGATCGAAATTGCACGCACGAGAGTAGCTTTAGATTCCTCAACCCCCAAACCGTTCGGGGTCACCTCATATTTATAGGCGACCTCTGGCACGGAATCCAGGCGGCGCGCGAAGTTTTCCGCACCAGGAACCGCTTGCGCGCAAAATCTAGCCACGGAGAAACGGTGCACGCAATTATTGCACACCTCACCGGTCCAATTCTCCGAATCCCGGGATCACTATGCGCACAGAACATTTTTGCGCGCGGATCCTCCTTTATTTCACGCACTACTTCCCAGGGCTCCGGATCGGGCCTCTAATTCTGAATATGACTTCGCTTCGTCATTCCGAAACTTCCTCTGGGAGTTTCGGGCTTTTTTCGGCGTCAAAAAATTCCCCTCCTTGGAATTGGATCAGTGAGAGGTCACAACGATCGGATTCCAAGGGAAATGCTGAAACGCCAAAGTGCAGAGCCTCTTGGTCAAGTTGCGTGAAAAATTCCGATGGGGCGCGCAAAATGCCGGACTCGCGCGGAATCCTCTTTCCGCGCGGCACGGAACCCTGGCCTCACCTATAAAAAGGGGCGCTGGGTCCCAACTCCGTACATCCGCTTTGTTACGCGCGATAAGATGTTCGCCCTCGTGCGCGAAATTGCTCCACAGCTGTGTGTAATAATGCACTGGCAGTGCGGAATTCCTTCTGAAATTTGGCCATGATTTCACGCCAAACCGGGATCTTCCGCGTTTCGCGTGCCGATTGTGTGCTCATCTCCAAGATTTCACGCAACTCCTTCACATTTCGCGCTGAACACTCCCATTCCGCGCACTGCATCCTGATTTCGCCCAACTCCTGAAAAATTCGAGATGGCTGCAAACCGAGTCGATGAGGGGGAAGCCGCTGCCCGTAGGACAGAAATGGTGGCGAACGAGGAGGTATATGGCGCCAAGGCGATCGTATCCAACAATCTGAACTTGTTCAATCTGCTGACTCCAGCCCAAAAGTCATATCCCTTATTGGACAACCTGTCGCTCTGGAATTTTGGCATCCTGGAGGAGGTACCACTATCGAGCTTCGAGGTGGACATACCGCGGTCCTAGGTGACTCGGGAGGACAAACTTCCTTGCTACAACATCAGCAACAACGGCCGTCCTGCCAGGGAAACTAGACACATGGATGTATATGTCCTGAACCCGAGGACTAGGACCATTACTGGGGACGAGCCTATGGCAGAGGATTCTTCGGTCCTCTACGCGAGCACGTTCTGTCAGAGCATCACGAATTACACTGAAGGGTTGGATGAAGGATTGGGACCTATGGTCCGGGGGTAACTTCACCAGCGAATGGGCCTGGGCATTCTGGTTTCGCCACATCTGCGACCAGTTCGGAGATGAATTGTGGTATATCAGCCTGTTCGAGGTGGTATGGACATCGCAGTTCCATTTCTACCATTAGCCTGAACTCGGACCAGATCTATTCACCCGGTGGTCTCCTGAAACCAACACGTTCCACCTTCATCATGGAGAAGTCGGCGTCAGTCTCTGGGATGTGCACCGCATCCGTGGTATCCCACTGGAGGGTTTCCAATACGACGAGTTCGTTCCTCCAAAGAACACCTGGGGAGACAGGTCACAGATGCCAATGCTGACATGGCACATACTGTAGCTGGCCAAGGAGAGGTTGTGGGTCAAGGAATTCATGAAGGACATCACCTACAAGGGCTGGTTCAGCCTGTTATTTGAGAAGGATCCCGCCTTCAAGATGCCGGAAAGGGGAAAACGGTGCCCATCCGCGACTCAGAGAAGCAAGGATGGGTCATACTAGAAGACCCTGGAGGCAGGGCAATACCAATCATGGGGCTACCGCGTCATTGAGGCCCGGGACCCAAACGTCTGGTATGCTGGGTTCCTTTCCTCCTTCCTGAGCGGGTGTCTCCTGCCGGTGCGGGATGCGAGGATGGGCGTCCATCCAGTGACTTTGGTGATGGCAGGCTCCATGGCCGCCAACAAACAGTGCAACATTGGAGTCCCCGTGTTGTCCAAGCTGTATACCATTCTGGGGTGCATCTCATGATGGGGGTCGCCTCGGAGAGTCTGTGGTCCCTTCCAGATCTTCCATGGCTGGGTGGCAGCTCATCTCAGCGGGTATACTTTCCCAAACGCAGTCCGTCCTCCGGGCAATGGCTTGCGACCGTCCTTGTTAAACATTGCAGTGGTGGCTCTATTGACGCTCAATGAGGAGGGCGTGAGGATCCACATCGGTAACCATGCCAACTTCAACTTCAGCTCGTTCCCCACCCCGGTTGGCCAGCTGGTGGACAATGGGCGAGGCTCTGTGGAATAGCAGAAATACTTCCAGACATTCGGGGTGGGGTGCTCGTGGCATGGATCGACGGGAATGTGATCTGCGAGCCGTACGTGCCATCCCGATTCGCCAAGCAGTTCGGGTGCCTCCAGCGAATGCTGAAGAAAGTTTTCACGGCTGTCTGGAAGGAGAGGAATCCATGCGTTCTGCGCCAGATGTGGTTGATGTTTACCACCTTCGGCTCTGGAGACGCCGTTACTCTTCCTCCCATTAGGGCCGATGCCGGCCTAGAAACCGAGTATGCTGAAAACTGGACCATTGTGTACCCTGAAGGGCTATTACGCAAGCGCGTCCGGAAAATCGAGGTCACTCGCACGGAAACCGGGCGACGGGAAAGAAGTGAAGGTGCCGTTAGAAGGGGAGAACCAAGGGCGTGTCAGGAAGCGACGCTTGCGTAGGCCAGGACTTCAGCAACGAGGACATCACATCGTGCCTCCACATCCTCGTTACTCGTAGGGGGGTCACATGAGGTGGCCAGGGAACTGCCCGGGAAGCAGATAAGATATCTGCTCGAACCTTCCCAAGATGAAATTTTCTTGGCACTGTGGTCGGCCTGGATGACCCTGCAGAAATCGATGAGCGTCGAAGCCATTTGGCATAAGATAATATAGAACGGGATCCAACTGCCGGAGGTCGGGCTCATTCAGATTACCAACCGAGTAAATTTCCATCGGCGACATGCTTATGTGATGGCCATGGACACATATGCACGCCAAAGGGGGCGGCGTGCGGAGAAAACTTTCCTAGTGAAAGTGATGCTCGACCAAGAGCATGATCCGGAAGCGATGCCGCCGGGAGAAGGAGACAGTGATGGAGAGCCAGAGGGGGAGGAGGAAACCGGAGAGGACGAATGAGAGGGAGAGGACGAAGAAGAGGAGGCCGAAGGTGAGGGTTCGCAAGGGGCGACCTACCAAGGGAGTCTCCGAGAGAGCGGCGAGATTTCCAACTCTGATCTCGACATAACCGAGATTCTCGAGGTTTTTCTTTTCCTTCATTCATTTCCCTCATTCATCCATTCTAGTTTCCAACTTCTTACTCACTTCCCCATCCTATTCAGGAGCAGCTGAGCGGTGGACGGGTGTCCCCACCAGAGGAAGGTGGAGAGGAACTAGTGGGACATGATGGGGATCCGACACCCATCATTGAATTAACTAGTACAGAGGGGTCTCCCCTTATGGAAGCTCCTGCAGCGGCCGGAACACTGGGGACCAACGCTCTGGATTCCTGTAAGTCTCACGCTTCACTATTGGTTCTTGGTGTCAAGAGATCCTGTCTGACCAGCGTATGCCCCTCGCAGTGATCTCAACACTGGAGGCACGTCAGGCTACGGAGCTCGGGCCATCCGCGAGTGGACCAGCGGCAGACATACCACCTTGCTCAGAACATGATCTCTGCACTGAGTTGGCCCCGACATTAGATGAACAGAGGGCGGCGGACATCAGCGGCGTTGTTCCCGGAACGCGGTCGGAATCTGGTGGAGGCATCATTGCTGCTGGGGAGAGGGAAGGTCGCCCGGACGTCGAGGATTCTATTCCTCATGAAGGCATTCCTGGGGTGGATCCTGTTGCTAATCTGCGGGCGGCCTTCCCCACATACTGACCTGCTGACCCTGAGGATATTGATGACTCAGACTCAGAGGCAGCCGAGGAGAGTCGGATGACACGACTCAAGGGGTGGAAGTGTATCCAGTGCTTTCTCAGGCAGCCCCATCCAATTGGCTGAGGCGGATGGGATCACTTCAGACCTGGCTGCGCTGAGTGGCTGATGCTAAGTGCCTTCATCTAACGGTCCGTGATTACATGGCCGAGAAGATGCGTGAGAGTAGCCGGCGCACCAACATTTCCCAGTGCCAGGAAGGATTGACGAGCGCTGAAGCACTACTGAGGGCAGAGCAGGAAGTCCGACACCTTGAAGGGCAGGCGGTAGATAAAGAGGTCTTCATCGCAACAAGCTCTGAGCTCGTGGAGCAACTAACCACCCAACTGGCTGATGCCCAGGAACAACTGGTGGAGGCGAGTCACAAGATGACCGTGCTTCGAAGCGAGCGGGTGCAGGCACAAGCTAGGTCTGATGAGCTGCGCTCTGTGGTGGCCGATGAGGAGAGAGTCTTTGAAGAGCGAAAAGCGGTTCTGGAGGCTACCAGCCAGAGGGTAGCAGCGCTGGAAAGATCGCATCAGCACGTTAAACCCTGAGGCCATTGTTTTCTCCATCTCATGAACTTTTTTCTTGTACTGCTCATTGTCTCAATCCAATATATGGCCAAATCCACTCTTTTGTACAATTGGTTTAATGCACTCAACCATAGCTTCAAAACAAATAACAACTCACCCCTAGGCTCCTGTGGGACTTTCCCAATGCAAGAAGAAAGAGATTCTCGTACCATCATTCCGTTCAACTATGGGGAATTGACCAAGCTTCAGGCGACCAAAATCGGGCCTGGACTTTTGAAGAGACCCCGAGCCGATTGATGTGTCGACTTCTCAATGTGCCTTAACACACGAGTGGGGCAATGTCGGGGAAATTGAAATCCATCCGAACACAGGGGGATGGAGAGAAAGGTACATCACGCTGCCCAAATTCGGAACCCAATGGGGCGCAACCATGGAGGATTACTTCCAACCATGGTGGAAACACAACATCCATATCACGTTGGCCCGGAATGGGAGGACAATAAATGAGGGCTGACCGATGACCATGTTCGAAACACGGGGCCTCACTCAAATATTGTTGGTCAGTTTTCCGGAATGTTGGCTTAGGACAGTAGGCGGACCATAGGTCGAGCATCCATACAATTAGGGGGTCCCGTCAAACATGACCAGTTCTCCGGAACGTTGGCCCAGGACAGTAGGCGGACCATAGGTCGAGCATCCATACTGTTAGTGGGTCCCGTCAAACGCAAAAGGAAATGAGGGTCCGAATAAGGGGGAACACAAAGCATGGGAGGTGGAGTGGTGGCTTGTTCGAACAGAGTCCAACACTATCAATATTGCGCCACCAGGGCGAAGGCGCATTAGGCGGACGTACCAACCTGATCACAGGTCATCCTAATTTCCAGGCAGGACATCTTTGGCGAGAGAACTTTCGCTTCCCATCATTACCATGGGGCATCCCGAACATGCACGGGGTAGATATCCTGATTACACCATTTCTCATGAAGTCGGGTCGAGGGGCCGACAATAATGAAGGATGGTGATCACCTATCCCTGGGGATGGACCCAAGACAAAGCGTCTGTGCGGTCCTACGTATATCATAAGGATGAGAATCAAGCCACACGTAGTTCTGAAAATACAGTTTAACGTCGTGCTCGACGAAATACAGTTTAACGTCATGCGTGATGAAATATGGATCTTAGTTTTAGGTATTAGAGCTCGGACCATGAGGATCTTAGTTTTAGGTCTTAGATCTCAGACCATGAGGATAGGGGACAAATGGACACATGGCCAGGCGGTTATAAAAAACCCGACGTGAAGGAGGACCTAAGCCCTACTTAACATGTGGTCTCCGGGGAAACGCTCGAGTCGAGGGACCGAACACGGAGGTAGGATGGACCCGCGGGGAAGTGCCCCAGGTGTTCCTACGTATCTCATAAGGATGATAATCAAGCCACACGTAGTTCTAAAAGTGACATGGTAAGATACAGTGCCAAGGGAAAAGGGGAGTGCGGGCGTGGCCCTTGCACTAAAAGAAGCAGCATTTGATAAATCTTGTTTGTCCTTTAAGGTGAGTGGGTTTTTTTGTGAAGCGACAGGCCCATAGTAGCAGGCCATGGTGTCGCCACAAGCATCAAGCCATAATAGGCGTTGACAAATGGCATGGCCTAAAACAAATACCCAACGTGATGTCCTCTATAACAAGGTCACCACAATGCAGTGCCGTTTTTCGTCGTGCGGCCAGGACGATAATGTCACAGTTTAGGGTCGTGTGATAGGACCAACAGCACAGTTTAAGGTCATATGGTTTGGACCAACAGCCCTGTTTAAGGACATATGGTTTGGACCAACACCACAGTTTAAGGTCATATGGTTTGGACCAACACCACAGTTTAAGGTCATATGGTTTGGACCAACAACACAGTTTAAGGTCATATGGTTTGGACCAACAACACAATTTAAGGTCATATGGTTTGGACCAACAACACAGTTTAAGGTTATATGGTTTTGACCAACAGCACAGTTTAAGGTCATATGGTTTGGACGAACCGAGAGAGGAGCCTCGGGCAAAGGAGCCTACAAGTGTTCAACAATCAGGGAGGGGTAGCAAACGCTAGCTCCCAGCTATGCTGGGCCCGAAACGCAATGTCTGGGAGACTCTTCACTCCCCTAAGGGGATGAAGGTCAAGCTGTACGCAACTCGTAAAGAAGATACCCAAGCACAAGATCTAGCGCTCGGATCGCGGGAGCCCTGAGAGACACCGTCACGCAGCTCAGTCGGTCTGATGTGCGAGGGTGTACTGAGGGTTATTACAAGGAGTGTCGAGATTCCACCCTGGCGAGGCGGGGCAGAACATGACATGAACCATTCCACTAACATTCAGTGCCTAGGGAACTAGCATGATGACTGAGGACTACTGTTGACCATGTTCGCAACATAGTATCCTGTCGTGTTAGCCATGGGGACAAACAAATGAGCATCAACAGCTGACCATGTTCGCAACGCGGGATTTGTATCAACTTGTTGTCTGAAACCCTCGGGGGAGTTGGCCCATGACGGTAGGAGAGCCCTTGGGCATTGTATCCAGGCCGTTCTTGGGGGTCCCTCCGGGTATGAAGGATGACGGGGGCCCGAATGAAGGCGAACACGAAGCTTGGGAAGTGGATAGAACTTGCCTAAGTCAAATCTGGCACTCCATGTTCTAGACCAGAGTGCTTTCAGCACATCAGCAGACCACTAGAAAGGGTTAGAGGGCTTAGTCCGAGAGCGGCCAAGAGATGGAGGATCCTTGGGAAAAAGAGGGGGCGTAATTCCAAACACCCTGGGCACCGGGAGATCGTGGGATCTCCTAAGAGATGGGGATGGACCTGACATCTAGGTGTTCAGGTGTTCCTACATATCCCATAAGGATGGGAATCAAGCCACACGTAGTTCTTGATATGAGCCTTTAAATGCCATTGGACAGAGGACGGCTCAACCCTGAGGACAGGGTGCGCGGGGTGCAGCTATCGCAAACCCGACGTGGATGGGGACATAATCTCTCACCACGCCATGCTACCCTGTGGTCGAAGTCCCAAAGGAGAAACAAACGCGACAGCGGATCTTAAGCTGGACCCAAAGACGAAAGGTCTGGGCATTCCTACATATACCATTAGGATGGGAATCAAGCTAGACGTAGTTCTGGCAATACAGTTTAACGTCATGTTGGACGGAATATCGATCTTAGTTTTAGGCCTTAGAACTCCGACCAAGAGGATCTTAGTTTTAGGTCTTAGAGCTCGAACCAAGAGGATATTAGTTTTAGGTCTTAGAGTTTGGACCATGGGGATCATAGTTTTAGGTCTTAGAGCACGGACCATGGAGATCTTATTTTTAGGTCTCAGAGCTCGGACCATGGGGATCTTAGTTTTAGGTTTTAGAGCTCGGACCATGGAGATCTTAGTTTTAGGTCTTAGAGCGCAGACCATGGGGATCTTAGTTTTAGGTCTTAGAGCTCGGACCATGGAGCCCAGATGTAGGGCAGAGTGCAGTTTAAGGTCGTGTTGGACCATACAGTTTAAGGTCATGCTAGACCATACAGTTTAAGGTCATGTAGAACCATACAGTTTAAGGTCATGTAGGACCATACAGTTTAAGGTCATGTAGGACCATAATATTTTAGGCAAAGTACTTCTTGAGGAACCTGGCGTTGGTGAGAGGAGTGATACGCTCCCCATCCATAGTCACCAGGGAATACGCACCATTGGGATAGACCTTGTGGACAATAAATGGTCCCTCCCACTTGGGCTCCAACTTGGGTGGTTTCTTGCTGGGAATCATTGGCACTCTGAGAGCCAACACCAGGTCACCTTGCTGGAAGGAGCGGAGGCGAACCTTCTTATCGAAAGCTCGAGCCATCCTACTCTGATGCCTCTCCAGGTTATGTAAAGCGTGAAGCCAACTTTTTTCCAGCGCTTCCAATTCAGCTAGAGGGATATCGACAACTCTGTCTGGTGCTTGCTGGTCGTAGACCGCCATGCACAATGAGGTCAGTTGGAACTCGATGGGAAGGACAGCCTCAGCTCCGTACACCAGGGAATACGGGGTCACCTGGGTGGAATTGCGAGTCGTCGTCCTATAAGCCCAGAGGGCGTTGGGGAGCTTTTCCGGCCAACTTTTCTTATTCTGACCATCCATTTTTTGAAGAATTTAGAGAGGGTTTTGTTAAACGCCTCAATCTGTCCATTCGCCTGCGCATGATAGCGGGAGGTGTGGTTAGATCGAATGTTTTACTTGGCGTACAATCTCTTCAGCTCGCCCGCTCGGATGTTGGTTCTATTATCTGTGAGGATAGCCTGAGGTATTCCAAACTGGTGAATGATATTGGAACTCACGAAGTTGTAGATAGAAGTAGCCTTCACATCCCAAAGCAGGGCTGCCTCTGCCCACTTTGAGAAGAAATCTGTGGCGGTTAAGATGAACTGGCACTGGTGGGCCATCGCCGGCGGGTAGGGGACTACGACATCCAACCCCCAGACTGCAAAGGTCCAAGAATACTTAGTAGTATGGAGAGGCTCCGGTGGCCGATTCACAAAGTTAGAATGAACTTGGCACGCATGGCACCTCTTGGCGTACTCGATGCAGTCGTGGATCATGGAGGGGAAGAAGTATCCCAGTCTTCGAATGTGGTGGGACAACATCGACCCGGCCTGGTGGGCGCCACAGGAGCCAGCGTGCACTTCCTGCATGACCTGTGGGATCTCAACTCCTAGAAGACAACAGAGGAGAACACCTTCAAACCTGTGCCTGTAGAGGAGCTGCTCACGACTGGGACCGCTTTGAAGGGTAAACTGCGGCGCATGGTGCCAGATTCGTTCCCGCTCCGCTCGGTCCATCGGAAGATTTCCGTGCCAGAGATATTCAACCAGAGGTGTCCTCCAGTCAGGATCTGTCTCGATCACCACGCCTGGAACCCCGGGGGGGGGGGGGTCCCAACGCGGGGGTACTAGTGGTGAGATGGTTCACTCGCGGGCCACGACCGCCCTCCGGGATAACAGGAGCAATGACTCTTTGGTGCGTCACGTGGATGATTAGGTCATCCTGTTCGGGCTCCGTGAGTGATGTGGCCAGGCTGGCAAAAGAATCTGCTCGTCTATTCTGCAACCATGGAATGTGAACGACATCTGGTCGGGAGGGGAACATAGCCATTAGATAGAGGGTGCACTCCAGCAACGGCATGAGTTCTGGCTTCCTGACAGCGTTGTCACCGTTAACCTGCTTGATGACTAGCTCAGAGTCACCTTTTACATACAGGTGGGGTACGTTAACCTCCAGAGCCAACTCAGGGCCAGTGATGAGGGCATGATATTTCGCCTAATTTTTGGTGCAGCCCTCTGACAATAAGAAAGAATATGGCAGCTCGACATGCTCCGGGGTAATGAAGATGATACCGAGGCCCACTCTGTTAATCCTAGGATCGTTGAGCCTTCTACAGGTAGGGCTTCGGGAGGTGCCATCAAAGTGCATGTGCTAGCATGGGGTGGCATGATCGACTGAGAGGATTGCCTCATCAGGGAAGCCCACATCCATCGGCTGGTCCGTAGAGGTTGGATGAGCAGCTACGAAGTCTGCCAATGCCTGTCCTTTGACGGCCTTCTGAGGTACGAACCTAATGTTGAACTGCTAGAGGATCACCGCCCAGCGGGCCAATCGGCCGGTCAACATAGGCCGACTTAGGCTGTATTTCACCGGGTCTACCCGAGAGACCAACTGTTCCTCATGGTGCTGCAAGTAGTGCCGCAATTTTTTGATGGCAAATTCGAGTGCCATGCAGCTCTTCTCGATGGGAGAATATCTAATCTCCATGTCGAGGATCATGCAGCTGAGGTAGTAGAGGCTATTATTTGTTCCCTCATTGTTTATTTGGGTGAGAAGGGTGCCGAAGAATCGCTCCAGGGCGGTCACGTAAACGACCAGCGGCCTTCCGAGAACGGGTGGCATCAGGACTGGAGGATGAAATAGATACTGCTTAATTTCCTCAAAAGCGGTCTGGCACTCCTCATCCCACCCATAGGCGGCACCTTTCTTCATGAGCTAAGTGAAGGGATTACACTTGCCGGCCAGATTTGCAATGAATCGGCGTATATAGGCTAAGTGGCCTTAGAGGCCTCGAAGCTTCCGAATATTACTCGAGGGAGGCATCTGACTGATGGCCTTGATCTTCTCGAGGTCGATCTTGATACCTCGATACCTGACGATGAAGCCAAGAAACTTTCTGGAGGTGACCCCGAAGGCACACTTCAACGGGTTCATCTTCAAGTGACGAGAACGGAGCAAACCGAACACTTTCTCAAGGTCTTTGAGATGGTCCTGGCGCTGACGAGATTTAACCACCAGGTCATCTACATAGAACTCCACCAGCGTCCCGAGGATCGGCTTGAATATGCGGTGCATAGCCCGTTGATAGGTGGCACCGGTGTTCTTCAGGCCGAAAGGCATAACCCGATAGCATAAAGTGCCTTGGGGGGCCATGAAGGTAGTGTACTCTTCATCCTCGGGGGCCATATGGATTTGGTTATAGCCGGAGTACCCATCCATGAAAGAGAGGGCTTGGAACACAGCCGTTTAATCGATCAACAACTCTATCACGGGAAGGGGAAAGTCATCCTTCGGATAGTGGCGATTAAGATCGCGGAAGTCGATGCAGACCCTGATCTTCCTGTTCTTCATCCTGAAGGTCACAATCTTGGATAGCCATCTGGGGTACTGGACTTCCTCGATGAAGTTGTCCTTAATGAGCTTATCAAATTCGGCCTCAACCATGGCCCTGTGAAAGGGGTGCATTTTTCTGGGAGGCAGCTTGAACCCGTGATGGTTTTCTGGGAGGCCAAGGAGGTGGATAGCTACCTGGGGATCTAGTCCCGACATCTCGTCATAACTCCAGGAAAACACATCACGGTGCTGTTTGAGGAAGTATATGTACCGTTTTCGTTCCTTGGGAGGCATAACGGCGCTGACCAATGTGGGTCTCGGGTCCGCCTCACTACTGAGGTTCACATGTACGAGCTTGTCGATCATGGCAGAGATTCCCTCCTCAAAGGCAGGAGGAGCATCTTCCATGTCTCCTTCTCTGCTAGGGGAAAGATCGTCCACATGGGGAGCTGTTTCGGGGCTGCTCGACCCTGATGGGGAGCTAGCACCGGCTTGGGCGGCAGAGGTCATCACGAAGGGAGGCTCATGCACCGCGGAGACCGTAGTAAGAAAGGCGGTTGATCCAATCCCATCCGGCCTGCGGCCCAAGGGGCCACGCTTTACGCCATCGAAGCAGTGGTGTCGCGTTGGCCTGAGCCGGTCGATCCCGGCTCGGCGAAACATGCACGTATGATGCACCACCGTTTCCATAAGCCCAACGTCCCGATATCGTACGGGGGTAGGAGGCTCGGGGATCACCCGGACCTGGTTGGTGTAAGAGTACGAGGTGCTTTCCCGCCGTCGCATAGACCCAGAAATATGCATTCCTCTAGTACCTGAGACAACAAAGCACTCTCCCATATCGGGAGTTGGGGCGTCCAACCGATGGATTGGGAAGACATATGCGTCATCCAAACCTACCCAGGGATCACTCGCAACAGCGGCATGCTCAACCTCACCTGCTAGGATCTGCATGTCCCTGCTCTTGTAATAGTCTGCGTCCAGGTAACGAGCTTCACAAGAGGCAAACGGGGATGCATCTCCTTGGAGCACACCCACTCGACACTTAAGGGAGTATTTGAGGCTCTGATGGTATGATGAGGGAACCGCTGCGTGAAGATGGAGCCACGACCTTCCCTTCAACATGTTATAGGCAGTGTCCTGAGAGACAACCATGAATTCAGTATTGGCAATTAAGCCGCTGAACTGGGTCTTTAGACGAAACTTGCCAAGTGGAGTTTTCTCGGTCCTGTCATACCCCTGGATTCTGAGGTCGGAGGGAGATAAATCATCCTCGAACAACCCCAGTTTTCGCAGTGTCCGA
This sequence comes from Viscum album, assembly GCA_963277665.1. Taxonomy (NCBI): domain Eukaryota; kingdom Viridiplantae; phylum Streptophyta; class Magnoliopsida; order Santalales; family Viscaceae; genus Viscum; species Viscum album. The sequence continues at coordinate 1,291,352,380 of OY728129.1, forward strand.
GTTGGGATCAAGTTAATCCCAGAACCCATGTCGACAACACATCGACGGACCTCCACGCCATTGAACTGGCCGGTGATGTACAGCGGGCGGATGTGCCCCGGTATGGGAGGGTCTTCATCTTCACCGGAGAATGAGATAACCGCCTGACATTCAGCGTCCTCAATCACCTCGGTGTGGAAGGCTTCTGTGGCTGATACCTCTGTTTCAAACTAGAGGGGGCTTTTCAGAGCCTCGGCAAGCGCCTCACACATTTCAGACGATAGGCGGAGGGCCCCAAGGATGGAAAGCCTCACCGGAATTCCTTCCAGATGCTTCAGGACATCATACATTCGCGCCAAACGCGAGCTTCTGATTACAGGAGGTCGCTCTGTGATTGGGGGCATGATGGCCCCTGCTGGCGGGACCGGTGACTGTCTGGTACTAGGCACGTCCCGCTGTTCACTAGCTGAAGCCTGGGAGGTGGCTGCCATGCTAGGACCGGAAGGCCGTAGTCGGCCAACTGCAGGGATGGGATGGTTGCGACGTGGGCTAGGTGATTCCGCCTGATCCAGCAACACGAACAGTGGTGGAAGCGAACCTGTTGTCACTAGATGAGGGAGCCGCGAGTGATGCTCTCTACACCGGGCCTGCCGTCTAGTCTCGGTGGCGTGCACGACCTAACTGGAGGTGACGACCATCGTGCCCCGGCAATTCACGTAGCCACGGCTCCGTCAACATTGACGACAGGTGGGGACATTGGGGTGGTTCACCCGTCACTCCTCGTCATTGGGAGCCAAAAAGGGATTTACCAACTATACGATGCTAACCGAAGCGTACCCCGGGCTCTCGGGGAGATTCACCAGGAGCTCCTCGTCGTCGGGAGCCACGAAGGGATTTACCAACTCTACGGTGTTAACCGAAGCGTATCCCGGGCTCTCGGGGAGATTCACCCGGTGCTCCTCATCGTCGGGAGCCACAAATGGATTTACCAACTCTACAGTGTTAACCGAAGTGTACCCCGGGCTCTCGGGGAGATTCACCCAGCGCTCCTCATCGTCAGGAACCACGAAGGGATTTACCAACTCTAAGGTGTTAACCGAAGCGTACCCTGGGCTCTCGGAGAGATTCACCTGGCGCTCCTCGTCGTCGGGAGCCACAAAGGGATTTACCAACCCTACGGTGTTAACCAAAGCGTACCCTGGGATCTCGGAGAGATTCACCCTGTGATCCTCGTCGTCGGGAGACATGAAGGGATTTACCAACTCTACGGTGTTAGCCGAAGCGTACCCCGGGCTCTCGGAGAGATTCACCCGGTCCTCCTCGTTGTTGGACCCACAATGGGATTTACCAACTCTAGGGTGTTAACTGAAGCGTACCCCGGGCTCTCGGGGAGATTCACCCGGCGCTCCTCGTCGTCGGGAGCCACAAAGGGATTTACCAACTCTACAGTGTTAACCGAAGCGTACCCCGGGCTCTCAGGGAGATTCACCCGGCGCTCCTCGTCGTCGGGAGTCACGAAGGGATTTACCAACTCTATGGTGTTAATAGAAGCGCACCCCAGGCTCTCGGGGAGATTCACCCGGTGCTTCTCATCGTCTGGAGCCACGAAGGGATTTACCAACTCTACGGTGTTAACCGTAGCGTACCCCGGTCTCTCGGGGAGATTCACCAGGTGCTCCTCGTCGTCAGGAGCCACGAAGGGATTTACCAACTCTACGGTGTTAACCGATGCGTACCCTGGGCTCTCGTGGAAATTCACCCGGTGCTCCTTGTCGTTGGGATCCACAAAGGGATTTACCAACACTACGGTGTTAACCAAAGCATACCCCGGGCTCTTGGTCAAGGAGTCATCCATTAACGGACGGGGTCTCGGAGGTATCCCCATTCCTGGGGGTATGAAATCGCCAAGCGTGCGAGAAGATGAAGGAAATGGCAGGGCACGTTCTTTCTACTTGCGTCGCCGCCTGCTCTTCTGGGAAGAAGTAGGCTGGGACGACGAGGCCGAAGCGGCGCTCACGGATTTTGGGGGATCTGGCTGGTCCAGGCGGGCACAAATGATGCCATGGGAACGGGCGACCATCCTGCGGGCCATCTAGTCGTTATACTTCCGGGACCCACGGTCGGAAACCTGTTCCCACACATCCCCGTCGTCACTACTGCCATCTGATCCCACGAAGACACATGCCACCTGTGCCGAGGATGGGCCCAACCTGACTATGTTGTTGTCAATCTGGTCTTGGAGCCAGTCCTTGAAGACATAGCATTTTTGGATGGTGTGTCCCAGGAACCGGTGATAAGGGCAGTAGTCAGGGCGATCCGTGAGACTCGCCTCTTCTGGCTTCCGGCACTTAGGCAGCCGCACGATCCTCTGCTCCAAGGCGTTGTAGAAATAACCTGGGACCCGGGCATCGCCAAACGAGTAAGCCCGATTCCTTTTGCCTAGAAATTGGACCCTTGGGGGATGACTATGGCCAGGGACCGGAGGAGCATGCCGTGGAGGCAGATCCGGATTACCTCACATAGGTGGTGGTGGTGCGTTACGCGGAGGCTCCTGCCGATTTTGAGGCTGTCGCTGCTGGGCCGGAGGCTGTGGGGGTGGAACCCTATGAGCCCGCTAAGCTGGCCTCACCAGAAGAAACTATAGCTATCTGGGGGCCTCTATCTGCGCCACAACAGTGAGCTCGACTCTGGCAGCTCTCCTTGCACAGATCATTGGAGGCAGTGGGCGTGCCTGACTGGCCTGTTGCAGGGCTTCTTCGAGGCGATGAGCCTTGTCCGAGAAGTCCCGGAACCCTCCATGGTAATTCTGTGTGATCAGGGAAGGAACCAACTCCGCCTTTACGTTCCCTACACACATCGTCAGTAATTGCTCCTGAGTTAGTGGCATGTCAAGGGAGTACGTGAGCCCCTTCCATCGGGCGACGAAGTCCGTGACTTGCTCGTCGGGCCTTTGATTGCACATGAAAGGGTCTGCAATGTTTGTCTTCCGGGTTGTGGAACTGAACTGGTAGAGGAATTGTCGACGAAGGTCCTCCCAGCTAGTCACTAATCCAACAGGGAGCTGGCTGTACCAAAAGAACGTTGGTCCCTCCAGCGTCTGAACGAAGCACCGGAGCTTGGCAGCCTCCTGCTGCGCCGGAGTCCCCAACATAGGCCCGAACCTCGAGATGAAGTGGGATAAGTGTTGTGGCGGGTCTCCGGTACCATTAAAGGTGGGGAAAGTGGGATTCCCAAATCCTGGAGGGGCCGGCATGTCATTCACCCATGCCGGGTACGGCTTGCCATCCAGTGGGATCGCCACCTGCTGAGTTTCCAGGGCCTCCAAGCGAGCGATGAGTACCTCCATAAGATCATCCGGATGTGGATTCATGTCCTGACAGGGATCTCTAACCACAAGCGCATTGAAAGGCTCTTTGATATGATATTCGCGCTCAGAGGCTCGGGTGGCAGCTGGCGGAGCTACTGTCAGAGCGGCGGGAGGAAACCGAGCTGGGTCTCCCAGGTTGCCTCGCTGGTCCGGAGGTTTCGGAGAAACATACTGCGCCCTCTTGCCATGGGCTCTAGTGTCTCCACTTTCGACGAACACGACATGTTCACTGTTGCTCGGGGGGATCTCAATAAGGGGTAGATTCTCCTGCCCCTGCTGTCCTGGTCTAGGGTTGTCGTAGACAGGCCGCCACTCTGCAATGCGTTCGGCCAGGAGCTCATCAACCAACCTCTTTTTCTCGGCTAGCTGCTAGCGCAGCGTGGCCATATCAGGATATTCCTCTGCCTTCTGCACTGAGTCAGATGGGTTGGTGAGTTTGACAGACCCGACAGGCTCTTTACCCTTGCCGATGTTTCGGCCCAGCGCCAGTGCCTCCGTGGGTACAGGAAGGCCTAGGAGGCTCCTTTGTTGGCGAGTAACCCTCCCAAAAGGGTCCAGCAGTGGCCTATCCTCGGGGGGTGAGCCCCTGTCGAGGGGCTCCACAATTTTTCCCTCATCTAAAAGGTCATCCATGTCGACCGTGACTGCCCTTGGTGACGTTCCATCAGGGCCGCCCAGTGGATCGGGCTACTGGAGGATCGCACAAAAGAGGAGAGCAGCGTACTGCCCCCACCCGCAGACGTGCACGTGGGGGGTGGCCTCCACAATAACTCTGTAGAGTACTTGAAAACTCTGGATGCATTGTTGCTGAAGGTCCTCGTGGAGGCCCATCGACTCGGGGTGACGGACCGCGGGGAGTGCTGCTAGGTCAACCCGGCGGCACTACTCACCAATCTCCTCGAGATGCGCTTGGCTCTTGGGATAAGGCGCTAGCTGATGACGGAGGCGGGAGTGAGTCACCCGAAGAATCCGGAGGAAGCATTCGAACTCTCCCAGGGTGATTGACTCTGGCACATCAAAACCCGATTCTGCGACCCGCCAAAATTCTCAGGGAAGTGTCCCGCTACAAGAACTGTCCAGAAGCTCCACGACTCTGGCTCGGGGTCTGAAACTTTCTGCCCCTGCTCGTCCACCGAGGAAAGTCGGGGAATTGGCAATGGCGCCGAGGTAGGCCATCGAGGCAGTGGGCTGGCCGGCGGGGAATACGGCGAACATGCCGATTGGCCGCTGATCCCAGGGTCATCCTCCCGAGGCTGTAGTGCCCTGGCCGCCACATCACGATAGGATGGGCCGGTGGATGGGCCTTCTGTCGTGACGTCGGTTCTTGCAAAGGGTGTGTCACCTCGCGATCCTTCCGTCAGTCCCCAGAAAGGTTCCTCAACCTTTCTAATGGGGGCGAGAGGTGCTTCCGAGGAGATCAGTGGCAACTGCAGGCTTGATCCCTGGCGGTACACCAAGTCTTCATCCTCTTGGATATACCTTCGAAGGTAGGAGGGAATCATACGGATCTCGCATTCAGGGAGTACGATACTGACACACCGTGTCCCCATCCCTGCCCTCAACTCGGAAGGTTGGGGGGAGGTTCTATCGTTGAATCTTACTCTACCTCAGAATCCGAGAAACGGAGTGGTCTGATTCCCGTCCGGGCTCCCCTGACATTCCTCTGACGGCGACGACGCCCTGCCTTCCTACCCCTGGTTAGCTCCTCCGGGTAAGGACGACATTCTTCATAGGGTTCCCCGGCCACAATAGAGCTGGGGTAGGGGGACCAAATGCCGGGGTGCGAGAAGCACCGGGAGAGATGTCGAAAGGGACATGGGGAGGACCTCCATATGAGTGAGCGACTGGATACACAAAGGCTCCATGCTCGCGACCGGCGGTAGGGGGAGTGACCTCATACCCCATGCAGAGGGTGCTGGAAGGAGTCATACCCGAAGCATAACCGTTGCGAAGAAGCTTTCGGCTTCCCAGATCAGTGGCATGGAATGAGCCTTCATGGTGAGAGGCACTACCGCGGATTGATCCGCAGTGGACATTGCTAGTGTCCGTGACTGGGAGATTCGACCCAATATACCTGCAGGGTAGTCGGGGTTTCGATCCCAGTCGGTCACGCGGTTTCCCCAGCTCAACATGCGCAGGGATCTGGGAATAGGAGTCAGCAGTGGCTGGGGCCACAATGGTTGCTGATGCTGGTGCCCCAGGACGGGCGTTCTCCCCCACTCACGCCCGATGCTGGCGTCGAGTCAGATGGGCCGGAGCCAGCGGTGCGGGCATGAATATTGCCTGCTCCTCGGCTCGGGGTGTCGGACGACGGCATCGACGCAGCCTGGCGGGGATTCTTGCTGTTAATCCCTGTGATGGATCGCCGATCGGGTGGACCTGGACATCCCCCACCACATTGGCGTAGAGGAGGGATGTGTCACAACGCTCTGGGGATAGGCTCCCGAAGTGGTTGAACATCAGCATGGGGAGCGGTGGCTCCCGACACGTCCCTCGAGGGCAGCGATGGTGGTGAGGCACGACCGCCTCTAGATCCAAGCGGGCAATGCCCCTGGTGGGGATGATCCCTTCCTCGTCATACCTACGAAGCAGGTTATTGATCACCCTCCGTTGGATGATTTCTGATGGGGAGAGGGGGCGCAAGCAACTGGCTGCTATGGCGGTCGAAGTCGGAGCAACCGTGGGATAGGTGGGACTGCGTGGGGTAGCCGCGTCGGCATTGCCCCTGCCCCTACGCCGGTGGGTAGGTGGTGATTGAGCTCTGAATACAGTGATCTGATTCTTGGAAACAGGGAGATGAACCCATTGGTATCAACAGGAAAGGATACCAACAACCAAGGCTCAACATCATTCCGTCTTCAGTGGTCGGCGATAGGGAACCATGCTGACGACGTCACAGAACGGAGTAGTCAACGTCCTGACGGCCTCGACCCCTGGAGGGTTCACATCCTGGTGAAGGTTACCTGGACCTGGTGACATGATATATTCCGATGCTCCAATGGCTACCATTCCCCATGTTGGGGAGAAGAGCTTCACGTTGGGTTCACCATTTTTTGTTTCTGACGCTTTCGCCGGGGCGCGCACGTCCGTCCGCCAGGGAGGGCGCGCTGCTTGTGGCCCTGCATTCCTACTTTCCAAAGGCGGGCAGAATCCGTTCCTTGTTCAGGGATGTCTGCTCCTTGATTGAAACCAGGATGATGGGATGTCGGTTCTTCCTTCCATGGATTCCTCCTCGGAGCTTGTCACCTAGTCCGGGTCTCCCTCATAGATTTAAGATGGATTCGTGAAGCACATTCCCGGTGCCATATCTACATGGATGACAGTTAATTACGCTGCTTCCGTCAAGACACTCCAAGGGGTCTTGTCAGGACAGCATCCCGCAGTGAGGAGAATGGTCACGTTGGGGAATCGTCTGCATGTCTGTCTTTGGTCCCTCATCACAGGGCTTCTCAAGGGAGTGGAAGCCCGAGGCATCCCACATCGAACGCGGGGAATGTGTACCATCTGAGGTTTTACTCAGCTTCCCGTGTTTAACACAGGGTATGTCGCGAGTTTAACGTCTTGCGAAGATGGATCGGGTTAAAGGATCCCTAGGGTAGAACACCGATGTTGGGGGCCAACACGTTGGAGGCCTCCCGTAAAACATGGAGTGGGAAAGGGTGGAATGATCTCACCGGGATGTGGTGGCCTAGGTAAGGATCAGGATAGATGGTAGAGTGAAGCATGTGGCTTACGTTCTGAGACGGCCCAAGTGGGGGGATACAGTTTGACGTCTTGCGGTACTGAATACAGTTTAACATCATTCGGGACGGAATATAGTTTAATGTCATGCGGGACGCAATACAGTTTAACGTCATGTAGGACGCAATGTAGTTTAACGTCATGCGGGAAAAAATACAGTTTAACGTCATACGGGATTCAATACAGTTTAAAGTCATGTGGGACGCGATACAATTTGACATCATGTGGGATGGGATACAGTTTAACGTTATGCGGGACGCGATACAGTTTAATGTCATGCAGGACGCGATACAGTTTAATTTCACGCGGGACGCGATACAGTTTAACGTCATGTGGGACGAGATACAGTTTAACGTCATGCGGGACGCGATACAGTTTAATGTCATGCATGACGGGATATAGTTTAACGTCATGCGGGACGCAATACAGTTTAAAGTCATGCGGGATGGGATATTTGGGGCTTATGCTCTGAGGCATCCCAAGGTAGTCAGGGAACCGATGTGGAGAGGTCAGGAAGACCGGGTGGTGGGATTGAACCTCGTTGATGCTTCCTACATACCATGCGTTAGCACAGATCAAAGTCCACGTAGTTCGCTGGGATGGGGATTACGCTCTGAGGTGGCCCATGGGAGGATGTCATGGTCGATGCGCACTCTATGCCCACGTGAGTCATGCTCGGTGTGGGAAACAAGAGGCACCAGGGACCAGACGATCACGTCGTGGAGGGTGTGTCCGTGAGAAGTGAGATGGGGCTTACGCATTGAGCGGCCCAAAGAGGAAATAGGGGCTTACGCGTGGTTAGCGGCCCTTGGTGCCGTGGCTTACTCTAGGGTGGAGGCCCATGGTGCGACAAAGCGCAGTGGGAAAAAGACTCCACTGGCCTTGGCAGGGGGGATGTACGGAGATGCACGGGTGCAATCATCCGTACGAAAGGTTAGGGGCTTACGCTCTGACGCAGCCCTTCCCCCATGGACAAATGCCGCTCCAACAAGGAGGATCTCATTACATGTGAGGAAGAGTCCACTCCCATGGAGACGAGTGGGAATAGTGAATGTCCGAGCTGGGGGGACCCTGCGTGTGAAGCACAGGGTCGGACCACAGTTTAACGTCTTGTGTTAAGGAAGAGGTGCTTAGCAGTTTAACGTCCTGCATATTGGACGAGGTGGGTTCTCTCCACACCCCTAGGGCTTACATGCCCAACTCACTCTACCCCTTGTGGAAGGGAAGGCATCGTCAAGGCCGTGGTGAAAAGGGGCTGCATGGCAAACCACCGGGGGGTCCACGTTAGCGTGGCTATGCGAAGAAGCAATAGCTGTTAGTGTGCCTATGCGGAGAAGCATAAGGCAAAGCAACGCAATGGGAAACATGACCCAAGAGACCTTGAGTTAACTTCGCACGAGCCTGGAAGGACGTGCGGGAAAACAACGCATGGCGCGCATGCCTGGCAGGGGAGACATCAGGTGCCGGTGCAGGGGGCAGCCAAGGGGCGTCAAGGTGAGGGTCCTCGGCCTTGCATGTGCAAAAGGGACGATTTGCATGAAAAACACCGGGACGGCGCACAATAGGAGTAATGGAATTGCACGCGAAGAGGGAATTATGTGCAATGTTTTGCGCGCACATTAGGGTATTGCGCGAGCGTACCACAGATTGCGCGTAAGTGGGGAAACTGGGGGAAGGGGTAAATTCACTGAAGCCGGTGGAGTTGCGCGCAAAGGCGAACTCCGGGGCAAGGTTGCATGGAATTCGGGATTACCTGGATGCCATCCTTCACGCGGGGGGAGCCGAATTGCGTGCATGAGAGTCGCTTTGGATTCCCCAACCCCCAAACCGTTTGGGGTCACCTCATATTTATAGGCGACCTCCGGCATGGAATCCAGGCAGCGCACGAAGTTTTCCGCACCGGGAACCGCTTGCGCGCAAAATCTCGCCGCGGAGAAACGGAGCGTGCAATTATTGAGCTTCTCACTGGTCCAATTCCGCGAATCCCAGGAGCACTTCGCACGAAGAACAGTTTTGCATGCAGATCCTCCTTTATTTCACGCACCACATCCCAGGACCCCGGATCGGGCCTATGATTCCGAATATGACTTCTCTTCATCATTCCGAAACTTCCTCTGGGAGTTGCGGGATTTTTTCGGCGTCAACAGAGACATAAGGTCTTAGTTTTTATGTTTGAGAGACGAGTAATTATCGCTATGGAATGGTTTGCGAGAATGTGAATATATCTCTTATACAGTATTTTTATAATTATTTTAGCTGATATTGTGATATACATTGACTATTGGGTGTGGTCATGAATTCATTTATGGGATGGTGGATTATTTCATTGAAGTAATGTGATCATATTGTTGGGGAATTATTGGGGAGATAGAGTTGTTCCCTTTAATGATGATGTGTCAGAGAGCATGAGAAAATAGGTAGAGGTTATATAATGATACGGGGTTTGATATGTGACTATCCTTGAGAGAAAATGTGTGGTTGAAAACTTAATATAGGTTTTGATGTCTGGCCTCCATTGGGATAGAACTGGTTATTTGATTATAATATAAGGAATTATTTGGGGTTGGATATGTGTTTATACATTGAGTTGGAAATTACCAACTAATATCTCAGATATATTTTATAGTGAAAACTATATATTCCTTCCATCACTGTGATTATGTATGTATGGCCTGGTTTCATGGTGGGATATGTAATTAAAAATGAAAAAATAATGATTTTAATTGTAATATTTTTATATTATTAGTCCATTCATCTCCAAATATATAATAAAATTATATTTAGTACATTATGGTGGATTCCTACTAGGTGTATTATGGACATATTTCTTGGTTATATCCATCATTATATATAATTTCTTGTCCTAGATCAATCTAATGGAAACAAACTAATGCCACGCTACATTGTGAGTGTATATCATGAGACATGTTAGGTGATTATTGGTCATAATTAGGGATCCTAATACTTATATTCCTATCATTTAATTTTTTATATTTTTTCAATATTAATAATCACCCACATTTTGAGATATTTTACAAGAATGTACACATCGTTGTATCATATTTTCATTTCTTTTGTGATGATTTTTATAAATTAGAATCCATGGTGTCTCAATTATACAAATTGTTATTAATTAATAATTTTAATGTGTTTATAATCAATGTTTTCCGGATATGAGTGTAATTGTATCTTCACATCATGAATAGGGCCCTGACGTCTAGATGTAATCCTCTGGCTAACGGGGTGTCTCATTTCTGGATTTATAGTGAACCATATTGGTACCAATATTCCTGGACAGGATATTAAAAATTGGGTTTTGATCCCCTATTAATTTTGTTAATACTTGTGACTTAGTATAGTGAATATAGGGTGTTCAGAATATCAGAATGATTTTTTATAGTTCCAATCTTGAATATGTTTTACAAGGTGTTCAATATTATAAGTTAATGACCTTTCTTTTATAGGTTACATTATTGTGGTTTCATGTAATTATACATTTTTTATATGATTGTGTTTTATTATGGGATTTATCATTCTAGGGTGGAGATGAATCATATGTAAAGGATTCATTATTAAGAAAGTATGATCATACATGATTTTCATGAATTACCAAGGTTGATATAGATTTAAATTAATTAATTACTAACAATAATAAACATTCAATATTTTATACACACATTTTTTTTGGGCAGAATTAATTTTCCATGGGTATGTATATAAATCTATTTTATCAAACTATGAATAATATGTAGGATAATGTTTTACAGTTAAAATATTTAGGAATTTAATTTATGGTTATTCTTTGGATTGTCGCTGGGTCCATTGGGCATGTCTAAAGGTGTTTTTTATACATGTGATCTTGATAAATTCAAGAATAATTTTAAATAGTTTTTCAATTATGGGTGTTTGACCATGGGAAACATCCAACTCAATAATGCATAATGGTTGAACCCTGGGTCATGGTTCATGATGTTTCTGTCTAGATAAATTTTTTTTACCTAACTAATTGTGTTCCAGAGTGTATGGTTAATCAATATCCTATTTTAATTCTAGTGTTTTAGTCACCATATTCTCTTACACAAGGATTTCGCTTTATTAGTGGTTGTTTTGTGGAGGTAAACATAGGACAGAGGCTGGAGACAAGCACCGAAAGGTGTATTCACTAAAACATGGAGGCATTTCCATTAACATGTACAAACACATGGTCCGAGAACATAACAAGAAGAAACTGTGAAGTAAACTGCTGTAGTAAAATAGTACTGAAAGTAAAAGGGTATGAAATGCAGGCCCAATTATAAGAGTACAAGTAAAATAGAAAGAACAATAAAACTAAAGTGTAGGTACAGATCAACTCCTCAACACTCCTCATTTTTCTGTCTCCTCTGCATCACGTCACCCCAAATGGTCCACCTCCAAGCACTATCCAGTTATGGCTCCCTCAGCCTCGATCAATGTGGTTTGTGGTCTACACAAGACACAAAAAGGTGAAGGAGAAGCCCATGCAGGGGTGAGATTAACAATACTCAGTAGGGTCCTCGAGACCCCAGTAGGTCACCTAGAGTTCCAAAAAGGAAATACCGCAAATAAAGACCTCAATATCAAAGCACCAAGCAACAAACATCATCTCTTATTAGTTATATTCCCATATAGAAACCTATGATATCAAGTCATACTCATCTCATACACGAGGTAATAATACATAAAATGTAACACCACAAAGGTAGAAGTACCACATATGAAACACCATGGAGACAACACCACGATGGTATAAGTAACAAAAATGTATCACCAAAAAGATTGAAGTGCCACATAGGTAACACTATGATGGTAGAAGTACCACACAAGTAACACCACAAAGATAGGTGTGCCATAGAGGTGACACCCTGAAGATAGAAGTACCACAAAAGTGAAACCATGAAGATAGAAGTACCAAACCCATAACATCGCGAAGGTAAAATTACTACAAAGCTAACACCACAGAGATAGAAGTATGACACATGTAACACCATGAAGATTGAAGTACCACATAAGTAAAACCTGTAAGATAGGAGTACCGCACAGGTAACTCCATGAGGCTGGAAGTACCATATATGTAACACCATGAAGATAGGAGTGACTCAGCTCACACCAGGTATAACCTCAGTATAGAAGTATAGATGATTAGTTATAAGGCTAGATAATCTTATTTTGTTATGTTGCACTTCTTCTGACCCACAGAGTATAGTTTGGTAACTATCCCCCACCGACATACATAGGATCAATAGGTAACTAACCCCCACTGACCCACACAGGATTGGTATGCACTGACCCACATAGGATCATTGAATGCTAACCCATAGATGATATGACCCACACATGATCGGTATGCTCTGACCCACACAGGATCGCTTAGCACTGACCCACACAAGACCGATAGATGTTGCCCTACTCATGATCGATGTCCTTTTATCATGTTACAGCCAGCCACTGGATTCCTCACACCCTCCATTCTCGAGTTCCATAGAATATTCCCATTGAGTTATCAGTCTTACCTTTATTGCCACTAAACTCCAAAAATAGTAACCCAATGGACCACCATGTTGTTAGTGTTCGAACGTGACATACGGTGTGTCAATCGGACTCCTGGTCTATGAGTTATAAGTGTTTTAGTTCTAAGGGCCCGAGTGGATTATGGTTCAGTCCAAAACTTTCAATCTCCAATGGTTTCAAAAAATCTTAAGGAGTGTACCAAAAATACATTCTCAATTTAAGTATTTTTGCGCCATAGATTGTTCGTCAAACAGATGCCAGATTTTCATAAAAAGGACCTTTTTGTGTTTTTGGGCCTGGTGGGGCTTGGGTTTGGTCCGACTCGATCAGACCTATCCATCCCTACCTTTTCTAGGCTAGGACAATGTCTGGTCTGGCCTGTAAGAGGGGAGTCCCACTAGGGAAGCCCAGCCTGAACAACGCAGCATGTAAATGGGTGGCCCGACCCTTGTGCGGTGACAGCCTGCTAGGGCTATGGCCGGGCCTGAGGGCGGTGACTATAGCGACCCAACCTTTTCTTACATTACTATAACATCATTATATATATAAAAAACATAATAGTATTACACATATGGTAAACAATGGTTTAGTGTATTTGGAAAACTTGTACCACACAAAATAATTACAACATCAATTATAAAAATTTATTTAATTTCTTCTTCTCTATCTTATAATTGGCACTTTTCCTCTCTTTAGTACATGTAGCCACCTGAAGATATAAATCAAAAGGGTTGAGATAGAATCCTAGAAAGAGAATATATAAGAACAATAAAGTGTGGGGTGATCATAATCATAACATGTGAAAAATATTGTGAACATGATAGGAAGCATAAATATAAGACTTGAAATGTGGCAATGCATAAAAATGAAACATCATGTCTTATTGGTTAACTACCACACATACATTTCAACAAAGCTAGAATCTTGTTAACACATCATTTCACATTTACTCATGATATTTATCACTTTACCCAATTCATTTGAGTGTTGTATAATTCCGGGCGCACCCATCACATTTAAACATTCATATTGCGCTATATAATTCTGAGCGCACCCATCACATCATAATATTATCATTACCATGCATTCCACATAGAACATAAATCAATAATGAACATAACTAACCCATGTAGAGGAATTAGTTTCATCTCATAAGAACACATTCATAAACATTGGGTTCCCAAAACAAATAGGGAATAACATACTTGATACAATAACCATAAACCTTGAATGAGAAGTAAAAGGTGAGTTCTTAAAAGAAGTGTTCTTTTGGAAAAAAATTTGTTTGACATAAACAACAGTGGTAAACATGTATATCTCAAAATATGAAGTAAAATAATGAAAATATGATTTTTAGGGGTAACCATATGAAAAATGGACTGAAAGAGGGAGAACCCGAAGAAAGAAAATTGGGTTCGAGAATTTCCCCTTACCTTGTATCGGAAATGTTTCCATCACTTTAATGTCCTGTATAATGACTTTATATTCAGTAATTAGAAATCCATAACACTTTTTACATTAATATGGTTCAATATGGTTTTATTAAGTGATTTTTTGTGCCTTTGGATGAGTTATAGAGTTTAAAAAACATTGTTCGGGGATGTTTTTTTATGGTCTTCTTCAGTGGTTCACTTGTGTTCATAAATTGAAGTTCGGTTAAAACATTGGAAAACATTAAGAACTATTATAAACTATTATTAAAGATACTAGAGGATTTTTAATGATCTTATAATGAATTATATTAGATCCTATGGATAAATCATTAGATAATAAATAAATGATTATTTTTACGGTTAATTTGAGCGTTTTTTTGTTCATAATGAACTTGTTTTATTTTATCACAAGTAATATGGTAATAAGGTAATTCTAGACCTCTAAATAATAGATAATACATATAATAATTTTTGGTTCAAAAAAAATGGTTTCATGACCAGATCTGAAGTATAAATGGATGATGAAAACATGTTGTTCTTAAAAGTGATAAATTAACACCTCACGAACCACATTCTCCTTAAAAAAATAAAAGGACAACGGAAAAGAGGTTGGATGATATAATATCCCATTTTCATCATAACATTCATGTCAATATATAATAAGATAGTTACAATAACATTTGGATGATGATAGATGGGGAGAGATCATGAAATGAACTTGAACAAGAATGATATTTAATGAATAAGAGGGAGAGAAATTACCTCTTAAAAAATCCTCATGAGATCCACCTTAAGAAAGCTAGTCTTGGTCTTTTGATGAGACCAGCTGCTGTTGAACGTGCAAGAAGGACAACCGAGGAGGTTTGGGCAGAGTTTAGAGGAGGCTAGGAGCTTGAGAAGTGTGAGGAATAGAGGGTGTGATGTGTGGTTTTTATAGTGGATGGGAGGGTGGTTTCCTTAATATAAAATTCATTAGATTATTAATTTCCCCTTAAACAAGGAATAACAAGTCTCAAAAGACCAATAATAGTAATTTTATCATGTGATCCCAAACCAAGTGGGATTATATCTGCAGTACACCACACATGACTCTATAATTAGCTTATCTATCTTATTTTGTAAATTATGGTATCTCACTATTCAACAACAATTGAAGTATCTCAGAAAAATCCGAAAACATTACCCCAACCATTTTTGAATGTGTAGAATCCAAAAATGAAGTCCATTTTTTCAAAAATAATTTACTAAATATTATAAATTTAATATTTATCTAAAATTATGGTTTATAACTAAAAACAATTTTAAAACATTCATTTACTTATTCTTAAATATAGGAACATCATACCTTGGCCATAGATCCTATGTGGTCAAGGATCTCAAAGGTGACAATATACCTTGGCCTTAGCTTCCATTTCATCTTGAATCACATGACTCTATTCAATGGAGATATTCGAAGGAAGACTTTATCTCCAAAGTCGAAATCTAAGTCCCTTCGACGGTTGTTAGCATAGCTCTTTTGCAGAATTTGAGCAGCATTGATGTGTTTCTTGATTTCTTGAACCTTCTATGTCATCTCTTGAACAAGATCAGGTCCAAGTAGCTTTAATTCTCCAACTTCATCCTAACAGGTTGGAGTTCTACATCGCTTTCAATACAGAACATCATATGGAGCCATCTGAAAACTCAAGTGGAAGCTATTGTTTTATGAGAACTCAACCAATGGGAGATACTGATCCCAAACACCTTTGAATTCAAGAGAGCATGCTCTTATCATATCTTCAAGAATCTAAATATTCCTTTTAGATTGTCCATCAGTTTGGGGTTTATAGGATGTACAAAAATTTAATTCAGTACACAAAGATTGTTGAAGACTCTTCCTGAATTTAGATGTAAACCTTCGATCACAGTCACAGAATATTGAGAGTGGAACACCGTGCAGTCTCATCACTTCATTCAAATATATCTTTGTATGTTTTTCAATCGAGAGATCTTCCCGAATAGCGGTAAAATGGGATGTATTTGTGAGTCGGTCAACCACAAACCATATCGTATTATTTCCCTTTGATGTCTTTGGGAGACCAATGACAATGTCCGTAGTAACATTTCACCATTTCCACATAGGTATAGGTAATGGCTGCATCATTCTTTTGGACTTTTGTGGCTCAGATTTTACTTGCAGACATACCACGCACCTTGATATATATTTTGCAATCTCCTTTTTAATGTTATCCCACCAGAAGTGTTCTCAAAGATCACAGTACATTTTGGTACTCTATGGATGGATGGAGAATATTGAGTTATGATCATTGTCTAATAGCTCCTTCTTTATCCTGGGTGATTAAGGCACACAAATCCACGTTCCAAACCAAATCACACCATTATCATCGATATAGATCTACTTAAGCTTCCATTTCTTAACTACGATCACCCTATTTTGTATCTCTACATCATCACTTTGTGCTTCCTTAATCTTTTAATGGATGGATGGTTGCACAATCATTTGGGAAATATAGGATATATCCCCTGCCCTTATGATTTCCAAATCCATTCTTTGCATATCCAGGAAGATAGGGTATTTCGCAATCCATAACATGGATAGAGTAGCAGGTTCTTTTATGCTAAGAGCATTAGCTACTTTGTTCGCCTTTCCAGAATGATAGTGGATAGAGCAATCAAAACCCTTTATTATCTCTAACCATCTACTTTGATTCATGTTGGGCTTCTTTTTGTGAATATAAACATTAGGCTCTTTTGTTCTATGTATAAATCACACTTCTAACCATAAAGGTAATACCTACAGATTATTAAGGAAAAAAATCATGGCTTCCAACTCTAGATCATGATTCGGGTAGTTTTTCTCATGGATCTTCAACTGTCGTGAGGCATAGGATATCACATTATCATTTTCCATTAGTACGCAACCCAAGCCTTTCTTTGAAGCATCACTATATATCACAAAACTACCTCCACATTTTGGTAGTGTGAGTACATGTGCAGTGATCATCCTTCTATTTATGTCTTTGATGCTTCCCTCACATTCTTCCATCCAGACATACTTTACCCCTTTCCTTGTTAACATTGTCATCAGGCTTGAAAATCGGGATAAGTTTCTCACAAAACGTCGGTAGTACCCAGTTATTCAAAGAAAACTATGGATTTATGTGACACTAGAGGGGCGGGGAAATTCCTTAATCACCTTTTTTTTGAAGGATCCATAGAAATTCCCTCACTTGTGATCACATGTCCCAAGAACGTTACTTGTTTCATCCAAAAGTCACACATTCTAAACATGGCATACAAATTCTCCTTTCTCAAAGTCGCCAACACAAGTCTTAGATATTCTTTATGTTCCTCCTTGATCTTAGTTTAGATGAGGATATCATCAATAAACACTACTAAAAATTAGTCCTGGTAATGTCTAAAAACCCTATTCATAAAATACAAGAAGATTTTAGGTGCATTAGTAATCCCTAAGGGAATCACCAAAAACTCATAGTGCCCATACCTTATTTGGAAGAGAATCTTCTCAATATCTTCCTTCTTCACCTTTACCTGATGATTTCCTGAATGAAGACCCAAATATGAGAAGTATTGAGCTCCTCTTAACTGGTTGAACAAGTCATCAATCCTTCAGAGAGGGTACTTTTTATTTACGGTGATCTTGTTGAGTTACGGATAATTGATACACAACCGCATTGTTCCATCCTTCTACTTCACAAAGAGTACTGGTGCACCCAAAGGTGATGCAGTAGGGCGTATGAACCCTTTGTCAAGATACTCTTGCCACTGCTTCTTTAACTCCTCTAGTTCGATAGGAGCCATCCTATAGGGACAATATGAGAAAGGAGTAGCTCCATGTATGAGTTCAATAGAGAACTCTACCTCACAATCTGGGGGAATTCCGGGTAACTCTTCAGAAAATGCTTCACATTATTCCCTCATGATGGGCATTTATTCATGGTTGGAACATTCCATGAACTCAACCATATGGGTGAGGTATGCTTCTTCACTGCGAATCAACACCCACGACATTGAAGGATTTTTCAAATGAGATTCATTCTCTTCCTTGCTCTTGTAGAGGATCATGGGATGCTTCGGAAAATGAAAAGATATTTCCTTTTCCCGATGGTTGATATTTTCTCGATATAACAAGAGCCAATTCATTCCCATTAAAGCGTCAAATTCTACTAGGGGAAGTATTACGAGAATTTCCAGAAGAATCTTCCCACATACGCCAATAAGAGAAGAGTCAAACACTTGGGTTGCAATGATTTCCCCACTTGATGTTTTTACAGATATCTATACTTCAAGGTTTCGGGGCATCGATTCTATAGTTCTAGTAATATTTCAAGATATAAAGGAATGTGTAGAACCAGAATCAAATAAGACCTTTTCCATTACTGAGTGAATAGGATGTTTACCTTGTACGACTTCATTATCATGCTGCACCTCTATAGTAGTGATGGAACAAGCCTTCCCTTATTACTTTATCTTTGGTGTTTGCTGACTTTGATTACTCTTGAGAAATTGAGCTTTATTTTACTGACTTTCATAGTTCTATAGCTCCCTAAATCTATTGAATTGAACCATGAGGTGTTATCTCATTTATTTTTTCCACATTATTCTTCCTTTTCATGTGTTTTCGACACTCTTGAGCATGGTTTCCTTCTTTCTCACATTTGAAGCACTTCCCCGTCCCTTTGAGGCAGTTACCATGGTGCAACATCCCACATTTTTGGCATGTGGTTCATTGAGTTTTTTCCTACTTTTGTCATTAGATCCCCCATCTTGAAACTCAATCTTTTCATTATTATCCCCATAAACATGGGACCATTCTCCATAGTGCATCTCCACATTGAGGGCACATCAAACAACTTCTTCATAACTCCAAAAGTCTCTAATTTTAAGAGCCTTTCGAATGTGTGGTTTTAATCCACTAAAGAATATATCAATTTTTCTATCATTTTTGATAACAAAACCCTAAGAATACCTTGCAAGACTTGTGAAATTATCTTCATATTTTGTGATAGATTCTTCTTCTTCTTTCTTGAGCTCTGTGAATTCCCTCTCCATCTTCCTACGAAGTGTTCATTGGAAAAACTTATTAAGAAGCTTTATATTAAATTATTCCCATTCCATCTCTTCAATTTCCTCCATTGTCTTGGTGTTCTTAATCAAATCCCACCATTGATAGGCCTCTACATCTAGTTGATAAATGGCTGGAGTCACCTTCTCCGTCTCAAAACAATGAAGAACAAAAAATATCTTCTCCATGGAGTTGACCCACTATTCTGCAACTAGTGAATCAGAAAATTCATTAAACGTCGGTGGTCATTGCCGCATAAAACATTCGATAAATAGTTTCTCCCTCCTTGTTGAAGGAGGGTGTTCCCCATTTTTAGGGTTATTGTTCATAACCTGAGATAATTTGGTAAGCATCTCCATGATGTTTTGAACTCCACCACCCAAATATTTGGGGATGTAGTTTGGGAAGTCGTTGCATTGGCTCTCTTATGAGTTGTTGGCGTGATTTCTCCTGGTTCCCACCATTTTATAAAATAGAAAAGGTTAGAACAAAAAATAAGTAAAAACTTTATGAATATCTTATTAATTTAAACAATTTATACCAAAAACATAACATATTGGATCCCCATGTAAATATTCTTGTGTTAATATTTGTACATAGTCTCATGCTATAGGATTTCTCTAGGGTTCAATAATCCTAATTCCCAAATTAACTATACCTTTCCTCTAATACCAACTATAACGACCCAAAATTCTCCTAAATTTCTATTAATAAATTTTAAAGATAAACAACATAATATAATTACACATAGAGTATCCAAAGGTTTAGTGTCTTGGGAAAACTAGGTCCATACATATCAATTACATAATGAAGCATAAACGTTTATTTAATTTATTCTTCTCTATATTCTTATTGGAACATGTCCTATCCTTAGTACATGTAGCCACTTGAGGATATAAATAAATAGGGGTCTTCTATAAGCCCAGTAAGAGGATATATAAAAACAATATATCATGGGGTGAGCATAATCATTACATGGGAAAAAGATCATGAACATGAGAGGAACCATAAATATAAGTCTTGAAATGTGGTAATGCATAAAAATGAAACATCATGTCCTAGTGGTTAACTACCACAGACACATGAGAAACAAGCTATAATATTGTTCACACATCATTACACATTTACTCATGACATTAATCACTTTACCAATGCATTGGAGCATTGTAAATTTCGGGCGCACCCGTCAAATTCAAACATTCATATTGCGCTATATAATTCCGGGCGCAACCGTCACATCATAATATTATCATTATCTTGCATGCCACATAGAACATATATCAGTAATGAACATAACTAAAACATGTAAAGGAATGGGTTTCATCTCATAAGAACACATTCATAAACATTGTGTTCCCAAAACAAAGAGGGAATAACATACTGGATACAAAAACCATCAACATTGATTGAGAAGTAAAAGGTGAGTTACTAAAAGAAGATTTATTTTGGAAAACATTTTGTTGGACATAAACAATAGTGTTTAACATATATATACACATAAATTAAATACAAGGATGAAAAAATGATTTTTTAGGAGTAACCATATTAAAAATGGAGTTAATGCGGGAGAACCCGAAGGATGATAATTAGGTTCGAGTATTTCCCCTAACCTTGTATCAGAATTCTTATTTCACATTAATGTCTAATATAATGAACTTACATTCACTAATTAAAACAACATAACCTTGTTTACATTAATATGGTTCATTATGGTTTTATGAAGTGATTTTAACGTTCCTTTGGATGAGTTATATAGTTTTAAAAACATTGTTCAGGAATGTTTTTTCTGGTTTTCTTGAGTGGTTCACTTGTATTCATAAATTTATGTTCGGTTAGAACATGGGTAAACATCCATAACTAATATAAAATGTTATTAATGATATAACAGGATTTGTAATGATCTTATAATGAATTATAATATTTCCATGTGTATGAATCATTAGATAAGAATTAAACGATGATTGTTTGGGTTTATTTGAGCGGGTTTTCGATCATAATGAACTTTTTTTATTTTATCACTAGTAATATGGTCATATGCTAGATCCAGAACATTAAATAGGAAATAATACATAAAAAATGTTCTGGTTAAACCATAAAAAAGGTTTCATGACCATATCTGAAGGTAGAAATGGAAGAAGAAAACTTGTCGTTCTTTAAGGTGATAAATTAACACCTCACAAACAACGTTCTCCTTAATAAAATAAAATGATGAGGGAAAAAGGGTTGGATGATAAAATATCTCATTTACATCATAACATTCCATTACATGTATAATACTAGAGTTACAATACCATTTGGATGAAGATATATGGGGAGAGATCAAGAAATGAACTTAAACTTGAAAGGAAATTAAGGAAGAATAGGGAGAGAAATTACCTCTTAAATCTTCCTCTTGAGATCCTCCATAAGGGAGATAGGCTTGGTCTTTTGATGAGACCAGAAGCTCTTGAATGTAGGAGAGTGTCTAGGGAGGATGTTTGGGCATATTTGAGAGGAGTATTGGAGCTTGAGATGTGTGAGTAAATTAGGGTGTGAAGTGTGGTTTTTAGAGTGGAGGGGGGAGGGGTTTCCTGAATATAAATTTCATTAGTTTATTAATTTCTCCTAATCATATTAATAGTGAGTTTTGAGTGAGCAAGAATAGTAATTTTATCATGTGATCCCAAACAATACGGGCTTACATTAGCCGAAAATCACACACGAATCTATAATTAGCTTATTTAGCTTATTTTGTAAATCATGGTTTTTCACTATTCAATAAAAATTCATGTATCTCAGAAAATCCAAAATATTTACCCCAAACATTTTTCATAGACTAGAATACAAAAATGAAGTCCATTTTTCAAAACTAATTTTCTATATGTGATTAATTTAATATTTAATTAAAATCATTGTTTATTACTAAAAACAATTTTGAAACATTCATTTACATTTTCTTAAATATAAGTACATCATATTTTCACATGAATATTATTTTGATACTATCATAGGTAAGGTTACAATTAATTAGGGCAGATCACTATTCATAAGAGTATGTTACTGTTCATAAGGGTAGGTTACTATTCATATAAAATTATTTTTGTTTTATTAGACTCCACAAATCATATTGAATACAACAGTGTAGGTTGGAATTTCAAATTTCAAACACAGAAGTAAAAAAATTTGTTTAAAGGTCACTTATCACTTAGTAGTTCAGTATGATTTGATTTCATGTTATTTTATGACATAATTATAGGAAGGGAATTTCCATTGAAATTATTTGGGACGATATAGTGGCCCGCTGGGGTGGCCGCCCGGTCTGAGGGCAGAGGCCCGGTCAGAGGGTGGTGGCCCGGTCCGATGGCGGTGGCCCAGCTTGAGGGCAGGGGCCCTCTTCGATGGTGGTTTCCCGATCCGACGACGGTAGCCCGGTTCGGGGGTGGCGGCCCAATGTGAGGGAGACAGTGAGGTTCACGGGTGACAACCTGTGGGAGGTGGTAGCCAGGCTCTTAGGGCGACGGCCTACAGGAGGGTGGCGTCCTGGTTCATTCCAACGTGGGGGGTGTAACCCCTCGGTTTCCAAGATTCCCAAATGGCCCGAATGCCGATCAGTTGGTGAGGTGGCAATGCCACGTGGGCACCACTCGGTCACCATCGAACCCACTAGAGGGGGATTTGGCCTCTTTCACGGATTCATATGCAGCTTCTATTCACCAACGGAAGGGAGGTCACGCCACCTTCTTTCCCGTGGCCAACCATCATGTGGGTTGACTTCTCCGTTCGCCATTACTGATGAGTTGTGGCCTTCCTCCTTCGATGTGCATCGACATGCTCATGGTGTTCCATGGTGGAGCAAGGAAAGAAATGTAGAGAAGGGTTCGAACTGGGTCTGTTAGTCCCGCGTGCTCCACATTAGATCACATTATGGATGATGTAAAGGGTTGAATAAACAATTGAATTAAATACAAAATTAACCCCACAAGATTCCCTGTAATAACCTCCCACAAGGATGAACGAATCGTCGGTCAACCCATTAGTCTGTTGTCTAGAATTTTTCATGTAATTTCAAGAACGGAAAGAGAGATTAAAAAATGAATGAATGAAAAATAAATAACCCCTACCTAGAAGAGACGTTCACTGACCATGGTCAACTGAACCTCCTTCATCATTGTTGTTAGTTCGTAACTCGGAACTTCTCATCACTGCTTTTTGCAACCAGTCTCGTCCACCAGGTGGTTGGCGTCGTGATACATTGTAAGGGCTTCGTCTCTTGGTGAATCAGTGCCAACACCCTTCCTCGAGATCCATATAAATAGGAGAGGAGAAGGATTGTGCAATGCTCAGGGAATTTGTGAGTTTCGTTTAATTGATGAACCTAACAAATACCCAATGGTGCAGTTATGAGAAAAGAAGATTCCTTCCACTTATTGTCTTGACACGTTTCCAGTCCCGCCAGTTTTGTTCGTCTTTTGGAGGAAAGAAAGAAAATAAAATAACAAACATGTTATTTTATTAGCTTTAAAAAGTCCAAAAAAATAACTTTTTCACCAAACCTACTGCGGTCAATGTTATTTCCCGCTTCAGAAAATTCCAGTGCTGTAAATTCAACAGTGCCCCCATATTTTTAATTCAAGCACCGGTTCAAATGTTATAAAACACAACTCACATGTCTACATAACGTACTCGAAAAATAGTACAGAAAACTATTAACGCTCACCCTCAACCCACACTGATCGATGTTAGGCTCTTCCTAAGTGAAACATGCCCCAACGAACCCAACCGTACTCTCAGATTTCTTATTCGAGATTCCATTTAGATGTTTTTAATTTAACAATAAAATAATTTTCAATTAATTAATTTATTTACAACCCAATACTAACATTCAATGGTTTCCTGCACCGTCCAATGTTAGTATATGCCTAAAGAAAGAATACCCTCATTAGTTCAATGGTGGTCATATATTTTTAATTCGAGTTACTGTTTGTGTGTTATAAGAATTTTAAAAATAAAATAATTTTATTTAATTATTTTCTTTACGGTGATTCCATTCTCGGGTTATCTCACTATATGATTGTTCCGACTAAACTTAAGTCGTGCATAGGGTAATCTCGTCATCCTGAGCACAACAGTGCCCTCATATTTATGATCTAGGTAACCATTTATGAGTTATTCAACCTTTTCTAGAAACAATTTTCTATGCACAAATTAGATCTTAACAAACATCGATGGTTCATTCTGGGAACACCAGGATTTAGAATCACGCTCTATCATATTATGTGGTCTTGAAATAATTCCATTAATCAAAAAAACCTATACGGTATTTCTAGGACATTACATTCTTCCCACCTTAGGGCTTTACATCCCCAAATTCCACAACATAGACTAAGGAATCAAATGGGGTGAACTGGAAAAAAAAACTGAGCCTCCCACTCCCATGTGCTCTCTTGGAGGTTACTGTGCTGCTAGCAAACATGCACCATAGGTATCAAATTCCCACAACGGACACACTCCTATCGATCATCAATCTCTACTGGAACCACAAAAAAGTTTTCCCCATCTTCTATGTGCATATCACCAAGGTCGATAAACTGCAACGAATCTTGCACGCATATCCTTAGCTGTGACACATGGAAAACATTATGTTCCTGGTGCATCTGTGGGTAAAGAGATAGACAATATGCCACATCGCATACTCAGCTGAGAATCTAGAATGGTCGGATGAAAGTCAGAGATAACGTTTCACCCCGGCCAAATCCCTACAAACATCATCGAGGTGAGACCCATAGGAATACTTGGTCTCTATCAAACTCTCATCCAAAAGAATCAATGGTACCATAGTAAAAAATCTGAAGAGTATGATGTGTTTCCCACCTTCACAAATTATTTTATCAGTCTGTCGTGGCGAAATCTAAGCATGTTAGGCCTCGCAATCAACTTCCAAAGTTGTGCCACCTGAATTATCTGATGAATTGGGAAGTGATAGTCATATAATAGAGGTAATTTGATCCATGTTAGTCCATGAAAGATATCCAAAGTGTGATTAGCTGATCTGATGCCACTCTCAGCAGTTGTAGACCAAATCTGCTGCTGAGTGTGTCTGCTACCATGTTCCCCTTCCCAGTAGTATAGACTATCTCATTGTCATAGTACTTAAGGAACTCTACCCATCATCACTTTCCCAACCTATGAAATATCGTCTGACACATTTTTGTACATAGGAAAGGCTCCCCCTTCTTTGTCAGAGCTGACAAGGGTGCTGCTACCCTAGAGAAGCCTGGTTCAAAATTTTGGTAGTACCCAGCCAAAGAATAAGTCTATCTCCTTTCGAGGATGTAATCCTATAAACATATTTTCAAAATATTATCCCACACTCTGCCAATACTGTTGGGAACTGAAAACTGAAAACTCATGCTACCACAAGGGTATGGCTGGCCAACTCAAGAGTGATCAGCTGCACCCTCTTATGCATGAGTTTATCCTGTGCTGCCTGGATTTCCTTTTTCGTCGACCAAGGAAAACCCCATTCTAACAATATATACAAACTATATCCATTGTGACTAGTATATTCTACCATATTATGAACTATGTATGTCCAATCCATAACCAAACTACCATCTTAAGGCCACGATGCTTTCACCTATATGTTCTAACCGAAACTCTCTTTTCAAGGATCATATCACACTGTGGCGTAAGGGTGATTATCAAGTCTCCTCTCAAAGGTATCTCCAAACATGAGGGTCAAGTCAATGACCTAACTAGAAACAGTAGTTCACGAACAATATTCTAGGAAAAAAGGAATGATTGTTACGTATATCTATTAATATGACATATAGTAGAAGACATATACCATATCTCGAATCATTCATGGAGGCCTTGTGTAACAATCCTTGACCACAAACAGCTACTCCATTTCCTCTTCCTCCAACTCCATGAGCCTGATGAGGACCAAATTGGTGTGGTGGTTATGACATGATTAAATTTATACCACATCATGCTAATCTACTAGCTCCACATCCACATCTTCTACCCTACATATTCTTTTGTCCCTAACACTTCCTCTTCCCGAAAAATTTTACACGCAAAAGTCTATGAGACTAGTGTCAGTTTCCTACATCCCCACTTTTATCATTCACTGGATGCATCCACTCAGAAAAAGAAAATTCAACCACAAAGATTTTTTCTAGTTCCCTAACATTTGTAGGAATGCATAGAGTAATTGTGCTGGCTCGGATGTCCCTAAACACACCTCGATTGGAGGTTCGATCCCTAAATCACTGATCGTACTGTATTCTTCAAGTACCTGGGATGGTTGGTACGAACAGATGAATACTCAGTTACTGACATGTCATCCAGCCGAAGCTATATAAGATCTATGGACCTCTCATCCCTTATCTCTTTAAATCAATAAACCCTCTTCTCTGAGGATGGTTCGGAAGATTTTCATCAGAAAAGTCACCTCTTCACAAGATCAGGGTAACCTAAACCCTGCCATCATCTTTATGAGCCATAAAGAAGGATCACTACTAGTTCCTCCATCTGATCGAATGGTGGCTTGGATAGGTGGAAACTAGACAAACTCTTCATGATAGTCCTTAGATACCTGTGAGTGAAGCTTGCCTCAGAACCACGAAGGCCTTTACCACTGGAACTCATGCAACACACGTAGTCGGTGTGCACCATCCCCCAGTGTGTTTGGTGGAAACTACTACCCAATGGGTGGTAGTGATACTGGTACACAACCTAAAGGTGCCAACATAGAAAGAGGGCTCTGCACAAGAGCCTCCTCGCTTGGTGGGCCATTATCATTTACTCTCTCTGGAATCCTAAATGGATGTCTAAGTGGTGGGATCTATATAAGGAAAAGGTGTGCCATAATCATTAAGTTATACATGGTGAGATGACTCCAAAGAAACCATGGAAAACCATTTTCAAAACACACGGAATCATGGATTTCTTGAACCGAGACGGAAATCAGAATTTAGGGTCATGGTGTATGGATACGTCGGCTACCGCTCCAACACTGGACTCCCTGAACTGAAAACCACACTCAAAACACGTAACACTATTGATCCACACATAAAATATCAGGTTACTAGTTCATTGGTAGAACCTGCTCCTCTGATACCACTTTGTCCCATCCCGTTTACTAGGGCCTGTGTCGTGACTACCCCAAGACTGCCTTCCTTAGGCCTGATGCTGGAGAATATCACCGAAAGGTGTATTCCCTATAACGGGAAGTAATTTCCATTAACCTTTACAAACACATGGTCAGACAACATGACAATAAAAAACTGTGAAGTAAACTACTATAGTAAAATAGTGTTGAAAGTAAAAAAGGACAGAATAAAAGCCCAACTGTAAGAGTACGAGTACAACTAAAATAACAATACAACTGAAAAAGTGAAAAAATATACTGGTTCATACTCCGAGGATCCTACCTAAAGTGTAGGTACATATGGAATCCTCATCACTCCTCATCTGTCCGTCTCCTCCACGTCACCTCACGCCAAATGGTCCACCTTTGAGCATAATCCAGTCCTGGCTCCCTCAGCATCCATCAATGTTTTCTGCCATCTTTACAAGAAAAAACAATGTGTGGGTGAAGCCCGTGCAGGGGTGAGAATGAAAATACTATGTTGGGACCCCGAGACCCCCGTAGTTCTCCTAGAGTTCCACAATGGAAAATAACGCAATTAAAGACCTCAATATCAAATCATGATGAAATAGATATCAAATATACATAGGTATATACCAATACATAAACCTAAGTTTTCAATACATACACTTCTCATAAATGTGGGAAGAATACCACAATGTTAACACCATGAAGGTAGAAGTACAAAACATGTAACACCATGGAAATAACATCACAAAGGCAGAAGTACCACATAGGTAATAACACAAATACAGAAGTACCACATGGGTAAAAACACGAAGGTAGAAGTACCACACAGTTAAATCCACGAATATAGGACTACCACAGAGGTAACACCACGAAGATAGAAGTACGACATAGGTAACACTACGAAGATAGAAGTGCCACACATGTAACACCATGAAGGTAGAAGTTCACATAGGTAACACCATGAAGCGATAAGTACCACAAAGGTAACACCACATAGATAGAAGTACCACAGAGGTAACACCCCAAAGATTGGAGTACCCACAGGTAACACCATGAAGCCAGAAGTACCATATAGGAAACCCCACAAAGATAAGAGTAACTCTTCTCAGACTAGGTATAAAATCAGTAATGAAGCACATATGGTTATTTGTAAAGCTAGATCATCTTTTTCTATTGTGTAGCACTGCTTCTGACCAACATAGGATCTATATGTAACTAACCCCCACTGACCCACATAGGATCGATTGGTAACTAACCCCCACTGACCCACACATGATCTGACTCACATTGGATCTGTATTCGTTGACCCACATAGGATATCATCCACACAAGATGGTTATGCGATGACCCACATAGTATTGTTGAGCGCTAACCCACCAAGGATCATTATATGCTAACCTACAAAGGATCAATGTTCTTTCTTCACGTTACAGCTAGCCACTGGATTCCTCGTTACTGATGGGCTCAGTTTATATAGAATATTCCCCATGAGATTTTTTTATTCCTTAACCGCCACTAAACACCACAAATGAGTAACCTAAAGGACAAACATGTAGTAAAGGTTCAAATGCGTCAAACGGTACACCAATCGGACGCCCGGTATACGAGTTATGAGCATTTTAGTTCTGAGGACCCGGTTGCATTCAGGTTCAATCCATCCCGGCCATACTACAACTGTTTCCAAAACTCATGTGGAGTATACCTAATGGAATATATAGAATAATGGAATTTGGAATCGCAGACGGTTCATCCCATGGATGCCTGATTATCAAGATAAGGTCCTTTGACTGTTTCAGGTCCTAGTGGTGCCCGAGTCCGGTCCGACCCGGTCAGACCCACCTGGACTGATCCGATCTGGGCTGGGCCAAGGTGGACTTGGCCCGCTAGGCTGATGTCTGGTCTAGCCTATATAAGGGGAAGCCCGCAAGGGCAGTACATCCAGAACAATGCGTCTTGTAAAGCGGTCGTTCGGCCTGCATGGGGCGACCACCAGTTAGGGTGTAGCCTAGTTCGGGGGTGGAGGCCCAGTTCGAGGGCAGCGGACCAGTTTGAGGGAGGAAAACTGGTCCAAGGGAGGCAACATGGTCCAAGGTCAGTGAACCACTATGACGGTTGTGGCCCAGTCAGAGGGAGGAGGCTCAACATGAGGGTGGCGGGCCGAATTGTGGGCGGCATCATGCATGAGGCGGTGGCCTCCTTAAGGGTGGAAACCCTATTTGGTTTGATGCATTCGATGTAACCCCCCGAGTATCCTAGATTCCCGAATGGCATAGAGGATATTCAGTTAGCTAGGTGTCGGTTCCACCTGGGTGCTGCATGGTCACCTCAGAACACGCTGGTGGTGGGTTTCGCCTCCACCGTAGCTTTGGTCGCAACATCTGTTCGCTGGAAGCGCGACGGTCACTCTGCCTTCCTTCCCGTGGTCGACCGTTGTGTCGGAGACCTCATCTGTTCCATGAGGCTGAAGAGCCGTAGCCTTCCACTTGCAAATGGGGTTGACATTCTTGTTGTCTTCCATGGTGGCGTAGGGAAAGCATGGTAGCAGAAGGTTCACACCGGGTTTGTTAGGCCCACTCCCTCCATGTTAGATCGCATATTGGGGGATGTTAAGGGGTTGAATAAACAACTGATTTAAAAAAAATTAACCCCACATGATTCTCCCTAATAACCTCCCACAAAGAAGAACGAATCACGAGTCAAACCATTTGTCGGTTCACCCGTGTTCTTCATGTAATTTAAAGAATCTGAAGAGAGAATAAAAAATGTAAGAACGAAGAAGAAAAGACCCCTACATAAAAGTGATGTTATCTGACGACGGTCTATGGAACCTCCTTCATCATTGTCATCGATCTGTGACTCAGTGGTTCTCGTCACTTCTTGATGAAATAAGTCTCATCCTCCAATTGGCTAGAATCCGGATACATTTTTTGGGCTTTGTCGCTATGTGAAGTTGTTCCCACACCCCTCCCCGAGCTTCATATATGTAGGATATGAGAAGGAGTCTACAACGCTCAAGGAATTAATGAGGTTCATTTAATTGATGAAACTCCCCAATTCCCAATGGTATGGCTACGTGAATGAAGATCCTAGACACTTATTGGATTGACACGTCACCAGTCCCGCTAGCGTTGATCTTCAATTGGAGGAAATAAATAAATAAAATAAAAAAGAAGTTATTTTATTAATCTTTAAAAAGATTGAAAAAATAAATTTATCACTTGACCTTCTGTGGTCAATGTAATGTTTCCCATATGTGAATCCTGGCGATGTATATTCAACCACTCCCTATGATTTTTAATCCAAGCACTGGTTCAAAAGTTAGAAAACACCACTCGTGGGATTAATGAATGTTCCCAAAAGAAGTTCAGAAAATTATTAAAAGTCACCCTTAACCCGCGCCAGTCATGGTTTGGCTCTTCATAGGTGAAACACGCCCAAACGAGCCCAATGTTACTCTTGTATTTCCAAACTGATATACTTTTGAGAAGTTATGAATTTTACAACAAAATAATTTTCACTTAATTATTGTTTTACCGCAAAAAAACTAACGTTCACTGGTGGCCCATGCCGGCCAATGTTAGTATCTTCCAAATGAAAAGAATACCCTGACTAGATCAGCGATGGTCTCGTATTATTAATATGAGATAACATTCATGAGTTATAATGATTTGAAAAATAAAATAAAATTATTTAATTATTTTATTTATCATTATTTCATTTTTGTGTTCTCTCGCCGTAGGCTTAAGCCGACAAAAATTAAGTAACGCCTAGGGTAAACATGCTATCATGAACACAACGTTGCCCTCATATTTCTGATCCAGGCAACCATTTTAGAGTTATTCCAATTTTTCATGAAAATTACATACGTGTGTTAATTAATGCTTAACAAAACCTCGATGAATCATTCCAGGAACTCTGGGTCTAGGAATCGCGCACCGTTAGATTTCGCGGTCTCTAAATAAATCTATATAATCAAAAAATTATTATACAGAAATTACAGAACATTACATCACCCATCATTAATGGATTTGTGTTTTCCTATTTATATAAGGTATTTTATTTAGATCATTAATATTATATTTTATAAAGTGGATACATATTCTTATTCACAAGTGAAATTAGTAGACTTCACACTCTACGGACCCTCAAAGAGTAAATGGTGTGTTATAGTGTAGCCCATGAGTCTTTTAGGATTGTAATGAGAGGAATTTATTGAAAACTACTATAAAAACTATTTTATTGATAGAATAAATCATTTTAATGCTTATTAATATAGTTATACTCATTATGAAAATAATTAGTAATTTTTTAAATCCCTATGGGAGTACTTTCAATTAATTATTTTTATTATATGGATTTATTTAAAATTTTGGATGAAATATTTTAATTATGTAATTTGGGAAATTGATATAATATTTAAAATCAAAATTTAAAAATTTAAATATGGTAAAATCATAGTCTTTTTGTAAAATATTGATTTATCAATTAATAAAGAAAATAATGATTTTTGTAAGAACCACATTTATTTTAAAAAAGTTCAAAAATATAAAAGTCCTATTACTTTAGGGAAAATATTTCAAGAAAAATAATATTTTTTATATCTAATCCTCAAAATTTAATTTAAATAAATGTTATATTGAATTTTATTACATGTGTGTTTTTTGGTTTAAAAACATGGTTTTGTTAAAACTGTTTGAGAGTGCATATGGTTTAACCATTTTATTTATATAGGATAATACATAATGATAAATTTTTTAAATAAAATATATAGATTATATAAAAATATATATTTATTTATATTCATAAATTTGTTATTATTAGTCATATTTTTAATAAATAAGCATTTTTTTAAAATAATCTTAATGAAACCCCATATTTTAGCACATCTATGGGTTTTATTGTAAAGGATATATTTCTCATATGTGGATTGCATTTTTGAAAATGGATCCCAAATTCTCAATCAATATAATTAAAAACTTTTAATAATGTAAATATATTTTTTGATCATAATTAATATTTAAAACAGAAGAAATTATTTTTCAGAGTTAGGGTGAAAACTGATTTATCTAGGGATTATCTAGAAGGTTAATGATTAAAATTACCTATAAAAATATATAAAATATATTTCATGGATATATTTTTGAAATATATTGTCTATTTATCCATAATTTTCCATGTTTTGAACCATTTTTCATATAAAAAATATGGTTAATCATTTTTCTATACAAAAATTACAACTAAGCCACTCACCTCATACATTAAAGACCACCCCCTTTCCCCTTATCATTAGTACATAAAATTTATTTTTCATTGTTAATCCTTAACCAAATTCGTTCATAACATCCATAACCAAAACTTATATCCCTTATTTTGATCTTAAATCTATCCTATGTTGGATTTTGTTTCTTACATTTGTTCGTTTCCTGATTAATAGTTATTATGCTTTATAGGGCATCTTTATTTTATTTTCATTTTCACCTCCTTAAAATAAACATAAAATTTTCATATATAATTTCACAAGTTGATATAATACTCCGAGATGTTATTATGTTAATATTCACACCAAAATATATCTTCTCTTCAATTAAATGGGATATGAATCAGCATTTATGTGTACGCCATATTACAACCTTACGAACTATTATCAATAATTTTCCATCATCACCTATTTTGGATTATTCAAATGATAGAAAAAAATAATATATAATATATTTTTTAAATAAATTTATACATATTGATTTATTATATTACATATTCATTTTTAATATTCATTCTACGGGGGACATGACAACATCACTCATGTGTTATGCGGACTACCGCCCCACGCCGTGATATTGTTCATTTTTCACTAAAACATTATATAAAAGGTTATAATGATACATTTTTAGAATATATGTGCTATAAGTGAAATAAAAACGATATTAATGAAATATATATCATTATGAAAATATAATAGATCATTTTAATTATATCATAGAAAAATTTTAACATTGCTTGTGCCTGTGTGGATTACTGCCTCCATGAGGTGAGGTGATTATTTTTCCATCAAAGTATTATTATAATGATATATATAAGTGTATTAGAAGAAATTATATATTTTATATGATATTATAATCATTATAATTTAAAAAAAATACATTTCTCATTTCATTAACGATCATAGAAAAATGGAAATGTTATTAATGCAAATGTATGTTATACCATCTCCATGATTATAACATATTTTTTTTTTATAACTGATATTCTATATTAGATTTAATAATATAATTGATCAATTTATATAATAAACAGTAAATTTTTATTATTATGTTAATATGTATATAATGATGTATTTGATTAATATTCAACATACGAAGTTCATTTTTGACACATCAGTCAAATATCATTGAAACACCTGACCCAAAAAATGGTCTAATGAATTGTATTTAGAATTGTATTATATGAAATATAATGAATAATAAATTGTAAATTATTATCAAACAAGTAATTAATTAACATAATTTTATTATTCTAGATGTTAAAGAATGATTGGGATGATTCAATCTTGATTAAAGGGAAATCATATCAATTTCCATTATTGATGTATATTTCTTATGCACAACTATTTATTTATATAGTTTATATATAGA
Source organism: Viscum album (assembly GCA_963277665.1). Lineage (NCBI taxonomy): Eukaryota > Viridiplantae > Streptophyta > Magnoliopsida > Santalales > Viscaceae > Viscum > Viscum album. The sequence continues at coordinate 1,291,386,248 of OY728129.1, forward strand.
CCCATTGATATTTTATATCATTAAAATCTTCATTTTCATTTTATTTAATTGTTCTTTAAATGTTAATGTTTTATGAAGATCATGATAAATTGTTTTATTAAATTAATAATCAACTCTTCATTCGATTTTTTTTTCATTATATGTGTTACGTCCAACCCTATTTTTCATCAATTTCCATGTTTTTAAAATGATTTTTCTAATGTAATTATAGATGTATATAGGAAATTTTAGTGTTTATATAAAATTCATTAAAAAGTTAAATCATTATAAAGAATATATTACATTCTTTATAATCATTAAAAGGATTGATTGATATTAAAGAATATAGTGAATACATATTTTCCTCTCCTATAACAAAAAATTCGATGAATTGATTCCTTTAAATGATTTTTATGATTTATTCACTTAGAAAACCAAATTTCCATTTGTTTAGTGTTTCTGTATTGAAAATTTTCTTATAAAATAAAACTCTATCTTGGAGATAAAAATGGGTTTTTAAAATAAAAATCTATTTTAATATATAAAATTGATTTGAATATGAGTTTAAAAGTGTTTTCAACTATTTTATATTGAAATAAATTGAAAGTATATTTTTTTTCATTCGTGATATGTTACATGTGCATTATATGTGAAATGGATGGGCCAAAAAATTATTTTGGAGGCCAATATAGCTTATATGATTGGTTCACTTAATTTTTGTTCTGTGATCTTGATATAGCATATATGATTGGTAGACCATGGTAGATCCGAGTGACCCTAATAAAGATTATATTAGGTGTGCACCCATATGTATCTTTTATGCATTGGAAAATTTGTTTTATTAGTAGGTATTAAATAGAAATCTAATAAAGGGTTCCTCTTAAATATTTAATTGGGATCACCCACTTATAACTTCTGTTTAAAATGGGTTATGAATATGATGATATGTGTTATAAAAGAGGTTTTTTTTGTGCTAGAAATAGTTTTTTTGATAAAAAAGATAGATTTTTCAATTTGACACTGACTTATTTATTTTTATAAGATACCATTAAGATAATATGACACTATTTATTAGGATTACATGTTTTTTACTTGACTAATGGTTTTTTATTCCATTTTGTACCATATTATTATTTTTATGCTTTTATAATATTTTATAATGTTTTAATATGGTTTAATGATAGGTAAGGGAAAGGATAAAGTCACATTTCTTATATTGATGATTTTACATGAAAATAAATCATAATATATTATAAATTTTCTTACGTTATGACAAAAATTGATAATAATAAAATGATTCAACAATTTAATTTTTGGAATTTTTGGGAATTGACACAAAAAGGGTGAGTGCTTCTCTCCTTATATCATCGGCGCATAGGGTTTCATTTTGCGATGTTTTCTTAAGATGATTAATTCAATCCTGTAGATGTGTTCATTTGGATATTAAAGAATGATGATGTAGGTTTTTGTTCAAAGTCATCACCGTCTGATCTTCATCAACCGAATGTGTTGTAGGTTAGAGGGTTTGATCGTTTTTTCACTGGTTATCAAAGTAATGATTATGCCTTTAATAACTAGATTTCACGAAATGGTGTAAGATCTGTTGTTGAAGAGAATCCATGATTGTTTCAAGAGAGTATTGATTCATGTAATCATTCTATGATTTCTCATTTAAGCTCATAGAATAATTTCTTGTGGATGCTTGAAGATATTCGGAAGCGCTTACCGGAAATTTGGGGCTTCAGGGAATTGAAGCTGGTATCGATTGGTATGAACTTTTATCATCATAATTTTTGTTCAAATGATATATAAATGAGAGTTTGGAGTCGAGGGTTTATCAATCTTAGGCCATGGATTCTTAGGTTTCAGAACTGGGATCCTAGGTTTGATCCGTTTCGAACTAATAATACTGTAGCACAATCATGGATTCGCATAAAAGGTTTAAACTGGGAATTTTGGAATCCAAGTGTCCATTGGGATGTTTCCAAGGAAATAGGCACTCTGATAAATCTTGATAAATAAACTGGGATAGTTAGTTATGACCATTTTGATCACATTCTAGTTGAGTTTGATATGTCATTACAGCTTGTTGAGATAGTGCTTTTGATTGCTCTTGATTTTAAATTTGAACTTGAGATTGAATTCAAGTATGTTCTCCATTTCTGTTTAAAATTCTATACTATTGGACATGTTAAAGCTAACTATAATAGGGGTTTATGAGTCTCCGACTGTAAACGTTTTGGTCATCTTGCTGATAGTTGTAAACATAAATTTTCACCTGTTTCTGCTCCACCACTTATGAGGAGCGGCCTTCGAGATGGTGGAAAGGGTAATTCATCTACCCCTAATGGGGTGGATGTTTCAACTTCAATCATCTGGGAAGATCCTGTGCAATGTAATGGGAATGGGGGGCCCTTGTCATTTTCTGATGTCGTGGATGGTATAAGAAAAATAATATATATTGATGAACAGATGTGTGGAGGTATGATGCCTAATCCCTTGGATAATGGTGTACCCCCTCTTCACACTTTCGAATGTGGGGAACCCTGCAATTGGGGTTATATTTCTGAAGATGATATTGACATGGATGATGTGGTTCTTTTTGAATAACTATTTCATTCTAAGGTAAAACTTAATGGTAGTTCCATGAATGATGGTCTTGGTGGGAGTGGTTCTCATGGAAGGGTTCAACTTGATCACTCAGTTGCACAGCCCTATCATCAAGCTTCTACCTCTACTGCTATGCGCACAGTAGGAGGTCCTTGTGACTCTCCTATGGTTGATCTCATAATATAACCTTCTATGGTTTCTCCTAGGGATAATAATGCTTTGATGGTTGTTTACCATGAGAAAGACCCATTGGAGGGCTCTTCTGTGAGCACCTTGGGGTTGCCTCTTGCTATAGATCGGGGACCTTATTCCCCTGTAAATGATGAACCTTCACTATCACTTGCTCATCAGGTGGCTTTGGATGTTCCTGCTTCCAATGTAGTGGTCCCTCCTACCACTAATGTTGTGAAATACAACTTCTTTATGATTCTTGAATCGATTAAATCTCTGGAGCATGACTTTTTGTATATGGAGAGCTGGGATATGAATACCGATCGACTGAGAAATACTATTTATGATCCATCCTCTACTTGGTTTTCTCCACAGGTTGTACATCTACATGGTGAGGAGGTTTTTGATGCGAGAGCTCAAGGCATGGCTGGTGGGAAGCAGGTTGTCACTCATGATGAAGTGGGGCATGGAAGACTCAGAATCAATGTTGAAGAGGGTAGTGACCAAGGAGATGTGCTGGCTACCAAGGATGTGGCATGAGTAGATGCTCCTTCTGAAGAATTTCATATAGGGAAATCCTCCAATGATCATGCTCAGGCTGGTGGTGCTTTTCAGACCCCTAAATAGTGGCAAAGGGGAAGACATCCAGGAGGTAGAGGTGGATTTCATGGATAGGGTTGTGGATGGAAAGAGTAGCCTTGGAATATGTTTATTGTGTTGTTAGGGTAAGACCTCATTTACCATTAATTTCCCTTGTTTACTATTTAATCTTTTATAATAATTTTCAGTGGCCATTGAGTCTATCCATGCTCTACTTTTTGTGGTAATTTTTGGTATTTAATAAGTATGCTTTATGACATAATTTACTAATAATCTAAACACCAAAATATCCTAAAATGTAAGATGATGAATTATAGAGTTCAAAATATAGATTATGCTACAAATAAAGTAAATTCAATAAATATGGTATCATAGGATGGATTAGATAACAATATAGATTAGTATAATGATAGTAATAGACCCTCGAATTATTTTACATTGTTGTTTAGTTGAAATTATATACATTTTAATGAATGAAATGTTGTTTTATGTAAACTATGTTTATTTTTAATTGGTTTCCTTAGAGGAAATAACGAATATATAGTGGTAAATATTAAATAAGAATATATTATTCCAAATTATCATCCCAAGATGTATGTAATTGAACCATTGATGTTTTTTACAGTGATGGATTTGTTGAGAGAATATATTATTAATGGTGGTATCAATGCATGTGAAAATCCTGATTTACTATGATATTAATTTTCGATTGTTGATAATTTCATGAGGAAACATACCCAAAAATTTAGTGGATCATCTGACCCTATGGTATCCGAAAAATGGAAAAATTAACTAGAGAAGATATTTGAACACATGGGATGTTTAGAGTGTAAAAAGATAACTCAATCCATTTAAAATTTTGAAGGTGATATTAACTAGTAGTGGACTTTATTAAAAATTATAGAGGGAAATATTATAAAGATTAAATTAAATGGTAATATATTATTTATATTTTCATTGGGGAATATTCCCATAATATTATTCAAATATATATATAAAAACATTTATTATAATTGAGAAAACAGATGGATTTTCTATTGATTCATATAAAGAAAACATAACATGATTTTTCATGTATTTGTTAGACTATATCTGGGTAGTGATAGTTAAATTACTATATTTTACTTAGTGTTATAACCATTTTTTGGATTTTTTTAATAGATCATATTTCAAAAAAATTGGAAAAAGGTTCATTGTGTTTAGAATGGTGTGATGATGTATTTTTACACTTATGTTACACTAGATGAAAACTGTATGAAACAATTATTATGGTGGGAAAAAAGAGAAGAAATATATTATAAAGGATAGATGTGGAACAAAAAAAATGTTCTTTTGTGGTATAATATATTTCATGCAATGATTCATATGATCTATAAAGTGTTTCTGATGTGCTCAGCTTTCTCACAGGACTCCTGACTATAAACAACAGAGTCAAGAACAATTGACAAATGTGGTAACTAATATTAATCCAATGGTGATTTGTTTTATTTTTAACAACTTTGGTCATTATGAAAATACTTTTTCAATTATTATTTTATGATATGTAAATCGTAATGTTTAGAATAAAAATATTTCAAATTTAATTTGAATATATTTTAGTGGGTCTAGGAATGTAGAATAATGTGATGATTTGTACAAAACTTTTTTGTTCAAATTATATAAATTCCCAATTAGACTATAGATCATTTCATTCAATAATTAATGTGAAATTTTCTTCTAAAATAATAATATCACCACATTAATTTAATATATAACTTATGGTGAAATATATAGTTAGAAATATTAAAGGAACCAAGATTTATAAGAATAATCCTATTGTTATATGTGGGATGTTCTTTCTTGAAAAATCATATTGAAATAGCTATAGTAGTGTTTGAAATAATTATTGGTATGGAATTTGAAATATTTTGTTGTCCTATGAAATATTATAGTTTTATGAATGTTTGATTAAATTACTTTACACCTTTGATAACCTAATTAGAATTTTTGGAATTTATTAATGATTGAAGTGATAGTTATCTAGATCACATTGTTGAAAGGAAATATACTATTCAAATTAGTTACATGAAAATATTAAATGAATACAAGGATGTTTTTATGAATTTTTAACTTGGTTTTTTACCTATGGGGATGGTGAATTTTCTATTTACATAGTTCATAATGATATGGATTTTTTAAACCCCCTAATCGTGTGCCTCAATTTGATTTCTTAGAGATGAATTTTTTTTAATTGTTAGATAAAGGATACATTCATCCTATAAAATGAGCTGGGTGTGATCCTATTTATTTTATAAAAAAACTGAAATATTATATAATCATAATTTTCATTAATTATCATTCCAAAAATAGCATCACTATTAAAAATACCATTTTATTGATATTGATGGTATAATTGAGAAAATATATAAAGATTGGTATTTTTCAAATGATTATCAGAGGTCCATTAACCATCAACTATAGGTGATGTAAGATTAAATTCCAAGGATTGAATTTTAGATTATATATGGTAATTATGAGTTTTTAATTAGGAAATTGGGGTTTTATAATTCCCTTTTTGTATTTATAGAATTAATTAATAGAGTTTTCCATTAGTACATGGACATGTTTTAGGTTTTTCTATTGATTATGATTTGGTATATTATAAAAGTCTAGAGGAAGATGAAAATTGTATAAGGATTTTTTATTGACTTTTCAATTAAAGTAATATTCAAGAGAAATATTGAATTATTTAATTTGTGTTGTAGAAAATTTATTTCCATTGAAATATTATTTCTATAGATATAAAAATATAATTACTATTGTAAAACCAATGTTGGAGGAAAATGGAAAAGACCAACAAATTTCCTACAGATAGATAGTTTTCATGGATTAGTAGGTTATTGTTGATGGTTTTTTGAAAAAATTAATCAATTGTATAACAAACTGACTATGTTAACTCACAAAAATAGTTAAATTAATCTAGAAAAATAATATTATGATTATATAGAGGAACTAAATAAAATATTGAGAGATGATAATGTTTCTGCCTTGTATTCAGTAAATGGAAAATATTTCATCTAATGATTCTTCATTGATGGCACATGGTTGTCTCTAAATAAAGAATGGTCAATTAATTTTTTATGATTCATGTTTGTTGGAACCACATGAGTCAAATTAATATAAAGATTATTTTTAATTAGGTTCCAGGGTTTTTATCTAATAAAATTTGAGGAATCATTTAGATGATGTAAGGTATGAAATATATACTTAAAAAAGTATGAAGTAAGTATTTAATAAGAAATTACTGAATATATGATAGTTAATATGTCTATAAATGATCACAAAATATGATTTCAAAATTAATTACGATCATGGAAATGAAAATATTTTTTAATGATTTGGTCTTGAAAAATATTTCTTCATTCACCATGTTTTTTTGAAACATCATGCATTGTCTACTGACTTGATAAATGTTTTCCTATAGTTTTTGATCGATCTATCTTTTTTATTCTATAATATTTTTTAGTGAAATCAACATATTCTAAAATAATAATGAAATATCCAAAAGATGATCATAATTTGAAGGATACAGAAGAATCCATTAAGAAGGGAAAGATTATTAATTTAAATATTAAAGAAGAATGGGATTATGTTTTGGAAAAAGGATATGCATTCCTTATGAATCCAAGTTGAAGAGTGTTGTAGAGTGATTCCCATAGTCATCTATTTTCTATTCACCCATGGAGAACTAAAATGTACTGATTCCTTCCAGATTTTTACTTGTGTTATTGTATAAAAAGAGATATTTATTAGTGTACCATGATTTGTTTGAATTATTAAAAAGTTAAAGAAGAATGAAAATTAGCAATACCATAGAAGAGAAATCATTATCATTTTCTAGTACTATAGTGTAAATGGTATAATATATTCATGGATATCATGGTAGTATTACCAAATAACTCTCTTGGTAAAAATGTTATTTGGGTTAATGTTAATATATTAACAAAATAATCATATATATTATGAATTAGATATATTATTTATTATGAGACACATTCTTGACTATATCAAAAAGGGAGATATAGGTTACATAGAGTAACTATATATATTTTATAAAACGATGATCTAGGGTTTAGATTTAATTTATATAATGGACATTATATTTCATTGGGTATGAAATAAAATGTTATTATATCATTAAATCTCAATATGATGAACATTATAAGAGAAAAATTTATACCTTGAATGATATGATGTGTTCATAATAAATGGATTTATTGGGATATTGGTTACATAATTTTTCTTTGTTTTCTTTTCTTATAATAATATTTTTATACTTGCATATATTTGGAACATTTTGATGATCTATATGGAAAATGGAATCAAAAAACCTATTTTAGGGATGAACATGAAGAATACATCTTTATATATATATATTTTTTATAGGAAATGGTAGAGAATGTATGTTTATTAAGACACATTTGTGTATATAATAGAGTAGGCATAACTGATATACAGATAACTAGAAGAATGATATTTTTTTCGAGGGAGTTGATTTTATTTTTTATAATGTATCTATATGAAAAGTGTTTCTATGTTTTGATATAATGAAAATATATTTATATTTTTTATTTGACAATATTAAATAAAAGATATTTTTGGATTTTTATAATAAAATGATTCTTTTCCTGTGAGATTATACCGAGTGCACAACCTTTTTCATTTCTAATTTAATAGAAAATATGTGTCGGATTCATCTCATGTTTTTATCCCATCAGAAGTTTATATATAATGTAATCATTATTATGATTATCATCTTATTCAAATTCATGAATATAGTGATAATTTTTTTTGAATAGATTTATTCACCATGTTATTGTTTTATGAAAATAACACATAGTTAAAGAGGCAACATGTAAATCAAAAATTGTTAGAAGTGAAAAATGTCACCACATATTGAATATTTGAATAAAAAAGTGAGGAAATAGTTTACAAAATGTTATATACATTTTAAAAAATATTTAATGTTATAATAAATAACATTCGTATTCATTAGTTATGTTTTATTAAATATGAACTTATTTAGAAAATTATTTATCCAAAAGGGAAATAACATTATTTAAAAACTATTTTTATATAGTATTATTTAAAAAATTAATTTCCAAATTTTAGATTTTGAATTTTAGGAAATGGATATAATTTTTTATATCAGAATATGAAAATATATATTGGTTGGAATTTTTTCTTTTTCCAAAAAATATTTATTTTTCATTGAATGATGAAAATATTAATTTTTTGTAAAAAAATAATTATTTTTGAAAAATTAAGTATTATAAAAGTAATATAATGTTATTAATATTGTCTAAAATATATTAATTATTATTCATTTTTATGTAACACATTTAATTAATTTTGATTCATATTTATATTATATATTATTATAAATTATTTTTTGAATTTAAAAATGAGTTTTTCTAAACACTATTTTAAATTTCATAATGTTTATCCATTTTAGTTATTTATGAAAACACATTATTGTTTTTTTTATAAATTAAATTAATATATTATATTTCAGAAATGATTAACTAAAATAAAAAATTACTATTATTTATCATCGAGTTAAAAAAATAATATTTACCTGAAAAATTAACATCCTGAAAACCTGTTTTATCATAATTTTTGAAGGATTAATTTCAATTAATGACTTTATAATTATATGAATTTAATCTAATTTAATTAATAAAATATCTTAAATCTATATAATTAAGATTTTATAATAATGTTAAAATAAAATTTTACCATAATTAATATTAAAGCCTATAAAAATTCCTTTCTATTGTTCAGGTGAATACTGATTTAATAGGGGTTTATAAAAAATAATAATTGTTACAATGAAGTATATACTAGTCATAGGAATATTCTAATTCTATTTTTAAAACATTTCTTGTATATTTCATGATAATGGGAAATTTGGGGTCCTCTTATTATGTGATAAATGTGGGTATACCATTTTAATTATAAATTTCTAAATTGTACCACTCATATCACATATAAAAGGACACCCCTTATCCTCACCCCATCACACCGTTAAAGCCCATTGGATCATCCTATCCATGATAAAAATAACATCTTAAATACCTCCCAAAAACATAGAGCCCGTATTTATTTTCATAAATCCATCATATGAATCCTATTGGAGAATACCTAAGGATGTAGTTGAGAGAAGTTGTATCATGATTTACCAATCCCCATTATTTTATTTATTAACAAACATCTTTATAATAATATTCATCTAAACATATATAACAACATATTATGTCACATATACTGATATTTTTTATGTTAATTTAATAACCAAAAATATATATCATCCTCTATCCAATGGGATATAGAATCCTCATTCTTGTGTACGGAAGACTACTGCCTCATGAACTGATGTTAATCATTTTCCATATTCATATCTCAAGTAATGATATAATTATGGATTTAAATAATATATATTATATTCATTACATTTTAATACTTATTTAGTTATTATATCACATATATATTCTTAATTTTCATTCTATAGGGGATACGAATATGTTGCTCGTGCATATGGAGAACAACCGCCTCATGAAGTGATGTGATTTGTTTTTCACCAGCACATTACATGGAATGTAAAAAGGAAACGGATTATTTATATATGTCATATAAATGAAATAATAATGATACTGATAACATATATTTCATTATATACTGATAATATGTCATTTTTTTATAATAAAATAATAATGGTGTTTCTGTAAATGAGGACTACCACTTCCACGATGCGATTTGATTCATTTTATTCATCACCACATCACATGAATGATATATATATATAAATATTTTTAAAATCGATATGGTATATATGATAATATTTTAATTCTTTAATGGTAAAATATCACTAACATCCTTTCAAAAAATTTCATTGAATATTGTAATTGTTACGCATGCATAAATATGAAATACCATCTCCATGATCCTGACATAGTTGATTTTTAATAAATATAATTAATTATTGGTGGAAAATGTATAATTGATGTATACATATAAAAATATTTCATTATTATTATTGTGGATATTTCAACCTACCGAATCCAATTTTCGTAAATCATTCAAAAATCATCAAACCACCTGACATAAAATTAATTAATTAAAAAATTATATATAACATTCATATAATTGAAATCAAAGGAATAAAAAAATTAAAATTTTTCATAAACAAATAGAAAAAATCATATTTTTATTATTTAGGAGGATAAAAATAATTGTGATTAACCAAACTCGATTTATGGTAATTTGTCTCAATTTCTTTTCTAGAGGTGTATTTTGATGTTATTACCTAATACTGTTTTATGTGGTGTACATAAATTCACATTGGAATGTTATATCATTAATATAAATATTTTAATGAAATTTAATGTTTCATTAATTTATAATTTCATGTTTCTTGTGATTAAAATATTTTATAAAGTGATAATGGAATTTTCACTAAAATAATTCCTTTTCAACCATATAAAATCTCTTTTTCATCAGTGGATATGTTTTTATAATGATTTTATTAGGTTCATGAGTGGTTAATTAATGGGAATTCTTTCATTTTGTCTTTGTTTTTAAGGGTAATATTTTTACATAAGGTTTGCCTTTCATTAAAAATAATAAAAGGAATGTTCAATTTTAACATATACATCAATAATAAATTTTCCATCACCATAAATGTAATTTAATATTTTCACTCCATTACATGGTCAATTTTCTTGCACCAAGTTACAATAAAGTCAAATACCAATGTTATATTTTTATATGTATTACCCCTATTTAAAACTCAATAATTTATATATAGACATGTAATATCTAGACATGGATGCAATTGATTTGAAACCAATAGCTCAATCATTTACCAGAAATTATAATGTATTTTATTATACCTATGAGTATACTTAGAATTATCCCATGAGTTATCTCTAATGTGTTCTCATACTACTTTCCAATAGTTATATAATCATGTATTATATTCTATATATAGCGACCTCACAATATTTATACATAGATATTGCATCTTATTATATAAAGATTTATTACATAATAAAATGACCCATGTTAGAATCAAAATTTTCTACGGGCCTTGGATCCTATGAAACATAAAAAATGTTTTATAGGTGAAAATTATTATCACTCATGTTTTTCCTCATCATTATAACCATAAATATACATAAAATACATAAAATCATTATTCATACATTGGTGTATGGAAACATATGTATGGTTCTCCCAAATCCTTAGTGAGGGAAAACAAGGGGATTTCAGTGATCATAAAATAATGGAATGTGTTTCAGTTTCTGATATTATGATCATGAAATTTATAAACCCTAATATACATGCCAATTATCATAATTATAAGTCATAGAATAATGAATTTAAATTCCTAAGACATGAATTAGGATGGAATCAAAGGACATTAAATTTAAGGGAATTATATTGGAATAAGATTAATATTTTTCTTCATTAAAATAAAAATAGATAATAGTTTCCTTTTTAGTAAATTATAATATCAATGAATATAATGGTGAAATAGTTTTACTCCCTAAACCAACATAGTAGTAATTATTTTCTCCAAAAATTATCAAAGTGAAAAAATCCTTAATAAATTGGGTTCAATCTCCATTTATGTGCTTTCTATCTCATGAGATATCGATTATAGACAAATTCATATGAGACATATATAATTCCAATAACACCCTTAAATAATGAAAATATTATATATGTGTACTAGGAGAAAACAAGAAATTCATCATATAATTTTCATGAAATGGATCATGATTCTAAATCAATTCATCATGGAATAACCCGTGGAAAAAATCAGATTCATAAAAATTTCATCATTTCATCATTTCATAACAAATGTAATGGGTATGGGTATTTAGAATTTATATTCATAAAAATAATAAAACATACATATAAATAAAAAGTATGGTATTATTAGATCATAAACCATGTTAAAATTATGTAATATCAACGGATTTCATCTTATATGGAAATTGATTATGAAAAAAGATTTTGACCAATTCTAAATGAAAATATCCATTCCACATTCAAATAACTTATTAAATTTCTAAAATTTTACAACAAATTGGTGAATAATTTTAATTTAAAAAAAAAACCTCTATACATGAAATAGAATATTGAAATAATCTTGTGGTTTTGAAATTTTTAATTACTTTTCATGTTATACATTGTAAAATAATGACCCATTTTTTCATTTTTAGTTTAATGAAAATTGTACATAATTAAAATACCTAAAAAATATTAAAATAAAATATTTTTCTATGAAGTAAAAAAATGGATATAAATGATATGAATTTAATAAATAAATAATATCTAAAAATTAAATTGTTTTTTGATACATTGAAATGGAAGAGAAAGTACTTTCTGTCATATATAGAAATATAGTAAATTTTCCATGATGAATTATTTTTGACTATTATGTTCATAAAAATTAGAAAATGAAATTAAAAAAATATATATATATGTATATATATGTAATTAACAATTGGATATGAAAATTATTTACAACATAGGGAGATTTTTATTATAATTATAAATTTAAATCTAAAAAACCATGATAAACAATTATATTGTAACAAATATCATTTTCATTTTGTTACGTTTTGAATAATAATACCTATAAATTAAAAAAAATTATGGATATGTAAATATACATATTTTTTACATGAATCATGAAACAATATATTCACAATATGTATATAAACCACACAATTGTTATAAAATTTAATATAGAGGGTTCCTAAAAGAAAAAATGTAATACAAATATCCCATGCAACTTTGGTATGTTTTGAATCATAAGAAAAATTAAATAGTTAAATTAAATCAAAAATAAAATATTATGAAAATAATGGTTTTCAGGATATATCAAACAATGCGTTAGTATGTTCACCACATAAAATAAACAAGTTGTGAATACAGAATATGCACCATATAAAAAAATTTGATATGATAATTTGTAACCTCTAGTATCATATTCATTCACACATGTTCAATAATATTGTATAATAAATAGAGGTAAAATGTAGATATATGAATTAAATATAATAATATTTATAATACAATATATTATTCACTCATATACTTTTATCACTAATATATATACAATTATTTTTAAAAATAATTTTTTTTGCGTTGTAACTGCATTCCTTTTCATGCATGTTTTTGTTCTATAGGTATATTCCATGTACTTTGACCAAATTACCACCATATATTGTATGATATTCATTATATAAATATATATTATTTAATTATATATGTATTTATATTATTCTAATAATTTTATATATGGAAAAAGAATTACACTATTCATGGGTATGTTTGTTGTACACACACATTAACGTTGTTTCCATTTTCTCAAAAGATGGAATAAATGAAATTTAATTATTATATAATAATTACATAATATTTTCAATGTTAAATATATTATATATAATCATAAAAAATATAATTATTACTATCTTGTTCAAAATAAAAAGAAAAATTATACATATTGCTTCATTGAAATGGGAGACCACATGTATATACGATTGATATTTTGATATTCCCTGAAATTTGATGGTAATATATAACTTGTGATGTTATAATTAATGAAGTAATTTTTTTTAAAATATCATATATATAATTTAATAGAATTATTATATCCACCCATGATAGGTGGTGATGGAAATTTGAATATATTGGTTTGTGAGGTGGTAGTCCCATGTACACATCATTTAGAGTTTCATTTCCCAATTGGTGGACAAGGTGATGGAAATGGTTTAATCCATTAAAATAATATATTTTAGTTATATTTTAGAAACAGATGATGGTATTTCATTAGTGTTTAATAATATTTAAATGATGTGAATATTGAAATAGAACTGGCATTCCTAGTTATGAAGGAAACATTTTCATCAGACCACTACATATTATAAAAAATGAATTCTATGGTGGGTATACATACCAAAAACTGTCCAATGGGATTAATGGATTGAATTGAGTATTATATTTGACTTGGCAAGGGCTAAAAATGGTATAGATTTGTGACGTGGTGAGGAGAGGGGTTCTGTTTTATATGTGGGGGGGGGAAGACATTGAATATTTTAAATGAAAAAGATATACCCATGTTGTACACATTCCACAAGGCAAAAAAATTGAAAATTATAGAAATTTAGTTGATGTTACATTAAAATATGTTCGTTAAATTGGATTTATAAATTTTATAGGTTTTTTTGACCGGAATAATTTTAGTTTATGACCTAGTAAATCCATTTTAACTTTAATTGTGGTAAATATTTTTTTATTTTTTTAAATATTTTGACTATTCATTATGGCCAAATGTTACATTTAACATATTATATAATAATATTAATGGTGATTTAAAATATAAATATAAATTTTCCAAATTCAATTCACTAATGTATTCAAATTTATATGAAAATTAAACCCACACACATGACAAACATAATTTTTTCCAATGACAAGATTTTCATATATATATATAAGAAGATTTAATATAAAAATTGATATATAAAATTCAGTCAAATAATATAAATTTGATTTAAATAAATATTATATAATTATTTTAAATTGTAAATAATTTTTAATAAAATGGAACTATTAAATTCATTGAACGGATAGTATGTTTTGAAAAAAATAAATATTTGTTAACAATTTATCAAAACAATATTAAAAAAATACCAAAATATAATTATACGATGCTTTTTACTAGTTGATTTCAAAAATTATTTTAATTTTCTCATAAAAATATAAAAATAATGAAAAAATTAATTATTTGGTTCAATTTTAAATATCAATTAATATCTTTAATTTATTAAATTAATTTTCTATGAATATAAATGTATTACCAAAATTAGAGTACATATTCGTTAATATATTTTTCATTATAAAAATCCTTATTAAATATTATATTTTTTTAATTTTTTTTTCTTAAATAAATTGTTGGTTTATAATGTTCATTGTTAAATTAATATAACTATAGTATACTGTTGTTTTTTATCTATGTGTTGTGTGTAATACAAGGTGGTGAATTTATTTGAAAAACACTTTCATAAAATCCTTAGATTTTACATCTAATTTGGATAAATATATAATTATTCAATTATATAATGAATTATAATCATGGGATAACTATCATTTTTACAAACTAAACTTTTAAAACCAATAATTATTATTTTTTATGTATAATGGATTAAAATACAGTCTTCGATATGGTGGGTTATGCTTACACAATAGTGAGGACCACGTTTTTCTGAAAACAAGAAAGGAAAAGGAAATAATTTTTTCAAATTTCATTAAATATTATAATATCATAATTATTATATTATATATTTAAATAAACATATATTATGAATCTATGTGATACTTTGATGAAAAATGAACTATATCACTTCGTGGAGGCGGTAATCCGCTTGTATGTAAGAATGATATTATCATCATTAAATGGATGGAATGGTAAGACAATATAAGATTTAACTACTTTAACAAATGGTTATATTTTCATGAATATCATATATTTATATATATATATATTAAATGCATCACTATATGCATATATTGGAAGTGATGGTGGAAGAAAATAAATTCAGTTTGAGTGGTTGTAGAGCACTATTTAGACAAATGATGGTTTCATTTCCCAATAGATGAATGACGATATAGATATTGGAAATTATATCAATATAATATCTTTTTTAGTAAACTTCTTAACTATTTGTTAGCGGTTAAAGAATATTTCAATGAGGTATTTGATGATCTTAAATTATGAAACTCATAAAAATATATTCATCTTCTTCAATAAAACATTATTTTCATTAATCCTTAATCATTCATCCTTCTTAGGATGATATTCATAAAAAATGAAAAATGTGGGGATGAACTCTATTTTTGTATTTTTTTTGTCTTGTATGAACTAAAAATATCATCTAGTTATGTGTGGATAAGATATGGAGTATCAATATATATGTAGGGGAGATTATACACATGGAATTTCCCAGAATACACACACAGATTTATATATATATATATATATATATATAATAACGACATCATGTGTAACCAATGAACTATAAATTTTATGATATTTTGTTATAGAGTTGAAATAAACTCACATAAAAACATTTATACTTGTTATGTATACATTTTATGTATTATCTATTAGTATAACCACTATAAACAAATTTTTAACATAATTGGTGAAAAAATAACTTTTCCACTTGATAAAGTATTTATATGAACTATAAAAGGAAGGTACTACTATATATTTTTTGAAAAATATATATTCCATATTTGAAATACATTTTTTATGTTTAGTTTATATTGTTAGTGGAAATTTCAAAAAAACATAAGAACAAAAAATTAAAGAAATAGAGTTATATGTCAACTAACATAATTATGTGTAAAAAAACCTTATCTTGATATGAAGTAATGAAATTTATTCATTGAATTTTTTAATTATAAAATTATAGAGGTATGGTTTTTATAATTATGTGTTTTCGTAAAACTGAATTCTATATTTCAGCCAGACAATTAATTGAAAATACTGAAAAATAAATGAAAATTTGAATAAAATATAACATGTCATCATAAAATTCAATATCATGTTCCTGAATTCATTATAAATATATAAAATAAATTATTTAAATACATAACAGTATATCTAACTAAAAACATCTTATCCAATAGTAGAAAATCAATTTTAGCGTGATTTTCTTGATTCACAGAATGGTTTAACCTAATTATAGAAATTTTAACAATGTGAAAAATATTTACAATGTATCGTTTTCATAATTAGGAAAAATTATGTTCAATATGTTAATTTATATGATATAATCTTATTAATTATATTGAATAAATTCTAAAAAAATTAAATTACATTAATTGGATTTTCATAAAAAAAATAATCTAACAAAACATGAAAACTTGAAGTATTCTGTAAAATTTTTCCATGGTATAAAGAGTTCATTCTATCATAATCCATTATAAACATTATTAAAATAATAATAATTTTGTATGTTTTAATATTAGTAAATAAATATTACATTAATCACTGTTTATATATACTTGATCTTTTAAATTCATGGAGTTGAAGTTAATTTCCAAATTTTTTTCTATTATTCAAAATAAAATCAACATCATCATAGAATATCCAAAAAATAACTATATGATAGAATTTACTTACTGGTATGAAAAATGAAGTTCATTTTTAGAAAATTTTAATTTTAAAATTCTGATGTTAAATTTTTTAATATGTCCTAATTTGTATAAAATATAAAATGAATAAAAGTATTTCATCTTTGACAATATTTGTAATAAATATTCAAATAGTGAAAATAATTATATAATAACTAGTTAATTAATATTAATAAGGAATGAAATTTATTTATTATTAATATTTCCTATGTTTTTTCACATAGTATCTAATTTGGAAGCACATTTCACATCAGGATTCTAGAGAGGGCTATAGAATTCCATTAATTCACACATGAAGCAGAGTATTCCATATCACATGAAAATTAGTTTATAGTTGAAAAGGAATATATGGGTGGGAAAATATATGAATAGAAAATAAATTATTGTATTAAATATATCATTTGAATGTAAGGTGGAATTATTATCATTTTATTATAATAACATTACTCAATTAACAATATAAATTACCCCATAAATTATAACTAGGTAAGGCCATAATTCATATCATTGTGTTTTTAAATCCTGGTGAGTCCACCATGATTAGGCCATGATTGGTATAGGAAACCACAGAGTGGTTTAAAATGATCTATATTGTGTTTTAAAACATATCGATTGAAATGAACACATTATGAAAAGTGGTGATGTTCTTCAGAATTCAAGATAGACGATTAGGTATTTTTCATGGTATAAACTCAGTTGGGTCATTGGCGTTTTAAGAGGTTGAAGAAACATGTGAGAGGTTTATCACTATTCAAGACCGTGGAAAAAATTGTATTTATTGATTATAAATTAGATCTTCTCTAATAACATTATATTAAATGTGTAAAAACACATAAAATATGATTCATACAATATACATGTGAATTATGGTGATGATGTCAAGATAGTGGTAGATGCATCATTTCAGGAGTTCCATGTTTATATAGTAAATTATAGTCTTATGGTTCTTTATGGAATAGTATTGCCTTTTTTTTGAGTTCTATTTAGTGTGGAAATGTCCAGTAGGGAATATTGGAGCATGATTTAGATAATGGAGTGTAGTGGCATAAATAATTCAATGAGGTCCTATACAGATGAATATTTTGGGTGAGAAGACCTTAGAGGGGGAGTTTTAATTCACCCAAAATTTATAGAATAATTTTTCATAAATTTCATTATTTATTTTCAATTATGATCATTTTATTAGATTTGAATGTTGTATGAGTCTTGTGATTTTGATTTGGGAAAATGGTTAGGGCCCATGAAATAATTAAGCAATCATAGAACACTACAACTTTTCTTAAGGGATTATGGGGTGGAGAATTTATCTGGAGAGTGTGTTTTGGGATAAAGGTCATGTTGTGACCTCGGGTAACCCGCATATGAGAAATATAGATTCTTTTTAATAAATATTTGTTATTAATATGGACTCAATTGAAATTATATGGAATGGTGGAACAAATATGGTGTAGTTTGGTATTATAATATATTTTTTATATAAGAAATATCGTATCCAAGGTGAACCATGTTGTGATGGTTAGGTAATCATATTTATTAAATTATATTAGAGGGTTCTACTATTTAAAAATCCTTAAATATGGATTTGTTTCTTTATAAAAAATCATATGAATGATTTATTGAACGGAAAATATAGTACATAATTCATTTATAACAAAGGCAAAAGGCATTTTTTTGAATACTTATTACATTAAAAAATTTAAAGTAAAACAACAATTATTATTGAGTAATATGTTATGTATATGATTCATACACATTTTATAGACACGAAATATAAATAATAAATTACATATGTCTTTAATTTCTTAAATATTGAAAAATATATGACGCATTAATTTTCTATATAATAGGAAATTAAAATGTATTGAATAAAGTAACATGTTTTGGATTATTTGAGGTTAAATATACATATATTGAATATATTATGTTTATGATTTTATTTTTATGTGAAACCCCATTTGAAATCAAGGGGGTCATATGTATTGGATTATATTTTATGTGGGAAACCATTCATATGGACTATATATATAACTTTGTGTGTGTGCCTCTTTTTTAAAGGAAAATATTACATGTTAAATGGAAATATTATAATGTTTCCTAAAAGACTATTTTTCCTGAGGATATTTCATATATAAGTCTTTTCAAAATTATTGGTGATCATCTAGAGGGAGTAATCTTGTAAGGATTCAGGGATGACTTCATGACTGGACATAGGTTCAATTTTAATAGTTATTTATTTAAATGAATTAAATATTTTTAAAGAGATAATATCACCTTCGCTTCAGGTAATATACATTGAACTCTCTTGTTATTTGAACTCCCTATATTATACCTTACTCGTTATAGAGGTATATTCCTTGAGTCTTTTTCATTGAAGGTTAAATCACTACATAAACATTAACTTAGTTTGTATTATATATTCCATTCCCTAAGAACCATGTTTTTCCAATATTTCCTTTTTTCTATATTAAAACACAAATTTTATGGGTTTGGGATGAATTTTGGGATTTTTTTACTTTATCTGTGGATATAAAATATGGATATGACATGTGTGATACTATAATCATGTTGTAAAACGTACATTACATTTTATAACATTCATACATCGATGTATAGAATTGCATGCGTCTTATTTATCATGGTAAAACTCTTATTGTAGTATTAATATTAAAATATAGGATCATGCTGTTACTAATGACTACATAGATATAAATTCGGGTAAGATGAATTATAATTCTGTAAACCAATCCCTCTCTTATTGATAGAGGCAGTGTTATATACCTCAGTGAAATGGGTTGTGGGTGATATATTTATAGTAGTAAAAGATTAAGGTGATCATGTAGGTTTTTATTTGGTAGTGGATAATGAAAACATTCTATAATGGATGTATTGTATGTAAGAGTATTGTTTTCTTATATTATTAATTTTTATTTTTTTTTACTTTTGGTATAACATGTTTATACTAATGGTTGTGAAAAAATAATAGTTTCTGGGAATTTAAATTGATATATGATGGTTTTGATCATGATATTGGGGTCCACCATTAGTTAGAGGGGCAGTCAATGTGATTATGATGTGAGAACAAACCTTGGATAGGGTGTGTAGGTACAGAATGATATTGGTTTTGAAATGAGTCCAATTTCAAGTGGAAATTTATAGGAATCCACATAATTTGGAATTTGGTGTTCCACCTCATTAAGTGTGATGATGTAGTTATATTTTGTTATAGAAAATGATTTTGTAGTTTATTTGGTGTTGAAACCTGAAAAAGAAGTTATGGATATATAATTATTTAATATATTATATCTATTATGGATATTTCTTCAAATACGGTGTTTAATAGATTATTTTAATTTTTCGTGGGTGCATAGTCGGAGCATGATCATCTAATAGAGTATTGTGTTGTTATTTGATTATTATGTTAGTACAGAAACATCCATATATTTAACACATTTTATATATGTATGTTTTAATGGTACCGAAATAATTTTATTACTCAAACCATTTGTGGTAATCTCACATCTTGTGAAAACATTATTAATAGTGATCTAATAAAGGAAAGTGGTCGTACATCTTGATACTATATTGTTTCGGTTTGATGACCCACCTTGTTCTACGCATCCTTGCACAATCCTGTCATTACCCAGGACCGTATATGCACCTCCAAATAATTCAGGGTTTTAAAATTTACATTCAAAGACCAATACATAAAAATGGAATAGTATTACCCCAAATTATAGTCACACAAAAATAAAAAATTAAAGAAAACATCAACAAAAATTATCATAGTATGAAAAATTATATAATTAAATATTTCTAAATAATACAATATGTGATAAAAACTACAATTCATAGACTAATCTACAAATATACAGCTCTCAAATATAAAACAAACTAAAATATCTCATATACTACACACAAAACTATCCCAACAACAATTTTCAAGACTAACACACAATGTCACCAAATACACAATAATTTTTAAAAACCAACCCACTACATAAACTATTGTAACATCCCAAGTACGTAATGAATAAAAGATATTTTTATCTATATCTATTTATGAATTAGACAGTGTTTTAGAGGCTTAAAATGAGAATAAATCCAATCTTAAGCCTGGAATACACTAATTTTTTTAAAAGATTGTTTTACTGCCTTTTGATGGAAAACCATTTTTTAATATATATTTCGACAATTTTATAAGCTATATTTTTCAAAATAAACTTATTCATTATGATTGGGACATTGAAATTTAATTTGGATAAATTTCCAGTATTTTTCTGTTAATGTTCATGTTTTTAATGATTAGTGAAAAATACTGAATTTTACATGAAAACTACTTTTTCATCTAATTTAATTATATGGTTAGATTATATTTGTAATTGGTCTTAAAGTGTAATTATAATATATTTTTACCATTTAATCTAATGGTGGTCATTGGAATTAATTTCACTTTGAAATTGGACCTAAATTAGTGGCAATCTTTTGATATTTATTGTTTCATAAAAACACGATATTTTCTATGACAGCGGGAATTAATTATTAAATTAATTAATGAAACTTATATGTTTTGAATTTTGTAAAATGGTCTTCATTTTTGAATTCGGAATATCAAATATATCTTAGGGTGAAGTTTTGGTATTTTTTGAAAAACTTCAATTTTTGGTGAATACTGAAACCAATAAGTGGTACTTATAAAAACTGATTTTTCATTTAAATGAAATTTTACCACCTCTGTGTTTTGAATTACAATAATCCGACATACATGGTTGTCATTAATAAATAAAATGTGTTTCAATGAGATTAAAATAATTTTTTGGTGAATAGTAACTTTTAAGTTTTTAATCGCGATTTGAGGTAATTAATGTAATTTAAGGTAAGAATAATGTTTTAATAATTTGAAATGACCTAGACACATGTCCTACTATTATTGAATGTGTCATGGCCGACCATGAAAACCCATGGGTCGATTTTTGGGACCACATGGAGCCTCTTGGGTAAGATAAAGATATTAATTCCTTTTATTTAATGTTAAAGTAAAAAATGTTACAAACATGTGTTATTTTACTTAAACGATTTTTAAATGGGGTTATACAAGTCATATGTTTGACGATAAATATTCATTGGAAAGGTATAATTATTTCCTCAATCATGATATTTCTTTTATAATTTTTAGACATTAAATAAATTAAATTATTTATGACATCATGATGATGCAGTGATTACCTATTAATAAAGGATTTAAATAAAATGAAAATATACTGTTAAATCTATTACATAAACTTGTAAAAGACATATATAATGAGTATATTTCTAACCCTTATCACCTTATCCTTGAAATTTATAATTGTGGTACCTTCGTTATCCGAAAAGCATTTTATAACAAAGTATCTTTTCTTAACATTCCAAGAGTGCCCCTCCTCTCCTCTTATAAAAGGCCCCCACCTCTACCACCTTACCCACACATCCAAAGCCTTTGTCTCGGCAAAACCCTACCCATTTTGTCTCTCCACATACCTCTCTAACTATTAGAGGCCTCACATTGGGCAGAAGGCTTCCCAAGGAAGTCTTTGAGCTCAAATATAATAGGGTTACCCGACTTTAAGGTAATGTCTTCACTTGTGTCCTTTTGTTTTATTATGCTTCTTCAACCCCCAAAAATCTTTTTATTAATTTATTTTGTAGAAACTAAAGTATCTTAAATATACTAGGATGTTGTTATAAGAATATTTTGAGCTACACATACACACACCTACATCTAATGGTTAAAGAACATACCGTTTCCATGGATGGCGAATTTCTACCTCACGAAACGATGATTGTTTAATATTCTCCCAACACCTTCAAAGGTAGCCATTAATATGTCACTATATTTTTATATGATATATATTATTATTATTTATTTATTAAGATTCTGTATTTTTTATTTATGGCACACCTTCATGGCTTACATTATGGGTATACGCGATATCTTCATTTTAGGAACTGCGGACTACCACCCCCTCCAAGTGATTTGATTCTTTAATGCCATATGTGAGACTTATAAAGGATGGATTTAAAGTTATTATATATTATTTATGTTACATATAAATGATGAATATAATTCTGGAATTAAAATATACATACCTCTCATTTAGTTTTAATTCCATTAATATGACAATGAAATGAATGTAGCGTTCATGCGTATGTACAGCTTACCGTCTCCATGAATGGTGCATTTCATTTCATACCTCTAAATGATTATGTAATATTATAAATAAATGTATATTCTGGATATATATGATATATATGATATCCAAATCATGAATATCATTTTGGATATAATGAACCTTTGACCACATGAACAACATGTAATTGTAAGAAGTTTACTTTTGACTGAAGTACCAAATATTGAAAAACAACCATTATCAACTTAAATGACTACATAATGTTCATAACATGGTAATAAGTGATATAAAAGGAATAATTAACATGAAAAAGTTTCTTAATCAAGTAGAAATTAACTCAAGTTTATTACTGAGGACGTCAAAGAACGATCGAGTCAAGTCGGACCCGAGGTAATGGACTTCGTCTCAATCTCCTTTCATTAAGGCATGTTTTTGTTTTATACACCACTTTATTTAATATGGTGTATAAATCCCTTGTACTTTTATGTTTATTCAAAAGGAATCTTTTTATACAAATCATTTTCCTAAATGACAAAAGGGAATGTTTTTGTCGTACGTATGCGGCGACAACGATTTCTCTGCTGCCGTGAGTATTATTTGGTCTTTGGATTCCTCAACAAGCCGTAATGTTTTTAAAATAAAATAAATACCATATTCTCTTTTATCTGTTTTGGTATTGAAAATGGTTTTCATAATGTTTTTATATCAATTTGTTGTATTGATATCTTGTGATTGAAAAATGGAAATGTTATGTTTCCTTTATGCATGTTTTATGTGATACGATTATGTTTATGGTTCTGGGGAATTATTATGAAGACGGGTGGTTCCATGATAAACTAAGGGCAGGTGGGCCCGATATAGCTCTCCAATGAATTGGATAATGCGAAGGGGTTAAACATTGAAATTTCTCCGATGATATTTAGGGAATATACTGTGATAGGTATTCCAAACGTAACCAAGAGAGATACTCCCTACGTAAGAATGTTATGAATGCCTCAAGTTACCATTATGCCTTATGATTTCTATGATTTATTCATGATTTGATGAGGTATGTTAAAGTGATTATGTTTAATGAGTAGAGTCTGATTTGATTGATTCTTTTTTATACATGTACTCATGTTTCCTTCCCATATTTTTATATCCCTTACTGAGCTTTTTATGCTCAT
This sequence comes from Viscum album, assembly GCA_963277665.1. Taxonomy (NCBI): domain Eukaryota; kingdom Viridiplantae; phylum Streptophyta; class Magnoliopsida; order Santalales; family Viscaceae; genus Viscum; species Viscum album. Next base: position 1,291,411,194 of record OY728129.1, read on the forward strand.
CCCATGTTTTTGAAACATTTTTCACAGGTTAAGGGAAGGGTACAAGAGATGGTGATATTGTCAAGAAAGTGTCAAGAAAGAATCCATGTTTTATTTTAAATATGTTTTCGTTGATGGGAAAAATGAATACTATATTTTATGTAACCACTTTGTTTAAATGTGGAATGTAATGAATGTTTTATGATCTAATTCTCTAAAACTATAAACCGGAAAACATCCTCAATGGGTAATATTATAATAATTCAAGATTAATTAAGGTTTAAGGCCGGGGCCTTATAGTTGGTATCAGAGGTCGGTTTAGATAACTTTAGGAGTTTGAATTTTATTAAATGGTTATCCAAAAAATATTTTTTATATGGTTAAGTTGAAATGATATAGCTTTTGAAGATTACCATGTTGCTTCGCCTAGGATATTTCTATGTTCAGAATGGTTTTCTGCAGAGGAAACAAAGCAGCTATGTTGGGATGACATCAGGAGGATGACAACCATCCAAATTAGCAACCTGGTATGGTCAGAATCGGAACTGAATAGTTTGTTTTAGTGATGGAACAGTTGACTCAGGCTATAAATGGTGGTGGTATCCATGCACGAGATCAGTCAGATCAACCGTAGAGGAACATGTCAGTGGTGGAACATTTCATGAAGAAACATCCCCCATCATTCATATGATCATCTGACCCTATGCAAGCTGAATGGTGGATTAAAGAACTGGAGAAGATTTTTGATGTCATGGGGTGTTCAAAACATCAAAAGGTTAGTCTTTCTGTTTACCGTTTTCAAGGTGAAGCTGATCAGTGGTGGCCGATGGTGAAAAATATCAGGTATAGTGATGAGATTGATGATCTTCACTGGGATGAATTCAAAGGTTTGTTTCATGAGAAATATTTTCCTAAGGTGGTTCATCTTAGGATGGAAAAACAGTTCCTTGAATTGAGGCAGGAGGATGACTCAATGGCTGCTTATGAAGCAAAGATCACTCGATTAGCAAGGTATGCTCCAAACTTCATACGAGATCTTGATAGTAAAATAAACTGTTTTTACTCAGGGTTAAAGCCAAATTATAAAATGGCTTTAGCTTCTCGTGAGATCAAAAGTTATGAAAAACTTGTTTGATGTGCGGAGAAGGTGGAAATGGAATTTGCCGACGATCAGGTTTTATTTGAAAAACGACAGAATAAGAGTTACAGTTGGCAGGAAAAGGGGAAGAATTCATCAATGAAGCAAGGAGGTAAGAAAACCAAATGTCCATCCTGTGAGAAGTGTGGTAAAATGCATCCTGGAGAATGTTTTTCCAAGTTTTTAAAGTGCTTTCGGTGTGGTAAGTCTGGTCATATTGCTCGTAACTGTAAGGAAGATGATCTAGCCGGCAATGGAAAGTCAGCGGTAAGATGTTTTAAGTATAATAAAATGGGTCATTATGCAAATGAGTATCTAATGAAGAACTCAACAGAGGGAAAGAATCCAGAATACAAGCATAAATGGGTGGTGAAATACATTGCAACAACTTCAGGAGATGTTGGGTCATCGAATGAAGTAGTATCAGGTGCACTGTTTGTTTGTTCAGATTATGCCAATGTGTTGTTTGATTCAGGGTCTACACATTCATTCATTTCTGAGAAGTTTTCTAGTAAATTGAAAATTCCATCTCAATATATGAATCCATATCATATGGTAAAAACACCCGAAGGGAATGTTGATACAAAAAGGAATTATAAGAACCTTCCTATCCTTGTGTGCGGAAAGAATCTACCAGCAAACCATATTGTTTTTCCTCTAGTAGAGTTTGATGTTATTTTGGGCATGAATTGGCTTTCTGTTTATCATGCTAATATTCACTGCAGAGCCAAAAAGGTTACTTTTTAGAAAGATTTTTAGTTTCTGTACAAGAATGAACCCTTGATTTTGATAACATATCAGGAAGTTGAGAAACTAGTAAATGATGGAAATGAATGTTACCTTGCACATATTGTTGAAAATAAAATAACTGTTCATATTAATGATGTGCCAGTGGTAAATTAGTATCTTGATGTTTTTACTGATGAGTTTCCTAGCATTATTCATGATAGAGAAGTTGATTTTACTGTTGACTTAGTTTCTGATTCTATGACAATTTCAAATCCCCCTTATCGAATGCCTCAAGTTGAACTTTTATAGTTAAAGAAGGAAATTGCAGGAGTTATTAGATAAAGTTTTCATTCGACCTAGCACATCACCATGGGGTGCTCCTATCTTGATTGTTAAAAAGAAATATGGCTCAATGAGACTTTGCATTGATTATAGAGCCTTAAATAACATTACTATTATGAACAAGTATCCTTTGCCTCATATGGATGATTTGTTTGATCAGCTCCAGGGAGCTCAGTATTTTTCGATGATTGACTTGAGGTTGGGCTACCATCAGTTGAAATTAAAAGAAATAGACGTTTTCAAGACTGCGTTCCGTACTAGATATCGCCATTATGAATTTGTAGTTATTCATTTTGGGTTAACCAATGCACCTGCTGTATTCATGGACCTTATTAATAGAATTTTCCATGAGTTCTTGGATAAGTTTGTGGTTGTTTTCATTGATGATATTTTGGTGTTTTCTAAAACTAAAGAGGAGCATGAAAGTCATTTAAGGGTTATCTTGAAAACTTTAAAAGAAAAGAAACTGTATGGAAAATTCAGCAAGTGTGAGTTTTGGTTACAACAAATTTCTTTCCTGGGTCACATTGTTTCAAAAAATGGCATAACTGTTGATCCTTCTAAAATAAAAGCTGTTGAATAATGGACAAGACCCACAAATGTAATTGAGATCCATATTTTCCTTGGTTTGGAAGGTTACTACAGAAGGATTATTGAAATTGTTTCACGATTATCTAGTCCAATGACAAAGCTAACTCGGAAGGGTGTTAAGTTTATCTGGAAAAAATATTTTGATGATTGTTTTCAGGAGTTGAAAAGAAGATTGGTTAATGCTTCTATTTTGGAACTTCCTTCCAGGAATGGTGAGTTTGTTATCTACATTGATGCTTCTCTAAAGGGACATGGTTGTGTCCTTATGCAGAATGATCAGGTAATTTCATAATCTCCACGTCAGTTGAAAACTAATGAGGTAAATTACCCTACACATGACTTGGAATTAGCTGCTGTTGTTTTTGCTCTAAAAATTTGGAGAGAAAATTTGAATGGATTAAAGTGTGAAATATATACTGATCACAAAAGTTTAAAGTATATATTCACTCAGAATTAATTGAACATGAGACAGAGGAGATGGATGGAATTAATCAAGGATTATGATTGTACAATTCATTACCATCTGGGAAAAGCAAAAAAAGTGGTCGATGCTTTGAGTCGAAAAATTAATGCTTCATTAACCATGCTATGTTTGGAACGAGATCATTTGGTTTTTGATTTGATGAACATTTGAATAGAAGTTGTTGGTGTAGGAAGTTCTTCTGTTTTTTTTAGGTATCAGTGAGATCATCCCTATCAAACAGAATTAAGCAAGCACAGAGGGAAGATAGTGAGGTGCAGAAAAATGTAGAGCTGGTTCAGAAGGGTAAGTTGCCTTAATTCAACATTGATAATGATTGTGTTTTTACGTTTGGGAAGAGATTATGTGTCCTTGGTGATTCACAGTTGAAGAATGAGGTGTTATGTGAGGCTCATTGTTCCCCGTTTTCAGTTCATCCTATAAGTACTAAGATATACAGGGATCTGCGGGAGTATTACTGGTGGGATGGAATGAAAAGAGATATTGCTGATTTTACTGTGAAGTGTCTGACATGTAAACAGGTTAAAGTAGAGCAGAAGTTACTAAAAGGGATGCTTCAGCCTTTACCAGTTCTAGAGTGGAAATGGTAGAATAAATCCATAGACTTTATTGTGGGATTGCCGAATACACCTCGAGGTAATAATGAAATCTGGGTTACTGTTGATCGCTTGACTAAATCTTCTCATTTCCTTGCCATACAAGATAATTTTTCCCTAGATCAACTTTTCCCTTTTGTATCTTAATGAGATAGTCAGGTTACATGGATTTCCTCACTCTATTGTATCTAACCGTGATCTCAGGTTCACTTTTAACTTTTGGAAAGGCTTTCAGAAGTCGTTGGGTACTGAATTAAATTTTAGTATATCTTTTCATCCTCAATCAGATGGGCAGTCAGAATGAACGATCCAGAAATTGGAGGATATGCTACGATCTGGCTCTATGGATTATCAGGGAAGTTGGGACCAACACCTTTCTTTGGTTGAGTTTTCTTATAATAACAGTTTTCATTCTAGTATACAGATGGAACCATTTGAGGCATTATATGGGAAGTGGTGTAGAACTCCAGTTTTTGGGATAAAGTGGGTGAAAGAAAGCTGATGGGACCGGAATTGGTAGAAGAGATGGCAGAAAATGTTCAGTTGATTCAGAAACAAATGAGAACAGCTTAGAGCAGGCGGAAGAGTTATGAGGACAATAGGAGGAAGGATCTCTCTTTTGAGGTCGGAGACCATGTTTTTCTCAAAGTATCACCATGGAAATGTGTGATGAGATTTGGTAAGAAAGGAAATATGAGTCCAAGGTTAATTGGACCACATGACATTATGGAGAGAGTTGGATCAGTTGATTACCGAGTGTATTTACCTCTGAGTTTATCTCAGGTACACAATGTTTTTCATGTTTCAATGTTATGCAAGTACATGCCAGATCCATCTCATGTTTTGAGTCCAGAGGTAGTTCAGCTGGAAGAGAACCTATCTTACGAGAAACAACTGGTCTAGATTTTTGACCATAGGGTGAAAGTGCTACAAAATAAGGTGATTCATCAGGTAAGGGTTTTGTGGAAAAACCACATGATTGAAAAGGCAACATGGGAATCTTGAAATGCAATGAGGGCTAAATACCCCCACTTATTTGATAAGTAAATAAATTGCGGGGACAAAATTTTCTAAAGGGGGGAAGGTTGTAACATCCCAAGTAAGTAATGAATAATAGATATTTTTATATATATCTATTTATGAAATTGATAGTGTTTTAGAGGCTTAAAATTAGAATAAATCCAATCTTAAGCATGGAATACACTAATATTTTTAAAAGATTGTTTTACTGGATTTTGATGGAAAACAATTTTTAAATCTATCTTTCGACAATTTTATAAGATATATTTGTCAAAATAAACTTATTCTTTATTATTGGGACATTGAAATTTACTTTGGATAAATTTCCAGTATTTTTTGGACAATGTTCATTTTTTAATGAATATTGTAAAATACTACATTTTACATCAAAACTGCTTTTTCATCTAATTTAATTATATGGTTAGATTATATTTTTAATTGGAATTAAAGTGTAATTAGAATATATTTTTAAGTTTAATCCAATGGTGGTCATTGGAATTAATTTCACTTTGAAATTGGACTTTAACTAGTGTCAATCTTTTGATACGTATTGTTTCATAAAAACACGCTATTTGCTCTGACAACGGGAATTAGTTATTAAATTAATTAATGAAACTTATATGATTTGAATTTTTTAAAATGGACTTCATTTTTGAATTTGGAATATCAAATTAGCTTATGGTGGAGTTTTGTTATTTTTCTGAAAACCATCAATTTTTGGTGAATAGTGAAACCAGTAAGTGGTACTTATAAAAACTGATTTTTCGTTTAAATGAAATTTTACCGCCTCTGTGTTTTGAATTTCAAAAATTTGATATACATGGTTGTCATTAAGAATTAAAATTTTTTTCAATGGGATTAAAATAATTTTTTGGTGAGTAGTAACTTTTTAGTTTGTAATCGCGATTAGAGGTAATTAGTGTAATTTAAGGTATGAATAATGTTTCAATAATATGATATGACCTAGACACATGTCCTACCCTTATTGGATGTGTCATGGCCAACCATAACAACCCATGGGTCTATTTTTGGGACCCCATGGAGCCACTTGGGTAAGATAAAGACATTAATGCCTTTTATTTAATGTTAAAGTAAAAATGTCACAAACATGTGTTATTTTACTAAAACTATTTTTAAATGGGGTTATACAAGTCATATTTTTGACTATAAATATTCATTGGAAAGGTAAAAATATTTCCTACATAATGATAATTTTTTTTATAATTTATAGACATTAAAGAAATTAAAATATTTATGACATCATGATGATGCAACAATTACCTCATTAATAAAGGATTAAAATAAAATTAAAATATAATGTTAAATCTATAACTTACACTTGTAAAAGACCTATTGAATGAGTATATTTCAAACCCTTATCAACTTTTCCTCGAAATTTATAGTTGTGGTACCATTGTTATGTAACACCCCAGGTAAATAAAGAATATGACATCTTTATATTTATTCATATTTGTGAATAAAATATTAATATTACTTTCAAGGGGATGCTATGCTCGATGGCGTACCCAATACGCAACAACGACATTCTTGGGAATCTTACGTTGCACTCTAATAATAAAATAATATTATTTTAAATGGTAGTTAATGCCTAGCCGTTGTAATGGTGGGAATGAACAGAACTAATCGGTTTTCTATTATTTAAGTAATGAAGTTCATGTGGAATGGTTGTAAATCTCCAAAAATAAAATTAAATATTATTTATAAACATTCATTAGTTATAATGGTTATTTATATCATTTTGTTACATGGTAATAGGATGAATCATTAGATGAATTAGTAATGATTTTCACTTAGATTATTTAAGCGGTATTTTGATTATTAGGGACTAGTTTGGTATTATTAATTAATAATATGTAAATATACAGGTTCCTTAATATAAATTTGTTATAATACATATATTATAGTGTGTTTAAAAATTAAAAATTGTTTCATGACCAGTAATGAATGATAAATTGAAGAAATAAAACTTCATCATCCACAAAGGCAGTAAATTGGAACTTCATGGACGTTGATTTCATTTATAAAATAAAAGGGAGAGGGAGTGAGAGAGAGGATATTGATGATTTTTCATCCATTTACATGAAAAAAGTATAGTATATATATGATAATGGAGTTATAATGGTAAACTGTACGTAGGAGATGAGGAGATGAAAATAAAAGAGAAGAACTTGAAAATAAAAGAAAAATTGAGAGATCCCTTATGAAAATTCGGAAGCCTAACATCATCGCTTAAAATTTCAAAAAAATAAATGATGAGATAAAAAGGGTATGTAATCATATGGAAATCAAAATTAATGTAATAAGAATTCATAAAATCAAACCCCAACATATGATAATGTAAATTAAATGAGATAACATAAAAGATGTGTCAACTAAAAGAGGAGGGTGAAGGATTCCCTAACCTTGTAGAGTAACTCCTACAACATTAAGGTTGGGTCCTTTGGGGCTTAAAGACACCTTGTGAGCACACCTAGAGAGGTAAAGACACTAGATATTTAATGATGAGGTATTTGTAATGAAATATAGCGAATGAATTAGTGGGTATTTATAGTAAAAGAGAGATATTTTTTATTAATTTAAAAAGGGACCTCATTAGTGGTTTTTTCAAAACCATGGGATTTCCCATGTTATTTTCCCAATGTTTTATCCACATGGGACACCTCATGACATATGGTAATGTAAATGATTATACCAAGATTTTATTTAAATTAATAAGTCATTATGATGTCACTATACTCCCGAAAACTCAAAACAGCATTTCTTTACTATTCATGAAAAATCAAGTATTTTAGAAAAATATCAAAAATTCACAGTAACCATTTTTCAATGTGTATAATCCAAAAATAAACTCCATTTTATGAGAATAATTTTCTAGATATTATTAATTTAGTTTTATAATAAAATCATATTTAATTCAGAAAATATCAATTTTAATGGTATAGTTACTTTTATATCACATTGAGAAGTTAATTAAGATCTCATTACCTTATTACCTAATGAAAATAAAATAATATCATCATTTATGATTTATAAGGGTCATATTACTATTCATATTACTCATAATAAGGGTATGTTACTATTTACTAAAAATCAAATTTTCTCTCTTAGACACAAAATTACTTACTGATCACAACTCTAGATGAACGTATTACGAAATTCAAAATATATTAGAGTAAAAGTTGTGTTTAATGGATAGATTATAAAATGTCTTTTTTTGGGACATAGTTTTCCATGAATTAAATATTTATTTTAAAAACCTTGGGGTGTTATATTCTCCCTTGCTTACAAAAACTTCTTCCTAGAAATTCACAAAATGTTTCCTAAAATGATTTAGGTATGTATTCAACATAAGGTCCCCAGGATGCCATTTCGCTTCCTCTATCATATGGTTACTTCAAATAAACATTACCAAAAATGTAATTTGATTTCTCAATACTTCTTCTCTGGTATCAAGAATCATGATACGATCTTCATAATAAGATAGATCGGGCTCAAGTCCCACTTCTTCATAGGTGAGTACATGTGTTGTTTCTAGAATGTATCTTCATAACATTGATAAGTGGAACACATTGTGAACTTTATAAAGACTTGGAGACATTTCCAAATGATAAGATATGACTCCTATTCGATCCAGAATTTCAAAAGGTCATATGTATCTGGGACATAATTTCCCCTTCTTAACGAATAATATAATACCATTCCACATAGATAACTTTAAGAAAACGTGACCACATTCTTGAAATTTGAAATCCTTCATTTAGTTATCAGAACAGATTGTTTTCCTACTTTGATATGTTTTGATATGGTTTTCTATAATATTCACCCTTTCCATTGTTTCTTCTACAAGTTATGGTCCCATGATCATTCTTTCACCAACCTCATCCTAGAACGTTGGTGTATGACCTCTCTTCCAATTTAATTCTTCATAGGGTTCCATCTGAATACTTGAATGGAAGTTATTGTTGTAGAAAATTCTATGAGAGGTAAATACTGATCCTACATACCGTGAAATTCATGTGAACAATACCTCATCATGTCATACAAATTTTGATTAGACTATTCTGATTATCCATCCATTTTTGGGTGGTAGGCAGTGCTCAAATAAAGATCTATATCTGGAGCCTTCTGTATAATTTTCCATAATTGTGATGTAAAAAGGGATCACGATTAGAAACAATTGATTAGGGTACACCATGATGACTTAAAACTTCATTAACATATAGTCTTTCTAAAGGTTAGAGTGTTAAATCATCTTTTATAGCAATAAAATGTGGTGATTTTGTAACACGATAAAAATGGACCCATATTTCATCATTCTTTCATGGATTATTTGGTAGACCCATGAGAAAGTTTATTGTAATATCATCCCATCTCCACATATGAATAGGAAGGGGTTTCATGGATCCTCTAGGATGTTTCCTTCCAGCCATCACCTATTTACAAACCAAACATCTCGACACATAATCATAAATCACCTTCTTCACGTTTTCCCACAAAAAATGTTCCACTAAATCTATATACATTTATGTGACATCGAGGTGTATAGAGAAATTAGAGCTACGAGAATCATCCAATAGTTCCCTCTTTAGCTCAGGAATAGCAGGAATCCAAATACTCTTTCCAAATTTCAAAATTCCAAATTCTTATACAAACTCAGCCAACATCCCATCATTTATAGATTTAATTTTATTTGGAAACTCCTCATAATCAGCCTGATAAAATTTTGTTCTTTCAAGTAATGTAGGTTTGGAAACCATTTAAAAAAGTAGTGATGTGTTACCTTCCATGATAATTCACATATATATATTTACTAGATCCATGAACTTATGATCCCTTTAAACTCTCATATCGTTCATAATTATGTGGTACATTATACTCAATGCATATGATACATTTTTTCCTACCCCAGGTGGTAGTGTATTTTGAAATCATAGTCCTTGAGTTGCTCAATCTATCTCCTTTGTCTCATTTTGAGTTCTTTATGTTAGAATATATATATTGAACACTTATGATTTGTATATATCTTAGATTTTTCTCCATTGAGGTAATTTATCCAAATCATCAGAGAAACAATTACCACTGGAGACTCAAGATCATGAATTTGATAGTTCTGTTCATGAATTTTTAGCTTCCTAGATGCATATGCAATCAATCGACCACTCTGTATAAGGACACAACGATGGCTTTTCATTGATGAGTCACTTGATATAACAAACCCATCATTCCCTTATGTTAGGGTTATGATTGAATAATTCATTAACCTTCTCATCAAGGCTTCAAAATAATTTTCACATGTTGTCGTCCATATAAACATAAATACTTTTTGTGTGATCTTGGTCATTGGGTTAGATAAACGGAAGAATTTCGAAACGAAACGCCAAAAATAGCTTACCAAATCAATGAAACTATGTACCTTAGTTATTTTCGTTAGAGTAGGCCATTTATGCACATCATTTGTCTTCATAGGATCCACAGATATTCCATCCTTAGAGACAATGTGGCCCAGAAAGAAAGTTGATTGTAACCAAAAATCACATTTTCTAAACTTCACATATATTTCATTTCCACTCAGAGTCTTCAGAATAGTGTGCAATTGATTTTCATGATCTTCATAGATTTTATAGTATTCTTGGATATAATCAATAAAAACCAAAAAAATTTCATCGAGATGTTACTTGAAAACTCAATTCATCAGATCCATGAAAAAAATGGTGCGTTATATAGTCAAAAAGTAAATACAATAAACTTTTAATGCTCGTACTTGGTTCGGAATGAAATTTCTGGAATGTCTTCCTTCGTCACAAACCACATATGATATCATGATCGAAGATCAATATTCAAAAAAAATTAGGCTCGATGAAGTTGATCGAATAAATCATCAATTAATGATTTTGGATACTTATTCATTATTGTAATAGCATTGATTTCCCTCTAATCAATGCACAACCTCATGGACGCATCTTTCTTCTTAATGAAAATAATAGAGGATCCCATATAGAAACACTAAGAAAAATAAATCCTTTATCACTCAATTACTTTAGTTATTTATTTAGATCCACTAACTCCACTTTGGACTTTCTATAAGGGGTCGTTGATATGGGCCTTGAACCAAATATTAAGTCAATTAAAAACTCAATTTCCGATTTGGAGGATGTCCCAGTATATCCTCTAGAAAGACATAAATATACTCTTGAAAAAAATTTAAATCTTATATTTGAACCTTATTTTCTTCATCCAGTGTTATTTCATTCCCTTCCTCCCAAATAATTGAATTTAGAAGAGCTACTTGGGGTGGAACTAGATGGTAATAAGATGGTGATGTTTCACCCCTAATGATAAGGTATTCCACACCATTCTCAAAAATTACAACTTCTTTCTTCGTGCGATAGATCTTCGTATCATAATTTGATAGCCAATTCATACTGAGAATTATATCAAATTCATTCATTGGCATAATGATAATTTCAGAAACTAAAGAATGTATATGTTTCATGAGGGGGAATAATTGACATGCCATTGTTGCAATGATACATCCACTATGGGTTTTGACTAGTAACTCCTTTATTAAATCAAATAGGACATATATAATTTTCATGCAAAATAGGGATGATATAAGATAATGTGATGATCCATAATGAACTAAATCATTGGATTTGTTTGATGAAATGATCAATGTACCTGCCACCACTTCATTAGGGACTTAAATATCATTAGTTGTGATCGCATAAGATCATCCAAGATACCTAGGAATTTTCTATCGCATGTTTCATTGACACTTTGGAGAATCAATAAAATAGTGTCCCATATATCATAAATTACAGAATTGAACATCGGTAGATTTGTTCTTCCCCTCACAATCTCAATTTATGTGGAACTTTTCTCCGCATTAGTAACATACACCCATTCCATTTATTCATGTATCAGGGTGTTTCTTCCAAAAATTATCATAGTACAGAAATTCTACTCTTACCTTTTTCCGTGTTTCCTTATTTCCCTTTCTAGAGCTTTCGGCAGCCCTCTTGCTCACTTATATTCCTTTCATGTTATATGACATAGAAAATTATTTCTATGTCTTGATAGCACATGTAACTATATCTTCATATTAAGAGAAAATAGGAGAGACCAGGGCCCACGGGAGGAATGGATTTAAGCCATCAAAGAATCGTTAAATTTTTTTCATTGGAATTAGTATGTAGTCCACAACATGCCTTTCTATCCTTGTGATGTTACCATTATTCTTTTCCACATTCTTACCTTCCTTTTTACTCAAACAATAAAATTTCCTTTCAATATCCTCTTGTTGTTCATGAGAATAGTATTTCTCTTGGATTATTTCCATAATGTACCTCCATTCAATCTCTTATATCCCATCCTCGTAATTTTTATTTTGGATTTACAATCACCACTTATCTGCATCTCTTGATAGACACTAAAATACCAGGATGACCTTCTCTTTTTGGTTACATCCCAATGTGAGATATATATTCTCTAGGGAATTTATCCACTATTAAGAAACAAATTTTTTTTAGTGCCATTGAATAATAGAGGTTGTTTCCACATAAAGCGATATAACATATATCCTCCACTTGGTGGATCTGGATTCTCAATACAGGTAAGGTTATTTTTCATAACCTGAGTATGTTTTCCCAGTATATTTATAAGTTGCTCAACACTAGATAGTACATCATTATCTTACATCAGAGGTATATCCCTACATGTGAAACATGAATTTGGGTGGTTTCCATTTCTTCCACTAGGTTCCATTTCTAGATAATGTAATACACTAGATTGGGTTATTAATCATAATGTATAAACTTATCTTAACAAAATACTTAGCATAAATTTAAATCCTGCACATAGATAATCCCTTAATAATGAAATTGGTTTCTTTGAGTAAAATTTATATTAAAATAATTCAAAATGACTTGTATAGAAAATTTTAATTATTCTAAGAATAGCCCCTGGGAGTTTCAAAACCAAGAGTGTTGCAAGGCTCATTTTAATGTGTCGGGATACCCTGGGTCAAGCCTGAAACTCCTTGTCAGATCTTTGACTCCTAGGAACATCAGTAGCAGACCTGCATCTACCTCCTTTTATCAAGACATGGATCTATTTCTTGAATGATCCACATAATATATTCTTTACTAAAATACTAGTACGTTGTTGTAATTTTATCCTCAAAGACTACCTTATGGACTCTTCCCTAATATACATTTTCTAAATCTAGTTTCTCTGTTTTCTACTAAGCTTCCTTTGATACCAACTGTATGGACCCGAACCTGGTTGCCCAGATCCACAGACATATTTGATTACATTGGCACATAATAAAATAATATGCACCAATAACGACCTTTTAAGTTATTATTATTAGAAACATGATACATACATATGTTCCAAAATTACAAGATGAAATGAAATAAAACATAGAGACTCAATGGACAACATCAATAACTCCAAGGTTATTTCAACATGTCATTCATAATTAAACTCTTCATGTCCTGAGAAAATGAAACATAAGAAATGGGTGATCTAATATGATCTCTATGGGTAATTAATATAGCCGAAGATAACATAAACATTAGACATGGTGAATAATTAAAAATGAATGCCTTTAAAAAAATAAACTTGAACATCATATGATAGAAATATGAACTATGTAAATAATGACATAATAAATCGTAATCATGGGTATTCTACTAGTAGACTAACCACATGAAATTTCAATTTCAAGCTTATTAATGAGGGAAGTTCAAATGCATGACATCATAACTATATCATCCTGGCCTCATGCCCGGACCGTAAATAATCATTTTTTCAAGGCCTTGTGCGAAGACCGAAGTTTGTCTCATGAGACCTATTGATGCAACTAGTGGATATAGGGGGACCCACCCATCACATAATAAGTACAATTCCTTCCTCATATGATCAGGAATAAACATAATCAACATATACATTCATATGGAATGTAACATATGAAATGTATCTAACATTCCCTATTCATTAAACTTAAACACAAACCATTCGATGTAATATGATGAATGGTTTCAAGACATCACATACACAATATAACTAGTCATAATGCGTCCAATTAATTATGGTAGATAAAATAATAAATGATTAATCCTAATAATACAAAAGAATCAACAAGAGTGATGAATCAGACGAAAATAGTCGTATAAAATCATTAAGTAATTCTTGAGATAAATACTCTTTTATTTTAAAAATAATAGTTCTTTTTGAAAAACCATTGTATAAAAAAAGAGGTGAGATAATATAGTATTATAAAAAAATGATTGAATTTATAATTTAGTGGTTCCCATTAATATTCTATAGAGTTCCCTTGAAATTTATATAATATTTTATAAATTCCCTTGAACCAAGCTTGTATTTTGGAAAATTTTTTATTGTTTCTTATAAAAAGCATAAATATACATAAAATAAGGTAGGATTATGGTTTTTGTAAATACATATAGTACTCAGACAGAATATATGAGGATTAAATAACAACACCTAAGAATTCCATTGAGGTAGTTAGGCAATAAAAGTAAGCCAAATGAAAATGAGGGGTCGGGTGAGAAAACCCATACCTTAATTCTAAATATGTTCCCCTCTTGAACATAAGGTCTAGGAATATGAAATTAGACTCATTAATAACTTAATTCATAACTTATTAGCCATGTATTTATTTTTTCATAATTCTAATTAGTTCATTTATTTATTTATCGATAAGTTATAATATCAAATTCTGTCATTCAAGATCGTTCATTTTCATGATTTTCATAATTGGTTCTCTTGTTTTTAAGTAATGAAGTTCATGTGGAATGGATGTAAATCTCTAGACTTGAAATTACATATTATTTATTAACATACATAAGTTTTAATGGTCATTTATATCATTAGGTTACATGGAAATTTGATGAATCATTTGATGAATTATTAATGATATTCAGTTAGATTATTTATGCAGTATGTTGATTATTAGGAACTAGCTTGGTTTCATGATTTAATAATAGGTAAATATACTGGATAATGATTATTAATTTGGTTATAATAAATATTTTATAGTCTGTTTAAACCATCAAAATAATTTCATGACTAGTAATGAAGGAGAAATTGATGAATGAAACTTCATCTTTCACCAAGTCTATAAATTGGAACCTCATGAACATTGATTTAGTTTATAAAATAAAAGAGAGGGTGAGAGAGGATATTGAGGATTTTTATTCCCTTTAAATGATATAATTATAGTATATATATGATATTGGAGTTATCATGGTTATTTGGATAGAGTATCTGAGGAGAGGATAATAAAAGAGATGAACTAGAAAATAAATGAAAACTTGAGAGATCCCTTATGAAAATTCGGTAGCCTAAGGACGTCTCTTAACATTTCCTAAAAATAAATTATGAGAGAAAAATGGTATCTCATCGTATGGAAATCAAAATAAAAGTAATATAAATACTTAACATCAAACCCCAAATAATGATAATGAAAATTCAATGTGATACCATAAAAGAAGTGTCGACTAAAAGTGGAGGGTGAATGATTCCCTTACCTTGTAGAGTAACTCCTAGAACATTTAGCATATGACCTTGGGAATTAAGGGAACCTTAGGAGGACTCCTACAGAGGTAAAACCACCACATCTTAAAGTATTGGGTATTTTTAATGAATGAAAATGAATGGATGAGTGTGTATTTATAGTAAAAGAGAGAGAAATTGTTATTAATTTTGAAAGACACCTTGTTAGTGGGGTTTTCCAAACCATGTGCATTACCATGGTATTTTCCCTTGGTTTTAGCCACGTGGGACATATCATGATATATTTTACATTATAAAAGTTGACCAGACTATTATTTTTATTATTTTTTCATTATGATGTATTTAAACATTCGAAAACTCAAAACTGTATTCTTTTACTATTCACAATAAATTCACATACTTTAAAAAATCCAAAAAATTCACTCTAACCACTTATCTAAGTGTAAAATCTAAAAAGGTAATCGATTTTTTGAAAATAAGATTCCAAATATCATAAATTTAATTTTTAAACAAAATACTAGTTAATTCAAAAAATTACATTTTTAAATGTATAATTAGATTTATATCACATTGAAAAACTAATTAAGATCCCATTATATTATTACCATATGAAAATAAAATAATATTAGTGTTTACTATTCATGATTTTCATATTCCAATTAATATTAATAGTCATAAGGGTATATTATTATTTACCAAAAATCATGTTTTTTCTATCAGAATCCAAATTAATTATTGACTACAACACAATATGACTATTTTTTGAAATTCAAAACATAGTAGAGGTAATATTTGTTGAGTAAATAAGGTTTCATTATGACTTTTACATTCCTTCATGTTTTGAAAATCAAAAACACTATATCTTAAGGAAAATTTCATTTCCCCTATGATATTTATTTATAAGGAAAATTTTCCTTCCCCAAGGAAATTTTTTCCATACCCATGTTTTTAGTGTTCATACAATTTCAAAGATTTTCCTTAATAAGGGAAATTTTCCTTCCCTAAGGAAAATTTATCCTTACCTATTTTTCATTTTTAATATTTAAATCATATTTCATTTCTATGTGTAAAATTTGGTTTAATATCTAAAACACCAGATTCCTATAAATAATTAAAAATAGAATATTTTGTTTTCAGGTTTTGAATCAAGACTCCGAATTATCTGAATTCTGAGTCTGAATTATCTGATATTAGACTCTAAATTCACTAAATTCTAATTTTAAATTCATTGAATTCAGGATCCTAGTTCTTAAGAATTTAGGCTCTGAATTCTTATGAATTCAGATTCCATGTTCTCTGAATTTAGAATCCAAATTCTTATGAATTCAGACTCTATGTTCTCTGAATTTAGACTCATAATTCTTATGAATTCAGACTATGAGTTCCCTAAATTCAGACTCCAAATTCATCTAAATTTAGGCTCAAAATTCTATATAAGTCATGTCATAAATTCTCTAGAAAATAGAATCCAAATATCCATGTATTTTAGATTCAGAATGTCTATTTTCGTAGTCTCTAATCATTTATTTTCCTTATACTCTGAAAAATGGATTTTCTTAAGAAACCATATTTTGATTAATTTTTTATGAAATTATGTCATACAATCTATTTCTAACTAACTATTTTTGAGTGAAACATGTAAAAGTGCCTCTGAGATTCAAGGAAAAATATGTCTGTTGGAGGAGGGAGCTGAGAGTTAGAGGTGTGCCTATAAATAAGAGCTCCTTAGAACGAGATTGGAACTTTTGGATGAATGTTGATCACTCTAAAGACCACATGCTGTTGAAGTGATTTATAGATAGAGATACTCTCATGCTTAGTGCGTACTAAACATCTTGCTCTTATTGATTTGTTCGACTATTAAGGTTTCTGAGTACATTCGAGGGCTTCCGAGGATAGGATGAAAGAGGTGTCGACTACCTTAAAGTTCAAGGACTTCCTTGGTGAGTAAGATAGAGTTTCTAAATCCCTTGAAGTTTGAGGGCTTGTGGGGATAAAAAGACAAATTCCGATATTCCTATCGAGGGATTACCCTAGTGTGGTTAAGACAGACATTCTTGAAATTATAAATCAAGGGACCTTTATCAAAGTTTGTTTGATACCCTACTTTTTGTGTTAAAAGATTTCATACTTTTTACTTGTATTGATTCAGGTTTATTTTCGGTTCAATTTTGATTAATGAGGATTGTATAACAATTTTATACTTCCTTGTTGTTTTGTACTATGATTAGTAAGATTCAATAGGCTTTAAGGAAGAATATTTAACTTGTAAACTTTTATTAAGTTTCACTTCCAGAACCATATTTCCCGAACCTAGAATGTTTGTAAGACTAAAAGGTCCTGTGCATTTACATTTCTTATCTTTATTAAACATAGTTTTTCTTAAGGTTAAAAAATAATGTTTTTATACCAACATTAAAGGTTCAAAAATAATTTTCAAACTATACAATTCACCCCCCTATTTTTTATTGAGCATCTACATTCTTATTTCCATCCTACAATTGGTATTATAAGAGGTAACTTAAATACTTATATTCTCACATAATTTTTCCTCGATCATGTTTTAATTGTTCTAATTTTTCCTTGCATAGGAATTTTTTCTTTGTTTACAAACCTCTATTATAAATGATGTTTGGGTGGAATGTTTTTGTTAAGATGAAATGAATGAATGTTTGATCAATTGACAACCTAAATCCTACTAGACCACCTATATTTTATGTGGATGATTACAAATGTTGGAGAGATTGTAAGAAGATGTTTGTTATCAACATTGGAGTAGATGACATTGTCATGCTTGATATAAAATCCCTAAAAAGGAATTCAGTACTTTCACAAACCATGAAAATCTTGAATGTCAACTGAACCATAAGGTACGTAATACTTAGCTTTGTTCCATGACTAGAAATATATATATCCAGATTTCATCTAGTGAAGCATAAAATTGTTTTTGGCAGAATCTTGATGTAGCTCACTTTGTAAATTCAAAAGTCATTGAAACCAGAGGAGCCATGCTCAGAGATGACTATCATGGTTTTTGGATTTCCTTTTGGAGAACCCATATATAAGGTGCAATAAAGATTCAAGACTATTATTAATATACTAAAATCTATGGGTGATAATGGATTAGATGATGAAGCAATTTTAGAAAGAATTATAGACATCATTCCAAATGAGTGCTAATCTAAGAGGACAACTATAGATGAAAATAGAAATTTTACTCAGATTTCTCTTGATGAAATATATGGACCTCATCTTCAACATAAAACTAGAATTAAGAGAGATACTGATAATATTGCGAATAAAAATGGAAATGGAAGTGTTGTTTTTACAATAACATCAAATCATATAAAATCTAGAACTTCTGAGAGGCTTACAAGATACAAATTTAAGAAGGTTGTTTTTGAATCTGATTCTAGTGGAAGTGAATCTTCAGAAAATGAGTTATCCAATCTTACTCAACGAATGAAAAATATTTTCAGACAAAAGATATTAAATACTTATACAAGAATAATGAAAGTAAAGATAAGAATGACTCATAAGTCACACGTTATGAACGCAAAAGAGCAAGGCATATCAGACCAGATTTTCCTATGCTTAAGTGAAAGGATATAAAGGAAAATCATTTTGAATGAAACTAAAAGAAGTACTATAAGGCTAATTATAATAATGTTTTAATAGACAATGACATCTGGAGTGCCTGTGGGGGTGAATCTTCAGATGAATCATCATAGTAAAAATCCACTAGATAGTAAAATCATGGTCTATTTGCCAAGATACCTATTGAAAATAATTATCTAATAACTAAGTTGCACAATATTGAATCTATCACAAATATTTCCTTAAATTAAAATTATAGTGATGATAAATATTAATATAATTCTGATGAATAGTCTTCATCTGATGAAGATAATACTTTTCTTACTTATGAATAAATTTATAGATTTTCTAGAGTCTATGAGAATGAGAATTCTAAACTCATGAAAAAGCATGATAAGGAAAATTTTAGAAATAATATTCGTACAAAGTAAATATCAAATATTTATAAAGATCTAGAAATGAAATTTTTTTATTTTGAAAGTATTTAAAAAATCTTGAGGAAGTAAATTCGAAGAAGGATAAACCTTTTAAGGATCTTGAAAATGAAATTAACAAGAAAAATATTTTAGAGACAAGTTCTTGTTCTAAATCTAATGTTTTGAGGAAAGAAATTTGGTTGTTAAACTAATGTCAGAAATATTTTCCTTAACGATGTGTTTTTCAAACATTACCACTACTACGTAAAATTTTTATATGATGTATTCCCAAATACAACCTCTAAGGAATCGTTTTGGTTTTGGTTATACCCATTATAAATCAGTTTTTAGTAATACTTATTTTGTTCCTCATAGTGCTCCATTCTGCACTAAATGTCAGTGTTGTGGACATTGGGAAAAAAGTTTTTCATAAAACAAAAACCAATCATTAGGTTTTCAAAAATCTTATTTTTTTAACAAAAATGCGAATACCTAATATTTTTATTTATGAAATATTCAGATCCAATAATATTTGGATTCCGAATGTATAACACACTTATTTTCAATAAAATAGGGAAAGTAAGAATAATAATACATGGTACATGGATAGTGGATGTTCCCATCATATGACTGGTAACAAAAACTTCATAAAAAATATTATCAAGATGAAAATTGGAAAAGTAACATTCAGAGAAAATGTTGAGGGAGAAATTATTAGTATATGTAACATTTATCTTCTTGAAAAGACATTGATTTTAAATGTTTTAACAAAAAAATTAGATATCATTCTTCAATTTATCAGAACACCAGATCAACTTACAAATATTTTCACGAAATATTTTCCATCCCAATAGATTTGAATACATTTAACCGATGTTAGAAATGATAACCATAATGTAATTTTCCGTGAAAACTTCATGTTGAAACATATATCCTTAGAGTAACAAACTCATTTTCATATGGGGAGTACATTTGTTTGTTATGTTTTCAAAATTTTCATTGTATAGAAATTTATCATTATTAAAATTTTCGTAATAAATTTTTTTTTAGTCAAAATTTTGGTAGTGTAGAAATTTTTCATAGCCAAGAAATTTTTCATAGTCAAAATTATTGTAATAAGAAATTTTATTAATATTTAAAATTTAATAGTCTTGAAATTTTGTGTAGTTTAAATTTTTCATAGTCTAAATTTTTCGTAGTCTAAATTTGTTCTTAGTCTTAAAATGTTTCATAGTCTTAATTGTTTATGTTTCTAATTTTTTTTGTAATATAATTTTCGGAATCCAAAGTCCTTCAAGAATAATATACCTCATTTCGAATAATTTTCCTAGTAATCCGAAAGAAATGTTTCTTTTATTATATTTTAGTAAAAATATTTATTTTGTTGGTATTTTCAAAATCTTTGGATTCACTTTTTATTAAATCATTTATTTTTAAAACCTCAAAAGATTGAAAGATACCAAAATTCTTCTTTAGCTATCATCTCAACTGTCAAATCTTATCAAAATGTTTTTCATCCATTGGATCAATCAATGAAGTTGAATCGTTGCTTCAATTTCCTATATAAAGCCCCCTGATGGTTGTCCCACATTGAACTCTAAGATCAAGCATGCAGAAACACTACCTTTCCTACATAATCCCATTTCGAACATCTCAGATCATCCTTACACCCTAATTTCTACGGAAGCCTCTTCTCATAAAAAAATGTCAAATGATATGGAAATCTCAAAATGGAAAATCAATCGTGAGAGGTTAGTCAATCCGACGTTTTTTTCGAAATATGACTCTATCGTATCTAAGAATATCAAGCTCAATGGCTTAGAGAGTGTATGTATTTTGAAACCAAAAGCACAAGATCATGTATATCCGAAGTTGTTAGTAGAATTTTGTGAGACAATATCTTTTTTCAAGGAAGAACACAGAGGCAAGTTCAATTTAAAGTGTTATGGAAAGGCATATTCTCTTTCCTCCACCAAGGCAGCATGGTTGATTGAAATTTCTTATGAAGGGGAAGCTAAGTTTTGTACACACAAGCTACATGATGTTAAAGGATGTTTTGATAAGGAGATGTCCATAGCTTTCCTTGGTCTTTCAGAAGTAAAGACATTGATGATTCATTATCTGTTTATGAACATAAGGATTCTTGAACTATTGGTTCATGGTTTTATTATTCCGAGAAATGGTGAAAAGGATACATTTAAGAAGAGTGAAATCTACATTCTAGATTTCATGGTGATCTTCAAGATGATAATTTTGGTCTATTATATTCTGGTTAAGATTGAGAGTATCAAAAATGGGAATTTGAAATATCAAATTATTATGCCTCTAGCCATTTTATCAAAGAGTATTGTTCGATGTTTAGACTCCTTCAAAATTCCTTGAAAGTATTTGTCGAGGAATTTAAAAGAGATGTTATTGAGTTATGATACCTTTAGAATGATGAAAATTGGTTTTTCTATGTAATTTATAGATTTTAATGATTTTCTTGTAGAGGAGTTTAAAGACATATATAAGAAATAGTATGTATATGAGACTTCCAAGAAGGGTGGAAAGATAAGGAATGTGAAGGCACCAGAAGAAAAATGAAAAACCCATGTGGATATGGAAATTCAATCAGTACCCCCAAAACTAAACAATGAATAAGCTTATCCAGATGATCTAGTAGAAAAGTTGAGAGAATAAAATAAAAAATAGAAATAAAGTGATCCTACATATTTTTTGGACTCTACTGAGGCAATGTCCTTAATGGAAAAGGCTTCTGAGAATCTCGACAAGTAAAAGGAAGAGAAGAAGAATAAGAAAACGATTTCTAAGGCTGAGATAGTTCAATCACTTCTAAAGGCTAGTGAAAAATTCTGTAAGAAAATTCTGGTACCAAATTATTTTTTGATGGAACCATTACCAGAGACTTCATGAAGAAATTTTGTGATTTTGGAAAAAGTTTCATGACAAATAAGTGGAAGAATAAAAATAACAAGGGAGTGGTGATACTGAAGATTTGATAAAGCACGTTGAAGATTTTCATGAGAAGAAAATTCCCTCAGAAATTTTTTCAATCCGAACATCTGAATCCGAGTCTTAAAAACATGCTTCCCATGGGAAAGATGATTAGGGTGAAGAAGAAGTTAATAATTTGTCTAAGGAGGAAAATAGAAATCACGATTTTATATAGCCATAAGATGCTGAGGCATGAGGTGAGAAGGAATAGGCTGATGAAGAAAAAATTGTTCAACTATCAGATTGGGTACATGAATCTCCTAATCAAGAATAAGACACTCTGAAAGCTGAAGTGGGAAAACATGTGGAAGTTGATACACCTAAAAAAATAGTCACGAAGAATAAAGAAGTTTGTGCTTCATCAAAGTGGAAGGCCGCTGAAATAGATAAAGAATCCTCCCCAACCAGAGTCTCAGATACAGAATCATCTTCTCTTGTCCATGACTTTGTTGTTCAATATTTTAAGAATATAGTTGATTGGATTACCTTATTTCTGGGTATAGATTCAAGATATCCAATGATTTATCATTCATTTAATCCTAAAATAGATTCAGTATCCATGGTGATGGATAAGTGCTTCAATGTTGAGGAAGACTTTGAAATCATCATCATAAATTATAAATCCCAAAAATATCTGGCAAGAAGATGACTTGTTGGTCAAGAAAACTATTAAAGATATGAGAGTTCTTGATGAGTTTCAAGATAATGTTAAGGATGAATTTGAAACCTATGATGGTAAGTTCAATGATCTCACCAAGTATTTTGATGAAAAGCTATTTGTTGAGGAAAATAATCGGAAGAAAGAACTGAATGATCTAAATGGGAAATTGTATTCATTTTCTCAGAGTTGGAAGAGGGAAAGGGATCTCAGAATTGAGATTGAAGAGATGATGGTTAAGAAAGAAGATGTGATGAAGGCTCTGGATGATAAATCAAATCCCTAGAAAAAAGAGTGAAGATCCGGACTAGTTGCTCAAGCGAGCAGAAGAGGATCAAAAGGAGCTCAAGAAACATAAAACATTGGACAAGAAGATCATTCCAAATTAGAAACAATTACAATTATTTCCAAATATGATTTTTGTTGTACTCCATTCCTTGTACTAATTTTGTCGATCATAATGTAATTTTGGTTTATCTTCATATATTAGGTTGTTTAGTTCTAATAATCTAGGTACTATTCTTTTCTATTCCCTATATTCCATTTTGAAAATCACAAAGTGGGAGAAAGGAATGATAAAATGAATACTATGTAAAGAATAAATTTCCCTATGTAAAGGGGAGTTCATCTAAGGGGTAGTTTTTATCATAAATATTCTTGTATGCATGAAAATGAAAAATTTCATTCAGTAAATTCAGAATATGATCCATAGTGATTCCAAATCCTAATGGGGAGTTAGTCATATTCAATTTGATATAAAAATAAAGGGAGATAAGTTTTTACTTACAATCCTATAAAAATTATTTCTCGTCATATTATTTTTCGTAAGGATTTTTGTGCTTTCCAAATAGTGGGATATTGTTGAGTCCATAAGGTTTCCTTATGAAATTCCCATTGCATCATGTTTTAAAAATGAATAACACCTTATCTTAAATAAAATTTCATTTCCCATATGTATTTTCTCAATAAGGAAAATTTTTCTTACACAAGGAAATTTTAACCTTAACCGTGTTTTTAGGGTTCATATCTTTTCTATGATTTCCCATAACAAAGAAAATATTCCTTCCCCATGGAAAATGTATCCTTACCTGATTTTCATTGTTCATATTTCAATATCATTTTATTTATAAGTGTAAAATTAAATTTCATATATAAAACCTCAGAATCTGATAAATACATATATATGGAATATTGTATTTTCAGGTTCTGAATTCAGACTCTGAATTCTCTGATTTTACACTTTGAATTCTCTAAAAGAAGACTCCAAATTCTCTGAATTCGGACTCTATATTATTTGAATTCAGAATCCAAACTCACTAAATTCAGATTCATAATTCTTTGAATTCAGGTTCCGAATTTTTATGAATTCATACTCTAAATTCTTATGAATTCAAACTCCATATTATATGAATTTAGACTCCTAGTTCTCTAAATTAAGACTCTAAATTCATCCAAATTCAGACTCTTAATTCATCCAAATTCAGGTTCATAATTCTATGTAATTCAGGTTATGAGTTTTATGGAAAATTGAATCTGAATGTCCATGCATTTTATATACATAATGTTCATTTTCTTAGACCCTGATCTTTTATTTTCCGTAGACTTTGAAAAATGGTTTTGGTTAAGCAACCATATTTTGATTACATTATTGTGAAATGATGTAATACAATCTGTTTCTAACTAACCCTTGTTTGAGTGACATGTATATAGGTCCATATGAGATTCATGTAAAAATATGACCGTTGGAGGAGGGAGCCACCAATTGGATCTGTGCCTTTAAATAAGATCTCATTTGAACGAGCTCATATGTTCTGGATAAATGCTGATCACTCTAGAGACCACATGCTGTTGAAGTGATTTCTAGAGAGAGATACTCTCATGCTTACTGCATACTGAACATCTTGTTCAGATTTCTTCATGCGACTCCGAATGTTTCTAAGTACATTCTAGGGATTCCGAGGATAGGAAGACGGAGGTACCGACTACCTTAAAGTTCGAGGACTTCCTTGGTGAGGAAGACATAGGCGCCAACTACCTTTATGTTCATGTTCTTCCAGGGATAGCAAGACAAATTCTGATATTCCTATTGAGGGCATATCCTTGTGTGGGTAAGACAATTTTGTCTGAAAGTATAAACTACGAGACCTTTATCTAGGGTTTTTAGATACCCAGCTCTTTGGGTTAAAATATTCAAAACATGTTACTTGTAATGTTTCATATTTATTATCCACTATATTTTTATTAATACGGAATGTATAACTATCTTATACTTCATTTTTCTTATATACTCTGATTAGTAAGATTCCATATGCTTTATGGTAGAATCTTATACTTGTAAACATTTATTATCTTTCACATCTGGAACCATATTTCAGGAACCTAGAATTTTTTTAGAACTAAGAGTTCTTGTGAATATACCTTGTTTAACATTGTTAAAGACATTTTTGCTTATGGTTAAAAATTAAAATTTTTATACCAACTTTAAAGATTCCAAAGCAAATTTTAATGTATACAATTCACCCCCACTTTTACATTGAGCATCTACATTCTTATTTTGATCCTACAATATTATGTTTAATGGATAGATTATAAAATTTTTTTTTGTACTCGTTGTTTCATTTATTCAGTATTTATTTTCAAAACCTTGGGTTGTTATATTAAGACCATATACGGCTTCTCGTCCTATCAAATGGAATCTCATCCCTTGGGGACATGATATTCTAGAGTCTCATTTTTGGTAAATTATAAAGTGGACTTATCTCAATACAAGGGGGAAACATTAATCACTCTCACTCCTTAAATAATTATTGTGGGTATATAAATATCTTCATAGTTCCTAGAAATATGTATTTATCTGATCATTTATTCATAAACGCAAATATGAATTTGAATTTAAATGGACTACTTCCTCAGTCAAGGATTTACTATCCTCAATAATATCTTTTGGGCCCCATCCATTCTTATCCATTACTCATATATTCATATAAAAATACTATGATTTTATCTCATTTTATAAGAAATACTTAATTATTTATGAAAAATTGTAATTTATTATATAATTTTACCATGAAAAGTCATATTTTACCAAAAATCACTAGAAACCATTATTTCACCAAAACCATAATTAACTGGATATGGATAGTTTGTAACATACCACTAACACTATATTTCTAAAACACATACCATATGACACCCACATATTCACTAATAACACTCAACATTCTAAAAAACCATAACAAATATTTGGAAGTGGTTTACCTCAATGGAATCAATGATTGACTATGAATGGACATAATCTTATGTCCACATATTTGATTTTAGAATATTTCACTATAAAAGATTGGAATAAATAGTAAACCCTAACCATACTAAGTTATATTTTTAGGCTAGACACTAAAAAATTTATGTAGTATAATGTTTTACCAAGAATCTCCATGAAATAGAACACTAAAAACCTAATGAACCAGGAGAGGAAGGGTGGGGGTTATTATACACTAGAATAGGCATGTATTATTTATTTTTATTTTAATTTTCATCTGTTTCATTTTTCTAGAAAATTGTTATTACAATATTTTTTAAATCCCATTACTAATCATGTTTACAAGTATTCCATAAAATAATCTAATTGATAGTGCATTTTTAATCACCGTGATGAAAAAATTGGATTTTATTTTGATTTAGTATTTCATTATCATGATACCATGTTATGTGGAACATTTGAAAATTTTAGAGAAATTGGAGTTTCTTATTGGATGGTACACATCATGGGAAATGAATATAGAATATTTTTGGGAAATATGAACTAGGTATCATCTTTCTAAGGTATATGTATCAGACATTATATAACACCAATGAGTATAATATTTCAGTCAAGTATAGAGTAAATTTCATATAAAAAATACGTAAACTATGAAATTTTATAATTCATTAGCTCCAGGGGTGATCTGGGATAACTATTGTGAAGATAATATTCTAGGATGGATTAAATTATTACAAAATGAGAACCTGCCATTTCGATCACAACAATTATACAGTGATGTAAAATGGTATAAAAATTTGAAAACCATTTTATGAAAATTTTGAAAATATATTCCTCCTATATTACCTACTAGAATTAGGAAATTTAGAAACACATTTTGTAATTTATTATGGGGTGATGTAAATTTCAAGATATTTTGGGTCATGGGAGTAAAAGTGTGAATTTCACATGATTTACACAACAATATTAATTCCACAATCAAGTGGTTTTACCTAGAATATTAGGGAGGGGGTTGGGTTCTACCCAAGGCTCAACAGATTTCTATTTTAGGTTGTATTGGTGATAAATTATGATATACCATTTTTATTTTTTCATTTTACGGTTATATTGATTATTTATACTTGTAAATGTTTTTCATTATCATGTATATTGTTTAAATTCATGATTGTTTCATAAATTTTTCCCTTCTCTAATTAGTTTATTATTAAATATTTTTTTCTGTTTATTTATGTTTTAAAATTTTTCACATAACAATGTGATAAATTGTTTTTTAGCGGCGGGGTGTTCCTTTTTTATCATTTTCTACTGTTTAATTTCATTCCTTATAAGAAAATAATTTCTTCAAATGTTACTTTTATTATATTCAGCAACATCCACAATTTCTATTCCTCTTCTGTGTTGCAGTATTCTCAGATGGAATTTCTACTGATCCATCACCAAAATTAGACTACATTTTTGACTAGTCACTATAAACCAAAACCAAGGGATATAGATAGAGATTATACCCTATATAATTTGAATATTCATTTAGATAACAATAAGAGAAATAGGATGAATTATGTAGGGAAGGGATTATCCACATTAATATTATACTATTCAATTTTATATATTTTTTATCTTATGCCTCATTCCTCCTAAACACTGGTATTAGATAATATTATAAATTAATGTTCATTTGACTTCATATATTCAATTATGACATAAAGGTTTCGAACGTTTTGTACATTTTTCATCAACTTGTTGAATATACACCTATAATTTCTGTGATTTTTTAAATTAGTTCTGGTTGAGATATTAGAGTATCAAATTTTATTTCACTCATCATGGGACTTGAATCTAGTATGATCTAGGTTAAGTGAACTAGAAAAAACCCACTACATTATATGGTTATACCACTATTTAATATCTTGTGAGATAAAATTCCAATCATTTAATGAGGAAATATATCGAACAATTTCTTTATGTAATGATGAGAATAAATTTAGATAATTCATTTGTGGTATAGGATTAACAATATGAAAATAATATTTTGGGTTAGATTTGGCGGCAGAGAATTAAAATTCAACATTTTGATGACAACTCTGATACTATGAGGCTAAATGGGATGATATTTTATACATTCTTATAATACATTATGGGATAAATTTTCATATTAAAAAACTACTCAAATTCATATTTTTATTTCTTATTCTACCATATCCGTTGGTTGGATTTTATATTTCTTTGATTTAGGGAAATGTGTGGAAAAATTAACATTGTAAATGATATCATCCAGACCATGGTTACATAAATAAAGTGGGATGACATATAATTATGGGCGGACCAACCATGTATTCTAAAATATCCATTTATGGTAGGGGTAGTGATGGAGTATGAAAAAATTATTTTGGTGTTTTTATTTCAATTATATGGTACATTAATTCGCAAGAATAATTTTTCTTTCCAATTTATGTTGTTCTAATTTACACAAGTTTCATTAAAAAAATCCCCAATATGTAATTATATACTAAATAATAAGTTGATAATGATTATTCATTGTGTGAACTTACTCAAAAAATAAAATTTCAAAATCATCACATAATATTATAGTGTAACACTACAAATATTTATGTCACATTTTCTCTTTAAATAAATTTAATATCTTGTATTACACAAGACACCGAGTTCAAACACACTTCGGTTTATTAATACGTGATTTTTATAAGCTACCCATAAAACTATATGAATTAATATTATTAAACATGTAATGATCTTTATATATTAACTATTATATATTTATACACAAGATATTATAATAATTAGAAGATAATGAATAAAATTTTACCAATTAAAATGCAATATATTTATAAAGACATTTTTACTACCCTTTAATTAAGAAAATATTTTGATTTCTATTTTTGAAATATTCATATATTTTATTTCATAATATAAACTACATTTTTAAAATATTAATATAAAAAAAGGTTTTGGTATATTATTTGTACTTTTTTGATAAGTTTTATGTCATTGATAAATAGTGATTAAACATTGTAATTTAGTTGAAAATAACTTTTTCATCTAAAGAATTTTTTTAGTCAAATTTTATATATAATTGGTTTCAAAGTATAATTAGATTAATTTTTATAAATTAATATAAATTATATCATTGTAATAATTTTCACATTGAAATAGAATATAAATAATTTTCAATTTATTGAATGTTATCATTTTGAAAACCAACTTCCACACAAAGTAAACCAGATTAATTTAAAATTAATTTTAGCTATTCATATATTTTTAATTTTTAATCATGGATTACATATTTGGAATCAGAAGGAATGAATGTATTATATATTTCTTTTTTATTGTTTTGAAAAAATTTCAATAATAAGATTTGATAATTTTTTTACCATGCTAAAAGGTAAATCCAAGAATTTAGGGTAAAAATAATATTATATAAATTATAAAATTGCACTTTCCCAATTAATAATTTATATGGATTAGTTATTTCATCTAAAAAATTCATCGTCTGGAGTTTGTGAGTTTTTGGAGGAACTTGGATGAGTTTTATCCATTTATAGTATTTTATTCACTGAAAAGACAATTTTTTCTAACTTTTTTTTATAAAGTTACCTATTTAGAATATGGAATTATATAGGGGATCTATTAGAAAATAAATATTAATTGGAAATCTAAAATGACAATTTTAATGTTGATACTTTATTTATTATTTTATGTAATGAAATGATGTAATTAAATATATTCACAATGATGATGTTATAATGTATCAATTAATGGAAATATCAAATAAAAGTTATTTAAAATATTAAAATAAATATAATTTCATATAATTATTTTCATTCATTAATTTTATCGATGAAATATAAATATTAGGAATATATGAATAGTTTATGAAGTTATATGGTCTATTTATATATTTTTAAAAGTCAATAAATAAATAGTATTAAAATTGACATTATTGATATTTTCAAATAAATAAAATTTTATTAAATAATATAAAAGTAATAAAAATATAAAAAATAGAAATCAAATTGAGATAAGGTTTAAAATTTCATCCATTACTCATAATTGTTCATATGTCATCTTATACTAACTATATGAACCCTTAAATAGTGAAAACCCAAGTCGTCACTATAAAAATTAATGGGTTTAACTAAGTGTTAAAGCCAATAGGTAATGTAACAAATGTGACATAAATAGGTATAAAAATTATTTGATGAATATTATTACACCCTAATTACAATAATATATGTACTTATATTTTTAATGGAAACTTTTCTAGGAAAATAAATTATACATTATTTAAATCAATGATAATCACAAAATATCACTCTATTTGTATTTAATATCTCTTATGTGCTCAAATGTATAATAAATAAAGATATGAATAAAGATATATATATATATATAATAATTAAATTAATTAAATTAAATTAAATTTTTTGAATTTTAAAAAATTATATAATTACCATAAAATCATTTTCAATTGTAGAAAATCATTCATTAAAATCATAGAAAAACAATATAATTGATATTAATAATATTAATATTGAAATATTTTCGATGAGTATATGTTTATAATGATATATATAGATATAATATATATATTATATATGTTTTAATTTATTATATTATAGTTCTATCTATGTATTTATTTATATATAGAGAAATAAAATTAATAGTACAAAATGTGAAAATAATAAAACATTATTGAATTAATAATAAATTAGATAATTTAAAATTCACATAATTGAAAAATAATTACAATGGGGATAGTATAGGGACAATAAATTATTCCTATATTCATTTATATTCCATTTTAATGAATTTAGGTGTAGAATATGCTTCTTTTATTTTTATAGTTTGAGAGTTTCAAAAAGTGCCCCTCTACTAAATTATATATGGGAAAATCCTCCAACGATTTCTCATAACACGAAGAGACTTATATATTTATAAAATCATGAAAATATCTCCAAAAAAATCCCTCACATAATCCTAGATTCCCCTATTATGGAATAAATTAAATCAAGGAAGGTTTTTTGTATAAACCAAGAATTAGCCAAGAAAAGGTAACAATATTCAACGATCACTTCAATTGTATTTTGTTCCCCACTCCTTAATTTATTATTATTTCCTGATTTTATAATATAAAAATGATCCTTAATATACTTATATTACTTAATTTTATATTTTTTATCTACACCTACACACACGTTCATCTAAGGGTTTACAAATTTACCTGTAGATTACAAAATTTAACCTCCTTGCAAAATGATATCGTTCGTTTTTTCTTTAACACCTTTCATGGTTGGTCACTATGATAGAAATGATATTTTATAATAAATTATTTAAATTAATGTTTTATTATACCTATTTAATTTTTATATAGAACATACCTTCAATATTTACATTTTTCATAAATATGATAACATCGTTTGTGGAAGTGTGTACTACAGCCTCCTCAAAGCGATGTGATTCATTCACACTCTACATTGAATGTACAAATTATGGTTTTAGTAAACATATGTTACATATATGACATAAATATAATAATTTAATTATAATATACATATATATGATTTACTATTTTTTAATATAATTTGAAAAGGAAATGGATGTAGCATTCTTGTGTACGTATGGTCTACCATATCAATAAATTGTTAATTTCATTTCTTATCTTAAAAGATTATATATTATTATAAATAAATAAATAATAAATATATATGATATTTAAATCATGGATTAAATTACTAATATTATTAAATAATGAACCAATTAATTGGAAGAATAGGTAAATATTCCAAACAAACATTAAAAACTAGTAAATTAATACCCAAAATAGTGAAAATAAAGAAATATTACTAAAAAATATGGTGAAAATATATTATAAGAAAAAAATATATGATATTATTAATTTTTTATCGTTCTATTATAATTTATTAACATGTTTAAAATCATCATACATAATTTTTAATGATGTTAACTTAAATATAAATGCAATGAATGTGATTTTTGTATCATTTTATTTCTATGAGACAAGGGCCATATAAAAATTTTAATTTCTTCTATGTGGTGTATATACATTCCATGAATGTATTTTATGAGTATTATCAAAAATATAATTTTATTTTAATATATATATATAATTTTATTTCATTCATGCGGGATAAAATTATAAAAATTATAAATTTGTAAGGGGGTGATTTCACAATCCCATCGTTATTTGGAGTTGATTTTTATGTATCTAATGGGGAATATTTCCCTTCCATGTTAGTATATTAAATTTTTTTTTTTATTCGTATACATTGATTTTTTAAATTCATTTTCCCATTTTTATCTTTTAAAAAAATCATTAAAAAAATATTCCATTCATTTTCCAAAACAAGGTACTTTTCAAACTTAAGTAAATACAACGTATTTTAAACATATACTTCATGAAAAGAATTTACCACTTACATGAAGCCCTAATATTTTAATTCTTCCATTAAAATTTTAAAAGGTTATTCTCAATGAAAATATTTTATTAAATAAATACAGGTACTTATAAATAAATGATTTCATGTGGTAAGGGATCTTATATAAATTTCATTCCATTGAGGTTTATTGTAATTTTATACACCATGTTTTTTATATGTTGTAAATACTACCCATTTAAATGTTATATGATGAATATAAACATTATCATTATATTATAATATACATTTAATGTTATTATTTCAGGGGTATTATTATTCCAATTATTCAATGTGGTATGGGACACATTGCGATGTTTAAAGAAGTTTATCTTCAAGAAATTTTTTAATTTCCTTTAAATGGTATTTACACACATCAATATCAACAACACATGTTTTTTTATACTCAATAATGGAATGGTTGATAAATATGTATTATTTATTCTATACATATATTTTAGGTCAATGCACATTCTTTATTAATTAAATATATTACTCAATATAAGGAATGCCTTGATATAACAATGATGGGTGAGCTTGGAAATTATATCACCCCTCGATGCATCAATTGGTTATCATTATAAAATTTATTTTCAAATATTAAATAGGATTATAAATGTTTTTGAAAATATCATTTGAATTTTATTGATAGTATAGTTCTTCTTATTCCTCATACATGTAGTCCAACAATTACGCATTTCCTTCAATCGAAATTGTTTTATTATTATTATATATCCATGATATTATTTCATTGATACTATATATGGGAGTATTTCTTTATTAACATACTTATTTAATATCTTTTTTCATGTAATTTTATTTCCAATATGATTTTCCATAATCCAGTTATTTAAATAACATGTGTTTCAGTTAATTACATTTCAATATTTTTATACCATATTTACTCATACTTTCTATTGTATTTAACACTTATTTGGAATTTGAGATCACCCATATCATATGTTTTAATTTATCATGAAACAATGATGTATAATATGGTTTTTATAATTGTTTATACTAGGAATAATAAATTTATACCATACTGAAAAAAGTCTAGGTTGAAATTAGGTTATAAATTTGGAATTTAAGGCTCATGTATGTATCTAGTTTACCAAGACTACTAAACCGATTGGCCCTTCATGATTCATTTCATTTTAAAAAATCAAATATACTAGTAGTAGAAAATTTCTCTGAGCTTACTAGGGTTGGGTCAATATAGTTGGTATCAAATAATTATTAGTATAATCCTTGTGAACTAGATTTAAGAACACATATATTAGGGAACACAACCCATTAGTTTAGTCTATGATAAATTTTTTTTTGGAATTAATAATTTTCATTTTATGGATATATATTTACTATTAATGATAGTTATTATCGTTTATTTGAAAATTTAAATTAATTTTATTATCGGTATTTATGATATTGGGAATTAAAAAGGAATCATATGAGATAACCATTGTAGTAAAAAAATAATGGTGAATATTTTTAGGTTATTTGTTTACTATACTTATAACATTTTTTATAATATAAATATATTTTTTTGAAAAAGGACAATGTGCAGGCCCAATGACAACACGTCGCTTCTAACAAGTACGTGTAGTTTGAACCCACAACCAAAAGGTGATAAGGGTGAATTTCTACCACTATCCTATGTGATGTATTGGTTATAAAGAAATAATTTTGGTTAATATATCTAATGGGTAATGATTATTTATATTATAGGGACATTTGTTTTATAAAATATATTACCTTTATATTTGAATATGATTTCATAATTAATTGAATAATGGTATTTCATAATAATTTCAATATTTTGGAAATACTATAAGATTTGTGTAAATTGAATATTTTTAGGAATAATGGATAAATTTTATTTTAGATTCAAATATTATTTATTGTGTTCTTATGGGTATTTTGGATATTTATGGAAATGGTTAGCATATCTTTGAGATTATGTGATTTAGGAAATTGAATATTTGATATAAGAAATTAAGAGTGATTTGATGTTATTTTGATTACTACAAGATCAATTACTTTTAATTTAGGAGTCTCAATATTAGGATAGAATAAATTTTAGGAATTATAGTTAATTGATTAATGGTCTATGTTGAATTTTAAGTATAAAAATTGAATTTAATATATTAATGTTGTTTTTCATCATAAAATAATTTTCATGGAATATAATCTCTTATACTAACCATATTCATTTCGGGTTTGTTTACAAACACACGGGGAATACAAGATTATAAATATTTTGGGTTTTGATCCATATAAATCAATTTTAATAATTTATTAAATATAAAATCATCATAAATACACATCATTTGGAGAAAACGATGTTTTTTTGGTTAACATTTATTATATTATTAAACTATACTTAACAAGTATGTATTTTTTCTCATGTAATTATTCTATGGTGTCTATTAATTCCAAAATTCATGCTAAATTATTTTGGAAATAAAACTTTTCTCTTTTAATATTCATTTTGATAAATCAATGGTCTTTTAATAGTTGATAGATTCACAGATTTCTGGTAGTTAAATTTCATATGAAAAGTATCTATTTCACTCTACCAAAGAACTTCATGGTTATATTTCACTTCTTATCCATTTATTCACTTCCCACTAATTTTTTCCAACTCAAAATACCAATTTTATGGTGACATTTTAATTTCCTTTTCCCTCATATTTATATGATGTATAATTAACCATTTTTTATATGGGTTCCCCATAAAGTAATTTTGATGTATCAACCAATTATTATTTAAATGAAATTTCAAATTGTAAGGATGAAATTTATAGAATAATGGGATAATGTAACACCTATTGATTTTATGTTACTTTTTCTTTATAAATAAACTTCATATCATGTGTTCCACATAATAATCATTTCAAAAAGATTGTGATCTATTAATGAGTGACCAATATAAACTAGTGGTTAAAAATTAGAGACTGAATAGTATTAACAATATTTCCGAATATATATATATATTTTCCTTCATCCTAAATATTTTCATGTAATTAGATAAGAAAGAATTTATTTTAATGCATTAAAAGGTTATATTTTTCAAATGCCAGGTTTCCCACCGTTTAATAAATATATTTTCTAAAAATTTATTTTTAACAGTATATTATTTTTTCTAAAAAATAATATTATTCTATTAAATATTAATATAAACAAATTGGTAGAGTATATATTATTTTTAATTGGTTTCATGTTTTGAAGAATAGTGATCCAAAATTTCATTTTAATTGAAAAAACATTTTCATATAAAAAATTTATAGAGTTAAATAATATTTTTAATTGGTTTTAAAGAATATTAGGTCCAATTTTTTATTAGTTAATTTAATTTATTTCATTTATGTAAACTACACATTCAATTATGATATAAAAACATTTCAATATTGTGATATTCATCACATTAAAAACCTCGTTCAGGCCCCCTCTATGAGGTTTATCTTTAATTAATATAAATTTTATATATATATAATTTTAAAAAATTGATTCCATATTTCGAATAAAAATATATTACATTAGAAATTATGTCCCCATTAGTTTTGTATATAATTTAAATAGTAATATTTTGTAATTTTTATTTCTACGGTTATGTGTAAATTACTTAATTAAGGGTAAAAACAATACTATAAAATTTATAATATTATAATAAGACATTTTCTAATTTAATTTTTTGGGTAATGTTTAACAAAAATAATAATTTGGATGATTTTTCAAGATTTTTAAAAAACTTTTCTGAGTTCAATTTAGTTATATTATTTTATTAACGTAAAGTTTAATTTTTTGTCATACTTTTGTTTTTAACATGTTAAATATTTTCGATATGAAGTTATACTAGGGATATGTTTGATTACAAATAATAATTTTAGAGATAGAATGTTTATATTAAAAATAAAATGTATTTTAAATATGTAGGGAATAACTCATTTTTTATGCATTCTGAAATAAAGATGTTGTAATTGAATAACTAATGGACATATAAAATAAATGTTATTAAAATATTTCTATAAATATAATTTTCAACAATTTATGTCATACAAGAATTATATTGATGATATATTTATATTTTGGATTCATTAAATGATTTGGTTTGGTTTTATTTAATGTATTGATATTTTTAAAAAGTACAGAACTGAATATTGTTAAAAGAAACATTCTTGGTATTTTTAAACAAATAATAATTTATAAAATGAGAAAAAATTAATAAAATATAATTTTTTTCCAAATTACAAGGAATAGGAATAAAATTTCATCCATTACTAATTTATGGTTCGTTTGGAAAACCTTTGTAACTATATGAACCCTTAAGAATAAAAATGCATGTTGTAATTCTCAGTGTTAAAGGGTCTAACTAAATGTTAATGCCAACATAAATGATTAATAATGTGACCTAAACATGTATAAAAATTATTTTATGAGGAGGATTTTACCCCTATCAAATTAATACGTTTATTTAGTTTTTTAATGGACAATTTTCATGGAAAATAACTTCTATAGTATTTTAATCCAATATAGTTACAAAATATAAAATTGTTTGTATTTAATAGATTTTATGTGTCAACATAATTAACAAATAGTGATATAAATGATGATAAATATCTATTTTGATCCTAATTATATTATTTTATTTATATATATCATGAACCATCCCAGAGGGCCTTATGTTGTGACTACCACAAGCCCAACTCTAATAGGATAAAGGCTAGTGACTAACACCAAGTTTGTATAATAAAAAAATGGGAGGAATTTTCCTAAATACATGTACACATGTATTGATCTCTAATCCAACAATGTTGAGATGTGAATTTACTAAGTAAGAAATGCATGAAATCTAATATATCCCAAATCTAGTCTAACTACCATAGTTTGACATACATGGAAGTTACATATCATTTGAGTAATACATAATAAATTACACAAATGTACACCCAAAGTCTATATTAGTTTTTCATCTATGTTATCTTGGAACATAATTTTATAACATGGTTAATGATCTTCAACATCTCCCATATATATCATCCATTTTTTTCCTACTCGAATCCTTTTTTTTAATCCTGGGGAAAAGAATACATGTAATGGTGAGCAAAAATGGTCAATAATGGTGAACATTGAGAACATAAAACAACCCATAAGCATACTAATTTAAAAACATCAACATAATGTTTAAATATAAAATTCACGAGTCATAAAATTAACCATAGCAGTACATAAGGCATTGATCATAAAGGAAAATTAACCATGATAAAATTTAATTGTAATAAAACATTGATTTGTGAAAAAAATAATAATCACGTAATATTATTTCCATAGTATCCATGGAATTGATTCCATAATGATCATAGTATACAAATTACATTATTGTACCGGGTTTACTTGTCATTTTAACCATGTATTACTAAAATGGATTTACATATTGTTCCACTCATGTATTGATGAACTAAATATTCTCTCCATTCTATTCAAATATATCTCATGAGATATAAATATTTACCCATTTCATTTGAGGGTTATATAGGTCCAAACCATCTCATAACGAAATAATTTTAAATGTTCCATAAAAAAATAAATCATTCATCATAGCATAACCCATGATATAAAATGGGTTTTTTAAACATCATTCCATCTTAGCATAATCCAAATAAAATATCATTACATCATTAAAAAATTGAAATCATAGTAATAATGGGGATAGAAACAAAATACTATTTAAATAGAATCATCTTGGATGTAAAATAATTTTGATAAGACACTTGAACTTAATTCATAAGGGAAATTACCTTTCTCTATGAAAAATAGATTTCTTATCTCAAAATTAAGTCAAATTTTAAATGAAAGGAATTTATTTGAAATTAAACATGAAATTATATATAAGATAATTCATGGAATTAATGATTTAATAATATGTAAAATTTTTTACATGTAGTAAAATTTAAAAAAAATATCTCCTCATACTGCTCCGGGAAATGTCAAAAAGTACATCGTATGGATGCAGAAATAAATATTCCTTCTATACCATATAGTAAATGTTAGAAATGGGTAAAATGATTTTAAAAATAAAATGAATAATAATAAACCTTTTATTAAAACAATTATATAAATAATGGGCATGGATTGTAAATATACCCTTAGAAAATACTTAGGTATAGTCAATGTTGGATAAAAGTGAGATTTAAAAATTATAATTTAACATAGGTCCTATTTCATCATTATGTGTAAAAAAATCATTTATAGTGGGTATAAACATATTAATAACTTCTAAAAACACTATAATAATATCTATGATAGCATATATGATTTACTTATTTCTTTATATTACCCGTGTATTTATCATTTCAATGTTAAAGCAACGTTTTGGGTAATAATCGTTTTATTTATCTTATGTGTTTTTAGTTTTTATTCATGATCATATTACATATATCGTGATTTAAATAATACCACAATGTAAAAAATTATTTATAAATCGTAAATATTCAATATAGAAATTTTTATAATAGATAGATAAATGAAATGGAATAAACTATTAATGGAGACAGTATGCCATATTTATGCATGGTCAATGTTTATGTTTTCTTAATGAATTTATGTAAGAAAGTAAATATAATATAAATATATAAGCATAAACAGTAGATTTATTATGTCATATATTTCATGTTATTTATTTTATATTCTTCATAGTCATACTTTAATGGTTAATATGGAGAAATAATCTCATCGAGTCGTGGAGACGGTAGGCCGTACGTACGTACGAGCGACGATATCAATCACTTAATGGTGAAACAGTTTGGAATAGAATGGTATGTTAAATATAATGAATAATTATCACAATATATTCATTTTTTACATCCATTATAATCATCATTATACCCATCCCAATTTTTTATTTCTGAATAACAAATTACACCATAGTGTGGACACAATAAGTCATAAGTATGCACACATTGTTATATTGTAATCCATTGGATGGATAAAATGAGGTATTAATTTTTCCCATAATAATAATTACGTCTCATATTGTAGGATATATATTATTTATTACTTTAGTATGGGAAAACATAATAATCGTATGTATAAGGAAAAATAATTTTTTGAGAGGTGATAAAACAATTACCTTTTTTCGAGTATCTCCTTTTGATTTGATCTAATGGTATCTCTAGGATGGAAATAAACCAAAATTTTGGAAACTAAGATGATGTTATGGAATTTGGGAGAGGATTTGATTGGATTTTGGATGAGGAAAAGGGAATTATAGGGGTTATAAAACGATAATGAGATGTTCCCATATATAAGAGAGGTGAGGGGCACTTTATGAAAGTCTTTAAATATTAATTTATTATAAAATTATCATCGAGTTATAATGGTTCCATAATAATTTATGTAAAATATAACATGATTATCGGTTGAAATACAATCATATAATATGTTTTAGACTTGTTTAGGTCACAAATTTGACTTTTTCATTTAGGTTTAACCTTTACAAAAACACATTAACTATTACCATGTCTTCTTGTATTTCCATAATATATGGTTACTATATTTATTATAAGAGGAAAATAGAACCAAAAGTGGATCATTAATTACCTTTTCAACATTATATAATTCATCTACTGGAATATTATATATTTAGGGTTGTTATATCATTTAATAAAATATTAATTGTTTTAAAAACACATTTATGTCAATTTTGACACTATTTATCAATTAATTTTTGTTAAAGTAATAAAAACATGGATCTAGAGAAAAAACTCATTAAATCATCCCTAAAATATAAATTACATTCAAAAAATTCGTTTCTGTCCTCAAAATGTTTAAATTACATTTATTATAATATTTATTATATAATTTATATTAATATTTCATTAATAAGGTAATATTTGCCTCATCGTTTTTTCATAATTAAATTTATTTCATTAATGTCTAAAAATTATAAATAAAAAACCATGTTATTATAAATATAATTATATTTATGATGAATGTATATATCCAAATATATTAATTATACCAACAAAAAATATAATTATTTTAGTAAAAAGTTATCTGTTGATGTTATATTTCTCTTTTCATTAAATTAATTATTATAACATGTCATTTTCACACCCAAGTGGTTATAAAAGGAAAAAATTTTGTTATTTGGATTATTTGGGTCCCCCATGACTCATATAGTAGAGTTATGACATGTTTTATGGTATTTTTATATTATCATAATATTGTTTCCTTACCCTTATTTACCTGATTTACCCTTTAACCGTGGTGAATAAAAATAATTATTGACGTCACTATTCATAATTTTAAAAAATATAAGATAGCTATTTACTCAATTTTGACCTTATGATTCCAAATATGGGATTATTTTTAATAAATTAAAGACACTAAATTGGATGAAATTATTGTAAAGTAAATTTCCATTGTCAAAACCAGAATGTGAGTTTTTATGAAGTAAAAACTATCAAAGGATTTATATGTGTTTATGTTCAATTTAAAGGTGAAATTATATCCAATGGAAAAAATTTGTATTAAAAGATAAAATAATAATATATTTATACTTTAAAGAAAATTTAAATTATAATCTAACTGTATAAATTTATTTTATGAAAAAGGATGTTTTGAATTAAAATGTAGTATTTTCACTATTTATTAAAAATTAATTTTTTTTCAGAAAAATATCAAACATTTGG
The DNA here is from genome assembly GCA_963277665.1 of Viscum album. NCBI lineage: Eukaryota > Viridiplantae > Streptophyta > Magnoliopsida > Santalales > Viscaceae > Viscum > Viscum album. The sequence goes on from OY728129.1 coordinate 1,291,452,702, forward strand.
CCAAAGTAAATTTTAATTTCCTTATTTATAATAAAAAGAATATTTTCTAAAATATAATATATAAATGTTTTAAGAAATAGATTTATATTTTTGATCCATCAAAATGAGGCAAAACTGCTTTTTTTGATGAATAATTATTTTGTCTGAAAATTGAATTCTTTATTATATCATGTCTACAAAATATATAAGACTAATGTTAATATTATATGAAATTAAAAATGTGTTTAATAATATTCATAAAGGATAGTTTATATTCAATTTAAAAAAATATTTTGATAATATATTATTGTTTAGTGAAACTCAATATTATGTACAATGTATGTTATTGGTGAATGTCGCTCTTACTTGTAACGCAAAACAAGTTAGTGTTGCGTGTACTTTAATATTCCTTTGGTTTTTTGTAAAAGATCATTAAAACATACTTCTTTTATATATCGAACAAATATATACTCAGTATTCCATATATCTTACACCAACTCTGTGTTGAATATAACATAACACAAGTCAGTTTGGTGCGCAAAGAATGTTTGACTTAGTGCATTACAATATATAAATGAAAATTTTAATTTAATAGAAAAAAATGGTACATAAAAACTCAGTTCTTTACATTATACTCCATTAAAATAAATTTCTCCCATTAAATTAATTGGGGTGATAAATGGTTTACTACTTTAAAGTCTCATTCAAGGAAACCCTTAATTTTAAAAAAACTAAAATCTCTTTTAAATATTTAATGTTAGAAACATAATGGTTACTCAAATTAAATTATCACTCAGTTTCGACATAGGAGATCATAGGTGTGAAGTGAAAAAATAGATATTGAATAGAAATACAATTTTTATATTCTGATGGATAATGATAGATAACAAGGTTTGGACAAAGTTAAATACTATAAACCCAGAAATCTTTAATGATTTAAGGGACAATCTGGTTAGTCCGATAAGAAGGTTCTAAGATAACATTTTCTGTTTTAAAGATCCTTTCCCTAAAGATGTATTTTTTTAATGAGAATAAATACTTACATTATTTTGGTATAATCTCGCTGATATTAATTACATGAACAATTTACACTTCATCTCTTATTTAATAAAATAAGTTGAATCTTTAATTTATGAAGTGTTAGTAGATCATGTTATAGAATGAATGATCATTCCATATCTCTCAACAAAAATGCCAGAACATGAGATAATATAAGTATAACTCCACATATAGATAGATAAAACATTAATCTAACAAAAATCAACAGAAATATTACTTATACAATACATGAAAGGATAACATTACAATCCTTCCAAAAACTGAAAATATAAACCATTAGAAAGTGGTGAACAAAATATATATTACATTTAATCCCATATATCTTATGGTAGTTTTTGGTTTTCACATTCCAAACATGTGAATAAATTAATTTGGTATTCTATTGAAACATGATAATAAATTTAATTATTATAGAAACATAGTGAAAACATGCATTCTATAAATATTAAGTCTTCCCATGCATAACAAATACCAAAAAATATTATATACACAATCCATGATATCACTATATTCGTATTTTAGTAATGAGGTCATTATTTCTATCGATCATCTCCTTATATCCTTATCATTTCATTACATGCATGTCATGTTCATTGTTACCGAAATAATATACTTACGGAAAAACACAATGGAACAATACATAGATATTACAATAATACATAATACTATAAGAGAGTTTCTAAAATTCTATTTTGTAATCCCATTACATTTACACTCAGTAAGTCCACCACATCGTTGTCATATTCAACACCACCAATAGTGATCACATGTGATTTACCATTTTCATTTTCCTTAAGTGGGTGTTGACGTTTATAATCATCCACAACCCTTTTTTAGGGAATTGGTTAGAATAATTCCCAATTTCTATGCCAATGTAACCCTGATTTGTGGGAGGTACACTCTTTGGAGAATTCTGGTTATTCCCATTACATTGATAGTAAAATGACCGATGACCTTCATTTCTAAGAATAATACATTTTTATTCCCATTAAAGCAATTTCCTCCATTTGTAATTCCACTCATTGAGCATAAAGAAATGATAATAAACTTTTCTTCATATTATTTTAGTTAACATTGATTTCTATCCTTCTATTTTTTTCTTAACAATGATATAGATGATAAAATGTAATCTACCTTATTTTAGAAGAATATGAGGAAGGTACATACTGAAAAATAAGTTCTTGAACTCATCTCAATCATTAAAGTCACTTTTATCTTATTGCCTCATATTCTATATAATGTTTCCCCAATGATTCTATTTAAATTCCTTGTAATAAGTTTCAAACATAAACATTTTTTGTCCTGAATAATGGAAAATGAGAAATAATTTTTCAATTTTAAAATACATTTCCCAATAGATAGCGAATTGGTTGTTCCAAAAAAATAAGGTGGATGCTGCCTTAAGAATGAGTTAAGAGAATATTGATCCCATCCTTGGTCATTTGGAAGGTTATAAGGATTTTTTGACCAAAAATTAATATTATTTTTTCAATACCCCATACAATTTGATTGGTTACAAGGATAATCATTGCATTCCCATCACATCCATAATTAATGAGGTTCTTCTGGGTTCTAGATATTATTTAATACATAAAAATAATAGTGCGAGAAGAAAAAATCATATTTGGAAAACAACATAATCAAGTGGGATTACATTAAATGTCTAATAAATTAGGTTCAATATTATTTTATTCATTATCATTTACATAATTCTAGGACTTTAATCTATAGTTAGACCGACACTTAGGGACATCCCTAGACACACTATAGAAAAATAACTCGGGATCTCAGTGATGGGTTTTCTTCCTCATTTCCAAAGGTTAACTAAACCATATCTCTGATACCAATTGTAATAATCCAATTATGAGGTACATGAACATTAAATTTATTTTTTGTAACAGTTGATATACTATAACAATATATTCCAAAAGATAATATTAGTTTAATACCTTTGGAAACATAGATCATAATATTCTAACATCGAGAAATATCTTCAACATCCCCTATAATGTTCATTCCATTTTTTCCCACCAATAACAATTCATTATATCCTGGGGTAAAGAAAAAATTAAATGGGTGAGTTCTAAAACTCAATAAGTTTAAACATTGAGAACACAAAACAAACCATAAACATAAGAATGTAAAAACATGAACATAATGATAAAATATAAAAAACTTGGGTCATGAAATAATTCTAGGTAGTATGTATGGAATATATCATAAACATTAACCATGATAAAACAGAATTGTAATAAACCATCAAATTAAGTCAGAAAAATAATCACATAATATGATTTCTATCGTAGCCAAGGCATGTGTGCCAAGAACTACATAGTAGATAAAGTCCATTACTGAACCAGGTTTAAATATCATTCCAAACTTGTATTAATGAACCATATTTATTTGTATTCATTTCCTGTCTATCACACTAGATATAAAAAATTACCCAGTGCATTGGATGGAGATATAGGTCCAAACTATCTCATAATTAAAACATTTGTTACATGTTCCACAAAAACATAAATCATTCATCATATAATATCTAAAGAAATGAAATGGGTTTCTTAAAAACCATTCCATCATAACATAATCCATATAAAATATCATTCAATAATTAACACAATAAAATAATAGAATTAATAGTGATATGAAAATATCTCTTTTTAAATAACATCATCTTAGATGGAACATAGTTTTGAAAAAACACTTGAACTTAATTCATAAGGAAAATATCATTTATTCTTCAAAAAAATTCCTTTTTTCAAAATACCATGCAATTTTAAAAGAAAAAAATTTAGTTTAAAATAAATGTGAAATTTTGTAGAGTAATATTCATAGAAATAAGGTTTTATGAAGATGTAAAAATATGTTCATTCCATATAAGTTAAAAAAAATTTCTCGTACTCTTGCCAGAAAAATAAAAAATTACCTTTTATGGAATACGAAAGAAACATTTTATTCATACAATGTGGTAAAATCAAAAAAATGGTAAAAATGACATTAAACGTATTCTGAAGTATAAAAAAATTAATTTTTTTAAAAAATCATGGACGGTGATGATACACATACCCCAAGTAAATACTTATGTAAGAATAATCACTCATTAAAATGAGATTGAAAAATTATCCCTTACCTTATGTCAAATTTCATCAATATGTGTATAAAAATCCTGTATATTGGTTTTAAACATATTATTATCTTGTACCAAAAACATTATAAAATATATGATATCATATATGATTCACTTATGACTTTATATTAATTGTTTATCTATCAATTCCAAGATAACACAACGTTTTGGGTAGTAAATGTTTCATATATCAGATGTGTTTTGACATGTTATTCATCATATTTTTACATAAATAATTATTAACCTAATTCCACAATGTAAAACATTATTTATTTATCATAAATATTCAATATCTAAATATATATAATAGATAGATAATGTAAGTGGAATACACCATTCATGGAGATGGTATGTTGTACATACACATGAATGATGTTTTAGTTTCCCTTTTGAATTGAATGGAAGAAAGTCGATGATATATATATATATATACAATAGAATTATTATGTCAAATATTTCTTTATTCATTATAATATATTCATTATAATCATTCTTGAATGGTTAACAAGAGGAATAAATTTCATCACGTTGTGGAGATGGTAGGTCATATGTATGCATGAGCGACATTATCATTTAACTAATGGTTAATCGGTATGGAACAAGAATGTAATAAAATTATAAATAGTAATAATCATGTTATATTCCTTATTTACATCCATTATACTCGTCATTATACACATAAAAATTATGTATTGTTGAATAACAAATTTCACCACAATGTGGAGATGATAAGTCATACATACGAACACATGATGATATTTTTATCAGTAGGATGGATAAAAGGACATATAATTTTTTAAAATAACTATAATAACATATAAAAATGTAGGAGAGAAATTCATTATTACATTATATGGTTACAATATATTAAGAGGTAGTAGAACAAGAAAATATTTTTGGAAGAGGTGATAATACAATTACCTCTTTTTCAAGTCTGTCATTTTGATTTTCACAAAAGGTCTCTATAGGATGGATTTCATCCAAAATAGTGGCCTCTATGATGAATTTAGTGGACTAAGGAGAGGAAATTTTCTGGTTATTGATGAGAAAATGGTCTTTATAGTGGTGATTAAAAGATAAGAAAAAGTTCCCTTTTACAAGGAAGGTGAGGGGCACATTAGGAATGTCATTAAATATTAATTTATTATAGAATTATTTTATATTTCTATTGGTGACAAACTAATTTTTTACAATATAAGATTATGATGGGTCACAATCATCTTATCCAATAGGTTATAGACATGTTTAGGATACAAGATTAACCTTATCTTTTATCATTACCAATTTGTTAGAAATATAAAAATTTTCCATATATTATTTTATTTTCATAATATATGGTAACAATAGTTACTATAAAATTCTACAAGAACCTCAAATTGAAAATTAATGACATTGGTAGTCATATATAAGTCATTTGGCCGACTATTATATTTTTTGGAGTCTTATATTAATTAAATAGTAATAGATTTAAAAAATCATTTATTTTAATTTTTACACAATTTAGTAATTGTTTTTTTAAAGTCATAAAAACATTATTAATTCGAAATATGGAATTAAAAAATACTTAACATTTATATTTCATTCAAAAAAATCTTGTATGACCTCAAAATTTTCAAATTACAATTATGCTAGTATTTTTAATATCATTTGATTGATTATTTTATTAATAAGATATTCACTACATCATCAATGTGTCATAAATAAATTTATTTATTTAATTTCTAAATATCATAAATAAAAACACAAGGAGTAGAAAAAATTTTTATCTATCTAATTAATATATATAATATATAATATCATTTATATAAACCAAAAATAAAAATTATTTTAGTAAAATTATATGTGTTTATGAAATATTTCCCTTTACATTACATAAATTATTCTAACATGTAATTTTCACACCCAAGTTGTTCTTAAATGACAAAATTTTATCCAAGGGAGTTTTTGTGTCTCCCATAACTCAACCAATATGATTATAACACGTGTAAGCATAGATTTATATTTTTATAATATAATTTTTACCATCTTTTACCTGATTTACCTATTAACCATTGTAATTATGACATAATTAATGTAGATACTATTCATAATGTCCAGAACTAAAAGATACCTATTTACACAATTGGGACGTTATTATTAAAAATAAGGATTCAATTTTTCTAAATTCTATACAGAATTGGCATAAATTAATTTAAAATTAATTTTCGTTGTCAAAACCAAAATGCTGGTTTTTATGAAGTAAAAACTATCAAGATATTGACATGTGTCTATGTCCAAATGAAATGTGAAATTACATAAAATTACCAAAATTGATTTAAATGATAAAAACATATTACAGTTACTCTTTAAAACCCCAAACAATAAAATCTAACTATATAAATAAATTAGTTTAAAAGGCTGTTTTGAATTAAAATGCAGTATTTTTCAGTAGTCACTAAAATATGATTTTTATCATAAAATTAACATAAATTCCAAAAATGAAAATTTTGAGTTCCCTCATTAAATGAAGAAGTTTATTTTGTCCAATTTATATACAAAAGTGTTAAAATCCATATTTCAAATGGTTGTACTGTCAAAATGCGCAAAACTGTAATTTTTTTAAGAATTGTTGTTTTTTCTAAAAAATTGATTTTGTTCTTATATCATGTTTATAAAATAAATAATAAGAATATTAATATAATATAAAATTAAAAATGCGGTTAATACTATTCATAAAGGCCAGTTTATATCCCATTAAATAATAATATTTTAATAATATGTCATTGTAGAGTGAAACTCGATATTGCGTACAACAAAAGATATCAATGAATGTTTCTCTTGTCTATAACACAATCAAAACAGAGTTAATTTATACATTGTACAAAATCTATACACATTTATCAAATATCATACACTAACTCAGTGTTTTCTGTAACATATGAGAAGTCAATTTAGCGTAAAAGAATGTTTGAATTAGTGAATTGAAATATATAAATCAAAATTTTAATTTATTCAGAAAATGTTCATTAAAAACATATGGTGTTAAAACTAGAGTACATTAGTTAAATTACTAGATATTAAATAGGTCAAAAATAATCCCACGAAAAAAAGATTTTATAGCCATAAGTCCAACATGTAATGTATAAGTAATTGGGACTGTCGCCAAAAGATATACTATAACACACCTAAGCCTATATAGTATAACAAGGAACCACCTGGTCCTAGAATTCCTGGAACTCCGTTGATGAGTTTATCACCAGCACAAGAAAATAAATATTCCGGAAAAACCCGTATAGGGTTGAGTAAAACATTTCTTATTTTAAAACCCTAAAACCATAATGGTATACCAAAACAGAAAAACCATAAAGGAAATAACACAAGTGGATACCCAAAAGTAAATACTATGACGTTATAACACAAAGGAATACAATAATGGAATACCACAAAGGAATACAAATTCATCTCAACATACATATATGTCTACAAAAAATATTTCATGAATGTAAAATTATATTCCATCAAATAAGATACACAATCTCAACAAGACACATAGTCTCCATAAACAACATTCTCTATAGGACACACGATTTCCCTATTATAGACAATCTCCATAAGACCCAAAGTCTCTATAATAAACACACATTCCTTTTGACTCACAGACACTATAAGACCCACAATTTACATTTGGCATATAGTCCATATAATATACATAGTCCCTAGGTCACAACAAGCCATAGAAATGTTTTCTAAAAGAGGGCTTGTTATAGAAGAACTCAAACATTAATCCATTAGGTCATATGAACACTCCCACATAAACCAATTTAGAATATCTGAATTAAAATGCATCGCAGTAAGGGTTATAGAGTCATAGATGGATTGTCAAATGGATATCTAGTTTGAATTTTATGGTTGTTTGCTAATGTAAAAAGGGAGTTCAAAGGGTTTTTCAATGAAAGTGATGTCGGTTGAGAGAATATGGGGGTTGACCACTTTAGTCGGACCCCATGTCCAACCACCACATGGTAGCTAGCTTCCACTATGGGAGATAGTGCCCCAAATGTCACAGTCATGCAGTAGCTCAGTCAATTGTTTCTTGGTCCAGCCACCTAGGTCTAGCCACCTGAGTGATACCCATGTACGCTCTGACCAGTTGGGTCCGGACCAACCATCTTTCCTAAACAATCCTATTTCTAGGTCATTCTGCTCACATGGTCGACCATCGCCGGTCCACGTGGCCACCCCACCATGTCACAGGACCGCTGGCCATGTCTGCAGATTTCTCAGGTTCCCCAGCTATCACGTCCCATGTGGCGTCAGATACGTCATGCATCTGGAACCAATCCTTTCGTGGTCCCTAATTATTCCTCATGTTCAATAATATCAAAAAATGAAAACACCAATGAAATCATGTGATTCAGAGCTACACTGATCATAAGCCTATTTCTTCATTCATCCAATCTATGGTTCAATTGTGTTCAGAGACTCTATGTAAGACAATCCATGGCCATGAGGACCCAATGGGGATGAATTCCATGAATGAGGGAGAAAAAAAAAATAAAAAAAAATAATGAATGTTGGATTTTGATTGCATCAACCTTGATTATTTTTCATTGGAAGGATAAATGAATAGGAGAAACTAATTTCTTGATAATCCCACAATAATAACCCATCCCGCAACAATGACCGATCCTTAGATCAATATTTTTTTTAGATTTACAGACATTTTTCTTGGAAATAATGAAATGGTAAAAGAAATTAGTAATCAAATTCCCTAATTGGGATGTCGATCTCTAACTATTGATGATTGATTTGCATTGGTGATCCTTCAATAAAGATCTCTAATCTCGGTGTTTGTCGTCGCTACTAAGATTATTCTCTAGGGATTCACTCCGGAGACTATATGGATTTTATATGGCTAAAACAATAACCAGATGTACCAGAATATACATTCAATAAAATTAAATTGTTACACTACATCAACGTAATTTAAAAATAAAATTAACATCGATTTTATTTTATTGATTAAAACATCCAAAATATATTTTTCAAAGCTGACCCACATTGGCCAATGTAAGGCCTCACCTACGGAAACCATCACATTGTAAACTCAAAGGTGATACCATATTTTGAATCATAGTAACTATTCGTGAGTTATTATGATTTTATACTAAAAATAATTAATTTAATTAGGTTATTTATGATTACATACTTAGTGAATTTTTCTTCAGATGTCCCACATCGACCAATGTTAGGTTATGCCTAGGAGCAGGCTATGATTATAATTCCCTGACCCCAATTACCTAGATGCGGTGAATTTTTTTAATACATTGGCATGATACGAGGAATAATGTCCCAAAAAAATGATCAGTTTAGTAGCTTTGAAAGTACTAGACACATTCATAAGTTTTACATTACATTATAAAATGAAAAAAAAACAACAACATTGTCTCCATTGGGTACATTCTATATCCTTTAGGCAATCCCAAGAGGACAATTGTAAAATACTTATTCACATCCTGGGAAAAATAAAACTTATAAAATGGTGAGCTCAGGTGCTCAGTATGGATAACAATACGGTGGAAAATTTCATTAAAAATCATAAACATTTAAGGCAATGTACAAGTCTAAAACAAAAGCCTTTAAAAATTAAACTTCATCATAATATGGAAAAGATAAGTCAAATAATTCCATTTACTTATTCACATGGATATACTGCTATTCTAATAATTACATGAAATATCAATAGCCAATTTCATAATGATGAAATTCATTATTACAGACTTTAATAACCACATAGTCAAGGCCTCGTGCCAAGACTACAAATAAGATATTTTCAAGGCCTTGTATCAAAACACTAGTTTATCTCTTGACACCTACTGATTCATCAAGGAGCTACAGTGGGCTCTACCCATCACTTACTATGTCCAATGCATTCATTATATAGGAAGTTTGAAACATAACATAAACATTCATATTGAAACTAGCATCCAAAATGTCAAAATTTTAACTATAAACCATAAATAGTATAAAAATAGAAATCCACAGTTAAACATAACTCATTCAATAAAATATGGAATATTTTTATATAATAAATTAACCTTAATAGAGAATGATGATGGATATTAACATAGATGAAAATAATCATCAAAAAAATTTGAGTGAAATATCCCCCTTTTTCATGAAAACATTTAAAAGTCTCACTTTTTATAATGAATCCGTTTAAAATATATTTTTTAATTACAGTTACCCAAACCACTTTGTAAATTTTAAAAGATATATTTTTTTGAAAACATTAATTTCCATAAAAATAAATCATTTGAACTATTTTTAAAACATGGACATTAATGAAAAATATTAATAAGAATAAATCTTTAAAGCATTTAAAATGATATTTTAGTTAGAGTTGCTAACCAAATGAGAGACACATGAATAAAAATAAATAAGGTAATCAAAATATTATAATATAATGTGAAAAAATGTATTCATGATAAACTATGTAAATGTACAGTATATACACCATATAAAAGTGAATTGGCACAAAACAACAAATAAGTTTCAATGGATTTTAAATTGAGATGAAATCCCTTAAAAAGACCATATCCTTAGGAAAAAGAAAAATAAATGACATAATTATGTTTAAAAAATATAAATACACTCAATATGATTGGATATTTAGTGAAAATAAATCAGAGTACATTCACACATATTCATGTAAGAACAATACCAATGACTTGGATTTGTAACTCAATGAATAGAAATTGAGGAAAAATTAATCTTATCAAGTTCAAATCATTTACTTGAGAATTTATAAAAGGAGTAATTATGTGTATCAAAATTATATCCATGAAAAGTGTAGTGGAAATAACTACATAAATAAATAAATAGTGATTCCACACATAATCTTGGAGTAAAATACTCAATGATGTATAAGTGAAACCCAATGAGTGGAAATTGAAATTCGGAATTCCCATACAGATTTGGTAACATATGAAACATAAACCCAATGAAATAAGGTTCATACATTTAATATGTAAATACCCATAAATTAAATTATATTACAGAAATAATGACATCATGTGCAGTAAATTCACCTCACAAAAGGATATAGTGGCAATTATATCTTGAATCTCACAGGAATATAAAGTGAGATGAAAACCCCTCACCTTGTATGTTTCCTTAGTCAAGGGTAGGTTAACCTCTTAAATAATGGTTAAATAATTATTATTAATTTATACAAGAACCATATTCATTAATATGATATCATATTAGATCTTCTAACATTTCATTCTCAATGCTATTTCAGTAGTATCATCGTTTCAGGTTTTAACTGATTCATTTTCCTTTATATGATTTGTTATGTATGGCATGTTTGTTATGGATAGGATGTATATTATTCATATCCATAATTATATCAAGTATTTATACATTATTTTTAATCATCAAAGGAAAATTAGTCTTGAATGGTTAAGATGGGTAATGACATCTGATCGCATCATGGAGACGGTAATCTATACGTACGCACGAGTAACAATATCATTCTTTTGATGGTGAAATCATATATAATTGGATGACATATCATATATAAAGAATAATTAACTGGTTATATTTATTATTTACATCATTTATACTCATTATTATACCAATCCAAATAATTAATTATTTGAATAACAAACTACACCTCGTCGTGGAGAAGGTAAGTCATACGTACACACGTATCGTGACATTGTCATTTATAGGAAGGATAGAATAACGAATATGGTTGTACAATATTTATAATAAAATCATAGAATGTATAAGGTACTGGAATTTTTATTTTGAGATGTAAATAACAATGAAAGGGGAAGTGGAAGAAGAAAAGATCTTGAAAGAGGGTGGTGAAATTATTACCTATTCTTCTACCTGGGTAATAGAAACATATGAAATTTTTTATCTCAAATTCTTCAATATGGGTATATAACAATAATGTATAATCATAATATAAATATAAGGGTATTATAACATTATAAATACATTTGATGATAATACCCTACATATAAAATAACATAATCACTAGAAAAGGCATAAATATTTTTAGTTCCTGAGACATGAATCATAGAAAAATTAGAATTATATACCGTTAAATCGTAAAAATGGATTACCACATGGAATTGTGGAATACACAAAATCATATAAAAACCATATGTCATGGAATCTTAATAAGACCTTTGTAACAAGTACAAATTTGTACAATCACCTCTGTATCAGCTTCAGGCTTGGGATTGCCTCTTTAAAATGCTCTTGATTAAGTATTTGGGATACCCTCCTGTGTAATCTTTTATTTCCGGCTTCTGATTCCCCACCATGTACCCTCCAATTTCAGGCATGGATCCCCTCCTGGGTACACTATTGTTTTTGTCTTGGGATGACATCCTTTGTACCCTCTTGTTTCTGTCATGGGAATCCCTCTTGTGTATTCTTTAAGATCATAGAACATTTATCATTAACCAATTAATTGTATCGATATATTGGTCCCACCCAACACTTAATAAAATCATAACTACATTTGTCACAAAACATTCATCATATAATGACCCATTTAAATAGATGGGGTTTATAAACGTCAAATCATAACTCATGAAATGAAATGTGTATCATTAGCATTTCATCAAATCATAATCCTTAGAAAATAGATATGTTTCAAGAAAATATCATCAATTCATAACATGGGAAAATATGTGATTTTCAAAACCGTATAACCATTGGAATAGAAATGGGTGTCATAATCATTATTACATCAAAACATAAACCATTAAAGAATGAAAATTAAATGTAATCATTCAATCATTTCCTATAAGGGATTTAGTAACATTAAAAGATGTTATCCTCGATAGAGAATCACTTGATAATATATTTTGAAAAAATATATTATGGAAAATGTCACAACCCATCCCAGTGGGGCCTGCGCGGTGACTCCCCAAGCCTGCCTCCAATTGTCCAGGGGCTGGTGACTTGCACCGAGTAGGCATATTACTAACATGGGAGGCATTGTCTAAGTACCTATACACATACACACATCTACAAGACCACAAATGTGGAAAAGTAAAACACTAAGGAACAATATACATGCATACTACTAAACCTAACCAACAAAGAACAAATAAAGGAAGAGTTAAAATAGTAAACTGGGCTAGAATAGAAGCCCACCAAAAACAAGAGTCTGAAAACTATAGAGTCCATCCTGTAAACACAAAAGGTAATGGGACTGCTGCTCATAGACGTAGGGATGCCTCAGCCTGTAGGGAACTCAGAAATCTCGGTCATGTCCTAGTCTGACCTGGACTCTGTCAAAAGGCTGCTTGTATGCACAAGACACCGGACGTGCGGACAAGGCCCGTGCAGGGGTGAGTCTAACAATACTCAGTAGAAGACCCTGAAAACTAAAAAGCAGTACATTAGTAATTTTACAATCAATTATGTACAATGTATGTCTACAGAACATGTAGAATAAACCAGATATACTCAAAACCCAGACCGATGGTCTAAAGTCAAATTGCACAACCACATACCCCCAAATAGGAGTTCTGTGTGAAGATTCCATGAAGCACTTGTTCTGGGAGCACACACTCAACTAGTTTTATAGATCTGATGACATTCATCCGAGAAGTACCATTCATCGGGAACCGTCACGAGAGGTACTCACACTCATTACAGGAGACACACTCATGAGTGGGATGATTTTCGATAGGTAGATCCACTCATTATGGGAGACACACTACTGAGTGAAAAAGATCATGATACACAGATGAGTATCACTGCTAGGGCCATGGAAGATACCGCGACTCATCTGTATTCTGCAACTAGGTGACACACCAGCTAGGTAGAGGATCAACTCCTGGTAGAGTTGGTCACATCGATGGCTGACTCTATGTAGGGTCAGGAAAGGATAGAGGATCTCGATCTGGACCTCTTGGATGGATGCCTAACTCTATCACAGAATGTCCTACAGAAGGGATCATACTATTGTGTAAGGAAACAATGCTAGACCATCAGGGGAATGAGAAGAAGGGGTTCTAACCCAAACAAAAGATGTCTGAAATATGATGAACAAGGGGACCATGTCGTTTTACAAAAAAGTACACATCATTTAGAAAGGTTACACACCGTGTGGTTTGACCCTAGGTACTGCCTGTGTAAAACTGCATGTGCCGTAAAGATGGTCACATAGAAAAAACTGATTACACAGTGTGTAGTAAGGTGTACACGTTGTGTCTAAGTGACTGGGGTTGGCTCCGTGTACCATGTACACGTGCATGTACACAGTATTCAGCCCGTCTGTTTCAACCCATCTCTGCGTATCCCCGGGATACACGCTGAGTCCTGTATAGCCGCTCATGTCATGTTGTACACGTTGTTCCTCTTAAAGCTGTGTAGATCATCCAGTGTCCGTGTATTTCCCAAAGTACACACCGAGATTCGGGTAAAGTCCAACACGTCGTGTAATTGGGGTCACACGCCCTGTGATTATTATCTGACCCCCAAAACCATAACTTTTGCTGCCCGTACTACACAGCGTGTTCTTAGGAAGTACATGTCGTGTATTCTAGATATTTCCAGAATCACAGACTTCTTCCGTCACACCTCCAGTGATGATTTGTTCATCGATCCGGCCACCCGATCTCCACGAAACCTCCAGGTTTTGGTCGCCTCGACACCATAAATCTGCTTCCGGTGTTTTCGGACCGCCGATCAGCTCTGAAAATATTATTTGATCTTCCCGCACGAAGAATGCTCGAAGAACACCCTTTTTCGATCCGGTCCGATTCATCATGCGCCATCGTCGCTGCAACTATGAAAGGTCGTGGAAGTGTCGAACCATCGATTTTGGATAGTTGTGTTACATAATGGATGCACAATGATCTATTGTTCGTCATCCCGCAATGAATGAGAAGAACACGTGAGAAGAGAATAAGGGGGATGAATTCCAAAAAAAAGTGAGGAACAAACCTCCTCCCTCGTTTGTCACGACATTGGTTCGCTCCAGTTAACATTCTTAAACAGAGCAAGAATCAACAACAGTAAATATCAATGATTAATTCCCCATAAACATCCCAAAGAAAAAATCCCTCCTGCAAGAATGTACGAATCCGCAGATCAACTTGTTCATGGTTGATCTGCGTTCATCATTAAAATCAAGAATGGGGAAAGAGGAATGAAATTACAACCCCTTCCTTTTATAAGGGATTGATCATTGGTGAAGATGTCATGCTACCGCCATCGTCGAGGTCCTTCAACATCGTTGGCGCAGCAATTCGCAGCCTCAATGTGTCATCATTCGTCACTGAGAATTTTCTACACAGCTCCACGAACCTTTCTCCAAAGCTTCCTATAAAAAAAATCATCAATGACCACCAATCACTTAACCCCCATAAAAAGAGAAATGTGTTTGGAATTTAATTACACAGCAGCATTAATGAATCCAACATTCCATTATTGAGTCATTATGATGCACCATTAATTAATAAAACATATTTTCACGTCGCCACACTACAGCAGATGTTTCCATAAAAATATAAACATTTAGATATTTATTTTATTTTTATTTTACTAAAACATCTGAAAATTATCTTTTTCCCTCAACCCGCGTTGGCCGAGGATAGGCTTTCTCTTGGGTAAAGTCATCATCCTGGACAAAACGACACCCTCATATTTTTAATCCAAGCATCCGTTTGTAAACTGCCACAACCGCGCGCGAGTGCTGACACACTTAACTTAAAAAGAGTTTCAAACTACCGTCCTGAGCTCACTGGGCCTTGGAATGAGGTGACGTATCTTCACCTGTTCTCGTAATAATTCCATATAATATTTAAAAAAAATACACGGAACATCAGAGACATTAAATTCTCCACACCCTGGGGCTTTACATCCCCGAAAATCCAAAACAAAGGCTACTCAAAAAGGGGTGGGTACTAGGAACAGATCTGAGCCTCCCGCTCCCACATTCTCTACTGAAGATTCTTGTGCTGCCACCGGACGTGCACCAAGGGAATCGATCACCCACAAATGATCCTCTCATGCTAATCCTCGATCTCCACCAGGTGCTCAGCAATGGTCGCTCCATCCTTGATGTCCAGCTCGCCCTAGTCAATGACGTGTGATGGGTCATGCACATACCTTCTCAGCTACAACACGTGGAAGACATAATTTACCTAATGCAACTACGGTGGTAGAGCTAGGTGGTAGGCCACCTCTCTAACTCTACACAGTATCTGAAAGGGTCTGATGGACCTAAGAGATAGCTTCCCTCCCCGACCAAATCTCTGCAACCCTCGTCGTGGTGAGACCCGAAGAAAGATGTGGTCTCACTCTTCGAACTCTAGAGGTCTCCATCATCTATCAACATAAGACTTCTTATAGCTCTATTCAGTCTTCATCTACTCCTATATGGTCTCCAGTTTCTCTGTGGTAGCTTGCACCAACTCTGGACCCATGAGTGTTGGATCTTTGGGATCGGTCCAGCAAAGCGGTGACCAGTAGGGTCTCCCATACAAGGATTCGAATGGTTCCATACCAATGGTGGAGTAGTAACTGATGTTGTATTCAAACTCCACTAGTGGTAGGTGGTCCTCCCAACTATGACCAAGTCGAAGATACAGGCCCGCAACATATCCTCCAAAACCCGAATGGTCCTCTCAGTCTGACCATCTGTCTGGGGATGAAAGGATGTGCTCAAGCGTAGATGAGTCCCAAAAGCATCCTGCAATTCCTTCCACAATTGGGACGTGAAGCGTACATATCGATCTAGGACTATAGTCTATCTCACGCCATGAAGCCGAACTATCTTCTGTGTGTAGAGGCGTTCCATGCTCTCCACGTAACTCTTCTCCCTGATGTCTAGAAAGTGGGCCAACTTGGTGAGTCAGTCAACGATCACCCAGATGGAATCATGACACATGGACGTCTGTGGTAATCCTATCACGAAGTCCATCAATATTCCATCCCACTTCCACTCCAGAACCTCTATGTGTGAGCTAATCCTGTAGGGACCAAGTGCTCAGACTTCACCTGCTGGCATGTGAGGCTTTGGGAAGTGAACTTTGGTACTACCTTCTTCATGCCTGACCACCAAAACTGTCATCAGAGATTCTGGAACATCTTTTCCACTCCAGGATGTACCTCCAATGGGGATGTATGAAACTTCCTCAGGACATCCTCTTGCAACACCACTAGTTAAATAGTGCACCCTATGAAATGAAGTACGTGCTACCACCTTGAAAAAATCCATCAGGTGCATGTCCCGTGGATAATTGAGCATGTAATGCCACACAGTTGACATCCCCAAGTTGAGATTCCCTAACTCGCTGTAAGAGTGAAGGGGTGACAACCATTGACTTTAGGTAAGCTGAATCCTCTCCATCCATGATGGATAACTGCAACGCAGCTAACTCCTGTGTCGCCTCACTCAACAGCTGTGAGCTTGACCTTCTTCTAATAGCATCTTCCACCTTGTTACCCTTCCCAAGTGTATAGATTATCTCGAAATAATAATCCTGGACGAACTCTATCCATGTCCTCTACCTCAGATTCAGATCACCTAGTGAGAATATGTACTTGAGGATATTGTGGTAAGAGTAGACTATAAACCACTCGCCCATAAAGTACTTTCACCTCATCTTCAATGAGAAGACTACCACTGCCAACTCGAGATCCTGTGTTGCATTGTTCTACTCATGTGGCCTAAGCTGCCCTGAACCATAAGAAATTACTACATGATGTTGCATCAGGACACATCCGAGTCTATTCACTGATGTGTTGTAGAAAACGTTGTACTTAACTCCCTCCTCAGGAAATCTCCAGACTGGGGCGCTCATCAAACTCTACCTCAACTTCTCAAAAGCCTGCTGGAACTTCTCTGTCCATACGAAGGGTTGTCCCTTCTTGGTCAGGTCTTTAATCAGTGCTGATATCTGGGAGAAGTGAGGAATGAATCTCCGGTAATATCCTTCCAACCCAAGGAAGCTTCTTACCTCTATCACGCTCTGAGGTGACTCCCATGCTAGCACAACCTCCACCTTGGCTGAGTCCAGATCTACTCCATCTTCTCAGATGACATGTCCCAGAAAGTAGATCTCCTAAATCCAGAACTAGCACTTCGAGGGCTTCCCATAAAGCTGGTGCTCCCGTAGAATATCTAGAACCATTCGCAGGTGTCTCGCGTGCTCATACTATGATGTCGAGTACACAAGAATTTCGCCGATGAAGACCACTATGAACCGGTACATGTACGGCTGGAAGATCAGGTTCATCAATTCCATGAACAGAGCAGGGGAGTTCATCATGCCAAAATGCATCACCAAGTAATCATAGTGACCATAGCGGCATCTAAAAGCCGTATTCGGTATATCCTTGTCCCGTACATGTAATTGGTGAAAGCGTGATCAAAATTAATCCTTCGAGAACCACTATTACCCTATTAGCTGATCGAAGAGGTCATAGATCCATGGTAGTGGATATTTGTTCTTTACCATTACCTGATTCCAGTGTCGGTAATCCATGCACAGCCTCAGACTCCCATCTGCCTTCATGGAAAACATGACTGGGGCCGCCCAAGGAGAAACACTGGGTCTCAAGGAACCCTTGCTCTGAAAATACTCCAACAGCACCCTCAGCTCACGAAGCTCTACAGGAGCCTTCTGATATTCTAATGATGAGATCGGTGTCGTTCTTGGGGTGTAATTCGATGTAGAAGTCGATTTACCGGTGGAGAGGTAATCCTAGAACATATTCGTGAATGACATCCACTTACTCTGAAACTATTGCTGGAAACTAGGAGCTCACAGCGTCTAATGCCTCAAGGGTAAGGATATCCATTTCAAGAGTGATCGACTGCACCCTCCTATGCATGAGCCCATTTTTGCGCTACCTGGGTCTCCCTTTATCTGAGAAAGGAAAACCTCATCCCATAGAGGTGGACACACCACCCTCTTCGCCTAAAACAGTCAATCTGGGCATGGATCGAAGATAACCAATCCAAACCGAGAATGACATCGTAAGGCCTTGACACTACCACCAAGAGGTTTCAAGTGAAACTCTCGCTTCCAAGGGTAAGATTACATGGTCTACAAAGGTGGGTGACCATCGAGTATCCTCCCGTATGTGTCTTTAAGTGTAAGGATCGAGTCAACGGTTCTACCGGAATCCCGAGGTTTCGTACAAGACATGTGGCTATGAAGGAATGACTGGCACCTACGTCTATAATAATGAAAGATATGGTAGATAAGACTCAGATCATACCTCAAATCTTCCCTGGAGTCCCAGGGTCATACGCCTTGACTGCATGCAGCTTTCCTTGCCCTTGTCCCCCAACTCCCAGAGCCTATTGCAGACCTCCTGTGGGTGGTGGTGGAAGTAAGTCAAAGAGTCTGCCACCACCTGCAGCTCTCCCTGCTCTTCTGCCACATCTACTACCTGGTGGGTCTTCTTGTTCTATTCTCTACCTCTTATTTGGTGGTCCATCCACCACTTCTCTGTCAGCAGCTCGACGGGCCACGAAAATTCTAGCGAGATGTGCCCTACTGTCGCATGTGTAGCATTGCTTCTCCCTAGGCTGATTGGATCCAGCGTGAGAGCCTAAGACTATCGATCCCCTATCCTCAGTCCTTTTATGACGTTTCCCACATCCAGATCCCTATGCCTGATGTTGGGTCCCTGCTGAAGGTATCTCCACACCTGTCTGCCTACTGCTGACTGCCGGCAGTTCTCTCTGCTCCACCAAGAAGCTCTTGATCACCAAGGCCCACTCGAGCACTCCAGCATAAGTTGATATGCATAGAGGCATGACACTAGCTTAGATGTTTCATCGTTGACCTCGTTCAAAGGTCCGAGCTCTGATGTACTGATCCCTAACCATATTAATCGAGTACCGAGTGAGGTTGGTGAACCTCAATGAATAGTCATCTACTGTCATATTTCCCTGCTGAAGCTGGAGAAGCTCCTAGATGTGCACAACTCTCAGCGTAATTAGAGAGAACTCCTCCCTGAAGAGTCGCTCAAACTCGGTCTATGAAAGGGTCTCCTTGTCATTAGTTTGTGTAGTTATACTCCACCATCGTCCCACCGAACCCTGAAGAAGGCTCGCTCCTAGGATCTCCATCTAGTTTTCTAGTGTCCTCTCTAGACAGAAAACTCTTGTCACCGCCTCAAGTCAATCCTTAGCCGCCTAAGGGTCGGGATCGCCTCATATCCTTTGGGGTGTCTATCTCTGGAAATTATGGAGCACGCTGAGACTGCGCTCCTCGCTGGTCGGTACTGCAAGTATCACTGGCTGCTCTACTAGTGGTATAGCAGGTGCACTACCCGGTGGCAATGCCTAGTGAACCGGTCCCTGTATCGAAGCCTCGTCACTGAGGGGGTCATCCTCATGATCGTTTTGCTGAATCCTAGCGGGTATGAATCACGGAGGCATCCTGTAATGAAACAAGATTTACCATGGTCAATGAGTATATCTTGATAGGTGACAAAAAGGACATGGAAAATACACCCCATTCCTATATTATGCAAGTTACATTTATTTCCCTATAACCAGTGTTTTTTTGTACCGAGAGAAAGAGCATGTTATTAGAGTCCTGGTGTATGGATACGTCGGTCACCGCACAAACACTGGAGTCTCTAGCCTGATAGCTGAACCCAAAACACTTAACACTGTTTCCCCAAACCAAACAGACAGACTCTGGGTCCTGAGGTAGAACCAACCACCTCTGATACCACTCTGTCATGACCCGTCCCAGTGGGGCCCACACCGTGACTCCCCATGCCCACCTCAATTAGGCCAGGGGCTGGTGACTAGCACCAAGTAGGCATATTACTAACATGGGAGGCATTTCCTAAGTACATGTACACACACACACATCTCCAAGCCCACAAATGATGAAAAGTAAAACACTAAGGAACAATATTTATGCATACAAATAAACCCATCCAACAAAGTATGATAAAAGGTAGAGTACAAAAAGTAAACTGGTCCATAATACAAGCCCACCAAAAACAAGAGTCTAAAAACTGCAATGTCCAACCTATGAACAAAAAAGGTACTGGGACTACTGCTCCTAGCCGTAGGAACACCTCATCCTGTAGGGAACTCAGAAAGCTCGGTCCTGTCTTGGTCCACCCAGGACTCTATCAAAAGGCTGCTCATCGGCACAAGACACCAGATGTGCGGGCAATTCCCGTGTAGGGGTGAGTATAACAATACTTAGTAGAGGTCCCAGAAAACCACAAAGAAGTACATAAGTAAAGGTACAATCATCTATGCATAGTGTATGTCTACAGAACATATAGAACAAACCAGATATACTCAAAACCCAGACCCGTGGTCTAGATACAAATCTCACAATTGCATACCCCCAGCTAGGAGTTCTGTGTGAAGATTCCACGAAGCACTCATTCTGGGAGCAGACACTCCACAAGTCTTACATCTCTGATGACATCTGTCCGTGAAGTATCATTCATCAGGAACCGTTAAGAGAGGTATTCACACTCACTACGAGAGACACACTCTTGATTGGGAATATTTTCAATATGTAGAAGCACTCATTATAGGATACACACTCCAGAGTTGGAAAGATCACGATACACAGATGAGGATCACTGCTAGGGCCATGGTGGATACCACGACTCATTCGGATTCACCAAGTAGGTGACACACCAATTAGGCAGAGGTTCAAAGCTCGGTAGAGTTGGTCACATCAATGATTTACTATACTTAGGGTTAGGAAAGGTTATAAGATCACGACCCGGGCCTCTCGGATGGATGCCTGACTCTATCACAGAAAGTCCTGCTAAAGGGATCATACTCCTGTGTGAGGAAATGAAGCATGACCTTCAGGGGAACGAGAAGAAGAGGCACTAAACCAAACAAAATATATCCAAAATACGATGAACAAGATGAAAATTCCATTTTCCAAAAAGTACGCAGAATGTAAATAGGTTACACGCCGTGTAGACTAATTCCGGGTACATCCCTTGTACAACGGTTTGTGCTGTAAAGCTGGTCACGTAGAAAAAAGTGAGTACACTGCATGTTGTACGGTGTACACGCCGTGTCTAAATGAATTGGGTTGGATCCATGTACCCTGGCCATGTGCTCGTACATGGTCTTCAACCTATGTGTTTCAACCCATGTCTGTGTATCCCCATGATACACTCCGATTCCCACGTAGCTGCTCCTATCATGATGTACACACCGTGCTGCCTAAAGCCGTGTTGATCATCATGTGTCTGTGTATTTCCCAAAGTACACGCCGAGCTTTGGGGAAAGTCCAAAACACCATGTGACTGAGGTCACACACCATGAGATTCTTCTATGACCCCTGAAACCCTAGTCGCTGCCTCCAGTACAACACGACATGTTTATAAGAAGTTCACGTCATGTATTCTAGAGATTTCCAGAATCACGAACTTCCGTCGTCGCGCATCCGACGATGATCCGTTTGTCGATCCGGCCGCTCGATCTCCACGAAACCTCTAGGTTTTGGTCGCCCCAACACCATTAAGCTGCTTTCAGTGTTTTCTGACACCCAATCAGCTGCGAAAACATGATTTGATCTTCCCGCGTGAAGAACACTTGAAGAACGCCCTTTTTCAATCTGGTCTGATTCGTCGTGCGCCATCATCGCCGCACCTCTACTAGGTCATTGCAGTTTCTAAACATCGATTTGGGATCATTGCGCCATGGAACAGATGCGCAATGATCTATTGTTCATCGCACCGTGATGAATGTGAAGAACGCACAAGAAGAGAATAAGGGGGAATAATTCCAATAAACAAAGTGTGGAATGAACCTCTGTTGTCGTTCGTCACGGCGTTGATTCTCTCCCGTTAATAGGATTAAACAGAGAAAGAATCAACAACATTAAATAGCATGGATTAATTCCCCACAAACATCCCAAATAACCCCCCTGCAAGAATGTATGAATCCGCAGATCAACTTGTTCATGTTTGATCCGTGTTCGTAATTTAAATAAAGAACGGGGAAAGAGGAATGAAATAACAACCCTTAACTTTTAGAATGGATCCATCATTGGAGAAGATGCCATGCTGCCGTCTTCGTTGAGATCCTTCAACATCGTTGGAGTAGCGATTCGCATCCTCGATTTGACATCGTTCGTCGACGAGAATTTCCTCTAGGGCTCTATGAACTTTTCTCCAGAGCTTCCTCTCAAAAAATATTCGTCAATGACCACCAATATATTAACCCCCAAAAAAAGAGAACGTGTTTGTAATTTAGTTATGCGGCAGCATTAATGATTATGAATTTCCATTCATGAGTCATTATGATGAACCATTAATTAAGGAAATAGATTTTCCCATCGTCGTGCTGTAGAGGATGTTTCCATAAATAAAATAAACATTTAGAAATTTATTTTCTTTTTATTTTACTAAAATGTCCAAAAATAAATTTTTCCCTTGACCTGTGCTGGCCGAGGTTAGGCCTGCTCTTGGGTAAAGTCGTCATCCCGGATGCAACGGTGCCTTCAGATTATTAATCCGGGAATCTGTTTGGAAACTGCCACAACCGTGCGTGAGTGCCGACTCACTTAACTTAAAAATAGTTTCAGGCCACCGTTCTGAGCTCACAGGGCCTCTGAATGAGGTGCCGTCTCTGCGCCTGGTCTCATAATAATCCCATATAATATGTAAAAAACATACATGGAAAATCTGAGACATTACAGGAAATGTCATTTTTTATTTGGGAAATTGTTTTTATAACATAAATCATTTATAAAATCATATTTGAGGAAATTAACTTTAAAACATATAATATAATCTTTAAAAAAATATCAATACCATTTCCCATTAAATCATATTAATGAATATAAAAAAATTGAAAACAATTTTCCATTAAAACATATAATTGATTCATAAAAATATTATGAAAAGCATTTTATTTATAAAATATAAAATAATCTTGAAACTATTTTTAAAACCATTTTCGTTGAATAATTTTTAACTAATATTCAATAATATTCTTAAAAAATAAATAGAGAACACATTGAAAAAATATAAAGAATGATTGAAAACGTTTTTTAAACTAATTTTTTAATATAACAATCAAATAGTATAAATAAATCATGATATCATTTTGAAAACCATTTCATAAAATTTAATTTTGAAATGTATAGGGAATGCATAAAAATGTTTTGAAATCCATTTATTATAAAATAAATTTCAAAAAAAATAATGAAATATTGGAAACCATAAAAAATCCAAAATCATTTTTTCGTTGATAATAACCTTCAAGGATCATTTGAATACATTTACGCAAACATATTCATTAAAATAATATATCTTTTTGGCTGAAGAGAGAAATAAAACCATATTTTCCATAAAAATGATTTATAAATTAGCTTAGGTACTAAAGAGATGGAAAATGGTATTATTACAAAGTTACATCTCTAATATATTATGGATAAATAAAATCATTATTTCTCTTGAGATATGGATCATATTATTTCATTAACAGATGCATAATCGTAATCAATCCTGATAAATGATGAGATTATTTCACCAAAATTTTCCCACATAGTGAATTGGGATCATACTATACATACAATTAAATAAAATTAAATAAATATTAAAATATATTTAAAATAAATATATTAATTATC
The DNA here is from genome assembly GCA_963277665.1 of Viscum album. NCBI lineage: Eukaryota > Viridiplantae > Streptophyta > Magnoliopsida > Santalales > Viscaceae > Viscum > Viscum album. The sequence continues at coordinate 1,291,477,491 of OY728129.1, forward strand.
TAAAATTTAAAATGGATGTATACAAATATAAAAAATATATCTTAGGTTTATAACAAATCTTCCGTCTCCCAGAACGAAAATTGATACAAAACTATCTTAACAGGTCGGTAACATTTGAATCATAAAACCAATGAAAAAAAGATCATATAATAGATATCTAATTACACATAAATTTAATAATATTAATAATAAAAATATAAAAAATTAATCGGAATTATATAATATATATAAAATAAAATAGTGTGGAAAATTTCTTCTATCTCACAAATATAAAATGTGAGGTGAAATTCCCATACAATGAGACTGAATTCTCAATCACGAATTTATCTCCCCCAATACTAAAATTATGTTAATTAATTGATTTACTATGATTTTTTTCATTTTTTATTTATTTTACTTAAATTATTATCATTTTTTTATACAACTACTTTAATAAATATCTTTACATCAGATGTTTTGACCAAATTCCATTCATGTGTTAAAAACTATATTGGTAGTTCAACTATGGTCAAAGAGTTCATTGTATAAAAATTTATTGAATAATTATAACAACATAATTATCATATTTATAATTCAATTATACATGTAAAATATATTTATTAATTATGTTTATAAAAAATGAATGAATATTATAATCATGGAAATGGTAGATCGTATATACGCATGTGGAATGTTCCCGTTTTTAAATTTTCAATATAGAAAAGAATATAAGAAACATTATATCATTCCATAATGATAATAATATGATAAAAAACCTGTTATTTAGTTTTATATACTTATATATATAATTATTTTTATGTAAAATAAATCACTGCATGTTGAGGAGGAATAGTCTGTATACCCATGATCGACATTTTCAATTGTTAATTTGTTAAAGGGGTAATATGTAAAATGATATATTATATTTAACGAAAAGTAAATATTTCATTAATATAGTATATATATTTTTTATGTCTTATATGTCTAATTAAAATTATCCTTAATATATTCAATGTATTATGTGAATATATCACATGGTTTTGAGGTGGCGGTAGTACCCACATCCCGAAATGATGTTATCATATTTGGAAATGATAAAATGTTTGAGGATAAGATAAATATATATAAAATTAATCACAATGAAATTATTTATATCATATATATAACATATTTTTAGATTTTACATCATAATTCACATCATGATATGAAGTAATATAAGAATTAGAAATCGTTGTTTCATGAGGCGGTAGTTTACCACACACATAAACTATAGGATCCTTACCAATTAGATAAAAGTGTGTAAAAGTTTAGGTATAAAAATTTACATAAAAACATCAAATTATATTGAAGATAATTTTGTTTACATATAATATTTGAATTATGAAATTTTAAAGAGTGGGGAAAGGAAATTAAACTAAATATCTTTAGGATAGATGTTACATCTTCATTGGGTAACTCCTTTCAGTTTTCCTCAATGATATTTCTTTAGAGTGTATTATTTCAATGGTGAGGCTTCAATATTTAGGGGAGGTATTTTAATAGGCTATTTGGATAGATGTTTTTGATCAAATATATCTTGAGAGGTGTGATGAAGGGGTATGATAGAATGGATTTTTATACTAGAGGGAAATGACATATTTTATATTTTCTAATAAGAATTATCTTTTACCAAATTATTACTTCTTCCCAAGGTGTAACATTGGGTCATTATCGAACATTAGAAGTTTATTGTTTAAAATATGTCCATATAAGAGGTTTTGGGAAACCTTTAGGCCATTTTATCCCTTAATGATAATGGTTACTTCCTTCTTAAGCTTAACTTTACGTTAACGACTTTAATTAATATTAATCACATTTTCAAATAATGTTGGAAACAAATGCAAGTTAGTCTTGTAAAACTAAAAATGACATAATTATTTAAACATTTTATGGCTATTTTTTGAAATTAAATTCTCATGAGCCGTAAAATTATGTTAAATTGTAATCTCATAGACATGGTGAGAATGGAGGTTTTTTTGTGTGAGAATATTAAACATATCAATATGATTTTATGATTGAAATCAATGAAAAAACGAATTAAATACATTGGATAAATATCTGAATATATGATCTTGTACAACATTAAAACCAATTTAAAATATTATTTAACTATAAAAATAAATTATATCATAATGCAGTATTGAAATAAAATTCAATATTGTTCAGTATTCATTGAAAAATGACGCCTCTTAAAAAAATTCCAAAAATTCAAACAAACGAAATTATAACACTCTAAATTCAAAAATGATTTTTATTTTATCAATTTAAATATCCAATTGTGTATAAAATTAATTTTATTATATCTAATATATGTACATAAAAATAGCTCTTTTATGTAAATAATATGTTTAAACATATAATGACATTACCAGAAATTACATATTTCATAATCTATCTATTTTATTTATATGAAACCATTAAAAATAAATTTTCTTTTTTTTAACTATTCATATTACTAAGTTTTAAATTTAGGTTATAAAAATAATGTTTAAATCATTATAAAGTGTTGTACTACAGAATCTCAATGTTGTATGTAGTGAAAGAAAGGTCATTATTTCTTAGAGTGCATGAATACCTTAGTGTAAAATATAAAGAGTTTCTAACATATTTACATTATATATAAAAATATATATTAAATGATTTATGGAATGATATATATTGTATATATTTAATTAACTCAAAAAAAATTCTCAAAGTCTCAGAGTGTTATATTATACTCCATTAAAATGAATATCACCCTCAAAAAAATATGGGATATTAATGGATTGATATATAAAAGTTACATTCATAATAATCCTCAGAAAAAAATGAATAATAATTATTCCTTTAAAAAATGAAATTTCTAAACATATCGTTTTCTAAAAGTAACCTATGACATTGTTTATATAGTGGATAACATATGTGGAACCTAAAAAAATAAACATTGAAGATAAATATTACCATCATGTTCCGATGTAGAGTGACAATGAACATGGTTAGGAAAATTTCTAAAATAACAAATCCATAATTCTATGTATATAAAAGGGTCCATTTGATTCATCATAAATTAAATTACTATGATAACATTTTTAGTATCAAGATTCAATCCCTAGAGTTAATTAACTTTTATGATCATATATTCTTACTTGATTTAGAAAAATATTACCCTTTGTTATGCCATGATCACTATCATTTCATCTCTTTTTCCATTAAATGAAGGTGAATGATTCACTCTAGAATAATTAATAGATAATGAGATAGATTGATAAATTATTACATCATGAAAAAAGCAGAGAACTTGTTATCTAATATGGATAAATAATTATGTGGTAAGATATTATGTTAATTTTCAAAAACTCATTGTAATTTTTTCATTAACCATTCTATAATGGTTAAATTTTATAACACTTATAAATGAAAAAAGTCCAAAAATAGTTGAAATAATATTACTAAATCAGTATAATAGTTATCCTCAATAAATCGTAAGTTGTTATTGGTATTAAGATTCTACACTTGTGGATAACAACATCGTATATTCTCTTGAAACATTCTAATAACCTAAATAAATAAAATATTATTTAAAAAAAACATGCATGTATCCTTATTCCAATATTTATTGTATATATTTCTTTATTCTAAATATAATATAAATTCCAAACTTGATAGATAAAACTACTTTTTAAATGTATTCTCAATCAGATCTAAGGTGATCAGTATACCCCAATTTATATATTCATATCCACCATATCTTATTCCAAAAATCAATATCATAACATAAGGAACATATTAACAGTTATCTTTCCCTTAATAATTTATTTCACATTAACCTAAAAATCAAATAATATAATTTTTTTTTGTCTTCATCACCCCTCTATATATCATTTTTAATCAAAAATAATAACATATATAGAAAATACTTTCACACTTCGTGATTCATATAACACGATCATTGAATTCTGATTCACAATTGACATTATTATTAAATCATTACATATGATTCGCAAACCTTTCCATAATATGTCTTTCATAGAATATAAATTATGAATTATTTGTTAATTCTACTCATCCTAAATCTATTCATGATTCTTAAATTTAATATAAACAACACTCAATGAACATCACATACCTTTCACATATTATTTTCAGCCACATTATCTCTTACAGTATAACCAACACTCGTACCTCCTTATTGATTTTCATTATGAGACTTCCACTTTGGAAATTTAGTTTCATAATTTGAAATCATTCAAACTTTTAAATTAAAATATAAACCATGTTCTACTAGTTCCTACCATTAATATAAATCCAAGAATCATAGGGTGAGAAACAATTATCAGAGAAGAGAACCAAATAATCATTATTATTCAATTAAATGTATATATTAGTTCATTAATATATGAATCCTTTGGTTTATACTAGGATTTTCATAAAAAACTAATTTCAAATCATTCATTATGGTTTTAGAATAATTTTTGAATTCCTTAATCATATCACATGGTAGTGTCAAACCATCTGAACAGTTAGACACCTTTTCGTGTACCACGCTATGCTAAATCTAGACCGACAAACCTTATTGGAGTTATTACTCCTATGTAAATATATACCAGAACCATGTCTACTTTTATTATATATACTTTAATTTATTTCTACAAAACCACTATCTCTATCCTTTACTAAAATTCTAGGACATTTTACATTTACTTTTCCTAATCCTTAGACTTATACTTAGAGACTTATCTAGGCATATTATAAGAAGTATACCTAAGGGGCCTCACTGAAGATTTATCATACTATATTAAAATGGATGATTAAACCATTCCTTTGGAACTAACTATAGAGACCCAGTACTATCATACCTAGATATTAAATCATTTTTTTATAAATATTCATCATATTAAAATATTACATGCCAGAGCATCCTAATAGATTTGTTTCTTTGGAAACATGGAACTATATATTCTATCTTGGTAAGGTATCCTAAATGATTCCATTAAAGACATTTACCTGTAGGAATTATACCTAAAATAATCCTTCCTAACCTTGGGAATAAAAACATAAGAAAATGGTTTATCTATAATTCTTAGTAAGGGAAAATAATTAAAATTCATTAGAATAACATCAAAATAAGGGTATGATAATTTGAGAATGATATTTGATGATCAAACCCAACATATAAATGATTATAATAATGATACATGTCATAAATATCGGCCATTCATAATATATGAATCATCTGTAAATTAAGAGAATAATCAATTAAAGCATAACATAGTAATATGACATTAAAATGTAGCATACAGATAATCATATAAAAACATATGTCCAGGTATCCTACTAAGACCATTGTAACATATTTGTTTTCATATAATAACGTTTGAACCTACTTAAGGCTTGAGATTCCCTCCCTTGTGCCATTTTTCATAGGCTAGATATTCCATCCTTGGTGCCCTCTTGTTTCATTACTAGGATACCCTCCTTGGTACCATCCTATTTTAGGCATGGAAAAATATGTCATGTACCCTATTATTTTGATCTCGTGATTACCTCATGTGTATCCTCTGGTTTCGAGCATTCTATTCCCTCTAATGTAGCCTTTCAACTCATAAAACATTTATTACTTCCAAATACATTGGAGGTATATATTTTTACTACCAATTAGATAATAAATCCATACATACATGTACCACAAAACATTCATTATACCATGGACCAATAAAATAGATGGGGTTTATAAACAAAAAATCATAACCAATGAAATTAAATGGTTATAATTAACATTTCAACACACCATAACCTATTGAAATAAGATAGGTTTCATAACCATTTCATCAAATACTTACTCGGAAAAATATGAGAGTGTAGAGACCCGAATCTTAACGTACATGGACATTACATTACTTTTGCAGAATACATAGTACATTACAAAAACACACACACAAGGACCATAATAGTTCAGTATCTTTGGAAACTCGGAATATAATCTTCTAATCATGGTGAAAGATCTTCAACATCTCCCATAAAGATTTTCCCCTTTTTTTTTCTTACCTAAAACATTTATTTTAATCCTACGGGAAAAGAAAACAAAAAAAGGGTGAGCTTAAATGCTCAGTAAGGGTAATCATGGATAAAATAAAACATACCATATACATTTGAACTTAAAAACCATGAATATTAAAAATCATGAGCAACGACATAAGACATGGAAGTACATAAGGCATAGATCATAATAGAACATAAATCATGATAAAATTGCATGGGAATAAAACATGTAATTGTGGAAACCATTAATCACATTATATGATTTCCATAGTAGCCAAGGCATTGCTGCCAAGACCATCTTAGTGGAAAAAGTCCCTTTCTGAATCAAGTTCATTCCTCGTTCCAGTCCTATATTACTGAACCAGTTTAACTTGTCGTTCCTGCCATGTCTATCTCATGAGATATAAATCTTTACCCAATGCATTGGAGGGATATATAGGTCCCACCCATCTCATAATTAAATCATTCTTACTTGTTCCACAAAATAAACATACATCATTCATAATAACCCAATAAATAAAATGGGTTTCATAAGCATCATCCAATCATCACATAATCCATATAAAAGAAATGGATATCATTTCATAATAAGAAAAGTGAAACCATGTAAATCATAGATACATTACACTTGAAACATACAAATGTGAAATAATGTCATCTTAGATGAAAATGGTTTTGATAAAACACTTTTAATGAGTTCTTGAAGAAAATATCCTTTTTTCTTCAAAATCATTTTCTCTTCACAAATTGTCATGCAATTTTAGAAGAAAATGTTTTTTTGAAAATAGTCATGAAATATTTTGATGGAATCTTCATGAAAATAAGTCTTTATAAAACCATAAAAATATTTTCATGCCATATATGTTAAAAAAACATTCTTATCATACTTTTGTAGGAAAAGTCAAAAAAGTACCTCGTAACGTAAACAAAAGAATGATTCCTTACATACCATGTAGTAAAAGTAAAAAGTGGGTAAATAGGACTTTAAACATACATGAAACCATTTTTAGGAAACATGGACATGGATGATAACAATAACCCCTATAAATAATTACGAATAAGCAATCTCGGATAAACATGAGATTTCCAAATTATCCCCTACCTTAGGTCCGATATGCTTCGTACGTATCTGAACCCCCTGTATAATGATTTAAATAATGTTATGGACATGTTACAGAATCATATTCATTGTTATTATATCATATATGGTTCACTTATGACTTTATATTACCCGTTCTTTTGTAAATTAATGTTAATGTAGCGTTTTGGGTAAAATTGTCTCATTTGTCGTTTGTGTTTTAACTTGTAATTATTCATATGATTACTTAGATCATGATTACTTATATCCAGAATTTATAACATGATTTATATATAATATATATTCAGAATAAACATATATATAATAGATCGATACATGGAAAGAAATACACCGTTCATGGAGACGGTAGGCCGTATGTACGCATGAACGTTGTTTTCGTTTCCTTATTGAATTGAATGGAATTAAGTAGATGAAATACATATATATATACATAAATACAGTATAATTATTATGTCATATATTTCATTTTTACTTATTATATATACTTTATAATCATTCATGAATGGTTAATCATTGAGAATGAATCTCATCACGTCGTGGAGACGGTAGTCCGTACGTACGCACGAGCAATGATATCATTCACATGATCGTGGAATTGTATTCAAGTGTATGTATAATATTTAAGAAGCCATATCATTTTACAATATTCATATATAGTCATTATTTAAACCTTTATACCCATCCAGGTAAGGTGGTGGTGGAAAATAGATTACACCACGACGTGGAGACGGTATTCTGTACGTACGTACGTGCGGTGACTTCATTTTCCGTAGGATGGATAAATGGTGAAAAATGGGTTGTTTCATACTTATAATAACATATCCGTATATGAGTGATACTGATGTTATTACTTCATAATGAAAAAAATAGAATAAGTGGAAGAAGAAATAAAGTTGAAAGAATCGGTAACGAACATTACCTCTTCTTTGAAGAACCTCTTTGAGAACTCCTCTTAGGGTACTTCAATTGGTCTTTAAAGAAGACCAGGACCTCTAGGATGTTTCTAGGGAAGTGGAGAGGAGAATTCGGCAGGGGTTGTCTGAGCATCAAGTCTCAAAGTGGTGTGAGGCAGAGAGGGAGGAGGTTCCCTTTTATAAGGGAGGGGAAGGGCACCTTTGGAAATATTAAAAATATTAATTTATAATAAAATTAACCCCACATAATAACCTCAAAAAATGACTCATATTCAAATATTAAATGATATAGGGTTGTAATATCATCAACCAATAATGGTTAGACAAGTTAGAAATTTATTTTCAACATTATCAACTTGATTTATCCTTATTTAATCAATTTAATTTTATTTGCGGTAATAAAATTTAAAATTTTAAAATAAAAAAAATAATTACTTTTTTGTTGTTTATTGTGTATATTTGTATATTTTATAACATTTTATACCATATAAATTAAAATTTATTATTTTTGAATATTTATGTGATTTTTAAACAATTTTATAATATGTTATTTTTATAAAATAACAATAGTGTCAAATTTGACACTATTCATTTATTTGAATTTAAATAAATTATATACAGAAGATATGTTAGAAATAAAATATTTAATAGATTCATAATAGGCTATATGAATCTATAAAATTAGTGGATCACATTAAATAGTTCATATAAAATTTATTTTATTATTTTTAAAACCATTTATTTGGTTTATCTATTAATAAAATAATTACTACAACATTTTTGTATAATTATTTAATATACTTATATGTTTCATAAAAATTAAAAATAAAATCCTATGATAAATATAAATATATTAACTTTTACAATAATACTTTTACTCGAATTTATCATCTTAAAATCACAATAGTTAAATTGTTATATTTATAAAATTATGAATGTGACAACTTTGGCATCATTTAAAATAAAATAATATAAGTGTCATAATCACCTTAATAAGGATCCAGATGGTCAAAACTTCCGCCAGTGGATGATTAGGGTTTATATATACACTAATAATAAGTCTTGTGCAGATTTTTGTGCCTTTTGATATGTATTAATATTTCAATAAAAACTATATTATTGATTTTCACTAAATAAATAATTTCTGCATCATTAAAGTATAAGATAATAAGGTAATTAAATTACTCTTAAAAATTAAAAATAAATTTACATGACAAATAAAAACATTTGATATTTCAAATGAGTATTTATAACCGAATTTATATTCTCTATAAACTTATATTAAAAATACTTTAATTATTAAAATTGAGTGAGACATATTTCACTTTTCTTTAAATAAAATAAACTAAATGTCTTAATCACCTCCATGTGGGTTCTAATGGATTCCATTTCGACCCAAATATGACTTAGGACAAATTATAATCATCCAATTGTATTATGACAAGTATTAGGATAATTTTATAATATTATAATTACCCTTAATTACCCAATTTACCTTTTACTGTGGTAAATAAAATTTACCGTTGTTACTGTTCATAATGCCCAAAAATAAAAAGTAGTCTATTAATAAAATTTGGACCCACTGATTCCAAATATGGAATCCATTTTTCCAAATTCAATACACAGAACTTTCAGAAATTAAATTAAAATTAATCCCGTTGTCGAATGAAAACGGGTTTTTGTTTAAAACATTAAAAAAGATTGAATTTATTTAACCTACGAATTCAATGTAAAATCTAGGCTAGTGACATACATTATATTAAATGGTAAAAATATATTCTATTTATACTTTAAAACCATTCAATATTATTATTTAACCACATATGTTATTACGATGAAAAAAGTTGTTTTTAATTAAAATATAGCGTGTTTTTACTATTCATTAAAATATGAAAGTTATCAGAATAATATGAAATATTTATCCAAGGTAAACATTTATATCCTTATTCCAAATAATAATTTTATTTTGTAAAATCTAACTTATAAACATGTCAAAAACTAGATTTATTGTTTTTTCGCCATCAAAAGACGACAAAACTGCATTTTTTTGAAAAATACTTATTTTGCCTGAAAAATTTATTTTGTTCTTATACTATTTTCTAGAATATTTGTAAGATGAATAATAATGTTATAAAACTCAAAATTTAGTTAATAATATTCATAACGGCTAGTTCATAATAATATTATAATAATATATCGGTGTTTAGTAAAACTTGGTATTGCGTACAACACCCACTATCGAGGAAGGTTGTGATTGCGTGTAATGCAAGACAATTCAGGGTTGTGTGTTGTGTAAGAATTATTTGTTGTTTCGTATAACAGAATCCAACCATATTTCATTTATACATTGAATATATATATATATACACACACACAAACACAACGTTGCGTAGAATGACTATTATAAAACGAACATGAAATTGTGTGTAACACGATCCAAGAATAGTGTTGCGTATACTGAAACCTAATATGGTGTTGCGTATAGTACAAGATAAACTTGGTGTGCTGTATAATAGAAGACATCAATGAATGTAAAAGAATATTTTTCATAAAATCTCAGGGTGTTACAGCGAGTTTTAGAAGATTGTATCTCGTGGAAGAGAAACATGAGTCATAAGATTTATTAAATCAAAACATAAATCATTCAAGAAAAAATATGGATGGAAATATTGAATAATTTTCTTAAAGTACTTTATTAACAATAATGGACATAATCATAGAATTAAATTAACAAGGGAATATATTTTGTAAACATTTCATGAAGAAAAATATCCTATCTAATTCTGAAAGATATTTTTAACACAAAAAACCTATTAAAAGACATTTTCATGAAAAAAAATTAATAATTAAAAAATAATAAAATAATAAAAATTTGAAAACCATTTTCCTCTAAAAAATTTAAATGAATCAAGAAATCATTTTATAAAACCATTTCCTTGGATATTTATAAATTAATCCTTATAAAATTTTGAAATCCATTTCCTTTTAAATCATATTAATGAATTATGAAAATATTTTCCATAAAAAATATAAATTAATCATGAAACCAATTCAAAAACCATATCCTTAAAAACATAAAATATGATTTAAAAAATTCAAAAAATCATTTTTGTTGATTTTATTTTGAATTCATATAATGAAATCATGAAATCATTTTGAATCCAAATTTTTTGAAAAGAACCTTTAATTCTTATAACTAATTTTTAATAATGTGTAGAAAGACATTTATTTTAAATCACTTTTTAAACATGTAAGTAAATCTTAAAAACGTATTGAAAAACATTCCATTGGAAAAAAAACATTGAAAAAATATAACGAAATCTTTGAAAACCATAATAAAAACTGAAATAATTTTTCTTAAAAAATTATCTTCATGGATCAATTGAAAACATTTTTGAAAATATTTTTTTAGAAATAAAATGGATTTTCCATGATAGAGATAAATACAATTATATATCACTTAATTATTTATTCTTTACATTAAATACCTAATTTTCTAAAATGGTACAAATACATGGAGTTATCTTTAAAAAAACATAGCATAATGAAATTCATTATTTTTCATGATAGATGAATCACACGATTTCGTCTATGGAAGCATAACCATAAACAATCCTGGTAAATGATGACATTATTTAACCAAAATAAAAATATTTGGTGACATGGGATCATACACTCCATTTTTGTAATTTAAATTAAATGACGCTGAAAATATCATGAAAATACGAATATTCATTATAAAACTTGTTATATGGTTGTATATACACCTTTGAAAATAATTTTGTTTCATAAAAAAACATGATCCTCACATTATGAAAATTATGTCAAAAATAACATACTAGTTTGGTAACATTTGAAACATAAACCCTTGGGAATATGTATCCTTGAATGGATATTTAAATATCCATAAATTTAATAATAATTGACATAGAATATATTAATGGGATGTTAATACACGACACAAATAAAGGAACGGTGAACATGGAATTTATCTCATAGATATAAAAAGTGAAATGAATGTCCCTTACCTTGAGTTAGAAATTTAACATGTATATTTATCTACATGAAAAATAAATTTATATTTACTAATTTCTTTCTTCATGACCTTTTTCAGGTTTATTTTTATTTTTAATTAAATTATTTCTAGTTGTATACAACTACATAAATAATTAAATTTATGTCTACTATTTTGAAAAAATTTGGATCATGTTTTAAAACTGTCATTGGTAGTTTGTCCATTATCAAATGTGTCATTATATAAAATATACATAATTATAATAATTAAATAATTATCATTTCTAGTCTTTAATTATAGTTTTAAAACAATTCATGAATTATGGTCATTAAAAATTAACCAATGTTGCAATCATAATGATGGTAGGTTGTACGTACACATGAGTAAAGAACCTATTTTTCAATGATCATTATAGAAATAAGATAAAAAATATATAATATTAAATAATTATACTTATATAATAAATGAAATTACATTTAATCATATATAATTATATATATAATTATTTTTATGTAAAACTAATCACATCTTGTTGATGTGGTGGTAGTCCAAACATCCACGATCGACATTTTTACTTTTTAGTGTGTGGAAATGGTAATAAAGAGAAATGATATATTAATTTTCTATAAAGGTTATTATTTCATGAATATAATATATTTTTTTTTATTTATCATATTTTTAATTAAACAAAAACTTAAAATAGTCCATGTATTGTGTGATCATATCTCATAGCTTTCGGAAGGCAGTAGTCCACACCTCCACAAATGTTGTTATCCTATTTACACAAGATGGAATGTTTGATGTTATGTTATATATAAAAATTACATAATGATGAATACATTATTAATAAAATATATATAATAAAATATTTTACATCATAATTACCAACATGATGGGTGTTAAATTTATAATGAATTATCTCCATTTTGTGAGTAGGTAGTTCTCTATTCACATAAATGGTATCTTTGTTGACCATTATATAGAGGTGTGTGTAATTATATGTAGAAACCATAAAATAAATACATGTAGGTATAATTATTAAAATTTAAATTGTTATAAAATAATTTAACGAGGAGAGTTTAATGGGTGGAAAAGGAAATAAAAATAAAGAGCTTTATGGATGATGTTACCTCTTCTTTGGGTAACTGCTTCTGGTTACAACCAAAGGGATTCATTAAATATCATTCTATCCAAGTTGATGATTCTAGGTTTTAGATATGGTAGTTCATGAGCTACATGGGTAGAATTTGTTTAATCCAATGTGTCATGATATGTCTGAGGAAGTGGGAGGATATGAGGCCTTTTTATTGTGGAGGCAAAGGATAGACTTTGTCTTTTTTAATAGAATTGTCTATTATAACCAAAGAGAATAAATAGTTAATTACGGAAAATTATATCTGTATTGGATGAAATATTTCACTAAAAGGGATACTGGGTAGGTCATTTCCAATTAAGATTATGTTTTAGTCTATTGTTAGGCTTAACTTTCCCTTGATCATTGTAATTAATTTCAATCACATTCACTACTATATTTGCTAAACAATTATGTTGATATTTTTAGACTAAAATATTATTAATGATTATAACCATTTATTTATATTTTTTTGAAATCAATTCATAAAATAAGAAATATTTAGTTAAATTATAACCCCATAGGTGTGGCGAGAAAGTAGGTTTTTAATGTGTTAAAGTTGAAAAAAAAAATTATGATTTTATATATAAATTAAATAAAGATGATTAAAATAACCTAAATTGTATTAATATGTGTATAACTTATGTATTTAGAATTTAAAACCAACATAATATAAAATTTAACTATATAAATGGATTTTATTGAAAGGCAGGCTTAAATTAAAATTCAGTATTATTAATGTTCATCATAAAATTTTTGTTTCTCGTAAAAACCCCAAACCGTTACCCTATGATGTTTTTTTTTCATTCTGAATTTTAAATTATACTAATTTTGTAAAAGTATATTTCTATGTCTTTATATATTTAATTTTATTATTTTTTAAAAATGAACATAACAAGAAGTTCCTTTCAGTAAATAGTATTTAAAATCATTAAAAATAATTATAAAAAATTATATATTTCATTGTCAATATGTTTTATTTATATAAAGTAACTTTACAAAAATTATAAAATATTTGATTCTATTAATATTACTAAATTTAATTTCTATATAAATGATATATTTTTTTATTAATAATAAATTGATGTCTCGTAGAAACTCATTGTTTCTTATAGTGAAATCTATGTCAGTGTTAGGTAATGCACAAGATTAACTTGGTGTATCATATAATTATATTATTACATATTTATTTCAAATGTAAAAAAAATTATATTCATTGTTTCCTGGAATTAACAATATTAATAATATTTTATTAATTTGATAAATTTATTTTAAAAAATCTCAGGATGTTACCTGAATAGTAATGACATAAAATTCCATGGTTCAAAAAATTATAATTCAAAGAAAATTTAATATGCGAATAGTTTGTAAAAACATGTGATGAAAAATTATACAACTAAACCACTAATTTGAAATCATATTCACCAAAATGTGGGCATATATAATGTATTAACGATGAAAAAAATAACAATATATGAATGCATAAATCATTGTAATAGGGTAATATTCACTAACACAAATAACATTTTAATAAAAACTGTATATTAAGTTAACATCATAGAACTAACATTAAAAACTAACTCCAATATTACACACCGTTGGTAGCATATACCTACAACTTGAATAGTCTTTGACTCACCAGTCCATGTTATATTATAACATCCAAAACAATCGTAGAGCACATGAATACTAATTATGAAATCAAAATTGAAAAAAAATATTTGAGATAATTTTTTTCCATCCCAAACTAGGTCACTTATCAATTTCTAGTCCATAGACTCTAAAAGACTTTAGAAATTCCTCAATGTGTGTCATATACTACCGACATACTTCATGGACATAATCCATAGAATTGGGGAAAAACTATATTAAATTACATTCATATCATTATAGGAAAATAAAAATGGAAATATATAATCAGAGTATAAATAAAAATAAAAGAATTTTTATAACAAACTCTATGATAATGTAAAACAAGCATATACCTACAAATATTATACAAGGTCAAATAACAAATTTAAAAAACAAAATGTCTAAAATTATAGAATACTTGAACACTCTATCATCATCCAACTATGGGTATTACAAAAATATATTTCTAAATACCCTTTATCTATAATAGTCTGATACACAGAAGGCCTTATAAAATCTTGACTATATACAAAAGATCATTAAATGCACCTTGGAGATTTTATCGGGTATGGAAATCATATCTAAGTAGGTTTTCATCATGTTATTAGCATATATTTCAGTATATCTATTTATATTCATGAGAAATAAAATAATAATATGAAAAAAATTCCTTGATATTCATGTATTTACAAGGTCACATTGATTCCTTACCCATTAGGTCACAATGTTGAAACAAAGACACCACAACACATTTTTATTTTTAATTTTTTACATTACCATAATACCCCACATCTCCCTATGATATCATGTCACAATAATGATACCCATCCCATATCTAAATAAATTGGGTTGAGGGCATCCTAAAATCAACCCACTATCCAAATTAATGGTTCATGGTCATAAAATCATATCTCAACACACTCCCTCATCACAAAAGGTAGGGAAAATTTGTCTCATCCCATGTCATATGAGGTATTAGTCCCGTGTATATTATTTATCAAATCAAATCATAAAATGTTTCACATCATAAAACATGTCCCATACACACAGATATTGTGCAGGAAAAAAAGTAAACCAACCCATCCTAACTATCTCTAGGGAGGACAATATAACATCAACACATCTCTAATGAATATAGGGTGTTTATGATCACACATTTCCATAAACATCATTATTTTAAAGTTTATAATAAAACAAACTGATCCACACAAATGTTGTGATGGTCACATGGACAATGAACCATCCCAATAGAAATTCAAGATGTCACATCAGGAAAATAGTTAAAAAACCTAACACATAACTCACCTTCTATTATTATGGTACTAGTTGATTAATATATAGTTCCTTTTCATCAACACGTGACATATCACAATCTACGGTGTTTAAAGGATCATCTAGACCAATCAAAATCTCTACATGTTGATAACAGATCGAACTCATCACCCACCGATGATGTTAGTAATTGATGAATCCTCTAGAAAAACATCATGGTATATTCTTAACATTTTTTTCATCTCAATAAACAATCTTTGTCTTATAACCCAAGTACTATCTCAATACATAATTCTCTATTTCCATTGGAATCCTGATATTGAGTCACTAACAAAACCCACCACCACACCTTGGTCTAATATAACCCATATTAAGGGTGAATTCTCAACCCACTACTCATAAGAACCTCCAATTTAATAACCCCATATAATATGGATTGTTGCATCCATCTCACAGTTCTCATCATCCCCAAACCACCATTTATGAGTTTTAATCAAAATTCATGATTTGTACAACCATATCTCGCATTTCTATTAAGAAAAAAGCCACTCTATCCTTCCAAGAATGCTGAGGAAAAAATGTTCTATGCTACCCATATCTTATATCCCATATATTGACCACCCAAGGTCTTATATCAAATCATATTAATTTTTATCCACTTTATAAAATGGATTTTTGTCTATCAAATTTCACCTAAATGTAAAAGAGAACATATCTAAAGCATCAGAGGAAACATATTACCCTTTTTATTCATCTAAATGGCTCCCCAATCTATAGAAATATTACCAATCCCCGGAAGCATGCATATATGAATGAAATCGTTGATAAAATCATACAAGGTATTTCATTAATGGGAACTCCATTCACTCTCAATGAGATATTGCACTCACCAAGTTACAGTGAGCCTTATGTACATCCATCAATTCCTAAACAATACTCATTCCACAAACTAATATCATATCTAAAATAATGGTACATAAATAATTAATTATTATATTTTATAATTAATTATTTTATCTAAATAAAAAAAGGAATATTTGGATTAAAAATCACTAGTAACCGTCTCCCCACCAAGACTATTTCCAGTGACACACAAAATATCTATGGAAGACCTCTTTATAGTCGAAAAATTTATAATAAGAGGATAAAATCGTATTTTTAAAAAAAATAGATAGTGTGTTTTTGTTCAAAAAATTAATTATTTTCCCAAATATTGTGGTGTGTATGTTTTTCTGGCATAGATTCAACTAGTTTTAGTCACCGTGAAAATATGTTGTTGATTATCAACTAAATATGAACTCTAATGAACGATGTGTTTTCCTAAGAGCTCACACATAAGTAGAAACTCCCATGGTATATGTATTATTCAACGACATTATATTTACATGTCATTATTAATGACTTATTACATGATAGAATTTGGTTAATAAATATTATATAAAAAATTAAAAGAATAAATTATTGAAATGAGGGTGATTCTTTGTCTAACATAATGATTATGTAACAATATTTATGAATAAGGAATTTTGTGGTGAATATGTCTTGTAATTTTGAAAAAATAATTCTAGATTTGTTTATCATCCATTACATACAACTAACTTATTTATGTTTTAGAAATTTATAAATCCTTGTTTAACCAAGATAAGAATGGATATCAGGGATAATAATAAAATTTCCAAATAATAAACTAAATGTGAAAAAACATATAGTGGGAAACATTGAAATTATTAGTAATCATATATTAGTAATTATGATTAAAAATATGAACATAGTGGAGTTTCAAAATTACCCTTAAAAGAGAAGGAGATAGTCTCATTGATGTTGAGGTGATAATGATTATGATGGATGGAAGAATTAAATATCATCATGTAAAAATTTAGAAATAATATACATGGTATGTATATTAATGTTCTTATGAGATCATTTATGATTTGGGAATTAGGTTGTTAAGAAACTAATGTCTATGTAAATGTGATTTGCATTGTGAATTTGATGAATAGAAATATATTTCCACTAGAGGTACCACTAATAAACTACTGTCGTAAATCTATGGAGATGAGATATTATCCAAAAAAACACCCAAATAAAAATGTTAATAAGGATCATGGGAAATAAAAAATACAATACAAGGAAATATTATGTAAAAACAACAGTAAATGTTGGATTAAATGAATATATGGAATGATAAAACTGATCAACCCCTACAAAACTATAATTATTATTTTTATCTTGTTCAAAAAACATTCATATACATGGAATGATTATATAAAACATAATATCAAACCCAGATGAATTGATTTTTAATTATTGAATTCTATTGTTTGAATTATTTTATTCAACATATATAACTCCCCCTAAATATTTTTTTATGAATTTCATTCATAAAAAATCTCAGGATGCTTCCTTTTATAAAATATGATGTGATATTATGAATGGATTAGATCTCTTAAAATATAGAACATGGTTATGTAAAATATATTAATATAAGTATTTAGAAACCCATTTAATAAATAATGGCAGACTATAAACACCATACAGAAATAATTACTCCCATTATATTGGCACATTGATCACAATTGTTTTACAAATTTTTAAATAATGATTATATTCATATTATGATGGAAAATATGAGTTTGATAATCATACTAGGGATAGTGATGATGAAGAATCATTATAAATAAAATATCAATCCATGTCTACATTATTGAAATGAAAAAATATTTTATTAGTTTGTAATAACTAAAATTTCTAGTATGCTATTTATTTAATGGGGGAGAATGTTACACGTTGAAATTTTTAAATATATATAATTTCTCTAAATAAATGATTTTATTAGTAGATTGTTTCACATGAATCACCGAACTAAAAATATCTATCATATGTTATAATAATGTTACGTGGAAAATTTATTACTAATAAAATCTGTAATGAATAAAAACATCAATCAAATATAAATGCATCAAAAATATAATTAATAACTCTTAGTGATTCAAAATAGAATATTTCAATAAACTATTATTATTATTAAATACTATTAAAGAATTAAATATATGCCTTTTATATATGGAATTATAATAAAATTAAAAAAAATAAATTTGGAGGTAAAATATTATTGTATCATGCAATTTTTTCATTTTACAGGAAAAACTATTTTTCAGTTGAACAGAGAAACAATAACGATTATTTATAAAACTATACCTTTTTTGAAAATATACTTACAAAAAAAGTTAATATATTTTAAAGGATACAAAATTATTTAATAAAAATATATATATATATATATATATTAGACACTTCTAAAAATTAAAAAAATGCATTGATGAATTTTTTAGAATAGATCATTAACATTATATAAACTCAAATAGTATTTTACACATAAATTTTTGGTTGTTCTTATGTTATATAATATTGACTATCAGTAATATAAATGAAATATAAATAACTAATTTGAAATCTGAGATCATAATTTTAAAAATAGTTGACAAATTAAATTACATTTTCATGCATAAAATTATATTTATATGATTTAATTTAATTATCATGACAATATTTAAAAATCTATTTTTTAAAATCATTTTTTATTTAATTTGATTAATTTTTATTTAATATATATAATTATTATATCTTAAATAATGAATCTAATATGGATTGAAACACATATATAAATACTTTTAAAAAATTTAATTATTAATCAATATTAAACATTGTTTGTAATCCAAAATGAAAAAGAATACATTTTTCTAAAATAAATAATTTCTCTACTTTTTTCATTGTTAATTTCATTTTTAATTTTATTTTATTTATAATTTAAGATGATTAAAAATGAGATATGTTATTAATATAAGAAATTAAATTATATTTTATGATAAAATTTTAATTTTTAGTAAATCCATAATTAATTTTGTGAAAATAGATAAAATATAGAAATTAGACATTTAAAACTAAAAAAATAAAAATAAATGACTTCTCACATGATTGAAAATTGTATAAATGTTCCTATTTGAGGAATTATTTACAAAAATTCCGACCACAATCCATTATTTTCCCGTTATGGATCCATTCCCCCTTAAATAGTCTAATTCAATTAATGAAAAATGAATTTACTTCAAAAAATTACATTTTAATCAATTACAAGAGGGAATAATTTAAATACATTGATTTCCCAAATTAAACAATGAAATTTTCAATACTCTCAATCTTGTTATAATACCCTATATTTCAAATTTATTTACTAAATCATATAGTTAATTGAAGAAATCATAAGTCCTTAGTTTCAATGGACACATTCAAACGGCTGATCATTTTCCATATGTTAGTAATATTTAATCATTACCCTTTTCATATTACACATTCTCATTCAAATGAATACTATAAATAGTATAAAAATGAACTCAATATCAATATTTTATTTTCAATTTATTATATAAAAGGAATAACCCCTATATATTCCTTTTCATCAACATTGAAAAAACAACAGAACATTGATCATTTTTCTGTGTAGACTATTGCATCAATTAAATGATGCCTTCCATTTTTCACAACCACCCCTCAATGATGGTTTTAATGATTGTGTTGATTAAATAATATTATATATACATACATATTATTAAATATTAGAAAAATTATATTTATTATCTATCATTTTCCATTCTCATTCGTTCATAAACGATGACCTTAACCTACCTATGTGCTGACTACAGACTCCATGAAGTAACATTGTTCATTTTCATCATGATTATGACTATTTAACCCAAAAACATTAAATAATATTAAACAATATATATATAAAATATCAATATTATTCTGTTATATTATTTTTGTACACTTCTTTAACTATACACACCCATCGAGTTGTAACTTATTTTAGTTTTGGTGAGTTTGAAAACCTATATAAATGATACACTTATACTCTATCATGGATAAATATTGAAATATATATAGTATTATTATAATAAATTAATATGAAAATAAAGATTATGTTTTTGTTTTTGAATTATTTTATTTATTATTTGAAATATTATTAAAATACGACCATTGATTGCATTATTTAACTAAATAAGCCATCATTAATTCTATTTTCATAATACAAAATTGTAACGGTCATGGAAATATAAATATATTATATAAGTAAATAACATTTATGTATTTTAATAACTAAACTTTACTAGGAATGTGGTCCTTTATTTCAAATATGGTGTACCCAAATCCATATTATTAAGCATGTGTGAAATAATTAAATTTAATAATTACCAGTAGTAAAAAATATTTTATAACAGTCTAATATGTCAAATATAAATAATGAAAAATAAATGAAATATATTTTAATTTATGTTAGTAATGTTCTAAAATAGTGTATTATTATGTTAATATTTTCTAAATAACTTTTTTGAATGAATTATTCTATACTAGAAAATAAGAATTGAAGTTCATTGTAACATCCCAGGTAAATAAAAAATAAAAAAAATTTATATTTATTAATATTTATGAATTAAATATTAATTTTACTTTAAAGGGGTTTCTATGTTCGATAGCGTACCTGATACACCAAAAATAGTTTCATTGAAATCTTATGTTGCACACTAGTAATAAAATAATATTATTTTAAATGATAGTTAACACATAATCGTTGTATTGGCGGGAATAGATAGAAATAACTAAAGTATGATTATATAAGTTTTTAAATGTTTTTAAATTTATCTAATACCAGATAAAGGCTTAAAATACGGAAAGAATTCAATTTTAGGCATATATACCCTAATTTTCACTAAAGGTTCACTTATCGCCTTTTGATGGGGAACCCTCATTAAATATAGTTTTTTTCACTCTTATAAATTATATTGGACCAAATAAAACACTTATTTAGAATTGGGACATCAAAATTTACTTTGTGTAAATTTTTGATATTTTTCCGATAAAGTTCATTTTTTAATAAATAGTGTAAAATGTTGTATTTTAATTGAAAACCACTTTTTAATATAATTTATTTATATGATTAAAGTATCTTTTGAATTAGTTTTAAAGTGAAATTAGAATATATTTTTACCATTAAATTCAATAGTGGTCATTGAAATTAATTTCACTTTGAAATCAGACTTAAACTAGTGTCAATCTTTTGATACTTATTATTTCATAAAAACACGCTATTTGCTCTGACAGAGGGAATTAACTATTAAATTAATTAATGAAACTTATATTTTTTGAATTTTTTAAAATGGAATTCATTTTTTAATTTGGAATATCAAATATATCTTAGGGTGATGTTTTGGTATTTTTCTGAAAAACTTCAATTTATGGTTAATAGTGAAACCACTAAGTGGTACTTATAAAAAACTGATTTTTTTGTTTAAATGAAGTTTTTCCACCTATGTGTTTTGAATTTCAAAAATCCAACATACATGGTTGTCCTTAAGAATTAAAATGTGGTTCAATGGGATTAAAATAATTTTTTGGTGAATTGTAACTTTTAAGTTTTTAATCGCGATTAGAGGTAATTAGTGTAGTTTAAGGTAAAAGCAATGTTTTAATAATATGGAATGACCTAGATACATGTCTTACCCTTATTGGATATTTCATGGCCGACCATGAAAAACCATATGCCAACTTGGGGACCCCATGGAGCCATTTTGGAAGGAAAATAACATTAATATATTTTTATTTAATGTTAAAGTAAAAATGTCACAAACATGAGATGTTTTACTAAAACATTTTTTAAATGGGGTTATACAAGTCATATTTTTTACTATAAATATTCATTATAAATATAAAAAAATTTCCTACATCATGATATTTTTTTATTTTTTTAAGATATTAAATAAATTAAATTAATTATGGCACCATGATGATACAGCCATTACCTCATTATTTAACGATTAAAATAAAATGAAAATATAATGTAAAATCTAAGACCTACACTTGTCAAAAACCTATTAGTTGGGTATATTTATAACCCTTATCACCTTATCATTTAATTATATCAATGTGGGACCTTTTAAATCCGAAACTCATTTTAAAATAAAGTAACATTTCTTTACTTTACAAGAGTGCCCCTCCTCTCTTCTTATAAAAGGCCCCCACCTCTACCACCGTACCCACACTTCCAAAGCCTTTGGCTTGGCCAAACCCTACCCATTTTGTCACTACACATCCCTCTCTAACTCTTAGAAGCCTCACTTTGGGCAGATGTCTTCCCAAGGAAGTCTTTGAGCTCAAATCTAAGAGAGTTACCCGATTTAAGGATGTTAAAGAACGATCGAGTCAAGTCGGACCCGAGGTAAGGGACTTCGTCTCAATATCCTTTCATTGAGGCATATTTTTGTTTTATAAACCACATTATTTAATACGGTGTATAAACCCCTTTGACTTTTATGTTTATTTAAAAGGAATCTTTTTATACGAAGCATTTTTCTAAACGACAAAGGGGAATGTTTTTGTCGTACGTTTGCGGTGACAACGGCATTTCCTCCACCGCGAGTATTTTTTTGTCATTGGCTTCCTCCACAAGCCATAATATTTTTAAAATGAAATAAATACCATATACTCTTTTATGTGTTTTGGTATTGAAAATGGTTTTTATAATGGATTTGTTATGTCAATATATTTAGGTTATATATTGTGATCAAAGTGTGGAAATGTTTTCATTCCATTATATTTGTTTTATGTTTTATGATTTTATATTGGTACTTGGACATTTGACAGGTGGTTACGTGATAAACCATATGACGGGTGGTGTCGTGAATACCGGGACGGGTGGTTACGTAATAACCTCCAATGCATTGGGTATGGATGTCGGCCGTATGGCTATTCCATTAAGTGATATGTGTGGAAGTCGACTGTATGATTATTCCATTTAAGTATGTTTATGTCCCAAGTTACCTTTACATGTTATGTGATCTTTATATTGGTTTTATGGTAATATTTTGGTTAAAAATGTTAATTCATGATCTTTTATTTAGTGAAGAGTTTTTACTACTTCATAAAGGTGAAAAGTATTACTTTGATAAAGTATACATGGTTTACTTATTGTTTTGATAAAATAATAGTTTTCATTCTTTGTGTATCCCTTACTGGGATTGTTATGCTCACCCCAAGTTTTTTTGAAATGTTTTTCACAGGACTTAATGTAGAATAGGGTCAAGGATGGGATCAAGGGAATGTCATTCTATATAAAACATGGAAGTAGACATGTTTCTTTTTAAGAGTTTTTAACTCAATTGGAAACATAGTAGAAGTGACTACTTTGTAATATTTTGAGATGTAATAGTTATGTTCTAATTTTATAAAATGATAAACCTGAAAAGATCCTCAATGTGAATTATTCATTTAATTCAATATTAAGTAAGGTTTAAGGCCGGGGCCTTATAGTTTGTATCAAAGGTCGGTTTAGAAAACTTTAGGAGTTAGAAAATTATTAAATTATAAGTTAATTTTTTCTATGACTAAAATGATATAGCATTTAAAGATTACCATGTTGCTTCGCCTAAGATATTTCTGTGTTCAGAATGGTTTTCCGCAGAGGAAACAAAGCAGCTATGTTGGGATGACATTAGGAGGAAGACAACCTTCCAAATCACCAACCTGAGATGGTCGGAATCAGAACTGAACAGTTTTTTGCAGTGATGGCACAGTTGACTCAGGCTATAAATGGTGGTGGTATCCATTCACGAGATCAGTCAGATTAACCGTAGAGGAACATGTCAGTGGTGGATCATTTAATGAGTCAACATCCCCCATCATTTATATGATCATCTTACCCTGTTCAGGATGAAGGGTGGATTAAATCACTAGAGAATATTTTTGATGTCATGTGGTGTTCAGAACATCAATAGGTTAGTCTTGTTGTTTATCATTTTGAAGGTGAAGTTGATCAGTGGTGGTCGATGGTGAAAAATATCAGGGATAGTGATGAGATTTATGATCTTCATTGGGATGAATTCAAAGGTATTTTTCTTGAGAAATATTTTCCTAAGGTGGTTTGTCTTAGGATGGAAAAATAGTTCCTAGAATTGAGGCTGTAGGATGACTCAGTGGCTACTTATGAAGCAAAGTTCACTCTATTGGAAAGGTATGCTCCAACCTTCATACGAGATCTTGATAGTAAAATAAAATGTTTTTGCCAAGGTTTAATGCCAAAGTATCGAAGGGATTTAGATTCTTGTTAGTTCAAAAATTAATAAAAACTTGTTCAATGTGCGGAGAAGGTGGAAATGGAATTTGCCGACGATCAGATGTTCTTTGAAAAACGACAGAATAAGAGGTCTAGTTGGCAGGAAAAGGGGAAGAATTCATCAAAGTAGCAAGGAGGTAAGAAAACCAAATATCCATCCTGTGAGAAGTGTGGTAAAATTCATCCTAGAGAATGTTTATTCAATTCTGGAAAGTGCTTTCGGTGTGGTAAGTCAAGTCATATTGCTCGTAACTGTAAGGAAGATGATCAAGCAGGCAATGAAAAGTCATCGGTAGGATGTTTTAAGTGTAATGAAATGGGTCATTATGCAAATGAGTGTATAATGAAGAACTCAACTGAGGGAAAGCAGCTAGACTACAAGCAGAAAGGGGTGGTGAAATCCTTTGCAACTACTTCAGTAGATGTTGGGCCATCGAATGAAGTAGTATTAGGTACACTATTTGTATGTTTAGATTATGCCAATGTGTTGTTTGATTCATGGTCTACACATTATTTCATTTCTAAGAAGTTTTCTAGTAAATTGAAAATTCCATCTCAAGATATGAATCCTGAACTTATGGTAAAAACACCCGGAGGGAACGTTGAGACAAAAAGAAATTATAAAAACCTTCATATCGTTGTGTGCAGAAAGAATCTACCAGAAAACCTTATTTTTTTGCCTCTAGTAGAGTTTGATGTAATTTTGGGCATTGATTGGCTTTCTTTTTATCATGCTAAGAATGACTGCAGAGTTAAAATGGTTTCTTTTCAGAATGATTTTTAGTTTGTGTACAAGAATGAACCCTTGATTTTTATAACATATCAGGAAGTTTAGAAACTATTAAAAGATGGAAATGAATTTTACCTTGCACATATTGTTTAAAATAAAGTAACTATTCATATTAATGATATTCTAGTGGTAAATGTGTATCTTGATGTTTTTCCTGATGAGTTGCATGGAATTATTCATGATCGGGAAGTTGAATTTACTGTTGACTTAGTTCCTAATTCTAAGCCAATTTTAAAAACCCCTTATCAAATGGCTCAAGTTGAACTTTTAGAGTTAAAGAAGCAATTGTAGGAGTTATTAGATAATGTTTTCATTCAACCTAGCACATCACCATGCGGTGCTCCTATCATGATTGTTAAAAAGAAAGATGGCTCAATGACTTTTCATTGATTATAGAGCCTTAAATATCATTACTGTTATAAACAAGTATCCTTTGCCTCCTATCAATGATTTTTTTGATCAGCTCTAGGGAGCTCAGTATTTTTCGAATATTTACATGAGGTCGGGGTACCATCAGTTGAACGTAAAAGAAGAAGACGTTCTGAAGACTGCGTTTCGTACTATATATGGCCATTATGAATTTGTAGATTTTCCTTTTATGTTAACCAATGCACCTGCTGTATTCATGGACCTTATGAATATAATTTTCCATGAGTTCATGGATAAGTTTGTGGTTTTTTTAATTGATGATATTTTTGTTTTTTGTAAAACTAAAGAGGGACATGAACGTCATTTAAGGATAATCTTGCAAACCTTAAAAGAAACTAAACTGTATTGAAACTTCAGCAAGTGTGAGTTTTGGTTACAACAAATTTCATTCTTGGGTCACATTGTTTTAAAAAAAATGGCATAACTGTTGATCCTGCTAAAACAAAAGTTGTTGAAGAATAGCCAATACCCAAAAATGTAACCAAGATCCGTAGTTTTCTTGGTTTCGCAGGTTACTAACGAAGGTTTGTTGAAATTTTTTCACAATTATCTAGTCCAATGACTAAGATAACTCGGAAGGATGTTAATTTTATCTGGAAAAAAGAAAGTTATGATTGTTTTCAGGAGTTGAAAAGAAGATTGGTGAATGCTCTAGTTTTGGCACTTCCTTCTAGGAATGGTGAGTTTGTTATATACAGTGATGCTTCGTTGAAGGGACTTGGTTGTGTCTTTATGCTGAATGATCAGGTAATTTCATATGCTTCACGTCAATTGAAAACTCATGAGGTAAATTACCCTACACATGACTTGGAATTAGCTGCTGTTGTTTTTGCTCTAAAAATTTAGTGGCATCATTTGTATGGGGTAAACTGTAAAATATATACTAATCACAAAAGATTAAAATATATATTCACTCAGAAAGAATTGAACATGAGATAGAGGAGATGGATGGAATTAATCGAGGATTATGATTGTACAATTCATTACCATCCGGGAAAAGAAAATAAAGTGGATGATGCTTTGAGTCGAAAAAGTAATGCATCATTAACTATGCTACATTTGGAACGAGATCCTTTGGTTTCTGATTTGATGAACTTTGGCATACAAGTTGTTGGTGCAATAAGTTCTTCTGTTTTGTTTTAGGTATCAGTGAGATCATCCATATCAAACTGAATTAAGCAAGCACATAGGGAAGACAGTGAGTTGTAGAAAAATGTAGAGCTGGTTCAGAAGGGTAATTTTCCTGAATTCAACATTGACAATGATTGTGTTTTGAGGTTTGGGAAGAGATTCTGTGTCCCTGGTGATTCACAGTTGAAGAATGAGTTATTATGTGAGGCTCATAGTTCCCCGTTTTCAGTTCATCCTGGGAGTACTAAGATGTGCAGGGATCTACAGGAGTATTACTGGTGGGATGGAATGAAAAGTGATATTGTTGATTTTTCTGTGAAGTGTTTGACGTGTCAACAGGTTAAGAAGAGCGGCAGTTACTAAAAGGGATTCTTCAGCCTTTACCAGTGCCAGAGTGGAAATTGGAGAATATATCCATGGACTTCGTTGTGTGATTGCCGAAGACACTTCGAGGTAATAATGCAATATGGGTTATTGTTGATCACTTGACTAAATCTGCTCATTTCCTTGCCATACAAGATAATTTTTCCCTAGATCAACTTTCCCGTTTTTATCATAAAGAGATAGTCAGGTTACATGGATTTCCTCTCTCTAGTGTATCTGACCGCAATCCCATGTTCACTTCTAACTTTTGGAAAGGGCTTCAGAAGTCGTTGGGTACTGAATTAAATTTTAGTACAGCTTTTAATCCTCAATCATATGGGCAGTCAGAACGAACGATCCAGACTTTGGAGGATATACTATGAGCTTACTCTATGGATTATCAGGGAAGTTGGGACAAACATCTTTCTTTGGTTGAGTTTTATT
The DNA here is from genome assembly GCA_963277665.1 of Viscum album. Taxonomy (NCBI): domain Eukaryota; kingdom Viridiplantae; phylum Streptophyta; class Magnoliopsida; order Santalales; family Viscaceae; genus Viscum; species Viscum album. The sequence continues at coordinate 1,291,505,911 of OY728129.1, forward strand.
ATAATAATATTTTTCATTCCAGTAAAAATATGGAACCAGTTGATGCATTATATGGGAAGCGGTGTCGAACTACAGATTTTTGTGATGAAGTGGGTGAAAGGAAGCTGACGGGACCAGAATTGGTAGAAGAGATGGCAGAAAAAGTTCAGTTGATTAAGAAACCCATGGGAACAACTCAGAGCAGATAGAAAATATATGCGGATAACCGGAGGAGGGATCTATCTTTCGAGGTAGGTGATCATGTTTTTCTCAAGGTTTCTCCATGGAAAAGTGTGATGTGATTTGGTAAGAAAAAAAAGCTGAGTCCAAGGTTCATTGAACCATATGAAATTCTGGAGAGAGTTGGATCAGTTGCATACAGAGTGGAATTACGTCTGAGTTTATCTTAGGTACACACTGTTTTTCATGTTTCAATGTTGAGAAAGTATATGCCAGGTCCATATCATGTTTTGATCCAGAGGTAGTTCAGCAGGAAGAGATCATATCTTATAAAGAAAATCAAGTCTAGATTCTTGACCACATGGAGCAAGTGTTATGGAATAAGGTGATTCGCCAGGTAATGGTTTTGTGGAAAAACCATATGGTTGAAGAGGCAATGTGGGAATCTGAAAATGCTATGAGGGATAAATACCCGCACTTATTTTGATATGTGAATAAAATTGTGAGGACGCAATTCCCAAAAGGGGGGAAGGATGTAACATCCCAGTTAAATGAAGAATATTAGATTTTCATATTTATTAATATTTATGAATTAAATATTAATTATACTTTAAAGGGGTTTCTATGTTCGATAGCGTACCAGATACGCAACAAAGAGTTTCATTGAAATCTTACGTTGCACACTAGTAATAAAATAATATTATTTTAAATGGTAGTTAACACATAGCCGTTGTATTAGAGGGAATGGATAGAAATTACTAAAATATGATTATATATGTTTTTAAATTTTTTTACATTTATCTAATAAATGATAAAGGCTAAAAATATTGAAAGAATTCAATTTTAGGCATATATACCCATATTTTCACTAAAGGTTCACTTATCGCCTTTTGATGGCGAACCGTCATTAAATATTTTTTTGTTCACACTTATACATTCTATTGGACTAAATAAAACTCTTATTTAGAATCGGGACAACAAAATTTACTTTGTGTAAATTTTTGGTATTTTTCCGATAAAGTTCATTTTTAATGAATAGTGTAAAATGTTGTATTTTAATTCAAAAACTCTTTTTAATCTAATTTATTTATATGATTATATTATCTTTTGAATTGGTTTTAAATTGAAATTACAATATATTTTTAACATTAAATCCAATAGTGGTCATTGGAATTAATTTCACTTTGAAATCAGACTTAAACTAGTGTCAATCTTTTCATACTTATTGTTTCATAAAACCACGCTATTTGCTCTCAGAGCGGGAATTAATTATTAATTTAATTAATTCAACTTATATGCTTTTAATTTTGTAAAATGGAATTCATTTTTGAATTCAGAATATCAAATATAGCTTAGGGTGATGTTTTGGTATTTTTCTGAAAAACTGCAATTTTTGGTGAATAGTGAAACCACAAAGTGGTACTTAAAAAAACTAATTTTTCGTTTAAATGAAATTTTACCACCTCTTTGTTTTGAATTTCATAAATCCTACATACATGGTTTTCATTAAGAAGTAAAATGTGGTTCAATGGGATTAAAATAATTTTTTGGTGAATAGTAACTTTTAAGTTTTTAATCGCGAATACAGGTAATTAGTGTAGTTTAAGGTAAAAAAAATGTTTTAATAATATGGAATGACCTAGACACATGTCCTAACATTATTGGATATGTCATGTCCGACCAATAAAATCCATGGGTAAACATAGGGGCCCCATGGTGCCACTTTGGAATGAAAATAACATTAATATCTTTTTATTTAATGTTAAAGTAAAAATGTCACAAACATGAGTTGTTTTACTAAAACAATTTTTTAATGGGGTTATACAAGTCATAATTTTGACTATAAATATTCATTAGAAAGCTAAAACGATTTCCTACATTATGATAGTTTTTTTATAATTTTTAAAAATTACATAAATTAAATTATTTATAGAACCATGATGATGCAGCGATTACCTCATTATTTAACGATTTAAATAAAATGAAATGATAATGTAAAATATAAGACCTACACTTGTCAAAAACCTATTGTTAGGGTATATTTCGAACTATTATCACCTTATACTCTAATTATATCAATGTGGGTCCTTTTAAATCTGATACCCATTTTAAAATAAAGTAACATTTCTTTACATTCCAAGAGTGCCCCTCCTCTCCTCTTATAAAAGGCCCCCACCTCTACCACATTACCCACACTTCCAAAGCCTTTGGCTCGGCCAACCCCTGTCCATTTTGTCTCTACACATCTCTATCTAACTCTTATAAGACTTACATTGGGTATAAGTCTTCCCAAGGAAGCCTTTGAGCTCAAATATTAGAGAGTTACCCGATTTTAAGGACGTTAAAGAACGATTGAGTCAAGTCGGACCTAAGGTAAGGGACTTCATCACAATCTCAATTAATTGAAGAATATTTTTGTTTTATAAACCACATTATTTAATACGGTGTATGAAACCTGTTTACTTTTACATTTATTCAAAAGGAATCTGTTTATACGAAGCATTTTACTAAACGACATAAGGGAATGTTTTTGTCGTACGTATGCAGCGACAACGAATTCTCCACCGCCGCGAGTATTATTTAGTCTTTGGCTTCCTCAACAAGTCGTAATGTTTTTAAAATGAAATAAATACCATATAATATTTTATGTATTTTGGTATTGAAAATGGTTTTTATAATGGATTTTTTATGTCAATATATTTATGTCATATATTGTGATCAAAGTGTTGAAATGTTTTCTTTCAATTATATTTTTTTTATGTTTTATGATTTTATATTGGTACTTGGACATTTGACGGGTTGTTACGTGATAAACCATATGATGGGTGGTGCCGTGAATACCAGGATGGGTGGTTACTTTATAACCTTCAATTCATTGGGTATGGAAGTTGTCCGTATGGCTATTCCATTAAGTGATATGTGTGGAAGTCGACCGTATGGTTATTCCATTTAAGTATGTTTATGTCCCAAGTTACCTTTATATGTTATGTGATATTTATATGGGTTTTATGGTAATATTTTGGTTACAAAAGGGTAACTAATGATATTTTATTCAGTGAAGTGTTTTTACTACTTCCTAAAGGTGAAAAGTATTACTTTGATAAAGTATACATGGTTTACTTGTTGTTTTGATAAACTAATAGTTTTCATTATTTGTGTATCCCTTACTGAGCTTTTTATGCTCACCCCAAGTCTTTTTGAAATGTTTTTCATAGGAATTAATGTGTAATAGGGTCAATGATGGGATCAAGGGAAAGTCATGTTATATAAAACAAGGAACTAGACATGTTTCTCTTTAAGAGTTTTTTATTCTTTGGAAACTTTGTAGAAGTGTCTACTTTGTAATCTTTTGAGATGTAATAGTTATGTTATAATTCTCTAAAACTCTAAACCAAAAAAGATCCTCAATGTGAATTATTCATTTAATTCAATATTAAGTGAGGTTTAAGGTCGGGGCCTTATATTCATTGTCTTGAAATTAAATCTCTTGATTAATATATATGATTGTGCTCCCATGATATAACTAATATTCTCGGATCAAATCCTAAATAATTTATATTTCAAAAATCATTTATTTTCAAATGATTGAGGTCCCCTGTAATGATCTCTCCTTAAATGACATTCAATTCAAATGATGAAAAATGTATATGTTTTTTATTTACTAAACTCCTTAATTGAGATATAAATTTTCTCATTGAAAATATTTCTCATATTGTTGGTATCATCAACCCAATAATTATATGTCAATGTACATTATCTTAATGTAAGGTGGGATAAGAAATTTTAATTTGAATCACATACAATGATAAAATTTAATATCTTAAAAATTATAACACTGTTGAAAATAATTCCCTTACATTATAATGGTTGATTCCCATACTTCTCTATAATTTACTCCCATTCATTATACTAAATTATATTTTCATACCCAATTACGATATATTTCACTTAAAAATTAAGTATCACTTTCCCAGATTGTAATGTAATATTTATTATCCCTTTTTATGTTTTAGGTTTTAATATAGATATTTCAAATGGTTTCCCTCACATGTTCAATTGTTTTATTTTCTTCTGTATATTTACTAGGAAACCCCATTATATCTTTTTTGTAACTAATTATTAAGGATTCATTTTAAAGATACAAATTTAAAAATTTATTTAAAAACAAATTCCATAAGAAGTATTTTTAATGTGACCTATACAATATTGTACATTGAAAATAAATTATATTAGTTTCAAAATACTCATATAACATTACAATTCTTTTTTCCTCTTTACCCAAAAAAAAATTCTTTTACTTGAATATTTAATATAAAAAACTTCCCTCTATGCCTTATAAAACTATTATATAGGATTAAACTCTTGGAAACCCATTTCATCCATTCAATGCACTCATATTTTCATGAAATATTTTGAATCATTTATAACCATTTGAAATGAAATATAATAAATTTTAACATTTAAATAATTACTAATTTATTGTGATGGAATTTAAATTTGAGGAATTAATATGTTTTTAAATTATTAAAAATGATGAATTTATATGATCAAAAAACAATTATTAGTTTATTTTGAAAATTTTCCATTAGTATAAAATTATTTATTGGAACAAAATTCATTCCTACAAACTCTATCCATCAAATGATAGGCTAACCAGCCACATAGATGTCCATGAAAGACATGCCTACCACCCCAACACACTAGGAGGGATTGCTCGATCAGAAGGAGTTTAACAGTCCATGTGGTCAGGATCCTACATATCCATTAGTCTAAGACACACCTAGATCATGCCTACTAGCCAGGAAAATGTATGTGTGTGTGTGTGTCCTGTGAGAGGGTGTTGATATCCCATAGCTGCGATATTCTAAGAAAATGAGTCCCCCAAGTGATATATATTTATATATAAGCTAGATCTAAACATAATTATATTTGAATTAGGGAAAAAACTTACACATTGATTATTTATAACATAACTAAACAATGAAATTTATCCTCCTATCTTCTTAACCAACCCTCATACATTCATTGATGCCACCTCCTTCACTTGACGATGGTAACTATTATTTGAAACTCATCAAAGTCATCATGGATATGATGTGTGATGTTCGTGCTTATTCCCAATGATCATGTCATATATTCTGAACAACATTTATACCTTCTAGAAACATTGATGGATTCCTAAGAGATCATTTTTAAGAAAAAAATCATTAATGTTGAAGAAGAGTGTGATGATCCACATTGAAGGCTGAGGAAAAAAGCCAATACTATTGCACCAACACTATGTTGTTTGATTTCCAATGATGATGATGTGGTTCAATATAGGATTTTCTATACTATATTATGTGTCCAATTTTATTGTATCATAGTATTAGGAATGTAATGTAGAATTCTCATTCTACCAAGATGGGTATCGAAGCAAAACTCAGGTGTTTCATCAGTAGAGTTGTTGTATTGTGGGTATTTATGCTACACCACGAAGATGCACAATTTTTAAGTACTTATTTTTTACAGAAAAAATACCCATATTTGTTTTTTATATTTTTTTTCATAGTCATGGTGTAAATGAGATTAACATGGGCTAATTATTGGAGAAATAATTTTGAAATGGTGTTTTTACGTGGAGATTGAGTAGTTCGATAGAGGATCTGTATATGAATGTGGCTTTATATTGATGAAATATTTTGAAAAAATCTTCTTCCATGGAGTAACGGTTTCTGACCATCCTTATGTGGAATAAACTAAAAATGTAAAAGTTATTCCACAGTTATTCTATCAATTCCATAATGAATAAGTGTTGAGAATATCAATTTTTTTGATATGTACTAATTATATTGAGATACACCCCAATTCTTGGGAAAAAATTAATTAAATTAATTAATTTAAGACTATTACAATTTTATAGACTTCATATCACTCATGAAAATGTAGATAAATAACTGAAAACAATGGATTAAAAATGGAATCTATATAAAGGATTGTCATATAAATATTTTATATATAATCCAATTTTGAATGAATAAAAAGAATTATTTTTTCGGTATTAATAAATTCCTATAAAAATTAATTGTCTTTATTAGACATGAGGTTTACAATATCAAGATATTTGAAGGAAAATGCTACACAATGGAGGAGGAGAATCACAAACTGAATCAATTGATTTATTACTACTTGAATTACTTTGTTTTTTTTTTCATAATGTAGTGTTTCCCTCATACTCCAATTATTTCTATCTCAATACAGGTGTGAAAACCATATGGGGTTGGTTGGCATCTAGGTGACCCAAATTGTAATTCATTAGTATATTTTATTCAAAATTCATTTATTTTTTCACTATTTTAATCATTATCAATTTAAGAAAATATAATTTCATATGAATATGATTGTTATAATATTTAATTATAACAATTTCCTTTTTCATTGACTATGAAATATAATCTCCCTCTTCTTGTTTCTGGATCACACAAATTTTTTGGTATATAGTCAATTGGAGATTGTTTAAGTTATTACTATGAACATTGGGATGAAATAGTTATATAAAATGTATTCATGGAGTTTAAACACTTTATTGGGTGTATTATAGGTAATTAAATGATGAATCATTGTTGAATTCAAAAAATAGAAGGAAAATAGTTTAAACAATGATATTGTAAGGGTTATACTAATGTTTATCAAACAGGATAAAATTTGAAAATGGAAAAACAACTGGCTAAACCTTTTAGTAAATAAGTTTTTAATGGATTACTTTATTATGTTATATTATGGCATTATAATAGAGAATCCAAACCTAACTGTACTAACATATCTCACATATAGTTTTGAAAATCCATGTACCATTATATGGTAGTACTATTTAACTTTTTAAATATATTTATTTTTTAAAATATAATATATTTATCAGAAAAACTCTCCTTATAAAATTCATGAGATAGTATTAATAATACACCACTATAGGGATTTAGAATAACATATTTGACACCCCATTGTAGTTGTGCATCCAAACATGTTCCAATGTTGCAATGTGATTTCAAATCTAATAATAATTTCAAGAATATGACCTCCAATGGAGGCTTATTAATTTTTTCTATTTTAATTTTGTAAATATTATATTTCAATTTTGGGTAATATAATCTCATTGAATGGTATATTTTTGTGTCTTTTGAATCAACCCCAACCCAATAACCATGAGCTGATGTCTACATTGTTACATTGGCATAATATTTAAGGACTCAAATCCTGTTTGACCTAATATCGTGGTATACATGGTAAATTAGGTACATACATAAAAATCAATTTTTATTTTCAAACATAAGATAAATAAATAATTATCTTTGGGAATAAAATTATTCAACTTATAGTTATCCTTGTATATGTGTCACATAAGATATCCTCATATCCTTGGGAAGATAAAACATATCAGAAGTGTGATCTCAGATTATCAATAAGGGTAAGCATATAATAGAAGCTTTGGTTAAATAAAGAATAATCAATATTTTGCGGTAAATTAAAAAAATTCCCATTTAATAAATAACATGATCATAATATGGAAGGAATAAATTATGATCCAATGATTATATATATATATCACATGATGATGAAACATAAACATTGATATTATAGATAATCGAATACTATGATTGAATATCTATAAATGAACTCAGAATAATGGTGTGAATAATTTTGTAAATCTATAATATATAATAAAGGAAATATTCTATGGCATCTATAACTATCAAGGCCTTATTCCAAAAAATAGAATAAATTGGTTAGGCCTTATCAAAAACCTAATATAGTTTGTCACATGACTTTGATCGATGCATTGAGGGGATATAATGCACCTCTACCATCACATTGAAATTTAAATTCATTCCATATATGAAAATGTGGAGGAAAATTAAACATAAAAATTCATTTTGATAAACTAGAAGATGAAATATTAGTACATTCCCTAATCAATAAACACCATAAAAAACTAACCCCAGTAAAATGGTGAATAATAATAAAATTGTACATACACTATAAAAGTGATCATAAAACAACCAAATAAAGAATAAGGATGATATCAATACAACATATTGTTAGTGGATAATAAGATAAATAATATTTTGATGTAATTTATGAGTATAAATACCGTAATAAGATAATAAAAAATCTATTAAAATATCCATTTAATGGTGAAAATATATTAAAAAATAAAATTAATAAAATAATTTGTAAAAAATTATTTCAAAATAACTTTTCATAAGTTTTAAATAACTATTTAAAAAATTTAATGTTCATAATGGTGGAATATTATGTTCATGTGGTACAGGTTAAAACAATGTTTTCATTCAAATTTTTGTAAAATCGAAATAGTAATTTAATGAAAAGTACATAAATATTCATTTAAAAAATTGGTTAGAAGAAATAATAGAAAAAAATATCATTAATAAATTAGTTTTTAAATGTTTATAACCATTTTTAATGTTTTTAGAAAACATGTGTTTTTAGAAAAAAATTATTTCCGATTGAAGAGAGAAATAAAGTCGGGTTATATTAAAGATATGTTCTTAATAATTTTATTTATGAAAGTGATTCAAAAAGATTATATTAACTAAAAAATATCATGAATAACCATAGTAAATTAAAATATATTGACTTTATGATATAAATTTCATATAATTCCCTCATAGGATACATAAAGATAAAGAATAATGAATATTGATGTGTTTTTGACAAAACCATTACCACAATTGTTAGATTTTTTTTCATAATACCCATGAAATAAATAACATTAAAATAATAATTAAATGAATTTTAGATAAATTAAACCATGATATAAAAAAAATTGTATTATATGCACCACCAAAAATAAATAAGTGGTGAATATGACATATGTCTCATAGAAGTAAATGTGGGACATGGAACCATTACCATCAGTCAGACTTTTCATATATATTATTTTTATTAAGGAAAATAATATTTTATTATGCATCTACTTGATTAATAAACATTTTAATGTTTATTATTATTTATTATTTCACTTACAACATGTTATATATGTTTAGTTATTCATTTCTGATTTGATTGGATGTGTAGGCAATATTTGGACTACGTTTCAAAATAACATTCATATGATGAAAATGGTCATATATGAAATTATTTAAACACCACTAGAATAATATTCATGAGATAATTATCATACTTATACATAAGTTATTATTTAAAAAATAATAATGAATGATTTTTATAAAAAATGAACAACGTTACAATCATGGAGATTGTAGGTGATACGTAAGCATGAGTAACATTTATATTTTAAAATTATAATTATAGAAAGAAGATATGAAATGTTATATAATTATATATTGATAATAATATCTTGAATACAATAAAATTTATTTTATAATAAATATACATATCAAACATGTATAATATGAATTAAAAGCTATTAACATCAGTCTGATATGGTAATTGTCTTTAAATAGATGAATGCATTTAAATATTTTAGTTTATGAAAGAAAATGATATATTATATTTTTTGAATGATTAATATTTTATTATTTAATTTTACCTTATTATATTAATTAAAATTATGTTAGTTGACTTCCATGTAATGAATTAGTAAAAGATGAATCTCAATGCTTCGTGAGGCGAAAGTCCACTGTAGACATGAGTGACATTATTGTGTCCCCTATGGAATGAAAAGTAATTTTTTTACATATGTCATAATGAGTCCCATGGAATAAATATGTTATAAATTTCTTATACATACTTATCAACCATTATCATACAATTTCAGATTCTTTCTCTCAGACACACCACCTAAGCGTGTTTTATGTTCACATGGTTGTGCTTTTTACCCCTTATTCCCTCTTTACAAAGGTGTATTAAATTAATCACCTACTATGAAATGTTTTCTCTACGATTGAAATGGGATGATTGGATATCAATCTGTCATTTCATGAATTACTACTTATAATTTGTCTCGTATTTTGGGTCTCCCTTAATGATTACAATGTTGTTCATGAAACCCTTACATGTTACATCTATTTGGGAACATTGATGAATTATACTGCATCTTTTTGGACATTCTAAATGTTCAATTTAGGGAAGAAACAATTATTTAGGGATGTAGTGATGTTGGGAATTTCTAGAATGTGTGGATGTTGGAACCTTGGTACACCAAAATTATCACTTATTATAGAGACTAATGAGGGAATAGAAGCTCGATGAATCCCATGTTTAATGTGGGGTATCATATACCAGAGGCACGACTCAATGGTTTTCATCGTCTTTCCCTGGAAAGCATAGGGTCTACCATAAATTTAACATCTATAAGAAATGGATCAGATATATCAGAACACTGATGAGAGTGTATCATATAGATATGACCATAGGAGAGAGCACATGGACGAATTATTATATGGATGGGATAAAAAGATTTTGAAGACAAACCATAGATGGTGTGTCCCCAAAATGGGAAGGTTTCACATAGAGATGGTTGAGCTAAACACAAAAATGGGACGATCGTAGAATATGGGTCCTGTAAAAAAGGACTCCAAGAATTTCTATTGGCTAGGATTAATCCTCAGGGATTCTTTTAATGTACCATGTTTAGAAGATATGGATCAAAACCCACATAGTCCAGAGCTGATTCAAGGATTACACATGGATAGAGGCTTGTTGCTACAAAAAGGATCGAATATGTGACCTTACTATGATAAGGGTAAGGTAGTGGAGAGGATGCTTGGAGATTATGAATGGTTAAGTGTCCATTTTAATGGAATGATCTCACCAAGATGAGATAGACCACGTAAAATCATAATGGATGTGGAGGAAGTGTCAATGAGTGAAGATGAATGAGATGGAACCGATGTGAAGATGATGGTGCAAGGATTAGAACATAGAATTGTTGCCTATATTTCTTACATTTAACTAAATGATTAATGTCCACGTAGTTTTAGTGGGGTGGTGAGATGCTAGAGGGGGAGGCTTGTGAGAATGGATCACCCTGATAGGGGACTTTGGAAGTAGAAGCTCTGGGTTGGGGTTTGATCTTATCGATGCAAAAAGGCTCAAAGGAAATACTGGGATGGGACATGGTTTTTGGGATAGAATATTGAAATAGACTTCATATGTATCCTAGTGGGTAGTAATCAATTTCCACATTGTTCAAGAAAGATGAATAGAATCATGGTGTACACAATGAATAGTGACCCGAAGGCATTCTCAGGGCATACACATGGTTAATATCCCATTGCAAGAAAGGAACTATTGGTTAGAGGAGTTTGGGTTGTGTTGGTATTATGCATGGTCAGCTACCATAGGGATATGAAAACCTCAGAGAGGCAGATTCGGGAGATGCATCCCACAAAATTAACGTGTCACATCCGGAGGGGTTATCCCAATGAGGGGGTACCAAAGATTACAATAGGATGGGGATGGACCTCAAAGTGGATTACTACATATCCCAGTGGTTGGAAATCAAAACATGTGTAGTTATTAGGGGAATATAGATAAACATCATGCAAGATGAAGGTGAACCAACATGAAATGAACATAATTGGTGGATTGTGGGGACTTAGGGGCTTTGACCTTGATGAGGCTTCCTACGTACCTTGTTAGAATTCAAGGATCAAAGTCCAAATAGTTATATGTATTTAGTTTAACATCATGTAGGATGATGTGAATGGGACTTAAACATGGTTAGTGGCCCAATGAAGCATCATGATAACTCTTAAACTCTAATCAGACATGAGTGATGATCGATGATAGAAATAAGGGATAGAAATAGACCATATTGATGTGTCATTAAGGGTGTTTCCAAGAAGGATGGTGTAGGGATTACACACGGCTAGAATCCCATGAAAATGGAGACTAGGACCTATTATAGGAAGGAATCGTGAGGAGGGTATCCTAATGTATTTAGAGGATAAGGCAATTGTATAGGTAACTCCCTTACAGAGTATGTAAGGGATTACGTGAAGACAACCTAAGGAGAACATGGAAAGAAAGCACAAATGGAGAGAGGAGGAGGAGAGCGTGGATTCTCTATATTCTTTGAGTCCACCAAGTTTCTACAAGCAGACACCAACTCATAGTTTAACATTATGAGTTGCGGATGAGGGTTGTTGGTGGTTTAACATCCTATATCTAAGATAAATAAGACTCCATTCTAATTAATTTTAAATACATAACTTTTACCAATGTACACTTAGGGGAGGGAAGGGATAAGAAAATCCCAAATATAGTGAGGTGGAGGAGTGTTCACTAAAGGGGACCATGTTACTGTGATAATGAGAAGAAGAAATAGTCAATAGTGTATCTATGTGATGACATATAAGGTAGGGAAAAAACATAGAGCACCACTCTTGGGGAATATGAAAACATTGTACACCTTCATGGAGGGAAGCTCGGAATAGGATCAAGAAAGATAGGTATGCTGCATGCAAAATGATATCAAACATGCTTCCTTGGAATAGTGAAAATGCATTATGTATATTGGAAGGGCTGCACACAATATTGCACACTTGGCCGTAATAGGAAGGGGTCCCAAGATCAATATGTATTGTACAAGGTAATGTTCAGCATGCAAGATGAATCTTTTGCATGAAATAGACTTTGAATACATGGTAATGGAGAAGAATGAAGCCCTAGTGGGGTTGACCAAAATGGGACCCATAGAATGCCTTCCATGTAAGTTCTAGTACATTGACATCATGAATTATTTGTGGTGGTGTAAGGAGTTTTTTACTCCCATGGGAGTGGAGGTTTGACATATTGTGTGTTACCCTAAAGGGAGGGGGTATCCGTCTATTTATAGGTTAAAATATCGGTCGTTCTATGTATGGAGGATGGTGTGCATACGTTCGTATAACATAAAATTTGCCGCGAAATACACAAACATGTGGGTTATCCTTGGGTGACGACCCACTAACTTCTCGGCATATTACTTGTAAGTTTTAGAGAGTGATTGTAAGAATAATGTTTTACATTTCACTGGGAACACAAGAGGCTTTAACGAAACTATCAGACATGAGCTTACACACCAAATATTGCATGAAAACCCCTTAGGTTTTTTGAGATCATCTTATGATTCAAAATATGCATTGGGGTCACTCAAATATTCCAATATACATCCCCAAGAAGAAATTGGTACCCAAAAATTCCCCCATGGAATCTGAGTTGAAATGAAACAAAAAGGTCAGGATCAGAGGGAAACACTAATGAACCCATTACATTTATGGTGCTCCATAAGAAATGGTCGTTATGGGGTGTAAGTCACCCTTCATGCATAAGGCCAGGATCATGCCTATAAATTTTCCAAGGGGATTGTCATTGTACCCCCAAATTTCTATATGAAAAGAGATCCTCTGTCATATGAAAATGTTCCTTCAATCTGTGATAAATATTTTAATTCATTCACTACCATACGTGAAACTGTAGGATCTTGCATGACTCAAACATAGTTTGATTTTTTACATGAGACTATCATCCCTCTAGTTCACTAATATTATATTTGAGCACCAAACCTCCATATTTTGTACCAAATCTTTTGTGCATTTGTGGTCTGGTCAAGATGGTTTCTGAGCAGACTGATACCAAGATGGAGGCTTCTAATACTACATCAATGGAAAATACGACCATAAAATCTAAGTTTATTCTTATGTGAAGAGTTATATATGATAATTAGATTATCTTGAGCATGATGAAACATGATCAAAAGGATTATGTATTGAGAAATAGCCTCTCACTTTTCATCATCATCATTCTGGAGGAGGTGCTGATGTTGGGCTTTGAGACTGCCTCACCACGGTCATATGTGAAGCATGATGATATCCTTTTGTGGTTAAAATTCATGAAAAATGGTATACCCGCCATGGAATCTATAGATATGAATATTTACATATCAATTCATATGACTAAGACAGTCATGGGGATATATCTGGTTACTGAAACATTTATTTCCTATAATGAAAAGATCATTCAAGAGTGGTTTCACTGATGAGACTAAAGTATATATGAATTATTCGGTCCTAAGGTCCGAAATAAAATTCACAAAAATGTGGGAATGAGCATACTAGTTATTCTAGATATGTAAGTAATTCATGGTGTAACCTTGTCACATCAGGATGTTTGAGGCTATGTGGACATCCAAATTCCATTCCTACCACCATCAGGACCTAGTGCCAGAGTTGTTCAGTGGGTGGTGTCCTAACACTAATACCTTCTATCTCCACTATGGGTAGCTCAGAATAAGTCTTTGGGACATCCAATACATTATATGAATCCATATTGAAGTGTATAAATATGATGAATTCTTTCCAGTGGTGAATATTTGGGGATACATTTTGTGAAACCCCATTCTAACTTGGAATCTGGAGGAGCTAGTCCAAGAGAGGCTAATGATGAAGTACATCCTGAAGGACATATTCTATTTATCATGGTTTAGCCAATTTCACATAACGGTATATAGGATCAAGAAACCAGGATGAGGGTAATAGTTACCAATCACGTCATATAGGGGATGGTCGGGTCATACTGGGTGGTCCTAGAAGCATGAAAATACCAATCATGGTTCTTTAATGTGAACAAAACCCGAAACATGCATCCATGATACGTAGGTTTCCTCGCTGTCTTTCTGAGATGGTGGATACATCTTATAATATATATGGAGATGGGCATCCATCTAGGGACATTGGTGATAGTCGGGATCATGGAAGACCATGTGATATAAGAAAAATCACAGGCTCTGACAAGGAACTGTCCAAGAATCATGGGGTAAACATCATCTCCTATCGCCCTTGGTTCCATCCATTTCCATAACTAAAATCCACTGGCTACATGTTTTATTTTCTACAAACACATTCGTGATGATGACTAGGGAGCTTCCACAACATGGGGAAAAAATATCGATATTTGTTGAAGGACATATCCCCAAATCCACATATATGGTTGAGCAAGGAGAATGACCAATATTTCATGGAGTAACTAAAGGGGATGGACTGAAAACCTAAATATCATGGTACATTCCCACCTCTCAGAATGATTTTGTACCAATTATTGACATACCTTGTGCTGAGGGATCATCTATAGTGGAATCTCCTACAATGAAACAAAAACTTCATCCATCTACAATTTTCTATATTATGTCCCTATCTCTATAAATTCATATATAGTATATAAAAATGCATCTAACCCTGGTAAAAATTCTACATACAGTGATCAGAAGAGAGAAATCCTAGAAAAATAACATATTCGGGAAATCTATGTGAGATCTATCGATATTATACCTATAGATGATGAACTAGCCACTAAGGCGGATCCAAACTTAGTACTCATTGGGTAGGATGTTTTGATCATAGGTGATGCCACTACCAAGGAAGAACCAAAATCTTTTGGGGGATCAGTCTTTGAGGAAGAGATGCATGAAGACGGTCACCCATATATCATAGATCCTATTCCATTACAAGTAATGTTGGATGAAGACCCTACTGTGGAACATCAATACATAATTCATGAATACATGCCTATAGTTCCTAATGAGTTAGATGAATATAATTTTGACATAGCCAAGTAGAGCCACATGACATGGTACAAGGTATGTAAGTGAATAAAATGCATCCTCAGTAATTGAATGTGATAATGGAATATTCGGATGGGGTCAATTCACACCTTGTTATGTTTAATCTATTCCAGAGGGGTGGATGCTCTCCATCTCTGTTTGATTATTTGTGAATATATTACTGAGAAGATGAAAAATATCATCCAGCACTTAGATGATTCCCAGTGTCCTAAGAAATCAATTAATACTCAGAAACTCCATGAATATGAGTAGGAAATATGATTCTTTGATGAGAAGATGTGTCAATATGCCACATTTTTCATGAATTAATCTGGACTCATTGAATGACTGAGATCCCATATGGAGGAAGCCTAGGAGCAGCTATCAATGACGACCATTAAATGGGTGAACATAGAGCTATGTGAGCATAGGAAAAATCCAAGGCCAATGAGCTTCACTCGGTCACTTATGTCAACGAAAGGGAGCTCGCAGAGCAGGAAGAACTCATGGAAGCTACAAACTAGAGGGTGACGAAACTGTTGTATTCAATCGATGAGTCTAATCCAGAAGGATCATGTTTTGTATGAACTCATGAAACATAACATTATTCCTATTTTCTTATCTAGAACTACATGCATGGATATACTTTTCTCTTATTCTACATCATCTAAATCATGACTATGAACTAATTTACGATCAATCATTATTATCGGTTGGGTCATACCCATTTTGAGAAAGAAGGGATGATCACATGATTATCCACTTTTTATATGATATTTCAATGTAACCATCAGATACTTGAGGTCTACATCATTGAATGACCACCTAAAGTATTCAGGCTAGTAGAGGGGCTGTGACTAGGGATTAAGGATCTCATAGAAGAAAACTAAATATTCCAAATGTTCACTAGTGCATGATTGGGATAATTCTAGATGCATTTCAATCAATCCGAACAATGGGGAATGAGGGGTTTGAATCACAATAACCAAAATTCAGAACACAATAATGGAGGAATTATGATGGAGGATAACTATCAACCATATTTGAAAGAAATAATACATATCACATTAGCCTAAAATGGGGCTGAAAAATAAGGTCCAACCACTCATCGTATTCAAAAACAAGGGGCCATACTCATTGTGTCATCTAATGCCCCACAGAACGTTGGCCCAAGATGGTAGGTGATCCATGAGGCCCAACATCCATACTATTTGGGTGTTCCATCAGATGTGAATGGGGATGAGGATGAAAATAAGAGGTCACATGAAGTGTCAGGTGGAGTGATGGAATGTTTCTATGGACTATAACAATCTCGACATTAAGCCATAGTGACTAAAGAACATTGGGTGACAATAGAGGTCCGAATCAAGTCCAAATATTCTTCTAGAAATTACTATGTCAGTGTGTACATAAAATTCATTGATGTTTTACCTCATGAAATATATGAATATAGTTGCGTAGTTTAATTTCGTACGACCAGGACAATTGAACATAGTTTTAGGGAATACTGCATGGACCATAGATGAATGTTTAATGACACATTATACATGCTATGGTGTCTATATCTTGAATAATTTCATGGTATTGAGGGAAAATCCATTCAAAAATGGGCCAAATGAGACATGAATGACATATAAATTCTGAGAAATAGATAGGAAATTGGAATATGTGATGTGGTAGGGACAAACCCAATATGAATGAATGTCGAAGAGACCTATCCCCATACACCATACTAGATATTCTTATGAGTCTCATAGTATATGGAAATAAGATTCAGACCATAATTGGGGCCAAGGGTCGAAGGAGGTAAATAGTTCGGATGCTGGATTAGAAAAAAATGTTCGGGGTGTTTCTACGTGTCCATCTAAGATAAGAATTAAGTCACATGTTGTCCTTGAAGAATGGAGTGGTTAGAGACCAACATTGGTGGTAGAAATCCTACCTAAAGAGGAAGATAATGCATCCCACAATTATCATGGAGAATCCAAAACTAATTTTGGGTAAGTTCATAGTTTAATGTCATGTGTGAAGGAAATAAGCACTTTTTTATTTCATATTGATTGGAACATAGAATTTATGGATATTCTTAAATACATAATATATGAGTGTCACTACATATCCCATAAGTAATGGAATCAAGCAGCCGGTTGTTTTGGAATCTCATGCAGTTTAACGTCATACATTATGGATGGGTGTTGCAATATAGTTTATTTTCATATGGATAAGAAATGTGAATCACAATGGAAATATGTTTTGTGTTGTACATAACATTATGTGAATGAGGAAAACATAAATCCATTCCATATCCCACTTTATTAATGGGGAACCTAGGATATAAAATGTTAAAATTAGGAGTTTTCAATTCTACAGTTGGACCCATGGGTATCATGTTTTGGTGTCACTGCATATCCTGCAGTGGTCAGATTCAGTCTATATAAAGTTCATGTATACTCTGTAGTTTAAGTTCATGTGGGGAGGAAGAATCATATTTTAGTCTATGGTCATAGAGAAAGAGCCATAGGGTAGAGCAGTCCTTCATGTCGGCATTACCCTACCAAAACTCATAAAACCACATGATCCGTGATCTATATTGGAATCAAGGGTTGATGTTAGGATTTCTCCATAACATGAGAGTTCATAAAAATAAAAGGTAAATGTCATGTGGGAAAATCCCTATAAGGAAAACAATCCTACTTGAGGTACATAGATATTTGGAGGGATAACACTAGTGATGCTAGAGAATAAATGGGTAAGAAAACATGAATCCAAACCCCAAATATTTGGGACACAATTTTGGTTCAATAATTATGGAGGATAACTATTTACTATATTTTAATCTCATTATCCATATCTTTTTACCTTGGATGGTAACAAAGAACTGATTGTCATCTACTATCAATGTTCACAATGCAGGACCTATGAATAAAGGTGGTGGATACCCAACTAATGGGGGCATGTGAAACATGGATGGTACACATATAGTTTAACATCATGTTATAAGGATGAATGCCAGGAGGAGTACTCCCAAGGGTGGTACATGGTGTAATTATTGTAAACCCGATGTCAATAAGAACCAAACATAATTAATCACATCCATGTAATCCTAGGAGAAACCAAACCAAGTGTCTGGACAAATCGAAGGGATTGAGTCCTGAAAATAGATGAATGTTAAGGGCATTCAAATATATCTCAAAAGGATGAGAATAAATTCATATGTAGTTCTTGAAGGAAGGTGTAGAAAATGTCCAATGTCAAAAGGGTTTGATAAAATCTAAAAAGAAAAAAGTAATGGATGTTAAAGAGACTAATGTCATGAGAAAATGAACTCTAAATTTCATAGTTATGATCAAAGAGTTTTGACCGTATTGAATAGGAAATGTGTACTGGTGTTGGCATACCGTGAATGGATGCGAATGAGGAATAAAAGGCTCTCTCAGAATCACAAATTCCTTGGAAAACCCCCCCCAGACAATTTATGTTCATTAATCTCCGACAATTAAGTGAGAACTCCAAAGTGGGAAAATGTAGTGTTTCCCTAGAAGGTAACCAGACGTAAATGAGGAAAAATTATTCCATGTCACACCACTCATTTTTGGGATGTATCCTCCGAGTTTAATTTCATAGAGTTTGGACTATGAAAATGAGATTTCCGATGTTGAGATATGTAACATGGTGTCAGGATGAAAATTAACATGAATGTGGACCGAAGAGGTCCTCACCACATCAAAAATTCCTAAGATAATACGTCCACAATTTTGTGTAATGATGGCTGGAATTTTGGATGAAAAATCCTAGTTTGAGGTCATTGAGATAGGAATATACGATGTGTAACTCTTCCATGAAATTATAAACATTATCAAGAACCTATAATCCAAAATAAACTATGCACATCTTGGGAAACAAGGGGGTTTATAATTCCTTTACCACTTAATGAATCGCACAATAGGGGAACATAGGTGTGGATTCGAGGACAATCCCTTGACGATGGCATGCGCAATCAACTTGTAAATGTTCAAAGAGGGATAGAACCAAAAGTATTGCAATTTGATATATACATAAGGATGTGATAAAAAATTTGAATCATGGGACAAAAATTTATTATGAAATTTAATCAGAAAAAGGTGGCGGATAACTATTGACTGTATTCAAAATAGAGTTTCCACATCATGCGACCATGGATGGGAACAAACAATTGAGGGTCGGCTACTATCCATACTCAAAACATATGACCAGTTTTAAAATATCATTCGAGATCCACTGAGATGTTGTCCCAATATATTAGGTGAGCATTAAGGACATGAATTCAAACCATTCTGGGGTCCTTTTAGATGATAAATATGATGCGAACCAAACAACGGTCACCAAATTCATAGTATTGGATTGAGATAATGATCATGAATAATCAATCAACCCATGTTCCATACCCTATAATAACTGATCACATTAATGTGATTAGATTGAGGGTGATGGATTCAACTAGAGGTAGATGAATCAAGAATAAGAGTGAGGAAAAGGTGGAAAATTGATTGATGAACCAGGTTCTAGATCAAATGTAAAAATGTCTAGGCATTCCAACGTATCCCATAAGGATTGGAATAAATCCATATGTAGTTATTTATGGCTCATGCAGATTAAAATCATGCATTAATGAAATAGGTAACGGATAAGTGTCCCCAATAGAGGCACCTGATGAGGCCATCACAAAACTGGATTAAATGAGGTTAATAGGTGTCCATACCACACCAAAGACTCCTAAAAAAACATAGGTTGTGGGGGAGAAAGGAAGGAACATGGGGATGGACTTGAAGATGAATTTTCCAAGTGTTCCAACATATAACATAAGGATTTGAATAAAGATATACGTAGTTCCAAAATTCTGTTCACTTTAACATCATGTTGTAATGATGTAGAAGAAGGGGTGGGGGGGCTGAAGGGGATGCATGATATAGTACTAGAAAACCTGGCCTGAATGTGGAAAATAAGAGCCCACCCAAACCAAATGATCCCTAGATACTATACATAGGACAAGACTCTATAGATAAAATGGTATTTAATGTACATAGGCTGGAACCAAGTATGAAATTTCTCGGGATTCCAACATGTCATATTATAATAGGAATCAAGATATATATAGTTCTTGAATTATATTCAGTTTATGTTGTGTAGTAAGTAAAAAGGAGGTAAATGTATCCCAATGGAGGAATATGAATGTCACGGTGAAATAACCAATTGTAAATGAAGACCGAAGATGTCCCCACCACACTATTCACAATCTTAGTAGAGAACACAAGACAAGGGGCTAGAAGATGAATTGAATAATTTAAGGATGGACCTGAAGACAAATTTTTAAGGTTTTCCTATGCATCCCATAGTATTGGAAACATGAAAAATGTAGATCCAATTTTTTTGTCAGTTTCGAATCATGTGGAAAGGACATAATAGTATCTTAACATCATGAATGACAAAGTGAATCAAAATTTAACGTCACGATGGACATTAAAAATAGGGGGATTTTATAATGTGTATATGAAGTAGGGAGTGGTAAATAAATCATCATTAAAGAAGAAAAATCTGGTCTCATACCACACCATATACACTTTTTTATGAATGTGGATATTGAACAAGGGTTGGGACCTAATACAACATGTTAGGTTGTTCCTATTTATCATGCATAATTAGGAACCGGTTAATATGTATTTCATGAATCTCATGTAGTTCAACATCATGTGGTACAATTGTAGGTATTGTTTAAGGTCATGGGGATAGTGATTATTTTACTTTTTACATTTTTTATCCAAAATGAAGGAAATGGAGATCAAATGACCTAGGGGTAGACCTGAAGACAAAATGTCAGGGTATCACTACATATCCTTATAGGGAAAGAATCAAGACACACATAGTTCTTGAATTATTTTAAGTTTAGCATCGTTTTCTAAGGATGACTGTACAGTTTAACATCATGCATGATGGTGATGATGGTATGTTTTATGTATTGTATCCCAGCATAGGAAAAGTGAGGCCAATTGACCATTGGCTCGACCCCAAAAAAACATCCAGGTACCACAACGTATCGTGTTATGGTACAAATCAACACACACATAGTTTTTGAATTATGTGCATCTTAATGTCATGTGGTATGAATGATGGTGAAATTTATGTTCATGTGGGATAGCGTTGCTGGGTAGTATTATGTCTTGCACCCTGAAAAAGGAAAATGGAGGACCTCATGTGAAGTTCTATAGACTAAATTTTCATTGGTGGTTGTAGTAATATGGTCACCATTTATGGTGACCAAAGGGCAAGAATCATTGGGGTAAATTTGTGGATGATATAAGGTCTCTCCCATTTGGGATCTAAAGTTGGGACATTCCATCTGGGTATCAGTCGTTTCCTAAGAGCCAATACCGTGTCACGTTGGAGGAAAGAACATAGGAGATCCTTTGGTTGATTTTCTTGCCTCTCTTGTTAGGGTTCCATTCATGATTGTGCATGGACCAGAGCATATTTCATCAAGGGATTCCCTCTCATCGAGAAATAATTCTTCTATATTGTATGATTTATTCTGAACATAAATAGATCAACAGATTGAAGTTAATTATATCTCTATTGACAGGACATCCTCTACCACACACACATGGGAATATGGGGTCACTTGGGTGGAATTATGAGTAAAATTCTCTTAATCCCAGAAGGCATTGCAGATCTTTTCCATCCAATTGTTATTGTTTTGAATAATTTTCTTCTATAAAATGCTAGAAATGGTCTTGTAGATTGGATTGATCTTCACCTTCTCTTGTACATGATAGCAATATATGTGGTTAGCCATGCTGTTGTACATACTGTACAGTTTCTTCAGCACGAAATTTCAAATTTTAGTGATGTTATTATTGATAATGTAATGAAATAATTTTAATTAATGATTTATTTTTGAGCTAAAAAACTCTCCAATTGAATGTGATTTTACCTCCTTCAGTGGTATCACATCCACCTAATTGGAAAATATATCTCTTGTAATCATGATAATCTTGTGCATAAGACCTATTATTGGTGGATATGGTCCCATGACATCGATTCCCCAGAGGGAAAAGGTACAGAAGTACTTGGTAGTATGGAGGTGTTCCAGTGGTCGATGTAACAAATTTTTATAGATTATACATGCATGGATCCTATGGGAAAACATGATATATTCCAGGACCATGGGGGGAAAGAAATGACCTAGTCTTTGAATCTGGGGGAGAGTTTCATCCCTTCTTTATTTTCTCCCACGGAAGTAGCGTGTAATTCTATCATGACATGGAGAATCATATCTAAATGAATGTAATAGAGTATAAATCAATAAAAATCCCATTTTTAGAGGATATATTCAAATATGGGACCACTCTTGATAGTAAAGTTAACTAAATGATAATCAATTCTCCCACGCTCAACTCCGTCTATTGAGAGATTTGACTGTTGGAGGTACTCATAAAATGATGTTGTCCAACAGGGAGTATATTCTCATGTGGTAGGGGAACATGGTGGTCCTAGTGGGGAGATATTAGTGGTAAGGTGACTTGCCTCCAAGATATCTTCATCATCTGAACTAATGGGAGCAATGACCCTTCGATGTTCCATGTGGATAATTAGATCATCCTGGTCAATCTCATTTAGGGTTGTGGTAAGGCTGTGAAACACATCAACTCATCTATTCTATAAGGGAATAATAAGATTGACCTCTGGTAGATAATGAATTTGGACCATTAGATGGATTATGTTCTCTAAGAGTGTCATGAGCTCCATCTTTCTGACGATGTAGACACTATTGATCTTCATGATAACCGTCCAAGAGTCCCCTTCACATTTATACAGGGAACCCTAATCTGATGGGCCATATCTATAGTAATTATGAGGTCCTGAACTCTACGTCTTTGTTGGTGCATCCTTCTGACCAGAAGAAAAAGAAGGGGGAAATATCATATATAGGCATGATTAAGATGATTCGTAAGATTACTTTATTGATTTTGTGATCATTGAGAATTCAGAAAATGGGACATTGAGATGTTCCATTGAAGTACATATCCCAACATGGAATGGTCTGGCCCACTGATAAAATCGATCATATAGAATTCCAATATCCATAGATGAATATGTAGGAACTAGATGAGTGGAATGGAAGTATGCTAGTTCGTGACCCCTGAAATATTTCTGCAGGATAAAATTGATGGAAAAATGCTGAAGGATTATTGCCCACTGAGAAAAATGGTCTCTCAATATAGGGTTTTCCAGAATATAATTTATTAGATACACACAAAATACAATTTGTATCTCATGATGCAAATGACTTTGTTGCAACTTCTGCAATGAAAAAACTATTGTGAAATATCTCTTCCTGATAGAGGAATATGTGGTTTCCATGTTGATGAGAATGAAACTAATTTATTATAAACTGTTCTATGTCCCTTTTTTATTCATCTGGTTGAGAAGGGTTCTAAGGGACCATTCTAGTGTAGTCACATAGAGGACTAGTGGTTTTTCAGAGATGGGTTGCATCAAAACATGAGGTTCTAGTATGTACTTCTTGATCCCTTCAAACGTAGTTTAACATTATTCATCCCACTTCTAAATGACACATTTCATCATTAGTAGAGAGAAGGGATATCATTTACCATCCAAATTTGTAGTGAATTGGCATATGCAGTCTAAGGGGACATTTCATCCTTGGGGATATTTATGGTTGTTCAGAGGACACATTTTACTTGTAGAATTTCTTTTTTCACTATAAATCACGTTCCCTCTATATCAGATGAAAAATCCAGGAAAAAATATAGAGTTCAACATATTGGAACACTCCAAGTGGTTTATCGTCATATGGTTAGAGCATAGAAAGCTAATCACATTCTCAAGATCTCTAAGATAGTCTTTAAGCTAAAGGGTTTTGACCACAAATCATCCAAGTAGTATTCCACCACCATCCCGACGATCAGTTTGAATATGCAGTGCATGACATGCTGATAGGTATCTCTTGCATTCCTCAAAAGGAAAATAATTACTTGATAATAAAAGTTGTCTTATAGTGCTCTAAAGATAGAGTATTTTTAATCCTCTATGACCATTAGAATCTGATTATATCCATAATACCCCCCTATTAATGAGAGATATTGGAATCATGAAGTGGTGTCGATCAACCCCTCTATCACAAGAAGGGTAAATCATCCTTTGGAAAACGGTAGTTGAGAACCTAAAAGTAAATGTAGTATCTGGTCTATATATTTTTCTTCCTAGGATAAACAATTTTAGAATACCATCTTGTGTATTGGACTTCATTGAAAATGATTTATATAATGAGATTTTCAACTATGGCCTTGACCATTACCTTGTGAGAGGGATGCATCTTTCTTGGAGGATTTTTGAAACAGTGATGACCTGTTGGGAGACCAACATAGTGGATGATGACGTAAGAATATATTCCAATAATTTCATCATAGCTCTAAGAAAATAAATAGTGATGTTGCTTCTGGAATCCACATATTGTTTTTGCAGTTCTGTAGGCATAGTTGTGCTGATCATTATATATATGGGATCTGCCTCAGTAATGATATTCACCTGTACAAACTCATCTACAGTGGTGGAGACACCATCTTAAAACACAGGAGTGGTGTCTTCTAATTCCTCTTAATCATCCCCATTTAGTAGATTCTATACAAGAGACTACTGTTCTGAGTCATATGACACTGAGGGAATGATGGTACTGGCCTAAGTAGTAGCAAAATCTTCATTGGGAGACTTGTGCACTTTGGACACCATAATGACAAAATCTGTTGATCATATTCCATCATTCCTTTGATCAAGGGGTCCTGACATGATAATATCAAAGAATTGGTTTTGTGTTTTCTTGATTAGGTTTCTCCCATCATAGAAAAATGAGAATGTATGGTGTATTTTTATCGACATGGGGTGAGCATCTTGATAAATCACAATGGGTAAGGAGATCTGGTATGACTCGAACCTGATTCATGTTGGAGTAAGAAGTGATCATATACCACTCCTTGTAACTGGGAATGTTCTCCTCACTCCATCATGATACAACAACATAGTGTCCCAATTCCAGGGTCATAGTCTCTATACAGTGATTCCGGAAGATAAAGGATCATCCATATCTATCCATCAGTTGGTGACAGCGTTAGTGTGCTCATCCTCGTTGGACGAAACCTACTTTTCCATGCTCATATAGAAGTTGGTGTTGACGTAGAGTTATTATGAAGATTAAAATGGAGTTTCATACCCATGTATAATTCCCACTCAACCATTGAGAGATTACTTGAGTCATTGACGATATGATGAATGAATTGCATTATGAAGATGGTGAAATGGTCTAACAATCAGTGAGTTGTATGATGTGTCATGTGACACAACCATTAATTTAGCACTAGAAATATGGTCACTGAACTGGGTCTTTAGATGCATCCTTCCACATGGAATATTCTCAATCCAGTAATTTCCTTGAATCTTCAGGTTAGAGGGATACATACCTGCTTCAGAAACCCCCGACTTGTGGATCGTCCAGGTCGGGATGAGATTTATCCAGAAACCAATGTACACATTAAAATGATGAAACTCCAAGGAATTAAACTTGATAGTTATGTATAACAGTTTAATATTCCCTTATATGGGATAACCATATTATTCTCTAGTGAATTAGATTATGGTCTAACATTCTGCATGGTCGGCTTCCTCGGCATGTAGAGAATCTACATCCATTAAATAAGTTCAAAATATCACGGGGATTTTGAAAGCCTCTTTGATGGATTCATTCATATTTTCAAACAAGTGGAGAGCCTCAAGGATCGAGAGCTTTGTAAGAATTATAAAAAGGTTCTTAAGAACATAATATTTCAATTCTAGTTGAACATTCTTTCCCCCATTGGAGTTTCTCTAGGGCAGGTGGTATGACAGATACTATTGGTTGAAATCTTAGGTACCAGCTTGTGCTAGGAATATTTAGTTTTCTAATAGTTGGACAACGCAAAATAAATATTGGATGAATGTGGGATGAATGTGGTATAGCTCCATCTAAACGAGGCTGATCATAATACGGTCATATAGGATCTTCTTAATAATAGAGTACAAATAGAAACAACTGTGAATATGATGAGATATGATTAGTGGTATATGCATGCTGAGCTCTGCATTGAACACGATTTCTTTTCTTGGTAGTGTACATGGAAATCCTAGAGGCACTAGTAGGTGCAATATGAAAATTAATGTATCCACTACATCATCCATAATAGAATATACTATGGATATTAGAAGGATATACCTGGTTCTCCTCTTTGTTGGGAACTAATTAAGGGTCCACCAGCTTGATGGTATTGACTGAGGCATACTCATGATTCTCACAATAATAATCCTACAATGTTTGGAATATCCAGGAGGTGATTCCCATCTCATGGGGATTTAAGTATTAAAGCGTACAAGCTAAATTTTTCACCATTTGGTGGATTTTATTTCCCTTTTGCCTTTGGTGACTTACCTTTCAGGAGGTATAAGGCTAGGATATAGATTCAGCAGCGACTTCTAGAGGAGGAAAGGTGGATTTTCGAGATGGGATGATGCATATGGGCACATATGACACTATGGGATTGAGTTAATACCTTGTGATATATCTAGTATCCATTCTTCTGAGACTAATGACTGGCGACCTGATGTCATTCCCCTTCACTTTCAATATTATGACAATATTAAACACACCCCCACTACGTTGAGGTAGGTCCCAACCTGACTATATTGTTTTTAACCTATTCTGATATTTAATCATTAAACACATAGAACATCTTGATATTATTTATAAAGAATTAGTTGTATGTGGTGTAGTTAGGTAAGTTAGTGAGATCATCCTTTTGAGGTCCCCTACACTTTGGGAACTACAACATTCATTGATCCACGGATCATCGAAAATCACCATGAACCTGAGCTTCATCAAACAAATATACTCTATTTCTCTAGTCTAAGAAATGGAATCTAATAGCCTATCCAAAATGAGGGGATATAGGATGATGGGGGGATATAACTTTACTGTCTTGACTTGGTGGTTATGGTGAATTACACGGTGGCACCTTCTGTTTATTATGTGGTCAAATCTAAACATAAGTCTAGAACTAAGGTTGCAACCCATAGTGAGGCTACACATGATCCTATTCTAGGAATAAATTTATTTTCCTATAGGCCTCTATGTGTACACCAATAGTTGTATCATACATGTATGCTATTCCTTTATGTGATATGGTTGGAAACAACCATTAATTCTTGGCTTGCTACAAGGATTATTCTAGGCACTGATCCCTATAAAAAATATTATGAAATTCACCTTGAATTTTCTCAGTGATAAGAGAGGGGACTAGTATTGTCATCACATTCCCCATGAACATTTTTAATAGTTTCTATTTAATTAGAATCATGTTGAGTGAATACACAAGACCCTTCCACCTTGAAATGAAATCTAAGAATCACTTATCTTTCATTTTCATGCACATGATGATGTCAGCGATACTAGTCATCTACATGGTGGAGTTGAAATGCTACAAAAATGTCATGATAAGAAACTCCCAAGCAACTATATACCTGATGTGTTGGTTGTTATACTATCTTAACATGGTCCCTTCAAATTTCTATTGATGTTCCAGATCTTGGAAGCCTCTTGATGCACGAGAGTTCCACGCATGGGTGAATAACTTGAGATAATGTGGGCTACATGGTTCCAGGGGTCACTTGTACCATTTAAGGGTGAGAAAGTACGATTACCAATGAATAGTGGTGCTTTCATATCATGCACCCATGATGGATATAGATTTACATTAGGTGGAATCACCCCCATCTGCTGTCAAAGGCTCAAGGAATGTTATGGGATGGGCCATCAGATTATCCTGGAAAGGGTTCCTGTCTTGGAATTAATCCTATACAACCATTATGTTGGTGGGCTATTAAACATGATAAAAAGTCCTAGTTGCATGTCGAGAAGATCGTGGAATGACTTGAGGAGAATCTGGTCGAATGACCTAAGGATCTGTTGGGTGGATGACCATCAAAGAAACATGAGGGGCCACTAGAGGAAAGACCCTTGGATCCAGGACATGAAGAGAATTGTTGCGCTACTTGGGATGATTTGGTGATGAATTCCACGACCACTTTACATAATATCTTGCCTCATTATGTTAGGATATGTTGTTTTAGGGAGATAAACGGGAGGAATGTAGACTATGGGAACCTGTTCCTGCCAATGCATTCTTATTGTTGTACAGTTGGGATCATACTAGGGATTTACATATTCTGTCCATTGTTCCACTACTCACGTGACAAGAATAACTTCAATGAACCTTTTTTCCATGATATATTTGAGAAACATGGATATTTACGATTATCTTCTATCTTTTACACTGAAATAGACGAGGCATATGGATTAATAGTCCCAATTTATCCATTATCCATGTTTGTGTCCCGACCAAGGGACAAAGACTTTTAAGGTTCTGTAAGCCCAAGTAAGTGTTTTTCATAGAGAGTCACAATGAATGGGGGATCCAATAGTAGTGTTACCACCCCATGGGGTGTTCTTTGAATTTTGCATTATAGTCCTTCTATGTGAGGTCACCCATGTTTACATTGACTTTGCATGGGTTAATATCCTCGATATCTACCAATAGTGCAGGATGACATAGGATGGAACTGAAGTGAAGAGAAACATAATTCCATGAGCCATGAATTTAGTGGTATGGAGATACCATATCAATAAATCTATAGATCACATTGAATTTATAAAAGCATAATTGTTTTAGAGTCCAGTGATAATTCAGTGATGCCGGGTACTGAGCCATATGTAGTGAAAATAACATGATGGGGAAAAATTTCAATCCAATGTTGTCATATTTTTTTATGTCTTTTTAGATATTACAAATGATGATTGTGAGGATTAAAGTATGTTGTCTGTAAGGTTTTAGTAGAAAAAAATTAATTCATTCTAGGTGAGAGGCTTTGAAATTCCAAAGTCTGAAGCAGTTATCACCCAAAACAACTCAAGTGGATGGGCCGAAATAAAAATCTCCCCAAAAATTATTCATTCAGAATTGGGATCTGGCGGTTAGTTAACCCATTATTAATGTAGGGGATACGGAGGACCAACAATAGTAATGATGCGGACCACTATGAAGGAGGAATGTCTAGTGTTCAGTCTACATCATCACATCCATATATGAATGTGTGATGACTTTTACATCATGTGCCAAGGCCGTGACTAGTGGGAATAAATACAATCAGTTCTCAACATATAATAAACCATCATAACAACTATCTATAATCTAATTTCGAGGTTAAGAATGATTTAGTGACGATAGAGAGGACTGCATGAAAAAACCCTAAAAAGGAGAAAAATATTCCTTCTCCTATATGTAACTACAAAGGGCCTTGAGGATCTGGGGAATTTCACATTACTTATGGATGAATATAATATTCTTGGTTCCTAACCTAGAATCTTATGCAAAAGATAGAGGATAAGGTTCCATCATCGAATCAAACATCGCATCATAATCGAAAAAGCTGACAAGATTGACAGTGATCTTCACTACACAATATTCTTCCTTCAATGGTGCTGGTTGTCCCTTCTACCCCTAGACAGTTTCCCAGGAAACCGTAAATATTCCATACGGGGAGGAACTTCTGGTGGATAGTGCTAGAGCATAGAGTCCCTTCACCGATGATGATAGGAAAATGGAGAGGAACTAAATGTTGGGTGAGAGAGCGAGGATGACATCTTCTTGGGTGTGCTGGGGTGCGAGGAGCACCTAGGATGATTTCAATTGGAACGTATGGAGGACCTCCATGTGGGTGATCATGGGTATGGGTAGGATACCCATGTGGGGTTCTTGATTTTCGGGGGGGGGGGGGACATCCATACCTGGTTGTGTGTTTAGGACATTGGGAGGGACTCCATGTTTGGATATTGCATCACTATAAGAGAATATGTGCCGATTGGTAGTGGTGGTATGAAGTGGTACTTTGTACTGATAAATATAGACATGGATAGGACCTCTGTGCTAATGGGGGATGTGGTTGGAGTACCCTTACGTTGATGACTAGAAATATGGGGAAAATATCCATACATGGGATCATGGACACAGGGAGTACCTCAGTGCTAGAAATCAAAAAGACATGGAGGACATCATCATGGATTGGTAATGGTATTGGGAGGACCTCCATCCTGGATGCGAGAGTGGGGATTGACTTCGTTTTGATTAGAGATGGTATTAGGATGACGTCCTTGATGTATACATACAACGCGGGTTATCCCACATGGTTTTCTGCACGTGATGGATACGAGAAAAGTCATCCCACCCTACCCTTTGGTTGGATTGGGTCACAATAATTATGGGATATAGAGTTCCACTAATAATCAAGAATATAGAGATGATGGAATGTGTCGATAGTGACATGGGACGCAGAAGCTGTAGAAAATGATGCTCCCAAAAAGGCATCATCATGGGCATTTTCCCGACACTGATTTCGAGTCAGCTGAACTGATGTTGGAGATAATGGGGTAGAGACCACATATCCCTCGTCAGGATGGGTCCAATAGAGGTGTTGATGCAGCTTTGTGGTATCCCCCCTTGTAAACTCCCAAATTATAGTCGAAACAAGGATGACTCGATCATCCCTTACATCATCAGCATAGGGGATGTAATAAGGGCAATGTTTTAGGGAGAGGATCATGAAAATATTGAATTTTAGAGTGGTTATCAGCAGCTTCCAATGCAACCCTTGTGTGGGGTGGGGGGAATTTGAGGAAAATAAATATAAATATATTGGTGATCCCTGTCCATAATTACGATTACCCCATCTTATTCATAACATTGAATAAGAGTATCAATCACCTTTATTTTCATAAACTCTGAGGGTGAGATGGGGTGTGGGTGATGGGTAGTCATGGTTATGTAAGTCAACTTGGTAGAGGTGGAGCTATGCAGTATTACCATATTTGAACTACACGTACCCCTACGTATTTGGGAAAGAGGTGATTGGATTCCTATAGTTTGGGTCCTACAAAGCAGGATGATTCAACTATTAGAACATATAATATGGAAGCAGTTCCATGATCCGTGACATTTTTCAATATATCATGTATAGATAGAATGATACCGGATTACATTATTGCAGATCAGAATTACGAAAAATTAACTACCACACATTATGGTGAGTTCCATGCTAGACCCACTATTTTCATGGTGGGACATGGAGTTGGATGGATGGATCCTATGAAATTCATATTTTTTTATGACTCTAACTCTAATAATATCCATGTATGAAAGAGAAAAGATTCAAATTAGGTTCACCATTTCTTCTTCTAATGATTTCTTTGGGTCACGTCACCCAAGTACGTTTGATGTTTAGTAGGTTTTTCATTGTCCCCAAAATTATTTCCTTCCAAAGGTGGGAAGATTTCATCACAACGTTAGTAATGTCTTCTCCTAGATCGAAATATTATGATGGGATATCGATCACTCTTTTCGTGGATTCCTCCTCAGAATTATTTTCCTAGTATTTGTCTCCCTTAAATACTAATATGTTGTTCATGAAACCCTTCTAGGTGACACATCTTTGTGGAAACTGGTTAATTACACTACTTCTATCAGGTCATTTAAAAGGGTTCTGTCAAGGCAGAAACCTTTGGTTAAGTAACAATTCATGTTGGGAAATTCTAGTATGTCCAGATGATATAATATTAGTACAGAAAATTCTCACATATTAGAGTAATTCTCAATGGCATGGAATCCCAAGGACTCCCTCATCGAATGCAGGGAATCTTATTCCATAGGAAGGTCTCTAAGGTCTCAGCTTCCCAAGTTTAACATGGGGTTTTCCAGGAGATAAATTTCTAGAGGAGATGTATTGGACTGATCAGAACAATAATGAGGGTGAATCAAATGGATATTTCTCTATGAGGGGAAACCTTGATGGTTTATCAGATGTATCTATCAAAACATCTGTGAGGAAGAACCCAAGATGGGGTGTCCCACAAAGGGGAAGGTTTCACAGCTTGAATGATGATTTGAAAACCATAAATGTCGAATCATAGAAGGTTAGTCCAAGTAATGGGGACACAAATTTTTACCATGGGATGGGATTGGTCCTTAGGGAGGCTTCGTATATACCATATTTAGAATATAGTGATAAAAACCCACATAGTTTGGGGGTGATTTAGGGCTTACACAAGGATATTGGCCCATCACTGCAAAATACAGTGTAGATGAGACATTAACACAATAAAGGAAAGGTAGTGGAGAAAACTGTTGGGTTTTATGAATGATTAACATCCTAAATGAATGGAATGAGTTCACTAGGATGTGGCATCACATGTAAAATTAGGATATATATGGAGGAATTTAGAAAGTTGAATATATAGGTGATGGAATCAACATAAAGATTGAGGTTATTGTATTCATCCTCAGAGATGTTTCATACACATACTATGCTAATGGTATGGATAAAAGTCCACCTAGATCTGGTGGGTTGATGAGACACATGATGGGGTGTCTCATGAGAATGGAGTGCCTGGATAGGGTCCAAGAGGAATTATAACCTCCGTTATGGGGCATGATATTCTTGAGGTACCAAGGATCAAAGGAAATACTAGGATGTGATGTAGAAGATGGGATGTAATTGTAAAAGAGGATTCCAACGTATAACAGTGGATGGGAATCAATGCCCATGTAGTTCCAGAATGTGCAATAGATTTGGGGAGTGGACAACGTACAATGACCTAAAGGCCTGCTCGAGGATTACACATGGTTAACAACCCATCACAAGAGGGGCACCCATGGTTGGAGGAGTATGGGTTGTGTTGGGATTATGCATTAATAGCTGTCCATGGGGGTAAGAACACATCATAGATGAGGATTTGGGAGATGCATTTAAAAAATGGAAAGTGTCGCATCAGGTGGGTACACCCCTCCGAGGGAGTACCAAAGTTTACCACAGGATGGGTTTGGAAATCAAAGAGGCTTCCTACGTATCCTTGTTAATGTGAATCAAAACCCTTGTATTTTGGAGGAGAGATTAATTTAAATTCATGTTTGAAAATTCTGAACCACTATTTAATGCATGAAATAATTGCATTGTTGGGATTGATGGGCTTGAACCCTAGATATGTTTTCTAGGAACCATATTAAAAGATGAGAATAAAAGTCTGTGTACATTGGGGGATATAGTTTAATGTCATGTGCGATGTTGCGAATGGGAATTATATTGGTTTAGTGGCCCAACAAAACATCATGTTCATTGATAAAATCTAAGCCCAGATGATTCATGTTCGTATTGAGAAACAAGATAAAGTACTAGTCTAGATAGACATGTCATGAAAGGTGAAACCACAAAGGATGGTATAGGGATTATGTATGGGTAGGAACCCATGGATATTGATATTTGTACTCACTCTATGAGGGAAGCCAGAGGAGGTTGACATGATATATGAGGGTGATATGGACCTCATATAGGGAACACCCTAATAGAGTTTGTATGGTATTACACGAATACTCCAAAGATTCATATAGGAAAAAGGGCAAAGGGATAGAGGAGTCAGAGAGCAATAATTCTCATTCTTCTTTGAGTCAACCCATGCATTCCAATGCAAGGAAATAATAATAGTTCAACGTCATGTGGTTGGGAAGAGGTTACTTAGTAGTTTAACATCCTATAGTTCAGATAATGAGGACACATTCCTCATCCCTTGGACATACATTACCTTTACATACCCTAAAAATGTGGGGGGGGAGGAACAAGCAATTACTTATGGGAGTAACTTGGAGGAGTTGTCACTCAAGGGGACCACGTAAATGTGTCTTAGAGAAGAAGCAATAGTAATTAGTGTAGCTATGTGAAGAAGAATAATAAAGGGAAAAACAACATGGATCAACAGTCACGGGACTTTGAAATCACTGCGCACAACCTTAGAGGGTCGTACAAAGGTGTTTTAGGAAATATAAGGACCCTGATTGTAAGAGGAGCTCGAACATGATTCCCTGGAACAAGGACAAATCCTAGATTATATTTGAAATAGTGAATGAATTATTGAAGACATGTGTGCATGAAGAAGGGGGATTGAGTGCAAGATATACCTCATAATGGAATGTCATGTGTGTAATTTGGATGTTTCACACCTAGTGTAAATGGGAAAAATTGAAATGGTGACGTGTCAAGCCCTAGTGGGCCCATCCAAAGAGGACCCATGGGATACCTGTCGTGCAAGATCTACTTCCTTGACATCAGGAATTTCACATGGCCATCGAATGTATCCTGTTACATGAATGCGAGTGAAAATTGAACTTCTAGATAATTTCCTCGAAGGGAGGGGGTAACCCTCTATTTATATGTGAAAATATTAGTGGCGATGCATAAGGATATCGATGTGGAAGTGGTCATTTGGTGTCGCATTGGGAACCAAATAAAATTATGAATAGAGAATCCATACATGCTTACATGGTTTCATAAATCCATCTTACTTTGATATTTCATAGATCTGATCCCAGGAATACAATTGCTGAGAGCTCAGGCGCGTAGGAGGATTGATCATGGATATCGGTCAGGAGTGTATGCACAAAAGTATGCGCCGATCACCCTTGGGATTATAGGTATCATCCAATATATAAAAATATACATTTGGGTCACTCAAATATAATAAAATAATGGTCTTACAAAAATTATTCATCAACCCATACCCATATTTGGTAGTTGGTAATGGAAAAAATGAATGATATTGGTTTGCGAGGAGGTAGTTTTTCATACACATGAAAAATGATTCAGTAAAAAAAAAATTGGCCATGGAGATGGTTCTATGTAATCACCATAAAATAAAAATTTCTGATTATAAATAAAATAATACTGGTTTTATATTATCATTTATTAATAATAATTTAAGGATGTGTTGAATGTTATATCAAAAAAATGATTTTTTGAAAACATTACCTCGTATTTGGGTAAAATCTTCAAGTATGCACCAAAATCAGTTATAGGAACGTTTTATGATAATAATTATTTTTTTTGGAAGAGGGTATATAATTTTTTAAGTTATTTTTAGGTATTTTTTGAACAAAATGTTTGATAATATGTGAGAAAATAGGGACAAGGGTAGTTTTTTATAAGTGGGCTGAGTAGCATACATGTAATTTTTAATGGAAATACATGTAGCCATGTTTATCCCATGAAAGAAGAGTAAAATGAGTATTAAATATTATTATAAATTATAGGTTTGAACTAGTTCGAAAAAATATATTTTAGACATTCTTTTGTTTTAATTTAACCCATATATTTTTTGTTTATCCCCCAGATAAATCCATATTTCCTTTATGCATGGTAATTAATTATAACTTTTTTCGCTAGTAATTTTGTGTAATTTTTTTAACATTATTATTAATATATTTTATGATTATTTTATTTATGGAATTAAAGTTTCCAAATTATATTTATAGAAGTGGAATGTTTTAATTTAATGCTTTTCTCACCGAGCCAATGAGAAATCTAGTTTTTAAAGTGAAAATGTTCGACTGTTCACATTGTTTTTATATAAAAATTTAATATGAAATTTATTAAAATTAAATAAATTTTATTAATATATATATATTTTGAGTAATTTTAAATTAACACCAATTTTAAAAATTACTTAATTGTGTAAATATTTAATGGAAAAATGTTGATTTCAATTAAAATTATGTATTTATCTAAATTTATCAAAAAGATATCCTTTTCGGAAAACATTTATTTACTATTAAAATATATAAAGTTTTATCAATAATAAATAGATATAAATTTATTTTTTATACATTTGTAAAAAAAATATTATTTTAATAATTTCGGTAGTGTTTTTATCCAATAAAATAAAATTTCTAGGATACAATTTTATTGTTAAAAAAAATATTGAAATAGTGTATCATGATTTATTCACACTTGAGGTTGCGTGAATTGAATGACATCAAAAATATTGATTTTTAATATATATATATATATATATATCAATTTTTTCTGGATGTTATATTCCTCTATATACCTAGTTTTTTATGTGTTGTGATCTATCTAATATGATGTTGATATCTTAAAATCAAGTGCTGTAAAATTCAACCCGCTAAATATATTTTTCCTTATAAATATAATATTGGTATTAGTAATCAAAAACATGAAATTTGACAACAAAATTAATAAAATCCCACATCATGATAATTCTTAATAAAACATTAGCTTGATAAGAGTGAAGTGAAATAGACATTTCATATGTATTAACACATAAATATTCCTATATGTATGAGAATATTGGGGGAATGTGAAGATACATAAATGGGTAAAGATGTAAATAACTGTATAAGGTGATACGAGTCATTGATAATAAGGAACTGAATGAATGATTGAATATTAAGGACCCTAAAACCATAAATATGTGATAATTTAAAAACAATATGATTCATTGTATATGAATGTAACTTGATAGTATTTTCATTGGATGACCCTTTATAAAATGTTGTGGAATTAATTTTAATACCTATGAATATAAAGAAGAATACATAATATATATGTTTCGTTTCCTCAAGAATAATTTAATCATTTGGTGGTCCTTTGATCAATTTCTAATTCATTACATTCTCCATGAAATGAATATCCAAAGATGAAGTTTCTCCAAAAGTATTAAATTCACTTCTAACTTATTGAAAGAGCTATAATAGAATGATAAGTCATTTAATTGATATATATATATATATATATTAAAAATGATGAATACATGGTTTCCCTTGTGACTAAATCACGATATGGTTATTTAATTCATCAATCTAAAAATCCACATCCAAAAGTAAATTTAAACCATTTCATATGAGGTTAACCATTTGAACCTCTATAAAGGCTAATATTCAACACTTTAGAAATGGGGTAATTAAATTTCAGAAATTAAATTATTAATAATCCCCAATAAATTTGAAGTAGCACTTAATTGTCACAAGCCAAACATGTCGACACCTTCATGACATATTCTTCTAAATCATTATAATGACCAGAATAAAAATAAAACCGTATTTAAAATATACAAACTTCCTTATTCATTAATGTATAACTTGATTAATATATACATTACATAAATCCAAAAATTCTATCAACTATATCAATGATGGAATAAAATAATTAATAAAATAATGATTATTCATTTAATATGGTAATCAGTAATATAAAATTTATATTATCCATATCAATCATATCATTATTCCAACATCATTATCACAAAATTAGTAACATATTAAATGTAATATTTCTTTCATTCTGTTGGTTTAAATGATGTTATATTTTCTACTAAATCATTTTTCTTGGTTATCAGTACCATTCGATATAATATTTAAATTACTTAATGAAAAATATTACTGTACAAACATTTTAAATTTTATAGTGCTTATAAGAAGGATATAGTTGATAAAATACTCAAATGACATAGTTATTGATTCCAAAATAGAAATAATAATCATTCAACTTCATTTGTGGTAATAGCATAAGATTGAATAAGAGCACTTATCTTATTTTGAGTTATATTTCCATGAAACATGATGAATTCATCTTTTTAGCACCCCATATCCCTATAGTTTAATCCGTCAAAATTGGATGTAGTTTTCTTTCCATGTTAATCAGAAGTACGGTAACCTTTCTCTCCAAAAATATATCCAGTTCCAATTCCCAATTTTAATGTAAAAGGTTGTTTCATTCTATAATTATGAAATGTTAAAAAATCATTCTTTTCCATCTTCAATTTAAATTAATCTCTATCTCTACCATCTTATACAACTATTTATTTTCTTAAAAGAAATACTCTATAGAGAATTAATTAATTTTATTGTTACCACAATACAACATGTTCTCATATTATTATAATTTATATGATATTATTTTCCAATAGATTATTTATAAAGTCCCATCAAATAAATGATCATTCCTACTCTTTAGATTATGTTCATTGATTTTGTTCACATTACATCTTCTAAGGACCATTTATAAATAATATCATACACTATATTACATCATATCATTCTGAAACATAATTTGTAAAATCCTAAACCTCACTCGTTGTATTGGGAAGTGTGGTGGGTGTTAATATTATTAGGTTCCATCATGAAGATGGAAAATTCATGAAATAAATGTCAAGTGCCTCATTAACAAATAAGGGGTGATATAAACTTTAAGTTAAAAAACCAAAAAATTAGCTTCAAAACCCACTATATTATATATGGTTACATTAAAAAACAAATCAATGTATAACCAAACCAATAACTAAATAACAAAATGAGAAGAAACCAAAACAAAAATAAATCAAAAAATTAATACATCAACTCAGAATCACCAAACCTGCTCCATGGTCTCATTCCTCTATCCATTCCATAGTTTAACAATGCATCAATAAATAACATACATATATTTAATTTTCATATGTCTTGAAATATGACATATAAAAACACAAAACACTTCCAAAAAATGGGGTGAGTCTAAACTCAATAGGGTTTACCTAATGACATCCCATCTCACGCCACATGGGAAAACCTGTTCGTTTGTTTTGATATGACATTTAAAAATATATATATATATTTTTATAAAGAACCTAAACAAATTTATACACCCAAACAATTTTACATGAAATAAAAGAATACAAGAATATGAAAACATTATAAAATCTATTTTCATACCTATTACATGATTCAAAATATAAAAAAATACACACACTAAAGAAGTGGTGATAATTCCAAACTCATCAGCAGTCTCTTGACAATATACAAATTCATCAAAAGGTAAACAATACCTACTTCTTTAATGGAATCTTTCCCTTATATAGGTTCACACCTAATAAAAATGAACTCACATAAACAATGTGTGTCAATTCCATGCCCATCCATTTCAAAAGTATTTATTTCATTAAACCATTTCTATATACCATTTTAAATGAATCCAAACAAATAAAATGTTTTCAAATAATCACCCCAAAATTAAAATCAAATAAAATTATCCAAATAAACATCCAATTTCCACCATTTCACAAATCTACCACAAAATTTTTCCTTCGTCAAGAATAAAACATCAATTTCACAATTTAATTATTATGAAATAATTTATTTAAACTAAATATTCACATTCTAATAAATTATACTTTGAAGAGAAGCCACCTACCTCATGAACATTGGTAAAAATGAACAATGTAACACTAAATATCTATATTTGACAATGAATCACCTTAGCATTTCATGATATGACTCTAAAATATCATAATTCCCATTATAGAAAATGGATTTATACAATGAATAATAGATAAAATATTACATGAATAAAAATGGTTGGAAATGAACACAGAATATTCAAGAAAAACACCTTACTGGAGAATCTGTATCTCCCACAATATCAAAACCCCTACTACTCTCTCCCAAATTGAATTAAATCACATATAATTCATTGGGTGGAAATGTAATTATTAATTAATAAATATTAGGAAATTAAAATGGGGATCGTGTATTATACCATGTAATATCAACTGATTTTGGATTAGAAATTGAATGCCTTTTATGCTAGGAGCATTGTTTCTTAAACAATGCACTAATTATGAATGTAATTTTACCATAAGAAACACAGCTCATAGTTGGACATTATAGTAAGACAAAAAATGTGAAAGTAATGTGTTTTCTACTTTACTAAATGATATTACTCTAACATGGTTTCCATTTATAACCTTCATGGTTCAACCAAGCAATGCTCTATCTATAACCATTCTACTACCCATTATTTACCTTGCATAGATTGCTCGAGGTTTTTCATGGACTATACATATTATTCTCAAACTATTCATCTAAAAAAACCCAACAAGTGTTAAACCCCCCATAACCTAATATCATCCTAAAAATGATAACAAAACTATTTTGAAATAAATAAATAGTGTTTCATTTTTCTATAATTTTAATCTCTAATTTCTTCCTAATTTTGTTCATTATATACTCAAAAATTGGAAAAACAATATAATCCTAAAATAGGCTCATTAATTTTTTTGAATGTTTATTTTCTTTCTCCCTTGTTTCTTCTTGAATCTGACCATGTTGCCATAAAAACCACACTATAAAGTTCCTTTTCCCACAAAAAACATTCTCTAGGATGTCTATAATCCATACGAGAACATTATCTAATGAAGAATCCTACTATTAGTCGACAAGATCATACTGAATCACATGGTCAGGATCAGGTTGGTTTATTTTCCACTAATATAGATTAAACGCATTATGTACTGAAATGAACATGGAGAGAAAACCAAACGATAATCCACCTGAACAAAACATTAATGTATTTCAAAATATCTTTTGTATAGAGGATATGACATTCCATTCTGAACGAAACTACATTGTACATCCCTAGGATATATTATAGTGAAAATGGTCAACGACAATGATCCACAAAAAATTTATGATGACTCTAAAATGACTCAATCATCTTTCCAAGAAACAAAACCATTATAATTTTCTCTTACAGAATTCTTGGTCCAACAAGTGATGTATCACCTGTTTCCACCAAAAAATCATAAGAATGAAAATGATTCCAATAAAATTATCTAAATGGAAAAATATGTATCAATCTTTGATAAATTTTTTTGTTTGAGAAATCCACTACGAGTATGTGCTCTTACTATGATCCACTAATATTTATTATAAATGACCAAAGTATATACACTAATTTTTCGATCATCCAATCATATATTCTATATTTTTAGGATGATATGATGTGATAAATGTATACTGGGTCTTTATGGACAGTTATAAGGCTTTCAAAAATTGAGTATTGATCTAATTTAATCAATGCTAGAATGTCAAGACCCTTTAAAACTTCTAATATACAAATCCTATATAATTATTCCACTAAATGGTATTCAATAAAAGGAATAAAAAAATCCAACTTTATTATTTGATACTCAATTACCCATAATGAATATTTTTTCCTAACTGTTATTTTTTAATATGTCACAAAATATTTGGCTATCTGGTCACACTTTCACATTGGAAATGACAGAGACTAAAACAAACAAAGTGGTTATTTGTACTCTAAGACAAAGTAATCATAGTTGATCCATCTTGAAACATAATATTTATCTTCCAATTTATATAAAACAAACCATTATTATGATTTAATCATTCTATATATCATTTCGATTCCAAGATGAATATATCATTTAGAATGGTGGTTAGAATTTAAAAAATATCCATTAAAAACTAATGGTACCATACTCCAATATCATATGAAAAAAAAACTTGGATACCTCTTCCAACCATTAATGGTCTCCCCACCCTTGTGGTTTGGCCACACTCTAACACATTCTAGATATAGTATATAAGCCTATTTCACGTGATATAAAAAATCAGGTACAATAAAAATTAGATGGAAAACTCTATCTCACCATTATGGGTAATATACTGGTGTATTTTTAATATATCTGACATCATTGCACACTATTCTGATCCTTATTTAGAAAATTGATTGAAGTAAGTCATCATTAATGCTTCAGGAATAGAATATCCATTACGTAATTTATACAACAAGATTAAGTATAAAATTTGAAGTACTCGTCATTTCTTATTTTACATAGATTAAAATGTATTTTGAAAAATGTGTTTTAAAATATTATGATCCATAAGCACTATAAATTTCACCCAAAATAGGATAATTTTGTCATTTCATCAATTAACAAATGACAATATCTAATTTGAGACTATTTATTGTGGAAGGTTTTCTCATGCATCCATAACTATTATGAATCACAATAAATATCATGATCCTACTTCACGAGAATTCACCCCAACAATGATATCTATATATCACAATAGACAACATTTCCCATTCCATAATTGATAAACATATGGTTTGGTGTTGATGGATGTCTTTCTTGATGATCCTTAATGATTTTATGGCAACCTTTATTCCAATGGAATGGGATGAATTTCATCATCAAAGCAGTCTTTAGTGATGCATCATTTGAAACATCACTTACAAAAAATCATTTGAATACCTCCAATCGAAGGAAAATATTTTTTTCAAATATATTTTTTGGATGTTCTCGTAGATATATAAGAATTTATATATCCAAAATCTATAAAAACAAAATTTTTCGAAATGACATGGCTATTGAAAAGTACATCTAATATCTAGAAATAATACTTTGATCACATTAAATATAGAATATTATCTATTCAGATACATGCCACTATAACAAAGTGTTTATCTTGGTCAAACTTTTTCCATGATTACACTAGTATATCATCCACCAACACCTCTATAAAGGAAGCCAATTTATTTCTAAATATATGATTCATCAATTCCATAAAATAATATTTTGAATTCATATGTCTAAAAGGAATATCCACGATCTATTAATGGACTTATATACTTCTAAAAGATTTCATCATAATACCCTCCTTATGAACCCACATTTGGTGATATCGCAATTGCTATTAAATATTCCAAAACCACAGGGATCCCCCATTTGATCAAAATTATTATCAATGCCTGCAAGAGGAAACTAATTCATTATCATCAATTTTTCAATTTTATGGAATCCAAATAAAAAGACTAAAAGTTTCATCCATCTTTTTTGGGAAAAGATACTATGTTTCCCATGTAGATGTTCTAGGAAAAATGTACCCTTTAACTTACAACACTTCAAATTGATCATTAAATCCCCTCAATGTTGATTGTTCCAACCAATATAGAAGAAGATAAATAATAATATACCCGGTAGTAGATATATAATATACTCTACTACTATATTGTGTTGAAACTCTTATATGTGTTTAGGAAGATATCAGGAAACTAGTCCACTTTTATGGGAAAATAACTAATATTGATATTATATACCACATCCATATCCACTATTATCAAGAATTACGATATATTTTTTTACAAAAATCTATATTAAGGGACTTTATCTACTTTCATCCACATCCCAATCCCCATTTATGATATGTCTAACACCATGAGAGGAATTGAAACTCACCGGTCAAGTGTAACAATTAATATAGACTTTAAATCTCAATAAAAAATCCATTCATATATTCATTTCATATACATTTGTTTTGATCATAGGTATATGACATAGTAACTCAACCTCATCAATTAATATCAAATTCCATACACAGTTCAATGACAAACCATATCGGTGTCGCAACGATGGTTGTATTTCCAAAAAAGAATGAATCATCTCAATATTTAAAACCATTAGATCAATGATACAATATGAAAT
Source organism: Viscum album (assembly GCA_963277665.1). NCBI lineage: Eukaryota > Viridiplantae > Streptophyta > Magnoliopsida > Santalales > Viscaceae > Viscum > Viscum album. The sequence continues at coordinate 1,291,549,908 of OY728129.1, forward strand.
AAGAAATTTTTATGGGTCTATATCACGAAAGTATTTATTAATTGTAGTTTTCAAAATAATCATACCTCTTACTATTGATGGTATTGATTTATAATCCATGATTACATTCTATAATCCATTCACTAATATAAATGATACACTTTTATATTTATTAATCTATGGATAAGTCATTGGTTTAGGGGATAGGGTGATCCTAGAGTCACCATTGTTTCTCAATTATACTTATATGATCTATTATCCTACACTCCTCCCAACGAATCATATATTAAATGTGAATAAAAATATGTGTCTCTAGCACCTCACCCTGTTTAACAACAATAATAATGATATAGATGTCTCATATGGATTTAATAGTTAAATAATCTAGGAGGTTCCATAATATATTCCTTGGTGTGATCCAAGAAAATACAATGAAATCATATGGGATTAATCGTCAGATGATGATGTAAGTTGACTGATACGATTATCTGATTCAATGAAATCACAACCGCATGAGACAATGTGTCCTTCCGCCTATCATTCCCATCACTGTAGTTCCCACCTATTCCTAATGGAATAAAAAAGATTCATCTAACTGTAATTTTTGAGATATCTCTTTCAGCCACCATCAATCCATTGATAGTCTCTGTATAATCCATTATATAAAGGATGAAAATATGTGGAAGAATTTATGGTTTCTACATCGATTTACAAAATTGTGCCATCAAGGACAAACATGTTGCAATGTACAATGAAAAGAGGAATATATTCATAAATTTATCAAAATACTCTATTACCTTAATATTCATATGCTTGAAATATGAGAATTACATTTTACTAGTAATTCTGAATGTGTAAGGATAAATTTTGTTGTTGAAAAATTCATAAATATTCTACCATTCCATGACTTTATCTAATTTATCATCATCCAATAATTCCCAAAACTATCATGCTAGATACATTAGCAAGTTGGGTTGAAACTCCACTATTAGTATAGGTGGTGTGCCAATAAAATTTAAGATTCCATTCATCCTATTCATCCACATATTAACTTTCCCTATCACTAAATCACCCAAAACAACTAGTGGATTCCATTTTTGGAATTTAAATGAATTATCGACATGACTTGGATCATCCCTTCCAATACAACTATAAATAACCAGAAAATCCCATAAAATAATATAGACCAATTATTGGTTTTCATGAGGCTTTTGGTCAACCAAATTTTATCAAATCTCATTGGGTGGGTTCATATAGTGCCTTCCCGGTCCCATTCACTATTCATAAAAAACTCCATTTACTCTCACTCTTTATAAACTGAAAGATTAAATAACTCAATTGACCAAATTTATTCAAATTAGTAGAATATTTTTATACATATAATAAAATATTTTATCTATTTTCAAGATACCACAATGAATCATTTTCAAAATCACACCGTTTGTTTAATTTTTAATGTCTTCAAAGAATTATTACTTCTTATTATTTCTATAAAACATATACTAAATAATGAATAATGTAATTATACTAGGATGTAAGTATATCTATTCTTGTCATACAACTATCATCATGTAAACCCATAATGATGAGGTGAAAACTAACCAAGAAGTTTCTTAACCACTCAGGTACCAAAACACTATGGTAACTTGAGATTTGGAATAAAAAGTTTGACTACATCATTTTATGCTATATATTTAAATTTCAAAAAATCAGAATCTTTTCCACCATCCAAACAGATATTAAATCATATAAACATTGATAATATTTTCAACTCTAAGGCCGAGTGTAATTGTTACACAAGGTATGAAAAAAACGATACAAGTTGTAATATCACATCCCTCACCCATTATTTTTGAAAGTGGCCATAGGAATTACTAGCTTTTGGTGACCTACCTAAGACACCAATGGCTGTACATAAATTTCAATGTATTAATAAAAATTTGTGGTATAATTTTAATATTAAATATACAACAAAAAACAAAGGAAAATAACATTGAAAACAACTAAAGGATGCATGAGTATATGAAAAAACAAATCAATATATAATCAACGAAAAACCTTATTTGATCATAAGAGAAAACCAAAACCAATAAAAATCTAGTGCCCCACAGAATCCACATAGAAACTTTCAACTTACATTTATCTCCAATATAACAAACCATTAAATAAAATGATGACACATCACTAATGAACATAGATATCATTCCAATACCAATATATCAATTAATTACATCAGCAAACACACAATAGTAGCAATGGATGTGGTGAGTCTAAACATATTATGATTTCACAAATAACTTCCCAACTCATTTCCCTATGAAAAAAATGTTTTATAATATAGATACATTTATATTAATCCATTTTAAAATAGTTTATAACAAACCCCCACTATCTTCCATACCAATTTTTTTTACAGAAATAAATAATACAAGACTTTTAAAACCATCCCAAAATAAATTTTTAATACCCATTATATGATTAAAAATCCATACAAATACGCATACATTCTCAGGAGATAGATTATTAATCATGATTGGTAATTCACTGATCTACCAAGTAACCACAAGGTAAAGAACACCAGGTTCTCCAATGAAATAAACACCTTAAATAGGGTCACATATAATGACAATGATCTCATAATAGCGACATATGAAGAAACCCCATACAACCCATTTAACAGTACAATAATGCATTAATCAATTTCTGTCAACAATTTTCCATGAATAAAAACTAATCAAAAATGTAAAAACTTCCAATTAAGAATTTAAAAAGAAGGAAATTTTCCAAAAAAACATCCAATTTCAACAATTTCTCAAAAACATCACATAACAGGGTTTCTATCAGGAGTCACAAAAAAATTCATAATGTTATTCATGAAAAATCATTTATTTCAACTATGATATCAACTTATATTGATGTAGAATCGATATAATCCACATATCTCAAGCATGTTGAAGAAAGACCAATGACCTAGAAAATATATTGATAAATTGAAAAAGAAATTTCCCATAAAGATGTGAAAACCATAAACATCAGAGTTCTCATCATGTAACATGGATCTATCAAGATAATAATAAATATAATGTTCATAGATAGTGAATGAGTGGATATCAATGAAGAATGGTCATGAACGAGCACTCACCCATTCATCTAAATTTACAATGGATTGAAATGCATAAATCATTCACCTGGATAGAAGGTAATAAAATCTCAAGAAATAGGTTTTAAAGTAATTACTTATTAAGATTGGTTTGGAAATTAAATGGGGTCTCGGGAAAATACCGAGCTAAATGATAAAATTTTTATATTTAAAACTACATAGTGCATTGTTAGGGAGAACATTTAGTCAAACCATGCTCTAAACATGCACAAGATACTACCTCCTGAAAAACCTTACATGGTCGGACCGAATGAATCGAAAAAAAAAATTTTAACCATAAATTTTACATTTTCCTAAATAATAGTACTTTTTCACAGTTTCTCCAAAGAACCTGAATGGTTTGGCCAATCCATGGTCCAACTATGTTCCCACCAACGACATAATATATTCTATAGAATGACTTCTAAGAGGCGTGTCACAGTTTCTAACAACTCTTCCCATATTGTGATCCTTTTGAAAATCCTTCATCAATTTTCAACCCCTAGATCCTCCCAAATAATAATCCAATCATTAGATAATGCTAATATATATAAATAAATTTTCAAGTATATAAACCGAGGGGTGGTAAAAGATGTATAATACAAAAAATGGTGAAATAAATAACAGAAATAAATTTTTTAATACATAATCTCATAATCATAATCATGGTTTATTTTGGGGATATAATTATTTTTATAACATTAAAAATTGATTGTATGTGAAATGTTATTATCTTAGGAATATATCCTATGTGGGTGAAAATAGGTGTGTATTAATTTCTGTAATTATTCCCAATGTTATGATTGATTCAATTCCAATGCATCATTTTCAATGTTAGTACCTCTAGGTACATTTTTTTATAGAAACATGTTCACCTTTATTATCTAGACAAGGGTTTGTTATATGAAAAACAAGTTAATATCTAACTTACCGAAACATTAATATTTTATTCTATATGTATCCTCAATGACTATCATTAGAATGTGATCCCTTATATAACATTTCCAAAATCATGTTCCAAATATTTATACAAAAATTTATCTGATACCAATTGTTGAAACCCTATCCATATTAACCCAGATTTGTTTACTTTTTTCCACTTGCATATGACATAAGGAATCTAATCCTGAAGGACCAAATAGATTAGTTGTTTTTCAAACTATAAAAATGATTTATATTAATATTATATTTTAAATCATAAAATGAACAATGAATTTTCAATTATAAATACATTATTATCCTTGGTTTATCTCTTTATATCAATAAATAACTTCCTTGTATCCATGTGAAATGAATCATGTGAAATGGTTGAAATCATATAATTCATAATGTTATAAATATAGTAAAATATATAAATAAATAAGAAATAATAAATAGTATATTTTAAAAAAATAATAATATTCCATTTAATCAATAACTTTGGAATAATATGGTTGGAATTAATGATGATAAAACAATTCCATTAAAATAATCACATTACCTTGAAAAAAACCATGGATATTAAATCTAATCAACAAAGCACATGGAATATCATGAAATGTATTTGTAATGATGGAATTAAAAGTTATGGATATCTAAAATATACTAGTTGGGAATTATTCCAAGAAATATAATATTGTCAAGGCCCAATTCCAATAAATTTAACAAATGTATAATTCCTCGGCTTAAACTAAATCTAGTTTGTCTACGGCGATATACTGATCCAATGAGTGGATATTTTTGGTATCTAAAATCACATACAATGTCGAATGCAATCATCATATTAATTGGGTGATAAAAAATCTATTAACAAATTTTTATTCATAAACTCTCATTTGAAATTTTAATACTTCCCAAATCGGTAAATATAATCACAAACCATCAAGAGTAATATGGTGAATAGAAATAAAATTTTACATCCAATTTTAAACTAGTAATAAAAAATCAAATGAAAGAGTATGTATGGTATCAATACAATATATATCAAGTCGATAAAATTATCAATTAATTTTTTATTATATCGATATATATAAATACAATAAATATATATTTAATTTTTTTGAGGAATGTGACATTTTATATTAGAAAGTCTTTTTGAAACTAAAATTTAAAAGAATATTTTGAGACTAATTTTATTTAAAAACAACCTTTGAAAACAATTAAGCTATTAATCCAATTATTTATTTGATATGAAAGTGAAAGATTGCATTTCTCCCATTAACATTAAAATAATATTCCTTTCACATTTTTAGTAAATGAAAAATAGGAATTATTTTTAAAATCACATGAAGATTCTTCATATGAATTTTTTTAAATGTAAAATGGGTCAAATGACTTTCTTAAATATTTTCAAAAAGGTTTTAAAATATTTTTTAACATGTTTTTTGAAATCATTAGTTCTAATGAAATTTTGTTTGATTGTAGAGATGAAAAACCTGAATCTTTCTAAATATATTTTCTTAACCACTTTAAGCACCAATGTGATGCATGATTATACTACTACCAAAAAAGTTCATTAATAAATATTCATAAATAAAATAGAATAATATAAATATTTAAATATAATATAATTAATATACTAACACGAACCCTGGGATCCTGAAGATGGTATCTACTACGAGTAAATTGGATTGATTATAAGGTATGAAATCCCAATGAACTAGAGAGTTTAGTAGTATTGTTAAGAATGATACATACATGAGTCTTTTATTAAAAATAAATACACTCATTTCTACAAAAAAATTGTCTTTCTCAGATAATAAAATTTATTCCTTCTATATTATCATTACATATTGTTTAGAGTACACATCCAATATTTCTTGGGAAGGGATACAAAAAAATGGTAAACCCAAATTCATAGTAAGGGTAAAGTGTATATGATGAAAAAAATGAATCAATGAGAATAATAATTAATTCAAGGTAAATAATTGAACACACATACTTTTTAATCAAAAAAATTGAAAAGGAAGTTAATAAAAAAATTGAAATGTACTTAATTGGAAACACATGCAACCTGAACAACAAGTTAAAGAAAAATCAATATCAAAAGGTAAACAACTAAAACCCATGCCATTTGATCGATGAAAATATAAAGAATAGTTACAAATATATGTTGAAGGAAATCAAATATATATAAATAAATGAATAAAAATCATGGAAATGATTAATTATAGGTGTCCATGTATAAGCCATATGAACCACTACCATCAAGACCTTTCCTAATATGGTTTATGTTTATGGATATAAACCAATATATTATTTTTGAAAACAAACTATAAGGGGTTATATATATATATTTTTGTCTCATGAGACTACTAATGCATCATGGGTGTTTTAGTAACTAGTCTAAAACTCGTATGGATTACCCTAGATAGTCCCCAACCCATGTCTTGCATGCCCCACTTATTCCTCATATCAAATAAAAAATAGGCCTTATCGAATATCTTTACTGAATAAAGGATACATATTTATCAAAATTTCCCCATGTTATAAAATAAAATTAAAATAAAAAACAAATTAAATATGGTATATAATTAATTCTAGGATTGCATCAATGAAAAATTATATTGATATTTTTGGGAAATTGAATATTGAATTTCAATTTGAAATTTTATATTTCAAGTGGAATAAATTTAATCAATAATGTCAATATCAATACTATATTCAGAAAAATAAATCAAATACCAACTAGAAGAAGAATAAGGATAGTTTCAATACAACATATCAAATATTGAGTAAAAATAAATTGGGTTTTCATTGATTGATAGTAATAATATAAAAAGATATTTTGAAAATATCCTTGAGGGTAATAACTACTTGTTTCAAAAAAAAATTCTTTTAAAAAATTGAATACATTTTCATTCATAATTAAATGTTTAAAAATGAAAAGTAATCATTAATGAAATAACATCTAGTAAATTCAACATTATAAATGAGGTAAAATCAACGTTCATTTTTCACTGTAAAAAAATTGATAAATGACTTTTTTAGAAATAGACATGAAGATTCCATTGAATACATTATTAAAAGAAAAAAATGCAGAAAATATGTTTCATAATTGTGTGTTTAAAAAATTTTACTTTTTTATGTAAAATATGTCTTTTAATAGAATATAGTTTCTATGACTAAAAAGATAAATGATGTCAGGTTTTCATGAAAACGCATTTAAAACTATTTATAATACCAAATAGTAGAAAAATGTTTCTAAAACATGAAATGGTAATTCCTAAACATAGGATATGAAAATTAATTTTTTTATAGAAATATTTTCATATATTTTTCTCTAATATATATACATTTTATATATTATAAAAATTATTCTTTAGGAAATTAAAAATTAAACATTCCAGAGTTTCTTATACCACATTGAAAATTTTTATATCATAAACCTCATGATTGAATTACAGAAGAGAATTCTTTTAAATAAAATGAGTATAATAAGATTAATGATATAATATATATATAAATGGTCTGTTGATACAACACATAATATAATTATGTGGGGAACATGACATTTGTCTCACATATGTTGAATGCGAGATAAAAAGCCTTTACTTTGAGTCTGAATTATCTTGTGTGTATTTATATTCCTGAATAATAAACTTACTTTAATTAGTTACATTATTTAGAAACTTTTAAAGGGTAATCATTACTTTTATTTCACATATTACTATTTTTTATACAAAATCATAAACAAATAAGTATATTATGGGTGACTTGACCAAATTCAATTTATTTGACAAAAGAACTTGTGTATGTCAACTATTCTCAACAGGTTCATTATATACCCTCTATAGAATAATAATAATGACATAATAACAAATTTATAAATAAATTATACGTAAAAAACAATAACAAAATATTGTTACTAAAATGTAACAAAAAATACAATCATAACGATGGTATGTCGTATGTACTCCCGAGCAACGTTCCCATTTCTCAATGATTGTTATTGAAAGAATATAAGTAACATTAAAATTTCTAGAATTAAAATAATATAATAATTAATATATTATTTTATATTATAGCATTATATATATATATTTTGATATGAAAGTAATCACATCATGTCTAGGAGGTGGTATTCCACACATCCACAAGTGTCATAATGACTTTTTATGTGTTTGGAAGGTTAATAAAGAAAATGATATATATATATATATATATTAGATATCTAGAATGGTGATTTTATCCTGATTATAATATTTGTTTTATGTCATGTATTTTTAATTAAAAACATCCAATATATAATCCATGTATTATGTGAATAAATCACATCGAATTTAAGAGGGGGTAGTCCTTACTTCCAAAAATGATGTTAACCTATTTAAAATGGAAAGAATAATGATATGGTACATAAAAAAATTAAGGAATCATAAAAAATTCTTAAAATTATATATATCATATATAAATATATTTTCCATCATAATTTCCACTATGAGAGGTGAAAAAGGATGAACTAGAAACATCATTTAGTGAGGTGGTAGTTCATAATACATAGAAATGGAATATTCGTTACACATTAGATGGATGTTTTTATAAGTGTAGGCGGAAAAAATAATATAAAAAAATCTAATTATATTTTGGATACTATTTCTATCATATAATCATGGAAGAAATATATTTTATGGGGTGGATAATTGAAATAGATTTAATGAAAAATAAGAAATATGGTACGTCTTCTTTGGGTAACATTTTTGGGTTTACACCGAAGTGATTCTGTGGTTTTCCTTGTGTATAAACGAAGGATTATATGATTATTTTGTGTATTAAGAGGTTATATTTGGTCAGATAATTGTCTATTCATCTTGGATTCAGTGGTATGAGGAAGTGGTAGGTGTTTTGACCTTTTTAGATTGGGGGAGGAGTGTTATTGTAATAAAATTTTAGAAATAGAATACCAACCACATTTTTTCAATTTCTTGTGGACCTAATTATGGTAAAAAATAAATAATACGGATTATTTGGTTTAAATATTTCCATCCAATAGATTTTTGAGATTGATCTAGGTCATTTTGGCCTACAAGTTTGTAGTTTTTTCCATTTTTATGATAATTTTTCTCTTTATCGTTGTAATTACATTTAATTACGTTCACTAATATTTAATCTAAAAAACTAATTTGAACATTCATAAAATTATAAAATATGATTATTAAAAAAATTTAATTTTTTTACAAAATTATAATCACATAATTGGTAGAAATTAATTTAAATTTAATTTCACATATGAGACAACAATGTCGGGTTTTAAAGTAAAAATGACCAAACACTTCATTTTTTTTATATCCAACTTAAAAGTGAAATTAATTCAAATTACTTAATTTTTGTTAAATTATATAAAACTTTATCTATTTAATATTAAAAAAATAAAAAAATAACATGTGTCCTTATAAATAAAATAGATGAAAAAGTAGATTTGATGTTAAAATTTAGTACTTTTCTGTATTCATAAAAAAATAAAACGTCCAAGATAAATTCAAAACAATCAACCTAAAATAATATTAATGTTCCAAGAAAAATTATAATTTCTATTATGAGATATATTATTTAAAATATTTCTAAAAATTATATTTAAAATATGTTATCTATTAAAAGGCAGCAAAACTGGTTTTTATAAAATATAGGTTTATATGTGTTACATTGGGATGTTTTTTATCTTATGACTATTGAATCTATTGTATAAATGTGAAAATATTTATTGAATGTATAGCATATCAATTTCATTAGTAACATTCAGTAATTATAATTAATTTAATAGATTAGTATAAATAACAATCTGTGCATAATAGTTGTTTTCTATAAAAAAATTACTTTTATTTTAATTTTTTTCATATATTCATTTCTATTTAACTTGTAGCCAATATATTAGTTTTATATTTTTTAGACCATATATTTTCATATGTAAGTTAATATTATTCATAAAAACCAATTTAATTGTTATCTTTTATATTATTATATAAAATAATAATATTTTAATAATATATCATTGTTCAGTAAGATTAAGTCTTGCATGTAGGGTAATATATTGATGAAAGTATTTATTACATCTACGGAATGATAACCTAGTATTGTGGAAATTTCAATGTATATTAGAATTTAATTAATTTAAAATTTTAAATATTTTTTAATATATCTAGATTTTATAATTAATTATGATCATGGTTCTTCATATCATAAACTCCATAAAATATAATCTTATAACTTTATAATATTGGGGAACTACATCCCCCCCCCCACATTAATTAAATTTCACATCTCAATTTAAACATCATCGTAGTGAAATAATTTTTGATATTTCCTTTTTTATAAATCCCATATCAAAGTAAGGATTCATGATAAATACACTAGAAAAGTGTGAATGGGAAGTATAATGGTCACATGGAAAAACATACAACTATACCTCTATGAAGAAGATCATTTGAGGCATGTAAAGATATGTACATAGAGTTAAGGCATAAAAATTTATAGGGAGTTATTGATGTCATCAATCCTAAATGAGTAAATTATCAATGGCAAGTAGAGTATCTTAATGATATAAATATATGATTAATTAGAAGACTCTTAGTTAAATAAAAATTAATTTATTATTAAAAAATTATTTTAATGATCATTTTACTCACTTTGATAAATTCCTTTTCTACTAATGAGTATAAGGAAATTTAATTACATAATACGTTTTAATTTTATATGAAAAATTACAACTTTTGGTTTTACTTCAATAAAACTATAATTAATCCATTATATCAATAAATTGATATCAAACAATTAACTTTGACACATGAAGCACAAGAATGTACTTTAAATGGATTGTAAGTTCCATAAAAGCATGAAATGTCTAACTATATGTCTTTAACTATTATCAAAAGAAAACATGGTTAATAAAATAATCTATAAAAGTAACAAGAAATGAAAATCATTCATCATTATTATCTATTAATTTATTTTTTTTACTTAAAATAATTATATATTATCGAGGACATTTCATAAGTCAGTGGTTGGTGTGAAACCTATATAGTCCTCTAGTCATAAGTTCAAGTCTAACAGCCTTGTTGGATAAGATGTGTTTTCACACAAAATATAATTTCCCATTTTTAATTCCATTTAAATATAATTTCCAAAATAAATATGATGGAAATAAATGAAATATTGATAATCACTAAGAATACTTTTATTAAATGACTTCAATACAACCTCAATACATAAATCATTAATCCGTTTACTTCCAAATAGGTCCTACATTGGCCTAAAAGTTTTCATGGACTTGAATTTTTATTTTCAACTCAAATCATTCATAATGTTCTCTGAAGAAAATTTTAACTATCCTAAGTGAATCCCTAGGGAGTGTCAAACCAGGTGCAAAGTATGGATTTTTTTCTGATACCAAGATACACCATGTCAGGCCCAAAACATCTTTTCCGAGTTTTTACCCTTGGGTACATATGATTAAAAACCACATTCACATATAATACCCAAACATGGATTTATTTTTAGGAATATCCACTTTATATCTACCGTACCAATATTATACTATGTTCTTATATACATATCCAAAAATTATACCTTATGTTTATGTTATCTAGTTTATGTTTTAATTAATCTAGTTCATATGGTTTCTATTAATCTTCCATTGACACCAACTATATTGAACCGACCCTAGAGTTCTTGGAGAACATGTCTACTACCATTAAATTGGCTATATATAATGGAATGAAATCTTGAATTGAATTATTAATGATATTTAAGGATGTCATAGATGTAATAACGATATTATCCAATGTCTAAAAATATGTGTGGACTACCGCCTCATTGACATGATGTGATTCTTTTTTTTCAAAAATATTTATATTTATATTTATATATGACCAAATAATATGGTATTTATGATATAAATATATTTAAAAAAACGATATATCATTCATAGTACACTTCATGGTTTCATGGGGGAATGAAAATAAAATAAGGGAGATATTAAATTCTCAATAAAGGTACTATATATAAAAAAGTAATTCTGAACAAATATGAATAGTAATTATAGAATGTTAAATAACGTAAAACACATACCATGTAATCAACAAGATAATAAAAAAGTGAAAAAACTATATGGGGAGGTAAATATCTAGAAACACATTCCATTAAAATAAATACTAAATGAAAAATCAATATTGAAATGTGAGAAACTAACCAACATTTCATTTAATAAATGAAATAACAATGAAATGAATCCATTGATTTGTTTATAAAAAATATCACTGATTAATAATAACAACGTTAAAATGAGTGAAATTTTTAATTATTAGATGTCATGTATATGGCACAATTACCACTACCATTTTGACATATCAGAAGATGTTTTAAGCATGTGGGTAGAGACATGCCTATTATGTTTCGAATCAAGCAGAAATGGTTTTTCACAAACATATTTCATCTCATGAGAGTACTGATGGTTTTTGGGGCCTTCATTTAATAGTCCCCAACCCATAGTTATTACCCTAATATCCCATGTACATGTATCTTTCTTGTCTCAAACATTCCATACAATTAATAAAGAAAATTCCTTATCAAATTTTATACTGTATAGTAGATATTGATTTATCAGTATTTATTCATTTAATAAAATAATTTAAAAATTAAGAACCGAAGGAAAAATTCTATACAGTTCAAGAAATAATCATATCCCTAAAAAAATATATTGATAATTTGGGAAAATTCAACATCAAATCATTATAATAAATTGAATATTTTAAGACGAGTAAAAGGAATCAAGAAAGTGGATATCAAAATTAACCATGGAAAAAACTACCTTAAACCATAAAGAAGAAGAATAAGTATGGTATCAATACAAAATATGACAAGTGGAGTAAAAATAAAGGGTTATTTTCATTCTTGAATAAAAATAATATCAAATAATTTCTTAAAAACATTATTGAGGAAAATATATTTATTATGAAAATAATTTTAAAATCATTTTTCATTGAAAATCAGTTGAGAAAAAATTTTCATTAAAAATTATACTTTTAAATAGGAAATTTATTATTCATGTAAATTACGAAGGGTAAATTCATATATTGTGTACAAGGAAAAAAAATATTTATTTTTCACTGTAAAAAGGCTCAAAAAATTCATTGTTTAGAATGTGATAAGAATATTCCATTGAAAATATTAGTAAAATAATAATAGGAGAATATTTATTTAATAAATCATTATGGAAACACATTTTTTGAAAACCTTTTAGGATTAATAGATTTTTGAAGAAAACATGTTCTTCAACTAAAGAGTGAAATGGTGTCAAGTTTTATTGAAAAATAATTTATAAATGATTTTGATTACTAAAAGTGAAAAAATGGTTCTAATACATGAAAAAGTTCATTAATAACCCATGTAGTGTAAAATTAAAGGGTTAATATAAAATGGTCATATTATTTTAAAAAATGTATACACCTTTGATAGAATATTAAAATTATTCTTAAGGAAGACAATCCTTAATCATTCCAAAGTGTCCCAGGGCACTTTGAAATATTTTAAATCATAATCCCCATGAACTAATATCATTAAATAATAGTTTTAAATACCATAAAAAAATTATTAATGATATAATATATCAAAATGGGAAGTAAATACTCGATAAAAAAACTAATTGGTTAATAAGACATTTGTCTCACACATGTAAAATGTGAGATGAAAATACCATACCTTCAATCTGACTTGTCTCATTTTTGGTTATATTCCTGAATAAAAAACATATTTAAATTATTCACATTATTAATAAAATGAATATCATTCATAATTAATGTAATTAGATATATTATTCTGTTGTATAAAACTTGTTAGACAATTCTTTTTACGTTATGTGTTTTGACCAAAAGCGGTTTATGTGTCAAAACAAATTTGGTACGTTATCTACGTTCATTTGGGTAATTATATTACATATTAAAAATAATAATAATCACATAATTATCATATACATTCACCAAATAAATTTTTTGTGTAAATAATTATTTATGGTTATAAAAAATGAACTAATATTACAATCATGGAGACGGTAGGTCGTATGTGCGAATGAGTAACATTCCAATTTTTCAATGATCATTATAGAAAAATGGTCAGTATCATTAATATTTTTATAATTATAAATATATCACAAATACCATATTATTTAATCATATATACTTATTTTTATAATTCTTATGATATAAAAGGAATCACATAATGTCGGGGAGTCGATAGTCCACATATATACGAACGATGTCATCACCTCTTATGTGTCTGAATGAGTATTAAAGATAACGATATATATAATATTTAAATAACAGTTTTATTTAATTAATATTATATATATGTTTTCAATGATTTAAATTTTTTATTAAAAACATCTTATATAGATTCAATGTATGGTTTAAATGAATGACATGTAATTTTTGAGGCAGCAGTCCACAATTCAACAAACAATGTTATTATATTTACAAAAAATTGAAATAATAAAAGTATATACAATATAAAAAGTAAATGAGGATAAATAAATTATAATTATCATATATAAATATAGTGTGCATCGTAATTCCCAACATGATATGCGGTAATGGAAGAATGAACAATTGCATTTCGTGAGGTGATAGTCCATTATACACAAAAACGGTATGTTCGTTACAAATTAGATGGAAGTGTGTGCACGTGTAGATAAAACCCATTACATAATAAAATATTAGTATATTTAGAAAAATTTTCTTATTATATAATCATTTAATAATAAGATTTTTGGGGATGGAGAATTGAAATTAAACTATAGAGGTTGAGGAAATATTTTACATCTTCTTTGGGTAACTCATTTTAGTAAGTATTAAAGGGATTCCATGGTTTCATTTATTCATAAAGGGGGGATTATTGTGTAAGGGTATTGAAATTTAGAAGAAATTGTAATAGATATAGGTCTATCCAAGTGGACAAAAGAGGTTTGAAGATGTGGGAAGGATGAGTGGCTTTTTATAGTGGATGAGGAGTGACACTCTTGAATATTATTGGAAATTGAACTCCTATCACATTTTCCCATGAAATGTGGATCCCCTAATGGTCAAAATTAATGTAATTGGATTATATTTTTTATATATGGATAAAAAATAGAATTTTGACATGTTTATTTGTCATTTTGTCCCTTATGTTTAAGGCTTAGTCCATTATTAATCTAATTTTTATGTTAATTTCTATAATTAATTTTGATTACATTCACCAATTAAATCGGTCAAAAAAAGTTTAAATTATTTTAAAATATAAATTATTATGAGTCCAAATATGTAATATATTTTTGAAAAATAAAAATCATATATGTTTCAGAAATTAATTTAAATTTAATCATGAATACGAGACACCATTTTGAGTTCAAAAAGAAGAAATGTCCAAAAGTATGCTATGTTTTTATATAAAATTTCAATGACAAATTGATTCCAATGACCTCAATTATATTAATTGATGTATAATTTATATAATTATGATTTAAAACAAAATATATATATAATTTATCCTTATAAATAAATTAGTGAGAACATATGTTTTTAGTATAAATTATGTATTTTTTATTATTCATTCTAAATGAAACTTCATCAAATAATACCAATAATTAAACCTAACCTAATTATTATCTTCCTATTTCAATGATTATATTTTTTATATAATATTTATAAATTTTTCAAATGAAATATTTAATATTTGTTTTCTTGTAAAAAGGTTGTAAAAGTGACTTCATAAAAATATAGGGTTTAGGTGTAATATTACGGTGTTTATTTTCTTATGTATATCAAATGCATTGGATAAATGTAAACAATATATTATTTAATATTTATAATATATATCTCATCAATATAACATAATAATTTTAGTTAATTTATTTTATTAGGATGAAACGAATTTTTTAGTATAAAAATAGTTTTCAATATAAATAATCATTTTATTTTCAATTGGTTCTTATAATCATCTCAAAATAATTTTAAACCTATGAATTAATTTTTTATTTTATTAAATAAAATATTTTCATTAGTTTGTTAATATTATTCATAATTTCTAATTTACCCGTATGTTTATATAATATTATATTGAAAAATTATATTTTTATAATATATTTTTGATAGGTAAATTTTAGTCTCGTGTGTACCATAAGCTATAGAAGTAAGTCTTTCTTACGTGTAAAACAAGCTATGATTGTGTTGTTTGACTTAAAAAAATATGTCATATATCTAACATATTAAAAATATTGAAAATATATTAATGTCTTTAGATATAATATTCTATTGCACGCTTGGTGTTGTGTGGAATACATGATATCAAATATGTTGTTATTACTGTAGAATTTTGGAATGTAACTATTCCCATAAGAGAGACTTAACCAAAAAAATTATATAATGATGAGATTTTGAAATAAAACCAAAAAAAATTATTAACTTGATTATAATAATCCCTATGAATTATATAACAGTAAATGAAACATTAGTTATCATTAGGATAATTTAGTTTTTGATATAACATACCAAATGGTCATTATATACACCACAGAAAAGAAATAATTGGTGCATGAGGAAAATGTATCTCAAAAGTAAAAGTGATATGAGAAACCCATTCCTTGATTCATTCTCAACGGGTACATTATTTATCTTCATGAATAATAATATTATGTTAATTATGTACTTTCTTAAGAACCATTATAATGTTTATTATTCATTTTATTTCGGTTATGGAAATATTATATAGGATTACTTAACCATTTTATCATCTGAGATGTTTTTATGATATTTGAAATAAAATCTCATTATAAATAAATTTTTAAACAAATAATATTTAAAACATGGGAGAGGACATGATGACTAAAATTTTTGTTCATATTGTACTCATTAAAGCAATGAATCATTTCACTTTTTCAATAAAAGACTATCAAACTTTATATTAATAACGATATGATTATTTTATTAATATGATTTTTTATTAATTATAAAAAATAATAAAAACATATTATTAAATTATTTTTAATGGGATAAAAATATTTTGGAAAACTTCTTTAGAAAACATGTTTTTGGTGAAAAAAAATTCTTGATAGAATATAAAAATGATGTCTAATTTTCACAAAATAATATCTAATCATTTTAACCTAAAAAGATAGGGAATATAGTTTTTTTACATTAATATGTCATATTATCTAGAGGATAATAAAATGATATGGTTTGATTAAAAAAGTAACATGATTTCCTTCAAATTAAATTATAGGATAAATAATCATTACGAAAATAAGATTATGAAATAAACCCTTAAAATAATAATAAAATTGAAGTGGGAATTAGTAAATGAATCAATTATTTGTGTAGAAAATAAACAAATAAATCAAGATCAAATTATATATAATATAATTAAAATATATTACAAAAATAATTAAATAATATAAAAGATATAGAAGAAGTAATACAACTTAGTTGAGATAAATTATGTTTTCAAATTCCTAACAACATGGAAACCCTAAAATCAAATATCCTTTGATGAAATAATTAAAATTAAAATAGAAAATATCATTATTAATAAAATATTCCTGATATTAAATGTTTAATATGAAGTATATACATCATATAAAAGAAATTGGGTGCAAAACATTACAATATTCTTCCATATGGAGAAATTTTGATGATGTCCCTTAACATATGATTCCATCTTGCTAAATGTAAAATAAAAACATTTATAGTTGTTTTAAAAATGTTATTAATTTATAACAGAAATATATTAACATTTATAATGTCCTATATTATACTTTTAAAACATATTATCAATTATTCATTAATAATGATTCCTTATTTTCATTAACTCAGGTGCTAATTGCCTTGTTTTTTCAAGTATGTTTTTAATGAATGATTCAGTTTTTATGCATACTATATAGTCGTTTAATATAAATAATAATAATATTGAAATAATAAAAATATTTTAAGATCAATTTTACTTCAAAAACTTATCCTGAATTAAATCTTTGGGAGATGTTGTATTTTTTGATCCAAGAGATGGTAGGTTGTAACTACACATGAGTAATATTTCCATTTCCAAATATAATTTTGAAAGTGATTAAGTAAAATTATACATTTCTAGAATGATAATAATATAATTATGTTTCCTTATAAGAACTTATATATATCATTTATGTTTTTTGGGGATGAGAAGATAGTCACAACATTTGATGAGGGTCCTAGTCCACACATAAAGGAACAATATTTTCAAATTTGATTGAGTGTAATGGTGAGAAATAAAATGATATATATTTATTAATTTAATAATGATAAATATATCATTATTATAATATATATTTCATATTTATCCCATATAATCAACAAGATTCCATTATCATCTTCTATGTAAATCATTAGTGAATAATGAAGCACATCACTTTATGAGGTTGTATTCAGTCATACACATGAGTGATATTATTTTATCCACTATGAAATGTAAAGTAAAAGGTATATATAATATAATTACTCAAGAGTTATATTTTTTTCATAATAAAAAATTATACACTTTATATCCATCGTCATATTAAATCATGATATGTCATTATGAAAAATTATTGAAATGGGTTTGCGATGTGGTAGTACTCCATACATAGAAACAATTATTTCATAACCAATTTGTTATAAGTGGGGGAGGGGGTTGTTTTTTATGATCGTAAAATAAATAAAATTAATTATATAGAGTAAATTAATGTTAATATATCATTATTTATTAATAATAATTTAAGGGTATAATGTGTAAGTCAGATAAAATTGCTCATTGGATAGGTTTACCAATTTTTTAGGTACCCTCCTTTGAATTACTGAAAATAATTCCTAGGTTTTATTTATTCTGAAAATAAGGATTCTATAATTATATAATTGATTTTAGGTAATTATATTGATATTAATTTTTTATACAAAATGGTGTCACTTGGTGAAGTATATAAGAGAGGTGGTGGAATTGTTTAAGTGAGGTGAGTGAAAAACTTGTAATTTTGTAAATAAAATAGGTGTAACCATTTTTTTAAAATTACAAAAGGTTCCAAAATGGAGTATTATCTACACATTTAAATTATAGGTACCAAATAAAGAAATAAAATAGAATTTATGCATATTTTTAGGGTATTGTAATCATTATCATTTAATATTATCCCTTGAGAAATTAATTTTTACCTTAAATACAGAAAAGTAATTTTAATGTATTCCCTATTAATTTTAGACAAAATTAATTTACCCTTGTTAGAACATTTAAATTATAAATATAATAAACTTGGAATATATTTTTCTATATTCCATTCAATGTAGTAGAAAATTTGAATTTAAAATTAATCTTCTATACGATAAGTGAAAGCTATATTCCAGATACAAAATTTCTAAAAGATTACGACGGTTTTATGTAAAATATGATTATTTAAATGATTAAAATGATGTAATTTTTATTAATATATATATATATATATATTAATTAAATCAAATTCAAAATTTTAATTATCATTATAATAAATTAAATAAAATGGATTTTTAAATAAAAAATATGTTTTATCACTATTTATCCAAATGAGACATATTTATGAAAAATTGAAACAAATTATCCTATAATGATTTTGATTTTATTATTTTAAATTTTTAGATCATTTTTTCAATTTAATTGTCTAAATTTTGATAAAATAATATGAAATTATTTTCTCAAAGCTCGGTTAATCTGACTTTTAAGAAATGTAGTTTTTTCTGAAATCCATTATTTTTCACTAAAATGATTATTATATTTTTTATAATAAATATATAACTATAATTTATATATTTTATTTATTAATATTCATAACCTCCAATTTAATTACTAGGTATAGTATATTATGCTTCACTTTGACTCTAGGTTACGTGTTTCAAAAAATTTCCAAGAGATTAAATTTAATGTAATATATTTCATTAGTTGATTACCCTAAGTATTGCGTGTTACAAATGAAATCAAATAAAATTTTAATATTTTATTATTTCAAGATTTTATAAATTAAATGTGAATCATCATTAAAAAATATTATATTATAAGTTAATTTTTTGAATTGAAAAATTATTCTAAAAAAACATTAATTCAATGTGTTTTGGTCTTCATAAATTATTTTTGATTAAATTGATTAAGGGTATTAATAAAAAGTATAAAATATATATTATATATAATATTTTAACATTAATTTTATGGTTCTTTATGGGTAATAAATGCATGTATATTAATTTTTAAATATCAACATTATTTTCCAAAAATGGATTTCCATTTCAATTTTCTATATTAATTAAAAATTTATTAGTTTAGTTATAGGTATATAATGTCATAAAATGAAATGAATATTATAAATAATCTTAATAAATATAATTTAATATAGTTAAAAATTATTCCTTAATGAAATGTAAAATCTGTTAAATAGTTTTACAATAGTTAAGGCTAAAATGGGTTCACATATGTGTTTAACCATTTTATATGGGTAGGGTTACCAACAGAAGCTATCAAAATGATATAGTTTCAATATATTTAGATATTATTATATCATAACCTAAAAACCATATTCATTTATAGAAACATTTCCTTGAAATACAACATATATAGTTCAAATGTTTTGTGATCATCGATGAGTATCTCTCATATCACTTGAAATGTGAACCTATTCTAACTCTATTGTCACAACCATTTATAATTATAATTTAGTAAATAAATAATGAAAAAAATCCAATATTCCATCCATTAATCCTATACCTATAAATTTTTTCCTAAGTTCAATCAATCAAGGGTTAAGCAGTAGTCCAATATAGGTCTCTCAGATAAGTGGAATTGACCTTAACTAGACAATGTTAATTCTATATCTTCTTAAACATCCTATAAAAGAGTTGATTATATTCATCACGTTTTAAAAAAATTATTAATAATGTATTGATATTTTATTATGGTTATATAGTAATCATTTACCACCTATTCTCAATCAAATGGGAGATGAAAGTATAACTCATGTGTATGTGTTGACTAATACCTCTACTAAGTTATATGACTCATTTTTCAAAACTATAAGATTTGGTTTTCTATAATTCAATTTTTAATGTTTATATATTTATTTAACATATAATAATAAATCTTGAATGATTTATAAATATTTACCTTTATTTTATTTAACCTATTGAAATATGGAAACATAACATGTGTATAGAGGTAGACTGTCATCTCAACATAGTGATGTAATTCATTTATCATCACCAATATACATGAAATGTTGAAAATTTGTATATAAATAATATATAAGGTATTTATAACATTATTAAAATTATAGTTATTATGGAACCATTACAACTTTATATTGAAAATAACCACTATACAATAACATACTTGAAAAATGAGGAAGTTAACACCAGAAATGATGGTGACAAAGAAAGATTGTTAATGAACAGTTGATATGATATTATCAGTAAAACATGTACAGAATTATATTAATTAATAATTTTGTTTTAGATAATAATAATTACATATAATTTAGTAAAAATTATTTTATAGGACACGCGAATCACGAAATTCTTTAGTAATGGTTTTTACCTGACAATCACATTATTAGTTGTATTTTTTATGATTAATTTTATGGAGATTAAATTAAATGATTTTTTACTCAAATTGGTTATGTTTTTTATACTAATAAATTTATTTTTTTAATTTTCTATTTTTTTCTTTTCATTTTACTAAATTTAATTAATCAAGCGTCTAAAATGATAATATTTAAAAAAACATGCCACGTTTTTATCTTTGTTTGGGAATACATTATTCAGTGTCCATATTTTGAATTAAAATTACTCAATATTTCATTAAACATATATGGTGATTTATTAAATTCATTTTTCCATGTTTTACATTATATTAAAATCTATCTAAATTATTTTTTATTTATTTCTATATGTGGTACTTATGCCATATTAGAAAATGGTGAATGAAATTTTTGATTTCTTATTCACTAAATTAACAACATCCCCTACATCAACATGACTATTTTATTTAATGACTATGATATAATTTTTCTTTTATTAATTTAAATTATTTTTTCCATAAATATTTTAAATTTTATTGATTCTACATAAGTTATTTACAAATAAAATCAAATTGCTCGTGATAAATGTTCTTGAGACATTTTAATGTGATTTTTATCTATAAAACAACCATTGATTCATCATATTATTTACCTGGGATATTATCGAATGTAAATTTTTTTCTTTATCTCTATTATTTACGAATATGTTGATTATCTATTTATAATAATTGTATCAATTTCATGGATTATGATAAGATGATATGACTATTCTTATAAGATCTCATAGAACACATATGTTTTTTTTCATTATGTGATGTGTGGTACTAGAAAAATATATTTCTCCAATGAATTTTATTAAGTATAGATATATCATGAGATAATAAGGAATGTAATGGGGGGAGAACCTAATTCATCCTAATTCATTATGGGATTATTTCTAATTAGATTTTCTATAGAGTATTGCTCTACATAAGATGTAATGGAATATAGAGTAAACACAAGTCATGTTAGTGAGCCACATCTAAGGAAATTATTCTCTAAGAATATATTCACTAAAAAAAGATAAGTATTATTTTTAGGATATGTAATTATTGATTATTGATCAATTTTCACTCGTATTTCTTATGTATTTTTTTGAAACAATTGTACCCCATGAATCATTGTTAAGGATTGTTGACTAATTATATTTTATTAATATCAATATAAATCATTTTCACATTCCATTTGGATTATGTTATTCTTACTATGATCATTTTTTGATATCTTTTATGTTTATACATACTAAGGATCTTAGATCACCCTTTCTTCTGTTTCCATTCCTGATGTTATGGAGAAATGTTATAACTTTTATATTCAAATAATTGTTCTACTAGTGAAGAACTAAATGTGAAATGATGTAGAAAATTAATATAATTGTTGTTTATTTTTCAATTTTTTGAGAGATACTAAATCACTATGTTCCTTGTACAAATATTATTGTTATATTTTTTGACCATTAATAAAAAAATTACCTAATATTAATTTATGAAATTTATGCATCAATGAAAGAGATATATTTAATGGTCAAATTAAATATGGATGATTTAAAATATTGTAAGGACACCAAATCAAATAATACAATATATAAATTTGAAATTAAGATAAATGTACCTACCACCACATCATTATGAACTCCATCATAATCATTAAATCAAATATTCTTGGGCTTTACATGGAGACCTATTCTATTATAGGTTATGTAATGGAATAAACCATCTCATCCTATTACATTTCTATGTTTGGATTTAGATGTTTTATGATGGTCCTTGAGGATGGTTATATGGATGTTGGAACAAAAATTATACTATAAAAGTTTGTTAATAATGAAAATTATGAATACATGATGTCTGTTTACTATTAATTAATCATGTGGATCATAATTCACATCTTGTGTTTGGCAAGGCAGTTAAGATAAAATCAAACAATTGATGCGAAAGGAGAATTAAATATGTGAATTTAATCAATCTAGGATTAAAATATTTTTAAGTATATGCTTACTATGATAATTATTTTGAAGAATCCATATCTTTAATTGACTTCATGTCTAGAATTTTTTAGGAGAAATATAAGTCATGTTGTCAACATGTAATTTATAATGTGAATGAGATGATTTGAAACGTTCTACAAATATGACGTTTAGTGGAATTTTATCATTCGACTCTCATTACACACATTTTCTACACACACTTTAGGAGTTTAAGATGATATCTAATCATTATTCCCCATACAATAATCCTTGGATTTTTGTGAATTAACATTGGATATATAAGGTTTTTTCTTAAATTAACCCCCTTGTTTGATATCATTTGTGTTCATTGGATTCTGTATAGTGATATTGTTCTCATTCTAGGAGAATTTGGGTTATATTTCTGGAATCCCTAATAATGATATATGTTTATTGGAGGTTTTCTCTATATGGTTGTCATTTTTAAGTTGTTTCCACTTTTCCCTTTTATGGGAAGAGAGAGTGTTGATCCCAAAAGGGGTGAATCGATGGATATTCAGTGAACTTATGGCGAGGATTTCTGATATATGGGTCTTTAATGAGTTGAAGATGACATCAATTGGTCTTGGTTTATACTGTAGACGCCGGAAAAGTCCGTTGTTCCCAAACAAAGCTCCGGATGCAGAAAGCGAGGTCATATTTGGAGTCGGAAGCATGTTTCGGAGGGCCCGGAGGCCTTGCGCGGAATTTTGGGGACACGCGCGCAAAGTTGATGAGCCGCGCGCAAACCTCCCGGGATGCGCGCAATGCGCCGGGCCGGCGCGCAATTTTGCGCTCCAGTGGCCCGCGCGACTCCCTTGCGGGTCGCGCCCGATTCCGCGCCCGGGAAGAGAATTTCGCGCCCGCGAACTGGATTCTGCGCCCGGGGTTGCCTATAAATATAAGGCGACCCCCGACGTTTTGAAGGTTGCCAGAATTCGAAAGGTCTCTCGTGCGCACAATCCAACCACTTCCGCGCGCAATGCCGATCTTCAGGTAACCTCTTTTCTTTCGCGCAAGAAAGCCTTGGGGTTCGCCTTCGCGCGCAATCCCTTTGGCTCCTTTCCTTTGAATAAATATTCACCCAAAGGCATTCGCGCGCAAAAGAAGCCTCTTGCGCGCAATTGCCCCGGGGTGCACGCAATCCAGCCCGATTGCGCCCCCCCCCCTTTTCAAAGTGGCCATTCATTAGAGAATGAGCCGTTGCCCCCGTGCGCTATCCGAAGCCCGGTGCGCGCAATATCTATCATTCGCGCGCAAAGTGCTGGCCCAATTGCGTGCCAGCCCGTCCATTTGCGCGCCGACCCGCGGTATTGCGCGCAAAGCTCCTCTTTTGCGCGCAAACCACCGGGGTCGCCCCCTTTGACCCCCTGAGGGTACCCGCCTGCGTGGCGCCCGATGACCTTCATCCCGGTTGCCCGCAACGTGCGTTGTCTTCCCGTGCGGCCCTCCAGGCCTGTGCGAAGTGACACGGACCCATTAGGCGGCAGCATACGTCCAACATGACGTTAAACTGTGCCACGTCCGCGCTGCAAGACGTTAAACTGCTAGGCGTTTACGTCCCGCACGACGTTAAACTGCACCATCGTCCGCACTGCAAGACGTTAAACTGCCAGGCATCTTCGTCCTCAACACACGACGTTAAACTGTACTTCGTCCGGCAAGACGTTAAACCGTACGCTTCGTCCTCAACACACGACGTTAAACTGTACTTCGTCCGGCAAGACGTTAAACCGTCCGCTTCACCCGATCTCGTGCCTCGCACGCAGGGTCCTCCCGGTTTGGATGTGGCCCCCACCCGCTCGTCTATGCAGGGATGTCGGGATTGGAGTGGCCTTCGCCCACGGGGGTAGAGTGTTGCAAACAGAACGAACTACGTGGACTTTGATCCCTGTCTTCTAAACAGGGTACGTAGGAAGCCTCTCTGAGGTTCAAGCCCACCACCTGGTCGTCCCAGTCGTATTTACGTCGGTTCGTCCATCAGTGGACCCCTCCCGGGTTCACACTTGCGTTGATTCACCTATGAATCCGCCTCTGTGGGGGACTGCACGTGTGTATCTCCATTGTGCTTCCCCACTACCTCGATCTCTTCGTGAGTCGGCTTGCCAACGTCCAGCATGACGTAAAACTGTGATCCACCCGGCCGTTCCATCCCCCTCTGTGCGAGGTGGTTCGGTTCAATCCTTCCCCACTGCCTCGATCTCTTCATGAGTCGGCTTGCCAACGTCCAGCATGACGTAAAACTGTGATCCACCCGGCCGTTCCATCCCCCTCTGTTCGAGGTGGTTCGGTTCAATCCTCCGCCCGACGGCCTCGATCTCTTTGTGAGTCGGCTTGCCGACGTCCAACATGACGTTAAACTGTATATCCAAACTACGCTGACTTTGATCCGCGCTAACGCACGGTACGTAGGAAGCCCCTACGGGGTCCAAGCTCTTCACTCCATCATCCATCCTGATCCTTACCCGGGCCGCCACATCCCGGTGGGGTCATGCCATTTCATCCCACTCCACTTCACTCGGGAAGCCGCCCATGTGCTGGCCCCAGCGTCGGAGGTTCCCCGCAAGGGGTTCTGTCATCTGATCCACTCCTCGTGTTGATCAGTCCGATGCCGTCCCCGCTGGACGTTAAACTCGCGGCATACCCCGTGTTAAACATGGGAAGCTGAGGAAAACCTCAGGTAACACAGTTTCCCTCACCCAGTGTGGGATGCCTCAGGCCATCACGCCTTCGAGAAGCCCTATTAGGGACGGAAGGCAGACATGCAGAGGCGCAGTGTTAGGACACGCCCCCAACACCCAGAGCCACCCGGTCTCCTCACCGCAGGTTGCTGCCCCGACCAGACTCCTTGGAGCATCCGGGCGGAAGCAGCGTAATTAACCGGTGTCCATGGAGACATGGCGCCGGGAACGAGATTCACGAACATTCTTAAATCTATGAGGGAGACCCGGATTAGGCGACGAGTTCCGAGGAGACGTCCACGGAAGGAGGAGCCGACATCCCATCATCCCGGTTTCGATCAAGGAGCAGACGCCCCTGAATAAGGGACGATTGCCGCCCGCCCTTGGAAAGCGGGACTGCGGGACCACAAGCCACGCGCCCATCCCCTCGGGTTGACGGGTGCACGCGCGAACGCGTCCTGGCGGAACAGCGTAACCCGACGCACATCCGCACCGAAACAGAAAAATGGTGAACCCGACGTGAATCTCTTCTCCTCAATACGAAGACCGATGTCTTTCAGAGGTGTTGGAAGACCAGCATGCTGCTCGACCGAGTATTCAGTTTTACCCGCCAGGGGCTGAGGAAGGGAACTCGGGCACTCCGTCTCGCGACGTCGAGGGCCTCGGTCCCCCCCACGGAAGGCGTCGTGGCACTAATGGTTGGTTGTCGATTCCTTTTCCTGTCAGTGTTAATGGGTTCTTCCTCCTGCTTTCAGAAATCAGGTCGCCCAATCCAGTTCCCGATCGCCACCCGCCCACTGGCGCAGGGGTAGAGGAAACACCGATGCGGCTACTCCGTGCGGTCCCGCCCGTTCCACAACCGTGCCAGCAGCCGCAGCTGCGGGGCAACCACGCCCTCTCTCCCCCTCGGAGGTCATCCAAAGAAGGGTGATCAACAACTTGGTGCGGAGATATGAGGAAGAGGGAGTCATCCCCACCAGGGACATGGCTCGCCTAGACCTCGAGGGAGCTGCAGCTCGCCACCAACGCCGCCCCCGAGGGCCGCGCAGGGAGGCACCGCTGCCTACCTCGACGTCCAACCGCTTCGGGAGTTTATCCCCGGAGCGCTCCGACAACTCCTTCCCCTATGCGGATGAGGTGGAAGATGCCCGGGACCACCCTATATAGGATTCTCCCCAGGGATCCGCGATGAGGGCTCCTGTCAGGCCACGGCGACATCGCCGCCAGGCCTCTCAAGTCGAAGAACGGGCCCTCCACCTGCCCGCGCCGCTCATCCCGACTCGTCTGTCCCGACGCCAACGTCGGGCGCGAGCGGAAGAGGATGCCCACCTAGGGGCCCTAGCAACAGCGGCCGCGTTGGCTCAAGCCACTGCTGGCTCCAGTCGCCAGGCCCCTGCGCATCCTGAGCAGGGGCACTTCTATGCCCGACCCGGATCGAGGCCCCGACCGCCCCAAAGGCAGGATGGGTTGACTCTCCCGGTTGCTGGTACAGACAATAGCCACCGCGGACCACCTCACGGTAGCGCTAATCACCAACAGGGTCTACTCCGTGTGGCCGATCCAAGAGGCATGGGTCACCCCACCTTCCGATCTCGGCCCGGAGGCCTGCCCGGAATCATCTCTCCCCGTGTCCCCTTTGATATCTGTCCCGGTGCCCCTCGCACCTTGGTTTCCAGTCCTCTTGGCCCCAGCACCAGTGCGGCCGGAGGACGCCAGGATAGAGATCAGCCATGCCCCGAAGAACCACCCAGGGGCAGGAGGGCGAGGCGTCGACGCCGAGGGAAGAATGTTACGGAATTCCGGACAGAGATCCGACCGGTTCGTTTCTCTGATACAGAGGCGGAGTATGATTCGGCGACAGAGCCCTCCCCCCAATCCCACCTGTCAGGGGAAGGGGTAGGAGTGCGGCACGTCAGCCTTGTACTTCCCGAGAGCGAGATAGATATGATCCCCGCTTCTCTCCGAAAGTATATCCGGAGTAGCGAGGGCCTGGTAGACCCCCAAGGATCAAGCTTGCGGTTGGTACCGGCCCCTCTGGAAGTGCCTTCTGCCTCGATCGGAGAAGCCGGAGACCTTTTCTGGGGACCGACGGTTGAACCACGATCTAGTGCACCCTCGGCGAGCACCGACGCTACGGCAGGATGTTTGCTCGCCGGCCCGTCCTATCGTGATGTGGTAGCCAGGGCACCTCCACCCTCAGAGGGCGGCTCGGGATATGGAGGCCAATCAGCCTGCTCGCCGTATTCACCGCCGGCCAGCCCGTCGGCCCGGCGGCCCGCCTCGGCACCACTGCCGGTTCCCCGTCCATTCCCAGTCATTGAAGAGGACCAAGGAGACCTGGGTCCCGAGTTTGAGTCGTGGAGTTTCTGGACCGTCCTTGCAGAGGGACACTTCCCTGAGAAGTTTTGGCCAGTCGCAGGACTGGACTTTGATGCACCCGAATCGCTCACCCCGGATGAGTTCGAATGCTTCCGCCGAACTCTCCGGGAGACTCACTCCCGTCTTCACCACTTACAAATTCCATATCCCGGGAGTCAAGTGCACCTGGAGGATATTGGTGAGCAGTGCCGTCAAATTGACCTGGCCACGCTCCCCGCGGTTCGGCACCCCGGGTCATTTGGGCACCACGAGGCCCTCCAACAACGATGCGTTGAGTGTTTTCAAGTACTCCGCAAGGTTATTGAGGAAGCCACTACCCACGTGTATATCCGTGGATGGGGGCAGTACGCTGCCCTACGCTTCAGTGCGATTCACCGACAGCCCGATTCACTGGGTGGCCCTGAGGGTACATCCCCAGGGACGGAAGCAGTCAATATGGATGAACTGTCGGGGGAGGGGAACGGTTTGGAACTTCTCGAAGGGGGCTCTCCCCCCGAAGACAAGCCGTTGTTGGATCCATCGGTGAGAGTTACTCGTCACCAGAGGAGCCTCCTGGGTCTCCCCGCACCCACTGAAGCACTAACGTTGAGCCGAAACGTCAGTAAAGGTAAAGAGCACGACGAGGCTATAAAGCCTGCCGACCCATCCGCCTCCACGCAGAGGGCGGATGAGGATCCCGAGAAGGCTATGCTACGTCAACAGCTCGCCGAGCAGAAGAAGCTAGTTGACCAGCTCCTCGCCGAGCGCGTTGCAGAGCAGCGGCCTGACTACGGTGATCCTAGGCTAGGACAGCAGGGACAGGAACAACCACCCCTCGATGAGGCTCTCCCGGGCAACCGTGATTATGCCGTGTTCGCCGACAGGAGATAGGACATCGCCTATGGCAAGAGGGCGCTGTATGTTTCACCACACCCTCCCGAGTGGCGTGACTACCTGAGAGACCCCGCTCGGATTCCTCCCGCTGCCCCAAGGGCCGCTCCGCCCGCCATCCCACGAGCTTCCGAGTTCGACGACCCGGTCGACGACCCGATTGAAGGGCCATGCAATGCGCTCGTGGTTAGAGATCCTCGCCAGGACTGGAACCCATGTCCGTACGATCCGATGGCGGCAGTCATCGCCCGCTTGGAAGCCTTGGAGACTCGGCAAGTGGCAATCCCACCGGACGGCAAGCCATACCCAGCATGGGTGGATGACATGCCGGCGCCTCCGGGATTCGGGAATCCCTCTTTTGCCCCCTTCAACGGGACTGGAGATCCGCCACAGCATTTGGCCCATTTCAACTAGAGGTGCGGGCCTATGTTGGGGACTCCGGCGCAGAAAGAGGCCGCTAAGCTTCGCTGCTTTGTCCAGACACTGGAAGGGCCTGCATTTGTCTGGTACAGCCAGCTCCCTGTCGGGTCGATAACTAGCTGGGAGGACCTTCGTAGACAGTTCCTCTACCAGTTCAGTTCCACGACCCGGAAGATGAGTATCGCAAACCTCTTCAAGTGCAAGCAGAGGCCTGATGAGCGAGTCGCGAACTTCGTCGCCCGATGGAAGGGTCTCACGTATTCCCTTGACATGCCATTGACTCAGGAGAAGTTGCTGAAAATGTGCATCGGGAACGTCAAGACCGAGCTGGTCCCTTCCTTGATCACTCAGAATTACCCCGGAGGGTTCAGGGACTTCTCAGACAAAGCTCAACGTCTTGAGGAAGCCCTGCAACAGGCTAGCCAGGCACACCCGCTGCCTCCTATGATTCTTTCAAGGAGAGCCAGCAGGGCTGAGCCCGCTGCTGTCTCCCAGATAGAGGCTCCCAGGCCGTTGGAGCTGCTGCCGGTGAGACCAGCTCCACAGCCTCACAGGAATCCGTCTCCACGGGCTCAGTTCCCGGCCCAGCAGCGGCAGCCTCAGAACCGGCCGGCCCCTCCGCGTAATGTACCACCGCAACCCAGGCGAGATAATCAGGGTCCACCTCCTCGGTAGGCCCCTCCAGCCCCTCGTCAAGACCACTCTCCCAGGGGCCCGCGATACCTGACCTACTCATTTCACGAGGATCAGGTCCCCGGTTATTTCTGGAGCGCCCTGGAGCAGAGGATTGTGCGACTGCCTGAGTGTTGGAGGCCGGAGGAGGCACATCTCACGGATAACCCCCGCTACTGCCCCTACCATCGGGCCCTGGGGCACACCATCCAGCGGTGCTATGTGTTTAAGGATTGGCTCCAAGACCAGATTAACAATAATGTAATCAGGTTGGGCCCAGCTCCGGCACAAGTGGCGGGCGTGTTCGTGGGATCAGATGACGATAGCGGCAATGAGGACGAATGGCAGCTGGTCTCCGACCGCGGATCCCAGAAGTATAAAAACTGGATGGCCCGCAAGACGATCATTCGCGCCCATGGAATCATGCGTGCGCGCTTGAATCAGCCTGAGCCCCCAGAATCTGCGGGTGCTGCTTCGGCATCGTCGTCCCAGCCTGCCTTTTCCAGGAAGAGCAAACGGCGGCGGCGCAAGAAGGAAGAGTGCGCCCCGCCAGTTCCGCCACTATCCCGCACTCTCGGTGATTTCATGCCCCCGGAGATGGGGATCCCTCTTCGGATCCTCCCAGTGGTGAATGATTCGTCCGATGACAGTATTGGGTACACTTCGGTTAATACCGTCGAGCTGGTAAATCCCTTTTCGGTTCCCGACGTTGAAGAACACCAGGTGGACCTCCCTAGTGTCCCCGGTCGTCGCCACCGTCGGAGGAGCCGCAACAACAGGAGTCGCCGGGGCACAGCAGTTGGTACCTCCAGCCACACCGTGCACGCCACTGAGACCAGGCAGCAGGCTCAAAACCGAGCTCAGCATGCGCAGCCCCCCCATCCGGGGATGACGGATTCGCCTCCGCCACTGTTTGTGGTATGTGATCAGGCAGAACCGCCTCAGCCGTGTCGCGATCAGCTCCGCCCTGCCACGAGTCCATCCCGGCCTCCTGACCCCAGTACGGTGACCATTTCCCAGGCTTCAACCAATGAACAGCGAGATGCGCCAAGCACCAGTCGGCCGCCGGCCCAACCGGCAAGGCCCGTCATGCTTCCAACCGCAAAGCAACCTCCTGCAACCAGGGGCTCGCGCTTGGCCAAATAGTATGATGTCCTGAAGCACTTGGCCGACATCCCAGCGAGACTCTCCATCCTTGAGGCTCTGCGCATGTCATCTGAGATGCGCGAGGCACTCGCTGAAGCCCTGAAGAGCCCCCTCCAGTTTGAGATAGAGGTTGCGGCTACAGAGGCCTTTCACGCCGAAACGATTGAGGACGCCGAATGCCAGGCAGTTATCTCGTTTTCTGGTAAGGATGAAGACCCTCCTATACAGGGGCACATTCGTCCGCTGTATGTTACCGGCCAGTTCAATGGCCTTGAAGTCCGGCACAGTCTTGTCGACACGGGGTCCGGGATTAACCTGATTCCCACTCGGACGCTCCGGAGATTGGGGTTGTCTGAGGATGACTTGATTCCCTCCGACCTCAGGATCCAGGGGTACGACCGCACCGAGCAAACCCCGGTCGGCAAGATACGTTTGAAGACCTAGTTCGGTGATTTGGTTGCCAACACCGAATTCATGGTAGTCTCTCAAGACACTGCGTACAACGCATTGATGGGCAGGCCCTGGCTTTACCTTCATGCGGCGGTTCCCTCGTCATACCACCAATGCCTCAAATACTCCCTTAATGGTCAAGTAGGCGTGCTTCAGGGAGATGCCTCTCCTTTTGCCTCATGTGAAGCCCGCTATCTGGACACGGACTATTACAAGAGCAAGGATAAGCAGATCCTGGCAGGTGAGGTCGAGCTTGTCGCTGTTGCAAGTGATCCCTGGGCAAGTTTGGATGACGCTTATGTCCTCCCGATTCAACGGTTGGACGTATCCATGGTCTCGACGGCTTGTGAGTCTCATAATGAGATGACCGAGACCGCCCATGCCAGCACCAGCGGCCCAGCAGGATCTGGTAGCCCCAATGCAGTTGCCAACGCAGCCTCTCCCGTGGACGATCCCTCCCCGAGTGGAGAGGACGTGGAAGATGCACCACCATCCTTTGAGGAGGGCGTCTCCGCCACGGTCGATGAGTTAGTACAAGTGAACCTTGGAATCGAAGCAGATCCGAGACCCACATTGGTCAGTGCCGCCATGCCCTCTGAGGAGCGGCAGCAGTACGTGGACTTTCTTAGGCAGCACCGTGATGTGTTCGCTTGGGGCTATGACGAGATGCCGGGGCTAGATCCTCAGGTAGTCGTCCACCGCCTTGGTCTCCCGACGAACCATCGCGGGTTCAAGCAGCCTCCCAGGAAGATGCACCCATTCCACAGTGCCATAGTTGAGGCCGAAGTTGACAAGCTTATCAAAGCCCACTTCGTGAGGGAAGTCCAGTACCCCAAATGGCAGGCCAACATTGTGCCGGTCCGGAAGAAGAACGGGCAGATCAGAGTCTGCATCGACTTCCGCGATCTCAACCGCCACTGTCCGAAGGATGATTTTCCCCCTCCAGTGATAGAGCTGTTGATTGATGCCACGGCAGGGTTCCAAGCCCTCTCCTTCATGGATGGATACTCCAGATATAACCACATTCGGATGGCCCCTGAGGATGAGGAGTTCACTGCCTTCAGGGCCCCCCAAGGTACCTTTTGTTACCGGGTCATGCCTTTCGGCCTGAAGAATGCAGGTGCCACCTTTCAACGGGCGATGTACCGCATATTCAAGCCAATCCTCGGCACACTGGTGGAATGCTACGTCGACGACTTGGTAGTCAAATCGCGCCAGCGTCAGGACCATCTCAAAGATCTTGAGAAAGTGTTCGGCTTCCTCCGGTCTCGCTGCCTGAAGATGAACCCGTTGAAGTGTGCCTTCGGGGTCACCTCCGGAAAGTTCCTTGGATTTGTGGTAAGATACCGGGGTATTGAGATCGACCTAGAGAAGATCAGGGCGATTAGCCAGATGCCTCCCCCAGGTAACATCTGGGAACTGCAGGGGTTCCAAGGCCACATAGCCTATATACGCCAATTCATCGCGAATCTGGCCGGCAAGTGTAAGCCCTTTTCTCGGCTCATGAAGAAAGGTGCCACCTATGTATGGGATAAAGAGTGTCAGACCGCTTTCGAGGAAATCAAGCAGTACCTGCTGCAACCTCCGGTTCTGATGCCGCCTGTATCCGGGAAGCCGCTGGTCCTCTATGTGACCGCCCTGGAACGGTCCCTGGGTGCCCTTCTCGCCTAGAAGAACAACGAGGGAACAGAGAATAGCCTCTATTACCTCAGTCGCATGCTCCTCGACGCGGAAGTTAGGTATTCCCCCATCGAGAAGAGCTGCCTGGCGCTCGTATTTTCCATACAGAAATTACGGCACTACTTGCAGCACCATGAGGTACAGTTGGTTTCTCGGGTAGACCCGTTGAAATATATCCTGAGCCGGCCCATGTTGACTGGCCGTCTAGCGCGGTGGGCTGTGATTCTCCAGCAGTTCGACATCAGGTATGTTTCTCAGAAGGCCATCAAAGGGCAAGCATTGGCAGACTTTCTGGCTGCTCACCCAACCTCCGTGGATTAGCCGCTGGATCTAGGCTTTCCTGATGAGGCCATTCTCTCGGTCGATCATGCCGGTCCATGCTGGCAGATGCACTTTGACGGTGCCTCCCGGAGCCCCACCGGTAGAAGACTTGATAATCCTAAGCTCAACATAGTGGGTTTGGGTATCGTCTTCATTACCCTGGAGCAAGCCGTGCTGCCATACTCTTTCCTGTTGTCAGAGGGTTGTACCAACAATGAGGCGGAATACCATGCCCTCATCACCGGCCTCGAGTTAGCTCTCGAGATCGACGTGCCCCATCTGTGTGTGAAAGGGGACTCTGAGTTGGTTGTTAAGCAGATCAATGGCGACTATGTTGTCAGGAAGCCGGAACTTGTGCCACTGTTGGAGTGCACCCTCCTTTTGATGGCCTGGTTCCCTTCTCGGCCAGAGATTGTCCATATTCCCCGGTCGCAGAACGGTCGAGCAGATTCTTTGGCCAGCCTTGCTGCGTCACTTGCGGAGCCTGAACAGGATAACCTGACCGTCCGCGTGACGCGCCGCAGGCTCATCGCTCCTGTTGTCCCGGAGGGAGATCGCGACCCGTCGTTAAGTAATCTCACCACGGTTGCCCCTGTGCCCGGAGCCCAGAGTACCCCAGATATGGCAGTCGAACCAGCCCCTGATTGGAGGACGCCTTTGGTTGAGTACCTCCAACATGGCATTCTCCCGCCGGATCGGGCTGAGCGCGAGCGAGTTCGACGCCGCGCATCGCAGTTTGTCCTCCAGAGCAGTCCCGGCCTGGAGCAGATCCTCTATAGACGCGGATTTGATGGTGTTCTCCTCTGTTGCCTATAGGGAGTTGAGATCCCGCGAGTCATGCAAGAGGTTCAGGCTGGTTCATGCGGCGCCCATCAGACTGGGCCGAAGCTGTCCCACCAGATTCGGAGGTTGGGATACTTCTGGCCCTCCATGATCCATGACTGCATCGAGTATGCCAGGAGGTGCCACGCATGCCAGGTTCATGCGAGCTTTGTGCATCGGCCGCCGGAGCCTCTCCATACCACCAGGTATTCTTGGCCCTTTGCAGTCTGGGGGATGGACGTTGTGGGACCTTACCCGCCGGCGACGGCTCGCCAGTGCCGGTTCATTCTGACCGCCACGGACTTCTTCTCCAAATGGGAAGAGGCGATTCCGCTCAGAGAGGTCAAATCCTGTTCGATCGCTGACTTCGTGACCTCCAACATCATTCATCGATTTGGAGTGCCTCACACTATCCTCACGGATAACAGAGCCAATTTCTGAGCAGCCGAGTTGAAGAAGTTGTACGCCAAATACAACATTCGCTCGAACCATACATCTCGCTATCATGCACAGGCAAATGGGCAGATCGAGGCGTTTAACAAAACCCTCTCTAACATTCTGCAAAAGATGGTTGGTCAGAACAAGAAGAGTTGGCCGGACAAGCTCCCCAACGCCCTCTGGGCTTATCGGACGATGACTCGCAATTCCACCCAGATGACCCCTTATTCCCTGGTGTATGGAGCTGAGGCCGTCCTGCCCATCGAGATCCAGTTACCGTCCTTGCGCACTGCGGTCTACGACCAGCAAGCGCCGGACAGAGCTGCTGAAGCCCATCTAGTCGAGTTGGAAGCACTGGATGAGAATAGACTTCGCGCCTTGCACAACTTGGAGAGGCATCAAAGCATAATGGCTCGAGCTTTCAATAAGAAGGTTCGCCTCCGCTCCTTCCTGCAGGGTGACCTAGTGGTAGCCCTAAGAGCGCCAATGATCCCCGGTAGGAAGCCACCCAAGTTGGAGCCCAAGTGGGAGGGACCTCTTGTCGTCCACAAAGTTTATCCCAATGGCGCGTACTCCCTAGAGACTATGGATGGTGAGCGTGTCACTCCTCCCACCAACGCTAGGTTCCTCAAGCAGTACTTCGTCTGAGTGTACTACGTCCTGCACGACGTTAAACTGCATACGTCCAAGCTGCACGACGTTAAACTGCCTAGCATATCGTCCACGCTGCAAGACGTTAAACTGCCAAGTGTTTCGTCCAACATGACGTTAAACTGTACCTCGTCCAAGCTACGAGACGTTAAACTGTTTAGCATTCGTCCAACACGACGTTAAACTGTACTACGTCCAAGCTACAAGAGGTTAAACTATTCAGCATTCGTCCTGCATGACGTTAAACTGCCTCTCGAGAACTACGTGCGGCTTGATTCCCATCCTTATGGGATACGTAGGACCGCCTGAACATTCATGTTTCAGGCCCAGCCCCATCCTTCGGGAATTCCCATCCCATCTCGGGCCCTTGGCCCAGTTGTCTCTGGGTATGTGGCGTATGGTGTGAACGTGGGGCTATGCCCTCATTCACGTCGGTTTGCTCGCCATGCTGTACGCCCCCCACGTTTGGGGATGCCTTCTGCTCCCCCCTTTTTTCTCTCTCATCGTCCTGCATGACGTTAAACTGCCCCTCAAGAACTACGTGCGGCTTGATTCCCATCCTTATGGGATACGTAGGACCGCCTGAACATTCATGTTTCAGGCCCAACCCCATTTCTCGGGAATCTCTGTCCCGCGTTGGGCCTCTGGCCCCAGTTCCCCTCCTTTTTGTGCGAGGCGTGTGGCGTGAGCGGGGGATTATATCCTCGTTCACGTTGGTCTGCTGGCCGCGCCATACGCCTCCCCCGTGCGTGGGACTACCTCACACCCCTCATCGTCCTGCATGACGTTAAACTGCCCCTTAAGAACTACGTACTGCTTGATTCCCATCCTTATGGGATACGTAGGACCGCCTGGACGCTTGTGTCTCAGGTCCAACCCCGTCTCTTGGTTGATCACGGGGATCTACCGTCTTTTGGTTGCTCTCAGGGTGAGTCCTCCAACCCTTTCCGGTGATCTGTTAACATGTTTTGGGTACTTTGGTCTATGACCCGTAGTGTCGGATGCAATCCCAGCAAGTCCCGTGTTGCTTGTCGGGCCGCGCGCTTCCTCTTGTTCGAGCCTTCACTCAAAGGGATCCTCGTTAGCGGTTTGGGTATGATGCCTCGGTGCTCTCCTACCGCTCCGGGTCGAGTTACCGGCGGGTCCTGGGCCGCAAATCGATATGAATCCTGCGATTGAGCGGTTGATGCTCGTTTGCTTGCCCAGTTCTGGGCTGACGCGATCGGATGTTGTGTTGCGAATATGGTCAGCGACATCCTTGATCGCCATGTCGGCTCTTTTAGGCTCCGAACATTGGACGCACGGTCCTCATCACGCTCCGCCTTTGTGCGTTGTAGTGGAATCTCGACACTCTCTTCATACTGACCTTCAGTACACCTTTACACGTTAGGTAGGCCAACCAGGATAATGGTGTCTATCGAGGCTCCCACGATCTGAGCACCAAGGGTATATGCTGATGTCCTCCCTAAGGGTCGTGTATAGCTGGACCCTCGTCCC
Source organism: Viscum album (assembly GCA_963277665.1). Classification (NCBI taxonomy): domain Eukaryota; kingdom Viridiplantae; phylum Streptophyta; class Magnoliopsida; order Santalales; family Viscaceae; genus Viscum; species Viscum album. The sequence goes on from OY728129.1 coordinate 1,291,587,608, forward strand.
CATAAGGAGGAAGGAGTCTCCCGAACAATCGTGTTTTGGGCCCAGTATATCTGGAGGCTAGCATCTCTGCCCCTCTGGTGATGGACATACGCAGGCCCCTATCCCAGGATCGTTCTCCTGGAATCGTGCGTGACTGCAGGGCTGGGTATGTTCCCACCTCCGCTGAGTCCGCCGTATCGCGATAAGCGGATTCCTCCATGGTCCGAACCACACGACCTTAAACTGTGTTGTCTGGTCCTACCACACGACCGTAAACTGTGATCGTCTTGGCCGCCCGACGAGAAACGGAACTGCATCATGATGTTCTCCTCAGGGGACACTAACGTTGGGCGCTGGTTAATAACCACGCCATTCATCAATGCCTTTCATGGCTTGATTATTGTGGCAACGCCAGGGATTCCTTAATCACAGGCATGTCGCTGCACGAAAAACCATCCATCTTTAAGGACAAACAAGAAATATCAAATACCGCTTCATCTGTGTGCGAGGGTCAGACCCACACCCTTCCCCGCGCTGGTGCCCGATTGTGTTGCGCCGCGCTTCAAGAACTACGTGTGGCTTGATTCCCATCCTCATGGGATACGTAGGAACGCCCGGATGTTTGAAACTTTGGGTCCAGCCCCCACCTCTTAAAGATTCCCCCCTTCTCTGGGGAGTCCGCCGCCTTCAGGCCACCCTCAACGCGTGTCCCTCGACCCCTTGCAGTGGTCCACTGGTGTCAAGAGTACTCTGGTTTATTGCCAGGAGGGTCAGGTTTAGCTTGGTCAGGTTCCTTCCATTTTCAGGCTTCGTGCTCCCTTTCATTCGGACCCATCGCCTACGCCCTGGGTGGAGCCCCCGTGAACGGTTTGGACACAATGGCTCAGTGCTCTCCCACCGACTTGGGCTGGTGCCCCCAATGGCCTCGGGCAGCAAATCGATATGAATCCTGCGATTGAGCGGTCGATGCTCGTTTGCTGCCTCATTCCATCAACGGTTAGTGGGATATTGATGCTTCTCTTCCGCCACGGTTGACAGTACTCCCATATCGTTACGCCATGCCCCCAGTCCTTGAGTGAATGGCCGCATGATTCACATCACATTTTCCACCTCCCATTCTGACCAGGAAAAATCTCGACACTCTTGACACTATTCCCCAGTGCATCTTCGCATATCCAGGGGATAGGACCACGATGTGGCGTACTTTGAGGTTCTTATGGTCCGAGCTCTAAGACCTTAAACTAAGATCTCCCCTTATGGTCCGAGCTCTAAGACCTTAAACTAAGATATGCCCCTATGGTCCCAGCTCTACGACCCTAAACTAAGATCTCCCCAAACGGGGTTCTGCGTCCTGCATGACGTTAAACTGCACTCGCAGAACTACGTATGGCTTGATCTCCAGCCTGATGGAGTACGTAGGAACGCCCGGACATTTCGACTCGGGTCCAGCCTCAGGGATCGCCAAGTCCCGCCCCTCCTCGTCGTCGACCGTCTGGCCTGACTTCGGGTAAAGTGGCGCAGTTGTGATATTCTCCCCGATTCAGCTCGGGATGCCCCATCGCAATGATGGGAAGCGACGGTTTCCTCGTCAAAGAGGTTCTGTCTGAGAATTGGGGTGATTCACGGCCAGATTAGTGCATCCGCCTAATACGCTTTCCCCACGGTGGCGCAATTTTGAGAGCGTTGAATTCTATCCGAACAAATCGTCACTTCGCCCCACGCTTCTCATGCCCTGTTGATCTGGATTTCCACCCTTGTGCCTGAAGGAACCCCCAAAGCGGCATTGATGATGACATGTGATCCGCCTCCTGCAATATGGATGATGACCTTCGGTCCGTCTATCGCAGTAGTATGGTTGATTGATCCATTGTCCGCTTGCCGTCTTGGGCATTTCCTAGAAGGCCAACCGTTGTGGATTTCTGAATTCGGGACGCGCGATTCACCCTTTCTCATTTCCCTATGTTCGGATAAAATCTCAACGCCCCTAGCATTGTCCCGCTCGTGTGTCGGAACAAGTTGGGGGGATGATACATTGATTAGGCTTGAGGTCTCCTTTCCTAGGAATGACCTCCCTCTTTTCTCTAGAAATCCAGGCCCAATTGCGGATGCCTGAAGCTTGGTTAACGCTCCCACAAGACAATGAATTGTGGTCGAGCATGTTAAACCAAAAGATGCAGATAAATATGGTGATTCATACAAATGGATCGAAATATTGAGTAGCGGAAGCAAATGTTTTGGGAATGGAAAAAACAAAGCCCTTAGGGATTAGCGTGCTGGATAAGTCTTTCTAACGCCGCTACCCTTTGGCTGGCGGCCTCCAGGGCTGCTTCTCGCTCTCTGCGTGCCCTCTCCTCGTCGGCGGTCGCAGCACGCAGTTCGTCGATTCTGGCCTGTGCACACTCCCGCTCGACTTGGAGTGTGACCATCTGTTGGCCCGCCTCCGTCAGCTGTACCTGGGCGTCAATCAGTTGGGCCGATAGTTTCTCCACAAGCTCAGTACACGATGCGACGAATGCCTCCTTCTCTGCCGCCTGCCCTTCGAGACGCCGGACTTCCTGCTCCGCCGCGAGGAGCGCCCGCGTGCTCTCCGACATGTCCCGACTTTGTGCGACGTCGGCACGCCGGCAGCTCTCGCGCATCTTTTCGGCCATGAAATCAGGGACCGTCAGATGGAGGCGTTGAGCATCAGCTCCCCGACACACAGGAAGCGCATCCAGGTTTGAAGTGATCCCATGCGCCCTAGCCACTCCGATGGGTCTCGCTTGAGGAAGCGTTGGATGCACTTCCACCCCCTGCGGCGCGTTATCCGGCTCTCCTCGACCGCCTCCGCGTCTGAGTCGTCCATCTCCTCGGGGTCGGCAGGCCGGTAGGCAGGGAAGGCAGCCAGCAGGTCTGCTGCAGGTTCCGCCCCTGGGATGTCCTCATGGGGGATAGGTTCCCCAACATCTGGGCGACCTTCTTCTCTCTCCCCAATGGCGTTGACACCCTCGTCAGCCCCCGACCTCTCTCCGATGTCAGCACCGCCGAAGTCCGTAGCCCCTTGATCAGCAGTTGGTGGGGCCGGCTCGGTGCGGGAAGTCTGTTCCGGAGCAGGCGGCATGTCTGCCGCCGGTCCACTCGTGGATGGCCCGGGTTCGGCAACCCGACGAGCCTCCAGTGTTGAGATCACTGCGCGGGGCATTCCATGGTTAGTCACGGATCGTCAATGGCAAGCACCAGCAGTAAAGTAAGGAGACTTACGGGAGTTCAGAGCGTCATCTTCCGCTATCCCGGCCGCCGCAGGAGCAATTGCAGCAGGGGACCCCTTAGCACTTGTCAGTTCAATGATGGGTGTCTGGCCCCCGCCTTGTCCTGCTTGCGCCTCTCCTACTCCCGCTGAAGACGCCTGACCAACATCCGTGTGCTCCTGAGAAAGATGGAGAAATGGGTTAGAAGCTGCATAAGAGAATGGATGATGCAGGTTGAGTAGGGATAGAAGCGGACCTCGAGGAGCTCAGTGACATCAACATTGTCAGAGTCGGCCACCTCGCCGCTCTCCCGCGGGCTCCCCTGATGGGATCTTCCGTCGGAACCTTCGACCTCCCCCATCTCCTCCTCTTCGTCGGAGTCGTTGCTACTGTCATCTTCCGTCGGCGGCATCTGTTCTGGAGCGGGATCTAGACCGAGCATCACCTTCACCAGAAGGGATGGCTCCGCACGCTGACCACGTTGGCGCGCGTACTCGTCCATGGCCGTCAGATACGCATACTGCCGGTTGAAGTCCACCCTGTCGGCGATATGGAGGCGGCCGACCTCTGGAAGATGGATTCCTTCTCTAAGTATCTTTCGCCATATGGCGTCGGTCCCCAGTGACTGCCGCAGGGTCATCCAGGCCGACCACAGCGCCGGGAAGACTGCATCATGGGAGGGTTCGAGCAGACGCATTACCTGCTTCCCGGGCCGCTCCCCGACCACCGCATGTGCCCCCTCTCTGGGCGCTGAAGTCGTGGCGGCAGCTTGCGATGTGCCCGCCGCCGAAGTCCCTGCCCGCGCCGGCTCCGCTGCTTGGCGCGCCTCCGTTCTCCCTCGTGTGGCGGCGTCTCACCTCCTTCCTTGACGCCCGGTCTCCGCACGGGTGACTTCGAGCCGCCGAACTGGCTTCCGTAAAAGCCCCTCGGGGTAGGCGATGGCCCAGTGTTCGGCGTACTCGGTTTCCAAGCCTGAGTCGACCCCGGTAGGAGGGAGAGTGATGACGTCGCCAGAGCCAAAGGCGACAAACATCAGCCACATCTGGCGAAGGACGCCAGGGTTCGTCTCCTCCCGGATAGCAGTGAATACCCTCTTCGGCATCCGTTGAAGGCACCCGAACTTCCTGGCAAACCGGGTTGGCACGTAGGGCTCGCAGATCACCTTCCCATCGATCCGAGCCACGAGCACCCCGCCCCGCATGTTCAGGAAGTACTCGTGCTGCTCCAGCGGACCCTGCCCGTTGTCGATCATTTGGCCAACGGGAGTGGGGAACGGGCTGAAGATGAAATTGGCATGATTGCCAATCCGAATCCTCACGCCCTCTTCACTTAGGGTCATCGGAGTGACCCCCGCAATGTTCAACAGGGAGGGTCGCAGGCCATTGCCCGGAGGAATGATGGCGTTCGGAAACACGTACCCACCAAGGTGAGCAGCCACCCAGCCGTGGAAGAATTGAAAGTTCCCACAGATCCTTCGTGGCGACCCCCCTCGTGAGATGCGTCCCAGGATGGCATACAGCTTCGCCAGTACTGGGACCCCGAGGTTGGATCTTTTGTTGGCGGCCATAGCGCCCGCCATCGCCAGTGTCGCCGGGCGAACGCCCATTCTCGCGTCCCGCACTGGTAGGAGCCACCCACTCAGAAAGGCGGCCAGGAATGCCGCGTACCGGACATTTGGGTCCCGGGCCTCGATGACGCGGTACCCCCATGAGCGGTAGTCGGCCGTCTCCAGGACCCGCCAGTACGACCCGTTCCGGCTCATCTAAGCCGCGGTCGGGCACCGCTTCCCCCTGCCTGGCATCTTGACCGCCGGGTCATGCTCCAAGAACTGGCCGAACCACTCCTTGTAGGCTATGTCCTTCTGGAAGTCCTTGATCCCGAGCCGCTGCGTAGCCAGGTCAAGCAGATGCCAGGTCAGAATGGGAGTTCGTGACCTGTCTTCCCAGGTGTTCTTCGGAGGCAGGAACTCATCGTACTGGTAACCCTCCAGCGGGATACCTCCGATGCAGTGGATGTCCCAGAGACCGATGCCGACCTCCCCATGGTGAAGATGGAAGGTGTTGGTATCCGGGGACCAGCGGGAGAACAGCTCCGGCCTGAGCTCGGACTGCTGGTAGAAGTGGAACTGTGACGTCCACACCGCCTCAAACAGGCCGATGTACCGCAGCTCCTCCACGAAGTGATCGCAAGTGTGGCATACCCAGAACGCCCATGCCCACTCACTGGTGAAATTTCCCCCAGATCGCAAGTCCCAGTCCTTCAGCCAGCCCTTGGTGTCGTCGGTGACACTATGGCGATATATGCTCAAGTAGAGGGCTGGAGAGTTCTCCGCAGTAGGCTCACTTCCGACGATGGTTCGTGTCCTCGGGTTCAGGACATAGACATCTAAGTGTCTGGTCTCCCTGGCAGGATGCCCATTGTTGGTGATGTTATAGTGGGGAAGCTCGTCCTCCCGAGTCACCCAGGTCCGTGGCGCATCAACCTCGAACCCTGGCACCGGAACCTCATCTAGGATGCCGAAGTTCCAGAGCGGCAGGTTGTCCGACAGTGGATATGTCTTCTGGGCCGGCGTCAGCAAGTCGAACAAGGATTGATTGTTGGAAACAATCTCCTTGGCTCCGTAGACCTCCTCGTTCGTCACCATCTCAGCTCTGCGAGTGGCGGCATCCCCCTCATTTCCTTGATTCGTGGCCATCTCAGAAGCTTCGGTAGTCGTGCGGGTAAAGGGATGAAGCGTGCGGGAGCGGACGAGGCTGGTAAAGAAGTTTGAGAGTTGGCGCGCAATCCTAGTGGATGGCGCACAATCGGGAAGTCCGTCGCGTAAAACCCCGGGTGTTCGCGCAAAAGCAGGCCGAATTCCGGACAGGTTTGCGCAACGAGCGGGCGAATTCCGCGCCGGAAAAGGCAATTTCGCGCACGAGAGCTTAGAGGCTTATCGCGTGGAAGGCCAGTGTACGGTGCGGGGGACCCAGGGCCCCTATTTATAGGTGAGGCCCGGGTCCGCGCTGCGCGGAAAGCGCTTTGCGCGACCGCGACAGCAAATTTCGCGCCCGACGCCCTTTTTTGCGCGCCACCGTCCCGCGCCACCCAGGACTTCGGCATTCCGGCGTCTCCCTCGGAACCCGATCGTTGCGACCTCTCGCCGATCAGATTCCGAGGGGGGGCTTTTGTAGATGCCGAAAAAGTCCGTTTTTCCCAAACAAAGCTCCGGATGCGGAAAGCGAGGTCATATTTGGAGTCGGAAGCAAGTTTCGGAGGGCCCAGAGGCCTTGCGCGGAATTTTGGAGACACGCGCACAAAGTTGATGAGCCGCGCGCAAACCTCCCGGGATGCGCGCAATGCGCCGGGTCGGCACACAATTTTGCGCTCCAGTGGCCCGTGCGACTCCCTTGCGCGCCGGGCCCGATTCCGCGCCCGGGAAGAGAATTTCGCGCCCGCGAACTGGATTCCGCGCCCGGGGTTGCCTATAAATATAAGGCGACCCCCGACGTTTTGAGGTTGCCAGAATTCGAAAGGTCTCTCGTGCGCGCAATCCAACCCCTTCCGCGCGCAATGCCGATCTTCAGGTAACCTCTTTTCTTTCGCGCAAGAAAGCCTTGGGGTTCGCCTTCGCGCGGAATCCCTTTGGCTCCTTTCCTTTGAATAAATATTCACCCAAAGGCATTCACGCGCAAAAGAAGCCTCTTGCGCGCAATTTCCCCCGGGGTGCGCGCAATCCAGCCTGATTGCGCCCCCCCCCTTTTCAAAGTGGCCATTCATTAGAGAATGAGCCGTTGCCCCCGTGCGCTATCCGAAGCCCGGTGCGCGCAATCTCTATCATTCGCGCGCAAAGTGCTGGCCCAATTGCGCGCCAGCCAGTCCATTTGCGCGCCGACCCGCGGTATTGCGCGCAAAGCTCCTCTTTTGCGCGCAAACCGCCAGGGTCGCCCCCTTTGACCCCCTGAGGGTACCCGCCTGCGTGGCGCCCGATGACCTTCATCCCGGGTGCCCGAAACGTGCGTTGACTTCCCGTACGGCCCTCCAGGCCTGCGCAAAGTGACACGGACCCATTAGGCGGCAGCATACGTCCAACATGACGTTAAACTGTGCCACGTTCGCGCTGCAAGACGTTAAACTGCCAGGCGTTTACGTCCCGCACGACGTTAAACTGCACCATCGTCCGCGCTGCAAGACGTTAAACTGCCAGGCATCTTCGTCCTCAACACACGACGTTAAACTGTACTTCATCCGGCAAGACGTTAAACCGTCTGCTTCGTCCTCAACACACGACGTTAAACTGTACTTCATCCGGCAAGACGTTAAACCGTCCGCTTCACCCGATCTCGTGCCTCGCACGCAGGGTCCTCCCGGTATGGATGTGGCCCCCACCCGCTCGTCTCTGCAGGGATGTCGGGATTGGAGTGGCCTTCGCCCACGGGGGTAGAGTGTTGCAAACAGAACGAACTACATGGAATTTGATCCCTGTCTTCTAAACAGGGTACGTAGGAAGCCTCTCCGAGGTTCAAGCCCACCACCTGGTCGTCCCGGTCGTATTTACGTCGGTTCGTCCATCAGTGGACCCCTGTCGAGTTCACACTTGCATTGATTCACCTATGAATCCGCCTCTGTGGGGGACTGCACGTGTGTATCTCCATTGTGCTTCCCCACTGCCTTGATCTCTTCGTGAGTCGGCTTGCCAACGTCCAGCATGACGTAAAACTGTGATCCACCCGGCCGTTCCATCCCCCTCTGTGCGAGGTGGTTCGGTTCAATCCTTCCCCACTGCCTCGATCTCTTCATGAGTCGGCTTGCCAACGTCCAGCATGACGTAAAACTGTGACCCACCCGGCCGTTCCATCCCCCTCTGTGCGAGGTGGTTCGGTTCAATCCTCCGACCGGCGGCCTCGATCGCTTTGTGAGTCGGCTTGCCGACGTCCAACATGATGTTAAACTGTATATCCGAACTACGCTGACTTTGATCCGCGCTAACGCACGGTACGTAGGAATCCCCTACGGGGTCCAAGCTCTTCACTCCATCATCCATCCTGATCCTTACCCGGGCCGCCACATCCCGGTGGGGTCATGCCATTTCATCCCACTCAACTTCACTCGGGAAGCCTCCCATGTGCTGGCCCCAGCGTCGGAGGTTCCCCGCAAGGGGTTCTGTCATCTGATCCACTCCTCGTGTTGATCAGTCTGATGCCGTCCCCGCTGGACGTTAAACTCGCGGCATACCCCGTGTTAAACATGGGAAGCTGAGGAAAACCTCAGGTAACACAGTTCCCCGCACCCAGTGCGGGATTCCTCAGGCCATCACGCCTTCGAGAAGCCCTATTAGGGACGGAAGGCAGACATGCAGAGGCGCAGTGTTAGGACACGCCCCCAACACCCAGAACCACCCGGTCTCCTCACCGCAGGTTGCTGCCCCGACCAGACTCCTTGAAGCGTCCGGGCGGAAGCAGCATAATTAACCGGTGTCCATGGAGACATGGCGCCGAGAACGAGATTCACGAACATTCTTAAATCTATGAGGGAGACCCAGATTAGGCGACGAGTTCCGAGGAGACGTCCACGGAAGGAGGAGCCGACATCCCATCAACCCGGTTTCGATCAAGGAGTAGACGCCCCTGAATATGGGATGAATGTCGCCCGCCCTTGGAAAGCGGGACTGCGGGACCACAAGCCGCGCGCCCATCCCCTCGGGTTGACGGGTGCACGCGCGAACGCGTCCTGGCGGAACAACGTAACCCAACGCACATCCGCACCGAAACATATACCATATTATTTTTCCATCAGATGAGCTTTAGCGTCGCGCCTGGTGTCTTGGATCGCACCCTATCAAGATGGGTATTCTTCGAATTCATGAATGGGACCATAATTTCAATCATAGTATTGTGAAAAATAATTTTATAGAAATTTGGATTCGTGTCTGTAATCTGAATTGGCACTATTAGCATCCTCAAATTATTTGGTACATTGCCTCATCAGTTAGAAACCCCATTCCACTCGTTAGAAAGACTAAGAATCCTACTATTGGACACTATGCGAGAATTTTAGTTGAAGTTGATATGGCTGTGACTCTTGTGGAGGATGTGGTGTTAACTACCAAAGATGACAGTCTCAATCATGGTATAATATATGAGATAAAGCCAAAATTCTATTTGGATTGTCACTTCATTGGCTATATCCTCTCTGTGTGAAATCTAAATAAAACCTGCAACCTCTGTAAGGGTCAAGGGCATGATGATGTAAACAATAGGAATAACAAGAACAGGGTTATGGAATTCAAGACTGGTGGTAATCCCATTGCTAATAAGGGAGATATCAATGTTCCTTCTAGGGCCTCTAGAAAAGATGGAATGGTGGCTAATGGAATCCTTATAGATAAGAATCAATGAAAGGATGTTGATAATAATGGTGTGAAGACTAGTTATAATGGTGATGCATGTTTCATAGAGCCTTATCCGGGTCATCTTGGCTCTGAAATCTATGTTGGGGTACGTTCGAATGGAGAGGGCACGAAGATCAATGAAGGGGGGAAACTGAAAGTTGCAGAAAATGATCTTATTTATGTTGATTCTGATACTACTGTTGTGTTATCTAAAAAACCCTTTTGATAGTACACAGTCTCTCGATGCAGACCTGGCTAATACCCATGGAATTGTCCCTAACCCTAATGATGCTGCTGCTGTGATAGTTGAAAGACATGTTGCTTTAGTGTTTGCTGAAAATATAGAACCTGCTCATGGTAAAAAGTCTCAGGATACATACCTGGCTGATACCCCTGGCACTGTCCCTACCCCAACTGATGCTGTTACTGTGGCTATTGAATGACATGTTGCAGAACCTTCTTACCCTATGATTCATGGTCATGATTCAGGTGCTGGAGTGGCCCCTTTGGTGGCCCAAGATCATGATTTGGGCCCTGGAATGAACTGTGACCATGTTGTAGAGCATGTTTCTAGTCTTGTTGATCTGGGGGAATTCTCACATGTCCATTATTCTAAGGCTGTGAAAAGTATACTACATGCTAGCCTGCTTCCTGTTCATGATGATTTGTTCACTAGATTATCCTTGATTAATTCGATGGGGGAGGATAATGGACCTAAATTTGATGATCAAATATCAGATGGTGCAGATGTTAATCTCATTATGCCTTTTGAAAAATATGCTAAACATGTTTAGCATGGGCCTAGTACGAGGCTCAGGTCTAAAATGAAGATTATCTTCTGTAATTGTCAAGGGATTGGGAATCCTCCCACAGTCAGATCCCTTAGACATATTATTATGACCAATAGGCTGGTTCTTATTGGTATTGCAGAGCCAAGGATGAAATTTGAGAATTGGAGTTCCTTAAAATGGGCATCTATGGGATATTCCCTAGTTGCAAGAAATTAATTTACTGGTAATTCTGAATCTATGTGGGTGCCGAAACATGATAGTGTTGCGATTAATTTCATTTTGATTGATTTTCAGTCTGTCATTATTTCATGTCACAATAATAATGCATCTATTGCGGTGATGTTTGTTTATGCCTTCAATATTAACAAAAGAATATGAGTGTTGTGGAGAAGCTTATCTGATATTTCAGAGAGTATGATGAGAATTTGGGTTATTCTTGGTGATTTTAACATTGTTCTGCGACCTGAGGAAAAACTGGGGATTACTTCTGTCATACTTCAACCGTTGAATTTTTAGCTTGCATTGACAAATGTATCCTTGATATGGTCCCCTTTTTAGTGATGATTACATGGGTAGTAGATACACTATTAATGGGAGATAGGAAAGTAGACTGGATAGGTTCTTTGTACAAGTGGATGATAGGAATAGGGAAATTGATGTGGCTGGGAGGACCCTACAACATTTACATTCTGATCATAATCCTAAACATCTTGAGGTCTATCCTAATGAAGTCATTTCAGCCCATCTTCCTTTAAAATTCAATAATTCTTGAATTTTTATTCCTGGATGCAGAGATATTGTTTTGGATGCATGGAAAACTGGTTACTTGGAAACTCATTGCACATTCTATTTTGCAAACTGAAACTTGTTATGTACAGGCTAAAGCAATGGAGGAAGGATTCCTTCTCCTCTATTGATAGATATATCAGAGACGCTGAAATTATCCTATAAAAACATCATAATTATAGTCAATCCCAAGAGGTTCCATCTCTAGAGGAAATATATGATGCTTCATAACTAGAAAAACTATTGTCTCTTAATGATTATCTGGTTTATAATCAATTCAATGTTAGGTAGATGAAGGAAAGAGACAAGAACTCAAGATTATTTCATTGAATTAATAATGAAAAAAGTCCAGGAGGATTCTTAATGCTCTTTGCATTGATGGGAAGATTTTTGATTCATAGAGTGTCATTTTTTATGCCATGACAGACTACATTGTGTAGCTCTACTCAGATATTAGAAATCATAATTCTGATAAATTTATCCAGTGCTTTAACCCCTCTATTTAAGATGACCAGAATAAGAGGCTTATTGATATCCCTAGTTCAATGGAGATACATGATTCCATCTTCTCTCTAAACATTGATAGTGTTGCAGGTCCATATGGCTTTACTAATAAATTCTTTATGTTCTACTGGGATATTGTGAAAACCGATGTTACAAATGTTGTGAAGGAATTTTTTAGATCATCTTATATTCTGTTTGGGATGGATTCCAATTTTATTTCCCAAATCCCTAAAAAGGAGAATTACTTGGTCATTATTGATTTTAGACCTATTTCCATTGGGAATACAATACCAAAGGTCATCAGAAAAATTATGGCTCAATAGTTGGGTGAAATTGCCAAAGGGCTCATATCTGGGAATCAGTTTGGGTTTGTACCAAGGAGAAACATCCAAGATTGTATGTTTACTACTTCTGAATGTGTGAATTATATGAAAATAAATGTTAAGGATGGAAATATGGCTGTTAAAATTGATATTTCAAATGGTTTTGACACGATAAGATGTAGTTTTTTGTTTACTATTCTCATGATTCATGGATTCTCACAGAGGTTTCTTAATATAATTGGATCCATTTTATCCAGTGCAAGGTTGTGTATCTTGATCAATGGTTATCCATGAGGCATTTTTAAGGATCAAGAGGCATCCGGAAGGGGGACCCTCTTTCTGGTATGTTGTTTTCTATTGCTAAAGACTATTTAAGTTGGTGCCTCACTGATCTTGATAATTTTGGATGGTATCAACAAATGGGACTCAAAATGGATTTGTGTTCCCCTTAACAATTAATTTATGCTGATGATATCAAACTTTTTGGGAATACAATAAATTCTACCATATCTTGTATTAATGTAATTTTCTCTCACTATGAAAAGGTTGCAGGTCAGGTCGTTAATTGGGGAACATCCAATGGGTTTTTCTGTGATGGAGTTACTACGTTAATGTAAAACAGATATGCGATGAAGCTGGTAGTTAAAAGGGGTTCTCTCCCTTTTACATACCTTGGTGTACCTATTTTTTGGGGCAAGGTTCATATATGTCAAATAGAAAATATTTCATTTCAAATCACCAATCAATTATCAGGATCGAAAAGGGAAAAATATGTCCCAAGCTGGGAGAATATTTCTGGTAAATTCAGTGATTACCACAATGTTTGTTTATTCCTTTTCTCTGTACAAGTGGCCAAGATTGCTAATTAAAGACTTAAGTGGTAGAATTAGAAACTTTGTTTGGACTGGCTCAATTAATAAGAAGAAATTGGATATAGTTTCCGGGAAATACTGTATTAATCTAGTTCAGATGGGAGCACTAGTGCAGAAATCGTTTTTTACGACACCATTTTTTACGTCGGTTATATATAACCGACGTAACAATGGGGCGAGTAGATTTTTTACGTCGGTAATTTTAATAACCGACATTACAAATCGCGCCTGTTGGGTTTTTACGTCAGTTATCAAATAACCGACGTAAAAAACCAATGCGCGGGGGGTTTTTTACGTCGGTTATTTGATAACCGACGTAAAAAACGCATCCATATCGGGTTTTTTACGTCGGTTATCAAATAACCGACGTAAAAAACCAAAGCGCGGTGTGTTTTACGTCGGTTATTTTATAACCGACGTAAAAACCCCCAGGGGCTTTGGTTTTTTACGTCGTTTCTTTGATAACCGACGTAAAAAAGGCATCAATATCGGGTTTTCTACGTCGGTTATTTTATAACCGACGTAAAAAACACATAGATATCGGGTTTTTTACGTCGGTTATTTTGAAACCGACGTAAAAAACCAAATCCCCGGGGGGTTTTTTACGTCGGTTCCCAAATAACCGACGTAAAAAAGCTAAAAAATAGTTTTTAACGTCGGTTATTATATAATCGACATTATAAAGCATTTAAAAAAATTAAAGCCCGTGTTCTGTCATTTACGATTTTTTCGATTGAAAGTTGCCGGCTCGTCTCTCTCTCGTGCGGTAAACTGTAATCGGCACGTTGATCGCCTGCATTACACTCATTTTGGCTGCATTGTTTATCTTCTTCACTGCTCTCGGATCTATCATCTCAACTCGCGACATTCAAGTAAGCCTTCCACGAATTTATTTGGTTCGTTTTTGTTTCGATTCTTGATGTGCTTTTCGTTCGTTTTCCCTTGACATATGTTATGACTTATATGATTATGTTTGTGACACACTCTTATGTTATTCCACATACCAATGTTGTGATCTTGTGAATAAGGTTTTTTAAATCATGTTCCCACTATCATATAAATCATGTCTTATGTTATGCTAAAATTGATATACTTGGACTCAGATTTTATGATCTATGATTATATAGAACTGTTTCACTTATCTTTTTGATCATGTGCTTTGTGTATACATGCTCTTATACCCCCATGGATATCTTTTTATGAGATTAGATATTATTTTTATATATATCTTGTTTACCCATAATGAGTATCATAAATCAAAACTTTTATTATTTTCATTCCCTAAGTTATAAAAACATGTATTATGTACGATGATTCAAAAATTTAATCTGTGAGATGAGTTGATTTATGTGTGAAACCCAGGCCAAACACATATGTATTTTTTTATTGGTATTACATATATATAGTTTGACATATACTTTTTTTTACATTACCATGATATTAACATTACTTTTTCTAAAGAAATATTAATGTCCTTAGATTATATATCGGATCAAAAGGATATAGTAATTCTAATATATAATCAGAATGATCAGATAATATGACAATATTATTAAACATAAAACAAATGGTCTATATTCATATTTTTAACATGACACTTACGATGTATAGCTATTTGGTGTTGGGTACTTATGAAAACTACTACTACTTTCATGATTTGTTTTATATTTTAAATTGTTTTACATTCAAATTATGATTTTTTTCATATAAACATGTTTTGTCTTATCTTAAAAATATATATTTTTTGTTGATATTTGTTATAGGTAATAATGAGTCGAAGTTGGATTATGGAACATCGAATGAGAAATGAATTTGAGGAAGGTGTTGATGCCTTTTTGGAATTTGCAAAACGAAATGTTCCAAGTAGTGACATTTTTTTATGTCCATGCCTGAAATGTTTGAATATGAAGAAGTTGAAAAGTAGAGAGATAAATGATCATCTGATATGTCATGGTTTTAATCCGAGTTATAGCCCTTGGATTTGGCATGGTAAAACTGGACAGAATGTCACTGATGATAATGATTCGCAAGATGGTAACTCCGATGGAATTAAAGAAATGATTCGTGATATTGTAGCAGAACAAATTGACATAGAACCGACAGTTGCACGTCTATATGGTGATGCAGAAAAACCATTATATCCCGGTTGTACAGATTTTACGGTTCTGTCGGCGGTGTTAAGATTGATTAACCTAAAGGCGAAGCATGGATGGAGTGACATAAGTTTTACAAAGCTGCTACAATTGATGAAATACATTCTTCCAAAAGATAACGATCTTCCAGATTCACATTACAAAGCCAAGAAAATATTATGCCCGATGGGATTGGGATACAAGAAAATACATGCCTGTCCGAATGACTGCATTATATATAGGAAGGAATATGAATTTCGGTCAGAGTGTCCAAAATGTGGGACATCACGGTATAAGGTGAAAGAAAAATCACAGGGTGATGTAGAGATTACAAAGCTCCCTTCAAAGGTATTTTGGTATCTTCCTATAATTAATCGTTTCAAACGTTTATTTGCTAATTCACATGACGCAAAAAGGTTAAGATGGCATGCTGAAGAGCGGGTATGTGATGGAAAAATACGTCATCCGGCTGATTGTGCACAATGGAAGAAAATTGATGCGCAGTATTCTACATTTGGAAATGAAATTTGAAATCTCAGACTAGGGTTGTGCCCAGATGGAATGAATCCATACCGAACACTCAGTAGCACACATAGTTCATGGCCTGTTTTATTGGTAATTTACAACCTCTCTCTTGAAGTTTGTATGAAGCGCAAATATGTCATGTTGAGTACAATGATCTCTGGTCCAAAGCAACCCGGTAATGATATTGATGTTTACTTGTCACCGTTGATTGATGATTTGAAACTGTTATGGGCTGATGGTATTAGGGTGTATGATTCTTATAAAATGGAATATTTTCAACTGCATGCAGTGCTTCTGTTCACTACAAATGACTTCCCAGCGTATGGAAATTTGTCTGGATACAGTGTTAAAGGGAATAAGGCATGTCCAATTTGCGAACAACAGACGTCCTATTGTCAATTGCATCATGGGAGGAAAACAGTGTACATGGTTCATCAAAAGTTTTTGCCTATGGAACACCCTTATATAAGACTAAAAAAGGCATTTAATGGCTCACAAGAATTTGATACTGCTCCAAAACCTTTATTCCATGATCTGTATTTTGAGAGGGTGAAAAACCTTGACGTGACATTGGGAAAGACATAGAAATCTGGTAATGATAGACATATTTGGAAGAAAAGGTCAATATTTTTTGAGCTACCATATTGGAGGTATAATGAAGTTAAACATAATATTGATGTCATGCACGTGGAGAAGAATATATGTGATTCTTTTATTGAACATTGTTAGACATTAAAGGAAAGACTAAAGATGGGTTGAATGCAAGATTAGACTTAATATCAATGGAAATACGTTTGGAGTTAGCTCCCACTCTTAAAGGAAGACGAACATTTCTTCCCCCGGCTTGTCATACATTATCGAAGAGGGAGAAAACTAGCTTCTGTCAGTGTCTTCATGATACCAAAGGGCCTCAAGGTTATTCTTCTAATGTAAAATTTTTTGTCTCAATGAAGGACTTGAAGTTGATAGGAATGAAATCACATGATTGTCACGTCATGATGCAAAAAATTCTACCAGTTGCATTGCGTGGAATATTGCACATTCGTGTCAGAAAGACTATAATGAAGTTGTGTTATTTTTTCAATTCAATTTGTAACAAGGCGATTGATGTGAATGATTTGATCATTTTGGAAAAGGATGCAATTTTAATACTTTGTCAATTGGAAATGTATTTTCCTCCAACTTTTTTTGATATAATGGTGCATTTAATGATTCATCTGGTTCGAGAAATAAAGCTTTGTGGACCTGTATATCTTCGTTGGATGTATCCTTTTGAAAGGAATATGAAAATATTAAAGGGGTATGTTAAAATTCTATATCGACCTGAAGCCTCCATTATTGAAAAGTATATTTCTGAGGAGGTAGCAGAGTTTTGTACGAGCTACTTGGCTGTGGCGCAACACATAGGTTTTCCTCCATCTCGCCATGAACGAGTTAATAATGAGGGAAAGGGGATTCGCGGCGTGAAAGTCAAATCATTGTCAGCTGAACAGATGAAGAAATTAGAATCATACATCTTGAAGAACATAGCTGATGCTCAACCATATATCACATTTCACATTAATGAGTTGAAACAATGTCATCCAAAGAAGAAAGAAATGTGGATTTTGAATGAGCACAACAAAACTTTTTTGTCAAGGATTAAAAAGACTTTGGTTGGTAGATCAGATGTATCAGAGACATTAAAATGGATAGTGGGTGGTCAATGTTTAAATGTGATAACATGGTCTGGTTATGACATTAATGGTTATACATTTCATACAAAAGCTCAGGACAACAGAGGTGCAGTTCAGAATAGTGGTGTATTGGTGTTTGCAGAAGCAATGCATTTTTCGAGTGCTAAGGACAAAAACCCAATTTCTGCATCAAATGCATATTATTGAGTGATTGAAGTCATATGGGAGGTTGATTACTTTAAAATTAAAGTTCCCGTTTTTAATTGTAAATGGTTTAACGGTAACAACAGTGTCAGACACGATGAATTTGGAATGACACTTGTTAATCTGAATAGATTGGAAGACACAGCTGATTCTTTTATAATGGCAACACATGCAAAACAAATTTTTTATGTAGTAGATCAATCAGATATGCAGTGGGCTGTTGTTTTACAAGGGAAAAAACAATATGTTGGTGAGGATGAACTTGATGAATATGATGATTTATGTGAGATCCCTACTTCAATGGAAATATTAACAGAACATAATGACCTTCATGTTGAAGACATAGTTTGTGCCATAAGGAACGATCACGACGAAGGAATTTGGGAAAACAATCCATATGTACATTCCTAAAATTACAGGTAACATATGTTTATTTCTTGTTTACATTTATTTTTTCCATAAATGTTAGATATTTTAAGTTTTTTATTTATTAAAACATGTTTTAAAAAAATATGTATATTTCTGAGTCTACCGGCCAACCGGTGGATTCCCACCGGCCAGCCGGTGGTCTCTGGCAGAAGCGAGCCACCGGTCAGCCGGTGTTAGTGCACCGGCCAGCCGGTATGGGCACCGGCCAACCGGTTCTTGCCCACCGGCCAGCCGGAGGCCCCAGGCAGTAGGCTTGCCCACTGCCTGGTGACACCGGCCAGCCGGTGGTCTCTGGAAGAAGCATTGCTTTCTGCCAGAGCCACTGGCCAGCCGGTGTTAGCGCACCGGCCAACCGGTTCTTGCCCACCGGCCAGCCGGAGGCCCCAGGAAGTAGGCTTTCCCACTGCCTGGTGACACCGGCCAACCGGTGGATGACCACCGGCTAGCCGGTATGGGAACCGGCCAACCGGTTCTTGCCCACCGGCCAGCCGGAGGACCCAGTTTTACCATTTTTTCCATTTTTTACCATCTTGACCATCTTGACCATCTTGACCATCTTTGCCATCTTTACCATTTTTTAACATGCTTACCATATTACCAATGTTTACTATTATGTAACCTAGTACACTTTTCTATTTTATGATTATAGTAGTATTAAAATATTTGAATTTGTATATTTGTGAACTGACGTTTGTTTTTTTGATTTGAAGGATAATGACAGATCATTCAGATGATCAACCACATGATTCTGGGGAGGAGCATTTTGCTGGTCATACCTCTGGGGATGAACATTCACATGCTCCTATTACGACAAAGAGTTCAAAGGTTGGTAAACGTGGTTGCACACGTTTACCAAAATTATCACTTGCCCGTACGTAGGATTAGAGGATAGTAGTTGAGTTTGATGATGATGATATTCCTAGAGGTCCAAATGCCAAATATTTTAACAGTTTTGTTGCAACTCAGGCTATGACCAAAGTAAGCATTCTGTATGATGATTGGAGAGGTGTGGATAAAGCGATTATCTCTCAGTTGTGGGAGACGATTTTGGTAAGATCTTTTGTCATTGTTTGAGCATTCTTTTAATGTTTCTGGTATATATAATATGTTTAACCTCTTTATCAGATGACATTTGATATTCCTGACACTGGAGGAGTCAGGAAGAAATGCTTATCGTTGGCTGCCAGGATATGGAGGGATTTCAAATCAACCCTCACATCTGATTTCATTTATGGTCATCGGAGTCATGACAATCCATGTCGTATATATCCTTTTATAGATGAAGACACATGGAGACAGTTTTTTGAAAGTAGAAAAAAGAGTCATTTCTGGTAAGGGCAATGTAAACTTTTATATACTTTCTTATATAAATGATTTTATTAATGTTTTGTTAATGATTTCTTATTCTTAAATTATAGCAAACAACGAAAGCTCCTCAGGAGATCCAATCTAAAAATGTATACCCTCATAGTTTATCTCGGGGAGGGTATACATTATTGGAAGAAAAAATGATAGAGGAAAAATTTTCAACAACTAAGAGCTGAGTCTTCAAGCTCTGGAGAGGTGGCCCCTCCACCCCCTCCATCTAGACCTGAAAAATGGAAGAAAGCTCGGAAGGGAAAAAAGGGCAATATCTTTCGGAAGAATCGAGAATCGTAGCTGATAGGATTGTAAGATATCTATTTAATTTATTTAAGTTAACTTTTTTTCTTCATATAAGTTTCAATAATTACAGAAATGTTTAATTAATTAATACAAGACTCTCTTGAGGAGCAATGTTTAGAGGGGACATTTACAGCTACTGGGAGGGAAGATATTTTATTTGCAGCATTGGGAAGGCCAGAACATCCTGGTCGTGTAAGAGGATATCCGACAGGTGTATCGGTAAGAAAAGTGTTTCCACGTACTTCAACTTCTAACATTGAGGGGGTTTATAAAAAAAATAGAATCCTTGGAGGCTGAAGTTCAAAATATTAATGCGACAATGGAAGACAAGATTAGAGATTCGGTGCAGTCTATGTTTGCAGAAATGCAAAGACAATTTCAGACTGCAGCTCCCACTCCTCCACCTCCCCCTGCAGACCCCATTATTTATCCTCCACCTCCGCCAGTAGCTCCGACTCCCCCACCTCAGCCTGCGGACCCCATTCTTTATCCTCCGCCTCCGCCGCAGCTTCCTACATATTGCGATTTGTATGTTGATGATTCTCAACATCATATAGTAGCATACAGGTTGGTATATTGTATAGGAGATACAGTTCATCATCAACAATTAGAGGTAGAGAATCAGAGGGTCACTGTATAGGATATTATAGATAGATCAGCTAGGGTACCAATACCTACAGATGAGGTGGCGACAGTTGGACAGAGTATCGGCCATTTTTTAGTTTGGCCATCCAGACTTCTTCGACTCATTACCATAGAGGTATGAATCTTATATATTTTATTTTATTTTTTTATTTAAGTTGTTTTATCATTTGAAAACTACTATAATTCTCAATTTTTTTTTCACAGGAATACTTCAAAGGTAAAGAAATACTATATAGACAACAACAAAGACAACAGGCTATGAAATCAGATACAGATTCTAGTGGTCTTGGTAGATTGTCAAGATATTCACATTTGTTGTTGGGTTTTTATGAGTTTCCAATGGAATCTCATGTTTGTGGATGTGAAATAAGTGTGGGGATTACAAAATCTAATATCATGGAGCTTGTTACTGGAGATAAGTTGGGCATCAACGTGGTGCAAATTTTTTCCATGTAAGTCTTAACACCTTTTCCCTGCGTTATATTTATTAAAAATGTATACTTATATATGTTTTGTATTAGGTATCTTTATAAAATTTGTGAGGGGAATGAACTGACAGAAGTATATGGATTCATGGACCCGCAATTGATTTCCCCTGAAGCATGTGCATTGACTGAGGAACAAATAATGGTTTATATTGCTGAAAGATTTGAAAATAATATAATCCAACAATGTTGGATGATGCCTTTTTGTGAGAGGTATGAAACACATTTCTCTCAAAGAGTTAATTATCTTTTAACATAAAATACCACTAACATTAAATTTCCTTTTATCAGTAATCATTGGATGTTAGGGATTTTTTGCCCAAGGGAGAAAGCTCTTTATTGGATATGCTCTGTTCATGGTGATGTACGGGCAAGTTTTAAGAATATATTGGAAAAGTAAGTTTCAATTTCTCAATAGTTTTATATATTATAATGAATTTTAAATTTACCTCATTCGTATTATTTTCTAACAGTGCATGGGTCTACTTTCGAAAAAACACAAAGAAAAGAAATGCAAAGATAAAATATGTAAATGCGAAGGTAAATTTCCATTTATAATTTGTACTTTTTGATTTATTACATAAAAATAATATATTGAATTTACACTCATTCAAAATATAATTTTCATGAACAACAAGGCCTCATTGAATGCGGATATTATATGTTAAGATTTATGTATGAAATAATAACAACTGGGACAGTTGTGTATTTTGACCTGGTACGATTTCCTCTTAAACTTTTCCATAATATTTCAATTTGATTTATTCATTAAACATGTTAACAATCTTCTTTTTCATTTTAGCTTTTTGATGACCCTCAACCCTATACTGCCGAAGACATCAAACACGTACAAGTGGAGTGGTCAAATTATTTTACAGGTTTGATTGAATTTTAGTTGTTTGTAATGTAAAATGTAATTTTGAATATTGTCGTTTTAATTGTGTATTTGGTAGTTGTTTAGGTTTGATTTAGTTTTTTTGAAGTTGACAGTGTATGTTTTGAATGTTATATAAGTGAATGTTTAATTTTTCTCTACTTCTTGTTTTGGTCTACTTTTGATGGTTCTTCTGGTATGGATTTGGGTCTGTGGGGGAGGGGTTCCAAGGGTGTGGGGGTGTGTTCAGTGGGGTTGGGGGTGTCCAGCGGTCTGGGAGGGCTGTCCGGTGGGGTGAGGGGACAGTCCTGGGGGGTTGCAGGGATGTCCAGGGGTGTGGGAAGCCGGTCCAGGGCTGTGGGAGTGATGTCCAGGGGTGGAGGGGTTGTCCATGGGTGTGGTGGGGGATGTCAAGTGGGGTGAGGGGATGAGGAGGTGTTGTTCAGGCGGGTGGGGGGTTGTCGAGGGGTGTTTGGGGGTGTCCGGGGGTCGGGGGGCAGTCCAGGAGTGTGGTGGGGGCTCCAATGGGGTGGGGGAGGGTTGTACAAGGGGTATACATGAGGGTGGGAGCTCCAATGGGGTGGGGGAGGGCTGTCCAGGGGGTATACATGAGGGTGAGGGCTCCAACGGGGTGGGGGAGGGCTGTCCATGGGGTATAAATGAGAGTGGATGCTGTCTAGTGGGTAAGTTTTATATGTTATCTATGTACATGCTTAATTTCGATGTACTTCTGTTTTTGTGGTACAATTTCTTGATTCTGATGGAGAGAAGATCACTGCATTCTGTTTAAAAAAAAATTGGGTTTATCACGTCGGTTATTTAATAACCGGCGTGATAAAATGCCTGGAAAATAGTTTATCACGTCGGTTATTTAATAACCGACGTGATAAATGTCTGCAGAATGGTTTATCACGTCGGTTATTAAATAACCGACGTGATAAAAGGCCTGGAGAATGGTTTATCACATCGGTTATTTAATAACCGACGAGATAAAGTGCCTGGAGAATGGTTTAGCACGTCGGTTATTGAATAACCGACGTGCTAAACGGCCTGGACAATGGTTTATCACGTCGGTTATTCAATAACCGACGTGATAAACTGCCTCCCTCCGGTTTATCACGGCGGTTATACAATAACCGACGTGATAAACCCCCCTCACCCCACTTTATCACGTCGGTTCTATATGAACCGACGTGATATACCCCCTCGCCCCTGTTTATCACGTCGGTTGTTTAAGAACAGACGTGATAAACCATTGTCCATGCCGTTTATCACGTCGGTTCTTTAGTAACCGACGTGATAAACCATTCTCCAGGCCCTTTATCACGTCGGTTCTAAAATAACCGACGTGATAAACATCGCGATTTTATGTTTTTGACGTCGGTTTTTAAATAACCGACGTCAAAAACCTTATTTATAACGTCGCACGTATTGACGTCGGCTAGAAACGGACGTAAAAAATGAAAAATAACCAACGTAAAAAACGTTTTCTACATTAGTGGAGGATTGGGTATTAAATACATTCGAATCTTCAATGATACTCTAATTGAAATGTTTGTCTGGAAGAATTTTTCAAACACTCATCCCTCAATGGAGTTTCTGTAAATTAGATTTATTAAAAAACTACATAATGGGTATTCCAACTATATGAGATCCTCTGTTTGGTCTGCTATTAAGATGTATTATTCTGATCTTATGGCTCGTTCTCAGTGGTTGGTCTGTAAGTAATCCAATATGAATTTATGGACCACCTATTGGTTGTCACATCCCATTTGTTATAAGATCATCATTCCATTATCTCTTAAGCTCAATTAGATTGCTGATCTTGGTGCAGACCCGTACCTTTCTGAAATTCTGCCCAACCACCTGAGCGTGGATTCTACATGGTACTGCTTTACTTACTATGATGTTCTGGTGTCGACTCTAGATCGGAATGGAATTTTTAGCATAAAGTAATGCAATAAGTCTCGTTGTGGTTCCTCGATACACCCCCTAGTTGGGTTATGAACTTCATTAATCCCTTTATTCCCCATGCGCGTTCACTGCTCTTATGGAAAATATGGAAAACAAACTACCCTTGATGTTGTTACTACAGCGCACTAGGCTTCCCCTTGCCCCAGTCTTCCATGTCTGCAAGGAAGCAGATGAAACCATCTCACATGTTTTCTTCACTTGCAATATTTCTCGCAAGGTATGGTGTTACATGCCGAAGAGTTTTCAATGATACATTCATTTTCATTCTATTGATGATTTAATGTCGGCCATTGTCTTGGCCAATTTCAATGAGCATGTTCATTCTCTTCTCTTGGATGCAATTGTAGTTGTTATTGAATTCATCTGGGATTCCAAAAATGACCTTCTGTTCAACAACATTCAGCCATAGTTTCACAATGGTGTCTTAAAAATACATCATGCCATTTTCCTGGCATCCAATGTCCAAATATGTTGTTTGAGAAATGATTTTTCTGACATGTTTTTGTTGAGTTTTCTTTGTCTTACTGGCAGGACAAAGAAGCCACTAATGGTGAAATACATCTGATGGATTTCACCTCTTCCATAGTGGATTACGGTAAATTTTGATGGGGCTGCCTCTGGTGCTCCAGGGCCCTCTGGATGTGTTGGTGTTTTCCGTACCTCTCTAGGGTTTGTCAAAGGGTTCTTTCTTCATTTTATTAGAATTGGATTTTCCATTGAAGCTGAGCTCTAGGCTATAATTAATGCAATCAGGTATGTTGCCCATTTTGGTTGGAATGATTTATGGGTAGAATCATATTCATCTGTTGCAGTTCAAATTTTGATAGAGCGTTCTAGGAATGTTCCATTGAGGATTCTACATATCTGAATTGATTTTCACTGGATTTTTGGCTCGCTCTCCAGTGAAGTCATGCATGTTTATCTTGAATCCAGTCATGTGACAGATTCTCTTGCGAAAAGGGAAATTAATTAGGTCACCCCCATTTGGTCATTTGTGTCGCCTGATTACTGTGATCTTCTTGTTCATGCGAGTTATTGTGGTGAGGTTTATTATCATCTTTATATAGAAATTTCATGATACCTTATACTGTACTTTTATTTTTATTTGATTTCCTCAGGAGTAGTTTCACCTATCTCCATGATTTCTTGGTATTTCATGATTTTCCAACAACATTTTTCAGAGTAAGGGTTGACATCATAATTATAATAACTTTCATAATTATTTAATTTTATAGAATTGGTCAAAATATTGTATTTTTACTACTTTCATGATATTTTTTATGAATTTTGTTGTTCTATTATTCATTATTAAAAAACATTGGTGATGGGACACTTGATAATGTTTTATTTGTAATAATTGTGAGACCATTACTATTTTGATTGTTTGATATCAACTATAATGAAATAGAAAAAATATTTTATTTCAATAAGGAATTTTTTCCAATGGAAATATTATATGTCCTGTAATACCAATGATAAATAATGATGTGAAGTAATATGTGATCTAGAACCTACATTTTATATTTTAGTAATTGAATCTATTTGTGGTTTTTGATGTGTTTTCTTATTTGATTTCAGATGTTGTGTCCTTGTTTTTTGATGTGTTGGTTTAGATTGTAGGATTATTTGATGAGACGGTTTGTATAATGTAGTGTTACTTTGATATATGAAGTTATGAGATTTTATATGGGGTAGCTGTTCTGTTTTACAAATTATCCTTAGAATAAAATTTAATGCAAAAATTGAATGATAAGTGTTGTAAATGAGTAGTAATAGTCTGTAATTTTCATATGGTAACTAGGTATTTTACTATAAATTTTAAATGAATAGGAATTATAAATTTTAAGAGAAATGGATTATTATATAAAAATCAATGGGAACTTATCAAATCTGGAAAATGTGGGGATATATGATTGAATGCGTGTTTTCATGAAATCATGTTGCGGTTGTATTGTGGTGATGAGTTTATTAGTGAAATTATTTGTAGTAGATGTTACATGGTGTAATGGCGGGGTTTGGTGTATTCTAGTGTAGGATGAAATCTCATAGTTTATATATTGTCTAATATATATCTATCATGTATTTTTTATGTTATTTTTAAATAATCCCCACCTGATTGAGATAATGTCTACAATAACTGATGGTATTAGGTTCTAGGTGTTTTCCAAAATCTCTCGGATAATGGGGATATTGTCGGATGGAACACCGTTTATTCCCACTCTTCCTTCATTTGTGATGGTTGGGGTTGGGGTTGTATATTATCCATCCATAATGATTATTTTATATGTTTTGTGAACCATACATTAGTGGAGGAGGGGATGAGGTGATGTCCTTTCAGTTCATGATACACTTGTACACTAGTAATGTGAAGATTTTATGTTCTCTATTTTTTTTTGTTGATGATATCCTTGAATGGTGGACCTATAAAGGGTGGGATAGGTAAGGATGAATTCTGGCCCACAATAGAGATGAATGTTTCATGACACGACCCATGCCATTGATCGAGCAAAAACTGTACAAATCCAATATCAATTTGTCATGGGATAACGAAATGCACAAAAGTATAACTAACTATCGGATAAATTCTCTTAATTATTTTTATCCACATACATATCCATATAGATGAATAATTTTAGATAAAAATGTTATAGTAACAAAAACTATAGGGGAAAACTAGGCATGAAAAACCTCTAAATAGTACAAGAGTACGCTAGTGTAAACTAAAAAATAAATTGGTGAAAATACAAGGGCAACCATAAATATTTCCCAACCTGAGAAAACTGGAATGTATAACATAGAGATATCCTAGTTCCTAGTCTCTATGTTATGACCATCGTACATGGACCACTATACCAAGTATCCTTAAGCTTCATTGAATCAACTACCGACCTATCTGTCGTCTCTATAGTAGATGGCATGGGCAGAAAAAGAAAATGCAGGGGTGAGTATATATATACCTAGTACGATTCCCCAAATGATAAAGGGGGAGAAATAATAGGTTCAATAGGGAAGGAATAAAAGTAGATGATAAACATGATATATTGAAAGGGAACATGTCATCCTAAACCAGGAGAGCTTAACCTCATCCAAACCAAAGGGGCCCAACAAAGTGTCTTGATGGAATACACATTGAGTCAACCATGAAAAGATAAATAAGGAAAGCATGTGACAAACCTCATGAATATTTTCAACCCATTGAAGGAGTGTAACCAAATCTAAATGTAACGATACAAATAAACAAATATATATATATATATATATATATTCCCAGTAGAATGAAAAAAATCGAAGAGAGTAATGGGATCTCCATCTCACAGCAGAATCCAAGAAGAAGAGTCACCATCATTTCCAAAAGTCCATCATCAATGCTTATCTTCTCTTACATATTCAAAGATGTAACTGTAAAAGTGAAACTATATCTCATCACTGTGAAACACATTCAAAGGGGCACAAACTGCAAGTAGATTACCCACACCATAGTGCATCGGGGAGGGGGGGACTATGTATGTATCTAGAGATGAAATGAACTCTAGTGTAATAGGGGGTTCGACACTAATCATCTAAGATGCACCCCGATCATATATGGGGTTCCACTATGAATCAATATGTAGAGGAACCATACCTATACTAATGAGGTTTGAACGTTATAGGTTGATGACTCATTCCCTAGTGTGATATGGGGTTACACTCTTGTCATCAATGACATGTTCCATATTTAATTAGGGTTTCCACATATAAGGTAAATGTAATGGATAGACTCCCATATCAATAGAGGGTTTCACTATAATGATTATGTACCCACACCCTGGTTTGGTAGGGGAGTTCTGCTCTGGTCATCGAGGATCCAAACCCTAGCCTATATGGGGTTTAACTCATAAGATATATGTTCAGGACCTATTCCCATACAGATTGGACAGCCACTCTAAAAAATTCCTATGGCGACACTACCTGATAACATCCATTGTTGGGAATAACCTTAACAAGTTTCACTCATAGAAAACTTATATCATATCCAAATATCATCAAAAGAGCATACCATCTTGGTCTATGTGAAAAAATAATAAAGAAATGAAACACATGGTACATAATACAAGTTCAAATGAAGGAGATAAAAAGATTCATATTTCTTCAAAAAAATAGGTAGTACATGCCATGTGATGGGACCTAGACTACGAGTGGTCCCAGTACACCTCCTAGCCATGTCCCTATTCAACACATGACTCTATATCCTTGTAGAATTACAAGTCTTGTTGGTTGAATAATTAGAATTTCCAAACTATTTGTGATGGGGTCGTGTTCTTGTTTTTGTGTCAATGTTTATGATACTCTATTTTTGTTGTTTAATCCATATACATGTACGTTAGTATATGAACATGTACAAATCCATGTCATCCAACATAGGGAACTTCCTTTTTTATTCACATCATGGAACTTCAACTGGGGGAAAATATATATTTTGTTTAAGAGGGACACACACCATTATTTCCTTACAATTTGAGTAATCTGTAGCCACTAATACTACGGGGAGCCGCACCATGTTTTCATCATAGTACTCAATGTGTTGTTATGTTTATAAAAAAAATATAGATCCACTCTATGACTCGTATATCTAACCTTCAAACTCTTGTATGGTTTCTTTTTCTAAACAATTTATGTATCAATGCACCATTCATCATTTAAATATTTCTAGTGGCTACAAATCTAAAAAAAATTATCAAAGGTCTGACACATGTCCCACACACCCATAATTTCCTCTAGTAACTATGATCCAATCACTTATCATAGAAACATTCAACATTAACCCAAAATTGTTCTAAATCTAGGCTTAATTCATTAATTAGTTCCTTACTCGTGAATCTATCAAAATTATGGGGGTGTGATAAGGCTTGGTACTGCCAAACAATGTCAATCCCAAACCATGGGGTTCATATGTAAAGACCAAGATGAAATTATAGTAGAAAGTCAGAAGAAAAGGTATTTAAATGATTGTTTCAATGAGTTCATGTTCAATGATCAATAATGGGGATAATCATGGATAGAAAATAATTGAATAAATAAATTTATGATTTATATTAAAGATTTCCAAGGATTCATAATTGGTATAGATCTATAGAATGGATTGATATGTAAAATCAATTTAAAAACAAAGGGAATATTCCACAAATTTAAGAGTCCTAACTTGTTATCTAATTTTTCATCATCCAAGAATTTTCATTATAGTGATCGAATGAATTCATTACATTCACTACATCATGATCTTCTTCTATCAGGAGTTTCATATTTTTCTATTAATATTCACCAATAAAAGGAGGAAGAGAAGCTCTACAATCCATCTAGGATTTATACGGCTGACTCTAGAGGATTATTTGTGGAATAATATTTATAGAAATTTAGTTTAGGTCAAATTAATGAATTATTTAGTAAATTAATTGATTTATTGATTGATCAACTGAACGTAACTCTAACGAGCGATATGGTTGAAAGCTGCATTCAGGCTGATTTTAGGTCGCGCATAGGATAATCACTATGTTATTAAAACAATAATGGTCTAGGATTTGTGATACATGGTTATTATTAAGATTTACCACATTTTTTTATTATATGGAACATGATTATTATATTTTTTTTAATATTTTTAAAAATTATTTCACGGAATACCAGGCCTTGGAATTTGCACTTCATCTATGTTACTGGATATAGAACTATAAGTAGAAATATTTAAAATTCCTACATGAACATATCTTGGTCACTACATCATTATCTCTTCATAATTATCATCCCCAAAAAATAAAAACTAACGAAACAACTAGGGAAACTGATCCAGGACATGGATTTGATGCTCCCATGAGTTCTCATTCATGTATACATGATACACTAACATCAAAACCAAAGGAATGAACCATCCAAATAGGTTCCTCTCATATCAATCTTCAATTTCCACCAAGTGATCTGGAATGGTGTATCGATACTTTATATCGTGATATACTTATTCAATTATATGATTAGGATCATGAATGTATAATCTCATATGTAACACGTGGATGATATCATGTTCCCTACCCATCATTGGGGGTAATGAGATGTTGTAAGAAACATCTCTAACCATTTAGATGATCTTGAACATCCTAACGAATCCTGGGAATAGATTTTCTCCCTATTTAAACCAGGTTGATTATAATCATGGGGAGACTCTCTGGAAATCCTGACATCTATCCTCGAACACCATGGTTCTGAGATGACGGTGTACTTAAAATGTTTTTCCTTCTCTTGTATCCCTTCATAAACTAAAAGAATGACCTCAACCTTCTTCTTCATCACTTATAAAATCTTCATTCACATTAGAGATGTCACACTAATCTCTATCCAACACAATGATGACCTATAGGGTCTCCCATATAGGGATTCAAAAAATTCCATGTCTATATTAGTGTGGTGAATTTTTTTGTATACAAAAATTTCTAAGGACATGTGATCATCCCAAATCTAGCCAAATTTTAAATTGAAAGCTCTCAAAATGTTATCAAACACGTAGGTAGTGTGTTATGTATTAATATAATTATTGGGGTAAAAGGAATTACTTATTCTAATTTTTTCCTAATTTCCTGCAATATGCCTCTCCCCAATTGTCACATAAATTGTGTGTCATGACCATAGACAATATTTTAGGGAACCCCATGAATGAGAACATTATCTCATACGATCAACATCCCCATACACACCATCAAACTCTAATCCATATCAGAAAGTGACTATTCTAACATCATTATTATATGAATGATCAACCATAAGGAATAATTTTCCTTCTATGTTTGTGGAAACCCTATCATAAAGCCCATGTATAAGCCATCCCACTTCATCTCTGGGCTCTCAAGTGGCTACAAAAAAACAATTTGAATAATGGTGTTAGATTTCACTTGCAGACAGTAGATCCAAAAAGAGTTGAAGGCTTCTATGATACGTCTCATTTTAGACTAATATGACAACTAATAATGGTATATATAAAAAACCCAACCATGGTATGTAATGTTGTTGGAGAAATGTGGAACTCTCACATCACCTCCTCACACATCATGACTAGTACCAACATCTCTCTATATAACACGTTAACTTCATTACCTACTTAAAAATATCAATCTAGTTAATTCCTTATGGATATCTGGTCACACAATACCTCAAATATGATTTCTCCTAATTATTAACCAGTCACAAATTGGTGAGGGGAATGATTCAACACCATCGAGTATATAGTATTTGTACCCTCCTCCTCCAATTGGGTTAGTTATAGGGACTACAACTATTCTGAATCCTACTACATCAAGTGATCCTATGTATTACTAGTAAGAGAATCATATACTACATTACCCTTCTATATGAAATATACTATCTATAATTGATATTCCAATATGAACTTTCACTAGTAATATTTTATTGGGATCAAGTATCTATGTGTGAAGATGTTCTTAGGACTCTAATAGTTTGAGTAAATAAAAAAGTGATATTATAGAAGATAGTTCCTCTACATCCATTGGGAAAGGACTTCAAATTCCAAATATAGGTCTTGATTCATTTATTTTTGACAGGTGGGTCTCAAAAACCTCAAACCTTATATGATAAATACCAATTACTACATCTTTATGTAGTTGAGCCTAGATTATGTGGCATCGCTATACAATACAAAGATGATTACCTCTTATGGAATCCTCAACATTAGATAAATCATCAACCTAAGCCTATACTCCTTAAATGTATTATGCCACTTCTCAGTCCAACTAAATGGATTCCCTTTCTGTTTCACGATTTTCAAAGTTGATACAGTCCTACATAAGTATGCCACAATCCACTTAATTTATCCCACCAAGATAATAAAATTCTCCAACACTAAAACACTATTTGGTGGCTCCCAAGAAAACCCTATATCAATATTAACTATGTACATGGTTAAACCCAGACAAAAAATTGAATTCCTCTGAGAGTGAACCTCATGAACCCAGAACTCACACCTAGAATGTTTTCTATAATGCTGGTTCTCTTGAAGAAAATCTATATTAAACGTTAGGTTATCTATATGTTCCTCCACTATTATAGAGTATATGAGTATTTCAACCATTAATAAAACCCTAAAATAGTCTATGAATAGATATAATACTTTTCTCATCAAAGATATAATGATAGTGGTGTCATTCATCACACTAATGTTTATCACATGGATCTCATACTGATTGTAGCAATATAGGATGCAAGGGTTTGAATATCGGCATCTTTAAAACTCAATGGGTGATAGAAGGACTGATGATCGATTGTCAAGATCTATATTACAAATCAAAACATGTCAAAGTGGTCATCATTCCACAACAATGGTCACTTTTTCGTTATCGTCGCACAGTTTAGACGATAATAATCCAAGAAAATTCAGAAGCTACCATCCACCATTTTTACGAGCATCATTTGTGTTTCTCTGGGGGATACACTGGGATTAGTAAAATCCATATCTTTAAGGTTCTCCAACTACAAATGAATCTGTTGGATCTTGATAGGGGCCATTCAATATTCCACATAAGATAGTTATCTTGTCTTGGAATTCAATTCAATAAAAAACTATATCTCCTACCTTAGAGGTAGCCCTGAGAATTCATACAGGATGTCATCCATGTAATCCTCCAAAACTAAAGGAAACAAGATTTTTAAATAGTCTTTTCCATGAATGGATAAACTCACAAACTGATCGGTGATGTCATATAACCTCCATCTCACAGAACCCACCCATCCCACCAGGAGACCTATACCACCCATAAATGAGAATATCATCACATTAGTGCATATCCTTCTAACTCATCATACGTAACAATAATTATGGTACAAGACCATGGAGAAACAATCCATACCCAATATGATTCAATATGGTTCCATTGGGATTATCAATAGTTCTCAGATGAACCTATACCCATATTGAAATAGCTAACACTATCATAAAATAAAATATAAAAATGAAGAGTTTCCTTTAAAACCCTCAATATGAAGTTCATAAGAAATCTCCTCAACTGGGAGATCTAAATCACACACTATGAGTATTGAGATGAAATAATGAGTGTGAAATATCTCTACTAATAATCACAATAGATAAGAATAAATATAAATTATACTTCAAATAATCTTATGCATTGTGGGGTCATACTCCTCCAATAGATAGAGCTATATGTGGTCCCAACCACCAGCTCCCTATACTTGACATGGGTTTTATAGTAGTGGTGGTGGAAGAATAACATAGAGTTTTCCCGCACCCATAGCTCCTCTAATAACTCTCCCAACTTCACCTCCTAGGGGACCACCATTCCCTTGCATGGGAGATCACTAATCATGGTGTTTCTTCTACTGTGGTGGTCCATCATCAATCTTCTTACACTGATCAACATGTCTGGTCAAGCATTATAATGCTATGTGACATCACCCATCACAAAAAAAAAGAAATTCCCTCAATGGGATAACCTAGACCTGAACTCTTCCCCATACCATGTTTTTGAGTCTGATCATGGGGAGATCTCCTACACCAAGATCCTATTTTCTAATGCGTACTCATTTCAGTACTCGAATCCTGATCTATGACACCCACTATTAGATCCAGGTATTTTTAATCCCTCTAACAGAAATCTATCTATCACTAGTGCACACTCTAGTATCCTAGCATGGGTGGGGATTCAAAAGGGAATCATTATGTCATGGATCTCCATGTGGATTCCCTGGTCAAACTATTGTGATCATATGTATCCATATCAGATCATGTAGAGGGATTATAGGTTATGGTATATGATCTTCATTGTGTACTCATCTTCAGTCATCCCTCCCTACCGAACCTTGGAAGCACCAGAATATTAATTAGGTGTATGAATGTGGTGTATTACTCATCAAAGAAGAGATTGTAGAAGTTTGCTGATGAGTGTATAAAATCATCGTGCATCTATGTATCAAGACTACACTAATTACAATATGATTCATGGAATATTCTATATTCCAATTGAACCATCTGATCCATTAGTTTCTAGATGAGTATGAAAGAACGAACCCCTGATTAGAGAAATTCCTCTATAGTTTAAGGATCTGGATCACCATGAAACCACTAGGGCCTCTAGTGATTTCAAACTTGGAGTTTACTGAGACTATGCACATCATCAACCAATTTGGATAGTAAAATCTATCTCTTAATATGTAGAGGTGCTACTTCATTCCAATATAGATGTGTAATCTTATAGTATTTACCCTAAACTAAGGCCATGTCTCTCATTAAATCATTGTCACGATCCATAACTCATATCCTGGATGGATTTTATCAAAGAGGAATCTTGAAATTTTCATCAATATGTAATGTGTTTAGATGAACAAATATATATATAAACAAGGGGATATTACATAAGAAGGAAAGTGAAATTCTTGATCATAAATGATTCATGCACCATTGATAAATTATACCCTTTAATTAAAAACATCTTTTTTTAATACAAATAATTTATAGTGATAAATTATAATATTGAGTGGTTTTAAAGTATATTTAGAATAAATTTTTACAATTTAAACCAATTTTGGTCATTGGATGTAATTTCACATTTAAACTAGACATAAACAAGTGTCACTCTTTTGATAGTTATTATTTCTTAAAATACATGCTTTTTGTTTTGACAACGAGATTTAATTTTAAATTAATTTATGCCACTTATGTGTTTTGAATTTAGAAAAATGGATTATATATTTAGAATCAGGAGGTCCAAATTATGTAAATATGTAACTTTTATTTTTATACTTTTTAAGTAATTATTTTGGTAAATATTTTATTTACCATGTTTAAAGGATAAATCCTGTAAAAAAGGGTAAAAATAATATTATAATAATCATAAATTGCCATAACACAAGTCCTAAACCTATTGGATGATACCTATCCGACCCTAGGCATCCTTGAGTCTATTTTGGGACCACATGAAGCCACATGAGAGTGATAATGACACTTTATATTAATTAATTTAATGTAAAGACAAAAATGACATAAACATATATCTTTTTGTAAAACAACTTGTACAAGGTGTTATACAAGTTATAATTTCAACTATGAATATTTATTAGAAATATAAAACAATTTTCTACATAATTTTATTTTATTTATACTTTTTAGAAATTGAATAATTAAATTTATTTATGACTCAAAGATGATGTCATGTTTTCCTTAATAATAAAAGAAACAAATAAATGGAATTATAAACGTTAAAATAAATATAATTTAATATTTTGATGCCATATGCGAATTTTATAGGTTACTATGGCATGTTAGAATTGATTAAATAAATTTATTTTTATTTAATAACGTTTTTATGACTAACAAAAATCAATTATTAAATAGTGTCAAAATTGGCATAAAATAGTTTTTAATAAAAATATTATATTATTAATTGATATAATATTCCTAAAAATATAAGGTTCATCAAAAGGACATATAAAATGATCAGTAAATCATTAATGAACCACTTGGGGTTTTATTGGAAGTTTATAGTAACTTTATTAACCAAATAAAAAAAATACAAAGATACATTATAGATGTCAAACTAATAAACTAAGAGTTTAATCTAAAATAGATGGTTAATATAGTTATCCAAACCAATAAAAAACTTATTGGTTGAGTGTATTTTGATCTTTCCCCACCTTAGACTAGATGTAATTCAGATTGGAGCCATTAGAACGCGAATATAAATTTATTATAAAATAATATTTTATGTTTTCTTAAGGTGCCCCTCACCCATCTTATAAAAGGGAACTCCCCCTTCTCTATATTTCACACCATCAATGCATTTTGGTTTAGCCAACCCTTGCCCAGATATCCTCTCAACATCACTCAATTCATCCTAGAGTCCTTCCATTAGTCAGAAATCCATCATAAAAAGCCCTTTTGATCAAATCAAAAGGAGGAACCTGAAGAAGAGGTAATAATTTCACCACCCACTTTCAAGTTCTTTTCTTCTTCAACTTCTTCTTGCATTGTTATTTCCATTCTAAACTAATAACTCCAAAATAATATATATACTATGAAATTACTATAAATATGTTAATTCCATATTCATTATTCTATCCATCCTTTGAATGGCATGTCACCATACGTGCGTACGTACATCTTACCGTCTCCACGGTGTGGTGTAATTGTTATTCAATACATTATTATTTGGATGGGTATAAAAATGATGTGTAATTGATGTAAATAATGAATATAACCAGATAATGATTATGTATATATGATATACCACCCAATTATATATTATTTTAATATTAAAATATTGATATTGTCACTTGTGCGTACATACGGATTACCGTCTCCACGAACGCGATGAGATTCATTCCCCATCGTATCCATTCAAGACTAATTTTTATTTCATTATTAAAAATAATGTTTAATGACTTGATATAATTCTGTATATTAATAAGATACATCCCATTCATGTCAAATATGACTCACATAACTAAGAATACAAAGGAAAACGAATCCATTAACACCGGAAACGACAATAATACTATGATATTATTAACAAAGAAATATTGAAAGATCATATATGATATCAAATTAATGTATATAATTCTTTTATAATTTAATAAAAATTATTTCACCATTATACAAATAGTTAACCTACTGTAGACCAAGGAAAATTACAGGGTAATGGTTAATTATACAATCTCATCATTATCCGAGGTTGTTTATACGTAATTATCTACTAGGATCTCTTTATCATCCGCATACACATTTCTTAAAAATGCATCTCAAAACATTATTACTATTTTATAGACTACGGGTTAAAGTCATTTATACCATTTTATGACTTTTTATAATATTTTTATAATGGAATTATTCAGTTGTTTTCTAAACAAGGTCCTTTTTATCCTTTTCGACAAAATTAAGGTAAGAATGTATTTTTTTAACTTATACGGTGGGTGTGGCTAATTTCTTCCATTATAAAACCGTTAAAGCTTCCCTTACAAGCTCATTAGAATATTTTCATTGTAAATTCTTTCTATTATAATTAAGGGACTTTTAAATGATTTCAGAAAAAGATATACTACTCTCAAATAGTTTTGATTTCATATATGTCAACATCCTTTGATGGATTTTAAGCTTATTTACGTTGATTTATTATGATAAAAACCTTCCATATTGTATTGATTGTTTTTTGATATGTATGATTGTGGATGTGTTATATTTATACAATTCATTTTTTATAGAGAAAGTATTGACATTTGGTATGCGAGTTTTAATATAAATGTTTATGTTATGTTTAAACCTGTTCATATGAGGAATGCATTGGACATAGTAAGTGATGGGTGGAGCCTGCTATAGCTCCTCGATGCATCAGTAGTTCTCATGAGACAAACTAGTGTCTTGGAAAATGTCCTTGACAAAATATTATATTTAGTCATGTCACAAGTCCTTGACTATGTGGTTATGATAGTCTGGCATTATCTATTCCATTATTATGAAAGTGGTTATTGATATTGCATGTGATTTTTCGACTAATAGAATATCCATCTGAATAAGTAAATGGAATTATTTAATTTTATTTTTTCCATGTTATTTTGAAGATAATGTTTAAAAGGCTTTTGTTTTAGTTATAAATTGCCTTAAAAGTTTATTCTTATTTATGAATGTTTCCACTATATTGTTATCCTTACTATGAATCTGATCTCACCCCTTTTATGTTTTATTTTTTCCCAGGATGTGAGGAAGTATTTTATAACTGACCTGCAGGGATAGTCTGAGGGGATATGAGTGTGGACTATGGAGACAATGTTGTTTTAGTTTTCCATTTTATCATGTATTGAAATAATTATGAATGTATCTAGTGTTTCCAAGGAAACTAAACTAATCGGTCTTTTGAGACTTGATCTTTTGTGATCATGCCAATGTTATGCATTAATACACAAACTCTAGGTAACTGGTGTCATGGATTTACATTTGGTATTAGAGGAAGTTTAGTATAAACCTCGGAAGCTATATAAAGATAAACTCTGATTAGACCACATAGACCTAATATGGACTTTAAGGATTAATATAGAAGAACTTCCATGTTTTTATAGTATGGTAGAGATTTTTTGAGTTTTCTGAGCAATACATCCATGTCTGGATACGAGCAGGTAGAAGTGGCTATAGAATAGATGTACCTTGGGGTAAAACATGCAAACACCACTTTGAGCATGAATCAAATGGGAACTGGTGCATGACAAATGGCTTTGTTTCACTCTCTATCATGACACTCTTGATGGATATGTTTAGCATAAATATAAGTTTCATTACAAACCATTATGAAGGGTTTATGATTATATACTTCCTCAAAAATACATTTTTACGACTATGGATTATAACCATAAACTGTTCAATTTACTTTATGTGTTTTACAAGTTTGGATTTATGTATTGTAATTAATAAACTAATCTAATGTATTCCATTGTTTTGAAACAGTGCCTAGTGGAAGGAATGGAAACTGAATCAATGGACGCACTCCATGTAGGTATTTCCCTCTTTCTCAAGAAGATTATAGTATATCTGGTTATACAACTAGTGCTGATCAGGTTATCACTATACTGGGAAAAATCACTCAGTTTAGGAATAATACTCTTACCCGTATGGAGCACCTGATCCACAGCCTGGAGAATCAATGTTAGATCACTTCATGAGGCAATAAGCACCAACATTCAATTGGAGTACAAATCCATTAGTAGTTGATCAATGGATAAAATCCTTAGAGAAAATATTCCTTACATTGGGGAGTAGTGAAAGGGAAAAGTTATCATGGTAGCTTACAACCTCAATGGAGATGCTGATCAATGGTGGTCATTGATTCAAAACACAAACGAAGATGATCAAATATAAAATATTTAATGGAGGGATTTTAAATATAATTTATTAGAAAAATACTTTCCTCATGACCATCAAGAAGATATGGAAAGGCAATTTATGAGTCTAAGGAAAAAAGAGGATGAGAATGTCTCAAAGTATGAAGATAACTTTACAAGGTTGGAAAGGCATGGTGCAGATGAGATACAAAACCCAAGAAGTAAGATCGATTGTTTATTTGATGTGTTAATACCATTTCTACTTCGAGCATTAGACTCATATGCCTTCTCTTCTTATGAAGATATTGTCTCATGTGATATCAAGATAGAAAATGAATTCTCTTTTTCTAAAGACTATAATGAAAAGAAAGAAAAGAAGACATCTATTTCTCACTATAGAAATAGAAATAAGGGGAAGAAGGGAAAAGTTAAATATCCATCCTCCAGAAAATGTGGAAAGAAACACCTTGGTTCTTGCATGAAGGGAATGGGAGTCTATTACAAGTGTGGTGAAAAGGCCACCAAGAATGTGATCTCAAGGGGAAAAAAGAAGCTACCAATGATCAATTATACAGTTGCAAGGAAATGGGAAATTATGCAATTGAATGTCCTAAGAATCAGGGGACCTTACCTCATAAAAGTTAAAGGGATCAAGGACATGCTTATTCTATCAATACTGCTGATGATGAAGCTCCGAATGATGTGTTGGGAGGTAATTTAATGGTTTTCTCATGTTTAACCAATGCTTTATTTGATTCTGGATCATCGCATTGTTTCATATCTTCATAGTCTTCTATGAAAATTAGATATTGCCAATTTGATTTAATGTGGGAGTTTTCAGTCAAAACTCTATAGGGAAGTATCATTGATACAATGTTATGTGAATTTGTTCCTGTTAGGGCATATAAATATTCATTATCTTCTTATCTCACCGTTATAACCATGATTGAATTTGATATAATCTTCTGTATGTATTGGATTTTAGACCATGATGCAAAAATGTATTATAATTAGAAGGAGGTTACTATTTTTTATGATGATGATAAAGAACACTATATCATTAGAGCTGAATCATCACCACCTAATTTTTATCTTGATCCACCCCTAGTAGCTCAACTAAATTCAATTATTGGGGAGGAAGAGAATGAAATTACAATGGGTGAGGAAATGAATGTTCAAATAGAGGATGTACCTATTGTGAATGAAAATGATGTTGTGTTTCAAAAAGATTTAGATGGATATCCTACAGAAAGAGAAATTGAGTTTCCATTGATTTAATTCATGGATCAAGGCCCATATCGATGACCCCTTATAGAATGGACACTGTGGAATTAGTGGAACTAAAGAAACAACTTGAGGAATTGAGTAATAATGGATTTATTCGCCTATGTGTTTTTCTATGGGGATCCCCTGTTCTTTTTGTTAAAATGAAAGATGAATCTATGAGGATGTGAATTGACTATAGGGAGATCAATGATATAACAATAAAGAACAAGTATCCCCTACCTCGCATTGATGATTTATTCGACCAAATTCATGGATCACAATACATCTCAAAGATTGATCTTCTATCTGGATATTATCAGTTGTGTGTGAAGAAGGAAGACATTCCAAAGACAGAATTTCGAACCAGTTATGGGCATTACGAGTTTACAGTAATCCCTTTTGGGCTGACTAATGCACCATCCTTTTCATGGATATAATGAACAGAGTTTTGAAGGAATATATTGATTACTTTGTAGTGAAATTTATTGATGATATCTTGGTATACTCCAAAAGCTACTAGGATCATGAAAATCACTTGTGCATTATTCTAACGACCCATAGAAGACATGAATTATTTGGGATGTTTAGAAAGTGTAAATTATGGATTCATGAGATTTCTTATCTTGGCCATATTGTCTCTAAGGATGGGATCTCTGTTGATCCTTCTAAGACATGAGCAGTCCAAGAATGGCCACCACCATTGAGTATAACTGCGCTATGAAGTTTTATTGGTTTAGCCGGATATTATCGATATTTTTTCCAGACTTTTTCCCGGTTGTCTAACCTATTAACAAAGATCACACAAAAAGGCGTTAAATTTGTTTGGACAAAAGAGTGTGAAGAATTTTTTGATGAACTGAATAGAATATTAGTCAATTCTCATATATTGACTCTACTACCAGTGAATGATGGGTCTGTTATTTATAGTGATGCTTCAAATAAAGGACTTGGTTGTGTCCTTATGTAGAATGATAGGGTTATTTCCTATGCATCCCAAAAACTGAAAATTCTAGTGAAAAACTATCCTATACATGATCTTGAGTTAGCAGCTGTGATATTTTCTTTGAAGATATGGAGATATTATCTCTATAGTGAAAAATGTGAGATATATGCTAATCACAAGAGTTTGAAGTATATTTCCTCATAAAAATAACTCAACATGAGGGAAAGGAGAAGGATTGAGCTACTAAAGGATTATGATTGAACCATTCACTACCACCCGGGGAAGGCAAATAATGTGGATGATGATTTTAGCATAAAGGAACATGGAGTTTTGAACAAGAATAGAATTTAAAGGAATCCTAATTTCATGGATCTAGTGAAGATGTATATGGGAATAACCATGTAATGTGAAACATAAATGATTTTTAAAATGGTTTCCAAACCATATATACTAGAAATGGTAAACATTTCTTAGACCGATGATGAAGAGTTTAAAAAGAAGGTTAAAGCTATGAATGATGAGAGATTGAGTGACTTTGTGTATGAAGACTGAATTTTGAAATTTGGGAAGACATTCTGTTCCAGATATACCTTATCTAAAAAGGGAATTGTTGGGTGATTTTCATAGATCCAAATTCTCTATACAACATGGGAGCCCCAAAATGTATAGATATTTGAAGGAACATTTTTGGTGTGACAACATGAAGAGGGAGATTACTGATTTTGTGTCATGATATATTGTTTTTAAACAAGTGAAAGTTGGAAGGCAACAACCTGGATGAGTCATGCAACCTCTTCCCAAACTTGATTAGAAATTGGATAATATTACGATGGACTTTGTAATGGGACTACCAAAGACTCCTATAAGAAAGGATAAAATATGGGTCATTGATTATCGTTATACCATGTCAACACATAATCTTGCAATAACAGAAGATTTACCACATTAATGATTAGAAAGACTATATATTAATGAAGTTGTTAGACTTCATGGAGTACCCCTATCAATTGTTTCTGATCGTCCTCCATGTTTTACATCAAGATTATGGAAAAGTATTCAGAAAGCCTTGGATACTGAAATTCGTTTGAGCACTGCCTACCACCCCCAAACTGATGGACAATCAAAATGGACTAGTCATACTGTAGAAGTCATGTTTAGATCATCATCACTTGACTTTCAAGGTATGTGGGTTCAATATTTACCTCTAGTAGAATTTTCTTATAACAAAAGCATCCATTCAATAATTTGAATGATACCATATGAAGAATTACATGGAAAGATAAGTCGCACACCAAAGTTTTAGGATGATGTTGGTGAAAGAAAACTCATAGGTCTAGAACTAGTGGAGTAAATGATGGAAAAGGTGAAGGTAATCCAAGACCACATCAAAGCAGCTGAATGTATGCAGTACAAGTATGCCGATAACTGAAGGAAGGATTTGGAATTTCAGGTAGGAGATCATG
The DNA here is from genome assembly GCA_963277665.1 of Viscum album. Taxonomy (NCBI): domain Eukaryota; kingdom Viridiplantae; phylum Streptophyta; class Magnoliopsida; order Santalales; family Viscaceae; genus Viscum; species Viscum album. The sequence continues at coordinate 1,291,629,591 of OY728129.1, forward strand.
TTTTCTTGAATGTATCTCCATGGAAGGGTGTTATACGTTTTAGTAAGAAGGGAAAATTGAGACCTAGGTACATCTAACATTTTTAAATTCTATAACGAATTGGGGTTTTAGCTTACCGTTTGGCAATGCCGCCAAATCTCTCCAAAGTTCACGATGTGTTCCACGTATCACTATTGAGAAAATACATGTCTGACCCAACGCATGTACTCACTTATGAAGAAGTATAACTGGAACATGATCTACCTTATTGCGAAGATCCTGTCAGAATTCATGATACCAGAGAACAAGTGTAGAGAAACTGGACGACTCATCTTGTAAATGTTCTATGGAGAACCCTTAATATGGAAGGGGCAACGTGGGAACCCGAGGAACTAATGATGAACAACCACCCGGGTCTTTTTACGTAGTAATATTTTAGAAATTTAAAGGACGAAATTATTTAAAGGAGGGGGGAATTTAACACCCCAAGCTTCCACGGTACTCTTCTCTTTTAATAATACAGTAGTGTGTGTTGTACACAACTTCGAGGTTCAAACACACACCACAAAATATCAAAGTAGACATTATGAATAGTAATACCCACTTCATAAAATTTTATAAATTTTATTTTTAAATTTGGAATTCCTTTTTGGATTTAGAATATCAAAATTAGTTTAGGGTGAGTTTTTTGTATTTTTCTAAGAACAACCAATTTTTGATGAATAGGGAAAAATTCTAAACATTAATAACAAAAACTTTTTTATTCCAAATAATTTATATTGATAAATTAAATTATTTATTGGTTTTAAATTATAGTTATAATATATTTTTACCATTTAATCCAATGTAGGTCATTTGACATAATTTCACATTTAAATTAGACATAAACAAGTGTCAATCTTTTCATAGTTTTTATTTCTTAAAAAACACGTTTTTAAACAAAAATAGAAATTAATTTTAAATTAATTTCTGCCACTTCTGTGTTATGAATTTAGAAAAATGGATTATATATTTATAATTACTGTGTCCAAATTGTGTAAATAGGTAACTATTATTTTTAGACATTTTGAGTAATTATTTCGGTAAATATTTTATTTACCATGGTTAAAGGGTAAATCAGGTAAATAAGGGAAAAAACTAATATCATAATAATATTAAATTACCTTAACACGTGTCCTAACCCAATTGAATGATACATATATAACCATGGGAATCCTTGGGTTGATTTCGGGACCACATGGATCCATATGAGAGTGATAATGACACTTTATATTAATTAATTTAATATAAAGGCAAAAATGATAAAAACATATATCTTTTATAAATTTTATTTTAAAAGGTCTTATATAAGTTATAATTTCATCTATAAATATTAATTATAAAGATAAAAATATTTCCTACATAATGGTATTTTATTTATAATTTTTATACATTGAATAATTAAATATATTTTTTACAAAATGATGATGCAATGTTTTCCTTATTAATGAAATAATCAAATAAATGGTATTATAAATGTTAAAATAAATATAATATAATATTTTGGTACCATCGGAAAATTTTATTGGTAACTATGGCATGTCTGGATTGATTAAATAATTTTTTTTGGATTAATATACTTGTTATAACTTTAAAAAAATCAATTATTAATTAGTGTCAAATTTTACATAAAAGAGTTTTGAAAAGAAATATTATATTATTAATTAATATAATATCCCTAAAAATATTAGGTTTAGCCAAAGGACTTATATGATGATAGTTATGTCATTAATGAACCACTTGGGGTTCGCTTGGTAGTTTATATTAAGTTTATTAACCAAATAATACAAAAATCCACAGAGTCCTGTTAAATATCAAACTAATTAACTAAGAGTTAATTCTAAATGATAAGGTTAATATAGTTACCCAAACCAATCAGAAACCTATTGGTTGAGTGGATTTTGAACCATCGCCACATTAGACTCTAAATATATCAGTTTGGATCCATTAGAACCCAAATATTAATTTATTATAAAATATCATTTTTTGTTTTTCCAAAGGTGCCCCTCACCCCACATATAAAAGGGCACTCCCCCTTCTCTCTATTTCACACCATCAATGCATTTTAGTTTGGCCAAAACATGCCCAAATATCCTCTCAAATTCCATCAATTCATCTTAGAGACCTTCTTATAATCATAAAACCATCTTAAGGATCCATTTTGATCAAATCAAAAGGAAGAACCCGAAGAAGAAGTAATAATTTCACCACCCGCTTTCAAGTTCTTTTCTTCTTCCACTTCTTCTTTCATTGTTATTTCCATTCAAAAATAATAACTCCAGTATCTTCTATTTACTGTGATTTTATTTTAAATATGGTATATCCATATTCATTATTCTATCCTTCCTTTTAATGACATTTCACCATACGTACGTACGTACGGATTACCGTGTCCACGACGTGGTGTAATTGTTATTCAATACATTATTATTTGTATCATATAATAATGATGTGTAATGGATGTAAATAATAAATATGACATGATAATGATTCTTTATATTTGATATACCATACAATTATATATAATTTTTATATCTAATGAATTATATTGTTTCTCGTGCGTACGTACGGATTACCGTCTCCACGAACGCGATTAAATCCATTCCCCATCGTATCCATTGAAGAAAAATTTTAATTTGATGATTAAAAATAATGTTTAAAGACTTCATATCATCCAGGATATGAATATTATACATCCCATTCATAACAAATAAGACTCACATAACAAATAATATAAAGGAAAACGAATCCATTAACACGCAAAATGACAAGAATACTAAGATATTATTAACAATGCAATGTTGAAATATCATTTATGATATCATATTAATGTATATGATTATTTTATAATTTAATAACAATTATTTCAACATTATAAAGGAGGTTAAACTACCCTCGACCAAGTAAAATTATAGTTAAGGGTTAATTCTAGAATCTCTTCATTATCTGAGGTTGTTTATATGTAATTATCTACTGGGATCTCTTTAACATCCACATCCATGTTTCTTAAAAATGTATTTCAAACATTCATACTATTTTATAGACAATGGTTTAATGTAATTTATACCATTTTTTAAACTTTTATATGTTGTTTATAAAATAATATTTCCGTCATTTTCAAAACATGGTCCTTTTTAACCTTTTTGACAAAATTTATGTAAGAATGTCTTTTTTTAACTTATACGGTGGGTGCGGCTATTTTCCGCCATTATAAAATCATCAAAGCTTCCCATACAAGATTATAATATTATCTTTAATGTAAATGTTTTCTTTTATAATTATGGTACTTTTAAATGATTTTAATAAAATAGAAATTTCTCTCAAATAGTTTTTATTTCATCTATTTCAACATCCTTTGATTGATTTTAAGTTTATATGAAATTGATTTATTATGATACCAAGCATATATATTGTATTGAAGGTTTTGTGATATGTTTGACTATGGATGTTTTATTTTTAAACCATTCATGGTTTATAGAGAAAGTATTGACATTTCATATGCTAGTTTTAATACGAATGTTTATGCCATGATTAAACCTGTTCATATAAGGAATGAATTAGACTTATTAAGTGATGGGTGGATCCCTCTATAGCTCCTCGATGCATTGGTAGGTCTCATGAGACAAACTAGTGTCTTGCCACAAGGACTTGAAAAAATATTATTTGTAGAATTGACACAAGGCCTTGACTATGTGTTTATGATAGTCTGGCATTGTGCATTCCATCATTATGGAAGTGGTTATTGATATTTCATGTGATTATTTGACAAGTAGAATATCAATCCAAATAAGTAAATAGCATTATTTAATTTTATTTTTGCCATGTTATTCTAATGATCAAGTTTAAAAGTTTTTTTTAGTTATACATTGACTTAAATATTCTTGCTTATTTATGAATGTTCCCACTATATTGTTATCCTTACTGAGCATATTAGCTCACCCCTTTCTATGTTTTATTTTTTTCCAGGATGTGAAGAAGTTTTTGATGATTGACATATAGGGATAGTCTAAGGTGATTTGAGTATGGACTATGGAGACTATGTTGTTGCAGTTTTCCATTTTATCATGTAATGAAAGAATTATGAATATATATATTGTTTAAAAGGCTACTAAACTAATAGATATTTTGAGACTTTATCTTTTATGATCATGCCAATGTTATGCATTAATGCACCGACTCTGGGTAACTGGGGTCGGGGCATTACAATGGGAGGAAATTTCCAAGGAACCTTTACAATATACATAACTATCTCGATGTAGAAATGAAGTGGAAAAGGTAAAAAATAAGAAAAAAATAGACAGAAACCATAGATGAAGACCTCTATATAGTACAAGAGTATGGTAGAGTAAACTTAAAAGTAAATGGGAAATATACACAAACAATAAAAAATTTATCCCAAACTAAAAAATTGGAATATAGAATGCAGAGATAGTCAAACTCAATATCTATAAGCTGTAACCACCATACGCAGTTCAATATACAATTTATCCCTATCAACATCTGATGTCACCATTGACATATCATTCATCTTCATAGTACACGAAAAATGTAGATAATCCCATACATGTGTAGGTATATACAAATCTAGTATGAATCTCAAAAATCTATGAGGGGTATTAAGAGACAAAATAAGGATAAGAAGATATTATATAGTAAATATGATTCGGTGAAAGAGAACATATCAACCAAAAACGTGAGAGAGTATAATAATCCAAACACAAGTCGATCAAAACAGTGCGTAGTTAGACTACATGTCGAGTCTTTTCCATCAATAAAAAGGGTTTGAACTCATCCAACCATGATTATAAAAACATTGAAATCATGTGGCATACATTGCATGTCTTCTCAACCCATATAAATAGAGTGACCAAATCCAATGGAATGGATAAAATGAATATATATCTATGTGTGTGTGTACATAGTCCAAAGAAACAAAAACATTTTATAATGGTGATGTACAGCTCCAAGGAAATTATAAAAAGAAGGGTCACCAACAGTTCCAAAATTCTATTATTGATGACTAGTATATCACGTGTCTTCCTATAAATAACCACCCAAGTCAAACCATTCCTTAACATTTTTTTGCACAGTCGATGGGGGAATAAACTCAACTAAGAGGATCTAAAAACAATTGCATCATGGGGGTGAATCTCTCTATGATTCTATAGAGGACCCTCGCCCAAGTGGGATAGGGGTTTCACTTTTCTCATCATGGACGCACACCGTATCTAATTGCGGTTACAATCAGAATGTAACTGTAGAGGACCTATTCCAATACTAATGGGTTTTTCCACCTTATAGAACAATTAGATATGACCTAGTGTTAAATGGGCTGCCAATATACTCATATCGGACCCACTACCTACCCAATAGGGGGTTTCCACTCGGAGAATAGATGTAGAGGAATTCAGACATACTGATGTGGGGATACACTAAATAGGTCTCGGAACTATTCCCAAATGTGACACAGGTGTTTTAATCTTGTCACCAATAAGACACGATGTATCTAATAGGGGATATAACTCGGAAGGTAGTTGTATATGAAATATTCCAATAATTATGGGGATTCCACTATATTGGAAGCCTCTTGTGATTATACCTGATCACTACCATCATTGGGTTTCTCCCTAATAATAACCCTATGAATAATATATCACACATTCTCTCAAAATCCAATACTAAGGGATCTATTATGTTATACTTGAAAAAACAATACTCAATCTAGGATTTTCGAAGGCTAAAATCCAATTTAAACAGGAAGATATATGGAAGTAGGATATTTTAATGAATGAAACAATATAGTAAATAGTGTGTGGGGACCCCCAAAGTGTTTGGTTCAGCCCACATCCGGGCTATGTCCCCATCCATCACATGACTCCCAATTGATATAATAGTACAAAATATGTAGGTAGACTATATAGCATGTCCAAACAATCAAGGACCATGTCATCTGCTTCTAGTTGTGTTTGTGTTCTTGATCCCTTGTATGAGTAGATCACCTCATCTCTATGTACATCAGTACACAACCCAATGTCTGGTCATGTAATCACACATGTGGTCATTCCTTTGTGTGACACCACAAGGCTCTTCCACCTAAGGATGAAGAAAATGATATGATTGAGGTCTACATGATGTTCTATCCTAAAATATTTCTAAAACAACATTCCATAATAGCTAAGAAGATTCATGTCATGTGTCAAATATATTACTTGGGGTGTTATTGGGATTTCCCAAAATTCTTATATCCTCTCTCAATACAGTATATCTATCCATTAAACTAAAAATTTGTCTTCATTTTCTCCCATAATTGATGGATCTAGTCACCACCCATTGTTTCCATCCATCTGGTCACTAGAAATAGAATATCATCATTTATCAAATGTTTTACGCAGATCTTATACTCCCATTATTTTCACTGGTTCTAATTATTCAATATTAGATAATAAAAACATTCATCTGTAACCCATAACCATCATAGATATGTGCCTGATTTATCAATCATTTTCTCACTATCGAATATGTCGTAATTTTAGGAGTCTAATCAAGATCTGTATTGGCAAGAAGCATCAAAACCGTGTTGTAAATATGAACTAGTTTATAACCACTAATCAAGAATAGTTCTTGATGTAAATTTAGACTACAGTTTAGAATAAAAATCTATTACTTTCAATGATGATTCAGTAGTAGGGGCGCCAGTTCTTTTTCAGTTGTAAATGGAAGATGGAGTTGGCAAAGGGATGCTTTGTTATTTTACTCAACCTTAGGTACCTAGGATGGAGTGTGTTGAAAAATGTTAAATTAAATTTTTCTTGGATGTATGAATGGTTTGATCCATGGTTAGGAGTTAGTGGTGCCATTGGGCCAAATGTTTACATATGTAAAATTAGTTTACCATCAATTTATTTTTGTTCCTCTTTGATTCAGAAGCCTCACAGAATTCTATTCCAACTTTATTAGACATTTAATTCATAATATATATAGATATAATAAAATTATTCCTATAGTTATATATCCTAGTATGAGATAAGGCTACTTTTTCTATTCCATTATGTGGATGAAAACTAGAGAGGGGGAAATCAGTATATGAGACATTTCTTCTAACTATAGATACAAAAGTTCTATGAATTCCATTTCATGGATTGGATTCATTCCATGTGTGAATTAATGAATAAATTTATAGGTGGGTTTCATTTTTTAATTTATATGTTCCATATAGTGGGGTTTTTTGGAAATCAAGATTATTGGATGGGTGGTGGGAATATGAAACCTATACAATCGTATTTCATGCATCTGTTAGAGGGACATATGAAGTGTATGTTTTAAACATTTTAGATGTTTTTATTGATATTTTTGTCGATGAGGTTAAAAACCCCCCACTCTCCCATATGATTTCAAATTTTTAATATTTTAGAAACTGAATACGTATCTTATTTTGATGGATCACTAACAATGGTTTTCTATAGAGCTATATGATTCGAGGTAGTCAGTGTATGACCTAACTGAGATGTGTTTTGTTTTTCCTTGTGTTAAATGATGGTGTTATACATTTTTTTTTCATTTAGGATGATGGTATATTGAGGGTTTTAATTGTAAACCATAGGATGAATCTAAAACATTTAATAACTATGAGAACATTCTTAGGTTTGATGATATATTCAACTACCTAAAGCGATCTAGTTTGTTTTTGATAATCAAATTACGGAGGAGTTTTCACTAGATGTCGATGAAAAAGAGGTTATCCCTAAGACTAAAATTATGAAAATGTATGGTAAATTTGAATTCATGGCCATTTTATTCGATTCTATAAATTTAGAGTCTTTGTTTAGGGGATAATGAACTCCCTATTATCAGAATTCCATGAATATTTCATCATCTCCTTCTTTGTTTGTATCTTGATCTACTCAAAATTAGATTATAACCTTAACAAACATCTAATAACTCCATTGTATTTACTCCAACACAAATAGATCATTGAATATATTTCCAAATTCATGTTAATTATTTGATATTTTTATTTCTTGGGGCATGTGGAGTCTCATAAATTCATGGACATGCACCAATTAATGACCGAGGTAATTTTTTCTTAGCTATCACCAATGATCATGGAAGAGGTTCAATGTTTCCTTGGAATTCATAGATAATATCAGGGGGTTTTATATAAATTATCTATGGTTTCAAACTTGATAATATCCTTCAATATGAATAATTTTGAATTTATATGGGAAAAAATTTCTAGGTAACATTTGGTTACCTGAAGTATATGTTAATCAATGATCCGGTGCTTTAGTTTCCAGATGAGGGCATGACTGTTTTTGATCTCAATAAAGAACCCCATATGGGATTAGGATGCATAATGATATAGTATAGGTTTGTGATCTCCTATGGTCGTATTTATTTACATTCCCAATAGAGTTTATATTCCACCGATGATATAGAGCTAGTATAAGTTCTATTTTTAATAAACATGTGGTGGAACTACCTCAGTGCTTAAACATTCATGGTTTCTCTGAAATATATAAAACTAATATATTTCATCTAATAGTGGGAATTGAATCTATTATATTGGATGTTGACATATTTATTTTAATCATTATGATTTTTAGATCTATTTCATTATAGTGAAGTGGGTATTATTATTGACGAACTCAGATTGATATCCCATTTTGATCTGGTTTGGGAATTATATAATATTCAAAAATGGATTTTAGGAGTATGAAATAGTGAATGATGATGTTAGGGAGTGTAGTGGATGAGGTTTTCTTCATCAAGTGAATATAGTTTCATCCTTATTGTGATAGGATGGGAAGTATAAAAGGGGATACTTAGAGACAAAGCTCATATGTGATTAGGTTGGCCATGGTGATACTCTAGAAGGGTAGTTAGAAAATGGTATAAATTATAAGTTTTTTAGAGGTGGTTGTTTTTTTCCTTAGAAATGTTTGAGGATGTTTTCCGTGAGTTTTATAAGTCACCTTTAGCAGTGAATACAATTATTTCTATGATGTATCATATCTAGAGGAGTGATATATTGTGTCCTAGGATAAAATATAAAATGATATAATTTTTGTCTAAATTTATTATTTTCTAGTTGGTGAACGATGAACATTAGGTTACTAGATGATTTTTTCTCCCCTTGAATATTCCCAAGTTAAAATTACAGGACATAATCATATATTTAATCTCTGTGTTAACAAGAGATTAGGGATTATGTTATTTAAGTTGGGTGATAGTGGAACCACTAATTATGTTGGCTCATTTTCTAGTGATTATGATTCAGTCCCACAGATTAATTAATTAGGAAGTATATTCAAAACCTGGTTAATCATCATGGGGTACTAATTATCATCATAAACAATTGATATCCTCATTTATCATCATAGGAATGAAGTGGACTAGAGTGTAACATTGGATTGAAATAATTCCATATCACTACATTCCACCACCTAATGAATGGTAAGATAATGAAAAAAATCTAGATGTATGATGATATGTTTTCATCTTGAATAATAGAAATTGTAATATCATGTATGAATTAACCTCCATTCATCTAGACCACCCAAAAAAATAACCAAAAATTATATATTGTAATGAATGCATTTGTGGAATTTTCCATACATTCATGTAATTATTTGTTGTGGAAGTCAAAATATGTGGGATCAATAGTTATATTATTATTGTGGTAAAATGAATGATAGAGATGATCCAGTTGGTATGAGTGTGTGTGAAGGAAATATAGGACTATGACATGGAATATTCTAATCTTAGGATGAATCCCCTATAGTTTGAGGTAAGAGGCCATGTTCCCAAAGTATTTTCCATAAATGGGGAATTAGACGTTTGGTAAATATAGTATGATTTATACTATGTTTTTGAATCCATTTGAGGTTGTGTAGTGTGTTATAAAGGTGGTATATCAGATAGAACACCCGTTGTTCCTATAAAGGATACTTGATACCATATATGTGTATGAGCTTCATTTATATCATCATGATGAATCCCATATCATTGACTAGGAATAATTGGATATAAATGATGACAATTAATTCATGGAGTCATTAATATTGATCTATGATCCTTGAGATTAGATGCTACATGTACATTCTATCCCCTTGAATCACATATACTGGATTCATGGTGTCCTAGAGGTGAGTAATTTTGAGAGTTAGATTATGATGTGTTCCCAGTGCACATTGCTTTCTATCTTTTATTACTCAGAATAACTATGATGATGGGTTGTTTGAACCACGTGGATTTAATGATTTGTCCCTTATTTTATTGTACTAGTGATATGTATTGTGAATTCATGTAAATAAAGAGGTGAAAACACTATCCTCTTAATGATGATATTTATTTGAAAATTTCAAAACTGCAAGGGTGATTTAGTGTATGCCAGTGTGTAAAAAAACATTATATTGTAGGTGGGTTTCCATGATTAAATTTCCAAGGCTAGTGTTTTGTAATAGATGGGGATTTCATTGGATATATCTGTAAAGGTGATGGAATAGTAGTATATATGGTTACATGTAAAAGATAATGTTTGCGGATAAAACTAGATGATGTGGTGTTTTCCCAATGAGGGATGAGGATATAGATTTTTAGTGTTTTTTGGGTCATTTTCCTTGATTTTTGAATATTTTTAGTGGTTGGGGTATAATAATATCATAACGAGGTTTCACACATGGTTGTATTTTAGACCCACTATTTTATTTCAGTTTTTTTTATTCACAAATACAATAATTTTTTGAGTTGTAATTATTTTAATGGTATATGTATTATCAGCCATTTTCCATATACATCGTGGAGTTACATGGGTTTGGATGATAACTGAGGATGTATAATAGGGGGTATGATCTATAGTTTTATTGGAGAAGTTGTTTAATTACATGAATTAATAATTGATGATGTCTATTTATGATTGATAAATTGTGTGTATCACTATTTATAAATTGTTTTCCTATAGGGAATTTATTATAGAATTAAATTAATATGAATAAATTTATTTGAGAAACCAAGAATTTTAGTTGATGTTTTCAGGGTTTATGTGTTTTGTAATCATCATCATAAAACAGTTTCTGGGATAGAATAATGGTTGGAACAATAATTCACATTACGAATAGATAAATCCTGACCTAAATGGGGTGACTATAATGTATTTATATATATTACATTTATAGAATTTTATATAATTTTTTTATCATTCTTCATAGGATATATGAAACCCCTAGAGGTTTTGGTGGATCATCCATATTCTTTGATCCTTTTATGATCATCCGATTTTCAAGGTTGATCCCCATGAATCTAAGGAGGGTTTTATAATTCCTTACCTTATTTCCTCCCATTATTATTTTTTAGATTCAAATATGTAATGTTTTCTTTTTAAGGGATCATTTGAGATTCATTTTTATGATCCCATTGTGTTTTCTATGTCTCCTAATGGTATTCCACATATGATTGTGGTTCTTGGGTATTTTCACTGTCACCTTATTTTTCATTTATAATTACCTGGCTTCTTTGAGATAGGGGTCCTTATTCTATTTATATTTATGTCCATGCATGGGGATTGTATTCATTTCTTTAAAATGTTTTTATATTAATGGTTTTATTAATAGAGATAATGAATTATAAAAAATAAAAAACATTTTGAATGGGTAAAATAAATTTTGTATTACATTTTTGGTATTATCAAAAAGATTTATTATTATTATTTCAATTACTAAAAATGATGGATTTTGGGATCCTATCATGTTAAATAATTTATATATATGTTTTTAAAATTTCTATATCTATTGTTTGATTCCACCTAGATTGAAATTAATAAGAATGTATATATATCCAGTGAATCAAATTCCCATGGTAAAATGGATTTAAAATAATACTTATGCTAAATTATTGTGTGATTTAATGTAATACCATAAAAATTATTTATGTAAAATGATATATTATTCTCTTTATAGTTCTTCTTTTTATTTTCCTTGTGATATTTGGAATGTTTTTCAATGCTGTTGTTGGGTGATGGATAAGATGTGTGGTTATGGTGATAAGATGTATTATATAATGTGTTTTAATGGAAATAGATATTATGGATTGGGTGAGATGTTTTATGATGTTGTTGTGTCAATTGCCTGGTTACTTATGGAATAAACTATAATTTGGGAAAATTGACATAGTTTGTTAAATTAAGATGAATTTGATGGAATTATATTGTGATAATTTCTAAGATAATTTGAATGATAAACAAATTGTATGTGTAAATAAGAAATAAAATTTATTTCTAAATCATAGTTTGTAATAAGTAATTAAATATATAGAATAGAGTAATATGTAGTTAAAAGTTGTTTTGTGGGAATTTTCATGGTGGTGCATTGGTATATTACATTGTGTTCTGTTATTTTCGCACTATATGATTCATAGACTAACGAAGATATTGTGGTTTACCTTATTTTATTTTATTTGATCCTATTATATAGATATTTTGTGTGATCTAATTAATATGAATTATTTTGTTTTAATTTACTTACAAAATCAAAATAATAATGAAAAACCCACTGAATCCTATCGATTTTGGGTTCTAGTTTTCTTTCAATCATACATGATGGATGGGATGCATATGGTTGTCTACCACCACCCATTTTTCCCACCCCTTACCTTTGTAGTTATGATACATGTTGGTGTTATAGATTTCTCATTATTATTGTTCCTGATATATGTGGTGTGGATCATGCATATTATGAGGGGTGAATGAGTTTTATTCCCATCATGTATGTGGTACCCTACTACATTGGTTATGTGAAGTGTATTTGTTATGATGTGATTATGACTATTGATATCACTAGATGTTGTATCTTTTGAGAGTTTCTTTGGTATGGATGTATCCACACCCAGATCAATTGGGGAAGGATTTTTTATATGTATATATTTTATGGGTTTATAATATGTTTAAGGTTAGGGTTTTAAACTATAAAATAAGTGTCCACGTTGTAGTATAACGAATCTGTTATGTTTTTTATTCAATTTTATAATATGGTGTGTGTGATTAAGTGAGATATTGATGGTGAGGATAAGAATGGTCCGTTGATAGGTTACATTCTTGTTTTTATACTATTTATTCAATGGAAAATTAGTATGAAATTTTAAAACATTTCATTGGAGAACTTGATTATGAACTAATTAATATTATACGATCACCCTACATATATAAACTAATATTTAGGATTCCAGGATGACATTGCCGATTGAGTTATAAATTATTATCTTGGGATGTGGAGCTACTTTTGTGTTTATATTAATTACAATTAATTCATTGTGTAATAGTTTCATGATTACATTTGTTTTAAATGTTATAGTTTTATATTGTTTGTTTATCATATCTCTTGATACTATTTTGTAATAATGGTAATACCAACTATATGTGATATTATATGTATATTTTTAGTCTCACCAACCTATGACTTATTCATGTTAGGACCCATATTTCACATTATATCATTATAGATGTCTAGAACATGAAGGGTACCGTTGGAGGGAGGGATGGTGATAATATAACCAGGTTCTTAGATTATTTGAATTCATAATTCTACATGTCCCTATAGTTTTATCATTGTATTGAATTTTTTTTTTGTTTTTCCCTTTCATTTATTATCTAAAAACCACATATATCTATACTTGTGAAAAATTTCCATACATTTTAACAATATTAACTGATTTATATTTCATCAATTATCTCATTTTTTAAATATTACCTCTTATTTATTTTTCATAAAAAATTTTCCTTCAATTGAAACATAAAAAATTCATTTCTTTTATTAACATAATTATATTTTACCTAGATAATAAAATATGTATCATTATGGATATGATACTATAATTTCATTTGATAATCATTTTTGAGAGACTAGTTTCATTAGAATATTAAACTTACTGAAAAAACAATCATACTTTTTGGATAACATATATAGTTTTTTATGCATTTCTCATCTAGTGAAGTGGGGATCATACTTATAAACACATTTTTCTTCATCTTATTATAGTTTAAGTATGTTTACCTCAGTTTTATATTATTTCTGTATATAAAATATATCTCAGTAAATATCAATTTAAAATTTCTTGTTTCAATACGTTCTTTTCCATTATCCTCATTAGTGTTCTGGATAAAACAATTCAACTATTACGACTCTCATTTTAAACAATATTTTTATAGATAAACATTTTTCATTTATACTCATTACAATGATAGTAATATTTTTTTATTGGAAAAAATATATTTAATTAATATCAATGGTTTAGTTGTTCCACTTAATCATTGAGGATGTTGTGGTATAGCGTGGTATAGAAAATGTGCAGCATGTTTTGAAACAATAGGTTACTCCACATTGAAAATCACTAAATTGATAATAGGTGGTGAAATTATTTCACATAAAAAGTCTATTTTCAGTAACTGAACAATGACATACAGATAAATAGATCATAATATCCTGAATATGGAAATATAAAAAAAATGCTAAATTTTATTATAAATTTTTGGAGTTTATCATAATTCTTATTATAGACATGTTCTTGTAAAATATATTTCCCACGAGACAAAAAAAAATTCTTCAATACCAATTATATCAAAGACAACTCCATTAACCTGAATATAATGTCTATATTATTAATTAGGTATGTGATACAATGGTATTATTATTTATGATCAATTATTTTAGATGTATTTGGAGACTAGGGACATAAATGATAAATTTATTACATTGTAAAAATAAAAAATGATAGAAATAATTTATTTCATCAATGATAAACATTTAATTATCATTACATTATATTATAGAGAGTTGTAATCACAACAAATGGTGATCTCAAATACATATTATTAGAATGTATAAAATAAACGATAGCATGTGTTGGTAGGGAATAAAAATATGGTACACTAAATAATAATTATTTTTTAAATATAATCAACAACATGATCACAAAATATATACATAGATAAAAAATTAGATAATGATTACATAG
The DNA here is from genome assembly GCA_963277665.1 of Viscum album. Taxonomy (NCBI): domain Eukaryota; kingdom Viridiplantae; phylum Streptophyta; class Magnoliopsida; order Santalales; family Viscaceae; genus Viscum; species Viscum album. The sequence continues at coordinate 1,291,644,612 of OY728129.1, forward strand.
TATTCACAAAAAAATGAATATTATCTAAAATTCATGATCATACTATCAAGGGATTGGCCAAAAGTTCATGAATTTTGTTGTCAATTTCATCGAAATGAATCATTTTTTTATGGGTAGTTATACAATATGTACCTAACTAATGTGGTCAAAAAAATTCAAATAAATAATTTTGATGCATTGAGTGTTTAATTATATAATTGGGCCCTACATATCACCTTCTTGTCCAATGCATTCCTTACATATTTAATGATCAATATAATTCATGAACAATTTATATTATCATTCAATAAATATTTTTATTAAATAAATAATATGAAACAAGGCTAATAACTAAGGAAATGATATATATACTCTTCCATTGATTAACAACACAAAATGAAATTTTATACAAATAAGGAAACACTGCATAAATCAATGATATTGAATATCTAACATTATGGAAGAAAATAAAGACCCATAAACTGTACAATGAGAGTTTATATGACTAAACTAATTTTAATGCTACCAACATAAAGAATAATAGAAAATGAATTTTATAAAATCATCAATTCATTGTTATTAAAATTTTATATAATTGTATTCCTTTTAAAATAATAGTGAAAAAATTGATGAAAAAATCATTTCTTAATTATTTTATATAATTATATTTAAAAATAATAATAAATCATTTACTAATTTATTTTTATTTATTTAATAAAACAATACCCTTTTCTATTCAAATAATATTTCTTATGTGTTCATATTCTGGAGAAAACCATAAAAACATATGGAGAAATATAAACAATGACTAATAATCATTGAGAAGGGTAATGTTTTTTAATTAAAATCCATCATGAACATTGATATACATGTTTCACTCACTGAGAGGGTAAATCACAGCCTTGGAGACCATTATGGAAATATGTGGTTTTTTAGTGAAACATTAGGCATTTTTCACAACTCCCACATTTATTATTCAAGAAACATGTGCATAGAATGTAATTTCAAAGGCCATGAGTTCTTTGAGTTTAAGATATTCCCTAGAAACCATGGAAGGTGGTTATGAACAACATTCCAATAATACCCAAAAATACAAAATATGTGATTTCTATAAGTACATGAATTTCAAATGGCTATGTTCTAGAAGATCCCTTTCATGGTAATGGAATTGGAATCACATAACCCAAATTGGTGTGTTCCATAAAATGTTGTTTGAACCAAGAAGAGTAGCATGACACAGTTGCCTATGTGGTGAAAACAACTATTAAAAGATAATTTCCATCAATTTATGGGGAAGAAATTTCAATGTTTATGAGCTTCCCTCACATTCATTAACCCCTATATTTCTCAAATATCACACAACAAAAACCTCCCATAGAACCCCATGGGTAGATAACCTTCATGAAAACCCTCTCATTAGTGCTAAGTCACATCAAATTATGTTTGAGATAACTTTATTCTTTCGACGTCAAGGGGGAATGCTTCTACAGATGGTTTATTTTAAGAAGGCTGAGTTCTATTTAATCACTCACGTTGGGTGCATCATTTTTTGATTCAAAATGCCCAATAGGTCCGTATCCAAAGATACGTGGACCTGCTTTCCAAAGGTAGGAATTCGCTGGGCGATTTGACTAGCAACTCGGAAGAACTCACATTGGTCGAGAGGATGGGATGTCGGGCTCACCGCACCCTCTTGGGGGGGGGGGAATTATTTCCTGTACTAGGAATCTCTTATAGATTTAAGACATATTTATACATTCGCGAATTTTTGGTTTATCCCCAGGCATAGTATCTATGGATTACCTCTGGTAGGTAATGATAAACTGAATTTAGGGATTCAGAATCATTTATGCCTGAGTTTTACCATCCTTAATAGATTAATGTCTTCGAGGAATTTGGACTCATTGAGACAGTACGGGTTTAAAGCCTCATAACTAGGAACTCTGGGGTATATTATCATCGAGGGGGGACATATAACGACTTAAGTGTTTGGATCGAACCCATGATATGAGATTCCTACGCATCCTCATGAGAGGAATCAGAATCCATGTAGCTTGATGCCACTCAATGGGACACATAACCTTTTAAGGTTATGTGACAATGATGCAACCGTTCAGTTTAATGTCATGTGGCATGGACCCCCAGGTGAGAAATTCCTGGGCAAAGCTGGTGTGGGACTTACGCTGAAGATTCCCAGAATCCCCAAGGGAAGTGATTTACTTCGAACAGAGATGGTCCTACTAGGGTACAAGGACATGGTCTGACAGGGAAAAAGGATTATGTCTGACTTAAAGAACGGGCATGAAACTCGGGGAAGTTTACTACATATCCCGGTTGGTCGTGAATCAAATTCCATGTATTTTTGGAAGACTAGGGCTTACACATGAGATTTTCCTATTATTGGGATTCATCCTCAGGGAGGCATCCTACGTACCCTGTTTGGGAGATGGGGAAAAAGACCCATGTAGTTCGTTTAACCGCCGCCATTGTGCAGACGCCGTAGAGACCACAAATATCTAAGCCCACCTGAGTCATTATCGGTGTAAGAAAAAAGATAATGAAACAGACATTGCAGTCCTCGCACTTTTTTCTCCTCAAAGGAAGGTGGTCGGAATCTCAAGAATCTCTTAATCACTGATGTCAGAGTGGGAAGAAGGTAGTAGTCGCACGGTAGAGAAAATGGCTATGGAGGTAGAGAGAAAGGGCAAGTGCTATTAGATTCTCCATGTTCCCAATGTTCGAGGGAGGTGGAAGATTCACCTGAAGGGGCCGCGGATATGGCGGTGTAGCAATGAATCTTCTCGGAAGGGAGGGGAATGCAATTGACTTCTGTCAAGGATGGTATGGGGATTACTCTAGAAGGGAATCCCATCCACTCCCAGGAGAGGGGAGAAGTGCTCACCGCTGGTCCTTGTCAAAAGGAAAGGCCAGCAGGATCCCTCAATTCTGGTAAGTGGAGAGGCACAAAGGGGACTCCCGGGCTCGGACCCTGCAGTACCATGGGAATGTGAACCAAAAAATGCTTCGGGAATCCTCTCAAGGGTCGGGGAAACCCATTTTCCCTTATCTACCATGTGTATGTGAACTCATGTTGGCTCGCTGATGCACCTGAAGGTTTCAGTATACGGGTCTAGTGGATTTTGTGGAAGCCTTGGCTCGGGGCCAGTAAATAGGCCAATGAAGGGATTGCGGAGGATCAGGCCAAATTGGAAGGTTATTATCTATCTCGGGGAATGGAAACATAATAGGAGTTGGTGGGCCACGTGGTTGCATGAGGAGTGGCGCCCTTCATGTAGGGGAGTGGTACACGGTTGGAGAGGTCATCCGCTTACCCAGGTGGTACAAGGACTGATGGGCCTTCCACATACCAGGGAGGAACGCGGAATCAGGTTGGCCCGCGTACCAAGTTGGTACATGGTGCTGGTGTCTGCGCAAGTAGCGGAGGCCAGGGGCATCGCCGGTCATGGCTGCATCCATGTAGGAGGGTGTTACGTGGCCCGTTGGATCTAAAAAAGGGGCATAAACTCCCTTGTTTGTGAGGAGTACATCTGCGGTGGGACCATGGAACGCGACATTAATTTTTCTTTCATGGTTCACCAATATGTTATGCATTTTTCCGATTCTTTATCAATTTTTTCCAGTTATATACCTGTACTGGTTCGCGAATTGGAACTTCGCGATTCGAAAAATCCTATGCTCCTTCTTTAGAAAAGCCTCTCTTTTAATCTCTTCCATCCTCTGAATATCCAAGCATACGAATCTGAATCCCCCTTCTTCTCCACCTCAATTTCCTTTTATAGAGGGGTGGAAAGGGTTGTATTCTGGTTATACAACACCTTTTTAGGAGTCCCATGACCAAAAAATCAGCCTATAGATGACTTAGTCAATCCGAAGTTCGCGGGTTTCATTGAATGCTCCTCTCCTGTGAACCGACTTTGTAAGATGGGTGCTTCATGGCTGCACAGGGATCCGCCTCTGTTCCGAGAATGACAGTGAACTTAGAATGGGCCGGTCTGGCGCGGTTTGTGGCTAGGGTGATTCAGAGCGGTGGACCGGCTTGGCGTTCGTCCTAGTCCACGCCCGTGTAGGGGCTCCCGCCTCCGTTTCGTAGACGACACTGATCCGTGGGGGGTTCGCTGAACTGGTTGTGTGCCACTGATGTTGAACCAGTACACGAACCAGTCGGTCCTTTGTCAATATTGAGTTTTCATCCTGTTTTTTCCAATCATATAAGGGAAATTTGGCATAATCCTTTCTCAAATTATGGGGTATTCCCATTCCCCTTTGGGGATTTTGCAGGACTCTACATATTCCCCCCATCGGAATGGGGTCTGATCGGAACGAAGAGGAGGTTATTCCATTGTAGAGCGATCCTAAAAATGGGGTAGTTTATGGTATAGGTGTAGACCCGGTAGGGGACCACACCTATAAATAATCGGTCCATTACTTTATCATTTACCGAATTCCAATCAAAAAAGGAGAAATCACTTTTTGTCTCTACACACCTACCTCCATCACGAAAAACCTTTTCCACTAGCCAGATTCCACTTCCGCGAACAACTCCTCATTCGCGCTTTCCGTCAACCACAAACCAATCTCCCCAGCTATGAAATAAAACTTTTAATTAATTGAAATCAAGTCACAATGGGCCGCGTAGGAAATCGCTACATGGTTTTGGATGGTCCACGGACTATAAATCCTCCATACTTTGAAAATTTTTTATCTTTTCCGAACATAAACATTTAAATCCCGAATCAAAATTCCATGGAGAAGCCTGGTTTGCGGCCTATTGGTCAATGATCCATGGGCTAGAATGCCGCGGGTGTCTTTCACATAGGGATAGTTCACGGGATGTAGCCGTCACGTACTACCTTTTGAGGCCAACACATGGATATCGTCATGAAGGATCCTTGATGGAGTCTGTTGAAAAATACATTTTATTTTGGCCAAATTTTATTATTTTGAGCAAACCATTTGTCTGGTTTTTACAATGTAGGTAGAAAATATGGTTCCTTCTCGACCCGCAACCTAGCCTACTGCCATGCCTCTACCAATTGGTGATCAACGCCTAAAGGATGTGGCCAGATCTATCTAGTATGGAGTCTGCGTCACTCTACTATCCCAACACCTTGAATAATTGCATTCTGAGTCAAAACGGGGGTATCCTTTTTCTACTAGCTTACCTGCATATGGTTTTAGCTTATTTTCTGATACACTGATCTCAGTGCCATCTCGAAATAATCATCCAGCAGCATGGATATTCACTAGTACTATCCCCTAAGTCGTGATATCGTACAAGGTGTGAATTATCCCAAAGGACATGTCTGCTAAGTCTATGCTTAATCACCTCCCTATGTCCCCGACAGGGTAATATCATCGGTTTGATGGGGAAATTCATTATTACTGGAGTATTTCCCAAAACTCTATTGTTAATGACCAACATGGCTGGTCAGCAGACCGAGATCTTTGGCCAGGAAGGGTATTTAATTTGTTGGTTTGGGGGTGGCCCTTTTGGGTTCATTAGATCTGTGAGGAATTTGAGGTGGAACTGTGAGTCGTGGGTTTGTATGAGGCTGTCTGGGTTTCCCAGACCTACACCCATCGACCTAGCACTCTTTCCATACTGCATATGGGCAGTTGGACTCCAGACACCAACACATTCCACCGAGTCCATGGGGAAGTGGCTATCAATCATTGGGATGTCTTCCAAATATCAAGAGTCCCAGTTATAAGAGGTATGTATGAATAATTATTTCCTCCCTCTTCTATATGGGATGAAGAGGAGAGGACTCCGCCCTTGGTGAGATGACTCAATGAACAAGCCCTGAAATGCTTGCTAGAGATATCTCTGATACAACTCATCCCATATCGCGAATGGATCGAATATTTTTCATGAGAGGGAAGATCCATGGAACATCTGAGTAGGCCGATGAACTGTCCTTCATTGGAGTCCTGAAGGTAGAGGGACAACTATTGGATGATTCTGGAGGAAGGCCAGTTCAACATCTGGCGCTGGGAACTTGTGTCAGGCATTGATCGGCTGCTCTGACTGGCAGTTTTTCTAGCTATGTTCTTGAGTGGTTAGTTATTGCCTGTATGTGAGTCTAGTGGCATGCAGGTCTATACTTTTGTCATGGCAGCCAGCTGGACATTGACAATTTTATCAATCAGGACATTCCGGTCTTGGCCAAGATTTTCCGACTGCTCGGCAACATTACCGAGGGGAACTGGCCAAACTGGGTGGATGACCCTTTTTTGATCCTTTGGGCCTAGCTTGGAGTTCATGTGAAGAATTACTGTACCTTCATCAATCATTCTCAAATTCTGGGTACCATTTTCCCACTGTATTTGCAATTAACTTGTGGGGTTATGCCTGTGCTATGGAAAACCCAAGAGATGGATGGAAACCGGACGATTCAAAATAAACATTTATTGTCGAGAAGAATCTCGAGCTACAATCATTTCAATTTCCATCCATACCCCTCCCCATCTGGCGCAATCACAAATTCCATATCAAAGGATTTTAACAGGCATGGCTACCTCTTTTCCCTCTGGGTGGGTATCCTAATGGATCATATTGGTGCGAAACTGATCTCTGCGGGGTATGCGCCCTGCCGATTTGGATGTCAGTTTGGATGCGTCCAGATGTCATGTCCCCCTTTTTTTAATGGTGCCTACAGGAACCACCATCTGATGGTGTCTAGGAAACTGTGGCGGATGTTTACCTATGAAGAAACTGGTTGCGAGGTTATGACCCCCACATTTGCAGACCTTATGCCATTCTTATACAAAAAATATGCGGACTCCTTTGTGAATTCATACCCGGGTGGTTAGTTAGGGATGTGGGTTCCTACTATCCCGAGTTCCAAGCCATGGAAGAGCAAGAGGAAGCGAAAGGGGGATTGTTCTCCAATCGGTCTGGGAAAGGTTATATGTAACCCTACTGGACCACTGATTCCATAAATGGTTTTAACAAATATAGGTGTCTCCTTGCAATCCCTTGAAGCTGCCCGAGGACAGTTGGTCATACCCACTGATGCTGCCTTCCAGACAGCCTGGGGCCAATGGGACCAATTCAAAATCCAATCACCCTTCCACAACCATTACCCTTGTTCTTTGTGGAAGCATCTCTAGGAAGTAGAAATGGAATTCGATGGGTTGGGATACCTATCTGTACCTGCTGACATATTTTATGATGGGGACACAAAGTGGTTCAATTGGTATCTCTGAGACCATGAGGCGTACATCAATGCACACCGGGGTTAAGCGGTGTTAACTCACCGTGTCCATGCCATGATATGGTTGGTGACTGATGAGGAGGAGGATGGGAGAGATAACTCGTTAGGGGGTGATGATTCCACTGTTTCCCCTACTACGGCTGAGGCAAGGGGATTTACCTCCCTTCCTTTGAGGTGTCTCCCATAGGTATCTCCTAATAGTTCTAGGGTGGCTGCGTGTCCTGGAAAACAACCACGACTAATGGCGCCCCCACCATCCCCCATCTCTGCCCGACTGTCACAGGTTGATCCTCCCTGACTAGTTGTTCATATGAAAGCTGAGTTTCCAGAGGCATGGAGAATTTGGGATGACTTGAGGGTCAGTGGATCAATTAAAGAGGTTTGGCTGCTACTTTAAACAGACCCTCTCCCGCTTCCGGGTGTCGGGACTAGCTTTGATCCTCCATATTTTTCGTTGGAAGAAGATCTGGATGAAGTAGTCACTTCTTTGAAGGACATGGATGCATATGTGAATTCACTCCAAAACCAACATTACTTGTTTAATAGGGTGTCCATGATGATAATTCATCCTGAATAATCTGATGTCGAGGAAGCGGTTGCCATACTCATCCATCCTGGTCATCTCCCTTTTTTATTATGAAGGTTCTAATGTTTCTTTTCTTTACACAGGGTGCCGAGGAATCTTAGGGGGAAATTAGCTCTCCATATTATACTCCCTGGGGTACCACAACAGAAAAACACGCGCCTTTCACTATGGGGGTCATTGAGGAAGGGTATCTGGGTGCATTAGAGCACATGGAAGCGACTATTGAAGATTCGAATAGGGTCTTTCCTCCTACGAATCCCCCTAGAACTCCAGGTGGGGACATATCCCTTCGATAGATCCTGAAATGCCGGTAGGCATCCTGATTATCATAAAGGCTCTGACAAAGAATAATGGTTAAATGTGATTCACGTTTCCCCAATTATCAACTCAGGTGTTCTGACTCTGCCAGTTATTAACTATTTCTGGTGTTGCGGGGCATAGCTGGTCAGCGACCTTGCCATGGATGCCCATGTGGTCGTACCTGCCACCTCTTTACTATCTGAGGGACCACCCATGTCCACATATGAGCATGATTAGGAGGCGGGCACTACCTAAGGAATTTGTGGTACAGACGCCTCTATTCTGTGTTCAACGATCAGGAATATGACAGAGGAGGAGAAGATGGAAGAAGAGACTCACATTGATCACACCTCCTCCATAGCCATGGGGTAGGATGGGACTCTTGTGATTACTGAGGTGTCCTTAGATCAGACAGGGTCCGCTACCTCGGACCCCATGGATCCCGTTTTGAAGGAGGAAGATCCTACTTTCATTCCAGTTGTTGAGAAACCAGAGCGGGCCATTGTTCTTTTTATCGGGGGGATAATTTCCCCGAGCATGATCTCCATAGATTACTTGTTGGGGAATGCTTTGGTACTCTCTGAACTTGGGTGTGGCCTTACATCTTGGGAACCTCTCGGTGTTTTTTGGCTCCATTTCCCATTTAAAACGTTGTGTCTTCGTCGAGCGGTAGCGGTAGTGTAAAGCATGAGGGAACTGATACCTTGATGATCAGTGGTAAGCTTCTTGATCCCTTACCATTGAATCCCCTCTCTTACATTTTCTGTTTAGGGATACTCATCTTCCTTATTGGATTTTGGGATTTATAACCAGAATCTTCATTAATGGCGATGGTACCATTAAATCCAATCAGGCCCTTGACCACAACCATTGGGGGAAAAGTTACTGTGGCATCAGAGCTTGCAGTTGAAGCCATACGAGGTCCCTCTCTAGTGAAATTAATTAGATAATATATCTCTTTGTCTGGGAGTGACTCTGAGCCTAACCAACGGGCCCCCTCCAGTCTTCAAACTACTCACCAAAGAACATGGAAGAAGATCTGGAAGCTAATTTCTCAAACACCCTTAGCCGAGATGCCAACGAAATTTCCATAGTTGCGTGATTTGTTTATAATGCTGGGATTCAACGGCTATGACAACCATGGTATTTATGACATAGTCAAATAGGTTGTCATGGACTGGGAGATGCTTGGCAGTTTTGAGTCTCACCTTTCTGCTACTGAGCCAAAAGCCTACCTTGTTGTACCCCGACAACATCATATGGCAGAAGCTCATGACCATAGGTGGATGGTTACAAGACTTTAGGGGGAAATACATAAACAGTGGTCTCGAATGGAGGTTTTGAACAGTGAAATGCACCGGCTGCGGCAAGATAAGGCTAATGCCATGGTCATAATTGAAGAATTGGAGTGACATATAATGGAGAGGATGAGGGCGAGCATAAAGTCGGCACATGAGGTGGAAGCACTATGGGTTGTGGCAGAGGCTGACACGGCCCTGCTGTAGAATCTCCATCTAGCGATCGAGGATTCTCACCAGCACCTGATAATGCTTTGTGAATCTGCTGAGAGTCTCCGGTAATAACCATTCACTTCCTGAAAAGGCTCCAGATTGTGGAAGCCCTTCTCATATATATCATAATAGAGAAAACAATTTTTCTTTTTATTCTTTTTTAGAACTCATTACTTCCTTCTCCTGTGATAGAAATTGTCCGGCACTATTTTTTTATAAATAATAATTCACCGAACATAGAATAATCAGTGTTCAAGAAAACGATATAATAGAAACGATATATAATTTTTTCTTGCACCAAGGGATCCAGGGAGCATAGTTTGACTATTGCAGGTATTTCAAAGAAATGAAAACCCACATTCATTGTCTTTCTCGATTATACCGTAACTTTTTTCCAGGACCAGTTGGTGTGGACCAAGCGAGTAGAGTTCGGCTTTTGTGTAGGTCACCCTTTTCAGGTTTTCAGCATAACGGGCTTTGTGGCTCTTTTTGTGATCGGTTTAAAATCCCATCGATAATACTATGATAAATGATGTTTTAGGTTGAATATCATTGACTAGATAAGGTAGGGCAAGGTCCGCAATTAATCTTGGTTGATTGAATGATTTCTTAATACCTTTTAGACAGATGTGAGGGGACATGTTTACATTTGAGCACAATGCAGGGCTTGTTTCAAGGAACAAAAGCCGTGTCGGAAAACAGAGGTAGGAAAAACATTGCCTAAGGAAGACTTGCCTTTGGAAGACGGGATAGGGGAGATAATTATGTAGATCCACTGAGGGAATGGTATACATAGTCATGAAATGGTGTCCTTAGGTTAATGATTTTTTTTTTCTTGATAGCCAGGAAACATCAGGGATGTTCAGATTCAGGACCACTAGGGGTGGCTTACAAGAGTTCGACTCTTTCTGAGTACAATGATGGATTTGCAAAGAGAGGGTACATGGATATGAGAGAAACATCTTGGATAAATTTACCAGGAATGGGTGAAGTCATCCCTTCACACACTGGTGTGAGATGGTGATTTGTATAGGTATGTCTCATGCGCTGAGGGACAGAGGAAAGCCTCCATTCCTGACTGATCTCGTGAAGTGTCTAACCGTGAAATTTAACGTCATGAGGTGAAGACAAGGGAATTTTAAATTCCGTGCAGTTTAACGTCATGCAGTGAGGATGGAGGGAATTATTATTATTAGATACTATTTTGTTTATTGTCATGTCGTAAGGATGTGGGAGTATTTTAAATTTCATGCAGTTTAACATCGTTCAATTATGACGGGGGAATTTTTAAATCATTATAAATTCATGTTGTTGGAGGAATTTTCATTGATGTATAATGCTTATTCGTTGTAGTTCCACCCCAATCGGAAAAGACACGCTTTCTGCAGTTTTAACATCATGTGGTACAGACGTTGTTGCAAAGGACACTCATGATTAGAATGTAACTAGTCTCGAATATCTCATCATGTCCAAGATGTGGAAGGGGGATGATGGTGTAAATCGTGTCTTCTGGGGCTACTTGGATCTGCAGAGATGATTTAGGGTGATGGGATCATTGAGCATACGAAGTTAAGAAGAGTGTCGCATGGTGAAAGATTTCCGTTGGTAGATGGGCCAGGGGAGATTAATAAGTAGAGCCGATGAGTTCGTGGTATTCATAGTAAGGAAAAGTTGTCTAAAAGTCAATTACATTACATGTCTGATGGCCTTGGAGGTTTATGGGGATCCACGATTGTATGGGTCATGGAATCTGTCATTTGGTATGGAAATATCTGGACATGTTGGGGATGCTCTCCCCTGGTTGCTGTTAGAACATTAAGGTTTCCCTGGGCTGATTTATCTTGCGTATGGGGTGTACCTTTATGCCATGAAATTGAACATCGTGTGGTAAGGACGAAATACTCTTAGTTTAATGGTCGTAGAGTTCATACCACTCGGTGACTATTGATACAATCACCTAAAGGATAATTGAGTTAAGATGCTCTGGTAAAATATGAACAAGGTGGGGTATTGAGGTTGTAAATTGAATCTTTGGGGTTTCTCAGATCAAGAGATGTGGTGTGGGGGCTCTGAGGCCGATAAGCGTGTGAAGCTAGGAAGAGTATCACCTGAGGAAATGTTACCATCGGTAGACGGGCTAGGGGCGATCAATATGCAGATCCGCTAAGGGAATGGTATGCATAATCATGAAAAGGTGTCCATAGGGAGATTAATTTCCATTTCCAATGTCCCTGTACGGTTATAAAGATCCGGGATTGCTCATAGCATAGTGTCCGGAAAATAGGGAGAATTGTGCCCAAGCATACAAGAAAAATATTCATTTCAATTGTCCGTTGAGTCAAAGTAGCCAAGCCTTGTCTTGGTGTTTGTGGATGTAGATCGCCATATGAACCACAGGTGGATAAATAGGCTAACCAGACAGGGTTACCCTGGCGACGCTTGGATGTGAGGGAGGGAACGAACCTGTAAATAAATGCTCCTGAAATTTTTGGATTGAAAGATATGATATGGGGCTTTGAAGATGGTAAGCGTACATATCATGGAAGAGTGTCGCCTGAGGAAATATTTCCTTTGGTAGACGGGCTAGGGGTATCAATATGAAGAACCGCTAAGGGCATGGTATACATAGTCATGAAAAGGTGTCCACAGGTCGACGACTTTCCACTTCTGATGGCCATGGGTGGTTATGGAGATCCAAAATTGTCCGGGTCGCGGAGTCTGATGTATGGAAAGGAAGCATCCATACGTCGAAGGAGTATTCCTATCCCATTTTTTCATATATCTTGGGTGGGTCATGACAGTTTCCATGCAGTTTATCGTCATGCGGTGAGGAAGAATTTCATGAAGTTTAATGTCGTGCGGTGAGGACAATGATGAACCGACATACAAAGGGGATTCCATGCATTTTAACGTCATGCGGTAAGGAAACATGACTGTGTAGTTTAACGCCACGAAGTATTGAAAAAGGGTATTTTTACCACCATGAAGTTTATCATCATGCGGTAATGACAAAAAAATATTGGTAGCTGGACCAGGAGATAGGACTCTGGCATCACTACATATCCTACGAGGGAAGGATTCAATCCAAAAGAATTTATTTTGAGGAATACACCTAGTGTAGGTATCGTCCATACACGTGGAAAAAGGGGCATTTTGAGCTTCAATTGGGGGTGGCTGGGCCAAGATGTGGAACCCTAGTGTCGCTACGTATTCTATGAGGGTAGGAATCAAGCCATAAGTAGTTCATTAGATGCCATTTGTCCTATGTTTACATGAAGGAACCCAGACATAATTCATAATCCCTTGTGAGTAATACTCATTGTGGGAAACAAGGAATGGTGGAGGTCCTTGTTGCATGGAGTGATAATAGGCATGCTGATAGGGCGGTGATTAAGGTGGCGGCTGGGCCCGATCATGGGGTCCGGGTGTCACTATGTATCCCTTGAGAATAGGAATCAAGCCATACACTGTTCTTTGAGAGGGATATGCCTCATTCAGGGTAGGTCTGAACAAGTGGGAAAAGGGCATTTTTAACTTCATTTAGGGGTGGTCGGGCCAAGATGTGGGATCCTGGCGTCGCTGCGTATCATGCAATGGAATGAATCAAGTAGTACGTAGTTCCCTGGAATCAGTTCAGTTTAGTGTTGTGTGGTGAGGATGAAATTCTCTTAGTTTAGGATCGTAGAATTTGGACCAGCATGAGACTTGGCAGTTTAACATCCTACAGGTCAGATGATAACTTCTCTTGGTTATGGAAATTACTTATTCAGAAATCTTGAGTTTGTAGGAGCAGTAGTGAACTTCCCGTACATGGAGATCAGGGAATATGATCAATTGGAGTAGAATTTCTGTATAACATATGGTCCCTACAACATGGGTTCCATCTTTAGAGACTTCTTTCCAGGCACCATTGGGATCCTGAGACCCAACACCAATTCTAGTTCCATGAAAGTCCGAAGACAATCCTTTTTATTGAAGGCTCGTGTGATCCGGTTTTGATATACATCCAGATGGTGCAAAGTGTGCAACCACTTTCTGTCCTACTGTTATAATTAACCTATCCATTTTTATGATTTCTCATAATTGGATAACTGATCAAAATTTTCAACACGGAGAGAAGGATACTGGAGCTCAATGTGCATGACCGCTTCTGTTCCGTATTCTAATGAGTATGGAGTAGCTCGGGTAGCGATGCATATTTTGTTTTGAAAAGCCCACAATGCTTAGAGGAGTTTTTCCAACCATGAATTCATTTCTTTGTCGGCCATTTTCTGGATTATGTTGGATAGGGTCTTGTTAAAAGCCTCTATCTGTCTGTTGGCCGCTGCATGGTAGCTGGATGAGTGGTTAGTTTTGATACCATATTCTTGGTACAACTTCTCCGATTCATTAAAGTAGAATTCAGTGCCATTATCCATTAGTATGGTATGAGGGACGCCAAATTTGGTGATGATATTAGCTTTCACATATATGAAAATGTTTCTTGCTCCGTATTTCTTGTGGTGTACAACTTTTGTCCATTTGGAAAATAAGTCGATTGTTGTGAGGATATTCATCAGTTGTTTGGCTGTGGCGGGAGGGTATGTTCACACGACATCCATTCCCCAGATGAAAATGTCCAAGAGTACCTGTCTTGATGAAGTAACTCATGAGGCTGATGAATGAAGTATGTGTGAGTATGGCATGAGTGGAATTTTCTAGTAAAGTGTGCGCAATCCCATGCCATGATGTGCCCATAGTATCCAAGCCTTCTAACCTGATGTGAATTATTAGACCCTGACTGATGTGCTCCACATACTCCTTCATGTACTTCATAACGGCAGTAGTTTCTTCTCTATAAATGCATCTAAGGAGAACTCCATCGAGGCCTCACTTTTAGAGGACCTCTTCACCTGTTCCACCATATAGGAAAAAGTTTATTGCCCTTCTCCTTATTTTCTCTCATTCAGAATTGCATGATTGAAGTTATCCCTTTTGAATGTAGTTTCCAATGGGGGTCATCCAACCAGTACTAGGATCATATGGCTCAACGATAGGAAAAAATTCATTGATTTCTTCTATATTAGTTTGAAAAAATGGAAATACCATCCAATGATGAGAAATACTAATAATTTTTTCATCACGGTCTAGGTCAGCTAGGGCTTTGGCCGCATTCACTAATGCATCGGCCTTTGCGTTATGAGACTGGGGAATATAGGAAAATGTTGGTTCTATGGAGAATTATGCTATTAACCCTTCGACATGGTCAAACAGGGTGATCAACTCCTCCTTTTTAATAGCATAATCACCATTGAATTTTGTGATGATCAGTTCCGAGTCATCTTTTACTTCAATGTGCAGCACTTGCACCTGGAGTGCTAGCACTAGGCCTGCAATGAGGGCATGATATTATGGCTCATTTTCCATATATCGTACTAAAAATATGGAAAAATATGGAAACAATGCCTTGTATTTGGACATGATTATGATACCAAACCCCACTTTGTTAAATTTTGGCTCCTCCATCTTATTCCCTATCGGGCTTTGGGATGCGCCGTCGATGTATGTTTCCCATGTTGGGGGATCTGCTTGAACTGAGAATTTGTCTTCATCAGGTAGCTCGATGTCCGGTGTAGTGGTTCATGTAGAGGAATTTTCATCTAGAATATCTGCTAATTCCTGGACTTTGATTTATTTTAAAGGCACAAACCGGATGTCAAACTATTGCAGGATGACTGCCCATCGGAATAGGTACCCAGTCCGCAGTGGACGACTGAGGATGTATTTGAGCTGGTAACTATGTGAGACCAAATGAACTTCATAATGTTTCAAATAATGTTGCAATTTATGAACTGTGAATACCAAGGCCAAATAACTATTCTCGATATTTGATAATTTATTCTCAGCTTCAATCACGGTTCAGTTGAGGTAATAGAGGCTATTTTCACTACTAGAGTTATTTTTCAGGGTCAGGAAGGCTCCCAGTGACCGCTCTAGGGCAGTCACATATAGGATAAGAGGTATTCCTTCAATTGGTGGCATGAGTATCAGTGGGATTAAGAGATACATCTCCATGCTGTCAAATGCCTCTTGGAAATCATATTTCCATTGGTACATAACCCCTTTTTCATTAACCAAGTGAAAGGCCAACAATTACCCGCCGGGTTGGCTTTGAAATTCATAATGTAATCCAGGTGTCCTTGGAGTCCTCCCACCTCAATAATCTTATGGGGAGGTGGTAAATCAAGGATAGAATTTGAATTTTCATGGTCAACTTCTATGACCCGATGGAGTACGACAAAGCCATGTAATTTCACTTAGGTAACCCCGAAGGTGCAATTCAAGGGTTCATCTTTAGGATATGTTGTTGAAGATTTCAAAAGTTGGTTTTAGGGTCTGACATTTGATCTAATCGATGTCTTCACTTTACCCCTAAATCATTTACATAACATTTGATGAATATCCGCTAGAATGGTTTAAAGATATGATGCATGGCGCTTTGATATGTGGCGCCAGCTTTCTCGAGACCAAAGGGCATGACCATGTAGCAGGATATTCCTTGGGGGCCGCAAAGGAAGTGTCTTCTTCATCTTCATGGGATATCATGATTTTATTATACCCAGAATAAACATCCATGAAAAAGAGATCCTCATATCTAGATTTTTTTTTCGATTAATAACTCGGTGATTGGGACTGAGAAATCATCTTTTGGGAAATACCGATTGAGATCCTTGAAATCCACACAAACACGTATTTTTCCATTCTTTTAATTGATGGGTACAATGTTGGCCAGCCAGTTGGGGTATTGGAACTCATGAATGAAACCTTCTTTTATAATCTTACCGACTTAAACCTCTATAATGGTAGCATTTTTGGAATATGTCCTTCTAGTGGCCTGTTTATAAACTTGGTGGTCTTCTAGAAGAACTAAGTGGTGCATCCCCACTTCGGGTTCATTTCCTGACATTTCTGCGTAATTCTTGGAATACAAATCTCGGTGTTTCCTCAAGAAGGATGTGTATACCTCATGTTCCTTGGACTACAGGGCTGCACTAGTGAGAGTGGGCCTTGGGTCTTCCTCGGTACCCATGTTTATTTCCCTGAGCTCTTCCACGGTGGTGGAGAAGCCTTCCTCGAATGCAGGAGGTGAATCCCCAAGATCTTATTTCTCCTCTTCTCCCACATCCTCATGTCCTTGATCCGACGGGGTGTGAGAATTTGACATGGGCACTCAAGAGTCTGAAGGCGAGGCATTATGGGTATCTTCGCTCAAGTGTTCACCCTCAAATTGAGGGTTAGCAATCGTTTCTACACTGCTATGCTTGGGTGTCATGGCCGAAGTCGTGAGGACAACTGAGTACATTTCCGGACTTGAACCCCATCTCTTAACATGGTTGATGGGTAGTACGTAGTATTCACAGAGCTACTTGAGGGGGTCATCAGAAAACATTTCAAGACTATTTGGATCAGGCACCCAGTGGATTCCATAGATCAAATGATTATTTTTCTTTTCCTCATAAAATATGGCATCGATGTAGTGTGACTAAGAGAGCTCAAATGGGGACTTATCAGCGTGCAATGTCCCACCTTGTCAATTGACGCAATATTGATAAAAAGGTTGTAGGATGAAGGAATAGCCATGTGCATATGGAACCATGACCTTCCCAACATGTCATTGAATGTTGTGTTCTACCAAACAAACAATAATTCTGAGTATGACATAAGGTCACCAAAATGGGTTTTGAGCTTGATTTGTCCCATCAGATTCTGTTCACTCCTGTCATAACCCGACAAACTTGTAGCTGAGGTTATTAAATCATCCTCACTATAGCCCGTCTTATGAAGCGTCCGTAGGGAAAGGAGGTTAACTAATGATCCATTTCCAATATAGACATTTAAGATCTCAATATCATTTAGGGTTCCAAACACATATAGTGGCTTTATTTGTCCTTGCATGATGTCATCTTCATCCTGATCGGTGAAGGAAATCACTTCATTGCATTCAGTCCGGCTAGTCTCCGTCTAGTAAATCTAGGCAGAGGATACTTCGGCTTGAAACTCATGGGGGCTGAGCAAGGCTTATATAAGCGCCTCCCTAAGGTCTGCTGACAATGTAATGGCATCTAAGATTGACAGGTTGGCTAGCACAGACACTAGCTACTTGATGTTGTCGTATTTCTGCTCTAGTGGCCAACACTTCTCCGTTGGTGGGATACTTTTAACAGGCACATTGGGAACTAGAGTATGCGACGAGGAGGGACTGGCTATAGAGTCGGATGTCGATGGGGATCATGCGTTCTAGGGACTCGGCCTGGCCAGTCTGTTTGTGTGCACTAGGCGGCTAGACACTTGGTCCTCGTCTGATGGGTACTGCAGAATGACGGGGCTAGAGTGGATGTTTGTGGAGGTAGAGGGATATTCATTCTCCTGCTAAGTCGGTTGAAGTATCTCCCATGGGTTTCTGTGTATTAACTGTTTGGGCCTGGGTAAAACCATAGGGTTGGTTTTGGCTACAAATACGCCTCCTCTAGTATCCCCTACTTCAACGATTCCTCCTCCCAGTCCCTTGTGTTAGGAATTCGGGCTCGTAATCATACCCTTTGTCAGGGAATAGTTCCATTAGTTGGATGACATTAATTTAACCAAAGATTAGTGCCTCGTCCATTAATGGTTCAACCAGGTTGGTTGTCCCTGATGGTGTCATTTGGTGGGTCAGTTCCCCAGGCACCATTGTTGAGGGCATAAAATCTGACATCATTTGGGAAAACATCATCCTTGTTGCGGACAGATGTTCTTGTGCTTTCTTCATCCCTTCTTTATTACATCCAGATGGCCAGGTTGATTAGGATTTTAAAGATGATATTTTCAGATGTGCGGTGTTAGGGGATATTGGAAACACCACCGGCTACGATAGCTGAGCTCAGAGTATGACAAGAACTCATTTTACAGTCTTTCGAGTCGTCCAATCATCAAATTTCTACCATTTTTTGCTAATTACTTCCTGGCACCCCTCCCCTTCATCGGGGTTGGTGGTTGAAACATATGATACATGAGATGGGGGTGGTCCCAGCTCGAACTACCCAGAGTCTACCATCCTTTGCAAGAGTAATTTGAAGACAATTCATTCCTTGATATTATGTCCCAACATTCTGTGGTAGGGATATTAATCTGGAATGTCATCACGGCAGACTTCTTTGGGTTTCCTTGGCTCCCAGTGGTGGAGGAAGTTCAAATTCATGGAGGTGGTGAAGTATTCATGGACTTGGTCTTCTCAGAACGAGTATAATCTATGTCTTCGTTCCTCGAACTGGTTCCTCTTAGGTCCTCTCTGATCCTCCCGCTAGCGCAGAGGCAGCCATTGATATTCAGGGGGCCCTTGATGATTCGGTGGAGGCCTAGGTTGTGGAATTGGTGCAGGGACTGTCTTGAGAACGACATAGGATGCTTCATCCCTAACTTATCTCTTTTCAATAGCCTAATAGGCTTTTCAGGACATTATATTAGTCCACTGCAGGAGGTCTTCAATTCTTTGGGCAATGGTGGAGAGACTGCAGAGGCCAGTGGTGCCCTCCACTGGTATGAGCGGTGTTCACATCTCATCTCAGAGGTTATAGTTGCAGATAGGGAGCATCTCTTCCTAGGGTAATGGCCTGTTCACATAGTAGGTTAGACCCTTCTATCTGGCGAAGAAGTCTGAGACCCTCTTGTTCTCCCTCTGTATGCAATTCATGAGGTCACTGAATATTGTTTTAGGAAACTTTGAGCATAAGTAGAACAAGAAATACTACCAAAAGTCTTCCCAGCTCTTTAATGACTGAGCTGGAAGGCTCGTATACTAGAAGAAGGAAGATCCTTTCAAGGTTCACACGAAGAATGTGAGTTTCACTAATTCTTGTTGTTCTAGAGTTCCCTTCATGGGGTCGTAATAAGACGCGTAGTGAATCAAATTATATTCCAGATCACCTGATCCATTGAATATTGGGAATACAGGGCTCTCAAAGATGGGAGGAGGAGGCATGTTTCCCACCCAATCTAGATAGGGCTTTCGCTCTGGCTGTATCGGAGCACGCCGACCTTTCTTAGCTTCTAGTCAATCTGTTAGTGCCTTGATAGTGTTGGAGAGACCCTGATTTACATTTTATTGATACCGGTCTTGGGCGGGTATAGGCCGAGGCATTTCTTGAGGATCTGTCTTGGCCACCACCAAGGGTGCATATTCCATTTGTGGCACCTTCGGTGGGTTCAAAAGTAATAACTCTGGTTTCTTCCTGAGTGGAGGGAGGTCTTGGTATTCATCTAAATCCAGGTTTAGATAGTTGGATGGGCCAGGTTCCATATTGGGTGGGGCCCCTGACCATGCTTTGTTGGCTGAGGAAAACATTGGTCTTTGAGGTGCACATGCTGGGAGTGCAAGGTGCGGCTCTTCTAGGGAAACACTTTCAATAATATGGTTCCTCTGGAGCAGCTCAGCATTGAGCCGCCTCAATTATTTCATCTCCTCTTCCAGTTGAGCGAATCTCTTTCGGAGCGTAAGTGGCTCATTTTTATAGAGAGGAGGTTCGTTAAGGGTAATCAGGACATTGTTCTAATCCTTGTTTGGGGCTCTCAGGGTAAGCGGAGGAGGGTTGGCTGGAGAGGTGGCCATATTTAGGGAGGCCCTCTGGTTTCGAGTGTGCACGCCTAATGGTTTGTTATGGGTTACTGCCTGAACGGAACAATCTCCACCTGATATATCTAGATTTTCATCATCTTCATTGTCACATGTGGGGTTAACATCTATGGCATTGATGGATGCATATTGTAGGTTGGAGGATATTTCATCTTCCAAATAGGAAGAGGATATTCGATACCCATTACTGGTCTTCCACGTTCTTTCCTGGGATTACTTTCGGGCTCCATGATGAAGGGTGATTCAGAGAGTTATTTTATGCGACCTTATAGTATGCCTCCCTCTCGAAATGGATAGTGATTCAAAGGACATGATATGGTAGTAAACCCATCTTCTGAATGTCTTACTCAGATGAGAGAATACTAATTGTCAAGGGGGAGGTTGTTGTTGAGGTAATAAAAATGTCCCCATCCCTGGGGGCAAGGGTCGGCCCAATTCCTTGGATGTCTCTTCTCTTCCAACATTTATTAGTCTTTTGGGGGAATTTGTTGTTAAAAATTCCCCAAACCTGTAGGCAGGGGTTGGCCCCAGATGAGGTTAGTGGTTGCTGCTATAGCTACCTACCTAATCTTGCATGCCCCTATTCAGGGGTGAACTGGATCTAGTCCCGAGTTCACCTGTGAATCGATTCTCTCTGTGGAGGCAAGAAATGATTGATAATTGGAATATATTAGGCGAGAGGCCTTATGTATGCTTTTTGTGGCCTGATTTAGGAGTTCATTAATGACTTTTTCTCATCAGGTCTGACCCCTCTGTGACTTACTCAAATCCTATCTCTGTTGGGCAGGTCTCCATTCTTAAATAGGGACCCCCCTCGATTGCTATCTTGAAGAAATGACGTTGCAATACATTATGTAGAATGGGTTCTGCTATGTGTGGAGTGGAGTGAAATGTATAGCTCCATGTTCTCCCCATCCTCTGATATGGACTCCCTTCAGGGCGTCACCAATGAGGCGGCACAACTAGTACAATGTACGGAAGAAGGCTAAATCATGGTTTCCTTACGCCTCTCGGATCGTGGTTGCCGCACTGAAGGAAGAGATTCTAGGTCGATGTTACGCAAGATGTATCCTATTATATTGACACAGTATACATATCCATGAAATGGTAGGAAAAGTGATTACAACTGGAGGAGGTTTGTCCATATTTTGGAGCAGATTTCGTGCACATATGCCTCTGAAAACTTTATGGGAATGTCGAATTGAGAGGTGGTCGGGGACCAAAACAAAACCGGTACATCATCCCTGGCCAGTCGTTTCCTTGGGTGCAACATGTCAGCATGCTCCTCTGCCAGTGATTCCTCTACGTAGTCAGCCCAACTAAGATGCTCATCGATAGTGTAGTCAGAGGTTGTGAGGCTGGTAGGTATCGAACTATCATGTGGGCGGTTCTGAGGTGGATCAGAAGATGATCATGGTCCCCGACCACCACCTGATATAAGAAGGATGTCATTGGTGACTTTTTTTGAATATGACATGTTGTATCCCATCCTTATGAGTTCCTTGGAAAATGAGGTTTTTTCTGTGCTTGATTTGGCATGGGTAGGACCTTCATGTCGATATGATATGTCACTGCGGGGGGACCTTCGCTATCCATGCTGTAATGGAGAGGGATACCATTATAGCTAGACGCCACACTGCATAGAGGATTTTTGCAGTGAATTCCCTGAGGAGGACCTCCAAGGCATATCACAACAAGGGGAGGACCTTCTGGCTGCGCTACGCTATTACAGGGAGGAACTTCACAACAACTTCCATCATGGTGAGGAGGACCATCATGGATTGAAGTTCGATGTGTATCCTTGGGAGGACCATCAAGATTCACTACGATAAGGGGATGAGCTTTTTTTGTTGGGGGCCATTGCGGGGAGGACCTTCGCAATGGTGGTTATGGTGGCGAGGTCTACCATCACAGCTTCCGTAATGGCGAGGACTACTATTACAACTACCACAGGGAGAATACCTGCAGGGTACACCCAGTGGAGGGCCATCAGAATGTACCGTAATGAGGGGAGGTACTTCTCGTTGATTAATTTCCCTATCCGGAGGACCTCCGTTATCAGAGTTCCGAGGACTACTACCATGATTTGATTTCTGGCTACACGGAGTGTCGTTGCAATGTAACCCCTTGGGAGGACAATCAGGGCAGACCACGACAAGGGGAGGAACTTCCTGTCATGATTAGACGTCCCTGCAGGTAGGGCCTTCATTGTTGTGACTGTGATAGCGAGGGCTACATTCATAATTTGTGGTCCCACTATTGGGATAGTGTTTGAGGTGTATACCCTACGGAGGGCCTTCAAGTTTGACCGCAGAAAGTGGATGGACTTCTTGCTACATGATCTTCTGGTCACACTGAGGGATTTTCTGACTCACATCAGAATAGAAGATCTCGTGATCGATCATTATAAGCCCATGGGGGAGGACCCCGTGGGTGCTCTGGGGAGGACCTTCAGAGCAGCTAGTAATGACATTGCGGGGAGGACCTATGAAACAACTACTACCACTCCAATAATATGGTAATGGGTGGGCAGGGTTCTAAGACTTCGACATGTGTTTATAGGCATTGGGAACCCATGATTCTAGAAGAGTGTAGTCATGAACCCGCTCTTTATTTCCTTGCTGCCTTCAGCACATTCGAGGCACTCTCTTGTGGGAAATGGGGACCCTCTGCTGTTGATAGCTACCTTAACCATTGGGTCCCTATCTAATTGGGTCTCGTGATGCTGCCAGGATATTCCAACAAAAATCTTGAATTTTAGCAGTGATATATGCCTTCTCTGGAGCATCCACCGTGATGGATGGGTGTCCCCCAGTTGGGATGAGTGAACCTGCTCAATCTGGTTGCCCTTTTATTATGGGATATGGTTGACGACCTTCATGGGTGGAAGCAGGGATGCGGATCTGCTCCGAGGTGGAAATCTCGTCTCTTGGATGAGTCACCTCAATTGGGGACATGGGCTCATGGGACCAAGTCCCTGATTTTTCCACTGATGCAATTACATTTTGGAATGTTTGAACGATATGATGTGTGATCGATACCTGCTCCTCCATCAGTGCGATGATATGTAGAGAGACATCTTTGGATGGAACAGGTATGAAGGCCAATTCTACAATCGGAGTAGGAATATCCTGGTCTGGTCCTCCAGTGGTCAGTTGGTACTCATAATTATCCTGTGTCGGGGCAGGTGAACGAGTTTGCACCTATACCGGGATATGTCGGTTTACATATCCTTTTTCCACCACATCAGGGTGGCGTAATTTACTTGTATCTGCGGGGTGTTGGACCTGCATATGTTGGTTCCCCACCCCATCGAGTCAGTGGAATTTGTTTATGGGGAGACGTTCCCACCTATTAACTGATTCCACATCTGGATGGAGGGCTTTGTTGATTTCCACCATATTGGTATGGTAGGAATTAGGAGCATCTTATAGGGGCTGGTCTTACAGGCGCTGGGTTGCCACCATGTCTGGTTGGTGAGATTCATGACCCTGGGGAAGGAGATGTGCCATCTGGGTAGGTGTAGTCCTGTGTATGCAATGGGCTTGATGAAGAACGGCGAGAATTCTCAACTTCTCGTATGATGCCGCCACTTCGGGATGGCCGGATGTGGAGGAGAGGATAGGTGTATGTTCCTACTCGTGATGTGTCTCTGTGACTGGGAAATAATTCTCCACCTCAGGGACAAGGGGGATCATTGGGTCTTTATTTCACATGTTCCTCCCTCTTCGGGCGGTCTGATGGGACGGAGCTCAGGTAGCAAGGGTCTGGATCCTCGTGGTGATTTCTTCCCTAGTGGGAGGATATTTAGTCATGGTGTAACTACAACGACATCTACTGGTGGGGGCCTTAGAGCGGAACCTCCATTTAGCAGGGATGAAGTCCTCAGATTCATCCTCATTTTCATCCCTAAAATAAGGGAGGTATGTGTTGTCCCATTCTAGGGATAGACTCTTGAATTGGTTTGAAATGGAAATAGGAGCTGTCTAGATCTGCTTACGCGGCTGCTGCTCGGTAGGCGGCCAGTGGGTCTTCGCCGACTGGAGGGTGTGCATGGCCACCTCCACCGTCGGGAGAGTACCCTTCTAGTGGTACTCTAGGATCAATGCATCCGAGACCCAACGTTGAATGTGTTAAGTTGGTGATGGGGTCCTTCATTGGTTGGAATACCATGTCATTGCATTTATTGATGTACGCATCTGGGAGTTCCTTCGTGACTCCATTAGATTGATGGGTGTCCGGATTGGTACCTGTAAAATATTTTTATAAATAAAAACAAAAAACCTATCAAAGAAGCATCTCATTATCCCATTAGTAATTAATGAAATTTCATGGACCTCCTCGTGAGTATGAGGGGGGAACAAAGTGGGATTAGGGTAAATTCTTCATGATGGTTAAAGATTCACGTTGGGTTCACCATTTTTGTTTCGACACAATGGGGGGGGGGAATGATGCTACCGACGGTTGATTTTTAGAAGTCTGAGTTCGGTTTAATCGCTCATGTTGGGTGCATCATATTTTCTTGGAAATGCACAACATTTCCATATCCAACGATACGTGGACCTGCTTTCCAAAAATAGGCGTTTTCTGGGAGATTCAGACATCGACACTTAAGAACCCACATTGGTCGAGAGGATGGGAAGTCGGGCTCATCACACCCTCTTAGGGGGGGGGGGTTATTGCCTATTCTAAGACACTCTTATAGATTTAAGATGTATTCATATGTTCGTGAATATTCGGTTTATCCCCAAGAATAGTATCAATAGATTACCCCAGGTTGGCAATGATCAACTGAACGTAGGGATTCAGAATCATTTAGGCATGAGGATTAAAATACCTCATTAGATTAATAGCTTCGAGGAATTTGGACTCAGTGAGACCATATGGGTTTAAAGCCTCATAACTGGGCACTCTGGAGTTTATTGTCATCTATGGGGGGCATATAATGACATCAGTGTTTGGATGGAATATTTGATATGGGATTCCTCTGTATCCTCGTGAGAGGAATCATAATCCATGTAGCTTGATGCCAGTCAATGGGATACATCACATTTTAAGGATGTGTGACAAGGACCCAACCATTCAGTTTAATTTCATGTTGCAAGGAAACCCGGGTGAGAGATGCCTAGTCAAAGATGGTGCGGGAAATACGCAGAAGCTTCTCGGAAGACCCGAGGGAATTGATTTACTTGGCCCAAAGATGGTCCTTTTAGGGTATAAGGACATGGACTGACACGGGAAAAGGTGTATGTCATAATTAAAGATCGGGCTTGCACCTTAGAAACTTTTTCTACATATCCCGGTTGGCCTGGAATCAAAGTCCATGTAGTTATGGAAGATTAGGTCTTACACGTGAGAGTTCCCTATTATTGGGATTGAACCATGGGGAAGCTTCCTATGTACCCTGTTTGGGAGACAGGGATCAAAATCCACGTAGTTCATTTAAATTCTGCCGTTGTGGGGATGCCGCATACACCAAAAATCTCTATGCACACGTGATTCATGATTGCTGTGAGGTATAAGAGAATACAACAGACTTGGAAATCCTCACACTTTTTCCTCCTCAAGGGAAGGTGGCCGGAACCATAATACTCTCATTTTCCCTGATTTGAATGTGGGACTAAGGTAGTAGTCTCACGGTAGAGACAATGGCCATGGTCGTGGAGATAAATGGTCGGTGTCGTGGAATTCTCCCTCTTCCCAATGTTGTAGGGATGTAGAAGTCGCGCCGGGAGGGGCTGGGGATATGGCGGCACAACAATGATTCTTCTCAGAAGGGTGGGGAAGTCCATTGACTTCTAGCAAGGATGGTGTGAGTATTACTCTAGAAGAGATGACCAGCCACTCCCAGGAGAGGGGAGAAGTGCTCAGTGTCGGTCCTCATCAAAAGGAAAGGCCAGCGAGATCCCTCAATCATGGCATGTGGAGAGCACAAAGGGGACTACTGGGCTCAAACCCTGCACTACCATATGAATGTGATCCCAGGAATGCTTTGGGAATCCTCTCAAGGGTAGGGGAAAACCCTTTGTCCTCACCTAATGTGTGTATGTGATCCCATGGTGGCACGCTGATGTGCCTGAAGGTTTCATCATATGGGTCTGGTGTCTTCAGTAGCGGCCTCTTCTCGGGGCTGGTAAATAGGCCAATGAAGGGATTGTGGAGAATCAGGCCAGATTGGAAGGGTTTAATCTAGCATGGGGAATGGAAACACTAAAGAAGTTGTAGGGTCACATGGGTGCATAAGGAGTGGTGACCATCACATAGGGGAGTGATATGAGGTTGGAGAGGTTGTCCGCGTACCTATGTGGTACAGGAACTGATGGTCCTTCCACATACCAGGGAGGTACACGGCTTTGGGTTGGCCTATGTACCAAGTTGGTAAGCGGAGATGGATTCTACATGAGAAATGGTAGCCAGGTGCATCACTGGTCAGGGCTACGTCTGTGTAAGAGTGTGCTGCGTGGCACGTTGGATCGAAAAAAGAGGCATAAACTCTTTTGTCCGTGGGGAGTACATCCGCAGAGGGACCATGGCTCGCAGATTTAATTTTTAGTTTGCGGTTCACCAATTTTTATGATTTTCTTTAGTTTTTTATCAAATCGTTTCCAGTACTATACCTATACTGGTTCGCGAATGGGAACTTCAGGGATTGCAATATCCTTTGTTCCTTTCTCTGAAATATCACTCCTTTAATCTCCTCCAACCTCTGAATATCCAAATATCTGAATCCAAATCCCACTTCTTCTCCCCATCGGCATCCTTTTACAGTAGGAAGGAAAGGGTTGTATTGTGTTCATGTGACAACTTTTTCAGAGGCCCGTGACCGAATGACAGCAAGCTTTCCATGGGCTGGTCTGGCACGGTTTGCGGTTGGGGCAGTTCACAGCGGTGGACCGGCCAGGCCTTCGTCCTGGTCTGCGCCCGCATATGGGATCCCGCCTCCATTTCACAAACAACGCTATTCCATGGGGGGCTCGCTGAACCAGTCGTGTGCCACTGATGATAAACTAGAATTCAAACCGGTTGGTCCTTTTTCAATTTTGAGTTTTCATCAGGTTTTTTCGTAATCTTCTAAGGGAAATTGGGTAGAATCCTTTCTCAAATTACGGGGGATTCTCAATCCCCTTTGAGTATTTTTCAGGACCCTACATTCATATATGATCTTTTTATATTAACATGATTATTCATAAGATTAATTACCTTTATGATATTATATGCCTCAAAAAACACTAAATATTCCCTGAAACTATTCCCCAAATATCCACTTCCATGCCATGTTCAAGAGAACCTAGATCACCGAATTCAAATTATTCTTGTAAATATAATGTTTTCCACTATCTCTAGATACATAAAATGATACCACCATCCTAAAAACATAGTTGAGTGCAATTTTAGTGCTCAAGTTCTAAACACCCATTCAAATTGATTTTATTCATTCAATACTCATGCACTCTTCCATTATCACATATCTTAATTCCCAATCCATTTTCTTCATGCATGGGTTACATAGCCTTATTATCTTATGCCCCTAATCATATGCATCATTACCTCAGGTCCCACTCATT
Organism: Viscum album; assembly: GCA_963277665.1. Lineage (NCBI taxonomy): Eukaryota > Viridiplantae > Streptophyta > Magnoliopsida > Santalales > Viscaceae > Viscum > Viscum album. Next base: position 1,291,672,439 of record OY728129.1, read on the forward strand.
ATTCCTAATGTGGGAAGTATCTATACCATTTTATAATTAAAATCATATATTTTGTATATACCTAAGCTCCAGTGGAGGAATCATCAAGGCAATGGAATATAATTTCCATTAAAGAGACTATTTTAGTTATATTGATCATTATCTTCTGCAATCCTAACGATGCGTGGGATGAATTTTGGGTAATCCAAAATGACATCTAAACTATAAAAAATTAAATTACTTATCACCATAATCATAGTTACATAATGTTATAATATATGAAAGATTCTTTGAATCATGATTTAAATGTATACAAAAACATCTTATAAACATGATGATAAATTACATAACAACATCCTTACCATATGATAATATATTGTATCCCTTTCCTATGTGAAAATCTTGGGATAGACCATGAATTTAGATTTATATCATACCCACCATATTTATAATAATTTCAATTCATAATTCCTTCACCATCCCTTGGTAGCATTCCTTTCAAAACACATGAATTCTTAAAATAGGGTGGTAACATAATGGATGGTTATAGTTATGAAACGGTAATATTTCTAATCAAAATTCAGTAGATTTGATATCATTTACCTAATAGGATTCATTTTTGACCTCCCAGATGTTCAATCATCACATCATGACACCACTCTATATTTCTGAATTCCCTATGGACTCCAAACAAGTTCCCAATACATTTGGGTATGATAATACATGGGAAACATCCTTGAACGAAATTAGTCATTTGATAAACCATTATATGTCAAGAATATGTTAAAATTTAAAAAAATCAATTCAAATATGTAAATATATCTTACTTTTATTATACCTTTTACCCCACTTGATTAATAATAATAATATCCTTAGGTGATGATCATTGAGCACCTGAGGTGAAGAACAAAAACATTTAATGTGATGAACATACAGTCCCCATCCCAATTTAAAGATTATACTAGTTACCTACATTGTGTGATGAGAATGTGATTTTTTGGATGATAAACCTTGGATGTTTTATGTGACGATTTTACTTTTCTCATCATGAAGAGCATATGATTCATCATATAAATGATATTTACCGTTAGTCACCTTCTATGATGGGATCAAGATGCATGAGTTGACGAGACATATATGAGTTATACAACGAACACATGATTCACCTTATTGATCATGTGATGCCTCATGTTTTAACTTTATAGGCCATATATCATAAGAATAATATTCATTCATACCCAAATGATGATGAATCATTTTATTCCATACACATCCAAAGACTATTTATGTCACACATACAAGACTTCATCATTGGCACCGACTGTACGCTGCTTCCCAGTTATTTTCTCAAGAAATATAATTATTTAGTCTCCATTAGAATATGGAACTAACAATGATATTCATGAACCTATCTCAAATATAATAGTAATAAATTTCTATTGTGTAATCTATGAATAGAGGATCTGACATCCCATCTTATCATTCATTTCAAGTATTTATCATCATAATCTGCTATGGTGAAGGTCACCCAAAACAATAAATATAAAATTTGGTGAAGCTTTAGTTTCCTATTACCAATCCAGATATGTGTAGTAGTAATAAAAAGTGTGTAATCATTCCTGATGAAATCGTTGGAAATAATGGTGATCCTAATGACAAACCATTTTCTCACACATAGGGAATCATTATTTTATTTGTGTATCAATAGTTCTAGGTACTCATGACATAGGTATCCTATTCGACTATGAGATAATGAGTAGCATTTTAAATTTTAAGAATTACATTCATGGGAAATATACTGATAGTTGGACCTATTTTTTCCATAGGACCACTCTAGCTAGAAACATTTGATATCATACTCCTAACCGGCATGTTGGAAGAAAATCATATGTTGTGAAAATAACTCAAAAATAAATATTATACTATTAAAACCCCATCCTTATATCATATGGGAGTCCTATGCCCATATCTCCCTCCCCTATTCTGCAGTTGATGTTGAGAAACACCTTTTTTTCCATCAATGAACAGGAAGGGTTCATTCCCCTTTGGGACATGGCTTGTCAAGACATGGAAACTATTGTGTCATGATAATTCCACTATACATAGGAACCATGTTAGAAGAAAATCACACATTACCACAATAAACAAATTTGGTATTATCTCCCATGAATTATTTAATGGTTCTCTCCACTATTCAAATGTTGAAGGGGACACGTTGGTTGCAATTTATATTTCCTCCAACCAAGAGTCACTCGGGTGGGCTCCACTCTGATAGAACAACTAATAATATATTACTACCCCATAGTTCAATTATTAGTTTGACCCAATTGCTACACCAGTGACCATGGTCTACACTATGTGGTGCCCATACCAAGGGAATGTCTCCATCCTTAAGAAATTTGAGGCTTTGTAATCAGCTCTAGTGTCCCCAACACAATTGAAATGGACCTTTCAATCATGATCACTATCCAAGTGTATGCGCTCTCCTAGTTGGGATCAAGAACCCAAACTACAACAAAGAATGTTGAGTTGACTATGTACTCTATGGGATCTACATGAAACTATTATTGGGGACTAGTCCATAATGATTATACCATCCATGAATCTCCTCCCAATGAAACCATCAATCGACATGGATTCCCTCTCTATGATGAAGAATTACAACACTCTAATAGACCATCCCAGTGTAGATGAGAAGGAATCCACCATTTGTTACCTACACACAACACCATTCAAGATGTGTATGCATGATATCCCTTATACCATAAAAGGCACATGATAATGTAAAAACCGATTCAAAATAATGTATTTTGTGTGACTAGTGTTGAATAAATATCATCCTAAAATACATTGATGGAATAGATAAATATATGGAAAAACATATTCCTCCCCCACCAGAGCTAGTTATATGTCCATATAACATGAATTTGTAAATACCTATGGATGATATACATACAGATCAAAAATCCGAGAATGTGAACAAACAATTGATGATTTCCTAGATTACATTCATGGTATCTTAGTGGACACATCCTTTCCTCATGATGCTTTCCTATTCTTAAAATTTGTAATAGAAATAGATTCCAATTTGGAGTCTACATTTCCACAATCTAAAGAAGTCATGATTACCATAAAACCATTGGTACATGATTTCATTCCCAACTAGAAATGAGACATTGATCCTCCAATCTACATGGACATTGACATGAATCTAACTCTTCCACCAAATGTATATCCAATGATTCATGTATATATGGCTCATGTGACACCACTTCTTTCCGAAATTCAATTGTAATGTAGGTCAACATTTCTTCATCATCTAATTTTATATCCATGTTTCATAAGTTATTATTTTTATATTGAGATATATTATGATTCATGTGATGAGAAAGAGTTGGAATGCATGTGGTAAATCATTGATAGCTACAAGTTATTGAACATGTTTTAGAAACCGGCTACAAAATAATTTTCCATCCACATTATACGTGATGAGAATCATGCATAATATCATCCCAAAAACCATTGATAAATATTCCATTTCATCCACAATCACCAACTAACCTGTGCAGGAATCCAGGAACAAGTGTAGGAAATCCATCATTTGTGATACAAGGTCAACATTTCAATGTTTCAAGTGGCCTAGTTACTTGATTCATAGGGTTACCTCAAGATCATATATTGGACCAACATTACAATCCTCACATAGATCCATCAGATTGTGGAAGTGAAATATCCCCATTTGAGATTTAAATTATAAGGGAGGAATCCTACCCTTCATTTCTATCTTCTATCAGAGAGGCAAAAATACCATTAGTCTAGTAATATCATCCTTAGTGAATTTTTCCCTATAGACATTCATACCATGATTGTTGTAATAATCAAACCATTAAGAGATCATGGAATCTAGGATAATGGGAATGATCATGAGGGATGAGTTTTAATTCATGAAGTGGATCATCAATGGGTTAATGTAGTGGTAGTTTCTTCCTCTCATTAGATGATAAATACATTATCCCCAGAGAGTCCCATGGAGATTAAACCTATTACTGAAATAAATATCAAGCATGTTAATTTGGATTTTTAATCTGGTTAGATGATATGTGGGTGTTAAAATAATCCAAACATATTTTATAATATACTATTTTTTAGAGATTGAGGGTTATATAGGTTCTCTTATTGAACTACTCAATGAAGTGTGGCTGGGGTGAGAAGTTATTTGTGGGGGAATTTTCTATCTAATGGATGAATGACATGCCTTTATTAGTCCTCCACTAGGATATTGTGATGTTTTTATATAAGACCCTATCATCCAAGAGGTATATTTATAATGCATTAAACAATGTTATGACCTTATGATCCTAATGGGACATTGCTTTGTTGACTAATAGATCTTTGTTTACTATATATTTTTCAGTATACCTCAAGATTAGGTATGTGGGTAAAATCATTAGTTTCCACCAAACCTCACCCAAATGATGTGATAGTCTCTCTCACATCCTTTAATGAGGCCCTAAATTCCCATGAAACCCCAATACCAAATAATAAGATGTAGTTTAATATAGTGTTGTAGAAAAGTCATATTACACCATTCTTAAAAACCCGTAGCCACTCCATTAAATTGTACATGTGTTCTATTGGACAATATTTCCCACTTCACCACTTGGATTTTCCAAATTCATGGTACTATAAAGAAAAAAACAAACAAATTGAAGTGCTTCATATGATAAATGGAAGGACATTCAATTAATAGTTATAGTTATTTATACCCAAGGTCCAACACCTATATAATAGATCACTATAGGATTTTCCTCTAAAAGTCATCTCCAGCTTATGTAATACCAGTATTACTAACCAATCGAATGAAAAATTGAAGATATGTGTATTACAGACATTATTTCCTAATGGAAAGGCCTCATGAACTAAATTTATGTGAAATATTCCTATGAAAAAACTATTAGGAATATGCAAGGAGGTTCTTCAACATGAGAATCTCTCTGAACTAAAAACGAATACATATCACAGTGGACTATGAAAAATCAAAATGAAATCCCATTTTTTATAAGAATCCCTTTTGTATACCAAGAATCACACGTGATTGTTATCTACTGGGATCCACTATAGGAACAATGTGACCATGTTCATCGTTTTCATGAGAAGTCTTCTCATGCCCCAAGATTGGACCAGGTACCCAAACATCCATTTTTGGATCAAATGATTTGTTTTTAATCCTTCAAAAATGTAAAATACCAATGTTAAATTTTTTTCTAGGTATAAGATAAATATGATATTTCTGGAATCAAATATTCCTTATCAATCTATTATAACAGATTAGGCTAACTACATCCCACATGATATGGTGTATTATAAAAACATCAATGATTGCTTCATCCATATTTATTGGATTAAGTAATAGGTATAAAATTTTCATACCGTTAGTGATGATTCCTTGAAAAAAATGAAATATTTCTCTTCTACCCATGATAGATATGACGAGGACTCTAATGAATGTACGTAGGATACCGGATAAGGCTCATATAAATTTTATAATTATATTTATCCTTAGATAGTGACTTATTACCATTGAAATTTACATTTTATATTGATTAAACTTGTACCCTCAAGGTTACCATGAATATTTAGACCACTACATTGACATCACATCTTTCTATGTCTTGGAAGACCCATCACCAATAAAAAATGGTAAATTAAGACCTTTTACTATCCCAAAAATTATCTTTCACTATAATTTAGTTTATTCCCCTCAAACTGGTATAATACACTATAATTTATCCTTAATTGGATTTTTTTCACTAAAAGATAGCAAGATTATGATTCAGTAAATGTTGTTAAACTTGTAGATCATGGGGAAAACTGATTAGGGAGATAACTCACCCGTTACTCTCATGAAAGTGCGGAAATACTAATAGAGGTAAAGGGATTAATATGTATTCCTAGAAAAATGACCAATCTAGTACATCAAAAAAAATGGTTCACAACAATGAAACTAGGAAATTTGTGTCACTTAGTGATAAATAATTTCATCTCTACCAATTATTAAAATCTGTTATACTCCCTGATCATTCCTGTTTGACTAATTGAGAAGAAAAATAATAGTTACTTATCAATTGACCATATTGAGTTATGGTTAGATCAGAACTTCTTAGTTCTTTCCCAAATCATTCCCTCTAATCATGAGACATGGTTTTCACTAGTCAGGTATCGACACCATAGAAAATTAGTAAACCCACAGTAATGCTTAAATGAAACCATTACTAGGAATTAATATACCCCTCACTCGTAATAATTATGTCATAATTAACATTAAGGTATACTAAAATGACTCTATATAATTCCTTTCATTGGATTTTTTTGAGTCCCTAATCGAGGCATTGACGATCCCAAACCAATTTGAAATTGAGGTAGGTTTCACCAATGCCTACCTTGTAAAGGAAGCTAGACCAAAATAGTGTCAAGCCATCACTTCTATAATTGAGATTAATTAGGGTAAAAATATTTTGGGAAACATATTACATTTTTTGGTATTAGACATGTTCAGGGACATGGAAATCTAACACTTCATAGTCTACATTGGAACTATGATAAATATCAACCAGACGGAAACTATATATATGTTTACGATAATTAAGGAAGAGATTTCTAAAATCATCATAAAAATTCATGTTTAATAATATTGAAAACCCCCATTTTTCATGACTCTATAGAGACATTATTTGGGGACTTGTCATAAAAAACCAAGTCAACGGACGTCTCACGAGTCACTAGCTACCATTCCTTGCTGGAAATTCATGGGAACAATTTTATTGTTATAGTTACCTCATTAAATCACAATTTCACTTATATACTCCACCAATGGCTAATTAGGTGTACAATAATATGATGTTTTCCCATAAACACATGTGAAGAACACAACCTAGATGTTGGGTATAACAAAAGAGAGGAGAATAAATTCGATCTTGATGAGGATGGGAGAAAAGATTCCCCTAATAAAGTGATAATATAATTTGGTGATCTTTTTGTATTTTTGAATGATATCATCATCGTGTAGATCCACTAGTTGAAGAAACCAACTATATACCTCCAATAATATTTTATTATTTTAATAAAGAAAGAATTATAAAAAACTAACAGGGATTTTCTTAGAGGAAATGATTCATTGAGGCTGAAAAATCCCACTCCCATTATATATTGAATGATCCTCCTATTAGACACCAACCCACACCATAATAAACCCATATAAAGGGAATAGTTAAGCCGGGGATTTCAACCCATCTACATTGTTAGCTAATTAAAGGTGGATAATGTTGCTATAATACACAATGGATTGATAGATTATCTCTTCTACCCATGGTCTCTAGGATGTTGGTGTCTCGTATTTAGGTTTTATCCCATTTCATGGAATATGAAAAGACCGCCTATTGACTGTCAACTCACAGAGGATCATCACCTTCCACTAAATCACAAAACACCATTAATGAAAATAATTTTGATAAATCTCCTTCTTCCAATATTTATGGCTTTTACACCACTATTGATGATCTAATGCATGTGAATCTCAACACTACAGAAGATATAAGGGCAATATTGAATATGTATTCATCTCCCTAAATGAATGTTATCAGTATATGATTTTACAAACAATCACCCTCTATTATTCAACCAAAAACACATGGAAATTCTTAGGATTGATCCCGATGTTGATGTCAACTACCTTGGACATCCTTTCTGATAAAGTTTATTCAAGTAGGATTCTAGAAAGAACCATCCCTCTAACGGTTCCATGTTTTACCGCAAATTATAAGAACTCGTGGAGGATTCATTTTCCATGCAATTACAATCCCCCAAATATCCTACCAAAAAAATTACCATTATGAAGAAGAATATAATGATCAGTGTCTTTTTTGACATTAGGGACCTCCACCCACATTTCCCAAATGATGCACTTTATATCCAATAGATATATCTACAAATTCATGAAACCACTCATTCTCAATAGATTTCCTTCATCGATGCGTATGTCAAATACAATCAAATCATGATGTTCCATGTAGATGAAGAAAGATTCATTTTTGGGGATCCTCATGCATCCCTATGAAACCATTTGATACAAAATTAATCCTAAGTATTTTCTGAAGAAACTTTCAGTGATCCATGCACCTAATATTTATTCCACTCATTAAGATACTAGTGGATTGCTATGTGAATGATTAGGTCTCTAAATCACCATAACTCCAAGACCATAAAATGAATCTTGTGAAATTATTCGATCTACTCTACTCCCATATGCTATATATTAATGAAATGAATTTTATATTTATGGTATATGAATGTAAATTATTCAGTATCGTTGTAATTTAATGAGGTAATGAAATAGACGCAAAATATATAATCCCTAAAATCTAAATTCCTCCTCCACATAATATTTTAGGCATATGTGTCCTATAGAGATATATATCCTATACAAGTCATTTTGTCTCTATCGATTACATAAAATTTAATCCCTTTTAAAATATAATAACTAATAGAATATTATTTTAGGTGGGTGAATGTTTTCAAAGAATTTCAAGAATGTCATAACATATCCAGTACACCATAGGATCCTATATTGAAATGTCTTATGGATTTCTATGGTACTTTATGTGACCACACTACAATAGTCATTTTGTGTCCTATAAACCCATAATAAAACAATTCCAAGATAAAAATAATTAGAACTTCTATTGGATGTTGTTCGACACTATGGAAAAATATACTCCCATAGATAAGAGGTACCACTCCATTGTCATCAAGGTTTAAAAATTGTGTCACTAATTATTGCATCATGACATATACGTATATCATATATTCATTATAGGGTACATTCTCACATTAAACAAGCATAATGGGTGGATAAAGTGTTGATTATTATGTCAATATAGGTTTGACATCAAGATTATTCACTATATTACTAGAAAGGGCCCGAAGATGGATTCTATCCTTACAATACATACAACCTCTAAAGATTTTCCCCTAAAATTTGACTTCCATGATGATTCTATACTATCTATTAATAATTCTTTTCATACTTGAATTGGACTATAGATGGTTCCTCCCAGAGAAAGACTAGGATAATTCTCAATAAACCTATCTTTGACAGGATTGGCCTTAGGACAACATTTATCACCCACAAACATCTAATCAATCTGATGTCATTCCATTTGTTAGAATGGAATACCAATTACTATTAAAAGTAACATGATTTGATTAGAACCCTCAAGATGGATCTCAAAATTGAGGATATAAGGATATATGTGGATGGATAATGAGAGATAATTGGCAATAAAATCAATGTTTATTATGTGTTCAGAAATAAAGGAGCTCAACACCATGATGAAATGAAACTAAGAGATGAAAGCACATTTTTAACTAATATATAGGATACTAAAGACATACAATAATATAATTACAAAGAACATTACTTTTTATTTATGTATGCATCACATATAGAGCCCGGTCCAGGTGGCCTCATTATTTTTATGGTGTTATAGATATTTATATCCCCCATCAACTCCTATAAAGTTGGATGATATTTATACAAAACTGTTTCTGAAAATCCTTAGATTAAATTAAAAATGACACTATGTAAGGTAAACACTAGAATAAATTCTTTTATTCATCCTACAAATACAACATGAAAATATCCCATAAAAAAGAGCCAATCATCAGAAAATCTCTCTACTTGTAGTGAATTTCATCCTCGAGAATGGATCCATAATATGAATCATTCGTTGCTGTTTTTTATTTGAAGGAATCATATATATTATCACATCCATTAACGATAAATCATTAACATCCTATATGAACTCCACAAATGATCATGCAGATCCCATAAAATGAGGTAGAAGCACCACTATAAAATCAAAATATGGGGGTTCCATTGATCCGACATGGATCATTAATGCACTGAATCCACCAAAATAAAATGTTAATAATGATCCATGCCAAATTCATGTATCTTCCAATATATTTCAACCACACCACCATATACTTCTATTCATTATACATATGATTAATTGTCATAGTGAGCCCATATATTCCATTAGAGCTCGATAATCCATGTTCACCTTGATCTCCACAAAAATCTTCTCCAATTTAGAGGATTATATTAACCTAATGGATGTCAATAACAGTATTTTTATATTGTTTCTCTAGTCTAATATATTCCATATATTTGGGATTTCTTTCACCATCCTAGTAGTAACAAGTATCAATATTTCAGCTTCCTTGATGTAAATATTGTATTCCATGTGGAAGATTTGATCAAATAATTCGTTCCACTATCATTTTAAGAAATATGGAAAGACTAATGTTTTTGAAAAATAAATCATCTCTAATGACCTAGAGAATATTGGTGGAAAAAATTAAAAGAGTTTTCTAGATAAATTATTTTATAGAAATTATCTTTTTTGGAATACAACATGAAATTCCACCAAAGTAACTCTATATTGGCCTGTCTATGGAAAAAAAGTAGTGTTACCCATATAATTTCCACTACCATCACACAGAAAATAAAATCATGACCATTTGACACTCTATTGAGATATGAGGTTTGATTTTTAATTTTAGAATCCATTGATGAGAATAGAGTCCAAACATTAAACAATATAATATCTCATTATAATATGGTAGTTCCAGAATGGAAAAAAGGTTGGAATTTACAATATCCTTTAGGATGATAGGATATTATCATTTAAGATTCCAAATTTACATGGAACCATTCATCGAATTCTTAGACCAAAAGGAATGGTCCGTTTCAAATTCAGAAGGTTTAATCCAATGATGTATACTCATTGATCCCCATTATGGGGGAGTGTCTTTCACAAAAAAACCAATGTGAGGTTACTTAATAAAAATGTTTTTTAATAGTCACTTTGTCTAGTCAAATAACATTAAAATCATGAACATAATCCCGATCACATTTAATTAAACATTTGAGATCATCCTAGTAATATGATCTAAATCTAAGGTGTTAAAATACATGACACATGTATCCATCACATGATATAAAAGAACTTGATAATCTATCCCATTCCTAAGAGGTTATTCCATTATGATGATGGTCTCCAACCACACCATATTTTAGAAATATATATTTCATGATTATTATTTTAATAAGATATTTTGAGGTTACAATATCTGATTTCCTATGTCTGTGATAGAAATTAACATACCTCGAGGCCTTCCCCCTGAATACGGGTTTGACTGTAGCTCACAGATGAGCCCATTCAATGTGTTTGAGTTCACATTGGTGTAGTCCCTATAGTTTTTAACTATATATAAATATACCCTCATGTTCACCTTCACATATTGATTAGACATAGATTTGGATCTCATTAATCCTCCATGCCTAAATATTCTCTTTTAAATTAATGGAGAACATCCAAAATAGGTGAATCTCTCATCTAGGGAACATTCCCCATTGTTCTCTTTATGAAAAGTTATCATTTCTGTGTTTTAATCATGGTCAAGGGATGATTTTGTTTTTTACCACCACATTATTTGATAGATGTGATTGTAGAAATCAGTTTTCCAAAAGGGATAATAATTCTTTCCCACTCATTAGATAACACCATTTAATGGATTAAACTCAATTTTAGGAGTTTCATCCGTTCCATCACCCTTTAGTCAAATGATGTATGGAAAATATCATTGTTACCTCTCTATGAATTCAGAAACTTATCATAAGTATGTCAGTATTGATGGGACATTCCCCATATATATTATATTTTTCACTATTTTGAACTCCCATTTAATAAGAATAAATTATCACCACTCTGTGTTTCTCAAAAAAAAATCAATGTTCACATGTTCTTAAGAGTATTGGTTGGATTTCCCCCCACATGGGTGAGATTCAAAAAAACTCCCAACAAGGATTATCATTATATCCATGAATCATGAAATTAATATGAAAAAAAATATATATGAAGATGTCTAGTTAGAGAAAGGCCTCCATCTCTACCTTTTCATGTTTAGGTTTTCACACTATTTTATGATGAAGGAACCTCCCTATAACAGCTCTTTGTGATATATGTTATATGACAAAAAACTAAATGAAATATCTATGGTCAGAGCTCCATGACCAAAAATTGAATCCAACCTCATGATCTGTGAGTTATATACATAAAATAAGTGTCCTTAATAATATATATGACCATAATTGATTCCATCCCAATTTATTTGAAATCGCTTATTACAATGATGATCATGTGGGACACTACTATGACCATATATTCCTATCGGGTATGGTCTAGTCTAGTTGAATGAGACAAATTACTCTATCATCCTATGAATTATTACATTGAAAGTAATTCATCTATCTATCAACAAACTTAATTGAAATTCGGTTTTGTCATCTTCGGTGCTTGAAAACCCAATTCCCCCAAACTACTGCATACTTTAGGAATGAAGTTATACTACATGGTGTATTCATTGAAAAACGAGTTTAGAATACTTATCAAATTTGGACCTCACGTGATAGGATTCCACTCTTATTCAACACTTCTCTCTAATCATGCTTCTCTATAGAACTATGTGTGGTTTGTTTCCCATATTGATAGTATATGTAGGGATTCTTGGATCCCCAATATATAGCCCAAATACAAATCCTTCAATTGTTCATTCCTCTTATGTAACATATCAGTCCATTATCAAACATATTCCCCTTTATGTACAACTACGTACTGTGATGCTCAGATGTTGGTTGCCTTGGAATTAAAAGCATACATTAAGTGAACCTGATTAAATGATGATTTTTTAGTACTAAGTACCTAATTGGATTACCTTTTACATCATATCTACATTAAATTTTTCCCAAATATTATCTATTATTTAATGAATGTTGTATTAATATATCCTCTATTACCAAAGTAATCTGACTAGAAGGACTATAAAATACCCCAAGTATGTGGAGAAATACTTTATTACCTTGAAAAATATAATGGTCATCATGATTTAGATTTTGGCTTTCACACATAAATTATATCCCAGGATGTGGAAAAATTAAATGAGTATATTGATATAGATTAAATCACAGTGGAATCCCATGTGGGTCCTATAGATAACATGTGTTTTTAAATTAAACCCACTAGTCCAAGAAAAATATAGTGGTCGTCCTCTATAACTTTTTCCCTATTTTACTCCTAACCATAAAACAATAATTTTTTTTTCCAAAATTCATTACCAAAAATACTAAAAAGTAGTCAAATTATTTATATTATAAATTTAAATTACTTTTTTTTACCCCTTACTAATAGGACCTACACCTCTATCCCTGATCTCCCAAAAAACATCCTTATAGAACAACATTTTAATCAATTCCCATACACTAGATAAATTTTGACACCATGACATCCTGTCTAGGGCCTATCCACAAATATCTCCCCCCATGTGATATTTTTTATACTTTCATTATATCCACCTCTATCCCTCAATTCATGACATGTTTGTTTTGTCTTGGCTACTAGTATCTCCTCAACATGGTCTATATAGAGAGACCATTAATGATTGAACCTCATGGTATTAGCTTCATGAACCTAAACTAAAAGGACTCTATTATTCATCATCAAAAGACCATAAATGATATAACCCATGGTATTTTGTGTACAAACATAATGGAAAATTCACCTTGTTTATTTATATAAGATATTAAATTATTAAAAATTTAACACAACTAGTATCCTCTTTGAAGTTTTATCATAACCCATTCATGAGACTTTCACAATGTTTTCATTTTCCTTAACCATACTAGTTTTTATGCACCATGACTATTTTGAATTTCTTATTGATATGTTTGGTACATGATGGTAACGAAATATGATTTCATAAGCTATACTAGGGAATATTTATCCCTCATCAACACATTTTATATCATCATAATTTTAATCGACATCAATACTTCTTGTCTTAATGGGATCCAATATTGTGATGAAATGTGACATAAATTGGCTCACATTCTATCTGGGGCCTACACCATAGAGGGTTTATCTGCATTATTTCTATGTGGTTTCTTATGTGGTGATGATTCTTGTAAAAAAAGGTTAACCTCTCATTATTGAAATATGTCCAAAATTATACTATATTAGTAGAATTGTAGTATAACCCATGTTTCAAACAAGGAAAATGGTCTTCCTCTGCGAAATATCAACCTGTATTTGACCATACATTTTCATGAGGTCACAATTTACCTCTCTCAAATTCCCCCACTTCTCATAGATGTTTCTTTTTTATGCATGTTATGAATTATTAAACAAAATCAAACACCTTGGATTTTATTAACCCAGTTCTTAAGTATGTAGTTCCCAATATTGATTTATGAAATATTTCAATCTGAGTTATTCATTGAATATATGGTTCCTTGATATAAAATATCAACATTGTATTAGTGTATTCCTTTTAACACGGATCATGACTAATGTGGTATTACATATTTTTATTTGGTTGTGTTATTATCCTGATTAAGATAAAATATTTGACACTATAATTTAAAATGATTTTGTAATTTCATGGCATTGAATAATGATTATGACAAGGAGGGCCATCCACATAATAAAACATATCCAATTAGATAAATTACCTTATGGATCAACCTAGTAAAAGGAGTGATCTCACTCATATATCCTTTACAATATCTCATCGAGGGTCTTCTACTTATCGGACAATTCCTATATTTCAACCTCATTTGAAAGTAGATCAACATCGTCCGAGCATTTCACTTGAACATATTCAACCTTGTACTCTATTTATGTGGGTAACACTCTCATTGACTCAGTCTCAGTCACAACAACTTATAAACATGGTTCATTGAGTAAATATTCATTTGTATCAATGATTCCCCCATGATACTGTGATTTCCCCGATATTTGATCGTGTTTTTTAATCTTACCAAAGTTCCTTGGTTCAATTTGAGGTAAAATTATACCAAAAATTGTGAAACTATTCTTATTCTACATACACCCATTTGTCATTAATTTCCTGAAACATCAAATAGAGCACACTGTATTCCAAATCACTAGTCCCCAAGTTCACAAAATAGTAGTGGATGGTACTCATATGGCCTATCAAGTCATCACAAATTATTCATTCGAAAAAGCTCTAGATTCACCTCAATGCTCTGCACCAGACCCCTATTCTCTCCATAGTGAAATCAACGATATATTATTGTAGTTCATCTGATGGGTTTGGATAGTACATAAAACAATATTTAGAGGAAATAAGTAGTTTTAACTTCCTTGGTAACCTTTATTTATGTGATGGATCCATGGAATGGGGAGCTCATATTAACCAAATCCTTTTCTATGTGAAAATTATTCTTAGGGTGGAGGTTATGGGTCCCCATTTGTATCTTCTTGATTGATTTTTTTTTCTTTTCCTGGACAAGATACATCTCTATCTAAACATAAATACTCTACAAACTTGTCCTAAAAACATGGATTAATATAATAACTCTAACCATGATTGGTTTCATAGTGGGTGAATCCTAGAAAACAAATTCATACAAAATTATATTGATAGATCAACTAGAAATAATTACTGGAGTGAATTTAACCCATTTCAAATTGATAATTACCTAATGTGATGTAATTTACCTCCAAATAATTTATTTTATTTCAAAATAACTTTTATGTACAAGATAAAATTCATTGATAATTCCTTTATTCATCACCCTTTTTGAAACCAAATCATTGGTGGACGCTACCCCATCCAGCATTTCAAGGGTTGTGGATTCAATGAGTGGTCCAACATAGGATAAACCTCTTATATTGTACACACCCTTATAGAATAGATTATTTTATATTGTTTTTCATGTTATCTCAATAAAATTAGAAAAATTATGTAAAAAATAAAATTCAAAAAAATATTCAGAAATAGTTAACATAATAAGAAAATAGATATTGGATTTAACATACAGATGAATCAAAATGCTGATAGTTATCCATCCGAGATGTTGTACCTCAAAATAGTGACCGTCTTCCAGGTCACTGGAACACTCCCAATAAATTATTGAGAGGATGAGAGATTCAAGTCACCCATTTCTGTCTTCCAGTGTAACTCTCTAAATAAATCCATATGTTTTAAATCAGATGATAGATTCTCATTACCACTAGTGAATCTACCCACAAAATCAATAAAAGAATATTTTTCCCCTATATATGATCCTAGTTTACATTCAATGAAATATTTTATAATGATAAATAGAAGTTAATTCCATCATAGAAAATTCATTATGTGGAAGATTACACTGCCAGAGAGGGACTCATTAAAATCTCCATCGAGGATGTATTCCCAAATATCTAGCAGTCATTTTTAATTATATTTACTATACAAGAAATACACATCCTAGGAGGCTTCCATTTCAGTATCATGATATCGGACTTTTAGTGAAAGAGCTTTGGAAATGTTTCCAATAATTGTCTCTCCACTAGGTGTAAAAACCTATCAGGTCAGTCCACCTTTTTGAATACTCTAGAGATAGCGACATTAGGTTACTTTATTTCATCCCTTCCCAGCCTCTACCATATATTCAATTTATTATTGGTTAGATAATGTATATACCACACCATCTAGAGATCATGTTGTATAATATCCATCATGTAAAAACCTGTGATTTGGACATGGTGAATTTTATCAGAGAAATTTATGTTATTCCATTTTGTGTACAATCCATTATCTAAACATAGATTTGGAA
Organism: Viscum album; assembly: GCA_963277665.1. Lineage (NCBI taxonomy): Eukaryota > Viridiplantae > Streptophyta > Magnoliopsida > Santalales > Viscaceae > Viscum > Viscum album. Next base: position 1,291,689,159 of record OY728129.1, read on the forward strand.
TCTATATCAGATAATTAGATTACATAAATTAATTTTTTATTAGTTATTATCCTTTATGGTTTTCTCAATAGTTCAATTGAGTTTTAGAGGCATCATGCTCTAAAATAATATGATTTTGGTGGAATAGAATGAGTCACATGATGGAAGATGGATAGTTCAATAGTTCACAACAACAATTAAACCCATTTTCATAAGGGGTGAAATTTTATTAAACAATTAAACCTCCTAGTGAAAATCATGAATCATGGTTTTGGTTTGGATATGTACCAAACATGGGATGGGAATGATTTGACTAAACCATGCAATAATATCACACCCTTATATGAACAAAATGAGTTCACATGCATGTTTAGGAACATTATTTATCCAAGAATTTTGTCAGAAGTTTCAAGATTCTTATCCCTTGAAATTTTTCACCACATAGTAGACACATTGTTTAAACAACAATGTGTCTAATCCATGTGGATCTTAAAATATCATATATGAAATTTTTTCCCTTTCATGTTCAATGAGTTCCCCCCTCTTATCTCCTCCCATACGCACATTGCATCCCATAAATGAGGATCCTCCACCTCTCGGCATTCGTAGGATATACATTCTCTAATAATGCCCCATTTTGGGTTTCTTTAATCATATTTTAAGTATATTATTGAGTCTATAACTCCTCCAACGTCTTAAATTCCTTCTTAATACATGACAATTCTCTATATTTTCAGAAACTTGTCTATTTATTCAATTATCCAAGAACCAAATAAAACCAAATCATGGAATAGGATGTCTATGCTATACTATGTATGATGTTTGTGGTATGTTTAATTTTCCCTAAATTAGGATAGAGTAATAATTTATGTTGTTGTTCCACATTCCCTTCCTTATGTGTTTTTCCACTATAAAATGAGATGCCTTGATAAAATTCCTAAATCACCTTGTAATGTATTTTATACCCCATTGATATTGTTGGATGACATGACCTCAACCTGAACCAGTACTTTAGGGATGAATCAATCAGTTACACATAACGATAGTTTCCTACCGTATGAATAATTATCGGTAAAATATTTTAAATAAAGAGGATATCATAATATTGAACAGATCATGTTGGGTTTGAAGTTTAAGTCACACCATTTTGGTGTATTAGAGTATTCTAATTAATGGATATGTTTAATGTAAAATATATTAATTATTTATTCAACATGTATGGATTCTAAAAAATAATCCATTTGAGGTGTCATATCTTATATATATAAAAATAAAATAATGGAGATGTTTTTCATGATTTTTTAGAGCATGATAATTTAAATGGCCTCTATATCATTTATTACTAAACAATTCTAAGGGAATAGATGGAAACATGGTCTATTTGTAAAGAATAATTCAATTATACCAAAAAGGATCCACTACTCCTTATGCGATGTTGGCTTCCTCATTACAAAACTTCTAGAAAAGGGATCATAGGGTAAGTGGATTATCTTATATAGACTTATGATTAATGGGACCTTCTGTATGGATTTCATTCATGAAATTTCACAACCCCTAAGACGGAGATATTTTTATCACATTCATATCACTTCAGTTATTGGGAATGGAATTCCATTCCCTCTTGATTAGGATGTTAGGTATGAACCTATATTGTTATCCATTATACATAGCACAATTACATATATTGATTATCATTATAGATAATTAACACCCTTATTTATTATTATTAGAAAATTAATTTTATTATTATTAATATCATTATGAATGAACACATGAGTTATTCATTGAGTGCATTCTAATAGTACATAATAATATATATGGAAATAAACATTCCTACATATATAGTGAATATATATACATACCTCTCAATGTATGTATATTGTTATATATTTATTTACACACCGGAGTATCCTATGTTTGTATAAAGATGGTAGCATCATCCATGTGTCCATTATGAACATGTGTCGAACTTTTTTTCAGATTTCAATGCTGGTCATTTTTTCATTGAACATATACACAACTATATTATATATTCTAAAACTATAGATAATTAGATAAAATATGTGGTTTTCTACAAAGTATATTTGACAACATGTTTGGGATTCTATTGCATTGGGGAACCCAAAGAGACAGCATGGTTTCATTTTCTAGTATAAATATTATGCTTGTGTTATTCTTTTTTACAGGTGAGCTTAAGAGTATAGGACTATGTTGGAGCTTAGGATTCGCATTTATTTAGCGCTTGGGGATTTTTTTCTTTTTTAAGACAATATTTTCATTTACTATATGATTAATTATTATGCTATGTAGTCACTATTCGCAAGAATTTCTGATTTTATATGATGTAATTGGACAATTTTTTAGCTACCGTTATATTATGCTTAATTTAACGATATTTAAAATGATTCCTCAATTTTTTTATTATTAATATAATTATTATACCTTTTTTGATATATATTTTTTATCTTTATCTTTATATCTGTTTTATGTGAATTCATTGGATGATAATTTATTTAATATTTATTTTTCCTCAATATTGATTTTTTAATTGTTATAAAGAACTAGAAATTGGATTATATAACATAAAATAGGAAAATTAAGAAATAAAAAGCCATACCACACCGAGACATGAGATAATGGAAATTGAATATTGAACTGATGATTTATGATTGAATCAAAAGGGACCAATACATCCACTGAATGAACTTGTCCCCTGATATTGATCAATCATGGGATGTTCTTGTCGAAAAAATCTTAAGAACCAAAGAAAATTGAGGTTTTATGTGAATGAAGTTCATGATTCATGTCCTGTATCATGGTGAATATGTGTCAAATTTATAGGCATGTATTCCTTTTTCTTATCATCAATCCATGAAACCCATGAATATTTTTAGGAATGGACATTACATATCATGTAATCATTTCATTTTGTGAAAAAATTTTATAATCAAAAGATAATGTTATTTTTATATATAATTTGATTGGGGGTGTATGAGGATTACCTAATAGGGTAATTTATCACCTTATTGACCTTAAATACCTTATGTATGTTCCCTATTTTTATGTACATTAGTATTTTAATAGACAAAAATATCCCATTCATGGCATGGAGTTTCTCGACTATCAAGTGGTTGGTGTATGGTTCTGACCCACCATCCTTTTTAGATAGGGTTTCTTTATATTGTGAAATTTTCATTTTCTTTATTTAATGTAATGTTGAATCCTATGTATTGTATTTACATTAACTCAATTTTATTCATTCTCATTCTCATTCATTATAATATTTTATCATCACTATGAAGTATTGTTTACTCATTGTTGGTGACCACCCAAAGATGATTGGTTAAATCCATATCATATAGTATAATTTGTCAAAATAGGTGTGTAAAAAATTGAATTATTTAATTCGTTACATCGATGATGCTTTTATTTAATTACTATTGTGTTGGGGTAAAATTTCCTTATATCTGTTTTTATATAATAGACCATGTGTGTTCAATACTAGAAAAAACCAAAAATTAGTATGATAATTAATTCATGGCCATCGAATGTGTCTGTTATTATAAAATTGAAATATAATAATAACTAAATCTATTAATTTTGATTCATCATTCCACAATAAATTGAGATTCTTGGGTATATTGATGCAGTTTTCCATCTCACCTCTCAATTAATATGATTGATTGTGCTACCAATTCACATTAACATTTTTCACGTGAAGTCGTGAATTAATTTTAGAAAAATAACCCATGGAAAATGATTCCTCACTTCTATGATATTAAATTTTAATTAATTTACTTATTTTCACATTTAATTAATTAAATAATATTAAAATTGGACTGACATGAACATTAGTTAGGAGTTTCCATCACTATGTTCCACACTCTAGGTGGGATCAACCACACAAATTCCACTTTATGATGTCTTTTTAGTTGTGGCGGTTTGGGTTTCATAAATTATAAATTTATTTTTCAATAGGGTTTAATGATTTATTTTGGATGAAAATTTTTTTGGGACTATTTATGTAGATAAGTAGAATGGTGTAGATGGGGTAAAACTGATTTCTTTGGTTAATTACTATTCTTATCTAATATCAATTTAATGATTTCAGTTTAGTTATTTTTCTTTTTCGTTAATTTTTTTTGTATTATTTCTAATATTAATCTTCAGGGTTGTCATTATTTTGTATGATGTAATACATGACACATAATTAATATGCTTCTTGAAAATTAGTTTACATCATATTTCAAGAGTATCACACCATAAGGGAAATTTTAAATTTTGGGGGATGGTCACATGGTGAAATTAGTTAATATAATTTGTATTATTTTGATCATGATGGATTCTAAAAATAATATGAAGTGTGAAAAATACAATAAACCTTATAGTGGAAACCCCAATTTTAAATACTACTATGTCATATCATTATATAAGCATTACAACCATAAATCCAACTACATTTGACCACCAAATGATCAGAAAAATGATGATAGACTATCCAGGATACTGACAAAGTACAATGAAGTGATGAAAAAATATATGGGTTGTAATGAGGCAGAGTTCAATGTATATGAAAAATTTACAAATAAAATATCTCAAATAATATTAAATTTATATTATATAATTTTATCATAATACTTTTTTCTAATACAACGATAGGTTTGTTTGAAGATGATGATGATGATGAACTAGAGAAATCCAAATTTACTGGAAAATTGAAACATTAAAAGAAGTACAATCAATTATACCACTACATAAAAAATATCATTTGAAAAAAAATATAATAAAAAAATGTCATATTGGTATATAAAACAGTCATGGTTTGGAGAACCGAATCTATGATCAAGATCCCCATCTCAAAGAATGGTGAGAAGTGACTGCTCATCTGGATCATATTATTTGAAATTTAAATACACTTGTGAATAATATTTAATTAATTTATAATTCATAGATTGAGTGGTTTTATAATGTTTAAAATAAGTAAGAATAGTATGTAAAAGATAATGAATAACCAAATACAAAAATGATAAATGTGGTTATTAAATAATAAAAAATCGAGAATGATTAGATATATCATAGTGATGAACCTCTATCTTATATAAAGAATGAAGAACCAGAGGCATCCCATATACACATACAAAAATACCATGAATATAAAAGAGAATACATTATTTTTACTATTATAATGCATTAAAATAAATTCTATGGGAATTATTTATTCTATGTTCGAAGTGGAATAGGAGGAGAAGGTAGAAGTTGTAACCTTGTATAGAAATAGACAAAGAGGATAAGATGATTTTAGTTGTACAATCTACAAAACCAAAGAAATATGAAAAGATTACGGAAGTGGAAAATAAGAAGTCTATCACCGACCTCAATAGAATTCAAGATATTTATGACTCATGAGACACCCTATAAGCATACTAGAAGACAATGAAAATACGAGGGGAGTTCTCCTCAATGAAATACATGAGATGAAAAATATGAAATATGTTATTAAAAAAACTATATTTAACGAAGTTAGGAAATAGGAGACACAAAAAAGTGAATCATAATGTGAAATTATACTATTGGAGTATGAGAACGATAAGTTATTGCTTAATTATTATTATAGGTAATATTATTAAACATCTCCTCACTAAGAATCCAACCATAATAACTATTCATGAGGAAACATTGGAGGAGAAGGAAAAAGACTACCCTTGATATGAAAAAATATTCAATGTCTATAAATCCAAGATGGTTAACTATATATCATGTCCAAATTATCTATAAAAAGTAATGGTCATGATGAACGACCATAAAAAAATATAGCTACAGGATGGAAACCAGGATTTAAAAAATGCTTTCTATGACTAAGATTTAATTTAATTTAATTTATTAATATAATAAACTCACACCATGGTAGATCAATTTTTTTTTGAAATATTTATTTTAATATTTAAATGGTTAAATACTTTCTCTATATATATTAATTTTCATGGACTATAGAATCAGTAAGTATAAAGAAAATTAGGTGATTCATTCAAGAACAATTCACATAGTGAGATCATAGTTATCCTCCTGAAAATGGGTCAAAATTTATTCATAAATACATTAAAATATTTAATTCAAAATGGGGAATTATGAACTATTTATGTTTCTTCACCACATGTTTTCTCCATCATTTAATTTTAAAAAAACTAAAAGAAACCAAAAAAATATATATATTCTCATGAAAATATGAATTAGATTCTCCCAAATGTGCTTGAACTATTTCCCATGAATTTATATTCTAAGAGACATCATCACTTAGTAGAAATATGTTTACATGTTGGAATAATTGAAATAATATTCATAAAAATGAAAAATATATAAATTCAAATTCTTATAATAATTATTTTTCTTACAAAAATATTATGTATATGAGTGGTTTTCACATTCACGAGACATTTCTGGACGAAACATTTACTATTTTCTTGGCACATTTCTTGAGTGAAACCTGAAGCATGTAAACCTAATAAAAAATTTATTTATATGTTGTAAGAACACTGATTGAAAAAATTCAATTATGAAATGATTGAGGTATTTTTTTGAAAATCACATTTATCCATAGAACCACCTACACATTTACCCTTCATAACCCATATAGTGAATGGATGAACTCGTGAATAATTATTCAAGTAAAATTCATTATTTTTTCCTTTCATACTCGACTCTTTTAATTTTAAATGATATTCAATTGAATGATTGTGGGAGAGTTTCGGTTTGTGGTGGAGATGGGTTGATTCATCCTGAGGGTAGACTAAAATATGTATCAATTTTTTTTATGTGAAGGAACATTTTTACATTCATTTTTTTCATTTTTATCCCTATTATTTATATATATATATATATATATCTGTGTGTATATATATATTAGAAAATTTTCATGTTATTCAGGTAGGTAAAAAATCACCATATCTACACTAATGATCTAAAAATAATATGTGCTTAGGTGGTGGATCTGATACTTTTCCTTGGAAAAAATTTCATAAAAAAGAACCAATGGATAAAAATATGAAAAATATGAGTGTGTTATTTTTTCATTATGATGACATTGACGGTGATCATTTCATTTTCACATTTGGGGTTTCTGAGATGAAAATATTTTGATGAGAATCATACCATTGAGATTTTCTTTTCAATATCAGGTATTATATATTATATACTATCCTCCCCTTTAATGCATTTTTTAACATTATTACCCACCTACACTTATCCTCATAAAACTTTGATCCTAATTGAATGTTCCTCATTATTAATTTTGATATTAGTCTTTAAGTGGTGTAGGAGGTCCACTCAATATGGGAATATGGTTAGGATCATGTACTAGAGGCATAGGAATAAACCCAATTAAATTTTATCCTTTCATTATGAGAGGAAAAATAAATGGTGAAGAAAAGAACAAATTTAATGGGTGTTGATGAGATATTGAAATATGTGAGTGAGATGGAGAGAATTTCTTAAATTGGAAATTATAAATGAATCATGATTTTTTATACTTTATTATTTATGGTTTTTGATTTATTTTTGAATATTTATGTATATATATTTTTATAATCATAATTTAAAATTTTCTATGTTGATGTAAGGTTAATTTTTATATTGAATATAGTGTTTTTTCTCTAGGATGGTGAATGTTGTCACAATGGGGGTATTTAATATATGTATTTTCTATCAATATTTTTATATGAATTACATTAATTCATTGGATAATAATTGAATTTATATGATATGATTCACTAATAATGATGAATTTGGTTGTCATATGAGGGAATATAATTTGTATTATATGTTGTAAAATAGGGAAAATTTAACGAAGTCAATAGCAAATCAGGGGGAGCTTCAACGTTTCTCGACATTGAAAAGAAAATTAAATATTGACTCCAAAAATTATGATCAAAGAACAAGATAGGAATACATCCAATGTAGGATGTATCCTAGTGATTTTGGATAATATATGGTAGTTTCGGAGTCACATGACTAAATAACCAACGTATAATGCAGTTTTTATTACTGTAAGTTAACGATTCAAATCGTTTATCATATAAACCAGGTGTAAAATTATCATGGAATGAAAAAACTTTATAGTCTTGAAGTTATTCCATGTGGGGAATATTTTGATTCCCTAATATTAGACATCATAATAACATTACATGTTATGAGAACATCAATCAAAACAAAATGATGGTTATTTAGATTTATCTTATGATGAGGATTTATAGGGATGACCCACTAAGACCATTAATCGTATTTTTTGACCTATAAATCAAAATGGAATACTACCAATAATCAAAATATGGGATTTAGCTAATAGAAAATTATTTCATTCCATTCATATAGTGGATAGGATACTAAGAGGATTCTATAGTTTTATGAATTGTTGTTCCTTTTTTATACATTTTATTTTTGATTCATTTTTTTTCAATTTTATTTATTAATGTAAAAGTGATTTCATTCTAGTTTAAATACAATATATCTCTCTATACCATTATTATTCTAAATAACACTATTCTTTTAATTTTTTTCTAATGTACTTTATAGTTCTTATTGTAAATCCCTCAATATTGATGGGATAAAACTATAGTGTAGTGTGGAATTAGTCAAAATGGTTGGATATGGAATTTTAATATTTCATTATTCACTTATATAATGGTTATTTTCAATTGGTATCATGTTGTCATTCAATTTTATCATAAATGTTATTAAATTATGGTTAATGTGTGTTTAATAGTGTATAAAACATGATATTGTTATGATAATTAATGCACGTCCATTAAATGAGACTATTCTTCTTTAATTGTAATATGATGTTAATAAACACTTGTTATTTTAATTAATTATACCTTCATGAATAGATATTACTTTGTAGATTAATGGGTTTTACCTATATATATTATTTATTACATATTATAGATTTCACAACCAATGAGGTTTTCATTTTTTGTGATCAGTTGTGATTTCATTTTTTTAAAAATACCCATGTAAATTGATTCCCCTATCCTTTTCAATTCTCACTAAATCATTTATTTATTCTTATACATTACTTTAATTAAATAAACATTAAATTGGTGCAACCTAGCTAATAGTCTATTGGTTTTACGACTAAATTCTCTACATTTTCATGGATCCACCACATATGTATACTTTACTATGTATTTATAGTTATTATAGATTGGGTTTCATAAAATATTTTAAAATAATTTTGATTGGAATATTTTTAGATTTCTTCTCAGCGCATCATGTTTATACTCATGTCATGATGGTATAATGTTCTCAATATACCGTTATCAATCATTTTCTAATAGTCTACAACCATTGGAATATTTGGAGGATCACTTTTGGTCATGTGGCATGCCATATTAGGGCTCTATTTTTATGGATTCAGGTTCTAGACAGTACAAATTTGTATAAAAGGTTTTTTTTACAGAATTTAAATATTTTTTAAAATTTGTCGATAGGTGTGTAAGAAAGTGTTGACACATGGTAAATATATGCGTGTCTGAGTGAACAACCCACGAACGTGGAATGGTTACTGTGGTATGATTTGTGTATGATGTTTATTAAATTCATTGTTATAATTCATAATGATTTCACCTTGAGTGAATTTTTTACTTTTTATAATTTCCAATTTTTAATATTTACATCATTTCACCACTAGAATGGTTTGAAATGGATTTAATATTACAATAATCCTTATAGGTAAATAGATATTGACCTTCCAAGTATATTCTATTCCATTTAGTTTCAATGATATATGTTCCATGAGTTATTTATAAGGCATTCTTGTTTTTTATCATGATATATAGATTCTATCGAAATTTTATTATATATAATCTAGTAGTGACTAATGTAATCTGTGTAGAATAATTTGTTTTTATTCCTTTCTTATGTTTTTTTATTTAGTGACTTATCATTATTAAGAAATTAATTTTTATGATTAATATACATACTAAATATGATATCATTCCTTATTATAATTACAATAAATTATTAGACTAATAAAATATATCCATCAATCTATGTTATGTTTTCCTCCAAAAAATGATTATGTAATTCTATTTAACCAACCAATTTGGACATTATGGAGAAATGAAACATTGATCACATGGGATGAAACATCAATGGTGTTGGTTAAATGGGAAACCATCAGCAATATATAAGGTTTTTATACCCTTATAAATTAAAAACGGTAACCAATATAATCAAACTATTACATAAAACATATAATATTCTGAAACCAAATCCAAAAAATCATTTTTGTTATATAAATTTAGATATTAATTTGTAAGGGAATGGTTATTTATTACTTGGGATTAGTAATACATATAACTAATAAATAGTGATTGTATTTTATGTTAAAATGAATCTCTTATCAGAAATCGCTGTGTTTGTAAATTTGTTATCCTCTATCACTTGGGAATGACAACCTATATGACAAAAAAACTAAATGCAAAAATGGTCCCAAGCATGTTCCTTTGGGGATGTTTCTTATGAGAGAGACTTGACTCGACCAATGTAGATCGGGCATGGAGAATTCTCAGTATAATGTAAACTAATTAAGTTTGTTCTTATATCATGGGATAATCAACATAACATTAAAGGTCACCTGTATTTTTTATGCCATTATTCAATACCCCATGGGTGTAAAGTGTTGTTATATACAAATATTTATTTAATGTATCCATGTCTGTTATATAGATTCACCTATAAACTTATGGTTGCATATAATAGGAAAAGACTCATTATTAATTCATAAAACTCAATTTATCGTCTTTTGATATGTACTTATTTGAGACATTAGTTAATAAATATTTCAGTATCAAATTAAATATTTTGTTTCGATATATATTCAAATTGACCATTATATTAACCATGGATTTTTTTTAAAAAATTGTGGATAAATAAAATGGATAAAATGAATTTATGTGATGAATTTCCAAATATTGATATGATTCTAGAAAAATGATTATGTATTAATGGAAATTTGATAAATCTTTCTTGTGTGACTTTTAGAGTTACATAAATAATTGTTCTATGTATAGTTTTCACTATAACATGTACATGAAATTTAAATTGATCCGTTAAAATGTTTGAGTATCACATTTAAAGAAATGAATCTTCATAATTAATACTATCACTACTAAAAAAGTTTCATATAACTGTTCTATAATAGGCCATTATCAGTGATAAAAAATCATTGATAAGAAGAGTTCAGTTAAAAGATTGAAACTTTTATCAGTGTTAATAACGAACTCTAAAAGTCCTCCTTTAACATCGCTAACAAAATATAGTTAAACATGGAAATTCAAAGTGTTTTTAGCATGGTTAATGATCTATTTAAACAAAACCTGATTACACTATAAAATAGTTCCATTAACAACATTTTTTTGTGCTGAAAAAGGAAGCACTGCTAAAGAGGGTAAAATTATATTTTTTTAAACACATATGAACCTAACCCATTTATCAATGCTTCCATGACCTCCTTAACAATTCTCTACCCCCCATTTTGAGTGATTTTCACCCACCACACCTTTTGTTAGAACATTATGAATTTCCATCCTCATGTTTGCCCACCTGGATTCAAATCCCGCACCTCTCTTTTGAATATGAAACAACTTCACCGCTACATCATGTTATTTTTATATTTTTATATTTTTATTTCTATATATATGTATGCATATATTTATATAATTTTTTAAATACATTTACACAATATATTTGTGTGGGAGTATATATGTACTTCCATTTATTTAAATATATTATATATTATATTCATTTACCTATAATAAATTATAATATAAATATATAACTATTTATTAATAATCACCAATAAATATATATATTTCTTTTATAAATATATTTTTTTATGTAAAAAATCATAAGATATAGTTTTAAATAAATTTTTAGAATATTAATTTATTTATATATATAAGAATATATATTTTTACCTAAATATGTGGTTATATGTTTTTATATTAGTTACTTATTATAAGTAAATATAATTAAATATGCATATATTAAATTATAATTAAATTTTTGTTTTGAAAAATATTAAAATTTAAAATCCATAATATCAATATGAATGTATTCCTTGGGGATAAATTCAGTTCCAACCAAAAAATTGAAAAAATAGCCCCTTAAACGAATCTTAAAACCCATCTAATGTTAACAAAATAGTGTACCTTGACTAATGACTCAATTTTGAAGGTATTCTAGGCCTTTTAGGCCTTTTAAAATTTGAAATAGGTTTACCATTGTCATTGATGTGGTAGATATCATTGCACACATTTATTTGATATGTGGTAGAGAAAAAATAGACACTTGGATCAAAAGCTACTGTCGTTTTTTGTTTGAGTTTCTTTTTCAACATATTTTAGATATGATATATTTTTTTAATATTTTAATATAAAAATTGATAATAAATGAATGTTAGTCAGTAAATATATGAAAAATATTAATTTATATTAATTTATTATTTATTTTATAATCCACATTCACTAAATATCTTATATATTTACTAAAATTATTATTTACCATATCTAAAACATATTTTAAAATATATATTATTTTTATATCAATAGAAATATATTTATATATTAATATATTATTTTTATCAAATTATAAATTTTTGAGGTATTCTACTATCAGTGCTACAAAAAAGCATTGATAAAAGACCTCATTTATCATTACATTTGTAAAAGAACTTATAAAAGGACCCCCTTTAACAACAGTTATTTAGCACTATTAAATCCGTTGAAGTATATAAAACTAGTTTTGTCATAGTGCATAATGTGGATTTATTAGCTTAAATTATCTATTAAGTGTAGTTTAAATCATTCATGAATTTTTTCATAGAATAGAATGGGAGCATTTCACATAGGATTCTTTTAAACTTTGGGATATGCTTTAGATCCTCGTTGCTTTTTCTCCATGGCTAGGCTATTGGGATGATTCTTTATGACTTTTTAATGGGATAACCGAAGGTAGTTAGTATGGTTATCCGATCCTATATCATATATTTTTAAAAAAATTTAGTCATAATTAAGTTTTAAAAAATACTACAGATCATTGAGTCTAGTGACATTGTGATATTAGGTGCATAAGACAAGAAACATGGGACAAAAAAGACATATATTTTAAATATTAATAATGATATTCTAATAACCATGGATTTCCTACTTCGGAATTGGATTATATGGGGAACACATGACCCAATTGATGATATGAAAAACAATGTAAAGGAATAAACATTGGAATGAATCATAGAACATGGGTCAGAAGTCCAAATATAATGACATTAAAGGACATAAAACATAAATAAACATAGGAAAGCATATCATGTATACCATGGGATCATATATTAATTGAATAATAGTAATGTAGAAAAAATATAAAACATTATAAAATCATGATTCATTTATCATTACACATACAGAAGCATGAGTCTCGGCTATCTACCAAGACCATTGCACACGGGGAACGAGTCATGCCTAACTCCTAAGACCATTTCACATGGACTATGAGTTAAGGATAAACACCAAGACCATTGAACATGTTGTATCATGATACAAATCATTAACCAATAAATTGGATCATTATCTGGCCACACTGATCATACCAAGTTCATTAATATGTGTTTCATATAATGAATCATACATATGGAATCAAATATATACATAAGGGTTAGCCATGGAATGAATTGGGTATGATAATCATGTCAAAAAATAAAAAGCAATATTACAATGGTGTCCATAAAAGATTGGATTTAAATCATACATGAACATTCATAAGGGGAAATTTTAAAATATAATTATATGTGATTTAAAACATAAGTGAATTCATGAAAAAGATATGTTTTTAAAATATTAGAAATAAAATATTTTAGTGTTGTTTAAAGAAATATTTAATTTTTAAAAACAAATGGATTAATTGTTTGTATAAAACCATAATTTAACCAATATAGTTTTCATTATAAATTTATTGATTTTAGAAAAATAATGGTAGCATAAAAACTATTATGGAGTGCATATGAAAATGGGTATGATATCAAGAATGTCCCTTTAATCGGACATCCTTATAGGGAATAATTGAGAAGGGATCCTTTTAATAACATATATTCCTATATAAAATTACTATTTTATAATCTAGATAAATTATTTTAGAACATGTAAAAACAATTTATAAGAAATATGTGATAATCAATAATATTTACAATTGTGTAATGGGAGAGAAAGCATACCCTGAAAGAAAAATTGAGCTATGGATAGAATCCCTCAACTTAAGTCTGAAAGTGTTCTACATTTGTTCTTATTATCCATGGTAATCAAATCAAATTAATTAATTCATGAATTAATAACCTTTTAAACATGTACTTATTATACTATAATTTTATTATTAACATATCTAGCCTTTTATAAAATTTATAAGATATAGTTTTATCATTTTAGGGAATTTTTTCCGTTGTATTAATGATCTATTTACATGTATACTTGAATGGAAAATAATGTAAAATGATATTATCTTTATATAATTGAAAATATATTTTATTAATAAACATAATTATTTTTAAATGGTCTTATATTTCATTTTTATTATATATTATGAGGATGATTCATTCAATAAAACATTACTGATGACAAATAATTTATTTTGGTGGGTTTTAAGTCATTACAAACAACTTATTTAGTAATTAATATTATGTATATATAATGGTTATATAAAATTAAATAATATTTTAATAATATATTATCATACCTTTTTACCATAAAATGTTTTTATGTCCAATATGGAATGAGTTACTGGAAATTTAAAATGTATCGTCCTGGAATTAGACAAATCATCACATCACAAAAGATGATTTCATTTTTATAATAAAAGGATAGGGGGAGAGAAATGATTCTTTTCACTAGTTCCATGCTAATATTTAAATTTTTAAATTTTTTTTAGTTATTATGTCACTTGGATAAATGGTGGTGTGGATAAAATAGTCAAAGAAATAAATTAAATGAATAAATAGGTTTTTACATCTTGAATTCTCCTCGTTGAGAACCTTATTAAGGTACAAGAGATTAGTATTTTATTAATAATAAGGGCTCTTGGACTTGGGTGAGAGAGTTCGTATTATTATTTTGAATAATTTTCACAATTATTAAGGCTTTTTATGTTAATGGAGAAGTGGTGGTGATGGGCGGTATTTATGGTAGAGCATATCGGTGTTTTTGAATATTTTAACCATTAGATTATTATTCTGGCTAAGGAGAATGAATTGTAAGGACCCGACCTTAAACATTACATAATCTTGAATTAAATGAATAATTCAAATCAATTTTCTTTTCAGGTTTAGAGCATTTGAGAATTAGGCCATAACATATACATAACAAGTTTGAATATTACATGTAGATGCTTCTAATCCGTATCCATTTTTCATAAAAAAACTCTACAAAAAAGAGTCATGTATAGTTCCATATTTTAGACATCATGAATTTTCCCTGATCATATCCTTGACCCTATTCATCTTTACGTCATGTGAATAGAATTTCAAAATAACTTGGGATGAGCATAAAAAGCTAAATAAAGTATTCACAAAAAAGGAAAACTATTAGTTTTTCAACACAACAAGTATTCCATGAATAATTTATCTTATGTAATATTTTTCAACTTAATGAATTATGAAATACTCTTCAATGAATAAAATATCATTGCTTACCATTTTTTGACCAAAATATTACTATAAATCCCATAGAAATTACACATAACATATATAGGTAACTTGGGACATAAATATTCTTAAATAGAATAACCATTCGATAGACTTCCAAACATATCACTAAATTGTATATCCATAAATTCAAATTCCATACCCAATGTGTTGGAGGTTATAACGTAACCACCCATAATGGTTTATCAAGGAAAAATCAATTTTTTGGTTTATCACGTAACCACCTGTCAAATGTCCAAGTAACATTTTAAAATCTTAACACAAAATATTGAAAATATATACATTTCACTAATTACATTTCATTTTAAATCACATAAATAATTTCTAGATATTGAAATAACAAATCCATTTAAAATACCATTTTCAATTCCAAAACACCCAAAAATAATAATAAGGGATATATTTTCCTTTTAAAAAGCTTTTATGCTTATAGAGGAGGCCAACTAAAGATTATGATGACAGAGAGGTCGTTGTCACCTAAAATGTTAAAAACATTACATTTTTCATTTTGTAAAATGATTCGTTGAAAAAATATTCACTTTGAATTAAATGAAAATTTAAAGGATTTTATACATTGTATAAAAGAACATCATGTATAATGAATAATATGCCTCAATGAAAGGAGATTGAGACGATGTCCCTTACCTCATGTCTCACTTGACCTGTTAGTTATTTTATTTCTTGAATAATATGATTAAGTTGATTTATACTTGGTAATGAACCTATTTCAATTTTCTTATTCCTTTTATATCACTTTTTACCTTTCAATAACAATTAGTTAATTATTTGAGTTTATATCAGACATTTTGTCGATGTTCAGAACTTGAGTTAAAAATGAACATGTTATAATTATAAATTGTCCATGACGTCAAAATTACATTATATACAGAATTATATTCATGATTTAGATATCATTTATATAATATATTGCATATATATATATTTATAATAGTATATAACATTTAGATATAAGAAATGAGAAAACCATTCATGGAGACGGTAAGCCGTACGTACGCATGAACGCTACATTAATTTCTATTATGTATATTAATGAAATTAAATGTTAATTATAAATAGGTATATTTTAATTATAGTATATTATAATATATATAATTTCATTAACTCCATCCTTTATATGTTCCACTTGTGGTATGAATGAGTCATATTACTTTGAGGGGGTGGTAGTCTGCACTTCCTCAAATGAAATTATCAGTTTTACCCATTCTGGAAACCATAAAGGGATAATATAAATGAAAAATACAGATGCATAGAAACAATATAAATATAATATATATTACATATGAATAATCTTCCATATTAATGACCACTATAAGTATTGGTAAGAGATGATTGAACAAACATTGTTTCGTGAGGCAGTAGTTCACTGTCCACAGAAATAGTATGTTCATTACCCATTAGATGGAGGTGAGTGGAAGTGTAGTTATAATAATTATCATTGAAACAACCTTGTATATTTAATATAATTTTATTGTTATATAATAAATTAATAAAGGGATTTTATGGGGTTAGATAAGTAATATAAAAGAAAATAACTTAAGATGAGACGTTACCTTTAAATCGGGTAACTCCATTTTTTAACAAAAAGTATTTCTTAATGTTACATAATCCTATGGTAAGGATTATAGGTGGAAGATAGGGATATTTAGATATTATTTGTGATAATTTTGGAGAAGAAAAGGGTCTTGAGAGTTGTTAGTAATGTGTCAGAGTTCATGGATTTTTATAAGGGGGAGGAGGGGCTCTTTAGGAATGTTTAAATATATTATTTTATTATAAACTAAATTTCAGTTCCAAAATGAAAAAAAACCTATAAAAATAGAACACAAGATGAATAGTTTCTTAAAGCCTTTCTACCCATAGGTTCTAGATAATTTTTTCATTCAAATTAACCCTTATTATTTAGCTTTAACCCTTAGTTAACTCATTTGACTCTTACCATGTCTTTTTGTGTATTGACATTATAAGGATAATATAGTTACTATAAAATTACAATAGATCCAAAAGTAGACCATTAATGTAATTTTAAACCTTATATAAGTCATTAATCTGAATCATAGATTTTTTGGATCATTTTATCATTTAATAAAATAATATTTTATTAAAAACTCATTTTTTTCAATTTAAATACTATTCATATACTGACTCTTTAAAAAATAAAAAACAACTTCATTATTTAAAAAACCATTAATTTATTAAAATAGAAGAAATTTTAATATTTTATAAAATTTATGGATGGCATAAAATGTTTAAAAATAAATTTATTTAAACATTAATAATATCATTTATTTAAAACATTCATTAATGAGGTAATCATTATACCATCATTATATCATAATGCATTTTATTTATATGATATCTAAAAATTTAAATAAAATACCATGATTTAGAAAATATTTTTACATTTATAATGAATATTTATAGTCAAATATATCATGTATATATCCCCACATTAAAATTGTTTCATAAAAATAATACATGTTTATGCTATTTTTAATTTTACATTAAATAAAATGTTACTAATGTAATTATCTGAACCATGTGGCTTTCAAATGCCATAAGTTTCACCCAAATATATTATTTTCTGCCCTGACTCATAAAATAGGGTTAGGACAAGTTTTAAGGTAATTTTATATTATTATAATATTATTTTAAACTTAAATTTCCTTATTTAGCTTTAACCACGGTAAATATAAGTCAAACATTACTATTCACTGAATAATATTTTCATCTTATTGAACCATATTTACATACTAATTGAAAAATTGTATTTTGAATTTTTTAAATTCAATTAACAGAAGTGGTAAAATTTCATTTTAATGAAAAAGTCGGTTTTTTAACTACTACTCTGTGTTTTCACTATTCATCAAAAATTGATGGTTTTCAGAAAAAATACCAACAATTTGGGCTAATATATATGTGATTTTTGGATTTGAAAAATAATTTCTATTTTACAAAATTAAAATCATATAAGTTTCATCAATTAATTTAAAATTAATTACCTCTGTCAAAACAGAAAGCGTGTTTTTAAGAAATAATAACTATCAAAACATTGGCACTTATTTATTCTAAATTTCAAAGTGAAATTACTTCTAAAGCCCAAAAATTGATTAAATGGTAAAAATATTATATAATTACAGTTGATAACCAATTTAAAAGTGAATCTAACCATATAAATAAATTAGATTAAAATGATGGTTTGAATTAAAATACAATCGTTTTCACTATTCATAATAAAATGAACATTATCAGAAAAATAATAAAATTTAATCCAAAGTAAATTTTGATATCCATATTATAAATAAGAATTTTATTTTGACAATTATAACATAGAAAAGTGATAAAAACTATATTTAAAAAGGGACTTCCATCAAATGGCAGTAAAATGGCCTTTTAAATAATATTAGAGTATTTATGCTTAAAATCGAATTGTTTCTTATTTTAAGCCTATAAAATTTATTAGATAAAATTAAAAACATTTAAGAAACATATTTAATAATAATATGGTTGGTTATGTTCATACCCACAAATATAATGGCTAGAATTTCCTTAAAATTTAAAATAATAATATTATATTATTATTTTTCTGTATAACTCGTCATTGTGTGCAACGTAAGATTTCAAAGAAACTCATTATTATGTATCTTGTATGCCATCAATCATAGAATCCTTTTTAAGGTTAAATTAATTATTAATTCAAAATTATTAATAAATACGAAATTATTATATTCTTTATTTACCTCGGATGTTACGTCCTCCCCCCTTTTGGAAATTGGGTCCTCAAAAGTTCCAAATTGGTATTGGAAACATCATTGAAAGTCCCAGATAGGAAAAAGAGTAAATAAAAATATAACATTATAAGAAATAAATATAATTAAAAAGGTCACATATGATAACTAATAAAAGTATTCCATGAAAACATGGATATGTGGGAGAAACTAAGTGTCATGTTCGGAAGGAGAGTGAAAGAAAACATGATTAGGAGAAATTTAACCCCCAGAAAATCACAAACTTGTAATGGGTAAAATGGTAATTGATTCCCCATTACAAAAATTTAACAACAAAATTTTTTTAAGTTATTTTTCTTAAATTTTAGAAATTTAATTATGAGAATAACTATAAACATAAGGAAACATTCTTACTTTTCATGTAGATTTTTATCCTTTACTAAATTCCTACCATAAAATCATTTTTCTCCAAATAATGAATATTCACGATGACATGGTCACACATAAAGAGCTAGAATCAAAATCTAGAGAATAACATAATCCACAAAAGAAGAACTATATATTTCCACTGTCTTTATCCATTAACTAAACTGAAATGGTTAGTTCAAGATCAGATAATCCCCAAAAAAGATAATCATTTATAAAAAGAAAAAATACTCTTGAACTCCAAAAAATCAACAAAAAGTACCCAAAGATCAATAAAGACCATTTGATATAGAATTGTCCTTAAAATACTAATTATAACCCAAACTATGATTGAAATCCAAAACTCAGGATAATTTAATCACACAGTCTTTCACAATAAACCTTAACATTTATCTCCAAATATCATCGATTACTCTTCAAGTATCATACTAAAGAGTAATTCACCTAATCACATATTATCTAATAAAGGATAATTGTTTCAATAAATAACCAAAATTTATATATGACAACAATAATAACATATATTCCTCAAAAATAAAGTTTCAACCATTAGTCCACTAATGAT
Organism: Viscum album; assembly: GCA_963277665.1. NCBI lineage: Eukaryota > Viridiplantae > Streptophyta > Magnoliopsida > Santalales > Viscaceae > Viscum > Viscum album. Next base: position 1,291,709,617 of record OY728129.1, read on the forward strand.
ATCCCATAGTATTCTAGTTTCCTTAAGCATATAGTGTTCCCAAAACAGATAATGTCTTCCAATATAAACATTATCACTAAATCACTAAATAATTTTCCTATACTAATGATATCCATTTGATAAAAAATAAGTTTCTAAAATCAACTTATTATTGATCCATTAAATTATTTAACTAAAAGAATAGGTCATACTAACCAAGGACTTCACGTATTCTAGTGGTAAGTGATAAATTCAAATGGTACTTTAGTTGTGGGTTCAATTCCAATAGCATTTTTTGATGTGATGGGTTTTCACACTATCCTCAAGTTGTCCCTTTTTTCAAAACATATATAATTTTATAGAATCCCAAAATTGAGATAAATACCTCAAAAATAACCATTACATATTCTAACCACAAATGTTATCTCATACCTAGAAATTTCATCCTAAAATTAATAAATTGTAATTAACTCAAATTCAAGGATCATATAAACTCAAATTTTTCTTTATAACTATATCCAAAAAAGAAAAGATAATTATTCCTTGAATCACATTTTTATATATCACACTTCAAGGTTACCCGTAGTAGATAATGTTTTCGAAAGTAATCCCATCATCAAAAGAGGATTAATACTTTTAATAATTTCATTATACACAATAACTCTTGAATACCTTATATGTGATGTTCTTACTCAATAAAAGTTCTTCATGATCCATTAACCATTGTTTTCCAACTTATTGATAAATAATTGTTTCCTTAAAACATAATAACGATTGATATTATAGATTTAATAATTCAAAAACATCAGTTATGAAATAATTCTTACCTTTCATTGGTCATTTTCAATTTCCTCATCCTCAATTGGATTGGAATTAGGTATTGGTTAAAAAATATGTGTGCGATCTTGATTATCCCATTCCTCAAAATTCTTTGTAGTACATCTGTTTGTATAATGGCCCTGTAGACCACATTTAGAAAATTCAATTGATCCCTCATAAATAACTTGTTTCCCATTCCTAGAGTCAACTAGGTGATTCCTTTTTTAATAGAAGGTTATTTCTTTATAGCATTCATTACCACATCTATAAAATCTTCCCATCACGTTGAATCATTTTTCTAGGTGTTTCTTTCCAAATCCATGGCACATAGTTTTTTGGAATATACTTACCTTTATGATTATTACATTAACTTATGTAGGGATTTTTTTTCTCGCATATACAATTACATTTAAAAATCACAAAGGATTAGGTGGTCAATCATGACTCCAGATAGTTGGTTTAGAATAAAAACAATATTTCCCATTGTAACTCTCATTTCATTCGGTTTCTCATTCAGATAACCGCCACATTTTTCTTCACATCCCTAGTTACTTTGGTTCCTACTAGATCCATCCATTTATTAATCCAAAAACATTAGTGTAAGTATACTAGTAAAATAATCATAAAATATATTATAACGAGGGTAAATGCTATGATAGACTTATTCATTTTATATTAAACTCATTCAATTTATCTAAAATAATTATTACTCTTTATAATATGCTAACCATTATTGTCATGCCACTTATGCTAAAATAACACCCTAACCTCTAAAGTTATCTAAAACGACCACTGATACCAACTGTAAGGACCCATCCATAAACATTACATAATCTTGAATTAAATGAATTATTCACATCGAGGATATTTTCAGGATTAGAGATTGAGAGAATTAGGCCATAACATATACATAATAATTTCGAATATTACATGTGGTCACTTCTACTCAGTATCCATTTTTTTAATAAAATGAATAATCATAAAAAAGGGTCATGCATAGTTTCATATTTTACACATCACGACTTTTCCTTGATCTCATCCTTGACCTTATTCATCTTTGATTCATATGAAATACATTTGAAAAAAACATGGAAATAGAATAAAAATCTCAGTATGGGATACACATTGAAGGAAGACTATTAGTTTTTGAAAACAATAAGTAAACCAAGAATAGTTTATTATAAGTAATACTCTTCACCTTTATGAAGTAGTAAATACTCTTCATGGAATAAAATTTCATTTCTTACCAATTTGTAACCAAAATATTTCCAAAAAAACCCATATAAAGCACACATAACATATATAGGTAACTTGGGACATAAACGTTATTAAATGGAATAATCATATGGTCGACTTCCACACATATCACTAAATAGAATAGCCATACATGTGAATTCCATACCCATTTAATTGGAGGTTATAACAAAACCACCCATCCTGGTTTATCACGACACCACCCATCATTTGGTTTATCACGTAACCACCCTTCAAATGTCCAAGTACCTTTATAAAATCATATCAAATAAAATATTGCTAATATATAAATTTCTCTAATAAAATTTTATTTGATATCACATAAATCATTTAAAAATATTGATAAAATCAATCAATTTCCAAAACCATTTTCAATTCCAGAACACCAAATAATAGTATAAGGTATTTCTTTTCCTTTCAAAAAAAATATTAAGGCTTATAGAGGAAGCCAAATAACGATTACGATGGCGGAGAGGTCATTGTCACAGAAAAAGTCAAAAACATTCGTTTTTTCATTTAGTAAAGATCTTCTTAGAAAAAATTCCCTTAGAATGAAATGAAAATTCCAAGGTTTTTATACATCGTATAAAACAGATTCGTGTATAATGAAAAATATGCCTCAATGAAAGGATATTGAGACGATGTCCATTACCTCGTATCCTACTTGACCCGTTAGTTATTTAATTTCCTTAAAAATATTCTTATGTTAATTTATAATTTCATAATAACATTTTTTATGTCTATTATTCCATTTATATCTCTTATTACCTTTCTATAACAATTAGATAATTATTTGAGTTCATATCGAACATTTTGTCGATGTTTAGAACATGTGTTAAAAATGAAGTTGTTATAATTATAAATTGTCTATGTGGAAAAAAAATACATTATATCCATAATTATATTAAATATTTAGATATCATATATTTAATTTATATAATATATATTTGTATTTATAACATTACCTAACATTTGGAGATAATAAATGAATGCAACGTTCATTGAGACAGAAAGTCGTACTTACGCATTAATGCTTCATTCATTTCTATTGCATATTTTAAATGAATGAAAAATTAATTATTCATAGTTATATTATAAGTATATTATAATAAAATATATATAATTTCAGTAAATCCATCCTTTATATATTCAATGCATGGTATTAATGAGTCGTATCACTTTGAGGGGGCGGTAGTCCGCACTTCGTCAAATGAATTTATTGCGCTTGCCCATTATGGAAACCATAATGTTATGATATAAGTGAAAAATAAAGAAGCATAGAAACAATATAAATATAATATATATCACATATAAATACAGTTCAACCATAATGGACACCATAAAATATTGTAGGAGAAGATTGAACAATCATCGTTCAATGAGGCATCAGTTCTCCGTCCATAGAAAAAATGTATTGTTTACCGATTAGATTGAGGTGTGTGTAAGTTTAATTCGAATAACAGTCATAAAAAAGACCTAGTTTATTTAGGATACTGTTTTTGTTATAAAATAAATTAATTAATCGATTTTATGGGGTTGAATAAGTAAAATAAAATAAAAATACATTAGAGAAGATGTTACCATTAAATTTGGTAACTCAGGGTTTGAACCAAAAGAATTTCTTGATATTATTTGTCCTTAAGGTAAGGATTATGGGTAAAAGATAGGGATCTTTATATATTTTTTGGGAAGATGTTGGATGATTCATGTGTCTTGAGAGGTGTGAGTAATGGTTTAATGTTAATGACTTCATATAAGGGGGAGGAGGGGCCCTTTTGGATAGTTTGAAAATACTATTTTGTAATAAACTATATTTCAATTTAAAAAGGTCTCAAACTTATTAAATTAGAAGATAAGATTACAATTATTCCAATAAATATCATCCAATAGGTTTTAGATATGTTTTGGTTTAAAATGTAACCTTATCATTTAGCTTTAACCCATAGTTAACAAATTTGACTCTTTCCATGTCTTCTTGTGTATTCAATCTATATGGTTAACATAGTTACTATAAAATTCCAATCGAAGAAGAAAATTTTAATTAATGAATGTTTCAAAGTTATTTACGTCATTTGGATGAATCTAATATTTTTAAGATTGTTATATAATTTTATAAAATAATATTTGTTTTAAAAACTCATTACTGTTAATTTAAATACTATTCAAATCAGGACTTTTTAAAAAATCCAAAATAATGTGATTCATTCGAAAACCATTTATTAATTCAATGATAACAAGTCTTAATAATCTATAAAATTTGTGGATTTCATAAATAGTTTCATAACATATTTATCTGATCATTTAAATCTCATTTATTATAAACATTCATTAATGAGGAAACCATTACATCATCATTGGGTCATAAAAAAATTTATTTATATGATGTCTAAAATTTAAAAATAAAATACCTTGATGTATGAAATATGTTTATCTTTCTATGAAATATATATTGTCAACTATATCATGTATATGACCCCACATTCAAATTGTTTTATAAAAATAATACATGGTTATGATATTTTTATATTTATATTAAATAAAAATATATTAATGTAATTATCTTACCCAAGTGCCTTTCAAATTCTGGAAGTATCACCCAATGATTATATTGGCCAGAAATTACTCATCCAATATGGTTAGGAAAATTTTTATGGTATGTTTATATTATTATAATATTATTTTTACCTTGAATTACACTATTTACTTTTAACCACGGTAAATAAATGTCAAAAGTTACTATTGACAAAAAAATTATTCTCAACTTTTTGAACAAAATTTTACATACTAAGGAATACCATGAATGTCAGATTTTTGAAATTAAAATCACAAAAGTGGTAAAACTTCTTTTAAATTAAAACGTAAGTTTTTAACTACTACGGAGTGTATTCACTATTTATTAAAAATTGAATGTTTTCAAGAAGATACCAAAAATTCAGCCAAAGATATATTTGATATTCTGAATTCAAATATGATGTCTATTTTTCCAAATTCAACATATAAATGTTTCATAAATAAATTTAAAATTAATTTCCATTGTCAAAATAAAAATTATATTTTTTAGAAATAATAACTATAAAAAGTTTGACACTTGTTTATGTCCAATTCAAATTGAAATTATTTCCAATGACCAAAATTACATTAATTGGTTAATATATAGTTTAATTAGACATTAAAACCAAATAAAATGATAATATATACATATAAATAAATTATATTAAAATGTTGTTTTCAATTAAAATACATTATTTTTTACAATTCATAAAAAATAATCATTATCAGAAATATACCAAAATTTTAACCAATGTAAATTTTGAGGTCCTAATTCTAAAAGAGAAATTTATATTATCAAATAGAACATACATAAGTGACAAAAACTATATTCAAACATGGTTCTCCATCCAAAGGTAGTAAACCAGCATTTTAATGAATATTAGAGTATTTATGCTTGAAATTTAATTTTTTCTTATTTTAATCCTCTAAAATTTATTAGATAAAATTAATAACATTTAAGAAACATATTTAATTATAATATGGTAAGTTCGGTTCATTCTCATTAATACAATGGCTGGGAGTTAAATACCATTTAAAATAATAATATTATATTATTATTTTTCAGAATAACTCAACATTTTGTGTAGTATAAGATTTCAAAGAAACCCATTGTTGCGTAATAGGTACTCCATCGAACATCGCATCCCATTTAAAGTAAAAATAATATTTAATTCACAAATATTAATAAATATGAAAATGTTTTATTCTTTATTTACATGGGATGTAACATCAATAATGTAGATTCCTATTATAAATAAGGAAATTAGTGCATGTGTGTTAGAAATTATATCGACTTATATCATCCATTACTCAATCATGACTCAAAAACTCAATTAGTTATCTCATACCATAAATTATTGTAATTTACTATTCACCAAAATTCAAATTTATAAAAAATTTACAAAAAAAATTACCATTGATATTTTTTTAACATTTATAATGAAAAAATAAATTTCATTTTATGAAAAAAAATTTCAAAATATGATAAATATAGTTTTTAAATAAAATCATAATATTCACAAAATATTACAATTTTAAAATTGAAATTGATTTTATAACGCATTGGAAATTTTATTAAAGTATCCTAAAATTATATTATAAAAATAAGATAATTAAATATTAATTTATGAATATATTTTATGTAAATAAATTTTGTATGAAACCGTAACAATAATTATAATATTATAATTAAATATTTATGTTTCCTAAAAATTGCAACACATATTTTATAAATTTTAAAACATTTTTACATATAATAATATATAAGGAAATAATTAATTAATTTCATTAAACCTAAATTATATTTATAATTTCATAGGTGAGGATACTATTTTATTATATTATTTACTATTCCTAATGGTTTGATTAGTAATCAAAAGGTTATGATACTATTTCATTGGTATATGATCTTTAACATCTATAAATACCTCTTATTTCATTCATTATCCATTTATAAATTTCGTCTTGTGTTGTCTATTTGATTTATACAACAATGAATAATTATAATAAATGAATATCCATTAATGAAATTTTTAATCATTACATTATTCCACCCTTATGAAATTTCACCAACGAAATTTCATTTTATATACTAAGGTGATAAAGTTTATGGTACATATCTTTCATTTCTTCCACCAGTTCCCAGTTTGCATCTTCATATATAATGTTCCACAATATTACTTGGACCATGGGTGTTGCCTTACTGCATATAACTTTATCTCTAAAATCAAAGATCTTCACCGACTGCTCCTCGAAAAAGAGATCGCTTTCCAGTTTTACCACCTCTGAATTTATTACATGTTAGGAATGTGGTAGGTTCTTCCTCAAGATGGATATGTGTAATACATCTTGTACAGGATACATGTTTGGTAGATTTTCTAGTTGATAGGCCACAACTCCATCATTATCAACACTATCTATGGGGTCGATGTACCGGGGACTCAGCATTCATTTCTTCCAAAAAACATTGATCATATTTCATGGAGATATAATGATAAATACAATGTATCCTTATATATAATCCAGGTATCGTTGATGACAGTATATATTAATAATCTACCTATATTGGGATGCCTTAATGTTCCACTAAATGGTTTTCACCTTTTTATCCATTTCATCTACCACTTCAGGTCAAATCATCGTATATTCACTGACTTATTCCAAGTATACATAATTTATACATCTTTTCTCATAAATGGAATAATATGTTTCCATTTGGATTCATCAATGGGAACTATTATTATAATAGAACTCACCTATAGGTAGATGTTTTTACCATCCTCCCTTGATGTCCATATAACATTATCTTAACATTTCTTCCAGTGCACGAATTGCCAGCACAAATTGACTATCATTTTGAGGATGATAGAAAATACTAATGTTTAACATAGTGTTTAGATCATGTTGGAGAATATTCTAGAACATGGTGGTGAATCTACAATCATGATCATATATAATTGATAGTGGATATCCATGAATCCCTACCACTTTTCTTATGTGTATTTGTGAATTTTGATATTCTTATATGTCCTATAAAATTATGATAAAGTGATATTCCTTTCTAAAATGATACAAAATGACCCATATAGCATTATTCCATCTGGATGTTTTGGATGTCTAGTGATAAATTATTTTCTAATTTTCTACCACTTTTCAGGTTGGTATGGATAATGGTTGCAACAACACTTATGAATTTTTTCATTCCATTCTTCCCTTGGTGACAAACTTGTCACTTTTATGTATATTCATCGACCTCTTTCTTCAAATTGTTCTAAAAATAGTTTTTTGGAGATCATGATACATCATTGTGCTCCCATGGTGAATATATATTGTCATTCTTTGTGTATCATTGATAATATCATTCATTATCTCTCTATTGGATGCTACACATATTCGTGAACCAAATGTCACATCTCCTTCCTCATCTATTTTGAACTCTAGGTATTTCCAATTTCAGATAGCTTCAATGTTTTGCTAACTTTAAAAATATGTTCATTGAGAATACATTATTTTCTCGATGAGGGACGGTTGATAAGTAATTTGATAAAGGATTGATGAATTTTCTTCATTAATTATCTAATGTCCATCCTTTTAAAATATATGAAGAGGAAATCTTTCTATATTACCATTTTCAATAATGTGGCAGGATATATTCTACTTAGATCATCCACCATCATATTTTCAATACCAGGATGGTGGTGGATTGAGTAGTCATAATCCTTATTAAGGTATAACCATCTTCCATAGTGCACATTAATCTACTTCTATATGAATATATATTTCAGTCTATCGTGATCAATATATATCTCACACATCTCCCCATAGAGATATTGTCGCCACATTTTCAATGTAAAGATCACAACTACCAACTGTAGGACATGTGTGACATTGTATTTCACATTATTTTTCAACTATATTGAGTTTCAGGATATCAAATAATAATTTTTCAATAGTATAATGCCAAATACCTTCTTGTAAGTGTCACCGTACACCAAAGAGAGTTCCCATGTTTTCGGATGTGTGAATATGAGTGTAGTGATAAGCCTCTAATTCATATCTTTGATGTTGTCTTTAGATTCAATGGTCCAGAAAAACATTTCTCATATCCGAGTAATATTTATTTTTCGGATTTACAATCATGGTAATTTCATTACAAATTATTGACCACACCAATCAAACCCATTGAAACAATGGATCTCCATTGTAGAGTTGTTTTGGCCCACTTTTCCATTTCCCTTCTCTTGGATGGGTCTATATATATTCATTTTCATGTGATAACATGTCCCAATAATGATACTTCATCCATCCATAACTCACATTAATATTTTATCCCCTCGTAATGTCTTTAGCACATTCATTATATTCTCCACTTTTTCATCCTTTATCATTTAGTATATAATAATATTATCATTAAATACTACCAAAAATTGCCTATGTAATATATAAATACAATATTTATTAAATCAATGAGTATTAATAGTGAATTAGTGATTCCAAAGGTAATCACTATGAATTCATAGTGTCCACACCATTTTTAATTTATGTTATGGGAACATAATCCTCCTTCACATTTAATTGGGGATATTTTGACCAATGTTACACCATAGAGAAATACTTGGGAATATGTAGTTGACCACGAAAGTAATCTATTAGTGGACTGGGATGCTTGTTCGAAATAATGATTTTATTGAGCTCGGGATAATCAATTTAGAGTCAAATTGATCCATCCTTCTTCTTGACGATGATGACTGCTGCACCACATGGTGACTGCATGGAGAATATGAAATCATTAACCAGGTTCTCCAAAAACATCGTATTTAGTTCATCTAGATCAATAGTTGATATTATATAATGTGTCTTTTTTATATGAATATATCCATAAAAAAGTTAAACTATGAACTTATCCTATCTATCTAGAGGAGTACTAAAAAATTTATTCCATAACACCTTTGTGTATTCCCTTAAAATGGGAATGTATTCCATAATGATTCACTCCCTTAACATAATCAGTTGGTCAAAATATGTTTTTTCATATGGAGACAATATCTTATATTGAGTTGATGATTCTAAAAAATATTAATCCTCCTCTTTAAACTTTTATAAAATCAATGGATGCATTAGAATGCGACGATTCATATCCCTTTCTCAACAATTGAAGTTGTCTTTATTTAATGATATTGGTCTCGCCCAAATTTACCCAAGTTTTAAGGGTCAAGCGGTCGCTTGTAGTGTAGCTTGGGTTGTCGAATCCTCAGAGACCTAAGAAGAACCTTTAGACACTCAATAAAAAGAGATGGATTTTTGGCTATGAATTGGCCAACTTGGGTAGATTTTAGATTGTTTTGAAAGAGCACTAAAAGATCTATGTGAATTCAAATTATAAGAAAATGAGTTGATCCTAGGTTATTGCTCGAGGTGGATTGAATGAATTCCTTTTTTTACGATTTTAATTTCATTAACTCGAGAAGGATTCATGAAATGAATTCAAACTAAACTCTTCACTTACTGACTGAACACCTTCAAAACATATGATAATCACCTATACACTTGTAGGATCATTTTCATGATCACTCCAAGGTAAAGGATGTAATTAGCACATGAAAGTGGGGTGAATAAATTCAATAAGGAAGAGGAAGAATAAAAATCATTGAATGAAAGAAACTCAATTAAAATAAATTAATAACATTTAGGGCTTGAGAAATAACATTCAATCAAGCCCCTTGCAAATCCCTTGTATCAAACCAAAAAAGAGCTAGCCCTCCATTGATGACAAGTTTCAACGGAAGCGGAAAGTAGACTTATGAAGGTGGAATTGAAGAAGTAAAAACAACAAAAATAACGATCACTCCACCGTTGTGTGAACAAAATCACAAGGTTTGGTGTGAATAAATTCACACCTTGAGGCAATGGTATCATGTTGATAAGTATAAGAACAGAACAAGTGCAGAAGAAGAACTTTTATTGAAGACTAAGGTGATTCGAACAACTTACATGAGAAGGAAGAACATTACAAAGGCAAAATTGGCATAATAACATTACAATGAAAAGAAAGCACCCAACATCCCTAAATCCACCACCACTCCTGCCTTAAATAGGAAAACATGAAGCCTTGGACGAGCCCTCAATATCCCATGTGCCTTTAATTAATTATGTTTGGGAAAAGTGGGTGGAACATTAATGATGAGAGACTTTTCCACTTCTTGCCCCGAAGTTGCATCCAGCTTGCAACCACCGGAAAGACGCGCCTAAAGGACCTTCAAGATGGCCGGATTCGAGTGGGACCTAGGAGACGTAAATGAAGCCCCGGATATCCCCTAACATCATGTAAAATTTAAGCCTGAAAAAGAATGTGTGTCTGGAGATATGATTGAAATGGTGGGCTTTTTTTCTGGTCCGCAGACTCTGGTCCAAAATTAAATCTTCAACTTGGGCCGCCTTACTCAGCACCATTGAGGACTAATTAGCACTGGATCCAGAAGAATTATTTGTTCCCCTGTATATCTTATATCCTTAAATATATTGTGGGCTTCATTGGGCTTGTATTGTGGGCCCCATAGTCCGATCAGTGGGATGATATACAATCTGCCTTCTCCAGAATTGTTTCCTTTAATCGCCAAATATCCCCATCATACTTTTTTAATAATCCATTGATCCCTGAATAAAAAATGATCATAAATAAGTGAATATCCATTTCAAAAAATTTCAAATTAAAACATGTATAGTTACATTCTTTAAAATCACATGAAACATTGGGCCTAAATTGGTGCACATTAGGCATGAAGTGCACAAATGATGAGGATGAGTGTTAAAAATGTAAAATGCACTAAAATGGTATTTATGAATATAAAGGCACATGAAAACTACATATATTAGCAATGAATATTAGCCTCATACAGTGGCTAATCACACCCCCCCCAACTTGAGTTTTGCTAGTCCCGAGCAAAATATATCTCACAAAAATGAAATTCGAATGACCTTTTCCAAAAACATTTTAATACACATTTCTCGCCCAAAGATCACATAACAAATAATTATGAAACCCCTAAAAATCATTTAAAACAAGATATGTCCACAGGAATATCTCAATCCCAATCCCATTCCTTTGTTCAAATTCATTGCCATATTTTATCCAAATTCAATTAAGCATGATGAAGTGTTTGTGCATCACAATAGACATGGGGGTTCATTTACATTCGAGGGAGAAAAGATGGAAGCACTAAGAGCAATCAAATTTTAATAATAAGATGAGTACTCATTTTTTTTATTTTCTTTGTTTTTGGTTTTTTTTTGTTGCAATTTTTCCATGGTAATTGAAATTGAACTCATTCGAGTCAACCCATGTAGCAAGACTTTTCCGAAGACTCCCAGACTCAAAGACCATAGGGCACCAAGTGAAGCTCACATACTCGGGCATCATCTCGAGTTAACTCAATCAAAAACAAATTCAAATTACCATAAATAGAGATAAAATTCCCAACTCTGGGCCAGACAACTATTGATTCGCGATCCCCAAGTGCCGAAAGCCACACATTAGGTCAATTCATTGCTCTACACGCACCTTTTTTATTTTATTTTTGAATACTCATGTTAAAATTAAAATGATCGACAATACTATTCTATTTATTATGGGTCCCCAAGAACTCAATCTATGACCCCAAAATCTACAGGACGTGCATTGTGTTTTTTTATTAAATGGATGAAAATATAACAGTGAAAAATCACATCGGACAACCGCACTTTCCAATAACTATGCACATGAACATAAACATGCATTAAAATCAGAATCAAGGCATGAAAAATTATTTGATATCCAATTTCAGAGTTTGGAATGTGTGTTATCGTGTTCATGGTTAATGGCATTTTTCCTTCCATGCATTTTCATCTCCCCCCCCCAACATGGAACAAACTGTCCCCAGTGTTTAATGAATTGAAACATAGAAGTGGCAGGATAGAAGTTCAACAAAGACATTGAAAATGAAAATTATGGAATGAAGTCACCTGGTGGTTGATGTTGAAAATGCATTCCCATGTCTCCCTTCAGTTCTGGTTTATCTCCCAATGGCTTGGACGGTTGTGACCAGCTTTTCCCAATGACCTATGACATGCCTTAATTTTTTTTAATATATATATTTTTTGTATTTATTTCAACCAAAAAAAGTATAAATAACATAAACTGATGATACATTGTCTTCTTTATATTTTCTGGGTAAGGTATTACTTAGGGATCACACCACGTGACATGGATGAATACGATGCTCCCCTTTCATACCCATCCTTGCTCATAAAAGAAGAACAGGTCAACAATCTATTTTTTTAAATACCAACAAAAATATGAAATAAAATAAAATAAAATAAAATAAACTGATGATACATTGTCTTCTTTATATTTTCTGGGTAAGGTATTACTCAGGGATCACACCGCGTGACACGGATGAATACGGTGCTCTCCTTTCATAACCATCCTTACTCATAAAAGAAGAACATGTCAACAATCTATTTTTTTTAAATACAAACAAAAATATAAATTAAAATAAAATAAAATAAAATAAACTGATGATACATTGTCTTCTTTATATTTTCTTGGTAAGGTATTACTCAGGGATCACACCACGTGACATGAATGAATACGGTGCTCCCCTTTCGTACCCATCCTTACTCATAAAATAAGAACATGTCAACAGTCTATATATATATATATATATTTTAAATAAAAAAATGAATAAGAAGGAAAGAAAGAAGAAAAAAAATGATTCACAAAGATTAGAAACATGAAGACCACGGGTTGCCTCCCGTGCAGCACTTTTGTTTAATGTAGTTAGCCCGACATGGATCCTAAATCTATCAATTTTTTCCTGGTTCATAGGTTGGCTCTGTTAACTCTACCTCTATTTCCTGGTTATTGAATGATTCAATGAATGGTTTTAACCTATGACCATTGACCTTAAAAATGTTACCACTTGTGGGATCCTGAATCTCTACAGCCCCATGAGGGTACACATGATACACTATGAATGGACCTGACCATCTAGACTTTAACTTTCCCGGGTGTAAATGAAGTTTTGAACTATACAAGTGCAGAAGTTTTCCCAGTTCAAATTGTTTGACTTTGATATTCCTATATTGGTAGGCTTGAACTCTAGCTTTATTTATCCTTGAATTTTCATACGCCTCCGTCCTAAGTTCCTCAAGTTCATTAAGATCTAACTTCCTCTTTTCTTCGGCTAATGAAATGTCGAAATTCATTTTCATGATTGCCCAAAATGCCTTATGCTCAATTTCAATAGGTAAATGGCTTTCTTTTCCATAAACCAACCTATATGGTGACATTCCTAGGATGGTTTTGAATGCTGTACGATATGCCCAATGGGCATCCAAGAGTTTATCAGACCAATCTTTCCTAGAGGGGTGGACAGTTTTTTCAGGAATTTTCTTATTCACTTTATTTTCTAACTCAGCTTGACCATTGGTTTGAGGATGGTACGCAATGGAAACATTATGCGAAATTCCATAATTAGACATCAGTGAAGAGAATGGGAGATTAAAGAAATGGGTTCCACGATCACTGATTATAGCCCTCGGGATTCCAAATCTAGAAAAGACATGCTCTTTTAGGAATTAGATCACAACATGATGATCATTAGTCTTGGTGGCAATGGCCTCAACCCATTTTGAGACGTAATCAACAGCTAAGAGGATGTAGAGGTATCCCTTAGAGTTTGGAAAGGGTCCCATGAAATCAATTCCCCAACAATCAAAGATTTCAACGACTAGAATGGGAGTGAGGGGCATTTGATTTCTTTTGGAAATGGATCCTAATTTCTGACACTAAGGACAACTTTTGCAGTATTGGAAGGAATCCTTAGTGAGGTTTGGCCAGTATAATCCACATTGGAGGACCTTTGCAGTGGTTTTATTTGTAGAAAAGTGTCCTCCACATGCCTCTCCATGACAAAATTTTAGAATGGACTCTTGCTCAGACTCGGGAACACCTCTCCTGATGATTTGATCAGGACAGAACTTGAAGAGGTAAGGATAATCAAACACATAGTGTTTGACATCAGAAAGGAATTTTTTCTTAGCTTGGGTCCCCAAGAATTTTGTAATGTCACCCGTCACCAAATGGTTTTCTATGTCAGCATACCAAGGGCAATCACTCACTAAATAGAGGTGCTCATCGGGAAATGAATCAGACATAGAGAGGTGGTGTGATTTGTCTTTGAATTCCATCCTAGAGAGGTGATCAACTAAAACATTTTCAACACCCTTTTTATCCTTAATGGTTAAATCAAACTCTTGAAGAAAAGGACCCACCTAATCAATCTAGCCTTGGCATCTTGTTTTTGGAAAAGGTATTTTAGGGCTGAATGGTCAGTGAAGACAATGATGGGTGATCCTAAGAGATAAGACCTGAATTTCTCTAAAGCAAAGACAACAGGAAGCAGCTCTTTCTCAGTGGTGGTGTAGTTTATTTGTGCATCATTTAAATATTTTCTTGCATAAGCAATGACACATGGAGTTTTCTCACACCGTTTTCCTAAGACTGCTCCTACAGCAAAGTCACTTGCATCACACATGAGCTCGAAAGGAAGTTTCCAATTTGGAGATTGCATGATAGGTGGAGATATAAGAGTTGACATGAGTGTAGTGAATGATTCCTCACAGCTTTCTGTCCATAAAAATGGAGCATCTTTTACCAATAGAGCACAAAGTGGTCTAGAAATAGAGCAGAAATTCCTAATGAACCTTCTATAAAAACCAACATGTCCTAAGAAAGACCTTACTTCCTTAACAGTTTTAGGAGAGGGAAGGTGAAAAATGATGTCAACCTTAGCTTTATCAACTTAAATCCCTATACCAGATACCAGATGACCTAGAACATGTCCTTCCCTTACCATGAAATGAAATTTTAACCAATTTAGTATGAGATTCTTATCCTCACACCTTGACAAAACCATTTCAACATTTAGAAGGCATCCCTCAAAAGTATACCCAAATATGGATAAATCATCCATGAAGACCTCTAAACAATCCCCCACCATGTCGGGGAAGATTCCCATCATGCACCGCTGGAAGGTACCAGGAGCATTACATAACCCAAAGGGAATGCGCTTGAAGGCAAAAGTGCCAAATGGACAAGTGAAGGTAGTTTTTCCTTGATCCTCTGAAGATAATTCGATTTTATTATACCCTGAGAATCCATATAGGAAGCAGTAGAATTGATGACCCGCCACTCGCTCAAGGACTTGATCTATAAAGGGCAAGGGGAAATGGTCTTTCATGGTACAAGAGTGGAGATTCCTATAGTCAATACAGACTCTCCATCCACTACTAACCCTTGTTGGAAGCATCTCTCCATCATTATTGGTTATTACTGTGATTCCAGCTTTCTTTGGAACCACATGGATTGGGCTAACCCACTCACTCTCGGCTATAGGATAGATGATACCAGCTTTTAACAATTTCAAAAGTTCTTTTCTCACTACTTCCATGAGATTACGATTGATTTGTCGCTGAGGTTGACGACATGGCTTTGAATCGAATTCTAGAACAATTCTATGAGTCCCGATAAGTGGGTTAATCCCAGGAATATCTGATAGGGTCCATCCAATGGCTTTCTTGTGTCTCCTAAGGACATCTAGAAGAATCCACTCATGATTGGATTCAAGAGAGGAAGAAATGACAATAGGAAAGGATTGATTGTCCCCTAAGAACGCATACTTGAGTGATGAAGGTAAAACCTTAAATTCAAGATCAGAGTGGTTATCACTTTCCAAGAAAGGATGAGACTTTGTATTGAACTCGGTTTCTTTGATTACATTTCATGACAAAATTGGTTCCTTTTGAAGAGAATTTTCATCCACTAAATTAGCTAGAGTAGTTTCATGAAGGGATATGGACTCGATGTTATTGATTTCACCCATGGTATCATTTATTGGTGATTCTAGAAAATCATCAATAGAGAAATCTGAAAGAGATTCACGCCAAGGAGACAAATTTCCCTCATGTGAATAAAGAAAATCAATCTATTCTTGACTTAAACATCCTTCGGTAATTCCTTGATGTTCCTTGAGTTCACTATCAACAATACCTATCCAATTAACCTCATGGATCTCTTCATCATCCCCAATTTTAGAGTTTTCATTGTTGATGTTCAAGTCTAGACTCATGTTTCCAAAGGTGATGGTCATGTTCCCATTTCAGACTCGGAAAACAGATTTGATTGTTGCATGGATGGGACGACCAAGGATGATTGGGGTTTTCTCCCTAGGACCTAAGCTTGGGTGATTGTCAAGAACAATGATGTCAGCTGGGTAAATGAAATTTTCAACTTTCACCAAAATATCATTTAAGATCCCCTATGGAACTCGAATACTACGATCAGCAAGTTGAAGAGTGATAGATGTGGGTTTGAGTTCTTCGAGCACTAACTGACAATACATAGCATAAGGAATGAGGTTCACACTGGCTCTGAGATCAAAAAAGGCTTTGACAACTTTGTTCTCTCCTAGTTCAACATTTATTTAAGGGAATCCCAGGTCTTTCATCTCTGGAGGAAGGGTTCCTTGGATAACTTTGCTAACATTTGCTGCCAGAAGGACATGGTTATTATGTGAGAATTTCCGTTTAAATGTACAGAGGTCCTTAAAGTATTTTGAGTATGCAGGAATGGTTTGAATGGAATCGAGGAGTGGAATGTTCAACTTGACTTGTGAGAATATTTCCCTCAATGTTTCTCTCAATTCAGGCTTGGTTTTCCCCCTCATGCGTTGAGGAAATGGGGAAAGCTGTGGAGTTGTTTTTTGAAGAGTTGTTTCTTTCACATTTTTATTAGTATCTTCAGTTTGTTCATGTCCTTCAATTGAATTTTCATTAGAGTTTGAATCTTCAGGTGGGTTTTGAACTATTTGTTCAGGTTTCTCAATTGATTGCCCACTTCTCAAAACTGTCACACCCTTTAGTTGTTCATGAGTTGTTTGAGTTCAACTTGTCTCCCCCCTTGATGTTTGTTGTGGAATGGCCTGTGTGGGCATGGGTTCCTTTCCAGTTTTGATGGTTTGAAGTTCCTGTTTAAGGGACGAGACTTCTGAGTTCATCCTTACCATTTGTTTGAAAAGTTGTTCAAGTATTGTGAGAGGGACAGATTGGGAAGGGGTTTGTGTTGGTTGGGTTATCCTAGGGGGATACATTGGTTGTTGGATAGGTTGTTGTTATTGGACTGGAGGATGTTGGTATTGGACTGGTTGTGGTTGTAATTGGTTATGGTTTTGAAAATTTTGTGTAGGGTAGGGGTTTGGTCCTTGTGGTTGGCTAGGTTGTTGGTTATCTTTCCATCGGAAGCCTGGGTGGTCATTATACCATGGGTTGAATGTGTTTGGGTATTGAGGCTTTTGAAAGTTTAGGGAATTGACTTCAGCAGGTGGTCCTCCTAAAAGAACATCCTTGATGGATGGAATGGTTGGGCAGTTGTCCGTTTTGTGGTCATGTTTGTCACAGATTGTGCAAACAAGGTCTACAGTTTGGATTTCATTGATTTTCCTGTTGTCTATCTCTTCAACCTTCCTAGAGAGTGCTGCAAGTTTCGCCCTAAGGCTTTCCTCTTCCCTAAGTGTATGCATTCCAATAGTTCTTTGAGACTTTTCAGAATAAGGTGATGTTCCCCATGTTTGGTTTTGTTCAGCAAGGATTTCTAGATACTCGTAAGCATTATTTGGGGGTTTGTTTTTAAAGGTCCCATTACACATCATGTCAATGAATTGTTTGTTCCCTGGGCCCAAACCTTCATAGAATATTCTTACTTGTTCAGGAATATAAAAACCATGGTGTGGAACCATGTTTAGGGTGTCTTTGAACCTCTCCCATGTTTCATAAAATGACTCTCCCTCTTTTTCAAAAAAGTTTTGGATGCTCTTTTTAAGTGCAATTGTTTTGTGATGAGGGATGTATTTTTTGTAGAATTCTCTTTGCAGTTGGTCCCAAGAGTGGATTGATGCAAGTCTCAAGTTGTTTAGCCAATTTTTAGCTCGATACTTTAATGAAAAAAGAAATAGCCTCATCTTAGCAGATTCTAGTTGATGTGGGGGACACATGGTTTCAACAATGTCGTTGAACTCTTTGACATGAAGGTATGGCATTTCTGACTCCATCCCATGAAAGGTTGGAAGGTGGTTTAGGACATGGGGTTTGAATATGTAGTTGGTTTCTCGTATGGAATTGTGTCTAATTCATGAGGGGGAATTGGTCCAAGCAAGAGTGAGGTAGTCGTTCATGGTTTGATCAACTACATTCCCTAAGTTTGGAGCTTCTTGGTTTTGGTTTCCCATTTGATTCCCCCCAGGGTTTAAAATTTGATTATGTGGATGACCCTCCATTGGACTTCTTTCATGTTCTGACTTTGGGGTTTCAAGAATATTTGGATCTGATTTAAACAATCCCCTAGGTGCACTTGACTCCCCTATCCTAGGACTATCCACCCTAACTAGTCTGTTTGAGAAATCGCGGGTGTAGGCGGACATGCGCCAAAAAAAAGTCAGAAAGGGACAAGATAAGAGATCTTGGGTGAGAGTAGAAGAATAGAGGTGAGTAAAGAAGGTTTTTTGGATCTAAGTTACTTACTTGGTCCCCGGAAATGGCGCCAAAATTTGGTCTCGCCCAAATTTACCCATGTTTTAAGGGTCAAGCGGTCGCTTGTAGTGTAGCTTGGGTTGTCGAATCCTCAGAGATCTAAGATGAGCCTTTAGACACTCAATAAAAAGAGATGTATTTTTGGCTATGAAGTGGCCAACTTGGGTTGATTTTAGATTGTTTTTAAAGAGCACTAAAAGATCTATGTGAATTCAAATTATGAGAAAATGAGTTGATCCAAGGTTATTGCTCGGGGTGGATTGAATGAATTCATTTTTTACGATTATAATTTCATTGACTCGAGAAGGATTCATGCAATGAATTGAAACTAGCCACATCACTTACTGATTAAACCCCTTCAAAACATATGATAATCACCTATACACTTGTAGGGTCATTTTCATGAGCACTCCAAGGTAAAGGATGTAATTAGCACATGAAAGTGGGGTGAATAAATTAAATAAGGAAGAGGAAGAATAAAAATCATTGAATAAAGAAACTCAATTAAAATAAATTAATAACATTTACGGCATGAAAAATAACATTCAATCCGGCCCCTTTCTACTCCCTTGGATCAACTCATAAAAGAGCTATCCCTCCATTGATGACAAGTTCTCAACGGAAGCGGAAAGTAGACTAATGAGGGTGGAATTGAAGAAGTAAAAACAACAAAAATAACGATCACTCCACCGTTGTGGGAACAAAATCACAAGGTTTTGTGTGAATAAATTCACACCTTGAGAGAACGGTATCAAGGTGATAAGGATAAGAACAGAACAAGAGATGAAGAAGAACTTTTATTGAAGACTAAGGTGATTCGAACAACTTACATGATAAGGAAGAACATTACAAAGGCAAATTGGCATAATAACATTACAATGAAAAGAAAGCACCCAACATCCCTAAATCCACCACCACTCCTGCCTTAAATAGGAAAAAATGAAGCCTTGGACAATCCCCCAATATCCCATCTGCCTTTAATTAATTATGTTGGCGAAAGGTGGGTGGAACATTAATGATGAGAGACTTTTCCACTTCTTGCACCGAAGTTGCATCCAGCTTGCAACCACCGGAAAGACGCGCCTACAGGACCATCTAGAAAGCCTAATTTGAGTGGGACCTAGAAGACTTAAATGAATCCCCGGATGTCCCCTAAGATCATGTAAAATTTCAGCCCGACAAATATTGTGTTTCTGGAGATATGATTGAAATGGTGGGCTGTTGTTCTGGGCCGCAGACTCTGGCCCAAAATTTAATCTTCAAATTGGGTCACCTTAATAACCACTATTGATGAAGAATTAGCACTGGCTCCAGAAGAATTATTTGTTCCCCTATATGTATTCTATCCTTCCATATATTTTGGGCTTCATTGGGCATGTATTGTCGGCCCCATAGTCCGATCAGTGGGATGATATACAATCTTCCTTCTCCAGAATTGTTTCCTTTAATCGCCAAATATCTCCATCATAATTTATTAATAATCCATTGATCCCTGAATAAAAAATGTTCATAATTAAGTGAGTATCCATTTCCAAAAATATCAAATTAAATCATGGATAGTTACATTCTTTAAAATCAGATGAAACATTGGGCCTAAATTGATGCACATTAGGCATGAAGTGCACAAATGATGAGGATGAGTGTTCAAAATGTAAAATGCACTAAAATGGTATTTATGAATAGCAAGGCACATGAAAACTACATATATTATCAATGAATATTATCCTCTTACAGTGGCTAATCAGATATCCAATCCATTCCCAATATAGCATCGGACACTACCTAGAGATGTATGACAATATTTTATGTGAGGTTCAGTCCTCAAAAATTAATAGAGGAGGAGTTATAAACATTTCATTCAATTGTTTTTCCTTTTCTATTCTCACTGAAAACTAAAACTCTATATTTTGATATTGTGATTATATACTTCTAGTAAATCACCAACATATGAAAAAAATATGTAGAAGCAGAATAATATAGTAGTTTCTCTATTCTTGAATGAATAACAAGCTATCGTGTCAAAACATCATTTTCAGTCACCGCTTTAGATATAGTGATATAATATTCCCCTCCATACTCCCATTGAGGTTTTTGTTGTTGATTCCACAAGAAACCCTTGTCATTGGGAAATTATTTTTATAATTTTCAAGTTCCTTTTCATTGAAACCATACACTATATGCTGAGTGTTGATTTGAACCTTCACTTATTCTTCCATTTAGTGTGATTCTTCATATCATTTCATAAATTGTTAATAATATTCCCCAATATTTCACGTTTACAACATTTCTATGTTCCCATTAGATGGATCCAAAAAGTTTTCTTCCCATAAATTCAACACATGAGATATAGGGTTTATTTCTAACATGGGATTTACATATTGCCCCCCCCCCCACAATAAACTCCATTCCCCCAGAAACTTTATATATAGGGACACAAGACCACTAAGAGTCACCGATCTACATTTCAACCATTAGGGAATATCAGAAAATATCTTCAGAGATTTCAATGTCTTTAATGGAAAATTAATTTTGTAGAATCTGTTTTAGTCCACTAAAAAAGTGATACAACATTCTTTTAGTGTTCATGACAATGATAGTGGAACATCATGAATGTATGGAAATATTTTCCATGTATTCCCCAATAGAATAATATTCATTTTTCATTACTTAGAGGAACAACCTTTTCATCTTAGGACATGGCGTTCATGGAGAATATTTATGATTAAATATTATCATGAAGCCTTCCCTTTCCATATAATAAATTTCCTCCTAGGAAAATATGATCTTGATATATGTCCACCAATTATCATCTTTCATTTCAAAAAAATAGTATACCATCACAAATTTCTTATCATTTGAGTACTGGAGGACAGAAAATATCATCCCAATGGAGGGAATCCATTTTTTAGTGATGATGGGATATATAGATATACTAAACATGGGATACCATTTTTGAATAAATGAATTGACAAAGAAATTATCTTTAGTAGGAGATGGAGGGTGTTCTGTATGAATTATATAATTATACAAATCATGATCTTGTTGAGGAAGAATTGTCATGAAATATTTAGAACATGTTACCATCATAATCGTCATATAATTATAAAAATGGCCACATTTATTATCAGCTTCGTCTATTTCCATCCATTGGATAAGGAAAAAAATACAATTTCTAGCTCATGAATAAATAGGTAATAAACATAATAAAAATAATAATTGAACATTGAATTATAACCTTTTAAATGAAAAGTGTTTCATATATTGTGATTCAATTTTTTAAATATTGGTTATCCAATCTGATGGAATTATCCCTTAGGTTCTTAATAATGTGACCTCGTCCTAATATCCAAAATAACTAGACCATGAATTTATAACAACAATAAGGAACCTTGAAAATTTCATATAATATTATAATATTTTAAGCATACTTAACTAGATAATACCAACCAAAGATCATAGAGTCCACTACCTTTGGATGATTAGTTACATAAGAATGAATACATGGGACTATAAAAACATCATTAAATCAATATTTATAAATAGAAATGAATATCCATTGAGATCTTGCATCTACATAGGATATCCTAGAGAACAAATGAATAAAAGTATGATCCATGAAATCCAATTTGGGGAATAAACTTATGAATAATGAATATAATGTGGGTTAGAAGTCGTAACATGGTGACATAAAAAGGCATGAAACATGAATAAACTTATAGAACAATAACATGTATAACATGAGATCATATTATAATAGAATCATTATAATATGGAAAAAATAATAAACATTACATAATTATTACTCAAGTCTCATTGAACATGGATGATTATGAGTCAAGGCTAACCACCACGACTGTTTCACATGGATAACAAGTCAATACTAACTACCAAGACCATTTTACATGGAGAATGAGTCATGTGTAATAGAAAAGACAATTTCATAGGACATCTCGCGTGAAAAAACAGAACCCAATGAATTGGACTACTATCTGGGTACACCCATCATAAATTTTTAATGAATATGTTCTCTATATGAAGAGTCCTTAATAATAAATAAAATAAAAATAAAAGGTCTTCCAATGGAAAGAATTAGATGTCCTAATAATTTTAATTTTCATAAAAAAGGAATATCAAAATATTGTAAATGAAATATTGGTTTTCAATCATAAATATACATTAAAATGTTAAAATAGAAAATAATCATGAAAATTTATGTCAAACTGATGTTTAAATATTTAAAAAAGTGGTTATAAATTTTTAGAAATCAAACAATTTAGTGCAGTTTTAGGGAAAATGTTCTTTTTCCCTTAAAATAGAAAAGGAATAATTGTTTTTATAAAATTATAATTTGAATAAGTTCATTTTTCATTATAAATTTATTGATTTTTGAAAATTAATATTGGCTTAAAACTGATTATATAGTGAACTTGGAATACGGTGAGAATTCAGGATGTTCACTTTAAGCTGGATTTCTTATCATGAAGAACTAAGGAGGGATCAATTTTAAAACATGTTAATACCCCTCAAAAAATTATTAAATGATATATATACATGATATTGGACATTTAAATATAATTAATTGTAATTATTTCATAATAAATAATAGTCAATTTGTTTTAAATAAATAGAAAGTCGAACCTGAAGGAAACATAGATGTTCAGAATGAATCCCATACCTAATGTATGAAAGTGTTCTTCACATGACCACAGTTTCATACATAACCATATTTAATACATTAATTAATTGGTTCATTACATTTTATACATGAATATTATTTATTATGAATTCATTTTGTTCATTTATAACCTTTTTGATTAGTTAAATGATACAATTTTGTCGTTCGGGAGAGTTTGTTTCCTTGGTTTTTATGATTACATTACTTTTTTACATATATGAAAAAGATTGATAAATTATAACAGTAGTATAAGTTGAAATTATATGTTCTAAATGAGATTACATAATATTTAATTTTAATTTATATCATTTTGTTTATATGGTATGTGGATGAATCATTAGATAAAATGTTAGTGGTGAATGTTAGTTTATTTTGGTGACATTTCTATCATTATGAACAACTTTTTATTTATTCATTAATATAATGTATATATAATGGTTATAGAACATAAAATAAGCTTTAATACATATACTATAATATTTTCTCACAATACAAATGGTTTTATGTCAAGTCCTGAAGATGTTAATGAAAATTGAAAACACATCATCATTGAATGTGAAAAATCGACACACCTCATATGATGTTTTGATTTTTATAAAAAAAAATGGGAATGGGGAATGATAATGGATTGTTACATTGAAAAAATAAAATTAAATCATATAAAATATTCTATATTTATTAGGTCTCTTGGATAAGTATATGTGATTAGAAAATAAGATTATAAAAAATTGAAAATAAAATAATAGAAAAGAACGATGATTTACCACATGAATTCTCCTCATTGAGAACCTCATTGAGGAACATTATTTTGTTATTTAATGAAGACCAAAGACTCATGGACATGGTTTAGATAATTCTTAAGAGTATAAGATTGAATTTTTGAAATATTCATGGATTTTGAGGTTTAATAAGAAGAGTTGTTGAGGGGTGTTATTTATAGTAGATGATAGTGTAGTTTCTTGGTAAATTTAATCATTAGTTTTCTGTTTTAGCATAGGCCAATGAATATTGTTATTCTTATGAAAAATTATAATAAATAATGAAGTTTATCTCAATAAAATGTCTATGTTAGTCATCCATGACTCAATCATGACTCAAATATTTATTTATCTACAATATATCAAAAATTATTTTATTTCACTATTCATTAAAAATTGAACAATTTTAGAAAATTAAAAATATTTCGGTGAACCAAATTTTCAATTTTTAGAATTTGAAAATGGAATCAATTTTATGAAAAGAATTTTCTAAATATGATTACTATACTTTTAAATTAAAATCATCATTTACTCATGAAATACTAATTTTAAAATTATAATAGATTTTATTACCCTTTGAAAAACAAATTAAGGCATCATAAAATCATATAATAAATAGAAGTCAACAAAATAGAAATTTATGACTCTATTTTATGAAAAAAAAATATTAATTCATTATATTAATTATAAAATTTTAAATAAGTATTTGTATTCTATAAAAATCCAACAATTAATTTATCATTTTCAAAGCATTTATTCAATTCAACTATATAATAAATTTATAATATTTTTTATAAAATGCATAAATTTTATTTATAAATTCATAGGTGATGTTACTATTATATTGGTAAAATTAAGGTTCCTAGTTGTCACATCAACCTTCCATATTCCATGTTACTATTCCATTGTTATAGGCTTCTAATCATATAGAACTCCCTATTATTTCATTTAAGATTCATTTATAATGTTTTTAGTCTATTATGCATGTGATTTTATGTGATTTATTTTAAATCAAATAGTTATAAGAAGGTTATTTCCATTGAAGATATTCTTTGTTCTTAGAATTAGCACCCTCCAAATTTTAAAACATATATAAAAGTTTATGTGTAGTTTCAGATCATTCATTTGTCAATTTACCCTAGTTGGAAAAATAGTTTCTGAATTGATTCCTAAAATTTAAGGGTGTTAATTTAGGGGTTTTGCCCTTATTAATGGTCATGTGCAATATGTAATTCCATGTTGGAGTATGTTTCACATGCATAAGGAATTTTCAACATTTTTCATGGGATTCTGATCCATTTTTACTTCATATATGTCTAAATACAAGGCAGGTTGTCCATTACATTTCATTAGTATGGTATAATACACATACATGATATTTATTTAATAAATTCCATCGTGGATTAAAATACATATTGTCAATAAACTGATTGGTAGTATCAGAGAATATTTTATTGTGTTAATGAAATATGGTTGTAGTATGTGTTGATGCACGTGATGACTATTGATTTGAAAAAATAGTAAAAAAACCATGTGGGTTTGGGGAAAATATATTCAATATGAAAATTTTACACTTGAATCACTTTTTAAATACAATCTATAGTACCTAGGTATTAAACAAATCTGACTTTACCCAATGCATGGGATGATGTGGTAAAAGGATATAGTGTTTTTGAATCACTTTTCAATTTGTTTTTTAATTATTCTTGATAATAATCATGAGCAAGAGTGATAATCGGTACAGTTTCATGAAAATGTCTTAAGAAAATATGTTCTATAATTATTTTAATTTGGACTTCCATCACACATTTATCTTTAACACCTGTTAAAAATGTGAGGTACATGTATAGGACCCACAGTTTCTGATTGATGGAGCGTGGGATAATGGATGTGTTTTTCTTAAAGATGAACATTACACAACAAATATGGGGAGCCTCACAAAAATTAGGTTAGGTGTTTCATTATTGTAATATAGGGTGAATCTATGATGGGATCATCTGTAAATGGTATACTCTTCTATTGAATGACTGAGATGGAATGCTTTGGAAAACTGATGATGATTGCGTGGACCCCAAATAATGAATTGGTTGGTCATGTACACAACATTTGAAAAAAACACATGTCATGGATTCACATTAGTCGTTATGTTATAGTATTCATTAAATTCCATGTATCTAAGTTTCACTTTGGATTTGTAATGATGACAGATAAGTATGAATTACCAATCTATTTTATATGTTATCATCATGAGGTGGTACAACTAATTCCTTTATATTATTGAATATGGTTGTTTCAAAACCATACCAAGAGCTCGATCTTGGAAAAGATGGAGGGTCATGGTTATTCATTGTAATTCATGATACCCTCATCACGTGGACTTATATTAATTTCATTCATGTCCAATATCTTCATTACATTCATCATACACTATGATTGAATTGATTAAACTCCATGATAAAATTAAATATAGATGGGCTTGACAAGGAAATACCAATTGATGTTATATTCTTCATCAATGTAATAATATGGGGAGTGGTTTTATTTATAAATACATGGGTTCTTATGTAGGAACAACATATATAGACACAAATATTGAATACAAATATTTACATGATTTCAATTAAGATCAGATAGTGTTCTGACATGTAGATGTATCTACTAGGTATAAACATATTACCTTAAAATACAAGAGAATGTACAAATTTGGATGAGCCACTTGGATTCTAGTTAATGAATCATAGGTTACCCTGGAAATTTTTCTTGCTCGTATGGGATGTTTTAAAGGTTATGTTCTATATTTTTCTGACCAAATATATCACATGGTTTTTTGAGGACTGATAAAATAAAAAATTATTCGGAATTAGACATCATCAAATTTCATTAATGAGTTTAGTTGAATGGGATTGATGTAAACCTGAGGCTTTCTCAGAAAAGGAATCATGTTTTAGTGTGTGATATTCAATTATTTTTTTTATGTTTTTTGGAATAGTTTTTTGGGTATGAGTTTACATTCATTCCCCTTATTTCATTTAATCAAGTATGTGGTAACCAATTCATTGTGCATTATCGAGATGAGGTAATGTTTGAATTGCTTAAGGTTTATCAATAAATGTATAATATTCATAGACAAATGATGTCAATTGGGAATTTAAATAATATCTAATATAATGGATGTTCCCATAGCATCATTACAACACTAATGGAATGTGAAAAAATGGACAATACCGATGATAGAGATATTGGGAATCCGAATTGGCCTATAAATGATGGAACCAATATTAGAGAAAGCCTGATACAGGATGATTAAAGAGATGATTATTTGATAATACATCTATTTTAAAGGCATCAATTTAGAGCCATATATTTTTATTATTTTACAATTTAAATTTTTTACTTGAGTTTTTATGGCCTATATACCAAATGATTTTGGTGGATTTTCATGGTCCCGGGTGAATTGGAATTGAAATATGGATGTTTGAATGAATATTAATCACACAAGAAGGTCTGGTGTAGCCTTAATTTTTTCCCCATATATTTTCATAGTCATGATGTTCTATGGTGGGGGGTTTTTAAGGTCCATCTTTAATGAACCAGTGAAATTTCAAAGGGAAATTTGAGTTTTACCATTCAGTAGATGGGTTTCTCTCCAAACCAGTCATTGAAATCTACATCATACATTAAGAACACAAAATGGTTTATTTTTAATGAGGATTTTCCCAAGATGTTATATTAGGAGTATAGTTGATTTTACATTCCATAAAACTTAGAATGAATTGGTGTTTGGATAAGAAAATAGCCTCTCGGTTGGTCTATGGTTATTTCGACCAGGAAAAAAAATTATACATCGCCCATTTTTAAGGGAAACAGTTTGATCAAATAGGGAAACATTCTTTTTATAATCATGAAGTATTATAATGGTGTCCAATTTTACCCTTCATAGGCTACGCTTTATTTGACCAAATCATGCAATTGGTTTGAACCCTTAGTTATAATTAACTAGAAGCTATACATTGATAGGTGGACTATTTTTCAACCCATTAGGCTAGGCCATGCAAGATTTATATCCACTGAATAGTTAAACCACATGGCTATCACATGGATTATCAAACCATTCATCCAAACCATGCATCTATTTAAAATTTTCAAAATTGATCATTTTCCCCCTTCCACATTAATTGTTCTAAACCTCCTTTATGATCCTATCCACATGCAGTATCCCATCCATTAGGCTCCAAATCCTCTCCTCCTTCCATGGATAGATATGCTCCTACCATCCTCTTTTTTGGGTTTCGTTCATCACATTGGAAGGGTATTGTTTATTCAATGACTCCTCTACCCTCATTTATCAATTTCAATCATTTTATGGCATGATATATTCATATGAGGTAATTATATTGATTTTTTGGTACATTGTCTATTTTTATAGCTTATATCAAACTATCATGAAATAAACCTCGTTATTGCATGAGCAGACCTTGGTAGGTCAATATATTTTTCCCTAATTTGTATTCATTTTATAGTATATGTCAATATGTATTTTATAAAACATTTTGGGTATCGCCGATAAAAATGGAAATGAATTGATAAAATTCTAGAACACCTTGTGATGTGTTTTAGAACCCATTCAAATGGTAGGAGGTTGTGACATCATCAAAAACAAACCATTTAGAAAGGTATTATTCAACTTCACGTATGTTTTTTTTCCTTATGACCAAAAATCACATGGAATGTGTTAATTTAAATTGTTATGACTATATCAAATGGATTAGGTTTGTCTAGAGTTCTATGTCACCCCTTTTTGTTGTATTATATTATTCCACTTGATGGACATATTTTGAGATAATTAAATTATTTATTTTGTCAACATATAAATTGTTATAATAGCACTATATTTTCTTTTGTGAGGTCATTTAAATAATAAAGTAAATTGATTAATGATTTTTTTCAAGATTTTTTATGGCATTCTTATTGAAATGATCTGTTATTCAATTAAATAATAATACTAATATATTTTGGGTACACATGTCATGTTTGAAAAAATTAAATTAATTATTCAAAAAATTATCCATTTGAAAATGATCAGTTTTAGTTTCCTCATTAATGAATGTTAGCATAAGAGAAAAACGTGAAATTTGGTCACCTTATATTAATTTTAGTGTGGATGCACCGTTCATTGGGTCATTGATTGTAACATATCATATAATATAGGTTGAGGGAGTCGACATGACATTCACATGACTTTGGTTATTGGGAATGATGTTCCACACCCCCATGATTATGAGGATGGATATGCTCATCCTTTTTATTACCCTCAATAGTTGGGTCATCATATATTCAATATGATACTTTGAAATTATGAAACTTTTTTATTATTATGATACGATTATTATTATTTTTCTGAGTAGGATTACACATGGTCACCTGAGTTACACCTCGGGTCCTAGCTAACACTATATATCTATATCAATATAAGAATTTATATGTATATAGTGAATATATATACACTAATATATAAATATGAATATCTATATTTTCACTTGGATGAATCCCAACATAAGAAAATGTTTACAGTGTCATCTAGGTGCCTCTTAAGAACCTTATCCATCCATTTCACTACATTTTGAAACATGAATTATTCAATATACCAGCACACTTTTTGATTTTATATTTAAAATCCTAATATCATTAGATAATGTTAGTGGTGGCCTATATTTATATAACTGAACCTATTTAGCTCATCATTGTAGAAGTTTACCTGAATATGCATTGTAGTTATATGTTTAGTCCAATGAATTATTCTTCTATTGTTTATTTACACATTAGAGCTTAAGAGGATGGGACAGATTCGAAGATTAGGATCCACATTGAGTTAGACCTTGGAAATTTTGTGTATTATTTATGCATGGAATTGTATCTCTTGTTATATGGTAACATAATATATTTTGTATCCCCATTTCGATATGCATAGTTGATTGAATTTTTATAATTTTTAGTTTTATCATGTATTGTTTTCTTCCACTACTTTTTTATTCATTTAATCTTCTTCTAATATTGTTTTAATATTAATATCATTATTATTCATCTTTTAAACAATGATAATGAGGGTATAATCATCCCAATGTACAATCATCAAACCCTAACTACTATTCAGTAACCCTGGTGTATGGGGAGGTGTCGTTAAGGCAATGTGGTCAAATAGAGCTGAGAACCATTTTAGTGTCTTATTAGATAGGATATAACATTTTATAGACTACACCATATATTGTATCCACATATTTATACCCTCTTGAGATTTGTTATTTGTAGAAATAATGA
The DNA here is from genome assembly GCA_963277665.1 of Viscum album. Classification (NCBI taxonomy): domain Eukaryota; kingdom Viridiplantae; phylum Streptophyta; class Magnoliopsida; order Santalales; family Viscaceae; genus Viscum; species Viscum album. Next base: position 1,291,740,589 of record OY728129.1, read on the forward strand.
TTCTAATATCCTCTAATGGTCATTATTTAGAGATCCATAAACAAATAAAATTTCCCACTACTTGGTCGATGACATATTGTGGCAGGAATGAGATTTACGATCTCATTATATTTTAATTTCTGATGTTATATCCCTCCTTCATTCATGGTGGGTTTTATAGACGGCGGCTCACCACCTTTTTTGAGGTTCCTTGGTCATATATGAGGGAGTTGCATGCCTCACATAGTTTCAAAATACTTTTCCTAGGAATCTCTCCAACCATTCATTTTCATTACTCTATGTGAGGATAAAATTTGGATTTATATATTATAGAATGATATCCTCTCCATAGCCTTTATAAGTGGGAATCCCACATATATGGGGAATGGGGAAATGTTTCTATTATGTGTGAACCCATGTGTACACATATATCACTATCTATTATATGTATCCACACTACCATGTGAATTTTGGTGGGTGTTTGGATCACCATAAGTGCTTCCATTAATCAATATTACCAAAAGATGACCTTTTTAGAACTATATGTATTTATTCATCACAATTTTCTCTTGTTGGATTTCAATCATCTCTTCCAACAGGGCCATGAAATTCCTAATTTTGAAATTATTGATGGTGAATATAAGAGACACTACCTATGACTCACTAACTTACACTAGTTACATCCTAATATTGTTGAGGGGAGATGGTGATACACATAAATTGGGGGGGGGGGCTAATTACACCCAACAAATCATACCCCCAAAAGAGTATCCAAATTCATTAATGAAAAAATTGTAATGAAGTTTTGATTTTTATAGACATGTATCCCATTATGAAACTACCCAATTGTATATAAATACTATTCTACACCAGAACACCTAGGTTGACCTTATTTCCCAACATAAAGATTTATTCCATCATCGAGGTCCTTGTTTGACGATCCACAAATGATTCTCTAATTTAAAAGATCCACAAACTCACCATGTTTTCATGAATATTATATAATTGTTTTTAGGGTGCCATTACATCTATTTGTGGTGCCATTAGATGAACCATACCTCCTTATACTTCTAGGCCGTTGACTAAGAATTCACTAGTAATGTAAACTAGGGTACTTGTTGTACAAACTTAGAATCATAACATCCAGCATATTAATGAAAATGATCAACATTAATTGTAATGGAATGTCATAGTAGATAAATTGGTGATTATTTTGGATCTATGTCAATATCTATAGAATAATCATTACAAAAACTAATGTTTAATATTCCTCCCCACTAACATTGGTGTTTAAGAGGAACTCATTGCATGAGAATATTTCCAAATGGATCCAACTAATGTGGTGAAGGTCCCAACATCTAATTATCTTTTCCACTTGGGGAAGGTTTATAGTGTTACAATATGGTGACCACTTGTTGAGGAGAAATGATAACTATTTTTTTTTAAATAATCATGAAACAAGAAGATCATACCACCTCATATATCCTGGTATTATATAGATTGGACTATTACATCACACAAGTGCATAATTCCTTATACATTCATTCAAAATAATCAATGAAATTGACTCTCCAAATAATATCCTATTATTTATAATGACCTATTTAATTGTCCAATATCATGGTATTAATAATTCTTCAATATAATTCATTCAAAAATTAATCCATTTGAACAAATGGAATGATTATTCTATTTATGCAATTGATGACATATGCAATATGATTTTATGAATCCTATGAGTGTGGACAACGTAAATTTAATTCCTACAATGGGTTTGATTGTGGTGTGAAAATGATAAACACTACATATTAATAGGTATATATGGAACGATCAAATCATATATGTGTATGATGTTTTAGAGGAGAAATATATCAATCAGAATATATTCCCATTGTGTTTCCATATATAGATTTACTAGTGCCTTATTCTAAAAAAAATAATCAAGACCTAATTTATTTTAATATAACTTACCATATATTCCTTCATTATTGTTGAATGGAATTAAGAGGCTTAAGATGTTATTTTTTATTTAGTTTAGAATTTTTTCAAGATCATTTCATACAAAAGAGTCCGTCCTTGAATAATTTAACATGTTTTGGAAAAAATTACTTTGGTGTATGAAATTGTTTATAACAAAAGTAGAAAGAACTTTTTAAAAAAGTTTGTTTCTTGTACGTGATACGTTTCTATTAATGTCATATCATGATGCATAATAGTTTTTTATAAATTCATTGGTTCCATGCATGAGAGAGTGACTATAAAATGTGAATTTCAGGTGACTACAAAGGGATCCCAAACCCTTTTTATTGTCCTAGTAGAAACATAGTTTTGTTATTTCAAAATTAAATTTATAACCAAGAAAATGATATTCGATAAATAGTGGAAAATATCCCAATGGTTGGAATTTTCCTCCGAATTCAATCATCATCTTCCCTATAATCTGAAAAACATTTGGGGGATTTTCTATGGAAAAAATGAATTTCGAAGCTCAAAATTCTTTTTATCATATGGTGAGAATATAAATCCAACATGGATACCATTCTGAGTCAACTACAATATTTACAGGAACATTACACATTTACATGGAATTACTACAATGGTCACATAATACACTAGCAAGATAAATGAAATGTTAAATTATTGGAGTCTCATATTAGCTAATAATTCTATCATAATTAATGTTAGATGTCCATATGAAACATTTTAAGAGTGCAAAAAAACTCGTAAAACTATACTTTATATGTTGAAGGGGATGTCAAATAGCTGACATTTATAAGAAATAATTTATAGAAAATTAATGGATATCATATTGGAACCATGGTCGTTATATTCATGAATTAGAGTATGGTTTGTGTTTGTTGTCAATCATTAATAGAAGTTTATAATGTGGGATAGTAATCTAATCATTTAGAACAAGAAGATAGTAGTATTGATGGTGGCACTGTTTTCCCATGATTGCAAAATATTTTGGGCCTGAAAATCGACAAATGGAGAAAAGTGGTTTTTGGAAAAGAGACTTGCGCACCATTAACTTGAGTGAGAGGAAACATTTCCACCTCTTGTTTTTCAAGATTAGAACATGAAAATATGGAAAAGGGAGAAGGGCACCCATGTTTTATGTTTGGGAGCACAAGTGACTTGCATGATAGAGTCTTCCGCACCGAGGGATGACATGCCCGTCATCGCGCAGGGTATCCAAATGCCTATAAATAGAGTTCTAACCCTATTCATTCAGTACAAATTTTGAGACTTAGATAAATTCAAATCTCCCATCACATAGGTGTAGTGGTCGCACAAGTGGTTGTGTGGTCGTACATGTAAAAGTTGTGTGACAGTTGTTTGTTGCGCGTCCATGGCGGTTTGGGAGAGAAAGGGTGTTGGTCGCCCATGTTTGTAGTTGGGGATTTCAGTTCCACGTAGGTTGTTTGGTGACACATACGCGCCCGAATTTGAAGAAGCACGTCAATTTTCTTTTATGTGCCAAAACATGTTTGGGTGGAAAAGAATGTGAGTCGCGCATGTTTGTTATTGAAAAAGCATGTGTCGTGAAAGTAGTAGAGTTGAACTTGCGCGCCATCTTTAAAACTTCCGTTCCATCTTGCAGAAGAATGTCAGGTATAGTTTAAGCATGCTTTTATTTGTAGAGCTACACGAAAGCTTGATGATTGCCCGATACCTTCGGTGCAAAGTGAGATTAGTCTACGGGAGAGAGTTGACTACAACGGAGCATATACATACAACAGAGGATGTATTTATTAGAGAATATGAAGAGACCTTCATGTCTATTAACTGAGTGGAAATTCACCAAAGGTAGTGATCTAGGGGGAGTAAATGGGAGTGACCTGAGGGACATAGTAAGCTATCCCTGATCCTTTGTAATGGAAATGAGCCTGGGATAGAGTGATTGTTCCCAAACCTTTGTAATCCAGAGCTAGTGAAGTTTAGTGGAATTTGGCATGACTGACAACCTATCGGTGAATGCTCCTTGGATGAAGCCCATAGTGGTGAACCAAATAAAAAGTGACGTGTCATCTCTCTACATGTGAATTTTTACTTTTTGATCATATTAATAATAGAGTTTTAACATGTTCCTACCAATGTGGGAACAATGTCCACCACATTAAAATAAAAATTTATCACCCTGATTCACCCCTCCCCTCTCAGGGTGTCCCTAGGTCCTACAAGTGGTATCAGAGGGAGGTTGCTGGTGTTGAATCTGTCCTTTTTCGTCATGGAGAATGCAGTCAACGTCAGGGGAGTCCCTCTCTTCGATGGAAGTAATATCCAAATCTTGAAGAATAGAGTGTGATCTCATCTATGATCCCTTGGAATGGATGTCCTTTTTTCCACTGTCCAAGGTATTCATGTTACTAATATAACAGGGCTGGTTATAAAGGATGTTGATTGTAAAATTCTTGATGCGGATGCTAAATCTCATGAATACTCTCCCCGTAGCCCTTGATGATGAGATCTATATAAAAGTAATTAGTTTCACCTCAAAAAAATTCCATGTGGGGTAAACATGAAAATATTTATAAAGGAGATAGAAAAGTGAAGGAGGAAAAAATAGAAGTCCTACACAATAGGTTTGATGATCTAAATATTCATTCTAATGAGAATGAATACCCTTATTCAATCGATTTTCTGAAGTGGTTGGAGAAATTTGGGGTCTAGGTGAAGAAATCAATGACATTGAAATTGTAAAAAAAATATTAAGAAGACTTACACCCATGTACAATGCAATGGTGTCAGCCCTTGTGGAATGATATCTTTCCAAACATTCATTGGATTATCTGTTGAGCAGCCTGGTGGAATATGAAATGAGAGTCAAAAAAGAAGATGCTACTACACTAGTAAGCAAAGAAATGGCATTCAAATTGATGGAGAAACATAAAATTTAAAAAGATAGTATTGGTGAAGATGATGAGGAAAAATAAATTCGTTCTCTCATTTTTGAGAAGTTCTAGAAGGGAAAAGAGAAATTCAAAGGGAAGTTACGTCTAGCTTGTTTTCATTGTGGAAAAGTCAGACACATTACTTCTCAATTCTTAAGAACGACTGGTGATGATGAAAACGATGCTAAAAAAATTTAAAAGCCTCAGAAATGATTTTTCAGGAAAAGAGACATCAAATGTAGAAAGAAAGTACTGAAGAATATTTTTTGTTGTGATAAGGAAGATAATGATAATAAATTCTGTGAAGAAGAAGAACCATATTTCAAAATTGGATACCATGCTTCCATGATGGCCACTATTGAAAAATCAGAAGATAATGGTGGAGGAAATTAGTTAAAAACTAGTGGATATCCCGAGATGCAACTTAATGATGATGTTAGAAATCTTATGATGAAATGTCAGAGTTGAAATAAGTGTAAATCAATTATAGAGGAATCAACTGAATATGTTGATCAGCTTGAAGATGAAATTGAACAACTGGATGAATTTGTGAATGTACAGTCTAAAATCATTGAAATAAATGATAATGTAGCGGATATGAAGCTGAGAATTGATGAGTAGGGAAAGTTCATCAATGACCCCACATCTAGACTTGAAGAAAAATACAAGACTGCAGATGGTCTAGAGGTGGATGTTGTTACTCTTAGGAGTAAAATTGAGACTGAATCAATTTCAAAAGAATCAAGGAATAAAATATAGTTTGGATGATTCTCAAATGCAGAATTACTAGCTAGAGCTAAGTGTGGATCAGATGGGGTTGGAAAAATCCTAAGTGATCAAAGCCCTACTTGCATGGGAAATAATGGAATTGGCAGTGAAGATGGGACATCAACTGTTGGAAGTAAAGAGAGCCAAATGAAAGACAATATGAATGTTGTACATGTTGAAACATTTCCTGAAGTGCTGAAAAAAACCCTCAATCCAAACTAAAAGGAGAACAAAAAATTACCCTCAAACAATCAGAAATAATAGACAATCCAACTATTCTTCCAAGGAATAAGGTATGAGGAGAAAGTCAAGTGAGAAGACATTTCCTCTCATGAAGTTTCGGTTATCTGGCTATTTGGGCCATACCATGTCATATTGAAAAGAGGAAAGGAGATACTTGAATGGGGAAGATCTAGGATGTCAGCAAAGGAGACTGACATCATACCCTCCATCTTATAAAAGAAATAGTTTCTATGGATACTATTTTTTTTGTTATATCTTTGGTCATAAGGATGTTAACTTTAGCTAGAGAAGAGACATGGAAACCTCATACAAGAGTTCAATAAATGATAGATCCTTTCAACAAGATAGTGTTTCTCTTACAAACAGGTTTTCTCCTCTCGAATAAGTCTTCGACTATGAAGAAAAAATGTTCACAGATGAGATAATTGAAAGTCCATCATTTCTCTATACACATTATAATGTCTCATGGAAATAAATGACGCAAATTGAGAAATCCAACCATGTAGAGGTGTCCCTCAAAGCTAAAAAAATAAACAGTACCTAGATTCTGGATAGCGATTGTTCATCTCATATGATAGGTAATGCTGGCCGGTTAACAGATATCAAAAGGAAGGTTGATGGTAAAGTACGATTTGTTAATGATGGAACTCTGAAAATCAAAGGCAGTGGAAGTACTGAATTAGCTAATGGGGAGATAAGTAATACTAAAGTCATTTACATAGATTACCTACATAATAATCTACTCAGTTTGAGTTAACTCTGTGACTCGGGACTTATAGTTACTTTTAATTAGAAAGGCTGCACTATCAAGGGAAATACATGAAATTCACATATGAAGGGATGTAGAAGAGAAGGAAACTTGTATCAGATTGTTAGTAAAGAAAATGTTTGTTACATGACTTTAGAAGATGAAAACAATTTGTGGCATTATAGACTGGCACACATCAATCAACAAGCCATAAAGAAAATATCAAAATTGAGGATTGTCATAGATTCGCAACCAGAAGCGTGAGCGTGAAAAGTCTTGTGATGCTTGAATTCGTGGAAAGCTGATATATAGTTCATATCAGCCAAATAAGAAAACAATATCTCATCTTCTTGATCTAATTCATACAGATGTATACGGGCCGATAAATGTTGCCGAAACTCATGGAGAAAGGTACTTTGTCCTTTTCATAGATGATTATAGTATAATGGCATGTGTTATGATCAATCATAGGAAACAACAAGAGCTTGACTACATGAAAACATATCAGTGAATCGCCGCGAATGATAATGGACAAACAGTCATAGTGTTGTGATCTAACAATGTAAGGGAATACATGTCCATTGAATTTTAAAATTACCTGGAGAAGCCTAGGATACAACATGAGGTAGCTACTGTGGGATCTATAAAAAATGGAGTTTTGAATTTAGGAATCGACAGGTGAACAAGATGGCACGAACTACGCTGATTTAGAGTCGTATTCCACGACATTACTGGAAATAGGATGTTCAAGATGCAGTGTATATTCAAAATTGAACAGGACTTTATATGTGTGAGATGAAGACCCCATATGAATTCTGGCTTATAAGGAAGCCCACTTTAAAAAACTTTCATGTTTTATTGATGTAAATGATTCATCAGAAACAAATAAGAAAATCAAGGGAAGTATGGGGACAATGCAGATGATAGAATTTACCTCGGATACTCAACGAAAAAAATCCTACAAGTGTTTTAACAAGCGATTAAGAAGGATTGTAGAAAGTAGTAATGTAAAGATAATTTAAGAGAAAACCACAAATTCTTCAATGACATCATATGCTTATGTGATATAAAGTGAGGAAGAAAGGGAACACGTAGAAAATACAAATACAAAAATATATGAAGATGTACAAAACACTCAGTAGTCACATCATGATGTTGACTCGGAAGAAGAATCTGAGAAGAAACTATGCCAGATAGAATGCAACTGAACCTTTCAGGATAAATCGAAGAGCTGAGATTGATCCATCTAACATAATTGGGGACAGAAGTTCACCCACTCAAACATGGTGGATGAGGAATAATATGCAATATGCATTACCTTCAGTTGTTTAGTCATTCTCATTTAAATAAGATAAAAAGGATAAATCATGGGTGAAAGCCATGAATGAAGAGTTAGATCATATTGACAAGAATCAGCCATGGGATCTTGTCTAGAGACCAGAAGGACAAAATGTGATTTGTAAAAAATGGATATTCAATAACAAGTTTGATGAGAATGTATGTGTTATTAGAAACAAGGAATAACTGATATGTAAAGTATAATCCCAGATAGAATGCGTTGAGGTTGAAGAAAACCTTTCTCCAGTGGCTAGACTGGAGCCAATCAGGATTCTCATTACCACGACACTCCAAATAGGATATAAAGTATATCAAATGGATTTCAAGAAAGAATTCATGAATGGTGTACTCGAAGAAGAAGTCAACACCAAAAAAACAGTGTATTTTGTTCATGGTACTGATGAAACAAATGTCTGCAAGCTGAAGAAATCTCTATACAGTTTGATGAAGTCACCACGAACATAGTATTCCTGGCTGGACTCGTATCTCAAGAAGTTGGAATTCAAAAGGTGAGTAGGCCACAATCTATATGTCAAGAATTCTCCAAAAGATCAGTTGATGGTTGTAGTCTTCGTGGATGACATTATTTTTGGTGGAAGCAGGCAGAATTCAGTGGATGAATTTTCCAATCACATGAAATCAGAATTTTAAATGTCTATGATTGGGGAGCTCGCATATTTCTTGGGGCTACAGTTGATTCAATGTAAGGATTAGAAATTCATTTCTCAAGAAAAGTATGCAATAGAGCTACTGAAGATGGTTAATATGCTAGAATACCAAACAATATCATCTCCAATTGCAGTTGGAACCAAACCTGGAAAACATGGGGATGGGGAATCTCTAGACCCCACTATATAAAGGAGGTTAATTGGGAGAATATTGTACCTAACAGCGACACTGCGAGATATTGTCTTTGCAACCCGTATAGCGGCCCACATTCAGAGTAATCCAAAGGAGGAACATATGATAGCAGTAAAAAGGAATCATGAGGTATATTCAAGGTACTCACAATTGTGGCTTATAATTTGATGCATGAAGAGACTGTGAATTATCAGCATTTTTTGATGCTGGCTGGGCTGGTGATGTAGTGGACAGAAAGTCCACCAGTGGTGGAGAATTCTATATTAGGAATAAATTTGTTGGTTGGAGGAGCATGAAACAAAAAATTACTTCTCTTAGTACTGCTAAATTTGAGTATATATCTTTCGTAAAGGCATGCAATCAACTACTATGGATGAAGAAACAACTAACATATATTTTTGATGTGTTGAATCATCCAATTGTAAGTTATTGTGATAAGAAGAGCACAATTGATCTTACAAAAAATCTTGTTCATCATTCTCGTACAAAACATATTGAAATTAGGTATCACTCTATTAATGAAAAAGTTGAGCAAAGACTGATTAGAATGGATCATGTGAGAAACGATGAGCAAGTGGCTGATATCCTGACCAAGCCACTATCAGTGGCTATGTTTGAGATGCATCGGTTGAACCTCTGTGTTCAGTAACCTCCCAGTGCATAAGGAGGTTACGCGATACCCCTCTCCCCAGTTATGTAAATTGTATTTAATCTCTTTATGAATGAAATGATGGATTATGGGAGAGATACTATCCAGGGGGAGTGTGGTTTGATCTAAACAATGAAAAACTACTGGTAATAAGGTTTATTGTCAATGGGGGAGAAAGGAATAAATTCAGGCATTCAAGAATGTAATGATTTTCTGAAACATTGAGAATTCAATGTCAGTGATAGGATGGGAAGGAATACAGTATTCTTGAACCTAATTCAAGAATCCTATCTTGTTTTCTACGTTGATCATTTCACATGTAGACATAGATTTTTGGATATGTTGATTCTTGCATTTGTGATTTGCCTATGGCTGGTGCTCTATTGAATTTACTTACTGATTGCCATCAAAACCAAAGGGGGGGATTGTTGGAACCATGGTCATTATATTCATCAATTGGATTATGGTTTTTGTTTTCTTCAATCCGTAGTGGAAGTTCAGAATGTGTGCTAACAAAGTTATCATTCAGAACAAGCTGATTACAGTATTGAAGGTGGCACCGTTTTCCAGTGTTTGCCAATTTTTTGGGCCTAAAAATCGACAAATGGAGAAAAGTGGTTTTTAGAAAAGAGACTTGCATGCTTTTGAATTGATGGAGAGGAAACATATGCACCTATTTTTTTCAATATCACAACATGAAAATATGACAAAGGGAGAAGGGCACCCATGTTTTATGTTTGGGAGCACAAGTGACTTGCGCGGCAGAGTCTTGCGCGTCAAGGGAATACTTGTGCGCCATTGCACAGGGCACCCAAATGCATATAAATAGTGTTTGAACCCTCCTTATTCAGTATGAATTTTGAGATGTAGAGAAATTTAATGTTCCCATCGCGAAGGTGTTGTGGTCGAGCAAGTGGTTGTGTGGTCGCTCATGTAAAATTTGTGCGACAGTTGTTTGTTGCGTGTCCACTGTGGTTTGGGCGAGAAACGGTATTGGTTTCCCAAGTTTGGAGTTGGGGAAGTAAGTGTCATGCAGGTGGATTGGTGACACTTGCATGCCAGGATTTGAAGAAGCGTTACATTTGACCTTTGTGTGCCAGAACCAGTTTGGGTGGAAAAGAATATGAGTCGCGCAAGTTTGAGGTTGAAAAAGAATGTGTCGCGCAAGTAGTATAGGTGAACTTGTGCTCCATCTTTAAAACTTACATGCTGGCATAGATAAGTGTGCTGGGTGTACTTGAAGCACGCTGGTCTTTTTGGAGCTGCACGAAAGCTAGAAGATTTCCCGATACCTTCGTTGCAAAGGGAGATTAGTCTGCGAGTGTGAGTTGGACTTCAACCGAGCATCAATATGCAACAGAGGATGTATTCATTAGGGAAAATGAATAGTCCTTCATGTCTATAAACTGAGTGGTACATCACCAAAGGTAGTTAGCCAGGAGGAGTCAATGCGAGTGACCCGAGGGACATAGTGAGCTATCCCTGAACCATTGTAAAGGCAGTGAGCCTGGGACATAGTGACTATGCCTGAAACATTGTAATCCATAGCTTGTGAAGTTTAGTGGAATTTGGTATGACTGAAAACCTATCAGTGTATGCTCCGTGGAGGTATCCCTTTGTGGTGAAACAAGTAAAAAGTGTCGTTTCATCTATCTACATGTGAATGTTTTCTTTATATTCATATTCATCATTCAGGTTTAAGAAGTTCCTACCAATGGGGGAACAAGATCCATCACTTTAAAATGAAATGTTTTCACCCTGATTCACCCCTCCCCTCTCAGGGTGTCCCGTGGTCCTATATATCACACCACCAAAAAATATATTCACCCACTTTATATTGTATGAAATATTGGGAGTTTCATTAAATATCCCTTTTTGTGAAAAAATCATCAATAAATATAACATCACAGCCCATATTTTTGGGTTTATCCTTATGGAAGTTGATGAGAAATTCTCTCATTTAAACAACCCTCTCTTTCACGAATCTCACATAACCAAAACCTCCCATAGATCCCTAGATATATAAAATGATGTCGAAAAATCAATGAATATTTTCTTAATGACTTCCTATTATATTATATATGACATCACATTACAATCCTTGAAGTAAAAAAATGAGTTTTCACAAGTTGATATATTTTATATCCAATCAAATATGCATGAAAACACTAAATGGTTCATGAAAATTTCTATTAATGATTATCTCCTTTCCCTTGTTCCATATTCAATGGTTCATACAACTCACAAGATTATCATAACTCCAATATTCCCTGACACATTTTCCAAGTCCTCAATATGACATATTATTCCACCAAACATAATTGTGTGCAATTTGGAATATCATTTTCCCTAAAACTATTAGAAAATATTTAATTAACTAAATATTATTTAATGATACCAGTATCATGGACCCGGATGCCCAAACACATTTCTACAAGAATGATATAGGCTTACTTGTTTCCTTATGATACTAATCATATGATACAAATATTTGGGACCCCTACAAGATACCTGAAATAAGTTGTATCTAAGACTACTTATATACAGAACCATCTGTGTAGTGGGAATATAACACCTAGTTTTGGAATCATCAATGGAAATTGGATATTATTCCTTTTGATGAGAAAATTTTTCTCCCTTGGTGATTCTCTCATACTTCAATTATTTTTAGTATAATTCTCTCTATGGAAGCCCCATCCATTTCCAAGTTGTTAGAAATTAAAATAAATAACACTAATATTATATTATTGTTATTTTAATATATATGAAAAAATTTTAGTCACATTATATTAATCTATATGATAATATCGTAGTCATAATATTTTCGACTCTATGAAAACTTCAACAACATATTATAATAAACAATTGTTTAATCATGTGATATAAGTGTGAGACACCACATTTTACGAACATGAAATGGTACTCTCTATATTTTTTGGAAGAATCCCTACATTATCCCTACACCATCAATTATTGTTTTCCAATTCATGAACATGAATCTTTACCATTTGGTTTAAACTACATTGATTAAACCTGTCACATGACCATAAACTATGAAATAAAACATTGTGGTCATTTATACATATCTCTTAATAAGATACATAGGAAACCTACATTAGATTCAATGTCGACATCCCAACACCCCCATATTTGATAATTGTCCCCAATTATATTTAAATATGTGTCCAATCTAGTACGGTATGTGTGTGCATGAGAAAAATCACAACATATAATTTTATATGTGATCAACCAATACACAATAAAATTATGTGACATCATTCATTGTGGAAACTATCTATATCATATTAAATCATAAATAATTAAACATGAGATCCATATTAATTCCTCAAAATAACATTCCTATGTGAAATGTTTAGGGATATTCTAGAGTTGTGAAAAAAAAGTTAATGTTCTGAGTATACAATCCCTAAGCCCACATAGGTGACAATCCCATTTTCAACATTATGTGGTAAGAATGAGATTCCATATGTGATGAGTTATAAAAGCCTTAAATAATGAGTATAATTTTCCAACATGATAAACATCAAATTATCTAAATTACAATAAAAAAAATCATGAATCGCATTGTGTTCTTATCCAATGATGCCTGAGATGATTAGATATTTATGCCTTTTACAATGAATATTTGTTTCCCCATAATGATCACAGTTTTCCTCAGGGTTTTCACCTTATGATACTTAATTTACAATAATGAGATTTCCTAAAACCATATTTTGGACTAAAAAAATGTTTCTAGAAGAAGAAATAATCTAATGATTCCAAACATACAAAACATGATTATGAACTCACACCATAAGTAGCATATTTATCTGGACATCAAGTTGAATAACTAGAAACACTCTACTAAAAGATATCATTATGATCTAGATTCATGAAAATTTATTTTCTTTCTATGAGAGGGCATCAATGTAGGAAATGATCTCCAAGGATTAATCTATTGAAGGAGTAAATATCCAATCACCAAGTTTCAGTTAAGGAGCTGCCATCATCTTCCGTAGTGGTGAGGGTTACTATAAATTCGAATGTGGAAATAAATGGATTCTAATAGAGGCGATGGAAATCAAAAGTTAATTGGATACTATCGATAATTTATATAACCACAGATTAGAATAAGAATCATAAAACATTCATTCAATCTATAATCATTAAAAATAAAAACAAATTCACAATTTTTGTAAAAGGTTAAAAGTGAATTCAACAAAAAAATTATTATATAGATTGTGTTTTGGTAATTTATATTATAAAAAATTGGAGTAGAGAAATAAATTTACAAAAAATTAATATAAATATATAAATAAATTACATAATACAATAATATTGATATAAAAGTGAATGAAATTTGACTAAAACATTAAATAAGTTCTCTTTATCTAAAAATGATATCCTGGCCATTGATTACCAAAATGTAGAAAATGTGGATAGAAAACATGAAACCCCATTTATAACCCAGGGAAAATTAGGTATATGGGTTAAAATATATTAATTTTTATATAAATTCTCCCCCGAAAGGAATACTGCCAACAATCCCAAAAAATGTGAGATCCTAAAATGACCCTTTTTGGTATTAATTACATTTTAATCAAAACCACCTTAACCAGTAAAATTCAAATGATAGATAAAATGTTAACAATAAAGGGAAATTAATGATGTGATATTTAATTAGTGGTGTATATATACCATATAAATGAAATTAGAATCAAATATTAAATTATATTAATGAAGTTGAATTGTGAGGGCTTGCACTTAATTTTGATTCATTCTTGTTCAGACACATTATATCCTCCTAAATAGTGAATTTTAAATTAATATATAATTCAATAAGAACTATTTTAATATAAAATGTTTATTCAATATCATTTTATAAAAAATTAGTATACCTTTATTGATCTTTTATTTTTTACATTGTCTACTTAAGAATTGTTAGTTAATTTCTCTAAAATAAAATTCGTATATTTACTATGGTTATAGGGGTTATGAAATGCTCCAATAATATCCAAAATTTAAATTCTCTATTTTCCATGATATTCCCAATTTTAATTATATCTGTTAATATTTATTTTATTATTAATGAATAATGGGTTAATTCTCAAACAAATAAGTTTACAAATAAATATAAAACTATTTCGAAGTGTCTGATCAAATACCTGGTTAATTTAATAGAATGGACGAATAATGGAAGAAATATGGTTTCAATTTATCAAAATTATCAAGAGGACATAAGTACAATGGTGATAATTCATATCATATCTAAACAATTGATTCATGTTTATCTAGAATTATGGTAATGTATTAAAGTGATTATGTGCCTTTAGGAAAACAATCATTGTATTCAAGAAATGGTGTCAATAATTCCTAACCAGGTAACCAAATATTTTAAATATTTAAATTTATCAAAAACACGACTCATAATGATTCATTTTTTTGAATTGATATAAACCGCATAGATGAATGATTCTTGTAGGAATATTGTTCAAAAACACGAAGATGATTGATTTATATAAGGTAATTAGACAAAACAATATTGTGGATATTTTAAAATATGTAATTTGGAAATAACACATGAATTCACAATTGGTCCATGTTATTGAATTAAACACAAGATATCATGCTAACATAGAATAATTTAAATGACCGTGTTAAAATTGATTTATATTATTGTAATTTAATCCAATTACCATATTTAAATAATAATATATAGTGTTTGAGAATTTAATTTTTCACGATATGATGATAACATTTGGTATAATTAATGATTAATCTATCATGAATTTTTAGGTTTAATTTATCTATTTTAAATTGAGAAACTGAAAAAGGTAAGATAAACTTTCAAAGGGGACATCATGAAATTAAGAATATATGTGATGTAACTGTACTTCAAAAATCAGAACACACTATTGTCTATTGTGTGACACATATTTTTCTGAGATAACATTACAAATAATTAAATCTTGTATTAGAATATACAGAAGATATTGTGAAGAGAGTAGATATGTTCCGAAAAATAATAAAAGGATATGTGATAATGTATCAATGAACATATCTCTTTCTAATTGTTTTATGAAACATTATATTTATATTAATTAATTTTTATATTTTTTTAGAGAAAAATAATTATCAAAATTGAATATTTTTTAAAAAAAATTGTGTTTAATTTCCATCAATCAGGTAATCCCACAAGAACTGGGAAACATGATTTGTGATAGGTTGAGAATCCATGTGTGCCATTTTAATCTGCATACCTAATCCAGGCTGTGGATGAAATTTTATATATTAATAAATTTGATTGATAATGGGTTGATATCATTTAGGGAGTACAAAACATTACATATAATGAACCAATTTTTTTTTTATTTCAACTATATAGTAGTTAGTTTTTTCCTTACAATATATATTTTTTTAAATCACATTTGAAAATTAATACATTGATTTGTAAATTTTAGGTCTGTTTTATCAACTATAATATTTTTCTATAATAACATATAATTATTATGATAATATCATGTTATTATTATGTGTTTTTATTCTTTTGTTTAATGGATATATGGAAACACAAAAAATATGTATACCTATTATATTAGTTATATTAGTATTTCATATATAGTGGGATTTTGTTATAAAATGTATTTTTAAAAAAATATATAGGAAATTCAATTCACCCTACCTAATATTGATAACTCCACAAAAAACAACATTGGATGTTATATTTTTTTCATATATTTTATTTTTTTATAATCCTTCATACCTCGGTCAAGTAAAATAAAAAATATATCTATTATATTTTATTATTATAACGCAATATATATTGATTATTTTTTATCTGATGAAAATTCTATAAATAATCCAGCAAACATTAATATGAAAAAAAATTATTAACGGAAAATCAAAATGAAAATTCATCTTCAGCGTATTGGTTTTGATATTTTGAATATCAAATAATATTAACATGAAAATAAACACATAGTATTGGAATAAGTTATGACACAATGTATGATTGTGATTTCAATAATAAAGAGTTTAATTTTTTATAATGTAAATTAGTTGATGATTATTGTAATAGAATATCATCATGGACCACAACATATGATGTTTGGGATATAATAGGTTGCTATCGTGAAGGTATATTGAATAATAATGAAATGTGGGAAAATTACAACACTATTAGTTGTGATAAATTTCAGATAAATGGTAATATTTGTTTTTCAATTATGATTAAAATATTTATTGAAATTTCAAACATTCTCCATTCACTAGGAATTAATATTACTGGAATGTCGCTACTGTTGATGATTTTAAGATAGTTTTATTATTATTGGAAATGCACAAACATGTATATTCATGAATCATGTGATTAGAGGAAAACAATTAATATAATGAACAACAAAATTAATGAATTGATGTTGTATATTAATGGATTAATATTAATTATTTAACATCTTGATCCATGAATAAATCAATTAGAATTGAAATATTTAGAAATTTGTAAACACAAACAATTGGCCCCAAAAATATATATATCTCCTCCCACATATTTCTTCATCATGAGAACACATATTAGATATATCTTGTATAATACATTTCTTCATAACATGTGGAAATAAAACATATGAAAATGGTGAGCTTGGATTCTTGGTAAGGATAAGGGACGGTTATTTTGATGATCACATAAGAATTATATGAGCCCATGGGTATAAGAATGTGAGCATAATATTTGAATCAGGTACCCTACATATCAATGAATATAATATAAATTTATAGAAGAAATATTTACAGTTCATAGGACATGAATCATTATGTAATAATAAAACAAGAACAATATAGGTTTATTATATTCATAAGCCCATGATTTGTGGACATAATAATATAAAACAATTTCCTTAGTATCAAAGGCTTATTTGAAGTTATATCATAGTATAATGCGTTAACTACCCAAAAAATTATATTATTTACGGTTAAATCATGTGAATATTATAATCTTAAAAATCTATTGATGAACTGTTTAACCACCTATTCCATTAAGGTTTATCTCATAATATATCACTCTTAAACCAATGCATTGAAGAAAAAATATTGGTCCCAACCAACACGTAATTACAACAAGACATATGTGTTATATAAAATCCTAAGTAATTCATCTAATCATAACCCATGAGATAAAATATGTTTCATAATCATTTCAGCATATTAATTCCTAGAGAAATGAAATGGGTTTTATGTAAATTTCATCATTTCATAACCCATATAAAAGAGAATGTGGTTCATAAAAATATTTATTATTAAACATTATCAATAAATAAAAATAATAATCTTGGTATCCTCCTATCATATCCACATTAAATCATAAGTGGTATAAAATTTTATAGTCTTTAATGAATAAAAAATGATTAAGACTTCAATAAAACAACTTTGAGTAAAATATCATTTTTAGGATTAAAGCACTTAATTAAAAAATTGTGCAATTATAAATAAAAGTAGTTTCATTAAAATGAACCATATAAACATGTCATCATCAATTATTAAAATAAAAAAACTTCATAATGGTGGGAAAATCCATTCATGTCATATAAGTTATGAACGTGTACTTAAATAATTTTGAAGGAAATGACACAAACTTCCTTGTTAGGAAAATTAAAAAATTATTTCTTGCAAAACATATTTAAAAAATAAAAACAGTCATAAAAATAATAGGATAATAGTAAATACATTAATTAAATTTTTTTTATAAAATATGTATATTAATGAAAATGGTATTTGTACCTAAGAGAAAAATATTTCAAAATTTAAAAAGAAATATATTTTTAGTCACCAAAGTACCTATGGTGATAAAAATGAACAAAAAACATGTATATTAGTTAAATAATAAAAGTATATTTAAATTAATACGGTTCTAAAAAATATATAATCATATTCGATAATTATAAATATAACCACGAATAATCCCATTAAGAATGAGATCGTAACAAAGAAAACACGTACCTCAAGATCACCTTTATTCAATAACACTATAACCTATAATACAGAAAACTAATATTTATTATGCTTCTATTATCAAAAATTTTTTATACTTATTATTTCTTTATATAATCCCATTATAAATTTTCAATACCAAATTTTATCAATAATACATTATTAAAATCCTTACTTCTGGGTGATAATTATTTCATTATCATTGGTATTTTATTTTAGTAGTATATTCCCATGTACATATATCTTTATAAATCAACTGTGTAATTTTACTCATTACATAAATATCTAATATATTATTTTATTCATTTTTGATATAATCCATTAAATATTGGAATTGAAAAATGAATTACATAGTTCAGAGAGATAGTAGGACTTAATTATTTATAAAGGAAATTTTCGTTTTTAATCATATTGAACAAATAAAAAATGATTATTAATTTATCATTCTTGTAATATTATTATATCATATATTTTCTAAAATTCATCACCATTACATTCTATGTAAAATATAAATTAAAAATGAATCACATAACATTGTAGAGGTCGAAGCCCATAGATACACATGGATGACAATATCATTTCCCAAAATGTTGGATATAGTATAGGAATCCTACACCCCAATAATTTAAAATAATTTTTTTTTAGAATAAGATTAATTTCATCGATCGTCAGTGATGTATTAAACTCTTGTCTTAAATAAAACATGGTACCATATTAAAATATTATTTAAACACGACCATTATAACCTAACCGTTATATTATAAATTCTGAATTGTACTAAATAAATTATCAAAAAAAAATATTTTTTAAATTTAAGTTAGTAAATTATTGTTTTGAAATAAAAATATCATTCATTTGGAAGAAAAAGAAACTTTTTAGAGTAATTGTATTTTCTAAAAGTGCATTTAGTCATTCTTCAAACACATAATATAAAATTTATTTTAAACAAAAATAAATATTTAATTTGTTCAAAATAACATAATTTTGAAATTATCATATCAAAATTCACATAGGGATAATTTTTTGAATTTTATATATTGATTTTTTCAATGAATAGTGAAGAATACATGATTTAAATTTAAAAAATTATTTTAGTTTAAATAAATTATGATGTTAAATTATATTTTTTTTCAAGATTAAAGTATAATTCAATGAAATATATGTCAATTATTTCAATTAATTTCCATGCAATTTTTTTAATCATGAATTATTATATATAGACTTGGTAAAATTTTGAACATTTTACCTTCTGAAAGCCTCTTTTATAATCGTATCCACATGATTAATTTTATATTGAATTTTGACAATAATGTGGATGTAAATTTACAAAAATTACTTGCATATATTAAATCCAAAAAAAAATTATTATTAATTAAACTCATATTCATTTTTTACCTAATCTAATAGAGAAAATAAAAAAAATTCTTTACCCCACATATTTTAAAAATGGGTTCACCATGGGTTAACATAAATGAATAATTGTAAAAATGAGAAAAACAAATTTAAAAATTATATTATATGGACATATTTCAACCTTATAACATCTAATCCCTGATTATTCTGCATTTTGGACCCTTATAGAATGTGAATAACATGGTTACACCTTTTTTTCAAACCGACAACTGTTCCACTCACCTAACCTATAAAAGGTCACCACATAATGTCTAGTTTTCATACCTTAAAAAAAATTTAGTTTAACTGATTACTACACATGTATCCACCATAAATCAGTCCCTCGATCCTATAACCCCTATATTATGTTGAAATCCATAATATCATGGAATTTTTAAAAAACCTAAGGATGTGACTCAAAAAATACCTAATTTTGCTCAACTATCATTTTTAATATTTATTTATTGACTTCCATTAATTCATATTAAACCATGAATATATAATATAATAAATAAATTACAAATAATTTTTTGTTTTTATAATAATTTTTTATTTTGAAACTATCCCAAAACTCATAGAATTGGTTACAAAATCACCATTTGTGTGTTCAAAGGACTACAACCTCATGAATCATTTTCATCAGTTTTTCAATTAGATCCTCTAATGACCGAGTATGAAAATTTAAGTAGAAAATATTAATATATATGATATTTATAAATTAATATATATCTGAATTCATTATAACATATATATATATATATAAATTATTTCATTCTATTTTGAAAGTGGTATGATAACATCACTCGTTTGTATAGAGGCCTACCACATCGTGATGGGATGAAATTCATATTTCACAAATGATTAAAATTGAAGGAAATAATATTCATGTTAATACAAATATATATTATAAATGAAATAAATATAATATTAATTAAATATTTTTCATTATGAAAATATAATATATAATTATTATTTACAGTTTTACTCACTAACTGATTATTACATTATTGTTTTTGTGATGACTACCACCTTCAGGAATTCATGTAACTCTTTTCATCACCACACCACATGGATTATATATAAGTAAATTTAATGAAATAATATATTATTTATGATATTATTATAATTCTTTGGTGATAAAATATTAATTACCTATTTTCTATAATGATTGATGAAATCATGAATTATTAACCCTACATATGAATAACCAACCATATCTATGATCACAACCTAAATCATTAATCAAAACCATCATTCATGATTGTTATTAAAAGTATAATTAACATATAAATATTAATATTCTTCCATTATTTTTTCAATGGATATTATGGAACTATAAGATATTAATAATAACTATAAATTCAAAAAAGAAGTTCTAATGATAAGGAACAACAATTAACATAATAAAAAATAAAAATAATGAATTATTTTTAACGAATGGGTGAAATATATTATAAAATGAACATATATTACATTATAAATATAATTATGGGTTTTTGAAAACATAAAACCATTTTTAAAATAAATATTCAGTTGATTAAACCATGATCATAAAAATGTAATCGTGTAGTAGGGGACATCATCTTAATTTCCCTTAATTGTGGAATATTGTATTGTTAGGAACCAAATATATTTTATATGGAATAAATACCTACCCATAGACATGTAATATAATGATTTATTCATACTACATGGAATTTTGAGTTTCAATTTGAATTAATTCACTTGTGATGATTTGAATAGAAAATTCACATGTGGTAAAAGTTATTACAAAAAATCTCTTTCTTTTTGGATTGAAAAAACATTATAAAAAAATCACATTATTGTTATTATATTTTATTGGAGAAACGATTTATCTTAAATAGACATATTATTTTATTATCTATATTATTATATAATATATCATATTCTATTCTCACATATGGTTTATACATTGAATGTTATTTGATTAACTTGGAAAATATTGACAAATCTCTTTCTTTTACACAATATGGATATTTTTTGATAGGGAATATTATTCATGAATGAAAATTTTAATAATATATATGAATAATGCATTGTAAATATATTTTTATTTGTGTTTATTTGTATTATAATGAACATTTTTACATCGGTAGGACTCATGAGAAAAAAATATTGGCTAAAATAAAATAATTTACAACTATATTTTTTTACTATATTAATAATGGTCTTGAAAATAGATGTAACATGATTCTAGAGATTAAGATATCTAATGAATAATAATTTCATTTATTTATATGTTAGTTATTATTTTCCATGACATTGTTATAATCATATTATAATTGGATTCATTTCATTCTTATTTTATTGATTAAATGCAATTTATATTCAGTTGTTTACCTATAAATATTTATTATGACTTATATAATAAAATTAGTTGTGTTATTTACTAAATGAAACATATGAAAAGTTATTAACTTGTCCATGGTGTTTAATTTTACTTATTTATGATTTAATATGATGAAATTTACACATACCAAGTATTTGACCTCATATTAAATTTCTTTTGATTCCCCGTGATTTATAAGAATGGGTTTTTAGGATACATGTCATTTTATTATTTTGGTATTATGTTTTATTTTTATTCCCAATTTAAAAATAATTATCATGTCTTTATATGGTTATCCCAAATAGTAAAACTGATATTCCCATCGGTATTTTACCCTTTGTATCTATGAAAATGTAATAAAATTAGACACCAGCTCCAATTTACTGGGGTTGGGGTTTCTACAGTTGGTATTAGAGGAAATCTAGTAAAATCCATGGGAACATTATTAATGAAAACATATATTAGGTAACATAACCATATGATATAATTTTGGGATAATTATACTATAAAATTATAACATTGGGATAAAAGAGATTATACATTTTCCCATACCAATATATCCTAGACTAGACAGTACATGCTGAATGGATTTGAAATATATGTTCCTTGGGGTAATAAATCCATAGTGTCTTAATTGGGATTCACATGATAGTGACTTGGTAAATGGTAATGGGTCATACATAACACCTGGTTTGACACACCCTTGGGTTATGTTTAGGATAAAGTAAATTATCATTAAAAACAATTTTGTGTGTTTTTAATATAATGATCTCCCCAAAGAAGCAATTTTCATGATTCTATGTCTAATAATTCATAAATTTAAATTTATGATACACGTTACACCATATTAGAAATTACATATTTTGATTATAAATTAAAATATTTTTGTTTTAATCGTGTATACACCATTGTTTATTAATGGATACTACAAAAATGATGGGTATCAAAAATGATAGTAAAAATTACATATTGTTGAATCTAATATAGTTTGTATTGGAATAGAGCGTATTATGGCTATACAAGGGAAGATTAATCAGGTTAATTTCAAAAAATATTCCAAAATTGATCAACCTATTCATACTGATATTCTCATATATAAGACTGCATTATGTGATAAATTCCCCAACAATTAGATGGGACTACTAATACAATTATTGTTATGTAATATATTAAGTCTATTTAAAATATATTTAACACCTTATGATGCAGTGAAGAGTATAATGTAACACTTGGAGTTTATTATTGAAAAGAAGATGTTGATCAATGGTAGATGTTGATGTAGAATACAATGGACTAAGAATAAACAGAACACATGGAATGTAATGATTTATAAGAGATCTAATTAGGCAAATAATTCTACCAATTCAAAAAAAATAGAATGAATAATAAGTTACATATAATATAGAAAAGGTATGAATAAATCGTTGTGGAGTATGAATCTACCATTACAATATTATCTAGGTATTCTATGCATTACATAAAAAACAAGGAGTGTAATATTGGCCATTTCTTTGAAGTACATAACCTAAGTCTCTAAGGGTCTCTATAATAAAAAACAATTAATCATTCGATGAAATAGTTTTATGTTACGTAAAAACATGTAATTAATTCTATAGATAATAATTATTCAATAGAAATATATAAAATAAGAGGTAATATGAGGAATAATAGAAAGGTAATGTTTTATAGAAGAATTGGAATATGAATCAATTTCCAATATTTAGAAATAGCTGAAAATGCCAAGGGATGTTATTCAAGCGCCTATGAGTTTATTACATATGTGATGATAATGTAATCCTATATCAAGAATGAATATGGATGAAAAAAATTAATTATTACCAGTGATTCAACTATAAATATATGGGGTACACTTCACAACAATGACTCATGTTTCTTGGGAATATACTACAGAATATGGGAAGGGGAAAAGTCCATGATTATGTGATCACTACAACCTATGTGAAAGTACGATATAATATTTTGGAATTTAAATTAATCTAATATTTAAATTTATCCAATGCGCCATTTTATTTAGTATCCTGAAACTCTTTTGTATCTAAATATATTTCTGGTAAAACTATAAATATCTCTTTAAATTTACAAATTAATTTGTAATTTAATACTCCTAGGGTTACCACTTCAATAAGGATGTTTTAGAAGTACCCAAAATTGTACATAAAGATGAATTATTTTTAAAAACGTATATAATACCTACAGTTGACATTGATATAGTCCTTAGTATGGAAATTAGGACAAATTTACTAGAAGGATGAGGAAATTTAGATTTTTGGTGAATATGTAGATTTAATTTCATTAGATCAGGTATTTTATCATCTAATGCCATATATATATCTACGCCTACTAGATCTACAAAATTCAAATCTTAGTGAAGTAATGAAATAATGATAATGGGATGGAGAATGTAATATTAAAATTGAATATGTGCCAATTTATTCCGATTAAATTGAGGTATTTCTTGGAGAATTACCTAGAAATTAAAAAATGAATGAAATTTATTTTTAATCCATAATGAAATAATAAAATCATAGACTCTATATACAATAAACAAAATGAAATATGTGTAGTTGATGAAAAAACTAGCTGAGTTGGGAGATAAGGGATTTTTTAATCCCTTGTGTTTCACTATAGGGAGCCCATATTCCCTTCATTAATAATAAATATTGATCTATTAGTATATTCATTTATTACATGGAAATAAATCATGTTAAAATAAATAGTTATCAACCACTTCCTTGAATTTACAAATTAACCCATAAATGTGAGAGAACCCAATATTTATCAAATAATTTACTTCATTTTGGGTATCATCAATTATGAGTAATGAATGATTAAATACTAAATACATCATTTAGAATGATGTATGGACCTTACAATTTTTTAGTTATTCCATTTTGATTTACTAATACGACCATTGTTTTGTATGTGTATAATGAACATAGTATTCCTGGAATAATTTGATTGTTCTGTATTGTTAATATTTGATGATATTTTAGTGTATTATATAAATTATGAGGACCATGAGAACCACATTAATATCATTATTGAAACTATTATATGGAAAGAATTATATGTTAATTACGTGAGTGATATTTTTGTATTAATGATTTTAATTTTCAAGGCTATATTGTCTCTAATGGTTGAATCTTATTTGATCGTATGAAGTTGAAGGTAGTCAAAAAAAGATAACAATAAATATAACTAAGTTATGTAGTTCCATTAGTTTTTAATGTTACTATTAGTGACTCATTTATAATTTTTCATGATTATCTACCCTAATAACCAAGGAAACATGTAAAGAGGTATTTTCTGTTTGGAAAAATTAAGGTTAAGAATGTTTTGATGAACTAAAATGAATATTTGTAGGTTCAATGATTTTTAATCTATAAATTGGAAATTATTGGTTTTTTCATATATAGTGATACCTCAAAAAGGGACCTGGATGTGTTATAATGAAAAATTATAGAGTAATTACATATACAAAAATGAAATTGTAGAAACATGGACATAACAATCGAACCCATGATCTCCAGTTGGAAGCTGTAATATTTTCATTGATGTTATAGAGAAATTATATCAATGGTGAAATATTTGAGATATATATGTATCATAAAATCCTAAAATATATATTTTTAGAGAAATAATTCAATATAAAACAAATTTTATAGATCTAGATACTCATAGATAATTATTTCACGATAAACTACCACAAAGGGAATATACACAATGTAGTGGATGCATGGACTAGAAAATATCATGTATTTTTTAATGAAATTGAGGCTTTAAAGGGATCATATAGTCATGAATATTTTATATAAATATATGGGAATTATTAAGTAAGGGGATACACCATTAATTTTAGAAATGATTGAATAAAATTATTTATTATATTGGATAAAAATTATCTATGTGATGATGATGATAACATTTTAAATATAAATTAATCAATGAATAATGGGAAATAGGAAGATAAAATATGTGATAATAGTGTACATGAATTTAGAAATAGATTATTAATTTCATCAAATCTTGATCTGAAAATGAAATTCTCTAATTATGAAAATAACTCAATGTTTTCTATACATTCATGTATAAAAAATATTTCTAGGGATTTGATGAAACATATTTTTTTGGTTAACATTAAGTGGGAAATTGGATATTGTTTTTCAAGATATTATTTTGTCAATATGTGAATGATATGAGACAACCAGTTATCAGAGTCTTACAACCACATACTTTTAATGTGTCTAAATGGGATGACATTATTATAAAAATTTATATAGTACTTCCTAATAATACTAAAATAAATTATAGAATGTTTTATATCATTGATTACATATCAAAATCTACACATTTTAAATATAAGATAAGAATTAACATTTTATTTATAAAAAGGTTGGACATTAATGATGTTTTATGACATCATGACATACCTATATCAATTGTGTCTGATCAGGACCCCAAATATTAATTGAATTTATAGAAGTTTCTATAGAAGTCTCTTGATACTGAACTTCACTTGAAAACTACCAACCATCCTAAATTGTATGGAATGTATGAAAGCACTATTAAGACAATAAAATAAATGTTGATGTAATGCACACATGAAATCCAAGGTATGTGGTATCATTATTTACCCTTGATAGACATTTCCTATAACACTAGTATCCAATCAAGTATTAAAAATGGTGATCTATGAAAAATTATATTGAAAACGTTGTCACAATACAACTTTTTGGGATTAATTTATTTAAAGAAAAACCATAGACCCAGAAATTATTGAACAGAAAACAACAATGTTAAATGCCTTTCAAGCCCACACTAGGTAAGCTCAATGTATTAAAATGACTTATGCGTATAATCAGAGGAATGATATAGAATTTAATGTGAGAGATATTAGTTTCTTGAATGTATCATCTTATAATGGAGTTATAAGGTTTTGGGAGAAAGGGAAATTGGGCCTTAGGTATATTAGACCATTTTAAACTGCTGACACAATATTAGTGTTTTTTCATTTCAAAATACAGCCATATATCCCAAAAGTCTATTATGTGTTTCATATATCATTATTATGGAAGTTTATACAATGCCCAATATATGTGATCAACTATAAAGAAATAGTTTTATTACTTGATATAGCATACCATGTAGTACCTATTTAGATATTTGATTCTATAGGGAAATTAATATGGAGTAATAGGACTCAACTAGTAAAGGAATATTAAATAAATCACAAAATAGAGGATATAATAGCTGAACAATAGGATGTTATAATAAATAACTATATTCATCTTTTTATAAGGTTGTATCAATGAAATTTTGAGGTCAAAGTTTATATAAGAGGAAATAATTTTATAGCCCATAAAATGGAAATATAAATAATTTATAATATATTTAATTTTATTGAGAGATTATAATGCAGGCATAGACGGGTTTAAATAAAAAAAGATAATATATTAAAATAATATTGGAAACTTTTAATTATAACCAAGCCATTTAATTAAATGGTATGAATATAACAATATAAAATTCATAAAATATACTATTCGGACATATATATTAGATAAATATTGATTTTAAATAAAACTTATAATTAATTGGAGGAAACAAATAATAGAAAATATATTTTTATAAACTTTTGTTCAGTTATGCTTAACACACAAGAATATAAAATTAATTTTAACCAATTTAATTAAATTTTATTAAAAACATTGTTTTTAAATAAAATTATCAAAACCCCTTAGGGTGAATTTTTGGGATTTTTATGAAATGTTCTGTATTTTCATCAATAATGAAATATACATAATTTTAATAAAAAAATTATTTTTTAAAATATTTATAAAGATAAATTATATTTTAAATTTGTTTTAATGATAAAATAGTGAAATTATATATCAATTAATAAAATTTATTTCAATTAATAATTTTTATATTTAATTTTAAAAAAAACATTATATGCTTTTCAATGTTTTATCTTTGAAAACAAAATTTCTCATCAATTCTATGTGATTAATTTTAAATTAAAATTTTACACTTATTTAAATATAAATTCAAAGAAATATTTCAATATTTTGAATAGGAATAATTTATAATATCTAATTATTTTAACATGATTATTGACCTAAATGATAAAAAATCGAACAAATTATTTATTGTGATAATTCTAAAAATGAGTTTACTAAGGGGTTAAACTAAAATGGTTAGGGTAAAATTTGAAATAAAACATTTCTAGAATTTATTTAATGGACATATATAGTCATTAAAATTTATATTTATCTATAATTATTCATTTTGACCCCTGTTCCATGTGATAAATATAGATACGCCTTTTTCAAATAAAAAATTACAAGTGTGTCATACATTGAACATCTAAAATTCCACCCCTCTTCTCTTATATTCAAATTGTTAAACCATTTTGGTTCAAAAAAGATGAAAAAATTACTTAAAAACATACAAAAAATCATCCTAAATTACTTATTTTTTGCATAATTTAATCCTTTGATTTCTTTGGGTGAAAACCAATAGAGGATATCCATAAAAGATGCAACGTTTTAAGATGAGAGATTGTATTTTATTTCTTCCCGAACCTCAATAAATATTAATTACTAATTTTTTATATAATTAACTAGTCATATAAAATATATTTTTATGACTATTTAATAATTTATTTTCCAAAAACCATTCCCACATCTATAAAATTGCTTATGATATCAATGTTTCTGTGAATGCTGGACTGTTGCCTCCCGAACCAATGTTATTTTTTTCATTACCACCTCTCATGGTTGTGTATGATGATATATGTAAAGTATTTTTAATATATTTATATAATAATTAATCCAATTTAGTCATTATATAATATAAAATATTATATATTTCATTCTATAGGTTATTTTATAACATCATTTTTTTGTAAGACATACTACCACCTCATGGAGCGATGTGATTCGTTTTTTACTAACACTTTTCATAGAAGTAAATATGGTTAAATTTATTTTATATATGTGATATACATGAAATAAATATGTTAATTATTAAATTTTTATCTTTATTAAAATATAATATATAAATATATTTCTTACATTTTCAATCACTTAAATTTTATAGTAGCGATTTCTACATATGGACTAAAAAATTCATGATGTGATGTGACTCTATTTTCATCACAATACCTCATTGATGATATATTTTAGAATTTTCTAAAAATAAAATATTATTTTTTATATTATGATCATTATATAAAGATACAATATTATAGCCCTCATTTCTATAATGATAATAGAAATTTGGAATTGTAACTCATCTGTATGTACATCTACCATCACCATGACCATAACATAATGAATTTTTAAAAATTTAAATTCATGATTATTAATAAATGTATAATTTATGAATAAATATAAGAATTATTTTGTGATTATTATTCTGGATATGATGCAACTATATAATATATAAATCAACAGGAACATTCATGACAAATCTGAAATGGGAAAACAATTCAATAAACACCATAAACATTGAAATTAATGAATGATTATTAATGAATGGATGATATGATGTTATTAAACTATAAAATATGAAAACATATATAATAATATATTTTAGTAAGATGTCATTATAATTTTATAAAATATATACATGAGTATAACTCATGTTCAACCAAAAGGATGTCTGTGGTAAGGGACTTTATCTCAATTTCTTTTCATTGAAGAATATTATAATTTAACACACCTAATTTATCTTAAATGTTTTATATAATTAAATTTTACATATAATATTAACATTCATTATTAATTTATGGAATTATATTTTTCAATTTGAAATTTTAAATCAATAGAGATTTTATATGAAAGTTATTTATATGTAATAGTCAATGTACAACATCAATTTCATATATTATTATTAACATTATCATAAAAACCCATTTCATGTGATCATTTTTTGTTGTAAATTAAATTTCTCTTAATTATTTATATTCTTATTTGATGGATATGAATGTTGTATAAACTGTATACCATTTTTATAGTTGGGGTATTCTATGAAAGTTAATAGAGTAACAAGAGAAATATTGATAAATATGCATCCTTTAATCAATATAAATATTTAGTATAAGGAATATTATTAATTAATTAAATTTATTATTTTATATATGACTAATGATTTGGAAATGAAGTGATAGGTGATTACAATAATTATATAGCCCCTGAATGCATCAGTATGCCTTATGAGTAAAATACTTGGCCAAATTAAATGGTTTTATACTTATTGTTTTAAACCATCACGTGAAAGGACATGATGGTAGGGGCATCAGGAATCCTAGGATAATGATATAAAATAATTAATAATTTTATACATTAATAACTCAATTTTTATTATTCATAATATTTTTACAATTAAATTATCTATGGATGAATTTTATTACCAATTTATTGATTAAATGAATTTTTTTTGTTGTTTACAAACAATATCTAGGATACAGATTAGTATGGGCCTAAATATTATTAACATAAGGTAAATAAATATAGTGTTAGGGATTTAAATGGATTTTACAAAAGATATATTGGATCACTCATCACATGTCATCCTCAATCAATATTGTGAAGAAATTAAGAGCCATAAAAGAGAAAATCTTGATTGTTTCCATTATCACTTTCTTTGAATGAATATGTGCAACTTGGTTTGCATCCTGAAATGCATTAGAGGAAAATAGATTATAGTTCACCACATGAGAGAGACACTCAATAAAATATGGTAGAAGCCTATATGGGGTATTCATAGTCCTCAATTTCATGGGCCCTAAATACATTTTCATAATTTGATTCCATCCATAAGTTAGTTAAGTTATGAATGACAACATATATATTGGAATGATTCATCACCCATAGTTCATCTTTATAGGAAGTTACAATTCCATATTGGGAAAAATGATTCCTTTTAAAATTCATATAGTATGCCTAACAACCCTAGCCTCACATATATAGACATTACATTTCATTTACAGAGTAATATATACATTACACAATCATTTTCTCAAAAAACAAATTTGTTTAGTGTACTTATAAAATAGAATTGTAATCATCTTACTTGGTTAATATTCTTAAACATCTCCAATAATAAACTTACACTTATTGTTTTCCTATCTAAAACATGTCTCTATATCATAGGGAAAAGAAAACATAAAAAGGGTGAGCTCAATTGCTCAAGAATGGTAAAAATTGAGAACATAAAACAAACCATAAACATAATAATGTAAAAACCTGAATATAAAGTTCAAATATCAAAATAATGAGCCATGAAATAAATGTTGGATGTTTGTAAGGCATAGATCATAGTGAAACATTAAACAAGATAAAATAGCATTGGCATAAAACAAGGAATTATGGAACAGAAAAAATCATATTATATGATTTCAATAGTATATAAGGATGTACTACCATGACCATCATAGTGGAAAAATTCAATTAATGAATTGGGTTTACATACCATTCTAGCCATGTATTACTGAACCATATTTACTTATCATTCTATCAATATACTACTGAACCTGATGTACATGTCATTCCAGTCTTCTCCATCTAATAAAATATCAATCATTACCCAATTCCTTGGATTGATATAAAGGTTACACCTATCTCACAATTAAATGATTCTTACATGTTCTACAAAAACATATGTCATTCATCATAGCATAACCAAATAGATAAAATCAAATTCTTAGTCATCATTCCATAATTAACACAATAAAATCCTAGAAATAATATGGATAAAGTAAAGACCCTATTTAAATATAGTAATCTAATATTGAAAATAATTTTGATAACACTGTTGAACATAATTCTTGAATAAAATATCCTATTTTTCATCAGAAACATTTATTTTTCTAAAAATACCAGCAAATTTAAAAAAAAAAATTAGATGAAATTAATATTGATATCATGTAATGAATTATTCATGGAAATAATACGTTATGAAGACGTATGAATTTATTCATTATGTGTAAGATAAAAAATCATTATCCATGTACTTTTACCTCAAAAGTCAAAAATACCTCGTATCGAAAAATTCCAAAAGATACATTTTATACAGTTTAATAAAAATTTACCTATGGGTAGATTTTAATTTAAAAAAAAAATTCGAATAATTTAAATGATATAATATATTTAGGAAATGTTGATGTGGATGATAAATATACCCCATAAAATTCTTACGGATAAAAAAACATAGATTATAATGAGATTGAAAAATTAACCCTTAGCTTTGGTATGACTTCTTCCATATGTGTCCAAAAAACCTTTATAGTGGAATTAAACATATTACTAACTTGTAATATAACCATAATAATATCTATGATATCATATTTGATTCACTAATGACTTTATATTATAGATTTTTTATTGATTCCATGTTAATGCATTGTTTTGTTAAATAATTGTTTTATTTATCGTACTTGTTTTGATTTTATATTCGTTGTATTATTTCTTATATCATGATTTATATACATTCAAAATGGTATAAATTATTTATATATAATAAATATTCAGTATATAAATATATATAACAAATATATAAATGAAAAAGAATACATCATTCATGGGGATGGTAGGTGGTACGTACCCATGAACGTTGTTTCTGTTTCCTTATAGAAGTGAATGGAAAAAATTAAATGACACATATATACATAAATATAGTAGTATTATTATGTCATATATTTCATGGTTATCTATTTTATATACATTATAATCATTATTTAATGACTAAAATTGAAAATGAATCTCATCGCGTCGTGGAGACGGTATGTCACACGCATGCAAGAGGGACGATATTATTCACATAACGGTTAAATGGTGTGGAATTAGATGGTATATTAATTATACATACAAATTATCATGTTATATTAATTATTTAAATATATTATACTCATCATTACTCCAATCCAAATTACATATTTTTTAATAAAAAATTACACCATGGCGTGGATATTGTAAGCCATACTTATGCACGCATAGTGAGTGTGTTATTCACAGGATGCATAAAAGGTGGTATATGGTTCCCCATAATTTTAATAACATATAAAAGTGAATACTATAATATACATAATAAATTATTATGGGAACAACATAATAATTGGTTGTATATGAAGAAAATAATTTCGAAAGAGGTGATATAACAATTACCTCTTTTTGAGTTTCACTTTTTTTTCATAAAAGGTCTCCCTAAGATGGATTTTATCACATGGTATGGTCTCTAAAATGAAGTTAGGGAAGTTGGGAGTGGAAATGGGAAGGTTTAATCTGAGGAAAATGGATTTATAGATGAGATTAAAAGATAAGGAGAAGTTCCCTTTTACAGGATAGTTGAGGAGAACTTTAAGAAAGTCTTTAAATATTTATTTATTATAAAATTATATTATATTTATTATAGTCCCAAAAAATTTATTTCTAATATAATATTAGGATGGGTCAAAATACTCTCAACCAATGCATTTTATACAAGTTTAGGTCACAAAAGAAACCATATCTTTTATCAATATACATTTTCAAAAAACGTTAACTTTTACCATGTATTCTTGTATTTTTATAATATATGGTTACTATAGTTACTATAAAATGAAAAGAGGTAATAAAGTGAATAATTAATGACATTTTTAACATTATCAAATTCTTTGTTCCCCGTCATTCAATTTTAGGACTATTATATCCTTTAATAAAATAGTATTTGTTTTTAAAAGGTCATTTATTTCAAATTTTAAACTACTAAATAATTTATATTTTAAGTCAAAAAATATATATACCCCCCAAAAAATTTAAATCACCCATGAATTGTCAATTTAATACCAAAAATACATGTATTCCATAAAAATTTTCAGATTACATTTATTTTAAAATTTATAATATCATTTATATGAATAATTCATTAATTAGTTAGTCACTCCATTATTATGTCATAAATAAATTTATTTATTTAATTTCTAAAAATTATTAATAAAAAACAATGTTTTTAGAAATATTATTTTATTTTTATTTAATAATCATATTATAATATTTCATTTATATATATCAAAATAAAATTATTTTAGTAAAATGATACATGTTTATGTTATATTTCACATTACATTAAATTAAATATTATAACATGTCATTTTCAAACCCATGTATTTCTAAAATACCAAAATTACTTCTAATGATTTTATTTTTCTCCCATGACTCATATAATATGATTATGACACTTTTTAGAGTAATTTTATTTTATTAAAATATTTTTCCCCCAACCTTATTTACCTAATTTTCCCTTTAATCAATGTAAATAAAAATAATTACAGATGTTTCTATTCATAATGAAAAAAATAAAATGATACTATTTTGAAAATTTGGATATTATGATTCCAAATATTATATCTATTTTTCTAAATTCAAAACACTGAATTGGCTGAACATAAATTAAAATTATTTCCCGTTATCAATAGTTAAAAGTTGAGTTTTAATAAGTAAAAACTATCAAATGATTGATGAATGATAATGTCCAATTTAAATGGGAAACTACTACTAATTACAAATATTGTATTAAATTATTAAAGAATAATCTAATTAAACATTATAATAAATTAAAATTATAATCTTACTATATAGATAAATTAGGTGAAAAGGTAGTTTTGAATTAAAATGATGTATTTCAGTATTAATTAAAAAATGAACATTAACAGAAAAATAACAAAAAATCATCCCAAGCAAATTTATATTTCCCAATTACAAATAATAATTACATATATAATATATATAAGAGATAAAAAAATAAATTTAAAATGTATTATCCATCGAAAGATTGCAGAACTTCACTTTTCATAAAATAATTATTTTATTTAAAAAATTAATATTTTTATTTTATTATGTCTATAAAATACCTAAGATGAATGTTAAGGATATATAGAATTAAAAATGTGGTTAATACTATTAATAAAGACTATTTTTTATACAATTAAATAATATATTGTTGTTTTGTGGAACTCAGTATAACATACAACACAGGCTAACAGGGAATCTCGCTCTTGCGTGTAATTAAAGTTATGTCAATGTTGTGTGTAGTGAAGTAATACTTTGGGTTTCATATAACATAATCCAAACATAGTTTATCTATACATTGACCAAAATTTTTACTTATGGTTTCGTATATCATATGTCAACACAATTTTTTGTGAAACATATTACAGGTTGGTTTAGTATGAATGGAATGTTTGACATAGTTCACTACAATATATATCTGAAATGCTTAATTTATTCAAAAAAATGGTCTATAAAAACTCACGATGTTACATTATAACCCCCATAAATTTAATATAACCCTCTAAATTCTTCGTGGTTATAAAAGTTTTTATACTTGAAATTTTCCTTCATGGAAACCAACATCATAAAAAAGAATACTAAAACATCATTTTAAAAAAGAATGTTAAAACCAAAATATTTCCCAAAGTAACTCATCTTGTAGTTTATATATAGGAGAACATAGATGGGAAGTGAAAAAATGGATATATAAAAGTAATATAAAAATCTTGTTCGGATTAATAGTGATAGAGAACAAGGTTTAGTGAAATTAAACAACTAGAAGGACCTAAATCTACGATGATTTAAGGGATCATTTGATTCATCAGATAAGAAGGTACTAAGAACTCATTTATTGTTTTCAATATCCTTTACGTAAAGTTGAATAAAATTTTTTGAGAATAAATACATACATGATTTTTTACAATCTCTCCATTGTTCATACCAGGAATAATTTACACTTCATCTATTATTTAAATAAATGATGTTAAATTTGTCACTCATGAAGTGTTTGTAGATGATGTGATTTAATGACAGTTCATTCAATAATTCCCGATAAAATGGTTCGTACATTTAATAAAATATACATAATTCCACCAATAGTGATATAATACATTAATCTAACAAATTTAAACCATAATATAACTTATACTATCAATAAATAGATGTTATTACAATCCTTCCAAAAACTATAAATATAAAACATTAGAAAGAGGTGATATAAATCGACTTAATATTTATCTCTCATATATCATAAGATAGTTCTTTTTATCACATACCAATCATGTGAATACCTTAATCATGTATTCTTTTGGAACATGATAATAACATGAATTAATGTAGGGACTTAGTGAAAACATTCATTTAGTCAAAATTATCTATTTTGACACAACAAAAATAGAATAATTTATATATACTCAAACTGTTGTATCACTTTGTCCTTGTATCAGTCATAAGGTCATTAATACTATCAAAAAACTTATTATCTATTTATCCCTTTATTATGCGCATATCATGTGCTTTAAAAAAATATTTCAATCACTTTTCATGGTTACCAATACCATATACTTATGGGAATCCACAATGGACCAATACATAGATATTATAATATTTCATAATAATATAAAATAGAGTCTACAACACTATTTTGGAATCCCAACACATAAACACTTAATCATTCCACCACATCATTTTCGTACTCAAAATCTAAAAAAGTGATCAGATGTTATTTTCATTTTTCATTGGTCTTAAGAGGTTTTTAAAGTCGATAATGATCCATTACCCTTGGAAGACGGAAATGGTTAGAATAATACCTTATTTCCTTGAACTTGAAACCCTAATTTTTGAGAGGTTCACACTTCGGGGAAATATTTTTAATACCATTACATTGTATGTAAAATTATTCAAGACCATCATTCTCACATTTAAATCATTTATCATCCCCCTTAATACAATTTAATCCATGTTTCCTTCAACACATTGAGCATAAATCAAATAAAATATTTTTTCTCTCTATGTTTTATAGGTTAATTTTAATTCTATCCTCCTATTCTTATCATAACCATGAGATAGATGAAAAAATAAAATCTCCCCTTTTTGTAAGAAGAATATAAGGAAGGTACATACTCATAAATAATTCTTGAAATCATCTAAACCCATGGATTCAAATTTATCTTATTTCCTCGTATTCCAGATAATGTTCCTAGACATCATAGATTTACCATCCATGAAATAAGTTCCCAACAGAACATTTTCTTGTTCTAAATAGTTGATAATGAAATATAATGATTCCATGGAACAATTTAATTTTTCAGCAACTAGTTGATCGGTCGTTCCACTAGAATAAGGTGGATTTTTCCTTAAGAAAGATTCAAGTGAATATTGTTTCCACCTATGGTCATTTGGATGCCTAAAATGATTTGATGTCATAGAAAAAGGATTATTTATTTAGGATCCTAAAATATTTGGTTGTTTAGGAGGACAATAATTTCATTTCCCATTGCATTCATCATTAATGTGGTTCATTTGGGTTCCTACCATTCTCAAAAACCCAAAAAGAATAGTGTGAGTGGCAAATGTGTTACTAGGAAAACAATATAATCATACAGGATTACATTTTATATCTAATATCTTATGACTAATCATTGGTTAATTTTTATCATTACCATAAATCTAGGACTGTAATCTATAGTTATATTTACCCTCACATATATCCATATACATACGTTAAAAAACTCTATAGGGATCCCATTAATGTTTCCACATCCTAGTTTCCAATGTATAACTAAACCTTCACTCTGATACAAACTCTAATGACCCTAGATTAACATAAATGGGAACTACCTTTCTTTTACATAATAATTAAATATTACACAAATATAAAACCAAATTCTATATTAGTTTAATGTCTTTGTAAACTTGGAACATAATCTTCAAACATGTTGAACGATCTTCAACATCTCCCATAAACATAACCCCATTTTCCTACCTAAAAACTTTATTTATATACTGTGGAAAAGAAAACATAAAAAAGTGATCTTAGATTCTCATTAAAGGTAAATATTGATAACATAAAATAAAAAAAAATAGAATGTAAAAATATTATCAGAACTTTTAAATATCAAAATCATGATTAATGAAATAAAACATGGACGTTCATAAGGAATATATCATAATGGAACATTTACCATGATTAAATAGAATTGGCATAAAAAATGGAATTATAGAAAAAATTAAATTCATTTTATTATTTATATAGTATACAAGGAATTTTTTCCATGACCATCATAGTAGTAAAATTGCATTTCTAAATTTTGTATACATGTTGTTCCAACCAAGTATTACTAAACCATGTTTACTTTTTGTTCTAGCCGTATATTTCATAACCATATTTACATTCCATTCCAGTCATGTCTATATCATGAGATATATATCATTACCCAATTCATTGGTGAGATATATAGGTCTCACCCATATCATAATTAAATCATTCTTACATGAGCCACAAAATCATAAATCATCCATCATAGCATAACCCATGAAATAAAATGGGCTTCATAAACATCCTTCCATCATAACATAATCCATATAAAAGATCATTCCATAATAAACAAAATAAAAATATATTAATAATATTTATATAAATATAATCATATTTAAATATCATCAACTAATATATAAAATAATTTTGATAAAACACTTGAACAAATTTTTTGAGAAACGTATCCTTTCTTCTTCAAAAAAGTGTCTAAAAATGTCATTAAATTTTAGATGAAAATAATTTCATTGAAAATAATCATGAATATTTGTAAAATAAACATCATTTATATAAGGATTAATGAAGACTTCAAAATACATTCATGCCGTGTAAGTGAAAAAACATTATCCTCATACTTTTACCAGAAAAGTCCAGAAGTACTATGTATCAAAAAACAACAAAAGATTCTTTTCATACCATTTAAAAACTACCAATTTAAAATTTTAATTTAAATAATTATTGAATGATAAATATAATATTTCATATCTAGTAATCATGTATGTGGGTGATAAATATACCCCCGTAAATACTTATGGATAAACAATCTCGAATGATAATGAAATTTCAAAATTATCCCTTACCTTAGGTCTAATTTATTTTGTATGTGTATGAAACTATTGTATAATAGGTCTAAACAAATTATTAACTTGTAAAAGATCATAATAATAACTATTATATAATATATGAGTCAATTAATACTTTATATTAACAATTTATTTATCGATTACTTGTTAAAGCAACTTATCAGGTAAAAATCAATTTATTTATCGTATGTTTTTCGACTTGTTTTTCTTGATATTGTTACATAGATGGTGATTTAAATACATACAGAATGTGAAAAATGATTTCAATATCATAAATATTAATTATATAATTATATATATTTGATATAAAAATGAAATGGAATACATCGTTCATGGAGATGGTAGGTCGTACGTTTGCATGAACAATGTTTCCGTTTCCTTATTGAATTGAATAGAAAAAAATAAATGAAAAATATATATATAAATAAATCAAATATAATTATTATTTCATATAATTCATTTTTATTCGTTATATATACATCATAATCTTTATTTAATGGTTAATGTGGAAAATTAATCTCATCGCGTCGTGGAGACGACATGTCGTATGTATGCAAAAGCGACCATATCAATCAAATAATTGTTAACTAGTATGGAGCTAGATGGTATAATATTTATACAAAATATTTATCTTGTTATATTAATAATTTACAACCATTTTATTCATCATTATATTAATCCCCATTAAGTATTGTTTAATATCAAATTTTACCATGGTGTGGAGACAGTAACCTGTACATAAGCACACATTATGGAACTGTTATTCATAAAATGGTGAAAGCAGGTATAAGTTTATCCCATATTATAATAAAATATCATCAGGTAGAAGATACTTGATTTATTTCTTTTTTATTGTAAAAACATCAGAAGACTGTGTAGAAGGAGATAATAATTTTTAAGGATGTTATCAATCAATTACCTCTTTTTTGAGTATATACTTATTATTTTCACAAAAGGCCTCCCTATGATGTCTTTATTCACAATGAGTGGCCTCTAGGATTAATTGAGTGACTTTTTTAGAGTAAATGGGTCTGGTATGGATATTAATAATGGATTTAGTGTTGTGATTAAAAGATAAGGTGAAGTTCTCTTTTGTAGGAGAGGTGAGGGAACATTATGAGAGTCTTTAAATATTTATTTATTATAAATTGATTTACGGTTAATGATGGACCCAAACTGATTTATTTAGAATATAATAGTATCATTTTTCTATATATTCTTAATAAATTGAATTTAGAAAAGATCAGGTAAAAACATTAACACTATCATTTAAGTTTAACCCTTTGTTAAAAACATTAACTCTTACCATGTCTTCTTGTAATTTAATAAAATATGGTTAATATAGTTACTATAATATATCAATGTAACCTATAATGGATCATTAATGTATTTTTTTAACATTAAAAATTTATTTAGGAGTAATATTATATTTTTAGGATAATTATGTCACTTAGTAAAATAGTATTTTTTAAAGCTCATTGATGTCAATTTTGACACTATTTGGTAATGGATTTTTGTTAAAGTAATAAAAACATTATTCCACTAAAAAAAGGTATTAAATAGTCCCTAACAAGTCAATATCATCCATAAAATTCATTTATGAAA
Organism: Viscum album; assembly: GCA_963277665.1. Taxonomy (NCBI): domain Eukaryota; kingdom Viridiplantae; phylum Streptophyta; class Magnoliopsida; order Santalales; family Viscaceae; genus Viscum; species Viscum album. The sequence goes on from OY728129.1 coordinate 1,291,781,351, forward strand.
TAAAAATGTTAAAATTAAATTTATTTTAATATTTATAATTCCATTTAATTTAATATTTAATTAATAAGGTAATCATTCAATCATAATTTTGTAATGCATAAAATAATTTATTTAACGTCAAAAAATTATAAATAAAATATAATCTAGTAGGAAATATTTTTATCTTTTTAATGAATATATATAGTATAATATATCATTTATATAAAACAAAAATTATTTTTTAGTATAAAAGATACATGTTTGCATTACATTTTCCTTTTCTTTATATTAATTATTATAACATATCACTTTCAAACAAATGTGGTTATAAAATGAAAAAATGTAGTCGTAAGTATTTTTTTGGGTAACCCGTGACTCATCCAATTGAATTAGGACATGTGTTAGTGTAGTTTGATATTATTATAATATTTGTTTTTTCCCTTATTTAATTCATCTACCCTTTATCCACAGTAAAAAAATTATTACTTAAATTACTATTAATAATGTCCAAAATTAAATGGTAACTATTTAAACAATTTGTACCTTATCATTCCAAAAATGGAACCCATTTTTCTAAATTTAAAACACAGAATTAAAAGGAAGTAATATTAAATTATTTATCATTGTCATTACTGGAAAGATGATTTTAGGAAATAGAAACTATCAAAATATTGACATGGGTTTATATCAAATTTAATTGAGAATCTACATCCAATTACCAAAAAAAATTAAATTATAAAAACATAATCTGATTACACATTAAATATATTTCAAATGTTTATATAACTATTTAAATAAATAATATGAAAAGGATTTTTTTAATTAAAATAATGTATTTTTTACTATTCTTTCAAATATGAATATTATCAAAAAAATACCCGAAATTCATTCACATGAAAGTTTTATATCCCTCTTCCAATTAATAAGTTTATATTTAAAATGGAATATATATATGAGTTAAAAACATTTTTTTAATGGATGTGCCATCAGAAGGCGAAAAGAACTGCATTTTATGAAAAATACTTCTTTTATCTAAAAAACTGAATTAGTTCTTATATCATTTATAGAAACTACATAATATTAATGTTAATGATATATAAAATTTTATATGTTGTTAATATTTCACACAACATCTATTGTGTATCCCATTAAAAAATAATATTATAATAATATATAGATTTTTATTGAAACATGTTATTGCATAACCCACAAGCTATTGAGGAAGGTCTCTCTTGTGTGTAACGCAGTACATGTAAGTGTTGCATGAAGTGAAAGCTTCATGTGGTGTGGAATATAACATAATCCAAAGATAGTTCTTTTATTCTTTTTATAGTATATATAATCAACATTGTGTATATCGTAATCCAACTCGGTGTTTCCTGTAACATATGTCATGTCGGTTTAATGTAAAATGAATTTTTAACTTAGTAAATTTCCTGATAGGAATGAATATTTAAATTTATTAAAGAAAATGGTCCATAAACAATTGTGGTGTTTCATTATGTTTGGAAAATACCTCCACATTATATGGGTCTTGGAACACCAAAGCACTCAACATCAACATGGAATTTGATCTATATTCCAATAAGTGGGATCTACATCATGGATATTAGATGAGAGATGGTTTTGGTCTTAAAATATCACTGAGGTGTCTATGGATATTCATATCCTCAATGATGTTATACATTATTCCATGATGTAAATTGGGTTCTACATGAACCTCCATGTAAAGATAAATAACACGAGCATGTATAGATAGTGCCATATCCTCAAATAGGCTTTAGTTTCCTGCAATCTATTTTGAGGAACAGACCAAATAAATAGTGCTCAATAATTGATTTTGGACCATATCACTTATTTCAACCTTACTGAGGTACTCTATAAAATCGTCCAGTTTGTATCGTAGGTGTAAATGGTTGCCAAGAATATAGGTTTCATAGTCACACAACTCCCTTGAATATGTATAGATAATGAATAGATATATAATATTTCTCCATCCTGGAGACAAATGTGACCGTATGAAACAATTATTTGTTGATCCTTTTTCCAATTTTCATATATTGGCAGCTTATTCTGCTAAATTATAAATAATAGATTGATCCTCAAATACATAAAGAAACTATCCATGTATTGGGATATCCAAGAAATAATTATAGGGGATAAATCACATTTCATCTAGTAATAATACTTTGAATTAAACATCCAACGATGGTGAGACTTCCTCAAAAGTGTGTAAATATGCATGAATGTATTATTTTGGATTACCATTGCAATCTGCACTGGTTTAAAATCTTGGATTCTTTGGTGTGTTTTGAATTTATAAAATCCCATATTCTTAGTGAAAGTGGTGAAATCCCTCAAGTGATTAAGAGGATGATTAATCCAATAGGGACCCCAGTAGTTTAGTTCATATAATTTTATTGTTATCCACTTCATTTCAAACATAATTTAATGAAATGAATGATTGATTGAACACCATACTGATGATCCATGTTAGTCCAAGTAATCATCTAATAACCTCTTCCAGAACATAAAAATTACAATGTTCCATGAGGGTTCACCAGAGGATAATAATCTCCATGTGAACTTTCCAATCAGTAAATAATTGAATATATTGAGTTTATTTATTCATATACCCCCCATAAAAACATGTTTGAAAAATTCTGTCCATGAACAATTAACTATATTCCTTTCATGTATATATCAGGTCCTAATAATTTTTTTAATCATATAGTCCACCTATTAAATGAGTGATCATGGCCCCTATTGATAGAGAAGGTGTTAAAATTTTTATGTGACAACATAGTTCACCAGGAACACCCTCAAGGTATAAGACATGGATTTTCCCTTCAATTTTGAAAGAATATATTCATTTAAATAGATTTTTCCTATGATAATTTTAATTTTCTCATTTACCAATAATAGTGAAATACCAAGGTAATTGAATGTAAAAGATCCCCTTCTCACCCCAAGTCACATATTAATCCTATTTTCTTTACCCATAGATAAGCCATTACTAAAGGCAATAAATTAATTGACCCTACTAATGGACAGACCCACCACATCCTCATAATGAGTAATGAGGGCCTGAATGGATGAGATTATTCTCTGTGAATATTTCCCAAATAAGAGGATTTAATCTTTATATAACAATTTGATGGGATAATCTCATTCCTCCTTTCATTAACATGTTTTTATAAACCCAATCAAGAAAATTAATTCACAAACCTACTAAGATAATCCATTGTAAGGGAATGGATAATCCCCTATAATAGATCTCCTTTTTATAATCTTCTACATAATTAGATGTATCCTCTTGGGGTTATGTGAATTAAAATTGATATCCAATAATGAGAAAGAATAATGATGATTAATTGTAAAAAAGTGTTAGAAAATATATATCTCTTTAGGATGTTGAGATGAAAACTCCACTTGTTGGTGAAAAAGGCCATTCATATGTCAATATTGGGATAAAATATCCCTTACTTTATCTTTTAATTCAAGATTTTAACACTATTTAAGGTTGTTAAAAATAATTCTCTAAATACATCAACTGGGGATGAACCCATATAGGTTTATATTGTTAAGTTACTTGAGAATATCCCCCATCCTAGATACCATGATTTTGATGATGAATTTTGGGGTAGTGTTTCCAAGGGCCACTGGTCTAAAGTCTTTCATATGGACTACATTTTTTGGGAATCAATGTAATTATGATTAATTTAAAATGGAATATTAAAATAAACAACTAATTCCTTTATAGTGCTTACAGGGCCATATTGTATTATATGACAATAGACTATAAACAATTTTTCTATGAAGACATCAGGTCATGGAGAACATTCAATGTGAAGAGAAATAAGGGACTCCATGAATTCAAACTTTTATGGTTCCATGAAAATTTTATTATTATTTTATTCATCAATGAATGGACTGATATTTTCAATCGTCACTGGGGTGTTTTCTTTCCCATTATCTACATTGGGATCATAGAAATAATAAACCCCTTTCTTTGATACAATGTTTTTAAAAGTGTACAAGTTCTCATTTATGATTATAACAATATTACCCACCATAACACTTATCTCTTTGTGAATTATGTGATACAATTTCAAGTTTATATCTTCTTCCATCAGCCATTTTACATTATAATGGGTTCTATCCATTCCCTACTTAATGGTTAGATGGTTATCCAATATTCCATGAGCCTTAATCACCTCCCTTTGATGGATATTATGTTCTTTGTATCAATTATGGATTCTTACAATATGACATTCACCATTATAGATATCAATGTCATGTTTTTAAAAGAATCACTTTCTACACTCCATTAGCATTTTCTTGGATTTTTAATTATTTATAAAGCCTATGCATTAGGCCTTCCAAGAGGTCCAACGTCCAAGCCTCCAAAATGGTTTCTCTACACCATTGATTAGTATCACATCCATTCTTATATAAAAAGTAAATTGGTGTGACTTTTTATATAGTGATAAGATCCATGGTTATTGGATTATTGTCATAATGGTACTTCAGGAGAGTGTAGCATTAAATTCAAATAGAAACACTCATATCAAAAATTTTCATAAATTATAAATATTTTTTTCTAGATTTTTCCCTATTTAATGTGTTCGTATTAAAAGTAAAATACTCTTATATAGTTGGGACTTAAATAATGTTAAGTTGGTCAACACATGCTGAAAATTCATCTGATGTTGCCTTATTGATGTTTATACATGTTTTTTTCTAGGTATGAGAAATGTGGTGAAATAACCAATAATAACCCATTTATGAGACCAATTCTTATAATGATCATCATGAGTATTTTTTAAGTCTTTTATCTTGACTTAAAATATTTACGTATATACAATATAGACCTTAATATTGTTTCTATATATGTATAGGTAACTGTGATGCATTGATTTCATTCGATGCAAGTATATATCCTTTTTGAATAATGCCACAACACCCATAAATGATATATATTATAGAAGAGGAAATTATAGGAGACAAAATGATATCCCAAAGAATATAATCTCAAGGTATTCCAATTTTTAAATATAATTTTAGATTCCAAAAATCTAATATGTTCTTGTGTATCATAGAAGAAAAACTTTATATGGTCTTTGGTCGTTTGGGAATTCCATATCCATTGTAAATTCCAATAATAGAGAATCGTCATTTTAGGTTATTCAACCTAGTATTAGGTCCTCTATAACTTTCCAAAATAACCAAGAATAATCCTTTTTTTCATCCATTCTTCTAAAATTCCTTTGGATCTGTGTTTAATTCTGATTTTTATTCCTAATCCTCAATATGTATAAGGGGATTGGTATCATTAGCTTAATCATCCAAAAAACTACCACAAATGGGTGTGAAACAATTTATAGATAGAGGAAAGTATAGTGCTTAATTACTATAATTATATATCCTAGAAGTGTCAACTAAAGGGATCTATAGAATGTTAGCTCAATGTCATTAGTACCATAAATCTGGGAATCATGTGCACCATATTGTCCAATATTATGCGTGTTTTCCACATAACACTCTTATTGACAACTATAATGGCCTAATGTATTCATTCCCCATGCATCCATTTGTGGGTTGGGCCTCAATCCATTCATGAGGACTGCCTACATGATGGACTACATAGTCTTCTTCATTAATTGTTTTGAGATCATATATGATATGATTGATGTGAATATATGTCACCTGCTCAATATTGAGAGTGGAGAACTCTTGTGTGATCTCCTGCTTTCTTGGAGTATGATAGAGGGGATTATCTTATGCCTAAATCCCCATTGGCATCTCCCCATAGTATTTTAATCCCACTACAGTACTAAAATGTGTTACACCTAACATGAAGGTATCTATTTTACCTTTCTTGGTTATGTCTTCCCCATAAGCTCCCCTGGTTTGAGGAGGTGTGGCAGGTTCATTATTTATAGAGTTATCATGATTGACCTCCAAAAGAGACTTCCCCATGTTATCAAAGATGTATCTAGATGAGCGGTCTTTCAATCATTTATGGATGAATAATTATCACAGATGGGTGGGGAATCCATCCAAATCATATTATGCTCACTATAGGTGGGAACAGGAAGAGCAGACTACACTACCAATCCAGTTGCATTACCTTCTATTAGAATTCCACTCTATAGCCTATTAGTATTGTAGTGGAAATAATTGTTGTTGTGAGTTAAAATAGAGAAAATATCATTTCCTTTCCTCCATACACAATAATAAAAATCATGACCCATCATGTTATATAAGTACAAATCTTTGTCTATATTTCATTCAGACAACATGTTCCCCAATAACATAAGATATATGCATAATTATTGTTTATATTCCTACTATATTATATGAATGATAGTTCCAACCCCTATGGTTATCATCACCTCATCTACCATTGTGTTAAACATATACACCTCCCCTAGGATCCTCACATAATTCCTATAGCTTGGGTTGTTAGTCTATCTATCCTTCTTGATTGTATTTGAAATTGTGTAGGCTATATCCTATATAATGTGTGGGTTCTAATACTGACAATTAAGAACTAATTTTAATCCAAAATTGAAATTTTGTATTTTTCTCGATAGAGCATACAGTCTATAACCCTTACTGGGAATTTTGGTCACCCATATTTTGTTTCCTTTCCCAAGGATATGAAGAATCATTCTTGGAATGAGATTTCACTAATGGAACTCAATTTAATTGTGTATGTATTCTAATTTATTTTCAATTCCCGTTTTAAAATGGGTATAATGTTTATATATTATTACCCAAAACCTCTAAATTTATCTTTCCTTTAGTTTTTTACACTTTTTATATAAGCAAATATAATAATGTAATTCCCTATTCTGAGTTACTGGTGTCCTAGTCACTACAATATTGAAAAGATATTATTAATTAAGAAGAATAATAGTTTCATAAATATATTATATAAACATTAAACTCATCATAATACCCACCCATAAAATATGGTGATAAAAAATGATTTGTATCGCTACATAGAAAAGTTAAATCATAAGTACACATATGTGATACTTTTACCTCTCATTTGATGGGTGATAGGGTGTATAATGGGATACAAATGAGGAAAGATGTAGAAAATTTGGTGATAAATTAATTTAATTACCTATTCAATGAATTTAATTAATAATATATCATATAAACTGATCTACAGGTGGAATTCAAGGGAATAAATATAAAAATTGTTGAATGAGATGTTTGGAAGTTGAATTGGTATAATTTAGAAAAGAAAGAGAAATAATTTGATGTAAATATGTGGGGGGAGGATGTTCCCCTTTATAATTGTGTTGAGGGAAACATTTAGAATTATTATAATGATTAAATTATAAAAAAATAATTCTACGTAAATATTCAACTGAATAAAAAGTTATTGAATATATGATAGGTTAGTGTTGTAATATGATCCTCCAAAAAAATGTTGACATTTTGTGGTGTCATATTAAAAATTAACCTTTTGATTTACCCGTTGTTAATAAATTTAAATTTTAACTATTCCCAAAAAATATTCAATCTTAAATGGTAAAATGTATTACATATATAATGAAAATTGTTCCATAATTGGTCCACTTTTTATATTTATGACCATATCATATCCATCATGACAAATTTCATTATTTTTTTATAAATATTTTAATAAAATATCATTTTAATAAAATATCAGTATTTTCTATATAAGAACTATCAAATTAGTATGACATAAAATACACATGTACAAAGTTGGAATTAGAATATAATCTATAAAACCAACTATAATTTGTAAAATTAACCTATAAAATTAGTGTAACACTATAAAAATCTCATATTGGATCACATTTAATATTTTCAACGTCCTTTACTTTATTCATTTTATTTATTGAGTACATTTTATTTTGGGGATTTGTATGAATTTAAGGCATTTATATAATACATAAATTTAGAAATAAATATTATCATGATTATAATTTAATTATTAAGAAAATTACTATTATGATTCATTTATACAATTTTTTCTCTTATGTCAACAAGAAAAATTATATTTAAAAGTAAGAGAGTGACATTTTGTAACATTTAACATGATAAATAATATATAAATAATTTCCAAATAGAATTGTCCTTTAAAATAATAAAATTATTTTTTTGTAGATAAATTATGAATTACAGTCATCCGTTATGAATTTTTATTGAATATTATTAAATTTTCACTTAATTTTAATCTATAATAACTAGATTTACGCTTTACCGATTTGAAAAAAATTTTGGTTGTTACTATTCATATTGTCAAAAAATAAAAGGTGATTATTTTACAAATTTGACCCTCATGATTATATATATATATCATTACTTTTATCTAATTTATTATATATAAATGATATACATTATGTTAAATGAATCTATTGATTATAGTAAAAACTATACTTTATAAAAAATTATATTTTTCAGAATAAAACTATACTCATTAATATCCTATGCCTTGAAAAAAATTGAATGATTTAAAGTCGTCATCAAATAATAATATAAAAATTTCAATAATGTAAATCAGAAAATGAAATTTAATTAATATAGTGACACAAAAGTACATTGTTCATATTAAAATACATTTTTCAAGTAACATGTTTCTTTTTCCTTAAAATTGTGATTATTTTCATTTATAATCAATTAGTTTCTAATGAATTAATATTATAGATATATAATCATAATTTAATTATAATTAGGTAAAAATGATTCATAAACACCAATCCAATGTCAAGATGACAAATATATTTAAAAAAAATATTATTTTAATAGTTTATCATGTTTTACATAAAATTGTATTCTATGTAACAAAAGCTATTAAAGAAAAAAAAAATATACGAAGATATATTTTATAAAAATATTAGGGTATTACATTTTCCCTATATAAAATGATTTATCCCCTCCAAATTCATCACTCTAATTAAAATAAATAAGGATACTTATTCCTCATCACGTACTCATGTACCCACGTAGCATCCTAAAATTTGTCATTTTTCCACAAAAACATTGAATAGCTGAGTGGTCTTGTTTTATAGAACATTTTTTCAATGATGTTGAACCTCTTCCTATTTTCCATCATAATAGTTATATTTCTCTTATGATTTTACCTATGAGTTCTGTACATGTGAATGATCATGCATGTACTTTCTCAAGAGATATACATATAACACATCATTAACGTTAGTTATATTCGGTGTATGTTTCATTTGATATGAAACAATCTCAATACAATCAACAATTTAAAAGGAAATTTAATACCTAGTGCTTTTAATTCACAATTTTAAAAATTTCAACATCCTCTTACAAAGAGATATTCATTGGAATACCCTACCACCCACATCAAACACCAAATCATATCAATGATTTTCAATATAACTTATTTATTGACACAAAGCATCTCTTATTTTTTATTGAATGAATCTATGATTTTATTACATTTCTTTACCAATATCTTTCCCACATGGATATAATTATCTAAAATCATTCTAACATGATACAGATTTTCATTTCAAGCCATAAATGGCTTTATAATATGACATCTAAAAGCTGGAGTGAAAAATATTTTTGTAAAATAAAGTAAACAAAGTAATGTGTCAATTCCAACCACTTTTGAAATTTATAATTCAATATCACATCTTTCTCTTAGTGTTTGAATGACCCACTTAGGCATACAATCAATATTAGGATAATAAAAAGTGCTCAAACATAACACTATATCAAGGTCCCACTAATGTTGTCTGCTAAAATTTGTGGTAATCCACAGTGCCTGATTAGATATAATTGATAGTGTTACACCATTAAATCATACCATCCCATTAATATTTAACAATTAAATATTATCAAGAGAATAATAATCGCAAATGGTGTTTATTTTTTCTGACTTTATAAGGTAATAAACTACATCACATATTTCATTTAACTAATAAAATTGTTTTGGGGGAGTCTAATGAAAAATTCCATGATTATTTTTTACCATTCCATTATATATTTTTTAATGGTGGTATAATCCCTGAAAAATACATTCCGATAGACTTGATAATATTTCAATCCAATAAACGAGAAATATACTCTTCAATATCACTCTTTAGACTATCCCATTAGAAATACTCTTTATAATCCCTATACATTTGTTTTACATTCATGATGAATAAAGAGTTAAGAAAATTTAGATTTATCCATCATCTCTCTCTAAAAATATGGTATGGATAGAACACATACATAGTCCTACATAATATCATTCCATCATAATTATTCTTGAATTCTAAATCATTTAACTCCATTTAGATATATATATATATCTTCCTTTAATTCCACTTTAATCATAAATTCAATGGGCAGATGAGAACTCAGTTTAGATGGACTAGATTTATCCCCTTCAATCAAAATTTCAGGTCCATACATTTTATGTCTAGAAATAATAGAATTTTTTTAATCCTCTTCATTGACAAGGTAGCATGTTCCTCTCGACATAGATAATTAGGAACATTAGTCGGTTTATGAATGTGCTATTGTATTGAGAAGACATTATATATTATCATCTCCATCAATATTCTTTATAGAATGTTTAGATCATTTAGGGTACTAATATAATTTTAAAATTATGGATCTGTATATGTGTCTAAACATTCCCCCTAAATATAATTCCTATATATCATTAATGAATACATTACCACATCATACTAAAAATCCTGATTTGTGTATTTTATCTAATAGAAATTTATTTTTCATGAGACATATTATCTTACCATATCCTTCTATATGAGGAAATATACTAGTATATTCTTTTAACCATCAATCTAAATTAAAAACACTTTTCAGTTTTATTTTAGTGTAATTACAGTTTCACCTAGAAGCATAATATTTAGTTCCATAAAACATTCCACACATTCGGCTTTCAAATAGAACTTTCCTCACTTCTATGTTTACATATTTAATATATTAGATATTTGTGAAAAATTATCAACCAATAATTGATAATATCCATAAATTCCAATAAATATATGGATCTCAGTCATAGTGGTTGATCTGGGTAACTGATCAATAATTTATATAGTTTAATTGTCTATAGATATAAGCTCTATTAATATTATATCATTCATAAATGAAACTATCTAAAAGAATTCACGAATGGTACATTTCTTATAAATCCATTCATTCCTTTGTGTTTTTAGAACAAATATCATAATATCATTATTATATTACATTATTATTATAAAAATAAGAATATCATCTATAAAGACTACCAAAAACTAATCAATGTAATAACTAAATGCACTATTAATTACCAATAATAATATAGTGGTGGTAATAATAAGATCATATAGAATCACTAAAAATTCAGAGTATTGACAATTTTCATGATATATCATCATGAGAATATCCTCCAACATAACCCACATTTGATATTATACATAATGAATATCAATGATGAAAATGTATTGAGATCCATATAGTTAATCACAAATGTTCCCAATACGTGGTAGTTGGTATATTTTAATTATATATATCATTTTATGTTCTTTATAATCAATGTGGATTCACATTGCTTTATATATCATGTTATAAAAATAATGTGCACCCAAATGTGAAACAGATGGATTAATGACTCCCTTATAGAGTGTATCTAAGTGTTTCATCAATGATTATTTTAACTAAATTGACGCCATTATATATGTATTCATTGAAATAGGTGTAGTTTATCATTGAGTTAGATTGGAAAATAAAATTCATGATTTAGTGAATGATTAGGAAAATAATTCAAAAATATATTAACAAAATCCCAAAGTGTAGGATTATATTTGATAATCAATTTCTACCAAAAAAACAATGAGAAACACACCTTTGTAATATGTATCATGTCCTATATGAGTAATATAATTTACATCATAAGATAATTTTTCATCAAAATTATTTGTGACCATTGGATATTTTTTTTAAATAAAACATAATATTCCTTACACAACAAATACAATGTTATTTATGTAAATAATTCAAATCGACACACAAAATAATATCATAATAAAATAGTGGAAGATAACATGTTTTTCATGAAACTAATTCCCATAATATTTAACTGAAAAATATTCATAGAAATGGGATACAAACAACATACCATTATGATTTTCTACAATAAACTAAACATATAAATGTTTAATTGGTATTTTTATACCCTTATAAATTTATTTAAATATAAAGGAGTTCCTAGTTCTACAATAAAATTGCAGAATATTAGTTCTATAGTGGATATTAAGTTTAACGTTCACAGAATTGTTATCATAACAATCATTAAAAATAACGATCTCTTGAGAATTACAATTGTATATTGGCATAAAAGGTTCCTTAGAAATGATCATATTCATTAACATTAAAATTTGGGAACATTATATTACAATTCCACCAATCCATTCATTTAAAAAACATTTATATTTTTCGTTAATTATATGGAGATTTATCTCTATTCAAATAATTTGAAAACTTATTCACTTTACTTCTACATAATATTTCCCAACGAAATTCCTTCACGCAGTTTAAACCTTTACCCATTACCTTATAAATATATTTTCCATATCTATTTTTATAGTATGATCAGAGAAAATGCACATATTCTTATCCCTGTGGTTTTTATAATATAAATTTGATATAATTTTTATATTCTTATAAAAAGCATGAGATTAATAGGTATCTAAAATCTATATATCCACCTTGATATCACATAAAATAGTTCCCTAATACCTATTGATGTCCCTAATGGAAAAAATCTTTCATTGACTTGGTTTTGTGATACTTAATAATTGATTAAATGTGAAATATTTTTGGAAGATAATATCAAAAGAATAATACATAGGTCTTGTACCATTTTTCATAGGTACCAACAAACTCATCGTACATCTTATATAACACAAGGAATTCCCCCTAAATTTTCACATGATGAATAAGATGAATTTACTTGTTAAAAAAATATTTTAAATTCATCCCACTCAATAGATTCAATTTATCCATGTTTTTTTATATTCATGATATGATCCCACAATTTTTATGTTTCTCAATCAAAATGATAACCAACCAAAATAAGCATCTCATTTTCAAAACACTTATAAACTAAAAATATATTTTCAATGGTATTTATCCATTCCTCATTTACAATTGGATTAGTAAACCAACTAATAAAGTTGTATGAATCCTCATGAAGGAAAAAATATATTGATTCTTACTCCTTCACTTATTTTTATTAGGATAATGATAAATAGATTGAAAAACATTCTTTATCACTGTAATAAGGTTTTTCATTCCAACTGCCATAAATTTGGATTTCCAAAGAATAATTTTCTTATACATCCTATTCCTCATTAGCATGATTTATTATATTTACATCAATTGACTAAAACAAAAAATCATTGTTAGAGAAACAATAATCATTGTGAGAAACCACATTATCATTATGTATCATTTATGATATGTATAAATTGTAAAACCATGTTTTATGAAACTATATGTTCAACCTATGTTATTCATGATATTAATAAAACATAGGATTTTACCCAGTTTTAAAACATATCCTAGGTGTAATTACTAATGTTTTCTAACATTGGTTTCAAAATATTATATAAACCTTTATATGATTCCAACTATGGTGATACAAAATTTTCACACATATATATTACATCTTAATTGATAAATATTAATTACATAAAATTTCAATATTTAATAGAACCAGTTATGTCTATTTTCATTGGAAGCATATAAACATGATCAAATAGTTCATAAAATATAAACATAATAACCCACTTATTCAATCAAAACGTTGACCCATCCCCTAAAAATCATACATAATTCCTTTCTTGATAACGTGGGTAATGGAATCATAAGAAACTCTTGAAGTCATATTCACAGTAATGGAAAACAAAGGATATATTAATGACCACATTAAGATAAAAGGACAATAATGGCATAGTAAAAAGATATTAATTTTTTCAATTTGTACCCTACATATTCGTGATCATAATATTAAGACATGGAAATTTTATGTAATTTAATTAGAGATAAATAATAATGGAATGAAAGAACATGAACCATGAATGTTAAACACAAAAATAATAAATTGTTTTTTGGAATAAAAATATCCATACAAAATCAATTCCATAGTAGTAACTGGTCAGTTAAAAGGCTTTATTATTGAATTTGTTAACTACCAAGAGCAAAATAGTTTTCAAGATTCACTACCAAGACTATGATAGTGGAAAAACTCTATTACTAGACTAGATTCACTACATATTATAGAAATTTTTAACATATTATATATCTATATTTTTTCAGTCCATTGATGGGAGATATATGTCCCACCTTTCCAATAATGAATATACTATATTTTTGTGGAATTAGATAATAAAGAATTAATCATATCATAAATCATGAAATTAATTTGGTTTCATAAATATTTATCATATCATAATAGATTTAAACAAAATGGGTTTCATAATCATTTTAATATTTCATGATTGTATAAATCATGTATATGAAACTAGGTTTCATAAACAAATTTTAATTAGAATAATAATCCATCTAGAGAAATAGTTATTATGGTATCATTGGATAATATCCCCAGTAAATTATAATTGTGATCAATTTTTTGTGTATTTGATGAACAAAAAGACAATAAAAGATCATTAAAACAATCATTACAAAAATATCATTTCATTTTTTTAATCACTTATGTTTTAAAAAAAAGTAAACAATTATAAATAAAAAACATTGATTAAAAATAACCATGTAATCATGTAATGGAATATTCAAATAAAAATTTAACATGATAGAGATAACATTCTCTCATGATGTAGATATTATTAAAATATTCTTTTATACATTTTTTTAGTAACCCTAAATGTAATTCATTTTGAAAAAGAAAAAAGATTCATTTGAAAAAAAAATTTAAATATTAATACATCAGTAAAATTTACAATAAAAATTATTCAAAAATATCAAAAACGTTGATTAAATTAGTTTTATGAAACATTTTTAAGGAATAAGAATGATTATTTTCTAAAAATAGAAATATTGTTGATCATCCATAAAAAACATATTTTCAGTCTCTTTTGCAATTACGGTGAAAACATTAATATAAAGAATGTATTCAAAATCTATAACCATATTATAATGAAATTATTCACTATAATGAGTGATATATCATAAAATTTCCTTATTAAGGATTTATAATCATAAAAAATACTAATAAACAAAGAGATAGTAACCTAAAACCCCTTACATTTAATGAACTCTATATTCCTATATTATAAATTTAATTTTATTTAAATTATATTCCATAGAAATTATCATACACATACTATTATATGTGATCCCTTTATCATATTTTAACACCCCTTTGACTAATAATTCATTATTTCATTATTCATTTTCATGTTTAAAACTTTCATTTATCATGGGAATTTTAGTTCATCAGTTATGGTCCTTGTACATTAATCCTGGATCCATAATCTAAAAAATATAGTCATTATGAAAATATAAAAATATATATCTATTTGTTATATAAATTCTTATCTTCTTCTATAAAATATAGATAGAGGAAAATTAAATACATTATTTATGGAGATGGTAGGTCGTACATACGAATAAACGTTATATCATTTTTTATGGTTGGACTGATAGAATGATAAATATTAATTCACTACAGTAGAATCATATTTATATCATATATATCAAATATAATCAAAAAAATTATCCCTATATCCATAAATGTAAAATATAAATGAAAAATTAATTATATGGATTTGTAAAGGTTGTAGTGCACTCGTATTCACAAACGACAATAGTTTTTTACCGAAGTATTTGATGTTAACTATGTAGATTTGATAAAAAACTAATATGTATAAATATTATAAAATTTTCATATATATTTTTTAAGTTCATCATAATAACAATCCATAATGTACTCTTATAAAAATGAATTTTATTGTTCTATGGAGGCGACATGTCGTATGTACACACGAAAGATACATTCACATCTCGTTTGATAGGAAAGATAGTGTATACTAGTTTTCTAATAATCATAATTAATTTTTGTAAAATTTAGGGAATTTAATTTATTATGTAATGATGAATAACGTATATATATATGAGTTAATTAAGAGTAAATAGAATGTGATCTACTATGTAAATTGTCCCTTCTATGAAACGATTCCCTTATATATCCTAAAACATGCTCTATGGATATTATTTTTGGAATAAATGATCCAATAGAATTTTGTTAGGGATGTTGAGAAGTTTAATTGGATATGTTTTTTTAGATACAAGTCTCAATTTGTTGCAAATAAGTGATGGATGAGGTTCCCTTTTATAATTGGTGTGAAGGGAACTATTGGAAGTTCAAAAAAAATTAAAAAATAATAAAATCATTCTAAAGGGAAGTCTTCTAAATAGACATGTATTAAAATTTATGGTAGGATAGTTTTATATAAAATCTTACGAAATAATTTAGACATGTTTTTGTCTCATTTTAAACCTTATTGTTTTGATTAGCCCTTATTTGAAAAATATTAATTTTAACTACAGTGAAAAATTTTTAAATATTAAAATGTTATAAATGTTATTTATATATTTAAAATTGAACAATAAATGGAATAGTTATGAAAATGTGAACAATATAATATAAAAATTTCATAATATAAATTATAATAAATTTTATATTATTTATTAAAATAATATTTTGATAAAATATAATTATTGTCAATCCATATCCTATTCATTTAGTAAGACTTAATAAGCATAATAAAAAATTTGGAATTAAAATAAATTATTTTAAAATAACAGTAATATTTCAAAATCACATATAAAATGAGTGGAAATTTATTACACATAGAATGTTTATTACATTTACTGTTTTCAAAATAATTTATTTTAATATTTCATTAATTTAGTAAATATTTTTGTTGTTTCACATGAAATTTAGATAATTAGATAATACACATAAAATATAAATAAATACCCATTAGGAAAATAATTCAGTAATCACCAAAATTAATATTACGATACATTCATAAAATATTTATTTACTAATGAGAACAAAAAATGGTCATTTAAAACAAAGATAATAAAATTTTGTACCATTCCTTGATTTATGTAATATATAAATTTTTTAATGCAAATTTTTCCATAAAAAAAATGATAATATGATTCAAATAGATGAATTTTGTTCATCCAATAAGAATTAGGATAAACAATTATTGTCTTTTAATATATTATTAATCGATATTAACTTGATTTACTCTTTACCATTGTGAAATATTTTACCAGGGTTACGATTAATATTGGTAAAAAATAAAAAGGTTCATCTATAAAAATATAATCCTAATGATTGTAAATGATTAATTAATATTTTCTAATTAAATAATAATAAATGGTAAAAAATTATTTTATTGTAATTTTTTACTAGGCGACAAGATCATTTTTTTAGAAAAAATAAATTTTTAAGAACGAAACTTGATTTCTTCTAATTATTTACCTAAACAATATTTTATAATTTTGGAAATATTTGATTAGTTAAACTATTTATAAATGTAATAAATTCAATTCTCTAAAATTTAATAATTTAATTAATGAAGATAAAAATACATTAAATTTATTACAATCTATTTTTCCGAAAAAAATTTATTTGTTTCTCTAAATATTTTTGTTTTTATTTATAATCAACTTGTAATTGGTGAATCGGTTCTATAAATATATAACCATAAATATCTCATAATTAAGTTATTCATATCTATACTCACCAATCGGAAATCTTGGAGATAGTTTTCTTTTTAATACATGTAATTTTAAAAGTATATCATATTACTTTTATACTCAGTGTTGCATCTAACACAAGCCATTAATGAAATGATCTTATTTAAGGAGAAATTTTTATAAAAAATTCACATTATTTAAAATAATGTAACTAATAATCAAAATAATTATATATAAGTAATAATTAAAGGAAAAAACAAAGGATAACGTTGAAATAGTGAACTCTATTACATTAAAATCATCTCTATGAAAAATAATTGAGAAATCATATTAGAGTGATCCAGTAGATGTGATGGTGAATATGGTATGAATGAGTAGAAATATCATCTAATAATAATATTTTATAATTTTTATATGAATAAAAGGTTCTGAATAAAATATAGTATAAAATGAAAACATAATAATAATGGAAACGGGAATAAGTATGTTATATTATAAGAAATTTACTGTTATGAGTATAAAATAAAATGTCATATAAAATTATATTTTCTTAAATTAATATATTGTTATACATATGATGATCTATGAAATAAAAATAATAAATACATGATAGAATCATAGATTACATCATAAGATAGTTTAAGTGACTCTGAATCATTATGAATCATTCTGATACGAAATGAAATTTATTCTTTGTGGGAGTTACACCTAACTGGAAAAATAATATTTCTTTTCCAATTGAATGTTATGAACATGATGAAATTGATATTTCTAATAATTATATATTAAAATATTATAATAGAATCAGTGTAACAATTTAGTAATTAAAATGTAAATAATAATAATAATAATAAACAACATTATTTAAAAACATTAAAATATGATCTCTCAATTATACAATAATGTGTCATTAAGGGAAAACAGTGAATGAATATGTGGTGTGGGAATAAGAATTTGTAATAATCTGTTTATGGGATGTTTTATTGTACATTAAATGGTGTTATTATATTTTTCGCCTTTTTAGGGAGGGGGGGGGGGGTGGAGTCGTACATTTCATAGTGAGAGGGGTGATATTTTTTAAAATACTTAATTTTTAATGTAAAATTAATTTCATATTCAATGTGAGTGGATCCAATATTTAAAAATAAATAAAATATGATGATTTTTTGAGATAATAACCTCCTCTTTTAATTTATTGATATTTTTTTCATATATCATGTCCTTATCACATAATTTATCATTTTCACCTCATTGTAACATTTATTTTGGAAAATAAATTATGACTTAAAAACACATTGTTATTCCATTAAATTAAATTGACCTTATTAAAAAATATTTAAAATTTTATTTCCAAATATAAATTATACTTTATTAAATTAAATTTATTAACTTCAAAAAATAAATTTAATATATGTATGCATAATAAAATTAAAAATTAAAATAATATGTTTTTAGAATAACATAGAATTTTTAATTATTTTGGATAATACTCTTAATTGAAAAAAATTAGTATAAAATTTTGACCATTATGTGAAATTAAATATAATTCAAAACTAAATTGTATATTTTTAATTATTTAATAAAATATAATGACCATAAAAGTTTTTTATTATTATTAAACAAAACAGTGGTCCGAAAATGTCAACAAAATGGATTCTAAATTCAAAATATTAATTTTACATGAATTATTCTACTAAAAAGTTATTTTAAAGATATTGTTTATAATATTTTAATTCTTTCTTATTGAATGATAATTTCATAATATTTACATAATTTAAAAAATTTGTATATTTTTTTATGAGGAAAAGTATTTTTTTAGAAATATCTAAAATTATTAACCTATGATTATTTTGAATTTCATATTTTAATAACTAAAACCATTTTATAAAATAAAAATAAAAATATATAGAAATTTATCATTTAGGTGAACATATATATAATATATAATAAAATAAGTGTTTCTGAAGCGGTCATTTTTATTTAGCCAATGGTAATTAAATTAATATTCCATATAAAATAATAGTTATTGTATCTATTTCATTAATATATTTCATTAATATTTACTCTCACTTCCAAAATAAATTTTATATATTTGATTCTCAAAAAGTAATAAATTTAAGAAAATTTATACTCTAAAAAGATACCTTAATAATGAATGATGTTCACTTGGTGAATTTTTAAAAATTTATTCTATTATAAAATCATTTATATTTTTTCAAATACATATTTTCAAATGAAAAAATATTTTTTTTGATACTAAACAATCATTATTTATGTAAATTTGATATTTTAAATTCTTTACCAGTAACATTATTCTTAATCAGTTCCTACCTTTTTAAATTGAATTAAGTATTGTATGATCAATTATCTGTAAAAGTTAAAATATTATTATATAACATATTTATAAAATATGGAAATAATCATTTATGAAATAAAATATAACATAAAACATGAGATCATTAATGGACCCTACTACTAGGATAATTTAGTAGATAAGGGACTCTAATTTCTTAAATTTGGTTCTATTTCCATGATTGTAAAAATTAAATCTTATCATTATTACTCATTATGAGTTTCCATTTAGTATGAAGGATATAAAAACTTTTCAATCAATGCCCTATTTTTCAGATGATAAATCCAATGAACCAATGACCGGTTGAGTTTCATTCAGCCATTCTAATGATAAAAATGATACAGGACGATGTGACTTGGGATTTATTCATTGTACTACACAAGTGTTTAGGGGTAGTTGATGAATTATGGGTGGTATACAATTTTTTAATAAGTTTTTACATTTTTTCCAATTTATAATTTTAAATTTATGAATGAGTTAGGTATGTATTATATGTGGGATATATTGTTGTTTCATAATGTACAAATGGGAATAAAATCATACAAGGTTGTGTAGTTTGTGTATATTTTTTTGTCTATCAAAATCTAAAGTGAGAGATTTTTCCATAGAATTATAGTGCTCTTATTCTAGTATTGTGGTAAAAAAGCTGTTTATAGGAGGTGGATTAGGAGAGGGAGTCTATAATGTAATGATATTTTCAAGATTTTTTTAGTGAATTTATTTTATAATATTATTAGTTATGGAAATAACATAGAGGTGTAGTTATTAATGACTCTTAAATTTTATTTATGATAAAAAATAACTTTTTTAGATTTTGGATATATAAAATTATTTCCATTTAATGGATAATTGTTATTATTGTGGAACAATATGAGTTTAGAGAGTGATATTAGGGTCCCCTAATGTATAATTTGATATAGAGGTATATTGTGAACCCATTAGAAATAAACTTTGTACTAGATTGAACAGGTAGATGAAATATAAGACATAGTTCACCAATAGTTTCATTATGGTTTAGAACCATTTGATTGGATGAAAAATAGATTCACATTTTTGGGTGACTAGTTATCGTGTGTTTAATTATATATTTTTATGATAATGTCTTCATTTCCTCTCTTTTTTCAATCCACACAATTCATATACATGAAACCCACTTTTATGGATAAATATTTTAGAGTCCCTATGAATATATAAAGATTCTTTAAAATCATACACTTACATTATGATGGTTCATTGGTTTGAGTAATCCATCTTTATTAATAACAATTCCACTAATTCCATATAATAAATCAACATAAATTATTTATTTATTTTTCATAGAGATTCACTGATTTAAAATTTCTTGTTTATTCGTTAATGGATTTAAAAAATTGGTATTGATTATAAAGCATAGCCAGATGTATGAGATCCCATACAACAATTTTAGTAATTCCTTACCATGATATTATATTCATATTTGGAATTATGTTATGTTTTCTATTTATGTGTATGAAGTGCGATAGTTTCAATCACTTATATGTACAATGGTTCCCGTGAGGGCTTAAAAATTAATAACTAAGACATTATATGTCATATATGTGAAATTTGTAATGTTTTCTTTGAATACAAAACACTAATCACAGTTGCGATGAGGAAAATTTACTTGGTAAATTTTGGCCCACTATGGTCTGTTAATATAATGTCGAGTATTGGGGGTCCAATTGATATATCATATCAATTTGGGTGCGAAGAAATAATGTTGTGGATTCATCATGTGAAATATAATGACTTGTTTGGTTAAACTATAAGGGTTTTCCCAGGATAATACATTTGATATCCTTGTGTTAAAATTATTTATAGGTTGTTTTTTAGAAGAGTGGGTGACCCATTCTCATTATTGTATTTTTTGAAAATTCAACTAGAGGTAATGTATTTTTTATACTATTTTTTATAACGTCTTTAGTCATTGGATT
This sequence comes from Viscum album, assembly GCA_963277665.1. Classification (NCBI taxonomy): domain Eukaryota; kingdom Viridiplantae; phylum Streptophyta; class Magnoliopsida; order Santalales; family Viscaceae; genus Viscum; species Viscum album. The sequence continues at coordinate 1,291,803,389 of OY728129.1, forward strand.
GTGGGTTGTGATAGAAAATAATGATACTAAGGTTATTTTGGATGCCCTATGTGATAGGGTTGGGTTCTTTATTGTAATATATGTCATCCCTTGTTTGAGTGGGGATGGTCTAAGTCTTGATATGTAAATATCCTTAAGCGAGAGGTGGTGGATGAGAACCCGATGTGACATTTATATGTAACAAACCATGAGTGATAAAACATACTATGAGACATCATGTATGTATTAAGAAATAATGATAAGATATATTTCAATTCGTGGATACACTGGTGGTTTATTATAATTTTTTCACCTAGAAGAGTGTCAAAAAGGTATGCTCGATGTTGCAGTTTTCGTGGTTATCACAAGATAACCCATTAATGTTATATTATTATTGGTGTATTTAATCATATAGATTATTAAAATCACATATATCCAGTTCACTTATCCAATGTAAGTGCTGGTAGTCTCCTTTAATGTTTATTGCTCACATTGTACATAAACATCTAGGTGTTTGTATATACATTTTCTCAGCGATCCAACAAAACGAATGGTCATAGTTTTTGACTACTAATTATGTGGGGTTGGTTATATATTTTAGGTTTTTTCTAGGATTCACCATGGAATATTTTTAGGCTCTAAATATTTATTAATTTTACATATTCTATTTTATGTATTTATCCAAAATATTTGGGGCTATTTTTTGACATTAATGTATGAGTAAATTGTATCCCATTTTGATATAGCATGTATTGATATATGATAGTTGGAATCCATTTTAATCAGTACATGATTACTCTTTATTTTTTCTACTTCTAAAATTTATATTGTTATTATTTCTATGGGCGGAGACATGAGACCGTAAGGGTCACAGCTCGCTAAGGTTTTTATTCTCGTCAACACCGCCTCCTTGCCTCGGATCGGTGTGGCGTTCCCTCTCCTGCTCGGTGGATTGTGGAGGAATATCCCCTACTGCGGGGGTTTTCTGAGCTCGGAATCCAGATTCCTTGCTTTGCTATTGACCTTCTCCTCTAATGAATCCATTTCACTAGATAGGGTTTCCACAGCGGCATGGTGTTGATCCACAGTCGAGCTCCACCTTCTGCGGCCTTTCGATGTCTCCCGGAATCCGATGGGTGTGTTGGGTGGTTCTTTGTTCCTCTGCAAGACTGGGCTGGCGGTGGCAGGATCTGGCTGTGATGGATCTTTCTTCAGCCGTCTGGTGATGTTCTTGTTTCTCTTTTTGCTGTGGTTTTCATTTTTTGTCTCAGATTCACCTCGATCTTTTGTGGCGTGAATGGTTCTTGGAAAGCTCCTCCAGCGATCAGAGTCGGTGATGTTGTGTGAAGATGTTGGTTTGTTGTTTTTCAATTGGGATTTTGTGTTTTTTCTTAGTTTGATTCTAGTTTTTGGGAAATCGTCATCTGTGGAGACCGTAATGTGGTGGAGCATCCAGGTCTTTTTTGGCTCATGAAGTGGAAGGTTTGTGCTCTTGAAGACTTGATTGGGATGATGATGGTTGTTTTTTGTCTTCGTTTTATCCATGATTTGAATTTGGTCTTGGCACCGGTGGTCTAGAAATTTCAATCTGTTGTTGTTGTGATTTTCTTTCTAGTTGGTGGGTTCCACGACTATCGTTTTATGTTGGATCAGTGTCTCTATGGTTACCGGTAACCCATTAACCCGCTTTGAGAAAATGAAAAAAAGGATTTTAGGAAAGATATCAAGGGAATAATCATCCAAATACATGACAAAGGCCCTCTCCACTAGTCAACATAAATTTTCAGGTAGAGAGGATTTCATTAATTTGTGTTCCACCTCTACATTAAATCCTTTATTTAATTAATGAAATTAAAAACTAATTATGAGTGAAAATATAATTAAGTTATAGGATTTATTTCCATCCTCCCACCAATTGAAAATGGATGGGATGTGAATTGGAATCATGATGTGGGAATAAATATGTATGGACACTTGGGAATGAAGATAAAAACTAGGTTCCTTAGTTAATTTATATTCTCACTACATCAATGTTTATTTTGGAATTGAATAAAAATTTTCAAATTGTCTTTATCATGTCTCACCTATAAGAAACATAAAAAAATATATTCTAATAAAATAATCCACTCTACATAAATCATGATACTTAGTTACCATCCATTCCTAAAATATAACACCAAAATTCAATTCAACCCATTAGTTATATGATTCCAAATCACATTATATCTCAAATGGTTCAAAAAAAATATAATTCCTTGGAATTTTAAATGAAAAATATCTTAATAGGATTTTTTTTTCAATTGGATAAATCTTATATCAAATGCTACCTCAATGCAATTCATGTATGTACTAACTGGATCACTTTATTTTTTTATCACAAATTGAAACAATCTAACTTATTGTATAGACTTAATACAAAACTATAACATACATTATTAATATAAAACCCTTAGTTGGTCCCCACTATCCAACGATGATAATCACACATGTATTACATATAATCCCCTTATGATTTCTCTCCAGCCTAGTGAAACCTTATCCAGAACGTTTATAAGATCATTTCTTGCATAAAAATGACCTTCACAACATTATAATATAAAATTTAGGGTCAAAACAGACAACCAAACAACTAAAATTTATGTCTATTGATGTATAAAAATAAAAAAATAGACAATATTGAGGTCTTAAAACCATAATCCATCAAGACTAACCACATAGAAGTAAGATATTCGATTCAATATCAATAAAAAATTAAAAAGTATAAACTTTCAAATTTATGTACTTAAGATAGAGGTATAATGAAAAATACATATAAACTAAAATAATACAATTGATGTTATTAATCAACCCTAAATACAAGTAATATAATTATAGGGTTCAATTCCACCATTAATTGAGTAATTTGGGGTCCTTAAAATATATGGAGGGTGAGAAAATTGACTTTATGCTCATGATGGGTGAATGAATGAAGCATAGGAAGGTTGATTATGATTTTAAAAGGATTGTATAAAATTATATCTGTGTAAAAGGAGCAGGAATAACAAAATTAATATAGTCATCTGATATTGAGTACCTGGTTCCCTTAAAACCACCAAATGCATGGCCCATTGGCCTGTATATGGGGTTCCAAGGGCTATTACCCCGTATATTTTCCACTATGTCCCAGATGGAATAACACCAGGTACCTAGTGGATCCTACATCTTTATTTTAGTAGTAAGGAAATGGATTCTGACATATTATAATATAAAACTCTTTAAATATCAAAAAATAAACTAATATAACTCTATACAATTTATTAAATTTAATACATGAGATATAATTAGAAAATATAAGTTATATATCATGAATATTATCACACAATGTGCACACTATCATAATAAAAATGCACTTTATTAAAGTATATAATTAAAAAATTACTCGTAAATTTTTATTTGATAAAAATGTTTTCAATTTCTAATTCTTTATCGAAAAAATACACCATGATGAATTTATAGTATTTTTCTAAAAAAATTTGTTTTTAAGTGAATAGTGATAATAATGTTTTTACCAAAAATATATCATTTTGTAATATAAAAAGAATTATTCATAACATAAATACATATAAATAAAAATCCATGATGAATGATATATTTTCATATAAAAAAATAAATCTATAATTACTATATATAATTTATAATTCCAATGGTACGAATCTTAAAGACATAATTTCAATTTTCCAATACAAAATACATATTGTCATTAGTTTATATATATATTATATTGGTAAAAATTATTGTCATTGACATATTTATAAAAATTATTATATTATTAATAAAATAATATATATAGCCAAAATCATATACTTTTATTGATATGGAATATAATATAATTTTATGCTTACAAATATAATTTTTCTATAATTATGTTTTTATATTTTTATGTGAAAAAAGAATAAAATTGATATCATAATAAATATATATATTAAATAATTAAATTTAATCCATATATCTAATGATTATGTTACGATTTTATTTTTGATAAAAAATTATTTTTATTTACTAAATATAACATAGATAGGTAAGAATTATATCTCATGGTAAAACAAAAATCGCTAAACTGAAAATTGTCTGAGTATAGGGCATAGAAAAAAAATTGTAAACATCTGTATAATAAATAATTGTGGGATTAATGACCTGATATCATATCCTAGTCCATTATTGGAATTTTTTATTTCATCTTGAAAAGTGTAACATTTTCCCCCATTATTTTAACATAATATATTCAAACAATTCCATTCTCTCCACTTGAAAAAAGATAACATCTCCGCCCCATTTGGACCACAAAAAAAATTTAAATTCAAAATTCAAAATACACTATTTATCACATTCCTTGGATTCCTGAACACCATTATTTTTCCTCTATGGCAAATAAAATTTCCTAATACCGCCATTTATAATGAATCCTTTAATGGAATTCCTAAGACCTAAATTTGAGTACTTTTTTCCTAACTTAATATCATTACAATATTACATTCCAAAATATATTTCTCTAATTTTAATTTAATTTCAAAATAAATTTTTATATAATAAATTCTAATATGACATGGGTATAAATATTAATAACCATTTCCCTTTTCTATTCATAAAATTAAATGTAACATTATTGTATCATGTGACTATTTCCACCTGGGGTGACAACATTAATTTATCACCAATAACTCTATTGTAATGTTATAAGGGTTTAATAAATAATAATTGTGACATATATAAAAATAATAATAATTATTCATAGTAAAATTATTATCCAAATTCATTCACTTATTTTCTATTATAATTCAAAATTTTAACTTTTCGCTGTGCAGACTACAACAATCATTAAGTAACATGTCTATTTTTTCATATACTATGTATATAATATTTTACTAAATTCAAATACTACAAAAAGTTATAAAATAATATAAATAATATAATTAATTTTTATTTATAATCTATTATTCAATAAAAATATAAATCTTTATAATAATTATCCTACAATTATGGGGTGTTCATGTTTGGGGTGGTTGAACTACCACCTAGAAAATTAATACAAAATAACATCATGGATTACTAAAATAAATTAAAAACTAATAACATATGGTAATAATAAGAAAATAAATATTTTATTTTTGTTAGGGAATGATAACATTAACATAAAAATAATTAATTAATATATAAATATTTATTTATTAAAAATCATTGAAATATATTCATCATTGATGTTATTATTTAGTATGATAAAAAAATAAAAATAATGAAATTATAACACTATAAAAAATTGTAAAACATTAATTAAAATTATTTCTATCATCTTGGAATGATAAATTTTTTACTAATAATTATTAATCGACACCATACATATGGTATATATATGAAAAAAACTGAAATATCCTAACTCATGATGATATAAAAAATATTATTGAGAAATATATTATCATTAGATGGTTATAAATGAATTTGATAAAAAAATTATATATAATTAATGATTTTAATCATATTAATATTATTTTTACTATTATTTAGTTGATTCAATAAAATTCATTGAAGTCATAAATTAATGTAATGGTTTTTTAATCTCAATTTAAATTCATTGATATATGACTTGTATTCCCCACAAGATTCATTCATATAGTTTAAAAATATGAATGGATTTCCATTTCTCATATAACACATGGATTGAAATTAATTAATGTTACTATATCATTATAATTACCTCATAATATATTTACTTATGTATTACCAAAACCATTATAATGCTCAAATTTTTTTTTTATGTAATTCTGATGTTTTGATAATGTAAAATAATGTTCAGTTTATCCACTATTACACCTTTATTTGAATAGTGTATTTTCTATGAAGCTATTGAATAGTTATACCTATGGAATATCATGATGAAAGAGGCTAGTTGATTATTGACATAATCACACTCAGTACATGATGATTTGGACTCTGACTACACAATTGGATAAACAATATAAGTGGATTTACATTAAAAAGATAAACATAGTCATATAAACCACAATAACAAATATTCCTACCATTTAAATGAATTATTTCCATTGAGAACTATTTTTATCATCTGTTGATAGCCTAGATTAGTGAATTACTCTTTTCAACCACCTTATTTTTTTCAATGATAATTTTAGACTCCATTGAATCATTATAGTTTATATTTGTTGATGTTAAACTAGCGAACCACGTTATCCTTTTTTAGAGTGAATAATTGATTTAAATTATATCATCTATTTAAATAGGGATAATAATTATTACATGATTATATATGATGTTCCATATGTAACATCTTGAAATTAATTTGATAACTATCCTCCTACTATCTCTGGATGGGTTATGAATATGTTTTCTATTTTATTGATATAGGATAAAGTATTCATGACTCATATTATATTATTCCAATTACGATGAATAATAATTATTGTTAATTATTAATATCATTCCTATAGTCAACAATTCAATAGAAGTGATAGGTGTGACCAATGGTTACATAAATCTTCAATCCATCAATTGGTCTGATGAGATTAATGCGTTGGGTATTTTCTATATCCCTACCTTGTAGAATCATGATATCTTATTTATGATCTTATCTAATTTAATAATTTTTATGATGTGACCTTATAAGTAATGATCAATATTAATAGAATTTTACATTCTATCACCATGATTTCAATTAATAATATATATGTGAAAAATTTTACTTTCCTATTATCCCTGGATATTTTTTTGAATATATAAATTTTTGATAATTACTATTGAGTATTCCCTTTGTAAAACATGAATTCCTATTATGATAAATTCTAATATATTTGAACCCTTACTGATAATTGTATGTATGTAATATTTTTTATCTATTTACTAAGGGTATAAGGAAGTAAAGTATGAATACTATTATTTATTATCTAAATGGAATAAGAAAGTTTCAGGATGTTATTATACAATATTTTTACATACCAATATAGAATTAATATCATGTATATATCTATTCTACCAATACTGAAAAAATGTGTGGTGGTTTATGGTTAGAATACTCATAAATTGTACCAAATTTATAAAATAATAATAGACTCGAGGTTACTATTTTCAGGGTTTCATGGTTGGAATCAAACAATATTTAGTAAAAACATTGGGAACTATATTTTTGTATTACATAGCTATCCAAAAAAATATAATAAAGCCAAAGGGATATCATAAACATTTACAAGTATATGAATTTATTTATGGACCAATATTTTTACTTTAACAAGCTAATTTTCTTTGTGTAATAATTTAGTGATTTCCATTTTTAAGAGGGTGGTAATTCATAAAATCACATATAATTAATAGGGATTTAATTTTGGATAAATTCAACTTGGATGGATATAAATCTAATAATATATTGACTATATTATGGCAGGATACATTGGTTAATACTAGTAGACATTCCTATAAAGTGTAACCTAAAAATCATTAACATGGTGAAATAATGATGGACTACAAAATGAAAAAACAACAAAAAAAATATTCAATGGGATCGTTTATCAATTTGTATTTGAAAAATGGATCAATTGAAAAGAGAATGAACTTAACAATTTTTTGTAGTGAAAGGGATATTGTAAACATGACTTTTTATCATTGATGAAGAAATGATATCAGTTTTGGTCAATGATACAAATTAATATGGAGGAAGAGGATATAAAAACATATAATTAAATTCTTTCAAGGTGGTGTTCGTTGATAAATAATTCCCCTTAGATAATAGAGTTCATGTAGATATGAAATACTATAATATGAAGAGAAATGTATATGGTTGTTTTATTGATTATTTGGATAATTATATAATATAATCATGTAATTATGTAATCTTTTTATATAAAATGTAAAATAATATTAACTATTTCATTGGAAGGGTTAATTAAATCCTCTGAAGAGATATAGTTTTCAATATTCATCATCATATCATGATAGAGTATCATGTTAAATATAGACCGAAAATAAATTCTTTAAATCATAAATTTCATAATAATTAATGATAAAAATATTATTTGTAATAACATTGTAAAATGAAAAGTTAAAATGAAGATGGAAAATAAGAGACATCTAAAATTTGATAATATTCAGAAGTATCAATATAGTACTTGATTATAGGTAATATAAGTGCGTTATATTTATTGATGTATGGTATATGATGATCCTAAATTAAATGTAATTAATGAATACAGTAATATCATGTGATTCAACTATAATTTTATGGGGCATGACTTCAAAAACTCCCCATTTATCCTGGGAATCCAAATTAGAAGAGGCCTATGTTTAAGGCCAATCATATGAAATTACCAAAAATGATTTCAATGTTCTTAAAGAAATTATATTAGGATACATTATGGGAAAATATATACATTGATAATACTTTATTCAAATATATATCTTCACATTCTTTTATATCATTTGTATTTGATGATAATATCATAAAATTACATAGAACTCTGATAAATGACATATCAGTAAAGGCACATTATGGAAATAAAATTTAAATATAGTTATTTTAGTTGGTACCCATTCTGTTTCATTGACACACCATACATTAAAAAACACATGACATGGATACGGTTGAATTTTACGAAATCATCATTATAGATTAAATTATCATGTATAATGGTGAATCAATTTAGTCAGAGAATGATTTTATGATTCCTAAATGGGTTGTGTAGTTATTTGTATTCATTAGCGAGGTATTATTATCTAACACATATCTAGATCCTAATTTACTAATACCCTAATATGATATCTTAATAGAAGAAAAGATGTTTTAACCTGTGGTTAGAAATAAATAAAAAAATAATAAAGGATATGTCTGTTGTTTATTAATACTGTGAGGCATTTCATGCATAATAAAATGAATTTCCACTAGAATAAAAGTTAGAGTAATCTCTTTGACTTATCCATGAAGAAAATATTATATAAATAAATAAAATTTATAGAGTTGATGAAATAACTGCATGATTTGTGGAACATGAGATTCATCCACCCTAGTATTTCACCTTAGTGATTGCATGTTCTTTTTTACAATAATAATGATGGACATATAAATATATGCATCAATTACATGTAGATAAATTTTATTTATTTAAAAAATAGTAATACTCTACCAAAAAATGATGATTTATTTTATAAACTATAGAGAGGTTAAATTTTTTTAATGATTTTATATTCTCTCTATTTATCACTAATTAAATGAGAAGAGTGATGACATACCAAAGAATAATTTTTTATTAGGTATGAACACTATTTTTTTAGAGTAATTCACTATGTTTAGGGTAATTCTAATGATATTTTTATGAAATTTCTCAATATATTATTCATTTAATATATTTATGATTTCATATTATCTTCAAAATTTCAAATATCGATATACACTTAAATATATGGGGAGAAAGATAATATTTTTTAATATTTTTTTAGTATCTTAGAGAAATGTAATGGTACATTATGTTTTTTAAGTGTCAATTTTATCCCTAATACATTTCATTTTTTGTCCATATTTTACCTTTTTTTATTTTTTTTATTTATCCTTTAGAGAGGGTGGTATTCATATAATTACCCACACTAAATAATATAACTAAGATATATAGTTTTATTGTTTTAGAATTTAGGCCTGAATGGCCCGAAGTCCTAATTTTATTTTTATTATGGTTAATCCCCCTTTTTAAGGGATTAATGGGAACTCATACATGGCCAGTATGCCCAATGCACAAGGCCCAACATGACCCGCATTACATGACCCAAAGGCCCAAAGTGAAACCATCCCCAATATAAGTCTCGTAGTCCCATCCCACTATAACATCCCCTTAGGTTCTACATCATTGATCTCCTAGCTCTTAACCATTCATTGTTGATCAGCAATAATTGCCTTGTACAAAGATGCACAGTGCCTGTTCCCGATGGTGGTTGACATACCCTCTCATTATTCCAATCTAGTTAACTCTTCTTCTGGTGACTTCTACCCTTGTTTCTCTGATCCTATTCTGGGTCCTGCTCTATGTTAACAGATCTACTTCATGGTCTCAGTGGACCGAAGGACCTGAGGGCTGAAGTCCATTGATGACCTGATGGTCTTTGAGACCCGTAGGCCCAAACTGGTGTCCCGAAGGCCCAAATCGGGTGAATTGGGCTACTCCATGGTCTATTGTTTTAGAACATTAATATCGATGACTTTATCAAAATCATGTTCTTTTATACAAAAAATAAATCATGTAAAAAATAAAGGGCTAAAATTCACATTTATAAAGGAATGTGAGGCGTGGTTTTAGGAGATATGAAGTAGTTTTTCAATTCCCCATTATTAAATATACATTTAGGTATGGCCTGATTTGTACTATATAACGGTGTTTCAAAGAATTTTGTAGGTTTTATCGATTTCAAAAATGAAATATTGATAGATTATTTATCAGAGATATTGATTTCCCATAAATATAACAATGTAACATGTGATCATAATTTTATATATTTAATCAGTTCATTGATGATTTGGAGGCACTATCACTACAATGAGATATGTGAGACATATATGTATCCAACGAGTTTGAAATAAATTTCCTCACAAAATATGATTTACATGAGATAAAAAATGGGTATAACTGCTCAATGACTATAATTTATTGATATAATATAACCTTAGGAACCAAAACATGGTTTTTGATTCCATAAATAAAAACAATCAATGAGTCTTGACAAAGATTAATATATATATATAAGGATATAATAATCATTTAGTTAATAATGATGTATATAATATTTGTTACAGAATGGAAAAAATTACACCTATTCAGAAATTATTTCCAAAAGATATTTATAATAATAGAATAATATATTTCAATATTAACATATCAGCTTTTAAAATACAATTAATTTCCATTATTATGGGAGACTAAAAATATTGACCTATGGGAATGCCTTATTAATTTTTTAAAGAGACTATGTGTTCCATCGATATCTAATCAAAGAATTGAATGAAATGATTGATCACTATTTCAAATTTCACAATGATTCCTATTATAACAATGTTGTATAGATATTTAAGACAATATTTATGGTTGGATGGTATATGGTGGGAAATTGTGCACTATTTCTCTAGAATCATGGTATGACATCATGAAAAGGAAGAAATGAGACATGTTAATGAATACATGAAATATATACCCATAACAATATTAATGTGAAAATACATTACAATGAACATTTTCACTAGAAATCCAATGACTAAAAGAATGAATAATGGAATCTTTTTCCCTTTTTATTACATGACAACGTCTTAAAACTAAATTAAAATATCAGACTATATACCCCTAAAACGTATTATATGAATCTATATCAATAATTTAGTGTGGCTTAATGGTGCACCAACATCAATTGTATCGAATCATGGCACTTAATTAAAATCAAGATATTTTTTGATACTTCATGATGTTTTTAACAAAATGAAATATTTCACCACCAACGAAAAGCCACTAACTAATAGGCACTCTGAAAGTACTATTTATACATTATAATTCATAATACTTTTTTTCATGAGACCGTAAATGTATATGGGTTAAATTTCTAGAATTTTATATGTTTTATATAATAATATATTTCATTTTAGTATTAAGATGGAACCTTGTTCAAAATTTTAATGGAAAATACGTCATAATCCGAATTTTGGAGATGAGTTTGGGGAGAGAAAGAATATAGTTCTTTTAAATTTTTAGGAGACAATTGTTGAATTTATCACTATCCAGAATGACATTATGATGACTATCAGTAGAGAAAATATATATACATGTAATTAGAGAACTAATATTGAATATAAATATAGCGATAATATCTTCTTAATGAAATATAAATTGAACTGGGTTATAAGGATATGGAAAACAGAGAATTAAAATCTTAAATACATCAATCATGTCGATGTATTTTAATAAATTGGTGTTTTGTAATAAAATATTGATATGACTCCAATCCTCTAAAATGTTAATGGAATTTACCATGTTCTTTTTTGTTTTTCATTTTCATGATAACACAAACCTTATACAAAGAAATAATGAAATATATTTGGAAAGGAAATGACTTATATTAAATATTATGAAATAATTATTTTTGGTAGAGAGAACGTGTTTCATTATAGGATGTTTGATTGGTTAAAGTGCTTTGGTGAAATAATATATTAAAAGAAGAAATGTGGGAACCATATGATTAAATGATGAATAATTACAAAAATTTGATTATAAGGTGATGTATATCATATTTTGATGACGAAATCAGAAAGTGTTGGATTTTACCACTAAATATCACCAAGAGTATGTAAACCCTGTATCCTAAAAATAATTAAACAATTTCCACCATATAAAATTGGAATGGGAATTTATAATTGTTTAGAATATAATTTTTTTAAAACTTTAAAATTTATTTCATAAAATGGAGGTAATTTATTTATATCCCATGTTTTAATGAAAGATTTTTTTCATTTCAATTACATCACACTAAATAGAGCCTCAAATAAATGAGGAATAATATTATTTAAATGTTATTATTATAACCTAGTAATTAAATTTGGGGGTTTTAATAGGAGTAAACTAGATAATATATATATATAGTTCATACTAAATATATATTTATTTATTAATGACTTAGAAATAAATACTACATTTTTTTAAAGACAACTTTTTCATTTAAGATATTCCATATTAAATTTATTTATTATGGTATTTAATAATATATATATGTAACACCCCGGGTAAATAAAGAATATTACATTTTTATATTTATCACTATTTTTTAATAAAATGTTAATATTAATTAATAGGGAATGCAATGCTTGATGGCTTACCCAATATGCAACAACGAGTTCCTTTGAAATCTTACGTTGCACTATAATAATAAAATAATATTTTTTTAAATGGTAGTTAATGCCTAGCCGTTGTAATGGAAGGAATGAATAGAACTAACTACAAAATGATTATATATGTTGTCAAATATGTTTTAGATGATTAAAAATGTGAATGAATTCAATTTTAAGCGTAAACATTCTAATATTCTTTAGAAGGTCGATTAACCGCATTTTGATGGAGAACCTCTTTTAAATCCACTTTTTGACAATATTATGTGTTATATTTGATAAAATAAAATTACTCTTTATAATCGAGACATCAAAATTTACTTTGTGTAAATTTTTGGTATCTTTCCGATAAAGTTCATTTTTTATAAATAGTGAAAAATGTTGTATTTTAATTCAAAACCTCTTTTTAATATAATATATTTATATGATTATATTATCTTTTTAATTGTTTTTAAAGTAAAATTAGAACATATTTTTACCATTTAATCTAATGGTGGTCATTGGAATTAATTTCACTTTGAAATTGGACTTAAACTAGCGTCAATCTTTTAATAGATATTGTTTCTTAAAAACACGCTATTTGTTTTGACAGCGGGAATTAATTATTAAATTAATTAATGCAACTTATTTGTTTTGAATTTTGTAAAATAGACCTCATTTTTTAGTTCAGAATATCAAATATATCTTAGGGTGAATTTTTGGTATTTTTCTGAATAACATCAATTTTTGATGAATAGTGAAACCACTAAGTGTTAGTTAAAGAAACTGATTTTTCGTTTAAATGAAACTTTTCCACCTCTGTGTTTTGAATTTCAAAAATCCAACATACATGGTTGTCATAAATAAGTATAATTTGGTTCAATGTGATTAAAATAATTTTTTGGTGAATAGTAACTGTTAAAATTTTAATCCCGATTAGAGATAATTAGTGTAGTTTAAGGTAAAAATAATGTTTTAATAATATGAGATGAGCTTGAAACAAGTCCTACCCTTATTGGATGTGTCATGGCCGACCAAGACAATCCATGGGTCAACTTGGGGACCCCATGGAGCCACTTCGGAAGGAAAATGACATTAATATTTTTTTTATTTAATGTAAAAATAAATGACACAAACATGAGTTGTTTTACTAACAAAATTTTTAAATTAAGATATAGAAGTCATATTTATGACTATAAATATTCATTGGAAAGATAAAAGTATTTCCTACATCATAGTAGTTTTTTTATAATTTTTAGACATTATATAAATTAAATTATTTATGAGATGATGCAGCGATTACCTCATTACTTAATTATTTAAATAAAATGAAAAGATAATGTAAAATATAAGACCTATACTTGTAAAAAACCTATTGGATGGGAATATTTAGAACCCTTATCATCTTATCCTATAATTATATCGATGAGGACCTTTTATGTCCGAAACTCATTTTAAAATAAAGTAACATTTCTTTACTTTCTAAGAGTGCCCCTCCTCTTCTCTTATAAAAGGCCCCCACCACTATCACCTTACCCACACATCTCAAGCCTTTGGTTCGGCCAAGATCTGCCCATATTATCTCTCCAAATACCTCTCTTACTCCTAGAAGCCTCACTTTGGGCTGAAGTCTTCCCAAGGAAGCCTTTGAGATCAAATCAAAAAGAGTTACCCGATTTTAAGGTAATATCTTCACTTGTGTTCTTTTGTATTATTTTGCTTCTCCAACCCCCTAAACACTTTTTATTCCTTTCTTTTGTAACAACTAAAGTATATTCAATATACTAGGATGATTTTATAAGAATAATTAGAGCTACACTTATACGCACCTACATCTAATGGTTAAAGAACATACTGTTTCTGTGGATGGCGAATTTCTGCCTCACGAAACGATTATTGTTCAACACTCATATAACACCTTCAAAGGTGGCCATTAAGATGTCACTATATTTATATATGATATTAATATGTTTATGTTTTACTTAAGATTCTGTATTTTGTTTTTTGGCATACCTTTATGGTTTCCATTGTGGGTAAACACGATGATTTCATTTTAGGAAGTGCAGACTACCGCCCCCTAAAAGTGATTTGATTCGTTAATGCCATATGTGGGATGTATAAAGGATGGATTTAAAGTTATTTTATATGATGTATGTTACATATAAATGATGAATATAACTCTGTAATTAAAATATAAATACCTCTCATTTGGTTTTAATTCCATTAATATGACATAGAAATGAATGTAGCGTTCATGCGTACGTACGGCTTACCATCTCCATGAACGGTGCATTTCATTTCTTAGCTCTAAATGATTATGTAATATTATAAATACATTTATATTCTGGATATATATGATATATATGATATCCAAATCATGAATATAATTTTGTATATAATGAACCTTTGACCACACAAAAAACATGTAATTGTAAGAAGTCCACTTTTGACTTAAGAACCAAATATCGACAAAACAAACATTATTAACTTAAAT
This sequence comes from Viscum album, assembly GCA_963277665.1. Taxonomy (NCBI): domain Eukaryota; kingdom Viridiplantae; phylum Streptophyta; class Magnoliopsida; order Santalales; family Viscaceae; genus Viscum; species Viscum album. The sequence goes on from OY728129.1 coordinate 1,291,818,721, forward strand.
AATTGCATAATGTTTATAAAATTAAAATAAGTGATATAAAAGGAATAATGAACTTGAAAAAGGTTCTTAATCATGTGTAAATTAACTCATGTTTATTATTCAGGATGTTAAAGAACGATCAAGTCAAGTTGGACCTGAGGTAAGGGATCCAACCTCTCTCTTTCTTTTTAAGTACTCACTTTTAGGTAATTTCTTTTAATCCAATAATTATTATGATTGGGGATGTTATTTTATATTACTCATACTTTACTTTTAATGTTCATATTATGAGAGACCCAATTTGATCTCATAAATCATTTTTTTGGATGTTTTAAGTGGCTCCATTAGGCTGCCGAGTTTTCCTAAGGGATTTTTCATCTCACTTTTATTCTCATGACATTTATGCTACATTTCCACTATTTCATTTTAGTGGTGTATGTACTATCCATTATTATACACTTTTTGTAGTATAATTTCATTTATGGGTATTTACATCTTCATTTTATGACCCTTATTCCATGGGGTGTACTTTTCTGGAGTTACCAAACTCGGTAAGGGGACCTTTCAACCTCCTCTTTTTAAAAGAATTCTATTTTAGGTCTTTTAATTCACATACTATTATGTTGGGATATGTTCCTCTATATCCTTATTTATGTAAATTTTATTTCCAAGTGATGAGATACCCTTTATCTCTCTCATCAACCCTTTTTTGTAAAATTTTATGTGACGTCGTTAGGCTGTCGAATTTTACCAAGAGAACTGATTAACCCAATTTCGATTTCATTGGGTTCAACATGTAGTTATTGAATATGCCATCCTTTGAATATGTGTGAATAACCATTGATTGTTTTAAACTTAATATCCACTTATATTGGGTGTATTTATATTTTTCAATCATAATTATGAGCTTGATTTATCCTTAATTTAAGGATTCCTTATTTATAATGGATTTCATCTCATTTTACATTTCTTTTGAGAATTCATTGTTGTCATGAAACAATTCACTCTTATATGGTGTGTATATTGTCCATTGACATATTATATAATGAATACCTTTATTCCCATGATATTATAAAGTTAGGATTAAATGTTAGTCCACAATTATTTGTATTCAAGAGTCTCTTATTTTGTTAAATACTCTTGAACAAAAATATCATTTTAAATGTTTTAAAGATTTATTATTCTAAATTTTTATCTTTAATGTCCGTGTTTTCAAAATGGATTTCAGTATTTATTTATATGGACATTAATGTTTTAAAATTATAATTCCAATAAAATCATTAATGTTGTATAGGACAATTTGATTCAAAAATCTCTTTTAAATGATTTTTTAAAATGGATTGATTAATTCAATATCTCGGAATTACTTATTTTGATTGAAAATGAAATGTTTATATTGAAATGTTTATATTTTCAATATATTATATGTAATGATGGTACTTGGAAATTTTACGGGTGGTTATGTGATAAACCATATGATGGGTGGTGTCGTGAATACCAGGACGGGTGGTTACGTTATAACCTCCAATTCATTGGGTACGGAAGTCAGTCGTATAGATATTCCATTAATTATGTGTGGAATTCGACCATATAGTTATTCCATTTAAGTATGTTTATGTCCCAAGTTACCTTTATATGTTAGGTGTTCTGTATATGGGTTTTATGGTAATATATTGGTTAAAAATGGGTAAGTAATGATATTTTATTCAGTGAAGTGTTTTTACTACTTCCTAAAGGTGAAAGGTATTACTTTGATAAAGTGTACATGGTTTACCTGTTGCTTTGAAAAACTAACAGTTTTAATTCATTGTGTATCCCTTGCTGAGCTTTTTATGCTAACCCCATGTTTTTTTGAAATGTTTTTCACAGTAAATAATGTCGAATAGGGTCAAGGATAGGATCAAGGGATATTCATGCTATCTAATACATGGAACTAGACATGTTTCTTTTTAAGAGTTTTTATTTTATGGAAATTTAATAGAAGTGACTACTTTTTAATCTTTAGAGATGTAATAGTTATGTCCTAATTCTCCAAAACTCTAAACCTGAAAATATCCTCAATGTGAATTATTCATTTAATTCAATGTTAAGTAAGGTTTAAGGTCGGGGCCTTATAGTTTGTATCAACGGTCGGTTTAGATAACTTTATAGGTTAGGGTATTCTCTAAGCATAAGTGATGTTACCATAATGGTTAGGATTGCAGAAAGAGTCCTAGTTTTAGATAAAGTGAATGAGTTATTATATCTTAGTGTTTATCTTCCTCTTTAGTACAAGATGATTTTTTTTATACACGCACACTGACATTTTTGTTTTTAGTTAATGGATAGATCAAGCAGGCACCAAAGTGACCATGGGTTTTATGGAAACTGTGGTGGTTCTCTGATTAAGAGACTGGATGAAATGGGGGATTCAATGAGGAATCTCGTGGTTGTGCTAAACCAACTATCAAGGATTAATGATCAACCACTTGAACCTTGGTGAGTTCTCTAATGCATCATGTACGAGATGACCAACATGATGTAGATGTTCAGGTAATAATTATAAAGGTAACCATTATGGTTTATATGATCCTTACTTTTTAGGTAATTATGTGTTACTCTATGATATGATGGAAAGTGAAAGGCATTAGATAAACTTGAGGTTAAAATATTATATGATCATTTATTAAGATTTTATCTCGTTTTGGGGAATATTTTATGAATTATGTAGTTTTGGAAAAAAGACTACACATAGACCGTGTGACAACCCGTCGCGTCGGACAAAGCTGTGGGACTCAAACCCACAACCAAAGTGCAACTGGTATTTATTGCCTACCACTGGACTACGTGAAGTCTCTGGTTAGTTTGACTGATTCTTTTTAGTTAGAAGATTTTATGAATTAAGATTAGGTTGATTTTGGGTTATCTATGGAAATTTATTAACCTATCATGGAGGATATGTGATTAGGGTAATTACTTTTCAATACGAGACTTTAAGAGCAACTGGTGTTGTTTGGAGATAAATGTTACGATTTAACTTGGACGACTATGTGAATATAAATCCTTATAATATTTGAGTTTCAATCTTAGTTTGCTTTACATTGATGAATTTTATGGAGAAATTGTTTATAGAATGGTCCTCATTGAACTTTGGGTTTTGTTGGACAAAGTTTGGAGATTAAGAATAGATTTTATTTTTATAAAGGGTTATCCTTTTCTGGATTATCTGATCTTGTACTAACCTCTTTGGTTTTGGTTTTGGTTAATTTCTAAAGATATGGGAAGTATATAGATTTCTTTTGTGGATTAGGTGATTCTCTAGAAGTTGATTATAATACTCTTAATGTGAAGAAGTTTTCCTAAATACTCGTCTTTTGGAGAAAATATGAGTTCGTGTAAGAAATCTAGTAAAAGACGAAATTCAACCTGACAAGTAAGTATGTTTCCTTGTGTTTTAGTTAAGCTCAAAAATAAATTCCTCAATGAAGAGTAAATTAAAACAAAAAAAAATTTCTGTTAACTTTTCCTATTAGGGAATCTAATACCATTTAACCCATCACAAGTTTGTGATTTTCTTATGGTTAAATTTCTCTTAAACATGTTTTCTATCACTCTCCATCAGAACATGACCCAATGTTTTATACTCCATATACATGTTTTCCTACATGGAATCCTAGTATGGGTTAACTCGGGTGACCTCTGTACTTGTCTTTCTTTATTTTAAATTGATTGTTATACTGACTCTTTTTCTGATGTGGGACTTTCAATGATATTTCCGAGCCCAAATTTATAATTGCGAGGACACAATTACCAAAAGGGGGGAAGGATGTAACACCCCAGGCAAATAAATAATATGACATTTTTATATTTATCCCTATTTGTGAATAAAATGTGAATATTAATTTAAAGGGAACGCTATGCTTGATGGCTTACCCAATACACAACAACGAGTTCCATTGAAATCTTACGTTGCACTATAACAATATGATAATATTATTTTTAATGGTAGTTAACGCCTAGACGTTGTAATAGAGGGAATGAACAGAACTAACTAAAAAATGATTATATATGTTTGTCAAATATTCTTCAGAGGATTAAAAATGTGAATAACTTCATTTTTAAGCGTAAACATTCTTATATTCTTTAGAAGGTCGATTAACCTCCTTTTGATGGAGAACCTATTTTAAATCCACTTTTTGACAATTTTATGTGTTATATTTGAAAAAATAAAATTCTTCTTTAGAATCAAGACATCAAAATTTACTTTTTGTAAATTTATGGTATCTTTCCGATAAAGTTCATTTTTTATGAATAATGAAAATGTTGTATTTTAATTCAAAACCTCTTTTTAATATAATTTATTTATATGATTAGATTATCTTTTGATTTTTTTTAAATTAAAAATAAAATATATTTTTACCATTTAATCCAATAGTGGTCATTGGAATTAATTTCACTTTAAAATTGAACATAAACTAGCGTCAATCTTTTAATAGATATTGTTTCTTAAAAACACGATATTTGTTTTGACAGCAGGAATTAATTATTAAATTAATTAATGCAACTTATATGTTTTGAATTTTGTAAAATAGACCTAATTTTTGAGTTCAGAATATCAAATATAGCTTAGGGTGAATTTTTGGTATTTTTCTGAAAAACATCAATTTTTTATGAATAGTGAAACCACTAAGTGGTAGTTAAAAAACTGATTTTTCATTTAAATGAAACTTTTCCACCTTTGTGTTTTGAATTTCAGAAATCCGACATACATGGTTTTCATTAATAAGTATAATGTGGTTCAATGGGATTAAAATAATTTTTTGGTGAACAGTAACTTTTAAGTTTTTAATCCCGATTAGAGGTAATTAGTGTAGTTTATGGTAAAAATAATGTTTTAATAATATGAGATGAGCTTGACACATGTCCTACCCATATTGGATGTGTTATGGATGACCAAGAAAATCCATGGGTCAACTTGGGGACCCCATGGAGCCAATTTGGAAGGAAAATGACATTAACATCTTTTTATTTAATGTAAAAGTAAAAATGACACAAACATGAGCTGTTTTACTAAAACAATTATTAAATGGGGTTATACAAGTCATATTTTGGACTATAAGTAGTCATTAGAAAGATACGAATATTTCATACATCATATTATTTTGTTTATAATATTTGGACATTATATAAATTAAATTATTTATGACATCATGATGATGAATCGATTACCTCATTATTTAATGATTTAAATAAAATGAAAAGATAATGTAAAATAAAAGACATAAACCTATCAAAAAACTACTGTATGGGTATATTTAGAACCCTTATCACCTTATCCTATAATTATATCAATGTGGGGTCTTTTAAATCCGAAATTCATTTTAAAATAATGTAACATTTCTTTACTTTCCAAGAGTGCCCCTCCTCTCCTCTTATAAAAGGACCCCATCACTATCACCTTACCCACACCTCTCAAACCTTTGGATCGGCCACTATCTACCCATTTTTTCTCTCCACATCCCTCTATTACTACTAGAAGCCTCAATTTGGGCAGAAGTCTTCTTAAGGAAGCCTTTGAGCTCAAATCAAAAAGAGTTACCCGATTTTAAGGTAATGTCTTCACCTGTGTTCTTTTTTTTATTTTGTTTCTCCAACCCCCTAAACGATTTTTATTAATTTCTTTTGTAAAAACTTGAGTATATTAAATATATTAGGATGTTTTTATAAGAAGATTTCGAGATACACTTACACACACCTACATCTAATGGTTAATGAACATACTATTTCTGTGGATGGCGAATTTCTACCTCACGAAACGATGATTTTTCAACACTCATATAACACCTTCAAAGGTGGCCATTAAGATGTCACTATATTTATATATGATATATAATATGTTTATGTTTTACTTATGATACTGTATTCTTCTTTTGTGGAATACCTTTATGGTTTCCATTGTGGGTAAACACGATAATTTCATTTTAGGAAATGCGTACAACTGCCCCCTAAAAGTGATTTGATTCGTTAATGCCATATGTGGGATGTATAAATGATGGATTTAAAGTTATTATATATATTTTATGTTACATATAAATGATGAATATAATTCTGGAATTAAAATATACATACTTATCATTTGGTTATAATTCCATTAATACGACATAGAAATGAAAGTAGTGTTGATGCGTACGTACAGCTTACCGTCTCAATGAATGGTGCATTTTATTTATTAACCCTAAATGATTATGTAATATTATAAATACATGTATATTCTGGATATATATGATATATATGATATTCAAATCATGAATATAATTCTGGATATAATGAACTTTTGACCACATGAACAACATGTAATTGTAAGAAGTCCACTTTCGACTTAAGAACCAAATATCAACAAAACAAACACTATTAACTAAAATGATTACATAATGTCTTTACATGGAAATAATTGATATAAAAGGAATAATGAACTTGAAAAAGGTTTTTAAGAAAGTGTAAATTAACTAAAGTTTATTATTCAGGACGTTAACGATCGAGTCAAGTCGGACCCGAGGTAAGGGATCCAACCTCTCTCTTTCTTTTTAAGTACTCTCTTTTATGTCATTTCTTTTAAGCCCATCGTTCATATGATTGGGGATGTTATTTAATATTAATCATAATATAATTTTTATGTTCATATTATGATATACCTTATTTGATCTCATAAATCCATTTTTGGATGTTTTAAGTGGCACCGTTAGGCTGTCGAGTTTTCGTAAGGGATTTTTCATCTCACTTTTATTCCCGTGTCATTTATGCTACGTTTTCCACTATTTCCTTTGGTGGTGTATGTAATGCCCATTATTATACAATTTTTTTAGTATAATTTCATTTATGGGTATTTGCATATTCATTTTATGACCCTTCTTCCATGGGGTGTACTTTTTGAGAGTTACCCAACTTGGTAAGGGGACCTTTCACCCTCCTCTTTTTAAAAGACTTCTTTTGTTATGTCTTTTAATTAACATACTGTTATGTTGGGATATGTTCCTATATATCCTTATTTATTTAAATTTTATGTCCATGAGATGAGATACCCTTTATCTCTCTCATCAACCCTTTTTGTAAAATTTTATGTGACGCCGTTAGGCTGTCGAATTTTACAAAGGGAACTTCTTAACCCAATTTCGATTTCTTTGGGTTCAACATGTAGTTATTGAATATGTCATCCTTTGAATATGTGTGAATGGAATTTAATTTTTTTTACACTTAATATCCACTTATATTGGGTGTATTTATATTTGTCACACATAATTATGAGATTGATTTATCCTTAATTTATGGATACCATATTTATAATGGATTTTATCTCATTTAACATTTCTTATGAGACTTCATTGTTGTTACGCACCAATTCACTCTTAAATGGTGTGTATACTGTCCTTTGACATATTATATCATGAATCCCTTTATTCCCATGATATTATTAAGTTAGGATTAAATTTTATTCCACAATTATTTGTATTCAAGATTCTCTCATTTTGTTAAAAACTCTTCAACAAAAATATCTTTTTAAATGTTTTAAAGATTTATTATTATAAATCATTATCTTTAATGTCCATGTTTTCAAAATAGTTTTCAGTATTAATTTATATGTACATTAATTTTTTAAAATTATAACTCCAATAAAAGCTTCAAAGTGGTATGGGACACTTTGATTCAAAAATATCTTTTAAATGATTTTTGAAAATGGATTGATTAATTCAATATCATTGAATTAATTATTTTGATTGAAAATGAAATGTTGTTATTGAAATGTGTATATTTTCAATATATTATGTGTCATGATGGTACTTTGACATTTTATGGGTGGTTACGTGATAAACTATATGACGGGTGGTGTCGTGAATACCAGGACGGGTGGTTACGTTATAACCTCCAATGCAATGGGTATGGAAGTCGGCCGTATGGCTATTCCATTAAGTATGTGTGGAAGTCGACCATATGGTTATTCTATTTAAGTATGTTTATGTCCCATGTTACCTTTATATGTTATGTGTTCTTTATATGGGTTTTATGGTAATCTTTTGGTTACAAAAGGGAAAGTAATGATATTTTATTCAGTGAAGAGTTTTTACTACTTCCTAAAGGTGAAAGGTATTACTTTGATAAAGTGTATATGGTTTACTTGTTGCATTGAAAAACTAACAGTTTTCATTCTTTGTGTATACCTTGCTGAGCTTTTTATGCTCACCCCAAGTTTTTTTGAAATGTTTTTCACATGACTTAATGTCGAATAGGGTTAAGGATGGGATCAAGGTAAATTCATGCTATCTAATACATGGAACTAGACATGTTTCTTTTTATGATTTTTTATTTTATGGAAATTTAGTAGAAGTTACTACTTTCTAATATTTTTAGATGTAATATTTATATCCTAATTCTCTAAAAATCTGAACCTGAAAAGATCCTCATTGTAAATTATTCAATTAATTTAATATTAAGTAAGGTTTAAGGCCGAGGCCTTATAATATATATATATATATATATTTCAAAATTTAAGAATTTATTTTTAATGAACAGAAAATAATTTGTGAAATTAATATATGAAATTTTATTTTGGTTATTTTTTTGATTAGTCTGAAATGATTGATTTTGTAGTAAATACTAGAAACATTTCTTTTTATTGAAACCTGTGTTTGTTTCAAGAATTTTCTTAGTGAATTTTTTTTAAATTTATATAATGTTAAATTAGTTCTGTTAAATTAATTGTTATATAGTTATATTCTTCAGAATAAATATTATGTTTCAAAAAATATTAATAACATATTATGAAAGTAGAAAGGACTTGTTTCTGAAAAACTGTTTTTCATTATTATTTGTGAGTTGTATTTTCAAATAATATATTACCTAAATTTTAATATAAATTGGAAACATTTATTCCATATATGGAATAAATAAGTCTTAATTTTGTAAATAGTTCTTATTTATACATTATAAAAAAGTAACCATATTATTTTTTATTATCATGGTATGGCGTAAATCGGATAATTATGTTTACCTATAAAATTATTAATACTATAAAATAACCATAACACTTACCTTAATTATCTAGGATGAATATATATCATTAATAATCATTATAGAGTAAAATATATGGAACCTGTTCAATTTTTTCTTGATTTTTATCCCATATATTATTTTATACATCGAAAACTCAAAAATAACAATCTATTTTATATTTACATTATTTTTTTCTATAATTATTTATAGTGGATCTGATTAATTTTATGTACACATATTGTTTAGAAGTTATTATTACTTTCACATAGGTATATTATTTTTTTAGTGAAAAATTATTTCCTTAAATGATTAAGTGATATTAACACAGTGCTTGTGCATGTTGTTAAAAATCATAAAATTGATTTTATGAAGAGTACAAATAATATTATTTGACAGGTTTTTTGATAAAATTTATTTTATAAAAACATGAAATTTTAAAGAGTTTTTTATGCATTATATTATAATTAAATATTTTAATTACACTTTTAAAAGTATATTTAATGACTAGTTTTACAATTGATATTAATGATGTTGAATAAAAAAGAAATTCCTATTATACAATGTAAATCAATTAAAATATTATATTTAGTCATATTATTTTAACATTGATTAAAAATAAAACCATTGTCTATTTAAGAGTTGTTATTCATTTTAAATAAACATTATTAATCCATATTATGTATGAAACATTAATTTTTCTGTAAATTTGAAAATGTTAAACATGGGATTAAAAATGAAACATATGGATAAAATAAAATTTATTTATTCTTTTAAAATTTTAATTTATGAGAGTATTCCAAATAATTATAATAATATATTATTATTTTATAAATTTCATTGCATTTTTATTTGAAATATAATTTATAGAAATAAATTATTTTTTGGAATTCCATGAATTCTCAACCCCACACTTATAAAAGGATACCAATTATCTTAAATATTGACACCACATTGAAAATTATATCTTGATAAAAAAACATATTAATTTATATATTTAATATACATGGATTCTTTCTATATCTTATTTTCATACCAAAAGTCCTACCCTAGATATCATTAGAACATAAATTAATGAGTTATACCGAAGGAGAGGCAATCGTCTTTATCATATCCATAATGTATATTTCCTTTTAAAATAACTCTTAAATACTATTACCCATCAAAATATATTAATTAAATTATCATCAATATAAAAATATGTTTTTACTATTATTTTACGACAATATTAAATATTCTTTTCATAATATGAAATTCAAAACTAATGATCGTATATACAAATATATTATCATCTCCAAATAGTGGTGTAATTCATTATCCATTTCCATTTAAAACAGATGGTTATAAATATGGAAATAAAAAATATATAAAATATATAAAATATATAAAATATAAATAATCTTTTTTATTTTTAATTTCATGCACACCATATTACCTTCTAATCCTTTTGAAAATGATAATGTCGCTTGTGTGTACGTATGGACTACCACCACAATTATGGGATGTGATCCATATTTCATTTATGTTTTACATGTATTATAGTAAGGATATATTTAATGATTATATATAAAATAAATAATAAAATAATTATTTTTTAATGATTATTTAATTTTAACTTTTCTTTTATCGCATCCATCAAAATTTGAAAACACTGTTTATACATATGTAAAACTTACCATCTCATTGAACAGTGTAATTAAATATTTATCTATATCTTCTGGAGATGCATCTAAATATATATATTATGAATATATAATAAATTTAAATAATGAATTAAAATATTTAAAATATTTTACAATTACAATGATAAATGTTTCGACACTAGAAATTCAAGACATACATGAAAAACAGTTAACAAACTACTTAATGATATAAATAAAATATTATTAACAAAAGGGTGATAAAATTTTATATGTTGATCTAATATGATATTAATTCAGGAATATGGATCTATAATTCTACTGTTTTAAATTTATATTTATTATATAGCACCTTATATAAAATATGAGGAAATTAAAACTTGAGGTAAGGGACATCATCTAAGCTTCCACTCAATTTAAGAATAATTGGTAGTATGCACCAATTTACTTTTATGTTGTGTATATACTCTCCCTTTGAGTAATTTAAAATATACATATACATATATATAATTATTTCTGATTATTAATGTGAAATGAAATTTTAATCTTTTAAATAGATCAAATATTCATCCAACATTTTTTCTCAATGGAGGTTGAATCAAATAAATATATGATTAGATGAAAACCCGATCTGATTTCTATTATGATCTGAATTATTTTTTATCCCATGTCTATATTTTACATAAATTGTTTTCATAAATGTTTTTTAAAAAATAAAATTATTTCCAAAAAACCATTTTCACCATTTATTAATTTAAAATGATTTTTTTGAATATAAATACTCCTACCATTTTCTAAAGGAGGTACTATATAAATTTTCTTAAATTTTTTTGAAATGTATTGGTTTTTTACTTAAATGGATCGAATGAGATTTACCATAATTATTACTATTCATTTTTTATTCTTCCATCATATTTTTATATTTTTTTCATTATATAATATTATTTCGTTACTATTCGTGTTTTTTTTTCAAAAATGAATTTCATATTGAAATGTATTATTTCCTGAAAAACATTTATTAAAGTTTTTGTGTATTTTTATTTATAAATGAAAGGATTAATTTATTTTAATTATTCACCATTGGGTATATGTTTTAATAATATCTTCCTCTAAAACATTCAATAAATTGTGATCCCTGAATATTAAATTTTTCATTAATATCCATATTATTTGTATCATTGATATTATTTTTTATTGAATTATATTCTAGTTCTATATAAGGAATAATACAATGAAGGTATTATATTGAATAGAAAAATATTTATAAACCATTACTCTTGACTCAATATATGTATATATATTGATAAGACATATTTTTCTTGAATTAAATTGATCATTTGATATACGTGGAATTCATTGGACATGCAGTTATAGGTGGGATAGGAATTATATAGACACATAATGCGTCACTATGTATTATGAGACAAATAAATGGTCCAAATTAAATAGTTCTTTAACCGTAGTTTTAAAATTTATTGGTGCATGGCCTTGACATCAGTGATATCATGATGTCTAAAATCATGATGTACACTAGTAGGAATTTCATTCATTAATAATTATTTTTTTATTTTCCTAGACTTTACTAAATTGATATTGACCATGAAATCTTATTGTAATCAATTTATTTGTTAAATGGAATGTGTTTCAAGTTAATTACCATGGGATATTGATTATAAATTATTTAATCAATATATCATCCACTCTACATAATAATTACATAGAATTTTAGATCACCTTTTTTTGTTTCCTTTCCTAAGATTATGATGATTAAATAATTTGATGAGATTCAGTTATGTTTATCATTTAAATTTTTTATGTATATGGTTTATACCTTTTATAAAATCGATATCATGTCTTTTTGCAGATGTCGAAGACAATAAAAATGATAGATACATAAATAGTATACATATTGGATCTATGATAATGTAATAAAGTAGACATGTGATCTGGGTTACTATATTTATGGTTGTTATATTTTGTATAAAAATAAGTCTATTAAAAACAATGGGAAGATGATTTTAAATTAGTATAGCAAAACTAAAATTTATGATAATCCCATATTATATCTGAGATAATTTTGATGCTTATTTATTTTAGGGATCAATATTCATGATGAATTTTAATATTTAATGTTCTATTATTTTGAGTTGTCTCCTAATAAAAGAATATTAGTCAATATAATATGTTAATTTAGGGATTTTCCTATTGAAAAATAAAAAAATTGTTTTTTATATGAATATATCAAGCCTATATTATGTTATTTGACCCATCTTATGTTTAACAACCTTGAAAATATGAAGATACATTATGTTCCATGGAATGATGCACATATATTGGATAATTACATATGACTAAATCCTCCATATTTTAGTGAAATTACTAATTCAGTAATATCTGAACAATAGATCAAATATATGGAAATTATATTTCTATCTCTAAGATTCAATTAAAGGGATTCGTTTAATTTCAAAGAATATTCTATTTACAGGGATGCTAATTAATAATGGTTATTAATATAGTATTATAAGGTCGATGAAGAAATAGAAATACAAAGTTGAGAGATTTATATGTAACATTCATTGATAAATATTTTCCCCATGAGATAAAAATTGAAAAGAAGAGAATGTTCCTCGGCATAATGAAAAATGAGGATGATGGTTTTAAAGAGTTTGAGTATACCATTATGATTCAAAATAGGTATTTTATAGATTATATAAATGATCTAGATAGTATTATTTACAATTTCATTATTAATATTATTAGTAATATATGTTGGGAAATGGATCCTATGTTTTTTTCATCATAAAACTTCACAATTTTATACTCCATTAAAATAGATAATGAGTTTTTAACATTCTATATCTTAAATTTAAATTAATATAAATAGTGATTGGTTGGGAACTAAAGGAAATGTAAGAAATAAAATATTAATAAAGGGATGAATTAAATTCCATCTTGTAAAAATTCTGTAATGATTCTTCCAATAAAATGATTAATAAGAATTCTAGGTTTTTACAATTATTAACACAAGGATAATTATAAAAACTCATTAATAGTGAAGAATTAAATAATTGATTTTTAATGCATTATGTTTAAGGAAATGGGGAATAATTCACACTAATTCTCTATGAATCAATGGTGGGTACCACAGAAATGGACATGGGAATAAGGCCAATATTATGTGATCAATAAAACATAATTTCATGTTCTCAATGATTTTTTGGTAGTTACTTTAATGGTAAATTCAAATATAAATGATTCTTTATTTGATTCTATATTGTAACCATCATTTATATCTACCTTATTTTCAAATAAAATTATATATTTCCTTGTAAAATTAATGATGTATTTTTTTTAAAAAACAATAGTGTTTGTATCATTAAAACATGTGTCAATTAGTTCACATTATGACACACATACATTCAATATTTATATACTTGATTGTTATAATTATGATTGATTGTGATAAAATAAATCAAAAAGGATTGCATTAAGAAGGAAATAAAAATTATTATTTTAAAGAGAAGGAAATTACTACTATTGATGAAGATATGGAATTCCTTATGTTTATAATGGAAAAATCATCACCTAAATCATGATAGTATCCACCTCTAGTACCTATTTTAAATTATATTTTGGTGAGGAAGCGTAAAAAATCTATTAATGATAAAATTAATATTTTAATAGACGGTATAAAAATCATATAGGAAGAAATTATTATATTTCCCATGGAAATACATAGATATGAATTGAAATGTGAATATTAGTTTTCTATTAATTTAACCCCTATTCAGAAAAAATTTCAAATATTCTCTATCGAATTATGATGACGGAATTAGAAGAGTAAGAGAAATAACTACTAGAAATGTGTTAGAGGGATCTATAGTCCATATTGTTTTACCTTGGGGTTACCCTCTTGATTTTCAGTAATAGGAAAGTCTAGATCAATGAGGTTATGCACTGATTATAACACCCACACTGATGGAATATTTTATCAACATCATAGGGTTCTATGTTTTTTAAATAATGACCTTCGTTCTAGGTGTTATCTGTGTTGACAAAGAAAAGATATAATTTTTAAGACATCATTTTTAATGTTGTATGAAAATTATTAATTTAATGTAATTCCATATGTATTAACTAAGTATGCCTTAGTTTTTATATATCTAATGAAAATATTACTCAGGGAATATCAAGATAATTTTTTAGTAGTAATTATTATAGGTATCTTGGTGTACGCTAAATGTAGTGATGGTCATTTGAATTACATACATATCATTATTCATAATAATAGAATTAAAGGGTTATTTTTTAATTTAGAAATTATGAATTATGTATTTAGAATGTTCCTTTTTATGGCCATCTTATCTCCAAATATATTGTCTTAATTGATCCTATATGGAAAAATATAAGAAAATTGTAGCCTATAATAAATAAATAATTGATTTTCATATATAAATTTTTCTGTCAAGATACTATTGTAGGTTTGTTCAAAAGAAATCTTGAATTCATAACCAATTAACCATGTTTAAACATAATGGGATTAAATTCACATGAAAGAAGAATGTTATGAATATTTTAAATAATTGAGGATGTGATTAGAAAATGCTCTGATATTGTTTTTACAATCAAGAAATGATGGATTTGAGATATATAGTGTTGTATGAAAGAAGAGAATTTGTTTTTTCCTCTTTCACAATGATAATGTTATTTTATATTAATTATTTAAATTAATGAATCGGGAATAGAAGTATCGAACCCATGATATGGATTTTTCAGTTGAAATAATTTTATTAATGGAATGGAAAAATTATCTCAATGTAGAAATATGTGATATGTACAAAAATAATAAAAGATAAATTTATATATATTAATTAATAGTGATAAAATTGTGGAAAATATGATGGATGTAGCTAATCAAGAATTCAAATTCATCGATACAGTCCCACCTAGGGAATGAAAAGAAGTAGAAGATGTAGTAATAAAGAAGGATCATAGAGTCATAACCATAATGGGGATTGAGATAGATCATATATTCTTTGATTTAGTAAATATTTACATGGTAATTATTAATATAACTGGAAGGAAAAAAATACATTAATTAATGGTTTATGAAACAACATTATTAGAAATGAAAAAAGTTATCATTCTAATACTTGGAATTCTCAAAAAAAATTATGATTTGAGTGTGGGAAAATTGGATTGATAGAGATAATATGTTCATTGATTTAATAAATATTTAGATGGTAATAATTAATAAAACTGAAGAATAAATTCATTCTTGAATTATTACATGATTGTAATAAATCAAACATATCTATAAAACCTAGAATAATCTATAAATTAAGTTATTTAAGGGAATATTTTTTTGGGGAAAATATGATATGGGATTTTATAAATTAGGTGTTATGATATATGTTTTTTCAATAAGTTAATCATTAGAGATATCATCTAAGAGTAGAAAGAAAAATATTTCCCCTTTATATATGTAAATGGGATGACATTACTACGGACATTGTTACTGGATTATCAAAGACTCAGAGAAATAAAAATGGAAAACTTGTTATTATTGATCACCACACAAAATATGAACATGTTCAATCAATAATAGTAGATTATCCTGATAATAGACATTAATGGATCTATATTAATGGTTTTATAGTCTCAATGGTGACCTTAATTCAATGTTTTCTCATGATCCAATATCTACATCAAAATTCTAGAAAATTGTTCTGATGAATCTAGATAGTGAGGTTCATTTGAGAATCAAAATTCTACAAAATATTAATGGGTTTTTCAAAACAAATATTAAAACATTGGGATATATATTTAGTTCATTCCAAAATGAATTTAATTGTATATGGGATCATTATTTACCTTGGTTAGAGTTATACTTTTAGAATTTCATCCAGTCATGTTTTCAAATGCTATCCTACAAAGAAATATATGGGAAGTGATGTCGTAATACCGTATACTATGGAACAAGTACGTAATGAAAAATTTTGGGACCCATATATTTTTTATGTGGATACAATAATGGTAATGGATATTAAATCTCATATTAATGTGACTCAATTTTGGATGAATTGTTAGGTCAATAACCGAATGAACCATTTTGGTGTTCTATGTGTTAGATAAGGTCTTATATGTATTATCTTTTTGAAATAGTGTTATATGATTCTATTATAATTGAAAACTAATCCCCACAAACATATCAACCTTTGAAATTATTGAAATAATTTTAGTTTGGTCTTTTTGGTATTAATATAATGAAAATTCTTTAATGAACAAGTAGTGTCCCATGTAAATTTTATATGGAAATACATTCCAAAACTAATTAATGTACTCAGATATGATAAAATACAACTTCATATAGATCTATTATCCATTAAAGATCCTTACAAAATTCTTAACGAAAGGGAAAAAATGTTGATGAGTGAGATGAGCTGAATATAAAGGGTACATTAGAGAAATCATAAAATAGAAACGAATTATAAGAACTTGGTGATATTAGGAAGAAAATAAATCATATTGGTATAAGGATATATTCAATAAAACATCTAGGAATATTTTTTCTGTTGTATGGAATAATAAAATAACCTAGTTTTATAAGAGTACTCTATTTGATAGCGTATACTACTCACAACACCAAACCTAAACAAACCATCAAATGATATTATTTAAATATTAATGAAAATGCATTGACATTGAAACAGAGGAAATAAATTGGATTAAATAATTTAAGAAATATATAATTAGATCAATTTATATTTATATTTTTATCTATTAACTATTAGGAAATAAACAATCAATTTTCTAGAAGTCTTGTTATTCAGAAAAATATACTTTCTTAGAAACTTATTTCTAATTCATTATATGTGAAAATAAATATTAATACTTTTTTCCAATTATAAATATAAATATTAAATGAATTATTTTTTAAATAATCATATGAAAATTATATTTTTTTCATAAAATATTCTTCTACTAGTGAATAGTGTCAAATGCTATTTTTATTGAAGACTGTATATATTTTTCATGAATTTTGAAAGATAAATTTTATTATAAAATGGTTTAAAAGTAAAATTAATTAAATTATAATATTAATAAAAGAATTATAATATTTATGTTGTCTCTTATATTAAAATTTCATATAAAACATTTATTTTACATAAAGTGGAGTTTTTGTGGAAAACTATTTCTCTTCACATTTTGTGAGGTTTATTTTAAATTTTTTTTCCTTATCGGTTAATTTGTTCTCAAAAATTGTTTATATATTTAAAATCATTATTTATAAATTTTTTATGTAGGTATTGTTAATTTTTGGACATTCTGAATTGTATCCTTTGAGATTTTTTATATCACAATAAAGGGTAAATCAACTAATGGAGGTTAAAATTATAAGACAAATACTAATAAATGTACCTAAAATATTCAAATATATTATTCGATGAATATAAATAATTGATAATCATCCAAATATAAAATGTATTCAATTTTCCATTTGAAATTTATTTTTAAAACTTATAGTATTTTATAATAAAAAAGTCAAAAATGATATTAACTATGATTCACTATCATTAAAATTTTGATTTTGGGAGAAAAAATAGGATATTTTTTTAAATTAACTTTTTTATAATAAGTGATTATTTTAAACATGTTAATATATTAATAAATTTTATTGAATAAATAATTTTCTTTGTATCTTCTGAAAAACATACACAGTTATTGTGGATATATTTAATAAAATCAATATAAATAATTATGTAAACACTAAGAAATATATTATCGGAGTGTGATTATTTGTTAAAGTATTTATTTATATAAAATTGACATATTAGAGAGAAGTGATTCATTGTATTGAATTTAATTTCTATTGTGTAGTTCTATAACCTAAATGAGATGAATAGTTTAAAAATTGACATTATTCATTTTTTAAAATAATGAATATTTTATTTAATTATTTATAACCATAAAAATGATATATTCAGATAAATGTATGGTAAATTAATTTAAAAATAATTTATCTTCAATTTATTTTTATTTTTTTTATTATTGTAACATTATTAACTCCCAAAGTGTAGAAAAAAATAATTTATCAGTATTGGTCAAAAGGATTAATGTGGCATTAAAAGTCAAATTTAAGGGTGAATACATTATTAAAACAAGTTCAAATATTATTTGATAATATTATATATAATAATACCTATCATATATTATAATTCTAAAAAATTTGAACCATATTTCATTAAATATAATTAATATTAAAATGATACATTATGAAATTAAATGAATAAACCTCTCATCTCTATGAGAAAGAAACACATTATCTTAATTATTCACTCTATATTCAACCTTATATATCGACCAAAACATGAAAAACCATTGATTAAACATACTTAACTATTATCTAGTGGTTATTTATTGCCTAAAAAAGCAACCATAGGTGCATTAAGATGATATATAATTGATTTCTATTGAAGAATAGGTAATTATATTCCCCATGTACTTTAATTTTATTATTTTATTTACTTTTTAATAAAAGGTTTTACCTAGAAGAATATAATATGAAAATATATCATAAATATAATTACATTTTATTATTATCTTGGTGATTCTACAAAACACATATTTTACATCCTAATAAAATGGAAAACAATGATTGTGCATACGTACAAATTACTATCTCCACAGAAAGGTATAAATCCTTTAACATTACCACTATTGTTTGATTGTCATGAGTATGGAACTAATGAATATATAATATATTTATGATATATATTTTCATATTAATTATAAATTCATATATATTGTCATATATTCTAATTCATTATAAATTGATAATGTCACATGTTCGTACGGGTGGACTACCTCCTACAGGAAGCAATGTGATCCATTTTTCATTTATGTTTTTCCTGAATCATAATAAGTCTTTCATTAATGATTATATATGATATAAATTATATAATAAAGACTTCATAAATATTAATTATTATTCCCCATTCTTCATTTTTTTCATTTAAAAAGTTAAAACAGAATTCATGTGTACGTACATCCATCCATCCCCATAAATGATGTAATTAATTTTTGATTCACTATATTCATTAAATGATTATAAATATTTATATATTGATTACATAAGATATCTAAATATTTAATAACATTTTTATGTTGTCCTAACCAATAGAAATATTCAAGGAAAATACAACTAATTCAAAACATACTCGAAAAACAATGAAGTTAACACATGAAGTAATGATAACACCAAATATTATTAAAAAAAAAGGGTAATACCATTTATGAATCGAATAATATTTGATTTCATAACGATTAATATGTTTCATTTAAATACAATTATATATATTATACATAATTTTAGAGAACCATTATGTAATGTCAATATCCAGTTAAGGGTTATCATCTCAATTTTATATTCGTGATGATATATCCATTAATATACTTCTATTTAGTTTTATGTGGTATATATAAATTATTTTTGTTGTATTTAACATGAATATATATTTATTCATGATGGTTGAAGTTATTTTTTTAATACTTTAAATGGTTTCAATATTTTCTTCTAATAATTATTTTCTTTAGAACATGAATCTATTGGAGAAATGTTCAAAAAAAGCTAATATTATTTCACTTTTTATTGTATATGATTTTATAAGATATTTCTATTTACTTTATAAGTTTTTTAAAAATATTTTCACAATGACTATATTTTTTATCTAATCATTTTTTCCATTATTTCATTTTTTAAAATATCGTTTAAAAATAATCTTCTTATGATTTTATAAATATTATACTTTTTAATTTATAAGACAGTAGAGTTGAAGGAATATTTTCTAAAAAATATATAATTTATATAACTTTTTGACATTATGAAAGATATATTTATTTTTCATTCCTTAAAAATTTTACAAGTTTATTATCAGATATGATATTATCATTAATATTTATGAATTAATTTTCAAGTTAATTTTTCAATTGAAAAAGATATTTTCCACATGAATATTTTTAATTTTCTTTTTTGGGTTTTTAAGCATCTCTAATAAAAATCCCCTAATATTACTTATTCCCCACGAGGTATATCATGTAATTATACCACCTAATGACACATTTATGTAATTTAGATAATTGAATATTTAATTTTTTAAATATCCATATTAATTATATCATGGATATAAACATTTCCAAATCTGTATAACATATGTACCTACAGTATTATACATTGAAAATAATTGATTGACTAATTAATTATTGATAAATAAATACACTTCACCTAGAATATATATTTTCTGATAAGTTGTATTTCTCATTAACTAAATTTATCGTTCGAAATATAAGGTTTTCAATAGACATGAAGTGATTTGTGGGGTAAAGATTAGGTAGACCCTTCATACTCAATAATATTCAAGAGACAAATCAGTCATCACCTTAAATGGATCAATATCCATTGTTTTAAAATATCATGGAACAATGTCTTAATAGAAGAGGTATTATTAATTCCTAAATCATTAAGTCTAATAGTACTCAATTTCATCATTGATATTTCATTTATTCATATCGATTTTATTACTTCATTTATATTATCCATGTAATCTTGTTGTACACGTGTTTTTCAGTAAAAGGAATATGTTTTTATTTTTTTTCTTGACATGATGATTATGCCTTATTTACTCAAGATCACATAAATTTCCCATAACAATTTACTAGATATTGATATCTCCATAATTTTTTTACTTTACGAAGGTTATGCAGATGAAATATTATAATATGTTTCATAGATGTATAATGTTTTATTTTTTATGTTTGTTTCACAGTGAAGGTTATGTGATCGGTTCCCATATCCGATTAAAGTGATTTATTTCTTCATAATATTTCCTATTAGGTTCCCTATCTCGGTGGATTCACCTGGTCTCCAATGGGATTACTCGAGGAGCTAGAAATGCACAACGGTTCTTGTATCCAATGATCCATGGACCTGATTTCCAAATGTAGGTACTTGTTGGGTGATATGGCCAACGACACTTAAGATCTCATATTGTTCAATATGATGGAAATTCGGGTTCATCACACCCTTTTGGGGAGAATTATTACCTACTCTGGGACTCTCCTATATATTTAAGACGTGTTCATTTGTTCGCGAATCTTTGGTTTTTCCCCAATAATAATATCCACAGATTAACCAAGAGTTGCATGTCACAAGTATATGTAGGGACCCAGATCTGTCTACATCTGAGTTTTACGATCCCTCATTGGATTAGAGATTCTAGGGATGTTTGATTTTGTTCAGACAATTTCGTATCAAGTCTTGTAATTAGTCTCTTTGGTGTTTGTTGTCATCCATGGGGGACATAGAGTGACTTGATCATCTAAATCGAACCTGTAACATAGGCTTCCTATGTATCGTTGTGAGAGGAATCAAAATCCACGTAGTTTGGTTAGGTGTGGACCAATGTGAAGTGGGTCCAAATGGATGGAAGTTGGGCTTTAACCATAGGGATGCATCCTACATACCCTGACTTGGAAAGCATCAATGTCCACATAGATCAGATAGGTGGTTGTGCTTGAACCCTAGGGAGGCATCCTACATACCCTACCTTGGCCAAAATTAATGTTTATGTTGTTCAGATAGTTGTATGGGCTGACGTGAAGGGGGTCGGAACCAATGGATGTTGGGCTTGAACATTATGGGGGTGTCCTACCTACCCTTCCATAGAATGGATCAAAGTCCACGTTGTTTGGATAGGTGGTTGGGATGACATGAAGGGGGTCGGATCCTATGGAAGTTGGGCTTCAAACTAAAAGAGGCATCCTACGTCCCCTAATTTGGAATGGATCAAATTCAATGTATTTCAGATATGTGGTAAAAATTAATCCCCAGGGAGGCTTCATACATACCATGTCTTGAAGAGGATCAATGTCAACATAGTTCAGATAGGTGGTTGGGCTTGAACATCAGGGTGGCGTCTTATATACCATGTCGTGGCAAGGATCAAATTCCATGTAGTTCAGATAGGTGAGGTTATCTTATAATCCTTTAAACCATCTATTCCCAAGTGGGTCATGCTCTTTTTGAGAAACAAGAGTATGTGAATGATTTGACAACACACACACCTCATACCCTATTAGTGGGGGGGGGGCACGATGAAAGAGGATGGGGTAACCATGTGTGAGAGATCGAAACAATGAAACATCCTAAATGAAAGGGGAAATGATATTGTCGTCCTATGAGGATGGTGTTGTGCTTTATCTAGGATGGATTCCCTAGTTCCACTTAAACACGACAACGGTGGGTGGGGATTATTCATGGAAGCTACCCGTGTGCCTCTATGAAGTGGAAATGGATGGGGATTTCACATTGAAGAATCCCATAATGTCATACTCATGTCTTGTTATGAGGGAATCTTAACTATTTTGTTGGTTGAGGAATATAATTGAGGATGAAACATATGCACTAGTGTACAAGCGGGATAATTCCAAGGGCATTGGAATCATTCTGAACAAAGGGAGATGAAAAGTGTGAATCTCGTGCCTGATATTCGAAACACAATGAGGGTGGCATGAAGATGGAGTATAACGATTGATTATGTTTTAAGAACATCATTCATATAGCATTATCCTGATATGGGGAAAACAAATGAGGGTCAACTATTATTGTGTTCAAAACACATGACCTAACACGAAGTGTAATCCAAAGACTTCTGAGGCATTGGCCAGAAATGGCAGGTTAGCCGAGGCGGCATGGGACCAATCTATTAGGGGGTCCCTTTATACATGAAAAATAATAAAGATCATAATTAAGGACATGCAAATCATAAGGTCGAGTGATGGAATGTTCGAACGAATTCCAATGATCTTGAAGTTATTCCACTGTAATCATAGAATAAGGTATATTTTTCTTGTAACATAAGTCGTCTCTTGTTTGGAGAATGAGGCATCCTATGTTCGTCACATAGGGTGTACTACAGTTTATAGTCATGTAGATTGGAAAATTACAGTACAATTTTACATCGTGTGGTTATGATGATAGCTCATAGTTTATAGTCCTAGAGATTGGATTGTGGAGGGAAAGAGACATTATAAACTATTGGATAATCAGGCTAGGATGTTCTAACATGACTAGAACATGAGAGGGATGGAGTGTGTAAACGGTGACATTAGGGATTCTTAGATAACGAGAAATTATATGGGACATGGAAGCCATTAAGGCGTACAGAAGTAGGAAAGGAATCTCCTGTGGATGAATTTTCCTTTGGATGATGGTCATATTGTAGGATTCATATGAAGAGCAACTGGTGAATGATGTGCATAGTGAATCAACGGTTTTTGATAGGACATTGGCCTTCCACTTCTGCAGGCCATGGAGGATTATGAGGATCTGAAATCACTAAGGACATAGAGTTTGATAGAAGTGCAGGATGTATTTTGGAATTGAAGAAACATTCAGGTTGTGATTGTCTGTCGAGTTATGGGTCAATATGGAATAAGAGGAATGTGGTAAGGATTTTCAGGAGGTGCATACAGAATGTATTTTGTCATGGTATCAAAGGTATATATGTTTGGGAGGAATAAGGGCTTAATGGAAAGTGTTGTAGACCCGACCCTAAAAATTCATGGTGTGACTCTACATTTTTCATGGGGGTCAGTGATGGTAGAAAAGGGAACAACATGGAGGGCCAGGACCGCAGCCCAGTGGTGATCCTGAGTCGGGGTGCGGGGGCGCAGCCCCTCACGGTATGGACCTTAGGGCGTGGACGGTTCCCCCATAAACTTTTCTGCGTAGGAGCTGGCCATGTAGACTGGTACACGGAGGAGCTGGTTGTGAACTGTCTGTTCATGATGGAAGTTGTTCATGAATGTGATGGCGACATGCAGGGTTCTGCTGACGGGCATCTGTGAACTATCTTCCACAGATGGGAATCCATGAATCGTTTTCCTCCTATGAGCATTTACGAACCGTTTTCCAATATATGGGCATCCACGAAACATTTCCATTATATTTTTATATTTGATCTATGGTTGGATACAATGATTTTTTCAAACATGGTTCATGGGGAGGACCATCTTGAACTGATTTCTAAATATGGTACATAGGATGGGCTCTGTGAACTATTTATTATTTATAAGATGGAATCCGCGAACTGCTGCCAATGAAGGATGGAGACACATGAACTTATTTGGGTATAAGGAAAATTTCTCCAACACCCTCTATTCTCTTCAAACCCTTTTCACTCATCCTAGATCTATATCCCTTTGATTCATCCATCACCTCCTCTTTTTTTCTGATTCCCTTAATTGTCTTTTTATATAGTTCCAATGAATCTATATCTGCGGTACATGTGACAACTTCTCTGGAAGCATGTGGATGAAATCTAACCTGTAGAAGACTCGTTCAATATGAGTTTTTCCATGTTTGGTATTCCATCTTCATCTCCTCATCCACGAACCACATCATTCACAAGATGCTACCTGGGACACACAACCTTCAGATTCTCACTGGAAAAAACAGTTTGTGGTGGTAATGACCTGACCCTAGAAGCCTAGATTTGGTGCATTATTTTAATATATTGGCATGCTTACAAGGAATCAATTCATGAAGGACCAATCAGTTTAGAAGTCGTGGAAAATAGATTACATACATGAACGTTATATTACACCTTATAAAATAAAACACAACATAAATGATCCTTTGAGAATTCCATTAATTCCCTAGCTTAATCCTTCTTATCATTCATTTTACAATTCCTGGCATCCTGGGAAGATCCTAGATTCTCAAAAAGGATAAAAATATAGCAGAAACTCACATAAATAAGCATAAACATTTAAGGCAATGTATAAGACTAAAAAAATCCTTTTAAACTTGATATTTAGCATAAAATGGCAAAGATACTTTAAAATAATTCCATTTACCTATTCACATGGATATTCTACTAGTCGTATAATAACTTGAAATATCTATAGGCACTTTCATAATGATGGAATGCATAATGCCAGCCTTTCATAACCACATAGTCAAGGCCTTATGCCAAGACTACAAATAATATTTTATCAAGGCCTTGTGCCAAGACACTAGTTTTTCTCGTGAGTCCTATCGATGCATTGAGAAGCTATAGCTAGCTCCGCCCATTACTTACTAAGTCCATTGCATTCCTCATATAAAATGTTTTAATCATAACATAAAATTTGTATTTAAACTAGCATATGAAATTTCAATACTTTATCCATAGACATTGAATGTTATATAAATAACACATCCATAGTCAAACATATTACAAAACCTTCTACTCAATATCTAAGATTTTTGTTATAATAAATCAACATCAAACAAGTTTAAAATACTTTATAGGATTTTGACATAGATGAAAATGATTTTTAAAACTCCTTGAGAGAAATATCCCTTTAAAATGAAAACATTTAAAAGCCACACAATTTAGAAAGGAAGACATTTAAAGACATTTTTCAATCAAAGTGTCCCATACCACTTTGAAATTTTTGAAAATAATTAACATTTTTAAACATTCATGTCCATTTAAATAAATCCTTAAAACCATTTTGAAAACATAAACATTAATGAGAATGGTTTAGAATAATAATCCATTAAAACATTAAAAACAATGTTTTTTTAAAAAGTCCCTTAAAAATTATCCCTTTGAAAACTATTTTATGAAAAATAGATATGGATAATAAATTTGTCCATGTAGATACTTACCTAAAAACAGCCTCGGATAATAAAGAGATTGTGAAATTAACCCTTAGTATGCACTATTCCTTGGTCGAGGGTAGGTTAACCATCTATATAATATTTAAATATTTTTTTAAATTATAAAAGAATCATATATATAAAAATGATTTCATATATTATATTCAAATATTTCTTTGCTAATAATATTTAAGATTATTCATCATTTTGGGTGTTCACTTACTCATTTTCTTTTATATGTTTTGTTACATAAGTCTTGTTTGTTATGGATAGATTCTATATAATTCATATATAGAATGATATAATGTCCTTCAAAATTATTTTTAATCATCAAATTAAAATTAGTCTTGAAAGGATACGATGGGGAATGAATCTCATCGTGTTTGTGGAGACGGTAATCCGTACGTATGCACGATCGACAATATTATTATTTTTATATTAAAATATTATATAATTGGATGTTATATCATATATACATAATAATTATCATGTTATATTTATAATTTACATCAATTATACATCATTATTATACCCATCCAAATAATAATGCATTGAATAACAACTACACCACAACGTGGATATGGTAAGCCGTACGTACACACATATGGTGACATATCATTCAAAGGATATATATAATAATGAATAGGGTTGTACCATATTTATAATAACAAAAAATAATAAATAATAAACTTGAGTTATTATTTTATAATTGAAACAACAATGAAAGAAGATGTGGAAGATGAAAAAAACTTGAAAGAGGTGATGAAATATTTACCTCTTCTTCAGGTTCTTCCTTTTGATTTGATCCAAAGAGATCCTTAAGTTGGATTTGTGACTAAAGGAAGGCCTCTTGAATGAATTGTGGAAATTTGAGAGGATATTTTGGCAGGGTTTGGCAGAGCCAAAAGGCTTTGAAGGTGTGAATTTGAGAGATGGGGAAGTGCCCTTTTATAAGAGAGGTGAGGGGCACCTTAGAAAAAACATAAAATATTAATTTATAATAAATTCATATTCATTTTATAATGGCTCCAATGTGACTTATATTGAGTTTATGGTGGGGATGGGTAGCAATACATTCAACCAATAGATTTTAGACGGGTTTAGATCTCCATTTTAACCATATCATTTATATTTAACTCTTAGTAAAATATTTTTACATTTACCATGTGTGTTTGTATTTTTATATTAATTGGTTAATAGACATACTATAACAAACCAAGAGAACTCCAAGCGGTTAATTATTAACACATATAACCTTATCTAAGTCATTTTTCAAATCCTTAGATCATTAGGAATAGAATATCCATTAATAATATATAATTTGTTTTAAAAACACTTTTATGTCAATTTTGACAGAATTTGGTATTTTGTTTTTGTTAAATTCATAAAAGCATTATGTTTTTTGAAAAAATTCATTTAATCAACCCTAGCATGTCATATTAACCTAAAAAGTTAGGGGAATTCATTAAAAGTCCCAAATTACATATATTTGGGTATTTAAATATCAATTATTTTAATATTTTATTATTAATGTAATTACGGCATCACCATTGTGTCATAAATAAATTAAATAATTTAATGTATAAAAATTATAAATAAAATACTGTTATGTAGTCAATCTATTTATATTTATATGTAATATTTATAATCAAATTTATCTCATTTGTAATAATAATAATAAAATTTGGTTATTAAACTTTAATTTTATCTGTTTTTACTATTCATTAAATAAAATAATAATAAATGTCCTAATATAATCCATGTAGACCAAAGTGGTTTAAATTTTATTCCTAAGGTTTATTTATGTTGAGTTATAGTTATCCAATAGAATTAGGACATGTGTTAAGGTAATAATAATATCATTTTTACCCTTAATTTCCCTATTTAGTTTTATCCGTGCAAATAAAAGTTATGATTCATAAAAAATTATTTTTATCTTATTGAACCACATTTTACCTACTGATATCAACCATACCTCTCAGGGTTTTTATATTACACTCATAGAAGTGGTATAATTTAGTTCTATGTGATTTTGCAAATTCTCCTAGGTGGTGGGTAAAAGACTGTCTAAAGTTCAATAAACTTTTTATATATCTAAACTTACTATAAAATTACTGCAATGAATTGCATTGAACTTATATAGGTATTATGTGTCTATTTTGACGTAAAATAAATTTAAATAAAAAGTCAGTTTTAAAAAATAACTCATTGTTTTTCATTATTTATCAAAAATTTAATGTTTTCAGAAAAATACCAAAAATTGACCCTAAACTAATTTTGTTATTCTGAATTCAAAAATGAAGCATATTTTACCAAATTAAAGACATATAAATTTCATTTATTAATTTAAAATTAAATCCCATCGTCAAAACCAAAGTAGTATTTAAAAAAATAACTATTATAAGATTGACAGTTGCTTATGTTCAATTTCAAAGTGAAATTACTTACAATGATTAGAATTATATTAAATGGTATAAATATAATATATTTATTCTTCCAAACCATTATAATTTATAATTTAACACTATAAATAAATTTGATTTAAAAAAATTCAGTTAAAATATTTTATTTTTCACTATTAACCCAAATATAATGTTATCGAAAAACACCAAATAATTATTGAAAGTAAATTCGTATGCCCCGATTCGTAAGAGGATGTTTATTTTGTCAAAATGAGTAAAAGTTTTAAATATTTTATTTAACAAGGGTTCAACATTACAAGGCAATAAAAGTGCATTTTTGAAAAAATACTTCTTTTATCTAAAAAATTAATTAGTTCTTATATTATGTCTAAGAAACTAATTATATGGATTCTAATATTATAATTATTATATGAATTTCAAAATTCAGTTAATAATATTTATAACCTCTTTTGAATGGCTAGTATGGTAAGTCGTGGTGCGCTTGAACTCACTATTGCGTGTAGTGGAAGTTATTGAATTACTTTGAAGAAATAACGTACTATGAAATCTTGGGGTGTTACATTATTCAACCATTCAATAAATTGCGTCCTCCAAATTTGAAATTTTTCTCTAAAAATAAAAGGTTGAAAGTAGAATATACCTTTGTGGGAAAACCCACATTGGAAATTGGGTTAATAAAATTTAGCCTTAATAATAAGAAAAGTGAAATGAAAAAGTAACCACAAAATTATGATCTCTATTAGGAGTACATTGGTGGAAATTAGAGACACATAATTGGGGGAAAACCTAAATATTTATAGGGAGAGATTGAGGTCATCAGTCACAAATAATTTTAGAATTGAGGGCCTCAAAGCCATCAATCTTTAATGATTTAAAATATCATCGGTTCAAAAAATGATAAAGTAATAGGATAACACATTTTTAGTTTAATGATATCTTACCTAAAGTTTAATAATTAATGTTTTCATAGAATAAGAGTTGAAAAAAAAATATACTCGACAAATAGAATGCCATCCTTTAACTAATTTATACTCTAAACTCATCTTTCACAATCAAAGATAATGGAACTTAAAAAATATTCTATTTATCCTATTCGTATAGGGATCCAAAAAAATTAATTTATAATTAATATACCAGAACTTTTAAAAAATCTATATTATTCAATCTAGGACATCACATGGGTTAGTGGTAGGTGATACACCCTTGTCACCATTTGGTTGTGGGTTCAAGTCTTGCGGCCTTCCCGACTGCGACGGGTTGCCGCCCGACATCTGGGTTGTCATTTTTATGGAAATCCCAAAGTAATACAAAACTAGAATTATCCAAAATACATCTTTCCGAATTCACAATAAAAAATTTAAAAGTTAGTTAATAATAATGATGAACCTTTTTTCCACATAATAACATGTGAAAACCTTCACCATGTTTTATTTTAAAACCTTAAAACATTCTGAATTACCATAAAACCTTATTTATTACAGTCATTCTCCCATATTCCTTATAGAATATGGGATATACTCCTTTTATCCAAAAAAATTTTAAACTCCAACAATTATGGAATATAAAAATCATTAATTAGTTTCATGTTAGTCAAGAATATTCAATATAATTTATCCAAATCAGTCATCTCTTATTCCAAAATTAATACCTCGGTATCAAGACCGTATTACAGTTTTGCCTTTCCTTCAACCATGTATTTTCAAAAAATGTTAACTTAACATTGAGTCAATTTTCATGGTTCAACACAATCTCATGTCCTTAATGAAATAGTACTATAGTACAATCCTTATATACCCTATAATCCTTATTACATTTACATCATTAATACAATACCCAAATGACATGATACTTTAATAAAAACACAATAAATCTAATCATTCTTCTTCATCATTGGTAGTATCATAAAATTTTTATTATCTAATAGTAGCATTTGGGGTATACTCTGATAATTTGGACACTGATTCAAGTAGTGTCGTAACTCCTTGCAGATAAAGCATTGTACATTTGAAACTTTTTTGTTACCCTTGTAATGATGTACATGTTTTCATTTTTCTCCACACATATAAAAAACTCTAATTCCCTTTATTCAATTACCAAGGCGATTCTTTCCACATTTATCACATATGGGAAAATCCTTTTTTTCCCACTTCCCTTTATCCACCTCTCTCTTACATCCTTTTCTTCTGTTGCTTCCCTTCAAAGCCATAGGACTCAATTAATTCTTTAATTATCTTATTAACAAATGATACTATTTATTCATATCTTGCGAATATATGGGAGACAATTTCCCTTCTAAATTTTGGATTAATACCGGGAAAGATATGAACCTTCTTACTATTTATATCATACATATTTCTAGAGTTCACAATCCTTCTACTGGGCGCCATTTATAAACAATGGCATACACTATATCCATTTATTAATTGAAATGAATAATTCTAAACATGAAAAATACCAAACGTAAATTGAAAATTTGATGGATATAATCCATATTCATAAAAATGTTTTCTTGGAGGGAGTATATACTCATAAACCATTCATAATGGTTTATAAAGAAAATGATAATTATCCTAAGCATATCCCCTGGGAATGTCGTAACCAAGAGTGCAGCAAGGCCCATTGTTTTGCACCAGTTCTAGTTCGAGTCTAACTCAAAGCTGTGTTTTTTGGGTTTTACCCCTAGGTACATCTGTTCCAAAGTCGTATCTACCTGCTCATATCTATTTAGGGATGTATTTCTTGGAAAACTCACAGAATCTCTATAGTACCAAAATTCTAGGAAGTTCTTCTATAGTAATCCTCAAATTTTATCTTAGGGTTTTGTTTATTAATCATATTTTAAATAAATCTAGTTTCTAGGGTTATTTCTAAACATCCTTTTATACCAACTGTAACTCCCCAATCCCAGAATCCCAAAGTGGGTGCATTAAGTTAATACATTGGCATGATTACAAGGAATCAAGTGTCGAAAGACCGATCAGTTTAGCCGTTTTGGAAAATTGATTACATTCATGAACGTTACATTAAACATTAAAAATAAAAAAAACATAAATGATCCTTTGAGAATTCCATTAATCCCATATATTAAACCTTCTTATCAATCATAATACACTTCATGGCATCCTGGGAATAATAAAACATAGAAAGGGGTGAGTTCAAATTCTCAGTAAGGATAAGAATATAGCGAAAACATTCATAAATAAGCATAAAAATTTATGAAAATGTATAAGACTAAAACAAAAGACCTCTAAACATGAACTTCAGAATAAATTGGAAAACATACAATAAAATAATGAAATTTACTTGTTCACCTGGACATTCTACTAGTCGAATAATCACATGGAATATCTATATCCACTTTCATAATGATGGAATGAATAATTACATCCATTCGTATCCCCAGAGTCAAGGCCTTGTTCCCAAGATAAAAATAATATTTTGTCAAGGCCTTGTTCCATGACACCAGTTTGTCTCATGAGACCTACCGATGCATTGAGGAGCTACAGCTGGCTCCACCCGTCACTTACTATGTGCAACACATTCGCCATATGAAAAGGTTTAAACCTAAAATTAACATTCGTATTAAAACTAGCATACGAAATGTCAATAATTTATCCATAAACATTGATTTGTATATAAATAACACATCCACAGTCAAACATATCACATAACCTTCAATACAATATGTAATATTTTTATCACAATAAATCAACTTTAATCATGTTTAAAATCCATTAAAGGATTTTGACATAGATTAAAATGATTTGTAAAAATCTTTGAGAAAAATATCCATTTTACATGAAAACATTTAAAAGTCACAAAATATAGAAAGGAATACATTTAAAGAATTTTTTCAATCAAAGTTTCCCATAACAGTTTTAAAATTTTGAAATTAATAAACATTTTATAACATTCATGTCAATTTATATAAATCGTTAAAACCATTGTGAAAACATGGAAATTAATGAGTATGGTTTAGAAGAATAAATATTTAAAAATTTTAAAATGATGTTTTAGTAAAAATTCACTTAAAAATAACCCCTTTGAAAACTATTTTATGAAACATGGATAGGGATAATAAATATGTCCTAGAAGAGACTTATATAAAAACAACCTCGGATAATATAGATATTGTGAAATTAAACCTTTCCTTGAAATTTTCCATGGTTAAGGGCAGGTTAACCTCATGTATAATATTTAAATAATTTTTATTAAATTATAAAATATTCATATACATAAATATTATATTAAAAATTATCTTTTAATAATGCTTTGTTAATAATTTTTTAGTATTATCATCCTTTTGGCTGTTCATTAACTCATTTATTTTTTATGTTTTGTTATATAAGTCATTATTGTTATGGATAGGTTTTATATTATTAATATCCAAAATAATATGAAGTCCTTAAACATTATTTTTAATAATAAAATGAAAATTAGTCTTGAATGGATACGATGGGGAATGAATCTCATCGTGTTCGTGGAGACGGTAATCCGTACGTACGCAGGAGCGACAATATCATTATTTTGATATTAAAATCTTATTTAATTGTTGGTTTATCATATATACCGAATTATTATCATGTTATATTAATTATTCACATTAATTATACATCATTATTTTACCCATCCAAATAATAATGTATTGAATAACAACAACACCACAATGTGGAAACGGTAAGACGCACGTACACACGTATGGTGACATGTAAATCAAAGGATTTTAGAATAATGAATATGGTTGTACCATTTTTATAATAACATCATAGTATATAGAATATACTGGAGTTATTATTTTATAATAGAAACAACAAGGAATGAAGAAGGGGTAGAAGAAAAGAATATGAAAGAGGTGATGAAATATTTAACTCTTCCTAGGGTCTTCCTTTTGATTTGATAAAAAGGGCTCCTAAAGTTTTCTTTCTGAAAAAAGAAAGGCCTCTAGGATGAATTTCAGAAATATGAGAGGATATTTGGGTAGGGGTTTCTGGATCCAAAAGGCTTTGATTGTGTTAATTTGAGAGAAGGGGAACTGCCCTTTTATAAGAGGGGTGAGGGGATCCTTGGGAAAAACATAAAATATTATTTTATAATAAAGTAATATTGCATTTATAATGGCTCGAAATTGATTTATTTAGAATATATGGTGGGTATGGGTCTAAATAATTTCAACCAATATATTTTAGATAGGTTTTGGTCACCATATTAACCTTATAATTTATATTTAACTCTCAGTTAAATATTTTGACATTTTCCATGTCTCTTTGTATTTTTATTTTATATGGTTAATAAACATACTATAACAAGCCAAGAGAACCCAAAGTGATTGATTATTAATATATATAACGTTATATAAGTCATTTGGCCGAGCCGTAGATTTTTAGGAATATAATATAAATTAATAATATAATTTTTGTTTTAAAAACTCTTTTATGTCAATTTAGAAACTATTTGGTATATGTTTTTTTTTCAATTACTAACAGAATTATTACATCAAAAAAATTAATTTAATCAACCCTAACATGTCATATTAACCTTAAAAATTATTTTAATTCATTAAAAGTCTTAAATTACATTTATTTTTGTATTTAAATTATTAATTATTTTAATATTTCATTAATAAGGTAATTACTGCGTCACCATTGTCTAATAAATAAATTAAATTATTTAATTTTTAAAAATTATAAATAAATTTCCATTATTTAGAAAATATATTTATCTTTCTAATGAATATTTATAATCAAATTTATCTTATGTATAACCCTATATTAAAATTTTTTAGTTATTAAACTTTTATTTTAACTCCTTTAAATCGTCTTTAAATAAAATAATAATAAAAGTCCTAATCTACACCATGGGGACCAAAGAGGTTCATATCTTACTCCTAAGGTTTCTTTTGGATGAATTATAGTTATCCAATAGAATTATGACATGTTTTTGGGTAATAATAATATCAATTTTTACCCATAATTACACTATTTACTTTTATTCGTGGTAAATAAAAGTTATTATTCGCCAAAAATTATTTTCATCATGTTGAACTACATTTTACTTACTGATACCAACCGTTTCTATCGTATTTTTTAAATTCCACTCATAGAAGTGGAAAAATTACATTTTATGTGAATTTGAAAATTCTTTTATGAGGTGGGTAAAAGATGGTAAAAAGTTCAATAAAATTTTAATATATATAAACTTACATTAAAATGAATCCAATTAATTACATTAAACATATATAGGTATTATGTGTCTATTTTGACCAAAAATAAATTTGAATAAAATAAACAATTATTTAAATAAAAAGTTGGTTTTAAATAATAACTCAGTGTTTTCGCTATTCATAAAAAATTGAATGTTTTCAGAAAAATACCTAAAATTCTCCCTAAGATAATTATGGTATTCCAATTTCAAAAATAAAGTCTATTTTATGAAATTAAAAACATAGAAGTTTCATTTATTAATTTAAAATCAATTCATGTTGTCAAAACCAAAAGGCGTATTCTTCTGAAATAATTACTATTAAAATATTGACACGTGTTTATGTCCAATTTTAAAGTGAAAATACTTACAATTAACAAAAATAGATTAAATGGTAAAAATATAATCTATTTATACTTCCAAACCATTAAAATGTATAATTTATCACTATAAACAATTTTGATTAAAAAAGTTGTTTTTCCGATAAAATGTAGTATATTTCACTATTCCCCCAAATATAAAGTTATCAGAAAAACATCAAAACTTTATTGAAACTAAATTCTTATGTCCTGATTCTAATGAAGAAGGTTAATTTGTAAAATTGAATAAAAGTTTCAAATATTTTATATAAAAAATGTTCACCATTACAAGGCGGTAAAATTGCATTTTTTTAGAAATACTTCTTTTATATGAAAAATAAATTAGTTCTTAAATTATGTCTAAGAATCTCATAATATGGATTCTAAAATGATAAGGACTATATAATGTTCAAAATTTAGTTAATACTATTCATAACGGCTTTTGAACAGCTAGTATGATAAGTCATGGGGCGCTTGAACTCGGTGTTATGTGTAGTGAAAGTAATTGAATTACATTGAAGAAATAATGTACTATGAAATCTTGGGGTGTTACAACGACAGGTTCAGTTCAAGTGGGGAAATTCACTGTGACCTTCTTCATTCGCTGGCCAATTCCTTGCGGGTCAGCACATCATAGGCCTTACACATACTGAATGGTTCATGTTTTATTCCCTCTGCGAACCTTTACTAATAATTAGTACATGGTCGGGCCAAATCCCTTTTAAAAATTTGATTCCATTAATTTTCTTCCCAAATCATCAACCTAATTTCCATTGTAGGGCATGTGGGGGTATTTACTTTCCCTTTTCTAAATTTTTAGGACCCTAAAAATACCCCAATCGGAATGGGGTCTGAATGGAATGAAGAGGATGCTATTCTGATGTAGAAACTGTCTGTACATGAATGATAAGATAATGATCTATTTTTTTCATGAGCCAAGGAACTCAGCATGCATAAATTGGAAAATGTTTTGGTTTTATGTAATACCT
This sequence comes from Viscum album, assembly GCA_963277665.1. Classification (NCBI taxonomy): domain Eukaryota; kingdom Viridiplantae; phylum Streptophyta; class Magnoliopsida; order Santalales; family Viscaceae; genus Viscum; species Viscum album. The sequence goes on from OY728129.1 coordinate 1,291,855,042, forward strand.
CATGAACTTTTACGTCTTTTTTCATTAATATCCAAAATATTTCCTAGGCCCATTTAGTGCGGACCTAGAGGGCATAGATCTTCTTTTTCATTCGCCACCCATTGTGGGTTTTTGACCTCACGGGCTTTGTGCCTCTTGATTTTTTATTGCTCAATGTTTTTCCAGGGCCGTACAAGGTGTACGCCTAGAAAGACGATACTCAAATTTTTCATTGGACACAATTTTTGGTTTTTTTGACCTAACAGAATCTGTCTGTCTTGGGTTTTTATTGCTCAATGTTTACTCAAGACCATAAAAGGTTTAGGCCTCGAGATATGATACTCAGATTTTTCCCATGATGCCATTTGCTAGTTTTCATCTTGGTGAGTTGCATACCCGTTTCTATGAGCAGTTTAATGTATTGCAAACAAGACTATATTTACAGATGTTTTAGGTCAAACAGCTCTAACAATATTTTCTGGGGTGAGGGCCCCAATAAGATTTCTACTGATTGTGGATGCCTTAATACCTTTCAGTCATTTATGGGGGAATTTTTCACTCAACATTGTATAAGAATATGAGGCATTCCATTGAGAAAAGGAGCCATATGGGTGTACAGAGGTAGGAAAGGCATCTCTTAAGGAAGAATTGTCTTTTTTTTACGTTCTATGGTTGGTCAAGATGTAGTGCCACTGAGGGCATGGTATGAATAACTGTACAAAGGTGTACATAAGTCAATGACAGTTCGTTTCTAATGGCCGAGTAACTACATGGAAGTTCATATTATGAATACCACAAAGGGTAACTTAAAAGGGACATGGTGTCAAAAAGGATTTGGGTACATCCATTTCAATCATTGACATGGATATAAAACCACTCCCACACACACATGGTCGTTGTGAAGGAGGGTTAGATCATGACTCGGTTTAAATTCATGCAGATGGTACATTCATTCAAAATGGAATGGTTTTCCCCATTTATTGCGAATTTAACCTAAAACGTACCACCATAATCAAACGTGATTGTGGAAAGGTTTGTTAACTATATTGTATAGAGTTTACGAATCTTGTGATTGATATAAAGGCTCAGCGGACATGAGGCGTTTTGAAAGAATCATTGCCTAAGGAAGAATTGCCTTTGGAAGACGGTCCATGGGTGATCAATATTCATAGCCACCGGGTATATGGTTTTTATAGTCATGCAATGGTGTCCCTAGGCCAATGGATTTATTATCCCAAAAGCCGGGAAACTTCAGGGAACTTGGGATTCAAGACCACCTGGGGTGGTTTATGTGAGTTCGGTTCTTTCTGTTTACATAGTGTGAATCATGAGGAGGGGTGTATAGACATGGATGGGGAATTTTGGTATATGATATCCTTAGAATGGGTGAAGCCATCTCTCTCATACATGTGTGAGATGGTGATACATGCATGTATGACCCATGCACTAAGGAAGAGAGTGAGGCTTCCTTTCCCAACTGAACCTGTGATGAGTTCATTCAAGACTATGCAATTTAACAGAATGTGGTAAGGATAGTCTCCATGATATTTAATATCTTGTGGTAAGGATGGTCTCAATGTATTTTAATGTCACGCGGTAAGGTTGTGCTACGTGCAGTTTATTATAATGGGACATGGACATGCTCCGTGTAGTATATCTCCATGCGGAAGGGAAGCTACTATAAGGGTCACTCTTGATTAGAATGTAACAATGTCTGAATACCCTGACATGTCCAAGACATGGTTAGGATGCATATTGTGTAATCAATGATTTAGGGGCCTCTTGGATCAAGATATATTATATGTGGGCCTTTAGTCCATTGAGAGTACGGGGGTAGGAAGAGTGTCTCTTGTAGAAGACTTGAATTTGGTATATAAGACAAGGGCACTCAATATGAAGATCCGATAAGGGAATGGTATGAATAGTCATACAATGGTGTAAGCAGGTTGATGAACTTCCATGTCCTATGGCCTTTGAGGTTTTTGGGGATCCATGATTATCTAGGTCAGAGAGTTTGATGACTGGAATGTGTATGTCTTGTCATGTTGGAGATATTATGCCGTAGTTGTCTTTGGATCTCGGGAAGTTCCCTACACTGATTTTCCCAGCGCGTGGGGTACACATTCATTCTGATATGTTTAACATCATTCGTTAAGGATGATATGCACTTAGTTTAATGGTTGTAGAGTTTGGACTAGTATTGGATGATGCTACGGTTACCTATGGGAGAACCGAATTAGAATGATCAAGTGTTCACTATTTGGAAATGGGGGTAAAGGTGTAAATTGTAATACTGGGGTCTCTCAAATAAAGGGATGTTTCTTGGGGTCTCTGAGGCTAGTAAGAATACAAAGATAAGAAGTGTGTCACCTATGGAAGACTTGACATTGGTAGATAGGCTACAGTTGATCAATATGAAGAGCTTCTAAGGGAATGGTATGTAAAATCATGAAAATGTGTCTGAAAGTCAATGACCTTCCATGTTAAATGGCCCTGAATGATTATAAAGATCCTAGATCTCATGGAACACGAAGTCTGTCAGATGGGGAGATATGTGTCCAAGCATACGAGAATCAACCATATCTCAATTGTCTGTTGGGTTAAAGTAGTAAGCTCTGGCATTATGTAGTGGATGCGGACTGTCATAGGAACCACGAGTGGATACACATGCTAACTAGGTAGCGGCACCCTGGAAATGTCTCGACGTGAAGGGGACAAAAATTTAATCCAATGCTCCGGAAATTTTTGGATCGGGAAAACTGATATGGGGGATCTAGGAATGGTAAGCATATTTAGCTCAGAAGAGGGTCGCATATTGAAGACATGCCTTTGGTAGATGGTCTAGGGGAGATTAGTATGCAGAGATGCTAAGGGTATTGTATGTATATTCATGCAAAGGAGTCTGCAGGTTGATAAACTTCCACTTCTTATGGTCGTGGGTGATTATGATGATTTGTAATCCTCTGGATCATGTATTTTGATGCAAGGGAAAGATGCATCCAACCATGCAAGGAGTGTTCCTGTCATGGTTTACTATGTATCTGTAGTAGATTATAACTTTTACCGTAACATCCCAGTTCCGAAAGCCACCCAGAGGTTCCCGGTACCCGGATGGTCACAAGGCCTCAAGAGCATTTTCCCAAAGGCCAAAGGCTGCTGACTAGCAGTGAGGGCCTTGGGTGTGATAGTGGTGATACTAGGCCCCCATTGACAGAGTACACAACAGAAGTAAACAATACATACAATAGAGGAAGTAGTAAATATCCAACAACAATTCACAAGTAAACAATGAATGACAAAAACAATAAACAACTGGATCACATATGTATATATGAAATGATTCATGATACATATCTAGGAAAATATCCAAGTAGGTCACAATGCTGGAAATATAAACAGTACCAAAACAAGTACAAATGAAAAGATAAACATCTCCTCAGCATTTCAATCATAGTCTTGGCCCCATGCCCTCCTAATCCAAAGAAATCAAGTACATGAAGTCGAAGGGCCATTTCCTTTGTCTATACCAACAACAACATAGTCTGGTTGGACCCAAAAGAAAGACCCATACAGGGTGTGAGACTAAATCTTCGTAGGCAACCACCTGAAAATCCGTGCCTAACAGTCAGTGAGCATATGGCAGGTAATAGTTTAGTAAGCAGTAAACAATAACAGTAAATAGCATGAAATAATCAGTAAGTAGTAACAGGATGATATGCATTTGTAATCAATCCATAGAACAACAAGCAGCAGTAAAGCAAACAACTAACCACAACAAGAACCCCTATGGGAAGTACTCTCAGAAAACCCCTCTAGTCATATCCAAGAAGTTCCAATAACCCTCTGGGCAGTGCACTCAGCCTAAACTCTCTTGTTTGGTCATAAGAAATTATAAACTCTCTGGGGAAGCTCGCTTGGTCAATTCCACTTATAGTATAGGGTAGTCCGGAACTCTCTAAGGAAGATCACGCGGTTTAACCCTCTTATTTCCCCATGGAATAGATTCTCTCTGAGGATCTCACTCGGTCAATCCTCCTATAGTCTTAAGTCTATCATAGAATCTCTAAGGAAGCTAACATAGTCAATTCCTTCTCTAGAATAGAAAGGTTTTAATGAAATTCAAACCATGTAATGACTATCTGTGGAAGCTCACTCAGTCTACCCTCTTGTAGTATATAATATGAAAGACTCTTTGGGAAGCTCACCTGGCCTATCCCTTGTAGTCTATAATGTCTAAGACTCTTTGAGGAATCTCACTTGGTCTACCCTCCTAGAGTCTATAATATCCAAACTCTCTGGGAAGCTCCCTCGGTCTATCCTTTATAGTCTATAGCACGAGGTTCTCATGGTCTCATGCTAGTCAGTGCATAATAAATCTATAAGGCCAAAAGTACACATATAGAGCTACTTGGCTAACCATTATACAGAAAAACATGCATGTAAAGAATATCTTTAAATCCTACCATCACAAGGCCTGGAAAACAGGAATAATGGAAAAAAGATAACATGACCCAAATGTAGTAAATAGAACAAATCATGCGAAATACATCCAATCACAACAAACTATCCCCATACATGATCAAATTGCCTCAATACAAGCATACATTCAAAGCAAGAAAACAACCGGGGAAAAAAGGTAAACACGCAATACCCCATTCATGGGTATTGGTGGAATTTCACATAAAACTGAAGTACTTAGAACGGTAAGGCACAAACCACCTACCTTGATGCTAGGAGATAAATATACTTGGACCTTGTGGCTTGATTCTCTTTATAACAGTATATATATATACGAAAACACACCAAACATTCAACCCACAATATCATGAGAAAGAGGGAAAATCATGGAATGAAACTCAATAAAAAGGATGAACTCACCGCCATGTTTCCAACGTAATAGATGGTGGTCGATTCGGTAAACAGACGGAGGCTCAGGGGATCAGAGGATTTTCATGGCCGTACGAATGCTCCTGGTTAAAGAACCTGGAGAAGAAGACGTTTTTGTTGATGAGACATGATCCTGGTCTGTATAATGAAAAAAAGTACATGACATGTATTTTGGGGGTACACGGTATGTACTTGGATTTTCTGTACTCCGATTTAAGTGGCCTCTTCTTCGCCTCTACACACCGTGTGTGTGGCCAAGACAAATCCATCACACGGCCTTACGCGACATCAATGTACACGTCATGTACTTATAAAGTACATGGTGTGTACTTTGAAAATTTATATATTTTTTACTTTTTCTAAATAATGACCAGAAAAGGAAAAAAATACCTGAAACAAAGATTTTGGTTCTTACAAACATCCCCCCTTAAATAAATTCATCCCCGAATTTCCCTAGCGAGGTGTAAAACAAGAAACCCCGAACAGCACGGGCCACTGTGATCGCACCTCAGCCTCCCTCTCCAAAGTCTCATACTGTACTCGCTTGTGCTTCCATAGCACCCATACAAGAGGAACATACCGGCCATGGAGAACCTTCATATTGTGATCGACAATCTAGATAGGATGCTCCTCAAATGACGCAATCTATTCGATCTCAACCTCCTCGGGTTGAATGACATGAGAATAGTCTGAAATATAATTTCAGAGCTGAGAAATGTGGAAGACGTCGTACACATCTCGATACATATAAGGTAACATTAACTGATAGGCAACCAGCCCAACACTCTATAACACCACAAAAAGTCTGACCTACCTTGGTGAAAGCTTACCCTGTCTCTAAATACTCTTGTGTCCCCACATCAATATGACACGAAGGAAAACCTGATCCCGGACCTCGAACACTAGAGGTCATTTCCACTGATCAGCATAAGAGTTTGGTCGAGACTGTGTTGTAGCCATCCTCTTCTGAATCAACTCTATCTGCTCTGAGGTCTCTTGAAAAGATGAGGTCTAAGAAAAGCTTCCTCTCTTGCCTCCAGCTAGCACAAAGGTGATCAACATGGCCTTCCATACAGTGCCTCGTAAGGTGCCATCTAAATAGTCACCAGAAAACTTATGTTAAAGGCAAAATCCACTAGAGGAATATGCCTCTCCCATGAACCCCCAATGTCCAGAATGCATGATTGAAGCATATCCTCAAGCACCTGGATCGTACGATCAGACTGGACATCTGTTTGGAGAAGTTCTGTTGTACTCAAAAGTACCAATGTACCCAAAGCCTTATGAAGCCCCTTCCAGAACCGAGAACTAAAATGTGTTTCCTTTTTAGAAAAAATGGAGTGTGAAACTCCATGCATACGTATAATCTCTCAGATCTACAACCGCCCCAACTCATCAACAATGAAGTTCTCCTTGATCGGAAAGAAGTGAGAAACTTTCGTAAGCCTGTGGAAGACACCTCAAAAAACATCATTCCCTTAATGTGACCTCGGTATCCTAGTTACGAAGTCCATCGCGACATTGTTCTACTTCCACTCAGGAAAGGGTAACTGTTGTAAAAGCCCTGTTGGTCACTGATTGTCTGCTTTCACCTAATGAAAAGTAGAACATCTCATGATGAACCCAGAAACATCCCTCTTCATACCTGGACACCAGTACTAGAGATGTAGATCACTATACATCTTGGTGACGCCAAGATGAACTACCCAGACTAAAGAATGGATATCCTACATCAGCTCCTCGCGTATGTCTTCTGGCACCCATACGCATCCCAAGAAATGCATGATCTCATCCTCACCCACTGTCCATCCAGGAAGAGGATTCTCTCCTGACACACACTCTCGCAGGACTAGGCCTTATGAGTCTGATAGCTTCCTCATCCGTACACCATCGAAAAGATTAGAGGTAACAACCACATAAAAAGAAACATCTTCCCTTGACTATCATGAACCTCCAAATGCGTCTCAGAGAATAGAGACATAAACATCCACACACTACTGGCCTCTAAAACTACCTGAATCTAAGTTCCCTTATTCAATGCATCAACCACTGTGTTTCCCTTTCCCGGCATATTGGAAAGATCAATGTCGAAGTACTAAAGATACATGACCCAACATCACTGTCTTAGATTCAGATCTCACTGATTGAAGATGTACTTGAGACTCTTGTGGTCGATGAAAACCACAAAGTTCTATCCTAGAAGATAATTTCTCCAATAGCGTACGACAAGAACAATAGATCCCAACTCTAGATCGTGTGTCGTGTAGTTCTTATCAGGTGGCTTTAACTGCCGAGACTTGTACACATTGACTCTATTTCACTGTATAAGCACAGCTCCCATCCCAACACATGAAGCATCACAGTAGACTATATATCTATTTCCTAGCTCTGGAATGACTAGTATCAGGGCTGAAGTCAGCATCACTTTTTGCTCCTAAAAGGATGACTCACATGAATCTGACCATAAGAACTTCTCCCCTTTCTTGGTCTGACCCATTGACTGTGCTGCAAGGCATGAAAAGTCCAGTATGAAAAGCCTGTAGTATCCATCCATCCCTAGAAAACTCCACACCTCAAAGAAATTATTCAACTGCTCCTATGAAACTACAGCTCTCACTTTCTCTAGGTCTACTGATACTCCTGTCTCTGAGATAATGTGACCCAAAAAATGAATCTGGTCCATCCAAAAGTGGCACTTCGAGAGCTTAGCATATAACTGATGCTCCCTCAGTGCACTCGAAACAATCTCAAGATGAGTAGCATGGTCAGGTCGAGTGTGAGATTACATCAAGATTTCATCCACTAAAACCACCACGAAGGAATCCAAGTATGTATGGAACACTCATTTCATCAGTGCCATAAAAACTGCAGGAACGTTCGTGAGAATGAACGGAATAACCATATACTCGTATAGACCGTACCAGCTCAAGAAGGTTATAAGAGGTATATCTGGTTTTCTAACCTGCAACTGATGATAACTAGAACTCTAATCGATCTTTGAGAACACCCAGGCTCCATAAAGATGATGAAATAGGTCATCAATCCTCTGCAAGGGATATCGGTTCTAGACCATCATATGGTTCAGCTTCCGATAATCCATGCAAAGCCTAAGGGTGCCATCTGCCTTCTTCGCAAATAGGATAGGTGAACCCGAAGGAGAAGTACTGGGTCGGATAAAACCCTTTTCCTGTAACTCCTCCAACTTCTTATTGATCTCCTGCAACTCAGGTGTATCCATCCAATAAGGAGGAATGGACACCGGTTCCACTCTTGGCATGTGCTCCATCGAGAATTCTACCTCACGATTTAGAGGAAAACCTAAAAAGACTTCTGTAAAGACATATCTGAAATGATATACCACTAGAGGAAAATCTAACTGCGAAGTCCCCTAGTCATCCAGATAATGCCTGGAAATATGGGCTGTAAATCCCCCTAGCCCATGATGCTCTGGTCCAGCTATACCTGGTTGGACATCCCACTCACCTCTATGAAGAAAAGATCCACCCTCTAGTGATACGAAAATCACCCTACAGTGATAACAATCGACGACTGCATGGAAGGGAACCAACCAGTCCATCCCGAGAATGACATCATTATCTGTCATCTCTAGGACATTGAGGTCCTATACGAAGTGACAACCTGCAACCCAAACAAGGAACTCTCTACACTGACGTATTCTAGATGTCCTCATTCCCAATGGTGTGTCAAGATTAAACATTTCAGCAGACCTAAAGATACAGAGATCAAGGCTCTCCACAACCGCAACGAAGATAAAACTATTTGAGGCACCAGTATCGAAAAGAGATAAATATAAAACTGAGGCAACTAATATCGTACCTCAAACTGTAGAAGGGCATGGATCCTACTCCTGAAGGGTCTTCTCTACAGCGAATGTATAGCCTGAACTGTGGCCCTGCCCCCCTGGCTGACCACTCTGAGTTGATCCACTCTGATGTCGCTAGTATCCTAGTGACTCACCAACAAGGCCGCAACCTCCACCTCAGCCTGAACGGCCGGAAGAACACTAGTTCCTAGACTGGTGAGAAAATAATGATACATATTCTGAATGTGGGTTCATAGAAGATCCCCTACCACCAGCTGTAGGTGAGAAGATCTAACAAGAACTTTGAAGATGGCCCATCATTCCAAATGATCGGCACTCCATTGGGTCTCTCTGGCACTGAGGCCTAGTATTCCCACTCCTACCGCACCGGTAGCATACAACCAGGCCGCTCGAAGAGACATTCCACCTAACCTGATCGCCTCTAGCAGACTCTCTGCGGCGGTTCTTACTATCAGTAGTAGGAACAATGACACTGGACATCGAACCGCCCTGGCCCACTACTCTAGAATCCCTCAGATTGTGCATAGTGATCAGTTCCTGGTTGATGATAGATGATATCGAAGTCAACATAAAGATATTCATCTAGGAACAGATCTCCTGCCTAAGACCGTCCTCAAAATTCATAGCAAGGAACAAATCATCACCTGCTGGAATCGGCGTGAAGCGTTGTAGCTCCTTAAAGAAAGATGAGTAATCCATAACAGAAAGAGTACCCTTCTCGAGACACATAAACTCCCAGGCTCGGTCAGACCTCAAGGTATCTGGTTAGAAATAATTGTAGAAGATGCGCCAGAACTCATCCCAAGTCATACTCATCTAGCTCCATGACTGTGAGATCACCTCCCACCACCTCATGGCGGTGTCTCGGAACATATAATTATCATGCTTTACCCTTTTCACTAGAGGTATTGCCAAGTGCTCAAATATTGTCATCATGGCCTCTATCCATGACTATGTAGCATGGGGTCCTTCATCCCCTGAGAAAGTATGAGGATGATGCTACTGGAAAACCTGTGTCAACTCAGCAATCGAAGGTGCAGGAGGTGGCGCTCCCTGGATGGTCTGCATCATCCTCAGTAAGTCCTCCCTGAACTGCACATCGGCGCCTGCAACAGGTATAACTACTGGTGCCAAGGATGGCACAACAAGAGGATCTACAGGGGGTCCTTGATCGGCCATATCTGGTGTTTGATCAATGTATGGAATCTAACGTACAACCAGAGGACGTCTTGTAGGCATAACTCTGAAAGATCGAAAGCACACCTTAGATAAATATTCTCAAGGATAGAGAACACTAGAGTAATAAATGGGAATAGGAGAAATATACACTCATGTGTTGAAAAATACGACTACACGGTGTATATAAAAACTACGTGGTGTGTTCTCTTAAGCCATTCACATGGGTGTGTACTTCTGCCACACCTGATCATGTAACACCCCAGACTACAAGAAGTGTTGTCCCCACACACGGCGTGTACTTGCACTCCATTCCCCTACCCGACTATCTTTACATGGCTAGCCCACACGGTCCTCTTAACCCAAGACTACATGGCATGTTCACTAAAGACACAACGTGTACTAGACAAGGTTTCGAAAAACCATGTTGTTAGTTACACGGCTGCCTACACGGCTGACCCTTACACGGTGTGTTCCAAACAAGCATGTCATGTATAGGAGATGATAACACCGTCCCATGTTGTTCGTGACCCGGATGGGTACCTAGAACAAGGATACACGACATGTTCATACAAAACACGACATGTACTACATGAGGTTCGATGACCGTGTTGTTAGTGACACGACCAGGTACATGGCTCACTACTACACAGCGTGTAACGACCATACACGGCGTGTTCCTAAAAATTTTTCACCACCCCGTGTTTCTTCTCACATAGTAAGTGACGGAGTTTAAAACTACACGACATGTAGTAATAAAGTGCATGTCGTGTATTCAAGGTTTTTCAGGGTAGTAGCTCTGAAACTGCACCGAAGCCTAGAAAACACTAAAAATCAAACATGGAGGTGCCAAATTCCAATCCGTGCGGGACCATACTCCCCGCGAATAAAATCTTGGAAACTCTTACATATCATATACAATGGATACAAGTCAATGATCCACCATTAACCAATTCATGAGGGGCTATAACACCTGTTGAACCAAAATTTGGCATTCAGTTAAGAAGGGTACAATACTAAAAATTCCTCTATCAACTGCAAGGATTCTATCAAAGAATCTATCACAACAACATGCATAATCTACCCAACTTCTGTCACAACAACATGAAAATGCTAATACACCCTAGATGGCATGGAAAGAATGTATGGAATGTGATTTATAACAACTGCCTATATGATTCGTGGGATGGAATACCCATATCTCATCGGCTTGTGAACGAAATAGAATCGCTATAGAAACAACAAAAACAACACATGGAAAGTAAATCACTCTTAGTGGAATCATATCAACCATAAAATCTCAGAACCAGAAAACTGCAATAAACGAGGTAGGTTGGATTTTCCCTGTATAGGGGTTAGCTACTTCCGGGCATAGCTTATTACCATGTACCTAATTCTTCCTATCCCTAGATAATTTCTCCCAAGAGTAAATCAAGATAAAATAATCCCTTTCATACAACATTGTAACATCCTAGTTCCGGAAGCCACCCAGTGGCACCCTGTACTCGGTTGGTCACCTGGCCTCAAGGGAATTTACCCAAATGCCAAAGGCTGCCGACTAGTAGCGAGGGACTTAGGTGTGATAGTGGGAAACTATGCCTCATTAGAAGAGTACACATAGGATGTAAAGAAAGAATACAATAGCGAAAACAGTAAATATCCAACAACAATGCACAAGTAAATAACAGAAGACTGAAACAATAAACAACTGGAGAAAATAAGTATATATTAAATTATGCATGAAAAATATTTAGGAAAATATCCAAACAGGTCACAAATCTTGAAATACAAACAGTACAAAAACAAGTACAAAATAAATGATAAACAGTTCCTCTGGAACGCAAGCCACGGCTAGGTCACATGCTCTCCTGCTCCAAATAAATCAAGCACCTAAAGTTGAAAGCCGCTTGCCCTTGTCTATACCTGAAACAACATAGTCTGTTTAGGCCCAAAATCATGACCCAAATAGGGTGTGAGACTAAATCCCAGAATGCAACCACTTGAAGATCTGTACCTAATAGTCAATGAGCATATGGCAGGTAATAGTGCAGTAAGCAGTAAACAATAACAGTAAACAGCAGGCAGTAATCATTAAGCAGTAATAGGATGATATACAACAGTAATCAATCCAAAGAACAACAAGCAGTAGTGATGAAAACAACTAACAAAAACATGAACCCCTCTGGGAAGTACTCGTAGCCAATCCATCTGGTCCTCTCCAAGAAGTACCAATAACCCACTGGGTAGTACACTTATCCAAACCTCTTTGATTTGGTCATACGAAATTATAAGACTCTCTAGGGAAGCTTGCTCGGTCAATTCCCCTTATAATCTATTGTAGTCATGTAATATCTGAGGAAGATCATGTGGTATAAACCTTTTATAGCCCCAAGGTCTAGAAACTCTCTGAGGAGCTCACTCGATCCATCTTCCTATAGTCTAAGGTCTATCACCGACTCTCTAAGGAGGCTCACTCAGTTAATTCCTTCCCTATCCTGGAATGGTTTTAATGAAATTAAAATAAAGTAAAGACTCTATATGGAAGCTCACTCGGTCTACCCTCCAATATTATATAATATCCAAGACTCTCTCGGAAGCTCACTCAGTACATCTCCATTAGTCTATAATGTCTAGGACTCTCTGAGAAAGATCACTCTGTCTAGCATCCTGGAGTCTATAATATCCAAGACTCTCTGGGAAGCTCAATCGGTCTGTCCATTATAGTATATACAACCAGGATCTCATGGTCTCATGCCAGTCAGTGCATAATAATTCTATAAGGCCAAAGTACGCCTATAGAGATACTTGGCTAACCATTCTACATAACAACAATCATATCAAGAATATCATTCCATACAACGGACATAAGGCATGAAAAACAGGTATAACGACCAAAAGATAACAAGACCCAAAGGTAGTAAACAGAACAAAGAATGGTAAATACATCCAACGAAAAAAAAATATCCTCATAAAGGATCAAATTAACTCTAAAAAAGCATACATTCAAGGCAGGAAAACAACAGGGGAAAAAAAGGTAAACACGCAATTCCCCGTTCACGGTTATTTCTGGAATTGCAGATAAAACTCAAAGACATCGAATGGTAAGGCAGAAACCACCTACCTTGTTGTATAGAGATCAATATGCATTGACCATGAGGCTTGATTCTCCTTATAATGATGTATATCTATGAAAACACACAAAACATTCAACCCACGATATATCGAGAAAGCGGGAAAATTATGGAATGAAACTCAAGAAGAAGGAACTGCTCACCATTGCAGTTCCAATGCAATCAATGGTGGTCGATTCATAAAATAGATGGACACTCAGGGGCTCAGAAGATGTTTACAGCCGTATGGACGCTCCTGGTAGATGAACATGGAGAAGAAGGTGTTTCTATCGGTGAGGCGTGACCCCAGTCCGTTTAATGAAAAAAAGAAAGTAAATGGTGTGTATTTCTAGGGTACACAGCGTGTACTTGGATTTTCCATACTCTAATTTATGCAGCCTCCACATTGTTCCTACAAAAAATGTCTATGGCCTGGACGTGGCTAGAACATGGCCTTATGCGGCATCAAAGTACATGGCGTATAATTATAAAGTACACGGTGTGTACATTGAAAATTTCCATATTTTCCTCTTTATCTAAAAAAATGACCTGAAAAGTAAAAACAAACATGAAACTATGATCCGGGTTCTTACATGTACCATGATGTTTATTGTCATACGGTAAGGAAACTTTTCGTGTAGTTTACCATCAGGTGGTAAGGATGGGCTTCATGCAGTTTACCTTCATGCAGAAAGGATGAGCTCATCATTTTTTTTATTTCGGGGGTGGCTGAGCCAAGATACAGAAATCCCAGCATCCCTATGTATCCAGTGAGGGTAGGAATCTAGCTGTACATATTTCTCAATTCCCTTTTAACTCAAAGGTGCTTCCTGTGAAAATCTAATTTATACATAGGAGGTAGGCAATTTTCACTGCGATAGGGCCATGATATAGAAATTTAGGCATTTCTACATATCTTTTGAGGGAAGGAATCAATCCATATATTTTTCTTTGAACATGTCACAGTGGATGAAAAATGACGGGAGACCATTTTCTTCTTATGTAAGGACATTGTCTCATTATGTAGTTTAATGTCATGAAACTAGTACATAATTCTCATAGTTTTGGGTCATAGAGCATGGACCACCAGTAATTGCTTCGAATAGGGGAACATGTTATGATTTTGTTGCAGAACCGACAAGAATGAGGCTAGAGGCTCCGAAACACACCTCTGTGGTGAAATCCTATACATTTCGAGGTCACAGTTCCAAGATTAATGGCTTTTGGTATAAGTTCATGGATTTCAGACCAATGCAACCTAGTTTATTGTCATGTCAAAAGGAAGAAGTACCGTGCATTTTGACCTCATGTGGTAAGGACACTCTACTATGTAGTTTGTTTTAATGTAGTAAGGACATTATAGTCATGGAATTTTAACATCCTACAGCTCGAATGAAAACTAATGGTACGGTTAAAAGAAATATTATTTTAGAAATCAAGTGTTTGTAGGAGTGGTGGTCAGCTGCCCATCCATGGAGAGCAGAGAATATGATCCATTGAGGTAGAACTTGTATACGATATATGGTCCCTCCCTCTTTGGATTTAGCATTGGTGACTTCTTTCTAGGTATCATCGTGGTCAATAGGAACAATACCAATTATTCTACTAGTAATGACCGATGATGAACCTTTTTGTTGAAGGCTCATGCAATCCGGTTTTGATATACAAGTAGGTGTTTCAATGTGTGAATCCACTTCTCATCCAGTCTCTCAAATTCATCAATATCACATATTTTCTTTCTCATATTCTAACAGTTGATCACAAATTTCATCGTGGAGTGTTGACAATTGGTTCTCAATGGGAAAGAATACTTTTTTTTGTATACTAATGAGCACAGAGTGGCCTGGGTAGTTGTTCGAGTTGTGGTTAGATATGTCCCCAAGGCATGGAATAGTTTTTATAGCCATTATTTCTTGTATATTTCCACCATTTTCTATATTATATCAGATAGGGTCTTGTTGAGGGCCTTTATGTGTCCGTTGGATGATTCATGGAAGCGATATGAACATTTGTTCTTGATACCATATTACGGGTATAGTTTTTAAAATTAAGAAGTTCAGAAGTTGGTGTTGTTGCCTTGCAGTATTGTATGAGGAACACTAAATATGATGATTATGTTGGAATTAATAGTGATGATGATTCATCTTGCCCTGACTTCTTTAAGGGGCACAGCATCTGCCCACTCGGAAAAGAAATCGGTAGCTCTGAGATGATATTTGAATTGTTTGACAGTGACAGGGGGATATAGTCCCATGAAATCTACTACAAAAATGGAAAATTACAAGGAGTACTTCGCTTGGTGAAGTTTCTCCGAGGGATGATGAATGAAGTTGCGTGAATTTTGTAAGAGTGGCATTTTTTAGTGTAGTTCATGCAATCCCATCCCAGGGTGGGCTAATAGTATCCAAGCCTTCGAATCAGATGAGAATGTTTAGGCCCAGATTGATGTGCTCCAAACACTTTTACATGTACTTCATTAATGATGTCATCAGTATCTTCTCTATCAATGCATATGAGAGGTACTCTATCTAGGACTCTCTCTTAGAGGACCATCTGCTTGGGTGTGTCGCCATATTGGACAAAATTCTCTACCCTTCTATGCATTTTCTCTCATCTAGCCCAGTATGATGGAAGTTATCCCATATTAACGTAGTTCTAAATTGTGGTCGTCCAGCCGGTAGTAGGATCAGATGGAACAATTACATGGATGACTTCATCGATTTCTTCTGTTTTAGTTTGACCATAAGGCTAGACCATTATACGGTGAGCAATGTTGATAACTATTTCATCCTGGTCTTTTTCAGCAAGGGTTATTGTTGCATTAGTTAACGCATTGGCCTGGGCATTCTGAGACTGGGGAACATAGGTCAATGTCGGTTTGGTGTGGAACTCTTCTATTAACCCTAGGACGTGGTCGAACAGGGGGGCATCTCGACCTTATACATGGCAGTCTCCATTTATTTGCTTGATGACTAGTTTCATGTCAGCTTTTACATGGAGGTGTTATAATTTAACATGGAGTGTGAGCTCTAAACCTTTAATGAGGGACAAGTATTCTACCTCACTATTTGTGCATCGTCCAGACAAGAGAAAGGAATCTGTTAAAACATCTTACTCTGGGGATATGAGTATAACTCCCAGAACCACCTTTCTAAATATGAGGTCTTCCATTATTTTACATGTCGATCTACTAGATATGTCGTAAAAGTACATTTCCCACATTCGGCAATCTTTTTTGCACAGAGAAGACATCTTTTTCATGGAGTTCTACATCATTTGAGGTGGTCTCTGTCGATGGCTGCTCTGCCAAAAATCATGCCAAATGATTGGGCCATGATATCATTCTATGGCACAAACTTGATTTCAAACTATTATAGGATGACTGCCCATCAGGATAGGCATCCGGTCAGCATTAGAATGCTGATGATGTACACCGTTGGATTGTTGCGCGAGATCAGATGGACTTCATGATGCTACATATAATGTCGCAACATCTAGACAGTGAAGCACAGATCCCAACAAATCTTCTTAATATTTGAATATGAGGACCCAACATTGAATATGGTTTGATTGAGATAATAAAGGTTGTTTTCACTGCGAACTTCAGTATTCGTCATGAGGAAAGAATCTAGTGATAGTTAAATGGTCGTTACATACTAGCTAAGTGGCCTTACATCAACTGTTGGCATGAGCAACAGTGGACTCAAGAGGTATTCCTTGAGAAAGTCCAATTCCTTTTGGCAATCATCTGTCTATTTGAAGGTAACTCTCTTCTTCATCAAACTGGTAAAAAAGAAGACAATTTCATGCATAGTTAGCTATAAAATGCCTGATATTGGCCAAATGTCCTTACAGTCCTCTCAGCTTAGTGCGGTTGCAGGGAGGTGGAAAGCCAAGTATATCCATTGTCTTCTCATTGTTGATTTCGATGCAACAATTGAATATGAAAAATATAATAAATTTACCTGAGGTATCCTCGAAGACGCATTTCAAGGGGTTCATCTTCAGGTTATGTTGCCCAAGTTTTTTAAAGACGGTTTGATGGTTTGAAAGATGATATGAGAATTTTCATGATTGTTACACCAAATGTTCATCATAAAATTTGACGAATGTTGTAACACCCCAAGATTTTATGAAAAATATTCTTTTTAATGTCATTAATGTCTTGTGTTGTACGCTACACCAAAAGGAGCTTGCACAACACGCATCCTTGACTTTCCTTTCATTACACGCAATCGTGACCTTCCTTGATAGCGTGTGTAGTACGCAATACCGAGTTTCACTAAACAACGATATGCTATTAAAATATTTTTAAAACTAGCCGTTATGAATAGTAATAACCACTTTTTGAAATTTTATAAATTTTATTTTTCAAAATGGACTTCATTTTTGGATTCGGAATATCAAAATTAGCTTAGGGTGAAATTTTGGTAATTTTCGGATAACTTTCATATTTTCATGAATAGTGGAAATTACTAAATTTTAATTAAAAACAACATTTTCAATCGAAATAATTAACAGTGATAAATAATTAATTTTAGTGGTTTTGAAGTATATTTATAATATATTTTTAAACTTTAATACAATGATGGTCATTGGATGTAATTTCACATTTAAACCAGTTATAAACAAGTTTCAATCTTTTGATAGTTATTATCTCTTAAAAACACGATATTTGTTTCGACGACGGGAATTAATTTTTAAATTAATTAATGCAACTGATATGTTTTTAATTTGGTAAAATTTAAATCATTTTTGAGTTCATAATATCAAATATAGCTTAGGCCTAATTTTTGGTATTTTTCTGAAAACTTTCAATTTTTAATGAATAGTGAAACCACTAAGTGGTAGTTAAAAAAACTGAGTTGTTCATAAAACGTAATTTTCCCACTTCTGTGAGTGGAACTTCAAAAATCCGAGAGACACAGTTGATGTCAGTAAGTAAAATGTGGTTCAATGAGATAAAAATAATTTTTTGGTGAATAGTAACTTTTTACTTTTTTTTACCACGGTTAAAAGTAAATAGAGTAATTAAGGGTAGAAATGATATTATTATTACCTAACACATGTCCTAATTCTATTGGACAAGTGTAATTAGACCAAAAACAAACATAGGAATAAAATATGACCATTTAGGCCCTCTTGGATTAGATTAGGACATTTATTATTAATTTATTTAAAGAAGGGTTAAAAGAGTTAAAATCTAAGTATATTTACTAAAACATTTTTAATAAGGGGTTATACATAAGATAAATTCGACTATAAATATTCATTACAAAGATAAAAATATTTACTACATAATAGTATTTTATTTGTAATTTTTAGACATTAAATAATTTAATTTATTTATGACACAATGATGATAGAGTAATTATCTTATTAATGAAATATTGACATAATTGATGTTATAAATACCCAAATAAATATAATTTGATACATTTTATGAATTACAATAATTTTCTAGGTTACTATGACATGTTCGTATTGATTTGATTAACTTTTTTCGAACTTATCTTTCTGATATAATTTTCACAGAAATCAATTACTAAATAGTGTCAAAATTGACATAAAATAGTTTTTAAAACAAATATTATATTATTAATTGTTATTTTATTTCTAAAAATCTATTGTTCGGCCGAATGACTTAGATAAGGTTATATATATTAATAATAAACAACTTGGGGTTCTTTTGGCTTCTTATAGTAAGTTTATTAACCTTATAGTGTAAGAACACAATAAGACACTGTAAAAGTAAAATTATTTAACTTAATGTTAAATCTAAATGATAAGGTTAAAATAGGAACCTAAACCTATATAAATTATATTGGATGAGAGGATTTAGACCCATCCCCACCTTAGTCTCTAAATAAATCATTTTGGAGCTATTTAAAACCGAACTTGACTTTATAATAAAATAATATTTTTAGTTTTTCCAAAGGAGCCCTTCTCCTCCCTTATAAAAGGGCACCTCCTCCCTCTCTTCCTCACACAACTTTGAGCCTTCAATATCTGAAAACCCCTGAAACATTCTCTTCTCCACTTCCCTAGAAACATTCTAGAGGTTCTGGTGTTCTTCAATGACCCATTTTAGTGCCCTAAAAGGAGGTCTCAAAGAAGCATTTCAAAGAAGAGGTAATGTTCGTTACCGATTCATTCATCTTTATTTTTTCTTCCACTTCTTCTTATTAGGTTGTTTCGTTATTAAGTAATAACATCAGTATCACTAATATACTTATATGTTCTTATAAGTATGAAAAAACCCTATTTCACCATCTATCCATCCTACGGAAAAAGAAATCACCGCGCGTGCGTACGTACGGAATACCATCTCCACGCTGTGGTGTAATCTATTTTCCACCACCACCTTACATGGATGGGTATAATGGTGTAAAAAATAACTATAAATAGTTATTAGAACATAATATTGATTCTGATATATTTTATCATCCACTCCAATTCAATTCAATAATTATGGAAACGATATCATCGCTCGTGCGTACGTACGGACTACCGTCTCCACGACGCGATGAGATTCATTCTCCATGTTAACCATTTAAGAATGATTATAAAGTATATATAAGAAATAATAATGAAATATATGACATTATAAAGCCACTGGATTTATGTATATATGTATTTCATCTACTTAATTCCATTCAACTCAATAAGGAAACGAAAACAGCGTTCATGCGTACGTACGGCCTACCGTCTCCATGAATGGTGTATTTCTTTCCATTTACTAATTTATTATATATATGTATATTCTGAATATATATTATATATAAATCATGTTTTATATTCTGTAATTAATTAATTATGATCTAAGAAATCATATGAATAATTACAAGTCAAAACACGGACGACAAATGAAACAATTTTTCCCAAAATGCTCTTTAACATAGAATTTACAAAAGAAAGGGTAATATAAAGTCATAAGTGAACCATATATGATATTATAACAATGAGTATGATTCTGGAATAAGTAAATTACATTATTTAAATCATTATATAGGAGGTTCAGACACCTACGAAGAAAATCGGACACAAGGTAAGGGATAATTTATCAATCTCATTTTTATCCGAGATTGTTTATTTTAAGTATTTACTGGGGTTATCTTTATCATCCAAGCCCATGTTTTCTAAAAATGGTTTCATGTATGTTTAATGTCCTTTTTATCAATTTTTAACTTTTACAATATGTTATGTAAGGAATATTTCTTTTTTTACGTTACGAGGTACTTTTTGACTTTTCCGACAAAAGTACGAGAAAAATGTTTTTTTAACTTATACGGCATGAATGGATTTTTAAAATATTATTTCCAAGAAGCTTCCTTTACATGTTTTCAAGTTTATTTTTAATAAACTTCTTTTAGTTTAAAATTTTATGACATGTTAAGAAAGGAAAAAATTTTTTGAAATAGAAAGGATATTTTCCTCAAGAATGGAGTTCAAGTGTTTTATCAAATTTATTTTCCATCTAAGATAATAAAGGGTTCTGTTTTTTTATCCCTATTATTACATTTATTTGATTATGTTGTGATGGAATTATTTTTATGAATTCCTTTATCTTATATTAATTGTTTTATGATGTCATGATGTTTAAGATTCCCATTTTTATTACATGGGTTATGCTATGATGTATGGTTTATGATTTTGTGGCACACATAAGAATGGTATCATTATGAGATGGGTGGGACCTATATCTCCCTCAAATTCATTGGGTAAAGATTTTATATCTCATGAGATATACATGGTTGGAACGGTAGGTTATACCAGTTCAGTGAAACAGGACTGAAATGAGGGTGACTCGGTTCAGAAAGGGACTTTGTCCACTAAGATAGTCTTTTCAATGAGTCTTGACTAATAAGATATGATTCTCTATGATTATGTTTGTATTCCACAAAGTTTCATGCTTTACATTATGATTATTGGGATTTCATTTCACTACTAAGATTTATCCCATGTTATGAAATTATGCTCTCTTTTGCAGGCTAAGATTTCCAAAATGTTATATTCTTATGAATATGATGTGATTGATATTTCTTTTGTTTAACCTTACTGAGCATTTGAGCTCACCCTTTTATGTTTTCTTTTCCCCAGGATATAAAGAAAGGTTTTATGTTAAAAAAGGAAGATCTTTATGGGAGATGATGAAGATCTTTCACCACGATTAGAAGATTATATTATGAGTTTCCAAAGACACTAAACTATTACGATCCTTGTGTGTGTGTTTTTGTTATGTTCTAAGTATTCCGAAAAAGTAATGTAATGTCCATGTACGTCATGTTTTGGGTCTCTACAAACATCCCCATGAATGGTTTGAAAATGTGATGCATGGCACGTTGATATGTGGCGCAATAATTTTTCATAAAAAATGGAATGACTTTGTAACAAAATACTCCCTGGGGGGCCATGAAGGAAGTGTATTATCCATATTCTTGGGATATTATGAATTGATTATATCCAGAATAAACTTCCATGAAAGATAGATCTTCATGTCTAGCAGTCGCGTCGACCAAGAGATTGGTGATCAGGACCGGGAAATTGACTTTCACGTAGTGTTGATTAAGATCTATTAAATCAATGCAGACACGTATTTTTTCAATCATATTTTTAATGGGGAATATTTTTTCCAACTAGATGGTATATTTTACCTCTTGAAGAAATTATTCTTTGATGAAATTTTTGACTTCAGCCTCTATCTAGGCTGCATGCATGGGGTGCATCCTTTTGGAAAACTTTTTATAGCCTTAATGATCTTTTGGTAGGCCTAGGTGGTGTGTCGCCACCTCGAGATCGAGTCCTAGAATTGTTGTGTAATTCTTGGAGAAATAATATAATTTCTACCTCAATAATGATGTATATACCTCTTATTCCTCAGAAGACATGGCCACACTAATGAGAGTGGGTCTCGGGTCTTCTTCGGTACCCAGGTTTATTTCCATGAGTTCATCAATGGTGGTAGAGATGCCCTCTTAGAATATAATAGGGGTATCTCTATGGTTCACTTCCACTTCATCCCCCAAATCCTCATCCTCTTCTCATTTGGATGGGGAGAGATCTCTTCATGTGGGATCCCCAATGCTCGGAGAAAGATGTCGCATTGGAATTCTATGGTGGAAGTGACCTCCTATAACTAAATTTGTTGTGAGGGAACCTATAGAGAGGTAGAATAATTTGGGTGACATGTGTCTTGTCCATCTTCCTCTTCATAGAGTGTGGTAGGAATATATTGGGTTTAAAAGGATGGGGCATGCGAACCCATTATTGAGAATTCATCTTCAGATTGAGGTCCATCAATAGCTTCTACGTTGTCAGACCCGACATTCATGAACGAGATCATGAGAACATCTTGATGCACATCCGAACTCAGATTCCCACTCTCAACATGGTCGTTGAGTAGCATGTACACTACACCGAGCTTCTTGAGGGGTTATTCAAGAACCACTTCAAACCGTTTGGTGTGGGGACCCAATCAATAAAATAAATTACATATGTAATCCTTTTTTTCATGAAAAATACAGTATCAATGTAATGCGACTCGAAGAGCTCGAACGAGGCCCTATCATCACACAATGTCCCACCTTTTCTATGGATGAAATATTTGATACACTAGTAGTAGGAGGGAGGAATGGACATGTATTGATCCAGCCTTGACCTTACTATCATGGAATTAAATGTAGTGTTTTTTCAAACCACTAATAACATTGTATAGGCCAAAAGGTCTCCAGAATGGGTTCTGAGATTGATTTGTCCCACTGGATTCTATTTGATTTTTTTTCAATACCTAAAAGAGTTATAGACGAGGGTGTCTGGTTGTCCTCATTGTAACCCAAACTATGAAGTGTTGATAGTGGGAGAAGGTTGAAGATGAATCCATTGACAATGAAGACATTCTGGTCTCCAACATCATTCAGCATGCCGGACACTTAAAATGTATTGATGTGTCCTTGAATTGATGGGTCTTCATCTTAATCAGTGAAGGAAACCACAACTTTACATTCAGTCAATCTAGTCTCTCTTTCATATATCTTTTCATTAGAGACATCATGTTGAAATTCCTAGGGGCTGAGTTGGGCTTTATTGAGTTCCTCCTTGTGGTCTGCTAACAAACATTGGGCATCTAGGATTGATTGTTTTGTTGGAATTAAGGCTAGCTCTTTTAGGATATCATACTTTTTATTCATCAGCCGGAACTTCTCCACTTGTGGGAGTACATTAATAGGAACTTTAGGGGATGCATCATGAGATGAGGAGGGACCGTCCGTAGAGGGAAATAGTTGGTGGTGCTCTTGAATTCTGGGGACCAGACCCGATTGGTTTACATATTCACCCTATGTGGCTAGACACTTGTTCCTCCTACGATGGGTACCGAAGAATAATCTGGAGAGAGTGGCATCTCATGGGGGTAGGGGAATATCATTTCTCTTTTTGGGTATATTTAAGGGATATCCCATGAGTTTCCTCAATGTTGACTATTTGAGATGTGGCATAACAGTAGGGTCGGTTCTCCCCACGGATGTGTCGGCCTTAGTATCCCCTACCTATATGATTTCTTCGTCCAGTCCCCTAATCGGTTTTCAGGAACTTGGGTTCATAACCATACACTTTGTCAAATAATGGATCCATTAAATGGATGAAAATGATAGAATCGAGGATTAGTTCCTCGGTCGATGACATATTAGCCTTGTTATTTTCCTCTGATTGTGTCGTTTGGTGGGTCGGTGCCCATTGTGTAATCCCTGAGGGCATGATATCCGAATGTTTCAAGAATAGATTTTGACTTGTCACCAACTACTCCTCTTGTACATGAATCTTCACTCTCAGATTACTCATGGATGACCAGCTTGTGAAAGGTTGTGGGGATGTGGAAAGTGGTTGTTTTTCATTAGGAGTGGTTGGGAGCACAACTAGTTGCTCCAATTGAGCTCATACTATTCCATGAGCTCAATTGACCATATTCCAAGTCATCCATCCGTCAAACTTCTGATCTCTTTTGCTAACGACATTCTTCCACTCTTCTCCCTTATCAGGGTCATTGGTAGAATCATACGCTATGTGTTTCGGGGACATTCCTATCTTGTCCAGCCTCGATTCCACAATCCTTTGTATGAGTTCATTTAAGATGATGAAATCCTAAATGTTGGGTCCCAACATCCAGTGGTCGGAACAATAATATGTTCAGTTGTCAAGGCCGACTTCTTTTGGCATTCTAGGATCTGGTGGGTGGAGAAATATGTAATTCATGGAGGCTATGAAGTAGTCGAGGACTTGTTCCTCTCATAACGAGGATACATTATTTATTTGTTCCTCATATTGGTTTTTCTTATGTCCCCTTTGATTTTCTCACTAGGGAGGGGGAATCCATTGATATTCCAGAGGCCCTTGGCCATTCGGCGGAGGCCTAGGGTGTGGAGAAGGTGTGGGGGTTAGCGTGGGAATGATAGAGGATGATTCAGATCTACCTGATCTCTTTGTAGAATCCTATGATGTTATTCAAGACATAAGTTTAGTATGTTGTAGGGAATCTTCGATTCTCTGGAAAACAGAAGAGAAACCCCATAATCAGGTGGTGCATTTCACTTGTATGAGTGGTGTTTGCAGCTCAACATAGTGGTTGTCGATGCATATAGCAAGAAGCTCATCCGGGGGAAGTTTCATGTTCCATGAGTAGGTCAAACGCTTCTATCTAGTGATGAATTTGGGTACCCTCACATTCTCTCTATGGTTTCAATTCATCAGACCACTTACTATTTTCTTGGGTAACGTTGAGCTGAAGTAGACAAGACATTTTTCCAAATATCCTCCCATCATTTTATTATATGAACTGAAAAACTCATATGCCAGAAAAAGGTCGAACCTTTTATTGTTCCTAATAAGAATCTAAGTTTCAATAATTTTTATGTTCCATAGTTCCCATCATAGAGTCATAATGAGATGCGTATTTCATGAAATGTTGTTCTAGGTCACCTGATCCATTGAATAAAAGGAATAGTGGGCTCTCAAAATATAGTGGGGCAGTGTGTTTCTCAACCTGTCTAGGTATGGAATTCGCTCTAGCAGTATCAGAGTGTAAGACCTTCCATTTCTTCCAATAGAGTTGTAGGTGCTTTGATTGTGTTGGAGAGACCCTGGTCTACATCAGCTTAGGCCCGATCCTGAACGGGTATATCCTTTGGAACTACTTGAAGTGCTAGCTTTTCTGGTACCTGAAGTGTATATTCCGTCTGTGGTGCCTTCGGAAGATTTAGATGTACACACTCTTGTTGCTTCCTTAGTGCTTGGATGTCCTGGTGTTCTCTTGAATCTATATTCAAGTAGTTGTATGGGCTAGGTTCCACATAATATTTGGGACCTGTCCTTGTTGTTTTTGCTGGGTAAACCCGTTGTTGTTGAGGAGTATTTGTGGGATTGTGTACTGTGACCCATCATGAGGATCATATTTGACATGACAGTTCCTTTGGAGTAGCTCGGAGTTAATCCGGATTAATTCATTAATCTCATCCTCCTACTGAGCGAACCATTGTTCGATTGTGAGAGGGTCGTTTGTGTTCAGAGAAGGAGATAGTTTGAGGAAAAGATATCCTTTGTTCCTCTATCTATTAGAGACTCACTAAGGATGAAAAGGAGGATTTTCTAAAGTGTCCAGGATTAGGGAGGCCCTCTAGTTCAGGGTGTGAATGCATACTGGCCCTTCATGAATCACATCCTAAACAGAACCATATTCTTTCGACCAATCTGGATTTGCATCATCATCAGTGCCACATGTGGGGTTAACATCCACCATGTTGACAGATTCATAATACAGGGTAGAGAAGGTGTCATCCTCCAAGTTGGAATATGACCTTCCATGCCTCATACTGGTTTCTACCCTTCTGTCCCAAGATTTCTTTTGGGTTTCTTGATGATGGGTGACACAGATGGATCCTTGTTGCGAACATACTATACGCCGCCCACCCGAAGGGGATGATTTTTCAAAGTAGGGTACTGGACATGAACCTCCTCTTCTTACTACCCTCATCATATGAGAGAATACTGATTCTCATATGGGAGGTTATTTTTGAGGTAAAAATTCCCCCATCCCTATGGGCTGGGGTTGGCTCCATTTCATGGCTTCATAGCCTATTCCTATTCTTTCTGGACTTATAGGGGTTTTTTATTAAAATTTCCCTTTACCTACAGGCTATTGTTGGTCTCGTATTGCAGTAGTTGTATATTCTATTGTTTCCTTCTTGAAATTGAATGCCCCCATTTGAGGGTGAGCCTGACCTAGTGTCAAGTTCACATGTGAGTTAATTCCCTCTGGGCAGGCGAGCGCTGATCGATGGTTGGATTTCTTTAGGTGAGAAGTCTGTAGAATGTTTCAGTATCCTAATTCAAGATTTCATTATTGGCTCACTCTCATCAAGCATGTCGCTTTTGAGACATACTGATGGCATATTTCTGTCAAATGTTCCACCTCTCCTGATTAGGGACTTCATTTCATTGTCGTCTTGACCTGATGGAATTGCAAGACCTTACGCCGAACGGGTTCTGCTGGATGGGTAGCAGAGTGAAATGAAAATCATCGGGTTCTCCCCATACACGGATATGAACTACCATATGAGTGTCATCAATATGGTGACACAATTTGTGCAGTGTACGGGGACAGGATGACTCAAGGTCCCTTTTGTGCCTATCTGATGGCGGTCATCACACCAAAGGAATGACTTATAGGTCAATGTGATTTAAGATCTCTCCTATTATCTTGAAATGATATACATACCATTCATATAGAAGGATGATTTGTTTAAATCGGCGAAGGGTTCTCCAAATATTAGAGTGGATTTCATGTACAATTCATTCCGACAACTCTCTAGGTGTGTCGAACTGAGTGGTGGTTGTGGGACAAAACATTACTAGTATATCATCCCTGGCCAGTTGGTTCCTCATGTGCAATACCTCATCATATGCCTCTACCAGTGATTCCTCTACATGATCAGCCCAGCTGAGATTCTCCATGACACAACGATCAGAGGTCACGGGGATGGTAGGGGTCAAATAGTTATGTGGGTGGCACCATGGAGGCTCATAACATGAACGTGGTCCTATTCCATCTCTTGACTGGAGAAGGGTTTCATTGACTACTGACTGGGAATCCGACATTATTGATTCCATTCTTCTATGTTCCTTAGCATAGTATGGATTTTCATTATTTGATTTGGCTGGGGGAGGAACTTAATGTCGGTATGATGTGTCACCACAGGGAGGACCTCTATAGTTGGAGCTACAGTGGTGGGAACTACCATCACGTCTTGATGTCCGACTACTAGAAATAATTCGGTAGTGCATACCCTATAGTGGACCTTCAGAGTGTAATGCAACAAGGTGATGATCTTCTTTCTATTTAAGGCCATTATGGGGATGACCTCCTCAATGGAAGCCATAACAGTGACGAGGACCATCATGGTTTGACATTCGGTGTGTATCCTGGGGAGGTCCTTCTGGACACACTGCTACAAGGGGATTCCCTCCTTGTTTCTTAATTCCATTATTGGGAGGACCTTCACAATGGAGGACATGATGTTGAGGACTACCATCATAGCTGTCGTAAGCAGAATATATATGGTTCACACCCCTAGGAAGGGACATTAATATATACCACAACTAGGGGAGGGCCTTCTCATTCTCAGATGTCTCTCAAGGGAGGACCTTTGCTATTATAGTGGTGATGACTCCCACTATAATCTGATTCCTGGATGCATGAAATATCGTTGCAACATAACCCCTGGGGAGGACCTTCAGGGTAGGCCATGGAAATGGGGGGGCATTGTTATTGTGATGAGACGTCACTATGGGGAGGACCTCCGCAACTGCAAAAATGATGTTGAGGAATAAAATCATAATCTATTATACCACATCACGAAGTGTTTTAGCAGTGTATAACATGGGGAGGACCATCAGGTGTGCTTCAAAGCAAGTGGAGGTCCTTTTTTCTAATAGATATTTCAGTCTCATAGAGGGATTCTGTGACTAACATCAAAATAATAGCTCTCATGATTGATCATTATATTCCCATGAGGGGGACCTCATTGGGGATCTGTGGAAGAAATTTATAGATGAGTGTGGTGACATAGTGGGGAGTACATTCATGACAAATACTGCTGCTCCCATAGTATGGTAATGGGAAGGAAAGATTCTATGCCTTTGAGACATGTTTTCTGGTGTTGAGAACCCCAACTTCCAGCAGAGCGGATTCATGGACCCACTCTTTATTTTCCGACTCCTTCGGCATGTTTTGGGAGCTCTATTGTGGGCAGCATGGATAGTCTTTGATTGATATTGGCTTTCACCTCTGGGTCTGTGTCTACTTGGATCCTGTTTTGTTGCAGGATACACAGACAAACATCTTGAGATTTGGCAGGGATATATGCCTACCGTGGAGAATCCAACGTGATGGTTGGGTGTCCCCCAGTTTGAACGAGTGAGTACGCTCTATCTGGTTTCTGTTGTATCACATGATATAGATGAAGACCCTACTTGGTGGAAGTAGGGATGAAGATCTTCTCTGAAGTTGCTATCTCATCTCTTAGATGAGTCACATCAATTTGGGAGATGAGAGAATGGGTCCAAGTCCCTGTTGTTACCTCCGATGAAATTACAATCTTGATAGTTTGTAAGGTATGATATGGGATCAATATCTTCACATCCATCATTTCTATGATATGTATAGAGATATCATTGGATAGAATAGGTATGAGGGCCCATACTGTTGTTGGAATAAAATTTCATGCTCTGGTCCTCCAGTGGTTAGTGTATACTAACGATTATCCCATGTCAGCGTAGGTGAACGAGTTTTCCCCTATCCTAAGATATGCCAGTATACTTATCCATTTGTCTCCAAAACTAGATTATAGAAATTACATGCATCCCTAGGGATATGGCTTTGCATATATTGGTGTCCCACTATATTGATTCGGTGGTATCTGTCAATAGGGAGACGTTTCCGCCTATTGATCACCACTATATTGGGATGGAGGGCATCTAGAGCATCTGTGAGGATCTCGTCATGTAGATGCTGGATTTCCACCATGTTAGATGGGTGGGATTTATGATCCCGGACAGAGAGAGGTGGCTACCGGGTAAGTGTCGTCCTGTCTGGGAGATGGGCTTGACAAGGCTCGGCGGGGATGTTCTCATGCTCGTAGGTTTCCACCACATTGGGATGGTGTTCTTCAGAGGAGAGTACTTGGGAATGGTCCTTCCCATGATATTCCTTAGTGTCTGAGTAACATAGTTCTTCCTCAGAAACCAAGGTAATGGCATGTTCCTAGTTGTGTGTTCTCCACCATAGTTGGGCAGTCTGAGGGGTCGGATCTCAGGGATCATGGTCTTGGATCCTCGGGGTGTTCTCTTCTTCTGGGTAAGGATATGAAGTCGAGAAGTAATTGAGGAAATGCCTTCTATCATGGGCCTTGGGGTGGAACCCCCTTCCGGTAGGGTTGAAGTCATCATCATCGAACTCATCCAACTACCTAAGATAAGGGTGGTATTCATTGTCCCATTCCGGGGACAGACTCCTAGTATGGTTCAAGATGGATGTAAGTGATGCATGGATCTTCTCCCTCGGTCTCTTATGTGAATGTGGACGATGATACTTAGCTGACTAGACGGTGTACATAGCCGCCTACACAGTCGGGAGAGTACCGTTTTGATGGTACTCTCAGATCAGTGCATCTGAGACATAACGTTGAAGATGCTGGGTGGGCGATAGGGTCCTCTTCCGATTGAGAGGCCATGTCTTCACGTTGATCATTGTGAATGTCTGTGAATTCCATTCAGATTCCATTGGATTGATGGATTCCCGGATTCATACCTATGAAAAATTTGGAGAGTACAAACAAAAAAACGTTAGTGTATAATTTCATAATCCCATGAAAAATTAATAAACTTGCTTTTCCCTCCATTTGAACATGAAAGGGGGCGCCAGATGGGATTATTTCACCACCTCGGTTAAAGGCTCATGACATGGTCAATTTTTTTTGTTGGAGAACTAAAAAGATGTCCCATTGGATATTAATCATCTATTTATTGTTATGTAGAGTTAATGATTAGGTTAAATCCATCATACTGGTTAAATATTCATGTCGGGCTCACCATTTTTGATTCATAGAGAAGGGGACCTGATCAATATCCATGTCTGATTAAATGGAATCAGTGCTATTTAATCATTCTTATCACTTCCCTTATCTCTGTGGATTCTCCTGGCCTCCAATGAGTTTGTTCATGGAGCATGAAATTCCCAAAAGGTTCATGGATCAAATTATCCATGGAACTACTTTCCAAAGAAGGTTCTCGTTGGCTGATATGGCCAAAAACACTTAAGAACTCACATTGTTCAGTAGGATATGTAGTCGGCCTCCTCACACCCTTTTGGAGGGAGTATTTACTATACATGGACTATCTTATAGATTTAATATCTGTTCATATGATCATGAATATTTGGATTATCCCCATGAAAATTATCCACGGATTACCCCTAAGATTCATGTCACAGGTATACGTAGGGACCTGTGACTATATACATCAGATGTTTACCATCCTTCATTGGATTTGTGATTCTAGGGATATTTCTGTTTGTTCAGACAACACTAGTTTCAAATCTTTTAATTAGGATTTTTGGAGTTTATTGTATCATGGGGGCTAAGAGTGACTTGAGCATCTGGATCGAACCTGTAACACAGGTTTCCAACATATCCTTGTGAGAGGAATAAGAATCCACGTAGTTCGGTTACGTTTCTACCAACGTGAATGTTGACGCTCCTTTCTGTCACAGAGTCTAACGTCTGAAAAAGGGAAATACCTTAGTCCAAAGTGATTCATACTTTGAATAAACATAAAAAATCGACAAAGGGATGAAAAAGGAGAACATTTCCCATAGGTTGCGCAAGTTCCCTCATGGTTTCACAAGTACACATGTGCCCCACCTAATGGTCGTGCAAGTACACTTGCTTACCGCCTAGTGGTCGTGCAAGTACACTTGCGCGCCACCTAGTGGTCGTGCAAG
This sequence comes from Viscum album, assembly GCA_963277665.1. NCBI lineage: Eukaryota > Viridiplantae > Streptophyta > Magnoliopsida > Santalales > Viscaceae > Viscum > Viscum album. Next base: position 1,291,886,084 of record OY728129.1, read on the forward strand.
TATACATGCGCACCGCCTCATGGTTGCCCAAGTGACTTGCGCGACCTAAATGATAACCACCCAGGGTCTTCTCCTGCCTATAAATAGACCCTTTGCCCCCCCCATTTCGGGAGTATTTTTTTCAAGAAACTCAGATTTGAGCTCCCTACAGCCTAGTCTCTTCTCAATGCTTCCGGAACACTTCTAAGGTAATTTCTTACCTAGAACGGAAGATCTAAAGAGGAGGAGGATGGCCTAATTTTTGAAACTCATCAACACTTGTGCGCCTGAGTGGCCAGCCCTTAAGTGAAATGGGCCACACTTGCGCACCGCCTTACTCCTTCAATAGATCTTGCGCGCCCTTCTTCTGGAAGAACCTCAAGAGGATTTTAAAGAGATTAATGAAGAGTCGCTCAAGTATTACCCTGCTGGTTAACCGTCGCGCAAGTACACCATGTGTCGCACAGGCATACCTGCGCGACCAGGACTTGCGCGCCCACGCAGTACCTGCTCTCCTGCCAGTACTTGCGTGCCCCTGCCTTTTTGGGTGACTTTCTTGCCCATTTCACACCCCTTAATCAATTACACCTTTTCTATGCAAGATTCAGTCTTCAGAACACTCTTCAAATCCATTTATGGAATGATTTCTTGATTTGAATTCCTTATTTGAAAGGAATTATGTGAAATATCTCTCAAAACCTAGTGATTTACACATCTTTATGTCACTAAAGATTGAGATTTAATTCATTCAACCTCATCCTTTAAGATGAGAGAATCCTTAACCTGGGTCTCCTTTTCAAGAATAATCCTCAGTCATAAGTTCACTAATTTGGGAATCTTCTTACGAGTAAGCCCTAGATCCCCTAACCTGGGCTTCCTTTCCAGGAGTAAGCCCCAGTCTCAAATATGGGCATCCTTCTTAGGATTAAGCACCAGTCATAATTCTTAACTTGGGAATCTTCCTTAGGAGTAAGACCAAATTCTTAAAGTTCCCAAATCTGGGCATCCTCCTTAGGAGTAATCCCCAGTCCCCTAATTTGGGAATCCTCCTCAGTAGTAAGCCCCAAACCTTAATCCTTGACCTGGGCCTCCTTTTTAGGATTAATCTCCAGTCATAATTTCTCTTAACCAGTCCTAATTTACCTATGATTTGGGATTCCTTTTCACGAGTAAAACCCAATCATAAGTCTTCTCATAATTTGGGCCTCCTTTTCCGGAGTAAGCCCCGAGTTAGAGTATTCAAAATCTCCATGAAGCACATATACCATTATGGACCCTATTCCTGGATTTCTTCCCTAAAGTAAATCATATCCTTCATTTCTCTAGGTAGTCATACATACATAAGCCCCACATTATAACTTATGATTGCATATTTAATGGCACAATTGTCTAATTTTTACCAATACCTCTTCTTTCTCAAACCGAGCATGACTCACGTGAGCATAGAGTGTAAAAGTAATTGTGACATCCTTTTTTGAGCCATCAATCATAAATATCATACTCTGTTACACGAACTACGCAGGTTCTGATTCCTTTCCTAAACAAAGTATACGTAGGTAGCCCGTCTACGGGTTCGATACCAACTCAAAAATAATCCATGTCCTTCTAAATGAAAATAAACTTCATGTGCCCCGCTGAGTGGATTTAATACCAGCATGGTCATCATAATGACCAAGAGACTTATGTATAAATGTGTCGAATGGTACCATTGAACAAGAATCTCTAACAAATACAGATGATTCTCTATCAATGAAGAACCTCGAATACATACAAAAGATCCTCTAAATTTCCTACATATTTAATCATTAATTGTCAGATCTGAAGGAAACCTCATTTTATACTTGGTAATGTAATAAGGATTAATGAACATAACATATATCTATAAAGAGAATCCCGGAGTAGACAATAATTCCCCTCAAAAAAGGTGTGATGAGTCTGACCTCCCATTCTCTCGACCAATGCAAATTCCTAAGCCTCATCAGTCCACAAACTAATGAGCACCTACATTTGGAAAGTAGGTCCTAATGGATGTGGAATAATTGGATGTTTCTGTTTCTACGAAAAAACACGTCAGAAACCGATTGGAATGTTTGAACCTCCCATATAGGCGGTCATCCCCAGATTCTGAGGGAAACAAAAATGGTGAACCCGACGTGAATCCTTAACCAAGTTAAAATGATGTTTTACCTATTTATTAGGCCCCTAATTAAAACTCAATGAGAGGGAAAACAAAAAAAAATTCATTGACATAATGTTCTAATCCAAAATATGTAGTAGCTAAATTTATCTTGATTACGTATGTTATATAATACATGCACTATTTCCCCAAGATCTTATGCATTTCTAGAATGGCGGTTCTCAAGTTCACACCTGTGAACACTGCTGCTGCAAATTCCAATGCTGCTACTCCTACTGGATCATCATCCGCTCTAAGGACGATGTCACCTACTCAGCATCTTCAACGTAGGGTATCAAACACACTGGTTTAGGAGTACTGTCAACACGGTACCATCCCATATTTAGAGGCTGCTCGACAAGCCCTCCCAGTAAATAACTCACATCAGTCGTCCAGACAATGGTGACCAGTGATCAAGAAGCGGGCGGTGCTAACTACCATCTCCAACCATTTCGGGTCATTAACCCCGTAATGCAATCACCATTCGCTCCCTTATTCTGTGGAGGTGAATGAGCAGGTCCCTCCGGACCTTAATTAAAATAGACAGGAGTCCTTCCTGAGGGCTCCCACTAACAATCTCTGCCAGACTCATGCAGCAGTGCTCCCTCAACCTGATGAGGGTACCGACTTCAGGCATTCGGCTCAGGTTCCTCGAACCCGAGAAAGCAAGACGAACCACCAGTGGGGGAATCCGGTCAATAGTGAGTAGGTTCTCATCTCTTCCATCTCCGGAGAAGTCCACCAACCTAACTTGGTGGAAAGCAACGAGCATGAACATACACCTGCCCATTTTAAACCCGTTGTCCAGCAGACTCGTCTGGTAGCATCATGCCAATCCCGCCTGGAAATCCCGGCAGAGTACTATAGGCAGGAAGATACACCTGTTTATTTATCATTAGCTAGTCAGTAGGCTCATCTGACTACATATGATGGATCTCGTCAACCACGTTTGGCGAAGTGTAATCAGAAGGCACATAAACCTTCTAGTATTAATCAAGCCTACCAACAGTCTCGCTTGGTAGCATTCGGAGAAGTTAGTCGGAAAGCCCTGACAACAAATAGGAGGCAGACTCAACTCTCTGCCACTACACTTGAGTACTGTCAGGATTAAATGACAGGAAAAGGAGGACACGATCAGGCACATACACCTGCTCCACGCCCGGAATGGACGTATATTCCCATTCCGATAGCCGAAGTCACCAAGAATATTATATCAATGGTGAAAGAGCAGAAGCAAATCCCTGCTCATATTCTGTATTTCTGCCAGGATATTATAACAACTTTAGTGGCATCTCAGGGAAAGACACATAAATCTATCCCTACCAGTGGAGTGATACATCATCAATTAACTTCGGAACAAACACACACATCTGTTCCAGTCCAAGAGGGTTATGGGTCATACTCCCCCATATCATATGGACGACCAAGTCAGGAACATACACCTGATTTGAGAGGAGATCGTCAGCCTAACCTAGCAATATTTCCTGATCAGGCACATACACCTGCTCAGAGTAGCCACTTTCGTCAACAAGTGGTTCCCAAGGTGAGTAAGAAGGAGTCTAAGAAAAAGACCCACCCAACATAGTCAGGAGATCAAGATCCATTCTGTAACAAGGCCTTGCTCGATGCTGGAGTTCATGAAGCCCTCAGATAATTATCTGTTGGAATTCAATATTCTACTCCCACAGTTCCCAATAGTGGTAACATTAATTCCGAAGGTCTTCAAAAGACACTTCCTCATGAAGGATTTCTTCATGACAATTCGATCAATCTCGAAGAGTCATCTTCATATGAGAGACACAGGAACCCTCTGTGTGGTTAGAAGACCATGGAGCAAGAGATCTCATCTTTTTCTGTAACCCATTATGGTGGTCCGCCCCATGATGATGAATTTTGCTGCGAAATTCCTCTTCGCAGTAGTGATACACATTGCCCGGAAAATGCTCCAGTGGACAATGTAGTGCCGAGAAAGCCCTCTTATGTTGAGGCACTTGCAAATGAAAAACCAGTCATGTCTGAAGCTTCATAGCTAGCAGGTGAAATACTTTCTCAATCAGATGATATCCCAGGGTGTAGGTCATTCTCCGAACCACCCCTATGTAATGCATCTTCTAGTTTGATCAATGATTTCTCTACCAATCCTCTTGAATCCAATTAAGCAACAAGGAAACACCATCTCTGGTCAAATATGGTAGAAGAATCTTCATCAATGATAAAGAGGAAATGCTGAATATGAGAAAACAACTGGCGAAAGGTTACATGCCAGTCATGTTTTGGCCTCTGGCTGACTCTCAGTATAATATTCCAGAATTGTTGACGGAAGATGAAAATCATTATATTCGTCTCAAAATATGGAAATATATTTGTAAATTGAAAATGAATGTATTATCTAATGATGAATATGATAATCATCTTAAGATAATAAAAGGGTTACAACGTCAGATTGATTTGGCGTCTCTATCAGTCTCTCGATATCCGAAGGCTGAAAAGCAGCAGAGAGCCCTTCAACGTTCATGCTTTGGCGCACTAAGAATATTGCGTCAGTTAATTGCCAATGACCCATCTAGTATTCGTGTCAGAGGATGGGGTGTTCATGGAGCACTGCATTTCACGGTACTCTCCAGTCAGCAAAGCCCGCTGAAAATGGCCTCATGCAATGTTATTTCCCATGGCCGGCCACAGTCAATGGGCATTGTTTGTAATCAAAAGTGTGCCAATGAATAGGCTTCAACTAGTTCCTCTCAAAATCAAGAATATGGATAACAAGTTGTCGAATTACTCTTTCATCAAGAAAACGAGAATATTGAGCAGGCCTCTCGTTTGGAGCAATCACGTCACCATTTAACAAAAGTGTCGGAAATCATCCAACGGTCTTTTGAACCGGGAGATAAAAGTGGATACAGATTAATCCATCCAACTAATTTCTGGAATAAGGTTCGCAAGATCAGAAAGACTTTCAAGAAAGTCTCAGACATAGCATGTCAAGAACCACCCAAGCTTGCTAGACTTAGTACTCTTTTAAACCAACCCTCGGAATCAACAAAAAGGATTCGGGGAGTTGAGCGAGAATAGTAGGAACAACCCCATTCCACTAGACTAGGGACTTTTTCAAATCATCAATTCCCTCTTCAGAGAAAGTCAGTCTTTTCTCGATTCGGGATGAAACCTCAAGAGAAAAAAAGAGCCAAATTATCAAGATATTCCCTCCAAATTACGATTCATCAAGACGTTCCTGAGGGATTGAATCAACAAAATGAAATGTATCATCAAAGACATGGAGGAAGACAATATCACAGAAATTTTGATAGAAGGGATGCGATGAGTTCTGCATCGATTAATGTCATCAATGTCGTTGTTGCTTATCCACCAGACGAGGGTCACTCAAGGGACTCAGATAAAGATGTTCCTGCTCAAGAAGATGTACGCACCGACACAAATGAAGAAGGTGTGCGTACATGAAGTCAAAGGATTACTCAGAACATAAGTAATCTTTCAGAGTAGTCTTATTCTTAAGCATGATGGAGTCAGTCAACCAAAGAAATTTTTTGTAGCTACTGAGATGGATCAAGAATATCCTCCTCTATCAGTACACCCTCATAGGTCTAATCCTACGGGTCAAGTGCAACAACAGTTGGCAGTACTACCATCAGTTGCAGTGCCAATCACCACATCATTCCAAGCTCCAGTCATTACACCTACCCATGTCCAAGATCAACTAGATATTTCTCAAATTTTAATAACTAATATTGAGTCATTAACAGCTCGGTTAGAAACTATGGAAGGGAATTGTGCGCATGTTCAAACAGAAAAAAATTTTACCTTGAAAGGGTAGATTCAATTTCTCCTCCATCCAGTTTTGGGAACCCTGTATTACCTATTTTCTATGGATCAGGAGATCCAGAACAACATTTGACGCATTACATGTCTTGTTGAAATACTATTATGGAAACTCCAGAGCAGGAAGAAGCAGTGAAACTCAGATGGTTCGTGCGAACCTTGCAAGGACCAGCTTTTGTTTGGTAAACAAGCTTGAAATCCCGGTCAATTACCGGATGGGAGTATCTTTGCCAAAAATTCCTCCTTCATTTCAACTCAAATTTTCCAAAGACAACAGTTTTCGATATTACAAACTGTAAGCAAAGGGAGAATGAAAGGGTCTCTGATTTCATTTCTTGATGGAATGGATTAACATATTCCTTGAGTTTAGCACTTCCTCAAGTAGAATTGTTGCCAATCTGTGTGGCAAATCTGCGTGACGAATTATGCACGCCGTTAATACCGTTGAAATAAACAGGAGAGTTTCGAGACCATACTTCAATCTCTCAGTAGATTGAAGATTCCCTTATACAGGCTACGAATAAATCTCGTGTAATTATATCAACTCTAGGATGGAGAATGGGTAAAGCATAAACTGCTACAGTTATGCTTAAACAAGCACCTGTACCTCTTTCTACCTCAAAACCTTCATCTTCTCGAAGGGCTCCATCTTATGAGTGCCAACAACAAAGGCCTTTTCATCCAGATGATAAAAAACATCAAAGACGAAAACAATTTGAGGATCTGAAGAGCACAATATACTCTTTCTGAAGTGAACAAGTTCTTGGTTATTTCATTTTGGCATTAGAAAACAATTTGGTTCAATTGACAATACCCAAGAGTCCAAACAAGAAAGGAGATTAAGACCGTCCTAATTATTTCCCTTTTCATCAAATGTTGGGGCATCCCATCCAGGAGTGTTTTGTCTTTAAAGACCTCCTGCAAAAGATGGTCGACTAGGGACAGGTCACATTGAAAGGCTCCTCAGCCCAGGTAGAAAGTGTCACTACTACAGTTCTTAAGGAGGAAGATGAATGGTAGGAAGTCAAAAGAAAAAATGCTCAAAAGTATGATGATTGGATGGTCATAAAGACAATCAATCGAACTCATGCTATTTTTCGAACACAATTATTGAAACCAATTGTGTCTTCTACCATGAATGTTCTGGAAAAACCCTCTTCGTCAGAGGGAACGCCCTCAATGAAACGGAATGATTCATTGAAAGAAAAATAATCAAAAGAAGATGAGTATGTGTCAAAGCCTAAGTTGTCTTTGACTTTGGCGGACTTCATGCTATCTACTTCAAATCCACGGGCACCGCCCCACCAAATAGCAAAGCCTAAACAGGCTAATCAGGCAGAGTCTTCATCAGATGAAGAGTTAATCTTTTGCTATGTTAATATGATTCAACTAACAGATCCATATGCCAGTCGCAGTTTTAATTTTGATGAGCCTGAATTCCCTATATCAAACAGAGGAATCAGAGGATGTTCCAGGGGCTCAGGATACAGGGGAAGATGTGGATCTTTCAAAAGCCACTATTCCAATCCTACCCCTGCTAGAACTGTGTCCGCAACAGAAAATTGTGGTACAACCATTCAGCGAGCTCAGCAAGAACAAGAAAGTTCTTCTACCAATAGCAAATTCAGTCCTGGCATAGTTATTTTGGAAGACCAGTTGAAGGTTCCATCTTCTTCCACTCAGCAAGTAAATGGATCTAATTGGTCTAATATTCCAAAACCATGAATATTGACAAATCCTGTCCCAATACATGATGCATCCACTTCCAAAGCATCTGCTTCCAAGGTATCTGCTAAACCACATATTCCTATTGGGAAACGTAGACCTATGAATCAACAGTATGATATATTGAAACACTTGGCCCAAGTACCAGCCATGTTATCAATTCTGGATGCTCTGAATCTGTCAAATGATCTTCTGGAAGAACTCTTCGAGACTTTGTCATGTCCTTAGGAGTTTAAAACTGAAATTGTTGTAGCTGAAGTCTATCATATAGAGAATAATCCTGCTGAATGCCATGCAATAATATCCTTTACTGATGAAGATGAAGATGATGTTGTTCATGGACATATTAGACCATTTTACTTGTCTGGAAAGGTCAATGGCGTGGATGTTCAAAGATCTTTCATTGACAATGGTTTAGGAGTCAACCTCATGCCCATTCGTACACTTTGTCGATTGGGCCTCATGGAATCTGATTTATCTCCTTCCACCATGATGCTACATGGATATGATAAAAATTAACAAGAACCACTGGGTGAAGATACACTCAGAACTCAGTTTCTAGATCTTGTATCCAATTCAGATTTCATGGTTGTTGATCAAGACTCAGCCTTCAACATTTTTCTTGGAAGACCCTGGCTACATCAACATGCAGCTATCCTTTCTTCATACCATCAATGTCTCAAATATTGTTTCGATGGTCAAGTTGGGACATTGTATGGTGATAAGGCCCCGTTCAAGACATGTGAGCCTCAATAAATTGAGGCATAATTCTATCACATGAAGCAAAGGGAGAAATCCATAAAAAAGAAGATTAAAAAAGTTAATTCACCATATGGTTTGGAAAAAATTCTAGTAAATCCATTTACACATGTGAGTACAGATTATGTGTTGCCTATAAGTCAAACAAACAAGATAGACCCAAATAAAAATACTCTTATGGAAAGATCCAAAATTTCACTTACGGAAATCGAGCCAGAAAACATAGGAGAAATTGGTAATCTACCAAGCAGTGATAAAAGCACAAATGGTGACGTCTTCTTTTCATCTGCTGAAATCCAACAAGTCTATGCTTCGCCAATTAGGCCAGAAGTAGTTATAGCAACATCAGAGGTGAACAATGATGTCGATTCTCAATCCATAATCTCCTCTTTATTACCCAATGAAGACCCTTCTGTTGTACCTCTCAAACCCCTCGAGGTTTAATTTTCATGATCACAATCACCCTCTTATGTTTCTAACATTGTTTCAAGTGTTTTTGATTGATAGGAATCAAATCAGGTGGCCAAGGAATTGGGCCAAGATAGAAAGCTGGCAAATGGTCTGAAATCCAGACCACCGGCCAGCCGGTGGCACACCACCGGCCAGCCGGTGGCATCTGCTCTCAAGAAGGAGCCACTGCCTTACCACCGGCCAACCGGTGGCCTCAGCACCGGTCGACCGGTGGAACCCAGCCAGAACAGGATGAGCTACTGCCTCACCACCGGCCAGCCGGTGGCTCCTCCACCGGTCAGCCGGTGGAGCCTGGACCAAAGGCCTTCTCCTCTGCCAAGGCACCGGCCAGCCGGTGGCCCTGCACCGGCCAGCCGGTAGGCCAGTCAAACTAGCCGTTGGGGTTGACCAGTCAACCTCCTTTTGGCTCCCAACGGCTCCGAAGACCTCTCCAACGGCTCCGAAGCCTCCCCAAGGGTTCCTAGCCTATAAATAAAGGCCAAGGAAGCCCCGGACACTAACCGGAACTATTGTGAAGCCTACGGACACATTTCTCATCATTTGGCGAACCTCCGGCGGACTTCCTCCAAGGAACCCCAAGAGCTCCAACAACTTCCACATCCAAGGAGCTCCACTCAAGAAGCTTGGGAGAGCACGCTCATCAACTCCATCATCCATTGGCGCCCGAGTCTTCCCAATTACGGGTTTTATTGCATTTATTTATTTTGAGCTTATAACTGGGTTTGTGCCTACAAACCCCAACCCTTTTCTCAACCTCCCTTTCTTTTGGGTTTCACATCACCACTAAGGTGTGAAGAGGTTCACAAGCCTTACCTTGTAAAAGGCTTGAGATCGGTGAGCTAGCCTTCACCCGTAAAAAGGCTAGTGGGTTATTGCTTAACCACTAAAAGCATTGGGTTCTTGCTCAACCACTAAAAGCAAGCTGTAATAGGTCCTAGTGCTACCTCAAAGCCTAGTGGGTTTCTTGCTACAACCATTGAAAAGCAAGCGGTAGGAATCTCTCAACGGTTGAGTTGGGAGCGGAGACGTAGGCCGGGTTTTGGCCGAACTCCGTTATCAAGTTCTTGTGTGATTGCCTCTTTTATTTTCCGCTGCACTTTGATATTTGACTTTTAATTGTTAATCAATTTTTTAAAAAGGCAATTCACCCCCCTCTTGCCATCTTTTCCTTCCTCGGGTGTTTCTTCCGACCTATCAATTGGTATCAAAGGGATCTTTGAATAAATCCCTAACCCGGTTTCAAATTTAAGATCCATTTAGATGGCATCAACCTCTTTCGCCCCCGAGGGCTACTCTTTGGGTCGGGCTCCATTTTTTGATGGGACCGACTATAATTATTGGAAAACCCGCATGACTACCTTTCTTAGAAGCATAGGATATCCCATATTTAAAATTGTCATGCAAGGTTACACTTTGTCTACCCCCGACGAATCCAAATGGACCCAAGCCGACATTAGAAATTTTGAGCTTGATGGCAAATCCATGAATGCTCTTCATTGCGGCCTTGACCGAAACGAGTTCAATCGAGTTTCCACATGCACCTCCGCACATGAAATCTGGAAACTTTTGGAGGTTACCCATGAGGGGACCAACAAAGTAAAGGATACTCGATTGGACATGTATCGTCAGGATTTTGAGTCATTTTCCATGCACCCAAATGAATCTATTTCTGAAATGTTTACTAGATTTACTGACGTGTGCAATGGGAGAAAGTCCCTTGGTGATGATGTTTCAGCCGAGACAATGGTCAAGAAGATCTTATGGGTCCTTCCGAGCTCATGGGCACCAAAAGTGACGGCGATCCAAGAAGCTAAGGACGTCAAAAATATGCCGGTAGAGGAGCTCATTGGATCTCTTATGACGTACGAGATCACGATGAGGAGGCAAGCTCAAAAGGAGGGCACACCAATCAAGACACCAAAGAACATTGCCCTCAAGGTACAAAAAGAAGTAAGCTCCTCCTCATCCTCATCTTCCTCATCTACTTCATCATCAAGCGGCGACTCGGAAATGGAGTATCTCGCCCGCCAAATGCAAAAATTCATGAAGAAGCACAAGAAGAAGAAGAAATCCCGCAAGCACCGAAAGCAAGAACCCACCGAAAAATCCGAGCCCAAGGTGAAATGCTACGGGTGCGGCGAAAAGGGCCATTACAAGCCCGATTGCCCACTCAACAAGAAACGGGCCACGCCAAAGGAAAAAGGAAAGAAGAAGGTCCTCAAGGCCACATGGAGTGACACCTCCTCTTCATCATCCTCCTCGTCTTCCTCGAGCGACAACGGTACAAAATGCCTAATGGCATTCCATGAGGTAACATCTTCCGACTCCTCCTCTTGCTCTTCAAATTCAAATTCTTTAAATCATCTATCCTATGAAGAACTCTCACATGCTAGAGATCAATTGGAAAATGGCTTTCATGAACTATCTTCAAAATTCGTTGCTTTGAAAAAGTCTTTCAAAAAACTCTCCTCCGAAAAAGAACAACTTCTCAAAGAGAAGGAGGAGATGTCCCTTAAAATCCAAAATTTTCCAAATGTTGATTCTATGGAATCAACCATCAAAGACCTTAGAGAGACCCTAGCCAAGTTCACCCAAGGTGAACAAAATTTGAAAAATTTGCTTGGTTCCCAAAGGGTTTCCCGAACCACCAATGGACTTGGCTATACCAACCAAGCCTCCTCCTCCCATGCACCCACTGTTTTTGTAAGGGGGAGCTCTAGCTTTAAATTTTGTAACTATTGCAAGAAAACCGGGCATCTCATTTATGAGTGCAATTGCAAAAATGCCCGGTACGGCCAACCCAAATCAATTTTCTATTCCGATGAATTTTATAGGAGAAGACCCGCCATGAGGCAAGTATGGATTGAAAAATCCCTATTGGCAAGTCTCTCCGGGCCTAAATTTGTTTCGGTCTCAAAAACCACTCCCCGGTAATTCATTGTTTTTATTTAGGGGGAGTTAGGATTTTTTTTAAGCCTTTTTTGTGTATTCAAAGTTTTCATTTCAAACCCAACTCTTGGCTTTGAAATTCAAATTTTATATTAAATTTTCTTTTTTTAAATATCCAACAGTTGGTGTCGATTTTTCAAAACTCTCAATTTAAAAAATTTCATTTGGTTTCAAATTTCGAATTTCAATTTGTTTTTGTTTCAAAACTTTCAATTCAAACTGTTATTCAAATTTTTTTTTCAGAAATCTCAATTGATTTTCAAATCTCAAATCTTGTTTTTAAAATCTCAATTTCCCTCAATCAAGTTTTATGCCCCATTCTATTTTGATAATCACAAAGGGGGAGAATTTTCTTGATTGATTGGGGGAGAATGGGAGAATCCTTTTTCATCATGCTTTGCATTTCCTTTTAATTTCATTTTTACTTTAATTGTTTTGGTGATTGTGATCATCAAAATAGGGGGAGATTGTTGTACCTCTCAAACCCCTCGAGGTTTAATTTTCATGATCACAATCACCCTCTTATGTTTCTAACATTGTTTCAAGTGTTTTTGATTGATAGGAATCAAATCAGGTGGCCAAGGAATTGGGCCAAGATAGAAAGCTGGCAAATGGTCTGAAATCCAGACCACCGGCCAGCCGGTGGCACACCACCGGCCAGCCGGTGGCATCTGCTCTCAAGAAGGAGCCACTGCCTTACCACCGGCCAACCGGTGGCCTCAGCACCGGTCGACCGGTGGAACCCAGCCAGAACAGGATGAGCTACTGCCTCACCACCGGCCAGCCGGTGGCTCCTCCACCGGTCAGCCGGTGGAGCCTGGACCAAAGGCCTTCTCCTCTGCCAAGGCACCGGCCAGCCGGTGGCCCTGCACCGGCCAGCCGGTAGGCCAGTCAAACTAGCCGTTGGGGTTGACCAGTCAACCTCCTTTTGGCTCCCAACGGCTCCGAAGACCTCTCCAACGGCTCCGAAGCCTCCCCAAGGGTTCCTAGCCTATAAATAAAGGCCAAGGAAGCCCCGGACACTAACCGGAACTATTGTGAAGCCTACGGACACATTTCTCATCATTTGGCGAACCTCCGGCGGACTTCCTCCAAGGAACCCCAAGAGCTCCAACAACTTCCACATCCAAGGAGCTCCACTCAAGAAGCTTGGGAGAGCACGCTCATCAACTCCATCATCCATTGGCGCCCGAGTCTTCCCAATTACGGGTTTTATTGCATTTATTTATTTTGAGCTTATAACTGGGTTTGTGCCTACAAACCCCAACCCTTTTCTCAACCTCCCTTTCTTTTGGGTTTCACATCACCACTAAGGTGTGAAGAGGTTCACAAGCCTTACCTTGTAAAAGGCTTGAGATCGGTGAGCTAGCCTTCACCCGTAAAAAGGCTAGTGGGTTATTGCTTAACCACTAAAAGCATTGGGTTCTTGCTCAACCACTAAAAGCAAGCTGTAATAGGTCCTAGTGCTACCTCAAAGCCTAGTGGGTTTCTTGCTACAACCATTGAAAAGCAAGCGGTAGGAATCTCTCAACGGTTGAGTTGGGAGCGGAGACGTAGGCCGGGTTTTGGCCGAACTCCGTTATCAAGTTCTTGTGTGATTGCCTCTTTTATTTTCCGCTGCACTTTGATATTTGACTTTTAATTGTTAATCAATTTTTTAAAAAGGCAATTCACCCCCCTCTTGCCATCTTTTCCCTCCTCGGGTGTTTCTTCCGACCTATCACCTTCATCATCAATAGGGTTGGAAATGGAAGCTTCTTCTTCAAAATATGCAAATTTTGACATCTCTTCAGATCATGAGAATTCTACTTTATCATCGACTATGCAAGTAGAAATGGAACAAATAACACATGATGAAGAAGAAGAGGAAGATCTCAGAGATTCTCCTCCAACATTTGAAGAGGGTATCTCTACCATTGTGGATGAACTCATAGAAATAAATCTGGGTACAAAAGGAGATCCACGCCCCACTTTAATCAGTGCGGCCATGACTCTTGAAGTGAAAGAGATGTATGTTTATTTTCTAAAGCAAAATAATGATATATTTTCCTGGAACTATACAGAAATGCCTGGGCTTTCTCCTGATGTTGCTACTCATCATCTAGGTTTACCAGAAGAACATCAAGGATTTAAGCAAGCCGTGAGAAGAAAAATCCCAACTTATGCTTCCAAAATTGAAGCTGAAGTGGAAAATCTTATCAAAGCTAACATCGTCAAAGGAGTTCAATATCCCAAATGGTTGGCTAATACTGTCCCTGTAAAGAAAAAGAATAGACAAATTAGAGTTTGCATCGATTTCTGTGATCTTAATCGGCATTTTCATAAGGATGATTTCCCAGTTCTGATTACAGAACTTATAATTGATGCAAAAGCTGGCTATGAATCACTTTCCTTCATGGATGGATATTCTAAATATAATCAGATCCAAATGGCCCTTGAAGACGAGGAATCTACAGCCTTCAGATCCCCTCAGGGTCTGTTTTTCTACCGGGTAATTACCTTTGGCTTAAAGAATGCAGGTGCAACTTATCAGTGTGCCATGCATCGTATCATCAAACCCTTCTTATGGATGTTTTTTGAATGCTATGTAAAAGATTTTGTAGTTAAATCCAAAAAACTTTCTAATCACTTGACTGATTTGGAAGTCATATTATGCAAGCTTCGACAACATAATTTGAAGATGAACCCCTTAAAATTTTCTTTAGGGGTAACCTCAGGAAAATTTCTCGGCTTTGTTGTACGCCATCGTGGTATTGAAGTCGATCCTAAGAAGACCAAGTCAATCCTTGGTATGTCACCTCTTAAAAATTTGAATGAATTAAGAGGAATTCAAGGAGACTTAGCCTATATTCGGCATTTCATTGCCAATTTAGCAGGAAAAAGTTTACCCTTCACCAAATTGATGATGAAGGGTGTCACTTACTAGTGGACGGAAGAATGTCAAGAAGCATTCGATATTCTCAATAAATGCCTCTTGAGTCCACCAGTACTCATGCCGCCTATTAATGTAAGACCACTTATCCTCTATGTGATAGCTCTAGAGCAATCATTAGGTTCCTTTCTTACTCAAAAGAATGATGCTGGGAATGAAAGCAGTCTCTACTATCTCAGTCAAACCATGCTTGAAGCAGAAACCCGATATTCAAGTATTGAGAAGTGCTGCCTGGCATTAATCGTTGCAGTTTAGAATTTGTGACACTACCTGCAACATCACGATGTCCAATTGGTATCTCGCAATATCCCGCTCACATTTATCCTCGTCCAATGCTTACAGGACGTCTGGCAAGGTGGGTAGTTATTTTGCAGCAATTTGACATTCAGTATGTGTCTCAAAAGGCGATAAAGGGCCAAGCTCTGGCTGATTTCCTAGCTGAACACCCTTCAGTGGAAGACACATCTTCAGATATTGAACTCCCCGATGAGGAAGTCTTCTCTATTAAAGAAATTCCTCAGGAATGGGAAATGTATTTTTATGGTCCTTCTAGAAGTCCAACAGGGAGGAAAAGGGAATATCCTAAATTCAACAATGTTGTCTTAGGAATTGTGCTCATTTTTTCAGAAAAGGCAGTGTTACCTTATTCCTTCTTATTGTGGGAAGGTGGTACCAATAATGAAGCAGAATACCAATATCTCATCGTAGGATTGGAATTAGCACTTCAAGAACAAGTGAATCAATTAAATGTGAAAGGTGACTCAGACATGGTAATCAAACAAGTCAATGGGGATTATGCCATCAGAAAAGAATAACTAATCCCTTTGTATGATTACGTCAGAGAGTTTATGGAAGAATTACCTTCGGAGCCAACATTTTCTTATGTCCCAAGATCACAAAATTCTCAAGCTAATGCATTGGCTAATATAGCCACAGCTCTGGCAGATCCAAATCGGGACGAGACAACCATCAGTATTGCCCACCGTCGTGAAATTTCACCTTATGATCGAATAAGAACAGAGGAAATTAATGAAATTTGTCCCATCTTGAACCGTACGGTTATATTACCAGATGGATGTCACCTATCAGGGAATACCTTCAAAATGGAACACTTCCACCTGATAGAGCGGAGAAAGAACAAATCCGACGATGTGTGGTAAATTTTACTCTTTATGATAGCCCATACCACAAAGAGAAAATTCTCTACAAACATGGTTTTGATGGATTTCTCTTCAGATGCATTGATGGTGAAGAGACAATGGTTGTCATCAAAGAAGTGCATGCCGGAGTCTGTGGTGCCCACCAGTCTAGACATAGACTGTCAAATCAGGTTCGAAGTCTTGGATACTTTTGGCCTTCAATGATACGAGATTTTGTTGATTTCACAAAGAAGTGTCATTCATGCCAAGTACATGCCAACTTAATTCATCAGCCTCTAGAGTTTCTTCATACAGCTAAATAATCATGGCCATTTGACACATGGGGAATGTATGTGGTGGGACCTTACCCTTAGACTACGGCCAAGCAATTTAAGTATATTATTACTGCTGCTGACTTCTGTTCCAAATGGGAAGAGGAAATACCTCTCAAGGATGTCAGTTGTAAATGCATTGTTAGATTCATCAAGTCTAACATCATTACCATATTTGGTGTCCCAAATACCATATTGAAGGACAATGGCACCAATTTCTGTTCATCCGAGATGAAGAAGTTGTATCAAGAATACACCATCAAATCCAACCATTCATCCTAGTATCATGCAGCGGCCAATGGCCAGATAGAATCCTTTAACAAGACTCATTCAACTATACTACAAAAGATTGTGGATAAAGATAAGAGGTCACGGCCTGATAAACACTTTCATGCTTTATGGGCTTATCAGACAACCACCCGCACTGCAACTCGGTCAACTCCATATTCATTGGTATATGGAATGGAAGTCGTCTTTCCCATTGAAGTTCAACTACCATTGCTCAGATTTTCCATTTTTGATCAATCATATATAGATGAACAATATCAAAAGCAATTGAATGAATTGGAACAGTTAGATGAGAAAAGATTGTGCACTTTGCACCACTTGGAAGTCTATCAGAATCGAATAGAATGAGCTTTTAACAAAAAATATTGTCTTCATTCATTCACTCAGGGAGAGTTGGTATTGGTTCTCAGAACTCCAATGATACCAGGAATGACACCAATACATATGGTCTACTCCAATGGAGATTATTCATTAATCTCAATGGATGGAGAACTCATCACTACTCTAACTAATGCCAAATTTTTGAAGAATTATTTTGTATAAACTGCAAAGTCCCTCTTTCTTCCTTTATATATGAAGTTAAACTACTCAACAATGGTCCATACATTTGACCATAATCTATTTGTACTTTCGTCCCGCAGGACGTTAAACTGTGAAAAAGTTCTCTAAATGGTCCAGTATGACCTTAAACTGTAACTAGGTCCTGTATGATCTTAAACTGCATCATCAACGGTCCATCCATATGACCCTAAACTATTTGAAACTCCCTTACATCCAGAAAGACGTTAAACTGTGACATCCTAACTATATGACGCTAAACTGTATAAAAGTCCCTTACGTCCGGAAAGACGTTAAACTACATAATCATCGAAGGTCCTATATGACCATAAACTACACCACCATCCAGCATGACATTAAATTTCACCATCCACGGTCCATGCATATGACCTTAAACTATTTTCACTTTCGTCCAACATGACGCTAAACTGTATCGTCCCTTTTTCATCCAACATGACGTTAAACTGTGAAAAAATCCCTAATGAATCCAACATGACGTTAAAATGGTGCACTCTTTTGTCCTCACTGCATGACATTAAACTTCACAGTCCCCCCCTTTCATCCAACATGACGTTAAACTCTATTGTCCCTAGCATCCTAACTACATGATGCTAAACTATACAAAAATTCCATGATACGTCCTACATGACATTAAACTGTATTTGTTCCCCGCAACATGACACTAAACTGTGCAGCACCAATAGTCCTAACTACAAGACTTTAAACCTCATATTCACTTTATATGTCCTACATGAAATTAAACTAGGCATCGTTAAGGTTGTTGTTACCTCTTGTTTCTCACACCGAGTATGAATCACGTGAGCTTAGAGAAAACCTCAACAATAACACTCTCTCTAGGCTGCTAACCATGTGTAATTCTTAACATCATTTTTTAGGTCATTGTCCCCAAGAAAAACTTGATCATTAATTCATTCTTTAATTGAACTACACGGACTTTGATCCTTTTCTTCTAGGATGGGTATGTAGGCAACCTCTCAAGGTTCAAGCCCAAAACCAATCTCTTCACGTCGGTTTAGCTCTATCCCATACGATGATAATTCGTGAAACCGCCCTTAGAATCAATATCTTTACATTGGTTCACTTTCATCCTTTTTATACGAATTTCAACTATACAACACTTTTATCCAGTATGACAATAAACTACATGTTTCTTTGATACCCTCACCTGAGATGGAACCATTATTTTCATTGATTTTTCAATCATGTTTCAATTCAAAGACTACGTGGATAGATGGAAATGCACGAACCTTTTATCTTGGGTTAATCCATCATTGCACTAAAGTCCCCTTTCACCCTTCACATGTATCAACCAAATTTATACAGAGGGTATTTCTAGAACTACGTGGGATTGATTCCCATCCTTATGGGATACGTAGTAACATTTGAGTGTCCCTCGAATCCAGCCCCAAGTCTTTGGGCCTAACCCCAAATTCCATTTTCAGTCCCTTGGCTGAAAAGTCCCCATGAAAACACACACTGTGTATTTCTTACAATGGTCCAAGCTCTATGACCCTAAACATAGATCTCTAATCCTTTTGTCCCACATGACATTAAACTATAGTTTAAGAACTACTTATGGCTTGATTCTCATCCTTATGGGATACGTAGTGAGGACCAACATTTCAATTCAGGACCCAACCACAACATGATTATGTTTAGCATTGATCTATGTATCTCTGTATACATTGAACAATACCCATCTTTATGTGTCATAATCCTAACCTTAAATATTTTCAGATCCTCATAACCCTTTTCACGACTTCTAGTCACAAAAATGTCAAACTTGTGAGAGTTCTTTTGTCTGACTATGCAGCACGTGCCCATAGGTGGCCTTGCATAAACAGTCTACAAAACAGACTTATTAGCCAAAATATTCTATTATTTGACTATGCACCAATGACCTTAGGTGGCCCTGCATAATTCAACCCCCTAACGGGTTTTTCAGATAGTGATAACTTCGTTCATGGGAAGAATGCCTCTTTTTTCCTTATTTTCTTAAATGACAGTATGTAGGGATCCGCAAAAATAGCCATCCTTAACATATTTGTCCCATATCCTTTTCATGATCTGAAAGTATTCAAGTCTATGGTTTATATTCTCCTTCCCTTCGTTTGGGTCAGACCTTCTTAGGAGTGATATTCATCCAGTTCTATGATAATTTTGTTTTGAAATATTTTCTCCATATTAAAGTACCTCTTCCAATACAGCAAACTCTATACATTGGAAGATTTGAATATCCATAAACTTTCACAGGATTTTAGCACTAGGAAAGTAAATATCTGAGAGTTCTTTTACCTGACTATGCAGAACGTTCCCATAGGTGGCCTTGCATAAACAGTCTACATAATATACTTGTTATCCAAAAGATACTATTTTATTTAACTATGCAGCCAACGCCCTTAGGTGGCCCTGCATAATTCAACCCCATAATGGGTTTGTTAAATAATGGTAACTTCATTTTTGGAAACTACTCCTTCTAAAGCCTTTTAGTTCTTATTCATATCATTCCTCAGATTCAAATATTCTTATGTCATAGCATATATATTTTCCCTTCATACTTGAGTATGGTACTATGTTTTCAGATGAATTTTCATGGAATTGAGTCAATTCTAATCCATTTCGGTCAAAGCTATTTTGACCTTAAACATTAGCCTTTGTATGTCTGACATGCATGACTTTAAACTGCCAAATTTATTGTTTTTTCTTATTCACCTCAGAGTCAAATCTTCTTTTCTCTCCGGATCCAACTCTGAGAGGTGACTTGTAACACCCCAAGATTTCATAGTGTGTTATTTCTTCAAAATAATTCAATAACTTGCACTACACGAAACACCGAGTTCAATTAAACCATGACTTACCAAAAAAAAATCCATTAAAAGAGGTCATGAATAGCATTAACTACATTTTTAACTTTATATAATCCTTATAATTTTAGAATCCATATTATGAGTTTCTTAGTCATAATGCAAGAACAGATTTATTTTCAGTATTGCACTTTTATCAACTTTTGATAGTGAAACCTTTTTAAATACAATATTTTAAGCTTTTTGACTAAATGGAGACATCAATAAATTTAGAATGAAACATTCCAAGCTTCAACGGTATGCTTTCCTTTGAATAAAACAGTAGCGTGTGTTGTACGCAACGTCGAGTTTTAGCACACACCACAACCGATCAAACTAGCCGTTATGAATAATAATACCTAAATTTTGAAATTATATATATTTTATATTTTGAAATGGACTTCATTTTTGGATTTGGAATATCGAATTTAGCCTAAGGTGAAATTTTGGTACTTTTCGGATAACTTTCATATTTTGATGAATAGTGAAAATTACTAAATTTTAATTAAAAACAACTTTTTTAATCAAAATAATTAATAGTGATAAATTATGAATTTGAGTGGTTTTAAAGTATATTTAGAATATATTTTTACAATTTAATATAATGTTGGTCATTAGACATAATTTTACAATTAAACCGAACATAAACAAGTGTCAATCTTTTGATAGTTATTATCTCTTAAAAACACGCTTTTTGTTTTGACAGCGGGAATTAAATTTAAATTAATTTCTTCCACTTCTGTGTTTTGAATTTAGAAAAATGGATTCCATATTTGGAATCAGGATGTTCAAATTGTGTAAATAGGTAACTTTTATTTTTATACATTTTGAATAATTACTACGGTAAATATTTTATTTACCATGGTTAAGGGTAAATCTGGTAAATAAGGGTTAAAAAATAATATTATAATAATACTAAATTACCCTAAAACGTGTCTTAACCCTATTGGTTGATACATGGTAGACCATGGGCATCTTTGGGTCGATTTTGGGACCCCATGGATCCACTTGTAAGTGATAATGACACTTTATTTTAATTAAGTCAAAATGAATACAAAAATGACACAAGCATATATCTTTTAGCAAAACAATTGTTACATAGGGTTATATAAGTTGGATTTTAGATTATAAATATTCATTAGAAAGCTAAAACGATTTCCTATATAATGATCTTTTATTTATAATTTTTAGACATTAAATAATTTATTTCATTTATGACACAATGATGATGCAGTAATTACTATAATAGTGAATAATTAAAATAATTGATATTATAAATACCCAAAAAAATATAATATGAAACATTTAATGAATTAAACTAATTTTATAGGATAATATGATATATTAGGATTGAGTTAATGGACTTTTTTCTAAGTAATCAATCTGTTATGAGTTTCACAAAAATCTACTATTGAATAGTGTCAAAATTGACATAAAAGAGTTCTTAAAACAAATATTATATTTTTAATTGATATTAAATTCCTAAAAATCTAAGGTTCGGCCAAGAGACTTATATCATGATAGTTTCATCATTAATGGACCACTTGGGGGTCTCTTGGATGTATATAGTAAGTTTATTAACCATATTATATAAAAATACAAAGAGACATTGTAAAAGTGAAACTAATTAACTTAGAGTTAATACTTAAAGATAAGGTTAATATAAGTACCCAAACCTGTCTAAATTCTATTGGAAGAGTGGTTTTCTACCTATACCCACCTTAACCTTTGAATAATCAACTTTGGAGCCATTAGAAACCGAATATTAATTTATTATAAATTAATATTTCTAGCTTTTCCAAAGGTGCCCCTCACCCCTCTTATAAAAGGGCACTCTTCCTTCTCATTTCTTCACACCTTCAAAGCCTTTTGGTTCGACCAAACTCTGCCCAAATACTCTCCCAACATCCCTAACTACAACATAGAGGCCTTAGTGTGATCATAAAGCCAACCTAAGGATCCCTTTTGATCAAATCAAAAGGAAGAACCCGAAGAAGAGGTAATGATTTCACCACCCTTTTCCAAGTTCCTTTCTTCTTCCACTTCCACTTTCTTTGTTCTTACCATTCTAAAATAATAACTCCAGTATCTTACATATACATTGATGTTATTATAAATATGGTACAACCATATTCAGTATTCTATCCACCCTTTGAATAACATGTCACCATACGTGCGTACGTACGGCTTACCGTCTCCACGTCGTGGTGTAATTGTTATTCAATATATTATTATTTGGATGGGTATAATAATGATGTGTAACTCATGTAAATAATAAATATAACATGTTAATGATTCTGTATATATGATATACCATCCATTTATATATTATTTTAATATCAAAAGAATGATATTGTCGCTCGTGCGTACGTACGGACTACCGTCTCCACGAACGCGATGAGATTCATTCTCCATCGTATCCATTCAAGTATAATTATCATTTGATGATTTAAAAATGATGTTTAAGTACTTGATATCATTCTGGATATGAATAATATACAACCTATCCTTTACAAACATGTCTTACGTTACAAAACATATAAAAGAAAACAAGTAAGTTAACACCCGAAACGACGATAATTCTAAGATATTATTAACAAATCAATGTTAAAAGATCATATATGATATCATATTAATATATATGATTCTTGTATAATTTAATAACAATTATTTCACCATTATACAGGAGGTTAACCTACCCCAACCAAGTAAAAGTACAAGGTAAGGGTTATTTCACAATCTCTTCATTATCCGAGGTTGTTTATACGTAATAATCTACTGGGATCTCTTTATCATCCACATCCATGTTTCGTAAAAATGTATTTCAAAACATTTTTACTATTTACAAGAATATGGGTTAAAGTCATTTATACCCTTGTTTGACTTTTTATAAGAGGTTTATAAAGGAATCTTTCCATCATTTCCAAAACAAGGTCTTTTTTAACCTTTTCGACAAAATTAAGGTAAGAATGTTTTTTTTAACTTATACGGCGGGTGCGGTTATTTTCCGCCATTATAAAATATTCAAAGATTTCCTTACAAGCTTACAAGGATATTTTCAAGAAAATGTTTTATTTTATATGGCTCTAAAATGATTTCAAAAATATAAAGAGATATTTCTCTAAAAAGTGTTTTGATTTTAAATGATTTCAAAATGAATATTTTAAGAATTTCAGAAAGGTACTCTTTATCAAAATCAGAATTTTCAATGTTTTAAAGATTTATCATTCTAAATCTTTTCAATTAATGTCCATTTCTTCAAAATGGTTTTTTAGGATTTATTTATATGGACATGAATGTTTTTAAAAAATTTTAATTCCTTTCAAATGTTTAAAAGTGGTATGGGACACTTTGATTCAAAAATCTCTTTTTAATTACTTCCTTTATAAATGTGTGACTTTCAAATGATTTCAAAAAAGGAGATAATTCTCTCAAATAGTTTTGATTTCATCTATGTCAACATCCTTTGATGGATTTTACGCTTATTTGAAGTTGAATTATTATGATAAAAACTTCTATATTGTATTGAAGGTTTTGTGATATGTTTGACTGTGGATGTTCTATTTTTATACCATTCATAGTTTATGGTGAAATTATTGACATTTCGTATGCTAGTTTTAATACGAATGTTTATGTTATGTTTAAACCTTTTCATATGGGAATGCATTGGACTTAGTAAGTGACGGTTGGAGCCCGCTATAGCTCCTCGATGCATCGGTAGGTCTCACGAGACAAACTAGTGTCTTGGCACAAGGCCTTGACAAAATCTTATTTGTAGTCTTAGCACGAGGCCTTGACTATGTGGTTATGATAGTCTGGCATTATGCATTCCAACATTATGAAAGTGGTTATTGATTTTTGCATGTGATTATTCGATTAGTAGAATATCCATGTGAGTAAGTAAATGACATTATTTCATTTTATTTATGCCATACCATGTTGAAAGTTCATGTTTAAAAGGCTTTTGTTTTAGTTATACATTGCCTTAAATGTTTATTCTTATTTACGAAAGTTTCCGCTATATTGTTATCCTTACTGGGCATTTGAGCTCACCCCTTTTCTATGTTTTATTTTTCCCAGGAAGTGAAGAAGTAAGTTATGAATGACCTGCAGGGATATTATGTGGGGATATGAGTGTAGATTATGGAGACAATATGTAGTTGTAGTAGTTTTTCGTTTAATGATGTAATGTAAAACTTATTAATATATCTAGTGTTTCCAAGGCTACTAAACCAATCGGTCTTTCGAGATTTGATCTTTCTTGTGATCATTCCAATGATACGAAGTAATGCACCGACTCTGGGTAGCTGGGGTCGGGGCGTTACAGTTGGTATCAGAGGAAGTTTAGTACAAACCTTGGAAGCTAGATTTAGATAAAATCTGATTAGAGCACGTAAACCTAAGATGAACTTTGAGGATTAGTATAGAAGAACTTCCTAGAATTTTGGTATTGTAGAGATTTTGTGAGTTTTACGAGCAATACATCCCTGTCTGGATACGAGCAGGTAGAGGCGGCTCTGGCACAGATGTACCTAGGGGTAAAACCCGAAAACACCGCTTTGAGCTAGACTCGAACGGGAACTGGTGCACGACAACGGGCCTTGCTGCACTCTTGGTTACGACACTCCCGGGGGATATGCTTAGGATAACTCTCATTTTCTTTACAAATCATGTTGAAGGGATTATGAGTATATACTTCCTCAAAGAAAACATTCTTATAATTATGGATTATATCCATAAATATTTCAATTTATGTTAAGTGTTTTATAAGTATGGGATTATGTATTTTGACTCATAAACTAATCTAGTTTATGCCATTGTTTAGAAATGGCGCCCAGTAGAAGGAATGATAACTCCAGAAATGCACATGATTCAAAGAGAAGGAAGGATCATATCTCTCATGGTCTTAAGCTAGAATTTATAAGAGAAATAGTCTCCCATGTATTATCATCATATGAAGAAATAATATCATGTGTTGATAAGATAAGTAAAGAGTTTACTGAGTCCTATGGCTTTGAAGGGAAGCAAGATAAGAAAAGGATGGAAGAGAGAAAGATGGATAAAGGGAAGAGGGAAAAAAAGAATTTTCCCATATGTGGTAACTGTGGAAAGAAACACCCTGGAACTTGCCTGAAAGGAATGGGAGTTTTTTATAAGTGTGGAGGAAAAGGGCACAAAGTACGTGACTGCAAGGGTAAGAAAATGGTTTCAAATGTACAATGCTTCATTTGAAAGGAGTTTGGACACTACGCGAACCTATGTCCCAGTCATCAGACTATGCCGCAAATGATGTTATTGGATAATAATCATGTTATTATACTACCACATATGAAGAGGGATGATTAAAGTTCTTATGTTGATTATGTCAATTGAGTGTTGTATCAACAATGTACTTGTTACAATAATCATGGAGTATATAAGGATTGTACTGCAGTACTATTTCATTAAGGACTTGAGATTGTGTCGAACAAAGAAAAGTGACTCAATAGCAGGATAAATTTTTGGAAAATATATGGTTGAGAGAATGATAAATCATAATATAGTTCTGATACTGAGGTAGTGATTTTGGAATAATATGTGATTGTTTTGGATAAATTATATTGGATATTCTTGACTACCCTGGAACTGATTAATGATTTTTATATTCCATCATTGTTGGGGTTTAAAACATTTTTGGATTAATGAAGTATATCCAGCTTTCTATATGGAATAAGGGAGCATGAATGTAATCAATAAAGAATATGGTAATTCAGGATGTTTCGGTGTATTAAAAGAATACATGATGAAGGTATTCATATGCTATTACGGGGTAAAAAGGTTCTACATTATGTTTACCTTACTTATAAATGTTGGACTGTGAGTTTGGATAGAAGTATTTTGAATAGTTCTAGTTTGGATTATTTTGGATTGCCATAAAAGGACAACCCGGAGGTCGGGCGGCAACCCGTCGCGTCCGGCAAGGCTGCGAGACTTGAACCCGCAACCGAAGGGCGACAAGGGTGTATCACCTACCACTGGCCCACGAGATGTCCTAGATTAAATAATGTAGTTTTTATTAAAAGATCTTGTAGATGAATTTTAAATTCGTTTATTTTGGAACCCTATACGAATAGTGTAAATAGAATTTTTTTTTACATTCTATTATCTTTTAGAGTGAAAGATGAGTTTGTGGTAGAAATTTATTAATGGATAAAACTCTAATTATAAAGTAAGTATATCTCCTTATGATCTTAGCCAATCTCATAAATAAATTCCTCAATATTAAGAAAAGCAACTAAGAACAAAAATGTTTTCCTAGATGGTACCTTAAATCATCACTAATTTATGGCTTTTGGATTGTTGGCCTTTTCATAGCCATGTTCTCTACCACTCTCCATCAGATAATTGATGGTTAGTTTTTTCTTCCATATCCATATTTTCTTACATGGAACCCTAGTAAGTGTTATTTTCGGTAATCTTCATACATTCGACTCTTTATTTTAAATAGAGACCTCGTTAATTCATTTTTCGATGTGGGATTTCAACTAAGATATTTTGAAACGTCAAAAATGTGTTATCCCAATACCCTATATTTTGTTGAACCGATGGTACTTCAAATCATCATAGATTGATGAGTTTAAGGACCTCAATTATACACTTGTTTGTGATTGATGACCTCAATCACTACCTATAAATATTTACGTTTTTCCTCCGATTATATGTCTCTAATTTCCACCAATGTTCTCCTAATCAAGATCATAATTTGGTGGTGACCCTTTCATTTCTCTTTTCCTCATATTAAGACTAAAATTTAGTAACCCAATTTCCGATGTGGGTTTTCCCACAAATATATTATCTATTTTCAACCTTTTATTTTCTAAGAACAATTTCAAATTGCGAGGACGCAATTTATTGAAGGAGGGGAGAATGTAACACCCCAAGATTTCATAGTGTGTTATTTCTTCAAAATAATTCAATAACTTGCACTACACGCAACACCGAGTTCAATTGCACCATGACTTACAAAAAAAAAGCCATTAAAAGAGGTCATGAATAGCATTAACTACATTTTTAACTTTATATAATCCTTATAATTTTAGAATCCATATTATGAGTTTCTTAGTCATAATGCAAGAACAGATTCATTTTCAGTATTGCACTTTTATCAACTTTTGATAGTGAAACCTTTTTAAATACAATATTTTAAGCTTTTTGACTAAATGGAGACATCAAAAAATTTAGAATGAAACATTCCAAGCTTCCACAGTACGCTTTCCTTTGAATAAAACAGTAGCGTGTGTTGTACGCAACGTCGAGTTTTAACACACACCACAACCGATCAAACTAGCCGTTATGAATAGGAATACCTAAATTTTGAAATTATATATATTTTATATTTTGAAATGGACTTCATTTTTGGATTCGGAATATCGAATTTAGCCTAAGGTGAAATTTTGGTACTTTTCGGATAACTTTCATATTTTGATGAATAGTGAAAATTACTAAATTTTAATTGGAAACAACTTTTTAATCAAAATAATTAATAGTGATAAATTATGAATTTGAGTGGTTTTAAAGTATATTTAGAATATATTTTTACAATTTAATATAATGTTGGTCATTAGAAATAATTTTACAATTAAACCGAACAAAAAATAGTGTCAATCTTTTGGTAGTTATTATCTCTTAAAAACACGCTTTTTGTTTTGACAGCGGGAATTAATTTTAAATTAATTTCTGCCACTTCTGTGTTTTGAATTTAGAAAAATGGATTCCATATTTGGAATCAGGATGTTCAAATTGTGTAAATAGGTAACTTTTATTTTTAGACATTTTGAATAATTACTACGGTAAATATTTTATTTACCATGGTTAAGGGTAAATCCGGTAAATAAGGGTTAAACAATAACATTATAATAATAATAATTTACCCTAAAACGTGTCTTAACCCTATTGGTTGATACATGGTCGACCATGGGAATCTTTGGGTCGATTTTGGGACCCCATGGATCCACTTGTAAGTGATAATGACACTTTATTTTAATTAAGTCAAAATGAATACAAAAATGACACAAGCATATATCCTTTAGCAAAACAATTGTTACATAGGGTTATATAAGTTGGATTTTAGATTATAAATATTAATTAGAAAGACAAAAATATTTCCTACATAATGATATTTTATTTATAATTTTTAGACATTAAATAATTTATTTTATTTATGACACAATGATGATGCAGTAATTACTATAATAGTGAAAAATTAAAATAATTGATATTATAAATACCCAAAAAAATATAATATGAAACTTTTAATGAATTAAACTAATTTTATAGGATAATATGAAATATTAGGATTGATTTAATGGACTTTTTTCGAAGTAATCAATCTGTTATGAGTTTCACAAAAATCAACTATTGAATAGTGTCAAAATTGACATAAAAGAGTTCTTAAAACAAATATTATATTATTAATTGATATTAAATTCCTAAAAATCTAAGGTTCGGCCAAGAGACTTATATTATGATAGTTTCATCATTAATGGACCACTTGGGGGTAGCTTGGATGTATATAGTAAGTTTATTAACCATATTATATAAAAATACAAAGAGACATTGTAAAAGTGAAACTAATTAACTTAGAGTTAATACTTAAAGATAAGGTTAATATAAGTACCCAAACCTGTATAAATTCTATTGGTTGAGTGGTTTTCGACCTATCCCCACCTTTACCTTTGAATAATCGACTTTGGAGCCATTAGAAACCGAATATGAATTTATTATAAATTAATATTTCTAGCTTTTCCAAAGATGCCCCTCACCCCTCTTATAAAAGGGCACTCCTCCTTCTCATTTCTTCACATCTTCAAATCCTTTTGGTTCGGCCAAACTCTGCCCATATACTCTCCAAACATCCCTCACTACAACCT
This sequence comes from Viscum album, assembly GCA_963277665.1. Classification (NCBI taxonomy): domain Eukaryota; kingdom Viridiplantae; phylum Streptophyta; class Magnoliopsida; order Santalales; family Viscaceae; genus Viscum; species Viscum album. Next base: position 1,291,915,002 of record OY728129.1, read on the forward strand.
AGAGGCCTTAGTTTGATCAGAAAGCCAACCTAAGGATCCCTTTTGATCAAATCAAAAGGAAGAACCCGAAGAAGAGGTAATGATTTCACCACCCTTTTCCAAGTTCCTTTCTTCTTCCACTTCCTCTTTCTTTGTTCTTACCATTCTAAAATAATAACTCCAGTATCTTACATATAATTTGATGTTATTATAAATATGGTACAACCATATTCAGTATTCTATCCACCCTTTGAATAACAAGTCACCATACGTGCGTACGTACGGCTTACAGTCTCCACGTCGTGGTGTAATTGTTATTCAATATATTATTATTTGGATGGATATAATAATGATGTGTAACTCATGTAAATAATAAATATAACATGTTAATGATTCTGTATATATGATATAACATCCATTTATATATTATTTTAATATCAAAAGAATGATATTGTCGCTCGTGCGTACGTACGGACTACCGTCTCCACGAACGCGATGAGATTCATTCTCCATCGTATCCATTCAAGTATAATTATCATTTGATGATTTAAAAATGATGTTTAAGGACTTGATATCATTCTGGATATGAATAATATACAACCTATCCTTTACAAACATGTCTTACGTAACAAAACATATAAAAGAAAACAAGTAAGTTAACACCCGAAACGACGATAATTCTAAGATATTATTAACAAATCAATGTTAAAAGATCATATATGATATCATATTAATATATATGATTCTTGTATAATTTAATAACACTTATTTAACCATTATACAGGAGGTTAACCTACCCCAACCAAGGAAAAGTACAAGGTAAGGGTTATTTCACAATCTCTTCATTATCCGAGGTTGTTTATACGTAATAATCTACTGGGATCTCTTTATCATCCACATCCATGTTTCGTAAAAATGTATTTCAAAACATTTTTACTATTTACAAGAATATGGGTTAAAGTCATTTATAACCTTGTTTGACTTTTTATAAGAGGTTTATAAAGGAATCTTTCCATCATTTCCAAAACAAGGTCCTTTTTAACCTTTTCGACAGAATTAAGGTAAGAATGTTTTTTTTAACTTATACGGCGGGTGCGGTTATTTTCCGCCATTATAAAATATTCAAAGCTTTCCTTACAAGCTTACAAGGATATTTTCAAGAAAATGTTTTATTTTATATGGCTCTAAAATGATTTCAAAAATATAAAGATATATTTCTCTAAAAAGTGTTTTGATTTTAAATGATTTCAAAATGAATATTTTAAGAATTTCAGAAAGGTACTCTTTATCAAAATCAGAATTTTCAATGTTTTAAAGATTTATCATTCTAAATCTTTTCAATTAATGTCCATTTCTTCAAAATGGTTTTTAAGGATTTATTTATATGTACATGAATGTTTTTAAAATATTCTAATTCCTTTCAAAAGATTAAAAGTGGTATGGGACACTTTGATTCAAAAATCTCTTTTTAATTACTTCCTTTATAAATGTGTGACTTTCAAATGATTTCAAAAAAGGAGATATTTCTCTCAAATAGTTTTGATTTCTTCTATGTCAACATCTTTTGATGGATTTTACGCTTATTTGAAGTTGAATTATTATGATACAAAACTTCTATATTGTATTGAAGGTTTTGTGATATGTTTGACTGTGGATGTGCTATTTTTATACCATTCATAGTGTATGGTGAAATTATTGACATTTCGTATGCTATTTTTAATACGAATGTTTATGTTATGTTTAAACCTTTTCATATGGGAATGCATTGGACTTAGTAAGTGACGGGTGGAGCCCGCTATAGCTCCTCGATGCATCGGTAGGTCTCAGGAGACAAACTAGTGTCTTGGCACAAGGCCTTGACAAAATCTTATTTGTAGTCTTGGCACGAGGCCTTGACTATGTGGTTATGATAGTCTGGCATTATGCATTCCAACATTATGAAAGTGGTTATTGATTTTTCATGTGATTATTCGATCAGTAGAATATCCATGTGAGTAAGTAAATGGCATTATTTCATTTTATTTATTCCATACCATGTTGAAAGTTCATGTTTGAAAGGCTTTTTTTTAGTTATACATTGCCTTAAAATTTTATTCTTATTTATGAAAGTTTCCGCTATATTGTTATCCTTACTGGGCATTTGAGCTCACCCCTTTTCTATGTTTTATTTTTCCCAGGAAGTGAAGAAGTAAGTTATGAATGACCTGCAGGGATATTATGTGGGGATATGAGTGTGGATTATGGAGACAATATGTAGTTGTAGTAGTTTTTCGTTTAATGATGTAATGTAAAACTTATGAATATATCTAGTGTTTCCAAGGCTACTAAACCAATCGGTCTTTCGAGATTTGATCTTTCTTGTGATCATGCCAATGTTACGAAGTAATGCACCGAATCTGGGTAGCTGGGGTCAGGGCGTTACATGACTTTTGTTGACTCTCCTTTCCGTCAAAGAGTCTAACGTCTGAAAAATAGAAATACCTTAGTCCAAATTGATTCATCGTTTTAAGAAACATAAAAAATAGTCAAAGGGATGAACAAGGAAAACATTTCCCATAGGTCGCGCAAGTTCCCTCATGGTCGCGCAAGTACACTTGCGCGCCCCCTAATGGTCGTGCAAGTACACTTGCACTCCACCTAGTGGTCGTACAAGTACACTTGTGCACCGCCTAGTGGTCGTGCAAGTACACTTGTGAGCCGCCTCATGGTCGCCCAAGTGACTTGCGCGACCTAAATGATAAATGCCCGGGGTATTCTACTACCTATAAATAGACCCTGTGGGACCCCCATTCGGGATGATTTTTTTCCAGAAACTCAGATTTGAGCTCCCGGCGCCGTAGTCTCTTCTCAAAGCTTCCGGAAAACTTCTATGGTAATTTCTTACATAGAACAGAATATCTAAAGAGGGGGAAGAAGGCCTAATTGTTGAAACTCATCAACACATGTGCTCATGAGTGGCCATCCCTTATGGGAAAAGGGCCACACTTGCGCACCGCCTTACTCCTTCAATAGATCTGGCGCTCCCTTCTTATAGATGAACCTCAAGAGGATTTTAAAGGCTTTAATGCAGAGTCGCTCAAGTATTACCCTGCTGGTTAACCATCGTGCAAGTACACCATGTGTCGCGCATGCATACCTGCGTGACCAAGACATGCACGCCCACGTAGTACCTGCGCGCCAACCAGGACTTGCGTGCCCCTGCCTTTTTGGGTGCCTTTCTTGCCCATTTCACCCCTATTAAGCCATTACACCTTTCCTATTCAAGAATCAGTCTTCAATACACTCTTCAAAGCCATTTATGGCATGATTTCTTGATTTGACTTCCTTGTCTGATAGGAATTATGTGGCATATCTCTCAAAACCTAGTGATTTACACATCTTTATGTCACTAAATATTGAGATTTCATTCATTCAACCTCATCCTTTAAGATGATAGAATCCTTAACCTGGGTCTCTTTTTTAGGAATAATCCCCAATCATAAGTCCACTAATTTGGGAATCCTCTTAGTAGTAAGCCCCAAATCCCCTAACTCGGGCTTCCTTTTCAGGAGTAAGCCCCAGTCTCAAATATGGGCATTCTCCTTAGGAGTAAGCCCCAGTCATAATTCTTAACTTGGGCATCTTCCTTAGGAGTAAGCCCCAATTATTAAAGTTCCAAAATCTGGGAATCCTCCTTAGGAGTAATCCCTATTCCTCTAATTTGTGCATCCTCCTCAAGAGTAAGCCCCAAACATTAATCCTTGATCTGGGCCACCTTTTCATAAGTAAGCCCCAGTTTTAATTTCTCATAACCAGTCCTAATTTACCATTGATCTGGGATTCCTTTTCAGGAGTAAAACCCAATCATAAGTCTACTCCAAATTTGGGCCCCCTTTTCAAGAGTAATCCCCAAGTTAGAGTATTCAAAATATCCATTAAGCACATATACCTTTATAGACCCTGTTCCTAGATTTCTTCCCTAAAGTAAATCCTAACCTTCATTTATCTGGGCAGTCATACATACATAAGCCCCACATTATTTCTTATGATTTCATATTTCATGGAACAATTGTATAATTTTTACCAATACCTCTTGTTTCTCACACCGAGCATGACTCACGTGAGCTTAGAGTCTAAAAGTAACTGTGACATCCTTCTTTGAGAAATCAATCATAAACATAATACTCCCTTACTCGAACTATGTGGGTTATCATACCTTTTATAAACAAAGGATACGTAGGTAGCCGGTCTATGGGTTAGATCCCAACTCTAAAATAATCCATGTTGTTCTGAATGACAATAAACATCAAGTGCCGCATTGAGTGGCTTTAAAACCATCATGGTCATCATAATGACCAAGAGACTTCTGTATAAATGTGTCGAAGGGTACCATTGACCAAGAATCTCTAACAAATACAGATGATTCTCTATCAATGAAGAACCTCGAATACATACAAAAGATCCTCTAAATTTCCTACATATTTAATCATTGATTTTCAGATCTGAAGGAAATCTCATTTTATACTTGGTAATGTAATAAGGATTCACGAACATAACTTAGATTTATAAAGAGAGTCCTGGAGTAGACATTAATTCCCCTAAAAAAGGTGTGATGAGTCCGACCACCCATCCTCTTGACCAATGCAAATTCCTACGCCTCATTAGTCTACAAACTAATGAGCACCTACCTTTGGAAAGTAGGTCCGAATGGATATGGAATCATTGGATGTTTCCTGTTCTATGAACAAACCCGTTAGAAACCGATCAGAATGTTTGAACCTCCCATCAAGGCGGTCATCCCCGGAATCCGAGGGAAATAGTGAAGGGGGTCGGAACAGATGGATGTTGTGCATGAACCTCAAAGAGGTGTCCTACGTACCCTACCGTGGAAAGGATCAATGTCCATATTGTTCGGATAAGTGGTTTGGCTTGAACCTCAAGGAGGAGTCCTACATACCCTACCTAGGAAAGCATCAACATCCACATAGTTTGGATGGGTGGATGGGTTTGAACCTCAAGGAGGCATCCTATATACCCTTCCCTGGATAGGATCAAAGTCCACAAAGTTCTGATGGGTTGTTGGGATTGATCCTCTGGGAGGCATCCTGCATGCACTACCTTGGAAAGGATCCAAGTCCATGTGGTTCAGATTGGTGGATGGGATTGAACCTCAGGGAGGCGTCTTGTATACCACGCCTTGGCAAGGATCAATGTCTACATAGTTTGGATTAGTGGTTTGGCCAATGTGAATGGGGTCAGAACCGATGGAAGTTGGGATTGAACCTCAAAGAGCCATCCTACGTACCTTACCTTGGTAGGGATCAATGTCCACGTAGTTCGGATAGGTGGTTGGGTTAAAGTGAAGGGGGTCATAATCGATGGAACTTGGTCTTTAACCTCAAGGAGGTGTCCTACAAACCCTGCCTTACAAATATCAATGTCCATGTAGTTCTAATAGGTGGTTGGGCATGAACCTTGAAGAGGATTCCTATGTGTCCTACCTTGGAAAGGATAAAAGTCTACATAGTTTGGATTGGTGGTTGGGCATGTACCTCAGGGATGTGTCCAATGTACCATGCATTGTCAAGGATCAAATTCCACATAGTTCAGATAGGTTTGGTTAGATTTTAATCCTTATAATCCTCTAAGCCCATGCGAGTCATGCTTAGTTTGAAAAACAAGATGATGTGAAAGATTAGACAACGTAGAAGCCTCCTCCCCTATTGTTTGTGGAGGGAGTGCCCATGGATAAATTGGCTGGCACGACTGTGGGTGAGTGTGTGAAACAATAAACCTTCCCAAATGAAAGGGGAATCTCTATTATCTTACTACGAGGATGGTGTGGGGCTTACTCTGAGAGGGATGTACTAGGGTCGTTAGGGAAAGACAATGGTGGGTGGGGCTTGCACATGGAAGATGCTTGTGTGCCGCTAAAGTGATAAAATGGAAGAGGAATACACATAGAAGCATCCCGTAATGTGATACTCATGTCTGTGCATGGCGGAAACCCAACTCGTTGGTTGGTGGAGGCATATAATTGAGGATGACACCTATACACTAGTTAATAAGCAGGATAACACCAAGGGAGATGGAATCAGTCCAAACAATGGGAGATTAAATTTGAGAATCACATTCCTAACATTTGGAACTCAATGAGGTTGGTGTAATGATGGATGATAACTACTGTCCTTGTTCGAAACACAACAACCATATCCCATTAGCCTGGAATGGGGATAAAATGAGGGTTGCCTGTTGACCGTTTTCAAAACACAGGACCTGACTTGAAGTGTTGTCCAAATTCTTCTAGGGAGATGGCCTAGAACAGTAGGAGAGACATGGTGGCATGGTACCAACCCATCAGGGGGTCCCTTCAGACATGAATGTGTATGTAGATCAGAATGAAGGACATGCAAAGTATGAGAAGGATTGATGGAATGCTTGAATGGATTCCAACAATCTTTATGTTATTCCACTGAATCATGGCTCAAGGTGTCTTTTTCTTGTAACATACGTCATCTCTTATTTGGGGAAAGAGGCATCCTATGTTTATCACATAGTGTGTACTACTGTTTATAGTCATATAGATAGGACTAATACCATACAGTTTAATGTCGCGTGGTATGGAAAATAACTCATAGTTTATAGTCATATATTTAAGACTATGGAAGGAAGGATCCTTTATTAACTGAAGGATATTCAGGCGGGGATATTCTGAAATGATTTTAAAAAGAGAGGGAAGTAATGAGTAAACACTATATTTAGTAATTCATTGAGCTGGATAAATGGAATGGGGCATGGAAGTCATTGAGGTGTACAAAAGTATCAATGTAATCTCTTGAGGATGAATTCACCATTGGTCGACTACCATCTTGTAGGATTCATATGAAGAGCCACCGGGGCATGATGTGAAAAGTCATACAAATGTATCTTCGGGACATATGCCATACACGTCTAATGTCCATGGAGGATTATGAGGATCCAAAATCACAGGAGATACAAAGTTCTATGAATGGGAAGGATGTGTTCTTGAATTTAAGATACATTTAGGTTGTGACTGTCCATCGTGTTATGGGTCATCATAACAAAGGAGGTAGGTGGTATGGCTTTTCATGAGGTGCATGAGGAATAAATATTCTCACGTTATTTAAGGGATGGATGTTTGGGAGGCATATGTGTGAAATGAATAGTGGCAACGACCCGGACTGAAACATTTGTGGCGAAACACTCCATTTTTCATGGGGGTTAGTGATTATAGGGAAGAGATCAGCCTGAAGAGATGAGACCACAACACGATAGTGATCCTGAGCGTGGGTGAGGGGGAACAACCCCAGTGGTATGGACATGAGGGAGTGAACTGTTTCCCCCATAAACCTGGATGCTTAGGAGATTTCCGCGTAGGTAGGTATGTAGAAGAGATGGCCTTGAACAGTCTATTCACAAAGGATGTTGTTCACGAATGAGCTGGACGTGTACAGGGTTTCACTGATGGACATCCGCAAACTGTCTTCCACAAATGGGCATTCATGAACTGTTTTATGCCTACAGGAGCATGTGAACATTTTTCCCGGATATGGGCATCCATTAATTGCATTCATTATATTTTTTATATTGATTATATGGTTGGATATGGAGAGTCTACTGAATATGGTTCACAGGGAGAACCTTCGCGAACAGATTTTGGCATATGGTGCATAGGATGGGTATCGCAACCTGCTTATTGTTCGCAGGATGGAATCCTTGAACTACTACGGACACAGGATGGATTCCCGGGAACTAATTTGGGAGCGGGGAAAATTTCTCCCGCACCCTCTATGTTCTTCGTACCCTTTTCACCCATCCCAGAACTCTCTCCCTTTCCTTCCTCCTTCAACTCCACTTTTTTGGATTCCCCTTGGGGTACTTTTATAGAGTTCCAATGAATCTGTATCTGTGGTATGCACGACACCTCCTCCGGAAGCACATGGGGGAAATATGACCCACGGAAGTCTCGGTCAATCTGGGGTTTGCAGATGTGTGGTACGCCGATGTCATCTCCTTCATCTGTGAACCACATCGTTCAAAAGGATGGTTCGCGAGACACACTTCCTTCAAATTATCATTGATAGAAACAGTTCATGGTGGGTTCAGTTCGCAGGTGGAAATTCACTGCGAACAGCTTCATTCAATGGCCAACGCCTCGCGGGCCTCCACATCATAGGCTTTCTGCATACTAAATGGTTCATGTTTTATTCCCTCAATGAACCATTCTTGATAATCGATATGAGGTCAAGCCAAATCCCATTACAAAATATCATTCAATAAATTTTATTCCACAATCATCAATCCAATTCACCTTGCTAGAAATTTGGTAGTATTTACTTTCCATTTTCAGAATTTTCGGGGCCCTATAAGGATTAAATTGTGTTCCCTATAAAAATGGGCGTCTTCTGTGTAACTAGTTCTCAATGAAAACTAAACTAATCAATCCTTTTTGATTTTACAACTAAATATTTGAAAATATAATAATATACATGTAGGCTGTATGTTAATAGAGTTGGTGTTGTTATTATTTTTGAAATCAAAATGATCAAATTATCTTTTGGTGAATTTGAATTTGTTTGAAAAACCTTTTGAATTTTATGATAGTATTTTGAAAAAAAATTAATCAAAATATTTTTTATTTTTAAATATAATAAATGTAAAAATAACATATATATTTATGAAAAATTACCCATGGTCAAAATGATAATTACATAGTAATAAATTCATTTGAATATAAAATTATGAATTTATAAAACCAATGTTTATCATTGTAAGGAATTTTATTTAATATTCAAATAACATTTTTTAGGATATATTACTTGAATATTATTATGGAAAAGGTATTTTTGGATTTCATTGAATTGAAAAAATATTATTAATTTCATAAATAAAGAAATTTATATTATGAAAATAAATTAAAATTATAATTTTACCCTATGCCAAAAAATATGTTCTATAAAAATAACTTTTGACACATTATATATGATAATCTTAAAATTTATTTTATTATAAAAAATTACCTTATTATATGGATGTCAACATTTCAATTGGTAAGTAAACATTAGGTAAAAATATCTATTTTATTATTATTCAATACAAAAATTACTACGAAAAGAGATGTTTCCATGGTAAAACCCAAAATGGTAAAAGGGGAATCTCTAATAGTAAATGTAGTATAAAAATGCATAAACAATTATTAGAAATAATGGTAGAGGGGTGATCAGCTATATACCTTACCCCACCCTACTATGTTTTATTTTTTAGTAATATTTAGACAATAACCATTTTCCCTCTTTTTGTTAAGAGGAAATATTTTTTAAAAATGACATCCTAACAAATTATATATGGAGCCCCTCACCAACCCTTCAGGTTACCGTCCAAAATTTGGTATCATCATAAAACACTAAAATATTTCCCTATCATTAAATCTATATATGGTTACTTGATAATATGGACACATGATATAATCCAATGACCACTATTACAAAGGATTACATTGAGGGAATGCTAATTTCCTTAATGCGATTACTTTTTCAATAACTACATCCCTTTTATTTCATAAATTATAAAATTTAGTTGTTAAATTTTTATAAAAATAATTAATTATTAATTTCATAAGTAATTTTAATATTTTATTTTTTAATTATTATCCATTTCATCAATATGCTATTACTAAAAATGAAACATTCATTCGTTGGTTGTGTGGACTACGTATTCGCTGAAGCACCGAAATTTTTAAAAACAACAATGATTAATGGATATAAGGGTGAAATTAAATTATTAATATAAAATATAATATAAATATTATTATTTTGAATCAAATTAGTATACCTCTTCATTCCCTATATTTCTTGTATAAATTATAAAATTTGATTTGCATTTTTCATTTTACCACCTCCACCAATTGAATGTCTTGTTAAGCATATAGTTTCATTATTATATAAAAAATTAATAAAAAAGTATTCTACATAATAAATATATCTATATAGTGTCATTATTATGCTACTATAATTATATTATACTGAAATAATCGACATTCATTTTCATAATCATCCATTAATTTGGGTATTATCATTTTTTTAATGTTTGGCCACCTATATGAAATTTTATTTAAAATACTACCATGGATGATTAAGAGAAGTTAAATAAAAATATTATATCATATAAATAATTTAATAGAGATTTTATTATATTTAATTATATGTAACATTAATATTAATTAATTAATTAATATAGAAAAAACTTTTTCATTTCAATACTCAAAAGATGATCATCGTGGATTTTGTGATTCTACAAAATCCAATGACTACCATATAATTTGTAGATACATGGTTCTTTCCTTATAAGACATTGAAATATTTATATATATATTTATAGATCTATTATCTATGATGACATGCGATTACAATTCCATTTATGCTCAGGCATAAATTTATAAAAATATTAAATATAGATTATATTATCTGAATGAATCTTCCTTAATGAAATGAGATAACTCTTAAATAGTCTCTCAGATCATAAATCATAGACCATGGTTGAGTAAAAATATTTTTTATACCCTATACATGACATAAAATGATTTGGTGAGGGTGTTGAAACTCCACATTAATTAGTGGTGCATTTAGGGATTTAATTTATTGTTAAATTAATTAGTTAAATAATATTTTACCTAGATGGAAAAAATTTAAATTTTTTGTCATGAGAAAATTTCCAAGGATGGCCTTATAATACTAAAATCACCAATTATGCTTGATTACTCCCTCTGGTGGTGAATCACATCAGACAATGATGAAATTCCAGATCAGATCGGATCTGAATGCAACTAATGCAACAACATATTTTGAATAATTGATGGATCTATTATTCATCAATGATTGATCCATAATCTAGGTAGTACTCATAAATTTTTTAATTAATCCCTTTTGATAAATTTATTGATTAAATCCACAATTATTATTGGATATGGACCAATTATGGCCTTTTCACAATCCTATTAAATTTTTTAATCAATGATTTATAATCCTCATAAGATCTTTCGTGATCATTGGCCAAGAATTTTTGTTAGAATATTTTTATAATTTGGGTTTTTGTGTTTTCTTTCATCATAGTTTCACTTTATTCACTTATTGTACCCCTAGGTCCTAGTTCGACCCTACTAAGAAGTATTGTGCCAGATCAAACCCATGAAACTATGGTAGAATCATATGGGAGACACTGATCAATGATATATGGACAAATCATGGATACCCATTGTTTGTTGATAATTATTTTGATGACGAGTTGTTGGTTAATTGATAAAATAATGCATGGTAGTTTTGGAATGAAGGGAGAAAACCCATTGGAGAATGTAGAAATATTTCAATCTATTGGTGGCCTGAATCCATGATTTATAGAAATATCATTCTCCAGTGGTCACTGATAAAACCATATCTCAAGAGAAAATACCATATTCGAAGCATCCTAAGAAGATATGAAGATCTACAATTTCTAGAAAAAACATGAACAGACATCATGTATCCTTTGAGATGAGAAGGATAGGGTTTTGAAATAGCTACGGATGACATGGTGTGTAACTCCCACTACATACTCTATACCCCTTCCAAATATGGGAACACATGTGATGATCACATTGGTAAAAAGATATAGATCTGGAACTACATAGCCAAGATCATGTTGTGTAATTGAGTACATGGACATGAGGTCCATTGGACATAATTCCAGTAGAGACATGGCCCAAATATCGGTAATTATAGATACTCCATGTAGTCCACCTACACTATGTGTACTACTACATAGATGGGTAACTGTTTTCTGGATATGTACATGACCAGGATATATAGTTTTACCACATGTCATGTTTTTTCCCTCACACGTCGTGTTTCTCTTTGGTCCTTTTTAGGAAAAATTAATTTTCTATATCTAAATTGATTGAGCATAGATGTTTTCTCTCTATTACCCTATGCTGACTTTTTTTCTAAATATAACAAAAATTTTCCCAAATTTGTGGAATTTGAGATATGATGTAGAGTTTATTAGGAATTGATCATGTATAGGTGATGCTCAATAATGGAAGTGATCAGGAAGGGTCACCATATGCATCTTCTATGTGAACCCCAACCCCCATTAGCATGGGTGTGGGTACTCGAAGACACTATAGTGTAACACCCCTATCACACATGGTCATGGGTCCTTAGCTTCTAAGTGGAACCCTATTAGTTATGCTACAGGTCCTCGATGAATTTAGAGGGGAACCCACGTATCACATGAATATGAGATTCATCAACATTCATGTTGATCCCCCAATTGAGTAGGGTGTGGGTCCATGATGAAACTAGGGTGGAACCCACTATAACTCCCGGGGACTTGTCATTGAATTCCAAGTGGAGCCCCTTATGAGATAGAAAATGGTTCCTTTATGAATCTATAGTGGAAATCCCTTATCACGCCATGGTGAGGGCCCTCAACCTATAGAGTGGACCCCCATTTACTCGGGTGTTGGTCCTATACAGATACATTCAGAGTTGTACCCCTTGATATACTTGGGTATAGGTCACCAACATCAATTTTGTGCCCACTCAGCTATATGAAACACTGACGAGGCATAAATGGACATGTATATTTATTTCTAGGAAGACACACAATATACTTGGAATTGTTCATGAACCTCTAGGAAAATTTTCAATTTTTATTATGGGGATGAGATATGAGATAGTGATCCCCTTACACTATTTTGTGATCTTCTTTCAGCTGAACAAATATATATATCCTTTTGTCTGCATATTTTTAGTTTTTTACTCTTCTTCTAAGTGTGGTGGAGACGTAAGAGGTTTGACATATGTTTTTCCAATTTAGAGTCTCATGGTTGGATGTGTCTGAACTCTTGTTATTGTAGGTGAATATTTGACAGGTATTAATATACTCACCATGATTATCCCTAGGGGTTTAGATTATTATACATTTCTTATTTCTTTGGTAGTGATTATACAATTAAATATATATTTCTTCTATTGTATTTCATTCCATTTGTATCTCTTACTGTTCCCCCATTATCTTTCAAGACGCCCTATTGGGAATGTTTATACTCACCCATGCATGGAATCCTCCCAAACATGTCTATATTATAAAAAAAGGATTGTTCACCCATGATTTCAGAGGCTCTGATGGATTCTAGGTTTTTGGACCACATATGGTGGTTGTAGCAAGGGATTTAGGAGATGATATCTCCAAGCTGTCTATATTTCCAAATTTTTTAGGATGGAATATCCATCTGATTGGGAATGTAAATTTCCCCATTTACATGACATTTTTTACTATATAACTTCCTTACTATCTACATTTTCATGCATGCTTGGTTTAATTTATAATAGCATTTCATTATTTAATTTTTTACTCAATAATGTTGCATAAAGATAATCTTGTGAGTGTACATAGTTGTATAGAGGAATAGGACTCCCTGAGTTTGTTATGCCTTCATCACTAGTCACCACCCCATGGCCTATCGAGGCAGGAATGGGGTAGTAGTGGCTGGAGTCCAAACATGGGCCTGGTCATGAAATGTTGTTATCAGATAAATATCATTACAAGGGTTGTTTTATGGTCTAGTGACCTTAAAGTGATTTGGTTGATTTTAGGTAAATAGTTCTGAGGTGTCTTGAGTGTGGATATCAGTCCATTGAGTCCATTGATTGTGTGGGAACTATCATATCAATTCATCGTAACCATTACTACTTTTTTACAACTCAACATGTTGTGAAATTTGTTGTCGGGTCCAATGGTACATGTATCAGTTACATTTTTGTATTTTTATTTCCTTGATTGAGATCACCATTTTTATGATATATATATATAAATATATATGTAAACATCTATCATTTTACATATTGATAAATCATTGTATGAATTCGAGATGACATCCAACAAGGACACCAGATCTACTTTGTGATAATGACCCGATGAGTGATGAGTTCTTGGGTTAGGTTCCATCCCATGATCCAATTAATATGGGAATGAATTTAGTATTACCTAAACCTGTCGATTAGTAGACCATTCCAGTCAATAAAGATGATGATGCGTGCACGACTAGAGTGCACTATGAGTTCCATCTCCAGAGTCCAAAAAACGTCTATAGTGAGAGAGATCCTCAGATGGTAGAGGACTGGCTAGATTCTACTGTCCAAATATTCAGGATTGTTTATCCCCTGACGGATCAGGTGGTTACACTAATAGCTAGTTTTTTCCATGTAGTTATTGGGAACTAGTAGGGTATTTTTTACGCAAATGTACAATGAGTCAAAACTCTAATAGGATGACTTATAGAAGATACTCTGTAAGAAGTACCACTCCTCCGAATTGCACTCAGTTTGGATCTTGGAACATTATGGGACTTTATCATGGATTTATTACGGTATTTGATTATTCCACAAGGTTCACTGGCCTTACATGTAATATGCTAGAAATAATCTGAGATGGGTACATCTGAGCACATAAGATTGATAAAGTAAACCAATAGGATATCTAAGCTACTTTTGTTACCATTTCCATCACCAATAATGATGTGGTGATGGAGTGATTAATAGTTATAGAGATGGATTTCTATATTAACTACAAAAAGATGGAGTTAGTAGTGGGTTCCATAGAGCTAAGTCATCTACTACTACTGAGAGATTCTAGGTACTAGGGTCGTGACACATGAGACCTTCCCATGATCATGTTTAGGAATGTGATTAGGGAAATTATAGAGTTATTTTTGGTCATAGAGAGGGTTGGTACATTACAAGTGACAATAGATAAAACAAGGTACATGAACTCCTTACCATAAATAATAATTTGCACATATTAATAGATGGTGTACTATCATTATAGAGGATATGCCATGATTAGGGATCTTATCGGCAAGGAGAGGGCGGTCTCTAGGGAGGTGTACATAGAATAGGATCATGAGGATATATGGGTGGTGTAAGTATAAGGCCCCAACCTTAAACCTTACTTAATATTGAATTTAATGAATAATTCACAATGAGGATCTTTTCAGGTTTATAGTTTTAGAGAATAAGGACATAACTGTTACATCTCAAAAGATTGCAAAGTAGAAACATCTACTATGTTTCCATAAAATAAAAACTCTTAAAAAGAAACAGTTCTAGTTCCATGTTTTAGGTAGCATGACATTCCCTTGATCCCATCCTTGACCCTATTCCACGTTAAGTCCTGTGAAAAACATTTCAAAAACTTGGGATGAGCATAAAAAGCTCAGTAAGGGATACACGAAGCATGAAAACTGT
Organism: Viscum album; assembly: GCA_963277665.1. Classification (NCBI taxonomy): domain Eukaryota; kingdom Viridiplantae; phylum Streptophyta; class Magnoliopsida; order Santalales; family Viscaceae; genus Viscum; species Viscum album. The sequence continues at coordinate 1,291,930,262 of OY728129.1, forward strand.
TAGTTTTTCAAAACAACAAGTAAACCATGTATACTTTATCAAAGTAATACTTTTCACCTTTTCGAAGAAGTAAAAACTCTTCACTGAATAAAATATCATTACTTACAATTTTGTAACCAAAATATTACCATAAATCCCATTTGAAGAACACATAACATATAAAGGTAACTTGGGACATAAACATACTTAAATGGAATAACCATACAGTGGTCTTCCACACATACATAATGGATTATCCATATGGCCGACTTCCATACATACTTAATGAAATAGCCATATGGCCGACTTCCATACCCAATGCATTGGGGGTTATAACGTAACCACCCGTCCTTGTATTCACGGCCCCACCCATCATATGGTTTATCACGTAACCACCCGTAAAATGTCCAAGTACCATAATTACACATAAAATATTGAAAATATAAACATTTCAATATAAACATTTCATTTTCAATCACAATAAGTAATTCCAACATATCAATCCATTTTCAAAAACCATTTAAAAGTTATTTTTGAATCAAAGTTTCCCATACCACTTTGAAGAATTTATTGGAATTATAATTTTAATGAAATAATGTCCATATAAATAAATACTGAAAACCATTTTGAAAACATGGACATTAAAGATAATGATTTATAATGATAAATCTTTAAAACATTTAAAACGATATTTTTGTTAAAGAGTTTTTAACAAAATGAGAGACTCTAGAATACAAATAACTGCGGAATAACATTTAATCCGAACTTTATAATATCATGAGAATAAAGTTATTCATGATATAATATGTCAAAGGACAATATACACCCCATATAAGAGTGAATTGGTGCATAACAACAATGAAGTCTCAAAATAAATGTAAAATGAGATGAAATCCATTATAAAGAAAGAATCCTTAAATTAAGGATAAATCAATCTCATAATTATGTGTGATAAATATAAATACACCCAATATAAGTGGATATTAAGTGTAAAACAATCAAATTTTATTCACACATATTCAAAGGATGACATATTCAATAACTACATGTTGAACCCAAAGAAATCGAAATTGGGTTAAGAAGTTCCCTTGGTAAAATTCGACAGCCTAATGGCGTCGCATAAAATTTTACAAAAAGGGTTGATGAGAGAGATAAAGGGGATATCATCACTTGTACATAAAATTTACATAAATAAGGATATAGAATAACATATCCCAACATAATTTTATGTGAATTAAAATACATAACAAAAGAAGTCTTTTAAAAAAGAGGGTGAAAGGTTCCCTTGCCGACATGGGTATCTTTTGAGACATGAACCCCGTGAAGAAGGACAATACAACATTGATGTAAATACTCATAAATGAAAGTATATTACACAATGAGTAAAATTATGGGCAGTACATACACCACTAAAAGGAAATTGTGTCCAATGTAGCATAAATCTCACAGGAATAACAGTGAGATGAAAAATCCCTTACGAAAACTCAGCAGCCTAACGGCACTACATAAAACATACAAAAATGGATTGATGAGATCAAATAGGGTCTCTCATCATATTAACATAAAGTTTAAAGAAATAGGAATATAAAAGAACATCCCCCAACATAACAAAGAGGAGCTTAAAAGAAGTGACATAAAGGAGAGTACTTTAGAAGAAAGAGAGTGGTTAGATCTGTTACGAAAATTCGGTAGCCTAATAGCGCCACTCAAAACTTCCAAAATGGATTGATGAGAGCGAATAGGGTATCTAATCATATGAACATAAAAAATACAGTAATAGTAATATATAAGAACATCCCAATCAAAAGAAATATGATCTTAGAAGGAATGACATAAAAGAGTTTACTTAAAAAGAAAGGGAGGAGTAAGATCCCTTACCTTGGGTCTGACTTGACTCGATCGTTCTTTAACGTCCTGAATAATAAACATGAGTTAATTTCTACTTGATTAAGAACATTTTTCAAGCTTATTATTCATTTTATATCACTTATATCCATGTTATAAACATTATTTAATCCTTACGGTAATAATGTTTGTTTTGTCGATATTTGGTTCTTAAGTTGAAAGTGGACTTCTTACTATTACATGTTGTTCGTGTGGTCAAAGGTTCTCTATATTCAGAATTAAATTCCTGATTTGGATATCATATATATCATATATATTCAGCATATACATGTATTTATAATATTACATAATCATTTAGTGGTATGAAATGAAATGCACTGTTCATGGGGACGGTAAGTCGTACGTATGCATGAACGCTACTTTCATTTCATTGTCATATTAATGGAATTAAAAATAAATGATAGGTATGTATATTTTAATTCCAAAATTATATTAACCATTTAGATGTATCATTCATCATATATATCCATTATATACATGTACTTATAATAGTACATTACATTTGGGGATAAGAAAAGAAATGCACCGTTCATGGAGACGGTAAGCCGTACGTACGCATGAACGCTACCTTCATTTCTATAACATACTTTAATGGAAAGAAATAATAATTATATAGAGGTATATTATAATTCCAATATAACATCATATATAATAACTTTAAATCCATCCTTTATACGTCTCACATATGGCTTTAACGAATCACATCACATTGAGGGGGCGGTAGTCCGCACTTCCATAAATGAAGATATCGCGTTTACCCATAGTGAAAACCATAAAGGTATTCCAAAAATGAAAAATACAGAAGCTTAAGGAAAACATAAACATATTATATATCATATATAAATATAGTGTCATCTTAATGTCCACCATTGAAGGTGTTAAAATAATTTTGAACAATCATTGTTTCGGGAGGCCGAAATTTTCCATCCACGGAAACAGTATGATCTTTAACCATTAGATGTAGTTGTGTGTAATTGTAGCTAGAATACTTATTATAAAAACATCCTAGTATATTTATTATACTGGAGTTGTTACAAAATAAATGAATAAAAAGAGTTTAGGGGGTTGGAGAAGAAAAATAATACAAAAGGACTCAAGTGAAGACATTACCTTAAAATCAGGTAAATCCCTTTGGTTTGAGCTCAAAGGCTTCCTTGGGAAGACTTATGACCTAATTAAGGCTTCACGGAGTAAGAGAGGGATGTGGAGAGACAAAATGGGAAGGGGTTCTCCGAGCCAAAGTCTTTGGAAGTGTGGGTAAGGTGGTAGAGGTGGGGGCCTTTTATAAGAGGAGAGGAGGGGTACTCTTGGAAAATAAAGAATGGTCACATTATTTTAAAATGATATTCTGATTTAAGAGGTCCCACATTGATATAATTCGTCGATAAAGTGATAAGGGTTTTAAATATACCCATCCAATATGTTTTGGACATGTGTAGGTCATAGATTTTACATTATCATTTCATTTTATTTAAATCCATTATTAATGAGGTAATCACTTCATCATTATGATGTCATAAACAATTTAATTTATTTAACGTCTAAAAATTTTAAAAAATATATCATGATATAGGAATTATTTTTAGATTTCTAATGAATATTTATAGTCAAAACTCGGACATGTATAACCCCATGTAAAAAATTGTTTTAATAAAACATCTCATGTTTGTGTCATTTTTACTTTAACATTTAATAAAAAGTTATTTATGTCATTTTCCATCTTAAGTGGCTCCATGGGGTCCCCATGTTGACCCATGGATTTTCATGGTCGGCCATGACACATCCAATGAGGGTAGGACATGTGTCAAACTCATCTCAGTTTATTAAAACATTATTTTTACCTTAAACTACACTAATTACCTCTAATCGCAATTAAAAACTTAATAAGTTACTATTCACCAAAAATTTATTTTAATACCATTGAACCACATTTTACTTATTAATGCCAACAATGTATGTCAGATTTTAGAAATTCAAAACACAGAGGTGGTAAAATTTCATTTAAACGAAAAATCAATTTTATTAAGTACCACTTAGTGGTTTCACTATTTATCAAAAATTGAAGTTTTTCAGAAAAATACCAAAACATAAATCTAAGATATATTTGATATTCTGAATTCAAAAATGAAGTCCATTTTACAAAATTCACAACATATAAGTTTCATTAATTAATTTAATAATTAATTCCCACTGTCAGAGCAAATAGCGTGTTTTTTATGAAACCATAAGTATCAAAAGATTGACACTAGTTTAAGTCCGATTTCAAAGTGAAATTAAATCCAACAAAAACTATTGGATTTAATGGAAAAAATATATTCTAATTTCACTTTAAAACCAATTAAAAAGATAATGTAATCATATAAATAAATTAGATTAAAAAGTGGTTTTGAATTAAAATACAACATTTTTCACTATTCATTAAAAATTGAACTTTTTCGGAAATATACCAAAAATTGACACAAATTAAATTTTGATGTCCCGATTCTAAAGAAGAATTTTATTTTGTCAAATATAACACATAAAATTGTCAAAAAGTGGATTTAAGAGAGGATCACCTTCAAAAGGCGGTTAATCAACCTTTTAAAGAATATTAGAATGTTTACGCTTAAAAACCGGATTCATTGGCATTTTTAATCCTCTAACATTTATTGTAAAGAGTAAAAATATTTTAAAAACATATATAATGATTTTGTAGTTAGTTCTGTTCATTCCCGCAATTACAACAGCTAGGCGTTAACTTCCATTTAAAATAATATTCTTTTATTATTAGAGTGCAACGTAAGATTCCCATGAAACTCGTTGTTGCATATTGGGTACGTCATCGAGCATAGCATCCCCTTTAAAGTAATATTAATATTTTATTAAAAAATATGGATTAATATAAAGATTTCATATTCTTTATTTTATTGGGGTGTTACATCCTTCCCCCCTTTTGAAAATTGCGTCCTCGCGATATTAAAATTGTGCTTGGAAACATCCTTGAATGTCCCACATCAGAACAAGAGTCGGTAAAAAAATCACTTTAAAATAAAGAAATATAAGTACAAAGGTCACCCGAGTTAACCCATTCTAGGATTCCAAGTATGAAAATATGGACATGGAGGAAAAAAACAAAGGGTCATGTTCTGATGGAGAGTGATAGAAAACATGTTTAGGAGAAAGTTAACCACAAGAAAATCACAAACTTGTGATGGGTTAAACGGTATTCGATTCCCCAGTAGGAAAATTTAATAGACAACATTTATGTTTTACGTTACTTTTTATTGAGGAATTTATTCATAAGGAAACATAATCATTTATCATGTTGACTTTCAACTTTTATTAGATTCCTTACACAAACTCATATTTTCTCCAAAAGACGATTATTTAGGAAGACTTTTTCACATTAAGAGTACAATAATCAACTTCTAGAGAATCACCAAATCCACAAAAGAGAACTATATACTTCCCATGTCTTTATACATTAACCAAAACAAAAACCAAAAAGGTTAGTACAAGATCAGATAATCTAGAAAAGCATAACCCTTTTTAAAAATAAAATCTATTCGTATTCTCCAAAATTTGTCTAACAAAACCCAAAGTTCAACGAGGACCATTCGATAATCAATTTGTCCATAAAATTCGTCAAAGTAAACCAAAATAAGATTGAAACCAAAATATTTGAAGGATTTAGTCACATGATCTTCCAAGTTAAATCGTAAAATTTATCTCCAAACAACATCAGTTACTCTTAATGTCTCGTATTGAAAAGTAATTAACCTAATCACATATCCTCCATGATAGGTTAATAAATATCCATAGATAACCCAAAATCGGCTTACTCTTAATTCATAAAATCATCTAACTAAAAAGAATCAGTCAAGCTAACCAGGGACATCACGTAGTCCAGTGGTAGGCGATAAATACCAGTTGCACTTTGGTTGTGGGTTTTATTCCCGCAGCTTTGTCCGACGCGACGGGTTGTCACACGGTCTGTGTGTTGTACTTTTTCCAAAACTATATAATTCTCAAATCATTCCCCAAAAAGAGATAAAATCATCAAAAATAACCATAACATAATTTAACCTCAATTTTATCTCATGACTTTCACTTCCATCATATAGTATCCCATAATTACCTCAAAAGTAAGGATCATATAAACCCAAATGGTTCTTTATAACTATGTCCACAAAAGAACAGATAACTATTCCTTGAATAAAATTTTCATATATTAAACATCAGGGTTACACATACTATAAAGAGTCTTCTAATGTAACCCCATCATCAAAAGAGGCTTAATACTCTTAAGAATTTCACCATAACTCGTGAAGCCCTTATATGTTGACATCTTACTCATTCAACATTATTCATGATCCATTATCCATTCCTTTCCAACTTATTCTGAAATACTTTTTTCCTACAAACAAAATAATGAATCATATCCTAAGATTCCAAAATAGGAAAACAATAGTTATGAAATAATCTATACCTTTGATTGGTAATTTTCAGTTTCTTAATCCTCAATCGGAATGGCATTAGGTATTGGTAAACGAAAATTTTTACGATCTTGGTGATCCCATTCACAAATATTCTTCATAGGACATGTATTTTCAAAATGACCATGCACACCACATTTAAAACATTCAATTTATCCCTCAGAAAGAACTTCTTTCCCTTTCCTCGATTCAACTGGATGCTTCCTTTTTCCATGGTAGGTTCATGCTTTATGAACTTAATTTCCACATCTATAACATATTTCTGTCCCTTTGAAACATTTTCCAAGGTGTTTCTTTCCAGATTTTTGACACATAGGTTTTTGAACACACGTACCTTTATGATTATTACCTGTAGTTCCGTAGGGGTTTGTTTCTCGCATATATGATGCCTTAGAGAAATCACCAAGGTTCAGGTGGTCAATCATGACTCCAGATAGTTGGTTGAGGATAATCACAAGAGTTCTCATTGCAGCTCCTATATCATTTAGTTGCTTCCTCAAAAAACTTTCACAGTTTCCTTCACATCCACTGTAACTTTGGTGCCTGCTAGATCCAGCCATTTACTAAAACCAAAAAGGTCAGTGTGAGTATATCAACAAAACCATCATGTACTAATGAGGGAGATAAACAATAAGATATACTTACTCATTCACTTTATCTAAAACTAGGAATCTTTCTGAAATCCTAACCATTATGGTAATGTAACTTATGCTTAAAGAATACCCTAACCTCTAAAGTTATCTAAAGCGACCTTTGATACCAACTATAAGGCCCCAGCCATAAACCTTACTTAATATTGAATTAAATGAATAATTCACATTGAGATTCTTTTCAGGTTCAGAGTTTTAGAGAATTAGGACACAACTATTACATCTCAAAAGATTACAATGTAGAAACTTCTACTAAGTTTCCATAAAATAAAAACTCTTATAAAGAAACATGTCTAGTTCCATGTTTTAGTTAGCATGACTTTCCCTTGATCCCATCCTTGACCATATTCCACGTTAAGTCCTGTGAAAAACATTTCAAAAACTTGGGATGAGCATAAAAATCTCAGTAAGGGATAAAAAAAGCATGAAAACTGTTATTTTTTCAAAACAACAAGTAAACCATCTATACATTATCAATGTAATACATTTCACCTTTTCAAAGTAGTAAAAACACTTCACTGAATAAAATATCATTACATACCCTTTTGTAACCAAAATATTACCATAAAACCTATTTAACGAACACATAACATATAAAGGTAACTTGGTACATAAACATACTTAAATGGAATAACCATACGATTGAATTCCACACATACTTAATGGAATATCCATACGGCCTACTTCCATACATACTTAATGGAATATCCATACGGCCGACTTCAATACCCAATGCATTGGAGGTTATAACGTAACCACCCATCCTGGTATTCACGGAACCACCCGTCATATGGTTTATCAAGTAACCACCCGTAAAATGACCAAGTACCATAATTACACATAAAATATTGAAAATATAAACATTTCAATAACAACATTTCATTTCCAATAACAATAAGTATTTCCAATATATCAATCCATTTTCAAAAACCATTTAAAAGTGATTTATGAATCAATGTGTCCCATACCACTTTGAAGAATTTATTGGAATTATAATTTCAAAACATTAATGTCCATATAGATAAATACAAAAAACCATTTTGAAAACATGGAAATTAAAGATAATGATTTTGAATAATAAATATTTAAAACATTTAAAACGATATTTTTGTTAAAGAGTTTTTAACAAAATGAGAGACTCTTGAATACAAATAACTGTGGAATAACATTTAATCCGAACTTTATAATATCATGAGAATAAAGGGATTCATGATATAATATGTCAAAGGACATTATACACACCATATAAGAGTGAATTGGTGCATAATAACAATGAAGTCTCAAAAGAAATGTAAAATGAGATGAAATCCATTATAAAAAAGGTATCCTTAAATTAAGGATAAATAAATCTCATAATTATGTGTGACAAATATAAATACACCCAATATAAGTGGATATTAAGTGAAAATCAATCAAAGTTTATTCACACGTATTCAAAGGATGACATATTAAATAACTACATGTTGAACCAAAAGAAATTGAAATTGGGTTATGAAGTTCCCTTGGTAAAATTCGACAGCCTAATGGCATCACATAAAAGTTTACAAAAAGGGTTGATGAGAGAGATAAAGGGTATATCATCACATGTACATAATATTTAAATAAATATTGATATATAAGAACATATCCAAACATAATTGTATGTGAATTAAAAGACATAACAAAAGAAGTCTTTTAAAAAAAGAGGGTGAAATGTTCCCTTACCAACATGGGTATCTTTTGAGACATGCACCCCGTGAAGAAGGACAATACAAAATTGATGTAAATACTCATAAATGAAAGTATATTACACAATTAGTAAAATAATGGGCAGTATATACACCACTTAAATGAAATTGTGGCAAATGTAGCATAAATCTCACGGGAATAAAAGTGAGATGAAAAATCCCTTACGAAAACTCGGCAGCCTAATGACGCCACATAAATCATACAAAAATGGATTAATGAGATAAAATAAGGTCTCTAATCATATTAGCATAAAGTTTAAAGAAAGAGGAATATAAAATAACATCCCCCAACATTACAAAGATGATCTTAAAAGAAGTGACATAAAGGAGAGTACTTTAAAAGAAAGAGAGAGGTCAGATCTCTTACGAAAATTCGGCAGCCTAACGGCGCCACTCAAAACATCCAAAATGGATTGATGAGAAAGAATAGGGTATCTCATCATATGAACATAAAAAACACAGTAAGATTAATATAAAAGAACATCCCAATCACAAGAAAGATGAGCTTATAAGGAATGACATAAAAGAGTGTACTTAAAAAAGAAAGGGAGGAGTAGGATCCCTTACCATGGGTCCGACTTGACTCGATCGTTCTTTAACATCCTGAATAATAAACATGAGTTAATTTCTACTTGCTTAAGAACCTTTTTCAAGCTTATTATTCATTTTATATCACTTATTTTCATGTTATAAACATTATGTAATCATTAAGTTAATAATGTTTGTTTTGTCGATATTTGGTTCTTAAGTCGAATGTGGACTTCTTACAATTACATGTTGTTCGTGTGGTCAAAGGTTATTTATATTCAGAATTACATTACTGATTTGGATATCATATATATCATATATATCCATCATATACATGTATTTATAATAATACATAATTATTTATAGGTATGAAATGAAATGCACCGTTCATGGAACGGTAAGCCGTACGTAAGCATGAACGCTACTTTCATTTCTTTGTCATATTAATGGAATTAAAAATAAATTAGAGATATGTATATTTTAATTACAGAATTATATTAATCATTTATATGTATCATTCATCATATATATCCATTATATACATGTACTTATAATAGTACATTACATTTGAGGATAAGAAATGAAATGCACCGTTCATGGAGACGGTATGCTGTGCGTATGCATGAATGCTACTTTCATTTCTATCTCATACTTTAATGGAATGAAATAATAATGATATAGAGGTATATTATAATTCCAGTATAACATCATATATAATAACTTTAAATCCATCCTTTATACGTCCCACATATTGGATTAACGAATCACATCACTTTGAGGGGGCGGTAGTCCGCACTTCCTAAAATGAAGATATCGCATTTACCCATTATGGAAACCATAAATGTATGCCGAAAATGAAAAATACAGAAGATTAATGAAAGAAATAAACATATTATATATCATATATAAATATAGTGTCATCTTAATGGACACCTTTGAAGGTGTTAAAAGAATGTTGAACAATCATCGTTTCGGGAGGCCGAAATTCGCCATCCACGGAAACAGTATGTCCTTTAACCATTAGATGCAGGTGTGGTTAAGTGTAGCTCGAATATTTCTTTTAAAAACATCATAGTATAAGTATGATACGTGAGTTGTTACAAAATAAATGAATAAGAAGAGTTTAAGGTGTTGGAGTAGCAAAATAAAACAAAAGGACCCAAGTGAAGACATTACCTTAAAATCGGGTAACTCCCTTTGGTTTGAGCACAGAGGCATCCTTGGGAAGACTTCTTCCCAAAGTGAGGCTTCAAGGAGTAATAGAGGGATGTGGAGAGACAAAATGGGCAGGTTTTGGCCGAGCCAAAGGCTTTGGAAGTGTGGTTAAGGTGGTAGAGGTGGGGGCCATTTATAAGAGGAGAGGAGGGGCACTCTTGGAAAGTAATGAAAGGTCACATTATTTTAAAATGATGTTCGGATTTAAGATGTCCCACATTGAACTAATTCGAGGGTAAGGTGATAAGGGTTATAAATATACCCATCCAATAGGTTTTGGACATGTGTAGGTCATAGATTTTACATTATCTTTTCATTTTATTTAAATCCATTATTAATGAGGTAATCGCTGCATCATTATGATGTCATAAATAATTTAATATATTTAATGTCAAAAAATTATAAAAAAAAATCATGATGTAGGGAATCTCTTTATATTTCTAATGATAATTTATAGTAAAAAATATTTGTCACGACCCGACCTCGGGGCCCGTGCCGTGACTACCCCAAGCCCGCCTTCCATAGGCCAGGGGCTGGCGACTAGCACCAAGGCGTAAAATCCCAATAACAGGGAAGGCATTGCCTTTATAAGTAACAACCACCACAGAGTCAGCAAGCGGAAAGTAACTACAAGTGCAGAAAAGTAAAGGGGGCCGGAAATACAAGCCCAACTGTAAAGTACAAGTCGAAAGGGAAAAACAGCAGCTGGAAGAACGAAGCGGCTCCTGGGTCGTCCGCCTCGATTCCTACCTGAAGGGTAGGTACAGATGGCTCAGCTCCTGGATCGTCCACCACGGATCCTACCTGAAGGGTAGGTACAGATAGCTCCTCTACTCCACAGGTCCTGTCGTCTACTCCGGGTACGTCCGCCCAGTGGTCCACCTCCGGGTACCGACCTGCTCCGCAAGTCTCAACTGCGATCTGCGCTGTCCGTCGTCTGCAACCAACACAACGAAGTGCGGGCATAGCCCGTGCAGGGGTGAGTATAAGCTACTCAGTAGGGACCCCGAGACCCTTAAGGTCTCACTAAATCCAACATGGATATCCACAAAGTAAAGGCAGCAATCACGAAGTAACGTCAGACTCTACTTAGGTATACGCCCATACATATACCTAAGTCATCAAGTAACCCATCCAATCTCAAGGATACACAAAAATCATGAAATCAACGGATAACCATCACCCAGGTATATGCCCATACATATACCTAAGTTATCAAGCGACCCATCTCAATCATGAGGAAACACAAAGATTCATTGACTCAGCTCAAACCAGGATTTTCATTATCGAAACCGTAACTGCTGAAGAGCTCCGTCTCTAGAGTGTACAGTGGTCCTGTCACGACTCCGAGGCTGCCGCTCACTAACCTAGGACTGCTGAGGTACTCCTTCTGTCGAGTACTGCGGGTTTGCAGCCAACTACCGGGCGCTCCGTCCGCTGAGGGTCTGTCGCCAAATACCGGGCGCTACCCAGATAGCCTGCTGAGGTACTCCTCCTGTCGAGCACCGCGGGTCTGCTGCCAACTACCAGGCGCTCCGTCCGCCGTGGGTCTGCCGCCAAATACCGGGCGCTCCGTCCACTGGGCTAGTCGACTCACTCCAAGTCGAGTCGGTCAAGCAGTCGTCAGGTCTCAGCCGGCTACACGGTCTCCGTACTCTGCACGCTCGTCTCCACTGTCGCGGGTCTGTCGCTACAACCAAGCGCACACACTCCGTAGAGTATCGCGGTTCCGCCGCTACAACCAAACGCTCCACCGCCAAGGGTCTGCTGCTGCATCCAAGCGCACCACCACTGCCAAGTACCACGGGTCCGCTCCACGAGCTACTGGTCGATACTCCAAGTATCTCAAAGTCCCACGAAGAAGTGTCTCAAAGGTCCGTCTCGTCACAGGGGTCTCAACGCAACAGACGGCGCGTCGATCGGACGCCCGGTCTGTGAGTTATTAGCCTTTTCGTCCCAGGGGACCGGTTGGTTTCGTGAGAGAAACCAAACCCAGCCGTATCTCAACTGTACCCCGAACTCCCATAGGGTAAACTCAAAAGGACTGTTACTCAACGTAACCACCAACGCCGCTGACGGCTCGTCAAGCGGACGTCCTGTCTGAAAGATATCAGCTTCCCCGTTCCAGGGGCCCGGTTGGATTTCGGGAACAATCCAACCCGGCCATACTCCGACTGCATCCAAAACTCGGGCGGAGTATGTCAAAAGTTCCGTCTCGTCAAGAGGAAGTCAACGAAACAGACGGCGCGTCAATCGGACGCCCGGTCTGTGAGTTATTGGCATTTTCGTCTCCGGGGCCCGGTTGGTTTTTAAGGAAAAACCAACCCGACCGTACTCCACCTGCGTCCAAACCTCGGGCGGAGTATGCCAAAAGATCCGATTCACTAAGAGGAACACAACGCGACTGACGGCGCGTCAATCGGACGTTCGTGGCTCAAGAGATGAGCGTTTCCGCTCCGAAGGCCCGGTTGGTTTCGTGAACGAACCAACCCGGCCGAACTCAAAGTAACCCGAAACCTTGAGTGCGATATACCGAAACTACCGTATCGATCCAAGGATCGCGTTGCCGCAGACGGTTCGTCATTCGGAGGTCCGAGGCTCAAGTTATGAGCCAAGAACCGAATCTGGTCCGAAACGGGGGGGTCCGGGTCCGGGCCGACCCGGCCCGACCCTCCCCCCCCCCTGGGCGGCGCGGTGGCCGGCGGCGGCGCGGCGGGCCGCGGCGGCGGCGGCGGCGGGCCGCGCTGGCGGCGGCAGCGGGCCGCGCTGGCGGCGGGGTGCGCCGCACGGGGTGGTCACGCGGGGGGCTTGATTGCCCCCGCTTCTTCACGGACGGCGCGGCCTTTGTGCCGCGCCTGGGTAACAAATCGGCCCCCACGTGGGGGCCGGTTTTGGAGAGTCAACCGGGGAGGCTGCTGCCCCCCCCCCTTTTATTGAACCGCCTCCCCCTCTTAAAGAGGGGGTTATATTGAACCGGCCGGGGAATTTAATTCCCCGGTTTTGTGACATCCGGCCGGCCCGCTGGCCGGCCGGTTTTTACCAACGGGACCGGAAATTCCGGTCCCGCCCTCGACTTCCGACGCCGGCGGCCCGGCCGCCGGTCCTTCCTTCCGCCGCGGCCCGGAACCGGCCGCGGTCTCCTCGTCCCGCCGCGGCCCGGAACCGGCCGCGGCGTTCGTCGTCCGGCGCGGTGCGACGGCACCGCGCCCCTTTCGCCACACGTTAATTTCTTTCAACGCGGCGCGACGGCGTCGCGTTCTTGATGTTCCTTCCATGGTGTGCGCGCGACGGCGTTGCGTAAAATAAACGCACGATCATCCACGTGGTGAGACGGCACCACGCCTCTTGCTTCCTCCCGCAAGAACAAACAAGATCATTGGAGGGGGTTCGGCCGTGTTCGTGCGGTCCGGCCCCCCTCACGTTAAATTAATAACGCATCTTAAAATAATCAACATCCCACGTTAGTTATACGAACCACGAGAAAAAGAGATAATTAAATATTAAATCAACCACCCCTACCTCGGGTTAAGATTTGAAGATTTGATCACGCTCCGCGGAAGACGGCGTCGCGGAGGTCGGGCGTCGCGGTCGACGTTCGTCAAATCCGCTGACGAAGAGTTATGTCCGAAAAGACACGTCGCTCGGATCTTCGATTGCCGACGAAGAAGGTTCGGGGAGGAAGGAAAGGTCCGAAGATACCGGGTCGCCGAGTCGATGATCCTTGACGAAGTGTTGTCGTTCTTCCTTGAGGATGAAGACGTTCTTCGTTCTTCGTCAGAGCTTGGAGATGAAGGGAAAGCTCTTAGCTGCCGAACGAGGATCGGCTGCGGAAGAAGAGGCGTCGCCGAAGAACGTCGCGGGTAAAGCTCGTCGACGTCGCAGATCTCGGTGTGCGTCGTCGAATTTCGGTCGCCGGCGTTCTTCGCGTTCTTCGCGTTCTTCGCGGGGAGATGAAGAAACAAGATCCTCTCAAATCCTTTCAAAGGATTTTTAGGTTGGTCTTATTTTATAAACATGCCAACACACGAAACCGGTTAAGAAACGATCCATTAAATCCACGAAAGAAACAGTCCATTTAATTCACGAAATAAACCGCCCAATTAAATGGTCTGTTAAGAATTAAAGAAAACGCGTCGGTTGACTTTTCAGTTACTTTGACGGGTTTTCGCGGGTGCGTTACTTAGCGAAAGAAACGGCGGGGCTCGTGCGGGCCCCACCTCACAAATATCCTACCAAGGGGTAGGATATTTCTGGATAGCATCCTATCCAGTTCAACTCAGTTCAAGCCGCCTTTAAGTGGCTTCCAAGTGGCTTAAGCGAAATAAAATAAAGTTGTCGCAAAATTATTTTATTTCTTAACCTTAAGCCCGAAAATTAAAAACCACATCCGAGCAAACGCAACTCCGGAAGAGGCGTTTCTAAGCGAAACCCGGCGCTGCGATTTCATCGGTGACCTCAGAATTCGATTCCGGGCACCGGTTCAAAAGTTAGAAAAACCCGCTCGTCCGTTCACTGAACGTACCCGAGCCAAAACTTCGGAAAATGATTCCGGGCACACCGGGCCTCGGAATCAGGTGCCGTCAGAAACTGCGTTCTTGTAAAATTCCAAAGAAAATTAAGAAAAAAATTTCCTTGAAATTTACGGGTCTTTACATTACTCCCACCACAGGGCTTTACGTCCCCGTAAAGCTTCACCACAGACTTAGGGAAACAAAGCGGTACTGAGCACGCATCAGATCCTTCCGCTCCCATGTGCTCACCTGGAGGTTCCCGCGCTGCCAAAGAAAGTGCACAAGAGGAATCGACCATCCTCCTAGGGTCCGCTCCTGTCGATCATCGATCCCCATAGGAACCTCCGTACTTGTCGCCCTGTCATCGACGTCCAACTCCCCGGGGTCGATGACGTGTGAAGAAACATACACGTATCTCCACAGCTGAGACACGTGGTGAACATTATGCACCTGGTGCGACTGAGGTGGTAGGGTCAAGCGGTAAACTTCCTCGCCTACCCTGCTGAAGATCAAAAGGGTCCATCAAACTTCGGAGATAACATGCCGCCTCGGCCACATCTCCGAAACCTCATCGGGTTGAGACCGTATAAGAACGTGTTCGTCACCCTCGAACTCAAGAGGTTTCCCTTTTTAGGTTAGGACTGAACTCAAACTCCTGCTGCCACAGGGGTAGGGTTGACCAACTCAAGAGTGATCGGTCACACCCTCTTATGTCTGAGTTTAACATGAGCTGCCCAGGGTTTCCTTTTCGCCGACCACGGAAAACCCATTCCGACGTTTGCCTAAAACAGTCAACCGGGGTATGATTTGTGAATCAAAACCATACCCAGATCAACGTCGTAAGGCCTCTACGCTGCCACCAAGATATTCCAACCGAAACTCTCGCCTCGAGGTCAAATCACACCGTCGGCGTAAGCGTGATTATCGAGTCTCCTCCCAAAGGTATCTCCAGACGTGAGGGTCAAGTCTACGGCTTACCCGGAACCTCTAGGTCTGGGACATGATTCGTGGAAGGGTAGAATGATTGGTTCCTATGTCTATAGATATGGCAGCTCGTAGTAGACATAATTTGTACCCCGAATCATTCTTAGAGCTCCTGGGTCACACTCCTTGACCGCAAAGCAGCTATTCTCATCCCCAGCCCTCCTGCTCCCTGAGCCTGGCGGGGACTACTAAGTCGGGTGGTCGTAACATGTCGAAATGTACACCACCACATGCTGCTCTCCAAGCTCTGCTTCCACGTCTGCTACCCTGCAGATTCATCTGTCCTTAGCACTTCCTCCTCCTGAAACATTTTACACGCCCGAGTCTCTGAGACTGGCGCTAGTCTCCTGCCTTTCACTGCTAACGTTCACAACCACAAAGGTTCTCTCTAGCATCCTAGCATAGGTAGGAATACATAGAGGAAAAGAAATGGTTCAGATGTCCTTTAGACACACTTTGCTCAGAAGTTCGAGTCTAAAGAACTGATCACAACGTAACCAACGAGTACCAAGATTGATTGGTAAGCCACGTTGAGTGCTCTGCTTCCGACATGTCGTACTGTCGAAGCTGTATTAGCTCCAGAAAACTCACAACCACCTCCTCAAGCCAGTCCTCAGCCGCCTACGAGTCAGGCTCACTTTGAAACTTGAGGGATTTCTGATGCTAAAACATATGTAAGGCACTAAGCCTGTGGGTCTCTGCTGACCAACAGGTAGTGACATAGCTAGCGCTCTACCCGTAGGTACTAATCCAGGTATCGGTTCGCGTACCGAAGCCTCGTTACTATAAGGACCAACCTCATGGTCACTCTCTGGAAACATCTGGAGCTAAGATCATCATCCGCTCTACTAGTATCCGAGCTAGGCGTAGAACTCTAGCATTCGTCTCCATCCAGTCCACTGCTGCCTGGGAAATCTGTCTCGCCTCGTATCCTCAGAGGCCTCTACTGCTGGAACTCGTGCATCGCGCTCTGCTAGCGTGCACCGTCAGCTAGTGGCATCTGCTGCCTAACGGGTGGTGGTGCTGCTGGTACACCACCCGAAGGTGCCAACACTGAAAAAGGGCCCTGCACTGGAGTCTCGCTGCTCGGTGGGCCATCATGAAAGAAACAACGTAACACGATCAAACGATTATACCTGGGTGAGCTGACCTGGTTTGAGCTGTTTTGAGGGGAAAAACCTTTGAAAACACACACGCAATCAGTGTTTTCGTGCACAAAGTCGGAAATCAGTTGTCAGGGTCCTGGTGTATGGATACGTCGGCCGCCCGCACCAACACTGGACTCCCTGAACCGAAAACCACACTCGGTACTCTCAACACTATTGCTTCACAGAAAGAAACATCAGAGTTATAAGTTCTGCAGTAGAACCGAACTCCTTTGATACCAATTTGTCACGACCCGACCTCGGGGCCCGTGCCGTGACTACCCCAAGCCCGCCTTCCATAGGCCAGGGGCTGGCGACTAGCACCAAGGCGTAAAATCCCAATAACAGGGAAGGCATTGCCTTTATAAGTAACAACCACCACAGAGTCAGCAAGCGGAAAGTAACTACAAGTGCAGAAAAGTAAAGGGGGCCGGAAATACAAGCCCAACTGTAAAGTACAACTCGAAAGGGAAAAACAGCAGCTGGAAGAACGAAGCGGCTCCTGGGTCGTCCGCCTCGATTCCTACCTGAAGGGTAGGTACAGATGGCTCAGCTCCTGGATCGTCCACCACGGATCCTACCTGAAGGGTAGGTACAGATAGCTCCTCTACTCCACAGGTCCTGTCGTCTACTCCGGGTACGTCCGCCCAGTGGTCCACCTCCGGGTACCGACCTGCTCCGCAAGTCTCAACTGCGATCTGTGCTGTCCGTCGTCTGCAACCAACACAACGAAGTGCGGGCATAGCCCGTGCAGGGGTGAGTATAAGCTACTCAGTAGGGACCCCGAGACCCTTAAGGTCTCACTAAATCCAACATGGATATCCACAAAGTAAAGGCAGCAATCACGAAGTAACGTCAGACTCTACTTAGGTATACGCCCATACATATACCTAAGTCATCAAGTAACCCATCCAATCTCAAGGATACACAAAAATCATGAAATCAACGGATAACCATCACCCAGGTATATGCCCATACATATACCTAAGTTATCAAGCGACCCATCTCAATCATGAGGAAACGCAAAGATTCATTGACTCAGCTCAAACCAGGATTTTCATTATCGAAACCGTAACTGCTGAAGAGCTCCGTCTCTAGAGTGTACAGTGGTCCTGTCACGACTCCGAGGCTGCCGCTCACTAACCTAGGACTGCTGAGGTACTCCTCCTGTCGAGTACTGCGGGTTTGCAGCCAACTACCGGGCGCTCCGTCCGCTGAGGGTCTGTCGCCAAATACCGGGCGCTACCCAGATAGCCTGCTGAGGTACTCCTCCTGTCGAGTACCGCGGGTCTGCTGCCAACTACCAGGCGCTCCGTCCGCCGTGGGTCTGCCGCCAAATACCGGGCGCTCCGTCCACTGGGCTAGTCGACTCACTCCAAGTCGAGTCGGTCAAGCAGTCGTCAGGTCTCAGCCGGCTACACGGTCTCCGTACTCTGCACGCTCGTCTCCACTGTCGCGGGTCTGTCGCTACAACCAAGCGCACACACTCCGTAGAGTATCGCGGTTCCGCCGCTACAACCAAACGCTCCACCGCCAAGGGTCTGCTGCTGCATCCAAGCGCACCACCACTGCCAAGTACCACGGGTCCGCTCCACGAGCTACTGGTCGATACTCCAAGTATCTCAAAGTCCCACGAAGAAGTGTCTCAAAGGTCCGTCTCGTCACAGGGGTCTCAACGCAACAGACGGCGCGTCGATCGGACGCCCGGTCTGTGAGTTATTAGCCTTTTCGTCCTAGGGGACCGGTTGGTTTCGTGAGCGAAACCAAACCCAGCCGTATCTCAACTGTACCCCGAACTCCCATAGGGTAAACTCAAAAGGACTGTTACTCAACGTAACCACCAACGCCGCTGACGGCTCGTCAAGCGGACGTCCTGTCTGAAAGATATCAGCTTCCCCGTTCCAGGGGCCCGGTTGGATTTCGGGAACAATCCAACCCGGCCATACTCCGACTGCATCCAAAACTCGGGCGGAGTATGTCAAAAGTTCCGTCTCGTCAAGAGGAAGTCAACGAAACAGACGGCGCGTCAATCGGACGCCCGGTCTGTGAGTTATTGGCATTTTCGTCTCCGGGGCCCGGTTGGTTTTTAAGGAAAAACCAACCCGACCGTACTCCACCTGCGTCCAAACCTCGGGCGGAGTATGTCAAAAGATCCGATTCACTAAGAGGAACACAACGCGACTGACGGCGCGTCAATCGGACGTTCGTGGCTCAAGAGATGAGCGTTTCCGCTCCGAAGGCCCGGTTGGTTTCGTGAACGAACCAACCCGGCCGAACTCAAAGTAACCCGAAACCTTGAGTGCGATATACCGAAACGACCGTCTCGATCCAAGGATCGCGTTGCCGTAGACGGTTCGTCATTCGGAGGTCCGAGGCTCAAGTTATGAGCCAAGAACCGAATCTGGTCCGAAACGGGGGGGTCCGGGTCCGGGCCGACCAGGCCCGACCCCCCCCCCCCCCCCCTGGGCGGCGCGGTAGCCGGCGGCGGCGGCCGGCGGCGGCGGACGGCGGCGGCGCGGTGGCCGGCGGCGGCGCGCGGCGGCGGCGGCGGCGGCGCGGCGGGCCGCGGCGGCGGCGGCGGCGGGCCGCGCCGGCGGCGGCAGCGGGCCGCGCCGGCGGCGGGGTGCGCCGCACGGGGTGGTCACGTGGGGGGCTTGATTGCCCCCGCTTCTTCACGGACGGCGCGGCCTTTGTGCCGCGCCGGGGTAACAAATCGGCCCCCACGTGGGGGCCGGTTTTGGAGAGTCAACCGGGGGGGCTGCTGCCCCCCCCCCCCCCCTTTTATTGAACCGCCTCCCCCTCTTAAAGAGGGGGTTATATTGAACCGGCCGGGGAATTTAATTCCCCGGTTTTGTGACATCCGGCCGGCCCGCTGGCCGGCCGGTTTTTACCAACGGGACCGGAAATTCTGGTCCCGCCCTCGACTTCCGACGCCGGCGGCCCGGCCGCCGGTCCTTCCTTCCGCCGCGGCCCGGAACCGGCCGCGGTCTCCTCGTCCCGCCGCGGCCCGGAACCGGCCGCGGCGTTCGTCGTCCGGCGCGGTGCGACGGCACCGCGCCCCTTTCGCCACACGTTAATTTCTTTCAATGCGGCGCGACGGCGTCGCGTTCTTGATGTTCCTTCCATGGTGTGCGCGCGACGGCGTTGCGTAAAATAAACGCACGATCATCCACGTGGTGCGACGGCACCACGCCTCTTGCTTCCTCCCGCAAGAACAAACAAGATCATTGGAGGGGGTTCGGCCGTGTTCGTGCGGTCCGGCCCCCCTCACGTTAAATTAATAACGCATCTTAAAATAATCAACATCCCACGTTAGTTATACGAACCACGAGAAAAAGAGATAATTAAATATTAAATCAACCACCCCTACCTCGGGTTAAGATTTGAAGATTTGATCACGCTCCGCGGAAGACGGCGTCGCGGAGGTCGGGCGTCGCGGTCGACGTTCGTCAAATCCGCTGACGAAGAGTTATGTCCGAAAAGACACGTCGCTCGGATCTTCGATTGCCGACGAAGAAGGTTCGGGGAGGAAGGAAAGGTCCGAAGATACCGGGTCGCCGAGTCGATGATCCTTGACGAAGTGTTGTCGTTCTTCCTTGAGGATGAAGACGTTCTTCGTTCTTCGTCAGAGCTTGGAGATGAAGGGAAAGCTCTTAGCTGCCGAACGAGGATCGGCTGCGGAAGAAGAGGCGTCGCCGAAGAACGTCGCGGGTAAAGCTCGTCGACGTCGCAGATCTCGGTGTGCGTCGTCGAATTTCGGTCGCCGGCGTTCTTCGCGTTCTTCGCGTTCTTCGCGGGGAGATGAAGAAACAAGATCCTCTCAAATCCTTTCAAAGGATTTTTAGGTTGGTCTTATTTTATAAACATGCCAACACACGAAACCGGTTAAGAAACGATCCATTAAATCCACGAAAGAAACAGTCCATTTAATTCACGAAATAAACCGCCCAATTAAATGGTCTGTTAAGAATTAAAGAAAACGCGTCGGTTGACTTTTCAGTTACTTTGACGGGTTTTCGCGGTTGCGTTACTTAGCGAAAGAAACGGCGGGGCTCGTGCGGGCCCCACCTCACAAATATCCTACCAAGGGGTAGGATATTTCTGGATAGCATCCTATCCAGTTCAACTCAGTTCAAGCCGCCTTTAAGTGGCTTCAAGTGGCTTCCAAGTGGCTTAAGCGAAATAAAATAAAGTTGTCGCAAAATTATTTTATTTCTTAACCTTAAGCCCGAAAATTAAAAACCACATCCGAGCAAACGCAACTCCGGAAGAGGCGTTTCTAAGCGAAACCCGGCGCTGCGATTTCATCGGTGCCCTCAGAATTCGATTCCAGGCACCGGTTCAAAAGTTAGAAAATCCCGCTCGTCCGTTCACTGAACGTACCCGAGCCAAAACTTCGGAAAATGATTCCGGGCACACCGGGCCTCGGAATCAGGTGCCGTCAGAAACTGCGTTCTTGTAAAATTCCAAAGAAAATTAAGAAAAAAATTTCCTTGAAATTTACGGGTCTTTACAATATTACTTTTATAACCCCATGTAAAAATTGTTTTAGTAAAACATCTCATGTTTGTGTCATTTTTACTTTAACATTTAATAAAAAGTTATTTATGTCATTTTCCAACTAATGTGGCTCCATGGGGTCCCCAAGTTGACCCATGGATTTTCATGGTCGGACATGACACATACAATGAGGGTAGGACATGTTTCAAACTCATCTCACTTTATTAAGACATTATTTTTACCTTAAACTACACTAATTACCTCTAATCGCGATTAAAAACTTAATAAGTTACTAATCACCGAAAAATAATTTTATTCCCATTGAACCAAATTTTACTTCTTAATGAAAACCATGTATGTCAGATTTTTGAAATTCAAAACACATAGGTGGTAAAATTTTATTTAAATGAAAAATCAGTTTTTTAAGAACCACTTAGTGGTTTCACTATTCATCAAAAATTGAAGTTTTTCAGAAAAATACCAAAATTTCACACTAAGCTATATTTGATATTCCAAATTCAAAAATGAAGTCCATTTTAAAAAATTCAAAACATATTAGTTGGATTAATCAATTTAATAATTAATTACCGCTGTCAGAGCAAATAGCGTGTTTTTATGAAACAATAAATATCAAAAGATTGACACTAGTTTAAGTCTGATTTTGAAAGTGAAATTAATTCCGATGACCACTATTGGATTTAATGGTAAAAAAATATTCTAATTTCAATTTAAAACCAATTCAAAAGATAATCTAATAATATAAATAAATTAGATAAAAAAGTGGTTTTTAATTAAAATACAACATTTTTCACTATTCATTAAAAATTGAACATTTTCGGAAATATACCAAAAATTTTCAGAAAGTAAATTTTGATGTCCCGATTCTAAAGAAGAATTTTATTTTTTCAAATATAACACATAAAATTGTCAAAAAGAGGATTTAAAAGAGGTTCTCCTTCAAAAGGCGGTTAATTGACCTTTTAACGAATATTAGAATGTCTACACTTAAAAACTGGATTCATTGGAATTTTTAATCCTCTAACATTTATTGTAAAGAGTAAAAAAATTTGAAAAACATATATATTCATTTTTTAGTTAGTTCTGTTCATTACCGCCATTACAACGGCTTGGCACTAACTACCATTTAAAATAATATTATTTTATTATTAGAGTGCAACGTATGATTCCCAATAAACTCGTTGTTGCGTATTGGGTACGCCATCGAGCATAGCATCCCCTTTAAAGTAATATTAATATTTTATTCACAAATATGGATAAATATAGAGATGTCATATTCTTTAGTTACCTGGGGTGTTACAGTAAGATTATTTTAGTTCCTTCCAAAATTAATAATAAGTGGCCCAGGCTTAGGTAGCTACCGACCATGGACACAAGTAGCTGTAGGATTTAGAGGTTTATGATCCTCCAACCATGGATATATTAAATGATATAATATGTTCTTATTATACTCTTCTGTATGTATTAATAAAAACTTGTTTCAATCATTAAATTATCTCTATAATCATGGTGTGATAGATAGAGATATGATTTGAGGCTAAAGCCAAACAACTTTTTATTCTGGTTCCTATTGGGAATGATTCTTTGGTATCATTTATCTACATGTAGTGGAAGCTATACCTGGGTGAATAGTGATTCATGTAGGACGTTTTGATCATAATGATATAACCCTTTGATATCGTCCTGGGTATTGACTTCCTCTCATGGTCTGATCTCATATTGACTATCCCCAATGATATGTTAGATGCACACACACTGATGGGATGTGATTAACGTTTTGGGTGATATAAATATCATGGTAGGGAAATATGGTTCTCTGAGAATGAGGCTGCATCCCATCGCCCATCAGTTTTTGAATACAATCCATTAAAATAAGGGAACTATAGTCATATAGTTTCTTCTAGTCATGGAGGATCATATTTTCATCTTCCCTAAACACGTTTTGGGACTATATATGAGGTGTGAGAAGAGTTTTACATTGAATTGACTCCTGAAAATGCTCAGATATCTTCTAAATCATATTTAGTGGCCCCTACTATTCTTTGGTATCTGTAATAACTTTTTTAGGACCTTTGATGTAAAATATTCATTAGACCTAGTGGGTTTCACTAGGAATCTCCAGTGTTGTTTCTAAAAAAGGCAAATGAGGGATTATGGATTTTCATGGATTATAATTTCTTAAACTAGAAAAAAATAAAGAAAAATAACTATATGAAGAAGATTCAAAAGTTCATTGAATAGTTTTGAGGCATGTTATGGTTTTTGATGAGCCTTCTCTAGTTAGACTACAACCATTTAAGGGTTCATATAATATCCCACAGAATTAGAAAATATGACATTTTCATATTAATTAATATTTATGAATCAAATATTAATTTTACTTTAAAATGGTATTCTACGTTCAATAGCTTACCTGATACACAATAATAGGTATGTTTTTTTTAAAAACATACGCTGCACACAATATTGAGTTATAGTGAAAAATATTAATATAATATTATTATTTTAAAAGGAATTTAACACCAAGATATTGTAATGGAGGGAATGAATATAACTTACTAAAATTTTAGTATGCATGTTTTTTAATAGTTTTTACATTTATCTAATTAAAGTTAGAGGCTTAAAATGTGAATGTATCCAATCTTAAGAACAAATTGTCTAGTATTCCATAAAAGGTCGATTTACTGCCTTTTGATGACGATCAATTTTTTGAATCTAGTTTTTGTTACATTTATATGTTTTTGTTGAAAAAATAATATTCTCCTTTAGAATAAGGACATCATAATTTACATTGGATGAAATTTTTGTATTTTTCATATAGTGTTCATTTTTAATGACTA
Source organism: Viscum album (assembly GCA_963277665.1). Lineage (NCBI taxonomy): Eukaryota > Viridiplantae > Streptophyta > Magnoliopsida > Santalales > Viscaceae > Viscum > Viscum album. The sequence continues at coordinate 1,291,954,739 of OY728129.1, forward strand.
GTAAAAATATTGTATTTTAATTCAAAACCACCTTTTAATCTAATTTATTTATATGTTTAGAAAAATAATTAATTTTTAATAATTGTAATTTCAAAATATTTTTACCATTTATTCTAATTTTGGTCAGTGGAAGTAATTTTACATTTAAATTGCACACAAACAAATGAAAATATGTTGATAGTTTTTATTTCATTAAAACATGCTTTTTATTTTGACAACGAGATTTAAATTTAAATTAATTTTTTCCACCCCTGTGATTTCTATTTATAAAAATGGATTCAATATTTCTAATCAAGAAGTCCATATTTTTTTTAAATGTAACTTTTATTTTTAGATATTATGAATATTTACATAAGTTAATTTTTAATTTACCGTGGTTAAAGGTTATATAAGCTAAATAATGGTAAAAAAATATTATTATTATAATATTAAATTACTCTAACATGTGTCCTAATCTTATTGGATGATCTATGTCCAACCATGGTCATCCTTGGATTGATTTTGGGACCCCATTGAGCCCCTTGGCAGTGATAATGACACTTTATATTAAATAATTTGAAGTAAAGAAAAAAATGACATAAACTTATATATTATTGTTAAATAATTTTTCTATAGAGTTAAATAATTTATATCTTCGATAATAAATATTTATTTGAAATCAAAAACTATTTCCTACATCATGGTATTTTATTTATAGTTTTTAGAAATTATATAAATAATTTTAATTATGACAAAATGGTTATGTAGTAATTGTTTCATTAATAATGTATTCAAATTAATTATATAACAAACACTAATATAAATTTATTTTGAAACATTTTATGAAATAAAAGATTTTTATATATGTGTATGACTTGTTATATTTTATTTATTGTAGGTTTTTAAAATGAATGAAGTTTTTATATATTTGTTTTAAAAGTCATGATGGGAATGTTATTTAAATTATTATAAATGCGTTTTTAAATCAATCAATATTTTATTAAATGATATAATAATCCAAGAAAAATGTGATTAGTCAAAATTATTTAGATATTGATAATGTTATTTATTAACCACTCGTGGTTTCATTGTCATTTTATGGTAATTATATTGACCACATCTTTTGATTATATAACAGAACATTGTAAAAGTTAAATAAGTGAACAAAAGATTAAATATAAAATATAAGGATTAAAAATTATCCAAAAACCATTCAATTATTATTTGATGATTTTATTTTGAATAATATTCACCTTATATTTGAATTAAACTAGTTGTTGACCTTTTAAATGGAAAATCATTTTATAATAAAATTGTACTTTCAAACTTTCCTAAAGAGACCCTCCTCCCTCTTATAAAAGGCCATAACCTCTAACCCATTACATAGACCTCTAAATCCCATTTTCATATAAAAAATATTACATATTAATATCCCTACATTCATCTATTCCTCCACGAAGCCTTAACTTAGGCATAAGGAACTTTCATAAAGACGTTTGTTTCTAACCAATGGGAGATACCCGATTTAAATGTAACGTCTTCTCTAAAGTTATTTTTCTTTTATTTTAATTCTCCAACCCCAAATAATATATTTATTCCATTATATTATAACAAAACCAGTTTACTAAATATATTAGGTTTTTTTATTAGAAGTATTCAATCTAATCTTTAATACAGCTCCATATATTGGATACGAACATACTATTTCTATGGATGACGAACTACTACCTCACACAATGATGATTGGTCAAATATCTCCATTTTCCACTCATGGTGGCCATTATGATGGAACTATATTTATATATGATATATATTATGTTTAGTTTTTCCATATTATACTGTATTTTTCATTTATAGCATACCATTATGGTTTCCATAATAGGTAAATATGATAATTTAATTTGAGGAAGTGCGTTCTACCGCCCCCTCAATGTGATATGACTCATTGATTCCATACATGGAACATATAAAGGATGGTGTTACTGAAATTATATATTATATTATACTATAATTATAATACAAATTTGTATAATTATGTTTTCATTCCATTAAATAGGAAATATAAATGAATGTTGGGTTCATGCATATGTATGGATTATCGTATCCATGAAAGATGCATTTAATTTCATAAATCCAAATCTTAAGTACTATTAGAAATATATAACGTATATATATGATATATATATATCATTAAAATCATTCTAGTGATAATTTAATTTCAACCGCATTGATAATTTATAATTATAACAAGATCATTTTTTACTCATGTTCCGAACATCGACAAAATGTCCGATATGAACTCAAATAATTAAATTATTTTTATAGAAAGGTAATAAGTGATATAAAATGAATAATAATATTTATAATTGGTTTAAAAAAATCATAAATTAACTTATGTTAATTATTCAGGAAATTAAATAATGAATGGGTCATGTTCGACACTATTTAAGGTACTTTGTCTCAATATCCTTTCATTGAGGAATGTTTTGATAATATACACCTCCATATTTTATACGGTATATAATAAACCCCTTAGACTTTTAATTTAATTAAAATTTATTTTGTTTATAAGAAATGGTTTACTAAACAAAAAAAGTATATTTTTTAACGTTTTCGGCCACAATGACCTCTCTTCCATAGTAATCGCTCTTTGGATTCCACTATATAATTTATTTTTATAAAAAAAACTAAAATCGAAATCCCTTATTCTATGTTTGGGTTTTTTGGTATTGAAGATGGTTTTCGAAAAAAATTATTATATCAAAATATTGAAAATAATTAGTGTGATTGAAAATAAAACGTTATTAGTGATATATATATATAAATTCATTGTTTTATCTATTATGATTTTATAATGGTACATTGAAATTTGATGGGTGGTTACATGATAAAACAAATGATTGGTGTTTCCATGATAAACCAAGATGGGTGGTAATGTTATAACCTCCAATGCAGTGGGTATGAAAGTCAGTTGTATGGCTATTTTATTTAGTGATATGTGTGGAAGTTGACCATACGGTTACTCTATTTAACTATGTTTATGTCCCAAGTTACCTTTATAGGTTAGGTGTAATTTATATGGGATTTATGATAATATATTGGATACAAAAGGTTATTTAGTGATATTTTATTCAGTGAATAGAATTTAGTACATTATATAGGTGAAAAGTATTACTCATGATAAATTATTAATGGCTTACTTTTTGTTCTGAAAAACTAAAATTTTTCCTTATTTGTGTATCCCTTTCTGAGATTTTTATACACATCCCAATTTTTTTTAAATGTTTCTCACAAGACATAAAGATTAATAGGGTCATGGATGGGATCATGGAAAAGTCACGATGTCTTAAAATATGGAACTAAACATGTTTATTTTCTTTTATTAGATTTTATTTTATGAGAAAAATGGATACATAGAAGAATTCTGTACATGTAATATTCAAATCGTTATGAATATTTCATGACCTAATTGTATAAAGCTCTAAACCTGAAAGGATCCACAATTTGAATTATTATATTAATTCAAAATTATGTAATGTTTAGGGATGAGGCCTTACAGTTTGTATCAGAGGTCACTTTAGGCGAATTTATGAGTTAGAATATTGTGAAATTAATGTCCATAAATTAATTGATGTTATGATTGAAATGATATATCATATACAGATTACCATGTTTCTTATCCTAAGATATTTCTATGTTTAGAATGCTTTTCTGCAGAAGAAATAGGGAAGGTATGTAGGGAAGGCATACATGGGAGAATAACCTTCAAAATCAGCAACCTACAATAGACAGAATTGGAACTGAATAGTTTGTTTCAGTGATGGATCAATTGAATTAGGCTATAAATTTCGGTGTTATACATGCACGATATCAACCATATCAACCATAGAAGAACATTTTAGTAGTAGAGAATTTCTTGAGGCAACGTCCCCCATCATTCAGAGGATCATCTGACCATGTTCAAGATGAAGGGTGGATAAATGCATTGTAAAATACTTTCAAAGTCATGGGTTGTACAGATAATCAAAAGGTTATTCTTCTATTTTACCATTTTGAATGTGAATTCAATTAGTGGTGGTCGATGGTGAATAATATCATGGATAGGGATGTGATTGATTCTCTTGGTTGGGACGATTTCAAAGGAATGTTTCCTGAGAAATATTTTCCCATGGTTGTTCAACAAAGGACGGTCAAACCATTCTGGGAATTGTGTTATCAGGATGACATAGTGGATACTTATGACGAAAAGATTACATGACTAGAAAGGTATGCTCGAAATTTCATCAATGATTTTGATAGCATGACAAATCAATTTTACTCCGGAGGAAAACCTTGATATTAAAGAGAATTAGCATCTCTTGAATTCAAAAGCTATGAAAAATTTGTTAGATGTGTAGAGAACGTATTAATGGAGTTTTCTGTTATCAGGTGTTCCAAGAGAGAAAACAAAAGAAGAGGTCCAGTTGGCACGGAATGGGAAAGAATTCATAAAACCAGAATGTAATTAACCACAATAAATATTCATCTTGTGAGAAGTGTGCTCAAAAGTATTTTGTACAATGTTTATCGAAGTCTGGAAAGTTCTTCGGGTGTCATAAGTATGGTCATATTGCTCATCAAAGTAAGGAAGATGATCATGAAAGAAATGAAAATCCATCTATATTTTTTTTTAAGTTCAATGAAATGTTTCATTATTAAAATGAGTGTCTAAATAAGAACTCAACTAAAGGAAAGTAGTCAAACTAAAAGAATAACATTGTGGTGAAATCCTTTGCAAGTATTTGAGTAGATGTTGGGTCATTAAATTAAGTAGTATTAGTTACACTATTTTTTAATATGAATAATCCAATGTGCAGTTTGATTCAGGGTCTACACATTTGTTCATTATCAAAAATTTTTCTAGTAAATCGAGAATTCCAAATCAAGATATGAATACTAAACATTTTTTAAAAACACCAAGAGGAAATGATGAGAAAAATTAGAAATTATAAGAACCTTCATGTCCTTGTGTGCAAAATGCATCTTCCTTCAATCCTTATTGTATTTCCTGTAGTATAATTTGATATAATTTTTTATGGATTTTCTTTCCATTTATCATTATAATATTGAATTCATATCTAAATTTGTTTCTTTTCAAATAGAATTTCAGTGTGTGTACAAGAAGAAACCCTTACTTTTGATAACATATCAGGAAGATGAGAAAATAGTAAAAGATTGAAATTAATGTTACCTTTCACATTTTGTTGAAAACAAAGGAACTGTTCAGATTAATAATGGTCTAGTAGTAATTGAGTAACCTGATGTTTTTCAGAATGAGTTTTCTAGTATAATACCTGAGCAGGAAGTTGAATTTTCTGTTTACATAGTTCCTGATGCTAATCCAATATCAAAACCCCCTTATCTAATGGATCAAAATTAAGCATTTAAAGTTAAATAAGAAATTTGATGAGTTATTTGATAATGGTTTCATTCGACCTAGCACATCACCAGGGGAGCTCCTGTCTTGATTGTTAAAAATAAATATGGTTCAATGTGACTTTTCCTTGATTATAGTGCCATGAATGAAATCAATTTTATGAACAAGAATCATTTTCATCATATCTATGATTAGTTTGATTAGCTATATGGTGCTCAATATTTTTCTAAGATTGACTTGATATTGGGGTACCATTAGTTTAATATAATGGAAGAACCCATTCTGAAGACCGTGTTTCATACTTGATATGTCCATTATGAATTTTTAGTTATTCATTTTGGGTTAAAAAATGAACCTACAATATTCAAGGATCTTATGAATATAATTTTTCCTGAGCTCTTGGATAAGTTTGTGGTTGTGTTTATTGATAATATTTTTGTTTATTATAAAATTAAATATGACTGTGTAAATATTTTAAGGTTTGTATTGCAATCTTTTAAAGAAAAGAGCTTGTATGGGAAATTCAGAAAGTGTGAGTTTTGGTTACAACAACTTTCTTTCCTTGGTCACATTGTTTCAAAAAATTGCATAAATGTTGATCCTGATAAAACAATAGTTGTTGAAGAATTACCAAGACATACCAATATCATAGATATGTTTGGAAGGTTATTACCGGAGTTTTGTTGAAACTTTTTAATAGTTATCTATCCCAAAGAATACAATAACCTGAAAAGGTGCTATGTTCATTTGAATAAAATAATGCGATGATTGTTTTCATGAAATGGAAATGAATATTAGTGGATACTCTATTTTTGGAACTACCTTCCAAGGATGGTGAATATGTTATCTACAATGATTCTTGGTTGAAAGGAATTTGTTTTTTCCTAATGAATAATGATCAGGTAATTGATTATGCTTCACATCAGATGAAACCTCATGAGTGAAATTAACCTACACATGTTATGGTATTAGCTGTTGTTGTTTTTTTTCTTTATCAATTCTGAGTCATCATTTGTATAGAGTACAATGTGAAATATATATGGACCACAATAGCATGATGTACATATTCACTATGAAATAATTAAACATTATACAAAGGGAATGGATATAATTAATCAAGGATTATGATTGCATGATCCATTACAATCTGGGAAAATAAAATAATGTGGCAGATGCTTTGAGACGAAAAATTAATGCTACATTAAACTTGTTACAATTGGAATAATATATATGATTAAGGATTTGATAAAATTTGTAATTGAATATGTTGGTGATGGAGATTCCTTTTTCATGATTCAATTGTTAATAAAATACTCTATATTTGAATGAATTATGAGAGTGCTTAAAGAAGACAATGAGTTATAGAAAATAATAATGTTGGTTTAGAAGGGTATGTTTCCTGATTGTTATCGTTGATAATGATTTCATTTTGAGATTTGGGAATAACCATGAAGGTGCAGGACTAGGCCGAATGCACAGCCCCGTGGAAAATTATTAATAAAAAAATATAGTACAAACGCAGGGAGAGAAAGAAATAAAACAGCAAACCTCAAATCCTCACAGCCTCATGAACTAGATCACATCAAACACATCATCACCGCCACCTTCGGAGAACTCATCCGGGTCCGCCGACTCCCATTCAGATTGTGGAGCATATTGACTTAGCATTTGTATATATTGCTCCCTCAGTCGTAGTTTCGCTGGGGACATGGGATCCTTGCTCTGTCGTACCTTCTTTTGCTCCGATTCTTTCAGCTTTCCATTTTTGGCAGACGACCTGGTTGCAATGGTCCTTGGTGTGTTGGAGTAATCTTTCCTATGTTTCCTCTTCGGTGGAGCAGTGGAAGCTCCATTTCTCTATGCCCTTTGCCCCACTTTTCTGAGAATATCACTATATGACTCTTCCATCACACTCTGTGCTCTGCCTCCTTGATTCTCCTTCCCCTCACCTGCCCCTAAAGAGCCCTCATGCATCAGAGGGGTTGTAACCTGAACAGATTCCCTATTACCATCTCTAGGTGTCAAACATGGATACTGGTCCTCATTATTCTGCCTATTGCAACTTCCCTCTAAGCAGTCCTGCTTGTTCAAAGATGTTACCCTGCCATTCTGCCGCTCTGCAATATCAGTATCACTCAATACATCCTCTGAAAGTTTCCCAACATCATCTTCAGCCGGCTCCTCCTGTATCAGAAAATCAGGACCCCCATCAGCCAGCTCACTGAAGTCCTCAGCTAGCTCCCCCTCTATCAGAGTAGCAGGATCCCCATCAGCCTCCTCCAAACCCCCATTCCCACTACGGCCAAACATTTCAGCACCATCTGCAGCCATAACCTGCTGTGAGTGTGTTGCTCCTTGATCAGTGGAGTCCAGATCAACCAAATCTAAAAATCTGTTTCCCAGAGATACACCGCTGACGTGCTTCATCAAATTTTCACCTTCTCCCTTGTCTAGCATCCTGTTTCCACATTTATAAACATGAATTTCTTTTTCCCTGTCGGATTCAATACCGACATTGCACTTTAGATCCTGCTTCAGTCTTTTAAAAACATCTCCAACCGATGGGTTCACCAACCCACTAGATATCCTCTTCTGAAAAGAAACCTCAGCACACGGGGCCCCCGTGTGTGCATATTCAGTGGCTGTAATAACAGCAGCTCCCTGTAGTCCATCTGTCTCTGGAACCATATCTCGATCAGGAGCAACAAAAGTTGAGGCTGCGCCAACCTCGCCACGACGTGTGATGCGACGACATAGCAGATCCGAATGACCAAGGCGGCGAAAAATCCCATGGAAGTGCGTCCATGACTCAAAGAGGACAGACTGATGCCATCTATGCTCACCCTCCACCTCAACGCAGACAGACTCAATCGACTCTATCGAAACATCTACTTCCACACAAATTCGCGGTGCAATTGGATGGCAAGCAACCCGTGTCTGCAGGTCCATACACAAGAAACGGCCAATCATATTTCCAATGACACGAAGAATTGCAGGATTCTGGAAAGGTAATGTGAGCCCAGGAAGCGTAACCCATAACGCTGCGGTCGGAGGATCACGACGAAGACGAAAATCAAAAGACCAGCGAAACAGGAAAAATCTAAACCCATTAACCACTCTCGGCGCAGAAGACCAGGCTGTAATTAAATCTTCCTCGCTAGAAAAACGTATTTGAAAATGCCTCGAATCCAACAGCCCAATAACCACTTTGTCTTGAAGCATCCAGGAGGAGGAGACAAACCTGTGGAAGCAGTCTACAGAGGGCCGAGCCTTTCCGAATCTTGCGAGAAGGGTATGATCCAGCCGCGACACCGCCTTCGCAAACTCTAGTGAAGAGATTGAGACCGAGATTTCACCATTCACCCGATTCGGTAACTTAGGGAAAACCTCAATTTTCGGGAAGTCCGAGAATGAAGAAGGTTCCACACGCCATGGACGAGGAGAGTTGATACCCCCCTCTGGCCAAGGCACAGAGGGGGCTCGCCGCTGCGAGCTCATGTGCTACGCCATCGAGGGATTCTCCATGGACGAGGAGAGTTCTAAGGTATCTGAAACCTTCCTAAACTAACCCTTCTTGAGATTTGGGAATAGATTATACGTGCCTTGTGATTCACATTTGAAGAAAGAGTTATTATGTGATCTCATAGTTCCCTATTTTTAGTTAATCTTGGAATTACTAAGATGCACAAATATCTTTGTGGGTATTACTGGTGGGATGGAATGAAACAATATTGTACTGACTTTAATATGATGTGTTTGACTTGTCAATATCATAAATGGGAGAAACAGTTACCGAAAGGAATGATTCATTATTTACCAGTGCTAGAGGGGAAATGGGAATATGTTTCCATTTATTTCATTTTGGGATTACAAAAGACTTCTCTAGGTAATAATTCAATCTAAGTTATTATTGGTCAATTGACTAAGTCTACTCATTTCTTTCCTATTAGAGATACTTTGTCTCCAGATCAACATTCTTTTTTGTATGATAAAGAAATAGTCAGGTTTCATGGAGTCCCACTCTCCATTGATTCTGATCGTGATCCCAGGTTTAATTTTATCCTTGGGGAAGAACTTCAAATTTTGTAGGGTAGTGAATTAAATTTTAATACAAATTTTAATATACAATCATATGGTTAGTCAGAATGAATTATTTAGACATTTGAATATATGCTATATGCATTCTCAATGGATTACTAGGGAATTTGTGACTAACATCTTTCTTTGGTTTAATTTTATTATAATAAAAGTTTTCATTACAGTATAAAGATGGATCCCTTTGAGGAATTATATGGACAGTGGTATCAAACTTATGCTTTTTGGGATAAAGTAGGTGAAAAGAAATTGAAGGGACCAAAATTGGTAGAAGATATTGTAAATAAATTTTAGTTGATTCAGAATCACATTAGAATATCTCAGAGAAGGAAGGAATGTTTTGTGAATAACCAAATGAAGGATATTTCTTTCTTGTTTGATTATCATGTCTTTCTCAATGTTTTTCCATGAAAAAGTGTGATGCGTTTTGGTATGAAGGGATAGATGAGATGGAGGTTCATTGGAGGCTATAAAATCCTGGATAAAGTTGGATCAGTTGCCTATAGTGTAGATTTACTTACAATTTTATCCTAGATAGACAACGTTTTTTCACGTTTCAAGGTTGAGAAAGTATATGCCATATCCATACCATGTTTTGAGACTAGATTTAGTTGAGTTGGAAGAGAATCCCTTTTATGAGGAACAACCTGTCCAGATTATTGACCGAAGAGAGCAAGTGTTGCCGAATAAGGTAATTCGTTAGGTAATGTTTTTATGGAAAAAAAATAAGTATGAAGAAGAAATGTGGGAATTTGAAAATTATATGAGGGATAAATACCCCCCAGTTATTTGATAAGTGAATAAAAATTGCGAGGACGTAATTTCTAAAAATGGGGAAGGATGTAACATCCAAGGTAAATTAATAATAAGGCATTTTTATATTTATTAAAAATTTTGAACTAATTATTATTTTTACATTAAAGGGGATGCAATGTTCAATGGCGTACTAGATATGAAAAAACGTTTTTTTTTTGAAAACTTTCGTTGCACACAACGTTGATTTATACAGAAAAATATTAATATAATATTGTTATTTTAAATGGTAGTTAATTCCTAGCCATTGTAATATTGGGAATGAATACAACAAACTAAAATATTATTATACATGTTTCTTAAATGTTTTTACATTTATCTAATAAAATATAAAGGCTTAAAATTTGAATGAATCCAATTTTCAGCACAAATAATCTAATATTCTTTAATAGGTCAATTTACTGCCTTTTGATGGAGAACCATTTTTAAATATTCTTTTTCTTAATTTTATATGTGATATTTGAAAAAACAATATTCCTCTTTAGTATATGGACATCAAAATTTACCTTGGATTAAATTTTGGCACTTTACTGATAGTGTTCATTTCTTAATGATATGTGAAAAATATTTTATTGTAATTCAAAACTACCTTTTATTCTAATATATATATATGGATAGATTATCTTATAATATTATTTTAAACTGTAATTATATTATTTTGTTACCATTAAATCCAATTATGTTCATTGGAAGAAATTTCACTTTGAAATTGGACATAAACAATTGTCAATCTATTGATAGTTATTATTTCATAAAAAAATGCTTTTTGTTTTGACAACGGGATAAATTTTAAATTATTTTATGAAACCACTGTGTTTTGAATTTAGAAAAATAGATTCCATATTTGGTATCAGGAGTTCCAAATTGTGTAAATATGTAACATTTATTTTTATACAGTATGAATAATTTGTTTCAAGAAATATTTTATTTACCCCGGTTAAAGGGTATATCTAGTAAATAAAGGAGAACAAATATTATGTTAATAATATTAAATTACTTTAACCTATGCCATAATAATATTTTTTGATACCTGTATGACCATGGGAATCCTTGGGTAGATTTTGGAACCCCATGTTTCCACTTTTGAGTGATAATGACACTTTATAGTAATTAATTTAATGTAATGTCAAAAATAACATAAACATATAACTTTTAGTAAAAAAAATTATATTGAGTAATATAATATATCTCATCAACTATAAATATTAATTTTAAATATAAAAATATCTCACTAATCATGGAATTTTATTTATAATTTTTAGTCATTATATAAATAAACATTAATTATAACTTAATGGTGATTTAGTAATTGCCTCATTAATAAAATATTCAAATAAATTATATTATAAATGTTGAAATAAATTTATTTTTAATATTTTTATGCCATTAATTACTTTTAGGGACGAGTTTAACATTTTATCTTCGATTTATTGTTGGTTTTTTGAAAGAATCATGTTTTTATGTATTTTTTTAAAATTCTTGATATGAATAGAATTTAAATTATCATAAATGAGATTATAAGTCAACCAATATTTTATTAAATGATATAATAATCCTAAAAATTTAAGATTCGGAAAAAAAACATAGATAAGGTTGATAAAGTAATCAATGTACCACATTTGGTTCTATTTTTAATTTATGGTAACTCTATTAACCATATAGTATCAATATATAAGAGAACATGGTAAAAGTTATATAAGTTAACAAAGAGTTAAATAAAAATGATAAGGAATAAAAATTCTCCAAAACCTATCTAATTTAAATTGTATGATTTTAAATATAATTATATTGACTTTATCTTAAAATTAAATACGTTTTTGACCTTTTGAAACTAAATATAATTTTATAAAAAAATAATACATTCAAACATTCCTAAAGAGACCTGCCTCCCTCATACAAAAGGCCATCACCTCTATCGCATTACACGCACCTCTAAATCCCATTGGGTCATCCATCCTCTTCCCAATTACGCTCCCTACACCCCTCTATTCCTTCTATAATTTTTACCTTAGGCATAATGCACTTCTAAAAATCCTTTTGGTCAACCCAAAAGGATATACATGATTTAAGGACAATTTTTTCTCTTAAGTTCTTCTATTTCATTTTACTTCTCTGACCACATGAAATATATTAATTAAATTATTTTATAAAAACACCAGTATAATCAATAATCTTGGCCTTGTTTTAGAATGAATCGAACAATGTTTTCACACATCTCCATCTAATGGATACAAACATACTGTTTCTGTGGACTGCGAACTACTGCCTCACGAAACGATGATTGTTCAAATATCTCCAACCACCTATCATGGTATCCATTATGTTGGTAGTGTATTTAAAAAGGATATAAATTATGTTTATTTTTTCTATATTCTCCTATAATATTCAATTATATCTTACCATTATGGTTTCCATAATGGGTAAAAATATTATAATTTCATTTGAGAACTTGTGGACTACCTCCCCCTCAAATTGACATGATTCATTCATTCTATACATGGAATGTATAAAGGATGGAGTTACTGAAATTATATGTGATATTATATTGTAATTATAATATAACTATATATCATTACATTTTCATTCCATTAAATTCAAAATATATATGATAGTGGCATCCATGCGTACGTACATCTTACCATCTCCATGAACGGCGCATTTCATTTATTTTTTGAATATGTTATGTACTATTATATATATATATATATATTGGAAATATATTATATAAATTATATATAAATCATGAATATAATTCTTTAGATAATGTAATTTCAACAACTTAGACAATTTATAACTATAATAAGGTCATTTTTTACTCTTGTTCCGAACATCGATAACATGTCTGATATTAACCCTAATAATTGAATAATTGTTATTGAAATCTAATAAGTGATATAAAAAGAATAATAAATTTTATAAAGGTTCTTAAGAAAGTATCGTTATACACACCCCTTCACGGGTTATTCCTATACCTCATTGTATTGGATACAGACGGTGGACAACACTAATCGTGGTTGATGTTTGTAGAGCTGGATGGTACACGGATGTAGACTTCACGAAGAGACGGTACCCGGAGGTGGACATCACAATGAATGGTACCCGGAGGTGACAGATGGATGTGGAGAGCTGAGGTGGCCATCTGTACCTACCCTTCAGGTAGGAACTCCAAAGGACGATCTAGGGGCAGCTTATCACCTTCCTGCTATTTTGTCTTTTCCTTGTTTTTTCTGTGGGGCTTGTATTTTTTGGCCCCTTTGTACTTTCAGCACAACTGTTACAACTTCACTTAGTGTTTACCTCCTCTTGTACTCTGGTTATGTGTGTGTTTAAGTTTTATAATGGAAATGCCTTCCCAGTTATAGGTTTTTAGGCCTTTGGTGCTAGTCACCAGCCCCTGGCCTATGGAAGGAGGGCATGGGGTAGTAACGACACAGGCCCCAGGAGATGGGTCGTGACAAATTGGTATCAGAGGAGTCGGTTCTACCGCAGAACTCAGGACTCTGATCTTTATTTTCAGTGAATCAATTTTGTTAAGGGTACTAAGTATGGTATTCAGTTAAGGGAGTCTAGTATTGGTGCAGGCGGCCGACATATCCTTTCACCAGGACCATGACTTCTGAATTCCGACTTAGTGCACGAAAACACTTCTTTCATGTGTGTTTTCAAAGGTTTCTTTTAAATCAACTCAAACTAGGTCAGCTCACTAGGTATATTCTTTTGACTTTGTCGTGTCTGTTTCGTTCTGGATGCCTCCACGCGGCAACCAGCTAGATTCCCAAGAGTTGTAAGTACTGACAGCCTGCCGAGTTACGAGGCCTCAGTATAGGTTCCTCTTTCAGTTGAGGCACCGGCGGAGGCACCGGCGGTAATACCACCCGTTGTTCCACCGATGCCACTAATCCCAATAGCATGTGATGCACACCGCTTAAGCACGCTACACGAGTTCCATCTCCAGAGTCCACCTAGGTTCCGGGGAGAGTTGGACCCACAGGTAGCTGAGGATTGGTTGGAGGCTGTGGTGAGAGTCTTCAGGCTAGTAGGAACACCAGTTGAATTTATGGTGGTTCTTGTTATCTGCCTCCTACAGGTAATGACAGGCAGATGGTGGAGCCTGATTCTCAAGTTGAAAGAAGAGGTGATACTCCTATGGGAAGACTTAGAGAGCCTGTTCCGAGCGGAGTTTGTACCATTCACCCTTCGAGCGGTGCAGATAGAGGAGCTACTGCATCTGCAGCAAGGCAACATGACAATAGCACAATACTCAGCAAGGTCCACAGATCTCTCGCGCCACTCTACAGCCGTGGTACGTGACCCGTTATTTAGGGCCCATACCATTGAGTAGGGGCTCAGGCAAGAGATTATAGCTTCAGTCATTTCTCATAGCATCCAGACATAGTCAGGGTTGTTGGAGAGAGACACAATAGTAGAGAGTTTCCTTGATGAACAGACTCTAGAAGCAGAACCCACCACTAGTTAGCGTGCAGTAGAGTCTTGTACAGTTGGTAGTAGACAGATGAAGCAGAGGTCAAAGAGGACCAAACCTACAGGTGGTCGACCGCACGAATCAGGATCGGTATTATGAGGCACCCAGGGTAGAGACAGTGCCAGACCTATCATTTTGTGCTACACATGCGGAGGATAGGTTTATATAGCTCGTGACTATCTTACCCACCACTCGGATGATCAATCGATCGATGAAGGACCGCTCAGACAGAGGTAGAGGCTCGATCGCAGTGGTCAGAAGTTCGAAGGCAGGCGTGGTAGAGGAGATAGCCGTGCAACTGGAGGTAGACGCTTTGAGGTGTTGCCACCACCACCAGTTGGAGGTCCACCCCGACCACAAGGAGCGGGTGGAAAAGGGAGACCACAGCTTTAGGTAGCTGAAGTGTACGACTATGGAGCTCTGGAAGTAGGTGGAGAGGAGCAGGACTAGTTCCAGGGATGATGGAATTTGTTCTTGGTGCTTTAAGATTCCATGTTGTCGCTGTTGTGTTTTCTTTGTGTCTTTGTACTACGAGATGCAGTAATAAAAGACACTTATCTTTGTGATGTTTGTTATCCTACCTTTTTGTATGATTGATACTAAGAGGTTCTGGTTTAAAACCATTGACTTGACCCTCACTTTCGAGGTTCCTACTAGAAGAGACCCAATAACCATGCACTGATGCCGACAGTGTGAATCAACCCTTCGAGGTAAGATTAACGATTGGATCTCTTGGTAGTAGTGTTGAGGCCTTACGACGTCATCCATGACATGGATTGTACTGTTCAGGTCAGGATTTACTGTATTAGGAAAAGAATGTGGTTCATCTAGGGATGAGTCCAGATTTCTATTTTTGGCAGAGAAGAAATATCAGAAGCTCTTGTGGAACGTAGATGAAGACGGGTGGAGATGAGTTCTTACAATTGACTAGTCTCACCCATTGTTCGTTGAGAGAACGGTTTACAGTTCTCTCCAACTAAATAGTCTCACGTGTATCTTATCCAAGAAGGACATGAAACAAAGACAGTATTGAAAGCTTGATTTCCTACAAGACTCTGTCTTCGAGATGGTTTATACTCTTGGGGAGGGGAACATTGTGGAGTGGCGAGACATCAGCTGGCCTTTCCACCTAAGATGCACTGGGTGCACAACATCATCTATGTATCTCACCTGAGGAGATGTGTGCACGACCTATCCGTCTTCATCAACCACTGGGAGATGGGAAATTGTTGATGGGGCGACCTTCATGGGGTTCCAATAGAGGTTGAGGATTGACAAGATCTGGTCCTACTAGGATGGTCGATTCTCTCTATGTGCTTTTATTGGAAGCACAGGATCCTCCAGGAGAGCACATGGGAGCGGGAGGCTTAGATTCGTTCTCGGAACCTCCTTTAGTTTCCCTAGATTGTGTTGTAACCTTACGTGGACTTAAATTTCTAATGGGGGAGTAATGTAATGTCCCAAAAATTTCAAGGAAATTTTTTTCTTAATTTATTTGGAATTTTACGAGTCTGTGGCCTCTAAGGTCACTTCATTCCGAGGCCCGGTGTGCCCAGAATCAATTTACAATGTTTTGCTTAGGTACGTTTATTGAATGAATGAGCGGGTTTTTCTTTCTTTTGATCTGGTGCTGGGAATTGAAATCTGAGGGCACCGTTGATCTCAGAGTGTGGGTTTTCGATTAAGAAGACTTTTACCTCGACGGCAGATGATCGGGCATGAAATTTAGTTTTTGGGGTTTTACGTGGGTTAATAAAATAAAATAAGTGAACAATTTATTTTATTTTGTTAAACACATGTCGTGTGGATAATGTGGTTAGAAGCTCGACTTGGGAGTTGGTGGTGGGACCCACTGAGATCCAAGAACCCATGTGAGGTTGATTGTGGTGGAAAAAACACGAGGCGTCCCATTAATGGGTGGAAAGCATAACTCCTCGACTCCCCTAATTTATGAGGTAGAGCCTCGAGGTTTAAATCCTCCTCTTAATTGAAGATGATGAAACATCCCTTTTTAATGAGGGGACCACCCAAGCATTAACCACCCCCTATCCTTTTGTGGTTAATTAATGGTGGGGTCCACCAGGAAAAATGCCCGCTTTGTAGGATATTCTTCTGTAGGAACCACACGGGCCAATAACCCAACCTTTTGACTTCCACCCCATTTTAATGCACCAACACAACAGATTAATTGGGTGGAGCCCTCTGTCATAAATCCTCCATTTATGACTTGCGTGCCAATGAAGAACCCTCCAACTCCTACATAAAGGAGTATAGGGGAAGGAGTTCTGGATGACCTCTTCATGTGGATGAATGCTAGCAGTGAAGCACGGCACCCAACACAGGGAGATTTTTCATCTTCCTCTAATGAAGAACGAAGAAAGCCGATGCCACCCTCGGATCCATCCTTCTCAACGTTGACGGAACGACGCCTGTCTTCCATGACGCCCGTCTTCCGCAACTCACCATCGTTTAATGCCACTTTATGAGGTAGGGGTTCTTGTGTTTATTTTTTATTACTGTCTTCATCATTCTTCAAATATTGAGTTCCGTTTGGCCACTATATATCATCATGATGAGGAAGGGTTAAGACCGCATGAACACGGTCTGACCCTTCCCCTTCTGTTTGTTGTTTATGGATGATGGAGGCGGACTGCAAAGAAGCATCCGATGATGGGCCGACCACAAGTAGATCGTCAGCGCATGATAGTCGGGTCATTGCAAAGGCATGGAACCAACATGATGTGTGGATTAGAGTCAAGCCACGGTCGGGATGCGCCGCGACGGAGGGGCGCAACGCCGTCGCGCCACGCTGGAGCTTCAAGTTGGTCGCGGCCAGGGCGTTCCATGGTGGTGGAGCGCGGCGCCGTCACACCACACTGGTCGAACAAAGTTGTGGACTATTGTCGCAGAGGACCGGGAAGGGCGGCTAGCTGTGTGGGACGTCAGTGCCATCAAGAGGCGGGACCCGTGGGGGTCCCCACATACCAAGGTATGGCATTAATGGATGACCATTTCCAAAGAACCGGGCGGTGTAACCCCCTGGTCACCCAGCCACGGGGCCAACCGCATGGGTTCTGTGGACCAAACCACATCGGCCAGGCCGGGCCGCACCCAACCGTGTCGGACCCGGACCTGAGTCGGGTCGACCCAGGGGGTGTTGGGTGGGGTCAGACCGAGCCCACACCCCTATCTTCGGACCATCATCATTTAAATTCCCATAACATTAGTTGTGGACCTCTGATCGACGAACCATCAGTTGAATAATATTTCATGGATCAAGTCTGTCATTTCGGTATATTACAGTCAAGGTTTTATAGAATTTTAGGGACGAATGGGTTGGTTCGAACTCAAAACCAACCGGGCCTTTGGAGTGGAAACGCTTATAACATGACCTCCGGACGTCTGATTGACGTGCTGTAGACTTTTTTGGATTCCTCTTGATGAGACGGATTATTTTTTCATATGTTAGCAGAGGTTTGGACATAGTTGGGCTGTGGCCGGGTTGGATTGTACCCAAAATCCAACGGGTACCCTGGAATGGAAAGGCCGATAACTTTCAGATCAGACATCTGTTTGATGAACCGTAAGCGGCGTTGTTAATCTCGATGAGAAATGATTCATTTGTGTATACACCATTGGAGTTTAGGGTATAGTTGAGATATATCTGGGTTGGTTTGTATACAAAACAAACCGGGCCCTCCGAACAAGGAGGCTAATAACTCATAGACCAGGTGTCTGATTGACGCGCTGTCTGTTGCATTGAGACCCCTGTGACAAGACAGTACTTTGTGATACTTTTTCATGGTTCTTTGTGATACTTATTCGTGGGTGTTTTTGATACATGGAGTATCGACCAATGGATCATGGAGTGGATCCTCCCGGAGGCGGGAATATGGAGTACTGTGACCTTGTAGGTGGCTGAGACCAGATGACTGCTTGTCTGATTTGATTTAGAGTGACTTGTATAGCCTAGTGGGGAGAACTAAATTGTGAGGTGGTAGTCCCATGGCGGAGGAGCACTACATTGTGTGGTGGAAGAACCAGGGTACTCAACAGGAAGAGTGCCTCTATAGGCTATGAGGGAGAGCACAAATGTGTAATGTGGCAGACCCATGGAGGAGGATCACTACATTGTGAGGTGGAAGAGCTGCGATACTTGACAGGAATAGTACCTCAACAGTCTAAGGCTAGTGAGTGTCACCTTAGAGTCGTGATAGGACTTCTGCGCTCGACAGAGGAGGAGTTCTCTAGTAGCCATGTTTTCTTCATCATGAATAAAAATCCTGGTTTGAGGTGAGTCAATAAACATTGTGTTTACCTCATGATTGAGATGGGCTACTTGATAACTTAGGTATATGTATGGGAATATAACTAAGTAATGTTTATCTATTGAGATCATTCTTTGGGGTGTATCCTTGTTGGTTTTAGTGAGACCATGAAGGTCTCAGGGTCCCTACTAAGCATCGTTATACTCACCCCTGTGCGAGCTATGACCACACCTCGTTGTGTTAGATGCAGACGACAGATAGCACTGATCGTGGTTGAGGCTTGTAGAGATGGATGGTACCCAGAGATGGACTTCACGATGATACGGGACCCATAGGTGGACTTCACAATGATATGGTACCCGGAGGTGACAGACAGATGTGGAGAGCTGAGGTGGCCATCTGTACCAACCCTTCAGGTTGGAACTCCAAAGGACAATCCAGGGGAGTCTTGTCACGTTCCTTATATTTTTTATTTTCCTTTTACTTTCATGTGGGCTTGTATTTCCGGCCTTTTTGTACTTTCATCACACCTGTTACTGGTTTACATAGTGTTTACTTCCGGTTTTACTCTTGTTATGTGGGTGCTTACATTTTATAAAGGCAATGCCTTTAAAGTTATAGGTATTTACGCCTTTGGTGCAAGACTCCAGCTCATGGCCTATGGAAGGTGGGCATGGGGTAGTTACGACACGGGCCCCGGGGGACGGGTCGTGACAATTTTTTTTGTTATTTCCTTTTATATTTAAAACATGTTAAATGTTTTTATCAATGTGATTTAATGTATTATTAAACATATAACTTAACCAATACAAGAAAATATCTTTTTTATGGATATAAAATATACATCCATTTAATTAATGTGAGTTTTAATATATTATAAAACTAAAATTAAATTTAGAAGATACGATGTGTAGAAAAACAAATTTACTTGGAAATTTACCTTTTTAGCACTATTGATTGTTAATTTTATTTAGTATTGATTCAAAACAGAATTACTACTATTTTATTTATATATTTTTTATTCAACATATAAGATTCTATAATTAAAGGATTTCTATTTAATTGATTCAATAAATTTTCCATGATATTAATTAAAAAACATTCAAAAAACAATTGCATCACCATTATAATTGTAACTAGAAATAATCCTAATAATATAAATATTATAATTA
Organism: Viscum album; assembly: GCA_963277665.1. Classification (NCBI taxonomy): domain Eukaryota; kingdom Viridiplantae; phylum Streptophyta; class Magnoliopsida; order Santalales; family Viscaceae; genus Viscum; species Viscum album. Next base: position 1,291,974,965 of record OY728129.1, read on the forward strand.
AACATATTATTTTACACAGTTTAAAAAAAACAAAAAAAAAATTATATGATTCATTTTTAAAAATTATCATTCTATGTATAGGGAAATAAATTATAATTTTTTTGAATGTAAAGTGTAAAAACCAATTTATTTTAAAAGTGATTTAAAATGCGATTATAAATACAAAAAAAGTAAAAATGTTATTCATTCTAATGATCTAAAAATTAATAATATCTTTTTAATAATAGTTATTTGAAATAAGAAAAATACAATACATAATTTCCATGTATATAAATTTAATTATAGAAACTGATGAAATTTTTTTTCCATAAACTATTATCTGGTCATTTAAAATAATAATCATGGGTTTAATAAATATATAATTTTATATCTAAATTATATATTTTACATAATAAATATTTTTCATATACCAAACATATTTCAAAAATAGAAATTTCATATAAAAGTAAAGGTATTAAAATAATCGCTATTTTTCACGATTCACTTAAAAATATACTATTTTATAAAAAACTGAATAATAAATCCACATAAAATTTTATTGTGCGGAATTTGGAAGTTAATTTTACATTATCATATTTAAATTATAAAATTTTCATATTTATTATTTTAAAAGAAAAAATATAATATAATGAAACCCTCTTTTATTTAAAATATCATTTTAAATATTAAACAATATTATCTATTTAACATATGAGGATAATAACTATGAATGTATTAACATCTAATTTTTATTATAATATTATTAGTAATTTTTAAATTTCACGATACGGTTTGTTTATATAGAATGTAGAGTGTGAATTATGTTAAAAAAAATTATGTATTTTGAAGGATCTAATATCACATGTATTTATAGTGCATTTTCCTACATATTTTATCCCTATCCAGAAACCATGATGTGGATGTGGTTATATAAATAATTTATCTATGTGAAGTCACCCAAAAAATTGTAGTTGTGTAACAAATCTATTCTTAATATCATATTGTAATTTAATTAATAATATATAAAAAGTTTAGTAGTATAAAATAAATGAAAATTAAATTACATATATAATTATTATAATAAAATAGATTTTTTAAAATAGATTTTTTAATTTTTCGTCATGATATACTCTATTTTAAATTCATAAAAGGGGGTTTAATTAAAAATTAAATATAATATGTATAGAAACTTATTTTCATAAAAATGAAATCAAAATTAGAATAAACATGTCTAAATTAGCTAAAAATCAATATTTTAGACATTTTTGGATAATTAAATTTTTATGAGAGATGTATACAGAGTATGTGTATAATTTAGATAATTTAACTTAATTATTATTTAAAAATTATGATGTATAAAATTAACTTTTTTTAAAAAAAATTACATTCATTAAAATAACGTATTCTAAAATAAGAACAAAAATACTGCTTAAAAATAAAATTCAAAAATTTATAATTATTTTCAATATTCTTAAATATATTATTTATGTATAAAATATATTTCTATGGAAAAGTTTTTCCAAATTAATTGATTATGGTTAATTTTGAATAAAATTAAAAAATTGTCGTGTAAATATTAATCAACATGATAAAAAACCATAGGCTTCCAATTGAAATGAACATTCTATAACATATATTTCCAAAAAGTATTTCATGAAATTATTAACAATTCAAAAAAATATTTCTATATATACCCACAGTCCCTGAATTCTTATTACTTTCAAAACCACTGATCATTATTCTCTTATATATTCCCCACTCAAGATTCATGTCATGAAATTCAAAAGGTTACAATGAGTTCTTTATCATATATTGTATACAAAACAGAATAGTAAGGGATCATCATCTATTTTCATAATTTCTTTTATATAATCCTAGAAATTATACAACCATTCAACAAAAAATTTTGTTATTAATTATGATTATATATCATATTTTTCTCATAATAATGATATATTCCAAATTCCATCTAATTATTTCATCTTCATAAGATGTTATAATGTTAAAAATATTTTCATTCTAAAAAAAATCATTATTCAAATCTATATATATATATATAATTTGTGTGGTATTATAAATTTATTATTTCTAGGAGTTCGAAATTGATTATGAATCGTGATATAAATGTATTATTTTATCCTTTATTAGGTCTACTATAGATTATACTCTACTCTAGAATACATGATCCTTTGGAATAATACCGTATTTGACTGAAGATTACTATTTATGGAAATTTTGTCCCAAATACGTGTTAAATATTTGTTAATAGACACCTATTTTAAGTGATAATTATTCGATTATTTCCATATTTTTATATATTTTAAATTTATTTAATTCAATAAAAAATACTTATTTTAATCATTATATGATGAACATATTATTCCCTAATACTACATTATAATTATATTGATAAGGTACCTTCCATTTATAATAATATTGATAAGGGTGCCTTCCATTATAATTTAAATATCCTATTATGTTTATAATTTGATTAAAACATATTATCGAATATATACATACTATTGAAATGACTAGTGAAACCATGATAATTTTGATGTCCGTTATTTTTATATAGGTAAATTTTGATTATATATACTTCTTTATACATGAGGTTGCTTAAGGAAAATTAAGATACATATTGTTGGAAAATTAGTTTCATATGATGGATATATAGTATATATAATTAATTGGAAGAAACAATGATTATTTAACCCCTCATTTCATTTGTGGGTATCAAGAGTAAAATTATCTAGGGTATATAGTTTAGGTTTTGGATTCAGTAAAATCGTGCGATAGTAGATGCACAACTTTTATTTTTATCATTATATATTAAAAATATGATATTTACACAACAATAAATGTCATGATCTACATAATTGAATAAAATAATATAGAAAAGGGATAGAATGGTGGAAACAAGAGATAAGATCATCACATGATATTTATTAGTAGTTTAGTTAAATTAATATTTGAATTTATGAAATTATTTGTTCCTTGATGGATCTGACAACATATCAAAATTTTTATGTTTTTCCATTGTAGGAATCAACTTATATTCCCTCTAGCTGTGATCCACATGTTTTCAAAAAATCTAAAAACATCACCATAAGAATATTCAGGTGATTACAGGGATGATCCTAGTGCGTCAACGATCCTCTTGCTACCTCATCGAGAACCACCTCTAAATTATTCCATTGGATCTCGCATCACATGCGAGTGGGAGATAAAGGAATATCACAATCCATTATTGAGAACACTCTTAGTGAATGGTTCTCTCTATGACTTCATAGGTTTCTCCAAATCTATTGTTCAAAACTAAAACTAATTAATTATCATGTAGAAAATTTATCATAATTGGGATTATGTATCGCAAGGTGTAAAATAACATAATTGTACAAGTTACCTTAATTATTTAATAAACCCTAGTGAGAAAACATTGTTAAATAATAATAAAAATAATATTTATCTAAATCCATGTAACATGAAATTTAAATTAAATATTATTTAATAAAATAATATTTCATATTTCATATATCTCACAAAATCGTTAAACATGGTCATCAATTCCTCTAAAATATTTTTTCAGGTGTTAAATAATAACTATTTATTGATTAAATAAATATTTATTCAGTATTCCACTCACATTATATTCTCTTGAATAAGTGGTGGTGGAATAAATGAAATCCATAATACATGAATAATCATTAAACTATGTTGTTAATATTATTAATTCAACTTTTTAGATAATAAATAATGATATATTATTTAATTGAGATTCTCAAAACACATAATGTCTGAACCTCTAGCCCTCTCTCTCAGTTACATTAAGAAAATTTACCTAATATCAAATGTTATAATCTATAAACATTCCAAGTATCACATAGTGAATGAATTTAATGTCATAGTGATATGTTATCCCATAAGGACGTTTAGTGTGTAATATAATCTATTTATTGTGATATCTGAAATCAAGAAGGTTGCATGCTAGTGTCATCAACCTATGTGATCAATATCTCTTTATGTGACATCCTTTTAATTGAGCATACATATAGAACACCATGTAAATGGTTTTATTTAGTATATATAATTTTGATCAAAGGTCATAATATATCAACTTTTTTTAAAACATAAGGCATATGTCATTTTTTTCATTAATAATTAATGCAATATTACATGTGACACAGCCAACTAATCCTACCTCTGCATAAACATATGTTATCATGGTATTCATAAATACAACAATGTATGATACTCATAAAATTAATTAATAATAATCATAAGGTATAGGGATAAATATACATGTTAATTCATAGAAATAGTTAATGACACGTAGAAATGAGAATTTCCCAGTGGTGGGGCATATTCTTATAATATCCTACTGGATATTACCAAGGGTTTACACCATAAGAAAGTGCTTCAATGTCCTATAAGTATCCCCCTCTAATATACTACATCATTTTGTCTCTCAAAAGATATTATCTAGATATTGAACAAGTATTCAATAGTAGTATGGTAGAAATTTCATGTTCTCATCATAGTGGGGACCACAATGACATTTTAGTGCAACAGGTTCTCTTATGAAATTATCACATACTACGTCATGTAGAAGAACAATCATGATGTTATAATTAGTTTATAAATATTAAAAACAATAAATCCAAGTAATCATAAAGTATATAGAAGTTGGTTCTAGGGTAGAAACCTCAACAGACACCCACATGCACTAGATCCAACTTCTGACTACCTTCATTCTTCTATCTCTCACATTGTAATGCTGATTTTGATGAGATATGCCTTTATTCAAGGGGGTATACCATTTTATCATCCATGGGTACTTTTCCTACTACAACATTACCCCTATGATGTAAATAAATCAAGATATGATAATTTTAGAGTATGTTATTTGTCTATTGGTGTGATATAGTTTATTTTTTAAAATCTACCACTACATTATTATCACAATACAATGTGATAGGGTAATTACTACTAGGTACCACATCATTATCAATGAAAAATTTCAAAATGAAAATATATTCTTTGGCTGCATTTGAAATTTCTATGTACTCATAAGATACTATATAATAAAAGAAAATTATATACTTTCAACTCTTCTAGCTCATAGATCCTTGGTTTAGAAATAAAATATATCCTGGTTGTTACTTTATATCATTATGATATTTTCAAAACCCATCATCATTATAACCCCAAATTTCAATATCCTCATCACCTCAAAACATAAGTAACATATCTTTTTGTTATTTTCAGATATATGAGGATATACATAAAAGTTTCCCAATGTTATTCTCTTTGACATTCTTGATATCTTCCTACCATGATAAATGCATTGGTAGAATCATGTCTGGTATATTACATTGAAAACACCGTTGATTCTATAATAGAGGTCATTGGAAGCTTTATCAATCTCTCATCATCTTGTTTTGTTTAGAGAAACGTTTTTGTAGAATGATGTAAACAATGTAAAACATTAACCAATCCCCTATTGGATTTTCCAAATGAAATCTCTTTATTATCTTTTCAATATATATGGTTTTACTGAGACCAAAGATCCCATTGGATCTATCATGAATGATCTTGATGCATACTATGTAGGTTTCCTCAGCTATGTATCTCAAGGAGAAACTTCTGTTTAACCATTACTTAACAGACTACAATACAGGTAGTTCTTTTCCAATAAATAACATGTCATCAACATAAACTATTAATATATAAATTTACTTTCCTCTAATCCTCTTATAAACACATGGCTCACATTCATTATTAATGAATCCAAATTATTTTATGGCTTCATAAAATTGAGATTTCTATGACATGGATGCTTGCATGAATACATAATTGGATATCTAAAACATGAAAATCGTCTTTTAATCACATAGAGACACAAACCCATCATTTTTTTATATATACATCAAACATAAGGTTCCAATTAAAGAATTTAGTTTTTACATCCATCTTCAAAAACATATAGTCATGGTAAGATACTATAACAAGTATAATTTAATTGGATTTAAACATGGAAGCTGGAGAAAAGATATCATGGTAGTCAATTCACTAATTTTTTAAACCCCATAGACACTATCCTTTATTTATTTATATTTACATTAGCTTACATTACCAGATTTATCTTAAATAACCATTTTTACACAACGTGCTTTACATCAACTGGCGCTTCGACCAGAACCAAAACATGGTTCTCGTACATGAACTCTATTTCATATATGATGGATTCATTCCATCTTACAGCTTCAGCGCTCTCTACTGATGTATTGTAGGAAAGAGGTTCATCATTTTTAACTAATAATGAGTCACCATATTTGGTGACTATACACCCATATCTCTTTAGCACTCTTACCTCCCTTACACTAATGTGTAGTTATTTTGATTCTGGGACTAATTCTTCCACCTGGAACTATGGAATTATTACTTTCTCTAACTCTTTTATATATTCATCATAAACGTAATCAAAGTAAATCTATCTCCCACTATCCTTTTTAAGGATGTTCTCCCTATTAAGAAAGATGACATTTTATGTGATAGTCACTTTCTTGATTGAGGGGTTGTATAGGTAGTATCCAATTATTTCAGTAGGTTACAATATAATTATAGACATTGTGCCCATTGATTATAGTTTTTTTCCAATAAGTCCTTAAAAGATTTCTCTCAACACCATACATGTGTATGCGATAAAAAAATCATTCTTTCAAATCAGTAATTTTATGGGAATTCCATTTTCTTCTTTAGTTAGAACTCATTCTAAGGTGCATGCCAAATGTTTTTATGAGTAACCCCAAAAGGAAAATTAATGATATATATGAATATCCATTTAAATTTCCATGAATAACATGGTATGTTTCCTCCTTTTATTAACATCATTCTACTGTTGTGTATAAGATGGAGTGAGTTGAGCTAGAATCCGAAACACATCTTGTATGTCAACAAAGCATGGTTAAGAAATTCACCATCAAAATATGATGAAATATTATTTATCTTTTTACAAAGTTTATTTTGTATATAGTTCATGAATTCCATTAATTTATCAAAGGAATCAAACATTTACCTCATCAAAAAGACATATCCATATCTACTTAAGTAATTATTAAAATTAATGTTGCCAGAAGTTCATCTTTGAGATTATACTAGAAATGGTCCTCATACATATGTATGTACCATTCTTAGAATCTCTATGTGCCTTTAACTATATCCATAAAATGGTGGGTTTTTCAATTTTATTTTTAAACATGAATGACATATTTCACATGTTTTTAGCATAAGAAATTCTAAATTATTATATTGACAGAGCTTTTCCAAACACTTCTTGTTTAAATTATCAAGAAGGTTATCCCAAAGCTGGGTGTTATATTTTTAACTTGATTAGTTATCAATTTTGAATAATTATTTTCATAATTTAATACATTAATACTATTATATTAATGTTCCATACCATAACATAAATTTTCCTTGTAAAATAAACAAATTTTATTTCCAAACATGAAAATAAACCCATCTCCATCTTCGAATTATATAGAAGTTCGTTTGATGGTAACCGTGGAGACATAATAATAATATTTAATAACCCAAATAATTATTATTGGTAGTGAACGGTTGTAGTCACCAATTCCCAGAGCATACATCCCCACACTGTTAACCTCTCTTAGATCAACCTATCATGTGGAAATATTTTAAAATCTACTCGGTTTCTGTATTTGGAAATCGATTTGAGCACTACATGGTGTATATAATACCTAATGTGTAGAAATCCTAATATTAAACATGAAAATGAATACAACATTATCTTCCCCTCAGTTTTGGGTACAATTTTTATAACATTTTCCAAACATTCTATATGAACAACATACATCCTCTTTTTCCCAACCATGCCTCTTGATATTCCATTTCTTATAAAGAAGGTTCATTGGAATTCTAGAATATTTATATGTATTGGACCCCATTTCCTTGTTCTTTCTTTAATTATTCGCTTTAAGAACTATGGGCTTATCACACACCATCTGCTTATCCACATAGAGAATTAATGTTTGAGGTTTTCAAATAATCTTCCCATTATTTCACATATTATAATTAATAATAAAATAGGAGAAATTATTTAGTAGTGATGACATTATGAGATCTATACTCCACTCTTTGGGGAATTTAATCCCTATGATGTCTAAGAATTCCATTTTTCGAATCATCTTATCTACAGGAGTCTCAACTGGTGCATACAATACAGTAATAGTTCTAATAATGGCATTGGAGATCCTCTACGTCTCATGCCTCACCTTATACGAATATATATCTCATATTTGAGACATCATTCTATATGTATCAAAAACCTAATGTTTCTTAAAAAGGAAATTGGAAATGGATGATAGAATGAAAATGTTATCATATGTATAACCATTTTGATGTTTCCTATATAGAGATATCTCTTCATCACATTCCTCATTACTAGGAGATTTTGGAAAAGGTTCTTTCAGATCATATAATTTATTTTCATGGTGAATGATGGTATGTGGGAACCCTTCATATTAATGGAAATGCTTTCTAGTGAGAGGGTTATCCTTACAAATCATGGATCACAATGATTTGATTAATATTGTTTTTATAATTTTTTCCAAAAATAAGATAAGAATAATTTAGTACTTTATTTGATAAATTTTTGACAAATAAAAATAAAATTAATATTTATTAGGCTTCCTTTATTTTATCAAAACCATGTAGACCTCACAATTAGAATCAATATATACGGTCACTAATACATCATAGTGGAAATAATCCATATTATCCTTCTCTTTACCTAAACAGTTTTTTGTCAAGAAATATGAATGGTTTTAGGTATTAATTCCAAATTACAACAAAATTAAATCACAATTCCTTTTTTGTAGAGTCAACTCCAAAATCCTAAAATCCATAAATTGGATATCCTCAACCATTTCTTCATAGATAAACCAATTCCTACTTTAGTAAAAAACACATGATGTGAAATCTATTATTTAATTCCAATTATTCAAGATAGAATTACATGACGATTGAAATCTAAACATATTTGGATGATCAAGCACTTTGAACTATGGTTTTATTTTAGTTGATGTACTTTAAGGTTATACTGACAAAATATATATATATATATATATATATATAATTTAGGGATATTATCGTTTAATGCCTAAATTAAAAATTATTATCTTTCTCCAATTGTTGTTAATATTAATTGGGTTTGGATTAAGTGATTAAGCATGCCATAGAAAGTAATTACACAAAAAAAATATTTTACTTATATCAAGCATGTTTGTAAATTCATTAATAATGTGTTCATGATCAAAACATACATAATTAAATAACCATTAAACATGATAAATATAAAGTAATAAAGCAGTGTGATCTTAAGCTTTACTAATATATATTTTATCTAGAAGATGATAAACTAACCAATTTCCTATGTGCAAAACATAGTGAACAAATTATTGTTCATGATATATATTTTCACTTTTCTGCCTATGTATCTCCTTGGATTGGTTTGACCTAGACTCCAAACCTGAACCATCTCCTCAAACATGGTAGCTCTATCCATTACATATTCGTTTACTCACACACAATTGAAGGAAAAGGGTTTATATAAAATAAACCATGGGCATACAGACCTGATATAATACGAGGAGAGATGGTTTGCATGCCAAATATTTAATTTAATAACAAATTTAATGATAATAATCACAAAAAAAAGGTATGGTATATGATCATGATCATCCATATGTATACAAAAAATTACAGACATAATAAAACTATAATTCAATTTTTAATAATTCTTATTTAAGAAAAACAGGATAAAATCAAATATTTATTATCTTTAATTAATATTTTATCATAATTAATATTCAAATTTCATTGAGATTAACATCCATTAAAATATTCAAAAATATAATAGATTAATTTAAAATTAACTATTATCATTAATATACCTAGGAGTAAACCCGTTGAATACTCATCTAAGAATACCCAAAATGTGTTATACTAACACATAATTTTAACTTTTTCACATATAGAATACATAAAATACCACATACATTCATGATGTGTATTATCCCCTTAATGATTACATAAATTACATTATTTTTCATTCATGTATAATGCTTCAATGCACATAGCGAAATAACTATTATATGAATCATACATTATATATAGATCTGAATATTATAGAAATACTATATATGTATATATATATATATATATATTAAAAAATGGTTACATGGAATGTTCTATCATCTTAATGACCACATTCAAGCGCATGTTGATATGTTTTTAATATTATAATAAATAAATTTCAAATCTATGTAATTTTGTAAAAGTACATAACTTGTATAGATGAAATATATAAAACTTACACCATCACCATGTATGTGAGAAAGATGCCTAGGGACTCAGTGTGTAAACCATGCCTTAGAAAATTGGAGTACATGGTGTGCATCATGGACTACATTGTCTGTAAACTCTGAGTTTCATGCATAGTATTCCATTAGGTCGTCTATGTAATACATGGATCATCTATGACTCAATAATAATACACACTTTCTAAGAGGGATACATAGCATGTAATAAGGCTAACCATGCCCCGAGATTTCCCTCTCAACATATAGTGTATGAATTAAATACACCACAAGTTATTAATTTTCAAAAATTGAGTAATTTCAAAATTAAATATTTGTGCATTGAACACCAATACATGAAATGTGACTCTGGTTACAGAGTGTATAATCTTGTGTTGTCCAGCTAGAATCATTGGCACCTACGGTTGAGTTCCACTAATTTTTTATCGAAAAATTAATCATTCCCATTTGATTTATGAGTTATGAAGTCGGAAGAAGCTGATATATCAATGCATAATAAAAGGATGAATAAATTTGAATTTGATAAAATAATTTACAAATTCATAAATCACCAACTATAATTACATTATATATAATTTGGTGACCTCTCTGGTACAACTAGTAGGTTCTCTACATCATGGAATCATGTGATGGGTGGTTCGCAACATTGGTTTTGTTTTGATTAATGATCAATATGAGATTTACACAATAATAAATGTTTTGATCTATAGATTTGAATCAAATAACATATATAAGGGATATAACTCCAAAAACAAGTTATTGTAATCTCACATATAATTTATAAGTTATTTAATTAAATAATGAATTACCTTGATGTAATTATTTCTTATTTGATAGATTTGACAATAGATTTAAATTGTTTCATAGTTTCATTGTAAGAATAATTGTAGATTCCCTCTAGTAGTGATCTACATGATTTCCAAATATCTCCAAACGTTATCATTGGAATTTTTGTGTTCTAAAATTGTAGATCCTAGCGCTTGTGTAATTTTCCTTTAATCACCATGAGAAAAATATCCAAATCATTCCCCTAGATCTCTCTTAACTCAAATGTAGGAGGAGGAGGAAGATCGCTCTACATTCTTATGATTTATCACAGAGAATGGAGCTCTCTATTTCTTGATAGGGTTATCCAAATATGTTGGTCACAACAAAACATATTGAATTTTAATGATGAAAAATAACATAAATTGGTTTATATATTTATAGGGTTAAAATAAAATAACTGCATATGTTCCATTAATTATTTATTTAATCCTACTGAAAACCCAATGGGAAATAATAATAATAATATTTTTTTCTCTCTACATGAAAATAACTTGGGAATTAAATTAATTATTATTTAATCAAATAATATTCATTATTTATGACATCTCGGTGAGTCATTATGTTTTTTCCACCAATCCTTGATAATATCTATTAGGACATAAATAATGACTATTAATTTATTAAAAAAACATTTAATTATTCAGAAATAGATAAAAAATATTATATTCGTTAAATAAAAAAATAAACACTTTTTAAGTATTCCAGTAACAGTATTTTCTCTCGTGTAACTAGTGATAGAAGATATGTGATAAATAATACATTAATAATTATTAAACCACATGTGATAATAATATTTATTCAACTAGTTAAATAAAAAAATACATTATTTAACTAAAATTATTCATACAATTACTGTGTGACTTATATATGCCACTTTATAAATGGAAATTGGTGAATAATACTAAAATACATGGATAGAATCTAGAAACACACTGAGGAATATCAAGATAATGAATTTAATGCTATAATTATATGTTACCTCATGGATTCTAATTGTGTAATATAATCCATTTATCTCGAAATCTAAAATCAAGGAAGTTTTATACTGATGCCATCAACATATGTTCTTGATGTCTCTTTCAATGAATTCACAAAAAATGAACATTCTTATAGAACACCATGTCCTTGGGTTTGTTAAGGAAATATCATTTCCATATATGGAATGGATATATCAAGTACCTTTAAAATATATGGGACACATAATTTTTGAAATTATTCAACAATGCGATATTACAAGTCAAAGGCCATACATATCATGCTTTTCCAAGAACATATATCATCATGGTATTCATCAATACATCAATTGAAACAACTCATAATATTCATTAATATTAATAATAAATACTATGGATCAATACACACGTCTACATATAGGAATATTGAAAGACACATTGAAATTTGAACTTATTACTGGCAAGTCTCATTCACATAATATAAAACGTGAAATTAACAATTTTGTACACCCTAATTAGGAGACTAAAAATAATATAAGTCTCCACCCTTGATATAGTATATCATTTCTCCCTCACATGATATTATCTGGGTGTAGATCGTATATTCAATAATAGTGTAGGGGCACTTCTATGTTCCAATCATATAGGGGAGCTGTTATGACCTTTTAGTGTGATAACATCTCTTAGGAATTTATCACTTACAATATCATGTATAAGAACAATAATGATGTGATATTTAGTTTATTAATATTAAAAACAATAAATACATTGTAACATAAAGTGCACCAAATATGGTTCTAGGGGACCAACTCCAACATAGAGTGTACGAATACCCTATATATATGTATATGTATATGTATTTTTTTTGTAATGATGATAGATTGGTAATGTTATAATTTATTGAATTATATATTCCATCATTATGATGTCTATTATTATTAACCAATGGATTACATATTTCAATTTTTACCTCATAAATGGATCTTTAAAATCATTATATCATGTTAATTATGTCATTTTACTATTTATTAATTCTATATTTTGTATGCTTATATTATGTAATTTTTTCTTACTAGTACACTATCCCTTTTATAAAAAAGATTATAATTTCCCAAATTTCTTATTTATTTCCATTTTATTATTTTTCTATCATTCATAGTTTTTTTCAAAATAAAAATTAATATTTTCTAATGATAGAGGTTGGTTAATGGTTAGTGAATGGTTATTATAAACAATGTGTCATCCATATAAATTCATGTTCCATGGAAATTGGAACTTCAAATATTATGTGTTTAGTAACATATTTTCTTATACAATGATTCCCAAATAATGTAGCCACCATCTGTTGAGCTAATGGGTCTGACATTATCAACCAAATGTTTAGAAAACAATATTGCAAAATAATGCATCCTTTGTAGTCCATAAATATTTTGGTTTTCTAAAAATACACAATAAATTAAATTATCTCCTTAAACCACTTAATTTCCACAATTTGACCCTCTATGTAATATGTTTTCATAACCTCTTCTCTATCTCCATATTTTATCTATTTCATGGATAATTGGAGCTTGGTTCCTATAAGAATCTTCATGTATGGGTATCATCTCTTATTATATGGGTCTCTTCTCCCTTATTTCATTTTTTCCTTCTCTCCAATGGTATTTATAAACTATATGATGTTGCATCAACATTAATTATCCTTGGATTTTCTGTAGTGGTGTTTTCATGCTACTATAGGATCTCAAAACCTCATATATTTCAGTTTTTATCTGGTTATTTTTTATTTCAAAAGAAACATTATTTAGTTATACATTGTTCTAATAATTTATCACATAAATGTTAGTACCTAAATTTCTAAAATATGTTCTATATAATGTGTATGTGTTAAAAATTGTGGTTCCCAATGTGTTAAAATGTGTAATGATTGATACTGTTATCACCTATTGAACTGGATGTGTATGGTTTACCTGGAATGTGATGAATTGCATAATGAAAAGGGGGATTACTATTATTACCAAATGGAAAAATTCTCTTGTGAACCCTTTATATATAAATTGGAATACTAGGAATTGTGTCATAGGATAGCCGATAGCATCACAATTGGGTTTCCCTAGCAATATTATAATGAAAAAATTGTTTTCCATTGTGGGAATACAAATTTAACATTAAACCACAAGTTTATCATATCTAATAGCTCATTCTGAATAAGGTATATTTTATGTTTTCTAAAAAAGAGTGTGATGATAAAATATCCCAAATAACCAACGTAATTAAATTTTCCCATGCTTCTAATGTAGAATTTTTATCTACCTTAATTTGATTACATAGTTCTCTCTTCCTTCAATGTGAATTCATTCATTCAAATAATGTTTTAATACACCCATTCACAACATGAATTTTTTTATATTATAAGGGTTAATCCTGGAAATGTTTTCATGATAAAGCACAGAATTTAATCTCACATACTACATGTACCAATGGATATATATATACATAAATTATTTTTTCTAATAAAGGTAAATGCAAGGATTCTTTTGGTGGTGGTGAGTACACTAGTTATTGGTATAACTTTTGAAATGATTTCAGTGTGTTAACATGGTAGGTCTCAACCATAGTATAACATTGCATGTTTCATTTCTTTTCTATAGTCATATTTTGGTCATTTGGTTTTTAATTATATGTGTAATTATAAATGTAAAATTTATAAATTCCCTTTCTGTACAACTGTAATGTATGGTGGTTATAATGAATTATGTAAAGGATAGAATGATATTGGATATAGATAATGTTTAATTATATTAATATAAAATCATTCCAAAAGTATTTATTTAATTCCAATGCACTAATTTATAGCCTATGGGGATCATATAATCACTAAAGGCCATGTTACGAGTTGGGTTAGGTGTTATTATTGATGACTGCTTAGACAGATTTGAGGGAAATTAATACCAAGGAATGTTTCACAATTTTCATTATGTTTTGTTATTTGGGATTTTATAGATAGGATTAGGCTAGGATTATTGATTTGTTAGGTTCTATGTACAATTTTTATGGATGGCCAACATACATCATGACATGTATTGGGTTACCATTTCATGTTCTTAACTTGATTTTACACATATTTTTTGTGTGTAATTCACATGATTTAGACTTGTAATTTTCCCATGTTGGGGTGTAGTGTCTTAACTTTTTATTGTTTTTTGTGGATATATTATGATTAATGTGAAAGTTTTATCATTTTTATTTCATTCATAATGTGTTGATCTATTTATGGTTATTTAAAAGTGATTTTTTTCACTTTTGTATAAAAGTAACACCCTGAAGACATTCTTTACAGCCAAAAGAGGAGGATGGATAGATTTATCCATTTAAAGATTATTATAAATTCATTTAGGTTGTAGTTCAAGGTATTCAAGAAATAGATCAGGGAGTTAAATATTATCCTACTCAGGTTATGGTGAAATAACCATGTTTAGAAATATATTGGACTCCATAGTTTCATGAAATTAAGAATCCAACATTTAGAAGAAGAATGGATTCCTAGAATGTACTGGAATTATTGGAGATTAACGAGATAATCTATGAGATAAATTAGAAAACATCATGCATAAAGTTAATGTGGGTATAATTAATATTGGAGGGACATATTAAAATGGTGAGTGAGTATAGGGTTTAGGTAGGTCGACATAGGAAAATGGGTAGGAAATAAATAAATATTTTATTCCCTACAAAATATTGTCCTAAGACATTGGATCCTACCACATCCTAGGAGTCCATGGAATGTTATGAGTGATAATTTTTAGAGATATAGTATTCAAATACCATCATGGAACTAGTTCACTTTGTTCATGTACTATTAACCAATCAATAGATTCAATTCCATTGTTTTAAATGTTGTTGTGGATAAATATTCGATATCGGGTCTTCTTGTTCAATATGAAGGCCTATGATGTGATAGTTGATAGTGATTTTATGGTGGACATCAATTAGATCAATATGTGAGGCTTACCTAGGTTTCTTCCAATATTATTCCAGAGATGAAATGGCGTGCCAAAATTAAATGGAAGTATAAAGAGAAGAGCATCAAGTGTGGTCGAATATTTGGGTATCCACCCCAACCACCTTCATCTTTATATTTATGAGGGGGATCTATTTTTTGTAATCATAGTGAGAATTATATGTATATGAGGTGCATATACTATTATCTCTACATTTTTCAATAGAACTGAAACTCTATAAGATGAATAATGAGCAATGGGTATCATTATAGTGGATTTAGTGGAATATATATTTTCTTTTATTTGAAGAATCAACAGAAGGGAGAGTCTCGTATCACTAGATGACCATGTGAATATATAATGGTGAGGAACATTCATGCCATAGAATATGTACTTATTGAATCTGATACATTTTTTTATCGAAATCAAATGAATTGTTCTTGGTTCTACACCCATAGTATAACCATTTTTTATTATAGTTAATTGTTATTCATTCATCACTTCTCACCTATTAGAGTTTTTTGAAGCATATAATATAGCTTATTATATATTATATGGAGTTAATTACTCTTATTGGAATGAGTAAAACACGGGGTTTTTAGTTCCTATATTGTGTTACATCCTTGTTTTAGGTAAAGATGAAATATAATTTCATTTTCTATAGAAACAACATTTTTATTTGGTCATATGGATAGACTAGAAAAATATTTTCATGATCCACATTGATTTCTATCATTAGTGGGTGACATTAATGACCCATATGCGAATAATCATGTTTTTATGGGAGAATGTGATCTATGGATTGGAACATCTAAATCCCTAATTATAGGGATAAAAATACATTCATTTTAGTTTTCAACCCCCGTATTGGAGGATGATATGAAATCTACGATTGTGGATTTCCTTCTATAATGAGTGAGTTCACCATGGTATTCCAAGATGATTTCAAATTTTAACATCAAGAATATGATTTGGAGATCCCCATCAATTTGGAAAAGGTGACTCAAATGATATATAATCATTCACATTTCACATTCCCTAAAGATTTAAAAGAATTAATGATATAGATGAATGTTATGTAATCTAAATGGGTTATTATCCCTAGAATCTCTACATGATTAATTACCCAACTCATGAGCAAAAGACTGAGGAGGATATTCATGACCTTAAATACTAGTGTCACTATCTTTTCAGTTAGAAGAGTATATTCAAATATGACTATAAAATCATGAGTTGTATCTTATCTAGAAGGATATAAAGCTATGGAATTTTTGATGGATGAACTAAGTTAATTAGGTTGAATAATATATTATCTATACACTAGGTAAGTGCAATATAGTTACTAACTCTATAACCATAATGTATTGAAACCATGATCTGAGGGAGTCCAGGGAGTATGTAGTTTAAATGGTTATTTTTTTCTCAGATAGACAAGGAAAAAAATGAAGTGAGGGGTTTTATATCTCTAGAAATAATATATTTTACAACCATACATTATGAACTAATTAAATATGAGATTCCATGTTAAGATTTTTGCTAGAGATCTACCTGGTTTAAAAATAGTGGATAGGGTCCTAGTAAATGATAGTTAACTCTAAAAAGGTTTTTTTTCATAATGGGATACTTCATTGTTATGTTGTCACTACAAAATATGGTCATGTAGGACTGTAATCAGTATTAGTGAATTATATATTATTTTCCCACTAATATGATTCATGATGTGTGATTATATTTCATGTGGTTTGGTATGGGATATAAAATTTATACGATCACATATTTAAACATTATATAATTTTGAGTAGTAATTCAATAATTATATCTCTTACATATGTAGATATTTGTATGATTATTGTTTAATATAATTAGTCCATAAATAAAAAATTATAAACCAATATAATATATAGGTAGTCACATCCAATCAATATAAATTTTATCCACAATATAGAACTTTTAAAACAAAGCATGATTTATTTTAATGAAAAAACGTCATAATATTCAACAAAACATCATACTTTTCATTAACCATCCATATAATAAGTGGAAATAATATTAAATACATGGAATTAGAGAAAAAATCACAATAAGGGAAATAAATATAAGAAAACCATTTTTCTAGTGAAAAAATTAAAACATAAGAAAACAATTTTCTTAAAAAACACAAATTTTTTTAAAATGAAATGAGCATATCATTCCATAAGAAGGAAATTTATTTTAAATTTTGAAAAAAAAACTTTCAATGAAAAATAACTACTAAGAATAGAAATTTCATGTAGGTACCCTAGGAAAACATCTCATACAACCCTTAAAAAACTCTTAAATATTTTAATAACCATATAGAAAAAAATCCAATATTATTCATTGGATAATATAATTATTACCCAATTCGTTGAATCAAAAACTTTGTGAAATCATAGTTTAATTAATAAAAATATCAACCTCTACTATCTGGGCACACCTATATTATAATAATTCCCAGATCAAAAACATGAATAAATAATTTTATCATTTGAGAAATCATTTAAACTCATATTCAAATCACACTAAATATTAAATTACCATTATATTTAAAAAGAAAATTTTAAATATAAAATTCAATATTATTTTGAAAATTTTATTTTCTATGCCGAAAGAAAAAAAATTGAAAGCATGTTTCTACTATATGAAAATATATAATCATGAAAATATATATATAAATATAATAAAATTCACACTGCTAGGAAAATTTAATATCTTTATAAACATCAAAACATTCAAATTTTTCAGTTTTGAAAACAGATAATTTAAAATACATAAATATATTTGTATTGAAGGAGTATGATGTAATGTAAAATATATTTAAATTAAACGTTATAATTATTTATTGTCATTAAAAAAATTTCAGACAAATTTTAAAAATATGAACATGTAAGAGAATGGTAGTTTTAAGTAACAACTTTAATAAGGATTTATTTAGATGAATTTTCTCTTATCACATTGGAAATAATTATATCATCACACAGATGAATGAGTAACATTAAAAAATAATAAAATAGAATGATAATAAATAAATTCAAAATATAACATGTAAATGTTGTTTTATATTAACATTATAAATATAAAAGTGAAAAACATCAACATATTCCCCACCAAAAAGAAATTTAGATGGTGTACCTTATATTGAGTTTGACATGTAATGTCTGCCATTATCTTCTCAAACAATCAAATTATGTAAATTAGTTACATTATTTAGATAATTTTCCATGTTTTTCTTCATTTATTATCTTGTTATTTAAAATTAAATAATCACTGGGTTTTTGGTTGGATGTTTTAAGGATATTTATCTTATGTGTCCAAAATGACCTAGTTAGAATGATTATGATCAAAGAGGTAATTTTCTAAACATATACATAATATTAATAAATAGTAAATTCTTATAATATCTATATATCAATTATAATTTTAATTCAAATCATGAAATTGGGTTCTAGGGAATAATTTTATGTTATGATCATTGTCATGGTAGGTCGTATGTATTTATGTGCAATGTTATCATTTTTAATTGATCATAAATAGAAATGATAATTAAAATTTACCTTTCAATGATGATTGTAATATAATATAAAATAATTATTATAATTTCTTATATATGTAATTATTGTGATGTGGTGAGGAAATAATGAATCACATCCCTTTAGTGATCTATTAGTACACACATCAACGATTAACGTAATCATTTTTTAGTGAGTGTAATGTTATGAATGAAAATGATATATTATATTTTATGAATTGTAATAATGTATTGAATATCATAAATAACTCATTTATATCACATTTTTTAGTTACCCTTCTTACATTTCAGTTAATGTTTTACTAAAAAATGAATCTCATCGCTTTGTGGTACTATTGTCCGACGTACACATGAGGGGTGACATCAAATCCTCTATAAAATAAAATATGAAAATAGTATTTTGGAGTAATTTAATATAGAGATCTTATTAATTAATAAAACACACACACACACAGACACCAAGATATATATATATATATATATATATATATATATATATTAGATTCAACATCAAACCCTTCTTTGAGAGGTGTTAGTAGAAAAAATGAATCGCATTAATTTGTGATCTAGTTGTCCATCGTACACACAAACGATGATTTCATTACTCATTTGATAGATGTGGATATGGTTATAGGTTATTTAATTTTATTAAAATGAATATTATATTTCAAATAAATATTTATTCATTAACCATGTTTTTATAATAATTGAAGAATAAGGAGAGTAAAATAATAATATGCTCATTGAAGAATAATACATATTCTTCAGTTATCCTCTTTAGGTTTTCACCAAAATCCTTCCTAGAATGAATTTATACAAAAACTAAGTCTTATATAATGGGAAGAGGTAATTTTGGTTTTTATTAGAGTAGGAAATCACCTATACAATGTGGATTGAATTTGGGAATGGAGGAGGATAGTGGGTGGCCCTTTATCGGGGGGGGGGGGGAGAAGACACAAATGGTATTTCTGAAATATGTTATGTGATGCCACATTATTCATATGTAAAAGGGGTCCATTATCAAACCATGTAGGTTAAATGGTAAAAATATATCCACTAAATCGTTTTTATCTAATTTTGATGGCCATTGTTACACTTATCTTTCTAGTATAACCCCTAGTAAATCCATTTTTAATTCAGCCACAATCATTAATTATTGTTGGTTTCACTATTAATTTGCATACAAATATTTTGTTGACATTATTATAAATTATAAATTACAATGATTAAATATATGAAATACATTTTTCTAATTCAATTCCTATAAGAGGAATGATTTAATTTAATATAAATCCTACAGACCCGAATGATAGCAGGTGTTGCAGAAGATTATTATTTGGAAAAAAATTGATTTTATATTAACTCTATGGACAATACGAATCATTAAATGAATTTAAATTAATATTTATTAATATATAATTTATACATTTATTTAACATCACCCCACAAGGGATTATTTTAATTAATTAAATAATATTTGGGTTTCTCAAAAACATATTCAAAACAAAATGGATCTTTTAAATTACATGAATAGAAATTTTATAAAAATCATTATTTATCACTATTCAATGAAAAATCAATTTTTCCAAAAACATCCAAAATATTAACCAAAAATTATTTTTTATATATCTATTTGAAATAATAATATCCATTCAAATTTATATTATAAAATGTAGGAATAATTATTTTAAATAAAACCATTTATGAATAGAGTATATTTTAGACTATTTAATATTTTATTAAAAAATACTACATTTATTTTTTATAAATATAATTACTATTAAATTCATATTAATGAAACAGAAAATGGATTGTTATATAATTAACTATATTTTTATATCCTTATCCCCTTTTAAATTATTTTACTCCCAATCATATCCACTTATAAATTAAGTGCATATATCTTTGCAAGATATAATTTTCAAATTCCCGTGATGCATCTTCAACCATATGGTTTTCCCACAAAAGTGTTACCAGGTGAATCACATTATACCAAAAAACGTTCTCTCCATGGTCATGAATATTAAAAATAAATTCATCTTAATAAATTTTCTATTCCAACATAACTAATTTAGTTCCAAAAATTAATAATAATCAGGCACATATTTTATTATCATTTAGGCATGAAATATGTTGTTTACCTTCGAAACAATTGGATAAAAGCCTTCTTAATATGTAACTAATCATCTTTATATAAGAATATATATGGTACAATGAACCATGGAATTAATTTTACCATCTTACAAAAATTTAAAACTCTTTTTCATGTAGAAAAATTAATCAAAACATGATATTGTTCAATGATTAAAAGAAAATTATTCTAGTTATTTACAAAACTAGTCTTCATTCATTGATTATTCCTTTAATGTTTCTAAATCAACTACACCTAAAAAAAATTAATCTACCAAATATGGTCCCATAATAATTAATTACCACACATCATCCAATAATGAAAGTTTATGATATCACATTACATATATTTCATTAAATGGTTCCATCTGAATATTGGAATGAAACTATTGTCAAATGAATACTAAAAAATAAATATATTGATCCTAGATTTACTGATAAATTATTTTTAAAGAATGAATAATATCTTACACATGAGAATGTGGGTTCCTCGATTAGGGTATTAGGAAGCGGTGGGCACACCTCTTACATGGTTGGATTCTTATTTGGAAATACAAAGACTTATAATGGAGATGGTTTCATCTCTGTCCCCTCAAAGATGAGACCTCACATGGATAATTCTAATGTTCCTAGAAATGTGGCTACTAGATTGTTGTCTATGGTTTCATGGAAGGTGGATACAAATTTCAAGAAAATATTCAATCGATATAAGTCTAAATTGGAGTGGGATATTGCTGGTGACTCTGATTATGGAGATTATATATCATACTATGATCTATAGACCTATTTTTGGTGGATGACGAAATATCTATTGGTGTGACCTTGTCCATCTCTCTTATGTATTTGTTTTTAACAAAAGTTCAAATGATTTAGTTTTGGATTGACATGTATGCTATGAATAATATCATACATTTTATTAATAGTTCTCTAATACTATACATTATATTGATTTTGAATATATATGATGACATTTAATTTAATTACCAATGACATATAATGTCCTTTTCAAAAAATAGATGTGAGCTATAGATCATTTTCTAATATATTGGATAGTGGATATCAGTGTATCCTACCTTTCCCCATTAGATATAGTCGATAAATCTGATATGATGACATTATATCTCACATGAGATGTAAATGGGTAGATTTTGTTAATCAATCAATAATAACCCAACTCAAATTGTTACCTTGAAATGTATTCAGAAATGCATCCACAAACTCCACTCATATATTATTCCCATTTCCATATCAACACTAAAAATAGTTTTGGACCTCCCAGGATAAATTTCATTCTACTTAACCTACTACTATGTGAAACAGATCATGGTAAATTTAGTAATATCTCATTTTCATTCCCTCCCACTAGTAATACTCCCATTGGCCTCGTTACAAATTAGTTCATCCTAGAAGAATAGTAAATGGAGAACTATGGGATTTAATTAATAACTTGTTCATCAATTAAGATTCACAAGGGAGACAATAATTTTTTCAAATTAAAAAACCATATTTATGAATATTAATGTGATTAAAAATTTACTACTTAATAGATTTTACATTTTTGGGTAATATTTGATACTCTATCTAAGCTTTCTTAATTATTTCTAAAAATGTAGAAAACCATAAATCATGAAAAAAAAAGATTTACATTCATACTAGGAATCTAGGAATAAATATATTAAATAATTGACCAAAGAGATACATTCATAATGTTTCCCGGTTCATGAAGAATTGTTTTTTCAACTCAAATCATCATCCACGTTCATTTCTTTTCTAGTATGATAATTAATCATGAAATAATAATCCTTGATCAGTTCTATTCATCTTCTAATTACCATGTTAAATTTTTTATGAGGGATTATTTACTTTAATCTTTTTTTATCTTTATATATTTCACACATTACCCTATCAAATGTTTTCCCGCAAATATTTCAATGAAAAAAATATTAGCCAAATCAATGTAATGTGAAATGTAATTTAACTAATGCTGATTAAACTAATGAGAATCATAAGTAAATTCCAAATTATTCTTTTTATGATACAACCATGTCCTCTCAAATATGAATCTATCTAGATAACGAATTCAATGTTCCTAGAAGGCCTCCCTAAATGAAGAGTATTCACCAATCCACTTTTATCTTCCTAAAAATAATCATTACATTAATTTTTACATAAGAACATAACTCCTTTTTGAGTAAACTTGGTCAGTGAGCTAGAAAAAAGAGCAATGATTCTATCATACCATTTATATAAAACCTATAATCCAATAACACTTTGACCCACATTTATATTTACAGGTATTTTCCAATATAAAAATAATTATTAGAATTGTTAACGTTTATTTTTTTATTAAATAATCAATGGAATGAAATTTGTTGAACCAAAATTAGCACTTGAAAAATTTAAAATACAATATCCTTTCTTTTTTTTCAAAACAATACATCACTGTCAGTCCTATTACTACTATCTTTTAGAATATATGAAATTTTTATCAACAATACCAACCAAAAATACGTCTAAGAACTCATGAAAATTTTATTTTATAATTTCCATTTATATAGCAGGTTCACTATGAAAACCTAATGGTATTATTACAAGAACATGGTTCCAAAATATTGAATGAAATATGGAATTTTCAATGTATACTTCCTTCACCTTTACCTGATGGTACCCTGACCATAGGTCATCCAACAACAATTTTGTTTTGCCAAAAGTTGATAAAAAATAATAGATATGATGAAAGATATAATTTTACATAAAATTGATTTTAATTATGGATCTATATTCAATGTAAATAATCATTTTAACATCTATATTCTAAATAAATAAAATAATAGAACCCCATGGTGATTTTATATGTTGAATTAAACCTTTATCGAATAACTCATGTAATTTATTTATTAATTTCAAAATTTCAACTTTATATGTACAATAAGATGATGTATAAATATGATTCACATCATGTACTAAGTCAACAATAAAATCAACCTCTAGATCATGAATAAATCTAGAAAAATCATTTGGAATAACATTAACATAATAATTCCATACTATTATATGACAAATTTGTATTTTTTTCATGCATTTCAACAGTGTGTGTAACTTCCCTATTCTGGAAGATGCCCAGAGGTTCCCCATACCCAGTTGGTCACATGGCCTCAAGCGCATTTCCCCAAATTCAAAAGTTTGCTGACTAATAGTTAGGGCCATGGGAGTGAAAGTGGGAGAACTATGAAATCATTGGCAGGGTAATGCAGTTGTCAAAAAATATAACAATAGTGGAAGAAATAATAATACCATTTAATAGTAAAATGTGGAAAACTAGAAGTAATAAACAATTAAAGCACATGTATAAAAGATGCATGATATATATGTCTTGGAATGCATCCAAACAAGTCAAAATGCCATTAAATAGTACTAAACCAAAGTACACAGAATCAAATAAACTCCAACCGCATCACATTCCTCATCTTGGTCCCATTCACTCCAGCTCCACAAAAATGATGTTATTAATGACAAAGGGAGATTTCCATTTTCTATACTTGAAAAAATATTATCTAATTGGAAAAAAAGGATGACCCAAATAGGTTTTGAGACATATTATAGTAGGAAATCACCCAATTATATGTGCCTAATAGTCAGCAAATATATATAGCAGGAAACAAGTAAAATGATGCAGCAAACAAGGATTTAGTCAAAATAAAACAATCCTACAGTTTCAATTTCATTAAATTTCATATATCAAGTAAGTATCTATCAAAACAAGTATCCCTCTAGGTTTTACTCACATCCTAACCCCTCTATTTTAACTAATCAAACATAAGAAACCCTTTAGGAAGTAGTTACAGTCTAACCCCTCTCATCCATCATTAAATAGACTCACCGAGGAAGCACTCCCCGTCAATTCCCCAGGTGGTCTCATATCGATAATTATAGACACTCAAGGGAAGCACTCACTTTCCAATTCCCCCTGTGGTCTCATAACAAGGAAACTACAGACACTTTGAGGGATCCCAAATTCCATCCCCCTTATGGACTCGCAATGTTAATGTAAACAGACACTCTATAGGAGCCCTTAACGTCCATTCTTCCTACGGTCCACTGCACCAGGTACCCACATCCCTATTTAAATAAATCAAGTACAAACTTTATTCAGATGTGAAATTAAACCTCATGAACTACTTTTCTAAACATACAATATTATCTCACAACATGTTTGTTAAATTCAATCCATTATAAAAATAGTAGGCATATAAGACAAAGAATCCTAATAGGAAAAGCTAGACAAAATGGTCAGAATCAAGAGAACAGCGGAAACACATCCCTAGCAAGGTAAATAACCCTATATAAAATCAGGATTATTCTACTCAAGCACAGAATGAATAGTAGAAAATAGCATGTATAAAAACTATAAACATGCAATACACTGAACAAGGGTATTGGGAACTTTTGCATATATAACTCAATGAATAACTACTGAAAGGAAAAAAACCACCTACCTCGGTTTTGTACGATTGATATTCATGAGCCTCAGGCCTTGAATATCCCTATAACATCAAATATCTACAAAAAAGGCAAAAAATGTTCAACGTATGATATCTCAGAAAAATGGGGAAATCAGGAAACAAGGCTCTAGAAAAAGGAAGGGATTACCGTGGAGAATCCAATGCAATCAATGAATGTAAAATAAGAGAATAGATGGTGAGATGAGGGCTTGGAGAAGAATCACTAGGTATAGATTCTCATAGATGAGACATGTCGAGAAGATGGGGGTCCTATCTATTAGACGCGACCACGGTCCATATATTGAAATAAAAATAAAGTACAGATTGTGTTCCTTAAATGTACATGGTGTGTACTTGCCTTAATCGGCCTCTACTATTGGTGGCCTCCGTGTCACCCCACACAGACTTGTTCTCAGTTGTTAAACCGCCAGCCCACGGCTACCAGTGACAACTATGTAAATAACTTGTACTTATAAGTACACATCATTTAGCCATGAAATTTCAAGAAACGACCCTTTTTTCACAAAACAACTTGAAAATAATGACATACCATAAATGAAGACGTGGGTTCTTACAAACTTCCTCCCGTAAAAAAATTTTCCCCTGAATTTTCCTAACAACGAATTGTAGAAGATGCATCCCCAAACAACACCAGCCATTGTGATTGTACGTCAGCCTCCCTCTCCCAAGTAAGTCTAGTACTCCCTTGTGCCTCCATAACCATCATACCATAGGAATATAACAACCATAGAGAACCTTCTTATTTCGATCAAAAATTATGATAGAATTCTCATAAAATGAGGGATCCACCTCCATCTCAACTTCCTTGGGCGAAAAAGATGAGACTGGTCTGATAAGTAACCTCATAGATGGTAGATGTGGAAGATGTCGTGCGTAGACCGGTACCTCTGAGGTAATAGAATCAAATAGAAAACCATCACAACACTCTCCAAAACCTCAAACGGTCCAACATATCTTATGGAATCATTACCCTGTCTTCCAATCCTCATGTTTCCCAACCACAGTTTAACACACAGGAAAACCTGATCATCGACCTCGATCTCTAGACGTCATCTCCGTAAATCATCATAAGACTTCATTCATGACTATGTAGTATCCATCCTCCTCTTAATCAACTCCACATGCTATGTGGTCTCTTGGACAGGATGAGATCCCATCATTAGAGCCTCTCCTGCCTTTAGCCAATACAAGGGTGATCGGCATGGCCTACCATACAAATCCTCATAAGGTTCCATCTGAATAGTTGCTTGATAACTATTATTTTAGGAAAAATCAACAATATGTATGTGCTTCTCCCAAGAACCTCCAATGTCTAAGATGCAAACTCGATGCATGTCCTCTAGAACCTGAATCGTATGCTAAGAATGGCCAACTGTCTGGGGATGGAAAGATGTACACAGAAGTACATTTGTACCCAAAACCCTATGTAATCCCTGCTAGAACCAAGAATAAAAACATGCATCCCATTCTGAAACAATGTAGTGCAGAACTCCATTTAATTACATAATCTCTTGGATATTCAACCTTTCCATCTCATCAAAGCTGAAGGTATTCTTGATCGACAAGAAGTGAGAAACTTTCATGAGCCTGTAAATGACAACCCAAACCGTGTCATTCCCTAGAGGTGACCCCAAAAAACCTGTCAATAAGTCCATCACGACGTCATTCCACTTCTACTAGGGAATGGGTAAATGTTGAAAAAGCCTTGCTGGTCACTGATTCTTTTCCATCACCTACTGAAAGGTATAACACCTCATAAAAAACAAGAAACATCTCTCTTCATACATCTTGGTGATGGTGCACCAAAAATGGCGGTGTAGATCATTATACATCTTGGTGAGAACATGATGAAATTCCCAAACTGAGGAATGACAGTCTTGCATCATCTCTTCGCGTATTTCTGTTGACACCCATACATGCCCATGAAAACACAAGATATCATCCTGTCCTATGGTCTATCAAAGAAAAGCGTCCTCTCATGACACTCTCCCATATAAAAAGGCCTTCAAAATCTGATAACTACCTCATTCGTACTCAATCAGTAAGAGTAGAGGTAACTGCTGGAGAAAAAGAAAATTCTTCCCCTTCCTATCTTCACCTCTAAATTCAACTCTATGAACAAATCCATAAGCTTCCACTCACTACTGGCCACCTGAAATTCCTGTATCCAAGTCCTTATGATCAACGCGTCAGCCACTATGTTTTCTTTATTAGGCATTCAGGCACACTCAAAGTCAAAAGACGGAACACACTCAACCCACCTTCATAGTCTCATATCTAGATCGCGTTGAGTGAAGATATACTTGAAACTCTTATGGTTGGTGGAAACCACAAAATGTTATCCAAACAAATAATTTCTTCAATATCGTATATCATGAACAACTGCAGCCAACTCGAAATCTTGTGTTGGGTAATTCCTCTCAATGGACTTCAATTGCTGAGACCCATATGAAAAAAACTCCTTCCCCCTACATGAGCACAACTCCCATCCCGATACCGGATGTATCAGATGAATCATTATAGATTTTTCCCAACTATGGAAATACTAGTATCCATGTTTAAGTCAACTTTTCATTCATCTCTTAAAAGGTTGTCCCACATGAATCTGACCACAAGTACTTCACAACCTTCTTAGTCAGGCCTATTAGTGGTACTAATAAGCATGAGAAGTCCTTCCTTGTACCTAGTTTATCACATGGCCTCAAGTGCATTTCCCCAAATTTCAAAGGCTGCCGACTAATAGCGAGGTCCTTGGTTGTGATAATAGGGAAACTATGCCATCATTTGCAGAGTAACACAGTAGAAATAAAGAGAATACAATAAGGGAATAAAAAATAATACCATACCACAATAAACAATGGAATACTAGATGTAACAAACAACTGAAGTACATATATAAATTATTCATGATTCATATGTCTAGGAAATCACCCAAACAATCCACAATGCTAGAATATAATACTAAGACAATGTACACAAATAAAAATAAACTCCAACCACGTCAAAAGCATCAGCTTGGTCCCATGCTCCCCAACTCCACAACAATAAAGTACCTGAAGAAGAAGGGTTCTTGCCCTTATCTATACCTGCAACAATATTATCTATTTGTGAAAAAAGCATGACCCAAATAGGGTGTGAGAAGAATCCCAGTAGATAATCACCCAATGATCTGTGTCTAACAGTCAACTAATATATATAAAAGGCAACAAGTAAAATTAAGTAGTTAACAAGGAATTCATTAATGGTAAACTGTCCAATAGTTTACATTACATTCAATTTCATATTTCAAGTAAGAAGCTATCAGAATAATCAACCCTATGGTTAGTACTCATAGAATAACCCCTCTAGTTTAACTAATCAAACACAAGAAACCCTATATGATGAACTCGCAGTCAAACCCCCTATGGTTGTGCTTAAAAACAGACTCTCTGAGAAATCACTCACTATCAATTTCCCATGGGGTCTCATATCGATAACTATAGACACTTCGGGGATGCACTCAACAAAAAATTCACCCTATGGTCTCATAATGAAGAAACTGATGATACTTTAATGGAGTATAGAGTCCATACCCATGATGGTCTTTCTACTTGAAAGTAAACAGACACTCTGGAGAAGCTCTCAACATCCATTCTCTTTGTGGTCCACTACACCAGGTTCCCTCCGTTCTGTGTAAACCAATCTTGCACAAAAGATATGTGGCATCCAATGTAATCCACATGAAATACATGGATAAACAGTCTAAAGTATGTCACAATATTTCTGATAAATTCACTCCATCCTAACAAAACAGTGCATGGAAAATAAATCAGCCTAATAGGCAAAGAAACACCAAATGATCAGAATCAAGAAAACATGGAAAAAACATCCATAGAAAGGTAAATAACCCAATTTACAATCATGAATACTATACTCAAGAACACAAGGTACAGTAGGAAATAACACGAATAATAACTATAAACCCTCAATACCTCAAACAATGGTATTTTCCACTTTATCACATATAACTCAAAGACTAACTACAGAAAGGAACAAACCTCCTACCTCAGTGTTGTACCATCGTTATACATGAGCATCAAGACTTCGATTTAAATATAACACCATATATCTACAAAAACACAAAAAACGTTCAATCAAGGATATATCATGAAATGGAAAAATTAGGAAACATGGCTCTAGAAGAAGGAAGGGATTACCGTGGAGATTCCAACACAATCGAGGGAGGTCGAATCAGAGAATGGATGGCGAGTCCATGAATCAAATAAGAATTTCCAGCTAGAGATACTCCTGGACAAGATAGGTCAAGAAGAAGGGGGTTTTGTCGAATAGACACGACCCTAGTCCATTTTATGAAACAAAAATAAATTACACGGTGTGTTCATTAAAAGTAAACAATGTTTAGTTGCCTTAAACAACGTCCGCTTTAGGCAGCCTCCAGGTCACCCAACAGAGCCCTGTATTGATCCGTTACACGGCTAGCACATGAATACCCGCAAAAAACGGGTAAACAACATGTACTTCAATGTAAATGGCATGTACTCCTAAAATTTTGAGAAACTACTACTTTTTCTAAAAAAACAATACATAAATAATGACATAGTAGAAAATAATACCTGGGTTCTTACAATATAATAATGGTAACCATTCTTGTCCTAACTAATCAATTTATCATATTCATGGCATGTTATAAAATACATGGAATCATTGAATAACACATTCAAGGAACTACAATATACGTTGGAAGGATTAACAAAAATATAATCTATACCAAATAAGATACAAAAAAATTATAATGTTTTGTTCAACAATATATGATTGAAAGACCGTCCCATTAAAATAAACATGATTATTACTATTAATATTATTTTATGTAATACTTCCATGAAGAGTTTTCACCAAAATTTATAGATTACATTCATTGGGCGATAATGCATATTCATGTGAAAATTTCTCATAAATGAATGTTTATGAAGACAATGCATCAAACATGGTATTGGAATAATTTGAGTACATAAGGGAGGTACCTTTCACAACTTCATTTGATGTTCTGACATCTACTATAGTACTAGAAAATTACTTCTATACATCATCATGGTTTTTATCATGGTGATTTCCATCTTATGTAACTAACTATAGACACACATTAGAATTATGGTCCTACTCGTTAAAACTAAAAAATATTTCATTTTTAATGGTTATAGATTAACCCTTTATTTGATAAATCGTGATTTTACCCTTACATTTTCAGGACATATGTCTAAAATTTCCACATCAATAACACCACAATGTCTTCATAATACATTATATAGGTATTTTTCACCACGAATCCCATAAGATGGGAACTAAATTTTCCAACATATAGATTTATTTTTTGTACGTTTCCCCATCCCCTTACATTATATCTACGTTATAAATTCATTATCATAAGTCATATAAAATTCAAAAAAACCATCACAATGTTTTCACCAGAACAACAAAATTCTAATGGATTCTAAATTCACGTACATACAAACCTCTTCATAGACCTAGTTTTAAACTAGAGTAAAACCAATTAATTTTACTATAACTTTCATTAATAACATCAATCACATACCTAGAAAGTACTGAATTTTGTTCTTCATATGATGTGACATAATAATAATTTTTTCTAGATCATCAATATTTTATTCCACTATGAGTCAAAACCCATTATTGAAATTGTTATAAAGGAAATTAATGATAAATATTTCCCATTCTATTTTATTAAAGTCATATGTCCCTATATTGTTAAAACCAAACACAATTATCGATCAAATTCACCTTTAAATTATAAATGGAATGTTTATCCTTTTGATATTTCAAACATCTAATGACATCAAACTCAATATAAATTTAACTTGACCAAAACATAAAATATTTCAATGGAAGTATATTAAAAATATAATAACATATAAAGTTATCTAAACAATCCTCTAATAAAAACTGTAAGGACTTGTAAATAATAACTACTACATATTGATTTTTATGTCTTGAATTTATTATCTAACAGTTGATAATATTTTAAGGTTTAGAGTATTAGATAATTTTTTCATAAGTGATACATAAAACAATTATAAATAAGTGGAAACATTCAACTAGATTCTATTTTTTACAATATATATATTTTCTTTAAGAAAAAATAACATATTTACATTTAAATATTTCATGACTTTCATCATGACATCTTCATTTTAATTTCCCATACATTTATGTAGTAAAACAATTTTAATAATATTATATGAGAAAAAAGTCATAGTAAGGGACATAAAAATAAAAAATCTATCATTTTACTGAAAAAACATAAAACCTGTTAAAAAAGGTTTCTTTAAAAAACCATAACTTTTTACACATAAAAGGGGATTAGCATTCTTGTGAAAAGATCCTTTATTTTAACTTTTGAATATAAATGATTTATATGAAAACACAATAGAGAGTATAGAAAATTCATGAAGGTACCTTGGGATATCATCACATAGAAACATTATATTACCATTTCGGAACCCATAAATATAGGAAAAAAGATATTTCAATATTATAATATAATTATTTGTAGAATATCATTATTTACCAATGAATTAGAGAAATATATAGGTGCAACCATCATTTAAGCTATAATAATAAATTGAGGCTTTGGCCCCAACCTTTAAAAAAAGGGATAGAGGGATTTCTATTTAGTAAATCATGTAATAATGAAAATGATTCTCGAAAAAAAATATAATAAATAGTGTTAGGAATAGTCATCATCATCATATACTTTACAATATTCCATTTTCCATTTTTCAAACTTTATCATTTAAAACATGTTAACAGGTAACATTTTAAAAAATTGAATTAAAATAAAAGAGACATAAAATTAACATTATAAATATTTTATTTCCATATTAAATTATTTAAAAAATAATATAAAAAAATTAACATTGAAGGTAATATTTGTTTCAATGAATACATCAATAAGGGATTTATTTTGATGAAAATACCATTATCACTTTTGAAATATTTATATAAAAACACCAATAAATTAATATAATTTAATATATCATTAAATACTGTGATAATAGATAAATTAAATACATAACATATAAAATGGGATGTATATAAAACTTATAAAAATATAATGTTTCATAACACGGATATATGCCTCAAAAAATGGAAATTGAGACAAAGTCATATACATTGAGTTTGACATGTCATTTGTGTCCTTATATTCACGATTAATAAATATATCATAATTGTGAACATTATTTATAACCTTATAATATAATTTTATAGTTTTTAATTCATTTATTATTGTTTTTTATACAATTCATTAATCATTGATATTTCTATCATATACTTCGATGATATTTGGCTTGTGGGTTAAAAATGGACTAGGTAGGTTGAATATCATCAAAGGGACAATAAAAATTATCCCAAATAAAAATATTAATGAAATAACTATTATATTTATATATATATTATAATTTTATGAAAAATCATGAATATTGGTTTTGATAAATAATGCATGTCATGATCTAGGAGATTTTAGGTCATATGTAAGTATGATCAATGTTTCTATTTTTTAATGATCATTATGGAAATAAGGTATGAAAAATTTATCTTCCCATAATGATCATAATATAGAATGATTTTATCAATTTTTCAGTTAGGGAAATGGTAATAAAAATGATTTATTATATTTAAATAATTATTAATATTTCATAAATATAATAAATATGTTATTTATATCACATATATTAATTATCATTAACCTTTTTACCTACCATGTAACGCGTTAATGAAAAAATGACTACATTGTTTAGCAATGTTATAGTCTATCGTATACATGATCGAATTTATCATATCCCCTTTGTAACAAAATATAAAAAATATATAAATTATATAATTACAATAGAGTTATAATTATTTAATAAATATAATATATGCACTAAATCCTCGTCATCATACCCAACTGCGAGAGGCTGTAATGAAAAAACAAATGAAAATGGTTCATGAGGTGGTATGTTTCCACAGACACAAATATTTTTGGGTAACCCATTTGATTGAAGTAGAGATTATTTTTGGTCATTAAATTATTATAAAATATTTATTTTTATATAATATATTAGGATAAAATATGGAGATGATTTTATAATAATTGAAGTAGGTGGAGATATATATAAATTAAAAACTCTCCTAGAAACAAATTACCTCAACTTCGTGAATCATCATTACGTTTCCAGCAAAAGCATTAATTGGTTGGAATTATGCATAATAAAAGGATTATATGATGATAAGAGTTATGTTGATTAGTGAACAAGGAAGATATTATATAAACCAATGTGGTTTGATGGTATGTGGATTGGAGGAGAGGGGTTTCCTTTTAAATGGGGGAGACAAAACACTTGGTATTTTCTAAATTAATTTAGTTCTCCTACGTTTTTATATGTCAAACATGTCCAAAATAGACCTTTCACAAAATTTAGAGGTTCAATGGTTGAAATTTTTATATCTAATTATTTTTATAAAAACGTATTGGTTTTTTACTGTTATCATTTTAATTTAACCCAAAATTAATTTTTTAAACATAACTGTGATAATTAAATTTTATTGATATCACTATTTCATTTGTTCAAAAATTATGTTGTCCTGACTAGAAATTAAAAACATTTTATTTTTTTATTATGTTTGTATTGACCCCAATATTTTAATAAAATTTTATTTCCAAAAAATTTATTTCTTAAAATTTTATAATCAATTAGAATATATATAAGTGTAAGTGAAATGTGACCATTGGGTTTGACAGTTATACAACAATTGGTCAATATGACTGTTGGAAACAACAACAATTTTTTATGATATAATTTTTTAAAAAATTTATATATTAATTTATAGTTTATATAGAATAATGTGTCGATGGACGCATCCATTAGACTCGGTCTATACAAATCCCATCTGTTCGAGCTTGGGAAGGATATAGTATCACTAGGGTTTTCTCTCGGAAAAGAACAAGTCATTATTCAACATGTGAAGCTTGAATGTAGTCACCCTCAAGATAAGATCAAGATGATATAAATCACCACACAGGAAATGTTTTTTGATCCTCTACAAGATTCTATCACCATTTTACACCTTACATTTTGTTTCTATGCATGTGTTATAAGGGGCTATGTAATGAGCCCTTAATTACATTGTTTAATTATTTTGTATGAATATTTTTTTCTATTATTATGGTAAAATATTTAAATTAAAAATGTTAAAATAAATATAGGATGAATTTTTGGATGTTTCATATTGTTAATGAATACTAAAAAATATATTATTTATAAATATTTTTTATACATTAAATAATTAATGATTTGAAATGATTTTAAAAAAATGAACATATACAATTGTGATTAGTAAAAAATTTAGAGGATGATAAGATCAACATAATATTTTGGTTAATATTAAATTATGAATTTTAATACTACATTTAAGAATAGTAATTTCACCCATGATATAGTAACCTCACATCAGAATATATAAAAATAATTTAGCCATCATGAATGATAATGTGATATAATATCATATATAAATAATTGTTTTAGAAATTATTAGTGATGTATTATTATTATTTCTAGTAAATAGTAGTTTCAAATAAAAATTATATATCTCATAATTAGAAAATTATTTTCATAAAATTGAGTACATTTTTTAATCCAGGACATCGATATTAGGTTAGGGTGAATTTATGATATTTTTAGAAAATGTTTTGTTTCTCGGTGAATAATAAAATTACAGTTTTGCGTTACACGTTTTTAATGAAATAATTAATAATGTAATAAGGATATAATAATTATGGTCATTATTTTGGAATAATATATGTTTTGAGATGTCCCAAATGGTCAATATTGAGGGAAACTACAATGGAAAATCCCATGGTTTTTGAAATACCACTAATGAGGTGTCCCTTGTTAATTTTAAAAACATTCCCATGTTTTTGAAATAAATACCAACACATTAAATTATTAATTTCACAAAAAATACTTCCTCAAAGATTCTTTGGTCTTTTTAACTTTTAATGAGTCCTCCTAAGGTCCTCTAAATCCCCCTATGGTCCCAACCATTGAGTTTTTGAAGTTAATCTTCAAGGTAAGGGAATCTTTCACCCTCCTCTTTTTGTTGAGACTTCTTTTATGCAATGTGTTTCAATTTCCATATTATGTTTATGGGGTATGTTATTATGTATCATTTTTTATTTCCATTTTATTTCCAATTATCTTAGAAACCCCTTTCTCCCTCATCAACTGATTTCTTGAATTTATAAGCGACACCATTCGGTTGCCGAATTTTCATAATGTAATTTCAAACTTCTCTTTTACATTTATGTTCTCTTTTCTGTGGTATATCGTTAATGTTACCAAACCATGTTCTCATTTATATATTATTATATACCTATACTATATTATGAGTATTTTATTAATTGTTGTCCTTTTTCTCCTCTTGTTTTACTTTTATTCTAAAACCATGTTGTATAATCGTTATGCTGCATAATATTTGTCTCAAAATATCACTCTTTTTTATAGGAAATTATATAATTTTATTTATGTGAATACCTAATCCAATTTAATTTATAAGGTTATTTCTCAATAAATAAAAAATAATATATTTTACTCTATAATTGAGATACATAAAACCCTGATTCTCTTTCTATTGGTTATAGACAACATATTGATCATGTTTTAAGCACTTTTTAAAACATAACAATTTTGATATGAAACCCATTTATTTTATTCTATTTGGGTTATTTATGAAATTATTGATTATGATCTATGTGGATCACATTAATATAATGAAATATTAAGGGTGTACCCTGGTAGTTCTTCAATGAACTGGGTTGATAAATTAATCTCTAGAGATGAAAAGTTTTATCATACCTTGGAGAA
This sequence comes from Viscum album, assembly GCA_963277665.1. Taxonomy (NCBI): domain Eukaryota; kingdom Viridiplantae; phylum Streptophyta; class Magnoliopsida; order Santalales; family Viscaceae; genus Viscum; species Viscum album. The sequence goes on from OY728129.1 coordinate 1,292,012,245, forward strand.
TAACATTGGTAGTTTCTACAACACCATTGTGATGGAACATGACGGAATACATATAATTGTATTAATTAAATTTTTTTGTTACATTTTCAATTTATGTTTACTGTTGTTACTATTATGATATGCCTCTTTATCATGCCTTTATGATATTTCCCTTGTTCTTATTGATGTCACTCCAGTTCACATGTAAACTATTTCAATTGTTTTTATTATTGGGCTTTCTGCTCAACCTTTACTTTGATGTATGTCTCCAATTTATGAGATGATGTAATTTTAAATTGGATGAAGAATTCATGAATCCAATCTGGAAGATTAAAATAATCTTATAGGATATCATGTATAATGTTCCTTTTCTCCAAGACACTAGACTATAATGATCCTCTATTTGTAAAATGTATTGAATTTTTATGTAAAAAAGGCGGGATTCTATATTTGGTATCAGAGGATAGTTTTTTTATTTTTCGAAATTCTTATATGAAACATTTTGAATAACCCTAAATAAAATATTAAATATTGTAATACGTTCTTGTATTTTTGTGAAATTTTATGTAAGTGGTCTATGATGAAATAAATACATTTCTAGATACGAAAAAGTAGATGTGGCTCTGGAACAGATGTATATAGGGATAAAACTTGAAAAAACTATTTGAGCTAGACATGAATTGAATTACTGAATGAAAATGAGCCTTGATGCATTCCTGGTTTGACACTCCCAGAGGATATGATTGTTTAATCACATTATTCTTATGAATCATTGTGAAGGATTTATAGAGAAATGTTATTATTTTTAATGAATATAATATTTAAAAATGAATTTCTAAGATATAATACATATTATACAGATAATGGATTAATAAATGAATCAATTTTCACACAAAGGATTTGTTATTTTTGAAAATGGATGGATGTTGGAGGAACGATGAAAATAGTGAAAACAATGGACAATGTGCCAACGCCCCTCTTATGGAATCCAAAATGGAAACATTCATGATATTTTTGAACAAACCGACTCCTGTTATGTGAAATAAGATGAATCAAGATTGGAGACTTATTTAAATGTAAAGGTAAAAACATTCTTTTGAGTCCTTTATTAATCAATAACCACCAATCTTTAGTGGATCTACCATCCCATTGAATTATGAATAGTGGATCAGCACTATCGAAATGATCTTTTTTATGATTTTTTGTTTATAACAGGAGAAGGTAACCCTTGTTTTTCAATGCTAGAGATAGAAGCTGATCAGTAGTGGGAGTTGATTAAAAAAATGTGTCCAATAGTGGAGGTTGATGTTATTGAGTAAGATGTGTGTAGAGGGATCTTCTTCAATACTTAATTCCATTATTCTACGAGAACAAAAAATTGTGAAGGAATTTATTGGAGATGAAGGAATAGAAGATTGAATATGTGGGAATCTATGAGATGAAATTCACAATGATTTCACATTACACCTCAATCTTATTAGGGAATGAAATTGTATAGTTGATAGATTCATGAGGGTACTAAGATATCATGTGCAGAAGATTCAATACAACCAAGACTACGATAGCTATGAGGAGATTATGTGGATTTCAATGAAAGATGAACTGGAGTTCGGTGAAAAGAATTGGTCTCAAAAATCCAATGGAAAGTATAGATCAATAGAGCCAAAAACAGGGAGGATAATTGACCATTGAAGTGGAGGTAAGAAAGTGAACATCGTTTGTGTAATAAGTATGAGAAGAAGCATTTGGGGAGATATCTGCTCAGGAGTAGGAAAATTTTAATGTGTGGAAGAGGTGGCATTTTAGCATGGAATTGACTTTGGGAGGTGAAGCCTAATCATCTCAACACAAAAGACAGAGGGAATATGGTACAACCCCTACTTGTTTTCCAATGATTCTAGTGCAGAAAGATTCGGAACATTTCCAATCACTATCCAAATCTAAGCGGAGTGGGTGTGAATCACTATCAGCCTAAATAAATGCCAAGGGAGATAGGTCATGTTTTTAATCACAACAGCTAATGTTGACGATCCAAATAATGTGGTTGAAGGTAGTAATGTTGTTATCTCAAATCTATCAAGTACTTTATTCGATTATCGATCAACGCATTGTGTTATTTCCTCCGTGTTTGTAATGAATTTAGAATCTACCCCTAAATATTTTCAAGTATAATTTTTAGTTAAGAATCCTAGAGGGATTATCCAAGAATCAATAGTATCCCGAAACTCAATAATTTACATTAGTAAGAAAATATTATTGTAAATATTCCACTCATTCCCATGATGGATTTTCACATTATATTAGGGATGGAAACTATCTCAATATATTACACTAATATCAAATGTAGAAGCTAGGAAATGTTAGTATTCCAGAATGGATATCCTAAAGTTATGTTGCAAGGAGATATATCTCAACCTAAAAATTGTATAGAAGACCCACTTGCAGACTTCTTTATGGAGTTGAACTATGAAGAAAAAGAAGGAAATGTGAGTGTAACGATATAAAATGTCCCCATCATCCAATAATACATTGAAATATTTCTTGAGGAGTTACCGAGACATCAAAAAAGAGAGGAAGAGTTACCCATTGAACATGTACATGGATCTCATCTGATATCAAAGATCCCGTATAGGATGGAAAATCTAGATCTTGTGGAATTAATTAAACAACTACTAGATCATTTGGTGTAGGGGTTTATCCAACAGAGTGTGTCTCCATGGGTAGCACATGTTCTCTTTGTGATGAAGATGGATGGATCAGTGCGTCTATGAATTGATTATAAATAACTGAATGGGATCATAGTGAAGAACAAATACACACTTCTAAGAATTGATGACTTATTTTACCAACATCACGAGGCTCAATTATTCACTAAGATTGATCTTCAATCTGATTATTATCAATTGATTGTAAATAAATAATATCTTATAATAAATTCATTATGATCAAGATATGGGCATTATGAGTTTGTTGTTATGGCCTTTGGATTGACTAATGCACCTATTATTTTTATGGATTTGAATATTAGAGTCTTTAAGGATTCCCATTAAAATTTCTTAGTTGATTTTATTAATGATTTTTTGATATATTCCAAAATTCATGAGGAGTATGTTGATCATCTAAGGGTTATTTTTAAAAAATCTACGGCAAAAGAGGATTTTTAGAATGTTCATCAAATGTGAATTTTGGTTACAATAAGTTTCTTTCTTGGGGAACATTGTCACCAATTAAGGAATCAAATTTGACCCTACAAAGGAAACATTTGTAGAGGAGTGGCCTCATCCAACAATAATAACTAATATTCACTGTTTCATTGGAATAAAGGGATATTATACGAGGTTTTTTTATTTTTTATCAAGAATTTCAAATACATTAATCAATTTAACCTCAAAATGTGTCATGTTCTACTCAGAAAAGGTGTGATTGGAATGTATCCACATGATTAAGAAGAGATTGGTTAATGTACCAATGTTAAATTTTTTCCTCAGGTGGATACAGATTAGTTATTTTTAGTGATTCATCTCTAAAAATGATTTGGTGCTTCCTCATGAAAATTGACAAATCTATTTCATATCTATCTCATCAGTTGATGACTCTTTAGAAGAACTATCATATGAATAATCTTGAGTTAGCTGCATTTGTTTATTCCCTAATGATATAGAGGAACTATCTTTATATGTAGAAATGTCTCATATGCAAAGACAATAAAATTTTCAAGTATATCTTCACACAAAATGAATTGAACCAGAGACATAAGAGAAGGTTGGATATTTATAATGATGCTGATTTCTCAATTCATTATCACCCCAGTAGAGAAAACGAAGTCATTAATGCATTATGTATGAAATACCTAGTTGTCATATCCCTGATTGGAATTCGAAGGTAACCCTTGATCCATGACCTATTGAAAATGTACATGGTAATTATAATGTAAGGGAAATCATAAAACCTATAACAAATTATTTCTGAACCTTAATTACTAGAGAATATCAAGAAGGATCAGAAAGAACATTATTTAAAAAAGAAAAAGTTTGAGGTTGTAAAGGATGCGAGGTTTTCTGAGTTTAATATTTATCAAGATGGTGCAATAATGTTTTTTACAAGACAATGTATTCTAACTATTCTATAAATAAAGAAGGAGTTGATGGATGAATCCCATAGCTCAACATTCCTTATACATCTAGGAAGAGTGAAACTGTATAGGTACTTCTTAATAAGTATTTGTGGGATAATTTAAAAAGGGAGATTAATGACTACACTACAAGGTTCCTAGTATGTTAGTAAGTGAAGGAAGAATTACGACATCAAAAGGGGTTTTACAACAATTACCCATAATAGTGTGGAAGTGGGACAATCTCACTATGGACATGGTCACAAGTCTCCCAAGAACATCTAATAAAAACAATGTGATATGGGTCATAGTGGATTTTCTCACTAAGAAATCCCATTTTATGTCTATTCGGGAAGATTTATATATTGACCAACATTCCATGATTTACATGAACGAAGTGGATAGGCTTCTTGGAGTTCTACTTTTTATCATATATGATCATGATCCAAGGTTCACATGAAAATTATGGAGACTTTTTCAACATTATCTTTGTACCGAATTGAATTTTAATATGGCCTATCACCCCAATACTGATCGCCAATCTGAAAGAACTATTCATGCACTCATGTACATGCTGATTACATGCTTAATGGAATTTAAGGGTTGATGGGATCAGTATATCCCTTTAGTTTATTTCTCTTAGAACTATAGTTTCTTCTTGAGAATTCAAATGTAACCCTATGAAGATTTATATGGGATGGTATGTATTACTCCAACTTTTTTGGATAAAAATATTTAGAGATATCTTATTGGGACTGATCTTTAGCGAGAGATGATAGAAAAGGTTCCTTCCATCCAACAACAAATTAAATCTTATCAGAGTTGGAAAAAAAACTATGCTGAAAAATGACTAAGGGAAAATCAGTTTGATGTTTGGGAAAATTATTTCTTAAAATTTCAACATAGAAGAGACTCATGAGGTTTTTGATGAAAGGTAATATCATCCCTATGTACTTTGGCCCCGTTGAAATCATTGATCTTATAGGAGAATTTTCCTATCAGCATGAAATTCCTCTAAATGAATATCATGTTCACGATGATATTTTTGTATCCCTCTTGGGGAAGCACATACCTGACCCTTCACATGATCTAAATCAAGTGGTGGTACAACTAGAAAAAAACCACTCTTATGAGGATCAGCTGGTGGAGATCAGGCATTATAGAGACAAGGGTCTATACAACTATACCACCCTCCTTGTTAATGAGTTGTAGTGTAACCACAAATATTAATATGCCATGTGGTAACCATAGGAGTCTATGGGGTAGAAGTAACCAAACCACTTATCATCTAAGGGAATGATTTGACATTTTGGTGACGAAATTTCTTAATGGAGGAAGAATGTAATGTTCCAAAGATTTGAATTATATTTTGTTTCTAGAAAATGTCAGCATTACTAAGTATTAATCAATTAAAAAAGATAAGTATAAACAACATGTGACAATTGGGTTTGACAATTTTATGACCATTGGTCAATATGACTATTGGAAGAAATAATAATATTTAATTTTATTATTTTTGATTATAATATAAATAAAAATTGATAGGAAATGTAGAAAGATGAGTAGATGGACTCATGCAGTAGACTCAGTCTATACAAACCCCATCTATCAGAGCATGGGAACAAGGTGGAATCACTAGGCTTTGTTCTAGACTAAGCCCAAGATGAGTGTCAACATGTGAAACATGAACATAATCACATTTGGGAGAGGTTGAAGGTGACTGAAATCACAACACATGTAATGTTATCTTATCTTACCCAAGATTCTATCACCATTGCACACCTTAATATTAGGTCCTATGCAGGTTTAATATGGGGCTATGTAACTAGGCCTTAATTATATTATCTAATACTTATCTAAAAAAATATTTATTTCTTGTTATCGTAAAAAATTTAAATTTCCATTATCAAAATAAATATTGGATGATTTTTTAGATGTTTCATATTATTAATTAATAATAAAACAATTTTATTTCAAAATTTGTTTATATATTAAATAATTTCGAATTTGAAATGATTCTCAAAAAATGGACTTATAAAAATGTCTATATATGAATTTAGAGTCGGATAAGATCAATATAATATTTCAACAATAGTAAATTATGAATAGTACTATTACCCTTATAAATAGAAATGTAACCAAGGGAATATTAACCTCTTGTATGAAATTATAAAAAATAATTTAAGCATCTTTAATTGTAATGTGATATAAAAGCATAAGTAAATAAGAATTTTAGAAATTAATAGTTAAGTATTAGTATTTTTTCATGTAAATAGTTATTTTACATAAAAATAAATCTCAAATAAGTAAAAAAGTATTTTCCAGAAATTTAGTTCACTAATAAATTCAGATCATATATATTCGGTTAGGGTGAATTTATAAGATTTTTATAAAAAGTTTTTTTTAGTGAATAGTACAAATACACTTTTGAGTTCCAATGAATTTAATTATATCATTATTGATGTAATAATTATATAATAATTCTGGTGGACTCTTGATGAAAAAAATATTTTCTGAGGTGTCCAAAGTGTCCAATACCATAGGAAAATATTATGAGTACACTCATGGTTTTGTAGATACCAATAATGAGGTGTCAGTTGGAAATTAATAATGTAATCCCTCACAATTTCTATAAATACAAACCCATTTAATTATTCATTTCATTACTAATTCATTGTAATTAAATCTATAGTATTTTTACCTCATTATGATTCTTCTAAATTGGCCCTAAATCCCCCCAAGGTCAAATCCATTTTGTGTTTGAAGATACACTTCAAGGAAAGCGAATCGTTCACCCTCCTCTTTTAGTCGAGACTTATTTTATGTTATGTATTTAAATTTCCATTTTCTTATGTTGTGGTACGTTATTATTTATCCTTATTGATTTACATTTTATGTCCAACAAATTAGATACCCTTTTATCTGTCATCAACAGGTTTTCTAGTTTTTTAAGTGATGACATTAGGTTGTTGATTTTTCGTAAGGGAATTCTCAAACTTATTTTTTCCTTTCATGTTGACTTTTTTGTGGTATATATTTAATGGTTTCATTATTATTAAAAAATTTTAATACCCCTATTTTATAATGATACATTTATGAATTATTGATCATTTTCCCCTCTATTTTATATGTTTTTTAAAGCTATGATGCATATTCATTTTGCTATAGAAGTTTCATCCCAAAATACCTCTCTTTTTATCAATAAATTCACTTATTTTACATAAGTGAATACACGAAACAATTTCATTTATATGAGTATTCATCAAGACATAAAAATGATATATTTTATTCTGTAATTGACATACATAAATCCTTTATTCCATTTCTGTGGGTTATAAATTATATAATGATCATGTTTTTAATCACTATTTAAAACGTCGACATTTTGATATGAAACAAAGTTATTTTATTATCATTTGGTTATTTATGAAATTTTTCATTATGATCTATGTGGATCACCAGAAAATAAATAAATATTAAGGGTAAATAAATAAATATTATTAGTGACCCCTAATAGCACTCCAATTCCTTGGGTAAAGAAAGTAATCTCTAGAGATGAGAGGTTTTTTGATACATTGGTGAATAACCTTGATAATTTTAATGAAATATTGGGTATGGACAATAGTCATATGATTGTTAATTTCTAAATTAAATTTTTTATCCAAATTTTCAAGCTATTTCTCATGTTATTGTTATTATTATATTCCTCTCTATTATTCCTTTTTGATATTCCCCATGTTGTTATTGATATAGCTCTAGTTTACATGTAAACTATTTCACCTTTTTCCCTTACATTTCCTTTAACTCACACCTTCCTTTGATGTATGTCTCCATATTATGAGATTATTTAATTTTAAATAGGATGAAATTTTCATGAATCCTTTATGGATGATTAAATAAATGTTATATATTTTAATTTATTAGGCTTTTTTTCATGAAAGTAGATTTTAATGTTCCATTGTTTGTAAAATACATTGAAATGTTTTGTAATAAAAATGAGGGATTAAATAATTGAAACCATTTTTATAAATTAAATTCATAAAAGTCTAATGTTTTTGATTAATATGAATTCCACAATTGCGATTATAAAACAATTTTTTAAAATCATTATTTTTTAAGAAAATGATTAAACAATAAAAAATATATGGCCAATATTAATAATTTCATTAATTTAAAAAAATATTTAATGATATATAATCACTATATGTAATTTAAATAATTATCCATGGGTGATTATATTATTTAATTAAAATTTAGATAAACTATGCATTTAAAAGATGTTTTAAAAAATTAGTATATTAACACGCAAAAATAATTATACATAAAAAAATAACAGGTTGATTAAAAAGATAATTAGTTTATTAAATATAATTAAATGATACATAAGTAACATTAAAAAATATTCAGAAAATATTGAGGTTTTTGAATGTAACACCCCAAGATTTCATAGTAAGTTATTTTCTTTAAAGTAATTCAATAGCTTGCGCTACATGCAATACCGAGTTCGAGGACACCACGACTTACAAAACATTTCGTTCAAAAAGAGGTTATGAATATTATTAACTAAATTTTAAATTTTATATAATCCCTATAATTTTAGAATCCATATAATGATATTTTTAGAAATAATATAAGAACAAAATCATTTTTTCAACTAAAAGAAGTATTATTCAACAATGTTATTTTACCTACTTTTATTAGAGAACCCATATTATGTATAATATTTTACACTTTTATATATTCAATTCAGTGAAGGTAAATTATTCTTTTGATGTACAATATGAAAATTAATTTTTTATAGAGTTTTGATAATTTTATGATAACTTTCATATATTGATGAATAGTTAAAAATATTAAATTTTAAATAAAAACAATTTTTTCAATCGCAATAATTTATAGTGTTAAATTATAAATTTTAATGATTTTTATGTATCATTGGATTATATTTTTATCATTTAATATAAGTTATCTCATTGACTGTAATTTCACATTTAAATAGAACATAAACAAATGTGAATCTTTTGATAGTTATTATTTCTTTAAAACCTACTCTTTAGTTTTTACAACGGGAATACATATTATTTTAATTAATAAAACATATATGTTATGAATTTGGTAAAACATAATTTATTTTTTAATTAATAATATCATAATTAGATTTAGGTGAATTTTTGGTATTTTTCTAAATTCGTTTAAGTTTTGATGAATAGTGAAAACCATTGTGTTATTGTTTAAAAATGACTTTTTATTTCAATAACTAAATATTTTATTTAAAATTATTTTAGGTCAAAATATATTTATAATACATATATATGTTCAATATAATTCATTGGAGTCATTTTATAATAATATTATATATATAAAAATTTATTGAACTTTTTATCATCTTTTTACCCACCTTCTTGAAGCATTTGCAAATTTTCAAAAAAAAAATAATATTACCACATTTGTGAATTGAATTTTGAAAATAAAAGAGGCATGGTTGATATCAGTAAGTAAAATTTGGTTTAATATGATAAAAATATTTTTTGGTGAATACTAAATTTTGACTTTTATTTACCACGGTTAAAAGAAAATAGGGTAATTAATGGTAAAAATGATATTATAATTAGCCTAACACATTAGCTATTTATATTGGATAAATTTAGTTCAACAAAGAACAAACTTAGGAATAAAATATGATCCTTTAGGTCTAATTTAATTATATTATGATATTTATTATTATCTAATTTAAAGAAGAGTTAAAAGTGTTAAATTAAAGTTTTCATAAGTAGAAAATATTTAATATAGGGTTATAAATATTATAATTTCGATTATAAATATTAATTAGAAATATAAAAAGATTTAATACATAATTTTATTTTATTTATAATTTTTAGACATTAAATAAATAATATTATTTATGACACAATGAAGATGCATGAATTACAATATTAATGAAATATTAAAATAATTGATATTATAAATACCCAAATAAATGTAATTTGAGACTTTTGATGAATTAAATGAATATTATATGTTAAAGTGACATGTTTGGGTTGATTCAATAAATTTATTTATATGGAATCATGATGTTATGAATTAAAAAAACAAATACCAAATGGTGTCAAAATTGACATAAAATATGTTTTAAAACAAATACTATATTATTTGTTGATATAATATTAATAAAATTCTAAGGATAGGAAAAAGGTATTTAATAATATCATATACGTCATTAATGAACCACTTTAGGTTTACTTGTAATTTTACAGTAAATATATTAACCAAATAGTGTAAGAATACAAGAAGAAACAGTATAAGTTAAACTATTTTTATGAGAGTTAAATCTAAATGATAAGGTTAAAATGGTATCCTAAAATTGTCTAAAACATTTTGGTTCAGAGTCTTGTGACACGTAATTACTTTAGATTCTAAATAAATAAATTTGGATCCATTATAAACAGAAAATTATTTTATTATAAAATAATATTTCAATCTTTTCCTAAGGATCCCATCACCTCTCCTATAAAAGGGTCCTTCCCCTTATCTTACTTTCACACCGCCAAAGCCATTTGTCTCAGACAAAACCTACCCAAATATCCTCCAAAATTCCCTCACATCAATATAGAGTCTATACTTTGATCATAAATCCAACATATGGATCTCTTTTGATCAACTCAAAAGAAAACTCCCGAAGAAGAGGTAATAATTTCACCACCCTCTTTTCAAGTTCTTTTCTTCTTACAATTCCTCTTTTATTATTATTCACATACCAAAATAATACCTCCAGTACATTCTAAATACTTTTATGTTATTAGAAATAAGGTACAACCATATTTTTTATTCTATACATCCTATAAATGTCATAGTCACCATACATGCGTACGTACAGCTTACCATGACCACGTCATGGTGTAGTTTTTTATTCAAACACATCATTAATTGTCTGGGTAAAATAAATAGTATAAATGATTAAATAATAATTAAAACATTTTAATTATTCTTTATATATGATCTAAAATCCAATTATATACTATTTCACCATCAAAATAATGATATTGTCGCTCGTGCATACGTACGGCTTGCCGTCTCCACGACGCGAGGAGATGTCATTCTCCATTGTAACCATTCAAGACTAATTTTAATTGGATGGTTACAAATAATGTTTAATGTCTTTATATCATTAAGGATATGAATATTATACATCCTATATATAACAAACATGGCTTACCAAACAAATCATATAAAGGAAAGCGATTTAGTTAACACCTGAAATGATGGTACTGCCGAAATATCATCAACAATGCAATATTATAAGATCATATATGATTTCATATTAATTTATATGGTTATTTTATAATTTAATCACAATGATTTAATCATTATAAAGGTGGTTAACCTACCCTTGACCAAAGAAATATATAAGGTAATGGGTTTTCATCTATCTTTTTATTCCCGTGAGATCCTTCTATAATAGCCACTATCTCTTTTTTGTGTGGTGAATGTACTTCCCATGATTTTATTCATTGTGTAATATAACAAATTTTATGGGTATTTACATATTCATTGTATTATCCTTCTTTCATGGGGTTTATTTTTTGTAAGTTACCAAATTAGTAATGGAATTCCAAATTTCAATTTGCACTCATTAGGTTTCACTTAAACTTCATTGATTAATTTAATCCAAGATTATGTGTGGAATAACAATTTATCTATTTATGTGGTAATTTAATCTCCCCATTGTATGGATATACTTTTCATAAAAATAATCACTATATTTATAAATATTCATGTCATCGATATGAACTTGATAAGAGTGATTTTATATCAATTTACATTCATTTGAGTTAAACATCCATGTCATTGGTGTTGTTTTTACAAAAATATATATGAATGTAATCTGATTGATTTACACTAAATATCCAATAATATTTAGTGTATTTTTATTTTTCACAGATATTTATGTCATTGATGATTCCTTAACCTAATGATATGGACTTTAGAAGATATTTCACCTTAATTTACAATCCATTGAGACTTATTTTATGTTATGCGCCTATTCACTTTTATATGGTGTATATACTGTACATTGACATAGTATATCACGAATCCCTTTATTCTATTGATATTATAAGGTTTCTATTAACTCAATTATTTTTCTTCAAGCATCACTCATTTGGTTAGAACTATAAATAAAATATCATTTTAAGTGTTTTAAAGATTTATTCTTCTCAATATTTCTCATTAATGTCCATGTTTATAAAATGGTTTTATGGATTTTATTAAATGGACATTAAAGTATTAAAATTAAAATTACTTTTAAATTTTTCAAAAGTGGTTTTGCACATATTTCATCAAAAATATATTTTAAACGGCTTCTTCATAAATAGTGATACTTTTAAATGTTTTCCAGAAAAAAGGTGATATTTCCCTCAAATAGTTCTGATGGTTATTTTCATCTATGTCAATATCAACTATTATTCATGATTGAGGTTAATTTATTATAATAAAATCTTCCATAATGTATCTAATGATTTATTTTTGATTGTGGATGTGCTATTTTTATGCCATTCATGGTTTGTGGATAAAATATTGACATTTCATATGATAGTTTTAATACTAATGTCTAGATTATTTTTCTACCTTTTCATATGAGGAATGCATTGGACATAGTAAGTGATGGTGGATCCCACTATAGATCCGCGATGCATCAGTAGGTCTCATTAGACAAAATAGTGTCTTGGCACAAGGCCTTTATGATATATTATTTTTAGTCTCGGCAAGAGCCCTTGACTATGTGGTAATGAAAGTTTGGAATTATGCATTCCATTATTATAGAATTGGTTTTTGATATTTCATTTGATTATTTGACTAGTAGAATGTCCATGTAAATAAGTACATGGAATTATTTGATTATACTTTCCATATTATGATTAATTTTATGTTTAATATGATTTTGTTTTAGACTTGTACATTTCCTTAAATGTTTATTCTTATTTATGAAAGATTCTGCTATATTGTTATCCTTACTGAGCACCTGAGATCACACCTTTCTATTATTTGTTTTTCCCAGGACGTGAAGAATTATTTTATGATTGACCTATAGGGATATGCCAAGGGATATGAATTTATCCAATGGAGACAATTTTGTTGTTTTTTTTCATTTTATAATGTAATGTAAAACGTATAAATGTATCATGTTCATTCAAGGCTACTAAATTGATCAGTATTTCAGGACACAATTCCTAGTACCATGCCAATGTATTAAAATATTTTACTGGCTCTAGGTTATAGGGTTCGGGAGTTACAATTTGAAATAGAAGAATCTTATTACAAACCTTGGAAACTATATTTAGAATAACTCTTCTTAGAGAACATTACCATAACATAGAATTTGGAGACTAGTATAGAAGAACATAAAAATTTATTGGTAATGTAAATATAATGTGGGTTTTCCATGAAATATAACCATATCTGGATACGATCATCTAGAGGAGGATTTGGTACAAATATACCTAGGGGTAAAACACAAAAACACTACATTGAGCTAGAATAAAATGAGAATTGGTGCCTGATAACGGGCCTTGCTGTACACTTGGTAATGGCACTCCCATGGGATATGCTTAGGATAATTCACATTTTCATTACAAACTAATTTGAAGGATAATAATATAAGATGAGAATAAATAATCTTGGTTAATCCTAATGTGTTTTAGATTGGAAATAAGGTTTAATTATTTTATCAAAATGATATTTTGACTATTTTTACTCACAAAGTCCTTTCTGGTTTAAGTTAATAGTTGGATTCCAAGGAAGTCCTAGCAACATTGAACATTATGTACAAGGTGGGAGTGGTAGTGGAAATGAGAAATGAAATTGAATATTTATAGGAGTAAAAGTCATCGTTTACATGCCGAATAATTTTTCCAAATATATTATCAACAACTTATATATTAAACAACTCCCATAGTCAACGAAGAAGAGAATGTTGGTGAATGATAAGAGATCTAGCAGTGGATCCCATGGAGAAAAGAAAGCCAAATTTCCATCATGCAAGAAATGTGGAAGGGGACACCCAGAAAGTGTCTCAATGGAACAAATAAATTCATTTTTGTTGGAAAGAAGGACATAATATAATGAATTTATGGTAAAAAATTAAGTGTACTAGGGAAGAAAACAAAAATTATCCCAAGAATCCATTTATAGTCAGTTACCATAAATGTAGGGTACAAGATCATTACCCATGTCAATGCCCTATTTTATAGGATAACATCTTTGTCAAGGAATAACTGAGGTGTAAATAAATGGATGGAGAAATCTATAAAAGTATTAGTTTTGTTTATTGATGGGGTGAATTTGGAAGTCTTTCCTCTTGTATGTGTAAGCTTGTAGTCTGTTATGTGAAAATTCTATTTGAGGAAGAATTACCTTTTCATTTGTGGATATAATTATAAAGAACAATTTTAGTTTATATAATCTATGAATTGGAGAAAATTACAAGTTAGTAATTTTTTGGATGAAAATGTGAGGAATGAGATAACATTTGAGGTTAAATTATGTTATGGTTATTTTGAGAAATTTATCTCATTTTTTGAATGATATAAAATATAGTTTCTGAAAAAGGAAACATGCAGACTGTGTGACAACCCATCATGTTGGGCAAATCTGCTAGAAACGAACCCCCACCCCAATTGTGACTGAGGTTTATCACCTTACACTGAACTGGGTGAAGTCCCTGATTAGTGCGACTAATTATTTTTAGTTAAATGAATTTGTTGATCAATAATAAGTTGATTTGGGATCATCTATTTTATCAAATGGATATCCATAGGGTAGGAAAATTATTTGGTTATTAAGTGATAAATGTTATTTTGGAATACATTCACCCTGTTGGGGTCATCTGTTTTATGTAATCATGATTTTCGGATTTTAACCCAAAAAATCCCAAATAGTGTCCAAATTGATATAAAATAGTTTTTAAAACAAATACTATATTATTGGTTGATATAATATTTCCAAAAATAAAAGGTTTTTAAAAACAACATAAATAATATTATATATTTCATTAATGAACCACTTTATGTTCTCTTGGATGTTTAGTGTATGTTTATTAACCATATAGTGTAAGAATACAAGAAGACAAGGAAAAAGTTAAACTATTTAACAGAGGTAAATCTAAAATATAACGTTAAAAGGGTTACCTAAACCTATCTAAAACCTATTGGTTGAGAGTATTTCGACCCATCCCAAGCTTAGATTATAATTAAATCAATTTGGAGACATTATAATCTGAGAATGATTTTATTATAAAATAATAGTTTAATCGTTTCTGAAGGTGCCCTTCCCCTCTCTTATAAAAGGGAACTTGCCCTTCTCGTATATTCACACCTACAAAGCCATTTTTCTCTACCATACCCTTCCCAAATATCCTACCAACTTCCCCAAATTCATCCTAGAGTCCTTAATTTGATCATAAAGCCATCCTATGGAGCCCTTTTGATCAACTCAAAAGGAAACACCCGAAGAAGAGGTAATAATTTCACTACCCTCTTTCAAGTTATATTCTTCTTCCACTTCCTCTTTTATAGTTATTTCCCTAACAAAATAATAAATCCATTAACTTCTACATACATTGATGTTATATAACTATGGTAAAATCATATTCGTTATTCTATCAATCCTATATATGACAATGTTACCATACGTGCGTATGTACGGCTTACCGTCACCACGTCATGGTGTTGTTTGTTATTCAAACACTTAATTATTTGGATGGGTATAATAATGAGTATAACTAATGTAATTAATAAATATAACATGTTAATTATTATTTATATATTATATACCATCCAATTATATATGATTTTAATATCCAAGCTATGATATTGTCACTCGTGCTTACGTACGGCATAACATCCCCACGACGTGATGAGATGTCATTCCCCATTGTAAAAGTTCAAAACTAAATTTCATTTGTTGATTAAAAATAATTTTTAATGACCTGAAATAATTCTGTATATTAATAAGTTACATTCTATTCATATCAAACATGACTAACGTTATAAAGCAGGTAATTGAATACGAATCAGTTAACAACTGAAATGATGATTATACTGAAATATCATTAATAATAATATATTAGAAGATCATATATGATATCCTATTAATTATTATGGTTCTTTTATAATTTAATAACAATGTTTTAACAATTATACAGGAGGTTACACTACCCTAAACTAAGGAAAAGTACAAGGTAAATGGTTTTCATCACATTTTTTTCATGTGAGATTCATGTTATAATTGACACTATCTCATTTTGTGTGGTGAATGTACTACCCCTGATTGTATTAATTGTGTAATATAATATAATTTATTAGTATTTACATATTAATTTTTGGATCCATCTTTCATGGGTTTTATGTTTTTTAAGTTACCAAATCGGTAATGGAATTTCATCTTCCAATTTTTACTCATTGGTTTTCACTTATACTTCATTGATTATTTTAGTCCAAGATTATATGTGGAATCCGTATTTCTTTATCTATATAATAATTTACACTCCCCCTTGTTTGGATATAATTTTTATACACATAATAACCTAATTTATAAATTCTCAAGTCATCAATATGAACTTGATAAGAGTAATTTTAACTTAATTTCTATTTATTGTGTTAAACATCCAAGTCATTGGTGTTGTTTTTACAATAATATTTCTGAATGTACTCATATTTATTTACACAGAATATCCAATCATATGGAGTGTATTTATATTTTCCACACATAATTTTTTCATTGACGTATCCTTAATCTAGTGATACAGTCTTTATAAGAGATTTCATCACAATTTCCAATCCATTGAGGCTTATTTGTTATTGTGTTCCAATTCACTTTTATTTAGTATATATACTTTACATTGACATAGTATATCATCAATCCCTTTATTTTCATTATATTTAATGTTTTTGATTACCTCAATTATTTTTATTCAAGCATCTCACATTTGGCTAGGAACTCTAAGTAAAATATCATTATTAATATTTTAATGATTTATTCTTCTAAATCGTTCTCAATAATATACATGTTTTAAAAATGGATTTAAGGATTTATTTCATTGGACATTAATGTTTTAAAATTAAAATTCATTTTAAATGTTTCAATGTGGTATGGGACACTTTGATTCAAAAATCTGTTTTAAATGGATTCTTGATAACAAGTGAGACCTTTAAATGTTTTCAAGAAAAGGGGGGATATTTCACTCAAATAGTTTTGATGATTATTTTTATCTTTATCAATGTTAATCATTATTCTCAATTGATGATAATTTATTATAATACAATCATTCATACTGTATTTAATGAGTAATGGTTGACTATAGATGTTCTATTTTTATGCCATTCATGGTTTATGCTTAAAATATATACTTTTCATATGCTAGTTTGAATACGAATTGCTAGATTATGATTCAACATTCACATATGTTAAATGCATTAGACATAGTATGTAATTAGTGGAGCCTGCTATAGCTCCTCGATGCATTAGTATTTCCCAGCAAACAAACAATTGTCTTGGCACAAGGCCTTGAAAAAATATTATTTGTAGTATTGGTACGAGGCCTTGACTATGTAGTTATGAATGTCTATAATTATGCATTCCATCATTATGAAATTGGCTATTGATATTGAATGTGATTATTCGACTAGTAGAACATCCATGTGAATAAGTAAAGTGAGCTATTTGGCTTATCATTACATATTATACAGATGTTAATGATTAAAAAGATATTGTTTTAGACTTGTACATTGCCTTAAATGTTTACGCTTATTTATGAATGATTCTGCTATATTTATATCCTTATTAAGAACATGAGATCACCCTTTTTTATGTTTTATTTTCTCTAGATGTGAAGAAGTATTTTATGATTGACCTGTATGGATAGCATAAGGGATATGAATGTAGAAAATGGAGACAATGTTGTTGTTGTTTTTCATTTTATAATGTAATGTAATACTTATTAATGAATCTAGTACTTCAAGTATACTAAACTGATCTTTCCTTCTGTAAATGATTACTTATATAATGTGAATGTATAAAAATAATGCACTGGCTATAGGTAACTGGGTTTGGGGTGTTACACTGAATTAAATACATAATTGAAAATACAATACTTTTTACAACCAAAAGATATTGATTTCCCAATGTATGGAAGGTAAGAAGGTAGAAAGGATAAAAATATTCGAATAGATTTTAAATTTGTTAAATATCCTATACAACAATTACACCAATAATAATAACCATATTTAAAAATTGTGAAGGAAAATGAATAATATCTCTACATAGAAGTGGTAGTCCATACACATGAACAAACTGTACATTCACTTCCCATTTTATGGAATATAGGGTATAAATTATTTTTTAAAAATCATAATAACATTTATTTATATTGATAATTATTTTTTGATATATTATTATTAATATAAAAAAATCCAAGAAAGAGGAAACTATAAATTTAATGTTGTTGGTTAAGATGATTACATATTTATCGGTGGGAAACCATTAGATCATTGATTATGGTCCCTTTGAATGGTCTTTTAAGAATTTTTGTACAAAAAATTCATGTATAAGGATTATTATAAATTAATTGGATATGGATTGGCAGAGAGATTTGACTCAAATTGGTTTGAAGAAGAGAAATTTGTTGTATCATTTTTTAAGTGGAGGAGAGGACACATGTGTAATTTCATTAAATATAATAATATTCTAAATACATAATCATGATAAATGATTCCAAATGGAAATATATATATATATATATATATATTAATGAAGGAATGTAATAGGTTTAAAAAAATTTATATAAATAGTATATATAAATGCTCATTTTTTTAACATACCTTTTTCTCTTCCTTGATCCCCCACCATTTTACTTATTTTAACCTTAATGACACTATTTTTTTTTACCATTTGTACTCTTACTTTTTACCAAAAAAGTATATTTACAATATCAAAAAATTAATTAATTTGATTACTAATATGTCAGAAATTATATCATATTCTATTTAAATATATGGTAGAATATAATTTCATATAAAAACCATCAAATACAATGAATCCCATTTTTATATAATTTTTTTCATATGAATAATAACTTTATATACCAAAAAAGATAAAATTTATTATATTTAACATGACATTTTTATAAAAAATAAATATTAATTAATTTTACATTGTAATAATTTTAAAAAAATATAAATATTTAAAAAATTATTGAAACAAAATATGTTTTCATAAAAATTGCATATATTTTACTATTAAAAGATTAATTAAATAATCATAAAAAATAACAATCAATTAACTAGAAGATAATTTTGGTATGATAATTTCAAAAATGGTGTTCATTTTTTAAATTAAATCTTACCAATTTAGAATAAATTATGTATATTATTTTTTAAAATAATATAATATAGAACAGTGTTTTTGTAAAAAATTATTTTTAAAATATATAATTTCCTTTTTTATAAATGAGTACTTGTTTATCAATATAATTACATTATCTATAACCATTATACATACACAATAATATTTTGTTTTTCGTATTCAATATTCCAATTTTATAGGTTGGTTATAGTTATATACTTTGTAATGGTTCATTTACACTCTAGGAATATTGTATCATGATTTATTAATGAAATTAAATTTATATAATTAAAAATCTATAATAAAAAATATTGGTGCTTTATTAAAATTCAATTAAAATGAAGTATTCTTTCAAAAATCCATCACATCGATATAATGAATTGTATCTCTTTCTTTCATCACATCGTCATTTATCCATGAATCATCATATAATTTCCAATTCTTTTAGAGTTCTTTAAATTTAAATGGATTATTAGTCTTATTATATAACAAAGTAACTCTCTGATATAATATTTACTGTAGTTTCCCATAGTGATAAATAACATTTTAATATTTTATAAATATTGATTTCACTAAATGTGATATATCATGTTCATACTTCCTCAGGACAAATATATATTGAATTCATCAAAATGTATGGAGTGTTTTGGTGGGTTATCTATGATACATGATACCAGATCTACTAATCTATGAATATTTGATGTATAAAACCATATGGTCTCATTGTATCAATGTTTATAAATCTAATAAACATATATTGTAATGCCATGACCCTAGTTACCCAGATTTGGTGCATTATTACACAACATTTGCATGATCCCATATAAATCATGTTTCGAAAGGCTGATCAGTATAGTATTATTGGAAACAAGATTCATACATAAGTTCAAATTGACATCTTGATGGGAAATACAACACAAATATATTTGATTAGAAACATCCAAGCCTCCTATATTAAGTCTACAGGTCCCTCATAACTAACATCTTCATATCCTGGGAAAATGAAACATTAGAAAAGGGGTGAGCTCAAACGCTCAGTAAGGGTTAGTAATACAGCAGAAAATGACATACATATTAAGCATTGTAAATAATTGAAACCACATGCCATTATCAATAATAAAAATGAATACTTATATGGAAAGAATATGAGATGATTAAATAATTACACAATAATACATAATCATTAGTATTTTACTAGTCTAATGACCACATGAACCATCAATATTATTTCCATATTGAGGGAATGTATAATGCCAGACATTCTGAAACATTTTGTCAAGGCCTTAGCCAAGATGTCTAAAAGTGATTAAGGCCTTGGCCAAAAGAATAAATCAAATTGGGAAAGGGCATCAGCCAATTCCATGTCTTGTTGTCTCGTGAGACCTAATGATGCATCGAGGAGCTATAACAGGCTCCACCCATCACTTACTAAGTCCAATATATTCCTCATATGAAAAGCTTTAAACATATCATACACATTCATATTAAAACTAGAATACGAAATGTCAATACTATAACGATAAACTATTAATGGTATAAAAATAGAAAATTAATTGTCAAACATATCACAAACCATACAGAACAATATGGATGTTTTGTATCATAATAAATCAACTTCAGATAAACATAAAATCCATCAAAGGATTTTGACATAGATGAAATCAAAACCATTTTTAGAGAAATATATGTTTCTATTATGAAATAATTTAAGACTCACATAAATATAAAATAAATCATTTAATTTGAAAATACAATTAAAATCTTGTAAGGAAAGCTTCAATGAGTTTATAATGGTAGAAAATAGCCGCACCCTCTGTAAAAGGTAAAATAGACATTCTTAACTTAATTTTGTCGAAAAGGTTAAAAAGGACCTAGTTTTGAAAATGACAGAAAGATTACTTTATAACCATATTATAAAAATTCAAAATGGTTATAAACGACTTTAAACCATAGTCTATAAAATATTAACAATGGTTTGAAATAAATTTTTCAGAAACATGGATGTAGATGATAAAGAGGTCTTAGTAGATAATTACGTATAAACAACATCGGATAATGAAGAGATTGTGAAATAAATCCTTAGCTTGTAATTTTCCTTGGATGATGGTAGTTTATCCTCATGTATAATGGTGAAATAATTGCTATTAAATTATACAAGAATCATATACATTAATATGATATTATATATGATCTTTTAATAGTGTTATGTAAATAATATCTTAGTATTATCGTCATTTCGGGTGTTAACGAATTCGTTTTCCATTATATTAATTTTTATGTAAGACATGTTTGTTATAGATAGGTTGTATATTATTTCTATCCATAATGATATTATGTCTTTAGACATTATTTATAACCATAAAATTAAAATTATTTTTGAATGGATATGATGGGGAATGAATCTCATCGCGTTCGTGGAGACGGTAATCCATACGTACACACTAGCGAAAATATTATTATTTTGATATTAAAATAATATATAATTGGATTTTATATCATATACACCGAATCATTATCTTGTTATATTTATTATTTACATGAATTATACATCATTTTTATACCCATCGAAATAATAATTTATTGAATAACTATTACAACACGATGGGGAGATGGTAAGTCGTACGTACACACGTATGGTGACATGTCATTCAAGGGAAGGATAGAATAATGAATATGGTTGAACCATATTTATAATAACATAACATTATATAGAAGATATTGGAGTTATTATTTTAGAATGTAAATAACAAAGAAAGAAGAAGTTGAATAAGAAAATAACTTGAATGAGGGTGGTGAAAACATTAACAATTATTCATGTTCTTCCTTTTGATTTGATCATAAGGGATCTTAGGTTGGCATTATAATCAAACTAATCAATCTCGATTGATGTTAAAATATTTGAGAGAATATTTAGATATAGGTTGGCCAAACCAAAAGGATTTGATGGTGTGAAGAATTTGTTATAAGTGGTGTCCTTTTATAAGGGGTAGGAGGGGTTCTTAAAAAACATATTGTATTAATTTATAATAAATTCATATTTGGATTATAATGGCTCAAAAGTGGATTATTAAAAGTATATGGTGTTTGTGGGTCGAAATACTTTAAACCAATATATTTTAGACAGGTTTGGTTCATTATATTAACATTGTCTTTTAGTTTTAACTCTTAGTTAATTAGTTTGACATTTACCATGTCACATTGTATTTTTATATTATATTGTTAATAAACATACAATATACATCCAAGACACCCCAAAGTGGTTACTTAATGATACCATTATCATGATATAAGTCTTTTAGATGAAACATTGTTTTTTAGGAATAGAATATCAATTAATAATATAACATTTGTTTTAAAAACTCATTTATGTCAATTTTGACATAATTTAATAATTTTTTTTTAAAGTTATAAAACGGTTATTAATTCTAAAAAATTTATTTAATAAATCATAACATGTAATATTATCAAATAAAATTATTGTATGACATCAAAACATTGAAATTATATTTATTTTAACATTTATAATAATAATTATTTGATTCTTTCATTAATGAGGAAAATACTGCATCATTATTGTGACATAAATAAATATAATTATTAAATGTCTAAATTTTTAAAATAAAATACCATTATGTAGGAAACTATTTTATATTTCTAATGAATTATTATAATTGAATATATAACATATATAACCCTATTTAAAATTGTGTTTTGAAAATACATATGATTATGTCATTTTTGTATTTACTTTTAACTTAATTAATATCTAGTGTTATTATCACATACATGGGAATCCATGGGGTCCCAAAATAGACCCAATGAAGTCCATGGACGTAAAAGTATCAACCAGTAGGTTTTAGACACGTTTTAGGGTAATTTATTCATAATATAATAATATTTGTTTCCCTTATTTACCGGATTTACCCTTTAACCATGGTAAATAAAATATTTACCGATGTAATTATTCAAAATGGCTAAAAATAAAATTTACCTATTTACAAAATTTGGAACTCCTGATTCTAAATATGGAATCAATTTTACTAAATTAAAAACACAGAAGTGGGAGAAATAATTTAAAATTAATTCCTGTTGTATAAAACCGTGTTTTTAAGAGATAATAACTACCAAAAGATTGACACGTGTTTATTTCCGGGTTGATTGTGAAATTATGTCCAATGAACAAAATTGTATTAGATTGTAATATTATAATATAAATATACTTTAAAACCTCTCAAATTCATAATTTATCACTATTAATTATTTTTATTAAAAAAGATGTTTTTAATTAAAATTTAGTAATTTTCACTATTCACAATAATATAAAAGTTATCCAAAAAGTACCAAAATTTTTCCATAGTCTACTTTAGATATTATAAATCCAAAAAAGAAGTCCTTTTTGAGAGATCAAATTTATATAATTTCAAAAGGATGGTATTACTATTCATAAAGGCTACTTTGATTTGTCGCGGTGTGTTAGAATCTCGAAGATGTGTACAACACACACTAATCTATTATTCAAAGAGAATCATACAGTGAAAGGTTGAGGGGGGTTACATTCTCCCCTCCTTTAAATAATTTCATCCTCGGAATTTCTAGTAAATTACTGTATGAAAGGACTCATCTAGTTCTTCATCATAAGTTCATCGGGTTCCCACGTTGCCTCTTCCATTTTATGGTTCCTCCATAGTACTTTTACCAGACGAGCCTTCCGGTTTCTCAGCACTTGTTGTCACGTATCAAGAATCCTGACAAGATCTTCACAATATGATAGATCAGGTTCCAGTTCTAATTCCTCGTAAGTGATTACATTCGTTGGGTCAGGCATGTATTTTCTCAACAGTGATACGTGGAACACAACATGAAATTTGGAGAGATTTAGTGGCATAGCCAAACTGTAAACTACATCCCCAACTCGTTCTAGAATTTCCAAAGGTCTGATGTACATGGGACTCAATTTTCACTTCTTGATGAAACGTATAACTCCCTTCCATGGAGATACCTCCAAGAAAACATGACCTCCTACCTAAAAATCCAAATCCTTCCTTCGGTTATCGGAATAGCTCTTTTGCCTACTTTGAGCTTCTATGATTTGGTTTTGGAATACCTTTACCTTTTCCTTTGTTTCCTCCACTAGTTCTAGGCCTACATGTTTTCATTCACTAACATCATTCCAACAAGTTGGTTTGCGACATCACTTTTCGTATAATGCTTCATATGGTTCCATCAGAATACTTGAATGGAAGCTATTGTTATATGAAAATTCCAACAGAGGTAAATATTGATCCTGAATACCCTGCAAGTCATGGGAGCATGATCTCAACATGTCTTATAAGGTTTGAATTGTCTGTTGGGATTGTCCATCTGTTTGAGCGTGGTATGCAGTGTTCAAACAGTGTTCAGTATCCAGGGATTTCTGAAGACTTTTTCATAATCTTGATGTAAAATGGGGATCACGATCCAAAACAATTGATATGGGTACTCCATGAAGTATCAAAACTTTATTAATATATAGTCTTGTTAGACGTTCAATTGGTAAATATTCCCTTATAGAAAAAAGTGTGCTGACTTGGTAAGACGATCAACAATTACCTATTTTGCATCGTTCCTTCTAAAAGTCTTTGGTAGTCCCATGACAATGTCGATCGTGATATTATCCCATTTCCACTCAAGTACGGGAAGAGGTTGCATGACTCCTCCAGGTTGTTGCCTTCCGACTTTAACTTGTTTACAAACAATACATATTGACACAAAATCAGCAATCTCCCTCTTCATGTTGTCCCACCAAAAATGTTCCTTCAAATCTCTATACATTTTGTCTCCCTCTAGGTGTATAGAGAAATTGGAACTATGAGCATCATCCAACAATTTCCTTTTTAGATCATGTATATCGGGAACACAAAGTCTTTTCCAAAATTTCAAAATTCCATCTTTATACAAAAATTCACTCAATATCCCATCATTCACATCGTTAATCTTCTTTTGAAACTCTTCATCATCGGTCTGAGAACTCTTTATCCTTTCTAGTAATGATGGTTTGGAAACCATTTGAAAAAGTATTGATGTTTCACCTTCCAGGGTGATTACCATGTCCATCTTTACCAGATCCATAAAAATAGTATCCTTGTCAACTCTCATCTTGTTCAAAACTCCATGATCCTTTCTAATCAAAGAATCTACCACCTTATTTTCCTTCCCCGGGTGGTAGTGTATCGTGCAATCATAATCCTTGAGTAGTTCAAGCTATCTTCTTTACCTCATGTTGAGTTTTTTCTGTGAGAAAATATACTTCAATCTCTTGTGATCAGTATAAATATCACATTTCTCAACATAAGGATAGTGTATCTGTATCTTCAAAGAAAATATTAGAGCTGCTAACTTGAGATCATGAGTAGGATAGTTTTTCTCTTGAATTTTCACCTGTCGTGATGCATAGTTAATAACTCTATCATTCTGCATAAGGACACAACCACGTCCTTTCTTTGATGCATCACTATAAATATTGAACCCATAATTCCCTGATGGTAGATTCAATATAAGAGCATTGACTAATATTCTCATCAGTTCTTCAAAACATTCTTCACAGTCTTTTGTCCAAATAAATTTAACCCCATTACGTGTGAGCTTTGTTAATGGGTTTGCCAACCGAGAAACATTCTGGACTAAACATCGATAAAAACCTGCTAAACCAATAAAACAACATACCTCGGTTATACTCATCGGTGCTGGCCCTTCCTATGTTGTTCTTGTCTTAGAAGGATCAACAGAGATTCCATCCTTAGAGACAATATGGCCAATAAAAGAAATATCCTGAAGCCATAACTCACACTTGCTAAACATCCCATATAATTCATGTCACGACCCGCCCTCGGGGTCCGTGCCGTGACTACCCCAAGCCCGCCTTCCATAGGCCAGGGGCTGGAGACTAGCACCAAGTCGTAAATCCTAGTAAAAAGGGAAGGCATTGCCTTTGAAAAGTAAACAAACACCACAGAGTAAGCAAGCAGAAAAGAAACACTGAGTAAAACAGAGTGCAACTGAAGTACAGAAAAGTAAATGTGCCAGTATACAAACCCAAAATGAAAGTAAAGTATAACTCGAAAGGGAAAACAACAACTGTAAAGTAAAAGACGCCACACCGAGCTGTCCACTGGAAATCCCACCTGAAGGATGGGTACAGATAGCTCCACTGCTCCTCGGGTTCCGCCATCCGCTCCGAGCATGTCTCGCCCAGTGGTCCACCTCCTGGTACCGTCCTGCTCAGCAAGCTTCAACTACAATCAACGCTGTCTGTCGTCTGAAACCAACACAACGTAGTGCGGGCATAGCCCGTGAAGGGGTGAGTATAAGATAATCAGTAGGGACCCCGAGACCCCTGAAGGTCTCCCAAAATCCACAAAGGATAAACCACAAAGGAAGATACAATCACGACGTAATATCCGACACTGCTTAGGTATATGCCCATACATATACCTAAGTCATCAATTCAAATACGCTCCAACCTCCGTGCACAAGTACAACTCAGTCCACACAAGAAAGTATACGTATTCGGCACAGGAAAGAAAAACGAAATCCAAACAGGATAGCACAACACAATCCACACAGGAAAGCAACAGGATTCAGCTCACACAGGTATACATCATAGATAAGGTGAAAGAGATGATCAGACATAGATACTAAATCATCTAATCTGGGACCCATATAGGATACAAGACCAGCAGTCCTCATTGTTTCATTTATGCTGGGACCCACATAGGATTCCAGACCAGCACGGCTGGGACCCACATAGGATACAAGACCAGCACTGAGTCATCAAAGTTTGGACCCACATAGGATACAAGACTAGCACTCTTCTTTGATTCATCTATACTGGGAACCACATAGGATACAAGACCAGTATTGAATCATCCAAGCTGGGACCCACATAGGATATAAGACCAGCACAGCTAGGACCCACATAGGATACAAGACTAGCTGTCTTCATTGATTCAACTATACTGGGACCCACATAGGATACAGGACCAGTATTAAATCATCTAAGCTGGGACCCACATAGGATACAAGACCAGTACAACTAGGACCCATATATGATACAAGTCTAGCTGTCTTCATTGATTCAACTATACTGGGACCCACATAGGATACAAGACCAGTATTGAATCATCTATGCTGGGACCCACATAGGATACAAGACCAGCACAGCTAGGACCCACATAGGATACAAGACTAGCTGTCTTCATTGATTCAACTATACTGGGACCCACATAGGATACAAGACCATTATTGAATCATCTAAGCTGGGACCCACATAGGATACAAGACCAGCATAGCCAGGACCCACATAGGATACAAGACTAGCTGTTTTCATTGTCGCAGTCCACTGAGGATTTCTGCACAGTCATCGTCGTCGAAGTAGCAGTCACAGCCATCTCTAGGGTTCCCGCACACAAAAAGCTCGTTCGGGAGGGTCCGCTCCACAAGCCGAGAGGCCGATACATCAACTGCCACAAAGTCTGAAGTTGATGTATCCAAAAGTTCCGTATCGTCAATAGGAACTCAACGTCGCAGACGGCGCGTCAATTGGACGCCCGGTCTGAGAGTTATTGGCTTTTTCGTCCTACGGGCCCGGTTGGTTTTTAAGGAAAAATCAACTCGACCGTACTTCACCTGCGTCCAAACCACGGGCGTAGTATTCCAAAAGATCCGTCTCATCAAGAGGATTTCAACGAAATAGACGGAGCATAAATCGGACGCACGGTCTATTAGTTATTGGTTTTTCAGTCTCACACCCACCCTGGGAAACTTTCCAGGAGGTCACCCATCCTGATCACTACTCTAGGCCAAACACACTTAACTATGGAGTTTTAACCACGTAGGCTCCCGAAAAGGAAGGTGCATCTTGAGTATCGTATACCGAAACGACCGTCTCGATCCAAAGATCGCGTTGCCGTTGACGACGAGTCGTTTGGAGGCCCGTAGCCCAAGATACGGCATACGACCGAAATCGATTCAAAAACCGGGGGTCCGGGTCCGGGCCGACCCTGCCCGACCCCCCCCCCCCCCCCCCGGGTCGACCTGGCCAGCGGCGCGGTCCGGCGCGGCGGCGCGGCCCGGCACAGCGGCGCTGCCCGGCCGGCGGTGGCGTGGCCTGGTCGCCGTTTGGGTGCCACGAGCGGGGGGCAAAGCCCCCGCCTCTTCCCTCTGCTGGCGGCGTGGCTGATTGCCGCTCCTTGGATCAACGGCCCCCCCACGTGGGGGCCTGTTTTTGAGAAAAACGGGGGGGGGGGCCGCCTTCCCCCCTTTATGAAACCGGCCCCCCTCTTTATGGGGGGCCAATTGACCGCCCGGGGGAATTTAATTCCCCCGGTTTTGCACCGTCCCGGCCGGCCCGACCTGGCCGGCTGACTTCTTCTCAACAGGTGCGGCATTGCCGGTCCTCTTCCATTTTCCGGTACCGGCGGCCCGGCTGGCCGCCGGTCATCACGTCCCGCCGCGGCCCGGAACCGGCCGCGTCCTTCGTCGTCCGGCACGGTGCGATGGCACTGCGCCTCTCCGCCGCGGCCCCGCTCCGGCCGCGGCGCCTTCGGTTTTCTCTTTGAAGTGGCGCGATGGCATCACGTCCATGAAATTCTTCCACGGCGCGGCACGACGGCGCCACGCAACAATTTCCGTGCGATTCCCGCATGGTGCGACGGCACCACGCCATCTCGTTTCTTCCGCAAGAAACAAACAAGAACAAAGGAGGGGGGTTCGGCCGTGTTCGTGCGGTCCGACCCCCTCACGTTAAACGATATCAATTATTCGTTATCCTCAATTTTCGACATTCTAGAATCAAAAGTGGAAATTAATAAATTAAACAACAACAACCCCTACCTCGGTTTCAAGGACGATGATCGTCAACGACCCGCGTAAGACGAGCATCGTGGTGGTCGGCGTCGCGGAAGAAGGACGTCATGTCGTGAAGCGAGGATTCGAAGCTCTTTGATGACGATTTCGTCACGGGAAACCGTCGCGGAAGAGATGACGCAGAAGAAGTACGTCGTCGGTGTCGCGGAAGACGGTTCCCGAGAACGTGGCGTTCTTCGTCGAAGTCCAAATGTTCTTCGTGTTCTTTGCCAAAGTTTGAAGAAGAATGAGAGAATTCTTCAAAACCTCTCAAGATGGATAAGGAGTCCAACCAAAATAAAATAAGCTAAGGCTTATTTTATTCACAAAATTATCAATTTGATTTTCAAAGGTTTGAAATTCAAACAACTCAACTCCATTAATTAACCAAGTTGTCAAGTTAATTAATGAGGGGTTATTGGGAGTTTAAAAAGAGAAGGTGAAGAGTTATGCTTCATGTGGGCCCCACCACACTTAATCCTCCCAAGGGAGGTTAAGTGGATGTAGGTCCCACCTCTAACTCCCGTTGGGAGAAAATAACTAACAAGTTAAAAATAAAAAGTGTTTCCACATTTTTATTTAACGGCTTATAATTTCTCCCAAAACTAACTTTCATTCCGCATAAAATGCAACCTCGGAAAAGGTATCCTTAAACGAATATCGGCGCTGCGAGTTCATCGGTGCCCTCGGAATTTGATTCCGGGCACCGGTTCAAAAGTTATAAATTCCCGCTCGTTCGTTCACTGAACGTACCCGAGCCAAACTTCGGAAATTGATTCCGGGCACTCCGGGCCTCGGAATCAGGTGCCGTCAGAAACCGCGCTCTTGTAAAATTACAATGAAAATTAAGAAAAAAATTCCCTTGAATTTTACGGGTCTTTACATTACTCCCACCTCAGGGCTTTACGTCCCCGTAAAGATACACCAAAAACTAGGGAAACAAAAGAGGGTACTGAGCACGCATCTGAGCCTCCCGCTCCCAAGTTCTCTCCTGGAGATTCCCGTGCTGCCATCTGATGCGCCTTAGAGGAATCGACCGTCCACGTAGTACCCGCTCCTGTCAATCCTCGATCTCCACCGGGACCTCCGAAAAAGTTGCCCCATCGTCAACGTCATGATCCCCATGGTCAATGATATGCGTCGGGTCGTGCATGTATCTCCTCAACTGAGATACGTGGAAGTCGTCGTGCACCCGGTGCAACTGAGGGGGTAGAGCCAGGCGATAATCCACCTCGCCAAAACTCCGGAAACCACGTCGAGGTGAGACCCGCAAGAAGACGTGGTCGCCATCCTCGAACTCTAGTGGCCTCAGCCTCCTATCAGAATATGACTTATGCCGGCTCTGAGCTGTACTCATCCGCGCCTGGATGACCTGGACCATTTCAGGTCCCACAAGAGTTGCAAGATTTCTTCATTGCCGATAAGAGAAATAAGGTCACATCCCCTGGATAAACCACATTCTTTGCCTAATACAGTCCATCCCGACATGGATGTTACTAATCCATACCAAGGATGACGTCGTAAGGCCTCGACGATACTACCAAGAGATCCAACTGTTACTCTCGCCTCCAAGGGTTGAGTCACTCTGTCGGCATCAGTGTGTGGTAACTAGGTCTCCTCCAGTAGATGTCTCACAAGTGAGGGTCAAGTCAACAGTCAAATCTGGAACCTCTTAGTAACATCACAAAAGAGGACAGGAATGAAAACATCACAAAGGTATGCATCTTTTATTATTGCATCTCATAATACAAAGACACTACACAATAGCAACAAAGAACTAGAAGTACAAAGGACGTATACACTAGTTCTGCTCCTATCCATATGCTCCCAGAGCTCCATGATCGAAGGCCTCAGCTGCCTGAAGCTGAGCTCTCTCATGTCCACCAACTCCCTGCGGTCGGGGGCGGACCTCCTGGTGGTGGTGGTGGAAACACCTCGATGTGTCGCCCACCATCTGCTGCTCGACCGGCTCCTCTGCCTCGTCCGCCTGCACTCTGCGGACCTCCATGGCCGAACCTCTGTCTGAGAGGTCCCTCTACCACTTGCTGCTCATCTTCATGGAGGGTCAGGCAGTCACGAGCCATGTGGCCTTGCCCGCCGCATGCATAGCACTGTCTTCCACTCAAAAGACTGGCTCCACACTGTGTGCCCCGCACAGCTGAGCCAGTGTCCTGAGGTCGCCAACCTGAGGGTCTGGTCTGCCTGGTCCCCTAAGTCATCCGTCAACTGCCTGCTGCAGAAGACTCTGCTACGGGCCGTCCTGCGGAGGGTCCTGTCACTGGAGCCTGCTCGGCGAGAAAACTCTCCACTAGAAGGGCCCTCTCCAACACCTCTGCCTATGTCGGAATGCTGAGGGAGATCAACGATGCCCTGATCTCATGTCTCAAACCCTGCTCAAAGATCCGGGCCCGGAAGAATGGGTCTCGTACCATATCTGTGGAGTAGCGCGAGAGATCAGTAAAGTACTGGGCCACTGTCAAACTGCCCTGCCGCAGCTGAAGAAGCTCCTGTATGCGTACCGCATGGAGGGTGGCTGGGACGAACTCGGAGCGGAAGATGCTCTCAAAGTCCGTCCAGAGGAGTGATGCCTCGTCGTGCACCTAGAGCATCAAGCTCCACCATCGTCCTGCTGCTGCGTGCAGTAGGCTCGCCGCGAGGATCACCATGGGGTCTGCTGGTGTCCTCACTAGCCTAAAAACTCAGACGACCGCCTCCAGCCAGTCCTCGGCTGCCTGGGGGTCCGTCTCCGCACGGAACCTGGGTGGTCGCTAGTGCTGGAACTCGTGCAGAGCTCCGAGGCATCGTGCATCGTCAGCTGCCAGTGCTAGAAGCATCGGTGGATCGGCGGGTAGAGCTACCGCCGGTGCCACTGCTGACAAAGGGCCCTGCACCGAGGCCTCGTCGCTCGTTGGGTTGTCATCACGCTCGACTCTCGGAACCCTAGCTGGCTGCCGTCGTGGGGCCATCCTGAAGGGAAACAGGTGTGCCACGGTCAGAACAGTAGACCTAGTGAGCTGATATAAAGTAATCACAAAGAAAACATTGAAACACACACGCAATCAATGTTTTCGTGCATTAAGTCGGAAATCAGTATTCAGGGTCCTGGTGTATGGATACGTCAGCCGCCGCACCAACACTGGACTCCCTGGACTGATAACCACACTCAATACGCTAAACAGTATTGCTTCACATAGAAAAGATTAGAGTTCGCTGTAGAACAGAACTCCTTTGATACCAATTTGTCACGACCCGCCCTCGGGGTCCGTGTCGTGACTACCCCAAGCCCACCTTCCATAGGCCAGTGGCTGGCGACTAGCAGCAAGGTGTAAATCCCAGTAAAAAGGGAAGGCGTTGCCTTTGAAAAGTAAACAAACACCACAGAGTAAGCAAGCAGAAATGTAAACACTGAGTAAAACAGAGTACAACTGAATTGCGGAAAAGTAAATGGGCCAGTATACAAACCCAAACTGAAAGTAAAGTACAACTCGAAAGGGAAAACAACAACTGTAAAGTAAATGACGCCACACCGAGCTGTCCACTGGAAATCCCACCTGAAGGATGGGTACAGATAGCTCCACTGCTTCTCAGGTTCCGCCATCCGCTCCGAGCATGTCTCGCCCAGTGGTCAACCTCCTGGTACCGTCATGCTCAGCAAGCTTCAACTACGATCAACGTTGTCCGTCGTCTGCAACCAACACAATGTAGTGCGGGCATAGCCCGTGCAGGGGTGAGTATAAGCTACTCAGTAGGGACCCTGAGACCCCTGAAGGTCTCCCAAAATCCACAAAGGATAAACCACAAAGGAAGATACAATCACGAAGTAACATCCGACACTGCTTAGGTATATGCCCACACATATACCTAAGTCATCAATTCCAAAACGCTCCAACCTCCTTGCCCACGTAAAACTCAGTCCACACAAGAAAGTATACATATTCCACACAGGAAGGAAAAACGAAATCCACACAGGATAGCACAACACAATCCACACCGGAAAGCAACAGGATTCAGCTCATACAGGTATACATCATCGATAAGGTGAAAGAGATGATCAGACATAGATACTGAATCATCTAAGATGGGACCCACATAGGATACAAGACCAGCCGTCCTCATTGTTTCATTTATGCTGGGACCCACATAGGATTCCAGACCAGCACGGCTGGGACCCACATAGGATACAAGACCAGCACTGATTCATCTAAGCTTGGACCCACATAGGATACAAGACCAGCACTCTTCATTGATTCATCATACTGGGACCCACATAGGATACAAGACCAGTATTGAATCATCCAAGCTGGGACCCACATAGGAAAAAAGACCAGCACAGCTAGGACCCACACAGGATACAAGACTAGCTGTCTTCATTGATTCAACTATACTGGGACCCACATAGGATACATGACCAGTATTGAATCATCTAAGCTGGGACCCACATAGGATACAAGACCAGCACAGCTAGGACCCACATAGGATACAAGTCTAGCTGTCTTCATTGATTCAACTATACTGGGAACCACATAGGACACAAGACCAGTATTGAATCATCTAAGCTAGGACCCACATAGGATACAAGACCAGCACAGCTAGGACCCACATAGGATACAAGACTAGCTGTCTTCATTGATTCAACTATACTGGGACCCACATAGGATACAAGACCAGTATTGAATCATCTAAGCTGGGACCCACATAGGATACAAGACCAGCACAGCTAGGACCCACATAGGATACAAGACCATCTTTCTTCATCGTCGCAGTACACTGTGAATTTCTGCACAGTCGTCGTCGTCGAAGTAGCAGTCGCAGCCAGCTCTAGGGTTCCCGCACATAGCAAGCTAGTTCGGGAGGGTCCGCTCCATGAGCCGAGAGTCCGATACATCAACTGCCACAAAGTCCGAAGTTGATGTATCCAAAAGTTCCGTATCGTCAACAGAAACTCAACGTCGCAGACGGCGCGTCAATCGGACGCTCGGTCTGAGAGTTATTGGCTTTTTCATCCTAGGGGCCCGGTTGGTTTTTAAGGCAAAATCAACTCGACCGTACTCCACCTCCGTCCAAACCTCAGGAGTAGTATGCCAAAATATCTGTCTCATCAAGAGGATTTCAACGAAACAGACGGTGCATAAATCGGACGCCCGGTCTGTTAGTTATTGGCCTTTCCGTCTCACACCCACCCTGGGAAACTTCCCAGGAGGTCACCCATCCCGATCACTACTCTAGGCCAAGCACGCTTAACTATGGAGTTTTAACCACGTAGGCTCCCGAAAAGGAAGGTGCATCTTGAGTATAGTATACCGAAACGACCGTCTCGATCCAAAGATCGTGTTGCCGCTGACGGCGAGTCATTTGGAGGCCCGTAGCCCAAGATACGGGCATACGACCGAAATCTATTCGAAAACGGGGAGTCCGGGTCCGGGCCGACCCCCCCCCCCCCCCCGGGTCGACCCGAACCGACCGGCGGCGCGGTCCGGCGCGGCGGTGCGGCCTGGCACAGCGGCGCTGCCCGACCGACGACGGCATGGCCTGGGCGCCGCTCGGGTGCCACGCGCGGGGGACAAACCCCCGCCTCTTCCCTCTGCTGGCGGCGTGGCTGATTTCTGTGCCTTGGATCAACGGCCTCCCCACATGGGGGCCTGTTTTTGAGAAAAACGGGGGGGGGGGGGGGGGGGGGGCGTGCCCCCCTTTGTGAAACCAGCCCCCCTCTTTATGGGGGGCCAATTGACCGACCGGGGGAATTTAATTCCCCCGGTTTTGCACCATCCCGGCCGGCCCGACCTGGCCGACCGACTTCTTCTCAACAGGACCGGCATGGCCGGTCCTCTTCCATTTTCCGGCCCCGGCGGCCCAGCTGGCCGCCGGTTATCACGTCCCGCCGCGGCCCCGCTCCAGCCGCGGCGCCTTCGGTTTTCTCTTCGACGTGGCGCGATGGCGTCGCGTCCATGAAATTATTCCACAGCGCGGCACGACGGCGCCGCGCAACAATTTCTGTGCGATTCCCGCGTGGTGCGACGGCACCACACCATCTCATTTCATCCGCAAGAAACAAACAAGAACAAAGGAGGGGGGTTTGGCCGTGTTTGTGCGGTCCGACCCCCTCACGTTAAACGATATCAATTATTCGTTATCCTCAAAGTTCGACAATCTAGAGTCAAAAGTGGAAATTAATAAATTAAACAACAAAAACCCCTACCTCAGTTTCAAGAACGATGATCGTCAACGACCCGCGGAAGACAAGCGTCGCGGTGGTCGGCGTCGCGGAAGAAGGACGTCGATAACGTGAAGCGAGGATTCAAAGCTCTTTGATGGCGATTTCGTCCCAGGAAACTGTCGCGGAAGAGATGACACAGAAGAAGTACGTCGTCGGTGTCGCGGAAGACGGTTCCCGAGAACGTGGTGTTCTTCGTCGAAGTCTGAATGTTCTTCGCGTTCTTCGCCAAAGTTTGAAGAAGAAGGAGAGAATTCTTCAAAACCTCTCAAGATGTCTAAGGATTCCAACCAAATTAAAATAAGCTAAGGCTTATTTTATTCACAAAATTATCAATTTGATTTTCAAAGGATTGAAATTCAAACAAATCAACTCAATTAATTAACCAAGTTGTCAAGTTAATTAATGAGGGGTTATTGGGAGTTTAAAAAGAGAAGGTGAAGAGTTATGCTTCGTGTGGGCCCCACCACACTTAATCCACCCAAGGGAGGTTAAGTGAATGTGGGTCCCACCTCTAACTCCCTTTGGGAGAAAATAACTAACAAGTTAAAAATAAAAATTGTTTCCACATTTTTATTTAACTTCTTATAATTTCTCCCAAAACTAACTTCTATTCCGCATAAAACACAATCTCAGAAAAGGTATCCTTAAGAGAATATCGGCGCTGCGAGTTCATCGGTGCCCTCAGAATTTGATTCCGGGCACCGGTTCAAATGTTAGAAATTCCCGCTCGTTCGTTCACTGAACGTACCCGAGCCAATCTTCGGAAATTGATTTCGGGCACTCCGGGCCTCGGAATCAGGTTCCGTCAGAAACCGCCCTCTTGTAAAATTACAAAGAAAATTAAGAAAAAATTTCCCTTGAATTTTACGGGTCTTTACAATTCATGTCTTCTCAGTGTCTTCAGTATAATGAGTAAGTGATTTTCATGAGCTTTTTAGCTTTTTGAGTATACCAATATATCATCAATAATTAACACTTCAATGTCATCGAGATATTCCTCGAAAAATATGTTCATTAGATCCATGAAAACCGAGGGTGCATTAGTCACCCCAAAAGGCATTACTGTAAACTTGTAATGCCCGTTCCTGGTTTGAAATGCTATCTTAGTAATGTCTTCCTTCTTCACCCACAACAGATGGTATCCAGATCAAAAGTCAATATTTGAAAAGATTTGAGCTCTATGCAGTTGGTCAAATAAATCATCAATGCGAGGTAAGGGATACTTGTTCTTTATTTTTATACCATGGATTTACCTACAGTCGATACATAACCTCATAGATCCATCATTCATCTTAACAAAAAGGATATGGGATCCCCATGGAGAAACCCTAGGGTGAATAAATCCCTTATTACTAAATTTCTCTAGATGTTTCTTTAGTTCAACTAATTCCACAGTGGCCATTCTATAAGGGGTCTTTGATATAGGCATTGACCAGGAAATCAAATCAATGGAAAACTCAATTTCTCGTTCGGGAGGATGTCCAGGTAAGTGTTCGAGAAACACATCAACATATTCTCTCACAATAGGTATATCCTCTATTTGAACATTCCATTCCTCACCCATAGTTAATTTATTCTCTTTCTCCCCGATAATTGAATTATTTTGAGCTACTGGGGGTGGATCTAGATACGATTTAGGTGGTGATGATTCTACTCAAAAGATAAGGTGTTCTTTATCATCATCATCAAAAATCGTAACCTCTTTCTTCTTACAATAAATTATCGTATCATGGCCCGAAAACCAATCCATAACGAGGATTATATCATATTCATTCATGGGTATGACGATGAGATCAACAGATAAAGAACATTTATTTTCTCTACTGGGGACTGATTCCCAAAACGTTGTTGCATTGATAATTCACCTAGGAATTTTAAATGACAACCCCCTTGTTAAATCAAATTGGAAGTATCTAATTTTCTTAGAAAACTGGGAAGATATGAAACAATGTGATGATCCTGAATCAAATAAAGCATATTCTAAACATGAGGAAACCATTAAATTAGCTACCACCATGTCTTTCGGGGCATCAACCTCAACAGTTATGACTTCATTAGCTTGGCCTTGATCTCTTTTCCTTTTCTAAGGTATGTTTCCCTGACGCTTAGGACATTAATTTTCATAATGTCTAATCTCCCTACAATTGTACCATTGAACATTGGTAGAGTCTTTCATTCATTTACAATCACCATCTAGATGGCCTTTCTGCCCACACTTGTAGTATATTCATTTTTCCGTTTAGACATGATCTAGGGTGCTTCCATCAGCAATTATCACAGGGTGTAAGTTCAATTCTTCCCTTGTTTCCTGATTCCTTATTTCATTTCCCATAGTGTTCAGCAAATCACTTCTTCAATTGCTTTGATTTAATGATATAAGACATAGAAAATTCATTTTCCATTCTGATAGCACACGAGACAATATCTTCATATGATGAGAAAGATTGTTATTCTAATGCTCGACAATGAAATGGATTTAAAAAATAAAATAAATGATCAATATTACTTATTGGGTAATGTATATAATCTGCAGAATGCCTCACTATCCTTGTAATGTTAGCCTCATACATAGTGACATTCTCATCCTCCATTTGTCTCAAACTCAGAAATTGCCTTTACATATCTTCCGGATGGTCACGAGGAAATTATTTTTCTATGAAATGATTTTTGAACTCCCTACATTACATATTTGTTACTTCATCATCTTCTTTTGTATTTTGAATGAATGACCACCATTGATCAACATCTCCAGAGAGGTAGTAAACTACCATGATATTTTTTCCCTTTCATTACTGCCCAAGGCATGTAATATTTTCTCTAAAGAATTTATCAATTTCTTAGTTACTAAGGGATATGTACTCCCATTGAATGTTCATGGATGTTGCCTCATGAATCAATCTATCATTGACCCTCCACACTGCGGATCAGGGTGCTCCATATGGGTAAGGTTATTATTCATAACCTGAGTGAGTTGTCCCAGTATGGTGATTAGCTGATCAGCACCAGTTGTATCACCAGCTCCACTATAATTATCTTGTACAGGATGGAAATACCTATATGGAGTGTGTGAATTTACATAGTTTCCATTCATTCCTCTTGGTTCCAATTCAAAACAATGGCATATACTAGATCAGTTTATGAATCAAAATACATAATTCTATACTTGTAAAAAACTTAACCTAAATTTTACTATTTATGGATATGATCCATAATCATAATTTTTTTTCTTTGAGGTAGTATATACCTATAAACACTTCATAATTTTTTGTAAAGAAAATTATAATTATCCTAAGCATATACCCCGGGAGTGTCGTAACCCAGAGTGCAACAAGGCCCGTTTTCGTGCACCAGTTCTCATTCGAGTCTATCTCAAAGCAGTGTTTTCGGGTTTTACCCCTAGGTACATCTGTGCCAGAGCCGCCTCTACCTTCTCGTATCTAGACATTGATGTATTCCGTGGAAAACTCACAAAATACTTACAATACCAATATTCTAGGAAGTTATTCTATACTAATCCAGAATGTGTATCTTAGGGCTATGTGCTCTAATCAGAGTTTATATAAATATAGTTTCCATGGTTTGTACTAAACTTTAGCTGATACCAACTATAACGCCCCTCCCCTAGTTACACAGAGTCAGTGCATTATTACATAACATTGGCATGATCACAAGGAAATCATGTCTCTAATGACCGATCAGTTTAGTATTATCGGAAACAAGATTCATACATAAGATCAACATTACAGCTTAATGAGAAATACAACACAAATATATTTCATTATAAACTTCCAAGCCTCCTAGATTATGCCTGCAGTTCACTAATAACTGACTTCTTAATATCCTGGGAAAATGAAACATAAGAAAAGGGGTGAGCTCAAATGCTCATTAAGGGTATGTAATACAACGGAAAATGACATAAATATTAATCATGGTAAATAATTGAAACCACATGCCTTTACCAATAGTAAACATGTATACTTTTATGGAAAGAATATGATATGAGTAATTAATGAAATAATAAAACATAATAATGGGTATTATACTAGTATAATGACCACGTGAACCATAAATATTATTTCCATAATGTGTGAATGTATAATACCTGACATTCTGAAACATTTTGTCAAGGCCTCGTCCAAGACATCTAAAAATGATTAAGGCCTCAACCAAAACCATAAATCAAAATGGGAAAGGGTCTCAACCAATTCCAAGTCTAGTTGTCTCATGAGATCTACCGATGAATCGTGGACCTATAGAGGGCTCCACCCATCACTTACTAAGTCCAATACATTCTTCATATGAAAAGGTTTACACATGTCATAAACATTCGTATTAAAACTAGCATACAAAATGTCAATAATTTAACCATAAACCATGAATGGTATAAAAATATAATATCCACAGGGAAACATATCAAAAAACCTTCAATACAATATGTAATTTTTGTATCATAATAAATCAACTTCAAATAAACGTAAAATCCATCAATGGATATAGATATAGATGAAATCAAACCCTTTTTTAGAGAAATATATCTTTATATTTTGAAATAATTAAAGAGTCCTATAATTATATAATAAAAAATTTACTTTGAAAATATTCGTATAAGCTTGTAAGGGAAGCTCTGACGAGTTTATATTGTTAGAAGATAGCCACATCCTCCCTATAAGTAAAAAAATACATTCTTACCTTAATTTTGTCGAATAGGTTAAAAAGGTCCTTATTTGGAAAATGACAGAAATATTCCTTTATAAAAATCTCCTAAAAAGTCAACAAGGGAATAAATTTCATTAACCAATAGTCTATAAAATATTAAGAATTTTTTGAAATACATTTGTAAGAGACATGGATGTGGATGATAAAGAGGTCTCAATAGATAATTACATATAAACAACCACGGATAATGAAGAGACTGTACAATAGACCCTTACCTTGTACATTTCCTTGGTTGATGGCAGGTAAGCCTCATGTATAATGGTGAAATAATTGTTATTAAATTATAAAATAATAATATACATTAATATGATATAATATATGATCTTTAAACAATGTTATGGTAATAATATCTTAGTATTATTGTCATTTAGGGTGTTAACGAATTCGTTTTCCATCATATTATTTGTTACATAAGCCATGTTTTTTATGGATAGGTTGTATCTTTTTAATATACATAATTATATCAAGTCTTTAAATATTATTTTTAACCATAAAATGAAAATAATTCTTGAATGGATACGATGGGGAATGAATCTAATCGCGTTCGTGCAGACGGTAATCCGTACATTCACACGAGAAAAAATATCATTCACTTGATATTAAAATAATATATAATTTGATGTTATATCATATATAAATAATAATTATCATGTTATATTTATTATTTTCATGAATTACACATCATTATTATACCCATCCAAATAATAATTTATTGAATAACTATTAAACCACGACGTGGAGACGGTAAGCCGTACGTACGCACGTATGGTGAAATGTCATTCAAAGGATGTATAGAATACTGAATATGGTTTTAACATATTTATAATAACATAAAAATATATATAATATACTAGAGTTATTACTTTAGAATGGAAATAACAAAGAAAGAATATGTTGAAGACGAAAAGAACTTGAAAAGGTGTGGTGAAAACATTACCTCTTCTT
Organism: Viscum album; assembly: GCA_963277665.1. Classification (NCBI taxonomy): domain Eukaryota; kingdom Viridiplantae; phylum Streptophyta; class Magnoliopsida; order Santalales; family Viscaceae; genus Viscum; species Viscum album. The sequence continues at coordinate 1,292,053,488 of OY728129.1, forward strand.
CATGTTATTCCTTTTTATTTGATCATAAGGGCTCCTTATGAGGGATTTATTATCCAACTAAGGCCCTTATTTTGACGTTAGTGAAGTTGAGATAATATTTGGGTAGGGTTTTTCCAATCCAAAAGGCATTGAAGGTGTGAATAATTTGTTAGAAGTGGTGTCCTTTTATAAGTGGCAGGAGGGGATCTTTAGGAAAAAATTTAAAGTATTAATTTATAATAAATTCATATTCAGTTTCTAATGTCATACTGTATTTTTATATTATATAGTTAATAAACATAATATATACATACAATCGACCCCCATGTGGTATATTAATGATATATATATCATGATATAAGTCCTTTGGCTGAACCTTAGATTTTTATTAATATAATATCAATAAGTAATATAATATTTGTTTTAAAAACACATTTATGTCAATTTTGAAAATATTTAATAATTTATTTCTGTTAAAGTCATAGAAACATTATTAATTCAAAAACAATTCATTCAAGAAATTCTAACATGTCATATTAACCAATAAAATTATTTTATTCCATCAAAACGTTCAAATTATATATATTTTAACATTTATAATACTAAATATTTCATTCTTTCTTTAATAAGGAAAATATTTTATCATTATTGTGTCATAAATAAATTTAATAATTCAATGTCTACAAATTATAAATAAATACCATTATGTAGGAAATAATTTTAGATTTCTAATTAATATTTATAGTCTAAAATATAACATATGTTAACCTATGTAAAATTTTTTATTCTAAAACATATATGCTTATGTTATTTTTGTATTAACTTTAACTTAATTAATATAATGTGTCATTATCACTTTACAAGTGGATCCATGGGGTCCCAAAATCAAACCAAAGATGCCCATGGTCATAAATATATCATCCAATAGGGTTAGGACACATTTTAGCATAATTTATTGTTATTATAATATTATTTTTTATCCTTATTTACCGGATTTACACATTTATCATGGTAAATAAAATATTTACCGAAATAATTATTCAAAATGTATAAAAGTAAAAGTTACCTATTTAAACAATTTGGAACTCATAATTATAAATATGGAATCCATTTTTCTAAATTCAAATCATAGAAGTGGTTAAAACTAATTTAAAATTAATTCCCTGTTGTTAAAACAAAAACCGTGTTTTTAAGAGATAATAACTATCAAAAGATTGACACCTGTTTATGTGTAGTTTAAATGTGAAATTATGTCATATGTCCAACATTATATTAAATGGTAAAAATATATTCTAAATATACTTCAAAATCACTAAAATTAAAAATTTATCACTATTAATTATTTTGATTAAAAAAGTTGTTTTTAATTAAAATTTAGTAATTTTCACTATTCACCAAAATATAAAATTTATCCGAAAAGTACCAAGATTTTACCCTAGGGTAATTTCGATATTCTGAATCCAAAAATGAAGTCCGTTTGGAGAGATAAAATTTATAAAATTCTAAAAAGTTGGTATTACTATTCATAACGGCTACTTTGATTGGACGCGGTGTGTTAGAATCTCAGAGTTGCGTACAACACACGATATTGTATTATTCAAGGAGAATGGTACTGTGGAATCTTGGGGTGTTACATCTTAAATATCGATATTTTATGGAATAACTTATCCTTAACTTCTAATTAAAAATATTTCAAATGATTTCAAGCATAAATTTGTAATCTACAATGTGTTTCCTTTATATCCTACAAAATAGTTATGACATTATTTTCCATTTACTATTCTATGATAGGCCTAAAATTTCTTTATAATCAAATTTTATACCTTAAAATTTTAGTTTTAATCTTATTTCCAAAGAATTATTCATATGTATCAGGCTTAATTATCATGTGAGAAAACGTTTTTTATGAAAACAGAGCTAGGTGATATTGTTAACCTTGACAACGATCAAAATACATAGAAAATTATCTGATCATATCCTATTGGGTTTGGATGGTTATCTCAAAATACCATTAGTGTGAGTATGACAATAAGTAAAAAACAATAACAATGAATCCAGATATATTTGATTTATTTTTTATAACATTATTTAATTCCAAATAACTTTTTCATATATAATATAATATTTTACTCTATGAAAAATAAAATTTGGTTTTGGAGAAATTTATTGAAAATAACCTATCACACTTCTCTCTCTCCAACTCACTCTGCTAGAGTTCATTCTCTCTAATCCCCATTCCCCCAATCCTCCCTTCATCATTCAACATGGTTCTTATAGGGATTTGTCCCCAATTTTCTGTCATGGTAGGTCTTCCCTAGCATACATTCAAGCATTGTTTTTCTTTTCATATTCTATGATTTTTTGGTCGTTAACTCCCTGACTATATCGTCAATGCTCTGAAATTATGGTCTACCGCTCCCTTCAAGGTCAGATTGGGAGAATTATATTCACTTAGCTTTTGTTTTTTTATATTGGAATCCATGGATTTCTTTCATTTCTTTCTTCTTCCATTAGGTCTTTGAACCCCTTGTTATTATCATTATTTTTTTAATATTAGTTTTCTTTTCATAGTTTCTCTTTAAGATTTATCCCAGTTATTATTCATGTTCATTTTTTCACTAGGGTTTAATACCCATCACTGTTTTTTTACTATGGTTCCTTCTTCTATACAATGTTCAATCATTCTTATATGTGTTTTTAAATGGGTTTGGTATAGTGTGGATATGCTACTTGTTGTTATCTTCTAGTGTTGTTCATCAGTATAAAGGCTAAGATGAAGATTTTTTTGGGTTGCTCATTAGTTATTTGTTTATATCACCTAGGTCTGTACTGGATGGATTCTTTTATAGTGAGGTGGATTTCTATGGTCATCTCAGAACTCACTGGTGAGCTACTGGTTATGGACAGATGTGGTTGGCATGTTATGGTGAGCATATTGAGTGCCTCTTGATCGTGATGTTGGATGACCATCGAAAATGGTTGCATGTTGACTTCTACATTGCAGTTGACGTTGCAAGGTTGTTTGTGAAGGTGGTGATGGTGTTGGATTTCTTCAGCATAGACGATTCCAAGGTTATTTCCATTGTCCCTATAAAAGATAGATATTTTCTCTACCATGGGCCTAGATTCCATCATTTTTCTAATGATGGAGCTATGTAGTGGTTTGCAAAGGTCTTTGGGATGTTAGTATGAATGGGAGGCATTGGGAGGTGGATGGTGATAACGAATAAACTGCCGATGGTGAAGATGTGTTCGTATTTGTATAGACGATGATGTTAGCTAGTGGTGACATGGTTGATGTCAGTGATGTGATTATATTGGTGAGGTGATCTATGGTTAGTTTCTTAGGCGGCACACCTAGAAACCCATGGTCTGAAATCAGATTTAGGGTTTTTGAATTTTAAATTTGAAAAACTACTAAGTTAGTTTCTTGAACTCTGATGTGGGTGGGAGATGTTTTATTTTCTTGATGGGTTAGAATATGTTGGTTTTATTTTTTGTGTTCACACTAACCCTATAAATGTTTCATTAGAAAATAAAAAATATGGATTGTTTGTTTTGTACTCCATGAATCCGGACCAATTACCCAATTTATATTCTTGATAGATAATCAAGTGATAAATCTTCTTTAATAACAATGATGTGTTATGGATTCATAAATTTATTTACTAAAACTCAATTAGCATTATGGAATTAAGATGTTTTGGGGCGTCTGGTGACAAAATTTATGTTTCTTTTTTACATTTACATTCTAGTATGTATAATGGATGTTAAATTCATTAATATAGTTATCTATCTTCCTAAACATGATGATATACTAATCATTGAAATACATACTCTTCAAAAAAATTATTTATTTTTTACCACTATAAATAATCATTCATATCTGCCTACATTATCGTACATCTATGATGAATAATGAATCAATAAGGAACAGATTATTCAGTAACTAATTCTTAAAATATGATATTAATGAGGAAATGCATTTTCCTATTCATTTTCATTCCAAAAAAATCAAATATGATGTCGTTAAAATTCCATACCTTCTATTTCCACTCAAGGCCCTCCTTCTGCACCTACTTAATCATTACATGTAATGATAGTGAGAAACCCATTTTAATAGGATAATATTTCTTCCCTTTCTTTTATATTTATAGATCAATAATTTGAAAATCCCAGAATATTGGATCACAAATGGTACTCATAATAGAAATTATACCATAAACCCTTCATTTCAAAGAATAATACACCTTATTTTATTTCTAATGTTGGTAATGTATTGATCAGTTATAATATTTAATCTAATATAACCACCAAATATTGTTCAAATCAATCTTATTTAAGTGCATACCATCATTATACTTTTATGATCTTCCTATATTTCACAATGTCCCCCATAAAATATCATTCCTCAATATCATTAATGAAATAATTACCGTAAAAACTCCAAATCACGAGTTTGGTGTTTTTGGCCTCATGAAATATTAATTTTCTGAGGCATAAGATAAAACCATATCATTCTACATGTGGATGCATCATGGTATCTTCTTTTATACATTACTATAGACCATAAATCTATATCCACTATATTTTTATGTAATAAAGGGTGTGGGGAATAACTATATCTATAGATCATCAATATTTTCATCACATTATTTTAATTATTGGAACCAATCTATCATCATATTTAACTTGATTAGTGGATTATTAAATCATTATAAAATTCTATAATTGTTGTTAAAATCTATCCCCCCAAATAAAATTCTGGATCATTCTTAGAGTTATTGTTTTAATCCAATTTTCAATAACATTTATAATTTATGGATACACATATAAATGCTATTATGAGATTATATGATCCAAAAATTAAAATTTTCCATCCAAACATTAGACATGGTAAATTTTTATATATCTTATCCATTGTTAGGGTTATCCTTATAATACTCAAGTGATCTTTATGTTCTTCCCTATTTTTTGAATATATACGTACATCATCTATATGTTCAACCCTAAAAAGATAAATGTAATATCTAATGAATCTATTTTTTAAATCAATGAAGTTATTTGGGAAATTGGTATGAATAAATAGAATCATTATAAATTAACAGTGTTCATACCTTGTAATGAAGGTTATCTTGGGTATATATTCAATTGTGACCAACAAATGATAGTATCAAAATTTAAGATAAATCAAGGATGAATAATGGGATCCTCATAATTTATTGAAAATAATATTAATAAATTGAAGAATATAGTTATTCTATATTTTGATCTTGTAAATATCATTATAGTCAATTTGGAGTCACATAGATTATGTTTTCTTATTTCAGAAAGAATAGTTCCACCACATAGTGATGTAATTGGTTAAATACATCCCAAATCATGATTTTTAGCATGTTTATTCATAAAATACTAAAACTAAAAAGGTTCAAGTACATATGGATCCATTAAAATTGTTTTACCAGCATGTATGAGTTATATTGAAATCAAAACAACCTAACTTTATGGAATACTGTGAAACACATAAGGAAAATAATCAACAAAATCACATAAAATTGGTATATAATAGATGTTGTATTTCTCCCCATCCATATATGATAAAAAATTCATTTCAATAGGAATTAAAACCCTTAAAATGCATTTATTATCAATTAGATGTTTATATTTATCATTTCATTAATAGAAACTCATTGGTTGGTTTGGAATATCAACTACAACTTCACCTCTTTGGGAATTGATATGGGATAAATGTAATTATAGTCAATACATACATATGAAAAGATAAAATGAAAATAGATTGACAATAAGGATATTTATAGGAATATAATTATAACAAATATCAATTAATTTTGAATCATATATACGAGAATATCGCCTAATATATTTTTTCATTGGTAAATAAAAAACTTATATTTGAAGTTGTATATTGATATCCATATCATTTTTTGATATAAATTAGATGGTTGATACATAATAAAGTAATAGATTATTATTTTGTTGAGGGGACGATATGTTTACCTCTTAAAAATTCATTACCAACATGTGTAATGGTGATAGAATGATATATACCCTTTTCATTGTTCTTACGAGGCTCATAACATCAATAATTTTAATTATAAATTATATTTATTCAGATGTTAAAATAGATCCCATACATCATTTTTTAAAACACATATATGTTGTGGTTAATTATATAGAACATTCTATCCATTATTAAATAAATTATTCTTCCTTTCACTTTATTATAAGTTTTCTAAAATAACCTATATTTCATCACATATAACATTTTCTAGCCTGCATAGTACGGTTTCCTCCATCTTTTTTAAAAACATTCTTCATAATGGGAATCCTGTAATCATCTATCCCTAATTTGAATTATTATACTTTCCTTTTAATTAATTCATTATTTTCTTATGAAAACTATGAGAATGATTAGGAACTCCAGTATCCATATCAACCATGACATCTCATTGAATGATTACATCTTTGTCACTAATGATTATTATTGATATGTACCATCAGAGAAATTACTTTAAGACACATTCTAATTAATCAATATATTATTTGGTAGAAATATCAAACTAATAGTGTACATTGAAATTATTATTTAAATTTTATCAATGGTTTTAATGTGTTCGTAATCCTTATAATTTCTCTCATGGAATTCTTGCTCAATTATTTTATGAGTAATATATAGACTATAATTATTGATATAAACTATTAAACAAAAATCATTATAGGTGTTCCATTTCCTAGTATTACCGTATTTTCATAATGATATTTCCCCCTAAATTTCATTCTACTTCATGATGGTATATATTTAAATAAAATTCTCTTGTTCCAAACATAAAAAAAATGAATTTTTTTAGTTGTACATGCCATCTATTCACAAACTACAAGATCAACATACCCACTAAAACATGAAATATGATACATAATGATGAACTGAATTCATGATTTTCCCCAATTTAATCATTTGGATCTTCATTTTGATTTATCATTCACGAAATCCATATAAGGATAGAAACAAGTATTTTCCTTCAATGTCCCATGAAATTTGGTTTCTCAGATAGATAATAAATTATTTTTCTATCAAATTAATCATTATAGAAATTTCATCATGTTCCATTAATTGAATAAAACCAGAAAATAATTAATTTAGGGAAAATAATAATAGCGGGAGACCAAAAAATCATGAAAAAGATAATGAGTTATCAAGACCATGACACATCATTTTTAATCTATGTCACATTATGTTCTACCATGATCTTTCCTAGTCATCATATAATCAAATAAAATATATTTTTTCTTAAATAGAATGTTGGTTATCTAATAATATACATTAGGAATGTGTGTCTATGAGTGTTGTAAGTGGATAATCACTATTGCATAGAATGATGGTTTGAGAAATACTCACCAACTCTATTTTGATTTTATAACTCTATATTAATCTATTTTAGAAACATTTTGATATGTATTTTCCATTTTGGAATGTATTTAAGAAAAATACACACATCATTCATTACCATAAAATAGGATATTCTATAATACATAGGGTTATCCTAAGTGTTATCACTAATTTTTTCACATAACAGTTTCCCAGTTTATGTAAATATCTCCCTAATACCATCTATATATACCCACATAGGTCAAAAATTGATTATATAACTTATTATGTGAATATTCATTACCTTACAGTATAATCCATACTATGGACATATAGGTTTAGCGTTTTTAGAAACTTGTATTCATAATGAACTTATTCATTTTGGATCTAAATCATCTCTATTTATGTTATTCATAACTCCCACCCATTATAGACATAACATTCATAAAAAATATTATTCATTACTTATTATAAGGATACATAATGAAGGTAGATCTCAAATTCTTAGTTGCGTAATAAAGAGAGACGTCAACAAATAAAAAAGCATAAAATTAGCATAAGGGTTTGACAATATATGAAATAAATAAGAAAAAATATCCTTTTATATGATAGCTTATAATATTCATTCATAAAATAATGGCTGATATTAAATATGAAATAAATCATTAAGGAAAAAAAATATGATACATTAGAGTTTAAAAAATGAATTTTTTTTATTCATAACCATTATAGTATATTTTATTCACTACCATTCCAATGTATCCTTAGTCATTCTTCCATCCCAATTATAATATAGTAGTCATCATACTTAAAAAACTAGGTTCACTCCTAATTCCTGTCCAAATTAACTCTTGAAATATCAATCAATTAAAAAATAATTGAATTTCTATATAATTTAGTGAACATCAATAACATAATAAAAATAAATTCACATGTATTCTATAAGGTACTAAATCATTAATCATATATAAAATAATGTGTAAATGAAATGGGTCTCATAATCATTTTGATATTTCTACATAGTATATCCCATGGATAATAAACGAGTATCACAAAAATCTCATAATCATAATTTTAAACCATATAGGTAAAGAATAATGACAATATCCTTCCATCATAAACCCAATAAAAAATAATTTACAGAAAATAATTTTATTATAAATGAAAATTCCATTTAATTTTCAATGATACATTTTCTTTAGTAGATAATGTTTTCAAATATAAATATATTATTTAAAATCCAAAAATTCCTAAATATAAGGAAAATAATATTTTTCAAAAGTACCATGGAATATTTTAATTTAATATTCAATTAATTTTTTTTCATGATGTTTTGGATTTCCGTTCAACCCTTGTATATAAAATAATAAAAATTATCTTTTCTGAAAAACTTTTATAATACAACATTCAATAAAAAATATATTTATTTTATAAAATCTTGTCAAAAATTATCATATGGGTAAAAATTAAATTAAATTATAATTTCATATTATTATAAAAAAATTGAATACATTTTATAAATAATATATTTTGGATAAAAAATATTTTCCACTAAAGGGGGAATTAATGTTGGATTTCATATAAAAACTATTCCAGTATCATGAGCAATTAAAGAGAGTAAAAAGAATGTAAAAACAATTTCTATCTAAAAATATCTAGAGTAGAATAAAATTATTTGTATTATGATATAATGGTTAAAAAATCTACATTAATGTTTTTATCATAATCAATACCGATAAATAATGAGATTGAAACCTAAATCCATTACCTCCCGTTTGACTTTATTTAAAAGTTTATGATGTTTCTATAAAATAAATTTTAACATAATATAATTTAATTAAATAGAAATTAAAAAGCTTATAATATAATATACTTTCAACTAATAACATTTCAACACCAATTTATTAATAATTCATATTAAAATCATTATTTTTGGGTGTTATCTATTTTATTTTCTATGAGAATTTATGTTCGTTAGCCCTTGAAATTTTATATTAATAAAAATTCTATAATTTTAGAAAAATCTATAATTATATATATATCATATATGTTTTCATTATATAAATATTTTTCATCAATAAAATATAGATACAGAAATATTAATTTCATTATTCATAGAGATAGAATCTCATTTGTACACAAGAACATTGTTTTCAATTTTCAATGAATAGATGAAAAGAATAGTAAATTTTAATTAAAGTTAATAAATACATTATTAAATAATATATATCATAAATAAAAATGTATTATATCCTTATAAACATCCATGTTTGGAGGAATTTAAAAAAATCACACCGCTTCATAGAGGTGGTAGTTCAGACACACTCGAGAAATGTCATTGATTTATAATGATTTTGAATGTAAGATGGTAGATATGTTATTAATATTATAAATTAATATTCATTTCATATAAATAATGTATAAATATTTAACCCATCATTGAAACAATTCATTAATTGTAGTGATGGAAATTGAACTATGTTTCCAAGTGGAGGTGGTAGTCCACACGTATGAACAAGCGAGACTTTCGATTCCCATTTGATGTAATAGAAGGTCGATATTTTAGGAAAAATATAATAAATTTTAAATATATTTATAAAAATTAATTTATTAATTTATGATTTATAATAATTATTTATAGAATATAGAAGAATAAATAAATTGAATGATGTTGGGTATGATGATTGCCTATTTTTTTGGTAGGATGGTGATAAATTCATGGTTATGGAAAATTGAAATATCAACTAAATATTACCAAAATATATATTACAATAACATATATTTTTATATGAGAATTGGATATGTTTTTTTCATCTAAATTTCTCAAAATAGTGTACTGAATAGAATGGAAAAGTGCACTTTTATAAGTGAGAGAGAAGACATACTGGAAAATACTTGAATGATTAAAATATACTAAAGTCATAATCAGGTAAAATTATACAAAATGCCCTTATATTTTTATAAGGTATATGGTAAGGTTTCATTATGGATATAAATTAATATTTAGAAATGATTAATTTGCATGCATAACATTAACTCTTTTTTAAATACCCCGAGTAATCCAATTTTACCCTTAACAATTGTGGAAACTTTTAAATGTGTTTACTCTTCATTATGAAAAAATCTAAGACAAATTTATTGGATAAATTTAATTTTTTTTTTACCAATGTATAACCAATTTTATCAAAATCAATTTACTTAAGAGATATATTTTATTTTACATTTAATCCCAAAAAATGAGATGATATGTGGTTTTCTAGAAACATTGTTTTTATAAGTATATGATGTTTTTATACAAAATTCAATTTTAATATTGATTCAAATGACAATGATTTGATTATGTATATTATAAATAAACTAATTTTACATTAAAATTAATTTAAAATATAATGAATCATATTAAATTATTTAAATGAAAATGTGTCTTCAATAAAAATCATTTTTTATAATTGTTAATTAATTTTCCTTGCAAAAAATTATCATAAAATAAAACATAGAAAATTGTAACATGAATATTTTAAAAATGAAATCCATTTTTCATAAACATTCACTAAGGTTTCCAGAAATTTGTTTTATTATTTTCTAAAAAAAATTATAATTAATTTTTTTGGAAAATATATTTTTTAAACATATGAATAATTTAATAAAAATCCAGTACTTAATTTTCAATATATTTTTTTATAAAAACAATTATTAATAATTTTGAAAATGTATCTATTAATATTAATTTTACAAATATAATTGATCTATTATTAAGATATACTATATTATAGTTAATTTATATATGGGGCTTCATCTAACACAATCTATCATAAAAATAAATTTACATAATGAATAATATATCATAAAATCCATGGGTACTACAAGAATCATCGGTAATAATATATAGAGAGGGAGAGTTGGAACATAAAATGTTTTGGATGCCCATACATCCCATGCATAATTAAGGGATAGAAATAATAGGAGGTTTATATATGTGTCCCCAACTTTTTTATAGTAACTCTTTTGGTATGAAAGGGAAAATTAATGGGAAATATGGCCTAACATGTAAGATTTCAGATATATTGGATTAGTTTCATGTGTTTGTATCGATAATTAATTTAATGACAATAGAGTCTAATCAATGGATTATCTAGATTATATATGATCAAAGAGATTGTCTAAATTGGTCAAGGATTTGATTATTGGAATTCTAGACTAAGGATTTCCAAGCTAAATAACCTTAAAATGTTATACAGTGGTTGGGAAATTTTATAAGGGTACTTGTTGTCATGGGAAAAATATTGAGTTGATAATTCTATTTTTGGAACTGTATCATCAATCATCCAACGATAGAAACCTTCACTGTCAAGTGGATACTGAATTTTCATTGCCTCTATGATCCTATAAATTAATGAAAATAGGGGAAATATTATTTAATGATTCCAAAATCACATTATCATTGGAATAAATGATTAAAATGAGGCACATAAATTTCCATATCGACCAGAGTATGTAAATATGACATATTTATATAATTTCATGATAAAATTAGATTTTAAGTAATTTTAATTAATAAATAAGGAATTAATGACTTCATTTTGATAAATTCAAATATGCTAGATGTGATGGGTGTATTAATTGATGTAATGGATTCCCAAGTATCCACAATAGTCATCCCTTATAAAGAATATACAATAGGTCATATAGTTCTATAATAATTGAAAAGTGTAGATAGAATAACACATACATTATGAACACACAATTTCATATAGTATATATATTATTTATTTTATTTTCTATGTTTCTCTCATGTAATGGTGTTTACACGTTTTTGGATCACAAAATACATATGTGAGTGATACCCCATGATGTAGTAGTGTAAGAATAAGTTTAAAAGGATCTTATGTAGTAGGATTCATGAACTTTTTATTCTGGTATGTAAATATATCAATGGAATTATGATGTTTAATTGTAAATATCTCAATCATAGACATTGAATACAATTAGTAGATTGTCTAGAAGGGATGTTTAAAGGTATGTTTTTTTAGAATAAGATATTTTATGGTGATTTCAAGAATTTGGATGTTGTTAACAAATTAAATATATATATATATATATATATATATCACTACATAAGACACCTTAAATATAGATGGTTTATAAAAATGTTGATCATATGATGAAGACCAGAGAATGTGGATTGAATTGAGTTTACCCAACTGAGTCGATCTTATATATGATTCAAAAATGAGGATATTGTCATATGTTTTATACTAAATGATTTTCTTATTATGGTTACACGATTCATCAGATATATTGAATAGTGAAAGGGATAATATAATAATGATTCTATATTTTTAAGGTTTCCAACATCATGTGTATTGAAAACTCTCATGATCAACGTGTAACTTGAATGGGGGAAAATTTACTGTATGAAAAATTATTATAATAAGATGTTTTCTGGAGACCACTAGCTAGATGTTATCGGATACTATTTTCTAATGTTTATGATGTTTTTATTGCATAGTGGTTTCAAATATTATTGGTTTAGAAATATGTGTATTTATAATATGATTAATGATGTCGAAGTCGAAAGAGATTTTTTAATGAATATAAAAATATGATTACCAATAAGAAAATTACCATCCATTAATCCTCTGCAATGTCATTATTCAATGTTATTTAATTGAGTTGATTAATAAATTTAATTCAATGAGTTCATATTTATATTTTTGGATTAATTAATATAATTAAATTTAATTTATCATGTTCATCTGTTAGAGGATGGTGTAGAAATGAAATAGAAAAATTGTTCTGATGCATGTATTTATATAGAGGTTGTGTTTAGAGAATTATTTCTCAAATATTACTGAATATTTTCATATTATCATTATATATATTCTCATTAAATGGAAGTGTTTCCATTTTTTATAGTTTTAATTAGTTGTTCAATTTTATGACCATTTAATGGCCTTTACAATGTTTTCATAAACACACTAGTGATAATATTGAAATGATTATTGTTCAATAATCAAAATATCATGGAAAAAAAGATCGAAGATTCTTTTGAGATATAAGTGTGTTTGAAGAGGTACATTGAGCATGGGTCTTAAGGTAAAATTATATTTTCATGGATGTTTTAATATAAAAAACGTTAGAGTTTCACCATAATGTGGTGATGAAATAAGTAATAGGATTTTTTAATTATATCCACATGTTTCCTTAAGTTTTTGAAGAACATTTCTTATATAAATGTTGTTGATGTTTTAATTATTGGTTGTTGATGATTTGTGATGTGTGATAAATCACTTTCAATGTGTCAAGGAGACTAAATGAGAATATAGTAGAAGAATTTTTTCGGATGATAATAGAAAATGTTTCCCATTTTGTTACTATGAGAAAAAAAATGAGAACACTTGATCCATCAAAAAAAATTATATCGATTGAAATTTTTTGAATAGAGTTTCCATCAGGTGATATTAGACACAAACAATTCCAAGGTTACTCAATGAAAAAAATTATAGAAATGGTTTCTTTCAATAGATGGGTTACGATTAATGTTTCATTGTTGGGTGACTAAATGGATCTCACCAGACAGACAGGTGAAAAGATATAAGTTATTATAAAAATGTCCTAGGATAATATTATCCACTTCTATATGTCATGAATTTGATGAAGTATAATCTACATGAAAAAAGATAAATTAATAATAATGATCCAGAAAAATAATGAAATTAAATTGAATTCTATTTGTGAATGTTCCCATAATTCATTAAAATCATGATACATATTTTAAATGTTTGATTAATACATGGAAAATTGTTCCATTATATTTATTTTCATGTGTAAAGATACTCCGTTATAGTTTTAAGCACATATAATTGATTTTTTCAAAATTTAATATCTAGAATTTGAATATATCCAGGCCATTCAAAGGGCTACAAAACCATTAATGGGTAGTGAACCATGTAAATACGTATGTTCTAATGTTTTTTATTTTTTTATTTTTTCAACATTGATTTACCTTATTAATATTATTAGGTTTTTGTTTATTAAAAGTTAAAATTTCAATATTAAATATCACAAATTCACCCCTCCCCCACTTAGTGATCACAGAGATCTAGATTGGTCCGTTATTGTGGAATTAGATTTAATGTTAACTTTATAGAATATTTTGATAATGTTTGGGGAAAATGGAATTTTTTGTAGATGTTTAGTATATTGGGAACATTAATGGGATTAAAATTATCTATGGTAAAAACTATAATATTCTAAATTAAATAATGTTTATTTATCTTATGACAATTGGTTATGATGGTCATGAGGTTGTTATAGATGGTTTCCCTCTTTTTCCTAATAGTCTTAAAATGATGGATTTATATAAGACAAAAATGTATAATTATTGGTGATATTTAAATGTTATAATTTTATATCTTTTTAAAATTTATTATCATCAAGTTAAAATACATCAATGTTTTAAGATACTTGGCATAAGATTAATAGTATTGATAAATGATATATATATATTTGAATATGTTGAAGATTAACATTAGTTGATTAATGTATGAAGATAATAATATGGGTTATACTGAATGCTTCAAGGACTTCATTACAATAATGATTGATATTTTATCATCAACAAGTTGTCTTAGTGATAAGTAATCAGGCGTAATCATTATTTAAGAACATAAAAATCATTCTTTAAAATTTTGATTCTAATGATTCATCTATAGATTATTTATTATATTAAACACTTTATTTGGATGATATATAAATCAATACTATCACATAGGAAATGGGAAGGGAAATGACCAATGTAAATAAGGGAATAAATTATCCCAAAATATATTATAAGGCTACCATGTAAATAAAATATAATAAATATAATATTGAGGAATAATTTGTTGAATAAATCATTGAAGATTATGTTAGTTACAAAATTTAATGAAATTATATCATTAGTTTATAAAAATTTGATATGAATAAGAATAATATATGAGGAGTGTTTCAGCTAAAATTATTTTTGTGAGGGTTTATTGGAAATGATTATTTACATTTTTCTCAATTAAATGTATATGATGAGAGTAATTATGATTAAATAAACACATGATGATCCCTCATGATGAACGCTCAAAAACAAAAAAAAAATCCAAGGGAAACAATATAAATTTAAATAAAAATAAAAAGATATGAATATTCATTAGTTATGAGGAAAATGGTGATATTTATTAGGAAGATAAAAACATAAATGATGAATTGAAAACATACTTATTTATTATTTGAATGTTGGAAAATGTACTAATAATGAAATAAATTTATCTGAAAAAGAAGACAATGATGAGACTTTGATGTAATTTAAAAAAAATATAGTTTATTTATTTACTTCAAATACTGTAATATTTAATATGTAGAAATAAATGATAAAGGATAGAACTATTAGAAAAATCAATAAAAAAATATTCTATTAAATAATAAGCAATGTTCATAAAACTAATTTATAATTTTAAAAAGAAAAATTATGAAGAAAATTAGCATTGAGATATAAGAAATGATAGAGGGGAAGATGGAAGTGTTCAAATTTTTTTCAAAAATACAATAAAATTTGGTAATGGAGTAATAAATTTCCAAAACAAAGTTACATATTTTAATGAATGCTCAAATAATTGTAAACCTTCGTAGGATTAAAAAAATTATCCTCTATGATTTATAAGAGTGATGGTGATGTTTATAAGAAAAGATGGTTTAAGAATAGTATATGTATGGATTTTTTTTTAAATAATGAAATTTCTAAAGACTCATGATGGGAATAGAATGATACGAAAACATAAATATTTATTGATGTTAAGAGAAAATATAACCTGTGGAAGAAAATAATATATTGAAACAAAAATTTTTATTCTAAAAAATAAGGTGATGTTAAAGGTAATACATTTAATGAAATATCGGTACAAAACATCAAACACAATGTAAAATAAAATAGTCAGTATTATTTCAATGTCCAATACTGGTATGTTGGAGGAAAATTGTAAACCATGCATATTTGTTTGGTTTAATCATAAAAAATACAATAAATCTCATAGGAATATGAGATAATGATTGATAGAGTGTATTTATACTATGAAATGAAGACATGAGAAAGTTATTTTGAAGATTGAAATTAAATTATCACTTACAATGACTATTTTTCAAATATTTTATTAGTATAGAATGTATAAGAAGAATTATTTTCATTTTAATTCCATAAAATAGTTTTAAAAAGAAATCATAAAACCGTCATTGGATGGAATAAAGATACATAGAAAAAGAAATAGTTATCTAATATTTTCTAAAAGGTATGAATGAAGAATCACCTTTTATTTAGTATAGTGGGTATTCACCTCGCATGAAATTTTATTTTATGTTGGTAGTTAATCTACATAATTTTTAATATCGCTTAATTTCATTTAGAAATGATTATTCATTAATAACTGAAGGCATTTGAGTAATTATATTTGGGGAAGAAAAGATAAAATAGTAATGTTCCTTTTTTATTGATGAGTTAGAATAATTTTTTTATTAGTAATAAAAAATTATAAAGTAAAAAATCATAAAATATGGGTTTTTGTTAAATTTATTATACAAGGGAATATTTTACTTAGAGGAAAATGAAAAAAGTAGATTTGGTTTAATTTTTTGAATGCAAAAGGTACCATATAATTGATTATGAAAGAAGAAAAAATTCTATTAAAAATTGGTCTTGAGAATATATGATAACATAATACATGCATGACAAACTAATTAAAATAACTTTTATGTTACTAGATTGGAAATAAGAAAACAGTGTTGTTGTTCTGTAGTATTGAAATGAAATATTACTTATTCAATTCATAGGAAATATTTTTAACAATGAATTAATCTAATGAATATGATTCAATAAGATATTTTTTATCCAATGAGTAAATTAATTAAATGTAGATGAGAACATTATTCTTTAATTAGGAGTTTTCATTTATTATATAACCATTTAGTTTTTGAAAAATAAATATCCACCTCTAAAAATGTCTACGAGTTTAAGGAGACATATAGAATATTAATATGTAGATTACGTGAAGTATATTATAATTGATTATTTTTTAAAATAATCAAGTTTTATTTTTATATTATATCATAAAAAAGAGGTAAATCGTCATGATTTTAGTGCTCCACACACGCCATAATAGAATAGTTTTCAGAAAAAAGAAATTATTGTTTCATTGAGAAGGAATGAACAATCTTATATTACATTATACAATCTATTAGAGGTGTAGTCTATATTTATAATCAATTTTTATATAGTTTGATCATTGATATGAATCCATACATTATGTGTTATGATGAAAACCAAATTTAAAAACACATATGTTTTTCTCATTGTCCTTTCATTGTAAAAGTCAAGGGTGAGAATCCTCAAAAGATTAATTAAATAGGGTTTGAAGGAATATTTCTTTACTACCGTCATTTCAGTGGAGGATACATGTGTTATAATTAAAAATATTATTTATTTTATACTCTTTATATTTGAATGTTCTTTATCATTATGGTAAGAATGTTTTGAAGTTAATTTTTAATGGTAATGAATATGATGATAATGTTGTTTCAGTTGAACAATGTTACAATGTGCATAATAATAATTATAATTACGAAGCTTATTGAGATGATGATTCTGAATCAATAATATAATGTGATAATGAATATTTACATTAATCTCATCCTAGAATACATAATCATGTTCATTTTTAAAATATCATTATATATCATCATAAACATGTTCAAACCTTAATAACATAAATCTTAGTTTCACATAATTCAATGTACTTATATGTTTTTAAGAAATATTTTAATGATACCTTCTACATTTATAGTTGACGAGTGCTTTAAATTATTTAATTGAAGAAATTGATAAGAACGATACATGGGAAATTATACCCAAACCAAACAATGAGAATGTTATTGGTACTATTGGGTGTTCTAAAATAAGTTAAATGAAAAAGGTTATGTGATATGAAACAAGAAATGTCTTTTTTGTAATGGATAATCAGAAATTTTAGTCACTAACATTGATGATATATGATATTTATTAGAATTATTTGAAACTATCAGAATTTATGTTTTTATAATTACACAATAAAGATATAAAATTTTCTATATGGATATTCACACATCATTTCTTAATGAATACATAAATAAATAATTTTTTGATGAAAATTAGGTGGATTAATTCATGGGATTGATGAGAGTTATGTGTGAATGATAAATATGTTTTTAAGGGTGGAATATATATCTCTAATTTTAGTAATCAAAATTGGATACCTCCTAAAAGAAGTTGATGTTGAAGATAATAAGAGTTGATAGTGACCTATATATTAATTAAAATCAATAGGCTTACCTAATTATGATTTTATACATTTAATACATCATAATGATAGGGAATGATTAAAAAAATTTGAAATGTTTTCCAAGTATATGAAAAACATATTTGAAATTCGCATGAAATGTGAAATTAAATTCATTTTTGGCACAAAAACTCTCATGAAAATAAATCAAGTTTACATTATGAATATGAGTGTGGTAAAGATATTATATTGATGTCTATATTATATGAACTGAAGGTATTTTCCCAATCAATTTATGTAGAACCAATATTTTCAAGTGATGGGTATAGAAATGAAGAATATACTAAATATTTTAGAATTATGGATGAAAATTTATTACATATATTGGATTTAGGGATAGATATAGTTAATGTTGATACTATTGTTCTTTATATAAATTTAAATTTAAGGAATCTCATCTCATGTTTTGAAATTTAATTCAATGTTACATTAAAGGAACAACAAAATTTTGGATTTAATATGGCAGTGCAAGAGTGTAAATCATTTTAGCTACATAAATGTATTTACGCATGGATGGGTTGAGGATATAAAATCTACAATTGGTTGGTTTTTTATCTTTGGAGAATTATTTGTTATCTATAATACATAGTTAAATTGTTTTGTGACTCTTAGTATATCAGAATCTATGAATGTTTTTTTAACTCAACAAAAAACATAACCGAAAAAATATCACTTCATTAAAGAGGATTTGGAATATAATTAATTAGAGATTATGTTTATTCATACAAATGAGTATGTTCTTAATGTATCCCAAAACTGATTATAAATGAGAAGTTTTATAGTATATGTTTGATATTAGTGTTCAAATTCTTTCTCTCTATGGTTACGGTGTATGATTCATCACCTCTTCATCTTGTCTTTGGATATCATTTTTACGGGATAGAACATTTTGAAACAAAAATGTATCCAATGAT
Source organism: Viscum album (assembly GCA_963277665.1). Lineage (NCBI taxonomy): Eukaryota > Viridiplantae > Streptophyta > Magnoliopsida > Santalales > Viscaceae > Viscum > Viscum album. The sequence goes on from OY728129.1 coordinate 1,292,073,161, forward strand.
GTGAGAATAACCATTGTAAAAAATATCATATATTAACGGGGAGTTAATTTAAGGTGTGGGCATTGATTTCTACTAAGGTAGCTGTTTTAAATGTTTTTTCTATTGGATGTAGTATAATTTACTCTTACATGTTTTAGTGGATTTTGGTAATTTTCTTCTTGCATGATAATTATTTTTTTGATATGAAATATCAAGAGGAATAAGAAGTTTATTACAAGGTGATTTAAAAAGATTCTTAACTCAATAATTAAGTACAATTGGGAATTTTTTTTCAATGATTATTGTTTTTCTACACTGATTTTCTCTCATGGGAATGGAAGTATTGTATACATAACTCTATTCATGATTAATAATGTTTTTTTTATATAAACTCATTGATTGATAAAAAATTAAAATGAGGATTTTATTGGGATGAATATAGTGGAAAGTGATTTGATGGTTCTAGATGTTTCTATATATAATGTTCGGAATGTATTGTCTTTTCATTTTTAAACATAAATTACCAATATTTTGTAATATTTCTAATAATGATGAATTGATAGTGCATATTATAAAAATAGAATCCACATGAGTTTACAAGAGAGATTCATAAAATTGAAGATTTAGGACAATGGTTATCAACCTAAGTTATCTTCATAATGATTATATTATTATGGATTTAGGGTTCATCAGAAAGTGTTCTTAGAGAAGGATAAAGTTTCGAATTGTTTTCTATTAATTATGTTTCAAACATAATGAGCATTGAAAACCCTTATGAAATATTAATAAGTTGGAAGTGGGAGAAAATAATTTTTTATAATAATGTTCATACTATGAAGTTTTATACAGACTCCCATATATACGTGATCAGACATATTTTTTTCAAAGTTGTTGATATTTAGATGTACTACATTAATGAACTATAATTGGTCATTTATTTATGTGAAATTAAAAAAATTTATAATGTTTATAAAAAGAAAGGGTTTATTTCATAAAAATATTTTTGAATAAATACCAATCGGATGAAGTCCATTGGATGATAATTCAAAATGATTTATTGATGTCCACTAGAAAACCTAGATATATAATGAAATAAATCATGTCGTTAGATGTAGGTATGTGGTCAAAGTCAACGAATATTTGTTTTTATATAATGCTCATCAATAATATTATGAAATTTAGAAGTAACTGATAAGGTTTTCATATTCATTTCATAAACTTTTGGTCAATTTAATTGAATTATTTGTAAAAACAAATTCTACATTGTTATATAAGATCATCGAATAGAGTATCATCAGGTATAAGTGTTGTTGTGATGAATTTTTTAATGGACAGAGTAGTATGATTTTTTAACCATATGATGTGTTTTACAAATAATCTATTAAGATGTCAAATGTATCAATGTGATGATTTTCTTTCAATTTTCAAAATATCTTGAACGGTTTGTTATGCAGCTATCTTCTACATGAAAATAGTATTAATGAAATCAATTGACGATGGGTGTAACATTCTGAAATATAATGAAATTTATTGTTTCAAAATAATTTAAATTATTTGATATATTTTGTGACATATAATTATGATTTTATCTTTTTTATATTTTATGCCAATGTTGTCTTATGATTCATAACACATCATGTTTCTTTAATAACATCTGTTACATGAATGACTGTTGTTTATAGAAATACAATTCTAGTTATATTATTATGATAGATATCACCTCACCATTGGAATGGAGGGAATGAATGAAATTAACAAAATTATGAAATTAGATTTTAAAAATGTTTATAAAATGAATTCCTTAGTTACTAGATTAATTAAAAATGGAATTAAATACCAATTAAATATAAAATATGTGTATTCGTGAAAAACTATTTGTATTATAAGAATGTAATTATATCTTAATATATTAACCTAACAACTATTAGTGAAATATATTAATTATATTTATATTTTATATATTTTATAAAATGTTTTTAAATTCATCCAATATGATTTATAGTATTAATATTATAATAAATCAAATTTTATTCATAAAAGGTTGTATATTTTTAAAAAGAAGTTTGTGCAACCATTTAATTTAGAAGTTTATTAAAAAGAAAATTTCGAAAAAAATTCAAAATATCTATTTTAAATTAAAATATAAAAATTATTTTCAGGTGAATTAATTGTATTTTTCTTATGATTTATTAGGTTTTGAGGAATGGTTAAAATTACTAGATTTTAATAAAAAAATCTCCCATCATAAAAATTTGAAGTGATAAATTATATACATAATTGGTTTTAATGTATAATTAGATGAATTATATATCATTTACCCAACTTTATTTCATCATAATATTTTTCACATTGAAATTGTATATAAAAAAAATTCATATATGTGAACATTTTTATTAAAATAGACATCTTCTCATTCTATACGCATGATTGATAATAAATTAAATTCTCCCACATCTCTTATTAGAATTTAGAAAAAATAATTCCAATATTGGAATCATAATAAATTATTATTTCTATTTATTTAAAATTAATTTTGACCCTGATGATTACAGAAAGCAATTAAAATTAATTATGACCATTAAGGTAAAAATGAGTTTACTTAGTGGTAAAAAATTAATCAAAAGGGGCGAAATGACCTATATAATTATTTAAAACACATATTATGGAAATAATTAGACCATATAACCAGTTTTATAAATAAAATTCAATATTGGAATAACTTTATTTGATGCATACCTCCAAATTTTGTTTACATTTTTAAATATACAAGAATGTCTTTCATTCTCTTCTATAAAAAAGATCTCAACCTTCCCACATCCTAACTCTTATCAAGAGCAATGGATCGTCTAAACCCAATATAAATAATCTCTAAAAATCCCTCATCTCATCATAGAAGCATCACATTGTTCTAAAAGATGACCAAGTAAGTAATTTGGTGAAAATTGATAGATGTTACTAGAAGATGTGGTAACATTCTTCAACAATCACGTTCACTATTTTTTATTCTCTACACCTTTAATAATACTTATATATTTTTTAAATACTTAACCTAGTATCATAAATATATAAATACATTTTTATCCTAATATTATGAATTAATCTAACATACACTTCTATCGAATGGTATATGCAATCATCATTTGTCTGTATGGAGGACTACCACATCGTGAACTGATGTCATTGGTTCTTCCATTGAAACCATTAAATGATGGGAATAATGATGGAATGAATATTATTATATGATTTATATTATATTTATGATGAATTCATTCTACCTTAATTATTATATAACACACAAATCCATTCCTTATATTTTGTGGGAATAATATAACATTGTTTGAGGACGTGTGTACTACCACCGTCTCAAATGGATGTGAATCATTCATGGTTTTCATGTAATGTCTTGAGAATTTGGTTAATGAAAATACTTTTAATAAATAAAATATATATCCAAATAATTAAATAATTAAATTTCTAGAAATATAATATATCATTCTCTATTACACCTTTTTACACACTAAAAGAGTTATAACCTCATTCAAGGATTGGTGTGGACTACCACATCCTCGATGCAATGTGATTCCATTTAAAAAAAAGAATTATATATATATATATATGAATATATTATTATACATTATGTTTTAATTATATAATGATTATTATTAGAGGATAATATTTTCTCACCTTAGTTTCAAAATGATCCTTGAGAAATGGGAACATGACTCACACATACGCACATCATGTGTCTTTAAGATTGTAACATATTTTCATGTTTCATTATCATTTTTTTATGATTGGTTTTAATATTTTAATTTATATTCAGTTATGAGAATTATTTAATGAATATTATTTTGTATATGATTAAATATTGACCCGAGTAACCTTTGACGGTTAGTTTTGAAACAAAAAGCGAATATGGTCAAGACATCCAACACAAACATTATTATTAAAGAAATTTAAAAAAATTTATAACTGAAAGAAAAGTAATAATAAAATTTTGAAATGATATTAAAGAAGTAGATAATTAGCATAAGATTAATTTTAAGGAATATATATGTTCAGACTGAACATTTTGAATCAATTTAAGGGATTTTCATCGCACTTTATACATCTGTGAGATAAATGTCAATTTTTCAACATACTTATTTTGAGTTATTTTATATCCAAAATTGATATATTTTATCTATAATTATATTATATTTATTTTATTTAAATAATTTATGTCATTATTATTACATTAGCGATTTCTGATTCACTTGTTTCAATAGTTTTAAGGTGTTTTATCTCAATTTATCATCCACTGAGATATATTTGTTATTGTGGAAATAAATACTTTTGTATAGATTATATACATCCCTTTTACAATTTATTACATTAATTTTATTTATTTCATTATATTAAATGTTTATGTAAATTTCATCTTTTCATAGATATCATGATTCTATGGTTACTCATGTGGTATTGGTTTTTGTTTTCTCACTTTTATTTTTATGATATATATTATATATTAATTACTTTTTTTTGTTGTGTATATAATGTACATGAATGTGTTTGATGATTAAGAAACTTGAATTTATGAGGTTTTATTTTTCATTTTCATTATCTATATTTCATTGTGTTTATTGTCCAAAATTACCAATGTGATAATTGATTTTGGTCACAATTTCCATTATTTGATATGTTTGTTATGTTATTCCCCTATAATTTTTTATGGGGTATATGTACATCTAACTTGACATAATATATCATTATTATCCATATTATCATGGTATTTTACATCTCATTCAATATTATTCTGTAATGGGTGTTATGATTAAATGTATTCATGGTGGTATGGGACACATTGGATTGTTTGAATGTTATTATCGTCATGATTGTTCTTAATGTTCATTTAATAAGATTAACTCTTTGAACATAAAACCCCATTTTTTATTTATCCAACAATTGGGATGTTTCTTATTGATTCTATCCTCATTATATTATGGATTTATTATGATTATTTCAAATAGATAGTTATGGAATTCATTTTTTTTCTAGGTCATAACATATTTTTGAATAGATTGTTACAGTACCCATTTATTTTTTATGGGTTCATCATGTTTCAATGTGATTTTTTGGACTCTATTCCTTTTCCATGGGGTCATCATGTTCTTAATAGAATAAATTGGACTCAATGAATTTAATTGGGTTACTCATTTTTAAACAAAACTTTTATGGAACCAATTAATTTTCCATTAGATAATCATTCATACAAGAGATTGTTGTTGAACCAAAATATTTTATATAGGTTAGTAATGTTGAATGATATTGTTATGGAACACATTTAGTTTCCATGGGTTATTAATTTTTCCAATAATATTATTAATAATTTGTATCATTTCTGTGGGTTAATCATGTTCGAAAGAGACTGTTTGGGAACTGATTTCATTTCCAATTTGTTAATATTGTTTTAAAGAGCTTATTACGGAACCCATTTATTTTCATTTGGTTAATATTGTATAAAAATTATTAATATTATACTCAATTAATTTACATTAGTTATTCATATTCCAAAGAGACTGTTATGGAACCCATTTTTCCATTGGTTAATCATGTCTTAAATAGATTGTTATTAAACCCATTTTTTACATGGTTTAATTATGTTCAAAAGTGACTGTTAGTGAACCCTTTTACATTCAATTTGTTAGTCATGATTTAATGATGTTGAAACATGAAAGGGATAATCATGGTTATTTTCAATGGTTTAATCATGTTTAAAATGATATTGATATAGAACCCATTTATTTTATATATGTTAACCATGTTATAAAAAGGTTAATATTTTTTTATATAAGTTTATGATTAAACCCAATATTTTATTTGTTATTTTTTATTATAGTACTATTTAATTTTAATTGTTTTTATAGTAAAAACAAATTATTAATGGTTTTGTGGCAAACCAATGATGAATGGTTATGTGATAATCCAATAATGGGAGGTTCTATTATAGAAATCCAATTCATTGGGTTTGGTAGTTAGATGTAAGGTTATTCCATTAGAAATAGTAAGTGTATGAGTGATGTTAAAATTATTCCCCAAGTACATACATGTTTTATTTATTATTTTTATGAATATAAAATGTTTCAAATGATTGATTTTGATACCACGTATCTCAATATTATTGATTTTTATAATTTTAGTATGTTCTATGTTTTAATTTTTGATGATCTAGGTATTAATGTGGATGATTTCCTTTATGATTCACTCATTCACATTGATTTTTCCATTCTACCATTATGAAATCTTATTATAATTGATTACATATTATTTCTAATGATTCTTTTTAAAAATATTGAGAATATAATCTCACCCTTGTTATTTATCCATTTCCCCTTGTTTTAAAGAATGATGTTGAATGATTTATGTTCATAAATGATTTCACAAGGAGTATGTTAATGACCTATTAGGAAATATTGAATGATGGAAATAATAATAGATAATTCTAACATTATGAACATGTTTTATATGATTCCAAGTTGATGTGAGTTTTTTATGTGGGAATTATTCATAATTATCTAAATCTATAAACCTAAAAGTTACTCAAGAGTGTAAATGATCTAATTTGTCAAATTTATATTAAAATTTTTACTTAAAAAATTTGGTTCTTACTTATAAGAATCAAATATAGGAATTTAAATTTATGGATTTTATCGTAGTATCTGAGAGTGTGGGTTCTGGGATGTTATAAATACTATCAATGGATCGTTTTGTTAAATTTCTAAATTAGGTGGTTTATATGTGAGGATATCTTAAGAGTAAAAAATATCATCACATGACTATAATTATATTTTTGATCATTAGTTCAATGTCTTAAGACATCCAACTTGATGTTTTATGATGTAAACATTTTGAGCTTATCAATGGTTTTTTTTTGATATTTTTTTGGGGATGCAGTATTTGTAACCCTACGGATCAAAAAAATACTTTTAGGAGCTGTTATATCATTAGATTAAGTAAAAAATGGGGGTGACCCGTATACTGAGTGAAAAATGTTCTCATCTGGCTAAAAGGGTGTCTTGAAATCATGTCATATAAAATATAAGTGTTTCACGCCTACCACTGGATAAAATTATTTCCTTTTTTTTAATAATACAATATTTTTAATGATTTTATTTATTTATATTACATATTTTATTTTATTTAATGAATAATGTTTTATTAATTTTAGAAGAGTATATGATCCACTACATTTAATATTTGGGTTTTGATCTTAGTTAGGAAATGTTTGACAATATTTAAAGATATTTTTTATGGAATTTTTTTCTTTGAACTTTTGGTATATATTTATACTATTAATGTATCATTTGAAATTTTACTAATTTTTTGAATTATCTTAATATGTTATAACCAATATGGTGATGGTTATAGTCTCCATATAGTAGAAATATATTTACAAACCCTATTATAGTTATGTGTCCATTAAAATATTATTTTCGTGTTTTAGGAATAAGAAAATTCATATATACTAATAATGATCTATAAAAAAATATGAGATTTTGGTGTAAATAGGTTAAATGATTAAATTCACTTGTTAGGTAAGTATATTAATTTCTGTTTTCATTCTATATTGTGATATAAATCCACCAACATTAACAAAAAGGATCTTAAAATAAAATTTTATTCTTTTGATATATTTTTTGATGATATTATTACCCATTTACACACATATGTTTTTGGGTGTTTTATCTTCATTTACTTCATCATGACGATAATATCTATCACTCTATATTAATTGATGGGAATTATTTTGTTCCTACAAATAAGTCGTTTAATTTCCCCCTAATGTTCTACCAACGAGGAATCATACTAATGCATAAAATCATGTGATGTTTATGTTTCCCACATTCCTTGTTATGGTGTTTTTTATTATTTAAGTTATTTTATGTGGGATTAAATAATAAAATTATATAAATACATTGATAAACTAGATAAATATGAATGGTGAAATTAATTTTATGTTGGGTATGATATAAAATCAACAAATTTAATGAAATATATTCATTAAATTTAAATTAAATTCTAGAATAGAATGGGTTAAAAAATATTTATAGATTATCTAATGTTACATGAATCCCAAATATTTGCATGCATTTCACTCAACATAATGTTTCAGTGATTATTTTTTTACATGCAATATCATGTTTATAGAAAAATAATTTATTATTAATATTATTATGATATATATCAACTAGATGTTGGAATGGTGGGAATTAATAAGTATAAATAAATTATTAAATTATTTTATTTAAATTTTTATAAACTGAATTTGTTGGTTAAATATTAAGTATACATTAAAATAAAGTCAAATTGAATATATATGATTTTTGTTTATGAAAAACTAATTTTATGATGAGAATGAAATTTTATCTTAAAATATATAACTAACCTTTATTAGTTAAATATATTAAAGAAATTTATATGAAATATATTTTATAAAATATTTATAAATTCATCCAACATGTTTTACAGGCGTAGGTTAAAAATAAATCAAGTTTTAAGCATAAAAATATATTTTAAAAAATGGGCGTTTACCACCTTTTAATGGAGAATGTTTTTCAATTTTTTTTTATATGATAATTTTAGTTGAAAAAAAAAATTTATTTTTGAAATATTAATATCAAATATAATTTTGAGTGAATGTTTTGTAATTTTTAAGAGAAGTTTATTTTTTTCATGAATAGTGAAAAATAATGGATTTTAATAGAAAACTACTTTTTCATCTATATTATTTATAATGTTAAATTATATTATTAATAGTTTAAAACTAATATTTGGATATTTAAATATAAACTTATTTAATTTATTTTTTTAAACAATTTCACATTAAAATTTGATATAAAAACATTTTAATCTTTTGAAATTTTAACTTTAAATACCTACTATATCATACAGTTTATGGGATTAATTTTAAATTAAACTCTTCCACTTTTGTGATTAGTATTTGGAAAAATACATTCCATATTTTTTATAAAAATAAATTAAAATTTTTATTTTTGAACCTAATTTTTTTGAGTAAAAATATTTGTGAAAGAAATGAATATTAAAGACTTCGATTAATAAAACAAATGATTATTAATATTGGGTAAACATTAAACTTATGGTGACAAATGACATTGGAATAAGTCCAATGTAGCGACCCGACCCCAAAAAGACCAGAGCTAGTGTATAACATCAATTACCTTTGAAATATTACAAGGACTCAAACAACAAAGGACATAATAGTTTTGTAGTCATGGTTAACCAGATAGATAAATGAGTATTTTATTAAAAATGAATAGACAAATTAAAAAATAATATTTTTTTCAATAAATAAATTACTTTTTGGAGACCTTTATTCGACCTAGTAAATCCCTACATATATTTCATTGTTTTCTTCTTAGATTCCCAGGAAAAAACAAAATAAGGGTGAGCTGGAATGCTCTGTATGGGAAAAATATTATTAAATCAATAAAGAATCAATGAGAATAATAATTAATGTATAGTGAATAACAGGAAACACATACCATATAATAAAATAACTGAGACGAATGTGTATAAAAAATATGGAATGGTAATAAATTGAAACACATGATATCCAAATAACTATATAATAATTTATATATATATATATATATATGAAACTAAAACACGTTACATTTACTGAATGAACTAAAAAATTAATGTGTCTATAGATATATATATATATATAGAAAATATCATGGAATAATAATAAATGAATCTTAATGAAGGAAGCACTTTCTTAATAGATGTCATGTTTAAGGAATATGAAAACATATACCTTCAAGACCTTTCAAAAGATGGTTCAAAATTATTAATAGATACCTATATAATTTGTGGAAAAAAAATCATTAGAACCTGTCGATGCATGGTGGAGAAATATATGGATGGGGCTCCTCCCATGATTTCTTATGAAAATAATTCATCATATTTAATAGTTGAACTAGATAGTATGCCTTATCAAATATCATTATAAAATAAATTGTAAATAATTATCAATATTTACTTAAATAATTTAATAATTATCAATGTATACAATGTATATGAAATGGTATATACTTTCTATAATAAGAATGTCCCTGATAAATGTAATGGATAATTTTGGGAAAATTTAATGTTCATTAATCATAGGTGGTGGGATATTTCATATAGAATAACAAATGAATCATAAATGTGAATGTGAATATTAACCTTTGAAAAATCAATAATTATCCTTACAAAGGATGAATAAGTTTTATTCTAGTACAAAAATCCTATGCGGAGTAAAATAAAAGGTTTTGGTTATTGAAAAATGGAAATATTATAAAAATTTAACAAAAACAATCATTAGAAACATATCCTGTTGTTTTCAAAAACCTATTCATTGAAAATTTATATTTAAAACATATTCTTTAAAAAGTAATATTTTATACTTGAAATGGAATCTTCAAAGAAATTATTGGGATAAAAGTTATAACTACATTACATGGTAAAAGAATATATATTTTTTCATGGTAAAAATAATTGAAAATTTCCTTTCTGGGAAAGAGATAATGAGATTCATTTAAAAATATTAGTAAATGAAAAAAACATTAAAACAAAATTTACCAAGTCATTTTAAAATCATTATGAAAACATTATAATAAAAGTGGATTTTTGATGAAAAAAGGATCTCCGAGTAAAGGAAAAATAAAGTTTTGTTTTCTTAAAGACACTTTCTAAAACATATTCAGTACCAAAGAGTGTAAAAATAGAATTAATTCTTGATAATGGTCATGAATAACCATTCTAGATAAAATTAATGGTTATTTTTAACAATTTGTTTATAATTTCCTCTAATTTATATACCATTGATATCATTAATGTTAATTTTTAATAAAATAATCCTTAAACATTCTAATGTGTCTTATAAAACTTTGAATATTTTGAAATCATAATCCCCAGGAATGGATAATATGAAATCAATGTTTTAAATACCATGAAGGTAAATTAATTCATGATATAATTTATAATTATAATTAGCAGATACCCTAAAAATATTAGTTAGTATTGAACATGACATTTATCTCATAGATTTAAAAATGTGAGATGAAAATCCACTACCTCGTGTTTTCTTTCAAGTTATTTCCCATTAACATCCATAAAAATAATCTTATTTTATTATTTACATTCCTGAAGAAAATTTTCATTTTAATCATTACATTTATTTTAATTTTTTACTTTGTTTTATAACACTGCTTAAACAATTTTCATTATATAGGGTGTTTAGTCCAAATTCCATTTATGTGTCGAAACAAAATTTGGTAAGTAAACTTCGATCAAATGGGTCATTATATAACTTCTATAGAATAATAATCATCAAATTATTATCATATTTACACATAAATTATTCTTTAAAATATAATACATTGATACAATTATGAAAAATGAATCAACGTTACAATCAAGCAAATAACTAGTCATACGCACACATGAGTAATTTTCTTATCATTCAATGGTCATTATAGAAAGAATATAAGTAACACCATATATTTAAAAAAATGATTATTGTATCATAAATTCCATTTTATTAAATCATATATGTAACGCCCGACCCTAGTTACCCAGAGTCGATGCATTATTACATTACATTGGGATGACCACAAGGAAATCATGTCACGAACGACCGATCAGTTTTGTATTATTGGAAACAAGGTTAATATATAAGTTCAAATTTACAGCTTGAGGAGAAATAAAACTCAAATATATTTTATTAGAAACATCCAAGCCTCCTAGATTATCCCTGCAGGTCACTCATAACAGACTTTTTCATATCCTGGAAAAATGAAACATAAGAAAAGGGGTGAGCTCAAACGCTCAGTAAGGGTACGTAATACAGTGCAAAATAACATAAATATTAATCATGGTAAATAATTCAAACCACATTCCTTTTCAAATAATAAACATCAATAATTTTATGGAATGAATATGAGTTGAGTAAGTAATGAAATAATAAAACATAATCATGGGTATTTTACTAGTCGAATGACCAAATGAACCATCAATATAATTTCCATAATAAGGGAATGTATAATGCTAGACATTTTGAAACATTTTGTCAAGGCCTCGGACAAGATGTCTAAAAATGATTAATTCCTCGACCAAAACCATAAATCAAATTTGGAATGGGCCTCAGCCAATTCCAAGTCTAGTTGTCTAAGGAGTCCTACTAATGCATCGAGGAGCTATAACGGTATTTACAAGTCAGTTACTAAGTCCAATACATTGGTTATATGAAAAGGTTTAAACATATCATAAAAATTTGTATTAAAAATAGCATATGAATGGTCAATACTTTAACCATAAACCATGAATGTTATAAAAACATCATATCCACAGTTATACATATCACAAATCCTTCAATACAATATGTATGTTTTGTATCATAATAAATCAACATCAAATAATCTTAAAATCCATTAATGGATGTTGACTTAGATGAAATGAAAACCCTTTTTAGATAAATATATCTTTCTATTCTGAAATCATTTAAGAGTCACATAATTATAAAATAAAGCATTTACATTGGAAACATTCATATAAGCTTGTAAGGGATGTTTTGATGATTTTATAATGGTAGAAAATAGCCGCACCTAGTGTATAATTTAAAAAATACATTATTTCCTTAATTTTGTCGAAAAGGTTAAAAATGAACTTGTTTGGAAAACAATGGAAATATTCCTTTATAAACATCTTATAAAAAGTCAAGAAGGATATAAATGACATTAAATCATAATCTATATAATAGTAATATTGTTTTGAAATACATTTTTAAGAATCATGGATGTGGATGATAAAGTGGTCTTAGTAGATAATTACATATAAACAACCTCGGATAGTGAAGAGATTGTGAAATAAACCTTTACCTTGTACTTTATCTTTGGTTGATGGTAGGTTAACATCCTGTATAATGGTGAAATAATTGTTATTAAAATATACAAGAATCATATACATTAATATGATATCATATATGAGCTTTTAACATTGTAATGTTTATAATATATTAGTATTATCGTCATTTGGGTTGTTAACGAATTCATTTTCTTTTATATGATTTCTTACGTAATCCGTGTTTTTTATGGATAGGTTGTATCTTATTAATATCCTGAATGATATTAAGTCTTTAGGCATTATTTTTAACCATAAAATGTAAATTATTCTTGAATGGATACGATGGGAAATGAATCTCATTGCGTTCGTGGAGACGGTAATCCGTACGTACACACGAGTGAAAATATCATTCTTTTGATTTAAAAAATATATATAATTGGATGGTATATCATATATACAGAATATTTATCAAGTTATATTTATTATTTAAATTAATTACACATCATTATTAAACCAATGAAAATAATAAATTATTTAATAACAATTACACCATGACCTCAAGATGGTAAGCCATACGTACACGCATACGGTGACATGTCATTCAAGGGATAGATATAATACTGAATATGGTTGTACCATATTTATAATAACATAATTGTATATAGAAGATACTTTAGTTATTATCATAGTATGAAAATAACAAATAAATAAGAAGTTGAAGTGGAAAAGAAATTGAAAGAGGGTGGTGAAAACATTACCTCTTCTTCAGGTTCTTCCATTTTATTTGATCAAAAGGGCACCTTAGGATGAGTTTATGATCACCATAAGGCCTATAAGATAAATTTTGGAAGGTTTGGAGAATATTTGTGGAGGGTTTGGACGAACCAAAAGGATTTTAAGTTGTGAAGAATTGGTTATAAGTGGTGTCCTTTAATAAGGGTGGGGAGGGGCTCTTTAGGAAAAACATGACGTATTAATTTATAATAAATTCATATTCGCTTTCTAATGACTCCAAATAATATTAATAAAAGTAAAAGGTAGGTATGGGTCAAAATACTTTTAACTAGTTGATTTTAGGCAGGTTTGGGTCATTATATTAAACTTATCTGTTAGTTTTAACTCTTAGTTAATTAGTTTGACATTTACCATGTCACTTTGTATTTTTTTATTATACAGTTAATAAACATTATATATACATCAAAGAGACCCCAAATTGGTCCATTAATGATAAAAATATCAAAATATAAGTCCTTTGTCCGAAACATAGATAATTAGGAATAGAATATCAATTAATAATATAATATTAGTTTTAAAAACTCATTTGTGTCAATTTTGACAGTATTTAATAATTGATTTTTGGTAAAGTCTTAACAACTTTATTAATTCGAAAAAAATTCATTTAAACATTTCTAACCTGTCCTATTAACCAATAAAAGTCTTTTATGGAATCAAAACATTCAAATTTAATTTATTTTAATATTTATAATACTAATTATTTGATTCTTTCATTAATAAGGAAAATACTGCATCATTATTGGGTCATAAATAAATTTAATTATTCAATGTCTAAAAATTATAAATAAAATAAAATTATGTAGGAAATATTTTTAGATTTATAATGAATATTTATAGTCAAAAATATAACATATACTACCCTATGTAAAACGATTTTTCTAAAAGATATGTTCTTATGTCATTTTTGTATTTACTTTTACTTAATTAATATAAAGTATAAATATCACTTACAAGTTGGTCCATGGGGTCCAAAAAATCAACAAAAAGATGACCATGATGGGAAATTTATCATCAAATAGGGTTAGGGAACATTTTAGGGTAATTTATTATTATAATAATATTATGTTTTACCCTTATTTACCAGATTTACCCATTAACCATGGTAATTAAAATATTTATCGATGTAATTATTCAAAATATCTAAAAATAAAAGTTTCTTATTTACACAATTTGGACCTCCTTATTTTTAATATGGAATCCATTTTTATAAATTAAAACACCAAAGTGGAAGAAATTATTTTAAAATTAATTCCCGTTGTTAAAACAAAAAGCGTGTTTTTAAGAGATAATAACTATCAAAAGATTGACAGTTGTTTATGTTCGGTTTAAATGTGAAATGATCTCCAATAACCAAAATTGTATTTAATGGCAAGAATATTTTCTAAATATACTTTATAACCACTCATATTTTTTTAATTTATCACTATTAATTATTTATATTAAAAATGTTGTTTTTAATTAAAATTTAGTAATTTTCACTATTCGCCAAAATATAAAATTTATCCGAAAATTACCAAAATTTTACCCTTGGCTAATTTCAATCTTCCGATTCCAAAAATGAAGTCCATTTTGAGAGATACAATTTATAAAATTTCAAAATTCGGGTATTACTATTGATAATGACTACTTTGATTGGTCACGGTGTGTTAGAATCTCGAAGTTGTGTACAACACACTCTACTATATTATTCAAAAAGAATCATACCATAGAAGCTTGTGGTTTTACATTCTCACATACTTCAAATAATTTTTCCCTCAAAAGTTCTAGAAAATTTCTATATAAAAAGACTCGGGTGGTTCTTCATCATAAGTTCCTAGGGTTCCTAGGTTTCATCTTCCATCTTATGGTTCCTCCATTGAAATTTTACTAGATGAGTTGTCTGGTTTATCAGTAGTTAGTTTCTCATATCAAGAATCCTGAAGGGCTCTTCACAATAAGATAGATCAGGTTCCAGTTCTATTTTCTTCATAAGTGAGTACATGCGTTGGGTCAGGCATGTATTTTCTCAACAGTGATACGTGGAACACATCGTGAACTTTGGAGAGATTCGGCGGCATTGCCAAATAGTAAGCTACAAACCCAATTAGTTCTAGAATTTCCAAAGGTCGGATGTAACTGGGACTCAATTTTCCCTTCTTGCCAAAACGTATAACTCCCTTCCATAGGGATACCATAAAGAAAACATAATCTCCTACCTGAAATTCCAAATCCTTCATTCGGTTATCGGCATAGACCTTCTACCTACTTTGAACTGCTTTGATTTGGTTTTGGATTACCTTCACATGTTCAATAATTACCTCCACCAGTTCTGGGCCTACAAGTTTTCATTCACCAAATTCATCCCATCATGTCGTTCTGTGACATCTCTTTTCATATAACGCATCATATGGTGCCATCTGAATACTTGAATGAAAGCTATTGTTATAAAAAATTCCACTAGAGGTAAATATTGATCCTGCAAACCCTGAAAGTCAGGTGAGCATGATCTCAACATGTCTTCTAAGGTTTGAATAGTCTATTCTGATTGCCCATCTGTTTGAGGGTGGTAAGAAGTGTTCAAATGGATTTCAGTATCCAGGGCTTTCAGAAAACTTTTCTAGAATCAGGATGTAAAAAGGGGATCATGATCTGAAACAATTGATATGGGTAATCCATAATGTATAACAACATCATTAATATATAGTCTTTCTAGATGTTCAAGTGGTAAATATTTCATTAAAACAAGAAAATTTTCTGACTTGGTAAGACGATCAATAATGACCCATATTGCATCGTTCCATCTAGGAGTCTTTGGTAGTCCCATGAAAAAGTCCATTGTGATATTATCCCATTTCCACTCATGTACGGGAAGTGGTTTCATGACTCCTCCAGGCTGTTTTCTTCCAACATTAACATGATGAAAAACAATACATCTTGACAAAAAATCAGCAATCTCCCTCTTCATGTTGTCCCACCATATATGTTACTTCAAATCTCTATACATTTTGTTTCTCCCAGGGTGTATAGAGAAATTGGAACTATGAGCATCATCCAACAATCCCATTTTTAGATCAGGTATATCGAGAACACAAAGTCTCTTCCCAAATTTCAATATTCAATTTTTATACACAAAGTCACTCAATCTCCCTTCATTCACAGATTTAATCTTCATTTAAAACTCTTCATCATCGGTCTGAGAACTCTTTATGCCTTCTAGTAATGATGGTTTGGCAACCATATAAAAAAGTATTGATGTTTCACCTTTAATGGTGATTACCATACCCTTCAATACCAGATCCATAAAAATAGGATTCTTTTCAACTATCATCTCGTTCAAAACACCATGTTCCTTTCTACTCAAAGCATCTGCCACCTTTTTTGCCTTCCTCGGGTGGTAGTGTATCATGAAATCATATACCTTGAGTAGCTCAAGCCATCTCATTTGCCTCATGTTGAGTTCTTTCTGGGAGAAAATATACTTCATACTCTTGTGATCAGTATAAATCTAAAATTTCTGAACATCAAGTTAGTGTCTCTATATCTTCAAAGAAAAGATCACAGCTTCTAAATAGAGATCATGAGTAGGATAGTTTTGCTCTAAATTTTCATCTATCATGATGCATAGGAAATAACTCTATCATTCTGCATAAGGACACAACCAAGTCCTTTCATTGATGCATCAATATAAATAACGAACCCATAAATCCTCAATGCTACAGTCAATAGAGGAGCATTGAATAATCTTCTCTTAAGTTCTATGGAACATTCTTCACACTCTTTTGTCCAAACAAATTTAACCCCATTACGTGTGAGCTTCACTAATTTCTTATCCAATCGGGCAACATTCTGTAAGAAATGTCTATAATAACCTGCTAACCCAATAAAACTACGTACCTCGGTTATACTCATCGGTGCTGGCCAATCGTGGATTTCTCTTGTCTTAGAAGGATCAACAGATATTCCATCCTTAGAGACAATATGGCCAAGAAATGAAATCTCTTGATGCCATAATTCACACCTGCTAAACATCACATATAATTAATGTCTTCTCAAAGTCTTCAATATAATGCGAAATTGATTTTCATGATTTTTGTAGATTTTGGAGTATACCAATATATAATAAATAAATAACACTTTAAAGTCATCACGATATTACTTAAAAACTATGTTCATTAGGTCCATGAAAACATATGTTGCATTAGTCAGCCTAAAAGGAATTACTGTAAACTCATAATGCCCATACCTGGATCCAAATGTTGTCTTTAGAATGTGTTCGTTCTTCACACACAATTGATGGTATCTAGATCGGAGGTTAATATTTGAAAATATTTAATCTTTATGTAGTTGGTCAAATAAATCATCAATGTGAGGTAGGGGATACATGTTATTTATCGTTATAACATTTATTTCCATGTAGTCGATACATAACCTCATCGATCCATATTTCTTCTTAAAAAAAGAACATGGGATCCCCATGGAGAAACAGTAGGGTGAATAAATCCCTTATTACTCAATTCCTCTAGTTGTTTCTTTAGTTCAACTAATTCCACAATGGAAATTCTATAAGGGGTATTTGATATATGTCTTGAATGAGGAATTAAATCAATGGAAAACACAATTTCTCGTTCTAGAGGATGTCCAAGTAAGTCTTCCAGAAACACATCAACATATTCTCTCACAATAGATACATCCTCTATTTGAACATTCATTTCCTCGCCCATAGTTATTTAATTCACTTCCTCCCCGATAATTGAATTTATTTGAGCTATTGGGGGGTGGATCTAGATATGAATCAGGTGGTGACGATTCTTCTATAAATATAATCTGTTCTTTATCATCATGATAAAAATTATAACCTCCTTATTCTGACAATAATTTTTCTCATAGTGGTTCGAAAACCAAACCATTTTGGGGATTATATCAAATTTATTCATGGGTATGATGATGAGATCATCAGATAAAGAACATTTATATTCTATAATGGGGACTGATTCACAAAACATTGTTGTAATGATAACTTTATTAGGTGTTTTGACTGACAACTCCCTTGTTAAATAAAATTGGAAATATCTAATTTTCTAAGAAAACTAGGAAGATATGAAACAATGTGATGGTATAGAATAAAATAAACCATTTTCTAATCGTGAGGAAACAATTAAATTACCTACCACCACATCTTTACGGGCTTTAAGCTCAACATTAGTGATTTCATAAGCTTGACCTTGATCCCTTTTCGTTTTCTGAGGTATGTTTCCCTCAATCTTAGGAAATTCATTTTCATAATGTCCCATCTCCCTGAAATTGTAGCATTGGACATTGTTAGCGTCATTCATTCCTTTACAATCACCCGCTAGATGGCCTTTCTACCCACACTTGTAGAATACTCCTTTTCCTTTTAGAAAGGCACCAGGGTGCTTCCATCCACAATTATCATAGGGTGGAAATTCAATTCTTCCCTTCTTTCCAGATTCCTTATTTCATTTCCCAGAGTGTTCAGCAGATCTCTTCTTCTCTTGCTTTCATTTAAAGTCACAAGACATAGAGAATATATTTTCTTCCTTGATAGCACACGAGAAAATATCTTCATTTGATGAGAAGGATTGTGATACTAATGCTCGACGAAGAAATGGATTTAACCCATCAATGAAAAGATCAATATTACTTCTTGGCTTACGTACATAATCTGCAGCCTACCTCACAATCCTTGTAATGTTAGCCTCAAACATAGAGAAATTTTCATCCTCCTTTTGTCTCAGACTCATAAATTTCCTTTCCATATATGCTTGATGGTCATGAGAAAAGTATTTTTCTAAGAGAATCTCATTTAACTCCCTCCATTCCATATTTTATACTTCATCATCTTCTTTCGTGTTTTGAATCAATGACCACCATTGATCATCATCTCCAGTGTGGCGGTAAACTGCCATGATAATATTTTCCCGTTAACTACTCCCCAAGGCATTGATTATTTTCTCTAAAGAATTTGTCCATTGCTCAACTACTAAGGGATTTTTACCCCCATTAAATATTTGTGGTTTTGGCATCATGAATAAATCTAACATTGATCATCCACGCTGCAGATCAGGGTGCTCCATACGGGTAAGGTTATTATTCATAACCCGAGTGAGTTGTTCCAGTACGGCGATTAGCTGATCAGCACCAGTTATATCACCAATCCAACTATAATTATCTTGAGAAGGAGGGTAATCCCTACATGGAGTGCGTGCATTGATACGGTTTCTATTCTTTCCACTACGCACCATTTCTCGATAATGGCATAAACTAGATCAGTATATGAATCAAAATACATGATTTCATCCTTGTAAAACACTTAACATAAATTAAACTATTTATGGATATAATCCATAATCATAAAAAATGTTTTATTTGAGGGAGTATATACTCATAAAAAATTCATAATAGTTTGTAAAGAAAATGAGAATTATCCTAACCATATCCCGCGTGAGTTTCATAACGAATAGTGCAGCAAGGCCCGTTGTCATTCTCCAGTTCCCGTTAGAGTCAAGGTCAAAGATGCGTTTTTGGGTATTACCCCTAGGTATATATGTGCCAGAGCAACCTCAACATGATCGTATCTAGAAAGGGATGTATTTCTTGGAAAAATAACAAAATCTCTATAATACCAATATTCTAGTATGTTATTCTATACTAATCCTCAAATTCTATCTTAGGGCTATGTGCTCTAATTAGAGTTTATCTAAATCTAGATTTCATGGTTTGTACTAAACTTAATCTGATACCAACTGTAACACCATGACCCTAGTTACCGAGAGTCAGTGCATTATTACACAAAATTGGCATGATCACAGGGAAATCATGTCCTGAAAGACCGATCAATTTAGTATTATTAGAAACAAGATTTATACATAAGTACAACTTTACAAATTGAAGACAAATAAAACACAAATATTTTTCACTAAAAACATCCAATCCTCCTAGATTATTCCTTCAGGTCACTCATAACTGACTTCTTCATATCATGGGAAAATAAAAGATAAGAAAAGGGTTGATCTCAAACGCTTAGTAAGGGTAAGTAATACAAAAAAATGACATAAATATTAAGCATGGTAAATAATTAAAACCACATTCCTTTAGCAATAATAAACATGAATAATTTTATGGAAAGAATATGAGCTGAGTAAATAATGAAATAATAAAACATAATCATGGGAGATCTACTAGTCGAAGGACCACATGAACAATCAATATTATTTCCATAATGAGGGAATGTATAATGTCGGACATTCTGAAACATTTTGTCATGGCCTCGTCTAAGAAGTCCAAAAATCATTAATGTTATGGCCAAAACCATAAATAAAATTTGGAAATGGACTCATCCAGTTCCATTTCTATTTGTCTCATGAGACCCACCAATGCATCGACGAGCTATAGCGGGCTCCACCTGTCACATACTAAGTCCAATACATTCCTCATATGAAAAGGTGTAAACATATCATAAACATTCGTATTAAAACTAGCATATAAAATGTTAATAATTTAACCATAAACCATGAATGTTATAAAAAGATCACATCCAAAGTCCAATATATCACAATACCTTCTATAAAATATGGGTGTATTGTATCATAATAAATCAACTTCAAATAAACTCAAAATCCATCAAAGGATGTTGACATAGATGAAATCGAAACCCTTTTTAAAGAAATATCTCTTTCTATTTTTAAATCATTTAAGAGTCACATAATTATAAATTTAAACATTTACATTGAAAATATTCTTATAATCTTGTAAGGTAAGCTTATACTAGTTTATAATGGTAGAACATAGCCACACCCGCCGTATAAGTTAAAAAAGACATTCATACCGTACTTTTGTTGAAAAGGATAAAAAGGACCTTGTTTGGAAAATGACGGAATGATTACTTTATAAAAATCATATAAAATGTCAACAAGGGTATAAATTAATTTAACCCATAATCTATAAAATAGTAAGAATGTTTTGAAATATATTTTTAAGAAACATGGATGTGGATGATAAAGAGGTCTCAGTAAGTAATTACCTATAAACAACCTCTGATAATGAAGACATTGTGAAATACACCCTTACCTTGTAATTTTCCTTGGTTGATGGTAGGTTAAAATCCTGTATAATGGTGAAATAATTGTTATTAAATTATAATAGAATCATATACATTAATATGATATCACATATTATCTTTTAACATTATTATGTTAATAATATCTTTGTATTATCGTCATTTCGGTTGTTAACGAATTTGTTTTCTAGTACATGATTTATTACGTACACCATGTTTT
Source organism: Viscum album (assembly GCA_963277665.1). Taxonomy (NCBI): domain Eukaryota; kingdom Viridiplantae; phylum Streptophyta; class Magnoliopsida; order Santalales; family Viscaceae; genus Viscum; species Viscum album. Next base: position 1,292,095,096 of record OY728129.1, read on the forward strand.
TTATAAATACGTTGTATATTATTCATATCCAGAATTATATTAAGTCTTTAAACATTATTTTTTACCATAAAATGAAAATAAATTTTGAATGGATACGACGGGGAATAAATCTTGTCGCGTTCGTGGAGACAGTAATCCTTACGTACACACGAGTGAAAAAATCCATCTTTTGATATTAAAATAATATATAATTGGATGGTATATCATATATAAAGAATCATTATCATGTTATATTTATTATTTACCTGAAATACACATCATTATTATACCCATCAAAATAATAATTTATTGAATAACAATTACACCACGACGTGGAGACGGTGAGCCGTACGTACGCACGTATGGTGACATGTCACTAAAGGGATCGACAGAATAATTAATATGGTTGTAACATATTTATATAACATAACAGTATATATAATAAACAAGATTTATTATTTTATAATGGAAATAACAAATAATGAAGAAGTTTAAGAAGAAAAGAACTTGAAAGAGGGTGGTGAAAACATTACCTCTTCTTCAGGTTCTTTCTATTGATTTTATCAAAAAGGCTCCATAGGTTGGATTTATGATCAAACTAAGTCATCTAGGATGATGTTATAGTGGTTGGGATAATATTTTTTCAGGTTTTTTCCATCCCAAAAGGCTTTTACAGTTTGAATAATTGGTTATAAGTGGTGTCATTTTATTTGGTGGAGGAGGGGTTCTTTAGGAAAAACATAATGTATTAATAAATAATAAATTCAGTTTCAGTTTCTAATGGTTAAAAATATATATTATTAAAATTATAAGGTAGTTATGGGTATAAATCCTTTCAAACATTATATTTTAAACAGGTTTGGGTCATTATATTATCTTTATATTTTAGTTTTAACTCTTAGTTAATTAGTTTGACATTTACCATATCAATTTGTATTTTGTTATTATATAGTATATAAACTTACTATATACATAAAGGAGACCACAAAGTGGTCAATTAATGATACACCTATCATTATATATGTCCTATTTCTAATACTTATATTTTTAGTAATAGAATATCAATTAATAATATAATATTTGTTTTAAAAACTCATTTATGTCAATTTTAACAATATTTAATAATAGATTTCTATTAGAGTCGTAACAACTTTATTAATTAGAACTAAATTAATTTAAGAAATCCTATAATGTCATATTAACCAATAAAATTCGTGTATGGCATCAAAAATTTAAATTATATTTATTTTAACATTTATAATACTAATTATTTGATTCTTTCATTAATAAGGGAAATACTGCATCATTATTGTGTCATAAATAAATTTAATTATTCAATGTATAAACATTATAAATAAAATATAATTATGTAGGAAATATTTTTATCATTCTATTGAATATTTATAGTAGGAAATATTATATATATAACCCTATGTAAAATTGTTTTTCTAAAAGATATATGCTTATGTCATTTTTGTATTTACTTTAACATAATTAATATAAAGTGTCATTATCACTTACATGTGGATCCATGGGGTCCCAAAATCGAACCAAAGATTCCCATGGTTGGAGATGTTTCATGTAATAGGGTTAGTATACGTTTTAGGGTAATTTATTATTATTATAATATTATATTTTACACCTATTTACCAGATTTACAATTAAACCATGGTAAATAAAACATTTACCGAATTAATTATTCTAAATGTCTAAAAATAAAAGTTAAATATTTAAACAATTTGGAACTCCTGATTCTAAATATGCAATCCATTTTTCTAAATTCAAATCATAGAATTGGGATAAATTAATTTAAAAATAATTCTCGTTGTTAAAACAAAAAGCATGTTTTTAAGAGATAATAACTATCAAAAGATTAACACTTGTTTATGTCCGGTTTAAATGTGAAATTATGCCCAATGACCAACATTTTATTAATGGTAAAAATATATTCTAAATATTATTTAAAACCACTCATGATCATAATTTATCACTATTAATAATTTTTTTAAAAAAATTGTTTTTAATTAAAATTTAGTAATTTTCATTATTCACAAAAATATAAAAGTTAACTGAAAAATAAAAAAAATTTACCCAAGTATAATTTTGATATTAAGAATCCAAAAATAAAGACCATTTTGAGAGATAAAATTTATAAAAGTTCAAAAGGTGGTTATTACTATTCATAACGGCTACATTGATTGGTTGTGGTGTGTTAGAATCTTGAAGTTCTGTACAATACAAGTTAGTGTATTATTCAAAGAGAATCGTATTATTGTATCATGGGGTGTTACAATATATTCCTATATATATAATACCTGTGATGAAAATGGAATCATATTATGTTGAGGATGTGGTAGTCCACACGTCCACAAATAACGTTATTACTTTTTAATTGTGTGGAAGGGTAACAAAGAAGAAGATATATATATATATATATAGAAAATTAATTATATAATTAATATCATATATATGTTGTTCATGTCTGATATGTTTTATTATAATCATATTTTCTTCATTCAATGTATCATGTGAACGAATTACATTGATTCGAGGGGCAGTAGTAGACACCTCCTCAAACGAAGTCATCGTATTGATGCAAACTAGAATTTAATAGAGTTTTGTGTTATAAAATTAATAAAAAATTATAAAAGACATAATAAATATCATATATATCATATATAAATATATTTTCTATCATAGATTCCGCCATTAGTGGTGGTAAAAGAAAAATAAACAATCATCGTTTTCGTGAGGCAGTACTTCACCGTACACCAAAACAATTCATTCGTTACCCATTAGATGAAAGGGTGTTTTAATATTAGTATAATAAATAATATAATAACATATCATTATGTGGAGTATACTTTTCTTATTAAATAAAATTGGACGATTTATTTTTGAGGTGGTGGAAAATTAAATGAATGAAAAGAGATCATTTGAATGTGCTTCCTTAAAAATCGGGTAACTCATTTTGGATTATTCCAGTGAGATTACATGGAAAAATATATTCCCAAAGGGAGGCTTCATGGTCTACGAGAGGTATTATGGGGATATATTTGTTAATATAATTTCTAAACCAAAGTGGTTTGAGAGGTGGTATTAATGGGGAGACGTGGGGGCCTTTTATAGTGTATGAAAAGGACTCACTTGGTTTTTTGAAAAGATAGGTGTACTGACGTTTTTACATAATAATGTCATAAAAACAAAACAAACAAAGTAATGGTAGTTTAATGTCCTAATAATGTCCATCTAATGGGTTTTGGACATGTTTTTAGGTAATTTGGGCCCTTAAGTTAATTATTTAATCCATAATTATGCGGAATTTTTCCATAATAATTATAATTAATTTTAATTACATTTAATAAAATTTTGGTCAAATAATATTTTGGAAATATTATAAATTATAATTTACACTAATTCCAATCACTGAATCCCGTTTTTCAAAAATCTAATAATATAATTGGAATAAATTTATTTAAATTTACTCATGTAGATGGAAGGAAAATGTGGGTTTCTAATGTAAAAACAATAAAAAAGTTTGATTTATTTTTATATTCAATTTCAATTTGAAATTGATTTTAATGACCTAAAATGTATTATTTTATAATGATATGATCTATTTAATCATGTAAACTAATTAAAAAATTATTTATCCTTATAAATTATCATGACCCACCTTCTACAGGATAAAGATAGGGATTCCAATGTGCCCCACCCCACCTTCCTCATTGTGAAAGAGAGATAATGACCCCTAGTTCTGCCTTCAGTAGGACCCAGAGTGGCGACTAGAGCCAAAGGAATAGAATCTCACATAAATGTAAGGCATTAACCTTTTTATAGACCAAGATCAGGAGATAATATGGAAAATCCTAGAAAAACTAAAGACTAATGTTAAATGTAATGTTTGGAATCCATTCCCACATGAATGTTCAAATATAAGACTGATAAATGGTATAATAAAACTCCCAACTAATATAACAAATAAATGAAACTAAATAACAACAAAAAAAATCCAGGTTCTCAAGATAGTAATGTCTACCATGGTCCTTGATGTCCTCCTAGAATCTCGAAAATTGTTTTACATACATAGGATGATCATACATGTATAATTAGTAATAAAACAAGTGCTACTCATGAACAAGAGAAGGAATATACTAATTCCCCAGTGAGAACATATTAGAGCCTAAATCACCTACCTTGGAATACTAACCATCCTAACCATTCCAAGGAACACTATCCCAAGTAACAGAAGTCATGAAATGTAATAATATAATAATATCATCATTTGGGTATCCTGCACACCCCATTCCCAAGGGTTAACTGCTCATTCCTAACGATCTCACATCTTAACGCTGCCACACTTCCCACATGCAGTCCCATTGTAGCAACCATCATGTACACACATGAGCCTCAAAAAACACCTAACCATGCTTGTAGACACTTTTGTCCCAATAACCACCACGATTCCTGAAGACACCTTTAATAGAACAACCACCGAGATGCCCGAAGACACGGGGGCCTCATCTCGAAGATACATGGGAAAACAATCATAGCCCCAGAAACCTAGGCCCCTTATCCAAAAAACCCCTTTCCCAAAGAATCTTGGACTATGTTATGCCTCAATCCCATACATACAACCCAAATACAGATGTGCAACAATATCAGAAAGAGGGGTTGAGGAAGAAAAAAGAGTAACCATCCATCTATCCTCCCACTAGGATATTGGGAAAGACACTCTCACCCACGAAATTTAGGTTTTCAACACATAGTGATAAATAAGAGTGGGGTCTGTATAGAAAAAATGAAAAACTAATATATATATATATATATATGTATATCTGTGTGTGTTTGTGTGTGAAAAAACACTCATCCCGAACCTATGGATTTCAGACGAATGAAAAACAATCCCACAACAGCACATCTTTTACTACTACTCCTACATGCACAACAATACAACTACCTCTTGAAAGGATAATCACAAACCCCTTTTTGTTTAATTTCCATTTTTTTATTTAAGTGTATTAACTATAAATTATTCTATCACTACCAAGATACTGAAAACCGTAACCACACCAAACATCGAACAAAACCAAACTATAGTACCCATGCACAACAACAGAGAAATAGACTTTCAGTCCCACTGCATAAACCCATTAAACTTTAGAAACTATCATTCTTCAATTTTATATTGTACATTCCTTCTCTAACATCCCAACCATGTTTCCCCACTTCCCAAATAGACCCTCAATGCAGTCCCACTAAATGAAGATTTGACAATCACACCGCAGTCCCAATGCTCAACATTGCATCATGGCAACAACACAACATAATGTCAGTTTATCTACCTAAAAGTTCATCCATTCTACCTTCAGTCAATCTCTTGGACTGAGACATGAATACCCCATGTAACACCCAACATTCAAATCCCATAAAACTGAGGCTTCAACAAAAAACACATAACCACAACCATCAAACCAAGAATATTAAAATTTAACTAACACGGGTTCATTAATTTCAACATTAATAATACTAGGGTGATCACAAAACAGGTTTTATACTTGGAAATTAATTTATTCAACCATTTGTAAATTATTATTCAAATTATGCGTTAAATATGTACATAAAATCATCACAATGAAAGAGATATCCACAAGTTTAGAAGAAACAGCCCCCAAATGCTGTATTTTTCAGAAGGCATATAGCCACAAAACCATATAATAATCAAAGAAAAAATAATAAAATAGAAGACCAACATCAAACCACACCTCGCCCATTATTTTATTTCTGGAAATTATCTTTTGATCATATTAAATCCTGATTTAATATTAATTTTAATAACAGTATCTAGTGATTCCTCATAATGAAACATTAATATATCCACCCCACAAGATGCACAATTAAAGATAAGAAATATAAGTATCCCGGCTTAGATGATAAAATAGTGACATTCCTTCTAACGCCAAGAATAGGGGATAACGCGACTTGCAAGAATACCTCCACGATGACTAAGCGAGAAGGGATCCATCATGGGAATATAACCTGTCTAGAAACGTATTCTTCTAGTGCACAAAGAGAAACAAAAATAAATAATTAATAAAGGATCTCATCATAAGAAATGTCAGATCTAAAAATCACAGAGACAATTTCAAAGTATATAAAAGTCATATCGTGGCTTGACCGTGCCTATTGGTAGTTTCACACATTTGAATTAATTGATAATTAAAAATTCCCCTATAAAATAGTATAGATAGTCCAGTAGATAGTTGTGGGTTTATATAATAACATTAATCTGAGTAAAACACAAAAAAGGGGAGAAACACGAATAACTGGGAAAAATTTGAAAAATTGGAAATGAGTCACTGATGGGTCTGTCAACGACCCTGAGCCACCGATGGGTGAGCTACCAATGAGTCCTACTAACGCATCAAGATACTGAATCCCTGACATAATTATTCCTTGACCAATTGATACAGCCACCTTAGACTCATTCAAGTTGACACCTCTGACTCTCAGATTCCAATTCTAATTGAGTCACTTATGTCGATGCCCCCTAGTCACTGATTCCAATTCCCCTTGACTCACTAGTTCCAAAGCCCCTTGACTCACCAATGCTGAAAACCCTTTACTCATGATGCACTGTCATGCCAATAAATTGACATGCCAATGAACTGACATGTCGAGTCACTAACATACTAATGGAAAAATTATAAATTTGTAAAACTCATGAAATAATACATTAAGAGCCCCTGGAACACCTCAATGATGTATTTTTACTAGGAAGGTCCATGGAAAAATATATGTGGTTACATCACATACCTGTCAAACTATTCTCTTCCTCAATAATTTAAAACTAACCTAGAAGAAAAGAGGTCTGAAAAACTATCCCTTAAGATACCTCTCTTGAGTAAACCACCCTATGTTGAAAACTGGTGGGGAAACCTCAACATCCAGGAACACCACTCCCATCTATATCCTGAAAACCTATCTAGAGACTAAGGCTCCACTTTCCCAATATATCATACAAACACCAAGGGTAACACTTTTATATATAGATTAGGGATCTCCTTCCACTTGTTAAGATACTATATGATTTGAGCGGCACAGAATCACCCACAAATGATTAATCACATCCACATTAATGTATCTTTATTAGGGATCAAGTTATCCCCTCCCAATATTCTTGAATTTTCACACAAACATTGAGAATGGGGAAAAAAATTTATTATATCTAGTAGGAAAAACGTTTCATCATAAGAAAGGAACAAAACAAATACAAGATAAAAAAACTAAACATCGATAAGTAATGGATTTGAATTTGTGCCACATATACACATGTACTCTCCTTGAGGCATCCATGCCTCTACACCACACGAACCATGTAAATGGTCCATCCATGAATCACTTTCTCTTTACGGTACTCTATTGGAACAAGTCATTCAATGAATATCACACACCCATCGATATCCAACTCTCCCCAATCGAGCATTTGGCAGTCATCGTGTAGAAACTGAGGGAGTTGAGAGACATCAATGACATTGTAGTTCTTTTCCAAATTCCATGGTAACACCAGCTGATATGCAACATCTCCAACTCATCATAACACCATTAATGGTCTGATGTACTTTGGAGAAAGCTTACTCCCCCTGCCAAACCCCCTCTGTCCATGCCAAGGGGTGATCTTCAAGAACATAAGGTCCTCAAACTAAAAATCTTATGGTATCCTCCTATGATTGGAATATGAATTATGTCAGACTTGAGCTACCTTCACCCTTTCATGAACAAGATGAACCTTCCATGTCATGATCTGCTACAACTCAAGGATAAGAACACATTCCTCCCCAACCTCTTTCCAGAACCCTGGTGAATTACTTGGTCATCCGTAAATGGATTCGAACGGTTCCTTGCCAATGGAAGAGTGATAGATATTATTATAAGAAAACTCCACCAGGGTAAACTGCCATACCCATGATCCTCTGATGTCTAGAACACATGCTAGTAGAATATCCTCCAATGTTTGGATGGCCCTCTCTATCATTACATATGTATGAAGGTGGAAATAATTTTAAAAGCATAGATGGTTGTAGAAACAAAATTATAATCCCTTCCAGGGTCATGAATTAATGCATGTATCCGGGTCCAAAGTGATGGATCTTGAAACTACATGAAGTTGTAACACTTAACTGACATACCAATTTTCCATGGAATCTAATGTTCTCGTCTCCTTAACCGCTAAGAATTGATATGATTTCATCAATCAGTCCAACACTACCCAGATAGCACCATAGGCTCTCTCATCCCTAGGTACTACTGTGATGAAATCCATTGAGATGTCATCCCACTTCTTCTCAAGAACGTCTAGGGATGAAATAGACTGTTTGGAACATAGTGTTCTACCTTCACCTACTGACACATGAAGATCCCTGCCACAAATTCTGACACTACCAACATCACACTAGGAAACCAAAAATTACCTCTCAAGAACGGATAGTAATTGGAGACTTATAGATATACATGAAGGGGTGAGTTATGGATCTCAATGTGAACTCCCTCATGCATCGCCACTAGGAAAAAAATCTTCTGATAGAATATCTTCTATTTCTGACCATTCTCTGATCATCCTTCCAAAAAGTAACCCTTCATAATATGACCACGCATCACAATACCCTTTGATTATCCACAATGAGACTTCTCCATCTTATATACCAAAGAAGACTACACTACAATAAAAAACAAATAGCTTCTACCATCCTCCACTCTCATTCCAAAATTTAGTGCAACCAAATACCCCATCACCTTCTAAGCATCTACAGACTACCAACTACATCATTATGTGACGTCCTTCTCCTGTAATCAACTACCGTGTTCCACTTTCCTGAGGTGTTGAAGACCATGATGTCGTAGAAATGAAGAAACTGAATCCACCTCCATTACTTCTAGTTCAAGTCTCGGTGGGAAATGATATACCTCATACTTTTGTGATCTGTGAAGACCACAATGCGTTCCCCGATGAGGTAATACCACCACAACATTATAGATAACACAACAATTGCTTGTTTTAGATCGTGGGTGGAATAGTTACGTTCATGATGGTGTAACTGCTTCGACCCATAAGATATCATTCCCTATTTCTACATCTGGACACACCCCAAGCCATGACCGAAAACATTAGTGAACACTTTGAAAGACACCCCCTCTTATGGAAACCTATGCAATGGGGAACTAACCATATTCCCTTTCAAATGACTAAAATATGACTTGAATTTATCACTACATTGAAATTCCTTGTTCTTTTTTATTTAAAGCTGTCAACTGAGACACAATTCCAGAGAACTCGGGTATGAACATCCAGTAGTAACATTCCATACCCAGCAAATTATGAACCTATGCCACATTCATAAGTCTATCCCATGAATCAATTACTTCAACCTTAGACGGATCCACCTTTATTCCCGGTAGGGACACCACGTTTCCAAGGAAGGACACCTATCTAGTACATAACATGAACTTAGAAAACTTCATAGAGAGAAGGTAGGGTCAGAGGACCTCCAAAACTATCCATAGATACTCGGGGTGACCCTCCTCTAATATTGAGTAGATCAGGATGACGTCGATGAACATGACCACAAACCGGTCCAGATTCTCATGGAAAACTGAGATCATGAACCCCATGAACATAGCTAGTGTATTCATAATGTCGAAAAAAATGACCACGAAATCAAAGATCTCATACCTGAACCTAAAATAAAATTTGGTATGTGACCCTCCCTCACCCTCATCACATGATATCCTGACCACATGTCAATCATAGAGAACCAACATGATCCCCGAAAATTTTCAAAAAGATCATCGATCCTTGTGACGGTGTAACAGTTCTTGATCATTATGTAATTCAGTCTTCAATAGTCTATTCACACATAGGGACCCCCATCCGTGTTCTTTTCATACAATACTGGGGCACCCAATGGTGAAATGCTTGGTCCATTAGAACCCTTCTTTATCAAGTGATTGACTTGAACCTGCAAATCCGGAAACTCAAAAGGGTCCAACCAATAAGTTGCCATCAAAATTAGATGGTCATAATGTTGTATGCATATCCCAGACTCAACATCATGTCAAGGATGTAGAGTCACAACATTTTATGTGAATTCAACTAGGAACTCTCTGTCAATCCCCAGAACATCCACCATCTCTGAGTCTCGTAATTCAACTAAATGCTCAGATAACAATGAAAGATGGTACTCCACACTTCAAATTCCATTCTAGAAACTTCTCTAACCAATTAAATCTATACGATGTAATCCCATATATGAGAACATGACCCTTATTTGAGAGAATTAGATGATTGTGTGCACGAAAAATATCTAGTTTATGCCTATGATGACATCGTCTGGATGCATTTCTAGTAGATGGAGAACCCCACTGGATTGATGTTTCCCCTACATCAATTTATAGCCTCATCAAAAATAAAACTTACTGGTCTATCCTCAAAATGGCATACCCAACACCTAGGTATTGGAAAGTATATCTACTCCTAGACTCAAGGGATGGGCTGGACTTGGTGAAATAATGGAGTGTGTATATCCGGAACCAAAAAAGAACCATTACTTGTATTAAACAGACAGATTGTACCTCGAACAAATTTTGGACCCACTAGAACTGCTACCTCTGTGGTGTAAAACTACCCACGCCCAACCCCTCTACCCCACAACTGTCGACCGCCTCCACGAACAATCCCTAGATGAGGTCCCAGTGGTCAGATTCATTTACACTGTCCTCCCCCAGTGGAGTGGGAAAGTGGTTCCCCTATGGCTAGAAGGGCCTTGTTGGAAACTAAAACATCTGATGTTGGTGCTGAGCTTTCCTACCCCCACTGTAAAGCACTCGGACATGGCACCAATTCAGAAGATTATCATTGATTCCATAGATAATTTACAATCATCCTAGGCATGTGGATAAAGGGAGAAGACCAAGGGATCAAAACAGGAACTACTGAAGCCTTCTACACAATGGCCATAACCTGGAAGGCCCTACTGTAGATACATGTTGTAGAAAACCTTTCCCTTTAGCGAACTCATCAGGCTACCCACTTGTGGCATTCCACCCTGCATGTTCACCTTCTCTACAACATTAGCTTTCTTATGAACCACTGTGTGCATTGGTAGAGTGAAGAGAGTAACAACATACTTAAGAGAGGGTCAGAGTGCCACCTCCAAGCATCTTTCTCGTGGATACTCATTTAGAAAGAGATATGGAGAAAAAAAAATTAGATCCTTGAACTTAATCCCCAATTTCATTACCAAAACACTCCCTTGCTGAAGGTAGTGTATATCCTACATCTTCTCATCCTTCATTGTGGAAAAAATGAAATCTTCCCAGAACATTTACTCAAAATCCGTCCACGAAACCTCAGTTTCCTTCCTCTCATCGAGTTAAATCATCCACCACTAATGCAATACTCCTTGCATCTAGTTAACTGCTAGAGGAACGAAGTACACTTTTGGATCCTAGATCAAGCTGAAAGCGATCACTGGCTCCATGTGCCAGCTATCCATCTCCATGTTTGAGATGCTACCCTCGTAGTATCCTAGAGTCTATTGATTAAAGGAACAATGAATATTCTACCTCTAGTCATCCTCCTCCTCACGATCGCCTATCAATTGGTCAACCAAATAAACCTTCTCAGTCTCAACAACTCATAACACCCATGTACGATGTCTTTGTTCTATAACTGAATAGAGAAAAATAATTATTCCTAATCATGAGTTGTGAAATTTAATATTTTCAAACTCTTTATTTATATTAAATCACCAAAACACTCAATGAACACAAGAATACAAGTCATTATGATTCATGTACCTTTTCCTAGGGTGTCTACCCTATAATCAATGTAGCCTCACCAGGTCGTTCAGTAGGTCTAGATTCCTTGCATCAGATCACAAGGTCCCCTAAAATCTCAAGCCCTAACTAGTCTTACATGGCCTACTTCATGCACCATGATTTCCAAACACAGTTTCCCTACCATCCCTTTGAATCTAAAATATCTCTTACCCCGAACTCGATCCTAACACTCATCCATAATCTTTTGATACCCTTCTATCATGACCTGCCTTCTCCAAGATGAGGGAAGTGATGGTAATGTCCCATGCCTTTCCTTCATTAAGGTAAAGGAGAGATAATGAACCCAGAGTCCCACCTTTATTAGGCCTTAGATTGGTGACTATCACCAAGGGTATAGAATCTCACATAAATGGTTTGCATTAAAATTTTATAAAAACATATTTGGAGATGAGATGTTAGATCACTAAAACACCAACAACTAAAGGTAAAAGTTAATCCATGAATCCATTCTCACATGCATGTTTAAAAGGAAATGTGACACTAGGTATAAAATGACTCCCATGTAGTGTACCAAGTAAATTAAACTAAATAGAATTAAAAACTATTCGGATTCCCAAGAAAGTAAGGTCTATAACTATCCTCAATGACCTCCAAGATGATTGAAAATAGTTTCACAAACATAGGGTAAGTATACAAGTAAACTCATTGGGGAAACTAAATCTACACATACAGAATTGAAGGAACATACTAATGCCCCTATGAGAAAATAGTAGAGCCTCATACACCTACCATGTAATAATAATGACCCTACCCTCACCAAGGCACAATCACTCATGTAACAAAAGTCATGTAAATTAATAATATAAGGAATATGACATTTGGGTACCCCTCACACCACTTTACCAATGGTTAACTTCTCATTCCAAGTGATCTGAAGTCTTGACACAAAGACTCTTCCCACACACAGTCCCACTGCTGCATCCTGCCAGCACAAAACTGGCCCTCAAACCACAAAAAACTGTGCCTGTAGACAATTGGGCCACAACAAATAGCACCACATCTGATGAAACATGGGTAAGAAAAACCACCTCTATGCCCGATGATACCTTGGCCACATCCCGAAGATACATTGGAAAATAAAATTCACCCACAAACACTAAAGTCTGTCATCCAAGACAAACCCCTTTTTGAAGATTCATGGCTTATGGTAAGACTAAATCCATTACTACCTTCTCGGATATGCCCGAGTTTTAGGATCTGGAATAGGGTCTGTGGAAGTGAAATAAGTAACCAGCCATCCATCATCCCACCAGGATTTTAGGAAGGACATCATCCCCCATGAAATGGAGGTGTTCAGAACATAGTTCTCCACAAGGGTGGAGTGCGTATAGAAAAAATAATAATAATATATATAGGTCAACAAATAATCTTCCCCAATATCAGTGTTTCACATGAACATAAAAAAATCCCTCACCATCATTTCTTTTGCTGCTACTCATACATTCACAACCATAAAACAACCAATTCTTATCATAAACCTCACCACCTTTTGGTTTAATTTCCATTCATTTATTTAAAGGTATTCACATTAAATTATTATGTCACTAAATGGAACATAACAAATTTATACACAACAAGAAACGAATGATATCATACTGATGTCCCACTACACAACAACACAAAACAAGACCTATAGTCCCACAATATATCCTCATTCAACTTCTACCACTATCATTCATCAATGTGACACTTCCCATAAAATCACTTAAAAACCATCCCTATAGACACACTTCCCTAACTGACCCACAATGCATTACCACTGTATATATAGTACACAACAACCCCACAATCCCACTACTCGACATCGCTCTGTGACCACTACACAACATAATAGTAGTTCATATGCCTACAAATTCATCCACTCCAAAATAAATAAATCTCTCGGACTAAGACAACAACACGAAACCACCCTATAACAACCCACATACCAATCCTGCAGAACACAGTCTAGAACAAATAGAACATGACCACAACCATTAAACCAAGCATATTAATATTTAACCAAAAATGGTTATTTAATTTCTACTTTAATATTACTAGGGTGATCAAAAAATAGGTTTGATCCTAGGAAATTAATTTGTTTGACATCTGTGTACGTGATTAATCAAATTTCATGTCACATATGTACATAAAAACGTCACAAATAAACATATTACAACCAGTGCACTAGCAAGGACCCCCAACATCCTTGATTTTCATAAGGTATATAGACCCAACATCAATTTGAGAATCAAGGATTACAAAATAAAATAGGTGGCCAACATCAATCCAAACCCACCCATTATATTATATTCAAGATTTATCATGTGATCATATTAAATAATTGTTTAATTATCATTTTAGGAAGATTATATTTTAATTCCTCATAAGAAACTATTAATATACCCACCCCTCATGATGCGAAATTACTGAGATGAAAAATAAAAATACCTACCTTGATGATCAAAGATCAAAGTTCCTTGTCACACCAGGAATAATGGATAGTGAGACTTGCAGGAAGAAATCCTTGATGACATATTGGGAAGGGATCCGGCACAGTTTCATGACTCGTCTTTGGAGTAAGCCTCAAGGAACACAAAGTGAAACGAAAAGGAAAATGGAAGATAAGATATTGGATTAAGAAGAGTCTAGATCCTAAAATCTGGATGACCATTTTAAATTACATAAAAGGCAGACCATGGCATGACCACATGGCTTGGTGGTTTCACACATTGGAGTTAACTATGATTTAATAATTCCCTTGTAAATGATGGAGAGAGGCCAGAATATGGCAGTGAGTTGATAGATTACCTTTAAATGGATAAAAAACACGTAACATTGGAGAAACTGGAAAATATATAAATCAGTCACTGATGAGTGAGTAACCGATGTTGATCTACCAATGGGTGAGCTACTAACATGACCTACTGATGCCTTGACGTACCAACTCCCTATCCAATTGACGACCTGACATACCTACATCGGCGCCCTTAACTCACTAATGTTCCCACCCATTACTCACCAATGTCGACACCCCTTGACTAACTAATGCTGAAACCCCTAACTCATCGATGTCAACTCCCAATGTGTAAATGATTTCAAAACCCCTTTACTCAATCCTACTGATGCCCCTTCACTCTATCATGCACTACAATGCCAATTCACTGACATGATGATGCACTGTCATGCAAACACACTAACATGTTGGCACATAGAAATGTAGTTAGAAAAACTAGAAATTTGGAAAACTCTTGAAATGATCCACCGAGAACCCCTAGAATACCTCAAAACTGGATTTTCACTAGTATGGTCAAAGGTAAAATCTAGGTTATTACAAAATTAAATTAGCTAAAAAAGTGTTTTCAACTAAAAGTTAGTATTTATACTATTCATTGAAAAAGAAACATAATGAAAAATAGAAAAAATTTACCATAACTTAATTTTTATTATTCACATTAAAATATGAAGTATATTTTTACATATTACATTTATAAATTGTACTAAAATGGGTATTGATATTGATTCACCCTTTAATGGAGTTAAATGCCTTAATAAAAATATTGGTTTTCTTGTATAAAATTTGGTTTCTTATTATTTTATGCTTATCAAACATAATAGAAGATGATAAAAAATAATTTATTTAATATACAACATATATATTTCATTAAAATCATTAAATAATTTTAATTAATTAATTTTATTAAGACAAAACTACTTTGGATTCCAAAATATACAATGTTTCTTTTTATATCGAACATGTTCTTATTTGCATTTCACATTTTTCGGTAACTAATGAATTAATTTCATATTTATAAAAATAATAAATTATATTAAGTTATTTCATACAATTCCTAATGGCTGACAGAACTGCTAGGTTATATCATACTATATTCAATAATAATATATTAATAATATATTATTATCTGGTAAAACTCAGTCTTGTGGGTAAAAAAATCCATAAAAAGGAATCTCTTTTATTTATTTCACTCTAACATTGTATTGCATGAATTTAAATATATAATTTATTTTCTAATGTTAAATATTTTCATATGTATTAATATTTTATATTTCATTATTCTATTGGATTCACGTGTTACACATTCTATCAGATACATGATTCTTACATTTTCATTTTGAGGTGTTAAATTCTACACAACAACATTAAATTACATCGTCCCAATTTAACATATATCGTGCTGATTTTTTTTTATATTTCTTATATTTAAATCTCACATCTTGAGATATTTTAATAAAATATCCTCCATAAAAGATGGAATTGGATGTGAAACTAATACATGGACTAACATATAATTAGGTATCTATGTATGATAACATTAGGGGAATGTAGAGATACGTACCCAGAGGAATATTATAAATATCTATAGGGGTTAATGGGGTAATAAATCACAATAAATTGAATGATAAATACAATGTTGAGGGCCGAAAATCCATAATTATGTGATGATTTAGAAATATTTTCATTGAATAAATATTATGTTAATACGATATATTTTTTCAATATGCTTCACCTAATTTTGAGGAATTATTTTTCTTCCTATGACTACATTGTGGATATTTTTATAAATATAATTTCAATATTTGGTTTTATTTATTCTATTATCCAATTCGTTCAAAAATAAATATTGATTCATGATATAATAAAATAAATTTCAAATGTATCTTATGACCCGTAATGGAGTGAACATTCTTATCATTTTTCTCATACTATCTCTCAAATACAATATTTTTGATAAATTATTCTATAATTATCAAAAAACTTTCTATTGATTAATTTTTAATAATTATTCATAAAAATGTATGACTGAACAGAATAAAAAACTAACCAATAAATTTCAAAGGATAATGGGTTTCAAGAAACACTTAACTTTCGTCGTTCATGGTTCCAAGAACCGCGACCTTGTTAGATTTGATTAGCGTTCTCCCAGCTTGCAGGATTTTATTTTCTAAAAAAAATTAATATAATTTGCAAAATAAATACGATGGAAATCCATGAAATATTTTTTTTTAACAATTGTTTTAAATAAAACCCTGATATATAAATACTTCAAACACTTATTTTCTTATAAATCAATCCTTGATCTCAAGTATATCCTCTAAAAGAGGGAAATGATGTGGGAAATGTCCAGGTTCCCCGAAATTATGGGAACAATCTATAAATGATTCCGTTGGATGAGATTAATTCCATTCCATTTAACTCTTCATTTTTCATTATCAATAAATTTATTTATGTCCTCTACCACACAAAAATAATTTCCTTGTTCTATCGAGACACTTTCATAGGTGTGTCCTTCTATACATATCATATGTCAGATATTGAGAAATTTTTTCTTCATGGTCTCCACCTCTTGAGCTCTTATAAGCCTCCATCATTATCTACTGTGATTTTTTTGAGAGGTGGTAAAGGATTGTATTGTTAATCATATTTTGGGAAAACTGATTTCCAATAAACCTGATATCCATCTCTCCTATAAATACCTCATGTGGTTTCTTATTTTCAAGATATTTTCCTTCATAGATGATGTTAAATTAAATCCTTTGGGTTCCATCAATTGGCAAAAATATGAAATAACAGTTTGCGAAACAATAGTTATATTAATGAAAGATAATGATTATCTATAAGGAATTTAAATCATGACAGATTATTTTTCAATCTAAAAAAATATGATTCAACCAATTATTTTAATTTTTATTATCTATTCAAATCCATATTAATGGTTTTTAAATAAAATTTAATTATCATAAAACAATCCCCATCGAGTATCAAACAAGGTGGGTAGTAAGGCCCGTTTTCATGTACTGGGTTACCCCAATCTAGGAATGAATCAAATTTTATGTCTTATAGCCCCTATGAAAATCTGTTCTAGAACCACATCCACCTGTAGTATCCAAACTTATATGCATTTCTAGCACGAACCACTTAATCTCCATCTTAACAAAATTCTGGGGTGGTCTTATATACATATCATAAAATTCTATATTATAGTTATTTTCTCAATACTATTTTTTACTACATCTAGTTCTCAATGTTTCTACAAAACTTCCATCCAATACCAACTGTAGGAAACTGACCCTATAAATCCTAGATCCAGGGTTTACTATCAATTACATTACTGTGATTACAAGTAATAAAATATATTAGGACCAAAATTTTAAGTATTCTTAGTAAATAATATATATAAATTATGCTTTTATAACATATGAATCCACTAATTACAACATAACTATTTACCATTAAATAAATAACATTGTGGATAACTCCAATCCATCTATTAAATCCCCAAATATCATTCATAGAATGCTTCTTGAATTCCTAGGAAATGAATCATAATATGTTTGATCTCCAATTACATCTTATGAAAAAATATAGCATAAGAAATAATAAATCAATGTGAATAATAAATATTCAATAGTAAATTATATAAGGCAACTAACATGTAATCAAAAAACTATGAAGGAAGTGAATGAACAATATATAAATATTATAAATGCAACTACTTTTCATTCAAATAACATGATCACAAAAAAACATTAAAATGTAAGAAAATAAAATAAATTTCATTTATCGATTAACTAAAAATGAAATGTATCCATATATATGTTTATAGAAAATGTCATGGAGGAATAATAATTTAAACTAAATGAAGTAAATTATTTCTTTTTTGGGCGGTATGCCTAAGGCACATGAAAACCTGTAATGTTAAGACCTTTCATAAGATAGTTTAAAAATATGGATTGAAACCTATTTAATTTTTGCAAATTACTTGTCTCATGAGATCCCATTGGTGAATCGAGGAGAAATATAAATTTAGGGATCCACCCTTCATAGAATTTCCAAATAATTATTCAAATATAATAGTTGAAAAAATGCCTTATCAAATATCAATATTTAATTAACAATATGAAATTACAAATATTTTCCAAAATAGTTAAATATCTATCAAAGTATTCACCATATGTAAAATGGGGTATGGTTCAGGAAATAATAATATACATGATAAATGTATTATATACTAGGGATCAATTAAATATTAAATGATCATATAAGATTAAATATTTCAAATCGATGAAAAAATGAATCAATCATTTGAATTTAAATACTACACTTGTAAAAAGAACTAAATAACAATCTTGAGGATTAATAAGGATAATACCAATACAACAAATCTCAATTTGAGTCCGATAAATGTGTTGTTAACTTATGAATGAAAATATTATAAAAAGGTCTTGAAAATATTATAGAGGAAAATAAATTTTTTTGAGAAATATTTTGTTTAGAAATACCTTATCAAAATATTATCATTAAAAATAATTTTTCAGAAATGAAACGGTTTATTCAAATAAATTGTGGTTAGTAAATTCAAACATTCTATATGAGAGAAACTAACATTCTTTTTCATTGTAAAACGGTTTGAAAAACTTACCTTTTCGTAAAAGCGATAAAAAATTTTATTTTAATAGTTATAATACATTAATGGTATAAATTTATTTTCCAAATCATTTTAAAATCATATTTAAATTTATTTTAATAAAAAAAATTTATAAAGAATAGTTTTTTGACTAAATAGAGATAAATACATGTTTTCTTAAATATATTTTCTAATATATTTTTGATACCAAAGAGTGGGAAAATGGTACTAATACTTGAAAATGGTCATGAATTACAATATTTGAGAAAATTAAGGTTTTTATTGAAAAAGGTCATATAATTTTGTCTAATGAAAATAAAATTTATTGATCAATAATGTTATTATTGATGAAAATAATTTTTAATCATTCCAAAGTGTCTCATACCAGATTAAAACATTAAATATCATAAAACTCATGGAAAGTATTGTTAAATGGATTCTTTAAATAACAATAATTATAAGGAATTAATGAACATATGTTAATTATTTACTTTATTTAGGATATTTTTTGTATTTATAATTACTTTTATTTCAATTGTTACTTTTTTTTATAAATTACAGAAACAATCCTTTTAACATCGTGTATTTAGACCAAATTAAGTTTACGAGTCAAACAAACATTGGTAAAGCAAATATAGTCAAAGGTTAATTATATAAAATATAAATAATAATAAAAAACATAATAATTAACATATTTATACATCAATTATAATTATTTTTAAAACAAATTACACACAGTTATGAAAAATTAATCAATGTTACATTCATGAAGATGGCTAGTCATACAAACACATGTGTAACGTTCATATTTTTCAATAATCATTACAGAATGAAGATAAGTAACATAACAACATTACATAATGATAATTATATAGTAAATAAAATTTTATTTAATCATATATACTAATATATATATATAATTCTTGTGATGAAAATCAATCACATATTGTTGAGGAGGTGCTGGTTAATACGTCCAAAATTTATGTTCTCTCTTTTTATGTGTGTGAAAGTGGAAAAATGAAAATGATATATATATATATAGAATGTTAATTCTTTCATTAATATAATATTGATGTTTTTTTGTCTCAAATGTTTAATTATAGTCATCTTTACACATTCCATGTATCGTGTGAATGAATCACATTGATTTGAGGGAGTGGTAGTCCACACATCCTCAAATGATGTCATTGTATTAACTAAAAATGGAAACTATTAAATTTATGTCTTAGAAAAGGGTGAAATATGTATAAATACACAATAAATAACATATCTATCATTTATAAATATAGTTTCCATCATAATTTCCAACATTATAGGTGTTAATAGAAAAATGAACAATCATCGTTTCGTGAGGCAGTTGTTCACCTTACACAGAAATTTGTTTTTGTTACCCATTAGATGGAAGTGTTTTTAAGTTTTTTTCAAAGCCATATTATAAAAAAATACAAGAATATTTATTATACTAACATTATTTTAAGAAATTTAATAAAAATAAATGAGGTGGTGGAAAAGAAAATGAAAGAAAAGTGATATTTGGAAAGTGATAACTTCAAAATCAGGTAACTCCTTTTGATTTATACCAAAGTGATTCCTCGGGAAAATGGTATACTAATGGAAGGATTCATGTTTGAAGAGTGTAATGTTTAGATGAAATTTTGAATAGAATATCCGATCCTATGTGGTTTTAGTGGTTTTAATAATGGGGATAAGTAGTGTACCTTTATAGTGGAGGAAACAGATTCACATGGAATTTTAAAGAAAGGTTATGTATACCAATGTTTTTACTGAAAAAAAATCCTCAAAAACCAAAAAAATAAATAATGGAAGGTGAATGTCCAAATTATTTCCATATAATGGGACCTTTAGTTAATGGTGTCATCTTTAAGTATGTTTAATTTTTCCTTAAAAATGATAATTAATTTAAATTAGATTCCCTAATTATTTTTTCTCAAAAACAAAGTCGGTATTGTTATACATTATAAATTATTCTGAATCCAAATATATATTACATTTTTTCCATATTACAATCATTAAATTTTTATAAATTGAAATAATATCAATCCAGTAGATAAAACGATAATGTGGGTTTTGAAAGCAAAAATATTTTTATTCTTGATACATTCTTATATTCAATGTCAATGTGAAATTGATTTTAATTAAATAAATTATAATATTTTATAAAAATAATAAGATATAAATAAAAATTAAACCAATAAAAATTTTAATTTACCCGTATAAAAAAATTATATGGAAAAGTTTTTTTAAAACAAAATTCAGTATTTTTAACTATTCATCAAAAAATGAAACATCACATAAATATTACAAAAATTCACTGAAACATAGTTTTTATGTTTATAATTAAAATATTATTTTTCTTTTATATTATTAAATTTATTAATGGCTCAACATTTTTATGTAAAATTAGTTGTCCATAAATGGCAGTAAGAATAATTTAATTAAAATATTGGAATTTATGTGTAAACTTGTGTTTATTTTTATCATATGCTAATCAAACCTAATGGTTGAATATTGTAAGTATTTTATTGAATATATAGCAGACATATTTATTTAAAATAATTAACTAATTCTAATTATATTTTTACTAATACAAAACACATTTGGAATCATAAATATTATAATATTTTTGATATCCAATTTGTTCTTATTTTTGTTTATCATTAATTTCTATCCATGAATTAATATTATATTTATATAAGACATAAATTTTAATATGTTTGTTAATAATTTTCATAATCTCTAACATAACCTCTATGATATTTGATATTATATTATATAATAATTTTTTAATAATAAATTATTGTTGGGTAAAACTCAATCTTGTGTCTAATGAAAGCCATCAAAGAAGTTCTCTCTTGCATGAAACTCACACTAACTCAGTATTTAACGTATTTAAATTTATATAATCTATTTTATATAGTATATAAATTATAAGTATACATATATTGTAGTTCTTTATGAACATTGTGTCGCGTGCCACACATGCTATCAAATAAATGGATCATGCTTTATAATTTCAGGGTGTTATACCCAAACCCCATAGATTGGTTTAACTATATTTTATCACCAATATAATCTATTTTTTGGTTATTTTATTTACATTGTGAATGTTATATCTCCCAATAATTTATACCTTTTTATATTTACAATAATTCAACTCCTCCACCACTATAAACAGGAATATAACCTCCCCATAACATCACAAATGTCAACTCACTGGATCATCCAAACCCTACAGAAAAAATATCCAAATTCCATTCTCTAAAACGAAATACCTCAATTGTTACATAATTAAATCAATGGATGTGTTTTGGTTCCACCTAAATGAAGTTACCTGAAGAAGTGGAAATATATTTCAGCGAGAACATTTGATTTATTTAAATCTCTGCTCCTTTAATTCATATTATATATTATTAATACAAAAATAACAATATTCCCACTAAACTAATATGTTTTTATATTAATACTAACACCTAATCCTATATACACTTCAATCAAATGGGATACGCAATCATAATTCATGTGTACTGCTGACTACCACTTCAGGGCCAGTATCTTTCGTTCTTCCATTAAACCATTCATTGTTGGGAATAATGATTGAATTGATTTTTTATATGATATTAATGAAATTAATGATTATTTAATGATTATTTATTTATTATATAACATTCACCTTCATGATTTCATTTTTTTGGAATTTGATAACAACGTTTGCAAATGTGTGGACTGTCACCTCATCAAAGCGATATGATTTTTTAACTCTTTACATGGAATTTATTAATCATTGGACTAATTTTTTTATATACATAACATCTATATTATATTAATGAAATAATTATATTTCTATATATGTAACCTTTTATTTTAGTTATCACCTTTTTTACAAATTGGAAAATATATAACATTGTTTCTGGACGTGTGGACTGAAAATTCATCTAAGTGATGTTATATTATTAACTTCGAAATACTTATATATAAAATTATATATAATTTAATAATATTTTATTTCTCATATAATTTTAATTTTGTAGAGACAAATTTTAATTTCTTCTTTCCAAAATGATCATTGATAAATGACAATGTTACTAATGCGTATATATGACCTACCATCTATATGATTATAGTATCAGTTTATTATTCATAATCATTCATAACTCTATTGAAATTATAATTTAATTAAAAAAATGAAAATTATTTCATTATTATAATTATGGACATGTTTAAATAATTTCCTCATTAACCTTATTCGAGATATGAGATTCAGTATTAACACAGAAGACGAATATTGTCAAAACATCAAATATAAAGAGTATTGATTAAGGAATTGTATATGAAATGTTTATATGTTAAATATTACTATTAATGAAAATTTCAAATAATCATAATCAATTAAATAATTAATTGATTTTTTATTCTAGATAATAGAGGATTTCAATGTCAAATCGAACTAATGTTAATAGATTTTCATCTCAATTTTTACATCTGTGAGATAAATGTCTTATTTTCCATATACAGTATTTTGGTTTATGTAATTCCAAATTTTATATATTATATAACTAATTATTGTATATTAATTTTATTTAAATTTATAGTATTTTTATTATTACTTCTTGGGTTTCTTGACTAATATTTTTTCAAAAGTTGTAAGGTGTTTTGTATATATTTACATTACCTTGATACTTATTTGTTATAAAAAAATAATTATTTTAATATTGTATATATAATTCAATAAGAAATTTTATATTAATAATGAAATATTTTTAATCATATTAAAATTTTCAATTGATGCTATTTTTTCAATGATATCCTGATTCATAAATTACTCAAGTGGAAAGGGGTTTTCTCATCTCACGTTAATTTATATGAGATATATTCCATATTGACCAGTTGTTTTTATTTTGTTTTATATATAATACACAAGAATTTATTTTAGGATTATAACCCTTAAATTAACTGGGTTTTACATATCCTTTTTTGGATTCTAATTCATTGGGTTTACAGTTTCAATGTTATGAAATCTGGTAAAGAATTTTTATCACAATTTCTCCTCTTTGTGAAATTTTTATGATATGCACCAATTTTCATTGATAAGTAGTATTTATGTCACCTTTGAAATGATAAATCATGAATATCCTTATTCTAATGTTATAATAAGTGACTTTTGATATTATTAATTAATGGGTCTTATGATTGAAATGTTTCAATTTGGTATGGAACAGTTTGGAGTGCTAAAATGTAATTTTCTACAATATGGGTTTTAATGATATTTTAATTGTATTTACATTCGTCAATGTCAAAAAACCTAGCTGTAACTTATCATAAATTCTGGATGATTTTTATTGATAACATCCTTTTTATTTTATGGATTCATTAATATTATTTCAAATATAATGTTATGGAATCCATTTCATTTCCACGAGATATCATTTTTTTTGAAGAGATTGTTATATAATTTTTTTTCTTCAAATTGTTAGTCATGTTTCTGTGACAGTTTTTTGGAACTAGTTTATTTTCAATGTGATAATCATTTTCTAAATATATGGTTATGTAACCCATTTTTTTAGTGGGTTAATCTTGTTTTAAATAGATTATTATTGCACCCATTTTTTTCCATGGGAAATAGTATTTCAAAGAGATTGTCATTAAACGAATTTATATTCAAGGATTAATCTTTTAATAAAAAAGTTATTATAGAACCAATTTATTACCTTGGGATAATAATGTTTCAATGAGAATGTTTTGGAACTCATTTTTTCCACAAGATAATCATGTTATAAGATCATTTTTATGGAACCCAATTATTATAAATGTGTTATTAATTTTTTAAATAGATTTTTATTGAACCCATTTTTTCCCTGGTTAATCAGGTCTCCATGAATTTTTTATTGAACAATTTTTCATTCCATGGATCAATGATGTTATAATGATAATTTTACTTCACACATTTATTATCCATTTTTAAATCATGCTTCAAAGAGATCGTTATTGAACCGAATTATTTTATATGGGTTAATCATATTTTAAAGTGATTTTTATAGAATCCATTTTGTTTCCATGGGATAGTCATGTTTCAATGATATTATTATAAAACTGATTTCCTTTCCATGGGTTAATAATTTTATGAAATAGATAATGGTTGTTCCTACGGTTATATGATGAAATAAATAATTTTATTTATTATAATTATATAATAGTACGTGAAATTTGAATGGGTGGATGCATTATAAACATACGATGTGTGGTTCCATGTTGATGAAATGTAGGATGCTTAAGAGATAATCCAATAATATGAAGGTCCATGATAGACCTCTGATGCATTGTATATCGATGTAGAACATGTGGTTATTATATTTGTATGAGTGAATTTGAGAGTGATTTGAAGATGATTTCCCAAGTATGTACGGGTGTTCATTATGTTTTCTATGTGTTTATAATGTTTCTAATGATCATGGTTCGTATCACATTGCTCATTATTATTTATTCTGAGATAATTTCCTTTTTCATTTTTTCTTATTTGATGATCCACGTAATTATGGGTTTGGTATCCTTTATTATTCTCTCCTTCATTTTTATTATTTCCCCATACCATTATGAGATATTATTCTCACTGATGAAATATAAATTTTAATGCTTATGTATACCCTTACTAAGCATATGATCACAACCTTATTGTAATTTATTTTCCCTCAGTTTTAAGGAATTATGTTAAATGATTAATATATATAATGTACTTCACTACGATTATGTCAATAAATTATTGTGAAATAAGATAATAAGTAAAAAATAGGAGAAGATGTTAAAATTTATCATCAAGTTGTTTAGGATTCCTTGTCACGACCCCCTCCCCACAAAGTGTACCCCTCCTGGGCCGGCAAAGTGAAAAGGGAGATAATGACCCCCGAGTTCCGCCTCTAGTAGGCCCCGGGTTGGCGACTAGCACCGAGGGTATAATAAAATACAAATGGGAGGCATTACACTCTAAGAGAACACATGCAGAAGAGAGAGATATAATAGACTCCAATCAACTCCAACTCAGAACTGAAATATAAAAGGAAACCAAGTACATATATGAAATGTCATGCAACAATACTACAACTGAAAGGTGAACTAAAAGTACCAAAAATAAAGTAAAACGACAGCGACCACAAGCCCGAACAACTCCTCCTCAAACCGCAAGCTAGTAGTAACCAGCTTGATCTCCAACCTGCTCCAAGTGACCTGAAAAACAGTTTATATGTACATAGGGTGAGTATAACAGTATACTCAGTAGGATCCTCCCCAAGACTCTCGTGCAAAAGTAATGAAAGCATGCTAAAGCCCAGTGAACAACAAGTGAAACTAACTCATCACCTAAACAGGTATACTATGTTCCCAACCTCACCATGGCTACTCTCACCAAGTAACACATACAAGAATATAGCATATAGTAAATAATATCAAAGGTACCCTGCTACTACTTCCCCACCGGTTTTCCGCTTTTCCCCAACGACATACGTCCTGTGCATCTCTCTCCAAGGCTTGCCCACAGACACCTGGGCTAATCTCCACAATCTGCACCTCGTGCACCACATAGGCTTGCCCGCAGACACCTGGGCAAAGCACCATACCATCCTCACAACCAAAAGTAACTAGGTAGTTTCCGGGAGCCACCACAGCCCACATAACGTCTATCATACATCAGGTATAATACCTCAAGCCATTACAGCCCATACACCGGGTAAGGATCCTCAAGCCATCATAGCCTATACACATTACACCTATAGTAGTCCATAGGATACTATATCCAGAATATATGTGTGTGAATAACCACAAGCCATTACAGCCCTCTACACACATATATGGGGTAACTAACCGTTGTGCCTCATGGAACAAGTATCCACCAAGAGAAGAGAGCGGGGCCAAAGGGGGTAGTCAGCCATTCAACCTCCCATTAGAATGTTGGGGAAAACACCCCCCCAGGGCTCAGAATACCCGCGGTGTCAGTTTCCCTTACCGACAGGGTGGATTAGCGTATAGAAACACAAAAAGTACAGATATATATAACACCCAACCACACTATGGGCATTACCTAGTCATAGGCACAACTGCAGCTAACGTCTCTCAGACTCCAGGCTGCTACTTCTAAGACTAGGTATCCTATAAGCACACAACCATTTGAAAATCTTTATTAGATTACTCCATTATCATTTTATCAGTTCCACTGTACGTTAATATAATTCTTTAAACATTAATTAAGAATGAACAATTCCACATTAAACTAAATTGGCATCACATTAAAAAACAACTGCTCCTTTTTAAGATTCACATCACCTTTAAATTCCAGCATCTCCATCCCCGTGGATTTTCACCATTTAATCAAAAAGTCATTACAGAATTACTTTTCCACATTCCCAGGCCTTCTAGAAAAACATCATATGCTTCTAAACACAAAGGAGGCTCAACACGGTGAATAGATATACTACCCGTCGAGTCTTCACCGCCTATAGAAAGAGCATATACCCATTCTCCCTCGAGAGGCTAAACACGGAAAGCACGTGGAATACCCCGCGCGTCTTCGCCTACTTCAGAAGAAATGTAGAAAGACCGGCTACCTTGAGCAGTGGGGAAAAGAAAAGCATATTAACATTCAAGAAAACCGCAAGCAACTAGCAACCACATCCAACCCATTTCATCACCCCTGGTGTCCTCCCCGACACCAATATGCATAAACTGATGCATCTCCCCACACTAGGCGTCATCCACTGCCACAACCACAAGGACTCCATTCCTCCACATATCACAACAACCATCCAGGCTCAAATCACAGCACACGCAGCAGGAAAACAAACATCACATCATGGGCTCTTGACCCTTTAACAAACAAGAGGGTAACTCAAAACCCTTTTTGAAATTCTCACACAAACTGTTCTCTAATCCATATTGAATTAACAGATTTGTTATTCGTAGGTTCCAATCATGGATACCTAATCAGAAAGCTATCACAATTAAACAACCATTCTTCCTTCCCTAATTTTATTATCCTCAAATTAGAACAACTACAACAATGTAAAAACAAGATTAATTTAAATGCCTCTTTATCTTTTCCAATTAATTAACAATTAATTCCGGCTTTACGTTCATTATCAATTTAAATCATGAACGAACAACAAATCAAAGAAAATATAGATATCACTATATCTAGGAAAACATGAGGCAACTCGTTATCCCGGTATAAAGAAACAACATGCGATCAACCAACTCTTTTAATCCGGTTCAAGTATTTAATTATGTCAATTTCAATGTGATCCAATGGAATAAATAATGCTAATTCTACGATTGCACATATACAATTAGAGAAGCCATGAATCCCCTACCTTGATGAGTTCTTGACGTCCTTTATCCACACAGAGGGCCACACTCCTTCTCTTGCGACAACTTATGTGGAAGAATGATCGACACAGCTTGGTTGCATCAAAAACAAAGCAGAACCAATCCTAGGAGTAAAGATTGATTGTGCAACTCCTACGGAAATGATTGAATGGTTCTAGCACCTCTTAGTTGAGAAAAAAGGGAATGAACAAGGGATAATGATATCTCGTCCCTTTTTAAGATTTTATGGGGCGACGGGTTAAGATCCGGTTAATTATCCATTAAAAACGGATCGCATTAAGCCACGCGGTTTGACCAAGTAAAACATTCCAAGCCTTAGGAATAATTAATATATGATTTCTGGCATTTGAAACGGCCTTAAGAACCCTTAAAATAAGGCTTTAAATGTATTTTACATCAAAGGAAACGTAAAAAGGGGCAAAACTGTAGGAGTCTGGAATCATTGTTCACCCACCGTTACTGTACATGAAACCGATCTGTGAAACTGATCTGTCACACCGATCTGTGAAACCGATCTGTGAAACCGATATGTGAAACCGATCTGTGAAACTGATCTGTCACACCGATTTGTGAAACCAATCTGTGAAACCGATCTGTGAAACCGATCTGTCACACCGATCTGTGAAACCGATCTGTCAAACCGATCTGTGAAACCGATCTGTCACACCGATCTGTCAGACCGATCTGTGAAACTGATCTGTCACACCGATCTGTGAAACCGATCGGTGAGACCGATCTGTCAGACCGATCCGTGAGACCGATCTCTCAGACCGATCTGTGAAACCGATCTATCACACAAATCTGTGAAACTGATAGGTGAGACCGATCTGTCAGACCCATCGGTGAGACCGATCTGTTACTGTTCATAAAACTGGAAACACTGTTCACAGAACTGGAAAATTGGCAAAGTGTTGGGGATAAGTCCCCTTGGTCCCCCGGAACACCTCCAACACCAAAATTCCACAATGTAATGGACCGGAGATGTCCGGGTCGTTACATTAGATACCTCTCAAAACATTCTCGTCCTGGAGAATTAAAAACCAACCCAGAAGAAAAGAGGGGTCCGAACAACCACCCCATAAGATACCTCTCAGGGGAATACCACCAGGAGTTGTTCGAAATCTGGAACAAAACTAAAACATCCAGGAGTATGGGAACAAACAATCCATACCCAAACAATTCAAACATAACATCACATCAAAGGTACATAAATAAAACATGAAAGGTCCAACCACAAAGAAAACATCATTAAAATATAGGAGTTAAACATTAAACAACTCTGGGTAGTGAGCACGTATCTGTGACTCACGCTCCCAGGTACTCTCCTCCACGGCACCGTGTCGCCACAAGACACGAACTAAGGGGATAGAACGCCCACGAAACACTTTATCCTTGCGGTCTTTGATCTCCACAGGTCGCTCCTCGAAGGTTGCATCATCGTCAATATCGATCTCTCCCCAATCGATAACATGAGATTCATCATGAAGATAACGACGGAGCTGTGATACATGGAGAACATCATGTATCCGATTCATATGAGGGGGGAAGTGCTACTCGGTACGCCACAGCTCCAACACGAGCTAACACCTCGAAAGGCCCAACAAACCGGGGAGAAAGCTTACTTCCATGACCAAACCTTCGCCGCCCACGACGGGGAGTCACCTTTATAAACACATGATCCCCAACATTAAACTCTAAGGGTCTCCTTATTTGATCAACATAAGATTTCTAACGATCTTGTGCTGTCTTCATCCTCTCACGAATCACCTGAACCATCTCTGTTGTATTCTGCACTAGTTCTGGTCCGAGAATTGCGGACTCTCCGACCCCAGTCCAGCACAACGGAGAACGGCATGGCCGGCCATACAAGGCTTCAAACGGCGCCATGCCAATGGTAGAGTGAAAACTATTATTGTAAGCGAACTCTACCAAGGGTAAGTGCTTCGTCCATGAACCTCCAAAATCAAGAACACAAGAGCGCAACATGTCTTCAAGAGTCTGGATGGTTCGCTCTGTCTGACCATCCGTTTGAGGATGAAAAGAAGTGATAAGGAATAGTTGAGAACCAAAATCATGCTGGAGACATCTCCACACCCTAGAGGTAAAACAAGGATCTCGATCAGAAATGATCATCTTAGGAACTCCGTGAAGCCTCACCACCTCCTCCAGAAACTGCCTTGACAAAACCTCCACTGAGCTCGACTCCTTGATTGCTATGAAGTGGGCCGATTTAGTTAAACGATCCACTACCACCCATATAGCATCATGTCCTCACGGAGCTTGAGATAAACCTATAACAAAGTCCATTGAGATGTCCTTCCACTTCCACTGAGGAATCTCTAAGTGCTGGAGAAGACCACCAGGATCACGGTGTTCGGCCTTCACCTTCTGGCAGACTAAACATTGAGACACACATTCTGCAACTGTACCCTTCAGCCCAGGCCACAATAACTGACTCCTCAAGGATCGGTACATCTTCGTCACACCAGGATGTACCGCCAAGGGTGAACTATGGAACTCTCGGAGAACCGTCTCGCGCATCGCCAAGCGAACAAAAAGCCTTCCATGATACAACACTCGGTGTTGTTCATCCTCCGACCAACCATCAGGGGCCTCACCACATACAACTTTGTCTCTGCAAACTTCCACCTCTAGATCACCCAACTGAGACTCTTCCACCTTCTGCATCAGGGATGACTGCACCGTCATCTGGAAAAGACAACCTCTTCCCCCAACTTCTCCCATATCAAGATGAAAAGCTGATAGCTCTTCCATCACTCTCCAGGAATCACCAGATTCACGCACAACATCATTATGTGACTTTCGGCTCAGTGCATCAGCAACAACATTTCCCTTCCCAAGTGTATACGATATTTCGAAGTCGTATTCCTGCAAGAAATCCATCTACCGACGCTGCCGCAAGTTCAAGTCACGTTGGGAGAAAACATACCTCAAACTCTTATGATCGGTGAAAACCACAAAGTGCTCACCAATGAGGTAATGTCTCCACAACATCAGAGAAAACACCACAACTTCCAACTCATGATCATGGGTGGCGTAGTTGTGTTCATGGGGACGCAATTGTTGGGACCCATAAGAAACAACTGACCTTTGCTGCATGAGAACACAACCTAGCCCCAGATGTGAAGCATCACAGAAAACATCAAACTGGACTCCCTCCGCTGGAAGACAAAGGACTGGAGCACTTACCAACTTCTCCTTTAGATATTCAAAAGTTGCCTGACACTGATCAGTCCATATGAACGCTTGATCCTTCCTGGACAAAGCTGTCAGAGGAGTCGCAACTCGGGAGAAATTGGCTTCAAACCTCCTATAATAGCCTGCGAGACCAAGGAAACTTCACACCTCTGACACGGTCTTGGGGGAAACCCATGACACCCCTGCTTCTATCTTCGAAGGATCCACAGCTACTCCCTGTTGGGACACAACATGCCCCACGAAACGAACTTCTCGAGCCCAAAACTCACACTTGGACAACTTCCCAAACAACTGATGTTGGCGAAGAACTCCCAAAACGGCTCGTAGATGCTCTGCATGATCCTATTCAGATGTGGAGTACACAAGGATGTCGTCAATGAAAACCACAACAATCTTGTCCAGGAATTCACAGAACACAGCATTCATCAACCCCATGAAAACAGCTGGAGCATTTGTCATACCGAATGGCATTACAACAAACTCATAATGCCCATGACGACAGCGAAAAGCAGTCTTCGGGATATCCTCATCCTTTACATGCATCTGATGATATCCTGACCGTAAGTCTATCATTGAAAACCAACTTGCACCTTTCAGTTGATTGAATAGGTCATCAATCCGCGGGAGAGGATAGCGGTTCTTTATTGTCACATTGTTTAACCGACGATAATCGACGCACAACCGCAAACTGTCATCAGCCTTTTTCACAAACAAAACTGGTGCACCCCAAGGTGACACACTTGGCCGAACAAAACCACACTGCAACAGACCATCGAGCTGTATACGTAGCTCTCATAACTCAGAAGTGGCCATCCTATACGGAGACATAGATATAGGAGACACTCCCGGCTGTAGCTCGATCCGAAACTCGATCTCTCGTCGAGGGGGTAAGGATACAACCTCTTCTGGAAAGACATCAGGGTACTCCTCTACGACCCTAGGAAATGCCAACTGTTGAACCTCTGAAGAACTCAGCGTCATCCCAGCCATCATGGATGATAAGGATGGAACTCGTCTATGACTCATCTGAGGATCTCTCTCACAAACAAACACAACTTTCTCTCCATCTTCATCAAAGAAAACGACTTTCTTCCTGTAGAAATCCACAACATCCTGCACTGAATACAACCAATCCATGCCAAGGATGACATCATTTGGTTGTATTCGTAAACATAGGAAATCTCCCCAAGAGTGGTGCTGCCCCAACACTAGCTCACAATCTCTACATACTTCAAACAAGCTAGCTCGACCTCCAACTGGCGTAGTCAACGCCAAGGGAACTGGAAGCCTCTCCACCTCAAGTCCCAAAGTGTGGACAAGGGTAGGGGATATAAAGGAGTGTGTCTCTCCTGAATCAAACAAGGAATACACCAAGGTAGAAAACAAGCAAAGGGTACCTCAGACGATGTCTGGCTCGCCTGGAGCTGGCAAAGCTAGAGCATGAAGCTGACCACGACCACCTCCACGACCACTCTGACCCTGATGAAGACCACCACCACGGCTGCGATCTGCTCTCTGAGGATGGGGAGAGTCTTGGGGCTGCCCTCTTCCTGCTCCATCTACCCCCTGGTGATCTAAAGCTGGTGCAACCTGCTGCTGCTGCCTCGGCTGGAACTGCCTCAACGGAGGAACCTGGAGTGGTGTGCCTGGTGCATGATGACTGCTCTGAAAAGTCGGGCACTCCCACTGCTGATGACCACGACCACCACAAGAAAAACAACCGCCTGATCCCTTGGCATAGGCCTGAGAGTTGCTGCCTCCGGAGAAACGAGATGGGAAGGGCTGGGACCTACCCCCAGGTGAACGAAAACTCTTCTGTCCTGAAAACCGGGAACCCCGGACCACAGCTCTGCTTCGTGAGGAATCATGACGATTCCCCTCTCGTGACGATCTGGTCCTGGTCAAAGTCCTCTCAACAACCTCTTCCCTCGCCAGCACCTCAAGATATGTCTTCAGCATAAATGGGGTGACCTGGCGCTGGATCTCTGGATGCAAAGCCTCCTCGAAATGCCTCGCCCTGGCCTCATCATCTGGTAACAGGTCTGAAGCATATCGTAGAAGGTTCTTGAAATGGATTCCAAACTCCCGAACATTGGAGCTACCCTGTCGAAGGGTAAGAAGCTCCTGGAGACTGGACGCCTTCGCAGTCGATGAAAGAAAATCGACTCTAAACCTGTCTCGATACTCCTCCCATGAGATTGTTGACTCCTCACGATCACTGAGGAACAAGAACCACCATTGCCTCGCTGCTCCACACAGCATCGTCACAACCAAGGACACCCAGTGTTCCTTCCGAGCACGAATCGAACTGAAGCCTATCTAGACCTCCTCCAACCAGTCTTCTGTGACTGCATCTGAAATGGAGCCCTCATACTTCTCTAGACTCTGGCGCTGAAACTCTCGGAGTGTCTTCCTCCAAGTGTCATCGTCGTCAACCTCTACCTGGCGGCGATCTACTGGAACAACCTGCTGGGAACCTTCTGCGCAAACCTGACGAGGACGTCGACCTGGAGCCATACCTGTAAAATAACAACCGTTAGAGCTCCTAAGCCTGGAATATGGAAGATTCAACATTAAATAATTAATTATTTTGTTTTATTAATTTTAGGTTACCTATCCCAAGGTCTACCCATTCAAACACAGGCGCAAAGAATAATGATGTATGATCCTTTCCTAGGTCTATACCCTTCAACCAGTATCACTTTGTTTAGTAGCTATCGTTAACTTAAAGGTCCGTGCAACAGATCATAGGGGGCCCTGAACGCCTATGTCTCTGCCGGTCTCTAGTGTTTACCCCACTTGCTAAACATGAATGAAACCGTTGCCCTACCATCCCATGCATCCTCACCTGTGCCTAACTCCAAACTCCATCCTATCCCTCAACCAGACCTCTGATACCACTCTGTCACGACCCCCTCCCCACAAAGTGTACCCCTCCTGGGCCGGCAAAGTGAAAAGGGAGATAATGACCCTCGAGTCCCGCCTCCAGTAGGCCCCGGGTTGGCGACTAGCACCGAGCGTATAATAACATACAAATGGGAGGCATTACCCTCTATGAGAACACATGCAAAAGAGAGAGATAGAATAGACTCCAATCAACTCCAACTCAGAACTGAAATATAAAAGGAAACCAAGTACATATATGAAATTCCATGAAATAGTACTACAACTGAAAGGGGAACTAAAAGTACCCAAAAGAAAGTAAAACGACAACGACCACAAGCCCGAACAGCTCCTCCTCCAACCGCAAGCTAGTAGTAACCAGCTTGATCTCCAACCTGCTCCAAGTGACCTGAAAAATAGTTTATATGTACATAGGGTGAGTATAACAGTATACTCAGTAGGATCCTCCCCAAGACTCTCGTGAAAATGTAAAGAAAGCATGCTAAAGCCCAGTGAACAACAAGTGAAACTAACTCGTCACCTAAACAGCTATACTATGTTCCCAACCTCACCATGGCTACTCTCACCAAGTAACGCATACAAGAATATAGCATATAGTAAAGAATATCAAGGGTACCCCGCTACTACTTCCCCACTGGTTTGCCGCTTTTCCCCAACGACATACGTCCTGTGCATCTCTCTCCAAGGCTTGCCCACATACACCTGGGCTAACCTCCACAATATGTACCTCGTGCACCACATAGGCTTTCCCGCAGACACCTGGGCGAAACACCACACCGTCCTCACAACCAAAAGTAACCAGGTAGTTTCCGGGAGCCACCACATCCCGCATAACGTGTATCATACATCGGGTATAATACCTCAAGCCATTACAGCCCATACACCGAGTAAGAATCCTTAAGCCATCATAGCCTATACACATTACACCTATAGTAGTCCATAGGATACTATATCCAGAATATATGTGTGTGAATAACCTCAAGCCATTACAGCCCTCTACACACATATATGGGGTAACTAACCGCTGTGCATCATGGCACAAGTATCTACCAAGAGAAGAGAGCGGGGCCAAAGGGGGTAGTCAACCATTCAACATCCCATCAGAATGTTGGGGAAAACACCCCCCCCCAGGGCTCAGAATCCCCAAGGTGTCAGTTGCCCTTACCGACAGGGTGGAGTAGCGTATAGAAACACAAAAAGTACAGATATATATAACTCCCAACCACACTATGGGAATTACCTAGTCAGAGGCACAACTGCAGCTAACGTCTCTCAGACTCCAGGCTGCTACTTCTATGACTAGGTATCCTATAAGCACACAACCATTTGAAAAGCTTTATTAGATTACTCCATTATCATTTTATCAGTTCCACTGGACGTTAATATAATTCTTTAAACATTAATTAAGAATGAACAATTCCACATTAAACTGAATTGGCATCACATTCAAAAACAACTGCTCCTTTTTAAGATTCACATCACCTTTAAATTCCAGCATCTTCATCCCCGTGGATTTTCACCATTTAATCAAACATTCATTACAGAATTACTTTTCCACATTCCCAGGCATTCTAGAAAAACATCCCATGCTTCTAAACACAAAGGAGGCTCAACACGGTGAATAGATATACTAACCGTCGAGTCTTCGCCACCTATAGAAAGAGAATATACCCATTCTCCCTCGAGAGGCTAAACACGGAAAGCATGTGGCATAACCCGCACATCTTCGCCTCCTTCAGAAGAAATGTAGCAAGACCAGCTGCCTTGAGCAGTGGGGAAAAGAAAAGCATATTAACATTCAAGAAAACTGCAAGCAACTAGCAACCACATCCAACCCATTTCATCACCCCTGGTGTCCTCCCCGACACCCATATGCAAAAACTGATGCATCTCGCCACACTAGGCATCATCCGCTGCCAGAACAACAAGGCCTCCATGCCTCCACATATCACAACAACCATCCAGGCTCACATCACAGCACATGCAGCAGGAAAACAAAAATCACATCATGGGCTCTTGACCCTTTAACAAACAAGAGGGTAACTCAAAACCCTTTTTGAAATTCTCACACAAACTGTTCTCTAATCCATATTGAATTAACAGATTTGTTATTCGTAGGTTCCAATCATGGATACCTAATCAGTAAGCTATCACAATTAAACAACCATGCTTCCTTCCCTAATTTGATTATCCTCAAATTAGAACAACTACAACAACGACAAAACAAGATTAATTTACATGCCTCTTTATCTTTTCCAATTAATTAACAATTAATTCCGGCTTTACGTTCATTATAAATTTCAATCATGAACGAACAACAAATCAAAGAAAACATAGATATAACTATATCTAGGAAAACATGAGGCAAACCGTTATCACGGTATAAAGAAACAACATGCGATCAACCAACTCTTTTAATCCAGTTCAATTATTTAATTAGGTCAATTTCATTGTGATCCAAAGGAATAAATCATGCTAATTCTACGATTGCACATATAAAATTAGAGAAGCCATGAATCCCCTACCTCGAAGAGTTCTTGACGTCCTTTATCCACACAGTGGGCCACACTCCTTCTCTTGCGACAACTTATGTGGAAGAATGATCGACACAGCTTGGTTGCATCAAAAACAAAGCAGAACCAATCCTAGGAGTAAATATTGATTGTGCAACTCCTACGGAAAGGATTGAAAGGTTATAGCGCCTCTTAGTTGAGAACAAAGGGAAAGAACAAGGGAGAATGATATCTCGCCCCTTTTTAAGATTTTATGGGGCGACGATTTAAGATCCGGTTAATTCTCCATTAAAAACAGATCGCATTAACCCATGTGGTTTGACCAAGTAAAACATTCCATGCCTTAGGAATAATTAATATATGATTTATGGCATTTGAAACGGCCTTAAGAACCCTTAAAATAAGGCTTTAAATGTATTTCACGTCAAAGGAAACGTAAAAAGGGGCAAAATTGAAGGAGTCTGGAAACACTGTTCACCCACCGTTACTGTACATGAAACCGATCTATGAAACTGATCTGTCACACTGATCTGTGAAACCAATCTGTTAAAATGATCTGTCACACCGATCTGTGAAACCGATCTGTCACACCGATCTGTGAAACCGATCTGTGAAACTGATCTATCACACCGATCTGTGAAACCGGTCTGTAAAACCGATCTGTCACACTGATCTGTGAAACCGATCTGTGAAACTGATCTGTCACACTGATCTGTGAAACCGATCTGTGAAACTGATCTGTGAAACCGATCTGTCACACTGATCTGTGAAACCGATCTGTCAGACCGATCTGTGAAAACGATCTGTCACACTGATCTGTGAAACCGATCTGTCAAACCGATCTGTGAAACCGATCTGTCACACCGATCTGTGAAACCGATCTGTCAGACCGATCTGTGAAACCGATCTGTCACACCGATCTGTGAAACTGATCGGTGAGACCGATCTGTCAGACCGATCAGTGAGACCGATCTCTCAGACCGATCTGTGAAACCGACCTGTCACACCGATCTGTGAAACTGATCTGTGAGATCGATCTGTCAGACCGATCAGTGAGACCGATCTGTTACTGTTCATAAAACTGGAAACACTATTCACAGACCTGGAAAACTGGCAAAGTGTTGGGGATAAGTCCCCCTGGCCTCCCGGAACACCTCCAACAGCAAAATTCCACAAAGTAATGGACCAGAGAGGTCCGGGCCATTACATTCTCTGTAATGTGAAATTTTTATGTATGAGTTTCTCCTAATTAACTAACATAGTAATAATAAAACATCCTCTAGAATGTAATCAATCCATGATTCATATTTGATTATGAGTGAGTAAGATGAATGATATTTTTCACAATTATCGGAATCAAATATTCAAATGTGATTGTATTTATTTTAACACAGGATACGAGCATGTGGGTTTTGGGATTTCATAATAGGGCATAAGAGAAGATCATATTTTCTAGGAGTATTTTATAATGAAAAAGAAACATATTTTCCCATGTGATATGCTGAAATATTTAGCTTAATGATTGACTTTATGTCCATGTTTTTCTTGAATACTACATTATCATTTCCACTATAAGTTGGTTTGATTATCTGGGATTATTTGTTTGTGATTTTTTATGTATCAAACTACAATTTTATCAATAATATTTACCTTCTTATATAAACAAATACATCACATATAAACCACAACAAAAAATTATTCTCCAAGCTGAATAAGAAATTAAGAGGTATTAAGGGAAATTAGGATCTTATAATGAATGAATATTAACATGACAGTTGGAAGATTTCTATAACCATTAGGAATATTAATCTAGCTAATAGAGTACTAACATCTCCTATGAAATTAAATAAAATAAAAATTAGGTATCTTATAAATGAAAATATCATCTAATTAAATCATCAAATATGTAAATAAATTTTTTAAAAATGTTAAATTAATGGTAGATATTTTTGTACAATGAAGCGAAGAGCTTGGAGTTTTGGGTCTATCTCATCGAAGTCGGGTGTTCTTCGAATTCAGGAATGGGATATAAATTTTGATCCTAAGAATGTAAAGGATCCTCATGAATAGGTTTGGATTCACATTCGAAGGATAAACTGCCTGTATTGACATCCTAGGATTATCTGGATTATTGCTTCCTCAGATGGTTACCCAATCTGGATGGATAAACACACATAGGATCTGAAGTATGATCATTTTGTGAGAGTTTTGGTTGAGGTTGGCATGGAATAAACAATGGTTGAGTAGGTTTTATTTACAACCAATGATAATAGTTTTAATCTAGAGATTCAGAATGTGAGAAGACCTATGTTCGGTCTATCTTGTAATTTTTTTGGTCACATGTAATTCGAATGAAACATGAAAAAAGTATGTGGCCTATAAAAGATGAAGGAGAATTATGAGGATTTCTATAGGAATGGAAGGGCCAATCCTCAGTCTGATCATGTTTCTGGGACGAATCCCAGTTCTGTGCAGACCAATGGTGAGGCTTCTATTCCCAGCATGGAGCCTATTATTCACAGTTCGGTGCATAGAGCTATTATTGTTGAGCAGTGTTCTGTACAGGAGGATGTGAATCTGAATGTTTCTGTTTATGGAGCTATTGGTCTAGGTGTTGGGAAGGTTCAACTTGTGATCTCCCATAAAGATCAATTTTGTTGCCTCTGATAACATTCCACGGGGTAGTGATGACACTGATTCCTTGGTGGAAGCAAGGGGATAATTGGTGGCCTCTCCTACTCATTTATTGGATGCTTCTCGAGAGTCTGTGTAGGTCCCTACTTCTGAGTCTTCTCATGTACCCTCAAATGTGCAGTGTTTTCATGTTGAGACTACATTGCAGTGCATTATTTAGGATTATATGGTATGTTCCCCTTCTATTTCACAATAGGTCCTCATGCAGGGGCAGAATACATTCCTTGATCACTCTGTTCAGTGCATAGTGTATGAGGCAAGTGTTGTTGAACCTGTTGGAGTTTCTAAAATGGATTTTACAATAAAATTGTTAATAGAATCTGTTATAGTTTCTAAACACCAGGAGAGTGTGATTATGCATTCTGTATCTATTATCTAGGGGCAGATGCAAGACCTATCTAAATCGGATGGGATGGAGTTAGTTCCTCAAATTATGGAAAAAGATAAAACTTGTGGTATAAATGCAGATGGGTCCTTCTCTCACGTCCTTATATCCAAGGCTGCGAGGAATACTATGATCCAGAATACTCATGATCATGTTTTCTCATTGAATAATTTCACCCCTTTATGTGATGTTTTCTTGTCTGATAATACGGAGGACCCTATTAGTGATGAACAACCACAGTCTTTGGATGTTTCATCCAACACTACTTCATATCTAGAAGTAAGTAAGTGGAAAAAGTAGAAGGGTGAGAAGCCGAGGAAGTCTATGAAAATGTAACAGGATGGAGGTCCAAATACTATGTCCAAGTCCTCTTTATCATGAATAACTTCTATTGGAATTTCCATTGGCTAGAGAACTCTCCCGCAGTCACAACCCTTAGGCATTTTATTGTGACCAAAAAACTTTTTGTCATTGGAATTGCTGAGCCTGATATGTCTATCTATAAATGGAAATCCTTTAGATGGTCAACCTTTGGATACTCTCCGGTGTCTCTTAATGGTAGTCAGAATTCATTAGAATATCTTTGGGTCTTGAAATATGATAGTGTTTCTTTGATTTCATCTATTTATGAGCAGTAGTCGATTACTCTATCGGTTTAGATAAGTGGTTATGGTATGTAATTCAATTTTGTGTAGGATTTACATTATTATATTGGTTGACGTGCTTTGTGGTCATCTTTTGAGAACATTTCTCTTGTACTGAGAAAATTCTAGGACACTATTGGTGATTTTAATTCAGTGCTTCAGCCTGAGGACAAGACAAGAAATTGCATTAACAGGTTGGCTACCAGTGAGTTCTCTACTTGTATTGATGCTTGCAATCTGACTGAGATTCCAATTATGGGGGCTGATTTCACATGGTGTAGATACACCTTTAATGGGTTACATGACATTAATAGTGATAGGTGTTTTTTAA
Organism: Viscum album; assembly: GCA_963277665.1. Taxonomy (NCBI): domain Eukaryota; kingdom Viridiplantae; phylum Streptophyta; class Magnoliopsida; order Santalales; family Viscaceae; genus Viscum; species Viscum album. The sequence goes on from OY728129.1 coordinate 1,292,136,456, forward strand.
TGTGGATGGGGGTGCTCAGGATTTCTCTTTGTCTGGCATCACTCTTCCATGGGATAATTCAAAAAACAATCCCCTTTTATTGGAATTGTGTTTTCATAACTTGAGATCCTCTCTGTTACCATTTAGGATTAATAATGCATTGTTATATATTCATGGTTGTAGACAGGTTGTTAGTTAATCTTGGGAAACCCCCTTTATTGGAAGTCCCTTCCATATAATGGTTATGAAGTTAATGTCTGTGAAGGAAAAGCTCAAATAGCTGAGTAAGCAATCATTTTCATGTCTGGATCATGATATTAAAAGTTCTGAGGATAATCTCTGACATTGTCAAGGGCTTAATGAGGTCCAGGAAGTGATTTCTAGAGTTTAGTTGCTTGCTCTTTCTAAATTTAATGAGCTCCTAGCTTTGAAATAATGTCTCTCCATGCCTCAATTTAACATTAGGTTGCTTAAAGATGGGGATATAAATAAATATAATTTTCCTTGCTTGCACAAAGAAAAGAAGGTGAAAAGTGGTATGAATTACTATAACGACCCATACTTTACATACATTGTTAATACTTCAAAATTGAAGCACACTTATTACAACATATGACAAAACCAAAAAGGACCATATAGGTATAGTGTCTTTAGAAACTGGGAAACCTAAACAACTGGTTCATAAATCTTCTACAGTGTCTCCCATTTATTTCATCATATCTAGGGTCCCTTTTAGCATATTCTACTTAATATCCATCTTCCTGAACTGGGGAAAATAAAACATAAAAGGGTGATCTCAAATGCTCAGCAAGCGCAAATAAAGGAAATAAAAATCATATCATATCTTTTTGAAAATCATAACCTGTAAAAGAGATCATAATATCTTAACATGGAATAAATCGTAGAAGTGAAAATGAGATCCCCATAATCATAACATGAAACTTGAAACTTTGTGGCATGCACACATAATCTTGGAAAATCATTTCTTGTTAGTCATGACTCATTGCCAAGACTATCTTAGTGGACAAAGTCCCTTTCTGAATCAAGTAACCCTCGTTTCAGTCCTGTTTCACTAAACCGGTATAACCTACCATTCCATCCCTGTCTATCTCATGAGATATAAAATCTTTACCCAATGCATTGGAGGGAGATATAGGTCCCACCCATCTTATAATGAATCCTTTATTATGTGTGCCACATAATCAGAAATCATACATCATCGCATAACCCATGTAATAAATATGGGATTCTTAAACAACATGACATCATAAAACAATTCATATAAGATAAAGGAATTCATAAAAAGGTTTCCATCACAACATAATCAAATCCATGTAATAATAGGGATAAAAACAGAACCCTTTTATTATCTTAGATGGAAAATAATTTTGATTAAATACTTGAACTTCATTCTTGAGGAAAATATCCTTTCTACTTCCAAAACATTTTTCCTTTCTTAACATGTCATAAAACTTTAAACTAAAAGAAGTTGATTAAAAATAAACTTGAAAACTTGTAAAATAAGCTTCTTGGAAATAATGTTTTAAAAATCCATTCATTCCATATAAGTTAAAAAAACATTCTTCCCGTACTTTTGTTGGAAAAGTCAAAAAGTACCTCGTATGAAAAACGACAAAAGATTCCTTTCATATCTTTTACTAAAAACTTACCGAAGGGTAAAATTGGATTTAATCAATTGTAGGTGAATGGAAATAATATTACATATCGAGGAAACATGGATGTGGATGATAAAATACACCCCAGTAAATTTCAAAGTATAAACAATCTCGGATAGAAATGAGATTGTGATATTTACCTTACCTTAGGACCGATTTGCTTTGTACGTGTCCAAAGCTCATCTTCTTGGGAACGCCTCTTTGAATCCTCCACTTAGGGAACTAATATTGGTCTTTGAAGAAGACCAGGACCTCTAGGATTATTCTAGGGAAGTGGAGAGGAGAAAATGGCAGGGGTTGTCCGAGCTTGAGTGCTCAATTTGATGTTAGGAGGAGGGGGAGGTGGTGCCCTTTTATAAGGGAGGAGAGGGGCACCTTAGGAATATCTCAAAATATTATTTTATATTAAAGTCAAAATCGGTTTATATTGGTTCCAAAGGGTCTTATTTCGATGCTAAAGTTGGGAAGGGTCGAAATCCTATCAACCAATAGGATTTATACAGGTTTAGGGTATTATTGTAACCTTATCAATTAGATTTAACTCTAAGTTAAATAATTTAACTTTTACAGTGTCTTTTTGTTTTCTTTCACTATATGGTTAATATACTTACTATAACATGCCAAACGAACCCCAAATTGTTTATTATTAATATATATATCCTTATCTAAGTCATTTGGCCGAACCTTGGATATTTAGGAATAAAATAACAATTATTAATATAATATTTTATTTAAAAACTATTTTGTGTCAATTTGACACTATTTGATATATGATTTTTGTGAAAGTCATAACAGAATTATATGTTAGAACCAAGTTGATTAAATCAACACTAATATATCATAGTAACCTAGAAAATTTGTTTAATTCATAAAAAGTCTCAAATTACATTTATTTTGGTGTTTATAACATCAATAATGTCAATATTTCATAAATAAGATAATTACTGCATCATAATTGTGTCATAAATAAATTAAATTATGTAATGACTAAAAATTTTAAATAAAATACCATTATGTAGGAAATCTTTTTATCTTTCTAATGAATATTTATAGTCGAAATTATCTTATGTATAACCCCATATTAAAAATGATTTACTTATTAAACATTGATTTTAACTATTTTAACCCTTCTTTAAATAAATTAATAATAAATGTCCTAATCTAACCCAAGTGGGCCTAAATGGTCATATTTTATTCATAAGGTTGTTTTTGGTCGAATTACACTTATCCAATAGAATTAGGACATGTGTTAGGGTAATAGTAATATCATATTTGCCCTTAGTTACCCTATTTACTATTAACCGCGGTAAAAAAAAGTAAAAAGTTAATATTCACCAAAAAATAATTTTTATCTCATTGAACCACATTTTACTTACTGATATCAACCGTGTCTATCAGATTTTCGAAATTCCATTCACAGAAGTGGTAAAATTAAGTTTTATGCAAGATTCAGTTATTAACCTACCACTTAGTGGTTTCACTATTCATCAAAAATTGAAAGTTTTCGGAAAAATACCAAAATTTCACCCTAGGCTAATTTCGGTATTCCGAATCCAAAAATGAAGTCCATTTTAAAAAATAAGATTTCAAAAATTTCAAAAAGTGGTTATTACTATTCATAAAGGCTAGTTTTAATAGCATATTGTAGTTTTAGTGAAACTCAGTATTGCGTACGACGCAAGCTATCGAGGAAGGTCGCGGTTGCGTGTAAAGCAAGACAAGAAAGGGTTGAGTAGAAACATATTCCTTTGATAACATAAAAGTCTCGGGTGTTACATTCTACCCCCCTTAAAAAGAATTTCTCCCTCGAATTCGTCACTTTGTAACAAACAGATGAGGATACTTCTCCCTCATCATATCCTCAAGCTCCCATGTAGCTTCTTCAAGTTAGTGGTTCCTCCATAAAACTTTCACCAAGCGAGTGGTCTTGATTCGTAGGACTTTTTCGCTACGATCCAGAATCTCTATCGGCTGTTCTTCATAAGAAAGATCTTGCTCCAGCGGTACAACTTCTGAGCTGAGTACATGTGAAGGATCTGTATGTACTTTCTCAGGAGAGATACATGGAACACATCGTGAACTTGAGAGAGATTCGGTGGAAGCGCCAATCGGTAAGCTACCTTCCCAACACGATCCATTATTTCGAAAGGACCGATATATCTAGGGCTCAACTTCCCCTTCTTTCCAAATCTCACAACCCTCTTCCAGGGAGATATTCGTAAGAACACTTTATCACCCACTTCAAACTCTAGGTCTTTTCTTCGGTTGTCGGCATAACTTTTCTGTCGACTCTGAGCTGCTCTTATGTGTTGTTGAATAGATCTAACCTTTTCTGCCATTTCATCAATGTGATCAGGTCCTAATAGCTTTCTTTCCCCAACTTCATCCCAGCAAATTGGAGTCCTGCATTTCTTTCCATAGAGAGCTTCATAAGGAGCAATCTGAATACTGGAATGAAAGCTATTATTATAAGAAAATTCCACCAAAGGTAGGTGTTGATTCCAACCTCCTTTGAAATCCATAGAGCAAGCTCTCAATATATCTTCTAGGGTTTGAATTGTTCTCTCAGACTGACCGTCTGTCTGGGGATGATAAGCAGTGCTGAAACTCAACTCTGTATCCAGAGTATGCTGAAGACTTTGCCAGAACTTCGAGGTAAATCTCGGATCCCGATCAGATATAATAAAAAGTGGTACTCCATGCAATCTTACCACTTCCTTTACATATATCCTGGCAAGATAATCTAGAGAGAAATCCTCTCTAATAGCAATGAAGTGCGCAGACTTTGTAAGACGATCAACTATGACCCAAATAGCATTATTGCCTTTGGATGTTTTAGGAAGTCCTGTGACAAAGTCCATAGTGATGTTTTCCCATTTCCATTCGGGTATGGGTAATGGTTGTAACATCCCCTTAGACTTCTGTCTCTCAGCTTTAACTTGTTGACAAACCAAGCATCGAGAGACTTATTCAGCAACATCTCTTTTCATGCCATCCCACCAGAAGTACTCTTTCAGGTCCCTATACATCTTCGTGCTTCCAGGATGAATAGAGAATGAAGAACTATAAGCCTCATCCAGCAGCTCCTTCTTTAATTCAGGGATGGGAGGAACACAAACCCGATTCCTGAACTTTATTATCCCATCACAATCAAGGTTGAATTCAGGAACATTTCTCACCTTCTTTTGTAACTCGACTTCTTCTTTCTGTGCCTCTTTAATCTTCACATGTATAGATGGTTGAACAATCATTCGAGAAAGATAAGATTTTTCCCCTTCCATTATAATTCCAAGATCCATCCTTTGTAAATCCATAAATATTGGATCCTTTGTGATCCTCATCATGGATAAACTAGCATGGTCTTGTCGACTTAATGCATCTGCCACCTTGTTTGCTTTCCCAGGGTGGTAATGGATGAGCAGTCGTAATCCTTAATCAGCTCCAACCATCTTCTTTGACGCATATTCAACTCCTTTTGTGTGAAAATATACTTTAAACTTTTATGATCATTTTAAATATCACACCTTTCACCATAAAGGTAATGCCTCCAAATCTTTAATACAAAGATTACCGCAGCCAACTCCAAATCATGTGTTGGGTAATTTTGCTCATGGATTTTCAACTGTCGTGAGGCATAAGCTATCACCATATCATTTTGCATAAGAACACACCCCAATCCCTTCTTGGATACATCAATGTAGATCATAATCCTTTCTCCACTACAATGTAGTGTGAGCACAGGTGCACTGGATAACCTTCTTTTCAACTCCTTGAAATTCTCTTCACATTCCTCTGTCCAAACAAACTTAACCCCTTTCCGAGTCAACTTGGTGAGTGGATTAGATAATCGTGAAAACTCCTTTACAAAACGTCGATAATATCCAGCCAAACCAAGAAAACTTCGGATCTCAGTTACTGTTGTTGGTCTTGACCATCTTTCGATAACCTCTGTTTTTGCTGGATCCACAGATATCCCCTCTTTTGAGATTATGTGACCCAAAAATGCAACTTTTTGAAGCCAAAATTCACACTTGGTAAATTTGGCATAAAGCTTCTCCTTTCTCAGGGTCTTCAATATAATTCTTAAGTGATCTTCATGCTCTTCCTTTCTCTTTGAATAGACAAGAATATCGTCTATAAAGACTACCACAAATTGATCAAGATAGTCTCTAAAGACTCTATTCATTAGATCCATGAAGATAGAAGGGGAATTAGTAAGACCAAATGGCATCACTATAAATTCATAGTGTCCATACCTTGTACAGAAAGCCGTCTTTGGTATATCCTCCCTTTTGACCTTTAATTGATGATACCCTGAACGAAGATCAATCTTGGAAAAGTATTGAGCTCCGCGTAGTTGGTCAAATAAGTCATCAATGCGTGGGAGAGGATATTTGTTCTTGATAGTGATCTTGTTAAGTTCTTGATAATCAATGCAGAGTCTCATTGATCCATCTTTATTCTTAACAAATAGAACAGGTGCTCCCCAAGGTGACGCACTAGGGCGTATGAATCCCTTATCAAGATTCCTTTGGAGTTGCTTCTTCAATTCCTACAACTCAATTGGGGCCATTCTTAATGTGTCTTTGAAATTGGCAAAGCGCCCGGTACGAGTTCTATTGAAAACTCAACTTCACGATTTGGTGGAAGACCCGGTAATTCCTCCGGAAATACATCATCAAACTCCCGTAAAATGGGCATATTCTTAATCGTGAGTTTCTCACCAACCATTTGAGATAAATAACCTTCATTTATTGGAATCAATACCCATAAGATGGAAGAAATTTCCACTGGAAGGTTATGTTCATCCTTGCATTGATAGACGATCGTAGATTGATCTGGAATATGAAATGTGACTTCCCTTCTTTGCTAATTGATATGAGCTCCATGTAGAGAAAGCCAATCCATGCCAAGAATCACATCAAATTCCACTAAAGTAAGGATCACAAGATTTGCAGGAAGCACTTTCCCACAAACTTCGATCGGAGAAGAATTATAAACTTTTGATGCGACTGTTGTGCCATTAGGTGTTGTCACAGCTAACTCAACATCTAATTGTTGAGGTAATACGGTGATACCCTTAGAAAATTTTTCAGAAATAAAAGAGTGGGTGGATCCAGAATCAAATAAAACATTTGCTACTTTAGAGTGGATGGTAAGTGTACCTTTCACCACTTCGTTATCATACTCCACATCGCTGATTGAAATTGCATGTGACTTTCCTTTGTCTTTAGCCTTAAGATTTTGTTGACGTCGACCATCATCATCAACCCTTGGATTTGGGCATTGATTGGCATAATGCCCCATCTCCTTGCACTTGAAACATTGAAGTGTAGTAGGTTCATTCTGTGTATCCCTTCCTTTGTTTGCATCATTAGACATCTTCTTCCCATTATCGCGGCATTCAAATGCCCGATGACCTTCGTTTCCACATTTAAAACATTTACTTGTCCCTTTAAGACAACTCCCTCCATGTTTCTTTCCACACTTTGAGCATAAGGGAAAGTTCATCTTCTTTTCAGTGTGCTCTTTAGATTTTCCTTTGAATTCCATTTTCCTCTTCTTATCAATCCCATGTGACTGATGGGTTACTCCAATCTCCATCTCGACTTTGAGAGCAAATCGAACGATTTCCTCGTAGCTATTGAAGTCCCTTATGGCTAACGCCCTTCGAAGACATGGTTTTAAGCCACTAAAGAATCGATCGATCTTACTCTCAGGTTGGATAATAATACCAGAAGCGTACCTTGAAAGTCTTGTAAAATTTGCTTCATAGGTACCAACAAATTCATCATCCCTTTGCTTCAGTTCAAGAAACTCTTTCTCCATCTTTGTTCGGAGAATACGAGGGAAGTACTTATTGAAAAATAAGTTCTTGAACTTGTCCCATTCCATAGACTCAATTTCATCCCATTGCCTCGTATTCTTAATAAGATTTCACCATTGATCAGCATCTCCTTCCAAACTATACACTGCTAGGATGACTTTATCATGTTCAGAACATTGAAGAACTGAAAATATCTTTTCAGTAGTACTAATCCATTGTTTAGCAACTAATGGATCAGTAGACCCGCTGAAAGAAGGTAGACGCTGCCTCATGAAGGATTCAACAGAATGTTGCTCCTTCCTTTTCTTGTTTGGAAGTCCTTCATGATTCATAGCTTGAAAAAGTTGTGTGAGCATAGCTACATGATTTTGCATTCCAGCTCCCATATTGTTTGGTTGCTCAGGGGGACAATCATTGCATTGCCCATCGCATTCCGCATTAACACGGTTCCTTCGGGTTCCATCCATTGACTAAAACCAAGAAGAATAGTGTGAGCAACACTAATTATAATAGGAAAACCACATAATCAAGGATAAAATTTCACACTTAAGGTTTTATCCTAGGGTATTCATGGCCATTTCTAAAACACTAAGATTGTGTTCTATGCTTAGACTTATCCTTAGGGTTCTTACTAAGGATTTCACATCCTAGTTTCCAAAGGATGACTATACCCTTCCTCTGATACCAACTATAACGACCCATACTTTACATACATTATTAATACTTCAAAATTGAAGCACACTTATTAAAACATATGACAAAACCACAAAGGACCGTATAGGTATAGTTTCTTTAGAAACTGGGAAACATAAACAACTGGTTCATAAATCTTCTACAGTGTCTCCCATTTATTTCATCATATCTAGGTTCCCTTTTAGCATATTCTACTTAATATCCATCTTCCTGACCTGGGGAAAATAAAACATAAAAGGGTGGGCTCAAATGCTCATCAAGGGAAAATAAAGGAAATAAAAATCATATCATATCTTTTTGAAAATCATAACCTGCAAAAGAGATCATAATATCTTAACATGGAATAAATCATAACCTGTACCAGCCCTGTCTATCTCATGAGATATAAAATCTTTACCCAATGCATTGGAGGGAGATATAGGTCCCACCCATCTTATAATGAATCCTTTCTTATGTTTGCCACATAATCATAATTCATACATCATCGCCTAACCCATGTAATAAATATGGGATTCTTAAACAACATGACATCATAAATCAATTCATATAAGATAAATGAATTCATAAAAATGTTTCCATCACAACATAATCAAATCCATGTAATAATAGGGATACAAACAGAACCCTTTTATTATCTTAGATGGAAAATAATTTTGATAAAATACTTGAACTTCATTCTTGAGGAAAATATCTTTTCTACTTCCAAAACATTTTTCCTTTCTTAACATGTCATAAAACTTTAAACTAAAAGAAGTTGATTAAAAATAAACTTGAAAACTTGTAAAAGAAGCTTCTTGGAAATAATATTTTAAAAATCCATTCATGCCATATAAGTTAAAAAAACATTCTTCCCGTACTTTTGTCGGAAAAGTCAAAAAGTACCTCGTATGAAAAATGACAAAAGATTCCTTTTATATCTTTTACTAAAAACATACCAAAGGGTAAAATTGGATTTAAACAATTGTAGGTGAATGGAAATAATATTACATATCGAGGAAACATGGATGTGGATGATAAAATACACCCCAGTAAATTTCAAAGTATAAAAAATCTCGGATATAAATGAGATTGTGATATTTCCCTTACCTTAGGACCGATTTTATTTGTACGTGTCCAAAGCTCCTCTTCTTTGGAACGCCTCTTTGAATCCTCCACTTAGGGAACTAATATTGGCCTTTGAAGAAGACCAGGACCTCTAGGATTATTCTAGGGAAGTGGAGAGGAGAAAATGGCAGAGGTTTTCCGAGCTTGAGTGCTCAATTTGGTGTGAGGAGGAGGGGGAGGAGGTACCCTTTTATAAGGGAGGAGAGGGGCACCTTAGGAATATCTCAAAATATTATTTTATATTAAAGTCAAAATCGGTTTATAATGGTTCCAAAGGGTCTTATTTCGATGCTAAAGTGGGTAAGGGTCGAAATCCTATCAACCAATAGGATTTATACAAGTTTAGGGTATTATTTTAACCTTATCAATTAGATTTAACTCTACGTTAAATAATTTAACTTTTACTGTGTCTTTTTGTTTTCTTTCACTATATGGTTAATACACTTACTATAACATGCCAAACGAACCCCAAATTGTTTATTATTAATATATATATCCTTATCTAAGTCATTTGGCCGAACCTTAGATTTTTAGGAATACAATAACAATTAGTAATATAATATTTGATTTAAAAACTATTTTGTGTCAATTTTGATACTATTTGAAATATGATTTTCGTGAAAGTCATAACAGAATTATATGTTCGAACCAAGTTGATTAAATCAACACTAATATATCATAGTAACCTAGAAAATTTGTGTAATTCATAAAAAGTCTCAAATTAAATTTATTTTGGTGTTTATAACATCAATTATGTCAATATTTCATAAATAAGATAATTACTGCATCATTATTGTTTCATAAATAAATTAAATTATTTAATGTCTAAATTTTTTAAATAAAATACCATTATGTAGGAAATATTTTTAGCTTTCTAATTAATATTTATAGTCTAATTTATCTTATGTATAACCCCATATTAAAAATGATTTACTTATTAAACATTGATGTTAACTATTTTAACCCTTCTTTAAATAAATTAATAATAAATGTCCTAATCTAACCCAAGTGGGCCTAAATGGTCATAGTTTATTCATAAGGTTGTTTTTGGTCGAATTACACTTATCCAATAGAATTAGGACATGTGTTAGGGTAATAGTAATATCATATTTTCCCTTTGTTACCCTATTTACTATTAACCGCGGTAAAAAAAGTAAAAAGTTACTATTCACCAAAAAATTATTTATATCTCATTGAACCACATTTTACTTACTAATATCAACCGTGTCTGTCGGATTTTCGAAATTCCATTCACAGAAGCTGTAAAATTAAGTTTTATGCAAAATTTAGTTTTTAACCTACCACTAAGTGGTTTCACTATTCATCAAAAATTGAAAGTTTTCAGAAAAATACTAAAATTTCACCCTAGGCTAATTTCGGTATTCCGAATCCAAAAATGATGTCCATTTTAAAAACTAATAATTATAAAATTTCAAAAAGTGGTTATTACTATTCATAACGGCTAGTTTTAATAGCATATTGTTGTTTTAGTGAAACTCGGTATTGCGTACGACACAAGCTATCGAGGAAGGTCGCGATTGCGTGTAAAGCAAGCCAAGCAAGTGTTGTGTAGAAAAATATTCCTTTGATAACATAAAAGTCTCGGGTGTTACAATTCCTTCATGGTTGATGTAGTTATTTTCAAATCTGAATGTGATATTTCTGATGCTTCTTGTAGATACTTTGAAAGGTTGTATACTGATTTATGGAATGATAATACTAATAAAAAGTTCAGTAATATCACTTATTTGGTTGGGGTCTCCTAGAATGATATGATCACTAGCATTCCTTTAGAGGAGGAAACCAGGAAGGCAGTTTTTTCTATGAATGCTATTAGTGTGGCAGGGACAGATGGGTTTTCAAACATATTTTTAATGGATTTTTGGAATATTATTCACACCGAGTTTGTTAATGCAGTTAGGGATTTCTTTTATCACACTTATTTCCCCTTTTCTTCCAATAATAGCTTCATTTCTCTAATTTTGAGGAAGTAGAATGATCTTGATATTCGGTATTTCGGACCCGTGGCCATAGGGAATACTTTTCCTAAAGTTATTAGCAAGGTCCTGAAAAATATATTAGGAAGTATTGCCAAGGAGTTTATTTCCACAAATCAATTTGGGATTGTTCCACGAAGGAATATTCAAAAAATTTTGTATACAGCATCAGATTGTGTAAATGATATGAGAAATAAGGTGAAGTAAGGAAATATGGCTTTGAATGGTGACCTTTCAAAGGCCTTTGATACGATGAAATGGAACTTCATTTTTGGGGTGTTATGAAAGCATGGATTTTCCAATTATTATATCAAGTTCATTGGTTTTATTATTTATAGTTTTATAATATCTATTCTTGTTAATGCCACTACAAGAGGTTTCATTAAATGCTATATGGGCTGAGGCAAGGAGATCCTTATCCATCCTTATTTTTTCTATTTCTACGGTTTATTTGATCACATCTCTCTCAGATTTGGTTCATTCTGGTTTAATATCAGCAAATTTCTATTTGCAGAGGTATATTTTCTCCGAAACATCTTTTTTATGTGGATGATTTTCTGTTGTTTGGTAAGGCTGATAGGGTAACTATTCATTATATTAAAGTGTATTTTTAAGATTATGAGGCTATTTCTGGTCATCAGCTGGGAGAAATCCTCTGTTTTTTTAGAGAAGGTGTTATTGTTTCATAGAAAAAGAAAGTGGCCCGCAGGCTTGGGGTGAAGAGCGGGTCTCTACCTTTCATTTCTATTGCGGTCCCTCTTTTTTGGGGTGCTGTTAAAAGGTTTCATCTGGAAAATATATATCTCCGATTTCATAATCAAATGTCTACATGGAAAGGTAAATTTATGTCTCAAGCATGACGGGTATGTCTTGTTAACACTGTGATCACATCCATGTGTGTATATGAATTTTTCTTATACAGATGGTCTAGAACCCTTCTTAAGGATTTCCAAATACTTATTCGGAATTTTAGTTGGACTTGAACTATTCATGAAAGGAAAATTGTTATTATTTCCTGAAAAGATCGCATTCGGCCTCTTGACAAGGGTGGTATGGGGCTTAAAGATTTGAGGCGTTTTAAGGAGTATCTCATTAAAATGTTCACTTGGTCACTTTTAAAATCCTTTAATTTCTCTCTGGAGTTTCTTTGTAAAAAATTTGGATCGAAGCTGGTGAATGGGTTTTATCTTTATGTCCCTTCCTTGATATGGTCCACAATCAATCATGTTTATTGTAGTCTATCCCAATCCTCTAAATGGGTTGTTTGCCGGAATTCCTCTTTGAACTGCTGGAAGACTGTTTTGTTATCATGTACTATTATTGAGGATATTGAGATTCATTCTTCTTTGCGGGATCTTTTTAATGCTATTTTTCATGATAATGTCACGGCTCAGGGGCTGCTTTCCGATTCATTTCAAGAGGAGGGGGGACGTTATCATTACTATGTGATGGATACCTTGATTTGGATGCCTAGTATTACATGAATTTTCAGCATTTGAGAGGATTATAAATCCATGTGTGTTGAGTCAGTATTATTTCCTTCTTGTATGCTTATGTTACATTCATCTTTTATTCTGACAGATCAACATTTGCTTATATGGAGTATTTGGAATTGTAGACATCCATTGAAATGGATGATACAACGAGTTGGATTCTCTCTTTCACCTGTTTTCTATTATTGTCTTGTCGCTGATGAAACTATTGATCATATCTTTATATCATGCTGCTCTTTATATGTTTTATGGGACTATTTGTAGGGTGTCTTGGGATGGCCTTTGAATTTTGAGAGTTTTGAACAGTCGATAGATTCTATTTCTCGAACTAATTGCAACTGTTAGGTAAAACCACTAATTTTTTTTGTAGTCTCCACGGTGATTTCCTTTATCTGGAAGGCTCGAAATGCTATTATCTTTGAGAAAAAAAATATACCAACTTCTGTTGGTATTTAGGAGCTTCATATTGGTGTTCCTGCTACTGCGCGAGCTCGTGTTGGGTCATTTAGAATGATGATTCAGATTTGGTTCTTTTGCAAAGTTTGGGTGTCTCAGGCAGGTTTAAAAATACTATTATTATGAAGTAATTTCGATGGATTCCCCCGATATTTTGGTGTCTTAATGTTAATGTGGATGGAGCGGCTTTAGGTGCACTAGGACCTTTGGGTTGTGGTGGTGTTTTTCTCCCCTATAGAGGCTTTGTTAAGGATTGATTTTTCCATTTTTTAGGAAATGGTTTGGTGATTGAGGCAGTATTATGGGAATTAGTTAAGGCTATCTAGTATGCTTCTTTTCATGGCTGGATGACCTTATGGATGGAGTTTGATTCCATATTTCCAGTTTATATCCTTAGAACTCATTAAAGGAATGTCCCTTGGAGGATGCTTTCATTCTGGGATGAATGCCTCAAGCTTGTGGAGAGTATTTGTTTGGTTGTCACTCATGTATATAGAGAAGAAAATCAGGTTGTTGATGCTTTGTACAAGAATGCGATTGAGGAGTTTTTCTCATCCTGGTCCTTTATTACACCGACCATCTACTATGGTTTGCTTGATGCTCATGCGCGTGGTGATGTGTACACGCGTCTTTGTTGACCCTCTACTTCTCCTTTTTTGTTGTCTTTACTTTTTTATTAATAAAATTTTATCGGAGTGGGATTTTCTTGATCTTGAGTCTTCTGATTAATATTATTCTGTATCATAGTTATTAGAAAATTTTGGGAGACTTCTATAAAGTTCTCAAAGGGTAACAAAATAATTTTTTATATTAAATTTAAAATATTTTTAAAAAGAAATAATGAATTTCGTTAAAAATTAAATTTATCATATGTAGAATTTCTTTTTACAAAAATTGATTAAATATTTTAAATCTAAATTTTGAAAAATGGATTGGGTTATAATTTGGTATTTATTTGGAAAAGCTGAATTTTTGGTGAATAGTGAAATGCTGTAATTTATTGTATTTACCAAATAAATGATGTTTTTATTCATGGAAAATACATGGATGATGTTAAGGGCTATTATATCAAACTAAACATCCCAATTTACTATATTTTGACATTATAATCAATGTTATTGATAGTCTTTACCCATAAGAATAATCAAATGAATAAATTACTCCAAAAAACCCTTATCATCCCCTGTGAAAACCACATCTCTCCACCCCTTATACTCAAACCTTCAAAGTGATAAATATTTTCTAATTTCTTTCAAATTAACTTTCCTACATTATTCTCCATGTCTAGGTTAATCTTTTCACAACAAAATACAACACCCAAGTTTCTTAATGATGTTCTTAGGGAGATAATAATAAAGAGGTATTATCCCCTACCTTTCTATTTAAAATTAGTTTTTATTTAAAACATATCATCACCTCCCATTTAAAAATATTTATGATAACACTAGTGCTATATGTATACTATAATTTTACAGTTTTACTGGAATATGGATCATAAAATCAATTATCTCCTCCTTTTATTCAAAAATTGTAAACATTATCTATGAAGTTCCAATTCACAGACTTTGTGGATGAAAATTATTCATTTTCCATCATCTCATTTCTCTATGTACATAAAACCATTAGTATGGTTAATGTAGATTCTAATATACATACAATGACATAGTTCATGTCATTTTGTAAATATTTAAACATAATATTTAATAAAATGATATCAGTTTTTGATTATCGAAAAAATGTACAATATATATTAAACCATTTTCCTTAATATTTAATCTAATGAATCATCATAATATCAGAGAAAATGATATATAAGGCCACTTAATCTAATATAAATTCATTATTAATAAAATTTTCTAAAATTAAATACATGTATATGTGGTTATTTATTAATTAATTAGTCAATATTACATGATTATATAGGGTACTGTTCTCATGTGATGAATACATATAAACAAATTGTATGGTGATTCTCTTACCCAACTATCATTCTTTGGGTTTTCCATTATTCACAAAATCATTGCTATTAAAACTCATTTAATGTTCTATAAATATAATTTCCTTGTAATTATATTTTTTTTAAGGATATAAATGTTTCCAATATGATATTATGACAAATACAAATATTTATCAAAATAACTCTTCCTTATAAAAAACATTATGACTCCTCTTGAGTTGTTTCCTCTTTCTCAATAATTATGAATCTTATACCAGATATGTTTCCCCTATTTAAAAAAAGAACCTCATGTTTATTTGTGATTGATTAAATCCTTGTGATACTCATTGATTTATATTATTTACTTCATGAATATTATTGACATATGTTCAATGTAGAAAGCCTGATTATGTAAATGTTATGATGTGATGGATGGGATCAGAATTATATTTCCCTCTAATGAATTGTGTAATGTGACGTATCTCATGAGATAATGTGTTTTATGCATGATCATGAGGATATATTTTTTCAGAATAATGATTTTATGATTATTCACATATTTTATTCATGAACATGATTCTATTCTTATTCACAACTATTTTTGGTACCTGAAAACTAAGAAACTATGTTTCATTTTTATGTATTTCTATATTATATGCCTTTATCCAATGTTTACCTCGTCATGTTGATAATGATAAAATCAATCTTTTATAAAGATGATTATTTTTATTCCCATTCATTTAATGTTGAGCCATTCCCTTTATTCATCCTCTTAATGGACTTTTACTTCACACATTAATTAATGTATATCCTTAGAAGACTAAATTTACAAAGGGAAATGTTGACTTTGTAAAGATAAAAATATTTTTTCTTAAAAAAATATGTTTTATTATGCATGATATATGCATGTGCATAATTTTCCCACGGCACTGAACTGTTGGATCCATGACTTGTAAAGCTATTATTATCAGTATATGAAAAATAATGTAATAGTTAATGTAGGGTCATGGTAGTATGTTCCAGAGAATGATACTGTTATTTTTGGATTTATGATTAGAAAATGTCAGTGAAAACCCTTATAAAAAATTATATGTAAATATATAATAGTATTTTTTATTGAAAATTATAAACATAATAATCCTATAAGATATAACATTATATATAACTTTGTTAAATAAAACATTAATTATTCATGTATTTTTAAATTATGTTTATCTAGACTTTTTTATTTTATAATATGGTGGGAATCAAGAGAATCCGGGATAAAAACTAATGTGAGATACAATACAATGATTTTCAAAATGAAACCCATAATGTGTTCGGATGTGGAGTACAAAACATTATGGAAATTTTTAACATGTTTCGTTGAACTGTGAAAGATAACCTAAACCATGTGGAACATCCCACATCACCAAAGAAAGAGAAACAAGCCCTTGATACCATTAAGGGAAACATCCACTGACATTTAGTGGATATTCAAATCCAAAATTCATAAAATAGTGGTTCATCTAAATAGAAAAAATAATTATTATGCTCCATTATTCAATGAAATGGTTGGTGAATCGGGTTGTTCCTCACATGGGTGGCGTGTTTGGTCAATAGTGGGTGTTGATTGTGAACATCAAGATGAATGATGAAATAGAAGAGTTGGACTGGGAATACATTAAGGTAATTATCATTGAATAATTATTTACCTTTAAATCCTTATACAAAAATTGAGATATATTTTATAGAGACAATGAAAAAGTTAGGAGAACATTTAATAGATTATAATGAAATTTTCATAGGAAATTCAATGTATGACTTAGATTTTTTATAAAATATTATAGGAAATTATATTGATTACATAGTGATTAAGAAATACAAATTTTAATGTCTCTTACTACCACAAAATTTTGGAGTTATGTATATGTGTTATGAAGTGCTCTCAAATTGTATATAGAGTTCAGAGAATAGTCTCATGGTTACATTGATAAAAATATAAGAATGGAGTTCTATGCTAGCGACTCAAATGTAAAAGGAGGAAAGATGGTCAAAAAACCAATTTGTAATAAATATGTTAGGGAAATTCAAAGATATTACCCTTAAGGGATAGGTAAATGTTTTAATTGTGGAAGATAAGGTTGTCCAGATCCTAGATTTTTTATATTTGGAAACAAGCTAGACAATGTTATATATAAAGTGAGAACATGACATGTGGTTCAATGATTCAACTATAGAGATAAAGGGAACTATGCTATCCAGTTCACTAAATCTCAATTGTTGGAGGGTAATCACCATCAGCATCTACCAAATACAATAGAGAAAGGGAATCTGTATTCCATTGCTACTACATAAGTGGTGAAATAATATGAATTCATAAAGGAACATTTTTTATTTTATAGACCATAGAAAAATATTATTTTATTTTGGATGAACACATTCCTTTATATAACAAAGGTTTTCTATAACTACTAAATTGAAGTCCTTATACATTTATGAAGAGATATACATAAAACACACAATGGTATGATAATTTCAACATATTTGTTTATGCTTCTATTATTGGCATATGTGTGATGGTTTATTTATAAATTCTGGTAATAAATTCCTTGATGTAAATAAAAAATTTATAGGTAATGGCTAAGATCTCATTATATTAAATAAAAAATATTTTCTTGTAAATGGAAATACCATTTCATATCCCTGACCATCCGATGATCATATACAGATTCAAGGAAGATCATGAATATTCATTTAAAAAACAATCAATGTTGTGGGTGTTGACACCCTGTGAATAAGCATACCTTAATGAAATGATTGAGTTAATGGAAGGCAAAAACAAAGAAGAAATTCCTATTATGTGGGAATAAAATGATGTATTTCCTAATGTGTTACATAGAAATCCCATAGATCACGAGGTAGGGTTCTGAATAGAACATATAATTGGATCCAAACCTATCTCAAAATTCCCCTAAAATATGGCCTTTATCTAACTAGAGGAGTTAAAGAAGGAACTGTATTATAATTTTTAAAAATGATTCATATTTCCAGATGCATCTTAAATGGGTTCACAAGTTCTCTATTTCAAGATGATGTATTTATTATTGCAGAAATGTATCAATTATCAGGAACTCAAAACGATCACCATAAATTACATGTATCATTTTACAAATATTTATGAATTCATCAATCATATATGTAAAAATTAATACTTGTCAAAGGTGGATCTTTATTCACAATACCTTCAGAAAAAGGTGAATATTGACGATATTTAAAAAATTACCTTTTCTAGAGGATATGGAAACTCTGATTTCATAGTAATTACCTTGAAATATAATAATTTTTCTACCATCTTAATTGATTTATTGAATATATTATTTTTATACTACTTAAAAAATGTCAGGGTATTTTTTATCAACAATATTGTCATTTAATCCAATATAATGTAGTAACATGAGGAGAATATAAGGATTGTGTTGGTATCATTATTTAATGAGAAATTGTACCAAATTTTTAGAATGTATGACTTATATATAAATATATGGTCATATTATTGGGTCACATGATCACACCTATGATAATTTATATGGACCCTTCCATGAAAAGATATTTTTGGAATGGAATTGAACCTCTACTTTCATATAAATCATTATCTTTCTTGCCTTAACTAGGTAATACTATTGTTTTTTTATAAATTTATCAGGATTTTATATCCCAATAACTATGTTAACATGGAATGTGGTAATGTTTTTCATGAAATAATAATTTCTAGAAAGAATCAAGGAGCTCAAGACTAGGCTAATCAGTGTACAAGAACTAAAACGAACAATTAGTGGATAAGGTTTTGTGATATACATTGGTTCTTAAAAGAATGTATTATTATTTTATGTACATATGTATAATGATAAAGTAATATCTTACACCACACATAAGTTTCATATCCCTGATAAACCAATCGGATTCATGATCTCGAGCTAATGGTTGTGATTTTTCCCTTGTAAATCCAGTATTCATTCCTTTATTATGATAAGTGTGACATATATACTAATCAAAATAGTTTAAATAATATATTCACATATAAGGATATCCATATGTGTCAATAAAGATGGTTTCATATAATCAATGATTTTTATTTCTCTATTCACTTCCAACTGGGAAAGGTTAACAAGGTAGATGATGCTATTATATGAAAATAACATGCTATGTTATATATGATTTATATTAAGGAAGACTATGTACTCATTTAAATGAAAATGATAGATTTTGAAACCATGAAATTAGGGAATAAATCCTTCCTTAACCATACTTTTTCCTAACCATCAATACAATAAATGATCAAGAAGCCCCAAAGGGATGATATGTGACTAGAAAATAAGGTGAATGTTTTAATGGAATGGATGATACATGAGTAACACATCGATAAGGATGATTTCATTTGGTTTTGAACTACGATTTTTGTTACTTAATCACCTATGATAAAGAAGGAGGTATTGGTTAATTGACATAGCTTATCATTATCCATCCATCTATGAAGTACTGTGATATTCCTTAATATTCGACAACACTTCCAGTGGGACAACATGAAGATGGGTATTGTGGAGTATATTTCACGATGTTCGGTTTTTCATCAAGTTAAATTATAGAGATATAAGTAAAAATGGACGATGAGTCCATTTTCTATATTCTTATGGAAATAGGAGAATAGAATTATCGACATGTTTCACTATCCATCCATGACATTCAATGGAAACAATTACATATGTGTTAAGGTGGATTCACTCACAAAGACTTCCCAATGTTTTGTTACTCAAGAATATTTTTCACATGAAACAAAAATCCATGACATATGTGAATGATGTGATAAGGAGTAATAACATTCCAATTTCAACAATATATGATAATGATCCATGTTTCACTTATAAATTTTGGTGAATTCTCCAATATTATTTCTATACTGAATTGAATTTTAACATATCATATCACCTCAAAATAGATTCCCAAAAAGAAAGAACATTTTTGATGCTCAAGGACATGTTGAGAGAATACTAAATGAAATTAAAATGATTATGTGATTAAAATATCGCATAGTTTTAGTTTTTATATAATAGTTTTATCAAATTGAGTATTTAGATGTATATATATTAATCTTTGTATGTGAAGTGATATAAAATCCAACTTGTTGGGATGAAGTTAGAGAATAATTGCTAATTGGAATTGATCTTATGAAATAGATTATAAAGAAGGTTCAAGACATCCAATTACATATCAAATCTTCTCAGAGTCAATAATTTATCTATGATGAGAACCATTGAAGTGATATTGTGTTTGAAGTTATTAATAATATAGTTCATAAAATATCACAATGTAAGAGATTCATTCGATTTAGAAATTGAGGGATGCTTAGCTCAAGGTACAATGAACAATTTGAGATACTTGATCACATAGAATTTGTGCCCTATCATATTTCACTTCTATAAAATAATATTCAATTTCAGGAAGTGTTCAATTTATATCTCCAAAGAAAGTACATAACTAACCCCTCATATGTACTAAATTTGAAGGTGTTGCTACTGGAGAATGACCTATCATATGAAAATATTATCATGAAGATCTTGGAACATAAAGTAAATGTCCTATGAAATAATAAAACTCCAATACTAAAGGTGTTCTAGGTGAACCATAATTATGGAGATGCAACATGGGAACCATTGGAAATGATAAAGGAGAAATACACTCACTTGGTTTCTCCCTAAAATGTAAAACAATTTTGAGGGAGATATTTCAAAAGGGGATAATAATGTAATGACCATGAATTTTATCAATTAATTTTTACATCTGGTAAAAATACACAAATATAATATATAGATCCCAAAAAACCATTATTTTCATATGTGAATAATAAAGTAAGGGCTATTTAGGAAATTAAGGAACCTATAAAGAAGAAAAAATAACATGTCTGTTGAATATTAATATAGCCATTAAGAATATGAATCTAACCAAAGAAATATAAACCTCACCTATTATTTTATAAATAAAACTTATTTATCTCATAAATGATAATATGATATAATTAAATTATATTGTAAGTAAATTAATATTTTTTAAAAATGAGAAATTAATTGTTTATATTTTTATAAAATGTAAATGTTTTATTGTAAAATTATAACTAATATAATTATTTCAATGAAAATGAATTTTTGTAAAATATATTCAAATATTTATAATATTTCTTTTCATAATTATAAGATAACTCTACTATACATTAATTAATTTTTCAAAGGCTCATAAAATCGATTATAATATTAAAATTAGTATTTTTAGAATATGCGATGGTGTTATTTAAAAATTATATTTTCCTTATTTATAAAATTACTATCACAAAATAGAGTACATTTTTAAAATCTACACATCAATAAATCGATAGGGTCAATTTTTTAGGATGTTCTGAAAATTTTGATATTTTTGTGAATAGTGAAATACTGTAATTTACAGGTTTTAACAAATAAAGGAATTTTTATCGGATGATGACTCATAGATGATATAAATGGACATTATATATACCTATAATACACTTTTTACTATATTTATTAATGTTAAATCACTTTATTGATTGTATTGATCCAAAATAATAATCAAATAAATGAAATATTAAAAAACCCCTCTCCTACAATATAAATACCACCACTCACCACCCATTCTCATCACACATCCATATAATTGAATATTTTATTATTTATTCCAAATTAAATTCCCAGTACTCTTACCCGCATTTAATATATTTTTTTATCCACTAAAGACCAAACCCATGTTCCTTAAAGAGATTCTCAATGAGAAAATATTAAAGAGGTAAAATCATAAACCAATATAATTTAAATCATTACTTTAATAAAACGTATTCTCACCTACCCTATAAAATTAATAATTATAAAACCTTTATTAAATATATAACAGAATATTAATTATTAAATGGAATATTCATCATGAAATCGTTTCTCATATACTTAAATTTAAAAAAAAGAAAAAATTCATATGTGATGTGTCGATTGACCACCATTGTGGATGGATATTTTTTTAATAAACACATTAAAGGATGGTCAAAAATTAATATTTATGGTTAAATATGATTTTAATATAGATTATATAACATTTATCATATACTATAACAAATATTAAATTATGATATCAAATAAAAGTATACTAGGTCATGATATTCATAAAACCCACAAATATGAAATAAAAAAAATTCATTAACATTTTATCTAGTGAAGGATCTAAATTTCATAAATAAAAATGATATATAATAGCATTTAGACTTCTAGGATTTTATTAATCGTAAATAATATCAAATCCATATTATTATTGTCATTTTATAGTAATATCTATAATTATATACACGCAAACCTTCCATGAAACCATGACAATGAACACTCCTAAAATGATGATGTGAATGAATAAAAAACATTAATATTTCTACAAATGAACATAATATAATTATAAATAATAAAATTAATATATAATAGGTTCTTTAGTAAGAAATTAATGAATCTAATTTTATTTCTAAGGGTATTAAGATAAAGGGTAGAAAACATTTTTATATAAGGTAAGGGGATTCATGAATGCATTTCCTGTTAATTGGGTTATTATTCTTTAACAGAATATATTGTATGATTACTATTTTAATGTTCCTTAAATATAATTTCATTGTTCTCCCCTTTTATTTTTTTACATATACATGTCACCAATCTTATCTTATTACAAATATAATTAATTTAAAAAGAATTGTTCTTTCCAAAATATATTATTCCCCCTCTAGAGTTGATTCTTCTCACTGATGGATGATGAATGTTATACCAAATATGTTTTCCTTGATTAATTAAAGAAACTTGTTTTTATTATGTATTTCATAAAATCATTATAAAATCCATTCCTTTAAATGGGTTACATCGTGACATTTATTGAAATATATTTTATGTTGATGACATGATTAAATAAATGTTCTAACATAGTGGGTGATCCCAAAATAATATATATGTCCAATGCATTGTGTAATGTTATGTATCTCCTGAGAAATGTGTATTATGTGTAAATAATATGAATTTTTTTTAAATAATAATGTTATAATTATGCACATATTTTATGTTCGAACATGATGCTATATATTTTCACAAATATGTGTGGTATTTGACCACTAAGACATGATGTATCAATTTTATGAAATTACTCATTACATTCCTTTATCAAATGTTTCCCTCATGATGTTGATAATGGTAAAATTATTTTTTATGAAGACTATTATTATTATTATTCTCAATCATGTAATTTTTATCTTAGTCCCATATTCAACCTCTAACTAGGATTTTAGTTCACCCATTTCATTTATGTATATCCTTAGTTGACTACATTTACTAAAGTGAATGTGAGATTGAGATAGATAAATAAGAGATTTATAAGAAAATATTTATTTTTTAATATTCAAATGTTATGTTTCTTTCTAATTTTCTAAATAAACTAAACTATTAGATCCTCATTTCTTAATGATATCAAATTGTTCATAATTATAATGATGTAAAATTTAATGTCAGGTAGATATATTTGAATAGAGGAAAATCTGTGATGAAGTGTTGAGGAAATAAAATTAACTGATTTTATATTTATTGATCTAGAAGATAAATTATTTAGTTTTCGATTATGTCTGTATCAGATAGAAAAGACAAACATTTGATTAGTCTAATAGTAAAGTGAGAGATATATATAAAGTTATAATATAATGATTCATATTACATGAAATCAGATGTATTTTATTCCACAACTATCATATAAAAAATATCTATTAATTTTTCTCAATATTTAAAAGGTACCCATCAGATTTTATTGGAGGGTTGAATAGTAGAATCATAAAATATGAGAATGTGAATGGAAAAAAGTTTATATTGATGTCCATATAGAATTTTATTTCCTACAACATGGAAATAATGTGAATAAGAATAAGAAAGTACATGCTATAAGATAATGTGTGAAAATATTTAACGCAGCAAAATAACAATATAATAAATATTTTGGATGAATGTTCCTATAGTTGTTAAAAAAATTCTTATAACTATTATCTATAGAGTGACCATAATAAATTTTTTAATATTAATTTTAGTGATTAATTATAATCCCTACATGATTTTATTCCTACAATGTATATTTTTCTAGTGGATGTTGAGGTATTGGAAAATTTATAATTGATTCTTATGGCCATAAAATCATAATTTATGGTTAAAATATTAAATAATTGTATTCTTGGGATTCACATATTTTATTGCTTTCAGAAAATTTTTATCTCAATAACATGAGGCAATATTTATTTTATAAAAAAAATATATAAAATTAAATGATTAATAATTCACCCATTGATTCTCCTAGTTATCACATTGAACCTTGTTGGTGCTTTCAAAATCATCAAATATTATTTTATATTTTTTCACGAAATTCCATTATATGAATAATTTTATACCATCATTATGTGTGTTGGGTTATTTATTGAAAATCTCATTCCCTAAACCATCACAATAATAGAGATACTTGATCACATATGATTTGATAAAAACATTATAAATATATTTATGTGGATGAGAGTTTTTATAGTACATAATTGTTTTCTAATTCATGAACAAAAACTAATTTCTATGCATTAATAATGTAATATAGGAAAAAATGTTAATTAATATAACATCAAAAAGAGATTCTTATACCATGATAATGTTATAAAACTATCAACTATTTCCACTAAGGCACCATAATTAAATATCCTTAATCAAGTGGATTTTGTTCAAGGAAATTAGTATACATTCTTTAAATCTTCTTTATAGGTCGCCATATCATTTATGATAAACTAAATCCCAAAAGAAAATGTAAATAAAATTGTATCATCATGTTAACCTTGGTATAACAAGCTATTAATTTTAATCATATAAAAAACACTGATGCTTATTATTTTTCTCCATAGCTTCTTTTATTTTGGAACAAAACATTTTTTATAAGAAACTGGAAAATGGGTTTTATGAATTCAATAACATATTATCTATATTGGATAAAATCATTTACTACTCCATGTATTTTTTTAATTATATCAATTGGATATGAATCATTTTAAGGGGTCTGCATCCCTTGGGTAGTGAAAAGTCTTGAGGGTCATGGATAACACATTCACTTTTTTCATTCATGGAGATAAAATTGTACACAACCAAGAACATTCCCATATTTATGATGTGCACATAATTGATTATATGGAATTTTTTTGGTCAAATAAGTTTAATCCCAAAAAATTGATGATGAGAAGGGGGAGAAGAGTGAGTAGTTGATGTTGTTTGTACTAGTAATCTCATGTATTGTTGAATAATGGGATGATAAGGATATGATACATTATAATATATAGTACGGAGTGTATATAGATTTACTGGTGGAAATCCCACCTATACCAACACCTCTATCCAAACTATTCGAAAAAAAATGTTTCAGTAAGGAACCTATACGAACAGTTCCTTGAAACTGTTGATATAGGACAATATAACATTGATATTCCAAAAAGTTTGAGAAAACCATTGTGATATGAATATAAATTTCCCGTGATTTAATATAATTTTTGGGATAGGATCATCAACTATATAGGTGTCCCAATTTTTTCACAAACCGTTGAGATATACCCTCAATCCAAATAATTTTTAAAATCTATTGTGAAAAAAACTCCAAAACAATCAATAATACTTCCTCCATCTAAAGATGATTTTTTCCACAAATTAGAGTTCCCACCTATGAACCCAACCTCCATATCACCACACCTAATGCCTGAGAAAATTTCATCTAGATCTAATATTTTTTCTAAATGATATCACTTTAGTATATGAACCCTACATCCTAACCAATTATCTCTCTTTGATTCATGTAATTTTTTTCTTCCACTTCAAATCAGTACATTTTAACTGAGTTATGTATTATCCCTCCATTTATTTTAGATTTTTTCATTTGAATTCGTTGCAATCTTCTTTGTTTCAATAATTGTGTATTATGATCCCCTTATGAATGTAATCTATATATCATTTTAGGTTGTGGTTTTGTTGTCATTTATCTTTAAAGGATGATTTTTATTAGTATTGAAGAGATCAATATGATCATGAGTTATTTTATCCTTGTTTTATATTAAATTTAAGGTTTAATAACATGATTTTTTGGTTATACGTAAATATAGTTGCATAATTTTTTTTCCCTAAGTTAAACGACAATATTCTCAATTATGAAGATTATACCCTTAAATAATTTCTTCAAAATATAACACTCTGACTTTAATATGATTATACTCTCACTAAAATTCATTCATATATAACAACTATGATCCCCACAATTGGATAAACATTGCAACAAAACCCAAAATGGGGTATAAATTCTTCACGGTTATATGGTTCAAAATTATTTACAAAAAATAAAACCACTAACTTATAGGATAATGTGTGAATTTGAATAAATCAATCAACCTCCATTCCCTTAATATGATGCTAGATTTACCTCAACTTGACTAGTGCCAAATAATATATTGAAATTTATATGGGTTACACAATAATAATTAGTTTTACCTAACATTCAGTTTCTATCATTTGGGGGACTCTTGAAGAGTTATTTAATATACATTATGATATTGGTAAACTAGTTCTAGTAATATTATAGGAAAAATATTATTTTACAAAAAGATCCATGCCTACATAAATTTACATAATATCTTAAAACTATTACAAATATAGTTCTAGTATATTAACATCAACCTCCTACTAACATGTTTTCAAGAAATTAGATCCTATATGTGATATGAATGATACCCTCCTTTGATAAAAATCATCCTCGGTTTGAATTATTTTCATCTATCCCACCATGATGATCACATCAAAGCTATTTATCATTTGGAACAATATTAATCCTCAATTTTCATTTCTTAATGTAGTAATAATACATTAAATAAAAAATTGATGATGGTATAAATTGTTCTTATTGAGTGGATTAAGAGATATAAACTATAATCTAACTCGAATGATAAATTAATTATCAACAAAATAAGAATATATCTAAAAACAAGTTAAATTTTTTTTCAAAAATAAGTAGTAGAAATAATTGTTTTGGTGAAGACTATATCGTTAGTGGATAATGCCCCTCTCAACAAAATATCATTACGAGATCCACAAAAAACACTTATCAATCTTATTCTCAGTGATCATGCCCCGTAAATAATAAACTCCACTAACTGGTCATTTTCTAATTGGTATAAACATTCAACATGTAATAGTAATTTATTAAAATATAAATTGGTATACTATTTGTTTTGTGAAATATGTTATTACATCTTTTTTATAGAATTTATAGAATTTGGATGCATGAAACTGACAGGATCTCACAGAAATTTTAAAAAACATTAGAGAATTTTTTTTGATTTATAATTACACAATGATTAATATGTTGGCCATATACAATTCATATGTTATAATTATGTTGGAGGACTATGGTTGAGACCTGAATAATTTAGCTACCGTAGAGCCAAATATAGTTTCGAATCAAATTAATTTTAGTGGCATCATAAAGGGGAGAAAATTGATCCTCAAAAATGGTGATGATCCAAATAAGAGGACTAGATTGGTGAATTTGATATATTATTGGTTTCCATGTATTCTTCATCATGATAAGGAAAGGATGTCGACCCATGAATACTTTGATAAGCGCACACATGATTCGTACAATGAAAATGATGATGTTTACAAGGAGAAAAAATTGAATGATGTTGCGACTACTCTAGAATAGCAGCAATGTGTTAAAATAATAATGATAGAATTTTTAATCTGTTTATTCCCTGGGAAATCCATGTATAGGATTTCTAATTCGTCCATCGATTACATTCCTACCTTCTTTGAGGAAATAAATCCAAATGATTCATATATTATCTAAAACAACTTTATGGAATGTATGTTAGTGGATGAACAATGATTTTCAAAAAAATATAATTCATGCATGAATGAAATATTATAGATTATTCTAGGGGAAATTGTTACATGAAATGATTTTATAAAATGTGTTACATCCCGATGGAAGCCAAAAGCTAATAGAACACAATCCCATGTGTCATTGATTGCAATGTGGAGAATTCTATTAATCCCTATAATATATAATCATTTCATGTTTGATAAAATATAAAATAATATTTTATGGCATCATATAGAGAGAGAGAGAATGACATTAAAGAGTTGGTTAACCCTGTAGATGGATTTTCATGGTCTAGATTTGAGGGTGGACATACTGATTTTGAACATGAAGTGTGTATTGTGAGAATGGGTATTGTATTTGATGGATTTACTCATTTTGGGAAGATGTTTACATCGCACAACACATGGAATGTTTTCATAAACATTTGTCGCCACCCGCCATGGTTTTGTAAGAAAAATCCTTTCACTTTCACGAGTATACATATATCTGGATTTTCTTATCATAGCAATGATATTGATGTATACAAGAAACCTTTAATTAAAGAGTTGAATATTATTTGGAATGTGGGTGTGTTTAAATATAATTCATCTTCAAAAGACATATTTGATATGCATGTTGCGGTTATGTCGATGATCAATGATTCTTCTACTTCTGCAATTATGTATAGATAGAGCACGAAGGAAAAACTATCGTATCTTGTTTTTATGAATAATAATTGATCTGGAAGACTAAAATATCATCAATGTTTTATTTTTTTGGACATTAGCGATTATTTATACTAGACCATCCTTATATAAATAATCATTGATGTTTTGGAAATACCATGGAGAATGTCGATCCAATTCATCATATGTTTGGAACTTTGGTGCTTAATGAATTGCAAGATTTTATTTTCTCTTTCCAGAAGGGTCAAAAGAAATCTAGAAATAGGAATAATATTTACAATTGGAAGAATATGAGTACCTTCTTTGAGTTTCATTATTGGTTAAACAATTTGTTACATTATTTCAAAGACATAATGCACATTGAAAAGAATATACGTGAAATGTTCCTTTCGATTTTTATAAATGTAAAAGAATATAGAAATAGGATTTTTGATCTCGACATGGCTTGGTGGATTGGGGGATAATACCAGAATTTCATCCAGTGTGTATAAATAAAAATAAATGGCATGTTTCAGGTTATTCTAATTTGATGACTCCTACAGAAAAAAAATCAATTTCTAGAAGTACTAGATATTTTTTGTGTTTATTATAGATATTCAAGATATATATCAAAATTGGTTTATATACGATAGTTTGTGTTGAAATCGTTGATGACGTGTGATAATCAAGCACTTATCCATGAGATTATTCTTAAAGAAATACATCATTTTTTATCCAATAATTTATCAGTGTCTGTTATTCGGTTGTGACATTTGATTATATGTATTTGTCCCAAGAGGTTTTCCACATATGTTTTTTTCTAAAGCTGTTGTCAGAGTTGCCATTAATTTTTTTTGAGTTATAGAAAATATTCATCCATCATATTTCATATGCATGTTGTATCTATCTATTTATCCCCCAACTGAAATACATCTCAGAGTAACTGTTTCTTTTGATTGGACGTATCCAATTGAAATTAATATGTACACATTGAAATATTATCTTTGGAAGAAGAATCATCTTGAACATTCTTTCATGAATGGTTACATGGATCAAGATGGTATGTATTTCTTGTCGATATATTTTGCTTATCTAACAACAAGAATGGAAATACCAACGAGAAATGAAGAAGAATAGTATGAGAAAATTGAACCTGGTCATTCATCACATCCTCAAACAAGCGGGATTCCTAGATCATATACATTGGTGACATTATGCTTTGAAAAGTGGGAGATGGCACATCACACAATGTTGTTAAACTGTGATTTGATAGATTACTACAACATGTAAGTAAGTTGAATAGGTATATCTTATCCCAACTCTGGAAATTTTACATATCTATTTAACTATTTCTATTTTTATCTACAATGAACATAAAGAAATGAAAAATAGAATGAATTGTTATTTACATTCAAGAATGAGAGAGACTTTTCATAGAAAAGTGTTTTCTTCTTGGTAGGAGATAAATGTAGAAATATTGATGTAATAAATAAATAAATAAAATATATAATTATGTTCAATATTCCTTTATATTTCAGGAATAGTGTTTTCTTGCATACATTGTATTTAATGAAATAAGAGCTTCAGATTTTGGTCCTAATAATGTGGTTCGTGAATGTAAATTGATTTTGATCAATGGCTATGTTTTTATTATCGTTGGACAATAAGAGAACATGAAAACATAACACGATGGTGTTAAGCTAACTACCACAATAAACTATCATGATAGTGCATTGGAAAATAATCCACATTTATAAAATGTATCTTTTTATGTAGTTTTTTAAAAAATTAATAATATTGAATTATTACTCTCATTGTCGAGTAACTGTGATGAAATGTCAGAGTTTTCAATCAAAGAGTGGGTAGGGAAATATTTCAATGATTTCTGATTTCAGGGTTATTGATATGACTCAAACACTTGTTACGGATGATCCATATGTATTGTAATCAAGGGGGAATTTGTTTTTTATGTCCAAGATCATCTTCGACCTTATTTTTGTGTCATTATTGAAGTAATCACATGACTTTTTATTTATGATGGTGATGATAGAATTTACAAAATCCATTCTCCCATTGGTCCTGATCTATTTATTTATTATAATGACTCCAATACTTCAATTGTAATAGTTGGTTGTGAACTTGATATTATGGTGGAAACTATATAGAATAATTCGACTGTGTTCTGAGTTAGGTTGGATTATATCGAGGTGAGTTTTTGTCATTTATTCTATATGAATTTACTTAACATTGATTAAAAATACCTATCACGACCCGTCCTCGGGGCCCGTGCCGTGACTACCCCAAGCCCGCCTTCCATAGGCTAGGGGCTGGTGACTAGCACCAAGGCACAAATCCCGGTAAAAAGGGAAGGCATTGCCTTTGTAAAGTAAACAAGCACCACAGAGTAAGCAAGAGGAAAAGTAAACACTAATAAAAACAGAGTACAACTGAAAGTGCGGAAAAGTAAATAGTCCAGTACACAAACCCAATCTGAAAGTAAAGTACAACTCGAAAGGGAAAACAACAACTGTAAAGTAAAAGCCGCAACACCGAGCTGTCCACCGGAAATCCCACCTGAAGGGTGGGTACAGATAGCTCCACTACTCCTCGGGTCCCGCCGTCCGCTCCGAGCACGTCCCGCCCAGTGGTCCACATCCAGGTACCGTCCTCCTCTGCAAGCCTCAACCAGGATCAACGATGTCCGTCATCTGCAACCAACACAACGTAGTGTGGGCATAGCCCGTGCATGGGTGAGTATAAGCTACTCAGTAGGGACCCCGAGACTCCTGAAGGTCTCCCAAAATCCACAAAGGATAAACCCCAAAGGATAGACACAATCATGAAGTAACAACCGACACTGCTTAGGTATATGCCCATACATATAACTAAGTCATCAATTCCAATACGCTCCAACCTCTGAGCCCAAGTACAACTCATTCCACAGAGGAATGTATACGTATTCCACACTGGAAAGAAAACGTAATCCACACAGGATAGCACAACACAATCTACACAGGAAAGAAAACAAGATTCATCTCACACAGGTATACTTCGTCGAGGAAGATAGAGATGATCACTGATCCATCTAAGTCGTCGGACCCACAAAGGATTGATAGGTACTAACCCCCGCAAAGACCCACACAGGATCGGACCCACACAGGATCTGTAGGCGCTGGTTCACACAGGACCGCTGAGCGCTGACCCACACAGGATCAGACACACATAGGATCAGTAGGAATGATCAACACAGGATCGATGAGTGGTGTAGTCGTCATCATCGAATCCACTAAGGATCTCTGCATAGTCATCGTCGCAGTCACAGTAGTAGTTGCAGTC
Source organism: Viscum album (assembly GCA_963277665.1). Classification (NCBI taxonomy): domain Eukaryota; kingdom Viridiplantae; phylum Streptophyta; class Magnoliopsida; order Santalales; family Viscaceae; genus Viscum; species Viscum album. The sequence continues at coordinate 1,292,168,581 of OY728129.1, forward strand.
ACAGTAGCAGTCGCAGACACAGTAGCAGTCACAGACAGCTCTAGGGTTCTCGCACACAGCAAGCTCATTTGGGAGGGTCCGCTCCACGAGCCGAGAGGCTGACACATCAACTGTCACAAAGTCCAGAGTTGATGTCTCCAAAAGTTCCGTATCGTAAACAGTAACTCAACGCAACAGACGGCGCGTCAATCGGACGCCCGGTCTGAGAGTTAGAGGCTTTTTTGTTCTAGGGGCCCGGTTGGTCTTTAAGGAAAAACCAACTCGACCGTACACCACCTGAGTCCAAACCTCAGGTGGAGAGTGCCAAAAGATCCATCTCACTAAGAGGAACTCAACAATGTTGACGACACGTCAATCAGACATCCGTAGCTCAAGATATGAGTGTTTCCGCTCCGAGGGACCGGTTGGTTTCGTGTACGAACCAACCCGGACGAACTCAAAGTAATCTAAAAAATTGTGTGCGATATACCAAAACGACCGTCTTGATCTAAGGATCACATCACCGCTGACGGCTTGTCGTTTGAAGGTCCGTAGCCCGAATTATGGGCATTTGAACCTAACAGTTCGGTATCGGGGGTTTCGGGCCCGTGCCGACCCGGCCCGAGACCCCCCGGCTGGCCCGAAATGGGTCGACCCGCCCCAGACAGGGTCGGCCCGGCCCGGCATGGCCCGGCCCGATGCGGCCCGGTCCAGCTCAGCGCAGCGCGCTGGGCGCGCTGCCAGCTCGGCTTCGGGCGAGCTGATTGAAGAAAACGGGGGGGGGGGGGGGGCTGCCCTCCCCCCTTTGTGATACCGCGGCCCCCCCTCATAACGGGGGGCCGTTTCGGCTGGACGGGGGAATTAAATTCCCCCGAGTATCTTCATTCCAGCCGGACCAACTTGGCCGGCCGACTCCCTCCCAATGGGACCGGCAAAGTCCAGTCCCCTTCCGGCTTCCGACACCGGCGGTCGGGCTGGCCGCCGGTCACCAAGCTCCGCCGCGGCCCGGAACCGACCGCGGCCCTTGTCGTCCGGCGTGGTGCGACGACACTGTGCCCCTCCACCGCGGCCCTGTTCTGGCCGCGGTGCCTTCGGCATCCCTCGACGTGACGCGACGACATCTCCTTCTTGAATCTCTTTCCACGGCGCGTTGCGACGGCGCCGCGCCTATGTTCCGCATGAACCACATGGTGCGACGACACCACACTCCTTCGTACCAACCACAATGAAAATAATTATGAAATAAGAAGGAGGGTCGGCCGTGTTTGTGCGGTCCGGCCCCCTCAAATTATTCTATAATAAAAAGTCGAAAACCAAAAAATTGGACATGTCAGAATAAAGAACAGAATCAAATAACATTAAACCCCTACCTCGGATTCAAGGGAAGAGCACGTCAACAAGACGCGGAAGACAAGCGTCACGGAGGTTGGGCGTCGCGGGAATCAAACGTCGATTCCATTGACGTCGAGGTGCGTCTGAAGAGGTACGTCACTGGAGAAGCTTCGTAAGCTGACGGAGGAAGCCTGAGGAAGCAGCGTCTCCTTTCGTTGACACGGGAAGAAGATCGAAAGAAGCAGCGTCGTCGATCTTCGGAAACACACAGGCTACGAAGAAGAGATGTGACATCACGTCTCTCTCTCTTCTTATGGTGACAATGTTCTTCATCGGAGCCTAAGTGTTCTTCGTGTTCTTCATAAAGGTTGAAGAAGATGAAGAGAGAGCTTCCCAAATCCTCTCAAGGTGGAAAAGGATACTAACCAAAATAAAATAAGTCTAAAGCTTATTTTATTTACACAACTAAACAACTTGAATTTCAAAAGTTTGAAAAACAATAACTAATATCAATTAAAACTCAAGTTGTCAAAATTAAATTGAGTGGAGTTATTGGGAGTTTAAAGGGGAGTTGAGGAGTTAGTGTTCGTATGGGCCCCACCACACTTAATCCTCTCAAGGGAGGTTAGGTGGATGTGGATCCCACCTCTAACTCCCTTTGGGAGGATATAACCAACATGGATAAAAATAAAATGTGTTTCCACATTTTATTTAACATCATTTTAATTCCCCCAAAACTAACTCTCAACCCGCATAAAATGCAACCTCAGAAAAGGTATCCTTAAGCGAATATCAGTGTTGCGAGTTCATCGGTGCCCTCAGAATTCGATTCCGGGAACCAGTTCAAAAGTTAGAAATTACCGCTCGTTCGTTCACTGAATGTACCTGAGCCAAACTTCGTAAATTGTTTCTGGGCACACCGGGCCTCGGAATCAGGTTCTGTTAGAAACCGTGCTCTTGTAAAATTCTAAAGAAAATTAAGAAAGAATTTCCCTTGAATTTTACGGGTCTTTACATTACTCCCACATCAGGGCTTTACGTCCGCGTAAAGATACATCAAAACTAGGGAAACAAATGAGGGTACTGAGCACACAGCTGATCCTCCCACTCCCAAGTGCTCTCCTGAAGATTCTCGTGCTGCCATCTGATGCGCACTAGAGGAATTGGCTGTCCACATAGAACCCGCTCCTTTCGATCCTCGATCTCCACCGGGAACTCCGTAAAAGTCGTCCCATCATCAACATCAAGCTCCCCATGGTCAATGACGTGCGTCGGGTTGTGCACGTATCTCCTCAGCTGAGACACGTGGAAGACGTCGTGCACCCGGTGCAACTGAGGTGGTAGAGCCAGGCGATAAGCCACCTCGCCAATCCTGCTGAGGACCTAGAAGGGTCCGATGAAGTGCAGAGATAAATTTCCGCCTCGGCCAAATCTCCGTATACCATGTTGAGGTGGGACCCCCAAGAAGACGTGGTCACCATCCTCGATCTCTAGTGGCCTCCGCCTCCTATCAGTGTATGACTTCTGCTGGCTCTAAGCTGTCCTCATCCACTCCTGGATGACCTGGACCTTCTCTGTCATGGCCTGGACCATCTCTGGTCCCACAAGTGCTGACTCCCCAGGGTCTGTCCAGCACAAAGGAGATCTACAAGGTCGGCCGTACAACTCTTCGTATGGTGCCACCCCGATGGTGGAGTGGTAGCTGTTTTTGTACGCAAACTCCACCAAGGGTAGGTGGTCCTCCCAGATACGACCAAAGTCGAGGACACATGCGTGAAGCATGTCCTCGAGAGTCTGAATGGTCCTCTCTCTCTGACCATCCGTCTGAGGGTCAAAGGTTGTGATCAGACGTAGCTGCATCCCGAACGCCTCCTACAACCCCTTCCAAAGCCGGTAAGTAAAGCGAGCATCTCGATCGGAGACAATAGAAGATGGCACACCGTGAAGCTGTATAATATCATGAATGTAATGTCGGCCCAAGCTCTCCAATGAGCCCTGCCCTCTGATGGGTAAGAAGTGAGCCGACTTGGTGAGTCGGCCGACAATCACCCAGATGGAGTCGTGACCTATGGAAGTGCGTGTAAGTCTAGTCACTAAGTCCATAGATATGTCTTCCCACTTCCACTACAGATCCTCCAAGGGCTGTACCAAGCCTGCTGGTACCTGGTGCTCATCCTTCACTTGCTGGCAGGTGAGGCATCGAGAAACGAACTCTGCCATAGCCTTCTTCATGCCTGGCCACCAGTGCTGTCGTCTGAGGTCCTGGTACATCTTCGCCACTCCAGGATGTACCGCCAAAGGAGATGTGTGAAACTCTTTCATCACCTCCTCCCATAAGGAGACTGGTACCATGGTACGTCCTCTGAAAAGGATGTCGTTCTCTACTCCAAAGGAGAAACCATCAGGTGCCTGTCCTGAGGATATCTATGCACACCGCGTCTCACAGTCACCGTCCCCACGCTGTGCCTCTTTGACCCGCTGTAGAAGTAGAGGATTGACTGTGAGAGACGGAAGGAAGGCTTCTCCATCTCTATCCACTAAGGATATCTTCAAAGAGGCTAGCTTCTCTGTCGCCTCCTCAAGTAGCTGGATGCCCGTCCTCCTACTAAGGGCATCGAATACTATGTTCCCCTTCCCAAGATTAAAGACTATCTCAAAGTCATAGTCCTGGAGGAACTCGAGCCATCGCCGCTGTCTCAGGTTCAGGTCCTTCTGTGAGAAGATATACCTGAGACTCTGATGATCAGAAAAGACTGTAAAGCGCTCGCCCATCAAATAGTGTTGACATGTCTTCAGAGCGGAGACCACTGCTGCTAACTCCAGGTCATGGGTAGCGTAGTTCTGCTCATGCGGTCTCAAATGACATGATCCATAGGTGATCACTGCCCGCTCCTACATTAGGACACATCCGAGTCTGGTCCCTGATGCATCGTAGTAAACTACGTACCCTACTCCCTCCTCAGACAACCTCAAGATAGGTGCGCTGGTCAAACTCTGTCTCAGCTCCTGGAAGCTCTGCTGACATCTGTCTGACCACACAAAGGGTTTCCCCTTCATAGTCAAAGCTGAGAGAGGTGACGAAACTCTAGAGAAGTCTGGAACGAATCTCCGGTAGTATCCATCTAGTCCCAAGAATCTCCGCACCTCCGTCACGCTCCTGGGTGGCTCCCAATCTAACACTGCCTCGATCTTCGCAGGATCCACTGCAACTCCCGCCTCAGAGATGACGTGTCCCATGAAGTGGACCTCACGTATCCATAACTGGCACTTTGAGAGCTTACTATTAAGCTGGTGCTCTCGGAGTATGTCTAGTACAACCCGTAAGTGGTAGGCGTGCTCCTCCTTAGTGGTCGAGTAAATAAAAATGACGTCGATGAAGACCACGACAAATCGATCGAGGTATGGCTGATAGATCATGTTCATGAGGGCCATGAACACTGCTAGAGCATTGTTTACACCGAAAGGAATAACCAAGAACTCATAGTGTCCATACTGACATATGAAGGTCGTCTTCTGCAGGTCCTCATCTCTAACTCTGAGCTGATGATAGCCTGACCTGAGGTCTGTCTTCGAGAACCACCGTGCTCCCTTGAGCTGATAAAAGAGGTCATCAATCCTCGGTATCGGATACATGTTCCTCACTGTCACCTGGTTCAGGCGACGATAGTCAACACAAAGTCTCAAGCTCCCGTCCGCCTTCTTGGTGAACAATATCGGGGAAGCCCAGGGTGAAACACTGGGTCGGATGAACCCCTTGCCCTGCAAGTCCTCCAACTACACCCATAGCTCACGAAGCTCAGCAGGGGCCATCTGATATGCTGGAGTCGATATCAGGGCTGTCCCGGGGTACATGTCAATATAAAAGTCTACCTCTCTGCGAGTAGGTAACCTTGGGACGTCGTCGGGAAAAACGCCCGCCAACTGATCCACCACTGCAGGAAAAACAGGAATCCATACGTCAACTGCTCCTAGGATGAGGCTATCCAACTGATGAGTGATGGGCTGTCCTCTCCTCTATGAGAGTCCATCCTATGCTGCAAAGGCTCCCTTCTCGCCGGTGAAGGTGAACCTACTCCCATCAGTGCGTACACATCGCACCTTGCACCTAAAACGGTCAACCTATGCATGGACCGTAGATAACCAATCCATGCCCAAGATGACGTCGTAGGGACTCGACGCTGCTACAAGAAGATCCCAGCCGATGGTCTCGCCTCATAGAGTAAGCTCACACTACCGGAAACAGTGCGTAATCGTCGAGTCTACTCCCGTAGGAGTCTCTAGCCATAAGGATCGAGCCAACGGCTCTATCGGAATCTCCGAGCTCCAAACAAGGGCATCGACTATGAAAGAGTGACTCGCTCATGTGTCTATAAGAACTGCATCAAGGGTGGAATAGACACAGATAGTACCTCGAATCATCTCGGGTGTGCCGTGGTCGTAGGCCTCTGTTGCATGGAGATGTGCCTGTCTCTGCCCGCCAGCTCCCTCTGGTCGGGGTGGACCTCCTGGTGGTGGTGGTGGTAGAGCCTCAAAGCGTTGACCACCACCTACTGCTCGGCCAGCTCCTCTGCCTCGTCCGCCTCCTCCATGTGGACATCCACGATCGACCCTCTGCCTCTGCCTCGGTGGTCCCTCAACCGTCTGCTGCTCCTCAGCACGGCGGTTCGGGCAGTCACGAGCCATGTGGCCCTGCCCGCCGGACGAGTACACTGTCTGCCTCTCGAAAGACTGGCTCCGCGCTGTGTGCCCCGCACTTCTAAGCCAGTGTCCTGAGGACGTCTGCCTGAGGGTCTGGTCTTCCTGGACCCCTAAGTCATCCGTCGACTGCCTGCTGCAGATGACTCTGCCGCGTGCCTCCCTGGGGTGGGTCGCGGCACTGGTGTACACTCACCAAGAAAGCTCTCGATCAAAAGGGCTCATTCTAGTACTCCCATCTGAGTCGAAATGCTAAGGGAGATCAGTGATGCCATGATCTCGTGTCTCAATCCCTGCTCAAAGGTCCGGGCCCGGATGAATGGGTCCCGTACCATATCGGTAGAGTAGAACGAGAGATCTGTAAATCTCACCGAGTACTGAGCGACCGTCATGCTTCCCTGCCGCAGCTGAAGAAGCTCCTGAATGAGCACCGCACGGAGGGTGGCTGGGACGAACTCTGAGCGGAAGAGGCTCTCAAAGTCCGTCCAAAGTAGAGATGCTTCATCGTGAACCTGGAGCATCAAGCTCCACCATCGGCCCGCTGCTGCGTGCAGTAGGCTCGCAATGAGGATCACCATGATGTCTTCTGGTGTCCTCACTAGCATGAAAACTCGAATGACTGCCTCCAGCCAGTCCTCGGCTGCCTGGGGGTCCGTCTCCCCACGAAACCTGGGCGGTCGCTGGTGCTGAAACTCATGCAGTGCACTTAGGCGATGTGCATCGTCAGCGGCTGGTGCTGGAAGTATCGATGGCTCGACGGGTAGTGCTACCGCCAGTGCCACTGCTGACAAAGGGCCCTGCACCGAGGCCTCATCGCTCGATGGGCTGTCATCACGCTCGACTCTCGGAACCCTAGCTGGCTGCCATCGTGGGGCCATCCAGAAAAGGAAACAGGTGAACCACGGTCAGAACAATATACCTAGTGAGCTGATACAAAGTAATCACAAAGAAATCATGAAACAAACACTCAATCAATGTTTTCGTGCATTAAGTCAGAAATCAGATGTCGGGGTCCTGGTGTACCGATACGTCGGCCGCCGAACCAACACTGGACTCCCTGGACTGATAACCAGACTCAATAAGCTAAACATTATTGCTTCACATAGAAAAGATCAGAGTTCGCGGTAGAACCGAACTCCTCTGATACCAATTTGTCACAACCCGTCCTCAGGGCCCGGGTCGTGACTACCCCAAAACTGCCTTCCATAGGCTAGGGGTTGGTGACTAGCACCAAGGTGTAAATCCCGGTAAAAAGGGAAGGCATTGCCTTTGTAAAGTAAACAAGAACCACAGAGTAAGAAAGCAGAAAAGTAAACACTAAGTAAAAATAGAGTACAACTGAAAGTGCGGAAAAGTAAATGGGCCAGTATACAAACCCAAACTGAAAGTAAAGTACAACTCGAAAGGGAAAATAGCAACTGTAAAGTAAAAGCCGCAAAAATGAGTTATCCTATGGAAATACCACCTGAATGGTGGGTACAGATAGCTCCACTGCTCCTCGGGTCCCGCCGTCCGCTCCGAGCACGTCCCGCCCAGTGGTCCACCTCTAGGTATCGTCCTGCTCTGTGAGCCTCAACCACGATCAATGTTGTCCGTCGTCTGCAACCAAAACAACATAGTGCGGGCATAGCCCGTGCAGGGGTGAGTATAAGCTACTCAGTAGGGATCCTGAGACTCCAGAAGGTCTCCCAAAATCCACAAAGGTTAAACCAAAAAGGATAGATACAATCACGAAGTAACAACTAACACTGCTTAGTTATATGCCCATATATATACCTAAGTCATCAATTCCAATACGCTCCAACCTCCGAGCCCAAGTACAACTCAGTCCATACAGGAAAGTATATGTATTGCACACAGGAAAGCAAACGTAATCCACACAGGATAGCACAACACAATCCACACAGGAAAGCAAACAAGTTTCAGCTCACACAGGTATACTTCTTTGAGGACGATAGAGATGATCACTGATCCATCTAAGTTGTCGGACCCACAAAGGATCGATAGGTACTAACCCCCGCAAAGACCCACACATGATTGGACCCACACAGGATCTGTAGGCGCTGGTTCACATAGGATCGCTGAGCGCTGACCCACAAAGGATCAGACCCACACAGGATCGGTAGCACTGATCCACACAGGATCGCTAAGCGCTGTAGTCGTCGTCGTCGAATCCACTAAGGATCTCTGCACAGTCGTCGTCGCAGTCACAGTAGCAGTCGCAGACACAGTTGCAGTCGCAGAAACAGTAGCAGTCGCAACCAGCTATACGGTTCTCGCACACAGCAAGCTCGTTCGGGAGGGTCCGCTCCACGAGCCGAGAGGCTGATACATCAAATGTCACAAAGTCCAGAGATTATGTATCCAAAAGTTCCGTATCGTCAACAGGAACTCAACGCAACAGACGGCGCGTCCATCAGACGCTCGGTCTGAGAGTTATAGGCTTTTTCGTTCAAGGGGCCCTATTGGTTTTTAAGGAAAAACCAACTCGACCGTACTCCACCTGCTTCCAAACCTCGGGCGGAGAGTGGCAAAAGATCCGTCTCAATATGATGAACTCAACAAAGCTGACGGCACGTTAATCGGACGTCAGTAGCTGAAGATATGAGTCTTTCTGCTCCGAGGGCCCGGTTGGTTTCATGTACGAACCAACCCGGCCGAACTCAAAGTAATCTGAAACCTTGAGTGAGATATACTGAAACTCCCTTCTCGATCCAAGGATCGCATCGCCACTGACGACGCATCGTTTGGAGGTCCGTAGCACGAGTTATGGGAATTTGAATCTAACAGTTCGGTATCGGGGGTTTCGGGCCCAGGCCGACCCGGCCCGAGACCCCCCTGCTGGCCCGAACTGGGTCGACCCACCCCAGACAGGGTCGGCCCCGCCCGACACGGCCCGGCCCGGCTGGGCGCGGCCCGGCCTGGCGCCGGTCCGGCTCAGCGCAGCGCACTGGGCGCGCTGCCAGCTCGGCTTCGGCCGAGCTGATTGAAGAAAACGGAGGGGGCCCTACCCCGCCTTTGTGAAACCACGGCACCCCTCATAATGGGGGGCCATTTCGGCTGGCCGGGGGAATTAAATTCCCCTGGGATTCTTCATTCTGGACGTCCCAACTTGGCCGGTCAGCTCCCTCTCAACGGGACCGGCAAAGGCCGGTCCCCTTCCGGCTTCCGACACCGGCGGCCCGGCTGGCCGCCGGTCACAAAGCTCCGCCGCGGCCCGGAACCGGCCGTCGCCCCTGTTTTCCGGCGCGGTGCGATGGCACCGCATCCCTCCATCGCGGCCCCATTCCGGCCGCGGCGCCTTCGACTTCCCTCGACGCGACGCGGCGTCATCGCGTTCTTGAATCTCTTTCCACGGCACGGCGCGACGGCGCTGCGCATATGTTCCGCATGAACCACGTGGTGGGACGGCACCACACTCCTTCGTACAAACCACAAAGAAAACAATTATGAAATAAGGAGGAGGCTCGTCCGTGTTTGTGCGGTCCGGCCCCCTAGCATTATTCGATAATAAAAAGTCAAAAACCACAAAATTCGACATTCCAGAATCATGAACGGAATCAAATAACATTAAACCCCCACCTTGGTTTCATATGCAGAGCACGTCAACAAGCCGCAAAAGACAAGCGTCGCGGAGGTCGGGCGTCACGGGAATCGAACGTCGATTCCGTTGACGTCGAGGTGCGTCCGAAGAGGTACGTCGCTGGCGAAGCTTCGTAAGCTGATGGAGGAAGCCTGAGGAAGCGGCGTCTCCTTTCGTTGACATGGGAAGAATATCGAAAGAAGCAGAGTCGTATATCTTCGGAAACACCCCAGCTACGAAGAAGAGATGCGACAACACGTCTTTCTCTTCATATGGTGACGACGTTCTTCGTCGGAGCCTAAGTGTTCTTCATCTTCTTCGTCATGGTTGAAGAAGATGAAGAGAGAGCTTCCCAAATCCACTCAAGGTGGAAAAGGATAATAACCACAATAAAATAAGTCTAAAGCTTATTTTATTTAGACAACTAAACCACTTGAATTTCAAAAGTTTGAAAAACAATAACTCATCTCAATTAAAACTCAAGTTGTCAAAATTAAATTGAGTGGAGTTATTGGGAGTTTAAAGGGGAGTTGAGGAGTTAGTGTTTGTGTGGGCCCCACCACACTTAATCCTCTCAAGGGAGGTTAAGTGGATGTGGGTCCCACCTCTACCCCCCTTTGAGAGGATATAACCAACATGGATAAAAATAAAATGTGTTTCCACATTTTATTTATCTTCATTTTAATTCCCCCAAAACTAACTCTCAACCCGCATAAAACGCAACCTTGGGAAAGGTCTCCTTAAGTGAATATATGCGCTGCGAGTTAATCGGTGCCATCAGAATTTGATTCCAGGCACCGGTTCAAAATTTAGAAATTCCCACTCGTTCGTTCACTGAACGTACCTGATCCAAACTTCGGAAATTGATTCCGGGCACACCGGGCCTCGGAATCAGGTGCCGTCAGAAACTGCGCTCTTGTAAAATTATAAAGAAAATTAAGAAAAAACTTCCCTTGAATTTTACGGGTCTTTACAATACCTTTTTATCCAACTATACATTCATGTAAATTTTAAATACATACTTGTTACAGTTTTCATCGAGTCACATTTAATAATATTTAAATATATTTTATTTAGACCTACCAAACCAAAAATACCAAAATAGTTCAATTATAAGAAAATAGTAGATGAATTGAATTGTACATATTAACTAAATTGATATGAAAATCAAAAACTAATGGTAACAATAACCTAACCAAAATAATAGTTAAATTTCCTAATAGAAAATCTGATCAAAATGACCTATGACGAATAATACATGTCTCAAATATTATGTTTTTATTTGTTTTATATTATTTATCCTTTTATAATTACGTTCATATTTGTTAATAAATGATGGAAATAAAACCATATGAGGAGTAGTGAAGAAAAAATATGATGGAAAAAATCATCGAATGGATGAGATTGGAAATCCTCCATTAGTGCATGTTTTGAGTATTTTATATCAAATATTTATATATATATATATATATATAACATATAATGTCATCTGATTAATACTGTTTTAAAATTTCTATGAAATATCTACCATTTATGAACTAGTTATTCTATGATAATATTAGAAGTGGTCCCAGTACATAGGTCTGTGGTACGAGGGGGGGGGGGGGGGTACAAGAGCTAGGAGCTCTAGTCATCGTATATGTTTAGACCTTTCCCATCACACTAATGTACCATCTTCTACAAATTCTGATCCCACAGTGTTGTTAGAGATACATGTGATATTTTTTCCTCCCGTTTTTTCCCCACCCTTCACATATGAGCCTCCTCGCCCATATTTATTGTATCCCATGATGATTTCCAATACTCTTTAATATTATGATGTTGCTGATTCATCCATGAAATATTCATTAACATATTATTATTTTTCTCAGAGATTGTACATTCATTATTATAATCACACTCCGACATATTCTGCCCCTATGGGGAACACACTAGGACCCAATCCACTGATACAGGGTTTTGTTATTTTAGTTTCAGTGGATCTTGAGGGCGCATATTGATAAGACTGTCATATGTATATTTTATAACCCTATAAAAATAATTTACCAATTTTTTTTTTATAAAATGTGAGGATTTAATATTTTATTTCTATCATAACAGATACATCTACTGATATGCTGCGAGGGTGGGGGTGTACAGACATGTGTTTGGTGTGGAACCTCCACACACAATTGATGGATGAATACAATGAAGCAAACCAAAAGATCAATAAATAGGGTTGTAATGTTGGTGTTTTTTGGAATCTCTTTCCATATACTCCGACATGATTTTTGTCAGCTTGATCTCTTAGATTAAATTTGAAACAATGTCATGGATAATGCTTGGGGAAAAAATATGAGTTTAAACATCCATTGTCTTTAATGTCATATTATTTTTTTACTTATATGAATTAAAATTTTGGTTTCAACATCTATTTAATTTTCCCAATTGTGAGGGCACATGAATATCATGCTTAAATGAGTTTTTTGAGATTTGGAGGGCCTACAAGCATGAGTTATATATTCGATGTCTTTCTAGAGTTGGCACAGAGTTAGAAGTGCTACCATTCATGGATCATTGTCCAATAGAACAATATAAATAAATTATTACTCAACTAATGACTACTATGTTTATGTTATTAGCCACATTTGAGGTATTCAAATCAAAATCTTCATGTTTTTCATTAATAATATAATTTATTTTGTTGTATTTTATTTGGGAATCATTTGAAAAAATGAAGAAAAATAAATCCTAAAAAAATGTAAACACATTAGGGCATACTAAAATGTCTAATCAAGAGAGGAATCACACATGATAGTTCTTTATAATTTTTCTTTAGGACTTTCGCTTCATATTATTTCCTCCAAAATATATTCTATTTTTAGTTTTTTCATATAATTTTTGTTATAAAATTCATTATTAGTAACCAATTTCAATTTTTGGTATCCTAAAAACAATGTCATCATAGAGGATAGTATTTATATTTTTGGATGTGTGCCTCGAGAAAAACCGTTTTTCTCAAGTAGAATAAATAAACATTGAAGTGAATTTAATGAACCAATATAGAAAGAGATTTTATGTTTTAAATTTTTTATTTAAATATCTAATATCTAATATTTAAATTTATAATCTATTTATATTTTAAAAAATATGCATTAGAGGCCCTTGATTAGTATATTCATTAAAAGTTTTGGTCAAATGATCACTTATATCAGTTGATAAGATATGAGCACCCTGGCGGAGTACACAACTAAACATGGAAGTGTATTTTACTAAAGAGTTTTTGTCCCTTTGCAGGTACCATTAATAGTGGCAATGTGTTAAAAAATGATAATCCACGTGCAAAAATGTAGAAAAGTGGGAACATAGGTGGAATTATAGTCTTCTAGGGAATATAAAAAAATTATGAAACTATTGAATGTATTCCGTTCAACACTTCTACAAGAGGTCAGCATAGCTTGGGATGAATATATGTCGTCGATGAATTAAACATACATTGTATCATGTGGTAGTTCTTGTGGTGTTATATATGATTTAGTTCATGGGGATGACGATGGATATAAAGAGGATAAGGATAAGGATGATGTCGTGATCGAGGATGAGGTCAATGTCTAGGGAGAGACAGAGGTCGAGGAGGGGGATGAGGGAGAGGGAGAGGCCAAGGATGAGGCCAAGGATGAGTATGATGATAAGGTAGGGGATGAGTACAAGGGAATGTAGGAGGATGAGGAAAATTATGGGGGTGATGATGACTGTGACGATAGTTATTGCTATTATGATTAGGGAAAATTGATCATTTTCATTTTTTCTAATATTATTGAAATTTGTTGTTTGCTGATTTTCCATGACTGAATATATGTTTTATTAGGTATGTGACATTATTATTGTCTCGGGTTGCCTAAATACTATATTTTTTTTATCATAGCACCTATATCAATGTATTGTAATCATTTTTGATAAATTAATTATTTTATTTGGATATTCAATATATGATTCAACATTGAAAGGATTTATTACATTAGTGGTATTACTTGATTTTTTATTTCTTTATCTATTATTGGATTATGTGAATTATCTTTTTTACATGGGATCAATGTTATTTAACAACCGTACCCATCCATAGAAATTTTCCCCTCCCAATCACACCACCATCCCTACCAAAACAACACATGTCCATATCCCCTCATAGTTTCCCTTCTATGCTATCTCCTTATAACCCTTTCATAGTGACATGAATTTTTTCAAATACGTAGTGGTGTGAATTGTTCATCTACTCAGGGACTTTCCTATGCATGTGGTCATAGAAACACCATTTTACAACATTCTGTAAAAACACCATATTGTTGATTTCTATTAGATTCTCAAATTATTCCAAATGGGCCTTCATAATACCCGAGTAGCCTTCGGTGAATCCCATGATCTAGAAAAGCATACACTCAAACTCCATCCTAATGGTCTTGATCTTAATCAATTTCATTATAAAAATTCTTAGTATTATTATTTTGATTCACTACCTTTTGATTCTTTACATTATGGGAAAACATTTTAATCCAATCTCATTCCCACTTTATAAAAGTGATTGGTATATCACCATTGGGGTTTTTATGGTGGCACCCTTTATCCATTAATTCATGGACAGTTTCTTCGATCACTATTTGAGTATGCATTCTAATAAATTTAATTATAAATCTTCATTTAAATATGTCTATAAAAATTAGTACCTACAATCAATATCATAATCTAATAAATCATTACTGTTATAAATATTATACTCAAAAATCAATAATAGTATCAAAATAAGGATTTATGATGCTTATTATTGAATTAAAATGTATTTTCTACACATGAAATAACAATTATTCATGTTACAGTATATTTAGAATATGTTTTAACTATGTCATGGAGTAGTAGATAACACAACATTGACTAATCAATTATAAAATATATGTCATCATTTTGAGTAGTGTAAAATTTTTGAGATGTTTTCATCAATGAAATTGGAATGGGTTAGTCAGAAGAGTGGCTATCATAGGAAGATAGAAATCGGTAATACTATGTTTTGGAACATGCCATGGTTGGAAGAGTGTGATGTTTTTATATACTATTGTATGTGGTTTTGTGTCGTTTTAAGTCCATTGCGTAGGATTAACCAAAAAAGGGGATTTTAGTAGGATCCTGTGAAAAATTAGAGAAAACATATATACTAATGGTTTCAATCCATTTTATAGTTCCATAATTTATTGATTTACCAATGCTTTACTAGAAATTTTTTTGAAACACATTAAAAATTAAATGTTAAAGCATTTTTGAACTGATAAAATATAATTTATACCAATGGTTTCTTTAAAAAATACAAGATACTAAATTTTAAAGAGATCTATACCTGTGGTTCATGTAGAACCATTGGGACATGCCAATCCAAGCACCTAACTAGAGAAATATTTGAAGAACGTTTTTATAACTTATACCAATGGTTTTCAAGCATATACCAATGGTTCAAAATAATTGGTATAGACTATATTTCATGTAGTGAATAAGTTTTCTATCATTTTGTTTTGAAAGAAATAATGGATATTATTTTATGTGGAGGAATAATATTTTATTTTTTTAATCTAATTGAGAATCATGATACAATAATTATCATACAATATTCAAATATAATTAAATTTTATTTTTATAAAGGACATCATGGCCTTTTCCAGTGTCTAGAAAACATCCTATTTATTCTTTCATGAAACATTATTTTCACCATAAAAATAGGTTCAGGTATATAAACATCCATGATCCTCATCATGGAAATAAAAAACAAATTATTTGTGAGTGGGATAATAACCACCATACACTGTGGATATAGTCATCCACATTAGTGGTATGTTTATTTTTATATCATATCATAAATAAATTACAATTATTAAATAATTCATGCAGAAAAGGGTGATAGGTCTATTCATATTATATGAGTAGTGTGTAATAAGAAAGAATGTGATAATTACCGTGATGTAATCTACACTAATTGACCCCTACACAATGTAATGGAAATGATTATTATGTAAAAATAGTAATATGGTTATCTGATATGAAAAATGATGGTTTTTTAATAATTATTAATATTAATTAATTAAATAAATAATAATAATAATATAATATACATGATATAGAATGTAGAACTGTAACACATTCCTAAAATAAATATACTTACATGTTTTTTGTGACTATTGTAGAACATATATATACCATAATATTTTTTAAAATATATATTTAATTATAAATATCATATCATGATACAAATGAGATAGATGGGATCACTGTTGAGAAATTATTGTGAAATCCAATACAACATAATGAAGGATAAATGAACCGTTATTTAATTAAATATTATTCTCATACAGTTAGATCCATTATTTGTACAATTAAAGATTAAATATTAATGGATTAACTAAACATGGAAAGGGAAATTAATACGTTAGTGGAATTATATCAGCTTTAAAATTTAATTTCCCAACCATGTATTAAAAATTAGACTGATGAATTTCAATAAGATGGTAATGGTCATCAAGATAATAATAAATCAGTGAAAACAAGGATATTTATGTACTTCAACCATGACAAATAGATTTTATTTTTTGAATGGTCCAACGTATATTATTAGAATATGATATAAATAAGGAATATATATATGATTATTATAGGTGAAAATTTTATATGAAAAATTCTATCACCATGTAGTGTTGAAATTTAAGATAATACTGCTAATGGGAAAAGATAATATAATAAAGATCAAATTTTTTCAAGATGCATGATATGAAAAAATTCTAGTTAATGTGATAAAGCATCATTGGTTTCATTAATCCTAACCCTATTCCAATTTCAAAATGGTATGATACCATAATATACATTGTCAATGTACTCCATATGATATCCAAGAGGAATGATTAAATATGGGATATTCTATATTAGAATATAATATTTGAACAGATCCTTGTAATATGTTAGTATCTACAACATTATAGAATTTTATAATTTTTATTAATGAGGTAGTTAGGTTTCATGGTGTACATATATGAACTATTTCATTAGAGGGAACTGATTTTCCAAAAAATAACTTGGGCTCATAAAAAGGATTTGATCATTAATATACATTTCAGAAAAACTTATCATCCTTAATCAAATGTGTTTAATGAAAAGAAAATATAATCTTTATAGAAAATTTATCACAATACATTTAACAGAATTTGGAAGAATATCTACATTCTTAGTATTGCCATTCTGTAATTTCTGTCACTTTAAAATATAAATGACCTAGTTTTTGGCTTCGTACAATAAAAGATGTCTAACACCATCATACTTGGTTGAATTCAATGAATGGATTCTAGTTATTTTCGAACTATTTTAGTGGGAATCTAAAAATGAATGATCAATCCTCAATCATATTAAGAGAGCAAAAAAATGTAGAAATGTATTGTTACTAAATATTGGAATGACATGTAGTTTGGTGAAGGGGGAATGATAATCTTGAATATATTATCACGGAAGAGATTAGTAGTGTTTTATATTCAGGGGAATAAATCTTTTTGTTATATTAGTCATTTTGATATATTATAAATAATTTCATTTGTATAATATCATTTTTCTCCACCACACAACCTATCAATTATCGACTTCTATAAAACATTGTCTCTATCATTTGGATAAATTTCCCAACAATTATTTTAATGATTTCAAAATAATTTTTAATGAATAAAATTACATTCCAAGACTATGATAATATAAATTAATTGTGTCTAATTAACATGTAATGAAATTTACAAAGCATGTTTTTGGTATCACATACCATGATTTAATACCATCATAAATACAAAAGTATTATATTTCTAATAACATATATTAAGACCTATGTTTTCCATGATTCATTATGATATTTTCTTTTATATTATATATATACCGACCCATATTATCATTCCACTTCACTCCAAAAAATGTTATCATGTTACCCCTCTATATTTTACATTTAAAAGAACTGCTATAATGATATTATCTTTTTATTTAATAATTTATCCATTATTTGATTGTTATGTAAGAATGTAATATTTTTTAAATTAAATTAATAACTTCTATTTTAGAATCCATTAAACACTATTTTTTTTTTAAAATATAATAATTCAATATTATACATAAATTATTTTAATATGAATAAGATATTACCAAATCCATCTTATTGTACTATCATTGTGAGTCTTTATATTACCAAATATTTACACAACTATTATCAATGTTAGGAAAATAAATATATATGACAGATATTTGTGGAATTATAGGTGTATTATTTGTATTATTATATCATTTAATAAGGATTATATATATTGAATTATTTAGATCATCTTGGAATAGGTCAATGTTAAATTTAACTCTATTTTTGAAAAAATGAACTATTGGTATGAAAAAGTCCATAACTATATGTTTCAATGCAGGACTTATTTGTGAATAATGTCTATCAAATACACATGAGTACGCATTCCTATTTTAATTTATATTTTTTTTGTAATATCCCATACCTCCAAAAACTTTATTATATTCTATTCAAATTATAATTCATTTTAATATCCTTATAGAATTAAGGTATCCTACCCCATTACATCATTATTATTTCATTTATATGTGTAAATTATATTTCATTGTTAATATCCTATATGGTTTCTAATTATACTATAATATATATTATTTTATTGAAATATTAGTATATTTATGGACAAATCCTTTACAAATTATATATCCACTATTTCATTTAGATAATTATAAATAACATAAAAATGATGTATTTTGAGGTTTATTGGATAATGTTATGATATATATTATTTATTCATTTATTTTATTTTATGGATTCATAGAATATAATTTTTATTGGTCGATATTTGACTTATATATAACATCAAAGTAATAGTAGGTCACATGAGACAAACAACATTGTTTATTTTAATTATGGATAAAATTTTATATATGATTTATTTATAAAAGTACTTCATCATATGGTTATGATTTATAAAAATATAAAATCCATTATTTTGAGATATATTATTATTATCAGGGTAATGTTTCATTTCCACATTTATAATTTCTAATGATACATTATTCTTTATCATTATTAATATATAATTAATTTGATCATTAATTTTTTATATATTATGTATGTTTTATTTATTTAATTTTATCTTAAAATGGATTTTACCATTTATTAATAATCTATGATCACCCCTTAAATAATTTTCTTATTTGTTTGGATATCACTAATGATATTGGAGTTACATTATGTTAATTTTGGTAGAATGAACTTATATCATATATATTTGAAATTTACGTTACATTTTAAAATTAAATGTATAGTTATTTTATATTTATATCCTAGTAAAACTATTATGATTTAGATATTTATTACAATAATGTAATGTATTATATACCATTGTAATAAATATTAAGTTTTTTAATATTTACTAGAGTTAATATTGTAATACCTAAATGGCCCGAAGGCCTTCATTTTTTATTGATTTTTGATAACCCTCCTTTCAAGGGAGGAGGGTAACCCTTACTAGGAATGTATACATAGAAATTACATTACTCGTAGGCTTGGAGATATTACAAGTCGTGTAGGTCTTACAAAAATCATTAAAACTATTACTACATGAAACCACCCCTCCCCAGCATCTACATCGTGATTAGCTCTCCACTATTTCATGACTTTTCAACTAGAATATCCAAGTGTAGGTGCACGGGCATGATACCTATGGAAAATTCCATACCCTCTCATTCATCTTAAATCTTTTTTATCCATCGCTCTTGGTGAATTCTACCTACTTTGGAATCCTCCTTTGAGGAGGTACTTTGTAGAATCTATCTGTGCAACTACATATCAGGCTGACCTCAAGGCCTTGAGGTGGCCCGAAGACCATGAGGTGGCCCAATAGCCTTACTGACCCAAAGACCTTGTGTGGCCCGATGCCCTTAAGGACCCCAAACCCAATCTAGTGGCCCAACATGAATAGTTTCGCCTGCTACAGTTTCAAACAGTACCTATTACAGTATCTTCTACAGTACCGAATAATACCTAGTACATTACTTGCTACAGTACTACTACAATACCTACTACAGTACCCTGGAATTATGATTCCACCTAGATGCTAACTAGGGTGTCATGGATGCACATAGAGAGAAGGAATGACAATGAAGAGTTGGTTAACCCTATAGATGGATTTTCATCGCCTAGATTTGAGGGTGGATATACTGATTTTGAAGATGAAATGCGTATTTTGAGAATGGGTATTGTATTTAATGGATTTAATCTTTTTGGGAAGATGTTTACATCACACAACACATGGAAATTTTTCATAAACATTTTTCACCACCCTCCCGAGTTTTGTAAGAAAACCTCTTTCACTTTCACGAGTATACATATATTTGGATTTTCTTATCATAGCAATGATATTTATCTATACAAGAAACCTCTAATAAAAGAGTTGAATCTTATTTAGAATGTCGGTGTGTGTAAATACAATTCATCTTTAAAAGATGTATTTGATATGCATGATGCGGTTATGTCAATGATCAATGATTTTTCTACTTATGCAATGATGTATAAATGGAGCATGAAGGAAAAACTATCATGTCTTGTTTTTATGAAAAATAATTGATCTAGAAGACTAAAATATAATCATAGTTTTATTTTTTTGGGACATTAGCGATTATTTCTACTAGACCATCCTTATATAAATAATCATCGATGTTTTGGAAATACCATGGACAATGTCGATCCAATTCATCATATGTTTGGAACTTTGGTGCTTAATGAATTCCAGGATTTTATTTTCTCTTTCCAAAAGGGTCAAATGAAATCCAGAAATATGAATAATATTTACAATTGGAATAATATGAGTACCTTCTTTGAGTTTCATTATTGGTTAAACAATTTGTTACATCATTTCAAAGATCTAATGCACATTGAAAAGAATATATGTGAAATGTTCCTTTCGATTATTCTAAATGTAAAAGGATATAAAAATTGGATTTTTGATCTCGACGTGGCTTTGTGGATTGGGGGATCAGACCAGAATTTCATCCAGTGTGTATCAATGAAAATAAATGGAATGTTTCAGGTTATTCTTATTTGATGACACCTACAGAAAAAAATCAATTTCTAGAAGAACTAGAGATTTTTTGTGTTTATTATAGATATTCATGATATATATTAAAATTGGTTTATATAAGAGATTTGGTGTTGAAATCTATGATGACTTTTGTTAATCAAGCACTTCTCTATGAGATTATTCTAAAAGAAATACATCATATTTTACCCAATAATTTATTGGTTTCAGTTATTCGGTTGTGACATTTAATTATATATATTTGTCCCAAGAGGTTTTCCACAATTTGTTTTTGAAAAAGATGTTGTCAGAGTTGCCATTAATTTTTTTTGACTTAGAGAAAATATCCCTCCATCATTTTTCACAAGCATGTTCTATCTAAATATTTATCCCCCAACTTAAATACATCTTAGAGTACCTGTTTCTTTTGATTGGATGTATCTAATTGAAATAAATATGTACACATTGAAATATTATGTCTGGAAGAAGAATCATCTTAAACATTCTTTCATGAATGGTTACATGGATCAAGATGGTATGGATTTCTTGTCGATATATTTTTCTTATCTAACTACAAGAATAGAAATACCAATGGGAAATGAAGAAGAATAGTATGAGAAAATTTAACCTGGTCATCCATCAAATCCTCAAACAAGGGGGATTCTTGGATCATAAACATTCGTGACATTATGATTTGGAGAGTGGGAGATGGAACATCACACAATTTTGATCAACTGTGATTTGATGGATGACTACATCATGTAAGTAAGTTGAATTGGTATATCATATACCAACTTTGGAAATTTTACATATCTATTTATCTATTTCTATTTTTATCTACAATGAATATAATGAAATGACAAATAGAAAGAATTTTTATTTACTTTCGAGAAGGAGAGAGACTTTTAATAGAAATGTGTTTTCTAATTGGTAGAAGATAAATGTAGAAATATTGATGTAATAAATAAATAAAATAGATTTTTAATTATGTCCAATATTCTTTTATATTTCATGAATAGTGTTTTCTTGCAGACATTGTATTTAATGAAATAAGATCTTTGGATTTTGGTCCTAATATTGTGGTTCATGAATGTAAATCAATTTTGATCAGTGGCTATGTTTTTATTATTGCTGGGCAATAATAGAACATGAAAACATAACATGATGGTGTTATTCTAACTACCACACTACACTGTTATTCTAGTGCCTTGGATAATAATCCACATTTATAAAATGTAACTTTTTATGTAGTCGTTTAAGAAATTAATAATATTGAATTATTACTCTCATTGTCGAGTAAATGTGATGAAATGTCAGTGTTTTCAATCCAAGAGTGGGTAGGGAACTATTTTCATGATTTCAGATTTCACCGTTATTTACATGACTCAAACACTTGTTATAGATGATCCATATGTATTGGAATCAAGGGGGAATTTGTTTTTTATGTCAAAGATCATCTTCAGCCTTATTTTTGTATCATTATTGAAGTAATCACATGACATGTTATTTATGATGGTGATGATAGAATTTACACAATCCATTCTCCCATTGGTCCTGATCTATTTATTTATTATAATGACTCTAATACTTCAATTGTAATAGTTTGTTGTGAACCTCATATTATGGTGGAAACAATATATAAGAATTCGACTATGTTCTGAGTTATGTTGGATTATATTGAGGTGAGTTTTTGTCATTTATTCTATATGAATTTACTTAACATTGATTTAAAAAACCTTTTTATCCATCTATACATTCATTTAAATTTTCAATACATACTTGTTACTATTTTCATTGAGTCACATTTAATAATATTTAAATATATTTTATTTAGACCTACCAAACCAAAAATACCAAAACAGTTGAATTATAAGAAAAAAATAGATGAATTGAATTGTACATATTAACTAAATTGATATTAAAATCAAAACTAATGATAATAATGACCTAACCAAAATAATAGTTAAATTTCCTAATAGAAAATCTGATAAAAATGACCTATGATGAATAATACATGTCTCAAATTTTATGTTTTTTTTGTTTCATATTAGTTATCCTATTATAATTACATTCATATTTGTTTATAAATGATGGAAATAAAACCATATTAAAAGTAGTGAAGAAAAAATATAATGGAAAAAAAATCCTTGAATGGCTGAGATTGGAAATCCTCCATTAGTGCATGTTTTGAGTATATTATATCAAATATTTATATATATATATATAACATATAATGTCATGTGATTAATACTATTTTAAATTTATAGGAAATATCTACCATTTAGGAACCATTTATTCGATGATAATATTAGTAGTGGTCCCAGTACTTAGTTCAGTGGTACGGGGGGGGGGGGGGGGGGTACAAGAGCTAGGAGCTCTAGTAATCGTATATGTTTAGATCTTTCCCATCACACTAATGTACCATCTTCCACACATTCTGTTCCCATATTTTTGTTAGAGATACATGTGATATTTTTGCCTCCCATGTTTTCCCCACCCTTCACATATGAGTCTCCTCACCCATATTTATTGTATCCCATGATGATTTCCAATACTCATTAATATTATGAAGTTGCTGATTCATCCATGCAATATTCATTAACATATTATTTTTTTCTCAGAGATTGTACATTCATTCTTAGAATCACACTCTGACATATGCTGCCCCTATGGGGAACACACTAGGACCCACTCCACTGATACAGGGTTATGTTATTTTAGTTTCAGTGGATCTTGAGGGCACATATTGATAAGACTGTCATATGTATATTTTATAACCCTATAAAAATAATTTACCAAAATTTATTTTTTTTTATAAAATGTGATGATTTAATAATTTCTTTCTATCATAACAGATATATCTACTGATATGCTGCAGGGGTGGGGGTGTACAGGCATGTGTTCGGTGTGGAACCTCCACACACAATTGATGGTTGAATATAATGAAGGAAACCAAAAGATCAATAAATAGGGTTGTAATGTCGGTGTTTTTTGGAATCTCTTTCCAAATACTCCGACATCATTTTTGTCAGCTTGATCTCTTAAATTCAATTTGAAACAATGTTATGGATAATGCTTGGGGGTAAAATATGAGTTAAAATACCCATTGTCTTTAATGTCATATTATTTTTGTACTAATATGAATTAAAATTTTGGTTTCAACTTCTATTTAATTTTCCCGATGGTGATGGCACATGAATATCATGCTTAAAAGAGTTTTTTTTGAGATTTGGAGGGCCTACAAGAATGAGTTATATATTCGATGGCTTGATAGAGTTGGCACAGAGTTATAGGTGCTACCTTTTATGGAACATTATCCAATAGAACAATATAAAAAAAATTATTACTCAACTACTGACTACCATGTTTATGTTATTAGCCAC
The DNA here is from genome assembly GCA_963277665.1 of Viscum album. Taxonomy (NCBI): domain Eukaryota; kingdom Viridiplantae; phylum Streptophyta; class Magnoliopsida; order Santalales; family Viscaceae; genus Viscum; species Viscum album. Next base: position 1,292,192,661 of record OY728129.1, read on the forward strand.
ATTTGAGGTATTAAAATGAAAATCATCAGGTTAATCATTAATAATATCATTTAATTTGTTGAATTTTATTTGTGAATCATTTGGGAAAAATTAATAAAAATAAATCCTAAATAATATGTACACACATTAGGGCGTACTACAATGTCAAATCAATAGAGGGATCACACATGACAGTTGTTTATTATTTTTCATTAGTACTTTCGCTTCATATTATTTCCTCCAAAATATATTCTATTTTTAGTTTTATCATATAATTTTTGTTATAAAATTCATTATTAGTAACCAATTTCAATTTTTGGTATCCTCAAAACAATTTCATCGCAGAGGATAGTATTGAATATTGTAGGATGTGTGCCTCGAGAAAAACCGTTTTTTCTCAAGTAGAATAAATAAACATTGAAGTGTAGTTAATAAACCAACAAAGCAATAGATTTTAGGTTTCAAATTTTTTATTTCAACATCTAATATCTAATATATAAATTTATAATCTATTTATATTTTTAAAAAGATGAATTAGAGGCCCTTGATTCCAATATTCTATAAATTTTTTGGTCAAATGATCACTTATATCAGTTTATTGGATATGAGCACCCTGGCAGAGTACACAACTAAACATGGAAGTGTATTTTCCTAAAGCGTTTTTGTCCCTCTTCAGGTACCATTAATAGTGAAAATGTGTTAAAAATGATAATCCACATGCAAAAAATGTAGAAAAGGGGGCACATAGGTGTAATGATAGTCTTCTAGGGAATATAAAATAATTATGAAACTGTTGAATGTAAAACATTCAATACTTCCACCAGAGGTCAGCATAGCTTGGGATGAATATATATCGTCGATGAATTAAACATACATTGTATCAGGTGGTAGTTATAGTGGTGTTATATATATGATGTCATTCTTGGGGATGACAATGGCTATAAAGAGGATAAGGATAAGGATGATGTCGTGACCGAGGCTAAGGTCGATGTCTAGGGAGAGACAGAGGTCGAGGAGGGGGATGAGGGAGATGGGGAGGACAAGGATGAGGCCAAGGATGAGTAGGATGATAAGGTAGGGGATGAGTACAAGTTCATGTAGGAGGATGATGAAAATGATGGGGGTGATGATGACTGTGACGATAGTGATTGCTATCATGATTAGGGAAAACTGATCTTTTGCATTTTTACTAATATTATTGAAATTTTTTGTTTTCTGATTTTCCATGACTGAATATATGTTTTATTAGTTATGTGACATTATTATTATATCGGGTTGCCTAAATACTATTTTTTTTATCAGAGCACATATATCAATGTATTGTAATAATTATTGATAAATTAATTAGCGTATTTGGATATTTAATATATGATTCAACATTGAAAGGATTTATTACATTAGTGGTATTACTTGATTTTTTATTTCTTTATCTATTACTGGATTATGTGAGTTATCTTTTTTACATGGGATCAATGTTATTTAACAACCATACCCATCCATAGCCATTTTCCCCTACCAAACACACCACCATCCCTGCCAAAACCGCACATGCCCATATCCCCTCATAGATTCCCCATCTATGCTATCTCCTTATAACCCTTTCATAGTGAAATAAATTTTTTCAAATACGTGGTGGTGTGCATTGTTCATCTACTTAGGGACTTTCCTATTCATGTGGCCATAGAAACACCATTTTACAACATTATGGAAAAACACCATAATCTGGATTTCTATTAGATTCTCAAATGATTCCAAATGGGCCTTCACAATACCCGAGTAGCCTTCGATGAATCCCATGATCTAGAAAAACATACACTCAAACTCCTTCCTAATGGACTTGATCTTAATCAATTTCATTATAAAAATTCTTAGTAATATTATTTTGATTCACTACCTTTTAATTCATCACATTATTGGAAAACATTTTAATCTGATCTCATTCCCACTTTCTAAAAGTGATTGGTATATCACCATTAGAGTATTGATGGTGGCACCCTTTATCCATTAATTCAGGGACGGTTTCTTCAATCTCTATTTGAGTATGCATTATAATCAATTTAATTATTACCCTTAATTTAAATATGTTTATAAATAAAGTACCTACAATCAATATCATAATCTAATAAATCATTACTGTTATAAATATTATACTCAAAAAACCAATAATAGTATCAAAACAAGGATGTATGATGCTAATTTTTGAATTAAAAAGGATTTTCTACACATGAAATATACATTTTTTATGTTATAGTATATGTTTCATATGTTTTAACTATGTCATGGATTAGTAGATAACACAACATTGAATAATAAATTATAAAATACTTGTCAGCATTTAGAGAAATGTAAAATTTTTGAGATGTTTTCATCAATGAAATTGGAATGGCTTAGTCAGAAGAGTGGTTGTCATATGAAGATTGAAATGGGTAATACTATGTTTTGGAACATGCCATGGGTGGAAGAGTGTGAAGCTTTTATATACTATTGTATGTGTTTTTTGTGTGATTTTAAGTCCTTTATGTAGGATTAACCAACATAGGGGATTCTAGCAGGATCCTGTGAAAAATTCGAGAATATATATATACTAATGGTTTCAATACATTTTTATAGTTCCATAATTTATGAATTTACCAGTGCTTTACTAGAAAAATTGTTGAAACAAATTAAAAATTATTTTTAAAACCTTTTTTGAACTGATAAAATATAATATATACCAATGGTTTCTCTAAAAAATACAGGATACTAAATTTTAAAGAGATCTATACCTGTGGTTCATGTAGAACCATTGGGATAGGCCGATCCAAAAACCTATCTAAAACAATATTTGAAGAACGTTTTTATAACATATACCAATGGTTTTCAAGCATATACTAGTGGTTCAAAATAGTTGGTATAGACTATATTTCAAGTAGTGAATAAGTTTTCTATCATTTTGTATTGTAAGAAATAATGGATATTATTGTATGTGGAGGAATAATATTTTATTTTTTTAATCTAATTGATAATCATGATACAGTACTTATCATACATTATTTGAATACAATTAAATTTTATTTTTATACAGGACATCATGGTGTTTTCCCGTTTCTAGAAAACATCATGTTTATTATTTCATCAAACATTATTTCCACCATAAAAATAGGTTTAGGTATATAAACATCCATGATCCTAATCATTGAAATAAAAAACAAATTATTTATGAGTGGGATAATAACCACCATACACTGTGGATATAGTCATCCACATTAGATGTATGTTTATTTTTATATCATATCATAAATATATTACAATTATTAAATAATTCAGTGAAAAAAGAGTGATAGGTCTATTCATATTATATGAGTAGTGGGTAATAAGAAAGAATGTTATAATTACCGTGATTTAATCTACACTAATTGACACCTACACAATGTAATGGAAAATATTATTAGGTAAAAATAGTAATATGGTAATATGATATGAAAAATGATGGTTTTTTAATAATTATTAATATTAATTAAATAAAAAATAATAATATTATAATATACATGATATAGAATGGCGAACTGTAATACTTTCCTAAAATAAATATACTTACAGGTTTTTTTGTTACAGTTGTAGAACATATATAGACCATAATATTTTTTAAAATGTATATTTAATCCTAAATATCATAACATGATACAAATGAGATAGATGGGATCACTAATGAGAAATTATAGTGAAATCCAATACCACATAATGAAGGATAAATGAACCATCATTTAATTAAATATTATTCTCATATAGTTAGATCCCCTATTTGTACAATTAATGATTAAATATTAATGGATTAACTAAACATGGAAAGGTAAATTAATAGTTTAGTGGAATTATATCTACGTTAAAATTTAATTTCCCAACCATGTATTAAAAATTAGACTGATGAATTTCAATAAGATGGTAATGGTCATCATGATAATAATAAATCAGCGAATACAAGGATATTTATGTACTTCAACCATGAAAAAAAGATTTTATTTTTTGAATGTTGCAACGTATATTATTAGAATATGAGATAAATAAGGAATATATATATTATTATCATAGGTGACAATGGTCTATGAAAAATTCTATCACCATGTAGTGTTGAAATTTAAGATAATACTGCTTATGGGAAAAGATAATATAATTACGATAAAATTTTTTCAAGATGCATGATATGAAAAAATTAAAGTTAATGTGATAAAGCATCATTGGATTCATGTATCCTCTCCCTATTACAATTTCAAAATGGTATGATACCATAATATACATTGTCAATGTACTCCATATGATTTCCAAGAGGAATGATTAAATCTGGGATATTCTATATTAGCATATAATATTTGAACACATCCTTGAAATATGATAGTATCTACAACATTCTAGAATTTCATAATTTTTATTAATGAGGTAGTTAGGTTTCATGGTGTACATATATGAACTATTTAATTAGAGGGAACTAATTTTCAAAAAAATAATTTGGGCTCATCAAAAGAATTTGATCATTAATATACATTTCAGAAAAACTTATTATCCTTAATCTAATTTTTATAATGAATGGAAAATATAATCTTTATAGATAAATTATCACAATACATTTAGCAAAATTGGGAAGAATATCTACTTTCTTAATATTCCCGTTCTGTAATTTCTGTCACTTCAAAATATAAATGACGTAGTTTGTGGCTTCTTATAATAAGAGATGTCTAACACCATCATACTTGGTTGAATTCAATGAACAGATTCTAGTTATTTTCGAACTATTTTAGTGGGAATTTAAAAATGAATGATCAATCCTCAATAATATTAAGATAGCACAAAAAGGTAGAAATGTATTGTTACTAAATATTATAAGGACATGTTGTTCGATGAAGGGGGAATGATAATCTTGAATATATTATCATGGAAGAGATTAGTAATGTTTTATATTCCGGGGATGAAATCTCGTTATTATATTAGTCATTTTGATATATTATAAAAAATTTGAGTTGTATAATATCATTTTTCTCCACCACAAAACCTCTCAATTATCTACTTCTATAAAACACTGTCTCTATCATTTGGATCAATTTCCCAACAATTATTTTAATGATTTCAAAATAATTTTTAATGAATAAAATTACATTCCAAGACTATGATAACATAAATTAATTGTGTCTAGTTAAATTGTAATGAAATTTACAAAGCATGATTTTGGTATCACATATCATGATTTAATACCATCATAAATACAAATGTATTTGATTTCTAATAACATATATTACAACTTATGTTTTCCACGATTCATTATGATATTTTCTTTTATATTATATATATACCGGCCCATATTATCATTCGACTTCACTCCAAAAAATGTTATCAGGTTTACCCTCTATATTTAACATTTAAATGATCTGCTACAATGATATTATGTTTTTATTTAATAATTTATCAGTTATTATATTGTTTTGTAGGAAGGTAAATTTTTTTAATTTAAATTAGTAATTTCTATTTTATAATCCATTAAACACTATTTTTTTAAAAAAATATTGTAATTCAATATTATACACAAATTATTTTAATATGAATTAGATATTACCAAATCCATCTTATTGTACTATCGTTGTGAGTCTTTATATTACCAAATATTTACACACCTATTATCAATGTTAGGAAAATACATATATATGATAGATATTTGTGGAATTGTAGGTGTATCATTTATATTATTATGTCATTTAATAAGGATTAAATATATTGAATTATTTGGATCATCCTGGAATGGGTCAATGTTAAATTTAACTCTATTTTTGAAAAAATGGACTATTGGTATGAAAACGTCCATAACTATATGTTTCAACGTAGGACTTATTTGTGAAAAATGTATATCAAATACACATGAGTACGTATTCCTGTTTTAATTTCTTTTTTTCTGTAATATCCCTTACCTCCAAAAAATATATTATATTCTATTCAAATTATTATTCATTTTAATATCCTTATAGAATTAAGGTATCCTACACCATTACATCATTATTATTTCATTTATATGTGTAAATTATATTTCTTTGTTAATATACTATATGGTTTCTAATTACACTATAATATATATTATTTTATTGAAATATTAGTCCATTTATGGATGAATCCTTTACAAATAATATATCCACTATTTATTTGTAGATAATTATAAATAACATAACAATTATGTATTTTGAGGTTTATTGGATAATGTTATGATATATATTATTTATTCATTTATTTTATTTTATGGATTCATAGAATATAATTTTTATTGGTGGATATTTGACTTATATATAACCTCAAAGTAATATTAGGTCACATGAGGCAAACAACATTGTTTATTTTAATTATGGATAAAATATTATATATGATTAATTTATACAAGTACTTCATCATATGGATATGATTTATAACAATATAAAATCCATTAATTTGAGATATATTATTATTATCAGGGTAATTTTTCATTTCCACATTTATAATTTCTAAAGATATGTTATTCATTATCATTATTAATATATAATTAATTTGATCGTTCATGTTTTTATATATTATGTATGTTTTATTTATTTAATGTTATCTTCAAAAGAATTTTACCATTTATTAAGAATCCATGATCACCCCTTAAATAATTTCCCTAATTTTTTGGATATCACTAATGATATTGGAGTAACATTATGTTAATTTTGGTAGAATGAACTTATATCATATATATTTGAAATTTACGTTACATTTTAAAATTAAATGTATAGTTATTTTATATTTCTATCCTAGTAAAACTATTATGATTTAGATTTTTATTACAATAATTTAATGTATTATATACCATTGTAAAAAATATTAATTTTTTTAATATTTACTAGAGTTAATATTGTAATACCTAAAGGGCCCGAAGGCCTTCTTTTTTTATTGATTTTTGATAACCCTCCTTTCAAAGGAGGAGGGGTAACCCTTACTAGGACTGTATACATAGAAATTACATTACTCATAGGCTGGGAGACATTACAGGTCCTGTATATCTTACAAAAATCATAAAAACTATTACTACATGAAACCACCCCTCCCCAGCATCTACATCGTGATTAGCTCTCCACCTTTTCATGACTGTTCAACTAGAATGTCCATGTGTAGGTGCATGGGCACGATACCTATGGAAAATTCCATACCCTGTCATTCATCTTAAATCTTTTTTATCCATCTCTCTTGGTGAATTCTACCTACTCTTGAATCCTCCATTGCGGTGGTACATTGTAGAATCTATCTGTACAACTACATATCAGGCTGACCTCAAGGCCTCGAAGTGGCCCGAAGACCATGAGGTGGTCCAATAGCCTTACTGACCCGAAGGCCTTGTGTGTCCCGATGTCCTTAAAGAATCCAAACCCAATCCAGTGGCTCAACATGAATTGTTTTGCCTTCTACAGTTTCAAACAGTACCTATTACAGTATCTTCTACAGTACCGAATAATACCTAGTACATTACTTGCTACAGTACTACTACAATACCTACTATAGTACACTGGAATTATGATTCCACCTAGATGAGAACCAGGGTGTCATAGATGCACATAGAGAGAAGGAATGACAATGAAGAGTTGGTTAACCCTATAGATGTATTTTCATGGCCTAGATTTGAGGTTGGATATACTGATTTTGAAGATGACATGTGTATTGTGAGAATGGGTATTGTATTTGATGGATTTAATCTTTTTGAGAAGATGATTAAATCACACAACACATTTAAAGTTTTCATAAACATTTTTCACCACCCTCCCTAGTTTTGTAAGAAAAACCCTTTCACTTTCACGAGTATACATATATCTAGATTTTCTTATCATAGAAATGATATTGACGTATACAAGCAACCTTTAATAAAAGAGTTGAATCTTATTTAGAATGTGGGTGTGTGTAAATACAATTCATCTTCAAACGACATATTTGATATGCATGTTGCGGTTATTTCGATGATCAATGATTTTTCTACTTATGCAATGATGTCTAGATGGAGCACGAAGGAAAAACTATCATGTCCTGTTTTTATGAATAATAATTGATCTGGAAGAATAAAATATCATCATAGTTTTATTTTTTTTTGGGAAATTAGCAATTATTTCTACTAGACCATCCTTATATAAATAATCATCGATGTTTTGGAAATACCATGGAGAATGTCGATCCAATTCATCATATGTTTGGAACTTTGGTGCATAATAAATTGAAAGATTTTATTTTATCTTTCCAAAATGGTCCAATGAAATCCAGAAATAGGAATAATATTTACAATTGGAATAATATGAGTGCCTTCTTTGAGTATAATTATTGGATAAACAATTTTTTACATCATTTCAAAGACGTAATGCACATTGAAAAGAATATACGTGAAATCTTCCTTTCGATTATTCTAAATGTAAAAGGATATAAAAATATGATTTTTGATCTCGACGTGGCTTTGTGGATTGGGGGATCAGACAAGAATTTCATCCAGTGTGTATCAATGAAAATAAATGGCATGTTTCAGGTTATTCTTATTTGATGACACCTACAGAAAAAAATCAATATCTAGAATTACTAGAGATTTTTTGTTTTTATTATTGATATTCAAGATATATATCAAAATTGGTTTATATAAGAGAGTTAGTGTTGAAATCTATGATGACTTGTGATAATCAAGCACTTCTCGATGAGATTATTCTAAAATAAATACATCATATGTTTTCCAATAATTTATCAGTGTTAGTTATTCGGTTGTGACATTTGATTATATGTATTTGTCCCAAGAGTTATTCCACAAATGTTTTTTGAAAAAGATGTTGTCAGAGTTTCCATTAATTTTTTTTAGTTATAGAAAATATTCCTCCATCATTTTTCGCTTGCATGTTGTATCTAAATATTTATCCCCCAACTAAAATACATCTCAGAGTACTTGTTTCTTTTGATTGGATGTATCCAATTTAAATAATCATGTACACATTGAAATATTATGTTGGAAGAAGAATCATCTTGAACATTCTTTCATGAATAGTTACATGGATCAAGATGGTATGTATTTCTTGTCGATATATTTTTCTTATCTAACTACAAGAATCGAAATAACGATGAGAAATGAAGAAGAATATTATGAGAAAATTGAACCTGGTCATCCATCGCATCCTCAAACAAGGGGGATTCCTAGATCATATACATTGGTGACATTATGCTTTGAAGAGTGGGAGATGGAACATCTCACATTTTTTGTTCAACTGTGATTTGATGGATGACTACATCATGTAAGTAAGTTGAATGGGTATATCTTATCCCAACTCTGGAAATTTTACATATCTATTTAACTATTTCTATTTTTATCTACAATGAACATAAAACAATGACAAATAGAAAGAATTGTTATTTACTTTCGAGAAGGAGAGAGACTTTTCATAGAAAAGTGTTTTCTTCTTGGTAGAAGATAAATGAAGAAATATTGATGTAATAAAAAAATAAAATTGATATTTAATTATGTTCAATATTCATTTATATTTTATGAATAGAGTTTTCTTGCAGACATTGTATTTAATGAAATAAGAGCTTTGGATTTTGGTCCCAATATTGTGGTTCATGAATGTAAATCGATTTTGATCAGTGGCTATGTTTGTATTATCGGTGGACAATAATAGAACATGAAAACATAACATGATGGTGTTATTCTAACTACCACAATAGACTATTATGCTAGTGCATTGGATAATAATCAAATTTTATAAAATGTAACTTTTTATGTAGTCGTTTAAAATACTAATAATATTCAATTATTAATCTCATTGTCAAGTAACTGTGATGAAATGTCAATGTTTTCAATCAAAGAGTGGGTAGAGAACTATTTTCATGATTTCGGATTTTAGGGTTATTAACATGACTCAAACAATTGTTACGGATGATCCATATGCAATGGAATCAAGGGGGAATTTGTTTTTATGTCAAAATCTTCTTTGGCCTTATTTTTGTGTCATTATTGAAGTAATCACATGACATGTTATTTATGATGGTGATGATATAATTTACACAATCCATTCTCCCATTGGTCCTGATCTATTTAATTATTATAATGACTCCAATACTTCAATTGTAATAGATGGTTGTGAACCTGATATTATCGTGGAAACTATATATAAGAATTCGACTGTGTTCTGAGTTATTTTGGATTATATCGAGGTGAGTTTTTGTCATTTATTCTAAATGAATTTAATTAACATTGTTTAAAAATACCTTTTTATCCAACTATACATTCATGTAAATTTTCAATACATACTTGTTACTATTTTCATTGAGTCACATTTAATAATATTTAAATATATTTTATTTAGACCTACCAAACTAAAAATACCAAAACAGTTAAATTATAAGAAAAAAGTAGATGAATTGAATAGTACATATTAACTAAATTGATATGAAAATCAAAACTAATGATAATAATGACCTAACCAAAATAATAGTTAAATTTCCTAATAGAAAACTTGATCAAAATGACCTATGACGATTAACACATGTCTCAAATTTGATGTTTCATCTTGTTTCATATTAGTTATCCTATTCTAATTACATTCATATATGTTTATAAATGATGGAAATAAAACCATATGAGGAACAGTGAAGAAAAAATATGATGGAAGAAATCATCGAATGCTGAGATTGTAAATCCTCCATTAGTGCATGTTTTGAGTATTTTATATCAACTATTTTTATATATATAACATAAAATGTCAACTGATTAATACTATTTTAAATTTTTATGAAATATATACCATTTATAAACCAGTTATTCGATTATAATATTAGTAGTTGTCCCAGTACTTAGGTCAGTGGTGCGAGGGGGGGGGGGGGGGGTACAAGAGCTAGGAGCTCTAGTCATTGTATATGTTTAGATCTTTCCCATCGCACTAATGTACCATCTTACACACATTCTGATCCCATAGTGTTGTTAGAGATACAAGTGATATTTTTGCCTCCCATATTTTCCCCACCCTTCACATATGAGCCTCCTCACCCATATTTATTGTATCCCATGATGATTTCCAATACACTTTAATATTATGAAGTTGTTGATTCATCCATGCAATATTCATTAACATATTATTATTTTTCTCAGATATTGTACATTCATTCTTAGAATCACACTCTGACATATTCTGCCCCTATGGGGAATACACTAGGACCCACTCCACTGATACAGGGTGATGTTATTTTTGTATTTGTGGATCTTGAGGGTGCCTATTGAGAAGAATATCATAATTATATTTTATAACCCTATAAAAATAATTTACAATTTTTTTTTTATAAAATGTGATGATTTAATAATTTATTTATATCATAACAGATACATCTACTAATATGCTTTAGGGGTGGGGGGTGTACAGGCATGTGTTCGGTGTGGAACCTCCACACACAGTTGATGGTTGATTACAATGAATGAAACCAAAAGATCAATAAATAGGGTTGTAATGTCGGTGTTTTTTGGATTCTCTTTCCAAATACTCCGACATCATTTTTGTCAGCTTGATCTCTTAGATTAAATTCGAAACAATGTTATGGATAATGCTTGGGGGAAAAATATGAGTTAAAATATCCGTTGTCTTTAATGTCATATTATGTTTGTACTAATATGAAATAAAATTTTGGTTTCAACTTCTATTTAATTTTCCCGATGGTGATGGCACATGAATATCATGCTTACAAGAGTTTTTTGAGATTTGGAGGGCCTACAAGCATGAGTTATGAATTCGATGGCTTTCTAGAGTTGATACAGAGTTAGATGTGCTACCTTTCAATGAGCATTGTCCAATAGAACAATATAAAAAAATAATTACTCAACTAATGACTACCATGTTTATGTTATTAGCCACATCTGAGGTATTCAAATAAAAATCATCATGTTTTTCATTTATAATATCATTTAATTTGTTGAATTTTATTTGTGAATCATTTGGAAAAAATGATGAAAAATAAATCCTAAATAATATATACACACATTAGGGTGAACTAAAATGTCAAATCAAGAGAGGAATCACACATGACAGTTGTTTATTATTTTTCTTTAGGACTTTCACTTCATATTATTTCCTACAAAATATATTCTATTTCTAGCTTTTTCATATAATTTTTGTTATAAAATTCATTATTAGTAACCAATTTCAATTTTTGGTATCCTCAAAATAATGTCATCGCATAGGATAGTACTGAATATTGTAGGATGTGTGCCTCGAGAAAAACCGTTTTTTCTTAAGTAGAATAAATAAACATTGAATGCTGTTAATGAACCAACATAGCAATAGATTTTATGTTTTTAATTTTTTATTTCAACAACTAATATCTAATATTTAAATTTATAATCTATTTATATTTTTAAAAAGATGCATTAGAGACCCTTGATTCCTATTTTCTATAAAATATTTGGTCAAATGATCACCTATATCAGTTTATTGGATATGAGCACCCTGGCAGAGTACACAACTAAACATGGAAGTGCATTTTCCTAAAGAGTTTTTGACACTCTACAGGTACCATTAATAGTGCCAACGTGTTAAAAATGACAATCCACATGAAAAAAATGTAGAAAAGGGGGAACATAGGTTGAATGATTGTCTTCTAGGGAATATAAAAAAATTATGAAACTGTTGAATGTATTACATTCAACACTTCCACCAGAGGTCAGCATAGCTTGGGATGAATATATGTCGTCGATGAATTAAACATACATTGTATCAGGTGGTAGTTATAGTGGTATTATATATGATGTCGTTCATGGGGATGACGTTGGCTATAAAGAGGAAAAGGACAAGGATGATGTCGTGACTGAGGCTAAGGTCGATGTCTAGGGAGAGACAAAGGTCGAGGAGGGGGATGAGGGAGAGGGAGAGGCCAAGGATGAGTCCAAGGATGAGTATGATGATAAGGTAGGGGATGAGTACAAGGGCATGTAGGAGGATGAGGAAAATGATGGGGGTGATGATGACTGTGACGATAGTGATTGCTATCATGATTAGGGAAAATTGATCTTTTTCATTTTTACTAATATTATTGAAATTTGTTGTTTTCTGATATTCCATGACTGAATATATGTTTTATTAGGTATGTGACATTATTATTGTATCGCGTTGACAAAATACTATATTTTTTTTATCAGAGCACCTATATCAATGTATTGTAATAATTATTGATAAATTAATGAGTGTATTTGGATATTTAATATATGATTCAACATTGAAAGGATTTATTACATTAGTGGTATTACTTGATTATTTATTTCTTTATATATTATTGGATTATGTGAATTATCTTTTTTACATGGGATCAATGTTATTTAACAACCGTACCCATCCATAGTCATTTTCCCCTCCAAAACACACCACCATCCCTGCCAAAACCACACATATCCATATCCCCTCATAGTTTCCCCTTTTATGCTATCTCCTTATAACCCTTTCATAGTGACCTGAATTTTTTCAAATACACAGTGGTGTGCATTGTTCATCTACACAGGGACTTTACTTTGCATGTGGTCATAAAAACACCATTTTACAACATTATGGAAAAACACCATAATGTTGATTTCTATTAGATTCTCAAATGATTCCAAATGGGCCTTCATAATACCCGAGTATCCTTCGATGAATCCCATGATCTAGAAAATCATACACTCAAACTCCTTCCTAATGGTCTTGATCTTAATCAATTTCATTATAAAAATTCTTAGTAATATTATTTTGATTCACTGCCTTTTGATTCTTTACATTATTGGAAAAAAAATTAATCCAATCTCATTCCCACTTTCTAAAAGTTATTGGTATATCACCATTGGAGTTTTGATGGTGGCACCCCTTATCCATTAATTCAAGGATAGTTTCTTCAATCTCTATTTGAGTATGCATTCTAATCAATTTAATTATAACCCTTCATTTAAATATTTCTATAAATATTAGTACCTAAAATCAATAACATAATCTAATAAATCATTACTGTTATAAATATTATACTCAAAAATCAATAATAATATCAAAATAAGGATGTATGATGCCTATTTTTGAATAAAAATGGATCTTCTACACATGAAATAACCATTTTTCATGTTATAGTATATGTTGAATATGTTTAAACTATGTCATGGAGTAGTAGATAACACATCATTGACTAATCAATTATAAAATATATGTCAGCATTTTGAGTAATGTAAAATTTTTGAGATGTTTTCATCAATGAAATTGGAATGGGTTAGTCATAAGAGTGGCTGTCATATGAAGATTGAAATGGGTAATACTATGTTTTGGAACATGACATGGTTGGAAGAGTGTGATGTTTTTATATACTATTGTTTGTGTTTTTTGTGTGGTTTTATGTCCTTTATGTAGGATTAACCAACATAGGGGATTCTAGCAGGATCCTGTGAAAAATTTGAGAATACATATATACTAATGGTTTCAATCCATTTTTATTGTTCCATAATTTATGGATTTACCCATGATTTTCTAGAAAAATTGTTGAAACACATTAAAAATTATTTTTCTAAACCATTGTTGAACTGATTAAATATAATATATACCAATGGTTTCTCCAAAAAATACAAGATACTAAATTTATAAATAGATCTATACCTGTGGTTCATGTAGAACCATTGGGATAGGCCAATCCAAGCACCTAACTAGAAAAATATTTGAAGAACGTTTTATAACTTATACCAATGGTTTTCAAGCATATACCAATGGTTCAAAATAGTTGGTATAGACTATATTTCAAGTAGGGAATAAGTTTTCTATCATTTTGTATTGTAAGAAATAATGGATATTATTGTATGTGGAGGAATAATATTTTATTTTTTAAATCGAATTGAGAATCATGATACAGTACTTATCATACGTTATTCGAATATAATTAAATTTTATTTTTATACAGGACATCATGGTCTTTTCCAGTGTCTAGAAAACATCATGTTTATTATTTCATTAAACATTATTTCCACCATAAAAATAGGTTCAGGTATATAAACATCCATGATCCAAATAATGGAAATAAAAAAACAAATTATTTGTGAGTGGGATAATAACCACCATACACTATGGATATAGTCATCCACAATAGAGGTATGTTTATTTTTATTCATATCATAAATATATCACAATTATTAAATAATTCAGTGAGATAAGTGTGATAGGTCTATTAATATGATATGAGTTGTGGGTAATGAGAAAGAATGTTATAATTACCATGATGTAATCTACACTAATTGACCCCTACACAATATAATGGGAAAGATTATTATGTAAAAATTGTAATATGGTAATATGATATGAAAAATGATTGTTTTTTAATAGTTGTTAATATTAATTAAATATAAAATAATAATATTATAATATACATGATATAGAATGTCGAACTGTAATACATTCATAAAATAAATATACTTACATGTTTTTTGTTACAGTTGTAGAACATATATAGACCGTAATATGTTTTAAAATATATATTTAATTATAAATATCCTAACATGATACAAATGAGATAGATGGGACCACTAATGAGAAATGATAGTGAAATCCAATACCACATAATGAAGGATAAATGGACCATCATTTTATTAAATATTATTCTCATACAGTTAGATCCCCTATTTGTATAATTAATGACTAAATATTAATGAATTAACTAAACATGGAAAGGGAAATTAATAGGTTAGTGAAATTATGACTACGTTAAAATTTATTTTCCCAACCATGTATTAAAAATTAGATTGATGAATTTCAATGAGATGGTAATGGTCATCAAAATAATAATAAATCAGTTAATAAAGGATATTTATGTACTTCAACCATGAAAAAATGATTTTATTTTTTGAATGGTGCAACTTATATTATTAGAATATGAGATAAATATGGAATATATATATGATTATCATTGGTGAAAATTGTCTATGAAAAATTCTATCACCAAGTAGTGTTGAAATTTATGATAATACTGCTTATGGGAAAAGATAATATAATAAAGATCAAATTTTTTCAAGATGCATGATATGAAAAAATTAAAGTTAATGTGATAAAGCATCATTTGTTTCATTAATCCTCTCCCTATTCCAATTTCAAAATGGTATGATACCATAATATGCATTGTCAATGTACTCCATATGATATCCAAGAAGAATGATTTAATATAGGATATTCTATATTAACATATAATATTTGAACACATCCTTGTAATATGATAGTATCTACAACATTCTCGAATTTTATAATTTTTATTAATGAGGTAGTTTGGTTTCATGGTGTACATATATGAACTATTTCATTAAAGGGAACTAATTTTCCAAAAAATAATTTGGGCTAATCAAAAGGATTTGATCATTAATATACATTTCAGGAAAACATATCATCATTAATCTATTGTGTATAATGAAAGGAAAATATAATCTTTATAGAAAAATTATCATAATACATTTAACAGAATTCAGAAGAATATCTACTTTCTTAATATTCCCATTCTGTAATTTCTGTCACTTCAAAATATAAATGACCTAGTTCGTGGCTTCGTACAATAAGAGATGTCTAACAGCATCATACTTGGTTGAATTCAATGAATGGATTCTAGTTATTTTCGAACTATTTTAGTGGGAATCTAAAAATGAATGATCAATCCTCAATAATATTAAGAGAGCACAAAAAGGTAGAAAAGTATTTGTTACTAAATATTGGAATGACATTTAGTCTGGTGAAGGGGGAATGATAATCTTGAATATATTATCATGGAAGAGATTAGTAATATTTTATATTCAAGGTAAGAAATATCCTTGTTATATTAGTCAGTTGGATATATTATGAAAAATTTGAGTTGTATAATATCATATTTCTCCACCACACAACCTCTCAATTATCAACTTCTATAAAACACTGTCTCTATCATTTGGATCAATTTCCAAAAAATTATTTTAATGATTTAAAAATAATTTTTAATGAATAAAATTACATTCCAAGACTATGATAACATAAATTAATTGTCTCTCGTTCACATGTAATGAAATTTACAAAGCATGTTTTTGGTATCACATACAATGATTTAATACCATCATAAATACAAAAGTATTATATTTCTAATAACATATATTACAATCGATGTCTTCAATGATTCATTATGATATTTTCTTTTATATTACATATATACCGACCCATATTATCATTCCACTTCACACCAAAAAATGTTATCAGGTTTCCCCTCTATATTTCACATTTAAAAGATCTGCTACAATAATATTATGTTTTTATTTAATACTTTATCAATTATTATATTGTTATGTAAGAAGGTAAAATTTTATAATTTAAATTAATAATTTCTATTTTATAATCCATTAAACACTATTCTTTAAAAAAATCTACTTATTCAATATTATACACAAATTATTTTAATAAGAATAAAATATTACCAAATCCATCTTATTGTACTATCAATGTGAGTCTTTATATTAACATATATTTACACACCTATTATCAATTTTAGGAAAATACATATATATGATAGATATTTGTTGAATTGTAGGTGTATTATTTATATTCTTATATCATTTAATAAGGATTAAATATATTGACTTATCTGGATCATCTTGGAAAGGGTTAATGTTAAATTTAACTCTATTTTTGAAAAAATGGACTATTGGTATGAAAAAGTCCATAACTATATGTTTAAACATAGGAATTATATGTGAATAGTGTCTATCAAATACACATCAATTCATATTCCTATTACAATTTCTATTTTTTTTTAATATCCCTTACCTCAAAAAACTATATTATATTCTATTCAAATTTTAATTCATTTTAATATCCTTATAGAATTATGGTATCCTACCCCATTACATCATTATTATTTCATTTATATGTGAAAATTATATTTCTTTGTTAATATCCTATATGGTTTCTAATTATACTATTATATATATTATTTTATTGAAATATTAGTCCATTTATGGATGATTCCTTTACAAATAATATATCCACTATTTCATAGTAGATAATTATAAATAACATAACAATTATATATTTTGAGGTTTATTGGATAATGTTATGATATATATTATTTATTCATTTATTTTATTTTATGGATTCATTGAATATAATTTTTATTGGTGTATATTTGACTTATATATAACCTCAAAGTAATAGTTGGTCACATGAGACAAACAACATTTTTTATTTTAATTATGGATAAAATATTATATATGATTTATTTATACAAGTACTTCATCATATGGTTATCATTTATAACAATATAAAATCCATTATTTTGAGATATATTATTATTATCAAGGTAATTTTTCATTTCCACATTTATAATTTCTAATGATATGTTATTCAATATCATTACTAATATATAATTAATTTGATCGTTCATTTTTTATATATTATATATGTTTTATTTATTTAATGTTATCTTAAAATGAATTTTACCGTTTATTAATAATCTATGATCACCCCTTAAATAATTTCCATATTTGTTTGGATATCACTAATGATATTGGAGTTACATTATGTTAATTTTGGTAGAATGAACTTATATTATATATATATATGAAATTTACGTTACATTTTAAAATTAAATGTATAGTTATTTTATATTTCTATCCGAGTAAAACTATTATGATTTAGATATTTATTACAATAATGTAATGTATTATATACAATTGTAATAAATATTAATTTTTTTTAATATTTACTAGAGTTAATATTGTAATACCTAAATGGCCCAAATGCCTTATTTTTTTATTGATTATTGATAACACCCATTTCAAGGGAGGAGGGGTATCCCTTACTAGGACTGTATACATTGAAATTACATTACTCGAAGGCTTGGAGACATTACAGGACTTGTAGGTCTTACAATAATCATAAAAACTATTACTACATGAAACCAACCCTCGCCAGCATCTACATCGTGATTAGCTCTCCACCTTTTCATGACTGTTCAACTAGAATGTCCAGTTTAGGTGCACGAGCACGATACCTATAGAAAATTTCATACACTCTCATTCATCTTAAATCTGTTTTATCCATCACTCTTGGTGAATTCTACCTAATCTTGAATCCTTGTTTTCAGTGGTACTTTGTAGAATCTGTCTGTGCAAGTACATATCAGGTTGACCTCAATGCCTTGAGGTGGCCCGAAGACCATGAGGTGGCCCAATAGCCTTACTGACCTGAAGGCCTTGTGTGGCCCGATGTCCTTAAGGACTCCAAACCCAAACCAGTGGCCCGACTTTAATAGTTTCACCTGCTACAGTTTCAAACAGTACCTATTATAGTATCTTCTACAGTACCAAATAATACCTAGTACATTACTTGCTACAGTTGTAACACCCTAGGTAAATGAAGAATAGACATTTTCATATTTATCCATATTTGTGAATAAAGTATTAATATTACTTTAAAGGGTTGCTATGTTCGATAGCGTACCCGATACACAACAAAGAGTTTCATTGAATTCTTACGTTGCACTCTAGTAATAAAATAATATTATTTTAAATGTTAGTTAACAAGTAGCCGTTGTACTGGTGGGAATGGATAGAAATAACTAAAATATGATTAGATATGTTTTTAAATATTTATACATTTACCCAATAAAAGATAAAGGCTTAAAATATGGAAAGAGTTTAATTTTTGGGCATATATACTATAATTTTCACTAAAGGTTCACTTATCACCTTTTAATGGTGAACCGTCATTAAATATAGTTTTGATCACTCTTATAATTTATTTTGGACCAAATATAACTCTTCTTTAGAATCGGGACATCAAAATTTACTTTGTGTAAATTTTTGGTACCTTTCTGATAAAGTTCATTTTTTTATGAATAGTGTAAAATGTTGTATTTTAATTCAAAACCCCTTTTTAATCTAAATTATTTATATTATTAGATTATTATTTTAATTGGTTTTAAAGTGAAATTAGAAAATATTTTTACCAGTTAATCCAATGGTGGTCATTGGAATCAATTTCACTTTGAAATTGGACTTAAACTGGTGTCAATCTTTTGATACTTATTGTTTCACAAAAACACGCTATTTGTCATGACAGCGGGAATTAATTATTAAATTAATTAATTTGACTTATATGTTTTGAATTTTTTAAAATGGACTTCATTTTTTAATTCGGAATATCAAATATAGCTTAGGGTGAATTTTTGGGATTTTTCTGAAAAACTTCAATTTTTGATGAATAGTGAAACCACTAAGTGGTACTTATAAAAGCTGATTTTTCGTTTAAATGAAATTTTACCACTTATGTGTTTTGAATTTCAAAAATCTGACATAAATGGTAGTCATTAAGAAGTAAAATGTGGTTCAATGGGATAAAAATAATTTTTTGGTGAATAGTAACTTATTAAGTTTTTAATCGCGATTAGTGGTAATTAGTGTAGTTTAAGGTATAAATAATACTTTAATAAAATGAAAAGACTTAGACACATGTCCCAACCTCATTGGTTGTGTCATGGCCGACCATGAAATTCCATGGGTAAACTTGGGGACCCCATGGATCCACTTTTGTAGGGAAATGACATAAATTACTTTTTATTTAATGTTAAAGTGAAAATGACACAAACATAATATGTTTAACGAAAACAATTTTTAAGTGGGGTTATACAAGTCCAAATTTTTATTATAAATATTAATTGGAAATCTAAAAAGATTTAATACATCATAGTATTTGTTTTATGATTTTTAGACATTAAATAAATTAAATTATTTATGACATAATAATGATGCAGCGATGACATCATTATTTGACAATTTAAATAAAATGGAAATAAAATGTAAAATCTATGAAATAAACATGTCAAAAACCAATTGTATGAGTGGATTTCGAAGCCTTATCACCTTATCCACGAATTATATCAATTTGGGACCTTTTGAAACCGAAACACATTTTCAAATAAAGTAATGTTTCTTTACTTTCCAAAAGTGCCACTCCTCTCCTCTTATAAAAGGCCCCCACCTCTACCTCATTTCACACACTCTTCAAGCCTTTGGCTCGGCCAAACCCTGCCCATTTGCTCTCTCCACATTCCTATCCTCATCCTAGAGGATTCCCTTTGGGAATAATCCTTTCAAAGGAAGCCTTTAGGCTCAACTCAAAAGGAGTTACACTTTTAAAGGTAATTCATTCTCTCGTGATCATTTGTTTTATTTTGCTTCTCCAACCCCCTAAACTCTTTTTATTTACTTCTTTTGTAACAACACCAGTATCTTCAATATACTAGGATGTTTTTATAAGATTTATTTGAGCTAAACTCTCACACAACTACATCAAATGGTTAAAGAACATACGGGTTCCGTGGATGGCGAAATTCTGCCTCCCGAAACGATGAATGTTCAACACTTATTTAACACCTTCAAAGGTGGCCATTATGATGTCACTATTTTTATATATGATATATAGTATGTTTATGTTTTATTTATGATTCTGTATTTTTCATTTTTGTCTTACCTTTATGGCTTCCATTATGGGTATACCCGATATCTTCATTTAAGGAAGTGCGGACTACCGCCCCCTCAAAGTGATTTGATTCGTTAAATACCATATGTGGGATGTATAAAGGATGGAAATATGATATTATATATGATATTATACTGGAATTATAATATACCTTTATATCATTATTATTCCATTCTATAAAATACGAAATAGAAATGAAAGTAGCGTTCATGCGTACGTACGGCTTACCGTCTCCATGAACGGTGCATTTCATTTCTTACCTCTAAATGATTATGTAATGTTATAAATTCATGCATGTACTGGATATATATGACATATATGATATCTACATAATGAATACAATTCTGGATATAATAAACATTTGGCCACACGAACAACATGTAATTGTAAGAAGTCCACTTTCGACTTAAGAACCAAATATCGGCAAAACAAATATTATTAACTAAAATGATTACATAATGTTTATGACATGGTAATAAGTGATATAAAAGGAATAATTAACTTTAAAAGGGTTCTTAATGAATTATAAATTAACTCATGTTTATTATTCAGGAGATTAAAGAACGATCGAGTCTCGTCGGACCCGAGGTAAGGGATCCTACAACTCTCTTTCTTTTTAAGTACACTCCATTATGTCATTCCTTTTAAGCTCATATTTGTTATGACTGGGATGTTATTTTATATTACTCCCTCTGTACTTATTATGTTCATATGAGGAGAGACCATATTTCCTCTCATCAATCCTTTTTGTAAGTTTTAAGTGGCGCTGTTAGGCTGCCGAGTTTCCGTAAGAGATGTTTCATCTCACTTTTATTCCCGTGAGATTTATGCTACATTTGCCACAAATTACATTGAGTGGTGTATGTACTGCCCATTATTCCAATATTTGTGTAATATATTTTCATTTATGAGTATTTACATCAATTATCTATTGTCCTTCTTTCATGGGGTGTATGTTTTGAAAGATACCCAAGTCGTTAAGGGAACCTTTCACCCTCCTCTTTTTTAAAAGACTTCTTTTGTTGGGTCTTTTAATTTACATATTGTTATGTTGGGATATGTTCTCATATATCCTTATTGATGTAAATTTTATGTCCAAGTGATGATATACAATTTTTATCTCTCATCAACTCATTTTGATGTGATGCCGTTAGGCTGTCAAGGGAACTTTTTAACCCAATTTCGATTTCTTTGGGTTCAACATGTAGTCATTTAATATGTCATCCATTGAATATGTGTGAATGGACTATTATTGTTTTACAATTAATATCCACTTATATTGGGTGTAATCATATTTGTCACACATATTTTTGAGATTGATTTGTCCTTAATTTAAGGATACCTTCTCTATAAGGGATTTCATCACATTTGACATTTCTATTGAGGGTTCATTGTTGTTATGCACCAATTCACTCTTATATGGTGTATATACTGTCCTTTGGAGTATTATATCATGAATCCTTTTATTCTCATGATATTATAAAGTTCTGACTAAATGTTATTCCTCGATTATTGTATTCAAGTGTCTCTAATTTTGGAAAAACCCCTTTAACCAAAATATCGTTTTAAATGTTTTAATTATTTGTTCTTATTAATATCCATGTTTTCAAAATGGTTTTAAGGATTTATTTATATGGATATTAATGGTTTAAATTGTTAAAAGCTTCAAGGTGGTATGGGACACTTTGATTCAAAAATCTCTTTATTAAATGTTCTAAATGGTTTTGGAAATGTTTTCTTTTTGAATGGATTCATTATTTCAATATCCTAAAATGTTATATTGTGATTGAAATGGGGAAATGTCATGTTTCCTTTATTCATGTTTATGTGATACGATTATGTTATGGTTCTTGGGCATTGTTATGATGAACGGGTGGTTCCGTGATAAACTAAGGGCGGGTGAGCCCGATATAGCTCTCCAATGCATTGGGTAACGCGAAGGAGTGAAACGTTAAGGTTTCTCCGAAGAGATTTAGGGAATATACTGTGATGGGTATTCCAAACGTAACCAAGAGGGTTACTCCCTATGTAAGAATGTTATGAATGCCTCAGGTTACCTTTATGTCTTATGTTTTCTCTGATTTATTCTTGATTTTATGAGGTATGTTAAAGTGCCTATGTTTTATGGGTAAAGTATGATTTCAATCTTATGTATATATGAAATCATGTTTCCTTTCCATATTTTTATAACCCTTACTGAGCTTCTTATGCTCATCCCAAGTTTTTTGAAATGTTTTTCACAGGACATAGCATGGAATAGGGTCAAGGATGGGATCAAGGGAAAGTTATGCTACCTAAAACATGAAACTAGACATGTTTCTTTTTAAGAGTTTTTATTTTATGGAAATTGAGTAGAAGAGACTACTTTGTAATCTTTTGAGATGTAATAGTTATGTCCTAATTCTCTAAAACTCTAAACCTGAAAATATCCTCAATGTGAATTATTCATTTAATTCAATATTAATTAAGGTTTAAGGCTGGGGCCTTATAACAGTACCCTGGAATTATGATTCCACCTAGATGCGAACCAGGGTGTTGTGGATGCACATAGAGAGACCTCGCCCACTGGGCTGAGGATCATTGCCTTAATATTGTAATAGTTTGTGGATTATCTTTTCCATATTCCTTTGTGAAAATTAGTTCTAGATTAAAAAATGGTCTAATTAGTAGTAGAAAAATCTACCCCAACTTCCCCAATCAATGATTACTTATTCAATTTGATAATCTTGTAAACACATTTTCAACCCTAATGAAATCAAAGGTTTATCATCAATGGTTAGTGTATAAGTAATAGATATTTAATGTTGTGACAATCCTCTTTCATATCAATTTCATAGTCTTAGTGACATCTTATACCAAACTCAACTTAATGACCACAAATTTATTTTCATTCAACAATCATTGATATTGATAAAAAATTACTAATGTAATGAATTTTTAGGGGAGATATATATTGAATCATAATATATATAGTTATATAAAACCTTCCACAAACATTTTTATTATATTAAATCCTCATTGATGTTATCATGAAATTTAATGCATACCATTGGGTACCCAGATAGATAACTCAAAATTTTAGTAATTCATCTTTATCATCATTGTTATATGTTTATTAAAAGGAATAAAGTACAATATACAAGAGGGTGGAATAATGAAAAACAAAAAATAAGGGGGATAAAATTGTGGAGCGCAGGGGAATCCCCAAGAATTAAATTAGCACATTCAAGCTTGAGGGAGGAACATAGGGATGTAATGTGACATTGTAGATGTGGGATTCATGGGAGGTGAGGTGATCTGTGACTTTGTTCCCCTCTCTACAGGTGTGGGTGACTTAAATATTGCTGTTAAGGAACTTTTTACATTTCAGGATGATGTATGATACTAAATATTGAATGGAGCCTCTTTTATTAATTAGCTAGAAACATATAGTACACATCTACCACAATGTCACTATGTCCTTATACCAGTTACAAAAGATTTGAGGGAAATTAAAAAACCATTATAATATAACCCATACCATATCATGATTATTTGGTTGCCTCAAATGTCTAGTTATATTTTCAAGGGTTTCCTATTAAAAAATTTAAGTAGTAACTAATGTGGATAAATAAAATCCACCAACATTTGGATCATGTTCCAAATGGTGAATAATCATGACTTATACCATAGGATGTATATCCTTGAAACAATATTGATAAAATGATGAACGATATCATGGAATATCATTATCAATTTCAGTTGAATGACATAATAATATATATATTTATCTCCCATCAAGTCCCTTATTATAGAGCGTGGGTCCATTGAAATTATATTTTCAAATATCACAATTATATCATATTGATATAATCCATGAAGAAGATTAGGATCTGAAATCATATACCACTTTATGAAAAAACATTATTTCATAATTTTTTATAGATTAAAACTGATTCAATACTATGGATATGATGATAAAAGGTTCTAGAATACCTATCTATGATTTCTAAGTCACATCCATGTGGAATTGTAATCATACAATATGAGTAAAAATTCAAAACATGGTTCCTCCAATATGAGTCCTTATGTTATCAATTTCCTCGAATACATGATATCATTACCCATTATCGAGGAATATGTAATCTCTAAAAATGGTTTAATGTATTAAACAAAACAATAAGTTTTTCTATTTAAATACCAAAAATATGATTCAATGATCTCCTCGGATTTATTGATTAAGAATATATCCCCAATGTGATAGTGTCACATTTGACTGTGATCATGACTCTGGTGGTTATGATCAAATCATGGGTGGTGTATTTATTTTTTGGTCCATATCTAACTAGACATATAACAGCCTTCTACATCCTCTAAATTATTAATACTATAATATACCTTCATAGTATCAGTATTATAGTAACATATTATTTGGTCATGAAATATTATAGTAAGATTATATGTATGAATTTTATTCATCCTAAAAAATTGTTTCTATTCACTAGTTACTCAATTCAAATTTCTTATTTTTAATCATGAACATTATATGCAATGTAAAATATGATAGGATATGAATGTAATATTTTTTTACCCACTAATAGATGAAATATCCATATTTAATAATTATTCATGATTATTATAGAATTTATATTATCAATCAATTTTAGTATATAAATATAATTCATTTCCCTCGAAATGTCAACTCTATGAAAAAACATCATTAATTGAAAATTCAAACATAAATAGCTTGAAATATTGATGATGTAATAAAATAATTCACAATAATATCTACAAATGAAATCTATAAAACTCACGGGTCTAATAATATTCTATAATAATATTAACCAACACTATAAATAAAAATTATTTATTGAGATAGAAATTTTATTTTACAGGAGCTATAAGGGTCACTAGTGTATTCAAAAAGTTGAAAAATAATAATTGAAAACTAATATATAGAATAAATTCTCTAACCTAGTATCCATCGTATATCATCTCACGTAAAAAAAATTTATGGTAAAATAATTTCTGATTAATAATTTAGATCAATTAGTATCTCCTCAATTAAAAATATGAATCATCTATACATAGTAGTTGATTCCAATATTTCATAGTTTATGGATTTGGATTCATATAATAAAAATATATTCTCATGATATATGATATAATTGTGCTAATATAGAATTATAAACCAATAAGTGGTTAGTATAAAACAAAATATCCCACATTGTTGGATATCCATTGAAATAATATGAGAATATTCCCTAAAAATAATAACTTAAATATATAGAAGTTAGTTGAACTATATCATCCTTAATGAAGAAGCTCGTCCAATAAATATATTGTAATAAATCCAAATTTGTTATGGTTATTCAAGATTTCTATGACCAATGATAAAAATATTTTACATTGGTATAATCCTAAATAAAAATTTAATTTAATGATATATATCATTGATGGTAATCAATTAAATACCATAAGATTTTTCCTGTTACACCCCATCCACAAAAGCATATAGTTGGTGCATTATTTTATTACATTTTAATGATTATAAGGAAGAAAATCAAAAATTACTGGTTGGTTTAGATGCTTTGTAAGTCCATATTATATAAATGATACTCATAATAAATTGAGAAAATAAAAAAACATGACACATAATAAAATGAAATAATATAAATCCTTGAAATCATATTAGATGATCTCTTCTTCATAACATGGGTAAATGAAATATAATAATGGTATTTTAAAATTGTAATAAATATTAAGTAAAAAGTAATAAATAATGAATACATAAATATATAATGGAAAATAATTTAACACACATTCAATTTAAAAAAAGATATCTAATAACACATTGGAAATGTAAATAATTGTAACACAAACTATTTAATAAATAAAGTGAGAATGAAATGAATCCATAGATATGTAAATGAAAAATATCATTGATAAATAATAACTATGTAAAAAAGAGTAAAATTATTAATTATTAGATTCCTTTTTCCTAGGAATATGTAATATTTAGCATGTTGAATGTTTATAATATGGTTTAGGATATTGTCTAAAAACTCATCCATTTTTTCCAATTATATCATCTTATAAGACTACAGATGTGTTAAGGGGATTTTTATAACAAAAAACCAATCATATAGTAACTACCTAAATAATTCCACATATATCAATTTAGCTAATGTATAATTTTACAATCATAACAACCTTATTGAATAAAAGTTATTGATATATCAATAATTCCTCATTTAATTAAATAACTGTAATATTTAACACTGAATCTAAAATGGTATATGTTTTAAGAAATAATAATATTCATTGAATGAGAATATGGATATTTAAGAAAAATTTAATTCACCATAAAAATGATCATAAGAACGTTATTGTTTTATGAGAAAGTTAAAAATCTAAATGTAAAGTGATATTTCAAAGGTAACCATTCGAAACATTCTTACGTAATATTATCTTTAAAAATATCAAAGTGTCCCATACCAATTTGAAATATTTCAATCATAATACACAGGAAGGAATAAAATTAAATTAATATTCTTACACCATTATTGTAAAAGGTTTTAAATATAATATTTCAAAATCTGTAGTAGTGACACTACACAAAATAATTATTTGGTGAATATGACATTTTTCTCATAGATGTAAAAAGTGAGATGATAATATCTTACCATATGTTTCATTTTATGTAAATTGAATAATTATTATTTTATAATTTTTTAAGGAGTGTTATTAACTTATTATAGTTCCGTTTTCATTTATATAGTACTATATATTATCTTCTTATAATATCTTGTTACCCATTTAGTAATAATATTTCATTATATTCACTATTTTGGGAGATAATTTCTATGTTTGTCGACAATGTCTTAACTTGATACTTTTTATAAATATTAACTTGATAATGGTTTCATAATCTCTATAATGTAAAAAAAGGTTTAAATATTATATATATTTTGTATATATGAATTTATAATAATATATAAATTTTTTAGATTTGAAATTAATTTCACCATTCATGGAGACGGTATGGCGTAAGTATGCATTATGCTACTTTGAAATAAATTTTATAATTTAAATGAATAAAAAGTAATTGATTTATAGGTATATTTATATTATAATTCCAGTTTAATATATATTTAATATATTTTAAATAATATAATTAAATCCATCCCTTATAAATTCCATGTATAATGTGAATGAATCATATCGCTTTGAGGGCATGGTAGTCCAGACATTCACAAATGATGTTATCATATTATCAAAAATGGATTGTATAAAGGTATATATTAAAAAATAATAAATAAGTATAAATAAATTATAAATATCATATATAAAATATATAAACATTGTTTCTATTATAATTACCAACCATGAGTGGTGGTAAAGGGAGGACAAACAATCATCATTTCATGAGGTGGTAGTTCGTAGTACACATAATTTTTATTTTAGTTACCGATTTGATGGTAGTGTTTTTTAGTATATTTATAAAAAAATATAATCATAATATATAATTATATTTAAGATAATGTTGTTATTATATAACTATTGAATAATAATTTTTTTGGGTGTGGATAATGGAAATTAAACTAAAGAGCATGAGAAAATTGTTACCAATTATTTTTTTATCTTCATTTAAATTGCACCAATGCGGTTCCTAGGAAATGTTTTTTTTAAGAGGGATTAATTTATATTTATACGATTCATTCTTATGATATATTTGGGTAAATATTTGTCAATCCAAAGTTGTATTATAGGTGTGATGACATGGGAGCTATGAGTGCCTTTTTATAGTTGAGGTGGATTGTCAGTCTTGTAAATACCAAAAGTTCTACATTATTGGGAGGTATCACTTACCTATTATGAAAAAATGGACAAATAATTAATTAAATGGGAATTATTTTCAATAAAATACATCCAAAACATAATTTATCAATTTTATTCAGAAAAAATGTTTCAAAAAGTTATCCTTATCGAGTTATAAGCATGATACAGTTTTTGTTATTCAATAAAATGGGTTTTTGGAAATAATTTATGTCATTTTACAAATTATGTATTTATTTTTACCACCGGTAGGCCTGAGTTAAAATTAATTACATTAATTATTTATTAGTTTTTAACTATTCATGATCGTAGGAAATTAAATGACATTAATATATAATATAAAAATTATAATTATAATATTGTAAACCATTTTATCAAATAAAACTAATATAAGTGGTAAAATTTTATTTTACATTAAACCTCTTTACGCGATGGGGAAACAATATTCCATTGAGAAAATTTTCAAAAGTATAAAATATCATTATATCCAAATTCAATACAAATTTAATGAAAATTAACTAAATATTAATAATATATAGAGTTGAAGTATATATTATTTCAAAAACATTATAAAATAATATTTATATTTTAAATACATTGAATGAAATAAAAATTTTCAATAAAATCCATATTTTCAATTTTTACTTAACCAATTGTCTAATAAAAAAATTATCAAAAACTCAATCCAATATAGTTTTCCCATTTTTATTTCAAAAATTAATTACAAATTTTCAAATAATCTTTATAAATTTTTCATAATTTAATATTAAAATATATTTTTTAAATGTGATATATCTTTTTTTAGAAAAAATCCTTTTTAAGCATATAATGTAACGCCCCGACACCAGTTACCCAGAGTCAGTGCATTATTACATAACAGTGGCATGATCACAAGAAAGATCAAGTCTTGAAAGACCTATTCGTTTAGTAGCATTGGAATAACTAGATACATTAATAAAGTTTACATTACATAATAAAATGAAAACTACAACAATATAGTCATCATTATCCACACTCTTATCCCCTCATATTATCCCTACAAGTCATTCATAAATTACTTCTTCACATCCTGGGAAAAATAAAACATAGAAAAGGGGTGAGCTCAAATTCCCAATAAAGATAACAATATAGTGGAAACTTTCATAAATAAGAATAAACATTTAAGGCAATGTATAACTAAAACAATAGCCTTTAAAACATGATCTCCAACATAGTATGGCAAAAATAAAATGAAATAATTCCATTTACTTATTCACATGGATATTCTACTAATCGAATATTCAAATGCAATATCAATAACTACATTTATAATGATGGAATACATAATGGCAGACTATCATAACCACATAGCCAAGGCCTTCTTCCAAGACTACAAATAAGATTTTGTCTTGTCCTTGTGCCAAAACACTAGTTTTTCTCATGAGACCTACTGATGCATCAGGGAGCTATAGCGGGGTCCACCTGTCACATATTAAGTCTAATTCATTCCCATAAGAAAAGGTTTAAACATAACATAATTATTCGTAATAAAAGAATCATACAAAATGTAAATACTTCATCCATAAACCATGAATGGTATAAAAATAACACATCCATAGTCGAACATATCACAAAACCTTCAACACAATATAGAAGTTTTGTATCATAATTAATCAACTTCAAATAAGTGTAAAATCCATCAAAAGATATAGACATAGATGAAATCAAAAATATTTTTAGAGAAATATCTCTTTCTATTTTAAAATCATTTATGAGTCATATATTTATAAAATAAAACATTTTCTTTGAAAATATTATTATAATATTGTAAGGGATGCTTTGATAATTTTATAACGGTGTAAAATAGCTGCACCCGCCGTATAAGTTAAAAAACATTCTTACCATAATTCTGTAGAAAAGGTTAAAAATGAACTAGTTTAGAAAACGACAGAAATATTCCTTTATAAACGACTTATAAAAGTCAACAAGGGTATAAATTACATTAACCCATATTCTAGTAAATAATAAAAATGTTTTGAAATACATTTTAAAGAAACATGGATGTGGATGATAAAGAAGTCATAGTAGATTATTACGTATAAACAACCTCGGATAATGAAGAGATTGAGAAATTAACCCTTACCTTGTACTTTTCCTTTGTTGGGGTAGGTTATCCTCCTGTATAATGGTGAAATAATTGTTATTAAATTATACAAGAATCATATACATCAATATGATATCATATATTATCTTTTGACATTGATTTGTTAATAATATCGTAGTATTATCGTTGTTTCAGGTGTTATCTTACTCGTTTTCTTTTATATGTTTTGATACATAAGCCGTGTTTGTCATGGATATGTTGTATCTTAATCATATCCAGAATGATATGAAGTCTTTAGACACTATTATTAATTATCAAATGTGAATTAGACTTGAATGGATACGACGGAGAATGAATCTCATCGCGTATGTGGAGACGGTAGTCCGTACGTACGCACGAGCGAAAATATCATTTTTTTTATATTAAAATAATATATAACTGGATGTTATATCATATATATAAAATCATTATCATGTTATATTTATTATTTACATGAATTACACATCATTATTATACCCATCCAAATAATAATTTATTGAATAAAAATTACACCACGACGTGGAGACGGTAAGCCGTACACACACACGTATGGTGACATGTTATTCAAAGGATAGATAGAATACTGAATATGGTTGTACCATATTTAAAATAACATCATAGTATATATAAGATACTGGAGTTATTATTTTATAATGGGAATTAAAGAAGAAGTTGAAGAAAAAAGGAACTTGAAATAGGGTGGTGAAAACATTACCTCTTTTTCAGGTTCTTCCTTTTGATTTGATCAAAAGGGCTCCGTAGGTTGGATTTCTGACTAAAGAAAGTCCTATAAGATGAAGTGATGGAAGTTGAGAGAGTATTTGGGAATATTTTGGCCGATCCAAATGGATTTGAAGGTGTGAATTAATGAGAAGGTGGAGTGCCCTTTATTAAGAGAGGTGAGTGGCACCTTTGAAAAAGCTAGAAATATTATTTTATAATAAATTAATATTCGGTTTCTAATGGCTCCAAAGTTGATTATTTTACAGATAAGTTGGGGATGGGTCGAGAACCACCCAAACAATAGAATTTATATAGGTTTGGGTCATTATATTAACCTTATCATTTCATTTAAACTCTTAGTTAATTAGGTTGATACTTACCATGTCACCTTTTATTTTTATATTATATAGTTAATAAATATACTATATACCTCCACAAGACCCCCATGTGGTCCATTAATAATACACCTATCATGATATAAGTCTCTTGGCCGATCCATAGATTTTTAGAATTTGAATATCAATTAATAAAATAATATTTGTTCTAAAAGCACTTTTATGTCAATTATGATACTATTTGGAAAATTGATATTTGTGAAAATCATAACAGAATGATTACTTCGCACAAAGTTAATTAAATTATTCCTAACATATCATATAAACCAATAAAATTAGTTTAATTCATAAAAAGTCTCAAAATATATATATTTGGGTATTTATAATAACAATTATTTTAATTTTTCACTATTATGCTAATTACCGCATCATTATTGTGTCATACATAAATGAAATTATTTAATGTCTAAAAATTATAAATAAAATATACTTATATATAAAATATTTCTAGATTTCTAAATAATATTTATAATCGAATTTATCTTATGTGTAACCCTATATTAAAATTGTTTTTGTAAATAAACTTTGATTTTAACTCTTTTAACTCTTCTTTGAATTAAATAATAATAATTGTCTTAATCTAATTCAAGTGGACCAAAATGATAATATTTTATTTCTAAGGTTGTTTTTGTTCGAAATACACTTGTACAAAAGAATTAGAATATGTATTCGGGTAATATTAATATCATTTTTACCCTTAATTACCCTGTTTACTTTTAACCGGGGTAAATAAAAGTAAAAAGTTAATATTCACCAAAAATTATTTTCATCTCAATGAACCACATTTTACTCCTTGATATTAACCATGCCTCTCGTATTTTCAAAATTCCACTCAGACAAGCGATAAAATTATGTTTTATAAAAAATTCAGTTTTTTTAACTACCACTTAGTGGTTTCACTATTATCAAAAAATGAAGTTTTTCAGAAAAATACCTAAAATTCACCCTAGCCTAATTTCTATATTCCAAATCCAAAAAATGAAGTCCGTTTTGAAAATTAAAATTTATAAATTTCAAAAAGTGGGTTTTACTATTCATAACGTCTAGTTTGATTGGTTGTGGTGTGTTAAACTCGATGTTGCATACAACACACGCTATTGCATTATTCGAAGAGAAGCGTACCATAGAAGCTTGGGGAGTTTCATTCTCCCCTCCTTCAAATAATTTTGTCCTTGAAATTTTGAGAATACTACCGCATAAAAAGACTCAGGTGGTTCTTTATCATATGTTCCTCGGGTTCCCACATTGCCTCTTCCATGTTATGGTTTCTCTATAATACTTTTACCAGACGAGTCGTCCGGTTTCTTAGTACTTGTTCTCTCATATCAAGATTCTTGATGGGATATTCCCAATAAGAAAGATCGGGTTCTAGTTCTAATTCTCATATGTGAGTACATGCGCTGGGTCAGGAATTTATTTTCTCAATAGTGATACGTAGAACACATCGTGAACTTTGGAGATATTTGGCGGCATTTCCAAACGTTAAGCTACAACCCCAATTTGTTCTAGAATTTCGAAAGATCCGATGTACCTAGGACTCAAATTACCTTTCTTACCAAAACGTATTACTCCCTTCCATGGTGTTACCTTCATGAAAACTTGATCACTGACTTGAAATTCCAAATCCTTACATCGATTATCGACATAGCTGTTCTACCTACTATGAGATTCTTTTATATGGTTTTGGATTACATTCACCTTTTTCATCATTTCCTCCACCAATTATGGGACTACAAGTTTTCTTTCACCAACGTCATCCCAACAGGTTGGTGTGCGACATCTCTTTCCATATGACGCTCCATATGGTGCCATCTGAATACTCGAATGGAAGCTATTGTTATAGGAAAATTATACCCGGGGTAAATATTGATCCCACATACCCTGAAAGTCAAGTGAGCAGGATCTCAACATGTCTTCTATGGTTTGAATAGATCTTTCTGATTTTCCATCTGTTTGAGGGTGGTAGGCAGTGCACAAATGATGTTCAGTATCCAAGGATTTCTGAAGACTTTTCCAGAATCGTGAAGTAAAACAGAGATCACGATTAGAAACAATCGATAGGGGTACTCCATGAAGTCTTACCACTTCATTAATATGTAGTTTTTCTAGACATTCGAGTGTTATATCTTCTCTTCTAGCATGAAAATGTGCTGACTTGGTAAGACGATCAACAATAACCCATATTTACTCATTCCTTCTAGGATTCTTTGGTAGCTGCATGACAAAGTCCATCGTAAAATTGTCCCATTTACACTTCGGTGTGGGAAGAGGTTGCAAGACTCCTCCAGGCTGTTGCCTTCTAGCTTCACTTGTTGATAGACCATACATCTTGACACAAAATCAGCAATCTCCCTCTTCATGTTGTCCCACAAAAAATGTTCCTTCCAGTCTCTATACATTTTTGTGCTCCCAGGGTGTATAGAGAAATTGGAAATATGATCATCATCCAGTAATTACCTTTTTAGATAAGGTGTATCGGGAACACAAAGTCTCTTCCCGGATTTCAAAATCCATCATCATACACATAGTCTCTCAATCTACCATCATTCACAGCTTTAATCTTCTTTTGAAATTCTCCATCATTGGTCGTAGAACCCTTAATCCTTTCTAGTAAAGATGGTTTGGAAACCATTTGAAAAAGAATTGATGTTTCACCTTCCCTGGTTATTCCCATGTCCATATTCACTAGATCAATGAAAATTGGATCCCTTTCAAATCTCATATTGTTCAAAACTCCATGGTCTTTTCTGATCAAATCATATTCCACCTTTTTTGTTTTCCCCGGGTGGTAGTGTATCGAACAATCATAATCCTTGAGTAATTCAAGCCATCTCCATTGCCTCATGTTGAGTGCTTTTTGTGAGAAAATATACATCAAACTCTTGTGATCATAATAAATCTTCCATTTCTCACCATAGTGGTAGTGACTCTATATCTTCAAAGCAAAGATCACAGCTGCTAACTTGAGATCATGAGTAGGATAGTTTTGATCATGAATTATCAACTATTGTGATGCATAGGCAATAACCCTATCATTCTTCATACGGACACAACCAAGTCCTTTCTTCGATGCATCACTATAAATAACAAACCCATCATTCCCCGATGGTAGAGTCAATATATTAGCATTGACTAATATTCTCTTCAATTATTCGAAATATTCTTGACACTCTTTTGTATAATCAAATTTAACCCCTTTACGTGTAAGCTTTGTTAATGGATTAGCCAATCAGGAAATATTTTGGACGAAACGTCGATAATAACCATCTAAACCAATAAAACTACGTACCTCAGTTTTACTTGTCTGTGTAGGCCATTATTGGATTGCCTTGGTCTTAG
The DNA here is from genome assembly GCA_963277665.1 of Viscum album. Lineage (NCBI taxonomy): Eukaryota > Viridiplantae > Streptophyta > Magnoliopsida > Santalales > Viscaceae > Viscum > Viscum album. The sequence continues at coordinate 1,292,228,537 of OY728129.1, forward strand.
AAGGATCAACAGAGATTCCATATTTATAGACAACATGACCAAGAAAAGAAATCTCCTAAAGCCAGAATTCACACTTTCTAATCTTCCCATATAATTCATGTCATCTCTGAGTCTTCAGGATAATGCGCAATTGATATTCATGATCATCTTAAATTTTGGAGTACACAAAGATATCATAAATAAATACCACCATAAATTCATCGAGTTATTCCTTGAAAACACTATTCATCCGATCCATGAATATAGAGGGTGCATTAGTCAATCCAAAAGGCATTACTGTAAACTCGTAATGCCCGTACCTGGTTCGAAATGCTGTCTTCGGAATTTCTTCCTTCTTCACAGACAACTGATGGTATCCAGATCAAAGGTCAATCTTTGAAAACTATTGAGCTCCATGCAGTTGGTCAAATAAATCATCAATACGTGGTAGGGGATACTTGTTCTTTATTGTTATAACATTGATCTCCCTGTAGTCGATACATAACCTCATAGATCCATCTTTTATTTTTAACAAAAATAACATGTGCTCCCCATGGAGAAACACTAGGGTGAATAAATACCTTATTACTCAATTACCCAAGTTGTTTATTTAGTTAAACTAATTCTATAGTGTCCATTCTATAAGGGGTCTTCGATATAGGCCTTGATCGTGGAATTAAATCAATGGAAAACTCAACTTCTCGTTTTGGAGGATGTCCAGGTAAATCTTCCGGAAACACATCTACATATTCTTTCACAATAGGTACATCATATATTTGAACATTCCTTTCCTCACACACTGTAATTTCATCATATTACTCCCCAATAATTGAATTTAGTTGAGCTACTAGGGGTGGATCTAGATAAGAATTAGGTGGTGACGATTCTGCTCTAAAGATATGGTGTTCCTTATACTCATCATCAAAAATCGTAACCTCCTACTTCTTACAATAAATCTTCAAATCATGCTCTGAAAGCCAATCCATACCGACTATTATATCAAACTCAATCATAGTTATGATGATGAGATCAGCGGATAAAGAACATTTATGTGCTCTAATGGGGACTGATTCACAAAACATTGATGCAATGATACTTCTCTTAGTAGTTTCAAATGACAACTCCCTTGTTAAATCAAATTGGAAATATCTAATTTTCTTAGAAAATTGGGAAGATATGAAACAATGGGATGATCTACAATCAAATAATGCATTTTCTAAACTTGAGGAAACCATTAAATTACCTTCCACCACATCATTCGGAGCTTCTACCTCAGCAGTAGTGATAACATAAACTTGTCCTTGATCCCTTGGAATTTTCTGAGATAAGTTTCCCTGACACTTAGGAGATTCATTTGGAAAATGTCCTATCTCCCTGCAAATGTAGCAATGGACATCAGTAGTTTCCTTCTTCCCCTTTCAATCACGAGCTTGGTGGAATTTTTCACCACACTTATAACAGACTCTCGTTCCTTTTATGAAAGTACCAATGTTTTTCATCCCACATTTACTACAGGATGCATATTCATCTTTTCCCTTGTTCCCTTTATTTCCATTCCCAGTTTGATCAGAAGATCTCTTCTTCTCTAGCATTGCTTTAAAGTCATATGGCTTAGAGAATTCTTTCTCTGTCTTGATAGCACCCGAGACAATGTCTTCGTACGAAGAGAAGGATTGTGAGACTAATGCTCAACAAAGAAATGGTTTTAAACCATCAAAGAAATGATCAATCTTACTTATTGGGTTATGTATATATTCTCTAGCATACCTTTCTAACCTTGTAAAGTTATCCTCATACATTGCGACATTATCATCCTCATTTTGTATCAGACTCATAAATTTCCGTTCCATATCTGCTCAATGGTCACGAGGAAAGTATTTTTCTAAAAACAGATCTTTCAACTCTATCCATTCCATATTTGATACTTCATCATCTTCCTTCATGTTTTGAATCAATGACCAACATTGATTTGCATCTCTAGTGAGGCGGTAAACTGCCATGATAACATTTTCCCTTTCACTAATTCCCAAAGCCTGAAATATTTTCTCTAGGGAACTTATCCATTTCTTAGAAACCAATGGATTTATATTCCATTGAATGTTGGTGGTTTTTGCCTCATGAAGTGATCTATCATTGATCCTCCACACTGTGGATCAGGGTTCTCCATAGAGGTAAGGTTATTATTCATAACCTGAGTGAGTTGTCCCAGTAAGGTGATTAGTTAATCAGCACCAGTTGCATCACCAACTCCACTATAATTATCTTGAGTAGGAGGGAAATCCCTACATGGAGTGCGTGCATTGATACAGTTTCCATTTCTTCCACTAGGTTCCATTTCTAAACAACGGCATAAACTAGATCAGTTTATGAATCAAAATACATAATTGCATACTTATAAAAAAATTAACATAGATTGAGCTATTTATGGATACAATCCATAATCATAAAAATGTTTTCTTTGTGGATGTATATACCCATAAACCCTTCATAATTATTTGTAATGAAAATGAGAGTTATCCTAAGCATATCCCCCAACAGTGTCGTAACCAAGAGTGCAGCAAGGCCCGTTGTCGTGCACCAGTTCCCATTCGAGTCTAGCTCAAAGAGGTGTTTTTGGGTATTACCCCTAGGTATATCTATGCTAGAGCCGCCTCTACATGCTCGTATCCATACATGGATGTATTGCTTGGAAAACTCAAAAAATCTCATCAATACAAAAAATCTAGGAAGTTCTTCTATATTAATTATCAAAGTCCATATTAAATTTATGTGCTCTAATCAGAGTTTATCTAAATCTAGCTTCCAAGGTTTCAACTAAACTTCCTCTGATACCAACAATAACGCCCCAACCCCAATTACCCATAGTCGGTGCATTATTACATAACATTGGCATGATCACAATGAAGATCATGTCCCGGAAGACTGATTAGTTTAGTAACCTGGGAATAACTAGATACATTAATAAAGTTTATATTACATCATAAATTGAAAACTACAATAATATAGTATCCATTTTCCACACTCTTATTCCCTCATACTATCCTTGCAGGTCATTCATAAATTACTTCTTCACATCCTGGGAAAAATAAAACATAGAAAAGGGGTGAGCTCAAATGCCCAGTAAGGATAACAATATAGCTGAAACATTCATAAATAAGAATAAACATTTAAGGCAATGTATAACAAAAACAAAAGCCTTTTAAACATTACCTTCAACATAGTATGGAAAAAATAAAATTATATACTTCCATTTACTTATTCACATGGATATTCTACTAATCAAATATTCACATGAAATATCAATAACCACTTTCATAATGATGGAATTCATAATGCCAAACTATCATAACCATATATCCCAGGCCTCGTGCCAAGACTACAGATAAGATTTTGTCAAGGCCTTGTGCCAAGACACTAGTTTGTCTCATGAGACCTACCGATGCATCAAAGAGCTATAGCGGGCTCTACCCGTCACATATTAAGTCCAATGCATTCTAATATGAAAAGGATTAAATATAACAGAAACATTCATAATAAAACTAGCATACAAAATGTAAATACATTATCCATAAACCATGAATGGTATAAAAATAACACATCCAAAGTGAAACATATCACAAAACCTTCAATACAATAAATTTTTTTTTTATCATAATAAATCAAATTCAAATAAGCGTAAAATCTATCAAAGGATGTAGACATAAATGAAATCAAAAATCTTTTTAGAGAAATATCTCTTTCTATTTTAAAATAATTTAAGAGTGATATATTTATAAAATAAAACATTTTCTTTGAAAATATTCTTATAATCTTGTAAGGGAAGGTTCGAAGATTTCATAACGTCAGAAAATAGCGCACCCGCCGTATTAGTTAAAAAACATTCCTACCTTAATTCTGTCGAAAAGGTTAAAAATGAACTTGATTGGAAAATGACGAAAAGATTCCTTTATAAAACACTTATATAAGTCAACAAGGGTAGAGATGACTTTAACCCATACTCTAGTAAATAGTAAAAAGTTTTGTAATACATTTTTAAGAAACATGGATGTGGATGATAAAGAAGTCCCCGTAGATTATTACGTATAAACAACCTCGAATAATGAAGAGATTGTGAAATAAACCCTTACCTTGTAATTTTCCTTGGTTGGGGTAGGTTAACCTCATGTATAATGGTGAAATAATTCTTATTAAATTATACAATAATAATATACATTAATATGATTTCATATATGATCTGTTAACATTGATTTCTTAATAATATCTTAGTATTATCGTTGTTTTGGGTGTTAACTTACTAATTTTATTATATATTTTTTGTTATGTGAGCTGTGATTTTCATGGATAGGATGTATTTTAATCATATCCAGAATGATATCATGTCCTAAGATACTATTATTAATCATCAAATGAGAATTAAATTTGAATGGATACAATGGAAAATTAATCTCATTACGTTTTTGGAGACAGTAGCACGTACGTATGCACGAGCGACAATATCATTCTTTTGATATTAATATAATATATAATTGGATGGTATATCATATATCCAGAATAATTATCATGTTATATTTATTATTTACATGAATTACACAACATTATTATACCCATCCAAATAATAATTTATTGAAAGGCAATTACACCACGACATGGAGACGGTAAGCCGTACTTATGCACGTATGGTGATATGTTATTAAAAGGATGGATAGAATACTGAATATTGTTGTACCATATTTATAATAACATCACACTATATATAGGATACTCGAGTTATTATTTTATAATGGGAAATTAATAAGATGTTGAAGAAGAAAGGAACTAGAAAGAGGGTAGTGAAAACATTACCTCTTCTTCGGGTTCTTCCTTTTGATTTGATCAAAAGGGCTCCCTTGGTTGGATTTATGACTAAAGGAAGGCCTCTAGGATGGAGTTAGGGAAGTTGAGAGAGTATTTGGGCAGAGTGTGGCCGAGCCAAATGTCTTATAAGGTGTTAATTAATGAGAATGAGTAGTGCCCTTTTATAAGAGGGGTTGAGGGGCACCTTTGAAAAAACTAGAAATATTATTTTATAATAAATTCATATTCAGTTTATAATTGCTCAAAAAAATTTTATATAAAGGCTAAGGTGGGTAGGGGTCTAAAACCACTCAACCAATAGAATTTATACTGGTTTGGGTCATTATATTAACCTTATCTTTTAGTTTTAACTCTTAGTTAATTAGTTTGGCACTTACCATGTCACTTTTTATTTTTTTATTATATATTTAATAAACATACTATATATCTCCAAGATACCCTCATGTGGTTCATTAATGATACACCTATCATGATATAAGTATCATGGCCGAACCGTAGATTTTGAGAAATTGAATATCAATAAATAAGATAATATTTGTTTTAAAAACATTTTAATGTCAATCTTGACACTATTTGGAAAATGGATTTTTTCTAAAATCATAACAAAATTATTACTTCGCACAAAGTTAATTAAATCATTCCTAACATGTCATGTTAACCTATAAAATTAGTGTAATTCATAAAAAGTCTCAAATTATATTTATTTATGTATTTATAATATCAATTATTTTAATTTTTCACTATTATGGTAATTACTACATCATCATTGTGTCATAAATAAATTATATTATATAATGTCTAAAAATTATAAATAAAATATAATTATGGAGGAAATATTTTTATCTTTATAATGAATATTTATAATCGAATTTATCTTATGTGTAACCCTATATTAAAAACGTTTTAGTAAATAAACTATGATTTTAACTCTTTTAACTCTTCTTTGAATTACATAATAATAAATGTCCTAAACTAATCCAAGTGGACATAAATGATAATATATTATTCCTAAGGTTGTTTTTGGTCGAGATACACTTTTCCAATAGAATTAGGACATGTGTTAGGGTATTATTAATATCATTGTTACCCTTAATTACCCTATTTACTTTTAACCGTGGTAAATAAAAGTAAAAAGTTACTATTCACCAAAAATTATTTTCATCTCAATGAACCACATTTTACTCTTTTATATTAACTGTGTCTCTTGGATTTTCGATATTCCACTCACAGATGCGGTAAAATTATGTTTTATTAAAAATTCAGTTTTTTTAACTACCACTTATTGGTTTAACTATTCATCAAAAAATGAAGTTTTTCAGAAAAATACCAAAAAAATCACCCTTGGATAATTTCAATATTCCAACCCCAAAATTGAAGTCCATTTTAGAAAATAAAATTTATAAATTTCAAAAAGTGGGTTTTACTATTCATAACAGCTAGTTTGATTGGTTGTGGTGTGTTAGAACTCGATGTTGCGTACAACACACGCTATTGCATTATTCAAAGAGAAGCATACCATATAAGCTTGGGGTGTTACATATAATTTGATGTTAAAATTTTTATTTAATATATTTCTTATACATTTCATTAATATATTTCACCAAAAGTGATTTATTTTATTTATTTACATAAACCATGTTTGTGTGAATAAATACAGTTTTTCAGAAATTGAGTTTCTTTTTTTGAAAACATATTTATGTTAAATTTATAAATAATTTTTCAAATAATAATTCATATTACATAAATATGTAAACCATATATTTTTATAGATTAATAAATCATATTCATCTGAAAAATACACTATCTATATGATAAATAACATATTAAGAAATTAATTTTCCTTCTTGTTTCATGTTTTGTTAAGAGTCTGTGTTTCAAAAAAAGAAATAAATTGAATAATTTAAATTTATTAAAAAAAAATTTCAGAATATATCAGAGACAAAAAAATTTATCATGTGAGAACTATAAAAAATTATCACTTATTTTCACTGTAAATATAATTTCAGGTGGTGTGTGTGGATTGGACTCCACTTGCATTCTTTATGGAACTATCTTAGCTCCAAATGGAGTATTCATCTTCATTATAATCTATATTTACATATCCAAGTTATTATTATATCTATTAGTTAAATAATATACCTTTTAATTAGGATATTACTTCCACTGACATGGATGTTATTTTGTTATTTGTAGATTATATTTCATGAATATATTGTATACTAGCCTTTTGTTTTCAAAAATATATATCATGGGATTACTACTTCATCTCTATATAAGTTCCCAATAAATAATTGATAAATAAATGTATATATATATAATTCCTTTACCACCCTAGATGGGGAAATTTTTATTAAATTGAATGCTGAAAATCATTTAATAAGCTGTGTGTTCAAAAATATATATAATATATAATATGTTTTTGAAAAATTGTATAACCATAATAGTTCCATAATTCATGTTTCAAATCCTTTAAAAATGTTTTATCAATAAGTTCTTTATATATAATGGGGTCATGATGATATAATTTTTTAATATAAACATCAAGAAACAATATTCCATTGAAATTTCCCCTTGTATCATCCATGATGTGGTATGTGAATAGTTTATTTTATTTAATTAATTTTCCATTGAATTGATTTATTTGAATTTTATTCATCCTAGTTACATAATAGGAATTTGGATATATATTTTTACATTTAAAAACTTATTTTCATTATGTGGATAAATGATAAATGTATCACGAATAGAGGGAATAAAAGACTCCATAGCATAAATTCAATATTGTATAATGAATTTTGATTAACAAATAATTTTTGACCATCATCACAATAATATTTGATAATTTATAACTTAATTAGAGTGGGGTTATATATAAATTGTCAGATCCTGAAATAAATCCTAATATACTATTTTAAAATTACACATTTATATATTTCTAATGATATACTTTCACACATCATATATTTCGTGTGATGATAAAATATGATTAAACTTTTTTAAAATTTTGATAATTTTTAAAAAATTAATAAAAAATCATTATTTTGTCTTAGATCATTGAATTTAAGCTATAGGTAACATATGGGGGATTACATTCGTTATATATTAATTTTATTGGGTGTGTGGAATATTGGTAATATGGTTTTTAGAGAGCCTTTTATTATAGGTTTGGGTTTTGGAGTAGATACCGGAAGGATTATTAGCATATATTTAATCATTAGTATGTGTGTAGTTTAATATCATATAGGTATTTAGTAGAAATCTATTCTATTTTTGGGATCCTCTGTATATTTTAAGTGTCCACGTTAATAAATATTATTTATGGAATGTTTTTTAAGTGGTTTTATTTTTTTTATTTTATAATTGATCGGATTATAGGATAATATAAGAGATATTCAAATATTTTTATCTTAATTAGTGATTATAAATTAATATGATATATGTAAAACAATTTTATGCTCTAACTAAATTATCAAATGATTAAATTGATGCTATTTGGATGATTTAAATTTTTTTATGTGAGGATGTCATAACTATATAGTGGTTGTGTTATGTTCCCCTATATAGTTAATATGATCAAAAAAATTATTTTAATTATAAGTATGATCTATAGAATTATAGAGATTACCATGACAGGTTTTCAAATTCGAATAATTTATCTCTTTGAAATTTTATAAACCATACAATCAATACATGACATGTTTTCTGTTTTGGAAAATATCATGTCTAATTTTAATTTATTTATATGAATGCCTTATCATAGATTGAGATATCATGTTATTTTTCATTTGATTGATTTTGAAAATATAAAAAAATGGATATACCATGTAAATTTGTGCACCATAATTTTGTTCATTATTTATAAATAAATATCTAATAAAAATTAATATGTATTAACTTGAAATTTTATGGTTGTTTATTTGGGTATAATTATATTGAAAAGGGTTTTCATGTTCATTATAATATGGCTATTTTAAATGGTTTAGAAAAATATTACTTTTTATGTTCATTATAATATGGTTATTTATCAAGATCAATTTTCTGGATGTGTCATTGGGTAAACTAATATAAGTATTTAATCATCGAGCAATTTTTTTAAATTATATTTTTATAAAAATATTATTTCAATAATTGAGTGGGATATAATTGAAGGACCATAAAATTGAATATCATTTTTTGTAATTAATATAAAATTTGTGGGGGGAAATAAAAATGGAGACTTCTATGGACATGGGAGTATATTTATTTTTATTTTCATTTCCCTATGGTTTGGATTACTATGACATGGATATGGTTTCATGTATACCTTTTAATGATAATGTATGATATATGATTAAAAATAATAATTAAATTCACGAAGTGATGAGAGTATTAATTAATGTTATCATGATAAACTATGGGTATATAGTAAAACTAGGGAATTATTTGAATCCATTTTCATGTCACGAAGTGACACTTTTTTATTAAAAAAATTTCGTTTTCATGATTTTATATGTATATTTTAGTGGTAATACACAAGTTCAAAATCATGAGTTTATTGGTTGGCTATAATGAAATAAATTATTAGTTATATGAATGATTTCTTTCTACATAATTCCAAATCCAATAATATTTAATATACATATAAATAACTGTCTAATAATGTGAATTTTGATTGAGGGTGTTAGTATTCCATATTATTTTTTCATAGACACTATACCAAAAATATTTTATTTGAATATGGCATAAAATTAATAGTATTGTTTTAATTTTTTAAAATTTTATTACAATATTATGGTAATTACATGGATTTCATTCTAGCTAGTGAATAATTTCATATATAGTTCTAGTTGTACATTTATTTTATAATTAATCATGAGAGACATCACACTCCACTATTTTAAAATAATAACAATTATTATCCCTTTTTAATTTGTTATTAATTCTTCTTCATGCTATAGTTTTAAATAAATTTGTCTATATATGTGGTCTTTTATATTTTTTTATTGCACAACCAATATTAAATAAAATTTCAATGAATCATTGATATAAATGTATTAAAATAATTTTCATTGTATATATGTGTGGAAAATGTCTATTATATATGTTTTTCATAAAACATCATAGTTTCTAAAAATAATTTTATACAATTTCCCTAGGTATCCCTCCTGATATATAGTTTTTCATTACACTCTATGAATTAACTTTCCCAATATTTGTGCAATTATATGATAACATTCTTGATATAATGATATTTTATGTTCTTTATTTCAACATGTAGGTGAAAAGGATTATATCACACCTTATTAAATATATATATTCCCATTATCATTTCCAACATTTCAAAAATTCCTAATTTTATTCATCAAATCTTTTTACACAAATCATATCAGTTTGAATTCATTATCTTCTATAATATTTACTTTATTACATAGATCGATAATAATGCATTCCCATATAATTATATATTATATCAGGTATTTTTTTACAATACACCATGTAATTCAAAATATTCCAATATAATATATCTAATTTTATTATTTTCTCATAATAAAAAATAGTTATTTTGAAATTACAAAACATTTAAAATAATTACAATTTAGAAATTTTACTGAAAATCCTATTTTATGTTCCAATAATTCATTATGTTAAAATAAAATTTAAATATAGTTCACACAGCCAAAAATTTATGTGGTGTTATAGATGTTTATTTACTGCCTTGTGAGGTACTTTATCTATATATCAAACACCAAAAAAATGGGAGTATGTATTGAGTTATGTCAATATGTCATTAAATAAATTTATTTATACGAAATAGATGATTGAGTTTTATATACTATAAAAAATATTCTAAAAGAGATATCTAAAATAATCTATTATATAATATTGATTATGAAAATATTTTCAGATCCTTTCATATGTACATAAATTTTTATAATCCATCCATAGTGTTGTTTAATGAGACATTGCCATATTTTTAGGGCTTTTTGTCATTTTGAGATTAAGTGAAATAATAGCACAATTATGAAATTTTAACAGTTTTCCAAAACATTAGTATCTTATCCATAAATATTTATTTATTGATCCAAATTGTGTGATTATTTTTTTGGGGTAAATATATTTTTAGGATACATATCTTACAACAGGTCCAGGCCTTTATTCAAAAATATGAAGGATGAAACAAATCATCCTTTAGGGAAAGTTGTTATGTCTAATGGAGTGGAACCTCATCCTCAATTGAATCAAAAATCAATGAAAAATGTCTTACTGTTTTGATTCAGGATAAATATAAAATATTATTCAATTAGGTGAATCCATACTAATTTTCAAGTAAAAATAATCTCATTGATGCATTATTTTAGTGGCATAAACATTTAAAATACGAAAGGTCTAATCAAGATGAAATAGTTCAATTCAGTCATTAATTAATACCGTTTTACCAACATATACAAAATGGATAACATTTTGTGGAGGTATATGAAAGAAAGTATGTAATAAGTTTTCTTAATGATATATTGGTGAATCAACAGGTTTCGAGGTCCTAATATCATCGTAATATGATGAATTATAATCTGCTGAGTCATATAGATATAATTAGTTTCTTAGCGTAAATTGGTCATTAATCCCACATACAGTGGCCAATAAAGATTTAATTTTTAGTTTGAAATAATGATATGTTATATAAATTATTTTATGAATATAGAAGTTACATTTTAAGACATTTAATGGTAAATATATGTAGAAAAATTTCATGGATTCTTTTGGAGTGAATTATTTCATCCCCTCTTTATATAAATATGTATCACTTCTCTCATTTGAATATGTATCCATTTCATGGAGGAAATGTTTTAGTTTGGTTAATATAAATTCTCAATATATTTTAAATATATATTATTTTATCTTTTCTTATTATTCTATTCATTTCTATACTTATCTTATTTCTTTTATTTTATATGTTTATCCTACCGTGCTTCTTCTAAACTCCATGTTTTTTCGAGAGCTAACCCTCGATGTTGTTCGAGGGGGGATGTGGTTGTGTATGAGTTTCTTGAAAATAAAGTACACGAAATGTTTTATTCTATAGAATATGTAGTGCCTAAAATTATTGTGGAGATCATTCTATCAACTTTTTAAAATATTATTTTATGTCTCCTCATTTAATCATTTCCCTTCTTGTTGATATCAAAGTCATTCAAACGGTAGTTTTTTTGGTTAAGTTATTGATGTAGAAGTGTTTACTACTATATGTATAAGTAATGTAGTGGGATAATTACATATATATGAAAGGGTATAGAGAGAATGGTTTGGATCTATACAATGAATAAAATAATGAGAAATATAATTTGAGTAACAAGGATAATGCCACTATTAAACCCCAAGAAAAATGTTTTTCTTCTACTAATTTATTTTTTTATTCATTATTGTCATTATATTTAAAATTTTAATTGTGATTTATATTTTATTTAAAAATTTTAAATAATTTAAACCTGCAGTATATATTTTTATATAGTTTAGTTTTATATTATTTAAATGATAATAGTGACAGAAGGAATACAGTTTGTGTGAGAGGCCTCTTCAAGGGTTTAACCCTAGAGGGAACACTATATTGTATACTTAAGAAAATAAATAATTGACTAGGGTATAAATACTATATACCATATCTTCAAATTTTTTACCATTTGTGTAGAGGCCAAGTGAAACCACACACTTTGTTTCATAAAAAACCCAAAAAAATAAAAAATAAATATAAAAATTTTAAAAAAGGTTTTGATTCATATTATTCATTTCTTCATCCAATATGGATTTCTATAGTACATGCATCAATTTTAATCTTATTGATAAATTTGATGGTGATCCTAGAAGTTAATATACATTTATAATGAAAATGTTGCAAAATTTCCTTATTCTTCATGATAATTTCATGTTTCTAAAAAAATAAGAAAGATTTCTACATTGTTGGTCGCTGATGTTAAAAAACATAAATTCTTTTGGATTCAATTTTAAAAACTAAAAGCTAAAGAAAATGAAATTAATATTCCTCTAACAATTCAAGAATACATTGGCGAGGTATGATGAAAAGTTTGATGATCTAGTTCCATCTAAAATAAGTGAGTTCCAAACATTGTTGTATGAGTAAAAAAGTTTAAAGATTAATGTTTTGATAGAGATTTTATATTAAACATTATTTTATTTCAAATATAAATAATTTTTATTTGGAAAATAATCAATGTTATCCTGATTGTTTCTATTCATCTCTATTATTCATTTCATTATATGAATATTATGATGATTTCTTTGTGCTAAGGAGAGAACAGAAGATCATGTCAATCTGTACATTGGTGAAAATGAAGATGATAGAATAATAGATGAAATCCCTAAAGAATCATTTGATGAACCTGAACCAGATGAGAAGAAAATTCATATTATTATATTAACACCATCATCATATAAAACAAATCCCATCGATTCACATTTTCTAGTATCTTATCTCATGTCTTCCATTGAAAAATAATAATCAGTTATACCATTCATTCTTTTTAGTTTTTATGCCCTTACTATGAATTTTTTTGTTGTATTGAAATAAATTGTAGTAAAATTTATGTTTGGTGAAGTTTCAACCTGTAATTTTTTCTTTTGTGATTTTTTATTATATTTTTCATCATTTTTCGATCCCTGAGATAAAATGAATATTCATATCCCTTTTAATATTTGAATTTATTTTCATGGAATTGTAATGATTTTTGAGGAAATGGATTGTAAAAAAATTCTGATATGAACATTTTTTCTTGGAATTGTATTTTGAAGCATTTTTATGAGTTTGGATGATTTTTGATATATATTCCTATGAAACACTAAATCAAAAAAATACATTCTTATAAATTAATGTAAATTTCATTGACATAATCTTTTTAATACCATCACATTTATAAGAGAAACATGTATTTTGTGTGAGAACTAGTATTTTTGATATTTTTCCTATTGAAGAATTGAATTACATGGAATGTTTTTAATATGATTGGGGCACTACATTAGATAGCCACATATTAACCTGATTAATACCCATATAATAATCCTTTGTTATCCTTAGATTCCATGAGTTTCCTTATAGGGTTATGCTACATTACAAGATAATGGTTCCTGACCTAGCCGCACTCTTCATATTTTTGCATTGATATTTCATGTTTGAGTGTGGCGGAAGGAACATTCAGGTACTTTATTTTGTATTTGATTCTTTTTTCGATGGGGTGATGTTTGGTTAATGATTTTTGGTGGTTTATATTGAATGATTTGGTCATGATTCGTCAATTAAGTATTCTTCATTTGTTTCATCTGATTCACCTTATAAAATTTAAAATATAGGGATGAGCTTCAATTACTCATTATAAATTCTTTTATGAATCATTTAACTATAAAGAATCTATGGTATAAATTTTAGTCATATCACTGTATTCAATTTTTAGATCATATCCTTGAAAAAAATATAAAATAATATTGTTCCTTTATCAGGAATTAAAAAAAATACAAAAAAGAGAACATAGATGATATCATTATTTATAATCACATATTGGATTATTTCCCATGACAAAAAGGTGGTTTATCTCTATTTAAAATTCTGAATGGGATTTGAGTAAGGATCACCCTATGTTTTCACATGATTATTCATGCATTGTACTTAAGAGTCAAACTTATTATTTCAAACCTTAATTTTTTTAATGATTTTACGGAAAAACACAAATCCACCTAATTAACCTTAAAATTCCTCATGATTGAAAATATATTAATTTTTCTTTATGTGGAGAATTAAAATTATCACAATCCTATTGTAAATCCTCAAATTTTAAAGTATGATCATAACTCCAAATATATTTTCTCTTATGTGATGGGGGACTTAACATTCACTGAGAGGTTGGTTGAGATTGGTACATGGAGGGTTTGATGTGGTTGAATAAATTTAAATGTGAGGAATGAAAATTAGAGGGATTGTTTTCATATACTAGAAATGATGGAATTCTATGATGGAAATTACCATTGATGTTTTTTCATTTTTGATTATTATGTGGATTTTGATTTGAATTTATGTTGAATATATAATATTGAAATGGTTTGGTATTGGGGAATGATGAATCCAATAGTTTAATATATTTTTTATTAGTTTAAATGTTTATAATCCCACTATAGTTGTAAATTAATGGTCAATTGTCACATTTTTAGGTTTTTCAGATATTTTGAGCTTAAATGCCAAAATTGCACAATTATGGAATATTAATAGTTTTTTAACACTTCTGTATTTCTGGAATAAATCTGTAATTATTGATACAAACCATGTCATCATTTTTTTAGTTTTCCCATGATTTGGAATACATATATTCCAACTATTACATGCATTTATTAAAACATATAGAGGCTAAAATAAATTATTCATTGTGGAAAGTTGTTTTATCCAGCTGAGTAGACTTTACCTGTATAATTGGGGCATAACTCTAGATAAATGTGTACAGGTGAATTTATTTTAGAAGGATACGAATTATGATTTAATTATGTGAATCCTTGATGAAAGTTAAGTAAAAATCCACTCATTAATGATGTATTTTAAAGGTTCAAACATGTAAAATATGAAAGGTGACATCAAGATGGAGTAATTCCATTCATTAATAAATTCATACCCTCTAATCAATGTATCCAAAATGTTAGATATTTCTGTAGGGATGTGAAAGAAATTATGGAAATTTTTTAAAATTATGTATTACATTATTTTGTAGTTTTCAAGGTCATAATGGCATGATAATGTAAATAATTTGAATCTGATGAGGCACATTGATAAATTTAATTTCTCGTAGTAAATCGACCATAAATAATACATTAGGTAGAAAATAAAAATAATATTTTTATGGTTAATGAAGTAGAAATTATGGAATTTTTTTTATTAAGATACCTATTAAAAATTATGCAATTTAATGGGACATAAATGTGGAATCATTTGGATGATACTTTTGGATCTAATTTTTTCACCCCCTCACCCTATACATATGTATCTCTTCTCCCAATTCAATATGTATCCATATAAATGGAGAAATTTTTATGTTTTGTTTCTATAATTTCTATATATATTTTAAATATATATATTTTTTATTTTATTCTTATTCTATTAATATATATTCTACTAGTATTTTTTTATTTTACGTGTTTCTCCAACCCTATTTTTTGAACTCCGTGTTTATGTAGAGGAAACCCCCACTATTGTCTGAGGCGGTAGTGGTGGTATAAGAGTTTATAGAACAATAATTATTTATCATGTTTTATTGTAATGATTATTTAGTTCCAATGATTATTGGGGGGATAAGCCTCCCCCAATTCTTTACTATTGTTTTATTTCTCCTCATTTATTAATTTTCATTCATTATAATATATAAGCCAATAAAATGGTGGATATTGGATTAGTTATTGAGGTATAAGAGTTTACTCATACAAGAAGAGGTCATGACGTACGATAATAACATTCAAATGATAGGGTTTAGAGTTAATGCCCATGATCTCTACCTTGCATAAAATAATTAGAAATATTTTTCAAATAATAAGTATAACACCACCACAAAACCAAGAGATCAATGGGTTCCTTCTACTGATTTCATTATATCATCATTTTTTTCATTGTGTTTTACATTTTAATAATCATATATATTATATTAAAGTAATTTTTTAATTGAAACACCTGATTATATTATAATATAGGTTTTTTATATAAGTTCAATTATAATAGTGTTAAAAGGAAAACATTGTGTATGAGCGGCCTCCTCGAGAGATCTACCCTGGTGTGAACTATATATTTCATATATAGGTAAATTAATTATTGAATAGGCTAAAAAAACTAAATCCTCTATGGTAAAATATCAACTAAACCATTTATTATGATCATTGGTGTCCACTTGTATTTTAAGAATATCAACTAAACACAAAATGAAATTCATGTTTGCAGTCATAACATTACTTTTTCCACTAAATGATTGAATGAGTGATGGATAATTCTAATGGTATAAGTTACATATACAAGGAATAATATCTCTTTTGAGATTATAAATGTGGAAAAAATTTAGTTCAACAATTAATCCACTAGATTGATTAATTTTAGATGATATTGCAATTGAATTTTTTTCATTCAAAATTACATCCTAAATTTATATATCATATCCATATTGTATATTTCTTCAAACCAATATGGGATATATGGTAGTAAATAATATTCATTTATCATTTCATGCCAATTATGTATGTGAATCATTCATAACCAATGTTTTCATTATTTAGTAATTATCATGTCTAAAAATGATAAATATTGAAAACGAAATAAAACATTTAATCATGTTAGAGTTACTATATATTAATATAATGATTGAAAATCAAATGATATATATAGAAATAAATAATTTTAAAAATCATAAATTATTTTTACATGGTTTATAAACATGTTTATATGACAACATCCTAATTATGAAAAGTAAATTCTTTGATATATGCCATTACTATAGAATATACCCCATAATAATTTTTTGTCATGATTTTTGATTTGGCCTATAATCCCTTTAAAATATTCTATCTCTGTACTATTTTTTCAAAAATCACAATTGTAATAAAAAAACAATCTATGTCTCCTGATATATTGGTGAAAAATTAGCTATTGATGACACTCCATACTATTGCTCTTTGGATATGGACCAAATAATAGATTTGGATTTCATTATTGTTGATGGATCAAACAACTGTATCATAAACATTGATTCAAATTTCACCATACCAATTTCTCAAAATAATTTAATTGAACTTCTAAATGTGAATATAATTCATGATCTCAATCACCTCCTACCAAATGATGTGATTAGACCTTTTTTTGTTCGTATTTTATCACATTTCTTGATTCAGCATAGATTCATTATAACACTCAAAAATTGTAATTGATTGTTCATAGGTGTTTTATAACAGTTATTTATAGGTTATTTACAAACTTATCACACAAAACTCTACTAGTCCCCACCACATATCAATGTACGACATATAAAATTATCCCTGTGAATATCTTCCAAAACATTAACACATAATTCTACCTTAATTTTATTAAACTGAAATATCCATTGACTCAATTTATTGAAATAAATATATATAATCTCTCAAAATAAAATTACTTCTAATCTAGTAGATATGTTTTCCTTAAAGAATGAAAATTTTCTGCATGTATATCATGATTCACAATCTAAAAAATTTGAAGGATGGTATTTTAAATTCCATTAAAAAAATTCAAAAACAAATTATAAATTTTACGTGTATAATTTTTACAAATATTCATTAATAAAACTAATAAAATTGATAAAAATTATTTTTCCTATTAATATATTCATTCTTAAATGTACCGAAGTTTTAAAAAATAGACTTTTATTATTTAATGTAAACAAACCCTAAATTGTTATAAATTGAATTCTTATGTACCTATCATAACTATAAATTTATATTGCACATATTCATTAGTTATATAAAATTTTTACATGAATATTCAATTTACAGTGCCTCTAAATAACTTATATAATTTCTACATGAACATAAATAGTATTCAGAAATCATAACTCATAATTATTCAAAATTCTAAAACTCTCTAAGTGATTTAAAAAATTACCTAATTAATTTGTATTTCCAAAAACATTGGCTTCACTCTAGCGTAATAATGAAATAAATATTTCTTCAATAATTGAATTTACATTTCAATATTTCATGGTTATTTTGGACAAACCTTTTCATTTATTTATATCATTAACTTCTCATTTGTATCCTAAATGATAATTAATCCCTATAATAATAAACATTAATCATCATATTAGTGTAATTGTTTTATAAAACTAATTATAAAATAAATATCACTTTAAACTTTATATTAAAATAATCATATACAAACTCTTATTTTATAGTATTAAACTATAAATACATAAATAAAGATATATATTATTTATTCTCCAATAAAAATAGTACCCTAAAACTGAACATTCCTCGCCATATTGGTCATAAAATTGAATGTATAAAATTTTAATGGGGACTCATTTTTCTCATTCCATGTTAAACAAGATGATAATTCTATGATACAACCTGAATGATTTAATCCATTTATGGACAAAACTAAATATTTATATAGATATAAAGGGACATAATTATAACTCCCAAAAAAGATATATTTGTTAATTAACATCAAGGATGCTTGAGATATATTATTCATCAGAAAAAATCATCCTTATATTTATTTATCTGAAATTTAAAAATATTTAAAGCTGAAAACATGGGATATATCACTAATAAAAATAATAGTAACATAAAATTATGATGTTTAGAATAATTTAGACATGGTGTGTCCCCTCTCAAAAGTATAATCATCTTTAGTGGAAGTGATTTCATTCTTGTAAATAATGTAATATGTGTACAATGGACTACTATTTCAGCAATGAAATATAAATTTTTTTTGCTCTTTTCGAGTTGAGTGATACTCATCTGGTTAATGATATAACAAATGAAAAATATAATGATGTAGTAAATTGTCAAAAGGTTAATACATGATCCATGTAAAAAATTGTATAGAATTGTGGAATCTGTTTAGACCTCTTCAAGGATGATATAATTTTTCCTACATAATATTAGACATGTGTCCATTTACCTTTCATCTAGCTATATATAGTCCCCAATACCATTGTACATAGTAAATTAATGTATTATCAGACCCTAAGGGTCTTTAACAACACTGCCCCCCTCATAACACCTATGTAATACGAACAATTTGTGTTCGGTTTTGTACCCATATATATAGTGTACAAAGGAATCCATCAACCCTAATTCAATCTCATGATTGACTGAGTGTGTTTCCTTCCAGCTAATTGTAGATTAGGGGAAGTTGAATCATACTTATTATTTAGGACTTAGGCCTTTTCAATTTGGAAATGTTCAATTTTGATAACAAAATTACTCCACGTGGAAGTTATTTCATCAAACCAGTTTCAATAATGCACCTTCTAGAAGGACAAAAAAATTTCTGAATAGACTAATACTCTAGGATTATTCTATAATAGCACTTCCCTTCTCTATATAACCATCTAATAAGAAAATATATCCCATTCCCTTCAAAAGTGTAAAAACCAATGAAGTGACCAAAATTATCTTTATGTCATGTGCCCATCCATCATTATAGAACATGTGCAAAAAACACTCCTCCCAATTATGGACACAACACAAGTATCTAAATTCATGGTTAATACGTACACAATTAATATTATCATATATATTAAACACTATACATTTTATTCTCCATAAAAGAAATTTTTTTTCTTAGGGGAGTTCTTCAAACCATAAAATGTCACCTCAAACAATGTCATGATTGGAGATAGAAATATTCTTCAAAACATAATCACTATGTAGTTTCCCAATGAGGTACCACTAAATACACAATTATTTGTTCAACTATTAAAATTAATGATGTGAAAAAAACCACATTGTTGTTCGTCTAGTACCACATTGTAGAATTCTCAATGTCTTCATGCATTGAAGAATGCATTTTATAAAATGATGAATCCCGCGAATCCAAGATATTAACTATCCTAGTTATGGTGCCAGAACGAGATTAAGCTACTTCCCAAAATCCAGTGAGAGAAAATCTATAGGTTTGAGAGATGAGTATAAATGCCAGACCATAATGAGAAATAAATTCATCTTTCCATGCCCATCTTTTGATTGAATTTATGTTTTCCTAAACCATCCCCAATGATTCCCTCCTCACGTACCTCCCATTCAAATTTCATATGAATACATTGGAGGTGTCTGTGATATTCTTGAAAATTATTCCCCCCCTCAATTTTTGGTTGGGCCATTCTTTATGAGGAGGCCCAACGATGATTTCCTTATAAATTAGGGTCCAAAATGAATGAATCCCATATTCTATTCAATGTGAGATATAAATACTTTCTGAACCATAGATGTTTAAAAATTATGCACTTTAATGGAGGATAAAATATTATTAACTTGAGATATTATACCACTTATGGATAAATATTATCTCTACTAGTTCATAAATAAACTTGTGATACCTTCCAAATCATACCAAAGTGTTGAATATGAGGCTTCATTGAGAGGTGGTGGAAGCATGGTAATGAACAAGAAAGTATTATCTCTACATGTGAAGACTATTTATTAGGGACGAAAGACACCAGTCTGAGAATCCTCTAGAGATAAATGAACAACTCTTCACCCATTTGATTCTATGACAACTCCATTTTCCATAATCCTCAATAAATATATTGATTTAATAGATAGATATGTATTTATAATTCACAATTTTAATGGTATCAGTATAAAATATAAGGTGATAGATTGTACAGTTGCGCATCCAACATCTGTAATGGTACACATTCCCCCCCTCCACAAAATAATAATTTTAATGAGGTGAATGATCACATCTCGTGTAATAATGAATATGTTTGTAGATAACGAGTCCCCTATACTAATCCAACCGATTTATTTAGAAAACCTGCAATTTTTTTCAATGGATGAAAAAGTGATCCACGAGGTTCTATATCACCTGAATAAGAGATCGATGGCACAGGAGGATAAAACCATTTGGTCAAACTAATTGATAAAATTATCAATACCAAATGGTCATGAGATATATCCCTACAAAATTTTAAATCCTTTTTTGGAAACTCTATCCTTATTTTTCATGTAACTGATCACATCTTGGGCCATAGAAATCTCTCCTTGGATAATATTTCGCTTTAAAAATCCATGTTTCTCATTTGATATCTATTTGGGTATATAGATTGATAGTATTTTTTTAGCTCATCGGCATGAAACTTGTATGAGTAATTACACATTATAACCAGAAGATAATATTTTAGGGGTGAAGGTCCTTTAATCATGGGGATTAACACTAGGCTAGCAATACATGACACACGATGAAGGCCTACACCCCTAATGAAATCTGGGATAGTATTCACCATAACACACTTGATAATATTACAATATTCTCTATATATTTCCCCAATAAATCCATCTAAGACTAGAACACTCTCATTGTTAAGACCACAAAACACCCTATAAATATTTATCTCTTCATGTATGGACTCAATCATATCATTGTTATAAGATGAAACCACTTGTGGAACTCATCATGTAGGTCCTCAATGTCGCTCAGGTATCCCCCTTCTATATAAGGATTATAACCTAGAAGAATAAATTTAATAAATATTTGATCCATACCATAATCCACACTTATATCATCCTTATATGTCTCATTCTCCAAAAAATTATTGGGTTCTTTATAAAACCTCAACTATATGATACATGCAAGAAAGAATCCCATATTTCGATCACCCTCCTGAATCCCCTTAATCATGTACTACGAATTCACCATATCCTCCAATATCATAATCATTTCAACCATCATATTATTATAATGATTTAGATCATAAAACAATGTTTCATCCCATTCATTCCCAAGACTAAATTCTAGTCGATCAATCTACTCTTTCACCACATCAATATCTTGGGAGTAGGATGTATGGTTCTTGATGCATAATTTCAGATATCCATTAAGCCTACATAATTTCTAGGTAATACTAACCCATGAATTTTCATCTGTTAGATTATTACATGATTTATTTACAACATCATTATATCCTTATATGTTAATCCAATACTGAGATAATGAAATAATACTACCACAGTCTTTCCTAGCGGGCAGCAAAACTAACTACATAGTGTGATAATAGAGGATCATCACAAGGTGGTTATCATTTGTGTCAGGGTTGTTATAGACAGCATATTAATTGGAAAGGCATCTATCTAAACAACTCCATGCACAAAGACCCCCATTAAACCCCATAAATGGATAACCAGTATACCCCATACGCAACAACCCAATGCAAGTCATGAACGCCAAGAAGTGATGTGAAAAAACACATCTTATTTTATCCTTATATAGATTGGAAAAAATGTTAATGTCACATATTACCATACATGGTTACCCAATAGCTTGAAGGAACTCTAGTAATTCAACATTGATCCCCTTCTTTGCATATCACAAACACGATAGATGAAAGTAAGAAACATTTACTGGGCTGTAGTAGTGTTTTTTGTGACGAAAAACTACCCCAAAGACACAATCAGATCCAATGATATATTTTATTTCCAAAAAAATAATATTTTTTTGTAATGGGGGATGGAATGCATGAAACCACACACCGTTATTCTATTCACATACTTGGTTACATTGGAGGGACACTACTTCTCATAATGAAGGAACCACTTTTTTGGAGTTCACTTGTAATGTTTCCTGTCATTACATGAGTACCCATGCCTTGATTATTCCATGTTATGGAAGAGATCATTGAAAGAATGCATGTCTTTCATTGGCCATAGATAGAATTCCATTGTATTCTTGAGAAGACAATCTGTCATGTTCATTGTATGAGATGTAGAGAAGTGGGACCGAAATAGAGGGAAAAGGACCATTGTACATGGAGAGGGGATGATCAAAGTATATAAGAGATTATCATGGATGAGATGGATGAATGGGATCTATTACTTTTGTGTGAACATCCTGGGGTGTGGCGACCATCAAATGTAAAAAAATTGAAATGTTTTTGAACATTTCACAACACATGGAGCACATTCTTTTGAGAAAGATAAATTTTTTAATAAGACAAAATAAATTTATTAATAATCAATTTATTTCATTATATTAAATATTATATATTAAAATATTTTTCCTAACACACACCCTATAAAATTATATACTTGTGTATATTCATTAGTTATTCAATTTTTATTTTAGAACGTAAATTACAATCATTATTAAGAGACATCAAATGAAAAAATAAATTATCATTTTTTTGAGGTACCATAATTTATTTATAGTGTGACAGCACTAGCACTTATCTAAATCTATGTTTTTAAATTAAAGTATATTATCTAAAAATTCATTTCAACAAATTTTCAAATATGAAAACCCTTTATACAATTATACATTTGACATCCTTGAGAAAAGATTAATATTATAATTCAATACATAAAAAATATTATTTGATCTATTAAGTTTCATTAGTGTTCAATAAGAAAATATTTTTTTGTACATTGTACTGTGTATAAGGATGGAATATCTTCAATAATGAAAATTAAATACCATTAAATCTCTAAAGAACTATATGTGATATTGTCTTTACTAACTTCTCATAAAATTATTTATCATTGATTTCACTGCATTTTAAATTTTTTGATATTAAATAATTCAAAAAAAATCTGGTGTCTTTAATATGGTGCTCATCACAATTATTTATTTGGGTGAGAATGCATATCCAACCCTTTTTCTACCTATATATTAAAACTAAATATGTTTTATGAACTCATAGAAATATAATATTTGGCCCAAATGAAAGTTTTTACGACAATTACCTAATTTTTCTACACATTCATTTTAAATTGATTAATTTCTTCTAGAATATTACAGTCTCTTATTCATTATCATTGTGTGCACAAAATAATTTTCAACAATATATATAGGATTACCAACTAGTATATAACACTATGTGAAACTATTATTCATCATCTATAAAAATTCCCACAGATCTATAACTCAGATACTTTTACCATAATATCATGAAAATTATATTGTTAAATTTCGTATCCTTCCTAGAATTCATAAACTAACAAAATTAGTTTATTAACTTCATAACCCCAAATATGGATGATAAACGTTAAAAAAATTGAATTTATCAGTGCTAAAAAGGAATTGATAATCAAGGTGCTAATAAAATTGTGTCCCTTTTATTAGTGTTAATAAAGGCATCTTTTTTCAATGATAAAAATGGATGATATAAGTGAAAAAAATAATTTTTTATAAATCGGATGTTTTTTTAACATTGATATCCCACTACAAATCTCATGCACCCCTACCTCTACTTGGATTCAAACGTGAGAACTTATCCTTGTGTCCCTAAACCTCTAGCACTCTCTCATTTTTTTTGTTCTCCCATCAATGATATATCTATCTATTTATTTATTTATATATATTTATATTTATCCATATATTAATACAGATTTATATTAATATATTAATTATTTTTTTATATTAATATATATTAATAAGATAAATTTTAAATATGTTTATAAAATATTTTTTTTGAGATTATTTATAAATAAATAAATAAATACATATATATACAATATACATACATACATAGATATATATATATATATATATTATATATATGTTTATCTATTAGTATAATTATACATATTTATATATATTTACATATATTCTATATTAATATGTATATACATGTGTTAGTATATATTGATAATATACATCATTTTTTTCAAAACAGACACACTAACACACAGACACATTATATAGATATATAAATATTCATAAATGTTTATTTTAAATAAAATGGATATTAGTTTTGCTTTCTATAATTATTATATATTGATAAATATATTTTATATGTAAATAGTTTTAATTATTTTTTTATAAATGAAAATTTTTTATGTTGGAATATATAAATAATATGTAAATATTGTTATATATTTGACTATAAATAATAATACATTGTGAAAATATATAATATTTCAAATCTATAATATCAATATAAATGCAATCCCTAGGAATAAATATAGTCATTATTGAAAAGGGGAAAAATACCCCCTTAAGCGAGGATCAAAATCCATCAACTATTAAAAAACTCAAGGTACCACGATTAAAAACTCAGTTTTGGAGGCCTTATGGGTCATTTTTTCCATAAAAACATGACGTAGGGTATTAATTTATTTGTTATGGCATTGAGCTCAACATAGACGTCGATTTGATATGTGGAAAATCTCAAACATACACCCCAATAAAAATTTATTTCGATTTGAAATTCGAATTGTATTTTCATCTTATTTTAGATATTTAATTTGTTTTTTATTTTATGATTTTTAAATTTTAATTAAATTACTAATACTTTATAGAAATTAAGAAAATATTAATTTTTTTATTTTAATATCTCATATACATTTTTTACTAAATAGCTTATATATAAAGTTTAAATTTCTATTTATCCTTATGTAAAACATATTAAAAACATTATATTATATTTATATCTATATAAATAAATATATATATATATATATATATATTAATGATTTTTTTTAATTATTGTACCTTTATAAATGCTAGTAAAAAAGCACAGATAAAGGGATGATTTTAAAAACACTTTTTGGCATTGTTAAAAGTATGTTTTAGCATTAATTTTTGGTAGCGCTAATAAATATAACCTTTGATTGGAATTTTTTACTAGAACTAATAAAGGGTATCATTTACCTTTCACAGAATTTTTGTTGTACGTATTAATAAAATGTGATTTTTGTATTCAACTATCATTGTTTTCCTTCTCATTTATCTTTTTTACAAAATACAATAATGTTTATATCACTTCTATGATTATATAATTAATATTTTTAAATTTATATATAGTGTCTTTTTGGATTAGTGACATATAATATTTTTGGATGAATTATATATATCAAATTCTTAGTTGAAAGTAAATTATTCATCATATTAAAAACTCTTTTTAACGTACAACATTCAAAAAAATAGTATAGTTTTTAAGCATTTATTTTCATACACTCATCATGATGAAAATAAATAGTGTTCCCTTTCCTATAATTCCTCAACCAAGAAAATCATATCTAAACATATAAACATTAGTTCATAAAATTATTTATTAGGGAATGATATTTTTTGTACATTGAGAGACTATATATTTTCATGGAATGTTGTTATTTCCATATATTTTTATTTTATGAAAATTATTATATAACTTATTCCTAATTTTTAACATACTATAATGATAACCATTAATCATTTTTACATCTTTGAGATATATTCTCTTACGAATTTATAAAAAAATTTAATAAAAAAATATGAATTTGAAAATGATATTTATTTTTGAATAATATTTCAATGGAGTACTTACAATAGTCATATATTTTTTAAATATTTTAATAAATTGTTTTT
The DNA here is from genome assembly GCA_963277665.1 of Viscum album. NCBI lineage: Eukaryota > Viridiplantae > Streptophyta > Magnoliopsida > Santalales > Viscaceae > Viscum > Viscum album. The sequence continues at coordinate 1,292,255,415 of OY728129.1, forward strand.
ATATATTATTGTATAACATTTACTTTTTAAATTTATTTTTCATTATTATGAAATATATAAAATATATTTTATTGTTTAACATTTTGTTATATTTAAATGACACCTCTAGTAATCATATTTCTATTATTTCTATATGAGTGTCGTCTCCTAATGATTTTTCACTCAGAAAATTTAATTCAATTCATAAATTCTCATTTAAATGTTTTTTAATACACATCATAAAATTATGAGCAATTTGGAAATAATCTACCAATTTCATTAATGTTTTATTTGGATCATGTTACCATGAATGAGTCTTCATGAGTAAACTCCCTGTGAAAGGAACGAATCTTCAAATATCATTAATGGAGAAGTAAAACCAACCAATATAAGAGTTCAATATTTTTGGTCCATAATATATTCATATACATTTAATTAATACTTTACAACATTTCCTTAATAACATCTGAATTACATTTAAATGTTTTTATCTCCAATTTCAAATTAGTATTTTATTTATCACTATATTTAGGAATTTTTTATAATTATTTTATATAATTTTATATCATTACAATTAGATAAATTTTTATAATATTCAATAACATAGAAAATTAATTCTTATTCAGTATGTATAAAATAGAATTTATGATTCTCATTAGATGCAACAATTTGTGATATATAAGATGAACTGTTTTCCCTTTTTATTTTTTACATTGTAGAGTACTCATTAAAAAAATTTCCCCTATTTAGAATTTTACAACACATAATAAAAGATAAAGGGTTGTATTTGTTTTTATATATTAATAACATTCCTTAAAAGTGTTGATAATTTTTTTAGATGTTTTAGAATACTTTTTAAAAGAGTTGGTGTATTTGGATATACATTGAGAATGTGTGAAGAATGTTATAGCTGATTTATAAATTATATTGTATTGATATAAATTTACTAAGTGCACTATTCATAAAGGTAACACTACTGATAATTGATTTTAACATTGTCTATTGGTTGGAAAATAATCATATCGACACCATATATATGAAAACAGTTATTTTATTAACTCTATACAGCACATATAAGCATAAATATAAAATTTAGAAACATTCATAGAATTAAAAATTCAATCTGATTGATTCATATATGTAAAAATTAAATAACTACACATATTTTGATATTTCTACATTACATATGATGGATTTTTGAAATACATCAAATTTTATCTAATAGATGATTTTAAATCTGGCTAGTTATTATAGGCACATGAAGATAACTACATTATTTTAAGACAAATGTTTTATTTAATTATAGAGATTGGAAAATTAATATGATAATTAATAAATAAAATAAAACATTACATTTTAAGTGAAAAAATTGAAAATTAATGGAATTATATAGAGGTTTCATAGTTGATTACTATAATATGAGTGGTGTCCTCTAAAATATTGAAATATATATATTTCCAATAGATACTTCAATGAATTATCTTAAATTATGCAGATGATATTATTCAATAAATTAATTATCACTAGGATTATGATTCATGAAGATAACATGACCTTCACATTTGAAATTAAAAGTTCACACAACAAAGAATATTTGAGAATAGCCAGCATGTTGAAGATTTTTTTTATTTTGATATATTTCTACATCATAAAATGAAACTCACACAGTGATTTTTGGGTGGAGATACATAATTGGGTGATATTCACATCATAATACAATGGAAAAAATCCATCTTGTAATTATAAAATGAGGTATATGGTTTTTGCATGATCACGACATCATTCACCACATTGAAAGAATCATTTTCACTAAGAATTTATGGATTCACTAATTCTAATAAATAATGTGTTCTTTCAATATTGTCAATAAATACGTCGAAATGTTCAATGACATTGTATATTTTCTAGATGAAGGGGTAATTAAAATTCTTATTATCACTTGTCAATTAATCCCAATACTCATGGAATGTTAAATGATAATTTTTTATGGGTTTATATGAATATTTATGGATGTATATTCAATCAATAATTTCTTCATATTTTCAATATTAAAATATTATATATAATATTAAAACAATTTTGAGTACATAAAATAGGATTGGAGGTGAAGATAGTGATTTTATTCTAATATTGATTATTGATTTGGATATATAGAATTGAATAGGAACAAATATGATGAGAATGAAAATAATTCCCACTAATAACCATTATACGGTCCATAGAAAAGAAAACAAGAGTAATGATCATCTAATGGGTTTCAATTTAATATGATGAAGATTTCATGTTCCAAAATTCTATCATATGTACATTTACAATTCTATAACAATGAAATGATGTAATACATGCATGTAGTTCTGAGTATATTTTTCTTACAGTGCACAACCTAATAAGGAGTTAGATTCTTTTATATAATGATGATAATATATATAGTGGAATAAAAAAATATCGTACTCACATATATTATATACGAAAGTCTTATAAAATATTATACAAATCAAATATAATCTATTTTATGAAACAAATATGGTATATTTTTATTTTCTTATGTATGTGGACATCCACATTACTCTATGGTTTCATTGTAGTAAAACAAAATAGTGTAGGTACTATGTAAAAAATAATTCATTCATTCCCATTTGTAATTTCAACTCAAAAGTAGTCATACATATTTGTATTAGACTCATCCCATAGCTGAGGAGGAGTAGTCACACCCATTGGGGGTGAACAATGTAAAAACCAAATATCTTTTAATTTATTTATAATTTTTTATAAGGGTGAATTTTTTTTAAATGAATCATGATCTAAACATTAACGATTCATTGAGGTTAATTTATTATAATAATGGTAAATAGAGTATCACTAATTAACCCCAAAATTCAATATGATACTTCACCATCTACAAGGTGAAACAAATTCTTATTTGTGATATTGAAGTTCCCTATGAATTATCCAATCAGCATAGTAGTTGAAGATGAGTAATATGTATTCATAAAATAATTGAGGTATTCCTATTTTTAAGGGAAAAAATTATAATGGTTTACTGAGTATAATGATAACATATCATAAATCTCGTGGATGTAATTTTTATGATGGTATTACTATGGGATTTATTTTAACAAGGAAATATCAAAATAGAAATATTATTTTCAAGAAAAACATAGTGTTGGATGGAATGAAAAAAAATTCAATTCAAAATCCATTATTAAAACATTTATATATAAAGGAAAAGTGTCTTGAAATGGAAATGGATATTTATTAGAAAAATTATTGATTTATTTAGTGTAATTTGAATGTTATTGATGTAATTATTTATATATTTATATGTATTATGATGATGTTGAGATGGATACAAGGAAATAAATTTAGTAATAATTTATAATGTTTAGTTAAATCATCAGTAACATCATGGGATTTCAAGATACATTGAAATATTATTGTAATTTAATGAAATTGATGAGTAACTTCACCGACTTTTTTGAAGTTAATTTTTATGTATTGGATTTTATAGATCATTTACACATTAATGACTTTCACAAATATATTTTCTCCTTTGAAATAATATTGAATTTAAAATTGATGTAGAATATAATGGAGGATATAATAGTCAAATTTATGATGAAAATTAAAATTAAAAATTATGATATTATTTCCACAAGTAATTCATATGTTGATAAAGAAAATAATTTATAGTGTTAGAGATTCATGGATCAGCTCTATAAGAACATATAAAATGAAAGGTCATATATAATGGGACTATTGAAAAAATATTCAAAATGCACAATGAAATTGTGATATTTTTTAATCATTATCCAAAAATGTAAAGGTGGAATTTATGAGGAAGATGATCAAGAATAAATTCCTTAGTTAATGAAATGGGTTAAAAGTTTAAAGAATGATAAAAATACAATAAGATAGTTAATGTTTTTAAGAGGAAATTAATGTGTATGTTGAGAAAAGAACGTGAATACAACTTTATTTAATGTAAGCATTATTAATAATAGGTACCTAAAAAAATTATAACATTGTCGTTTATGGTGAAATAAATTGAGAATATTCAACAATTGAAGATGGATAATATGGAGATAAAATCATAGAACAATTATCAAAAGTTGAATATGAACCTTTTATGGAGAAAAAACTAAACTGAAGAACAAAAATAGACTTTTAATAAAATTTGGTGAGAATATGAGTGATAAAAATATTATATTTTCATAAGGGGTGATGGTTCAATAAGAGAAATAAAAATAAAAACTCAAGTTGAATGTTATGGGGAAATAATAAATAATGAATGCTACCAAAATAAATATTATGGAAAATATAGAATTTTTTCTATGAAGTAATAAAGTTCAATTGACGCTATAAATACACTAAAAAAATAAAACTGATGATTTAAATAATACTATGTAAATTACATATGAATAATCTTTAGGGGTTAAGGTACCCTTCTGGAATAATACATTATATGTTGATCCATTTTGATAATATATTACTGAATATGTTTCAACTAATTGTGTGTTTATAAAAAAATTATTATATGGGATAAAAAGGAAATAAAAATTCCATTAATATATCTATTATGGTAAAATAGAATATTTTGATAAAAAATACATTGATTAGATGAGATAGGATTAAAATAATGTTATTGTAGAGAAATGAAAATATCATAAATTAAATTATTAATTTTATAGATAAAAAAATTAGAAGTAAATTATTTTATATATAAAATATTTAGAAACAAATCATATAGTTTATAGTAAACATTTTGACTTCATTATAGTGGGCTTGAATTATGGGGAACAAAAAAATATATAAAATATTCAACTATTTTAAAAAGATAAATACTCTCAAAAAGAACAATGATGTGAAAAAATGATCAAAATCATTAGTTACTCAAATAATATATTATTGTATAGAATATATATATTATATGTATGATAATCGAGTACACTTTGATAAAAAAAATTAATATTCATTTAGTGTAAAATCATTAGGCAGGCAGAGAAAAGAATGTTCAAATAAGGGATATAGATTAAAATTCAATTCCTATTGATGTTTTTATTAATAAATGATATTAAATCAATTAGGGGATATTGATTGTGAATGATCATATCTCATGGTTTGGATGACAAATAATTTCACTAAAATTGATGAACATGATACAGTTTTAGTCACTTTTTAAAGTGCATGCACATTAAAAATTATTTTTTTTGGAAAATAGTTATTTCTGAATAAAATATGATATCAATATATGATCAATTTTAGGATTGAATCCATAATGATCTATTGAGTGACAGATAAATTATATCTAATGGGATTAAATTTATTTTATGATAAAATTATCCAATTAGAAATTGCTTAAAATGTTGGAGAGTCGCGAAAAAGGGAGAAAGAGAGAGTGGAAGTTTATTTCATATAGGGAATAACGAAAATAGAACCTATTTTAACAAAAAATATTTGAACAACATAATTTATAAATTACCTAACAATATTATTAAAAACGGTATAATTATGTTCATAGGAGGAGATATTATAATATTCCTCCCTCAAATAAATAGAGAAAATATATAATTGTAAAAAATTTCCAAAATGAAAAATTAACCATGGAATTAATAATATAGTGTAAATCCAACCCACTAAACCACTATTTTTTATTCATCTTGTTTTTATTCACCAAGGAGAAAAAAATTAACAATATATTGTTATTATTACATCATAATCATTAATTTTATATAGGTATTACTAGTAAGATGATTATTAAGTACAACTCAAATGTGTTTAAAAGGAAAACAAATATCTTGTGAGATATTGATAAATAACATGTATATTTTATAAAATTTCATAGAATAGATTAAAGATAGAAATTTTCTAGTTGTGAATTTGAATCCCACATTTCCCTACATGGGATAATGTTTCCATAAAATGATCTATATATTCCCTTTAAAAATTTATTATCATCAAGTAAATATAGAAGCTTCATTGATATTGGTTGAATAATTCTTTTATAATTCAATGTCTTAATGTTGATCTAGATTGAATATATGAGTATATATAGAAAAATTAAATACATTTTATTTTCTATGACCTAATATATTATAAACACATATGAAATGTGGTATAAATATAAACCAATGTTGAATAAAATCATATTTTTTTTAATGATAATGGTTTCTAAAATATAATTATTATTATTTTGGGAAATTTGATGTCAAATATAACGATGAAGCTTTTGTAGAATATTTATAAAATTAAAAAGGATAAATGTGTTAAATAATTATATCTATGTTTGCGTATTTTTAGGATATAAATATTTTAAAATATAAATATAATTTCATTTATCTATATGATATATATATTTTTTAAAATAATGATGGTATGTATGTTTATGAGAAAAAAATGGGGGAAATTCGGTGAGAATGAGGAAAATATAAATTTTATTGACTCATATCATCCATGATATAATGAATCTAATATTGGAGATGAAAAACTGATATATTAAATGATTGTGGACCATTTTGGTCTAAAAATAATCATAGTATATTTGAAGGATCTTTAACGTTACAGAGTGGATAAAAACTATAAATATATATCTAAATCATATTGAAATTAACACTAAATTGGATAATATTTCAATAATCTAATGGAAAAACATTACATGAATATATATTCTATTATGGATTAAGATTCATGGTATAATTAAAGAAACTGAAGGTGATTCTCATGTTGAGGTAATATACATTAAATGGCCATATTCACTTGTATCCATACAAGATTCTATTTGAATGATTCTAGTATTATGGATTATGGACAGAGTAATATTTAATTAATGGATGTGAATTCATCTTTCATAAATATATATAACAATTAATATATTTTCACAGTTCCAAAAATGGATTTAATAATGAAAGATATGGGTTCATTGTGTTTTTATTTTGGAAACCATTTTATACGATAAAACTGGCCCCAAAATCATGAATACTTAACTAGAAAAATGTGGAAGAAACATGAATTTAATTAATAGAATCTTTGCAGTAACCTAAATGTGAAGAATATGAGAAATAAGGATATTTCATTCAATGTATAGTTTATAATAATTTCTTTTTGAAGATTATATGGTTTTTTCTTGTGATGAATTTTCAAAGAATGTGAAGAATTTATTTGAAAATGTTTTTGCTGAAATAAATTTCTCTCGTCATGGTATATGATCTTATGAATAATAAATTATATATAATTCTATGAAATTATATTCCCAATCATACCCATATTATGTAGTATTAATTAATTATTTAAAATATAATACAATTTTTGATGGGACATGGGAAATTAACTCATGCCAAGTAAGACTATATCACAATTGGAATGTTAAATTGTAAAGTATATTTATAGAATGCACAACTCTAAACATATTAAATTAACTCATTCAATATATGAACCAATTTAGGAATGTAATATATTAATAAAAAACACGAAATATCCATATGTACAAGATATTATGTAAATTAAAATGTAATGAGTAAAGTTACAACCCAAATATAAAAATGATTATAACCCTACAAAATTATAGGAGGGAAGTCCATTATTATTCTCTTTGATGATAACCCCATTATCTAAAATAACCACCATGTTTTAACAATACTCACAAATAATTCATGACCAATATCTCTCCCAAAATACACATTATCTACATAATACTTTAGTTGTTTGGTCAATATTACAATTGGAGGGTTAGTATATACAAACCTCATAGAACACAACACAGTATATAACGACTTATCAAATGGTAAGCCAACTCATAATAATAAAATGGATGAAATTATAATATAGAAAAAAAATTATCAAAATATAATACATGAAAAATGGCGGTTCAAAACCCATTGGGCGCAGGTTACTGTAGCAGCACTCTAGCGGGTACTATAGCAGCGGCGGTACTGTTGATCGGCGGGCACTGTAGCGGTGGCAGGGCACTGTAGCGGTGGCGATACTGTAGCGGGTTCTGTAGCAGTCGGGTTACTATTCACACAATAGGAATTTGGCCAAAAATTTGGGCCTGCAGGCTATGTAATGGGCTGCAAGCCCACTGGGCCTTCGGGCTATGTAATGGGTCTCCCTCTACCCAGTTAAAAGAGGTATTTGCTTTGATTTATTAATAAAAATGAGGCTTCGGCCCAAACCTTTAAAAAAAAATATCCATATAAAACTCTGAAAATATTAACTAACCAATGATCAGGTATCCCACAAAGCCTCTCACGTGTTATAATAGAGGTACCTAGTGCCTAAAATAGTTCTATGTGAATATAGTATCATGTAAATGTTTTTGTCCTTTATAAGCTCAAAGTAGAGAGAAATACTAAAATCACATATAGAGAGTCTCTACTAACTGTAAGTGGGAAAATTACCAAATCCATCTAATTTGAATGTGTAGTATCCTGAACTTTCATGCATGAATCAATGAAATACTAACCCTAAATGAGCTATGTATAGGCGATCACATGAACAAATGGGCCAGTGAAAAAATTCACAATCGAAAAATATTAATAGAAACATATATGTATCACTATGTGTCTCATCATGATTACCACATAAGATCCCATCATCATTGATAATTTGAAAATACACCATTGAATGGAAATTCTATTTTTTGAATTTTATTTTTTGAATGGTTTTACAATAAAGAACATTCCATGGATAGAGTATATTGTTTTTTATAGGGTACATGGAATGTATCGAATAATCAATTTAATTCTGATGTATGGCATGCCACATGGAATACAACGACCCTCTATGTGTTCTGTATGGTGGACTATATGGTTTTTTTCCTATAGAAAAAACTCATCATGTACAGATACTACATTCATAATGTTCCATAAGTAATCCGGGTTTTATTCTCACACACATGGTGTGTAAACCAATATATCCCCTTGGATTGTACCCCCTACATAGGCCATACCGATCCACGAGGGATATAAGACATGTGTATTAAGTCACATGGTCCTTCATATATGTCATGGACCAAAACCTTAGCCATCAAATATACCGAATGACATTAAATGGGTAAATAAAAACTTATTTCTATTTTAGTTAGTACTTTTGAACAAAAATATTATTATCGGAATGAAATCACATTGAATTATCTATTTACAAATTCATTTGTTCTCATAAACATATCACAGTCCCCAATCATTTTAATAATTCCATAAAACATAAATATATATCAATCAATCCCAGTAATAATAATTTTCATGAACCCAAAACAGTTTCTATTAGTCTAGTATGTCTCCAAAAATAAACTGAGTCATTCCCACTTACATCGCGATCTACATTCAACAAAATTTTTACACATTATCATTGTCCAGCACTGTTAAGTACAAAGATGTTTGTGGTCTATTTATTATATCTAGATTAAAAATAGAACATGAAATTAAAATTGATATCATAATAATTGGTAATAAATGAATATAAAATGAAATATGGAAGAATAACATAGGAACAAAAATTTGGTGATCATGAATGAACATTTCAAACCCAACTATTGATCATATGAATAGAAAAAATATGATCAAATTAAAATAGAGCCAAAAAATTAATCCAACAAATTTATAAATTATAAATACCAAGGTGCATATAGAAATCAGTAATCAAATGACGATTACCAATAATATATTTCAAATAGAAAATTCCAAGAGTGAAATATAAAAATATTTATTCTTTAACAAACCAAAACTTTTATCAATTGAAATAAAAAATATATAATTCTCAGTTGTTGGTGTTTCATATTGAATTTTATTTCCACTCATGATTCATTCATATACTCCATGTCTCTTAAATTTTTTTTTCTCCATTCATAGGGTTTGGTATAGAAAACTATTTGGTTTGGATTATAATTCTTTATTAGATTAATAATATTTTATGTAATTATTTCCAATAATATATTCAATTTATTATATTATTAATTTATTTTTTAATAAAACTACATTCCAATGATATTGAAAACCCAGTTTCTGAAAATAATATTAATATAAAACCATATATAGGGTAAAAAAAGCATTATCTAAATGACCAAGGTATCAAAATTCCCATCACAGGGACTACTAAAATAAAGAAAAAACATTATTCCTGAATTTTAATGATCATGGGATAAAAAAATATATATTTTTTTAATATACTAATACTCAGGATCCGAGCTCCCCATAATTGAATTGCTACATAAAAAAATTAAAATATATAGATTAAGTTGTTATATTAGCTTAACTGCTAAACTGCTTTTTTTACACCCTAACCACCCCTCGGAGATTTTCATCCAAATAATTCTAATATACTAGATAGGATGTGGGTATTAAGCATGAATCAATCTCACTCACGAGACTATGTTCTCATATATGTTTCAATGTCTTGAAAGGATATAGTCTAATATAAAGGATCATCAATTGATGTTCACCATTTGATTATCCTCTATATTCAGAGGATACTATATATGGGGAGAACTTCTTAAACCATCACTTTTACCTAGACAATGTTGCGTTATAGGCCATGAATGTATCTCCCCACCTATGACACATAGAGGAAATAGTGGCCCCAATCTAAATCTTGGGAAATTCCATGTTGTATTAAACCTCTCATACCAATATATATATATATATATTATAATAATTAATCTATGTGATATCATACCACCTTAAGAAAATCATCTTAATTATCTATGTGGTGAGACCATTATAAATACATGGACCCCTTTTTCTAACTACAAAGGCAACAAAAAATAGTCCATATAGGCCTCATGATATCATTGAGTGGTACTCATCAACACCTATATCACAAATAGATTCTATGCCATTTCCCAAACCAACTCTGGACCCATATGTTTCGCCTCACTTAACACTATCAAACTGAGATGTGACCTATAAGGTCTCCTCCATTGGGCCTCTCATTGGGTCATGTTTTAATATTATTGATGCATGTTGTTTTATAAAGACTCTACTATGGTAAATTGATCCTACAAGACATGGAAGATATGTAACACAATATCTATCAGTATTTCTTACATAACGTGAATATTTTGTTCAATTAATCCTTTTTCGTGTGGTGGATATTGAAAGCATTAAAAATAAGTTCCCAAATACATTTCCAAATCATCTCCAAAATTTAAAAATATTGTTATGTTCACAAGTGACCATCATGTGTACCATATTAATCCATAACATATCCTTCACATGTACAAACCCCATGATGTGAATTTAATTCTACCCCAAAATAACATGGAGTTTGGTAGACATGGTCAATTGACTGATAATAAAAAATATAATGTTGTGGACTCATTATAATTGAAGAATACCTATTTTAAAATCCAATGAAATCAATCCCACATCTTCTTTAGAATATCATGCGGCAGGATAAAACCATTATCAACCAATGCAGTATTTACAACAATTTAAATATGATGAATCGAGAAATATTTTTTCTAATAATCCTCTTTATTCCTACAAACTAAAATCTTCTTTTATGTTCTGGGGTATCATTTTCTATTTTGGAATGTTTCAACAAGATATTAGCATGAGCCTCCCTTAGAAAATCATCTCATAAAGACTCTATGATAATAATTCAACATGAAAATAATATAACATGATCCCCACATTTATACAATTAATTTTATGAATTATTGGAGTCAATATTATTACATAACAAAAAAATTCATCCCATCATTTAACCATCATTTCATGTTGAATTTGTGGAGGGATTAAAATCATCTATCAAACCTAAACATCTCTCCCATAAAATAAATATAAATGAAATTAGTCTAAATAACAAGACACCTCTTTGAGAAATATGGATATTGATTATTTTCTAAGTTAATATACATACAAATTTCTATTTCCATGATTATATTCTATATCAATGTCATAGAATTGTAAGAACTCTAACCAATTATTTTATAAAGGATTGACAATAAACATAATGTAATACACATATTACATTCCTAAAGTTCATTTTAGTTTAATGTTTTAATAAATTAGAATATAGTTTATACATACCGACACATAAGAATACAATGTTGATATTATTAGAACAATTACCATTTTTTCATAATAATGTTTTAAAAATAGAAGAAAAATATTCATGAAAAGTATTCACAACATTCATGTTGGCTTCCCCTTTTTTCATACGATTACTTAAACACTGTGAATTTTTTTTTTAAAACATGGGATTAGAACAAAAATATTAGAAATGAATATAAAAAGAAGGACATAAACCATTACTACATGAATAAATATAAACATATGAAATCATTTTCAGAAATTCATATTTCTCACCCAATAAGTCTCATTTTGTTAGTCTGTGAAAACAAGAGAGTTCCATAAAACATATAAAACATAATTAATACCATAAAGGTAAATATGGGAATTGAATACATAATTTTATAATCATCATGGGTATTGTATTATTTTTAACCCTCATAGTAACATTACAATGTAATCATCATGGCTATTATTGATGTAACCCTTACGACTGTGCTATGGTGTAACCATCACTATTACACTCTGAGTAACCATACAATCGACCTCTAATATAAAAATACCCAATGAATTAGAGTTACGTATATATACCATAATTTAATATAAATAATTCCCAAGATACATAACCTAATAATAAAGTAGTAATAGTTTTATTAAAATATGCCTTTTTAATTTTATAGAAAAATGTTTACAAGAGGATTTTAAAAGAACAATTACTTTCAAATATCATTATATTGATGTGATAATTAATATAAATAATGGAATATGTTTATAGAATATAAATAAACATAATGAAACATGATTTAAAAAAAGGCACACATAATATCTTAGTACCACATAATTAATTATGTTGAAGGATAACCCAAATAATGTAAATTGGGGTAGGAAATCTCTAACCTCGAGTTTTTCTTTCATAAAATGTGTTAAAAAAGACTGTATAATTATTTAAAGAGTGTTATTAATATATAAAAAACATATTAGTATTTATAATTACTTATATGATATTATAATAACATATATTAACTCATTTATTAATAATATATTATTGTTTTAAATTTCTCATGATCATTTATTTCATGGTTTCCATGGTTGGTTTATTATGGATTTTCTATTCATTTGGGAGAAAAAAACCAAAATGTATATTAAATTTTAATAATAAAATTAAGTAATAGTATTTGTTCATATATATAATTTTGGTTATACGATATGAGTACGAATCATGAAATAATACATTATTGATGAATCTCTGTTTATTTTTGCTGAATTTTGATCATTATGAACCACTTTTGTTTTATTAATTAATAGTATAAATAATAGGTGGTTATAGAACATTATATTACATATAATATGTGTAATAAAATTTTATATAATCATATTTATTAATTTTTTCCCATCACTGAAGGTGGTCGTTTAAACTGAAAACACATCACCCATAATACTGGTAAATCAACACATAACAATTGATATTTTTATTTTTTTAATAAAAGGGAAAATATGATGATAAGTACAATGATGAATTTATTCATTAAAATTATAAAATTATAATATATATAATATAGAATATTATTCATTTATCATGAAAAAGTGTATATTAATAGAGTATAAAAAAATAAAAATAATTGAAATTAAATGAACATAAAATGAAAGAAGATTTTTACCACTTGATTCCTCCTCCTTGAGAACCACCTTAAGGCCCTTGGTTTTTGACTTTTCGTGATACTTTTAGGTATTAGATTTAGGGAAAAGGATTGGGAAGTAAATTGGGTTAAAATTGATCATGCTAATTGGCTTTTAGGTGTGATGATAATATGGTGATGTGTGGTATTTAAAGTGGGGGAGATTAGTGTTTTCACATTGTTATATTCATTAGTTTGTTAATTTGGTTGAAGACTATAAATAGTTAGGTAATTATCATAAAATATATTAAATTAATTTAAGGATATTTTAGATTACATTTCTTAAATCATTCATGAAACAAGGAATAATGTATTTATCTTATAATTGTTTTTTATATATATTATAAATTACAGTATTTTACAATTCACAAAAATTATGTTATTTTAAAAAAATCCCAAAAATTATCACCAACCATTTCATGAAGGGTAGAGTTAAAAAATTATATCCATTTTTATAAAATATTTTCCTAAATATGACGAATATAAATTATAATAAAAATAGAAATTTATTCAAAAAATTACAATTTTAAAATTATAAATAATTCTATAAAACATCGAAAAATTAAATAATGTATCATAATATTATCTTATAATTGTGATAGAAGAAAATATTAATTTATTAATATATTTTATGAAAATAAATTTTATTATAATTCATTTAATTAGTTATAAATTTATAATAAATAATTTATTACTTTAAAAAATAACAACACTTAATCTATCATTTCAAAAAAAATATTTACTTATTCAATAATATTAATATAATGATTAAAATTATATGAAAAAATATTATTTATAATCTCATAGGTGGTGTTACTATTCGATTGACCAAATTACTATTCCAAACATTAATGATTCAATTCCTAAGGTAATTTCACTATTCCATCAGTATAAAGTCATTAATTTCAATGAAATCATTTATTTACTTATAATTTTATAATGATTTTTAAATATTGATTCTAAGTTGAAAAAAAATTTATTTTATACATACCCGAGTTACTTCAATCTCCCCACACTCTGAATATTTCAACATCAAAATTTTTATTCACTTATTAAATAAGTGAGGATACCTTTCCCTCATAAAATTTTCTTATTCCCATGTTTCATTTTCAACCATGTGGTTTCTCCAGAGAATCTTATCATGGTGGATTTTTTTATAATGCAATAAATTCTTTCTATGATCAAGAATATGATCATGTTTACATTCATGAGAAATTTTTTCTTCCTTCTGAAGTACTTTTGGGTTAAAAACATGAGATAAATCTGGAACATACATCCTCAAAATTGAATCATGAAAACAAATGTGTACCTGAGATAAAATTGGAGGAAAAGATATTCGGTAGGTGAATTTTCCAAATATCTCAATGATTTAGTAAGTTATAAGGAACCATGTACTTATATTTTCATTATTAACAAAACACATAAAAATGTTCCATGTCTTTATTATAGGAAAAACATGATCACCTACCTCAAAAGAAAATTCATCCATCATGTTATCTATATATCCATTCTACACGATCTGAGATGACATGTGTTGATTGATCATCTTCTATTTCTCAGACACTTCCCCCACTATATCTTGTACCATCAACTTATTGTCACCGTATATCATCCTAAAAATATAGAGGTCAAAACAACTATCAATATGTTTCCCCAAAAGATCGATCATTTACACTAGAATAAATGATATTATTATAAGAAATATCAATAAAAAAATGGTGTTGATACCAACATAAAAGGTATCCTATTAAGCAATATCCTAGCATATCCACCAATGTGTAAATTTTTCATATGTTTTTATATCATATTTAGGATTAGAAGTAGTTCTGAAATTCAATTCTAAACCCTATGACTTTTGATGTCTATTCCAAAAATAAGAAACTTACACAACATAACTCCTTTAATAATCTTCAACAAAAAACCATTCAATTATTTTGGTATTAAATTAATATATTGTGAACTTAATCCATGTATAATTATTTCAAGAATAATGGAATTCAAATAGATTTTATATATTTTCTCATTCGGAGAATTGTGCATCAAATTTCTTTTGAAAATTAGAGAACAATATCTTATGATGCTTCAAAATAGTGTTGATGTCTTGAAGAAAAATACAATCATCGTAAATATACCCAGAGGCCTTATAAATATCCCTCAAAAGGTCAATATTTTTAATGTATGGTTTGGAGTTATAATCAATGAATAATTTTAGAGTATACGTATACATTTTAATAAGGAAATAAATATCACGATGACTTTCATTGAAGGGGAGAGGTTTAAAATTATCCAACATTAGCACCCAAAGATTATCCACTTCATTTTAATGAGATTTATGAGAAAAAATTAGTAACTATGGAAATATAAGTTTAAATAGTTCCAATTGTTAAAATTTAGTCTGTGTTATACAAATTAAAGAATCAAAGTACATTAGTTTAATATATTGTATATGGGATGTAATCATTGTGTATTTCCAATACCCTAATTGTTCAAAAAATTGTAATTTTTAAAGAGAATATCTACTATTATTTTGATTCATACTCACATGTTAAATCTTAATATTGGCTTTCTTCCAACTACTTTTAACTATATATATTTCGTTCTTGGAAATATCCAATATAGTGATACCATTCTTCTGAGAATCATTTCACATCTCATTACCTAACATATTAGATTGAGCGTCATTATTCTTATTTACATATAATGTTACATGAATTTTAGAATAAATGTTAGGGTTGAGACATAATATTATAATTGTTCCATAAACTATAATCATTTTTCTACCCTTACAATATCAAATAGGTTTAACAGTCTTATATGCCATGTCTCGAGATAATAGATCTTCAACCAAGGATGTTTTTGAGGTTGTATCCTTTTAAACATTCATCCCTAGTAGTTATTATGTGTTATAAAAAAGGGTATCATATATTAAATCATATTCATTAATATATGTTTTATATCCTTCATTAGGATTGAAATAAGGGATTTGAGGGGAATCATTCTTGTTCCTTATTTTAAAAGACACATAAAATGTTTTAAATAATATATTGGGAGTTGGAGACTCAATGGGTCCTCTATACTTATGTTTAGGTTCCTTAAAAAGGTAATAAAAATGTTGAAAATTATCCATAGGATAATCACACAGCTTATGAATATTTTCTACCACCTTATCCACCTCCACAATGCTATCAAGACCAATCATCTCGTTATGGAATTATCATTATCCTACTAGGGTGAATGAACCTTTGAAAATTATATAGGGATAAACTCTTATAAAATATGTTGATCTTCTATATTATTATTTTATTGATTTGGAATTCATAAATATACAGTTCTCCTTCACCAAACACAAATAGGAGATAGGCTCATAAAAATATTTTTTGGGTAGACCGGGAAAGATCATGGATGTAGATATATGATTATATTCCTCATTTCCTATATTTTTTATCCTTCCACATGTGGAGTCAGAAAATAACCTTATATTTAAAAAATTCAAAAAATACATCTATTTTATATATCTACATTATGAACAAAGACTATGCAGTTCTTGTTAGATATAGTGTTTCATTCATATCGGACCCCCTATTTCACAATGTCATACATGGTAATGAGGACCACCTTTTCATCCTGGGATGAAGCTATACCATCCTAAATAATACCATAGAAATTTTTCCAAACCTAGGTTTATCAATTTGAGAATCCAATTTGAATCGATTCTTAATGTGGGATGTGATGTCCTATGGAATCCGCAGATTCCAATAAAAATCATTGACCTTACAAATACAGATCTTGATATAAGATTGATTGTATATCAAAATTATAGAATGAATATTCATGTCACAATAGTAGATCTTGATAAGGATAATATATCAGGAGGCATATCTGAATATCCACTCTTTCCTCCTACAACTATCAAAGGGGATGACAATGTGAAAATTAATTCTACCAATAGTTATCATTATCCCATTATTAAATCACTATATCAAAATTATCATTTTCATTACAACATTGAAACATCAACATTCCCTCAGATTTTATTATTATTATCCTCACAATGATTAAATTATTACATATGCTAACCATTTAGTTGATGGAATAATTTCTACCATATATGTAGGGAACTAACCATTTCATTACTACTCTTCCATGGTGTATCACCCCTAGTTTCAGGTATGTCATCATTTACTAGGTTTTAATTATTTTTATAGAATGATTCATTATTCTAATTGGAATTGTTATCAATGTAGATGGCTACTAAAAAACTACGTAGAATAAATACAGATTGTATAATTTTCCCTTTTTGGAAAATAAAAATTGATGAGATCAAATTTTTAAACTATGTGCCCTCAAGAAAATACATGAAATGAATATGATTTAAATTTAATGTAATTTAGCATGACCAAAAATATTAGATACAACCGATGTGTATTTTTTTCACGCACATATTATTCTTATCCCTATATACTATTGGGGATTACAATGGTGAATCCTATCATTATTAGATGTCAAAACTCAGGTGACATCAACTCGTTGATGTATTGATTGTGGAATCAATTAGTTTTATTACGATATTTATTATCATGATATATATCCTCATATAATCTTCATTGGAACCATAAATCAATGTTTTTTTACCCAGATATGTGGGATCAAAATGTTTTTGATGATATCATCTTGGATTCTAGTAAAGGATTGGGAGACAATAGTGTTTTATCCACAAAATCATTTTGGATTTTCAATGATAATCATATCAAGTATAATGTATTCAATACCACTCTTACTCTATATGTATTTATATTTTTAACTTATTTAAAACATTTCATTTTGGGGTGGATATAATTTTCTTATTTGTTTAGAAAACAACTTATGATGTAATTTCAACATGGTAGGTTTTGAAATATGGAATTTTGTTTAATAAAAGTTTTCATGAAACTTTTAGAAAACTTTTGTGGTGTCCTTTCATGATTACGTGGGATGAGTAATGGTTTTAAGTTCCACTATCAAAAAATAATAATTTTGGATGGGTAATGGTCTAATATATCACTATGAAAAAATTATAATTTAGGAATGATCACATATGGATGTACCACATTAATATTGGTCACCTTGTGGCGGCTTGGTTATAGGATGAATTACCACTCATGATTTTAGGGGTGTCTACGGTCATATGAATTATGTGTTTCTATGGGTGTGAAATGAGTTTAATATGAAATAAATTTCAAATAGGTTTAAAATATTTATATTGAAGTTTTATTTTATAGATGTCAGTTTTTATTTTTTCATGTTTTACTATCATTTTTCTCTTTTATTAAATGTGGAAACAAGTTATTATTATAGTGGAGTGTGATGGGATGTCATTGGGGAAGTCGTACATAGCATTATAATTACCCCATTCATGGTAACTTTTTTTTACTTTCATATGTCATGTTATGATATTCTGGTAAGGGCCATGTTTTGTAATTCATTAATGGTGGTCATTGACATCATGGTATGTTTACTAATGTTATAGCATGGTAGTGTTTATAACTTTTGATGTGATGGTGCCTCTTAGGTGTTGATTTATTCTACATCGATTCATAGCCTGGAACATTATTTTATTTTTCTTAGGTACTAGGATGTTGTTCTATATTGATATTTTTTTTATTAATGGGATATATTATCCTCTATCATTTAACACATTAGTGATATGATCTCTTGATATGTTATGTTATATTTTGGGAGGATTGTCCCCCAATGTCTTCTAATTTCATTTTCCTTTATTTCAGGTCATTGGTTTCTTAGGGATGTCACCCAGGTCTAGTAAAACTTCACCACATCTAAATCGATTATGTATGGATGGGTTTGAAAAATTTGTTTTAGTTTTTTTGGTCCTTGAGATTCATGTTGAAATAATATTTCTAATTTCGTGAGTTTGGTTGGTTTTAAAAAGATAGGATTTCAAGAGAATGAAATGTATATTATAAAATGATATAACAATCATTTTATATTGATCATAAATTTACATGTGTGTTATGGGTAAAAATGTTTTATAACACACTTCAAAGAGTTGTTTATTTCATAATCATGGGTTTTAGATATGAGTGTTTCAAACACTGAATTATGATATGAATTTAGAAAAGGACTATATTGTTCAACTTCAATTAAAATGATTTATAAAAAAGGGTTCATATTTTTAATGATTTTTCTCAAGTTGTTTTTTATGATAGTTTTATTGGTTCATGATGCTTTGGAAAATATTTAAACCTACAGTTCCTATAGAGAAATAATATAAATAATTGATTATACTATTTATAAAAAATGCACTTCAAAAGGAATCATAGAAACTATTAAGAATAAGCATCTAAAAATGTTGTTTTACATAAACCATAGGTGATCAAAAAAATTTATAGAGTATTGATAATGAATTTCAATATATTGATAGAGGAAATAGAAATGATAAACCAATGAAAGAAGATAATTTTTTATAGTTTAAGAAGTAGAATCCATAGTTTTTTTAAGGTATTCTGAACAAGAAAAGGAAAAACAACGGATAACCCAAAAAAATAGAATTTTTTATTTTTTTGGTACACTGGTAGAGCTTATGATTACGTTAAAAACCTATATGTTGGAAGATCACATATTACAATGGTGGGGTTTAGCTGTCTAAGCTAAAGTTGATCATCAAATAATGTGTGATTACATTGAGGAAATAATAAGAAAAAAATTGAATCCTAACACATTCTATATTTCAATATCCACAAACCTATTTACCTAGATGAAATAAAATCTATCTACGATAGGGTATTCATAAATTTTTATGAACTTGGTACATTTTCGTATACATGTAGCTACTAGTGAATCCATGAAAGCATGCATTATTAAGTCTAGAATACAACAAGTTATTTGATCCTAATTAACTATTTTCGGTATTTAGGATTATACATATATCTTTATTAGGGAAACTATGGCCGAAAAAGATCACATTGGAAATTATATGATATATATTTTTTATACCCATGGGGACATGTTTCAACTATATTGATAGAAATAAGAGATGAAGGGATGCATACTATCATTGGGGAAGTTCACCCCAGATGTAAAATACAGAGTCAGTTAATATTCATCCATGATTTGATATCAATCGAAGATATTTTCAGTGTGGTTCATTGGAACACACAGTGAAGTAATGCACTGAACCACAAAATAATTCCCACCACTATTTCAATAATGTCAATATCAAGATGTATTATTATAAGCATCTGAAATCAGTGTGTGTTGTTATCACTGGATAGATTTATTATTCGTATGATCAGAAAGAAGAGTCCCATAATACTAGTTCATGTCCACAAACATAGATAAACAATTATTTTTATGGGAACAATTTATTTTTCTAGCTTAAACGTAAATAGAGAAACAAGACCTATCTGAAGACATCTGAGTGATAGCATTATAAGGAGATGTAGGAATCTTTGATTGAGAAACTAGATCCCTATGCGGAATGAGGTACCAATGTTCTAAACTATACTCATATGCCTGTCTTTTTTGACACTAGAACATCGAATTATTTCATTTTTTCTTATATGGTTAAAAAATTTGGATTTCACATGTAAATGATTCATTATTCCATGAATATAATGAAACCCTTTGGATAGAGGGAATGAAGAGGAATTAAATGTCAAGAATGTTTTATTTCTAATAATGTACTATAGTTTCTCTCAGAAATTCCATTCTGGGAGATAGGAATATTTGATTTGATCATCAGTATGGATTGGAAGGACGGGTTTAAATCCTATATAGACTTCTATTCTTGGAACAAGATTTTTAACATACACATATGGATCTCTAAATCTATTCAAGGGAGATTGGTATATAAATTAAGGTATAAAAGGGATTATTAATGGCCATTTATGGAGGAATCCCATGAAATATAGTGGTAATGAACATAGTAGTTGTGGATGAAACTAAGAATGTGATTCTTCTTATTATATTCATTCGATACTCAAACAATTTTATGAAAAAATAATTGAAATAACACTTGTTTAAGAAATAAAATAAATTATCGACCTACTCAAAGGAAAAATCATATTTCTTTATAGTCTTATAGAACATATTTATAAGTGTATCGAGAGATCTAGTCTCATGAGGAAGACTATGAATGCAATGTCTTTATCATACAATGTATAACACCATAGGATTCACTTGTTTTTTTCATAAAGAAAGAAGATGGTACTCTCCAGTTATGTGTTGAGTATCATAGACTGAATAAAGCCACAATTAAAAATAAAAATCCTCGTCCTCAGATTAATGAAATGTTTAATGAATTTAGGGAACCAAATGTTTATCAATAATTGATATATGCTGAGGATACCATCACCCTAGTGACCAATGAGAGTATATACAGATAATAGAACATTAGAGTCTCTATGGCCATTATGAATAAGAAATCCTTCCTTTTGGTCTATCAAATTATATGGTAGCTTTAATGTATTTAATGTACCATATCTTCCACATTTACAATGATTAATTTTTATGGCGTTTGTTAATTATATTATTATTTATTCTAGAAGTAGAAATTTCCTTGAGGAAAACATGGAAATTAAACTTATTACGTTGCTATAATCTTGATTGTATTCTATGTTTTCTATGTTTGAGTTATGGATACAAGAAGTTACAGTCCACAATAATTTCATTTTGAATCAGGGATATGTTTTGATCCAATAAATACCGAATAATTAGTATCTTGGAAGACAATAATGAATGTTTTTGAGGTACATAGTTTTCTAGGTTTATAATGACACTATCAATTATTTTTTGGGATTCATGATATATTGTTTCTCCTATGAATATTATAAAATTGAGAGGTGTTCTATATATATGGAATGATAAATATCATAAATTATTATTTTTTGGACATAGGATGTATCTCACCATAGAACCCATCTTAATATTTATAGAAACTGGTAGTAGATATTTGGTGATTTATGATGAATCTAGATCTGGTCATGGTTTCATTCTCATATAGGGACTACATTTTGTAGAATATTGTTTGAGGAACTTATGTGTACTTATGAAGAATTACATTATGAATAAACAGGAATTAGATGCAGTATTCTAGGCCACAAAAACATGGAGGCATTATCTCATTGGAGAAATGGTCATTGATTTAACTGAACATTAGAGTTTAAAATATAACTTTACTAGGTTATAATTAAACTTGAGGAAATCATTATTGACAGATTACCTCAATATGTTCTATATCAACATAATATACCCACTTGGTAAAGGGAATATTGTGAATGAGGTGTTGATTCTAAAATCATATTGTGATGTGGTCTATGAAGATCATGACAAACAGATGATGATGATAATGATTATTGATGTACATTTAGATTTTACTAGATATGGTGTATTTTCATTTTTCATTTAATTAAGTCTTGTTCCATATTTGTTGTAATTTGTAAAATAAAATCAAACATCTAATTTTGACTGAATCACCATTAGGTGAACCATAAATGTTGGGAAGAATCTGGAGAACTAGATAATGGATTTGAACTCCTTGGTAAAGTATCATTAAAAGAATCTACTTCGTTGGCCTTGTAAGGAACATCTTAAAACATCATATCACCACTCAATATAGACTTCTCATTCAGGTGTTCAGAATATGTAAAATGAAAAGGAAGGAAATTTTCAATGAAAAATTATTAAATACATGATCTAAAAGTGTAAAGAACCAGAAAATATGTGGATTTTTTTATATAAATGGGAATTTTATGAGTCCCCAGTTTCAGACGACACTTGATTATGAGACCCAGTGTGCCTGGAATCAATTTTTTATGTTTGTTCGGGTACATTCAATAAATGTACGAGAGAGATTTTATATCTTTTGAACCAGTTCTCAGAATTGAAATCTGAGGGAACCATTGAAATCATAGCACTGATATTCACTTAAGGGTAATATTTTAGTAGTTGCATTTCAACGTGAATGGATGTTATTAATTGGGGTTCCTAAATAAATTATATAAAAATATGTGTGACATATTTTTATTTGAATGGTAGTTAAAACCACCAAAGGGAGGTTGGAGGTGGGACCCATCACACACTAACCACCCATGGGAGGATGTTTTATGGTGGGGCTCACCAAAATCGTGTATCTTCTCTAAACCCCCCATTAAACCCTAAGCTACCCATTAATAGGGGAAACTCTTGGATATCCCATTTATGTGCCAAATCTCCCTTGTAAATAATTTATTTAGTCCCTTGAAATTCTTACCAACTTCATACATTTAATTACGTGAACCAACGTAATTAATTTGAATAATTTTGAACTCATTCCAACCATTAAAATATTGGTTAAGCCTGTTTTATTATGGGTTGGAATAATCGTTGGAGAGTTTGGTTGGAAAAACATCATCTACTGGATGAAGAACGCTCCTCATCTCTGATGAATGACGATTCCGTATATGATCTTCGACCAAGACACAAGAGAAGGATTCGCACATGAGGAATGTAGATGACGCTTCTTAATTAGATGTTTCTTGGACATCAACGAATCAATGTCTGACCTCTTTATGCGACTTCAACAATGTAATTCGAATCATGGTAGTGGGAAATTGGATTATTTTTACGTGTGAAATATACCCACATACGCCGACGAATATTTTTGGATTGACGGTGGACAAGTTGTTATCACCTAACGTGGGGGCGTGGGCTGAAAAAACATGTCCCAAAATCTCTCCGTTGAATCATGATTGGTTGACATTAGAGGAATAGTTTAAAGGGTGTGGTGTCATCTTGAAATGCCGGAGAATAACCACGGTAGAAGAAAGAGGAACCGCGACCGGGAGGGCTGTGGCGAATAAGGAAGAGCAGCGCCGATGCGTCGCATGGTGGAGCCGAAAGCTACAGCCAGGTTAGGTCATGGAGGAGGGGGCTCAATGCCTTTGCGCCATGCGGAGTGCAGCAGGACCACGCCACCATCGCGTCGCAGTGAAGGTGTAGAGGCCACTTGCTGAACCGGCCGTCGTGGAACCAGACCGTTGGATGACCGATCAGCCCGCTGGAGGACCATGGCGCTCGTAGGCGCCGAGTGGAAGGGGACATGGCCCGTGTCTCCAGTCCGCTCGGCTGGACGAACAAGCTGGCAGTGTGCCAGCCAGGATGGAGAACCGCGACGCCCACAGGCACGGTGTGGGAAGAATCGTGGCTCGCAGCGCATGTCGTGAGCACCGAGGCAAATCGGCCGGCTATGACAGGCTGGGCAGAGGAAGAGGTGGCGCCGCCGGGCGAACCGGACTGTCCCGCATTGTGTGCCAGGTCCCCGGGTGGGCCATGCCCCACCGGTCCAGGCCGACCCCCAGTCGGGTCAGACCCACCGAGTCGGGTCGGGCTGACCCTCCATCCCACTGGGTTTGACGGTCCAGGCATGTCTTTGCATAAATGCTAATAACACCTAGACCGCGCATCTGATTGATGCATTGTCTACGACACTAGGATCCTCCCGACAAGGAAGTACTTTTGGGATGCTCTAAGCGAGTGTCAAAAAAATTTGGAAAATAGCTGGGTTTGGATCGAGCAAAAATCCAACCGGGCCCCTGGAACGAAAATGAAATAACTCTCATACTGAGCATCATATTGATGCATCATCTATCACATTGAGTTCTTTATGATGAGTCATAACTACGGGATACATCTTCTTAGAACATTTTGATAGTTGTTGTATCGATACTTGCCTCGAGAGGCGGATCCTCCTGGAATCAAGCGTGCTGTGTGCGGGAACCCTTGGGCTGGCTGCACCCCTACTATAACGGAATCCACCATGGATTCAAATGAAATGACTACTATACTGGAATCCTCCATGGGATCGACATCGATGACTACTATACCGGAATCCTCTGTGGGTATGACAGTTATGACTTCTATTCCTGTATAATGTCTGGGTCTGACAGAATAGCTGGTCTTGTATCCTATGTGGGTTCGACAGCTTAGCTAGTCCTGTAACAGGTGTGGGTCGCATAGCTTAGATGAATTAGTGAAAACATTTGATCATATGTATCACTCTACGAAAGAAGTAGACTTGTGTGAGCTAAGGCATGACTTTCAACCATTATCATCGTGGTGAATGACCATACATTCTTTATGGAATGGGTTGTGCTTGGGATCGATAGTTGGAGATGGATTATCATTGATAACATTGGTATATGTATAGGCATATGCCCCTATTAGGTTTGTTGGTACTGCATGATTGGATCTTTCTATTGTGGTTTATCCTTTGTGGATTCTGGGAGACCATCAGGGGTCTCAGGGTCCCCTACAGAGTATTGTTATAATCACCCCTGCACGGGCTTCGCCCGCACCTTGTTGTGTTCTGTACAGACGAAGGACGATAGTGATTGAGGCTGAGGTTGACAGACGGGAGGCTGCACTGAGCTGGACTTGATGGGATGTACCACATGGACATGTTTTTCGAGTTCTGTACCTACCCATCAAGTAGGATTCCTTGGTAGATGATCCATGAGCTTTTTCCCCTCTTTTAATTATACTTGTTGTTCAGTTTGGTTTTTATACTGGCCTAATTAATTTTATCACACCATAATTTTATATTTTAGTAATTTTCCCTCTACTACTTGTGTTCAAAATTTGTGTGTTACAGGTTAAAAGGAAATGCCTCCCCTTTTTATTAGGATTTCTCCTTTGGTACTAGTCTCTAGCCCCTAGCCTATGGATGGATAGCTTGGGGTAGTCACAGCACGGGCCCTGAGGACGGGTCATGAAAAATTGGTATCAGAGCAGTTGGTTCTACGCAGAACTTGGACTCTGATTCTATTAATGCCAATTTTGTTATGTGTTATGTTTGTGGCTATCAGTTTAGGGAAACCAGTGATGGTGCGGCGGCTGGAGTATCCACACACTAGGACTCTGACTTCTGATTTTCGACTCAGTGCCAGAAATCACTGATTGTGTGTGTGATTCCATTGAAGAATTTTTCATTGTGATTAGATTATTTCATCTCACTAGGTTACTATTTTAACCGTGGTGCACCTATTTCTTTTTAGGATGGCCCCACAAAGGTAGCCATCTAGGTTTCGGTGTTTCATATGAGATTGTTTCCCAACAAGAGATGAGGCATCAGTGCAGGGCCCCATCATAGCAGAGGTACCAGCGGTACCACTAACCGTTGGGCCACCGATACCACCAGCTCCAATAGTATAGATTGCATGCTGCCTGAGTACATTTCACGAGTTCCAGTGCCAGAGGCCATACAGGTTTCGGGGAGAGACGGACCCACAGGAAAATGAGGATTGGCTGGAGGATGTTCTGAGAATTTTCAGATTGGTAGGGACACCAGCCGACCTCATGGACATCCTTGCTGTGAGTCTCCTGCTTGTAGCATCAGGCAGATGGTGGAGCCTGATGCTCCAGGTGCATGACGAGGGATCATTACTCTGGACATACTTCGAGTGTCTATTTTTTTCAATGTTTTTTCCATCCACCCTTCGTGTGGTGCAGATTCAAGAGTTAATTCATCAGCAACAGGGCATCATTAGTGTAGCTGAATACTCAGCGAGGTTCACCAAACTCTCATGCTACTCCACAGATATGGTACGTGACATGTTCTTCGGGGCCCAGACCTTCGAGTAGGGGATCAGGAATGAGATTAGGGCTTCAATTATTCACCTTAGAATAACGACGCAGGCGGGGGTGTTGGAGTGAGCCCTTATAGTGGAGAGTTTTCTTGCTGAGCAGTCACCAGTAGCGAGACCCACCTCAGGGTGACAAGCAGTGGAGTCTTCTGCAACCGACAGTAGACAGATGACATAGAGGTCCAAGCAGACAAGGCCATCAGGTGGGTGACCCTAGGTTACTGTTTCATTTGTGTGGGGAACATGAGATAGAGCCAGCTATATGAGGAGGAGGTAGTGCTATGCATGCGGAGGGAAATTCCATATCGCTCGTGACTGCCTGACCTACCATGAAGATGAGTAGAGGACAGTAGGGGGACCTCCCATGCAGAGATAGTGTTTCGACTGTGGTGGTCCACCAATTGCTGGTGGACGTGGCAGACAAGCTAGCCGAGTAGCGGGTGGTGGATGATGTTTTGAGGCTCCACCACCACCACCACCAGGAGGACCACCCCGACCACATGGAGCTAGCGGACAGAGGTAGGTTTAGCTCTTGGTAGTCGAGGCCTATGACCACGGCGCACCTGAGTTGATTCTAGGTACTATCTATCTCTACTCCACCCTTGCTGCTGTAATTATTAACACATGTGTGAATCATTGTTTTATTTCCACTGCCCTCGTTCGGAGCATGGAGATTTCTATGGAGCCGTTGGCTCGATCCTGATGGCTAGAGACTCCTATGGGTGTTGTCTCGATGATTACGCACTTGTTCCAGAAATGTTATCTTTATCTAGGAGGTGATAACATCAGCTGGGATATTCTTGTAGCGGCATTGAGGCCTTATGACGTCATCTTGGTTAGGGACTGGATATCCACAGTTCATACTCTGATTGACTGTATTAGGCACAATGTGCGGGGTATCTGCATGGATGGGACCTGTTTCACCTTCACTGGTGAGAAGGAAGCCTTTTCAGCGCATGATGTACTTACTCAGAGGAGGGGGAATCCGAGCACACATAATTTGGCTAGTCTCATCCTTAGAGAGTTTGATGTATAGAGTCCAAGTTTTCTTGTTGTGGTGGATCAGTACGAGGATGTTTCCCCTGACGACGTTTGAGGACTACCTCCTCATAGAGAGGTAGACCTCTATATTGACATGTACCCAGGGATGACACTGATATCTACTCCAACATATCTGATGGCTCCTGATGATCTTCGTGAGTTGCCGGTACAGCTGGAGGACATTTAGGGGAAGCGATTTATCCATCCCAATGTCGCAACATGGGTATCTCTGATTTTGTTTTCCAAGAAGGTGGTTGAAAGCTTGCAACTTTGTGTTGACTACCGTCGCCTAAATTAGGTGATCGGGAAGAAGAAGTACCCACTCCTGAGGATTGACAACCTCTTTGATCACCTCAATGGAGCAAGATGGTTCTCGAAGATAATCTTCCAGTTAGGATATCACCAGCTCATATTTCGAGATGACGATGATCAGAAGACAACATTCAGGTCTCGGTATGGCCACTATGAGTTCTTGGTTATTCCCTTCATCGTAACCAACACACCAGCAGTGTTCATGAGTTTCATGAACATGATTTTACAGCCTTACCTCGATCGCTATGTCATAGTCTTCATCGACAACATACTCATATACTCAACTACTGAGGAGGAGCATGCCTACCATTAACAGGTGGTACTAGACAAACTCTGAGGGCACCAGCTTTATGATATGCTCTCGAAGTGCCAGTTCTGGATTCGAGATGTCCATTTCGTTGGACATGTCTTCTCAAAGGATGGAGTTGTAGTCGATCTAGTGAAGATCGATGCATTACATGCTTGGGAGCCACCCAGGAGTGTGTCAGAGGTGTGGTGTTATCTGGGAATAGCTGGGTACTATCAGAGATTTGTGCAAGACTTCTCCAGAGTTTCAACACCACTTTCAGCATTGATTAAGAAGGGGAAACCCTTCAGGTGGACATATAGATGCCCACAAATCTTTCTAGAGATGAGGCATAGGTTGACCTATGCATCCATCTTGAGGCTACCGGAGGAGGGCGTAGGGTACGTAGGTTAATGCGACACATTAGGGACGAGACGTGGGTGTGTCCTGATGCAGGAGCAAGCAGTGATCGTGTATGGTAAACGAATTTTGAGATAGCATGATAAAAAACTACGCTAACCATGACCTGGTGTTAGAAGCAGTGGTCTTCCCCTTGATGATGTGGCAACACTATTCTATGGGTGAGTGTTTTATAGTCTACTCTGACCAAAAGAGTCTCAAGTACATCATCTCTTAGAAGGACCTGAACATAAGACGGTGATGATGGATCAAGTTCCTCCAGGACTATGACTTAGAGATAACATATGCTCCTGGTATGGGGAACGTTGTAGCATATGCTCTCAACATGAGATCAGGCATTCAGCTATTAGTAGAGGTGATAAAGCTATTGACCGCATTGCAGACATCCTTTGTGGATAGTGATGTAGCATCCTTTATGCAGTCTCTCATAATCACTCCTCCACTTCTTCTGCAAGTTAGAGAGGCATAGCATGGGGACGTTGACTGTGAGACGTGACGTGCTAAGATATCCTCAAGGTGGGCACTTGTTGGGTTTTCTGAAGGTGGGGAGCCTGAGATACTATTTAGAGGAGGTATCATGGTACTAGTTGCACTACAGAAGGAGGTGTTGAGGGAGGTCCACACTTCCCCTCTAGCGGTACAACTAGTAGTGTCGAAGATTTATCAGGACTTCAGATGACAGCACTTGTGGCCGGTTATGAAAAAGGTGATAGCATCGTTTGTCTCACGATGCCTCACTTGTCAGCAATTGAAGGCGGAGCACCAGGTTCCGAAAGGCTTGGTTTAGCCCTTAGAGGTCCCAGAGTGGATGTGGGATGGAATATCCATCAATTTCGTGATAGGACTTCCATATACATCCATAGGACACGACTCTATCTGGGTGATTGTTTACTGACTCACCAAGTCGGCCCACTTCCTACGGATCAGAGAACAGGTCTTAGTAGAGAGTTTGAGACGCCTCTATATAAAATAGATTGTACATCTTCATGGTGTTCCATCGATGATCATTTCCAATAGAGATTCCCATTTCACTTCTCGGATATGGAAGGGGTTTCAGGAGTCTTTTGGGATGCAACATCGCTTGAGTGCTTCCTTCCATCCTCAGACGGATGGCCAGACTAAGAGAACCATTCAGACACTCGAGGAAAAGCTTCGTGCATGCGTCATCGTCTTTGGACTTAGTTGGGAGGATCAAAAACCCTTGGTAGAATTTGGGTATAACAACAGCTACCAATGTACCATCACAATGAACCTTACGAGGAACTGTATGATCGACCTTGAAGATCGCCTCTGTGCAGGAATGACCCAGGGGAGACGACACTTATAGGACCAGAGATTGTGCAGGCTACGACGAAGAAGGTGCATATCATCCAGAAGCGGATGAAGACTACACTGAACAAACATAAGACCTATGCTAATAAGAAATAGAGACCACTAGAGTTCTAGGATGGCGTCCACATCTTCCTACAGTTGCCACCTTCGATGAAGTATGCCAAGATTTGGCCAAGGCAGCAAGCTATCTCTATGATTCATTGGACCATTCCAGGTCTCTGGAAGAGTAGGCAAGGTGCCTTACCGCCTGCCTCTTCCACCTCAGTTGCACTAGGTGCATGATGTCTTCCATGGATTTTTTTAAATAAAAAATAATTTTACGAGTCCGTTGTTTCTGACGACAATTTATTCTGAGACCCGGTGTTCCCAGAATCAATTTTGGAAGTCTATTCGAGTACGTTTAGTAAACGTACGAACATGATTTTATATCTTTTGTACTGGTTCTCTGAATTGAAATCTGTGGGCACAGATGAACTCGCAGCGCCGATATTCACTTAAGGATAACATTACTGAAGCTTTATTTCAACGTGAATGGATGTTATTAATTGGGGTTCCAATATAAATTAGATAAAAATATGTGTGAAATATTTTTATTTTAAAGGTAGTTAAAACCTACAAAGGGAGGTTGGAGGTGGGACCCATAACACCCTAACCACCAATGGGAGGATGTTTTAGGGTGGGGCCCACCCTAAACATTTAACTCCTCTAAACCCCCTTTAAACCCTTAAGATCCCCATTAATAGGGTAAAATCTTTGAATTCCAATTAATGTGACAAAACTCCCTTGTAATTAATTTATTGAGTCTCTTGAAATTCTTGCCAACTCCATACATTTAATTAAGTGAACCAACTTAATTAATTTGAATTATTTTGAACTCATGACAACTATTAAAATAATGGATAAAATAATTTTATTTTCGGATGGCATAATCATTGGAGAGTACGGTGGATGATGAATCATAGTGCCGACGCGCCGCACGGTGGAGCCAAATTCTGTGGCCCGGTCAAGAAGCGGTTGCGGCGGCGCAGCGCCCACGCGCTGCGTGGAGGGCAGCCGAAGTGAAGCACTGTTGCCCCACAATGGAGGTGCGGAGGCGGCTAGCTGAGCCGGCCATTATGGAGATGGAACGCTGGATGACCGGCCTACCCGCTAGATGACCATGGCGGCCACAGGCGCCACATGGAGGAGGACACAGCCTCCGTCCACAGGCCACTCGGCTAGCCGAACCGAACGGCCGGCTTGGCAGAGGAGGTGGTGTCGCCACTTGGCACCGCCGAGAGAACCGGACTGGCCCGCAACACAGGCCGGGTCCATGGGTGGGTTGTTCCCCACCGGGCCAGGTTGACCCCTAGCCGGGTTGGACCCGAATAGCCGGGTCGTACCCGCCAGCACACTGTGCTTGACAGGCTGGGCCCATCTTGTCTTAAATGAGAATAACACCTAGCCCGCATGTATGATTGATGCTCTATATACGACACTGGGACCCTCGCGATGAGGAGGTTCTTTGGTATAATCTATGTACGTTTCGGACAAATTTGGAAGACGACCAGGTTTGGATCGAGCGTAAATCTAACCGGGCCCCTGGAAAGGAAATTCCAGTAACTCTCGGAACGAGCATCTGATTGGCATGCCATCTATCACATTGAGTTCTTTATGATGAGATGAAAATATAGGATACATCAACTCAGAACTTCATGATAGTTGATTTATTGACACTTGGCTCGAGGCGCGGACCCTCCTGGAATCGATCATGTTGTGTGCGGGAACCCTAGGGCTGGTTGTGACGCTACTGTACCGGAGTCCTCCGTGGGTTAGAAAAAGACTACTACTATACCGAAATCCATCGTGTGTCCGACAGTTCTTACTTCTGTTCTTGTGTCCTGTGTGTGTCTAACACAATATCTTGTTCTGTATCCTGTGTGGGTCCAACATCTTAGCTGGTCTTGTATCCTATGTGGGTCTGACAACATTGATGAATCAGTGACACAATCTGATCATCCAAATCACTCTATGAAATATTTATACATATGTGAGCTAAGTCATGTCTCTCATCCATTAACATCGTGGTGAATGAATTTACTATCTTTGTGGAATGGTGTGTGCTTGGGCTAGAGAGTTGGAGCTGGACTAGACGGGATATAGCACAGGGACGAGTAGTTCGAGTTCTATACCAACCCTTTAGGTGGGAATCCCCGGTGGATGATCCAGGATCTTTTTTACCTATTTTACTGGTACATGTTATTCTATTGGGTTTGTATACTGTCCCACTTACATTCAGCACCCCATACATTTCTATTTTACTACTTTCTCCCTCTCCTGTTTGTGTTCAGACTGCATGTGTGTTAACGGTTAAAATGAAACTTCCTTACTTTTATCAGGATTATGCCTTTGGTGCGAGTCACCAGCCCCTGACCTATGGAAGGTGGGAATGGGGTAGTCATGGCACGGGCCCCGATGATAGGTCATGACATAATTTATGTGATAAAACTCTTAAATCTTCAATAAGTCAATTTAACAAATTAAATTCCAAGCAGTATGTTGTAGTCTATTCATATACATATAAGAAAAAATGGAGAATATTACGATGGATTTTTTCAGTGGCCTACTGAGAATGATACGCGAAAAAGATTCTATATTGGTAGTATTGGATTGAATTAATAAGTCATCACATGTTTCCCCATCAAATAACCCATCATAGTTGAGGAATTAAAAAACTAATATATATGAATAGTGTTCAGGTTACATGGAGTTATAAGTTTGATTGTATCTGATAGAGAACCTTCATTTACTACCCTGTTTTTTAAATACATACAACATGATCTTGGAATTCAACTTACCATGTGCATAAAATACTATCCACAGATGGATGGATAGTCATAACACACTATTCATACTTTATAATTTATTTTCAGAACATGTTTTATTAGAAAAATTGGTTCATTAGAGGATTATATGCCTTTTTTAGAATTTTATTATAACAAAAGTTATGATGAAACAATTTAGATTCCACAAATTAAGGATCTGTATAGATGGACATGCTCTTCTACATTATTTTGGGTGGAAACATTAGAGTCATCAAGGATTGGAATGAGTCTTTTACATGAGAATACAATTAAAATAAATATTATTTGGATATTAATGATATTGTCCCATTGAAGACATAATCCATATATAGATAATCACCTACAACATATCTTTTAATTTTAGTAGCCATGTTTTCTTGATGGTGTCTACGATACATGGTCATCGGTGATTGGGGAATCAAGGGATGTTAGAACCATGGTTTGGGGGACCATTAAAGGTTATATAAGGGATTGAAACTATTGATAATAAGTTAGAACTACCTTGATGATTCAATGTTTTCAATAATTTCCTATGTGTTTCTAAACTGAATAAGAATCACTCGGATCTTCAGTATGTGTTTATCTATTATCATATAACCACTGATCCTGATATGAATTTTATCAATACATTAGTACATGTTACTGGTTGGAAGGAAAGGCCATTCAATGGAAATTTTTTCCATTATGTGAGTAATTTTTCTTCAAGGTTAGATTTAAGAGGAATCATGGGAATGTGAAATGCTTATGGTGGATTAATGGAACCATTTACTCCATGTTCTTAATAATGGAAATCCCCATGGTAAGTAGAGTGTAACACCCTCCATTATTGGTATGTCTTTACTTAATGCATTTTCAAAATTTTCATAGAGTCATTGTTAAATGTAATTAGATTTTTTTAACAATGGGTATTGTTTCTGAAAATAACTTTTGAGCTAACACATATTATCTAGTAATTAAAAATCTTTTAATTATTTTTTCTGGAGAATAAAAAATGATGTGACATATTTTTTTGAGTATGTGTCTTCAATAAAACACATGAAACCTATATGAGTTACACTTCATGTAATAATATGCATCCATTAGGTTTCGATATATTCAACACTTATTTTTTTCTCAAACCTATTGTTCTTTTCGCTCTTGACTATGAGGGTTTCGTTAGTTGTATTCTCAAAATTTTAGACATATGATCATCTGTGTTATCGAATCATTGAGATATTGGTTGTGGAATCAATATATAATAGGTTTATTCTCCCTTATCATATTAAATCTCATCATGTTGACTTTATTATAACCATATATTAGTGTTGATATACCAAGATATATATATTTTAATATTTTATGGGATATTCTTGGATTTTGTTAATGGAACAAATACATCATGGTTTATTCCACAGAATCATCTTGTGTCCATTTACCTAATCAAATCGAGGGTGGATATATCTCTAAAAAAAATTATTCTAGAACATATTTTATTGATCTATTCGAAATCATATTCATGTAGTTTTATAAATCCCTTTTTTAGTTTTTGGGAAACCCCTTGGTGATGTGATTTCGATAGGGTAGGTTTTGGAATTTGGATATCTATAAAATAAATATATTCTTATAATTCTTTGCATAATGTTATAGTGAGATTCCATGTTTATATGGGATGGTTAACGATCATAAGTTACACAAGATAATAATAATTATAGTTAATTAATTTTAGGATTTCCTATATTAAAATAGTAATAATGTTTTATGGATGATGGTCGAATTTACCACTGTCATGTGGGTCACTAAGTGATGGCATTGTTATTGGACGAAGTACCAATTTTGACTATATTGAAGCCCATGGATATAATAATTTTTCAGGTTCATGGGGATGAATTGAGTTTATTATTCCAATGGAAGTGAATTTTTTTTCAAAATATTTATCTTTAATAATTATTATATGTATGATGTTTATAGTTTGACTGATTATTCTCATTATTATTTGTCTTTTTTTATATATTAAAATATGATATCCTTTTCTTATCATGGTGGTCAGTGATTGGATGTATTTTTTTAAATCCTTAGAATTGTTAAACTTTCCCTTGTTTGGGAACATTTTTGTTTTGAAAAATTCCATCTACCCAGATTCATGGAAGAGCACTATTGAGTTTTTCTCTATTGGTAGTCCTTAACATCATTTAATTTTTTTGGGAGTTAGATCATCAAAGTGTCTGCATCTTGGTTTTTGATAGATAAACTTTGTTCAAAATAATAATCTACAATGATTCATATCCATTCTCTTTGATTTATTTATCTTCTTTAATCAGATACTTTTAGGTGGTATTTTATTGAGTTATGTGATTTATTCTCATGAATTATTTATTTTATCATGGATATTATCTATTTAATGTTTATGTGTTCTTCTATGAAAATTATATCCCAATATAATTTAATATCTATGGAATTTATTTCATTCCTTTAGTGTCCTAGGGATGTCACTTATGGATTTTACCACTTCACCTCTTCTGAAGCCTATGAGGAGGGGAGGGTGAAACACAAGAGGTTCTCTGTTTAAGTTAGAGTATGTTGGGTTTGAATAAAATTTATCTATATCTACAATGATCCACATTAAGACATATTTATCCATGGGACCATGAATCTACATTATCAACAATGTTGGGGAACATTGACGAATTTTTATGTTCTATAAAACAAGACCTAATTGATTTAGAATATGATCTGTGATTTTTTATGATGAGACATTTGATGAATCATATCATGCTCAGACTCCATGATCTGTTGGTTATCAGCCTTTATCCAATATCACATTAATTTATATAATTCTATATATTTATGAAATATCATATGATATTTTCATGATAATATATAAAATTGGGTAATAATATTTTGAAAAAATTTATTTTATAAAAGAAACACAAACATGAGTCCTGGCATACATTTTATGTTCTCTAAATTCTCATTTCATAAAATTATTTCTATTTTTGGTGACTTTATAATTGATTTATTTTTTAAATAATGTTACATATCTATTTTAGTAATTTTAAAACAACATAATGAGAATTTATTATCTTAATTTCACATCTATTTTTCATTTTGAGTTAGTTATAAATATCATTTTAAAGCTGCTTCAGTGTGATGCTAATGATCAATGGATAATAAAATATTGTACCATCATAATTTATAGGTTCAAAGAATAGTTTTTATTGGAATATGGATGTAAAATGATTCAATAGTTCAATATATTCATCAAAAAAGTTATAAGTAATGGATTTACTCTCCACAAGCATATTTTTAAAAATTAAAATAGAACTGATTATTTTAATTATATTAACATTATAATCATGAAACTATTATTATTATTAAAATGTTATTATATTATTTTTTAGTCATATATGAATAAATTAAATATTTTTTATTCAAAAAAATAATATTTATTTCTAATAATAAAACATCATAACTCTATTACGTATCGTAAAACTGCCAGGATAGTGTAATTATTTACAGAAGATATTAATTATGGTGAAAAATATGTAATGTATTTTTAAAAATCCAATTGGATAAATTTAAAGAATTTTTATAATACTAAAATTAAATATTACATGTTTTATTCAAATATGTAATTAGATAATTGATTAGAAAATATATAGTTTTTGATATTTATATTCCATTATAATAATGACATATGAAAAATAGATTGGGGAAAAGAAATTGGTAATATATCATCACTTTTACATAAAAGGGATGATTATAGAATGAATATACTATCACATTATAAAATTAAAATGTTTTTAAATTGAGTTTATTCCAATGGAAGAAAATGTAATTTATAAAAGCTAATTATAGAAACCATTATTTCAACATTGTAAACTCTTATTAAAATTTAATTGATAAGAGGGATCGTGTGATACCTCTTCAATGGTGGATCAATGGTATACTAATACTATTATAATAGAACCATTTATTCAATATAATAGTCATTTGAAATTTTTTTATTGAACAATAATCTCAACTAAGAAACGAGGAAGATACCATGAAACCATACATTTAACATTGGGATTCTTCATTTACATATTGCCTAAAGCCATCAAATAAAGTTATTTTGGTCATACATCAGTCTTAGTTTTTCATGGAATCGATGTTTCAATAGGTATTCTATAAAAAAAATTAAAATGGAATGATTTTATTATTTAGTTAGAAATGCGTAAAGGATGTGTGTTAATATATAAAAATGAGAGGAGTATTTTATAATAAATTGTTGCTTATTTTACTCATTATAAGAAATAATATTATTAATATTAATTACTATAACATTATAGATTCATTACTAATTAAATGATGTTTCTATCAAATAATAATATGAGAAATTTGTTTTTGAATGTAAATAATTAAATATTGTTCTTATTAAAATTAAATATTACATAAAATTTAAATATTCAAATACAATTATTTAAATTTCACATTTATTTTAAAATGCATTTTCTCAACGAAAATAAATTTTATGTGATGATGAATGGTTTATAAGATCGTATTTCAGATTTATCTCGAAATAATTTCTTAAAGTATACGATATTAGAAAACCCTGTAATTTTATACTAATTTAATAACAAATATTTCCCAAGAATACCATACACTCATCCTAATATAATTTCAAGTCTTCTTATTAAAAAAATAATACCATTTTATCAAACAAAAATTATTAATATTCAACATTTATTTTTTAAATAAATTTTAAAATTTATGGGAAATCAATTTATTTTTAATAATATCTATTCCCTTTTCATTGATTGTTTACATTTAAATTATTTATTATAACATAATTTTTATATGTTTAATAATTAAATTACACATATTTGTTATTTATAACATACAATTAATTTAACACTTCTTCTCTTTTAAATCAATATAATATGTAAATAAATATTTATGAGAGTAAATGTTTTTGATTAATATTCTATATTTTATTTATGATTATATTTCAAAGAATTTTTTATTTTTAATAGATAATTATTCAAAACGGAAATCCCATTTTAAGATTAAAATTCATTGTGTTTTGATAAAATTAATATTTTCATTTAACATCATAAATTTTCGATAATGTTATTTTAGTGAAAATATATAATTTATAATTTTAAAATTAATTTTATCAAGTTATGAAAAGTTACACATAAATAATGAAAATAATAATTTAAAAAATTAAATTGCTTTATAACATAAAAAATGATTACTAAAAGTATATTTCATTTTCGATTTATAATTTTACTATTTATTTGATTAGTTGACATATAAAATATCATATGAATTTAAATATTAATATGTATCATTATAAGGTTATTTTTCTAAACAATATCATTATTAAATCATATAAATTACAATAATTTCATTTATATGCCGATTTTTTCATTAATATATAAATAAATAAATGAAAATAATTTTTTTTAATGTTTAATGAAGTAAAAAGATAAAATTATATGTGTAAAAAAATCATGAAATCATTAATATAATTTTGCAAAACATATTTAATAAATAATTACTAATTCTAAAAACAAATAATATAATAGTTTAAACATTTCAAAAATAAAATTATTTAATAATTTAAATTATATTGGTCACAAATATAAATATAAACAATTTTTTACAACAAGAAATAAAAAAACTAAAATAAATACGTTTTACACTTACATATGAAACTTCAAAATGTTAATTTATTGAACATACATGATTTTGAATTAAAATACCTTAATTAAATTTATGTCGTTGAAATTTTCTTATTGATTGTCTCGTTTATATTCCCCACTAAATTTATGTTAATATAATAATAACCACACACA
The DNA here is from genome assembly GCA_963277665.1 of Viscum album. Classification (NCBI taxonomy): domain Eukaryota; kingdom Viridiplantae; phylum Streptophyta; class Magnoliopsida; order Santalales; family Viscaceae; genus Viscum; species Viscum album. Next base: position 1,292,294,744 of record OY728129.1, read on the forward strand.
TAACCTAATCATTGTTAATCGTATGAATATAATAAGAATGAGAATAAAGTCATTAGACATTTTAATACCATGTGATCATACAATTTACACAAATCCTAGTATTCTTGGGATACTTTTTATCTATCTATAGAGTTATCCCTAAATTTTACTTAATTCCAATTCTTTAAAATAACTAAAAAATTATATAATATAAATTAATGTGTCCATAGTGTCAGATTTTTTATATGGTTATAAACAGTAATATTTTTCACACATTAATATATATATATATCCAACATCCATGATACAATATTATTTATATTTTGGAAATAATAATTTTATTCATCTGAAAAAAAAAATCTGATCAATCCTTCAATATAAAGCCATTATAATATAATTGGAAACATGTTTTCAGATATGATGACCTAAAAATTTAGGAAAAATTTGAATGGAGTTTTATGAAATTCCATGTAATGGGTGATTGTATACATTGAGATATAATGGAATTGTCAATATATTATAAGTGTGTAAAAAAGATGATCTTGAAAAAATTGATGCATTAATATAGTAAAATTAGTAAAATGTAAGAAAAATGAAAATTAAGGATGTAACAATTTAAATTCACAGTATAATTTCTATAAAATAATTATCAAAGAAACATGTCTTATAAAAACTACATTATTTAATGGGAAGATATAACTCCTAAGTGAACATCTTATAATCATCTATATCGGAAGCCATTACTATTAGGAAATGGAATACGAAAATTCGTAATGCATTCTAATAAAAAATCACGGTTAATTACTATGAAATTCGAATACTTCGGAAAAAGAAAACAATACCCAACCCACACATAATATTACAGTAAAGCATAAATTTTTGGGAAAATGATTAAAAGTTAAGAGAGGATAACTATATATAGACCTTGTATATTGATCTCATGTGATATAAATCATTATCTAACAGATTAAGAGACCCTATAAGTTTGCGTCCATAAGTTTCATCACAATATATAATTCATATGCATAACACCTAATGAAAAATAGAATAAAAAATCCATAAAAATCATAACATTATTAACCATTGTAAAATAGTGGGAATCCAATGAATTTCATTTTCGATTTCTATAAATAATTTTTTTTTCTAGGATAATGATGGAAGTTATATTTAAACTATATACACAAATTGATATTTTATTTATTCACTAATTTCCCTAGTCAATAAATTATATGTGTTTATATGTTAAAAACATTCTATTAAAATATGTATGTTACTTTTTTATTAAAGGAAACAAAATAGTATAATGGCTATATTTCTACATAATGGATGACAAGAAAAAATGTTATTTATTGATAATTTATCACATCTATATTTCATTTCTACCAAACCAATCATATATAAGAACATAGCGAATGAATTAGTGGATTATTTTAATATAATAATAGTTAATGGGGAAGATATTATATATTAAAATAATACATTATAAATAGTCAAATGGGTTAAAGTTAAATGCCTGATAACATACATGAAAACTTATTTAGTGAAATATATGAAAACTTAAACGTTTTATGATAAAATATAAATAAGTTTTTATGGATTTTTTAAGGATAAAACATTTTCAATGAATGGAAAGAATATAATATTTACAATTAAGGAATGTATTAACAATAACAAAAAATTATCACTAATAATGTAAATCTAAAAATAAATATATTTAAAATGTACAAAACATTGATACAAATATAAAATGATATTAAATGTTACATTATATATATCATTAGGTTTTACTAAATTGTAGAATATAATATGAACCATAATGTTTCTATAGAAATTTTTTTAATTAAATAATAAATGACATAAATAAATTTATTATAATGTGGGAAAGATAATTTGAGATATAAAATGATCGAGGGAGAATATAACTATAATAAAGAAAAATATTGGAATTGAACCCCTAGTAACAATGTAATATACAAACACTAAATCTATATATCAGGAAAGGATAAAATAAATTCATTTTAACAAGTGGAATGATTATATTATATATCTGAAAAATAGTTTTTTTGATTCATTGAATATAATATATATAATATAGGAATAATACATTAAAATAATGGTTGTTTGGAACGAAATCCTTACCTCATGTCCCAAAATTAATCACATATCCAATAAATTATTGTTCAATCAAGTTATATTTTTATACCTAGTTCTGAAATATTTTCCTGTTTGTATCATTTTAATGGGTTATTTTACAAAATATAATATAATTCAATTTTAATTTGATTGATTATTTTTTTGGATACTAGTCATTATGAGGTCGTTATATTATTTGTTGAAAAAATTATTTGGTGTAACTAGAATTGGATATTATCATCATAATGTTGTTATATAAGATAAAAAATTGAAAAATATTATCGTTTAATTCAATCAAAATGTGAACTAGTTATCTTGTCCAATATAAATAACAAAATTTTTCAAAATGAACAAGTGAATCTTTATAATCATTTAAAATAAATTTAAAATATCTATCAACAGATTAATTTTAATTACTTAATTTCTACACATTATTATTAATATAATATACTAATAATATTATTTTTTTATCAATTTCAATTTTAATCATGTAATCCATTTGGAGGAATATCTATAAAAGGAATAAGTGAAAATAAAATTTTATCCCTCACATAAGTAGTGTAAAATACTATATAAGACCAATGTTTTTTAATTAGTTTAATATATAGAAAATCCAATAAATATTTGAGTTTTATTGATAAAATCTACTATTTTTTTAAAATTTTTTAATGTTTGTTTTGAAAATTACTTATTATAAGGAGTCAGCCAATCAAAATATATAAAATTGATTCATTAAACAAGAATTTAATTTTATTAACTATATGTAATCATTTAGGTTTTGAATTTTAGTTAATTATGCCATCACCTTTACATAAATAAACATTAAATCACAAAGTACAGACTAAAACTCAATATTACTTTTTCCACAATATAAAACATTTAAGATATAATAAGTTTCTTTTCATGATATATCATTAATATTTTCATCCAGATCATATCCTTGTCACTACTTATCATTAAAATTAGTGAAAAACAATTTAAAATATATTATGATAAAACAAAAAGTAAGGGACATATATAATTAAATAATAAAACATATTAGTACATTAAAACTCTTTAGAATATAAATTTTTCAAAATAGTCATAGAGAAAAAAAAATATTTCATTACCAAGTAAATAAAATTATACTCCACAAGGATTTTATTAAACAAATTGTTATAAATATTACATGAATAAAATAATACTCATATAGGATTATTTTAAGTCATGAAAAACTAAATTAATGTAATACATTTCATCCTCAAAAATTATCATAAACATCATATTAAACATAACATCATTATAATGCCTTGTGAAATAAATATATTTAAATGATAACACATCGAAAAATAGATAAACATTATAGAAAACATGGGATATCATTTTCAAATTTCATTTTATAATCACAATTAAAAATAGAATAAACTACCCATTAAACACCAATAGTCTTATAGGATAAACCTAATTGGTAAACATCATCCCTTTACCCAATTCATTAGATAACTATTTCAGGATCAACCATCATCATGATTTATATCTTGATCCCCTTTAATAATAATCAATTCACATTAATAATAACATATTCATAATAATTTAATTATATTCTTTCAATTATCAAAATCCTAAAAATATTTTTTTACCCAAAAGAAAAAATAGAAGATATTTAAATATATATTCCATTTAAAAACATTTGTTAAAAGTTCCTAGAAAAATTTAAATGAGGTATTTCCCTTAGTGAAAACATTACAGGTTATCGAGGAATCCAAAAATCAAATACTTGTTATTTTAGTGTTATGAATCATTGACACCATATACCCTAAAATAGAATAATCCTTTCTCCATTACGTTGAATCAATCAATATAAAATATATTATAATATTCAATTAAAAAAATTTCAAATAAATTAATAGGTGACATAAATTTCCATTTATAATTAATTTATTCACATATAAATACCTCTATAAAATAATTATATGAATGTTTACATGAATGTTAATAATTAATAAAATAAATTTGTAAAATTTTTGAAATAAGAGTTTAATGTTTATGTGTCCCTTTACTCTAGTCTGAATCATCATGTCTGATGTGTACCTTCATGAATAATAAACATAATTAATTTATAAAATTTTATAAGAATATTTTTCATGTTTATTATTCCTTCTATTTTATTATTACCTTGTTCTGTACAATTACATTACAATTATTTTTATATCGAATGATTTGATGATATTTATCTCATATATCAAAAATCACTTTGTTAATATAAATATGGTCATAGAGTCTATTGTTCCTTCATCACAAGAATACTAATTAAGGAATTATTATTATTTTTATACAAAAAATATTTTTTAAAAAATAACCATGAAGTATGGTTATGATAAATGTAATAAGTTACAATCCTAAAGAATGAAGGTCATATATATGAAAGTTAATGTTTTAATTATTCAAAGGGAATGATGGTAAAAATGAAAATATAAATTTATCCTTCCATAGTTATAATTATTTCATAAATACAATATCATTTTATAGAATACAATTATTTATAGTTTCCATATAATGTGGTCATCACAAAATAATCACATCACTCTATGGAGTTGGGAGTCCACTCTAACGTACATATAACATTATCATTTTTAAATTCATGGATAGATGATAAAATATATTACATAAATTCATTAAACAAATGTATTATTTCCTGAATATCATATATATTCACATTAAATATATCTTTTTTACAATCAATGGGAGTCAGTGAGGTAAAATTAATTACATAATTTTGTAAGTTGGGATTCCTATATATAGGCACAAAAAGGTATTTTTTCAAATTTGATAGAATTAATAGAATATACGTTATTGAATTAACATAACAATATTATATTATATGTATGATACAAGTGGTGTTATTTCATTATGTGGGAAGAATATTTTTACAAGATATAATGTAACAATCATAGACTTTAAAAGATGAATATCATGGTAGATAACATATATCTAAAAAATAATGAGGATACTGAGATAATATAAAACAATTAGATTTTATGATATATTTCTTTTTAAAAAATTCAAAATCATCAATATCATTTGATGAAATCATCATCGAGTTTTACAGAAACCTGACACACTATTAAAATATTAATATTTAGACATGAAAATTATAACATAGGTATTAAATTTTCCGGTATGAGTAGGAATAAATATATTATTAATGTTATAGTTTTTTACCCATTTGTAAATTAAATTCAATGGATTTATATTGTTAAAAATAATAGGAAAAATATTTGAAAATAATCAAGAAAAATTCATTTTCTAAAATGAAATTCAGTCATAATATTCATACATAATTTAAATTTATATTTCATAAATTTTAAAAAGATAATTAGAAAAAAAACATTACTTTTTAATTAATGAAGAAAATTTTATCTTATGGGTGAGTTTTTTATAATTTTCGAAATAAATTTTTTTAATGCATAGTAAAAAAATAATGATTTCGATAGAGAATGCATATTTCATTAAGTTATTTTCATTCATTAATAATATTTTATTGAGGGATTACATGGATATTATTAGGGGATAAACTAATATAATAGGTGTTAAAAATGAAAAAACATGTGATTCCAATTTTTGGCTATATTTAGTACTTATATATTCCATTTTCTATAATGACACATTTTTGAGTCTTATGGTTTATGAAAAATGTCGGTGTCACATTTTCATTTCAAAATTTCTAGTGGTGTCATCTCCCAAATTTTTTCATGTCTACCCCTTAACCTCCAATATTAGCACATATAAAGACATTTATTTCATCCCTGACAATAAAAAATAACTTACTCACATCCATCCCCAAATACTAGTGGTCTTATTTGGATCATGAGACCCTCCTATGGGGGCTTTAGGTGTAACCCTAATGAGGAAATCCAAAATAGAGGAAAAATCATAACGTGATAATATTATTTTACTTCTTCCACCTCCTACAAATATAATTGTACTAAAATAATATAATTAAACTAGTAAATCATATATATGGAGATATTGTTATTTTAATATAATAACTTATATTCATGTCTAAATTAATGAAATTGAAAATGTAATCATCAATCTTTTATACGGAGGACTAAAACCTCAATATAGAATATAATTCATTTTCCATCACTACCATTTAATTCTATATATTTATGTTCATGGTGCAACTAATGTGTGGGACAGGAGGTACCCAATATTAATCTTTTCTATATTCAATGAATAGTCTTGGATTAATAAGATAATGAACACCATTATTCACCGAATTGAATCAAGGAATTAAAAAATGGAATAGAAATCCAAAACCAAGAGAGAGGATTAACATATTTTGTTTATAAATAAATTAAATAATTACCTCCATGTTGATTATATATTTATTGATGCGTTAGACCATAAAACTACAGTACAAGTTCGTTGCATTATAGAGATCAAGGGTAGATTACCTCTAACGATGATCCACACATGTTCCATGTATCTCTGGAAATCACCAAAGGAGTCTCCAAGTTCTAGCATAAATGATCATTACGCTTGCGATTTCCTCCTTTGATTTCTTAGAGAATCACTTCTAAAGTGATATCTATGATCCAGTAGAGGAGGATGTCTCTCATTCTTTAGAGTGTTTTTGGGATAGTGATGACCTCTCTAGTCTTGAGAGCTTTTCTCTAATTCGTTTTTCATAGAAATAATCGTCACTTGGCTAGAGATTGTCTAATAAGAGAACAATATAAGTGGTCATTTAAATCACTATTGTAATAATAAATAATTTTCAAAAGTTCTATAATTATTTCTTTAATCCTAGAAAACCCCCTATGTTAAATAATAAAAAAAACATTATTATTATTTACTGACATGTGCTCAACAAGTGAGTTATAATTAAATAATATTTAATAAAATAATAATTAATATTTATATTTCTTCCTAGAACCATATCTTGTCCACCCAATCCCCCACTATATTTATTGAACGTTGAATCATGAAAATTTATTTATTCAAACATAGCACTGGTTATTTAACCAATGAATATATAAATATTATAATCACTAAATAGAAAATAAAAATTTATTAATTATACATCCCACATTATATTCTATTGAATAACTAGTTTCAAAAAAAAATGTGATCTGGAATCAATGAATAATTATTTATCCACAACCGAAAATAATATTTATTCAACATCTTAAATAATAAATAATATATTATTTAACTAAGATATTGGATACACCTAGTGTGAGACCCTCTAGTCCTCTTTCTAATTGGAATTAGGTAGGGAAGCCTAAAGTATAGGGTTATCATCTAGAAACATGCCAATGAACCCATAAAAAAGAATTTAATCCCATGACGACATGTCACCTCATATGAACCCTTACAATATAGTATAATACTTCTGTCCAGATATCTCCAATCAGTAGGGTTACATGCATGTTCCATCAACACATGTGTTTGATTTCTAATTTGTTGACTTACTAGGATTTGAACATGCTTATAGAACACAATGGAAATGGAATTATTTAGTCTCAATCAATTCCAATCATTGGACCTGAGATATCATCTTCTATTATAATATATATGGGAAAATCATTTCTTGTATTATTCATTAATCCAGTATTACTCGTGACACACCCCATATATCCTACCTCACTATGAAGATATTTTTCACTGTTTTCATGAATACATCTAAGTGGATGAGTCATAATACCCATTAATAATAATGTTATATTCTATGAACTAATACACACATCGATAGATTAGAACATCTATTGAAACTTATAAATGTAAATTTCCTACGGTCGGGTCACGTTATCATTATATCCTAATGGATATCACCATGGTTGTACACCATGAGAAGGTGTCTCAAATTCGTTTGAGTCTCTATCATGGATAACCAGAATCATTTTTCCCTCAAATTATAACATCCATATATAGAACATACATCTAATAATAGTTTCATAACACTTTCAGGTTCTATTCATAGCCGATATCTACTATGAACTTTTAGTACAATAACTACTCTTTGGACATTATAACATGAAATGTTTCACATAAGAAAAATCATGATGTTATATGGAAATTATTAATATCCATCAAATGAATACATGTAATCATAAAGAACAAAAAATTTGATTCTAGGGAACCCACACCAACAGACAACCACTTTCACTAGAGAAAACTACTTACAATCTCTAGTCTGCTAGCTTTCACATGGTATTCAAGATTTTGTTGAGATAATCCATTTGTCAATGGGTCCATAAAAATCACTTCCATGGAAAATATGTTCACTTCAACATCAACGCTTTGATAAAAATCCCTTTTTGGTGATACTTGTAGAGTATGGAATTTCACCGTTTCTGTGACCATGGATCATTTACAAGATCCAATGCTACCTTATGATCACAATAATATTTTATAGGGTCTTTACTACTAGCGAGGACATTAAGATGCTATAAAATTTTCCGAATATAGAAGGCATCCATGGATGCATCAAAATAAACTATGCACTCTAACTCCACTATATAATTTGATAAAACTAGATTCGTTGATATATTATATATCACAACTCTTCCATTGAGATAGAAAACAAATCCTGATTGTGGCTTCATATCATTCTGATCAAGATAAAAACATGCTTTAGCATACCCTATGATGACATGATCCTCATCTCTTCCATACTTTACGAACATATCTCTAGTTCTTCTTATATTATTAGGACAGAATATACTATAATTCAATGCTATTCTACTAGCTCATCTTGATATCTACCTACCATGCTAAATGCATAGTAACATCATGTCTAGTGCATATCATGGAATATATTATATATCATATCTATAATGTCAATGGGATCTTACGCATTCTATCTTTATTCTATTGTATCTGGGGACACATTTTCATAGAATGATGTAAACCATGTGACATAGGAAAAAATTCCTATTGGATTGTTCCATAATTAATATCCTTAGTATCTAGTTAATATATGTACTTTTACTCAATTTAATCAGCCTCTTGGATCTATTATGAATGATCTTGATCCCTAGAATATTGTCTATTTAGCCTATGTACATCATGAGGAAGAACTTGTTTATCAAGTCTTTAATTGATTGTAATACTGATATGTAATTTCTAATAAATAATATGTCATCAAAATAATTTACTAGGATAATGACTGTATTCTAATTAAATATTTTTTAAACACATGTCTAACACTCAATTTTTATAAAACCAATTTCATTAATGGATTCATCAAATCTAATGATCCATTTCCTCGATAATAGTTTCAATCCATAAATGGATATCTAGAATTTCAAAATCCATTTGGAACCAGATGGTGTCACAAACCCTTCTGGTTTTTTCACATAGAACACACCATTAGGTTTCCTGTTAAGAAATGTAGTTTTCACATCCATCTAAATAATATCATAGTCATGGTAATCAGATACGGAAAATATTATTATGATGGATTTAAACATGGAAACTATAAAAAATGTTTCATCGTAGTCAATTCTATGATGATGTTTAAACCCTTTATCCACACAACTTGCTTTATAGGTACTTAATTTAAATCCTATGTTCATTTTCATCTTGAGAAAAAATTTACATCTAACATGGATTACATGAACTGGTGCATCAACCAGAACCCAAACCAGGTTCTGATACATGGAATTTATCTAGGAATTCATAGCTTCTATATGTCTTATAGCTTTGTAGCTCTCCAAAACATCCTTTTAAGAGATATGTTCATCATTTTCCTACAATAATGAGTCACCATCCTAGGTTAATAGAAGACCATATCTATCTGGTTCCCTTACTTCTATTATACTTCTATGTAGTACTAGTGTTTAGGAAAAAGTTCTTCTATGTGGGCATGTGGATCAATTTCTTATACGAACTCATGTGCATACTGATAATCAAATTCCTCAAAATTGATCTTTCTTTAACTATCAATTTTGATGATGTGATCCCTCTCAATAAATATCACTTTTCTGATGACAATTACATTATTTTTCAATAGGTTGTATTGTTAGTATCCCTTTTTAGTATACCCTATAAAGATACACATTATTCCTTAGGGTGCTAGGTTTTTACTAATAAATCCTTAACACACTCCTCGCATCCCCATCAACAAGTATGTGACAATATGGGTTTCATTCTACTCCATAACTAAAAGAGATTCCTATTTTATACCTTATTATTTCTCAGTTTAATGTGTATGTCATGGTTTTTATTTCATATCGCAAAAAGTATAATGGATGATCTACAAGACTCATCACCGACCTTACCATTTCCCACAATGTACCATTCCTCCAATCACTAACCTCATTCCAATGTGGTGTATAATTTGGAGTGAGTTTATATAGAATCCAAATATCCCATATAAATTCAACAAACTCTTGGTTAAGATATTCTCCACCTCAATAAAATCAATGATTTATCTTCATACCAAGATGATTCTATAAAATGTTATTTAATTCCTGGACTTTGTCAATTTACTCTGACTTATACCTCATCATTTAAATATATCCATATATATACAATTCATTATTAGAGTTATTAAGTAAGAATATCCACCTATAGCTTCTACTATAAATGTTCCACACACATCAATGTGTACCAATCCTAGAAGCTCAATTTCCCTTTCACCCTATCATGAAATGGTGGTCGGTATTTTTCCCTTGTAGACAAACATGACATCTATCTAGTTGTTTTATCTTAGAAAAATCTAAATAATAATCTTGACAGAGCTTTTTCAAATTATTCTCATTTACATTATTAAGGTGGTGATGACACAATTGGGAGCATAATAAGTTATGAGAATTGTATTTTTTATCAATTTCCTACAATTGGTTTTCATAATTTAGTACATAAAAACTGTTATTTAAATGATCCATGTCATAAAATAAGTTTTCCTTATAATATAAAAAACTATTATTTCCAAAAATGAAAATATAACCATTTTTATGTAAAATATATATGGAAATTATGTTATTGGTATCACTAGAGAGATAATAAAATCTATATAAAACACAAATAATTATCATTTTAAATGTGAGGTGGTAGTCACCAGTGGCGAGAGCAACAAGCCTCACACCATTGGTAACCGGTAGATCCATTTCCCCTTTTACAATTTTATAGAATCTACCTAGTTCCTACATTTAAATACATATGTGTGAACCAATAGGTGTATCTAATACCCATTATGTTGAAATAGAATGATTTTGCACGATAACAAATGAAATATTGGCTTCCCCTTTCCTCTGTGTGTAATTCATCATCTAGTATCCTATCATTCGACAAGAAATTCATATTACCACCTTTTCCATGCCCCTCTATTGTCTCTTCTTCATCATGTTTAGACAGTTCTTGGGGGATTCAGGCGATTCTTTTGGTCTTAGGCACCTTTTCCTTTTCCTTACTTGTCTTATTCACAATAAAGATTGAGGCTTTTCACACTCCATGTTCTAATCCCCATGGAAAATAGGGGTTAGATTTTATGATAGAGTCTTCTCGTTATTCTCTCTCTATGATTTTATTTTATGTCTATTGAGGAAACCAAAAGTATCATGCTTAACATTTAATATGATAAATTGTGAGTTTATGAGAAGAGGATGGTGATTAATAATGTGTTCAATATTATGATTATTCATAATATGTTATCATTATATATTATCAATGAAATATATCATTACCAACCCTAAGACACCCCAATGATGAAAACGAAAGAGTTATCTATGTTCTTCTGTGGAAGAGACAATAGATAAAATAAGATATAGTATCTTATATTAAATGAATGTGGGAATAAGAAATCAAGAGAGTGCTCCAGTGAATGAAATTTTTCATTATGTGTGGAGAATAAGGGAGTAAATATTTTAATTTCTAAGGAAATTTTAAAAGATTAGGTATCATAATTGATGAGAATAATGGTTTCCCAGTGGCCTCATTAGTTTTTGAATATAAAAAATTTGTGATCTGTGAGAATTATGAAATTCAGTACCAGAGTGGAAATATTATGAAGTTAAATAGAATGGTTTAATAAGTATAATTTTTGATTTTGATTATTAAGATACTATGATATACACATTAAAGTATTGAATTGTTAGGGAATGAGATAATGAATATTGCTTAATTTTTTGTCTAGGACGTAGAATTATTGATGTGTTTATGTGTTGGGATTCAAATAATTCAATTATTTAAGAATCATACCAATGTTATTATAATGTTTATAGAAATTATATTGATCGTAATATAGTAGTATTTATATATAGATTTAGAATCATATACAGAATATTATCAATATAAGTGATTTAGTGAAGAATTGAAATTTTTTGAAAACACATGATTTTGGGAAAATAAATTTAAATATGTGCCTGATGTTTAGATAATAATGATAAATGGATATTTATGGTATTTTTTTCATGACCATGAAATTAGCAAGTGATTTCATCATTTCTGATATAATTTCTTCAGTGTAGAACATTTTTTATTTATGTATTATATTTGAAAATCATAATTTTTTTAATGTTTTCTGGTGATAAAAGTATTCTATAATTTTATATATGTGGTTATGAGCTAAATTATGATGTTTGGAGAATATAATGATCCATTGATTTTAGAAATTCAGTGAACCTATTTCTAAATATATGTACATTGAATTGGGTTAGATGTATTTTGGAAGTGACACAATGTGATCTATTATTAAAATGATTAATACGAATATTGGATGTTACTATGGAGTTTTAGAAAAAAAATATATTTGTAGACAACTATTTCTAATCGGTATTGATTTGGCTAATATTTAGGGAGAAAATGATGGACTTGTAACTCTTTTATGGATCCTATGATCCATTAAATTTAATATTAGATCTTTAGTGAAAAAATGTGGATATTCATGTCATGAAATATGATATTATGTATTAGTTGATCAAATCGCAACCAAAAAATGAATATCTCCCCATGAAATAAAAAAATATCAGTTATATTCTCTTATGTTCTTTATCTTGTTATAAAAGTTATTCTTCCACACTATGAAAATTTCAATGAATTTTTTTTATTCTTATGTGAATGATTATAATAAATAATATGGTTTTTTACTCATTAAAATTATATGGATTTTTCGTCATTATATTTTATAGGCCATTCACTATATTGTGATAACTGATATCTATCACTCCCCATAATTCATTGGCCTTCTCATCATTGTACATATCTTCAATTGCCACCAAATATTTACTACACAGAAACATTGTTATGTATTATTCTATATGACCTTTTTACTTACATTTCTCTCTTAAAAATTAGATAATTTATTAACCCATTTTATCATGTATATTTCTTAATATGTTATTTTAAAATGTCAAACCATTGATTACCTTCAACAATATTAAATTATAAGGAGTTGATTTATTTATTTTAGAAGAATGTAACACAAAGATAATTTGAAAGTGGAACACCATGTTTAATATCCTAAAAGATATGAAACACTAAGATTAGAAGATAATGTTACAGGATGAGATATTAATATTTTTTTGTTTTCATATGAATTCAACAACTTTTTATTTCTTGTGATGTATGCAAGAACATTTTTAAAAGGCACAGAATTCTATGTAAAAATATTATTATTTTAACAATTCCAAGATAACAAATCCATTAAATTGGTTGGTATGAATAGAATAAATAAATTATTAAACATAAATGGTCAAAAAAACAATAAAATAAATTTAATATCTATATATTTATATCAAAAATATTAAGAACAATTTCAATGATAAAAAACATATTTTCTACAAACTTGTATTTTTATAGAAGAAGAATTTTTGTCTCTTTTCATAAATAATATAATACATATTATTACTAAATTTATATATTTTATTTGAAAAAATATATTTTTTTTAATCCAAATTTAAAAATAAAACATGGATAAAATATTAATAATTATCTAAATATTTTATTTTTTAGGAATATTGTGAAATTTAATTTTGTTTAAATAGTGTATAACGTTAAATAATATTTTTAATTGGTTTTAAAATAAAGTAATTAAATAATAAAACAATATAAATAATTTATTCCATTGGAGGAAATTTCATATTGAATTATGATAAAAAACATTTTAATATTATTAATTTTTTTTAAAAAAAACCTTATTTCTCCCACACATATGAATTTTTTAATTATTTATTGAATTATACAGCTAATATGAATTTAATTTGGAAAATTGGATTCATAATTTTTAAATATAATAATTTTATTATAAAATAAGAAAACTTGACTTTTTCATAATTATTAATAAAATAGGAAAAATTATTTATTGCAGTGAAGGGTAAAACAATATTAATGTGATATTAATATAAAATAGTAGGGGTTTATAATGACAATAAATATCACTAATACATATTTAATATCTATATTTATACATTACCTCTTTCATGGTATATATTAATTTATTTTTTATGGGTTTTTTATGATAAAAAAAATTTAAACAGTTTTTCTTTTAAATATTTCAAGAATGTCTACCCCCAACATATAAAATGACACCCCTCTCCACCCATATTCACACATTTGAAATCCTTTGGTTCTTAAAATACCTAAAAAATATATTTATAACAAACACTATAACATATTTACATCCATAATATTATTATTAAACCCTCATATTCATGCTTTTTGTATAAACCTCTGAGGATCTCCATTATAGATGTAAAATTCTCAATGTGTGTATCCGTATTTTTTCATCATCAATATTATTAAAATATTATTCAAGAATTAAAATATTATAACTAGATATTATCTTATATTATTAGGTTTTATTATGTTAAATTTATAACCAATTACCATATCCAATTACATCAAATAGAACATTAAATAGTCAATCGTATGTACTATAGACTACTACGTTGCGAATAGGTGTAATTCATTTTCCATAACCCCCATTAAATGATAGATATACTGACAATTTTATCATATTTATATTATATTAAATAATTTATAATAATTCCGGAATTTTGATATCATATGTATCTTCTTTCATTCCATTCCATGTGTGGATTTGATAACATCACTTAAGTGTACGGTGTACTATAACACCGTACAAAACTATGTGATTCATTTTTCACTTGAACCTTATATTGATGCTATTAAAAAAATTTATTATGAATATTTGTGATATTTATGGACTAAAAATACATATGGAATTATAATATCAATTATAAAATCTTAACATTCAACAATTTTGAAAACAACAATGTTGCTCGTCCGTACATGTGGACTATCGCAACCATAAAACGATGTCAATTTTTTTACCGGGATGGAAAAAATTATTCAATTAATATAATATATATATATAACATAGTAATTATTATTTAATGGTTAATTAATATGTACCTTTACTGTTTCTTCCATTGAGAGAATAGAAAGAATGTTCTGGCGTACGTATGTTATATTATCTCCCAAAATGGTGTAATTCGTTTTTAAACTATTAATTTAATTAATTAATCTAAATAAATATATAATGAAAATATATGATATTAATATAATTTTTTATGTTCTACATATTATATTTCCTTGATCAATTAATAAGGACCAAAATTACCGAACCAAAAAAGACATGAAAATGTATTAATTATCACCCTATATGTTATTATAACAAAGTGTTAATAATAAAATTGTCATAAAAATCATATGTAAAAAATATATGAAATGATATATATCAATTAGGTTATATAGAATTTTTGTAATAAAATTATATTTTTTTATACATGATGTCCTAATGAAGATGAAGTAATTCAATGTTAATGTAAGGGTGTCTCGTCTCACTATTTCTTATGTGAGACATATACCATATTTAAATATTAGTTAATATTTTTGGTGTATATAATACCCATATGATTTTTTATATCAGGTAGTTTTTTATCATAATAGTATTTAATTGTTCAATATAAGTTATTTATTTTATGTGTCTTATTATTCTCATGTTACAGAATTTTTAAGGGTTTGTTTTACAATCTCATTATTTATCAAATTTATTTAGGATTTAAATTATTTCAATGAAATATATTGAACCTTAAATTAATAAACATAAGAATTTTATTATCCTATGGAAATAAATGTTTTTTTAGTAATACCATTATAATCACTTTTTTAAATAGAATTTTTTATAAAATTATATTATGAAAATTCAACATTATTAAACATTTTGGTCAAAATTAATTTCTTATTCCATTTATATGTGATCTAAAATTATTTCCCAAAATGATTTCAAATTGTAAAAATGATTTAGTAAATAAAATTTTACACATTATGAGATTTAAAAAGATTAAAATAAATGAATCTTTATATAAATTTATATTTTACATTTTACTAAAAATGATAATATAATATTTTATTTACATGCTCATCATGTATGGAATTTACCACTATCAATACCACTATATTCACTAAAGCTTCATTTATATTTGTGCATAGATCTTTTTAAAGAAAATTATTTTCATTATCTTCCAAAAAAACGTTATGGTTTTCTTTCAATTTGAATTGGATATTTTCATTATCAGTGATTTTTATTTGTATTTTAATATAATTTATATCCATTAATGACCATAGTAATTACATTACATATACTCCACTTTGAATATATTGTTATGATACCGTCCCTATTATTTATATGTATGGTTAATTATCAGTTTGAATATAGATTTATTATTTTTATACCATTACCTATATTACATTAAATTTTTTATAATAATCATTATTGATTGGGTAATGTATTAACATTTTCTAGGCATTGTTTTCAATACGAATTTTAATGTTTATTTTGATTCACCCCTTTTATATGAGTAATTAGTGGATTTAGTAAATGATATTTGGTTCTTTTTATATCCTTTAAAGGCATTCGTATGTCCCATGAAAAAATATATCTTTGGTTATTGGACAAGTATTTCCCAATTTATGTTGAATTACATAGAATAAGGCCTTCATTTCATGGTTATGATGTTTGACATTATGTATTAATTCATTATGATATCAACTATTGATTTTATGTTATTATTAGATAAGTTAGAAAATAAAATGATATGATTCATTCCCATATGAATATTTTCTATTCCCATATTTCATAATCCATTATTCCTACTATATTATGCTAAATTTATTGCTTAAACTTAATGTTTTTTTTGTTTTTAATATTGAAATATTTGTTATTTCCTACTTATTTTCCCAAGATTCCATTGAATGATTAAATTTATTGACAAACTTACCACACCCATTTCATAGGCTTTATATTCCATAGAATACCAGGATGTGTTTTATGATTGAAATGTATATATATAATTATGTGAAAATGACTTTCTAAAATGAATAAATTTTTTTATGTTTTTAAATTTGATATGAAATTTTATGATCTATATAATTTAACAATAATATTAAGCTATTTTATCAATTAATATATGATTTCAGGTAACTAGTTCCAATGTGATAATTTAAAGACTAAATATGGGTTACTTGGGTCTTGGTCTTTATATATATGAATAAATCATATAAAATATCTCAACAATTAAGTATATGCCTTATTACTCCAATCGCTCCACATTTAAACATAAATAATTCATAGGTCAAATTTATTGTCAACGTAGGAACACTAGAACGTGTGGATGGTTTTAGAAAATGGATTTTGGAATTTATTGGATGATCATAAATGTTCTTGATGTGTGGAAATGTGAAGACATGGTTTGTTCTTTTATAAGTGGGGTAGAGGAAACACTATGAATGTTTAAAAAGATTAAAATATTCTCATTCATAACACAAGATAAATTGATAAAAAATTCATATTTCTAAATATTATATGATATTTATTTGGAATATGTATTTCAAATAGACTTTATACAAATTTTTAGTTTATTTATTCTATTTATAATTAAGTCTAATCCCCCCCCCCCCAAATCATTTTTATCCTTATCCATTGTAATCAGTTATTCTTTTTTACAATTAATTAAGGCAAAAAAATATGATAACACTATTTATTAATATTATTTAGGATAATTCGAAATATTTAATATATTTAATAAAATAGTATTCATATATTTAAATTAATATAATTAAAATATAATCACGAAAAATATGACAAAATTAGTTTTTATAAAAAATGCCTTCTTAAGTATAAATATTTTTTTTCCAAATTCCAATATAACATATAGTGACCCAAACTCTTGAAAAAAAGCTAGTTTCTTCTTTTTAAATTAGAAAAACATATAAGGAATTTAATCCAAATGGATAGAATAGTTTATCAGTCATGGTAAAATAGAAAAATACATATTTCTTCCATTATATTTGAAAAAAAATTACAACATAATTTTTTTTGGAATAAAAATCTTCCATGAATAATATCATTTCATATAATTCATATTACACTACAAGGATTCATGGGAAATGGAAATATATATTGTTGTGATAAAATGATTAGTAAGAGTTAAGTATAAATAAATAAATCATGAATCAATAATCATAATCAATATGGCGTGGTAAAAGACTGTACAAACATGTCACGTATTAAATAAAATGAGATGGAAAGGGACAAACATATAAAATAATTAAAAAATCATATAAAAACCCAACATGGAAGGATGATTAACTATAAACACATTCAATTTAATCGATAACATGATTATCAAAATTGGATAAGGTATAGTCAATGTGGAAATGTAAATAACTTAACACACATTCCATACAGTCAATAAATAAGAATTAAATTCATTTAGAGATAATATCATTTAGAAAGTCTCATGGAAAATTATAAATTAATTCTTAATGATGGAAATAGTTATCTTTTTCTCACCAAGACACATGAAAAAGACCATTATACTATAAAAATTTACAATAATGGCAATTTAATACCATTAAGATCAAATACATAGGGTTTTTTCAAATGAGATTGTTATAGATTTTTTATTATCCTCATTAGGATACTAACTTTTCATGGGAATATCTAAATATAGTCTTTATCCATGTATTCATGTGCAAATTATTCAATTAATCGTGAATTGTCAATATAATTCATGAATAATGTACCTTACCATCAAATATCTATAGTTTGTATATAAAACATATTTATAAATATTCCTGAAGATAAAAAAATAAATTACATTTTGAACACAATATGTAAAAATGATATAACATTAAAAAAATTAACATTACAATAATAAATAATATTGATATTTAGGGAAAATTTAATGTACAACAATCACCTGAATGTGAATATTTCAAATGAAAGTTAATGGATAGAAAAATGAATCAATAAAGAGAGTGTTAACACATTGATTTCCCAAAATGGTCATAAACCATTCATATAAATTATTATGACAATATTAATGAACCATATAACCATTGAAGTAAGAATAAAAATTTATTTTCATTGATGAATAGACATACCTTAAAAATAACATTCACATAACCAGATTCATTTGATAGGAATAATGTATCAAATACACATGATCTAGAGGTAAATAAATTGATCTATATATAACATAGTTCTCTGCATCAGTGATTAATTAATTGATTATTAGCCTATTTAATTAAAATGAATGATTACATGTATTTATATAGATTTGGAATCAATGAAATGGTCAGTGATAGAAAAATTGATCTAATATCATATAATTCCATTTTATGAAACTTATAAGAATTTTTTCTCATCATGTGAGGCAGAAGATAATTTCTCACATTTTTTTTGATTTATATTAAATATATATTTGAACGTTCTCGGTTCAGCGGAAGTGTGGTTGGGATGGGACCCATAATTGATTTTTACAATGATTAATGACTATTCCTGGATCAATACAACGATGAACTCTAGTCTCCACGAAGTACGATCAATGATTTTTATATAGAAGAAAGAGTCCTAAAACCTTTTGACAGAATCATTCACATCATGTTAATAATTAATTTAATTAATAGAACAATTAAAAATAATACATGGATCATTGGTATTTTATCACATTGATGATGTTGATCATCCAGAATGAACATTCTAGATTATCTCATTGTTGTTTTAAGGATACAAACTAGAATCCATCCAGCGGTGATCCATACGTGCTCCGATGGCCTTCGATCGACACAGCTCGTTCTTCGAGTGCTAACATGATGAAGAGAGTGTCTTTTTTCAGCCGTTCTTTATCACTTGTTCTTCGATCTTGAAAAACGTCTCTCATTATTATGAGGGGAGGGAATAATATTCATGAGATAAATTATTAGGCTCAAAAATTCTAAATTCACCAGGCATGTGGGGTGTGATATAGCACAATAGGTGTACTTTCCTATTTATATACATATAATTTTACATAAAATATTTAATTACATAAAAATAATTAAAAACAATCATAAACATATAGAATACAAAAGAATTTAATAATAATACTTCATCATTATTTATGGTGCGCCAACTAGCACAAAATGGAATACATAAAATTCCATGTCACAAATAATTGCAGCATTATTTTAATTTTTTCCAACTAATTACATAATTATTTACCATATTCCGAATAATTATTTTACTATCTGACCCAACTTTGTCTGCTTGAACTCAACTTCCATTTATTAAAAACCAAAATAAATAAATAAATAATTTATTCTCTTAAATAAATATTTTATTTACAAACAATTAAAAAAATATTTTTTAAATATTCAATAAAATAAATAAATATAATTTATTTAATTTATGAAATCATTTTAACTTTAGTAAAATTATTCTTTTCTCTTGAGAATAATATTGATTTAATTAATAATATTCAAATATAATTTAACTTAGAGGACCAAAACATTTAGTCTCTGACCCTCTAGGGCTCTTTCTCGTTGGAATTAGGCAGGAATGCCTAATGTCCAAGAGTATTATCTAGCAATGGTTCAAGGAACCCAAGAAAGAGAATGCGATGTTTCAACAATGAAATCCACATACGAATTCTCATTATGTAATATTATCCCTTTGTCGCAATATTTTATCAAGAAGGTTTCATGATTGTGTCATCAACTATTATGCTTGATACATCCTTCTTTGACTACATAAAATAAACTCGTCGTTACACCATGGCCACAAATTTTTTTGGGACGGTTCTATTTCAATCAAAGGGATGATATATAAACATCCATAAATGGATTGGAGAAATCCTTCTTTGACTTATCAATTAATAACATGTCACTCGTGACACACCCAACGTACCCTACCTTCCGCAAACAGTCATCCTGAGAGTTTTCTTCATTAATTGGAAGTGAGTGAGTTGGGACACATATTAATGATAATATTAATGTCTATGGATCATTACTCATTATCACATATAGAAATATATGATGACACCAAAACATGCAGAATTCATACTAGTAGGTTTGTTCTCATAATCTCTTATCTTGGAGATTACTAAGTGAAACCTTCATCAGAGGAAGTCCCATCTACTTATGAGTACTCTCAACTAAAGGTATGCATGCTATGTGTCCCATCATGACATGTCATCCAACCATAGAAAAATATTTAAGAATGTTGTTATAGCATTTCTAGGTTCTCATCATAGCGGGGAACATCCATGACCTTATCAGGGTAATAGACACTCTAGGACATTATTACAACATAGTCATGCAGAACAATGAACTATATGTAATAATATATTAAATATCTATGTAATCAAAGAAAAACAGGTCGGTTCTAGAACAACAACTCTTAAAAACTCCCACTTGGACTAGAGCCAAATGCCTACAACTTTCAGTCCACTTGACCTCACATGATGATCATGTTTCTATTGAGTCAAGGATTTAGTCATGGGGTCTCCTACACTGTATTCCATGGGAATACTACTCACTGAAACTTCACATCTCTATGAAAAATCTCTCAAGAGTTGATACCTAGTAATTATGTTCTTCTACCGCTGATGTGACCTTGGCTCATTTGTGAGATCCACCACTGCAGTATTATCACAATAAAATGTGATGGGATCTTTACTTCTATGTATCACATCTATATCCTAGATGAAGCATCACCTCCCAACTACTTCTTTAGCCTACTCAGAATCTGCGATATACTTGGACTCCACTGTAGAATCTGTGACCAAACTTTTCTTGGAGCTCTTCCAGCTTACTACACCGCCATTTAAAGTGAAGATGTATCCCGTTTGGGACTTCATGTTATCTTGATCAGTCTGGAAAACTAGCATATGCATATTCTCTGATGAATAGTTCCTCATCTCCTCCATAAACCAAGAACATATCCTTATTATGCCTCAGATAATTTTAGATAGTCTTGACTACCATCCAATGGTAGTCACCTGGGTTTGCTTGATATCTTCTTACATGACTCAATCCGTAGGCGACATCCTGCCTGGTACAAAGCATGAAAAACATGACTGACCCAATCCATAATGCGAATGGAGTCTATGACATTATCTTACTTTCCTCGTGTGTCTTCAGACACATTTTTGTGGAATGATGAATGACGTGTGATGTAAAAAAGCAATCCCCTCTTAGATTGTTCCATATGAATCTCTTAAGTATCATATCAATGTATGTACAATGACGTAGGCCCAACAATCTCTTAGATCTATCATTATGGATCTTGATCCCAAGAATATATGTTGCCTTGCCCAAGTCTTTCATGGAGAAGCATTGATTTAACCATGCATTAATAGATTGTAAGACATGTATCTTGTTTCCAATTAGTAATATGTCATCAACATATACTATTCATAAAACAATTGCACTCCCACTAAATAGTTTGTAGACACAAGGCTCACATTCATTTTTGATAATATGAAATTCTTTTATGGATTCATCAAAATCAATGTTCCATGACATTGATACATTCATTAATCCATAAATGGTTTTTTGCATCTCACATACCTCATTTGAATCCTTTTTAATCACAAAACCTTCAGGTTATGTCATAAAGACATCTCTCTAATGGTTCCCATTAAGGAATTCTGTTTTGACATCCACATGCAAAATCTCATAGTCACGGTAAGCCGTAATAGCATGTAGAATTCTAATGGATTTCAGCATCGCAACTGGTGATAAGTTTTCATCAATGTCAATTAGATGATGTTGTTAAAAACCGTTTTCAATTAGTCATGCCTTATAAGAACATACTTTTCCTTCCATGTCTAGTTTCTTCTTGAATACCCACTTTTAACCAACATGATTTACATCAACTGGAGGATCTACCAAAATCTAGGCTTGGTTTTGGTACATGGAATCCATTTTATAATTCATGGATTCTTGCCACTTGGCAACGTCTGTGTTATTTACTGCATCTTTGTAGGCTAAAGGATCATTATTATCAAACAATAATGAGTCATCATCTATGGTAACTACAAAATCAAACCCTTCCAGTTCTGTAAACTCTCTAGTACTCCTACGCAGTACTTGTGTCACTGGAACAAATTTTTCAACCATGGGTCTTTGTAGAATATATTCACGTACCAAATCTTGTATACCTTGATACTTGACTTCATTGAAGTATATCTCACGCCCACTATCTATTTTAGAGATATGCTCCCTCTCATGGAATATGGAATTTGATGACACTATAAAATTTTTGTCTTAGGGGTTGTATAGGTAATACCCCCTTGTTTCTTTGGGGAATCCTATAAAAGTAAACATTGTGCCTCAGGTGTGAGTTTGTTACCTGAAGAAGCTTTAACAAATGCTTCAAACCCCACACATGTAAATTCGATAACATGGATTTTCTTCCACTCTAGTACTCGTATGGAATACCATTTATCGGTATATTTAATACTTGTTTTAGTATGTGTTCAATTTTTTGTAATGCATATCCCCAAAAGGATAATGGACGTCTCGCATGACCTATCATTGATCTCACTATGTCCAACGGGGTGTGATTTCTCCTTTCGCTCACACCATTCTATTGGGGCGTGTTTAAAGGATTGAGTTGTGATAGGATCCCAAACACCTGCTAGTAATTAATGAATTATTGATTAATATATTCTTCACTTTATTATGAGAAGTGTTTTTTAATATTCATACCAAGATGGTTCTTAACTTCATTCTTTTATTCATTGAAATTATCAACAGAATCTGACTTATACCTCATTAAGTAGATATATCCATATATAGTAAAATCATCAGTAAAAGTTATGAAGTATTAGTACCATCCCCTTCCTTCAACATGAAATGGACCAAACACATCGGTATGAACCAATTAATGATGTTCTTTATCCCTTTGACCTTTCCCAAAAAATTGGTATTGGGTCATTTTCCCTTGTAAACATGAATGACATACCCCAAGTTGTTTTAGTTCAAAAGAATATGAATATTCGTCTTGGTGTAACTTTGTCAGGCGTTTCTCATTTTAATTACCAAGGAAATGATGCCAATACTAGTTGTGGTATGATTAATGTGAAGTATATTTGTTTTTTATTTCAATTACTTTGATTGTGTAATATAACACATAAAGTCCATTATAAAAACATGTCATTCAATAAAAAATGTTGTCTTTGAAAAACAAGCATCATTCATTTCAATCCATGAAAAAAATACATCTGTATCTAATCTAGATACAGAAATAATTTTTTCAGTAACAGAAGGTACATAATAACAAACCATTAACACCAAGATCATCCCAATTGGCAATGTGATGTGGTAGTCCTCGACAGCTACAACAGAAAGTATGGCTCAGTTGGATTCTCTTAGATCTACCTCCCATCAATCAGTCTTCCTGAATCTATATGGTTCCTATATATTGATATATATGTGAGCACCACAAGATATATCTAATAAACAATTTGTAGAAATAGATATATTGAATTCGATAACAAATGCACCTAAATATTACCCTTGCTTCTTTGGTTGGGTGCAATTCTTCCATTTTCCTTTCATTCCACATACGAAACAAACAACCTATTGTTACCTTTCCTCTCCATTGATCTTCCTTTTTCATGGAAGGCTGTGAAGATGTTTTGGGCTTAAATCTCTTAAACTTCGCTTTTCTTTTATTCACCATAAGGACAGAAGGCTTTTCACACTTCATATCTTTTTCCACTTGGGTAATGAGGATGAGAAGATCAGATAGAGACTTCTCAATGTTTTTCATATTTAAATTGACAGAGAAATAGAGAATCTCTGATGGAGTGATGCAAGTATGAGATCGGTGCATAGTTATTTAGGGTGTTTATACCCTAGAATGTTGAGGTTCTCAATGTAGCCAATGATATTGACTATATGAGGCCCAGATGGGGAACCTTCTCCAAGATTACTCTGAAAGAGTATCTTGGATATCTCAAACCTTTTCTGTCTTTATCTCTCCAGGTAATGACCACGGAGGTGCTCGATCATTCTATAAGCATCCATGTTTTCAAGAGACTTCATGATATCGATAGAAATTGATTATAACATCAAACATTGAATGTTTAAAGCATCATTAATATGTTTCTCATATACCAGGAAATCCTCATCACTTAACTCCTTGGCCGGAGAATTAGGTAATGCGGAATCAAACATGTCAGACTTCCATTCATGGCGTAGGATAACCTATAGTTGTCTAACCCTTTCTAGGAAGATACTACTAGTGAGGATATTATCTTGATCCATAATTGATCACAGACATAGTGTAGTTGATGATTTTTACATTTTAATTATATATTTATAAGATTAGATCATTAATATTTTCCTGATAACATTATAAGAGATATAATAAATTTTATTAAGTCTCCCACTATTTTATCAAGTCCCAATGGCCCTCACCATTGAACTCATAATGTCTAGTTTCCATGAAATTATATTGGCAAGGATCCATATTCAATTTCTCATAACCCCAATAAGGGTTGGACAATCTATTAGAAGGTATTTAGGTAGGAAGGTCTTTTCCAACTACGGGCTTGCAGTTCCTTGCTCTGTTGTGTGGACCCCCATCCTAAAATCATGACTTTGGAATTCCTCAACTCTTTCCTCCAATATAACACCAACTCTAGCAAGGGATACTCTTATTGATGTAATATAGATTTTTCAACCCGCATCCTTTCATAAGGGATTCTTGTATAAGATTAAGTGTCCCGATAGGGGTGGCTTAAACATAATGTTTTGTAGACTTTTTTCCCATAATCAAGTAACAGAAGGCTTGGAATGACATAATATTTAAATTGATGGATTTTTATCTCTTATGCATGAATTAATTATTATCATGTTCTTTTTAATATTATGTGGATCATTATTAACTGGTTAACCATGTCTTGATAATATTTACGCATAAGCCTTGTTTATTTTAGTTCCATCTTGCATGATTTTTTAATTCATTAATAATGTGCTCATTACAACAGATCCATAATGATAAACCATGAAAATGACAGAAATAAAATATGTGGTATGATCTTGAGCTTGTTCTATTGGTTATTTTATCTAGCAGTTGATAAACTAACCCAAGGCCTAGGGGAGAAAACACCTTGACCCTTTTGGGTTCGTGTTTACAGCTTTCCACATATCCACCATTGTATCTCTATGGATTGGTTTCACCTTGGCTCCTGACTTGAGCTACCTCATCTAGCCTGGGAGCTCAATAAATTACATATTCATTTATCACACATGCGGGTGAGGGGTAAAAGGGGGTTTTACATAAAAGAAACCTTGGGTGCGCAAGCCCTATAATGTAACGAGGAGAAATCTCACATGCCACCAAATTTAATTTAAATAAATAAATTAAAAGAAACCATTCATATACAAAGGTATTGGTCTAGATCATGATCATCCACACATTCAATGATATTTATGCATAAATAACACTAGCATTCAATTATTTTATAGTTCTTTTTTAATATATATCACACTCGAATAAATTAATTACCATCATCAATTAATCAATACTTTTATTTTAAATACTTTTCTAAATTTACTTGAGATTCTCATCCATCATAATTTTAAACAAATAAATTCATTTAAAATTATCCTTGTACGTTACTTGTACCTTGGAGGAAACCCAGTGAATTCCCATTCGTAACTACCTAATGAGTAGAAATTAACATTACAAAGATTGTTAAATTAAACACATATATATATAACACGTATAATGTATTGTGAAATAGATTTACACCTGCACTATGGTACACGTCTCAAGGGTTTGTATATATAATAATAAATTTTCATAAATCTACATTATTTGGATGAGTACACGGCGTGTAGTTCCGACTACACTGTGTGTACTTTTTTTAACCGTCCATTCAAAGTACACACCTGACGACATGGCGTGTAGATGTTCTTCAGAAATATTCACTGTACACGGCCTGTTCAGTGGGACACACACCATTTATTTTATTCATTTCATAGTTTCCAGTCAGGTAGGCCATGTATATGGTTCATGGCCTAAACCTACCCCAAAGGGACTACACGTATTGATCAGTGGACCAAAAAGCATGTAATCTAGAAATAGTGTGCCACATATTCCTGGTCAACATATGGTGTCATTTATGAGTTAGAAGGATCCATATACATGACCTGATTTAGTGGAACAGTCAAATGCCTTGAACCAGGACTACATGGTGTGTACTTCCGAACAGATGTCGTGTATTCTGGTGTTATACAGTCAGGAACATTTGGAACCTCAAGAAGAGATCCCATATTTCACATTAATCACAATTAAAAGAAAAAATTGTTTCTGTAAGGAAAATGAGAAAAAAAAAGGAGGAATAGATCTCGAGATTCAGATTTACTGAACGAATAACATTAGTTTAAAAAAAATTAAATTCATAAGTCATCAACGAAATATTTAAATAATTATAAACTATGATGTAACCCCTATGGCACCACTTGAAGGTTCTCCCGTAGTGGAAGGGTGGTTTGGACAAGATGCAAATTAGTTTTTCCCCATGATCAATGATTATTCTTGGATCAATACGACGATGAACGCCATACTCCACGTAGTATGATCAATTATTTAGATAATAAATAATGAGGCTTGAAACCTTTAGAGAGGATCATTCATATCATTTTTTAAATTATTAAAATTTTTTCATCAATAAAAATAATACCCGGATCTTTGGTATATTTCCTCGTTTATGATGTTGATCATTTGTAATTACCCTTCTGAATTATCTCTATTCTCTTGTAAATATCCAAACTAGAATCCCTCTAGCGGTGATCTATGTGTGCTTCGATGGCCTTCTATCAATAATGATCGTTCTTCGGGTGCTTGTGTGGTGAAGCTAGTGTATAGTGTCAGTTGTTCTTGATCTCTTTTTATTTGGTCTTGGAGAATGTCTCTCATTCATGAGAGGGGAGATATGAAGATTTGAGATAGTAATATTTTGGCTCAATAGTTCTCAATTCACCATGTTTGTGTTGTGGCATATAGCACAATAGGGGTACATGCCTATTTATATACATGGAATTTTATTTCCAATATTTAATTGCATATAAAAAGTTAAATACATTCTCAAACATAGAGAAAACCCATGCATTTAATAATAATACCACATTATTATTTATGGTGAATAGAAACAATTAAATGAAATCATGAACATAGAGAAAACCCATTAATTTAATATCAATACCGCGTCATTATTTATGGTGCACCAACTTGCGCAAAATAGAATAAATAAAATTTCACGTCATAATTAATTGCAGTGTTATTCTAATTGTTCTATGTAGTTAAATAATTATTTACCATCTCGTGAACAATTATTTTACTACCGGACTTTCCTTGGTCTACTAAAACATCACATCCATTTATTGAACACCTGAATAAATAAATATGTAATTTATTCTCTTAAATAAATATTTTATTTACAAACTAGTAAATAATTTTTTTTAAATGATTAAAAAAATAAATAAATATATTTAATTTAATTTATTCAATCATTTTATGTTGAATAAAATTATTCCTAGATCTTGATAATAATATTTTTTTCATTAATTATATTCAAATAAAATTTAACTACGAACAGAAAAATACAAGTGTGTGAACCTCTAGGATTATTTCATGTTGGAATTAGGTGGACTTGCCTAATGTTCAACAGTAATCCCTAGAAATGGTTCAAGGCTCCCAAGAGAACGAACGTAAAGTCGCAACAATGACATCCACATACAAATGATAACAGTGTAATATAATACATTTTTCACAATATCTCATCAATAAGGATTCATGATAGTGTCATCAACTTTTATTATCGATATGTAATTCATTGAATAACTAACATAAACTCATCATTACACCATGGACCTCGAATTTAGTGCAATGGTTCTATTCCAATCAAAGGGAGAAGATACCAACATACATAAATGGAACAGAAAAATTCTTCCTCACTTATCCATTAATAACATGTCACTCGTGACACAACCAACGTACCCTAATTCCCTCCAACAGTCTGCTTGATAGTTTTCATCACTAAATAAATGTGTGCATGTAATAAAACGTATTATTGATAAAATGAAGGTCTAAAGATCATTACACATGATCGTAGATAGAAATATCCAATGACACTAAAACATGTGGAATTCATACAAGCCGGTCTATTCTCCTAATCTCTTATTTTTGAGATTACCAAGTGTAAACCTCATGAGAGGAAGTCTCATCTTCTTACGAGTACTCGCACCTAACGGTATGCATGCTATGTGTCCCATCATAGGATGTCATCAAACCAAAAAACAATATTTAAGAATATTGTTATAGAATTTCAAGTTTCTCATCATATTGGGGAACTTCCATGACCTTATCAATCTAAAAAACACTCTAAGACATTATTACATCATATTCATAGAGAACAATGAACAATATGTAATAATACATTAAATATCAATGTAATCAAAGTAAAACTAGTTGGTTATAGGACAACAACTCTTATAGTATATTCAACTACTATGATATAATAATTTTCTTATAAGTATATTAATAAATCAAATTAATATTGTTAAAACATTCCTTTTATTCAATTAATATCATTGGGAATTTTTTTTCATTCGATTAAAAAAATTAATATCATTATTATTATTCATATCCAATTTTTTGAAGGTGGTATATTATTTATTATTATCCTAAAAAAATAATAGCCCTTAGTAATATAATTTTTTTTGTCTGAGATCACGATTTATGTATTTTATAAGTAATCTAATATATTATCTTATGTAATTAATAATTATATAAATAATTTTTATTAATTAAAATTAATAAAATAAATATATTATTGATTGAAATACATATTTCTATATTAGTCTATTGAATATTATCAACATCATACCCATTGGCTTTAATCCATTTGAGTTCTGAAGACATGTTTCAAGAAGATTTCAAATTGAAATAATTTTTATCATTTTCTTCTAAATCGAGATATATAATTTATTTTTGGAGAATCCTGAAGAATATTTATTATCATTCATATTAATTATGTATATATAATGTCACAACCCGTCCTCGGGGCCCGTGCCGTGACAACCCCAAACCCGCCTTCCATAGGCCAGGGGCAGGCGACTAGCACCAAAGACGTAAATCCCGATAACTGGGAAGGAATTGCATTTATGAAAGTAAAAAAAACACCATATAGTACAAGCGGAAGTAATACACTAAGTACAAATAAAAGTGCGGAAAATTAAATGGGCTAGAATACAAACCCAATTGAAAGTAAAATTACAACTGAATGAATGTACAACAGAAAATTTAAGATGCAGGAAGAATAAAAGCAGCTCCTGGGTCATCCACCTCAGATCCTACCTGTAGGGTAGGTACAGATAGCGCAGCTCCTGGATCGTCCACCATGGATCCTACCTGAAGGGTAGGTACAAATAGCCTCTAAAACGCTCTCGCCTGTCAACCTCCTCCGAGTATCGCCTCATCATGATGTATAACTCCGGATACTGACTCATCGTGAGGTCCACCTCCGGGTACTGTCCAGTCCTCATACACTCGGTCTCTATCAGCGATGTCTGTCATCTGCATCCAACACAATGAGGTGCGGGCAAAGCCCATGTAGGGGTGAGTATAATGATACTCAGTAGGGACCCAGATAACCTCAAGGCCTCACTAAATCCAACAAGGATAACCACAAATATGGATCTCAAT
Organism: Viscum album; assembly: GCA_963277665.1. Lineage (NCBI taxonomy): Eukaryota > Viridiplantae > Streptophyta > Magnoliopsida > Santalales > Viscaceae > Viscum > Viscum album. Next base: position 1,292,325,858 of record OY728129.1, read on the forward strand.
AGATATCCATTAATTAGGTATAAGCCCATACTTATACCTAAGTTATCAAGTAACCCATCTCAATCATGAGGAAACACTAAGGTTGTGAAATCATCAGATAACCTATACCTTGGTATATTCCCATACAGATACCTAAGTTATCAAGTATCCCATGTCAATCCTGAGGAAAACACAAAGGTCAATGAATCAGCTCAAACCCAGATTTTTATTAACGAAATCGTAACAGATGAATAGCTCTGTCTCTGATGAGGGCAGTGATCCTGTCACGAATCCGAGGTACTACTCACTAACCTAAGACTGGCGAGGTACTCCTCCTGTTGAGTATCGCGGGTCAGCCACCCAAACACAGTAGTGCTTCCTTCTGGGGTCTTCCACCCAAACACTGAAGTGCACCCCCCTAATATCCTGTAGAGATACTCCTCCTATCGTGAACTATGGGTCTGCTTCCTGCTACCAGGCGCTTCATCTGCCGTGGTTCAGCACCCAAACATAGTCGTTCTCTATCCACTAGGCTAGTCGACTCACTCAAAGTCGAGTAGGCCAAGTAGTCGTCAGGTATCAGCCAGCTACACGATCTCTGTACTCCGTACGCTCATCTCCGAGAGGGTCCGCTCCATCAGCTATGGGTCGATAGTCCAAGTATCTCAAGTCCCACGAAGATATATATCAATGGACCGCCTCGCCATAGGTGTCTTAACGCAATAGACGGCACATCAATCAGGCGCCATGTCTGTGAGTTATTAGCCTTTTCGTCCTAGGGGCCCAGTTGGTTTCGTGTACGAACCAACCCGGTCGTATCTCAACTATACCCCAAACACTCATAGGGTATTCTCATAGGGACCTTTTCCAAAGGTGTTCACCAACACCATTGACGGTTCATCAAACAGATGCCCAGTCTGAAAGTTATCAGCTTTACCGTTCCAGGGGTCCGGTTGGATTTCAGGTTCAATCGAACCCGTACACTATCCAACTGCGTCCAAACCTCAGGCTATGAATGCCAAATCTTCTGTCTCACCAAGATGTATCCAAAAAAGTCGACGGCAAGTCAATCGGACGTCCGGAGCTCATGTTATAAGTGTTTCTGCTCCGAGGCCCCGGTTGGATTCTTGTTCGAACCAACCCGATTGTACCCAAAGTTCTCCTAAACCTTTAGTGTAATATACCAAAACGATTGTATCGATCCAAGGATCGCTACGCAAATAACAGTGCATCGATCGTAGTTCTGTAGCCCATGATATGGGAAAAATACCGGAAGTGATCCAAAATTAAGGGATTCAGGCCCGATCCGACCCGGCCCGATACCCCCACCCCCGTGTCGGCCCGAACCTGGTCGAACCGACCTGGGTCCGGTTCCTTAGGGCATTGTCTAGCCCGGTGGGCATGGCCCAGCCCGACCGGCACAGCCCGGCATCGCCGGCGCGGCCCAGCCTGGGCGTCCTGACCCGGCCGGTCGGCCTGGCGTTGGCGCGACGACCGCGTGGCCAGCGGGGTGCAGGGGGGGGGGGGGTTACAACCCCCCGGTTAAATGAAACTGGCATGAAATTAATCTGCGCTGCCCTGCCTTTGGAATGGATATGCCATTCCGGTTTGGTCCGCCGTAGCGGCTCAGCCGCAGCGGTTCTATTCCGGTGGCACACCGTCGCCGCCTTCCGCAGACCACTGGACGCGCTCCGGTGGTCCGTTTCACCTGCCGACTTTGCCAGCGGTCCTCCTGGGAACCTATCTTCATTGCGATGGCTTTAAAACACCTCTGTGGCCCGTTTTGTCATCACTCATCGATCCAAACACCAATAAAAAAATGGCAGAGTCTTCGAATCGCCTCTGCGGCCCCGACTCCAGCCATGGTTTTATTTGGCCTCAACGGCGCAGCGCGATGGAACCATGCTTCTTCACCTCATTATTCTTGTTTCTACGCGGTGTCGTTGCACCGTGCACCTTTTTTCATTCCGTGACAAACACAACATCAAAGGGGGAGGAGATTCAGCCGTGTTCGTGTTGTCCGACCTCCCCCCATTATAATGATAATAGGCGGCACAAGAATAATACGCTAAACGGAAAGGAAAAAATTCATAAACAAGAAATTAACCCCAACATCGTGATGTGATCCCTCGATGGATCTGCGGAGAGGTAGCGTCGTTTGTTAACATCGGAAGGTGACATCGTCATTTGCAGTTTTCCCACAGTGGTCTCCTCCATTGATGGAGATCCGGGAAACGTTCTTTGTCGAAGGACTTGGAAGGCCTCACGTCGCCAAAGTGTACCCAGTGATGTGATGCCTCCCCTCTTGTCACAGAGAAGGAAGAAAGGGGTATGTCGCCACTCTTTGTAGAGCCGGCGTTCTTTGTTATGAAGCGTCATTCTTCGTTGAGAATGCGTTGTTCTTCAAGGAAGAGGAATTCTCTTCATCTTCTTCTTCTTCTCACAAGAACTCTCTCCAAATTCTCCAACCCAAAGTGTGTCCCAAAATAAAATAATGGCTCGCCAATTATTTTATTAACACATTCCATTTGAAATTCAAAACTCAAAAAATTAATTAATTAATTGAGGAGACTCAATATATTAATTAAGGTATGTGTTTTCTTAAAAGAATTAAGAGGGAGAAATTGAAGGGTAGAAGTTACACAAATTAAGTGGAGGTTACCAATTAATTGGAATTAAGGGGAGTTGGCACATTAAGTGCAAAAGTGTTTTAGGGGGGTTATTAGAAGTTCAAGGGGTTATGGTGTCATGTTGGCCCCACCACACTAAACTTTCCCATGGGAGCTTAGGTGGATGTGGGCCCCACCTCCCACATATTCACACATGGGAAGTTGGGTGGTTGTAGACCCCACCAACAACTTCCCATGGTATATTTTAACTTACCTGAAAAGAAAAAATAAAAGTGTTCACAATTTTATTTATTTCTTCCATAAACCCCAAAATTTAACTTCTTTCCCCAAACAAATGCACCTATGGTAAAAGTCCACTTAAGAGAATATCGGTGTTGCGGTTTCATCGGTGCCCTCAGATTTCCATTCCGAGAACCGGTTCAAAAGTTAAAAAAACCCACTCATTCGTTCAATGAATGTACCTGAGCTAAACTTTGGGAATTGATTCCGGGCACACCAGGCCTCGGAATCAGGTGCTGTCAAAAGCCACAGACTAGTAAAATTCCAAAAAAATTAGGAAAAAATTTTCCTTGAAATTATAGGGTCTTTAAATTACTCCCACCTCAGGGCTTTACGTTCCCGTAAAGCTATAAAACAAACTAGGGAAACAAAAGTGGTACTGAGCACGCATCTGAGACTTCCTCTCCCATGTGCTCTCCTGGAGGTTCTCGTGCTGCCAGTCGAAGAGCACTAGAGGAATCGACCGTCTACGTAGGATCCACTCCTGTCGATCCTCGATCCCCACTGGAACCTACGTGAATGTCACCCTGCCATAGACGACATACTTCCTGAGGTCGATGATGTGTGAAGGATCATGCACGTATCTCCTCAGTTGAGGTACGTGGATGTTATCATGCACCTGATGCAACTGAGGTGGAATGGTCAACCGGTAAACCACCTCTCCTACCCTATTGAGGACCTGGAAAGGTCTGTTGAACCTTGGAGATAACTTTCCGCCTCGGCCAAATCATCGTAAAACTCATCGTGGTGAGACCCGTATAAGGACATGGTCATCATACTCGAACTCTAGAGGCCTCCTGTTAGCTCTGCTGGAAGAGGTGCCGCAACTCTGGAGAATTCTGGAACAAAGGTATGTTTTTCCATCTCCTGAGTGATCGATTGCACCCTCTTATGCATGATTTCATCATGTGTTTCCTGTGTTTTCCTTTTCGCCGACCAAGGAAAACCACATCCCAATGTTGTAGATAAACCAAAACCTTTTTTCCTAATAAAGTCAATTTTTGTATGAACTATGGATCAAATCTATAATCAGACCAACATCGTAAGGCCTCGATGCTGCCACCAAGAGATTCCATATGAAACTCTCGCATCGTGGGTCAGATCACACTATCAGCGCAAGAGAGATTATCGAGTCTCCTCCCAAAGTTATCTCCAGATGTGAGGGTCAGGTCTACGACTTACAGGAAACTACATGCCTAGAACATGATTCGTGGAACAAAGGAATGATTCGTATCACTGTCTTGTTGTTACGGCATCTAGTAGAAGACATAGTTCGTACTTCGAATCATCCTTAGAGACTTTCGGTCGAACTCCTTGACCGCATGCAGCTACACATTCTCCCTCCCTCTAACTCCCTGAGCCTAGTGGGGATTACAAGGGAGGGTGGTTGAAAAATGAAAAAATGTTCACCACCCCATGCGGCTCTCATAGCTCTGCTTCCATGACTGCCGCCTTGCAAATTCATCTGTATTTTTTACATCCTCTACATGAAACATTTTAGACGCCCAAGTATCTGAGACTAGCACCAGTTTCCAGCTTTCCTACTGATAACCTTCACTGACTGCATCCATTCAGCAAAATAATTCTAAACCACAAAGGTTCTTTCTGTCACCCTAGCATAAGTAGGAATGCATAGAGAAAAGGTGTTGGATCGCATGTCCAAGCCCTGAAGCATGATCGTGTCGCATTCATCGAGTACCGGGAATGGTTTGGTACGCCCCGATGAATTATCACCTACCTAAATGTCTTCCTTCCGAAGTAGTGTATGCTCTAGAAAACTCTCATCCACCTCCTCAAGACATTCCTCAGCTACATGTGAGTCGGGCTCGCCTCTCAACTTGAGGTTATCTGATGTTGGAACACATGTAAGGCAGTAAGTCTACATGTGTCACATACCGATACCGCCGGTTGTAACTGATGTCCAACAGGTAGTGATGTATAGCTGGCACACTACCCAAAATCACTATCTCAGGAATCGGTCCACATACCGAAGCCTCATCACTATGTGGTCCATCCTTGTGGTCACTCACTGGAAAAAACATGTAGCCAAGTCCACCATCCACTCTACTGATGTCTCAGCTAGGCGGAAAACTCTAGCAATCACCTCCAGACAGTGATCTTCTATCTGGGAATCTGCATCTCCTCGAAACCTCAGAGGCCTCAGTTGCTGGAACGCGTGCAACGCGGTCTGCCATCGTGCACCATCCCCTAGTACGTCTAGTGGCATCTGCTGCCTAATGGGTGGTGGTGCAGCTAGTAGTCCACCCGAAGGAGCCAACATAGGAAGAGGGCCCTGCACCGGAGCCTCATCGCTTGGTGAGACATCATCGAGTACTCTCTCGGAATCTCTAACTGACTATCTGCATGGAGACATCCTCAACAGATGTGACACGGTCAAACAATTAAAACCTGGTGAGCTGAACTGGTTTTAGGTGACATAAAGAAAATATTTTGTACACACATGGAATTAGTGTTTTCGTGAACTAAGTCAGAAATCAGTAGTCAGGGTCCTAGTGTATGGAAACGTCGGCCTCCGCATCGACACTGCACTGCCTGAACTAAAAACCACTCTTAGTAACCTTAACACTATTTCTTCACAGAAAGAAAATATTTGTGTCCTATGTTTTGGGGTAGAATCGACTCCTCTGAAACAAATTTTTCACGACCAATCCTCGGGGCCCGTGTTGTGACTACCCCAAGCCCGGCTCCCATAGGCCAGGGGCTGGCGACTAGAACCAAAGGTGTAAATCCCAATAACGGGGAAGGCATTACCTTTATGAAAGTAAACAAAACACCACAGAGTAAAAGCGGAAGTAATACACTAAGTAAATAAGAATGTGCTGATAAGTAAATGGGCCAGAATACAATCCCAACTAAAAGTACAGCTACAATTGAAAGAAATTACAACAGAAGAGTCAAGCATCTGGAAGAATAGAAGCAGCTCCTGGGTTGTCCTCCTCGGATCCTACATGTAGGGTAGGTACATATAGTTCAGCTCCTGGATCGTCCACCACAGATCCTACCAGAAGGGTAGGTACAGATAGCCTCCACAACGCTCTCACCCATCAACCTCCTCCGAGTATCCTCTCATCGTGAAGTCCACCTCCGGATACTGATTCGTCGTGAGGTCCACCTCCAGGTATCGTCCATCCTCTTACACTCATACTATGTTAGCGTTGTTCGTAAACTGAATCCAACACAACGTGGTGCGGGAAAAGCCCGTGCAGGGGTGAGTATAACAATACTCAGTTGGGACCCCAAGACCCTCAAGGTCTCACTAAATCTAACAAGGATAACCACAAAGAAAGTTCTCAATAGATAACCCTTACTTTTGTATAATCCCATACTTATACCTAAGTTATCAAATAACCCATCTCAATCATGGGGAAACAAAAATGTTATGAAATCAATAGATAACCACTACCTAGGTATATTCCCATACATATACCAAAGTTATCAAGTAACCCATCTCAATCATGAGGAAAACACAATGGTCAATGACTCAGCTCAAAACATGGTTTTTAATAACGAAACTGTAACTGTTGAAGAGTTTCGTCTCTGACGAGTACAGTGATCCTATCCCGACTCCAAGATACTGCTCACTAACCTAAGACTACTGAGGTTTTCCTCCTATCGAGTACCTCAGGTCAGCCACCCAAACACAGTAGTGCTTCCCGCCAGGGTCTGCCACCCAAACACAGTAGTGCACCCCCCTAATATCCTACAGAGGTACTCCTCCTGTCGAGTACCGTGGGTTTTCTACCTACTACCAGGCACTCTGTCCGCTTTGGGTCTACACCCAAACATAGTAGTGATCCGTCCACTGGGATAGTCGACTCACTCCAAGTCCAGTCGGTCAAGCAGTCGTCAGGTCTCAACCAGCTACACGGTCTCCGTACTCTGTACGCTCTTCTCTGGGAGGGTCTGCTCCATGAGCTACGGGTCGAGAATTAATTTATCTCAAGTCCCAGGAAGAGGTATCTCAAAGGACCACCTCATCACATGGGTCTTAATGCAACAGACGACGCGTCAATCAGGCGCCCGGTCTATGAGTTATTAGCCTTTTCGTTCCAGGGGCCTGGTTGGTTTTGTGTATGAACCAACCCAGTCATATCTCAACTACACCCCGAAATCTCATAGGGTATAATCATAGGGACCGTTTCTCAACGTGTTCACCAACTCCGCAGATGGTTCGTCATAAAGACGTCTGGTCTGAAAGTTATCAGCTATCCCGTTCTAGGGGCCCGGTTGGATTTCGGGTTCAATCCAACACGACCACTATCCAACTGCATCCAAACCTCAAGGAAATTATGCCAAACGTTCTGTCTCATCAATAGGAATCCAATAATGTCGACGGGACGTCAATCGGACGTCCGGATCTCAAGTTATAAGTGTTTCCTCTCCGAGGGCCCGGTTGTTTTCGTGTTCGAACCAACCCGACCATACCCATTGTTCTCTGAAACCTTGAGTGTAATATATTGAAATGATCATCTCAAACCAGGGATCTCTATGCACCTGACAGTGTGTCGATCATAGGTCTGTAGCCAATGATATGGTCAATAGACAAGAAGTGATCCGAAAATAGGGGATTCAGGCCCGGTCCGACCCAGCCTGAAACCCCCCCTCCCCCCGGGTCGGCCCGAAACGGGTCGACCAAACCAGGGTCTGTGTCCGACCCCTTAGGGCGCGGCCCGGCTTGGTGGGCACGGCCTGGCCCGACCGGTGCCGCCCGGCCCGGCCGACGTGGCTGGTGGGTCTGGCGTTGGCGCGGCGCCCGCGTGGCCAGCGGGGTGCGGGGGGTTACAACCCATTCAGTTGAATGAAACCAGCGTGGAATTATGACACGCCACCCTAGCTCAAGAATGGATAAGCCGTTCTAGTTTGGTCTGATTCCGTTGTGGTTCTATTCCGGCGGCGTGCCGCTGCTGCCTTCCGCGGACCACCGGAAGCGTTCATGTGGTCCATTTTTCCTACCAACTTCGCCATCGATCCTCCCAGAACCTGATCGTAACTGGGATGGCATCTAAATGCCTCTGTGGCCCGTTTCATCTTCTCCCGTCGATTTGCACACTAATAAACAAAAAGCAGAGTCTTCGAATCACCTCTGCGGCCCCGACGTCCCCAAAGTGTACCCAAAGATGTGACGCCTCCCCTCTTGTCGCAGAGAAGGATGAAATGGGCACTCCACCACTCTTTATGGAGCCGATGTTCTTTTCTATGAAGCGTCGTTCTTCGTTGAGAAGGCATCATTCTTCAATGAAGAGGAATTCTCTTCTTATTATTCTTCTCACAAGAACTCTCTCCAAATTCTCCAACACAAAGTGAGTCCCAAAAAAAATAATGGCTCGCCAATTATTTTATTAACACATTTCATTTGAAATTCAAAACTCAAACACTTAATTAATTAATTGAGGAGACTCAATACATTAATTAAGGTGTGTGTTGGCTTAGAAGAATTAAGAGGGAGAGAGTGAAGGGGAGAAGTTACAGAAATTAAGAGGAGGTTACCAATTAATGGGAATTAAGGGGAGTTGGAACATTAAGTGGAAGAGAGTTTAAGGGGGGTTATAAGAAGTTCAATGGGTTATGGTCTGATGTGGCCCCCACCACACTAAACTCTCCAACGAGAGGTTAGGTGGGTGTGGGCCCCACCACCCACATATTCACACATGGGATGTTGGGTGGTTGTGGACCCCGCCAACAACTTCCCATTGAATATTTTAACATCCCTGAAAAGCAAAAATAAAATTGTTCACAATTTTATTTATTTCTTCTTTAAACCCCAAAATTTGTCTTCTTTCCCCAAAAAAACGAACCTATGGTAAAAGTCCACATAAGAAAATATCGGCACTATGGTTTCATCGATGCCCTCCGATTTCAATTCCGAGCACCAGTTCAAAAGTTATAAAAACCCTCTCATTCGTTCACTGAATGTACCCGAGCTAAACTTCAGGAATAGATTCCGGGCACACCGGGCCTCAGAATTAGGTGTCGTCAGAAGCCACAGACTCGTAAAATTCCAAATAAATTAAGAAAACAATTTCCTTGAAATTTCTGTGTCTTTACATAAAACATATTGGAAGGAATATGAAACTTATAATTTTTGGAATATTATATTAGAAAGGAAAATAATGATAGATCTAAATCATTGATTTTGAATCATTATTATGATTATTATTAATCCAAGACTATATGATTTTTTATTTGACACTATTTAAAGGTTTATTGGATAATTTTACTTAATGAAGTAGACATTCAAGTTATATTTAAAATTATTCAATATCACAACATTTCCACACTGGTCTAACCAAAACAGATACTTTGTAAGACTATAATGAAAATTCAATTTGTTAGTAATTCTATATCGATAGTGGTTGAAAAAATGTTATTTGTGTATGAAATTTTGATAATTACCAATTAACTAGTATGAGGATGTATAAAAATTATGTTTCTTTATTTATCTAGAATTTAAAATCATCATATAACCCTACTTATTATCACACTAAAACAAAATATATCCATATTAAGAGTAATTTTTCTCCATATATGCATAATATGTGATATATATTAATAAAAATTGTCACAATACAAGATATAGAAATTGTGGGAATTTATAATTTACAAATTTTGTTTTTCTTGAGGAATTACCCCACAACAACTTGTATCATTCTATATTATAAATGATGGTATTCAGTGAAATTTATTAGTAGTAGGATATGAAAGGACAATGATGAAGGGAATTACATGGTGTGTAAATATAGTTATTATTTTAAAATTAGAATTAGATATAAATATTAGTGATTGGAAATTTAAATATTTATATATTCCTAATTTTAGTGATATTATTCTAAACAATAAATAATTATATTGATTCTGAAAAACACAAATTGAAAGGATTATTAATGATTTATTAAGAAAAAATATCGAAGAACCGAGTATTATGTAGTAAATAATAAATAGATAAGACATTTTTCACTCTTGTGATTTTGAGATATACTGTTTGATTCACTATTGAGTCATATTAAAGATCTAAATTTAATTTATGCAATTAAACCATTAAGAAAAAAACATCATATTTTATTTTTTTTCATTTCTTATGAATTTGTTTTGAGGAACTAGTTTATTCATCTATTAATGAAACTTATCTCAAATATGTTTTTAGAGTGATTGTTAGTGGGTGTTGAAAAAGGATTGGTGGTAATTCTATCATACAAATTGTAATCAAGATACAGGGATATATTTTTATATATAAATACATAGATTATGTATGGTCCTTGTATAATAAAATTTCGGATGAACAATGATAAAACATTGGGATGATACATTTACATAATATTTTTGTGTTTTTTTTTTATTTTCACTAGCCGTGAATGGTTTATACCAGTATTTCTATTCTGATGAAAATATACAAAATAAATTTAATTTGAAAATATTCTTATACTCTAATTCACCATTATCAATGTGTTCATTTTGGGTTTTCAGATTCAATATAAGATTATAAAAATAAATCAAAATTATAAATTAATAAAAAATAAAAAATTCAAATAATGGAATAAAAACAAAAGCAATCATATACCTCACAATTACTAATGAATATCCAAAAAAACCATGATATTTCTCTCTAAATTAGCCACCAAGCAAACACGACACAAAAACTCTGCAAAAAAATTTCCCACAAACCAATATATAAAAATATAGGGGTTGTTTTATCCATATACCATGTTGGTAATACCATAATGATGGACCTCCATTTATAAGTAAAAAAAATTAATAAAAAATAATAATCTATGTAAATTATCTCATCATCATTGACCATATATTTTTAATAGAGAACATTGTCAAATATGAACTATTTAGTCTTAAAATTAAAAATTTTAATTTTAATTTATAAAACAACATATTCAAATATATAAATAAAAATATTTCATTTCCTGAAACTTACTTTTAAGAGTATGTTTTACATAGGTTAACAAAAATATAACTCACCAAATATAAGGTGATGTAAATTATATTAGACACTATCAAATATATTAAAAATATAAAAAAATTATCTTCCACTTTGTATATTGTGACCAAGACAATTCATTTATATATATTAAATATTAATAGATGAATATTCATTATATAAAAATCTTATCAACACTAGATTCTTTTAGGAATAGTATCTCTGGATACATTTAATCATAAAAAATAGTTCATAAAATATATATACCTCACCTCCAACGTATTTCATCATTTATATCTACCCTCACAAAAATTTCAAACAAAATAACATTATTCATAACCTATAAAATTCATAAAACAATTGATGAATTTTAATTCCTAATAAAGAAAAACAAGTGAGATATCTATGATCATGTGAACATAACATGATAAAATGGTTTAAAATAATGATTATAACATTTGAAAACTATAAGATACAAATCAATGGTAATATTTCTGGGAATAAATCATAGTATTTCATAATATAAATATCAAAAGAGAATAAAAAAACATGAACAATAGAAGTATAAAAAAGGTTAATGTTATTGATTTTTTTAATACATTTAAGTATATAACACAATTTACATTATATCCAAGGATTATTGACAATGAAATCAGAGTGTAATGGATTCACTCCCCAATAAACATTAGTGCTCAATATTAAACCTCATGAATTTCATACCGGAACAATTACCTATATAAATGGGTTTTAATCCCCATTGTATTCCAATTTATCTTGTGAGATATCAATATTTACCCAATTCATTGGAGGGAGATATAAGTATCAACTATCACCTAATTGAAATCATAAATACTTATAACACAATATCATAAAGAAATAATCTTATCAAAACCCATTAAAAAAATAAGTTTCATAATAATTTTGTCATTGCATTAACAAAAAATGTGTATCATCAAAATTTTATCATTTAATAATAGTATAAACCATGTAAAACAAATTATTTTCATAAAAATCATATCATAATAATCATAAACCATCCAGATAAGGAATAAAATTGTTATAATTGGATCGTATAACCTATAAATCATAACTAATATCAAGGTTTATTGTTTTTTATAAATAAAATCACCATTATACGATCTTGAAGATGTTATTTTGAAGAACACAATTCTATTTTTAATATGAATTACTTTAAAAATCAACACAACTATACAAGAAATAGTTTTTCATTGAAAATATACTTTTGAAAATGTACATGAATCTTTAGGGAATTATTATTATTTATTATGGATGGAAAATATATTCATGTATTACAAGTTAAAATAAATTTATTTCAATACTTATGTTGGAAAGGCGACAATGTACACCATTTGGGAAAAAAAATTAACTCAAAACCCTTTTAGAAAGTAAATTATTGGAAAAGTTGAAGTTAAAAAATATTATGATATTAGAAATACATTCATTAAATAATTTTAAGAAAACATGGATATGGATTAAAAATGTATTTCTACTGAAGAGATAATCGATGCTTATTTTTTAAAAAGTACATTTTCAATATATAGAGTATATAAGGTAAGGAAAATTTAATAAAAACCTATATTTTAAATAAAATACCACATTAATTAAATATATATTTTTCTTGAGATAAATATAATTTAATTTTATAATTGTAATGTAATAATAAACAATCATGAAGAACAGTGGGATTGTGACATAAACCCTTACAACATTTGTAACATTATATTCATAATCCTATTGAATTAAATAAAAATATTTTTATATTTATATAAAATAATATTCATTATATGAATCATGAAACACATTCAGGGGTTGTATATACACTATAAAAATTTGTAGTATAAGGCATATTTCCCCCAGAAATAAAAGTGAGATGAAAATCCCTTCCAGTTGGTATGACTTCCATCATATGAATTAGACCCTATAATATAATAAATATTTTTTTATTATAAATATATAACATAAGAATAATCATATCTATCTTATAATATATTATTAACTTATAATAATTGACAACCACTTTTGACACATCTTTTTAAATATCATTGTCCTTGTGATATCTGCTTCATTATTTCATGTATGTTATGGTTTGTTAGTTTTTTACATTATAATTATTTCAAATTTACATATTATTTATAATATTAATCTCAATATAAATATATTATATAATAATTATATACATTTTTAGGGTAATAATCAACATGTATAGAGAGAAAATTAAATTTCATTATTTATAAATACTATAGGAAGTATGTATGCGAGAAAGAAATTTTTATTTCATGAAGGATATAACTGTAGAATGGTAAGTAATAATTAATAATTAAAATATAATAATTATTATTAATATATATATATATATATATTCAAAACATTAATCCTCATCACCATCCTACAAAAATATAAATGGAAAATGAATCATATTGCTTTGTGGAGGTGTTACTTCTCACTAATTAGTGAATGATGTTATATTTTACCAAAGGATTGAATGGTTTGTAGGTACATATTATATTATAATTTCATTGGTATAAATATGTAAAAAATAATATATGATATAATTAAACCCATAATAATAAATTTCCATATAATATTGTGATGAAAAATGAAATGTATCGCTACCTGGAGGTGGTAAGTCATATATACTCACCAGCGATAATTTCAAATATATTTTAATAGGAATGTCAGAATATAATGGGTTTTTAATAATCCAAATAAAATTTTATAATATTTAATTTTTTGATGTTTTTATATTAGAATATATACCATATATTTATATGATGCAAAAATGGGTTTAAAACAAAGTGTTCAGTTAAGGAGGCTACCAATACTTTTTATCAATTTATTCATATATATCATACAATGGGAAATTGGATTGGTATTTTAAGAAGACAAACACATAAATTATTTTTATAGGTTACATTATAAGATTAACTGGAATATTTAACTCTAAGAATAAGGCTCGATGTTCTGTGGAGAAGTGGGGGAGGAGGTTCCCTTTTATAATTTTGGTGAGGGGGTCTATTATAATTTTTCAAAATATAAATTTATAGTAAAATTATTCTCAGAAAAAACCCCTCAAAAAAGTTATGTATTCAAATATAATGTGTGATAGGATTTTAAAATCATGGTTCCATATAAATTTTATTGGTTCTGGCCAAATTTTGTATATTATAATTTTCATTAAACATTTGGTAATTTATTTTAATTTTACAAATCGAAAAATATTTTTCTAAATTAATTATTTGTTGATTATTAAAATTAGTAATAAAATAGATCATTAATGGATTAGTACTGAAATTTTATACCATATTATATTAACCTAGTCTAATTTAAATATTTTCTTTATTAATAAATAATTTAATAAACTTACATTTTTTAAAAATATTACTACTTCCAATTTTATAACTATTAATTTAATTTGATTGAAAATACATAAATAAATTTTTTTAATTTCAATATAGTTGCATAACAGAAAAAATAATACGCTATATTCCCTTATAAAATTCATGTAACACTATAATTATCTAAAATTATATAAATTTTAATATTTTCAAAATAAATAAATTACTTTTTTTTATTTACTGAGTAAATTTTGATTTTCAATATTAAAAAAATTATGGAAATTAAATAACACATTAAAATAATAATAAAAAATTATATTTAGAAATAAAATTTCATTTTAAACAAAATTACTCTTAAGATATATTCATAACACAGTTCTTCTCTATCTAAAACCATAATATATATTTAAAAGTAGTATTGTGAAATTTTGTAAGTTTCCGTGATTTAAATAATATATATTCCATTTTCATTGTCAGGTTTCCATTAAAAAGTAAAATTATATTCTATAGAAATAATGCTAAAAATAACTTCATTCAAAAAGTAATAATATGTAAAATAACGGCTTTATCAGTCATTATTATTCTTTACTAACATGATTTAGCCATTTTCAAGGTGACAGATTTTACCACTATTACTATTCATAATGAAAAGAAATAAATGGAGCATATTTAACAAATTTGAACATATAAATTATACATATATAATTACTTTTATATAATTTAGAATAAATTAATTACAAAAAATTAATTTTAATGTAATTGTTCATTGTGAGACTAAAACTAAAATTCAGAAAAATAATATTTTTATTGAGAAAACTATATTTTTCTTATAATATCCCTAGAGAAAACTTATTTTACTGATTAAATCAAATGATCATGAAAATATAATTTAATTTTCCATAAAATCAATCACTGAAATGGATCAATTTAATTTATTTAAAAATAATTCATAAATAAACACAATTTCTCAAAAAAACAACACTTTTATCTTCGATTATATTATATTAATAGTTTGATAACTAATGAATTAATTTTATAAATTTATAGGCCATATGTTTTTAATAATTTATTTATTACTATTTATACCATGCAATCCAACTTTTATGTGAAAACTGAATCATAGTATTTCAACAATGTCACCGGGTTTTTTAAACCCATTTTTGTTTGTAAAGCATAATATATATAAAAATTTATAATTAAAAGTTAATTATATTATAAAATTATGTGGGTGATACTTTATACACCTATTAAACTGGTTTTTCCCATAAGATTGTTTCAGTCTCATACATGAATAAATGGATTATTTTTCCACATTACATCTACATGTTCCCATGTACCGTCCTCAAATTAGTAGTTTCACCAAAAAATATCAACAATGTGAGTGGTACTGATTAGAAGAAAGTTTCCCCAATAATCCAATATCTCTACCAGTTTGTGTTCATAAGAATGATATTTCACTTGATGTAAAACATCCCAAAAGAGATATTTGTGACACATCATTAACTTGAGATAGATTCCAGGGAATTTTCAATCAATAAGATAGTATCCTGTTATGATTAGGAATATTAAAATAACTGATATAACTAAAGATTAGAATTAATTTTTCCCCAAATATCATCACCCTCTTACATGGAGATACTTATAGGTAAACCTTTTCACAATCTTCAAACATGTAATATTTCATTAAAAATTAAGTATGACATTTTTTTGACCAAAGGATACTCTTATTTTTCATTTAATATCCCCAACCATTAACAAAAAATCTTCAGGTAGATAATGTCCTAATATTTTTTTATTAAAACTCTAATCCAAAATGTTTGAGTTCTACACTTACTACTATAGAGGTCTTCATAGGGTTCCATTCAATTTTTCAAATTACCTATTTATAAAAAATAATAAAATTTAATTGAGAAATAATTTAATTTAATTGAAAATTGATATTTTTTGAAGGGTTTATCAAATACAAAAATTCGTCAAGATAGTGGAAAATCCATTATTTCCATATTACTTAAAAAACTATTCATTCAAAACTATTGATGATAAAATGAAAAAGTAACAATTTTTGAAGAGTAAAAAACAATCCCCTTCACAAGGATTTGAAGAAAGTTAATAAAATTAAAAATGAATTTAAAAAATCATAGTAGTGTATTAAAAACCTTCTCGGGAAGAATTTTCAAATACAGTTATATGAATTTAAAATGTTTTACAGTTGAAGAGATAAATGATATATACTTTTATAAAAATATAAATTCAGTATCATGAATATATAAGATGAGGGAAATGGAATTATAACATTTATTTTTATTATATATCAAGAGGATAATAAAATTAATTAGTTTTTTGAGATATTTATAATCTAATTTTGTCCTTTTAAACGAAATCATAAACAAAATCAATAATCAATGAGATTGTGACATCAGAATATTGGTACTTTGGTAACCTCAAAATAGTAACCCCAATGAATGAAAAATATTTTATATTTTAAACCATAATATTCCTAAGGAATGTAATATTCTAAAAAATAGATATTGTATATACCATACAAAAGAATAATGTGGTGTAAAGGGTTGTGGCTCATAAAACAAATGTTTGGCGAAATTCAAGTTCATCTAGTCCAAATTACATTGTATGAATTGGAATATCCTATTAAATAAATATATAAATATTATAATTTTATTAACAAATGAAATTAATATATATCATACCATATTGTTAATAAATATGACCATTTATCACCCATTTGTTATCACTTATTAAAATCTCTCATAGAGGTGATATCTTCTTTCCTTCTACATGTATGTTTTGCTTTGTTTATTCTGGTCATGGCAGTTCAATCATGCTTATATCATTCATATAATTTGAATAATTAAATAAATACCATACATATTCATTATATACATATTTATAACTATTAATAAAATCTATATATAAAAAATTGATGATATCGTTCATCGATATGGTAGGTCTTACACACTCATGAACAATAAGTTCATTTTTAACAGATCAAATGCATTAAAGGTAAATTTTATTTAAATAGAAAAATAAAATTAATATATTATATATACCACACACACACACACACATATATATATATATATCAAATTCACCCCTATATCAATCCATGATAAATAAAATTAAGGAATAAATGAAAACGCTTTGGGGGGTGTAGTCCACACAAATGCATGAACGACCATTTCCCAAATTTTTGGATAGTAAAGTGGTTGCTATGATATAATAATATAAGTAGTATATTTAATTCAAAAATATAATATATAAATATTAAACCCATCATAAAATAAATTCATAAAATATGGTGATGAATGTTTTTTTCGTATAGGTATATGGAGATGGTATCCCGTATGTAAAGACAGGTGATACATTCAATTTTCATTTGATAGGAAAGATGTTCTATAGTTATATTTTAATAATAATTATTAAAAAAATTTATAATAATAAGCAATCTGATTTATTTATTTTATTAAAAATAGTATAAATTTATTGGACGTAAAGTAGAGTGGATTCGAATTAAATCACTAATAGTGGTTACCCCTTCGTTGAAATGAATTAGTTAGGTCTCCCCTAATGTTATATAGGAATTTTTTTGTGATTAAAATACCTCTTAAATATTTTAAATGATTCTTATTAGATAAATATATAATGTTTTTATCTAAAGGGAATAAAGTCATGTGATTAATTGAGCGAGGAGATATCAATTTATAATTATGGGGAGGGGCAGTTTTAGAATTTATCAAAATATTAAATTATAATAAAATCATTGCAGACCAAATTCATCCAAATCACTTGTTAGTTAAATATAATGTTTGATATGGTTTTTATCCCAACAACTGATATAATTTTGTCAGGTTTTGATGTATTTTTATACCTTATCATTTTGATTGAACTTTATATAACCAATTTGGATTTTTATCATAGAATCCTCTTTCCTAGATTAATTATTTATAATTTTTACATATAATTAAAAAATCATCCCATAAACGGCCAATTTATTAAATTTTAGACTATATCATATTCAAATTGTAATATTGTAATATTTTTATTATTATTAAATATTATAATAAATTATTATTTTCATAAAATATAATTATTGAAACTTTTTATTTAATTTCACTTGAATGACATACATAAATTTTTTGTTAAATAATATATTATTTTAACACAACATTAATATGACTTATAAAAATATATAATTCATGTACCTCTATAAATTAATCAAAATATATTATTTTTTATTGTTTTTTTAAATAATTTGATAAACAGTATTTAGGCGTTGTGAACACATTTAATGTAATATATAAAACCTAAAAATTAGAAATAAATTTTCAACATTAATATAAATTATTTCCGAAACAATTCACAATAGATATTTTTTATTTGGAGTTTTTTTCACTTTGTGAACATATAAAGGATATTTAAAACCAAGGGAGTGACATTTTCTAACATTCATCAATTTAGATAATTTATAAGTCATTTTCATGCAGAAGCGTCCCTTAAATGAATTAGATTCGATCCTAAAGTGAAAAAGTGTCAAAATAAAATCATATAATAATTAATAGTATGATCAATTATTTTCTTATCAATTATATTTTATATATGTTAACATGATTTACCATTTATTGAGGTGATAAAGTTTACCATGGTTACTACTCATAACGACCAAAAAAGGGGAATATTTACAGATTTTAACCCTAGTGATTCTAAATATTTAATTAATTTTACAAAATTCATAATCTATATATTGACAAATTTAATTTTAATGTATGTGTGTAAATTGTGAGAAATAATGCTTTATTAGGAAATTATTTTTATGCATAAAAATGGATTTATTCTTATCTCATTCCATGAATAATATTTCATTAATTAATACCTATTTTATTAACTATAAAATATATTTATTACATTAAAATAATTTACCAATTGATAATAATATAATATATTAATAAAAAAATTCATAAAATAACAAATTTCATAGAAATAATCCCTTTTATTTTCAAGTAATTTTTGTTTATTGTTATAATTATTTGGTAACTAATTATTTATTTTTATAAATTAGTAAGACACATATTTCATATAGTTTATATATTACTATTAATAAATTCAATTCCAATATCTTAGTGATAACCAACACAAAATATTATAATAATGTTAAGTGGTTTTTCAAACTCAGTGTTTGGTGTAACAAAAACGTTCAAATAAATCAAATTATTAAAAGAATAAAATTTCATAAAAAATATATGGTTTTTACATGACTGTGTTAGAATGTGTGTTTTTTAATTTATAATAACCGAAATATTTCTCAATTCATTCTGCAACATAGTCCATGATGGAGATAAACAATAACACATGAAATCAGTATATATTCATTATCTTTTAGTGCAGTGATATTGTGAATAATAGACATTCCATCTCTAAATTCCACCAGATAATCTATATAATAAGACATGCCCATGAAACAATCCTCATTTGGTGGTTTCATATTGAATCATACATTCATAACCTAAATAATGTTATAAATATATTAACTTCTGAGACAAATAATACATCCTCATAATCTTGATAATTAAACAAGTTAACCCTAAAAAAATTATTGTAATTTTTATCAATAACCATATTTTACTTGAACATAATCTCATTATATTTATATTTGCATCATCTTATACATTATCAGTGTTATAAAAGGGTTATGTATCTTATTTTAATGAAAATGAAACTAATATCCACTATGTTAGACACCTCATGGGTGAATCATTCCTTTTATACACATAATCCACATTATTATCACAATTTATGTCTTGAGCCTGATAAATATTTTCATCCATACATTATAGTAAAAACATTTATCCAATATCCTATTAAAATGTATTGATCACAAGCTAATAATCCAATTATAATTATACAACTATCCATTTTATAATTTACACTTCATAATGAAAAAATACCATATATATACTACCCTATCACAATATAGAAAGAAAATTGTAATATAAATCTGATATATGATACCATATTTATAAGGACCCAACCATACACATTACATAATGAAGATATTTATACAAGATTTAACTACATTAAAATCCAAAATATCTTATTGCTTTACTGATTTAAAATGATAAAATATTACCTATACATATCTACAAACAAGAATAAAAAGTGGTTACTACTAAAAGATTGTCCTTTTCATCCAAAACATAATCTTTTAAACAAAAAACCACAACAACATTTCATTGAAAATCATCATAATGTTTAAAATTACTTCATTATATCTCCTACACGTCCTTTAAAATATAAAAAATAATTAAAAACATGGTATGAATATAAAAAGTTCAGTAAGTAATATAAAAAGAAGAAAATAAACCATTAGTCCCTGAAAACATATAATCATATGAAATCATGTTCATAAAGATAGACCTATCATCCGTATATAATTATGTTATTAAACACAATTATTCAATAAAAATTAAAGAAAATATATAAAACTATAAAGTTATCTTGTGGAATTACATACTTATATTATAACCCTCATGGATACCTTATGATTGGTGATTGTCACAGCTACCTAACAATGCAACCCGAATTGATACCTTATGGTGTTACCATTGTTGTTACACTTGGAGTAACCAGATGTCTGACATAAAACATAAAAATACCCAATAAATTAAAGATATATATAGATCACATCCTTCTTCATAAACAATAAACAAGAACCATAATATAAACTTCAAACATAAATACTTCCAAAAAGCCTTCATTTTGAATTTCTTAAATCTAAAATTTTAAAAGAGGATATTATAAGATAATTCATTTTAAAATATCATATAATTGATATGTGAATTAATAAAATTTATGTAATATGTTTATACACTATAAATATACATTATAAAACATAATATGAATTTAATTCATTATGAAAATGATCTTAGTACCACATAATTAATGAAATAGAAGGTTAACCCAAAGAATGGAATTGGGTTATGAATTCCATTACCTCGGGTTTGTCATACTTAAAAAATGGTTAAACCTCATATATAATTGTTAAATTAGTGTTTTTAATATTTTATAGAAATCTATTCATCTTTATAACAACTTATATGATCATTTTATAACATCATTCGACCCATTTATTAATAATATTTTCTTATTTCCATCATTTCGTACCCATTTTCAATTTGTAAAGGATTTTATAATCGAATTGAATAAAAACAAAATAAGATTAATGAGTCTTTATTAATAAGTATCCATAATATGGAACAATTCTATAAATAATCTTTCTTATATTATATGTGGATTAATCATTAGATGAATAATTACTGATATTTGTTTAGATCATTTTGGTGGTTCTTCAACAATCACAAATTCCTTCCCTAATGAAACATTAATATTATGCATACAAGATATTTAAATAACATAATATAGGTTACATCATAATAATTACAATATTATTCAACCATTAAAATTGTTTTACAACAATATTTTAAGGAAGTAAAGGAAATTGAATACATATCATCTATAATGACAATAAATCGATACATCAAGGAAGCTGTTTGCATTTCTAGAATAAGTCGAAGAGGACATGAAGAATGATGATGAATTTTTTCATAAGCATGATAAAAATAATGAATATATATAATATTGGAGCTTCCATGACTCTACAGATAAGTGTAGGTGAATATAGTATAAGATAAAAAACAATTGAAAATGAAACAAACAGAAAATGAAAGAGGATCTTTACCTCATGATATACTCTCCTTGAGATCCTCCTCAAGGCCTTTGGTTTTTGAATTTTGGTGAGACCAGTAGTTCTTGGATGTTTTAAGACCCTTGATATGGGTATAGGGTATAATTTAGAATATTCTCAATTCCTGAGAGGTGTGAGAGGAAGAGTGGGGTGGTGGTGGTATTTATAGTGAAAGTGTATGTGTTTTTAATTAATTACAAAGGTCACCTCTATAGGGTTATTTGAAAAAACATGGTATTAATAATCATTTTCCAATGGTTTTTCCCACTTGGGACACCTAATGTAATTTTTTAAACCTCAAGAGTCCACTAGAATGATTACATAGTTATTATATCATTATCATGTAACTAAACACCCGAATAAGTAAATTGTATAATTTTACTATTGAATAGAAATTAAACTATATGAAATCAATCCCGAAAAAGACACCCTAACCATTTTTCAGCATGATTAATTTAAAATTGAACTCAATTTTTTGAAACTAATTTTCTAATTATTTTTAGTTTAATTATTAAATAAAATAATTTATTAAATAGAAAATAACAATTTTAAAGATGTATCTTATTTTATATCTCCTTGAAAAATTAATCAAGATTTAATTAACTAATTACCTTAATAAAATAAATTAAATAATAGATTTACTATTAATAATGGTCATATTTATATTAATTTGACTATTCTTAAGGGTATGTTACTATTCCCAAAAAAACAATTTAGTTATTTCATACTACAAATAACTGTCTTATCACAATCGTAGATGATAGTTTTTTAAATTAAAAATATTGAAGATGAAAAATTATGTTTAATGGATAGTTTATAACTATCCACATAAAACAATGTTTCATACATTTAATTTTATTTTTAAAACCATGTGGTTTTACAATCTCCCTATTTTCTGAAAATTTTATCCTCAAAATTTATTTATATATCAAAAATGTGAGAGTAAATTTCCTTCATTGCATTTTTCATGTTCGAATCTTTCTTCATTAAAACATGTGGTTTCTTCACAAAATTTTACCGATTGGATTATCTTATTCCGAAATACTTTTTCACTTCAACCAACCAACAGAATATGTTACTCTTCTTAAGGAAGGATCTCCTCCAGATGAACTACTTCTAGGATCAAAACATGATATGAATAGAGCATATACTTTTTCAACCTCAAAACATGAAAATCATTGTATACCTGACATAAACATTGAGTAAAACCTACTTAGTGTGTCATTGGTCCAAAATTATCCATGATTTCATTAGGTCCAACAAACAGCGGACATACCTTCCCTTTCTTACCAAAATACATAACACTTTTCCATGGAGTGATTCTAAGAGAAAAATGATCACCTACCTTGAAAGAAAATTCTTTCCTCCCATAATATGCACAAATAATCTACCTCTTCTGGGCATTCCTTATGTGTTTCTAGATCATATTCAATTTATTTTCCTCATCATATAATAATTATGGTCCAATAAACTTCATATCTCCATTATCATCCCAAAATGATGTAGTTCACCATCGCTTCCTATATAATGCCTCAATAGATTCCATATGTATAGTTGAATGAAAAATGTAATTATAAGAAATCTCAACTAAAGAATGACGATGATCCAAACTTCACTGGTAGTCCATTGAACAAAATCTAAGGATATCATCCAATTTCTAAATTTTTATATATGATTGTTTATCAGATTGAGGATGAAAATATGTTATGAAATTTAATTCTTTTCCTAACTAATTCTGAAGGAATTTCCAAAAGATATAAGTGAACATGGGATCCTAGTCAAATACAGTGGAAAAAGGAACTCCATGTAACCTGAAAATCCCTGTAGTACCCCTGGTTTCTAGAATGTAACCCTTACTTGATGTTTTTGATGGTTTTAGAAGTTATGGGTGACGTATGGGAGAGTCAGGATATCCTGGATTGAATTTTGAAGCAAAGAGGAAGGTGCACGGGAGGTGCACCATTTGTCTAAACCATCTGGCCATACCATGCGTGGTCGACTGGGGAGGCAGTGGATTCCGCATGGTCGACACACGGTTAAGGGAAATCTTGTGATTAGGCCGTGTGAGAAGGGTGACCGAGGAAGTAGCTAAAGCACGGTTTGCACACAGTTTGTCAAACTGTGATGTCTAACCCTGCAGTCACTTAAATTAGATCCTTAAATTGTGGATCTGACTCGTTTTTTCCTCTAATTGCCTCATTAAATCTCTTATGTAGCCCTAACATAAGATTTTGGTTCTCCTAAGGTGAAACAGGTTTCTCCCATCGTTTTGGAGGCGATCTAAAGACTTCTCTTAGTGAATCGAAGCCCGATTCTTGAGGTATGTGATCGTTCTCATCCGTTCATGAATGTTTTCTTAGATCTACTTAGATATAGATCCCCTTTTCTCTCAGTATCTTATATCTATGCCCGTTATTGCTAGAACTAAGTATGTGGATGAAAAATATGTTGATATTTGGTCTTTGTTGTTATAGGATATGAGATCTAAAGAAGGTTTTTGGAGATTTGACCCGGTGTTCATGAGCGTTCTTTGTCCGTTACATGGTTTCGCCTTTTTGTTGAGGTAGGGGGATTCACTCTTCACTCCTCTTGTAATAATTTGTTGTATTAGTTTCATATTGGTTATTTAATAGTTATTTATTTTTAAAATCATGGAATAAATCTTCTTTAGTGATGATTTATGGTTTTGAGGAAATTGTGAAATCTTGGAGAATTATTGGGAAAAGTTATTTGGATATTTGAATTTAAAAAGTTTATTTGAAATTATGAAATTGCTTAAATTGTAAATAGTTTGATGATAATTGAGATTTCAATAAAATGGAATGTTTTATTGAAATGGTTTGTGATTGAAATGATTTTGATTGATTTGGTTTTCCATAAAAAGGAGTTTTATTGAAATGGTTTGATTTTTTTGAACACCCAAGGTTTTGATAGAAAATGGGTTTCAATAAAAGGTGTTTTATTGAACGTATGGTTTTGGAATGATTTATTGGAATGTGTGGTTTGTGTTCATATTTCATTGTACGAGGGTTGGTTGAAATGTGACCTTGTGTCTGGTTCCAAACATTTAATGGCGCAATGGTAACTATATGTATGAGGATTGGTTGAAATCTGACCTTGTTCTCGGTGACAAAGGTGTAATGGCACATGGGAAACAATTACCTTGTGACGACATGGTAGATTGACGATAAAATGCTAATGATTATGGAAATGTCATAACGATGAATTAATGGTTGATTTCACGGGTTTGGGAAATGGTTGGGCATGCCAAAACGAGATGTTTGTGAAATTGATTGGAATTTTTTTTGGTTATTTTTTTGGAAAAATAAAATGATGGAAAAGATAGATTAAATTAAACTTTGATGCTTTTGAGCATGGATGGTTTTTGAAATCTTGTTAATATTTAGTTATAAACTGCTCTGGTGAAAATGTTT
This sequence comes from Viscum album, assembly GCA_963277665.1. Classification (NCBI taxonomy): domain Eukaryota; kingdom Viridiplantae; phylum Streptophyta; class Magnoliopsida; order Santalales; family Viscaceae; genus Viscum; species Viscum album. The sequence goes on from OY728129.1 coordinate 1,292,351,234, forward strand.
TATAGAAACCATTTTTATATAAATGTGGCTAACTTTTCTATCCTAGTGGCATGATTAAGGAATTAATTGGGGAAAACCTACTGAGTTTTATACTCACCCCTGATCTGGAACTTTGGTGTTTTTCAAGATGTTGTATTCTGAGCCACAGGTAAAGGTAAATCATCTCATTACTAGTGGCTCGTGGTGATGTTTGGGAGATGTTGTGGAGCTTGGAACTTGTGGAACATAGAGTCGTGGTGTCTTTTTAGAGTCATGAGTTATTCTTCCTCTGTGTATTTTGATGTTTGGTTTGGTCTTCCACTGTTGTGTACTCTGATTTGGCTTAACATAAATGAAGTTGTTGATTGTTCTTTCATTTGTTCATTCATCATAGAGTTAATGATTAATGGATGGGTTGATTTCATAAAGAGTAAATCATTCCACACTTATTCTTGAGACCCTTCGGTATTTATTGCCAGCATTTGGTGTCATGGGGATGTCGCTTATGGCCTAGTAATGACTCGTTGCACTCTAAAGCAAATGAGAATTGGAGGGTAATTACAAATGGTATCAGCTTGTTCGGTCCTTTACAAACAAGTAGTCATCGATGTTATTGGTCTTGGAGCTGAAATTCCTTCTTGCCTATTCCTTGTGTTAAAATTATAGATAGGAATAAGATTGTCGGATCTTGAATGTTATGGAAAAAAGGATGTAGCTAACCTGTTTATGTTGAACATCAAGTTATCAGGGTGTTGGGTACATAACTGTTTTGGATACAATTATAGAATATTAGAAATCTCATTGTATTTGGTTTAGCTAGTGAGAGGATCATGACATGCATTGTAGAGGATTGACATCCCACTGGGATTGTATATCTCATTTTGAGGAATGAGTAATAATTTTGTGAAAGGTGACACTTTATTAAAAATGAGGAAATTGTTTTCAACTCAAAGGTTTTGAAAATAGGGTATTTTGTGTATTTTTTAAATGGATTTATTTTCAAAAAGTATGTTGAATGTTTTAGAAATGGTTGAACATGGAAAAAAGGTTGTTTGAGAACAATGTTGTGACAGTTGATGTGATAGAATTTGAAATGCTAATCCAACAGTTGCTTGAGAGTGAGATTGACAGAGTTTTTTGTTGGTAGAGAAAATGGAACCTGGTTGGCATCGTCAAAACCAACACGAATAAGCTGCGGAGAATGTGGTTCACCAAAACCATGTGTGAACCAAGAGCCGGTTCCGAAAATCGTCCATTCCCTTCAAGCTGTGGAAATAGATAATCTAAGGAATGAGCCACGACGTGTGGATCATACCATCTAGTTCATGAATCCGAATCCCACAAACAATTGGGGAGATGATGAACCCGAGAGGGTGGAGGTGTGGCTAAGCATAATGAATCGTATATTAGACTTCATTGGCACACCAGTAGAGCTGAAAGTAAATATCGGGATCTATAAGTACAAGGAACTTGCACTTTATTGGTGGGATTTAGCGGTGCATGCTAAATTGGATTAAGGCCTTACATGGGATGATTTTGATGAATTGTTTAACAAAAAATTCTATCCTCACATGATCAAGATCCAAAAAATGACGGACTTCTTCATCTTGAAACGGGAGAGCCTCTCTGTCACAGATTATGCATTTAAGTTCATGAATTTTTTCCATTTTTCACCAGAGGTTGCGGGAAGTACTTCTTTGAAGGCACATATCTTCGAATCGGGGCTAAGGCAATAGATTCTATCGAAGATTGCAGTGCTCTGTATTACGGATTATACAGAGATGGTGAACAGTGCAATGGTATCTGAATGTGATATCTCGGGATCCATAGGAGGAGGCATGATGATACCCATGAGAACGGGTGGGAACTACAATGGTGGGAACAAGTGGAAGAGGGACTCTTACTTCCAAGGTGGGAGTGAAAATTATAACTAGACAACGGTATCAGTCAACCTTCCTTCTAGACCCCAGAGCAATGAAGGTTTCTTTAAATGCAGTTCGACTGATCACAAAAAACGAGAATGTATAGCACCACCGAGAGCATGCCACAATTGCACGAATATGGGGCATCTACAGTGATATTGTAGGAATCCTCCGAGTTCGGGTGCACGTGGCACTTCCCTGTAGTCGCAAGAATCATATGCTTCGATAGGGTGAGGACAGAAAAATCAGACTCACCAACAGAACAAAGCTAGTAGTGTTGATTTCAAGAATACCATGACTCCTTAGGTAGGGAAATCTCAACAAGGAAATAAGGAACAATGTGCAGTAACAAACCAATTGTATGGAGCCGATAATATGATGGTCAGTGATCATACTGGACCAACTACAATGAGAGGTACGATTATTTTGAATTCTACCATCATGAAAGTGTTTTTTGATACTAGTTCATCACATTCCTTTATTGCTTCTCATATTGCTGATTTGCTAAACATAAAACTGGAAATGATGCCTTCTGTCTTGAAACTGAAAACTCCTCTTGGTAAAAGAGAATGTCAAGCCTTCGTGTGTGGAGCATGTGCTATAAATATTGATGGAGTTGAGCAGAAATGGGACTTCTCTATGTTGGATATGGATGTTTATGATGTAATTCTGTGTATGGATTGGTTGATAAGGTTTAAGGCTCACATAGACTATTATAAGAGAATAGTTAGTTTCATGATGGAGGACGTCATCGACCATGTCTTCAGAGGAGAGATGATAGTAATGAAAGGTTCAAAGAGCTTGTTGGAACCAGTAGTGGCAACGATCTCTTACCGTTGGCAGTGTTGGGATTGGAATCATTGGAAGAGAGTGAGGAAAATAGTTTTCCAGCTGTGGTGGATCAATTTCATGATGTTTTATTATAAAAACATCTCAAGATTACCACTTGTAAGAGAAGTGGAGTTTACGATGATCTCCTTCCAGGGACTAGTCCCATCTCACTTCCATCTTATTGGATGGCACCAATGGAGTTAAAGGAATTGAAAGTGCAGTTAGAGGAGCCAGAAAGCAAGGGTTTCATTCACCCAAGTATTTCTCCATGGGTAGCACCAGTGTTGTTTATGATGAAGCTAGATAAAACTCTTTGGTTGTGTGTTGATTATCATAATATTAACCAAGATACGATAAATAATAGATATCCACATCTACGCATTGATGATCTATTTGATAAATTAAGGGGGGCTCAGTGGTTCTCCTTGATTGAATTGTGGTTAGGATACCACCAGTTGCAATTTTAGAAGGATGATATTCTAAAGAAATCTTTCGGAAGAGGATATGGAAACTAAGAATATGTAGTCATGCCTTTCGGTCTAATGAATGCACTATCGGTCTTCATGGATTTGATGAATCATATATTTCAGCAATATCTAGATTCTTTTGTAGTTGTGTTTGTGGATGATGTATTGGTGTATTCAAGAATAATGGATGATCATTATCAATACGTGGAGATAGTGTTGGAAATATTGAGAGACCATCAGTTGTATGCCAAACTATGAAAGTGTGATTTTTAGATACAAGAAGTTCATTTCCTTGTCCATGTCATTTTTGAGAAAGGTGATTCAGTTGATCCTGAAATGTTAAAAGTTGTTATCTCTTGGCAACCATCGAGGAATGTGTTCGAGATATGAAGTTTTCGTGGTCTAGCTGGTTACTACCGATGCATTATGTGTCATTTCTCATGACTATCATCACCATTGACAGCTCTGACAAATAAGAATACTCTATTCCAGTGGACCAAATATTTTTAGATGTATTTCCAAGAGCTGAATGTCTGTATTACATCGACACCTATATTGATCTTTCCAAAATCAGGATAGGGCTATGTGGTGTATTGGGATGATTCGAGAACAGGTTTGGGTTGTGTTCTCATGCAAGGAGACCATGTTGTCGCTTATGGTTCAAAGAAGTTGAGGGTTCATGAGAATAATTACCCAACACATGATTAGGAGTTGGCTGTAGTTGTCTATGCTTTGAAAACATGGAGACATTAAATCTTTGGTTAGAAATTTACTTTGTTTATGGATCACAAAAGCTTGAAAAATATTTTCTCAGAGTGAGAATTGAATCTGAGGTAGAGGAGATGGATGAAGTATCTTCAAATGTTTGTCATTGACTTAATGTAGACACGGGGTAAGGGAAATTCGGTGGCCGATACATTAAGTAGGAAGCTGTATGCTCAGTTGGAAATGGAAGATTTAGATGAATGGAATTTGATGTTGGTTTTAGCCGACATGCATGTGGAATGTGAAGACCGAGGTAATGTTGGGGTTTAATTTTCTGGTATGCTTGTTCCAGATCTGGTAAATGTGGTTAAACATGAAAAAAAATCTGATGTGGAATGTCGGGTAATGAGTTCAAAACATAATGGTGGGGATACCATTAATGGCTGGAAATTTGAAGTGGGTTCAGTTTTCTGTTTCAGAGATATGATGGTTGTACCTATAGTTTGTCAGGAAAAAATCCTTAATTCTTACCACCATTCAATATGGGTTGTACATCTTGGTAAACAAAAGATGTATAAGGCGCTAAAGGCATAGTTTTGGGGGAGCGAGAAGAAAAGGATGGTGGATGAGTTCGCCTCGCGATGCTTAACATGTCATTAGGTTAATGTAGAGCATTAGAGACCAGCTAGTATGTTATAGTCTTTACATATATCAGTGTTGAAATGGGAGAAAATTGAAATAGATTTTGTTATAGGTCTTCCAAGAATGGTTCGGAAACACGATGCCATTTGGGTGATAGTAGATCGTCTAACCATGCCCGCCCATTTCATCCCAAGTCGTGAAACTCAAATGGTGGACGATATTTCAGAAATTTATATCCAATAAGGGGTAAAGAGGCATGGTGTAATAGTGTCTATAGTCTCAAATAGAGATTATAGGTTCACATCTCATTTCTGGAAATCATTTTAGCAAACCCTGGGGACTCAGTGGACGATTAGTATGGTGAATCATCCTCAGATGGATGGGAAATATGAGCCGATGATACAAATTTTGGAAGACATGTAGTGGGATTTTGTAATGGACATCAGTGGCTCATAGTAGGAGTATATACCCTTAGGTGGGTTTTCGGAAAAATAACAGCTATCAAGCCTCGATACGCATGGCTTAGTTTGAAGCATTGTACGGGCGTCCTTTTCATTCTCCACTATGCTGGGTGGAAACTGGTGAATCATCACTAGTCGGCCCCAGCCCTGTCCATGAAACAACGGAGAAGATTCAGTTGATTAAAAAGAGGATGGACACGACCTAAAGTCGTCATAAATCTTATGCAGATCACCATGTCAGACAATTGGCAATTGTTGAGGGTGATCATGTCTTTTTAAGGATCTCTCCAAGATATGGACATCATCATTTTTGGAAGCAGGGAAAATTACCTCCTCATTATATAGACCCTTTTGAGCTACTAGAACGGGTTGGAGAGGTGGCATATCGGGTGACATTACCACCAAGGTTCAGTTCGGTGCACAATGTGTTCAATGTATCTCAGTTAAAGGTGTATCAACCCGATCCTGACCATGCGATCGGATGGGATCATGTTGACCTAGAGCCACATGCTTCATTGGTACAAATCCCGGTGCAGATTTTGGATAGGCAGGATAATGTCTTGCATGGAAAAAGCATCGTTCTAGTGCGGGATTTGTGGCAACATGTTCAGATATAGGAAGAGACATGGGAACGTCAGAAAGAAATGAGAGGGCTATGGCCAGAACTCTTTTAGACATGCATTGGTTTTCTACAATCCAGGGACTGAATGGCCAATGGTGGGGAGAATGTAGTACGCCCGATTTCAGGTATGTAACCCATACTTGATGCGTTTCTTGGTTTTTTGTGTTAAGGGTGATGTATCGGCGAGTTTGGAGATCCTGGATTGATGTTTGAAGCAAAGGGGAAGGCACAAGGGTGGCGCACAGTTTGTCTAAACCATGCAGCCAAACCGTTCATGGACTACTAGGGAGGCAGCGGCTTTCACACGGTCAGCGCACTGTTAAGGGAAACTGTGCGATGAGGCCATGCGATAAGGGTGACCGTTGTAGTAGCTAACGCATGGTTAGCGCATGTTTTTTCACACCATGCATACTAAACATGCGGTCACTTAAATTATATCCTTAAATTGTCGATATAACTCTTTTTTCCCTTAATTTCCTCATTAAAGCTCCTAAGAGGCCCTATCTCGGGATTTTGGTTCTCCTAAGGTCAGAGAGGGTTCTCCCATCACTCCAGAGGCGATCCGAAGGCTTCTCTTGGCGAATCGAAGCCGTATTCTTGTGGTATGTGACCGTTCTCCTTCGTTCATGAATGGTTTCTTAGATCTAATTAGTTATACTTTACCCTTTCTCTTAGTTTCTTAGATCTATTTCTGTTCTTGGTAGACCTAAGTATCTGGATGCCCAATATGTTGAGATTTTCTCTTTTTTGTGTTTGGAGATGATATCTATGGAGGGTTTTAGGATATTTGACCCTGTGTTCTTGAGCGTTCTCTGTCCGTTGCTTGGTTTCACCTTCTTGTTGAGGTATGTGGATTCACACTCGACTCCTCTTGTTAGAATTGGATGGCTTATGTTCAAATTTTTTATTTGAATGGTATTGATTCTGAAAATAATGGAATAAATATTCTTTAGTGATGATTTATTGTTTTGAGGAAATTGTTATATCTTGGGAAATTATTGTTCAATGGGATTTGAATATTGAATTTAAAATGTTAATTTTCAATTATGAAATTGCTTCAATAGTAAATAGTTTGATGGGAAATGGGATTTCTATAAAAAAGTGTGTTTTATTGAAATGGTTTGTGATTGAAATGATTTTGATGTATTTGTTTTTCAATAAAAAGAGAGTTTATTGAAATGGTTTGAGTTGGTTGAACAAAATAGGTTTTGATGTAAAATGAATTCAAATAAAAGGTGTTTTATTGAAAGGATAGTTTTGGAATGATTGTTGGGAATGTGTGGTGTGTGTTCATATTTCATTGTATGAGGCTTGGCTGAAATAGGACATTATGCTGGGTTCCAAACGTTAATGGCACAATGGTAACATATAGTATGAGGCTTGGTTGAAATATGACCTTGTGCTCAGTGCCAAAGGTGTAATGGCGCATGGGAATCAATTACCTTGTGAAGGCTTAGTAGATCGATGAGAAACTACTCATGAGTATGGAACTGTCATAACGATTCATTCATGGTTGTTTTCATGGGTTTTTGAAATGGTTGGGTATGCCAAAATGGGATGTTAGTGAAATGGTGTGGAAATTTGTTTGGTTATTATTCAAGAAAAATAACGTGTTGGAAAAGCTGCTTTAAATTTCACTTTGCTTCTTTTAAGCATGGATGGTTTTATAAAACATGTTTATATTTAGATACATACTACTTTGGTGAAAATGTTTTATTGAAAATGTTTTTATATAATTGTGGCTAACTCTTCTATCCAAGTGGTGTGAGTAGGGAAGTCATTGGGGAAAACCAACTTTGGTTCATACTCACCCCTGCTCTGGCACTTTGGTGCTTTTTCAGATGTTGTATTTCGAGACAGAGGTAAAGGTAAAGAATCTCATTACTAGTGGCTCATGTTGATGTTTGGGAGTTGTTGTGGAGCTTAGAGCTTGTGGACCACGAAGTTTTGGTGTCTTTTGATAGCCTTGAGTAATTATTCTGCTGTGTATTTTGATGTCTGGTTTGATCTTCTGCAGTTTTATACTCTAATTTAGTTTAACACAAATAATTTTGTTGTTTGGTATTTCATTTGTTCGTGCATCATATAGTTAAGGGTTAATTGAGGGGTTGATTTATTAAAGGGTAAATTGTCCCCCACTTATTCTTGAGACCCTTCGTTATTTATTTCCCTCCTTTGGAGTCTTTGGGATGTCGCTTAAGGCATAGTAATGACTCGTTGAACTTACCAGCCAATGAGAATTGGAGGGTCATTACAATCCATTTGAGGTATAGTTGAGAAGGATGACCCAAATTCATAGTATCTTAGATATGAAATAAATATGCAGATTTAGTTTGATGATCAACAACAACCAAAATCACATTGTTATATCAAGAATTATTTGGTAGTCCTTCAACAAAGTCCATGGTTATTCTTACACATTTCCACTCTGGAACTGGAAGAGGAAGAAACATCCCCTTAGTTAAATGCTACATTTATTTAACCTATTGACACGCCATGTATTTCAAGCTGAAATATTAAATATTTATTTTCATTCCATCCCAGCATTAAAACCACTGAAGGTCTCTATCAATATATGTACTTCTAGGATGATTTGAAAATGGGAAAGTATGAGCTTCACACAACAATTCATTCTTCTACTAGGAATCAAAAGGAACACATAATCGATTTCAAACAATAAAAAAATATTCATTATCATTGTTAAATTTTTCCAATATACCCAATTTTACCATTTCTACCTTTTTTTATAACTCACAATCATCCTTCTACGCTTTCATAATTATGTCTGAAAAAGTGGACTGCACTAAATCCTATAACAAAACAAAATGAAATTTCCTACACAAACAACCACCTAGCCAAAATTCATCAAATTATAAATCAAGTGTTCATGATCCAAATGTAACATGGTTAATAATGAATAATGTTTTAGACTCAAGGGATCCACTACATTTTTTTCTTTTTGTAGATGGTAATTGATCATGCAGTCATAATCCATTATCAATTCAAGACATCTTCTATGAATCGTGTTTAATTCTTTCTGAAAGAATATGTACATCCAGATTTTATGGAAAATATATGTTTTACATTTCTCTTTATATAAATTATGGCACAAAATTATCGAATCATAAACCATGTCATAAAATAACAAAATCATGTGTGGGATAATTTTACTCCAGAGGTTTTAGTTGTTTTGATGTATAAGCAACGATCAGATCATTCTATTTGAGAACACAGCCATGTACCATCAATGAATCTTCATTTTAGATGACTAAATCATAATTTCATGAATGCAGGGACAAAATATATCATTCCCTGAGATTTTCTTCAGTTCCTAAAAACAAACATCACATTCTTCTATCCAAACAAATTTAACCCTTTTTCAGGTTAACTCAGTTTATGGGATATATAGCCATGCAATGTTTTTAGAAAACCAATAATAATAACCTCTTAATAAAAGATTAATATGAATATATGTAACATTTATGATCTTCACCATTCATCAAACACATTTTTTTTGGTAGGATCCACTATTATTCGGTCCTTATTTACAATATTTCCAATAAAATAAATCTATTGCCACCACAATTAAAACCTTATGATTATTCCATAAAGTATCTTTTATTTTTAGGTTTTCAAAACAATCCTTAGATGTTTTTCATTCTCATATTTTCTTTTAGAATATACCAAAATTTCATCAATAAACACAAACAAAAAAAGATCCATCAACTCATGAAATATTAAATTTAGAAGATCCATGAATATAGATGGTTAATAAGTTGATCAAAAATTCCTAAAAACAAATTATTAATTCCCTTATCTAATATAGAACATGGTGTTTCAGATGTTTTTTTGCTTTACTTTCAATTGATGGTACCCCAACCTCAGTTAAACCCTTGAAAAATACTATGCTCCCTTGATTTGATCAAACAAATCATCGATTGGTGGCAAAGGATACTTCTTATTAATTGTGATATTATTCTAGGCTCTATAATAAATGAAAATTATCATGGAACCTTATTTAATTTTAATGAATAAAACTGGATCTCCCCATGGTGAATTGTTGGTATGAATGATTCATTTATCATGAAACTCAAGAAACCAATTTTCTAATTCAATATGTTCGATTTGAGCCATTAGATAAGGGGGATTTGAAATTGTCTTAGAATCCGAAACTAATTCAATTGTGACTTTTACTTCCTAATCAGGTTTAACACCTGCTATCTCATCAGGAAAAACATCACGGTATTCATTTACCACTGGAATAGAATTAATCTAAAGAGTTCCCTTATTTTCAAAAATAACAACAAGATAACTTCCACATCCATCATTCCATTGTTTTTTAGATTCTTGATATATTATACATTTTATGGGTTTCTTCTAGTATACAAAATGAAAATATTTATAAAAAAGTACTTATTAATCTTGACTATAAGTTTTCATACAAGAACAAACCCATACAATGGATAATATATCACAAATCTAAGAATCTATTAAAATATGGATGTGAAATTTATCCTGTTGATATTTTTTAAAACACTGAAACTCATTATATTAATGATTTTCCAATGGTAAATGAATACCTTGATGCTTTTACAGATGAGATACCAGGTGTTAAACCTGATTAGAATGTAAAATCCACAATTGACATAGTTTAAGATGATAATTTGGGATGACATTTTCATAAGTACCCATATCACAAAATTTAAAACACCATAATGTTTTTTATCATGATTAGTCATAGGAAAATTTTCATTACAATATTAGGCCTTATGTTGAAAATTAACACATCAAAAACACTTCCCAATTTTAGTAAGGCATTCCCAAGGGTTCTTTTTAACACATTTTTCAAGAAAAAGTAACTAAATATTCTTAACATCAGATTTATTTGATTGATTCTTACACATCACATTCCATCTAGATATCTTATTATCATTGTTCTCAAAGTACATGTTAGCATAAGAAAATCACATTTCTACCCTCTCATCACATAATACATTCCTTTCATAACTTTTAATTTTTTTTTGTCCAAGTACCTTCGATATATTGGCTCAATATTTGTAAAATAGATTGATTTTGGTATCGATATCCATAATAAGAGTTGAATTATACCTTTCCAGTTGGGTGATGTTCACATCATACATGGCCAGTGCATCTTCGTTATGTTTCCTAAATTCTAGGAATAACTTATTAAATCTATGTTGTACCACCTTATGAAAATATTTATCATGGAAAACACTTTTATATTCATCCCACTATTAGGCATCAATATATTTTCTATTCATTATATTTTTGACCATTGACTGCCACTGATCAGCTTCTCCTTCAAATCATTAAATGGAAATTCTTATCATTTTATAATCTAAACATCCCGTAACATCGAATATCTTTTTAATGGATTTAATCCATCCATAAGACTCTATGGGATTTGAATATCCACTAGAAATCAGGAGGGTGTTTCCCCATAAAATGACCCACAGTAATCATGTTCCTTATTAGTAGCTCTAGTTGTTCTCTTGCATGGTTTCAACCACCATGTATTGACTACCTAATATGATCCTTTAATGTCACAAACTTCTTGATTTCAATTACCACAATTCTTAATTGAAAATTCAAAAAGATATCAACATCTTAGTAACTTCTATCTTCAGTAACCACGTATCTTCTAAAAAATAAACAAATTTTAATATCCATATCACAGAACAACCAACATGGTAATATTTATATTCTATTTCATTTCACAATAAACATATGCTAAAAATCATTAGTTTTATTCTATTAATAGAATACTAACTATCCAGGTTATCTAATATGTGCTCTGATACAAACTATAATGACCTGAACTTAAACATCACATAATTTTGTTATTTTAACTAGATTTTACTTCTTTCCATTCCCAATGTAATTTTCTGTATTGAGTTTTATAAATTTTGGACAGAACACATTCATATCAACCCACAAGAATATAATTTCGTTTCCAATAAAAGAGAATCCATTTCTTTTAAAAAATAACATTTTAAACACAATACATCAACATGATTTCTTGGAAAATCATTTAAAACCCTATCATGAATAGAAAAATCTTAGCAAGTGATATATAAAAAAGAAATGAAACAATTAGTCCATGAATACATATAATAATATTAAATAATCTTCATAACGAAATATATTTTACCAATATATATAATCTTTGGGAAACTTGATAATTTCTTAAAACATTAGTGAAAATATATAATACCATAAGATTGTCTTGGGGATTTACTTACTTATATTGTGAACCTCATATCTACCTTATTTTTGTAACCATGATTTGTAGTTCCTTGAAAAGTGTGCTCTAGTTTTAAGAATCACGACTTCCAGGAGGTTTCCGATAGATTTATTCATGGAACTGAAAACACACAATAGTTCATTATCCAAAAGGGACCTGCTTTCCAAAGGTATGAATCCGTTATGTTTGAACTTTACAATAAATAAGAATATGCATTGGTCGAGAGGATGGAAGGTCAGATACATAAAACCCTTTTGGGGGGGGACTGTCCATGAAATTCATGCAAGAAAATGAAAGGTCTCCCTCCCATTCCAAGATCAATTTTATGGAATTTATCCCATTTTATATAGTCATGTAGGCATACCCACAAATATTTTTTAATATTATATTTTTATTGATCAATATTACCTAAATCATACCACATGTACGTTTAGTGATCTGTGGATCGAATTTTGTTCATATTGACCATTGCAGATTCCCAATCATGAGAGTACCACATTTGTTTTTTGGCAGTTTAGAGTCGTGTAAGTTGGACTATAAAGGGATAATGTTTATGTTCCAATAAATTTGACCTTAAATTATGAAATTTGATCCCAAACAAGACTCTGTGGATGTAATTTTCCCTAGTAATATTTTAAATATTTCCACGAGGAATCATGAGCCAGGATTTTGTCGTAACCAAATCTATACCTTCTATAAATATAAGTTATGTCTCTTCCAAGAATGAGGTTAAAATTATTTTACAAATCTGTTATGGGAATTTTGTCATGCCTAGCCAGCTAGGGAATATGCAACATAGTTGAATAGTTTGATATTTTGAAAAACATTCTTGTTATGTAGGAAACTTATGCTAGGCCACCTAAGTGCATGTACGACAAAGTCAAGAAAAATACCTCTTATGAAATTAACATTTTACTATTGATAGAAAATGTAAAAGACAATTTCGGTGACTCAAGTCCATAGGGGGTGGTTTTTCCATGGAAGTGAATTTTGAGAATAAAGGGATGTCTTTGTTGACATATGTCATGAATAGGAAGACCATTTCCATCTATATTTGGTTTTTTATGGATTGGTTAAAATTTATTATAGAGGGGAATTTTTTATATCAATCTATATAGTTTTAAGTCATTCAGTGAGGACATTGATCTATCCATGTTTCTGTCATGTACTGCCGACATTGTACTGTGCGTATATTAGTCATGCAGTTAGGACATTCTACTCTACAATTTTATGTAATGCATTGAGTAAATTGTGTAGATTTAATTTATGTTCTTTACCTTTTACAAAAGTTATGAGTCTCTCCCAATTTCTTGATATTTTTTTGGAGACATATTTCCATATTCAGGTATGAAATGGAAAATTGTAAAATATTATTTGAGAATTTTTGGAACTGAGTAATTATATAGGAAAATGTATAAAAGAATTTGAGGATGTATTTTCCCAGAACAAAGTTTCAATTACTTTACAAACTCGTTGTGGGGGTTATATTATACAGGGCCAACCGGTGCATATGTTGCATAAAAAAATAGTGTCATCTTTTTACTAATAGACCCATTTTGTAGGAATCTTATGCAATGTCACCTAAGGGCACATATTGCATATTCAAGAAAAATAGCACTCAATAGTTTGATATTATATTCATAGAGTAGAAGAATATATATAGAGAATTATATTTTTAGAAGCATAGAGTTCGGTTTATGATTAAACTTACCTGAATAAAGAGAGGGTATTTACAGTCGTGATTTGCAAGGAATCGAAATAATAATATTTTTATGAAGATATGACCCAAATGTAGGAGATATGTTGTCTATTGTTTTAGTTCATATGACTCAGACTATAATTTGATAACTTATAAGTTATGCGGTCAAGTGATCCAATTTTATTTCATATTTATATTAACACATGGAGAGAGGGATGTGTAAGAAATGGTCTTGAAGACTTTCAGATTGAGATAAATATAATGGGAAATATATATATGAATGACTATTTTAAAATATAGATTAATGTACGTTGGCATCAGTGTTTTAATGAGATAGAGAAACTATAACAATGAATGAGATTACAATCATTTAAAAACATGTTATGGGGCCTGTATTATTTTGGGCTAACTAAAGAATATAATACATAGTAAAATAGTTAGATTTTGATTGAGAGGTCTCTAATATTGTAAATGTATTCAAGGAAACATAAGGACACGTAGTGAATAGTCATGAAAAAGTGTTCTCATATATTGGAGACTTTGTCACAAGAAACTAAAAGACACATTATGAAGATATGAAAATAATCAATATTAATAGTGTGAAATATTGAAGGGGGTTCTGCTCAATGAAAATGATAAATATTTGAATAAATACTTCCCACGAGTTTGACGTCCGTTACATATATCTGATTCATATGTAAAAATGGATACTTTTTTTGAATCAATATTATGTTTTGTAGTTTCACGTAATGCATGGAGGACAATGTTTTGTGCATTTTGAAGACATTTAATTAAAACATTGTGCTGTTCAGTTTTAATTCATATAGTGAGGACATTGATAACCTGATAAAATATTGAGACACCATATTTATACAAAGATGCCTTTAACCCAATTCATAAGCCCATGTGATCTATTCTCAGTGTTAGGGACAAGAAGAATTAAATATTTCTTATGTAACCGATAAGGGGACACAAGTAAAAAATAAGGGTATTATGATTAAGTGATGGGTGAGCCAAGGCATAGGACCCGAGTTCACTACATATCTCCTTGGAAGAAACAATCAAGAAAACCATAGTTCTTCGATTTCTATGTATTTTAACTTCATAGAGTAAGGAAGAAGATGAACCGATGTCAAATTAAATACATATATTAATTGGACTAAGTGATAAAACACAAGTGTCACTACATGTCTTACTAGGCGCATGAATCATTCCATACATAGTTCATTAAACATTCACAATGTCGGATTACATATAATATAATGAATAAGGGGGGGGGAGGTTATATCATGGTTAGTCCCAATATTGGTGAGCTGGGAATCTATGCATATCTCATATTGATTAGAATCAAGCCGTACGTAGTTCCTTAAATAATCATTTCCCACACCAATCATGTTTGATATGGCAGGGGGGATTTTTGACATGTATTGGATCAACAGTTAAATTTAAGTCACAAAATGGTATAATGATCAGACCATGTATCTTAAGGGATCATTCTATATTGATATGATTAATATACATGAAGATAAATGAAAATAAAAATTTTGTGGTTGCAACTGGGCCCAAGATTGGAGATCCATGCATCTATATATATCTCAAATAAGTGATAATAATGACACATGTAGTTCTTGAAATGAGGCCCCTATACAGTTCTGATTTAGATATAGGGAATAAAAGTACTCATGTTCCACTAAGTAGTATCAATGATATCAATGATTCTTTAATGTGGAAGCGGTTAAAATCATGTATAGAAGAGGTTAACGGTACAATTTAGTGTCTTTTAATGAGGATATATGATTCTAGGTAGTTTATCATCATGAGATAGGGAAAAAGATTCTACACATTTTAATTTCATGTAGTATAGATTGTCATGGTTGTTATGATGTTTAACATCTTACAACTAGGACCTTGTTTGGTGAAGTATAGATTCTTGCAGCGAGGAAATTGTTTGTGATTACACAAAGTATATCATCAAGAATATCGCATTGGTTGGAGTTGTAATAAGCTCTACGTCCATTGAGATTAATTTATAATCTCAATCTGAGTATACCTTATGTATAGAATAAGGACTTTAACATTTTGCCTAATTCTTTGGAGGTTTCATTCGTGGAATCATTGGATTCCTAGAAACCGATGATAATTCTCCTTGATGAAACTGATGGAGTTGATCATTCTTGTTAAAGGCTTGTGCTATTCTGTTTTCATATACTTCTAAATGATGCAAATAATGCAATATTTTTTTGTCTAATCACTCGAGCTCATAAAACTGTTTCTGATACTTATCATCTATATAAAACTAATCAAAGATCACAATTTTGAGTGAATGTAATTTAATTTCAATTTGAAAAACTTCTTTTTTTCATAAACCAATGAATAAGGGGTGTCACATGTTGCAGTATGGGTAGTAGTCTAATAATAACATAAAGCATGAAACATTTTATCACTATAAGATTTATTATATTTAGTATCTATCTTATGAAGTATATTAGATTCTATCTTATTGAAAGCCTATATTTATCCATTGGCCGCCACATGATAGTGAAATAAATGGATGAATTTGATGTTGTTCTACTGATATAACATATTTACCTCAAAATAATTGAAATTAGTAACATAGTTTATCAATATATTATGATTAAAACCAAATCTAGTGATGATGATAGGTTTAACAAAAAAAACAATGACTTTGTATCTGAGTTCATTGAGAGGAGTTACCTCATCACATTTAGATAAGAAGTCATCAGTTGTAAGAATATACATGAACTGCATAGTCGTATATGGAGATAAGGCCCTACTACATCCATTCCCCATTTGGAAAATGGCCAGAAGTATTTAGCTATATATAACAACACTATGGGTTGATTAATGAATTTGGCATGTACATAGCAGGGATGCCATTTCTTGGTGAAATCTGTGAAATCCTCCATTATTGAAGGACATAAGAATCAAAGCATTCATATTTGTTCAGAATTCGTATGCTCGGAATGGTGAGCACCACATTCTCATGAATGTACTTCTTTCTGGATAGCTTTAGTTTCTTCTCCATATATACATATGAAAATAATTACATAAAATCATTATTTGAAGAGGAATTTATGGTGATCTAGGCTATTATAATGCATAAAATTGGTCGCTCATCGCCAGATCTATTTTTAACCCTATCTAGTGGAAATACACCATTTTGAAGGTATTACATGATGTGTGTTCTCCATCCCATGGTATGACCATATGGATCAGAAATATGACTAATTTAATTACATTCTTCTATTCTAGTTTGAATGAAAGGTGAAAAACACAAGACGATTGGATTTACTGATGACTGTCTCATCTCGATTTGGATCTACCAAGACTGTAGGTGCATTATTCAGTGGATCAGATTTATCATTTTTTGATCATGGGATATCAGATCGTGACAACTCTAAGGGAAATTCATTCATTAAACCTCTAACGTAATGACACTAAGGGATTAGTTCTTCTTTTCAGATGGAATACTCCCCATTGATTTTTTTGATTACCAACTATGAATCCCCTTTCACTTTCAAGTGGTACACTTGTACCTAAAGTGATAATTCCAGACCTATAATGAGAGCTTGATATTCTACCTCATTGTTGATTCATCCTTCAAACAACTGGAATGAATAAAGCAACACTGCCTTTTCAATGTACATAATTAAAATTCCTAACAAAAATTTGTTGAGTTTGGGGTTTTTCCAATCTCGTACCTGTTGGAGTTCTAGAGGCACCATAAAGATAAATTTCCCATGTTTGGGAACTATTCGGAATATATAACACCCCTTCATCAGGAAATTCAGTATTTAATGATTTGTCATCCTCAAATGGGTGCTCAGATAGTATTGCGGCTAGGAAATGACCTTTTATTTACTTAAGAGGCATAAAATAGATATCAATCTATAGAAATATAACATCCCATCATTCCAGATTACATGTAACCATAGGACAACTAAGAATAAATTTTATTGGGTTTTTGCGAGACACCAATTGGATCTCATGATGTTATATGTAGTGACACAATTTGTAAACTACAATGATTAATTCTAGGAAGCACTTTTAAATAATTGAATTTCGATTTTCGGTATCAAGCATAGTTTGACTCATATTTTTATTATTGTTGTTATTCCCAGGATCAGTCTTCTGGGCATATAAGGAACCTAGTGATCGCTCAAAATATGTCACATAGAGAATATGTGGTCTTCCTTCAATAGGTGGCATTTATACCAGTGAAATCAAAAGATCATTCATGAGGGTATCAATTGGTTCTTTGCAGTCTTCATTATATTTAGAGGTGACTCCCATATTTATTAATCTGATAGAGTGGAAAACACATTCCTACCAAATTGACGATAAAGTGATGAATATACGAGATCTTTCCTTGAAGTATCGTAAATCATTAAAATATCAGGGAGGTGACATTCCAATGATTGATTTTTTTATTTGTATCAACTACAATTCCATGATGGTATACAACGAAGACAATGAGTTTTCCTTAGGTTACCTTGAAAAAACATTTCAAGGGGTTTTCCATTAAATTGTGTTTTCAATATTCATTGAATAGGGTCACTAGATCAGCCATGTGATTAGAACGTTGTTTTGATATAACTACAAAATCATCCATATGTCATTCAGAAAATTTTCCTATGAATGGTTTGATGATATGGTGCATGGAACATTGATACGTTACACCTGTATTCATTAATCCCAAGGGCATTACCCGATAGAAAAACATGCCATGAGGGGATCTGAATGGTGGAAATTCTTTATCCTCTAGGGACATACAGATTTCATTATACCCAAAGTAGTCATCCATAACAGAAAGAGCTTCATAGCCCGTTGTTGCATCAATTAAAACTTATGTGATCCAAAATTTCAAGACATATTTAGAAAAATACCAATTAAGATATCTTAAATCCTTGAAAATTATGATGTTCACATTCTTCTTTTTCAATTAGAGATTGTTGGACATCCATTTGGGATATTTAACCTCCATGACAATGTTAGCCTTTATAAGGTTATCATCATAAGCTTCAATTTTAGAGGCATGAGTTTGGTGTGTTCTTCTTGTTGCCAACATGAATCCTTAATGTTCTTTTGGAAAACAGAAATGATGAGTATCTATATCGGGATTATGTCATGGAAATTCTACATAATTTCAAGAAAATATATCTCTATGCTTCTTTATATGTTTTTTATATTACTATTTCTCTTCAGAATTTATGGTCTCAATAATTAGATTGGGGTGTGGATCATTTTCTATACAAAAATTTATTTCTCTGAGCTCATCCACAGTGGTAGAGACACCTTCCTCAAATGTTACAGGAGAATCTTAGAGACCTTAAACATCTTCTTCATTACTTATTACTTGTTTTGTTTCTATAGTCATAGTAGATGATGAAGAAAAACATCTAACGGTAGGGGAGGAGTTATTATTTGAACTTCCTAGAGAATATGCCACCATTTCTGACCCTACTAGTTATAAAGGGTCTTCTTGGGGTAATAAAGTTGAGATGACGGATTGGAAATCAACGTACATGAGTTCCTATAGTATTGGTATATATTATTTTAATCTGAATGGTAACATAGATATTTTCTAAAGTTCAGTGAATGAAATGAATACTTATCCATTTATGCTTTCACCACTGCTTGGTGAATCAACAGTTTATCCCATTCTGTCAGGCACAATTGCCGCAATTCACATTATGGAAGTTACGGGATGAATTCTTTGATTTGGGTTTAACCGTTCAATTATATTGTTAGGTAACATATTATATTTACTCAACGGAATGAATGTGTATTTTGGTATCTTTTCCAAGCCATTCAAAACATTGATTCTAGTTACCACCTTTTCCATAGATCTCATTCTATTTGTGTGATAAAATTCTACCTCAATCTATTGAGATTCACATGTTTTGAACATAGCCATGTAACCATATAATGTCCAGATATTTCCATTGAATGAGTATATGAGAAATTGATATTATAATGAAGGTATGGTCACATGTTGATATAGATAAGGCCTACCAAGATGAAAGATGAAGGCTATGTCCTGATGGAAAACCATAAAATATGAATTAGACACATGAACCACACGCTAAATTCAGAGTGTAATCTCATCCCCAGGTTCTTGACCATTCTTGTGATATCCTTGGAACGTTAAATTAGAATAAGTTAAGTCATATTTAGTGAGGCCCAATAGATGAAGTGTATGAATAGGAAAGAGGTTGACTCCTGATCCATTATCAATGAAGGCTCTTCAGATGTCTATGTCATTGAACATTCCAAATATATAAAGGGGCCTAATATATACATTGACAATATCATCTTCATCTTCATCCATAAAAGATATAAATGCATGAAATTCTGTAGGATTATTCTCTATAATGTAAACCTCTACACTAGATACTTAATTTTCAAACTCTTGACGACATGACAAAGCCTCAATAAGTGATTCTTGAGGGTCTTTTGAAATATTTATCACATAAAAAATGTAAAAATTGTCTGGTACATGGGTCAATTTTTTTGTGAAATCGTACTTTTAGTCTAAATGTCTATGTTTCCCCAAACATAGATGTGGTTTCATAGGTTCCTTGGATGTTGACGCTGCTGATGTGGATGTTCCTTATATCAGAGAAAAAACTCGAAATACACATGGGTTTGGTAGATTAGGCTGACTAGATCTATCTACATGTTGGATTAAGATGGTGTAACCTATAATTAGTCCCCAAAAATAATTATGTCATGACCGAATATTCCTTGTGTGGAAGAATCTCTGTGTACTTGTTGAGCCAATAGAAGGGCCTTCCAACAAGTTTCTAACGCACATACGATTCGAGCAAGGGTAGAGTTAAAATAGTTATTTCTAGAAGAACCACATATTCCCTTGTATCCTTACACATGGTCTCTTCCATCAGTTCCCTAATTAGATATAGGGAAATCATACTCATTATATCCAGAATCAACATTGGAATAGGGATCCGTTATGTGGATAATGTTGACAGAACCAAAGATCAATTCTTTAGTTGATGAAGACTCGACTTGAGAGGTTGGTTCTAGTTGTGTCGTTTGGAAGGGCCGTACCCAAAATTTTCAAACATATGGAATGAAATATTCTAGAGTCAAAGACAACATTATACATGACATGATCTCCTATTCTTCAGACTGCTCTTTTCCCTTTATGATCATGTCTCATCATTGATGATTGACTTTTAAAGAACTAATATATTGATAAAGGTAGCTTTGTTGTGGTAGGAGTAGTGGAAGACACAATCAGTTTTTTCAAATGTGTTAATAGAATGGCATGAGATTAGTTGATCATTTTCTTGATCAACCAATCATCTTATTTCTTCACATTTTTTCTTCAAACTTCCTGCCATTTTCCTTCATCATCTTAATCGGTAGTTGTAACAGATGATACTTGAGATTATTTATATTTTTGTTTCACTTTTCAAGATTCTACATTTTTTGTAGGATTTCCGTGAAAACAAAACACTCTTGAATGGGATCCCCATGATTTTTTGAATGGGAAAAGAGTTTGAAATATCTTCATATCTTTATTTGTTTGGTTTATTTGGCATTGGAAACTAAACAAAATTGTTTTCCAGAGCTGAGATAATGAAACCAAGAACCTGTTCATTCTAAAAAGAATAAAATTTGTTCTTTAACGCCTCAAAATATTTCTTCCATTCAACTATTTTACCATATCTATTAGGTGTTCATTTATACTGATGCTCGGGAGGCAGACCCCTTCGCTATGATGAATGTTTTGATGTGGAAATATGTATATCTGCATTCTTGAGTGTATGTGTAGCCGAATCTTTATTCACTATTATCCTACCCAGAGCTGAAGGAATTACATGAGATTTATATTTAGTTTCCATAATGGAATCTTCTATATATTAAGAAATTAATGAAAGGTATTTAAACTCTCCTATGTATTTCATAGGGATCAGTGGAGTTCATAACTCATCACGCAGATTTTCCACACTAATTGGCAGCAACTCTTCTTGAGGGGGTGGCAGAATAAAGGAATATGTGAATCTTTTCCATCGAGCAATGAAATATGAAACTCTTTAATTTCCTTCTGTTTTCAACTTTTAAGATCAAAATATGTTTTATTCAGTATAATAAAGATGAATTGAATAATAAATTTTTGACGTAGATCTTTCAATCCAGTAATTGATCGAGATTGCAAACTTTTATGCCATACAAAACATGATCCTTGTAATGACAGCACAAAACCACAAAGAAATATTGCTTTCGGTTATTGATGAATTTCTATCATGGGATCACAACAAGAAATGAAATGTGTTAAGATTTGTTCTGTATATCCCTGACCAATATTGATTGGGAATATGGTATTCAAAAAATCTGGTCGGGGGATCATATCCACCCATTCAGGATAAGATTTCTTCTCTGACTAAAATTGAAAACAACATTTTTTATAGGTTCAAATCGAGTTGTTAATGCATAAATTGTGTATGTAATAACTTGGAGAATGTACATATAATCTGGGACCTATACAGGTATAGCATCTGAAACTTCAACTGGTGCAACGACCAGCAAAACAACTAGTTTTGGTTCCATCATTTTCTTTCGATAACCCGTGGGAACAACCCTATAATGATGTGTTTGATCCTATACAGGATATGTACCAAATGGAGGGCATTAATTATCTGCATATGTAGTTACAACAATTCCAATTTGCTGAGAAGATTCTACAAGATTTTCATGTTGACAATCTTATATGTGAGTATGTCGTGATAAAAAACTTCTTATAAGTAACTATGTATTGATTCTTTTGAAATCATTCATCTCCTCTTCTTAATATGAAAATATCTCTTCAAGTTAATGATATTGATCTTCTCTAGTGGAAAAATGATATATAATCGAACCTCTACCCTTACCCTTGTTATATTTCTTTTTGAGGGGTGGGAGTAGGTTATTTGAAGGCATACCTAGATTCTGGGTAATCCATTGATTTGGGGTACCTATGCCTTATTAATTTCCATCAGTGTGTACCATCTTATGGATAAGAATTTCATCTTCAGATTCCACTGAACTAGACTCATTTTGTAGAAGATCTTCTGAAAAAATGGTAACAACATTCACTAATGCGTAATGTATTGATGGAATAATGTCAGTATCTTTCTAGGATCATACTTATCTATATCTTTCATGAGACTTTGTTCTCCTATGTGGAGAATTCCTATGAACATTTTTGCGAATAGAAACCCTAAGGGAATCTATGGATAGTGTAGTTGTGCGATCTATTTGTGGCTTCTTCCCTAATCAAGATAAAACTAACCTTCATTGAGAAGGGGATTGTAGATGTGAAAAATCCCCCATCCATAAAAGTTGGGTCTGTTCATGTTCATTTTATTTAATCCTTTAAATGATGTTTATTTAATTTAATGTTTGAATTAAACAAGCCCTCATCCCTCCAATCTTGGGTGCCTCTTGAAATACTAAAGCTGATATTCACACCGCTGGTCTTCTGATTTTGCGAATTTTTTTTCAAAAATTAAATTGGTGGATTATCCGACAATCACTAAAATCACATGGTTTGGAAGATCACTGTGCTATTTCAGACAATTTTTTTATCTGATAGTTAGCACACTCTATAAATCAGGCGTACTGAAGATTCACATATGCTTAATGTAAAAGTAAATCAACAACTTCTTTTCTCTGTTCCAGAACTCTGATGAGATCTAATTGAGGCCTGTTCATGAGCATAGATTTGATTACATAATTTTTTTAGTTTATCCAGTTATGGGAAATAACATTGCATAAGACCAATTTTGGAAGACGTTGATGAATCTGGATTGCAGTGAAATTCAATTCTCTATATGCACCTTATCCTATGATATGAACACTAGATGGGGAATCAAAAATTAACTCGTTGACCTCTTTAGAGCATTGAGGCATTCATGATAAAGGCTTCTATTCTGCTTTTCATTCTTTGAATATCAGGAATTTGAGAGAGATTCCAGGTCAATTTGGCATTGCAACCCTTATATTAATCTATAGGATTTTCATACTCATCAAATGGTAATATTTTTGTTTTCAGATGATGAAGATATTTCTATAATTTTAGGAAGATATCATTAATGAAATCTTCTTACATCAATTTTGGAATGTAAAATTGAGAATTTTCCAAAGGCCATAACATAACATGGTTTTTCTCTTTAGCCAATTTTTTTCCCATGATTAACATAAATTTATCATATTTTAGTAGAGTTTTCTCCCCTTGGCCTGACCAATGTGGGTGCTTATTGGTTTTTTTAAATGAAATTGAATCAGTCACGTTTTCCTCTTTTATATTAGAAGACATGTGACCCAAGGATGTTTTAGAGAATGTCCATTCAATTAAGACATCTTCTGGTTTAGAAATTATTTCACATGTTAATGAAAAGGCATCATACATTACTAATCTTTATTTTTCAGTTTCTCGAGATAAGAGGGCTTTCACATTACTACATTGTCAATTATAGAATTATTTTGACAATGTAAAACACTATTTAAGAGAGAACATTCACATCAAATACAATTATTGAGAGTTCCTCCATGGTGGATTACAGAAAGGTAAAAATCCCCTTGCACATTTATCTTCTAGCCACATGAAGGGCTTTCGTGGCTCTCATCTAGATATATGATCCTTGGATTGAATGAATTTTTTTGAATAAAGACTTTTTGATGATGAATCTAATGGAGAACATCAGAATTTAGGCTAACACATAGATAATTTTGTAATGAGAGGGTATGATCTTGAGCTCCAACACATAAATTTCTGAGGTCATGAATAACTATAGCATTAAGAGGTGTCATATTGTATCTTAACTCTTGAATTTCCAACTATGTTTTGATATATTTATTTTTGATGCTCTCTTACACTTAGATGGGGCCACTTTCTAGAAGAAGAGCTTATCATGGGAATTTCTATATTCATACCTTCGAGCAGTCACCAAAATAGACCGATTACATCTAATTATAAAGGATGTTCCCAATCCTGTTGTCCGTATGATATGGGGGAGTATACCCTATGACCCTCCTATACTAGAATAGAGGTGTGTATCAAATCCAGGGTGAAATTTCAATGTGTCATCCTAGATGTGGGGATAGATTTATGTGTCTTTTCACCGGGTACTGATAAAATAGTAGTTATAATATTCTGTAATGCTTTCAGAAAATGGAAATGGATTTCTATCTACACCTTCACCAATGATAAGATGTGTTTGGTGACTTCAACGGTCAGAACTAGGATATATTCCAATTTCATATCATGAGTAGGGGTTTGCACCTGCACCTATCCTACTATCCATGCCAATGGGTATTGATCGAACTCATGTATGGGGCATAGAGTTTTGTCTGCCCCATATTTCCATTAGATATTTCTGAATTACTTCTCCAGCTAATACCAAATGAGTCATTAGTTATATTTGATGAATGCTAGTAGGTGTAAGTGATTGATGGTTGTTCTCCATCAAGATTTTTTGACAAAATTCTTTCAGAACTAAATGAAGAAAGTATTTGAGAAATCAGTGATTGTAAGATGGTGTATATTCCTATATATAATTTTCCACCACATATGATTGTCCAGATCCATTAAATGCAGTCAGACAATCCTGTTGACTTTATGATAATTTTTAGAAAGGTGTATATGCCTATTCACGATACTCCACCAATTTTTTCTAGTGCTATTGATGAATTTCTCCTAGATGATTCTGCAGGGAAGAAGAATTAGGACATGCAAGTGTATGTTCCTACTCATTGTTTTCCATCAAGATAGGTTGATAAGATTATATGGACGAGTAAGAGGTATAAATATTCTCCATATTGACCAAAAATATTGCTCAGCAGTTCTTCTTGCGCACCCTGGTCTGAGGGGCCTAGGACGATCGTCCAGAGGAATCACCCCTATCATGTTTGTGGTTCACTATCGTGCGATTCTCATGGCGTTGATTTGTGGTGGGAGTCCTCAGGAAAGAACCTTCATCATTGGATTGATGCCTTGAGTGACCACATGGTATTCCTCTCTATAGTAAAGAAGGGACAAATTATTGTGTTCATGAGAAAAGAACCCAGAACTGTTGAAGATGGTGGTTGGAACCATCTTCCACTTGATCATCAGTCATCATTGGCCCGAAAAACAAGGATTGTTATCAATATAGATTGTTTGTAA
This sequence comes from Viscum album, assembly GCA_963277665.1. Classification (NCBI taxonomy): domain Eukaryota; kingdom Viridiplantae; phylum Streptophyta; class Magnoliopsida; order Santalales; family Viscaceae; genus Viscum; species Viscum album. The sequence continues at coordinate 1,292,377,020 of OY728129.1, forward strand.
TGTAGCCTCCAATGTTTGGATTGTGCCATGCTGATAGTACTCCTTTACCAGAATATTGGAGACCCAGCGTTGAAGATGGTGGTTGGGTGATAATATTCTTCCCGTGGATAAGGATCCAATCTATGTAGTGGTCAGGAAGATCATAGATGTCGTCATGAAGAATTCCATTTAGGACTGAAGGGAGTTCTGAGAGAAACAGTTAAAAAAAATAAACTCAATTAAATCATAATCTTTTAGATGTATACATGTAAGAATGATTTTTTTATTGTACATCCCTTATCAATTTATAATGGCCTAATATGTGGGTAACATTATTATCATGGTTATGGATTCATGTCGGGTTCATCAATTTTGATTGGTAGTTCCTTGAAACATGTGTTCTTGTTTTAAGAATCACTACTTCCATGTGGTTTCCATTGGAATATTCATTGAACCAGATACACCAAATAGTTTTTTATCCAAAAGGATAACTTTCCAAATGTATAAAGTTGATATTTTTGAACATTATGATACTTAATAACAAGCATTGGTTGAGATAATGGGATGTCAGACTCATCACAACCATTTTTAGGGAATTATTGTCTACTCTGGGACTCTCTTTATAAATTTATGATATTTTCATAAATCCTTATTAATTTTCCAAATATAAAAAATGTCGTTCTTGTAATTTGCAATCACAAATTAACAAGTGCCAAATTTATAATCATCTATATGTATTCAAGTTTCTCCATAAGTGGTATCCTCTCAGATACTACATAGATTTTATATTAATCATCATTATGATGATTGTTTTTTATTCCACTCAGTGGGTCACTCTAAAATTTATTTTCATCGAGGGAGATGAAGGTTTGTTTTAATATTGGAATTGTACACAAAAAATAGGCTACCTGAATGTCCTTGTTAAAGGAATAAGAACCCTCGTAGTTTTTTGAAGATTAGTCGGACAAATCAAACCATCTATTTTAATTTGATAAGGACCTAACCATATAGTTTATTTTCATTAGGTAAAAAAATCTATGAGAATTGTCCTAAGTCTAATTTTTTTGTGGGACTTCTGCAGAAGCAGCCCAAGGAACTTGGAATGATATGGGTTTCCATGTAAGATTAGAACCTGTTGGGGATATGGCCCAATGAGAATATGGTTGATTTTAAGTCTTGGCTTTCAACCTCAAATGGGCTTCCTACACATCCCATATGTAAGGGAATAAAATCCCACATAGTTTAATAAGTATCACAAGAGATTATAGTTATTTTTGATAAATATGTTTGGGATTACATCCGGAAAAGGATTCCTTGATGATTTGGGGTGTTTGATTTGGGGATTATATAGAAGGAGGATTCCCAGATTAATGGAATTATGGTTGGATTCCATAAGAGGATATCCGATGAGCTTGGGCCCTAAGAAGGCTTCCTATGTATCCTAGTTTGAACATGAATCAGATTTATCATATTTCCTAATTTTGTAGAGATATTGTGACCATGAATAATTTCTAAGCCCATGGGACTCATGATCAGTTTTATAAATAAGAGGATGTCAAAGATTAAATAATGGAACCCACACTATTCCTCCTCCACTAGTGGAAGAGGCCACACCTACAGTGCCCAGGGTGGATGAGGTCAAGGAAACCCAGGATGAGGGCGAGGTGATGACCCCTCACTCTATTCTATTTACATTTGAAATGGGTCTAATGAAATGAAGGAGAGATTAAGGTTAGGAGCTTTCACTAGGATTGGTTCACGAAATTATAGCCTGGTAGGAGTGGAAGGATTTTCATTTGAATGAATTGAAAAAAGTGTGAACCGTACATTCCATATAAGAGTCCTTAAGTTTCGAGTCCTATTGATGAAAAGGGAAGGATATAACCCCAACCATAATCCTGAAAATGAGGAACATTTTAACACTGCTTCTAGGAGAATGTTTCTTATGACTCTGGATATGAAAAACAACAGACACTTCATGAATATAAACCCCTTTTGACACAATGTTCTGGATCCTCTGAATGCGGATATATAATCCCAAATACGAGACACACTGATGTGTCATTGCTAATGTATAGATAAGTCAAGCTGTTTTAGTGTAGGACTCAATAGAATCCATTTCAGAAAAGGGATACAATAAAGAACAGGACTTTTCATGAATGGATTTGAGGAGGTATTGATGGATAATATACTGAAGATAGGATGTGAATCAAAGAAGGGAACCCAAGTAGGTACTGGTGCACATGTATGGTCGCACAAGATGGATTGGGTTATCTGATGTTCACTTTTGTGATGAACACTTGTGATGTTAACACTTGAGCTAGACATGAATCAAGACATCAAGAGTATTTAGAGTTATTCCCAAAAGTGGGGCTCCCAAGATCTTGTGAATGGAATAGGTGGCGTGCAAGTGTTTATGATTTAAGGAGATCGGTCATTTTTGGCCCGAATGTGTTGTGGATTTAAAACACTAAAAGAACTTATTTACTATGTTCCTCCTTTAATTCCAGTACTTTAGTAGTTAATTAACTACCTTGAATGTTTCATATTGGATGAAGCAATAAGGTGTCAAGAGAAGAAATTAGGTTTCCATGAAATTCGTCTAAAAAATAAAGGCCTGAAGGATCTACTTTAGGAAAAAACAGGACCCTGGGAGAATTGAAATTGGGTGAGCAAGTAGGTTGGATGAAAACACTGTGGCGCCCATGTGGTTGCACACAGGATGGGTTCCACCAAAGTTGACTTTCATGCTGCTTGTGATTTGGCCAAACAAGGGTGATGCTTTAAGGATATTACCAAAATGAATTCTTTATTCAACTACAGCTTGGTGGTGCACTTGTGTTTCTGCATCGGGGTCTCAGGCTCCATTTTTGGGGACATATCAAAAATAATTAATCCAAACTGTGGGGGCTTCTCCCACGCACCCATTCTTTAGATTTGTGCTGGCCCTTCGGGCCGCTACCTTCTAGTACCGTAACTGAACCGCATGAATAATGCATACTCTCATCATGATATTATCGAGCCATGTTGAAAAAATTTTGTGGAGAAGTGAATGGAACCCATTTCATGGTTTCTACAAACCCTCGTATCTACATTACAATGTAACCCTCACAAATACCTTTTGGTGTAACCATCACAGTTTCACAAGGAGTAACCATACGACCGACCTACAACAGTCACATAACCATTTATTTGGAGGGTGATTTAGGTCCCACCCTTCATCCTAAAAAATTAAAAATAACCATAATATAAACATAAAAGATTAATACTTGAAAAAAAAATTGGTTTGAATTTTGTAAAACTAAAAGATTAAAAGAATATTTTACAAGATAAGCCCTTTAAAAATATCATATAATTGATATGAAAATAAATATAATGAATGAAATATGTGTATACACTATAAATAAACATAATAAAATAAAATATGAATAAAATACGTTTCCTAAATTATCTCATTACAATATATTTAATGAAATTTAAGGATAACCCAATGAATGGAAACATGATTAAGAATTCTCTTATCTCAGGGTTGTCTAACATAAAAAATGTTTAATCCTCCTCTATAATGGTTAAAAGGGAGTTATTAAAATTTTATAGAAACATAATCATTTCGGTGACATATTATATGATCATTTTATAACATCATTCTACCCTTTATTAATAATATTTTGTAATTTCAATTGTTTCAAGTTCATTATTTACATGGTATCAACGGTCGGTTCGTAATGAGTTTTTCATCGAATGGAAGATAAAATATAAAAGCGGAATGTGTTATTATTAATATGATTCCAGAATACAAAATGATTCCATAAATAATTTTTTTATGGTAGGTGAATTAATCATTAGATAAATCATTAGTGATATTTTATTAGATTAATTTTGGTGGTTCATTGATAATCACAAACATGTTTCATTATAAACCTTTAATATTATGCATATAAAATAATTCCATTACATAAGATAGGTCATATAATAATAAATAAAATTTGATTCACTCATTAAGACAATTTTTCAAATATATTTTAAGGGATTAATGAAAATTGAAGAAACATCATTCATGATGTCATTAAATTGACACATCACGGAAAATGTTTTTATTTCTATAATAAGTGGAACACGATATAAATAATGATGATGAATGTTTCCGTAAACATGATAAAAATATATTATATATATATATAAATAGTTCTTACATTCAACTTGGATAAGATTATGTGAAGATAGTATAATAATTCAAAAGAATTGAAAGGAAAACTCATGAAAATGAAAGAAGATCCTTAACTGTTGGTCTCTTCTCCTTGATATCCTTTTTATGGCCTTTGGTTTTGGCATTTTTCTAAGACAATCAAATCATGGATTTGGGGGAGAGACTTGGTAAGTCTATTGGTAATAATTTATACAATTCTAAAATTTTTAGAGGTATGATATGATGAGGGGGTGAGGGTGAAATTAATAGTGAATTTGAGGGAATTTTTAATTAATTTCAAAGGACGCCTCGTTAGTGGAATTTTCAAAACCGTGGTCTTTCCCATGAGGGTTTTCCATTTTATTTTACATAATGGGAACCTCATATAATATTTTAATCCTCAAGAGTCTACCAAAATGATTTCATCATTATTACATCATTATGATTTCATTTAACACCCAAAACCTTAAATCTGAATTTTTAACATTTCACCAAAAATTCAACCATATCAAACAAATCCCAAAAAACACCCTAATAATTTTATGGCGTCTAAAATTCAAAAATGGTCACCATTTCATAGAAATAAATTTATAATATGATTAAATTAATTTTTAAATAAATTTTAATTTATTTCATAAATAAATTATTTAAAACTATAAATTATTTGATATCACCTTGAAAAAGAAATCAAGTTCTCATTATCTTATTACCTTAAGTAAATAAAATAATATTATTTTTTACTATTCATGATTTTCATCATTCTATTCAATTTATTATTCATATGGGTGTGTTAATATTCACCAAAAAAATAAATTAGCTCTATCAAACACCAAATAACTTACTAATCACAATTGTAGATAACGATTGTTTTAAAATTAAAAACATAGAATAAAAAATATTATGTTTTACGACGAGTTTATAACTGTATACATTAATAAAGTATAATTAATTTCAATTTATTTTTAAAACCATGGAGTGTTATAATATTATAGATTGAATACTGAGTGTATTGTTTATATTGAATCGCATCTTACCACCATCATACTCCACTAACACGATTAAGAACAATTCATTATAATTCTAGGCCAATGTAAAATATTTACAAATAAAATAATTTCAACATGATCATATATCATCCAATAATTTTCACTAATGATTAATTTCATCATAATATCAAATTAAATTATTGAACCCGTTTATCATTTTAATTAACATATTAATATGAATAACATTAACTACCTAAAACATCATAGAAAAAAATTTATATAGGGTTATGGGGTTGGTTCACCCATCATTTATATTAATATTATTAATTATTTTCCTCTTTTCTCTTATATATAATCAAATGGGTGACAAAAAATTAAATTTCAAGACATAATACCTCTTTCACCAAACATGGACGATCAATATGCTAATCATTATCTATTTCTTAGTTTTAGAATTTATATTATTATTTTATAAATAAAATTTAATTGCATTTATTTCTAAATACTATGGTAATTTCAAGACATTACACTCAATAATAGAAAGTTTCTTCCTTATTATATCGGTGAAATATATGTCATATCTTACCAAGTCCACATTTACCAAATATAGGTTGGATGTAATCTACCACACATTGTTGTTATTAGGATTTGTTTCCACACTAATATATGATAACTTATAAAAAACACCAAGATCTGTCCTATAATACATCAAATATTTTATTTTTGGCTCACCTTATAACCTCACCACAGACGAACAAATTTTGTTGACTTTAATTAATAATTTTAAAAATTCCACATCCATCATATATCATGATCGACACTATATTGGGAATCTGTATCAAATCTGTAAGAATCATCACATATTTGATCCAAAAACACATATATGATAATTTATTTATTATACTAAACAATTTATAGATTTTATTTTCATGTTTTGTTAATATATAAAAAATGTTATTTTATCTACTCTCATGTTGACGGAATGCCATATTTTCCCTCAAATCACCCTTTTTTTCTATATCTATTTCTTAGAAAGTACCACTAATATTTGTTAGGATTAAATCAGTCAAGATAAATGAATTATGTTATCCAAAAAATATCCACTATTGTGTATGTTATTTTTCAAAATTATTATTTTAGAATAAAAAAAGAAAATATGAAAAATATTCATTTAGAGTAAAATTTCATTATAAAATGTTATTTTGAAACTCATAAAATATTAATCCTATAATATAGATAAACTACATTAATAATTATTATAAAATGGGATGGGGTATGAAAAATCCTATATAAATATAAATATTCACCATCCATTAATTTTTCCCATGTTTCCTCCCTCAAATTTGTATTACTTCAAATATTGATAAGAGTAATTTACTACTATATATATAATAATTCCTAAAAAACATGCACAGAGCTGACTAAAAAGGAAATATTAATTTATATTTCTACAAAAAAATAGTTCTTTAAACCATGAATATAGTGACCCAATAATTCATCGCATACTATTATCTGATTATTAATAGTATATATTAAATATTTACAACCCCAAAAAAGAAGATGCATATATTCAATGGATGACTAAGTCTATGATACATTAAATGTTTATTTATAACATGAAATTATTACTTTATCCACAATAATGTTATCTAAATCCCATTTTATTTCCTAAAACTATATTGGATAACATAGAGAATACATAAGAGAATGTGTATTTCTAAAAATAATAGAATATTGATAAAAATAATAAATAATCATAAAATTTAAGTCCAAATTATATTATGTACCAAAAAAAGAAGACCCAACATGAATCACAAGAATTCATAAAATAAAGAACATGATATTATATGGCGATGGAATCAAACGAAATTTGTAATAAACATATAAAATTATATAAAAATTATTCCATGATATATTGCGGTAAAAAACCACATGGTAAACACATTCCCATAGTTTATTAGCTTTATAGCCTTAACACACACATGATACATAATGAGACTAAAAAATTAACCAATGAATTGGAACGCTATCTCGGTGCACCTATCATAAAATGTTCTTGATTTTTTGTTCCACAAAATTGAAAATAGTCATAGTTATTAAACGGATAAATGACTCAATGAATTAAACCTTGATTTATGATATTAACTCATGTCATTATCAGAAGAGATATCATAAATAATACTTTACATAAATTAATAAAATCAATGTATTACCCTATAAATGGAATGTAAAATATGTTAGGTATATATTGAAGAGATATACCTATATAAGTTATAAGAAATCCTAAACATCAATGGATTTTTATTACAAATATCATTTTTAATTTAAATTCAATATTTATTGATAAAAATATGCATTTCACATTGAAATTAATTCTTAAATATATTATATAATCCAAAATATTATAAACAAGTTTCTTTAAAAATAAAAATGAATCATATTATGGAATCTTTAAATTGTTTATTTGAAATTATGCATGATAATTATATATTTTTTTCTATATACATAATAAAATCAATTTCATTCATTTATAAATAATAATAATAAATAACTCATTTAGAAAATGAAAAGAATGTTCCTTTCAAAAAATATTATAATAAGACTAACAACGATAAAAAATTATGTAATTAATAATTTAGATATTATTAAACAAAATTCATGAAAATAAATTTCTAAATCATTGTTATGGATGATAAAATATTTTCAAATTAATATATTAATTATGTCACCTTTTCATTGAAAACAATTTCTCAATCATTTTAATAACCATAGTGATTAAAATTGCATTGTTAAATAAATGTAATAGTAATAAACATATGAGGAAAAAAATATATTGTCTCTATGAAAAAATTACAATATGATTCTTCCAAGTGGGGATTAAAAATACATAATAAATAATAGTGATGAGATTGTGAAATTAACTCTGTCCACTTTATTAACATTTGAATTAAAATCCACATAAATGAAGTAAAATAAAATAAATAATTAACAAAAATAAAGAAAATTATATTCATGATATAAAACAATGGGTGACATATATGTACCAAACAAAATAAATTTGTGGGGAATATGGCATTTGTCTTTTCAATGTAAGTATATAGATGAACAATCTATTTCGTTGAGTCTAGAATTGTCATGTATATCATTTATCTCCAGTATAATATACATATATGAATTATTATTTTTCTTATTAAACCTTTCCAGGTTTAATATATTATAGGTAAACAATATAATTCATTTATTTCGATATCATATTTAATTACATATTAATTTATATCCTAGTTGGGTGTTTTAAGGATGTTGATTTAATAAATTAATAACAACATCTGTGTGATGACGATGGTCAAACAATCTATTGTATGATAATCTAAAAAATATTTATACAAAAATAATTATCATTTTTACATAAATGTTTAATATAAAACAAACTATTAAATATGTTTATAAAAATGAACTTGGTTATAATCATGGAGATAGATGGACATACGTATTCATGTGTAACATTCCTATTTTTCAACAATTACAATAGAGAGAAGGTAAGTATAATTTTAAAATTAAATTATCTTAATTACATAAACATTAAAATCTTATTTTTATAAATACACTTTAATATACTATCTATGAGATCCAATAATAAAAAATTACACCAATCATCTCATGAGGTTGTAGTCCAACGTACACCTGAAGAAAGATATCATTTTTCAATGGATGGTAAGATAAAAATGTTTATGATAGGTAAATTTTAAATAATTATTAATATTTAATGAATATAATATATTAAAATAAATCAATCCAGACAAAAAATCGTGTGAGCATATCATAGAAGACTAATTACACCAGTTAGCGTGGAGATATAATTTTGTACACATATTAGATTGCATCATTTAGCATTTTAAATTGGTGGAGGTGAATTTATGTTATTATTATAACATTATAAAATAGATGGTTATGATTGAAACATATATTTTTATATGATCATGATTGATTACAATTTTATGATTATGGGAAAAAACTAAATAATGATTCCCTGTAGGGAAATTACCCCTTCTTTGGACCACCTATTTTTTATTATACCTAAATCCTCTAAATATTTATTTTTAACAATTAAATACTAATAGAATAAAAAAAGGAAGGAAGAAATCAATTTTTTTTAATAAAAATTCTAAAATGTGGTATATTTTTATATATTTTTAATCCCACATAAATGAAGAAAATTATGTTCTATATTGAAAAACAACAAAATATATATATATATATATATATATATATATTGAAACTCATCAAGGAATTAATTCCAATAATATAACTTGGATTAATAATAAAATAAATGTACTAATTTATCATTTAATACAGTTTAAAAATATATATATCATCCTATATATATTAAATAAAAAAAAATTTATAGAAAAAAATATGTATTTTTACTATTCCACAAAAAATTATATTTTTAGAAATCATAGAAACATTACCCTATGATAAATTTTAAAATATGATTTAAAAAATTAAATTTTATTTTTCAAAGTTTTTTTTTATTAATTTAGGAAGATTTATTTTAATTATTGTTTACAAAATAGAATTAAAATAATTTTTCAAAAAATAAATATATCTTTTTCCTATTTGACGGGTTCTACCAAAAAATTTTATGTATGTAAAAATAAGGATTTTTTAATTTAAAAAAATTATTTCACTATGTAAATGTGTTTATTATTATTCATACATCAAATTTATAATTAAAAATCATAATAATCATGATTATATAATAATATTAATTGTATATTTCATTTCTAGAAAACCTGATGTTATGAGTTGTATATGATATTAAACATACTACCCATTGAAAATATCACAGTGTTAAATTGTAATTTGTAAATAATTTCGAAACGTTAAATTTAACTTGTCCTTAGAAATCAAGTATCTCACATTTGAAAATTCCATTATGGGAAGCCACCTTCTAAAAAGGGTTAATAAAACATTGACAAAACATAAGGGTAGAGGAAATACAATGTCCATATGAAATAAAAATATATGGATTACACATTATGGAAAATATTTTGGGAAAGGATCATGTGTATTTAGAATGAATGACTATTTAGAATATTTTTTTATTAACGTTTTGGAGGTAATATACCATTGATTTATTGAAAATTAATAGTTTTTTATTCAAAGATCATTTTCCTAAAGTTGAGGTATTAATTTACCATCTAGACAATGAAAATAATGAAATATAAATACTTGAAAAGTATAGTTTAATTAATTAATAATTTTTCACCACACTCTCATTAGTTTCTCTTGATAATAATAGTTAAGGATTAATTTTATATATGATTTACTAAAATCAGCTTCTATAATAACAAAAGATTCAAAATAAATGATATCATGTTTTTTATCTTTTTTTAATTATTATCCATAAAAATGTAATAGTCCACACAGGGTAAGATATTTCCAAAACTTAATAAAACCTCATATTAATATCTATATCAACTCTGTGGCCTAAATCATTCCATAAATAAGTAACCATACTTCCTGAAATTATGATAAATTTCAAGGATTTAAATTACTTATTCCGAAATAAGCAGTCATGTTAGATCACATGTTAGACATAAGTGTTCCATAATACCCAACCTAGTAAATCCTTTTCTAAAAAATTCACAATCACTACAAAATAATAAATATTAAAATAAATTTCCAAAAATATAAATTATATTTAACAATAATTAAATTTAAATAAAAACATTATCATACTAACGAGTACATCATATAGTCGAGTGGTAGGCATAGAACACTTTCCAACCATTAGTTTTGTGTTCATTCCTCAAATCCTTTGTGGCTGTGATGGGTGGTAACTAGCTTGAGGTTTGTCGTTTTAACAATGTATTTAAAAAGTTTGAGAATGATATTCCTATTCACCTTAATCCTATAATGTTCACATTAATTTGGTGATTGTCATAAAAATATAATGAATAATTAAATAAACCTTTTATCATCTATTGTATTCTATCCAACTCATTGTTTTCTAAAATTATAATTACATTTTTAGTATTTTAATTACATCGACATAAATAACATATTAAGTATTTACATTTCCCAATCATGTGTTTTCCATAAAATATAAAATTTCAATTGAATATCTATTCTTTTTCATTATTAACATTAGACATATTCAATGAAGTCCATAATGAAAATCAATTAAAAATAAATCCTTATAATCATATAAATTATTATAATAAAAATACCATTAATAAAAATACTTCAAAAAGTTGATTATATAGTTCCCACTAATAAAATCGTAAATCATTCCTCTTTAATTATTTTTATATCATAGCACATTTTTAATTAAACATTATATTTGATCATTGAATCATATAATTAAAACATTCTCCACATATCTAATACCAAACATTTAGTTGTCCCTTTGAATGAACATTATTTCCCTACATATTGTTAAATGGACTCTTCATTTTTTATTAGTGATTAGAAAAATATTGTTCTCTTTTTACACAAATATAAAATAATTATATTCCCTTAAGACATTATCCATGTTACTAATTCCCAAAAATTTTAAATGAAATATACTGAATATTTATTTACTTTTCATATTAACACTTGAACATCTATGATAATCCATATTGTGCTTTTATTGATGCATTTGAAAATTAAAATATATTCTAGTTGTTAATACTAATTCAAAATAGATCATTTTATATGATCACAAGTCTTCTAACATAAATTTCCATTATAGTAGGCATAGAAATAAGGAAATCATGAGACTTCCCTTCATATTGGCTTTTAGATCACATTATGAAATTTCACACCATTAACTAAAATTAATAAAATAAAAAGATGATAGTGAATTAAAATAAAAAATATAAAATTGATAAACATTGAATTAATCAATTATGAATGATATGTTTATCCCACCAAAGGATTTTCTGTGTTTCAATTTAGGTTATTTGTGATAACATTTCTCATCAGTTTTCAAGCCTAATAATTGGTTCATTTCTATAATAATGGTTCATAAAGTGTTTTTTAATGTCCAAAACATATCCTCTGGAAGTTTAAAACTAGGTTTGATTCAATTAAAATTTTAATTCATTATGTGATGATCGATTGATGCTCAATGATCCATTTTTATAGATATAACACATATGTTAAACTGTTTCGAATCCACAAAAAAATGTACAATCAAGATAGGTATGTAATGTCTTTTAACCATAACAATATATAATGCACCAAAATTATAGGATAATTTTATATACTTATTATTTTCTATATACTTAACCCGATCATTTTGAACACATTATTATAGTCCTAAAATCAAAATTCAAAGATACCATTTTATGACAAAAGCTATGGAGATTCAAATATTTTATATATATTGTTAATTAATTTTTAAACACAAATATATAATGTGTATTAACCAAAATATCATGAGGCCTATAGTTATAGGAAGCCTAGGTCCATGATACATAAAAATGAAATTTCAAATATGAATTCCTTGAATTATTGTCCATAATGACTACATCAGTCGATTTCACATCCAACAAATATATATGATAACATATGGAATACATAAATTAAATCCATAAGATTAAAATACTAATATGGGAATAAATTGATAAGGAACAATAACATGTGATTCAAATGCATATTATGATATCCTAAAAAGGAAGTGTCAGGAGTAAACAAATATAATAATAATATAATGAATATTATATCATTAGGTAAATAAGTAATATGGAATGGGTCCAAACATATAAAATTACACAAATAAGAGTGAAAACTAAATACATAAAAATAAAACATAGAAGAAATATTCCCATAATGGATTAGGTTTCATCATTAATCCCATAAAAGATGCCCCATGAGACAAAATCATTGCCCAAAACATTGGATCACTAAATGGGTTATGCTATTATAATATATTGTGGATTGTGATTTTCACCAAAATGTTAAGAATTCATAAGTAATAAGAATATTAATTATACATGGTTAGAAAATTAGTTTCATAATATTGTCTCATACCACAAAAAAAAATATTTTAAACAAGAATTATTATAAAAGAACTTGAGTAATTTATTTCCCAATCAATGGAATAGATAATATATATATATATATATATATATATATATCTGATATATTCAAAAATATATATATTTACTCTAAATCCTCAATGGTTCTATTCATTGATGAATATAACTTTAAAAGATTAGAAATACTATTTTATGAGAAAGAAACCCTTTTCACCTTGAAATACCATCTCTAGAAAAATAAAATCAATAAAATATTTTAATGATACATTTTATTTAAATTTTAATAAGTGGAATTATAATATATTTTTTAAATAATTTATTTTCATGATTATAGGTACTTACTTATATAACTTAAAAATTCCATTCATATTATAGTAAATTGAAAAAAAGTTCCTCAATCGAGAGAAATAATAAATATTCTATTCATATGTTTTTGTAAAAAGTGAAATATGGGTGAAAATCTAATTTATAACATAATTGGATAATTTTATGTAGATTTTTAAAATTATTTTTAAAAATAATAGATTTTTTTTAAAAGGGACATTCTACTGAAGATAAAAACTAATTCAGGTTTTCATAAGAAAAAAAATCTCTCGATTATTTTAAAAATCAATGAGAAGAAAATGAAAATATTACAAGAAATGTTCATAAATAAAAAAATGGGATGAAAATATATTGGGTTAATGGTATGAATATCAAATTATTCTTCTATGTGATGATTATACACAAATAATTCTCAATAATGATGTGGTTGTAAAATATTTTTTTAATTAATTTTTATTTTTTGAATCATAACGCCCAAAAATGGGTTAACATAAAATTAATATTTATGTATCATGACGATAAATATATTTATTATATAAATTAAATGGAGAAATATATAAATAACAGAAGATATTTATCAGTAAATAGTGCATATATCTTTTGGATGTAATAGGTAGAAAAGAAGGTTGTTACATAGAGTCTATATTTATTGTTTATGTACTTTATCTCATATATAATAATATAATATAAATTATTATATTTTGTTATAACCATTTATAATTTCATCTTTATATAAATATAAAATGTAATTCAGTAATTTTAGAATCATATTTAATTACATAATTAGTTATCTCGATGTTTGGTGTTTTGAGGAATATCAGTTTATAAATTCAAAATTAAATTAATTTTTTGAAAATGGTCAAAGTATCAATTCTGGCATAATACGTAGAATAATATATTCATAATATAATTTTTATTGAAAAAATTAATCTTTTAAAACCAACCATAAAATATATTAATAAAAAATGAATTACATTACAATCTTAGAGACGGTATTCCATAAATATGTGTGTGTATCATTCCAATTTTCAACGACAATGATTGAATAAAGGTAATTTATATTTTAAACATCAATAATTAATATTATATTATAAATATATTTTTATTTAATTAAATTATTTTACATTTATCATATATATTACGTTAATAAATAACTAATCATATCTCTTTGTTGGGCGTCGGTCCTCCATACTCACGATTGATTTTTTCATATTTTGATGGATGGTATGGAAAGATGGTATATTATATGTAAAATTTATGAAAATTTTATTTTTTTTCATTAATATCATATAAATAAAATATATTAACCATCATTAACCACAATTATTGGTGATGATGGAAAATAGATTACATCGGTTCATGATGCGTTAATCCATCCTACACATGAACAATGGTTTCATTTACCCTTTCTAAAGTTGGAAAGGGATTTGGGTTATCCCATTAAAATAATGAAATATCATTATATATTATAAAAATATAATTTATATCATAATGTATGAGTACTATTATAGGTACGTGTAAGCATAAATAAAATAAATAGTATTTTAATTGGTTTTCATGTCCTTTTTACATTATAATTTTGGTTTATCCCCTAGTAAACTTGTTTCACCTTTAACCACATTAATCAATTTGTACTGTTTTTTAAATTCATAATAACCAAAAAATTAATTTTACATTATTATATAATCTTAATAATGTTGATTAAAATAATATAATCCATTTTTTCAATTGGAATTCAAATATATGAATGAGTTCAAATTAAAATCAACCCCACAAAAAACACAAAAACAGTTTTTTAAATAAAAATATTTCAAAAGTATAAATGGTTTTTTATAAATAAAAATCATTAAATTTACCGGATTTTCCCAAAATGGAAAAATAATAATAAAATTTATGTAATGTTAATTTTTATGTTTTTTAAAAACATATGTATATTTTTTAAAATTCATAAAATGAAAATCTAGTTTTTAATTAAAATTAGTATTTTTAGCTATTTATCCAAAATGATATAATTTAAGAAGACTCTAAATAATTCAACTTAATGTTATTTTTACATGTTTATTCCAAATAAGAATTTATTTTTTACAATATATTATAAAAAATTGATTTAATTTTTTTGGTATATTTTTTACAAAAAACTATGAATCCTTTTTTGAGAGGAAATGTATTTTCAATGTATGAAAATATATTGACAAGAAATTACTTCTAACTTATCAATATTTAATAATTATCACAAAAATATAACTTATTTTAATAATGAATTCATTCACACTCACTCCACCATGTTAAATGTATAGGTTATAATGGTCATCATTAAATAATAATATTTATAGTGTATTGTGGTTCTGAAAACTCAGTTTTGTGTGTTGTGCACACTATTGTTTATAGTTATATTATAATTTCAAGAGGCATTACATATAATCATGGAACTATATAAATTAAAATTCAATATATAGTTGGAAAGAGTTAAATATAAATTTGTATCACTAGAAATAATTAACTCATATAATTGAATTAATTCATTAACATATATATTTATATAATTAATTTTTTTTTTAAATTTATGATTCCCAGAATCAAGAAAAAAATATACATTAATAAAATTTTTGATATGATAAATGATGTGGAAAAAAATATTCTATAATTTTTTTTTCAAATTACTCTAAAAAAATATTATCTATTTAAATAATAATTTATTTAAACTATCATTATCATCATAGAACAAAACAATTCCAGGGAAAAAATGTATCCTATAATATTAACTAAATTATTGGATTAATGGATTCACTATTAAATAGTTATAGGGTTGTTTCCTATGTTAGAGTTATATTTTAAAACCCCATGTGTGAAATTACCATAGTCCCCTTGAAGAAAAACCACTTAAAATAATATGTTAGGATAATTACTATAGATACAACATCAAATATATTTTTCATAGAATGTTTTGTAAAATCCTTAAAATATTAGTAACATGTATATGATAAATCTTACAAGGTCCAACACATGATCTTTTATATAATATTCAGCTTACAAAATTCTAAAACTATAATTAAACTTTTGTTCCTAATTGAAAGATGATATATTAAAAAGATTTTTATATAATTCAAAATATAAATGAAGTATATGAAAAACTATATGCTAAAATGTATTGTTATATTAATTAATTAATAACATTATCTCAGAAAAGAATTCATCAAGATATAAATTAATTATTAAGAAATTAATTCATTTTCCCCTATATAGAATTTAATTTTAGTGGTGTTTGACATTACTTCACTATGAATTTATGAAACTAAATGGAAAATAATTTTAACTAAATAACAAATAGTTTAGGGTCACATGAACTTATATTTCATAGAATATGAACCCAATCTACGATATCAAGTTTCTTACATGATGTTTCTAGAGTGAATCTAAATTTTTCAAGAAGGTTCCCATCATTTTATCTCTATTTATTTTAATAAATTTTATCAAATTAAATTCTTAATTAAAACCATAATTCATTTAGATGTGATATTCTAATTTTAATTAATACTTAATATAAAACATAAATTATCTCATATTAATAATTTTTCATGTTTTTTATCAACACATTTGTCTCTCTTATCATACTATTTCTATAGTGAAGAATCCATGTCAGGAATATTCATATAGTATTCATATGGTCTATATATATCGACTAACAACACACTTAGTATTCGAGATAATATATAAAATGATATTAGTACATTGTATATTATTTCATTGATCACAACAAGAAAATATATATTGATATATATTATTCTTAAAAGGGAATAGGTTGATTTTCCCTCAATGTTATTGATAGGTTCTTTCTAGGGATATTGATCATCCCATCGATGGAATTTTTTTGAACAAAATTTTAATCTCAGTTTCTAAAGTGATATAATCAGGTTTTTATAGTAAGGGTCAAATAGTTATTAATTTTAGAAGGTCCCTTTATCAATTTATTTATTATATGGATCCTCATTTGAACATAAAAATTATATTATAATTTCTATAACCCATGAAATGAGTTAATCGCAAGGTTAAATATATCATTTATATTGGGTCATTAATTCATCGAATAATTCCACCTCAAAATTTATCTAACAATGAATAATAAAATAATTATTCAATTAAATATTATTTATTTAAAAAATAATTAAATATAATTTTCATTGAAATAATTAATTTATTTATAGTGTAATATTTATATAAAAATGAACTATTAATATTAGTATATTCACGAAATTAGATAACAAATATTTTTTAATTACTCTGTGAATGATAAATAATATATTAATTATAACTCCAATTTAATAAATTAAATTAATGTTTATTGAATTAATATGGAAAAATATTTCAATAATTATTTTGTCTAGGGATTTCAATAATAATTATTTTTATTACTAAATTCAAATTACAATATTTTAATATTTAGTACCCATGGAGTGTGTGATCCTCTAAGAGATTTCATAGTTGTATCATATGAACATATTGAAATTCTATGATCAAAATCCATTAAAATTTAATGGAACTCAAGGAGAAATAATTTAATCTAATAATAAAAACTACCTTCAATGGAATTTTTAATATGTAATATAATCATATTATTTCAATATCTCATCAAAAATATTGAATTTGTGTATAATAAACCTATAAAATTCATTTACATTTATTTTAATATCTAAAATTATCATGTAGGTGAACTATCATGGACATCAATTTAATAAATAATTTCTATTTCAATAAAAGTGTTATTGATATTGCCTTGCATTAAAATAAAATGAACAAATAATTTTTTTCCTTGTTCGAATAATTTCATATCACTTATTATTTATCCAATGTATATCACCCCACTCCAGGAATACACGCTCCTAAATATAGATCATATATCAAAGTACATGATGTGCACTATAGATTAATAATAATGTTATGTCTATGGTCTAATAAACATTATCCCATATAGGAATATTGTGACACCTCAACCATTATTCCTTTATTAAATTGAATGTATGTTTATTAAAATTTTTATGGAATTATTTTTCATTCGGGTTCCTCTTATATTGTTTCATTAGCTACAATTCTATGGTGTAATTAAAAAACCATGTAAAGTGACCTCATACTGTGGAAGGCCTTTCTTTTCTATAAATGGTATTCTATTCCTAATTTTTGTAGTATATAAAGTCATCGCAGTCGAAACTGTATAATTTCTGGGATTTAACAAGTGTGTCTATGTTATGGATTATCATTCTACGTCATGATGAATCGTGGTCAGAAAAATATTATGGTATTAAATTCTCATATCCCATTGGTTTTCATTATGATTGAGATCACAATAGTCATTCATGGATTCCTTTTTTATGGTATCTAATTTAATATTGTTATCTTTTAATTTAAAAAATATGCTTATTTTTAGTTATACCTTATTTAGATATTTTTTGTCTGAATGATTTTTTCATAGATGTCCAATTTATGAATATACAATGACAATGTTCCAACATATTTTTTTTAAAAATTTATTATTTAAAAAGGAGGACTAATTCATAGATGATATGTTTCTATGCTATAGAACTATTTTCCAACCAATGAGACATGTAATACACTTTGATCCATGATACAGGATTCATCAAGTATCTGGTCCATGAGAGACTGAACATTATATGTGATAATATATTTCAAAATTTTTCTCCATATTTTTAGATAAATTGTAGACAATAGGTAAAAAAAATTTTAATTGACTGGTATATATGGTGAATTCTAAATAGATCTTATCCAATCGAACCTCATGTAACCAGGGTTTATTCTGTTTTCATTCTAAATTTTTTGATATTTCTACATCAATATGGGTTCTATATAGAACTAAATAAATTGTATTATAATTTTTCAATTTTTTTTTGTTAAAATAGGAGTAAAAATATGTGAACATGGTGTTATAATATCGTTTATAAAACAATTTCAAACCAATATTCATTATATTTTTATATCTATTTGGTATAATATCATTATTTGCACATTGTTTTCCAAACCATTTGGTTGACTTGTGTATATTCACTAATAAATTTTTACGAATTATTTAGGTATTGAATTGTAAATATAATGGATTTTTTATGTTTAATGGTAGATAATAATATTTAAATTGGAAAATATAGAGTCTTCAAATTCACAAAGTGATTCATTGAAAATTTAAAAAATAAAACCTATTTATTGGGATTCTTTATAATTATTCAATTATAAAATTTTGAATTTTTGAATGGTTTTGTGATAAGGATTAACGAATTTAAAATTAACATTTTTCTTTTTTATTTTCTAAAATTAATTCTAAAAAAACAATAGAATATTTATAAAGAAAAATATCATCATTTTGATATGATAAATAATAACTATTTAGCTAAATTTATTCTTATGATTTTTAAGGTTGGGAAATTTTTTTCCTTGGTAATTATTTTCCATGGATTTTTATTGAATATGTCTCAAATTTACTTGATAAATATAGTATGAATCATAAGAATATATCATGTAATCTGATAATATTTTGTTCAAGGAGAATTAAATTTATTGGTGATCTCATAGATTTATTTCAATTATTCTAGAAGTTAACTATTCCCAAACTCAGTGTAGATTAGCACAATCAAACTCATGTTTCTGATTACCTATTTATTGACGAAATTACATACCTCTTGATTCCATGGAGTGATTTGATAATATTATTCATATGATTAATTCTATAGGATATATTAATACATTGATGGTGAAATTCATTTTATGTTTATTTAAAGGGATGAATTGAGGATAATGGAAGACCACCATTACTTTTCAGCTAAAATATATCATGACATAGGAAGTATTCCATACCACATTCATTAGATTATAATTCATTAAATAAGAGAATATAGTGATACTGGTGGAGGTCGTGACTATCCAAAACATTCATTGACCCATTAGGATGTTTTCTAGACATTTAATGAGTTTCATCCCTTTATTTACATGATTATAATTAATAATCTTTTGATATTTATAAGTTATGTAAATAGTATCAATCAAGTACTTAGTAATATAGTGTATCACCCCGATTGTGGAGTAGGTTTCTAGAAGGTTACAAATGATGGATTTTGACCCTAACTTTATTGATGATGGTGGAGGTTTTCTACATGAAACTAATTATAATTTGGAACGAAATGTTCTTATGAATGTAGATGATTTGGGGGAGTAATGTCATATTTTCTATTTTCATTGCAATGAAGCAATCTCTAGTATGCTTTGAGTTGGTCCAATTGGGACATTCCAACCCCACATTATCAAAGACTGTATGTAGAGACCCGTATCTTGACGTACATGGTCATTACATTACTTTTGCGTAATACTTAGTACATAACAAAAACACACACACAAGGATCGTAATAGTTTAGTGTCTTTGGAAACTCGGAACGTAATCTTCTAATCGTGGTGAAAGATCTTCAATATCTCCCATAAAGATCTTCCCTTTTTTTTTACCTAAAAACCTTTCTTTATATCCTGGGGAAAAGAAAACATAAAAGGGTGAGCTCAAATGCTCAGCAAGGGCAAATAAAGGAAATAAAAATCATATCATATCTTTATGAAAATCAAAACCTGCAAAAGAGATCATAATATCTTAACCTGGAATAAATCATAGAAGTGAAAATGAGATCCCCAAAATCATAACATAAAACTTGAATCTTTGTGGCATGCACACATAATCATGGAAAATCATTTCTTGTTAGTCATGACTCATTGCCAAGACTATCTTAGTGGACAAAGTCCCTTTCTGAACCGAGTTCACTCCTCGTTTCAGTCCTGTATCACTGAACCGAAATAACCTTCCGTTCCAGCCATGTCTATCTCATGAGATATAAAATCATTACCCAATGCATTGGAGGGAGATATAGGTCCCACCCATCTTATAATGAATCCTTTCTTATGTGTGCCACATAATCATAAAACATACATCATTGCATAACACATGTAACAAAAATGGGATTCTTGAAACCTCATGACATCATAAATCAATTCATATAAGATAAAGGAATTCATAAACATAATTCCATCACAACATAGTCAAATCAATGTAAAAATATGGATAGAAACAGAACCCCTTATTATCTTAGATGGAAAATAATTTTGATAAAACACTTGAATTGAATTCTTGAGGAAAATATCCTTTCTTCTTCAAAAACATTTTTCCTTTCATAACATGTCATACAAATTTAAAATAAAAGAAGTTGATTAAAAATAAACTTGAAAACTTGTAAAGGAAGCTTCTTTGAAGTAATGTTTTAAAAATCCATTCATGCCGTATAAGTTAAAAAAAACATTCTTCGTACTTTTGTCCGAAAAGTCAAAAAGTACCTCGTACGGAAAAACGACAAAAGATTCCTTTCATATTCTTTACTAAAAACTCACCTAAGGGTAAAATTTGATTTAAACTATTTCAAGTGGATGGAAACAATATTACATATTGAGGGAACATGGATGTGGATGATAAAATACACCCCAGTAAATACTTACGAATAAACAATCTCGGATAAAAATGAGATTGTGATATTTCCCTTACCTTAGGTCCGATTAGCTTTGTACGTGTCCGAAGCTCCTGTATAATGGTTTAAATAATGTTATTGACTTATTCCAGAATCATACATATTGATATGAGATCATATATGGTCATATTATTAGCTTCTTGTTAGTAATATTTCATTGTTACTTGTTACTCGGGTCTTTATAACTTTTTGTTCTTATGCGTGTTTTGTCGAATAAATTCTTATTCTTATATTTAGGTTATAGATAATTCATTTCCAGAATGGTATTAGTGTAGTATATACCATATTCATTCATTCAATTCATTTATACAATCATTATGAAATGAAGATCATGTAGAACGAGTCGCATCACATCGTGGAGACGGTATTCCGTACGTACGCACGAGTGATGATATCGTTCCTATGATCGTGGAATTGTATTGGAGTTTATATATATATTATTTCAGTATCAATATTACTTAATAATAATCATATATAGTTACTCATTACACCATTATACCCATCCTTGTAAGGTGATGGTGGAAAATAGATTACACCACGGCGTGGAGACGGTATTCCGTACGTACGCACGCGCGGTGATTTCATTTTTCCGTAGGATGGATAGAAGGTGAATTAGGGTTGTTTCATATTTATAATAACATATCAGTATGTAAGTAATACTGATGTTATTACTTCATCATGAAACAACTAAAGAAGAAGAAGTTGAAGAAGAAAGAAATTGAAAAGATCGGTAATGGATATTACCTCTTCTTTGGAACGCCTCTTTGAATCCTCCACTTAAGGAACTAAGAGTGGTCTTTGGAGAAGACCAGGACCTCTAGGACTATTCTAGGGAAGTGGAGGGGAGAAAAGGGCAGGGGTTGGCCGAGCTTGAGTGATCAATTTGGTGTGAGGAGGAGGGGGAGGAGGTGCCCTTTTATAAGGGAGGAGAGGGGCACCTTAGGAATATCTCAAAATATTATTTTATATTAAAGTCAAAATCGGTTTATAATGGTTCCAAAGGGTCTTATTTCGAAGATAAAGTGGGGATGGGTAGAAATACTATCAACCAATAGAATTTAGACAAGTTTAGGATATTATTTTAACCTTATCAATTAGATTTAACACTAAGTTAAATAATTTAACTTTTACCATGTCTTTTTGTTTTCTTTCACTATATGGTTAATAAACTTACTATAACATGCCAAACGAACCCCAAATTGTTTATTATTAATATATATATCCTTATCTAAGTCATTTGGCCGAACCTTAGATTTTTAGGAATACAATAACAATTAATAATATAATATTTGATTTAAAAACTATTTTGTGTCAATTTTGACACTATTTGATATATGATTTTTGTGAAAGTCATAACAGAATTATATGTTCGACCCAAGTTGATTAAATCAACAATAATATATCATATTAACCTAGAAAATTAGTGGAATTCATAAAAAGTCTCAAATTACATTTATTTTGGTATTTATATTATCAATTTTGTCAATATTTCATTAATAAGATAATTACTGCATCATCATTGTGTCATAAATAAATTAAATTATTTGATGTCTAAAAATTACAAATAAAATACCATCATGTAGGAACTCTTTTTATCTTTCTAATGAATATTTACAATCGAATTTATCTTATGTATAACCCTATATTAAAAATGATTTACTTATTAAACTTTGATTTTAACTATTTTAACCCTTCTTTAAATAAATTAATAATAAATGTCCTAATCTAATACAAGTGGGCCTAAATGGTCATATTTTATTCCTAAGTTTGTTTTTGGTCGAATTACACTTGTCCAATAGAATTAGGACATGTGTTAGGGTAATAGTAATATCATATTTACCCTTAGTTACCCTATTTACTATTAACCGCGGTAAAAAAGTAAAAAGTTACTATTCACCAAAAAATTATTTTCATCTCATTGAACCCCATTTTAGTCCTTGATATTAACCGTGTCTCTCGGATTTTCGAAATTCCATTCACAGAAGCGGCAAAATTAAGTTTTATGAAAAATTCAGTTTTTTTAACTACCACTTAGTAGTTTCACTATTCATCAAAAATTGATGTTTTTCAGAACAATGCCAAAATTTCATCCTAAGCTATATTTCATATTCCGAATTCAAAAATGAAATCTATTTTACCAAATTCATAACATAGAAGTTGCATTAATTAATTTTATAATTAAATCCTGCTGTTAAAATAAATAGCGTGTTTTTAGGAAACAATATATATCAAAAGATTGACACTTGATTATGTCTGGTTTAAATGTGAAATTACAACCAATGACCAACATTGTATTAAATTGTAAAAATATATTCTAAATATACTTTAAAACCACTCAAATTAATAATTTATCACTATTAATTATTTCGATTAAAAAAGTTGTTTTTAATTATAATTTAGAAATTTTTCACTATTCATCAGAATATGAAAGTTATCCGAAAAGTACCAAAATTTCACCTTAGGCTAAATTCGATACTCCGAATCCAAGAATGAAGTTCATTTTGAAAAATAAGATTTACAGAATTTTAAAAAGTGGTTATTACTATTCATAACGGCTAGTTTTAATAATATTTTAATAGCACATCGTTGTTTAGTGAAACTCGGTATTGCGTATTACACACGCTATTGAGGAAGGTCGCGATTGCGTGTAATGCAAGGCAAGACAAGGATGCGTGTTGTGCAAGCTCCTTTTTGTGTAGCGTACAACACAAGACATTAGTGAAATTAAAAAGAATATTTTTCATAAAATCTTGGGTTGTTACATTCTACCCCCCTTAAAATGAATTTCGCCCTCGAAATTCGTCGGGGTTATAAATGGTTTACTATTCGAAAGTTTCTTTAATAGAAACCCACATCGTAAAAAAAAAATACCAAAACTTGGCTTTAAAAACTAAAGTATGAAATGTAACGATTACCCAAATAAACTAATCACTGGGTTTCCACATAGGTGAAAATATGGATATGGAAGAGAAATCTAACCATCATGTTCTGATGGAGAGTGGTAGAGAACATGGCTATGGAAAAGCCAGTAATCACAAATCCATAGATTTGTGATGATATAAGGTACCATCTGATTCATCAGATATAAGATCACTAGGACAACATTTTTGGTTTTCAAGATCATTTCCCCTAATGTTGAAATTTTGAATTAGAATAAATACTTACTTTATTTTGGTACAATGTCACTGTTGTTCGTGCCTTGAACAATTTCCACTTCATCTCTTAAATAAATGAAGTTGAATTTGTTCTTCGTGAAGTGTTAGCAGATCAAGTGATAGAATGACGGGTCATTCCATCTGTCTCAAACAAAAGGTTAGCAAAAATTATATGCATAAATCGATCTATAGTGAGATTAATCATATATGGTTCCTAAAATGGACTTATACTTCATATATCATACTGCTTAATATAATAAAACTAGTTTCTACTAAACAGGGACTTCCTATAGGTCAGTGGTAGGCGATAAAGGCCAGTCGCACTTCGGTTGTGGGTTCGATTCCTACAGCCTTGTCCGAAGCGATGGGCTGTCGCCCGTCCTGCAGGTTGTCCTTTTTTCTAAAACTACATTACTATAACATCCCATCAATAATATCGAAAAAAAACTTCTATCCTTAAACAATAATCACTTATGTCCAACATAATCCATTTCAATCTTTAGGCTTATCCATAATACTGCAGTCCACTCTCATAACATAGTGAAAACGATTACCAGAGATTTAATACCATCGTTGATCCCCATATATCATAAGATATGTTTTGTTGGTCACATTCTAAACATTCAAAGTCCTTAATCATGTATTCTCTTGAATACCTTAGTGAAAACATGAATGCAGTTAAAAGTTAACACTTTCCACATACCAAAATCCTCAAAATTCTATATACTCAATCCATGATATCACTTAGTCCTTATATCAATCATGAGCTCATGAATACTATTAAACATTTCATTTTCTCGTCTTCATTATGCGCATATCATCTTATTTCCAAAAAAAAATATCTCAATCACTTTGAACACCACATCAATAAATATTGCAATACTCAATGATACAACATTATTTTGGAATCCCATTACATAAACACTTAATCATTCCACCACATCGTTGTAATATTCAACATTGCCAATAGTGATCGCATGTGACTTCCCTTTGTCCTTTTCCTTAAGCGGTTGCTCATGTCGATCATCACTAACCCTTGGATTAGGGCAATTATTAGCATAATGCCCCATTTCCTTGCACTTGAAGCATTGAAGTGTTGGTAATGCGTTCTCTGCAGTGTTTGCTTTATTCACATCATTAGAAACCCTTTTTCCATTACTTTGACACTCAGCTGCTCGATGACCTTCTTTTCCACACTTAAAACATTTTCTAGTTCCTTTAAGACAATCTCCACCATGCTTCTTTCCACACTTTGTGCATAAGGAAACATTCATCTTCTTTTCACCATTATTATGAGATTTCTCCTTGAACTCCATCTTTCGTTTCTTGTCAAAACCATGAGATGGATATGTAACACCAACTTCCATTTCTACCTTGATAGCACAACGCACAATTTCTTCATAGCTACTGAAGTCTCTTATAGCTAATGCCCTTCGAAGACTTGGTTTTAAGCCACTGAAAAATCGATCAACTTTACTTTCAGGTTGGATGATAATACCAGAAGCATACCTTGCAAGTCTTGTAAAATTTGCTTCATAGGTACCAACAGATTCATCGTCCCTTTGCTTCAGTTCAAGAAACTCTTTCTCCATCTTTGTTCGAAGAATACGAGGGAAGTACTTACTGAAAAACAAGTTCTTGAACTCGTCCCATTCCATGGACTCAATTTCATCTCTTGGCCTCGTATTCTTGATAAGATTCCACCATTGATCAGCTTCACCTTCCAAACGATATACTGCTAAGATGACTTTATCATGTTCAGAACATTGAAGAACTGAAAATATCTTTTCAGTAGTACTGATCCATTGTTCAGCCACAAGTGGATCAGAAGACCCACTGAAAGAAGGTGGACGTTGCCTCATGAAGGACTCAATAGAATATTGTTCCCTTCTCTGCTCATTTGGAAGTCCAGAATGATTCATAGCTTGTGTAAGTATAGCAATAAGATTTTGCACTCCATCTCCCATAACATTTGTTTGTTCAGGAGGGCAATCATTGCATTGTCCATTGCATTGATCAACACGGTTCCTTCGGGTTCCAGCCATCGTCTAAAACCCAAAAAGAATAGTGTGAGAGGCAAAAATCATGCTAGGGAAAACAACATAACAAAGGGGTAGTACCCTCAATATCTAACTTCTTAGGTTAAATTCTAAGATCGTTACCGTAGTAATAGGACTGTATCCTATACGTATACTTATCCTTAGGGACATCCCTAGACAAACCTTATAAATATCTCTAGGGATTTCACTAAAGTTCTCGCATCCTAGTTTCCAAAGGTTGACTAAACCTTTCCTCTGATACCAACTGTAGAGACCCGTATCTTGACGTACATGGTCATTACATTACTTTTGCGGAATACTTAGTACATAACAAAAACACACACACAAGGATCGTAATAGTTTAGTGTCTTTGGAAACTCGGAACGTAATCTTCTAATCGTGGTGAAAGATCTTCAATATCTCCCATAAAGATCTTCCCTTTTTTTTACCTAAAAACCTTTCTTTATATCCTGGGGAAAAGAAAACATAAAAGGGTGAGCTCAAATGCTCATCAAGGGCAAATAAAGGAAATAAAAATCATATCATATCTTTATGAAAATCAAAACCTGCAAAAGAGATCATAATATCTTAACATGGAATAAATCATAGAAGTGAAAATGAGATCCCAAAAATCATAACATAAAACTTGAATCTTTGTGGCATGCACACATAATCATGGAAAATCATTTCTTGTTAGTCATGACTCATTGCCAAGACTATCTTAGTGGACAAAGTCCCTTTCTGAACCGAGTTCACTCCTCGTTTCAGTCCTGTATCACTGAACCGAAATAACCTTCCGTTCCAGCCATGTCTATCTCATGAGATATAAAATCATTACCCAATGCATTGGAGGGAGATATAGGTCCCACCCATCTTATAATGAATCCTTTCTTATGTGTGCCACATAATCATAAAACATACATCATCGCATAACACATGTAACAAAAATGGGATTCTTGAAACCTCATGACATCATAAATCAATTCATATAAGATAAAGGAATTCATAAACATAATTCCATCACAACATAGTCAAATCAATGTAAAAATATGGATAGAAACAGAACCCTTTATTATCTTAGATGGAAAATAATTTTGATAAAACACTTGAATTGAATTCTTGAGGAAAATATCCTTTCTTCTTTAAAAACATTTTTCCTTTCATAACATGTCATACAACTTTAAAATAAAAGAAGTTGATTAAAAATAAACTTGAAAACTTGTAAAGGAAGCTTCTTTGAAGTAATGTTTTAAAAATCCATTCATGCCGTATAAGTTAAAAAAAACATTCTTCGTACTTTTGTCGGAAAAGTCAAAAAGTACCTCGTACGGAAAAACGACAAAAGATTCCTTTCATATTCTTTACTAAAAACTCACCTAAGGGTAAAATTTGATTTAAACTATTTCAAGTGGATGGAAACAATATTACATATTGAGGGAACATGGATGTGGATGATAAAATACACCCCAGTAAATACTTACGAATAAACAATCTCGGATAAAAATTAGATTGTGATATTTCCCTTACCTTAGGTCCGATTAGCTTTGTACGTGTCCGAAGCTCCTGTATAATGGTTTAAATAATGTTATTGACTTATTCCAGAATCATACATATTGATATGAGATCATATATGGTCATATTATTAGCTTCTTGTTAGTAATATTTCATTGTTACTTGTTACTCGGGTCTTTATAACTTTTTGTTCTTATGCGTGTTTTGTCGAATAAATTCTTATTCTTATATTTAGGTTATAGATAATTCGTTTCCAGAATGGTATTAGTGTAGTATATACCATATTCATTCATTCAATTCATTTATACAATCATTATGAAATGAAGATCATGTAGAACGAGTCGCATCACATCGTGGAGACGGTATTCCGTACGTACGCACGAGTGATGATATCGTTCCTATGATCGTGGAATTGTATTGGAGTTTATATATATATTATTTCAGTATCAATATTACTTAATAATAATCATATATAGTTACTCATTACACCATTATACCCATCCTTGTAAGGTGATGGTGGAAAATAGATTACACCACGGCGTGGAGACGGTATTCCGTACGTACGCACGCGCGATGATTTCATTTTTCCGTAGGATGGATAGAAGGTGAATTAGGGTTGTTTAATATTTATAATAACATATCAGTATGTAAGTAATACTGATGTTATTACTTCATCATGAAACAACTAAAGAAGATGAAGTTGAAGAAGAAAGAAATTGAAAAGATCGGTAATGGATATTACCTCTTCTTTGGAACGCCTCTTTGAATCCTCCACTTAAGGAACTAAGAGTGGTCTTTGGAGAAGACCAGGACCTCTAGGACTATTCTAGGGAAGTGGAGGGGAGAAAAGGGCAGGGGTTGGCCGAGCATGAGGGCTCAATTTGGTGTGAGGAGGAGGGGGAGGAGGTGCCCTTTTATAAGGGAGGAGAGGGGCACCTTAGGAATATCTCAAAATATTATTTTATATTAAAGTCAAAATCGGTTTATAATGGTTCCAAAGGGTCTTATTTCGAAGATAAAGTGGGGATGGGTCGAAATCCTATCAACCAATAGAATTTAGACAAGTTTAGGATATTATTTTAACCTTATCAATTAGATTTAACACCAAGTTAAATAATTTAACTTTTACCATGTCTTTTTGTTTTCTTTCACTATATGGTTAATAAACTTACTATAACATGCCAAACGAACCCCAAATTGTTTATTATTAATATATATATCCTTATCTAAGTCATTTGGCCGAACCTTAGATTTTTAGGAATACAATAACAATTAATAATATAATATTTGATTTAAAAACTATTTTGTGTCAATTTTGACACTATTTGATATATGATTTTTGTGAAAGTCATAACAGAATTATATGTTCGAACCAAGTTGATTAAATCAACAATAATATATCATAGTAACCTAGAAAATTAGTGGAATTCATAAAAAGTCTCAAATTACATTTATTGTGGTATTTATATTATCAATTTTGTCAATATTTCATTAATAAGATAATTACTGCATCATCTTTGTGTCATAAATAAATTAAATTATTTGATGTCTAAAAATTACAAATAAAATACCATCATGTAGGAAATCTTTTTATCTTTCTAATGAATATTTACAATCGAATTTATCTTATGTATAACCCTATATTAAAAATGATTTACTTATTAAACTTTGATTTTAACTATTTTAACCCTTCTTTAAATAAATTAATAATAAATGTCCTAATCTAATACAAGTGGGCCTAAATGGTCATATTTTATTCCTAAGTTTGTTTTTGGTCGAATTACACTTGTCCAATAGAATTAGGACATGTGTTAGGGTAATAGTAATATCATATTTACCCTTAGTTACCCTATTTACTATTAACCGCGGTAAAAAAGTAAAAAGTTACTATTCACCAAAAAATTATTTTCATTTCATTGAACCACATTTTAGTCCTTGATATTAACCGTGTCTCTCGGATTTTCGAAATTCCATTCACAGAAGCGGCAAAATTAAGTTTTATGAAAAATTCAGTTTTTTTAACTACCACTTAGTAGTTTCACTATTCATCAAAAATTGATGTTTTTCAGAACAATGCCAAAATTTCATCCTAAGCTATATTTCATATTCCGAATTCAAAAATGAAATCTATTTTACCAAATTCATAACATAGAAGTTGCATTAATTAATTTTATAATTAAATCCTGCTGTTAAAATAAATAGCGTGTTTTTAGGAAACAATATATATCAAAAGATTGACACTTGATTATGTCTGGTTTAAATGTGAAATTACAACCAATGACCAACATTGTATTAAATTGTAAAAATATATTCTAAATATACTTTAAAACCACTCAAATTAATAATTTATCACTATTAATTATTTTGATTAAAAAAGTTGTTTTTAATTATAATTTAGAAATTTTTCACTATTCATCAGAATATGAAAGTTATCCGAAAAGTACCAAAATTTCACCTTAGGCTAAATTCGATACTCCGAATCCAAGAATGAAGTTCATTTTGAAAAATAAGATTTACAGAATTTTAAAAAGTGGTTATTACTATTCATAACGGCTAGTTTTAATAATATTTTAATAGCACATCGTTGTTTAGTGAAACTCGGTATTGCGTATTACACACGCTATTGAGGAAGGTCGCGATTGCGTGTAATGCAAGGCAAGACAAGGATGCGTGTTGTGCAAGCTCCTTTTTGTGTAGCGTACAACACAAGACATTAGTGAAATTAAAAAGAATATTTTTCATAAAATCTTGGGTTGTTACACTGTAACTAAATTTCACAATTTTGGATGGTTGGGACACCTTTATGAATTATATAAATTGAATAAATAAAATAGTATTATATCAATTCCCTCTTAGAAATCATTAGAGCAGTCAGAAATTTTTTTTGAAGTATTTTATTAAAATTTCATTCCCTGTTTTCCATTAGGGTTAATCTTTGTTAATTTTTTTTATTTTGTATTACCTGATATATTATTTTTATTTAGAAACTAAAATTATTGTATATTTGTTATTAAAAAGATAAATTTGAATGGTTCATTTTTTAAAGATTTCATTGGATGAATTTTGGGTTGTGTGTAACCCCCTTAGATTTTATGAAATATAATTTCTCTCATTAATATTATTTTCTGGATAGATTGTTTTAAAAGTATGAAATAGATTAAATGAACAAAAATATACTATTAAATTATAGACATCACCTAGAAGTTAGGTTTGTACGTATGGACGAGACAAACTTTATTATGAAAAAATTTATAGTTATATTTGTTTAAATAAATTATTTCTATATAAAATAATTTCAAAAAAAAATTATAATCAATTAAAAGTAAATGTGGTATTCTTTAAAAACTAGATTTTTTTTTTTAAATTAAGTATCACATTATCAAATTATATTAATCTATATAGGTGAATAATATTAGTTATATTAATATATTATATGATAAATAATTTTTTTATCAACAAATTAATATTTATCAAAGAATGTGATATTAATAAACCATTATTAGTGATAGAAATTTTGTTTTTCTATGATATTTTATTTATTTCTTGTTTTATGGTTCAATTTTTAAAAAAACATTTCTCTTATATAAATTTATTTTGATAAAATCAGTTAATTTTTTAGAATTAGGAGGACCAATTTTTTAAAAATTGTCCATTTAATTTTGGTAATATTTATTACATCAGTTAAGCGATAATCGGGTTATTCTAGAACAATACATAGAGATAAGGCCATACATTTTCATAATAATTCTTATTTGATGAATTAAATAAGGTCATTGTTATCTTAGGCTCCAAATTCATTTTGTGGAAACATTTCCATAAAAAAGACTCATATATTATTAAAAAATAGAAAATAAATTTTTTTACTCCCTTAGTATTAAATATCTCTTATTTATCCAAATAGGGGAAAAACATTTTTAATAACGAATATAATTTTCCATTTTCAGCATTATGAAATTATTTTCATGATATAAATTAATTTATGGGAATTTTTAATAATTTATTGACCTTAAATTCTATGGTAATAGTGATGCAGTGTTTTTATAATTAAAAAAATATAATAAATGAATTTAAAAATATAAATGTTAAAATAATATGAGTGATTATAGAGTGAAATGAATTTCTAGATCAATATATTGTATTAGATAAATTTTAAATAATTTTATTCTATTTATATCATAATTTTTATTTCTTGTAGTAAAAATAAATGACTACCTAAATATAAAATTATGATATTGTATGAATATAAGATATTATTAAATTACCTCAAAATAATAAAAATATTAATATAAGGAAATTTCATAATATATGGCCTTAATTTTCATCCATTTATATATATAAGCCATTTGAAACCATTTGGAATTATATTGACATCAATAATTTTTAATCATTTAATATGTTTCATTGCTCCTTTTCCATCAATTATAATAGACAACCCCTCCATAAATTTATTCACAACACATTGAGACTAATATCATGACCAAAATCAGCCGATTTCACTTATATACTTATATATTCTAATTCTAGAGGTTCTGGTATTCGAAAAATACCAAGCGCAAATCCATTAATAGGATATTTAATGGAATTTATTCACAGAATAACGAATTACCTTAATCGATCAAATTAAATTAAATAATTATTTTAACTCATATAATTATGTTATATTATTTATAATATTATATATTCAACATCCTAAATAAAGTAAAGTGCTATTATGATTATTAAACCGCCATTATCCACCCTCTTTCCGTCAAATGAGAAGTGAATATATTGGTCATGCATATATACAGCCTACTCTATAAAAATAGTTGAACAATTCATTTCTACGGACAATATTATAGGAGTGATTATTATTATGGATATAATACTTATATATTATACATATTGAATTATTTTATTTTTTAATTATCATAAAATATCAACCTTCTTACCATCCAAACCATTGGAAAACAATAGTGATGATCTTGGGTACATGTAGACTATCACCCCCATTGATTGAGGTGGTATGTTGTTTTTTAAATATATAGTAATAAAATATATAAATAATTAATATATTTGAATTATAATATAAAATAATGATCCTTTAATTTTATGTTATTATTTATCTCTATTTCCATTCATCCCTAGAAAAATGGGAACAACATTCAAGTGTTTGTACTATCTACCATCTCTATGAATGATGTAATTAATTTTCCTATATCAATCATTCATGAATGAATCAAAAAAAATATATAATGAATAAATATGAAAAATATATAATTATTAAATTTCTCTAGATGGTGGATCCATGATAAAAACAAATTGACCAAAAATACATGACCATATAACACATGTAAAATTAATTACATATCACCTAAAACAATGATTTTAATAAATAAGTATTAAACCATTAGTGAATATGTATGAAGAAAAAATAAATAGTATGATATATATAATTATTTATTTTAAATATATGTATAATAAAAACATTTCTTTATATAGGAGGTTCCAACGTATAAGAATTAACTGAAATATAAGGTGAGGTATTTTTTATTACAATTATTTATTTGGTATACATGCATTATAAACAACTTTAGTATTTTTTGTGGGGTATATTCTTGTAATAAATATCATTTCTAATTTTTTCCCTGAATATTATGGTATACAATTATCCATATTATTTTCCTTATTCCATGTTTCTTATGATTTAAAATGTATGAAATGGGTAAGTGTTTTATATAATTATATCATTATTTATAGGGATTGATTATGATTAAGTCTCGGTTGAGGATATATTATGATATATATCACAAGACAATCATGAATATTTTTCTAATATATTTATTTCATATTAATACATGTTTAAATTTCACTTTTCTTCACAAAGAGTACTCAAAATAGTCAAAATATTTTTTTATGAAATACTAATCTTTTTCTATCATCAACTCAGAAAATATTCAATTTAGTATACATGATTTTTAATCTTTTGTAAAATAAAATTTTACCAATATTCTATGAGTTTTAAATTTCATTTTTCCCGTGTTTTTTATTTTTATATGATGAATTAAAACAAATCTTCATGTTATTTTTCAAATGAGGTACCTTCTTAAATTTCAAAAATATATGATTTATTTATTATCATATATGGAATGAACATAATTTCACAATGTTAAGAAAAAAATGACTCAATTATTATATTAAATGTATCAGTAGATATTCAAATTGAAATTTATATCCATATTATTTTTGAAAAGTTTATATTTGAAATAATAAATTTCAAAATAAAATTATTTTTTTATCATGGATGTTTAATGATCTCTTTATGGTATATATATTATATTGGAAAATGAATTGTTTTATTATATGCTGTTATGAAATGTTTACCAAATCAAATTTTTCATGGTTATATATATGATGAAGGTTTTATGACCTTTTGGAACAAATATATATTATTTTAATATTATCATCTGTTATACATATATCTCCCTCCAATTAATTGGCTAAATATATATATCACATCCTATGAAAATAAATTAAATGGAGAGTTAATTGAGTTTATTAAGGGTTTATATATACTATAAAATTTTTGGGAGTGAACCTTGAATACTATGATGGATTTAGGACTGATTCCATTTGGATATGATAGTATTGGAATTTATCCTTGACTAATATATAAATTATTTAATATTCTTATATTTTTTCCACTATTACATGTCTTATGTTGATGTTAGGCTTTCATTTCTTATGTTGTTCAATTCCTTTCTGATTTATGTCATATGAACTTCCATGATTTATTCCATGACACAATGTTATTATTTTCGAGTTTAAGGTATAAAATTCAAATACAATTCTAGTGTTATTTAAAAATTATATTCATGTTATTTTCATCAGATCTAAAATATCTCCCCTTTTAACCCTTTCTATGAATCTAATCTCACCATTTCTTAGGTTTCTTTTCCCAATATTATAAAAAATGATAATGATTATGATATTTCTAATAGTTTGAATGTTTTGAGAATGTTGGTGGAGTTGATTTAGATCTTTAATAAAAAAAAATTTATATTTCTATGTTATCAAATTCGTTATTCTAATATGATTCTAGAATGGATAATTTTGTTATGTAATTAATATTCGCCTACTAAATTTTGGTATCTATGTAAGAAATCAACAACTTTATATAATTGGTATCAGAGAATAGTTTAGTAAACCACTAGACACTACGATGTGGAAACATCCGTGATAACCATAGGGACAAATTAAAATAATGTATATAATAATAACGTTTTTGAAATGTCCAGGAAAGAACTATGTTATACAGAATGTGTAATAGAATATGGTATTAGAATTCGAACATCCATTAAAAGTTTTTCCTTGTCAATTTGTTTCCCACAATGATTTATAAATCACAAATTATGATTTCTTTTAGTAAGGTAAGGAACTCAAAGGAATCAATTTAATTCTAAATGAGACAAAAAAATTGAGTTATTTCCTCCAAAGAATTCTAATGCTATAACAGTGGGAATGGAAAATTTTGTTTCTATATTCAAATGAAATTCTTATGCTATGAATATTGATGAGCATATAAATTAACAATTGATAAAATAATTTTTTTATTACGCCATGATAAAATGTGAACCTTCATTTAGTGGGTCTGATGATTTTCTAGATACTCTGAAATTTTCTTCTTCCATTTAAAAGATATATTATGTTCTCTATATTTCAAATCATGATAATTTTGTTGGTTTTTTCATTATTTCTAAGGTGAAGAAGATCTGTGTTGAACTCTTTTAGAGAATATGAATCAACATGAATAAACTAAGTTCATATAGTGGTATGGGTTTAAGATATTATTTTTTTAATAATTATATTCCTCATAATATTTTTACAATAATTTAGAATATATTCATTCAGAAAAAATAGGAGGCTAAAGAATCTTATATTACATATTAGCCAATGTTTATAAGAATTATTTAATATGATTCTGGAATTATAATAAATCCTAAATCTTAGGTTTACTGATTCATTTATATCATTAAACCATGCCTCCAACTTTTTCTATATCTATGGGACATCTATAATTATTATGAATTAGTTAAAGGTCCATCATGATGGAGATGGAGATTAGATTTAATAGTCAATCTCATCATTTTTATAATAAAATATTGATTTACATCATTGGATATACTAAAATTAAAAGAATAAGATGATTGTATTTAGATTATTATAAAGGTTTTTAAGGAAAGATGTAGGAAATTTTATAAATGGAATTGGAAAATGAATCATCTATGTAATGGATTCTCATAGGGAATTGAATAATTAATTTATAGTAATATTTTAGATAATATGAAATGTTGAGAGAAATATAAAAAATACGACCCCCTGAAATTCAAATATTATAAATATACTGATTATGGGAATAATTACTACCAGTTCCAAAATATTAATATTATTAATGATGATAATGTTAAAATATTATTAAACCTAGAGGAAAATGGAAATATCATTTTCTCACTATTACTGATGAGGGGTATTATAACAACATTGTCAGAGCTACATAAACCATGTACACAAGAACTGCTAATGTCTTATGGGATTATAGATCTACCAAATTTTTTGTATCCAATGAATTTATAAGGTTAATAATATACAACTCAGTGATTATAAATTGAATTTTTATTAAATAAATTTAATGTTATGATGACCACATATCATTTATATTCATCTTATATGATTTAATATTATGGTAATGTGATTCCTAAAAAAATTATTCTCCAATTGAATGATTTTTATGTTATACTCTGAATGAATTTGGATTCTTTACATAAACACTACATCATGTTTTTTGGATGGAAATTCTTGATTATTATATTAAAAAAAAACCCTGATTTTATAACAATGCGATGATAAATATTAAATCTTTTTGGAAACAACTTCCATTGTATGGGTATTTATTCCTATTCAAAAGGGGTTTGTATCACATTTTGTTAGGGATAAACTCTATATCTATGATATGTTTATTTTAATGTAGTTTTTTAAATAGCTTCTATAATAATATATTATTCATCCAATCATAATTTAATAGAGTTCTCGATATTACTCATATTTGATGCCAAAAATATTTTAAAGATTCCATATGTAATGCTCCCAACATAGTTTCATTTTAATGACACACTAATTATTGTTGGATTAAGAGTAAAACAAGTCATTTTAATGCCTTAATTGACATCCCCAACATCCCAAAGGATAGAAATAAATTCTAATGGTTTTCAAATAAATTTAGGGGATGTTTTACCGTATAATAAATAAAATACAAACCAAAAAACCATAACCAAACATCATACTATATGTTGAATGAATTATACAAAGATAACTCAAATACATTACTCTTATCAGACATCTACAATGTTTAAAATAATGGAAGGCAAAAAAGTATCAGATAGATTTGTGGATTGAAAGCTAAATACTCCAAGAAGTCTATATTACTCCATTCTCTTCTAGATCCATTCTCCAAGGTCACCAAACATCCCACATGTCACTAATTGGTGATAATAATGTGTGATACGATACCTTTCCCCATGTCCTGGAAGATAGATTCTTAAAAATCACCCACGTTACAAAGAAGGAGGGAGTATAAAACTCAGTAGGCATTCCCCAATGGCTTCCTTACTGACTCCACTATGATATAATTTTTAAAAACATTTATATAAAATATTTTTTATATAATAAATTCCCAAAACGATATTGAAACTAAATATAAAAAAATTGAGAAAGAATTTGTAACCAAAAGTAAACAAGTGAAATGAAAAAAAAAATTCAAGAATTGTTTTCCTGAAAATAACTAAAAAATTCATCAAAACCATTCCTCAATATTTCCTTGGCATACCCAAACCATTACACACATCCTCACAACCAACAGTGGATTATTCCCTATGACAATTCCATACTCATGATAGTTTTGTCATCGATCTACCAAGGCATCATAAGGAAATTATATCACATGTTCTATTTTACCCTTGTCACTAAAAAGAGGTCATATTTTAACTATGACATAGAAATTAATAATGAACTCTTAGACAAATATTCCAAAGTATCATGCCAAATATCTTTTTCAATAAAACCATCTTTTTATTAAATAACACTTTTCCATCAAAACCAATTCGAAGACAAACCATTTAATTTAAATGACCTTTCATACTGAAAACCCCATTACTGAAATACCATTATATTTATTTTAGTAGTCCATAATTTAAAATCACCATTTTAAATTCAAGAAAATATAAAAATATGCACAATAATTTACCGAGATTACACAATTCCAAAACAATGATACATCATCAAGAAAAAAGTAGTATTCCATTAACTAAACCAGGATTTCAAAATAGTTGTAATTGAATTTAATCAATTTAAAAATAATCTAATCAATTATTTCAAGAGTAGATGAGAGTGAAGCCATATACGTCAAATTGTTTGACAAAAATCAACTAAAGTCAATGAACAATCAAGAAAACATGTTTGATTCTTCACATAAACATCTTAGATATCTTATCCTATCAAGATAAATAAAAAATATCAACATATTTTGAATACACACTCAAAATTATAACCATTTCAAGTGTATATCTGATAACCCAAGTGGTGAGGAGAAGTAGATCTATTTAGATCTAAGAATTCGATCAATAAAGATGAATAACGATCATGTACCTCATGAATCTTGCTTCAAATCACCAAAGGAATCCATTGGATTGACTCAAAATGACATGGGAGATGTTCTCCTACCTTCATGGATGGAAAATACTAATTTCGGGTCATATAGGAGAAACAAACAGTATATTAGAGGAAAACTTATGGGAGATCAACCTTTTTAGAATATTACTTTAACCACAAGCATGTTTAACTCGCACAGTTAAACAAAACTTGTGCTAACCGTGCATTTCTACAATCTATAAAAACCCTCACATGGACTCCTCGTACGGTATCCTTAACTACGATCACATTGTTCCTTTTCTCTATACATCAACCCTACTATTTCGCACAATTTCTCTGAATATTTTTATACTTTTTTGGTAAACCATGCACAAACCGTCCGCCTCTCCTTTATCCTCCAAAACTTATAGAAAGTTCACCAAACTCTCAAAACATTAACCTTTATAACACATATATATATATAAACACAAAGAAAGTGTTATGTTCCAAAAAAAATATGTACTACATTCTCCCCACCATTTTTCTTTTCATCATTAGAATATAAAAAACCGTATTTTCCTTGAAATAGTTAAGACAATTTCTCTTTCATTTCCTACTCACATTCCAAAATACTTTCCTGAATTAAAAAATGTTTCCATAAAACCCTCACTAGAATGATTATTTTTCCATGTAAGATGTTATATTTCTTATATAATATCCTCACCATAATATGTACAAACAAAGAATCCGACTCTAGGTCGATGTGATCTAATCCGATCATAGGGGTAGATTCAGTATGATAATTTTTCAACTAAGATACGTAGAACATATATAAATCGCACTGAACCATGGTGTCAATTCCAATTGATATTCCACCTCTATAACACGTAATAGTTTCTCGAAAGGCCTAATGTAACAAGGATATAACATTCCCTTCTTCACAAATTAATGATTTCCATTCCTTGGATAAATCCGTAACAATACATGATTACTCACCACGGATGACAAAGATCTTTGATGATGATATAAATATAACTCTTGACGACTCTATAACATCTCCATTATAATTATAATTAACTGAATATTCTCTATCATTTCATTAAAATGTCTATGACCTACTAAAAATGTTTTACATATTTCCACCCAAAATAACTGAGAACAATAATGAATCCCATACAACACATCTAAATAGTGCCATATGAATTGAGTCTTGATATTTATTATTATAAGAGAAGTTCTAAAAGGGTATATGATTTGTCCATGACCCACTGAAATCCATTACACAAGACCATAAAATTTCATTCGATGTTTATACTATATACTCAAATAGGCCATATGTTTGAGGTTGATATGCAATGCTCGAAGTCAACTGAGTCCCACAGGATTCCTGTAAGAATTTCTAGAAACGTGATGTGAATATTGGATCTCTGTCTGAAATGATTGAAACTAGTACGCCATGTCTCTTTACCAAATATGGTTGAAATGGGATGACTTTGTGATCCAACCCTCTATCACCCTTATGGAATTCTGTTTCTGAACCATTTTGAGTTGTCATGTAACAAAATCCATCGCTAGATGCTACCATTTCAAAATGGGGATTGGTAAAGACTACAACATACTCACTGGTCATTAATGATTCTCTTTAACTTGCTGGAAAGTAATGAACTTTTAAATGAACTCATCCTTTTTCATTTTCATATTTCTCCACCAAAACTACACCTTAAAAAACTTATACATATTTTTTATAAGTGGGTGTAAAACCCATCTCGAATGGTTATAATCATGAAAAAGTTGATATTGATAATCTATAGGTACAACCATCCAATATCTATACCAGAAAACCATGTTCCCATCCAGATTCCAGCACTCAATGTTCTCCCCATCATTTATTTTTGAACTCATAAACAATAATTATTCATTAATTTTTTTTCATCCATAACTATCTTCAGAAGATCAAAATCCAAAAAAACTGAAATGAAATCTTCCAAAACACCTTGTTCCTCAAATTCCACATACATGTCGTCTTGGCCAGAAATCAACTTCCATTCATTTATTTCTTCTTTTTCCAACTAAGAATATGAAAATTTTCTCGATGAGTCTAACACCAAATTCGATTTTCCCAGTGTATACATTAATTCTAAGTCAAACATTTAGAGATAGTCTATTGATCTACATTGCTTCAGATTTCAATATTCCTCTGAGAAAATTTGTTCAAAGATTTTATGATCTTTAAGAATAGTGAATTTATCATCAATGATATAATGTCTCTATGTCTTCAAAGCATAGATGATCCCAAGTAACTTAAACTCTTATATTGGTTAATTCTTCTAATAAACTCTCAACAGTCTGGAACCATAAGATATCACATGGTCTCCTTGCATGAGAACACATCCTAACATAGATCCTAAAGAATAAAATTACACCATGTACCCCTATCCTTATTCTAGATAAATCATGATATGTTCTGATGTAAGATGAACATCCATCACTTGGAATGACTTATGGAATTATTCATTACATTTTAATGAATCATTATTATTTATAAGATGTTTAATTAGAGAGGAAAGTCATGAGAATTCACATAAAAAAGCATTGATAATAACCATATAGACCAAGAGAACATTGTATCTAAATGAATATCAACAATGGTTTCCACGAGATAACTTCGTCAATATTTTCATGATCCACTAGAATACCTTTTTCAAAACATACAAGGCCATGAACGTATTTCTTTTGTAACCTAAAATAACACTTATTTAATTTTGAATAAAATCAATGATCTCTCAAGATTACGAACACTATTTCCAATTGTTTTTCAAGTTCATCCCTTGTATCTGAATACACCACGATGTCTTACACATTTTCCATAAGAAAATAATCCAAATATAACTGAAATATCTGATTTATCAAATCCATGAAGAGTGTTGGTGCATTTGTTTGACCGAATGGCATGACAATGTATCCATAGTGTCTATATATTCTTCTAAAGGATGTCTTCGAAATATCTTCCTTTAGATGCCATAATTGGTGATATCT
This sequence comes from Viscum album, assembly GCA_963277665.1. NCBI lineage: Eukaryota > Viridiplantae > Streptophyta > Magnoliopsida > Santalales > Viscaceae > Viscum > Viscum album. The sequence continues at coordinate 1,292,419,481 of OY728129.1, forward strand.
TAATCACACGTCAATTTTAGAGAACCAATAGGCTCCCCTCAATTGACTGAATAGGTCATTAATGCATGGAATTGGATAACTATTCTTTATCGTACATTGGATAATATTATGATAATCAATACACACCAGAAGAGTTCCATATTCCTTATTCACGAATAAGACATGTGATTCCCATAAAGAAATTCTCGGTCAAGTAAAACCCTTAATCTATTGCTCTTATAACTACATATTCAATTTTGTTAAATCTATTGATAACATACTATAAATGGAAGTAAAATATAATTTTTCCACTGAAGGAGATCAATCATAAACTCAAATTATATTAGAAGTGGTAACCCTAAGATTTTCATGGGAATGAAATACTGAAATTGATCTACAACTGTTGGAAAACTATTTTATTCTATCTCTTCCATTGATTACAATGTTAACTCCAACATATGGTAAGAGATCATCTCAAAATGTAGTACAAAATGTACATAGATCCTTTATATACATTCCTCTCTCCTCTGAAGAGATTGTAGACACCATTCTTAGTCATTAAAGGCATTGTCCTTCAATAACAATCGATATGAACCTTAAACCTTGTCAAAAAATCCATAAAAAGGATAAAATCATAGACATCCCTCAATAATAGTGTGAATTCACACTTCATCTAATTTCTATAAATCATAATGGAACAAGATCTACACACAAAGGATCGAAATTATCATTCACCATGAGGAGTTTGCAGTTTTAAAAAATAACGTGTCATTTACAATTTTAAACAAATCAGTTCAACAACATGAGAAGCAATGAAGGAGTCCGATAAACCAATATCAAAAAGCACAAACAAAAAGGTAGATTTCAAAATAATCATACCTCTCAATGAATATGGTCTAACCTAAACATAGAAAAAATTGTCATATATCCATATAATTGCTTTGTCTATACACTATTTTATTTATTTCCTTGCGGCTCTATCCCTTACTGAGGATTCATGGTATTCCAAAAATAAACATGGTTATATATGCTCTATTGATTAGTTTGAGACAAATGTTCTTTCCATGTTGAATCATACGATGCTTGCAACACCGGAGAAGTGTCTTGAGCACCTGACCTCGGAGATCTGCAACAAAATTTTTTAAGGTGTCCAATAATTTTTCAATTATGGATAGATCTTGGTGGTGAAATACACTGCCCCTTCATGTGGTATAAAGAACCACATTAGAAGAATCCCTCCTGGATCTATGACCGTGGAGAAAGATTAATTGATCTAGCTCTCTAATTATGATTCTCACTACCACCAAATAAATAGTTATCCCTCTTTCAATTGCTGCTATCAATGGAGTTTCCATCAGTTACAATATGGATTATCATACTTTCTCATCCCATATATCTTGAGATGTACTACTCAGCAGCCACTTCTAAAATTTCCATCTCTATATAATATATAATACTAATCACTGCAATATTGAATCGAATTTACTTCATTATCCCTAATTCGAATATGTGTTCCTTCAACGATGCACTTACCTTAACATCTGATGTAAAGAAGACTAAATTCATGAACTTATCCACATATTCTGTGAGAGAGATATTCTCCTACTTTAGGATAAATAATTATGATGTCGTATTTATCTTGAATGTATGAGGGTAGAATTTATTTTTAAACAATTCCTCAAAATCCTCACAACTAAGACAATGATCCAGCTTTGCCTGCATAGCCAAATCCCGCCACAAGCATGTGACATCCTTGAGCTTGTAAGTCACCATCTCTACTTTCATCTTTGATGGTGTCCCAATGAAATAAAATATTCTATTCATCATATTGTTCCAAATATCTACTTTTTCAGTTTTAGAATCACCATCGGATGATGGGTGGAATCTTCTTCTTGAAATGAATGTAATGATCCACATGCATTGGATCATCCCACAAGTTACCAATATCTATAGACTAAAATTCTTGGATGATACATTGAACTATCTCTTGGTTAACCTATCATTCAGGTGCAACCTTGTAATAGAAATATTTTTCTAGTTGGTTTCTATGATGTCTATCGAGTTCCATCTTCTAAATAAACAATAAAAGTTGTATGTTACACTCCCTAGAAACATATGGCTTAGAATTCCAAATTCTATCACATCATCTATCACAATATGGTTTTCCCAAAAAATCCTTTTTCAAGTTCGATATTTTTTTAAAAATAAATCTTTATTTTAAAAATCAAACTATTTTTAAAATACACTAAGTATCCTATTTTAAAAATATTTATTTTGAAATGGAAATCATAATTTTCTAAAAATATTAATCCTTTTCAAAAAATAATTAATCATTAATCTAAATGAAATATGAAATCCTAGTTGGATTTGATTCCTATATGATTAATTTCATGATTTTCATATTGGATAATACCATAAATATTATATTTCAAGATCCTATAAGTGTCTCCAAAACACTTTTGTACCAAACTCTCTAATGACTTGATGTTCAGCATAAACGGATTAGCTGCATCCTTTTATGCTAGAAATTTCTAGTTCAAACAATCCTACACCTTTCTAAGATATCATACCATGGAATAGACAAGAATGATTCCATATCCAAGACTATGAAATAGAATATTAAATGTTATATAAGGATCAATCAAGAAGAAACCAATTGTAATGACATGCTAATTATCAGGGAATTGAGAGTACAATGAGTCATTACATGGCCTTAAGCAACATCCCCAAGATAGGTCACTATATGTTGCATGATTAAAAGAATTGTAACCTGACTAAATTCTTCATATCAAAACAATGCATTGTCTGACACTTCAAAATACCAATAAAATATCATGTAAATAGAAAAAGGACAACTAAAGACACCAAGAAGACCATAAGCCTCCATACTCCCTTATCTCTATGCTCCATGATCACCATCCAACCCAAGTACCATGATGCGGTGAAAAAAAGGAGTGATACATTACCTTCTCCCATCTCTTGAATGATATTATCTGTAAATGTACCAAAGTGACAAAGAAGTAGTGTGTATAAAACATAGTCAGAATTCCCAAATGACATTCCTACTCACAACACTATGATAGATGAGTTAGGAACATTTATATAAAATAGCTTATGTAAAACAATTTCCTAAAATACATTGTAAATAAATATTAACAGGTTCCAAAACCATTTGTTTCCAAAATTAAACAAGTTTTATTGAATTTTTTTCTAGTAATTTATTTTTATAGAAAAAAAATAAAATATTCCATTTGAATATTCAAACCATTCCACACATCCAAACAACCAACCATTCATTTTTCACTATTATAGTTACATAGTCAAGAGTGGTTTCTCATCGATATACCAAGTCATCACAAGTTAATTATATCCCATGTAAAAATGTACAATTATCATTGAGAACAAGGTTATATTTTAAACAATCCCCAAAATTGCAATAAGAACTCACACAACAATAACCTCAAGGATCATTCCTAAAATCCTATTCAGTAAAACCCCATTTTTATTGTAAACCAATTTTCTGTCAAAACAATTTTGAGAAAAAACCATTTCAATAAAATGAACATTGTTAATGAAACCCTTATTACCATCAATGTTTTGTAGGTATTCCAAAAATATACAATTTAAAATCTCTATTTAAAATTCAATAATCTTAAACAGTTTTCACAATAATTCAATGAGATTACACAACTACACAAAAAATATAAAACATCACTTATGATGATTTATTCCAAAAATTGAACCAATTTTCACCATAAATATAATTTAATTTAATAAACTTGAAACTAATATAATAAATTATACTAACGTGGGATTAATGTGAGTCCACCTACATAGATGGTTTTGATGAAAACTGCCAAAGGACTAATAATGATCATGAAAATCGTGTCGATTCTTCATGGAATCACATTAGATATCTTCTACTAGGATGATCAAGTAAAAATATAAACTAATTGTAAAACACAGTAATAGATTAACCCATTATATGTGTGGATCTATGAAACTAATAAGTGATGATAATTACAACTACTTAGATCAATGAAAATGATCAAGAATCATGAAGAAAAATATCATACCTCAAGAATATGAAATTTAATCGTGAAGGGAAGCCTTCATATTGACTCGAAATCACTTGGCATAGATTTTAATTACTAAACGTAAGAGAAATATTGAGTTAGGGATACATAAGAGCAAAAAATGAGTAGTTTAGATGGAAAAACATGTGAGATCCACTGTTTTTTTGTCTCACTTTAACCACATACACAATTAGTTTTCATGGTTATAAAAATTGTGCACTAACCATGTGCTAGATACATTCTAGATAAACCATCACATGACCTCCTCACTTGGTCCCCTTATAATTTCTCACACCATGATGAATCGATCTTCCATAAACCGACTATTTCCATCCATTTCTTCTAAAATTTCCACATAGTTTATATAAATCATGCATAGACTGTGATCCACTACTTCAGCCCCAAAACATATTGAATACTCATTAAACTCTCACAACATTCCCTCTTATACATTATATCCATACAAAACAAATAATGTGTTAATTATCTAAACCTAGTTGTACTACATGCATGAACTAAAGATGAAACTATAAGAGTATCATGAAAATGGATTTATTTGTCTATGTGGTTCACTATTGTGTTTACAATTTTTTTTGTTCATTATAAATATCATTCAAGGAGAATTATTATTGATTATAAATAAGAAAACAAATCACATCTCTTGACTATCTATATTTTAACTTATATTAATGACTTTATTTATCTATTATGGGGAGGTCAATACTTTTATATGATTGTCCTTTATTCTATATTTAACCAGTTGAGGTTCAGGAAGGAGGATATAACAAAGAAGACCTCATATAAAAGTTATGGACAATATTAAATTATAGTTATTACATTTAGTAATAATGAATCACTTTTTTTCTTCATTTATTTTATTAATAGAGTTTTTATTTATACCTTGAACAATTTTTTATAGTATTTATTGATCAATTTATTATATATCCTATGACAAATAAAAAAAATTAAGCATACTTGATAATTGTACTAAATAAATTACGGATGTCGAGGCCCTATAAAAAATTTACCATGTATGAATTTCAGATTGGGAATATTTCATTAATGGGTCATACTATCGCATGTGATGGAATATCAGTATCTCTTTTAGGGAGAGAAGTTATTGAATAATAGACTAGACCAACAACCTTGATTGAGATTCGTATTTTTCTTTGTTTGGATACACAATATTGAATCATTTTATTGAATTTCTCACAACTGCCTAATTTAATAAGCATGTTAAATTGAAATGGAGATTAGTTCTATTGGGATGATAAGTGTGACGAAAACATCAAGTAACTAAAGAGATGGATAGTCATTTCACATATTCTTACATGACCCTTATAATGAGAAATAATTTTATTCTATATTGACGAATCAATAAAAATTTTGGGATTCATTATCAATAATAATTATATGGGGATATATTTTTCATTAACCCAATTGAATTATCTTGACAAATTATACTATATTCATGATTTGGAGTAATCTACTTTAATTTTCAAATTTAATATTTGTATGTTTAAACATTACAGAGAATGGTGTGGCATATATATTGATCCTACAAAATTTTATTATATCTTCACACATAATGATTTTAATATAATACATACAATATGGTTTAAATTGATTAATGATAATAAAATATAAATATAATTTCATCTTTGGAAAGAGAATAATTTGGATTACGATACTTCCGAAATTATCATGCTAGCATATCTAGGATGAAGAACACCCAAAAGGAAATATTTCCTCACAACCATAAGATTGATTCTAAAATAATGCAATAAGTGGCTAAATAGTATCTTTATCACGTTATTTTTCAAGAATCTATCCAAGTGAAGATAAAATTATCAGCGAATGAATATATGGATAAAAAAATTAATTATTTAAATTTTCCTATGTTTATACTTGATTTTGATGGAATGATAATGTTTAAGAGCTGGGTATGTGTTAATTCCATACCATATTTAAACAATATGTTTTGGATAAAGCTCATAGTTTACCACTATATATGAAACTAGGAATTACAAATATTTATAGAGTTCTGAATGGGTTCTTATGGTGGGACGACAATAATAGATACATTGTGTAGTATGTATCTTGTGTCATTGTACTTCTCCAACAGAAAAACTGATAAAAAAAATAATAAGTGTATTTTATAACCATTACCCATTACATAATAGAAATGGGAAAAATTACCCTGTATTTTGTCATTGGAATACCCATTACAACCAAAGGGACCAATGCTAGTTGGGTTTTAGTCTATTGGATAATAAAGATAGAAAGATTAATTTATATTAGAAAATATTTCCCTCTAAATCATATTTCTATAATTTATAGTAAGGATGTTATTTGGTTTAAAAGAGTTTATCATTCTATTATATATAATCATGATAAAATGCTTACCTTAATATTCTAGAATTGTCTTCAACATTATATAGATACTGATATGTGTTTCATTATGATGAATCATCCATATAATGATGGTTTGTCTTATTTAAAAATTAAACCCATATAGGATTTGTTGAGATCCGTTTTTTTGGAATTCAATGAATTGTGGGATCAATAAAATCATATTATTGAATTTTTGTAAAATATTATTATTCACTCGAGTATTCAAGTGGGTCATTATAAATATATCTATGAAAATTGGTGTATAAATCCAAAATGAAAATATGATATTGGTGAATGAATGTTTTTATAACCTTGAAAAGATGAGGAAATTTCAGATAATGTTAATGCCACTATACATCGCACCATGACAACGTAATGGTAAAAAATGTTATGTTGGAAATCATCTGCATGATATTATATTTAATTACGGTGGTAAGAATTTTGTAAAAATATCTCAATGTAAGAAGGTTACTCAATTCATAAATAACTATAGGATTATCCATAGATATATTTTCACTTTAAATAATCTTGATCATAAAAGGATTGTAGCTTATCCATATGCCTCATCAACTAAACCACTATCATGTTCATAGTTCCATCCATGTAATTCTACAAAAAATTTACATAAATAATATATCACATGTACTATAGATAGATTTCAAATAACTGAAACATGATAAGTATATTCTGGTAAAACCATTAGAAATATTATATCATAAATATAATTTCATATGGAATAAGACTACTCACCCAGTGAATGTTTTCTCGAGAAATCCAAAATTCAATGAAGATTAATTTGAACATTATATTGTAAAGAATCTAATATAACCTCATTTTTTTATATTATAGTTAACAATTTAATGGGATAATTTAATTTAATGGGTGGAGAATATAGCACCATGTTACTTTATGAAATTTTATTTTCAAATAAATATAATTTCATTGATAACATGCATTATCCAAAACACTTAGTTTAAACGGACAACGATACACTATTAAATAAGACTTATCACCATGATGTTGGATTTGTGGTTATTTATAGGACTATTAAATTTATATAAATTTTATTTTTATATATTTATAAATTAATTCTTGTTTATTAATTAATTATAAATAATATTTTAAAACATCTGAATATTAAAGAGTTGTTTTCCGAAAAATCTATTTTTTTCAAAAAATGAATTTAAATATTAATATATTAAATTAATAGATAACTTATATTTTTCAATAAATAAATATATTATATGATAATGAATTTTTTTTAATATTTATTAAATAATTTTCTAGTAACGGGATAGGAGTAAACAATGTTTTACTGAATATGAACAGTAACAATGGTTATATTTTCCACCATGGTAAAGAGTAAATGAGGTTAATCATGGATATAACTATTTTATAAATCCATAATTTTGCATAGAAATATTAATTGGATGAATTTAATTATAATCTTATCACCTTATGATCTAAATTTTGTTTTTTAAAATGACTATGAAGATGAACTATATAATATTTAATGCAAAGAATGTTATGAAAATGTCACAATTTTGTTTTAATTATCTAATTTTTGTTGGAATGGAGAAACAATATCCTTTTAAACATGTATATAAGTTTCTATGTTGAAATTTACGAAATAATTTAAAATACAGAAATTATCATCTATTTTTTTAATTTATATTATGACCTTATATTAATAAAAAACATTGACACAATATTTATACAATTAATAAATAAATATTTTAATATATTTTGAAACTATTTAACGAAAATTATTTATAGTGAGTTTTCTAATGAAATTGTTTTAGATAAATATTAAATATAAAAATAATGTTGTGGAATTATATTCAAAATCTATATTGGATTTTTGTATTTTATTTTAAATTAAATGAATAGTAAAAAATTGGAAATTATTATATTTTAACAAAATAATATTTTATTAAATTATATAAAAATCATAAAAAATTTAATAGAGACCAATGAGAGAATATATGATCCGAAATTCCATAAATTTCACATTATTAAGCCATATGAAAACATTTTAAATGTGAAAAACGTTAATGTATTTTTAACATTAAAGATATTCAAAGGTTTCCCCATCCCCCAAATAGATAATGGAACCAACATTTATTTTATTATCACCACAATATGAATTATAAAATGAAATAAAATTATCCATTTTCTCTTACCCACTTCCCTATACATATTCTAAAGGATCCAGTATTCCAAAAAACATCCTTATACCCCTTAATTAAATATTTAACAAAATTATTATAATGTAGTGGTAATCTCTTTAATCGATCATATTATTTAATAATTTTATTATATTTTCTAAATATGATAAATTATTCATAAAATAATAAATTCATTATAATAAATATTATAGAATGTATTTTAAATTATTAAATCACTTTATCCATTGTCTTTCCAACATATAGAATGTAAAAATTTTACTCGTTTGTGCATATGAATTTTCATCCACAAATTGTGTTGAAATTCATTTATGATTATTAACATTTATGTATACATACTATAATGATTTTAATTATTATTTAATATAGTTATTACCTTATTATACTTATATAATTATAATATCATATCTATATACTAAGCTTCGAAACCGTTGGAAAATGATAATTTTGATTTTGTGTACATGAGGACTGCCACCTCAATGAAGTGATTTGATTTATTTTTTATTATTGTTTTAATTTTATAGTTATAAGGGTATACATAATAAATATATCTTATATATTTTATAATAAAAAATCGATATATATGATTTATTCTTTACCTTTCTCTATTTCATCTGCTGAAATAGGGAAACAACATTCATGTGTATGTATTCCATTCCATCTCAATGAATGATGTCATTAATTATTATATATCTATAATTTATGATTTAATATATTCATGTATATATGTAATACATGTTATTTTAACATATATATTAATATTTTGGGGATGATGGAACCACGCTCAATATAAAAGGACCATAACTATCAAACCAAAACACGGCTGAATAAAGACGAAGATATGACCAAAAATATTTATTTAAATAAATAAGTGTTTAAAAAGGATTGATAATTGGATACAATTAAATCATATGTGGTATGGTATATATGATTATGGTTATATAATATATTTATAATAATTATTTAATTATTATATGATTGTTTCCAATGCATTTGAAGGGTGTCATATATAAGGTGTTGGATTTTGATCTTTAATATATTTAAATGGGACACATGACTTATAGACAACTTGTTCCATTTTTCTAGGGTATTTCTTCCCATTTGGGTAGATTAGGAATCTTATTATGAATGTTATATGATATTTTGGAAACCCCTTTTCAGGAAAGTGTTTGGAACTCCCTTATTTTAATGATCACAAATGATGAATATTTTAAACTAATAAGTTACATGTTGATTGATTTAATTTTTTATGAAAAGATAGTTTTTATGATAAATTGGATTTCTATTGAGGTGAGTCAACCCCATCCAAGATCTACCACTAAGGATGAGCTGCTGGAGGCAGAGTCACCACCATGATATTTAACACCAGCTGAGTGACCAATGATGATGATCTACTACTAAGAACAAACTACTATCATGAACATGTTATAAATAGACTCTGAGTCACCACAATACCTTGATTCACCATCAGCCTGAGTCACTACCTGTCTGTGATACTGCTGGATTCTATGCCACCACACGTATAGGCTACCGTTTCTATGTGAGGAATTTTTTGTTTATGTCCCATTGTCTATTTCTATTCAAGAATAATTTATTAGCCTTTAATCATTTGAATGAGTTATTAAGACATAATCAATTCCTATCTGAGGATTTTGGATTGTGGTAAATTTTTGATTTTGTATATATACGAACGACCCATCCTCTATATCTCTTTGTACAATGATTACTATTTGAAAAGTCTATGGGGATATTGTGTTTCTTAATCTGTGTACCTGTACAAGCATAATGATTCATCTACATTTAAGATCATCGATAGAGAAGAACAACAACTATTACAAAGATTGATCATGATATAAAATGAGGTCAAATTGAAAATTATTCTAAATTACTATGATACTATACATTGATTCATCATTCAAAAAGGATTCTCAAACTCTTCACTAAATATTCTCTATGGATTTTGAATATTTTTAGCATTCTAATTTGATCATAACTATTTTATTTATATTATTTTGGTTGATCCTTCGGTTTATTTATTTTATCCTTTTACAAGTGTTTTCATATTCTATTTTAGACCACACAGTAACTCCTACACCAAAACTCCATAATACCCATTATCCACTCTTTATATTTTTGTTCTATTTACCCACGATGTTAATGGAAGATATCCTTATGTAACCTATCCTATTTTAGTTCTGAGATATTAAATATAGAAGTGGTTTTTTATCCTCTACGACTTGTTTTTGTTCTTTATTTAATTGATCTATATTATGGATCTATTTTTTTATTATTGTAATCTATTTAAAATTAGGTTATTTCTAAGTGGTGGGTATTAAGTCTCATCATGATACCAAAAACTTTTTTATTCCATTGTGTTATTTTTTTTGTTTTATAACAAAAACCTTGATTATAATTAAAATATAAACAATAGTATTACATTAGTAGTTAATATTAAATAGTTTTTATATATGTTTGGGTCTAAGTAAATTTATATCAATATTTAAGATAATTTCAAAATTATTTTAAATATTAAATAAACAGTATTTGAGAATTTTTTTATTAGGAAAGATATTTTATCAATCGGCTATTTTGATTAACTCATAAATTTATTTAGATAAATTTGTTTTATTTTGAATTTATGTTTTAATAAAGAAAATTATTGGGAACTCAATTCACCAACAACATGATTTAATATCTCTGATGAATATTTGGTTTCAAATGGTTAATTATATTTTCAATCGTTATTTCAGTTATATGCAAAAGATATACAATTTATATCAACTCAAAATTTTAGTTCTTTATACATAATAGAAAAGGAGGATATTCTACCGACATACCTCTTTATTTTATTGATAAAAATTATTCTCTTTGGAAAATAAAAATGAAAATGAATTTGGAGAATATGGTTTTTGAAATTTTGATTGTAATAAAAGATCATTATGAAATACCACCAAAGGCTCGAGTTACTTGGAATGATGCAATAAAGAACACTTAAAAGAATTACTATAATGATATGAATGTATTATTTTGTGAATCGAGTAATGATGAATATAATATAATATCTACTCAAAAATATGATTTTGATATAATGGATGCCTTATCTATCTCACATGAAGTAAAATAAAATGTTAATTAAATGAGACTAAATATATATATAATTAAATATTATACATTTAAAATTACATATGATGAACCTATTTTGGACATGTATCTCACGGTCAATAAAATAGTGAATGCAATGTATTCAATTTCGAAAAAGTGACAGATATAGATTAGGTTATGATATTTCTCAGAATATACCAGATAGATGGAGATGAACTTCATTTTCGATTATTGATTATTTTCATTTAGGTATATTACATTTCAGGGAATCAATAATAAATATGATGATGTATTAATAAGATCTTATTGTATACATGGATATTTGTAAATATGATCCAAAAATAAAATCATTAGCCTTTAAATATACTACCTACAAACCAAAGGAAAATGTACAAGAATAATTTACCATTAAATAAGATTCTTTTGATTATAGTAATGATAATATGGCTCACATGGCTGTAATATTTATGAAATTTTATATGAAAAATAATATCTTTAAGAAATAAAATTTTAGAGGAAATCATCATAACAAGGTAATGATGAAAAAGAATCGATTAAAGGATGATATTAAAAATGACATTATCTACTATGAATGTAGGAGTTAAAGACATGTAAAATCTAACAATCAAAAAATAAAATATAAAATGAAATAGGAGGATAAGTGAAATGTTTCATGAAATCCATAAAAAACAACTTAGAGTGCCTCAAACGATATCTATAATGAGTTAGACACTAATCAAGGAGAAATGTCTATCAAAGAAAATATGTGCTCTGTAGCAAGCATAATAAAGGTGCATAATATTCTTCTTCCTTCTAAAACTAATATTTCAAGGTATCATAATATTGAAGATAAAATTGATTTTGAAGAAATAATGGACAAAAAATATTTTTGTGGACATTGTAACATTCATTTAGATAACTTTATTGAAATTAATGATAAATATATGTCACTTAAAAATATCTTGCTTTGACAGTAAATATTAAAACTATTATTACTATTGAAAAATAGCAAAATGTTCAATTTATAATAGAGAAAAATGAAATAAATTTATAATGCACAACTGTAAATATATTTATAATGTTTTAAATTTTAAAATAATTATCTAATATATATTCTTGGGAAGAAAAAAACTCACAATTATAAAATTAGCATAGGTTATGAATCTAGGATTAGAAAGATTGTAAGAACCATATTTTTGTATAGTACCAGTTCTAAAAATTGATATAATAAAATTACTAACTAAATATACCTAATAAATTATTTATTTCATGAATCTTACAATGTGTTTAGAAGAATGTCTTTAAGAAATTGTGGGTTCCAAGATCATTTATTTATAATATAATTATACCCATAATGTTTGGGTACCAATATCAGTTGGGGTATAAATGTTTTTTTGTAAACAACCTTTTTAAACCTCCTACAAAACTTATGGTATATGGGATGTGGGTTTCTAAACATATGACTAGTGAGTAATCAAATTTCAAAAAAATGGTCATTGTTGAAAGTGGACATGTCACTTTTAGTGACAATGAAAAAGTTAAAATCATTGGCATTAATGAAATCTGAAATTCTAATTGATTGTTAATTTGAAAATTTTAATATTTATAGTATTTAAAATATAATATTATTAGGATCTCTCATCATTGTAATGATTTATTTTATGAAAAAAGTTTAAAAAATTAATTTCATGGTTTTATGTATAGAAATATTTTAAAATTTACTGATTTTATAAATTATGACATCAATTATATCAATTTAAATTCACTATATTCTGAATAAAATTTATTTATGTGAATTTGACAATGAATCTAGGATTTGGAATAATATACTAGGCCATTGTAATATTCATTCACTTTTAAATGTAAATACAAAGGGGTAAGTTGAATAACTACCAATGCTTAAATTTTGAAATAATAAAGTCTATGGTCCATGTCGAAAAAGAAAAAATAGAATATTTTTTTTACATATATAATAGAACATTCAAACTCTCAAACTGCAGAATTATTTTATAATAAACTCTTCAAGACTTCTATAGTTTCTATTTTAAATGGAAAACATCAGGTATATGTTCTTATAAATTTCTTCTCTATGTACACCTTGGTATTCATTCTAAATCACAATAGTTCATCTTGTTAATATTTTATTAAGTGTCTAAAATCAATGGAAAATATAAAAAGATGTAGGATTATGTCCTTAAGAAGTTACCATGTTTATTAATTTGAAAATAAATACTTTGAATCAATTTTGTCTCAAAAAATTTTAAATCACAACTTTTTTTCCCCTATGGCACTTCAGAAAAATAGTGTTGCAAAGAGAATAAATAGAAATCTTCAATAGATAACCTTAAATATGACAAATGAATATGACATACCTCTCTAATTTTGGAAATAGTTTGTTAACCCATCCTATTATACAATATAAATAGTTTTTTTAGACCACTCATAAAAGAACACCTTATTAGTTAATAAATAATTGAAATAAAATGGTTAATTACTTTATAGATTTCGGTTTCTATGAATTCATTCAAAATACTAAGGTAAATAATGACTAATGTTCTTAAAAAAGTGATGAAAGAATTATTCATGCAGATTAATGTTCCTATAATCATTAGAGAGTGTGTAATAAATATTTTATACAGTTGAAAAATCTATAGACATTAAATTTGATGAAACAAATCCTTATGAACCCAAGAATATCATAGAAAACCTTGATAATGATCTGTTAACATTGGAAATTAATTCTAAACCATTCAAATGTTTAGTGATATAAACAATAAAATTTATCTAGTGATCTACCATAACATGAACATGATTAAAATACCTAGAAAAACAACACCTCTACTAAAATAGCTATTAGGACTCATTGATAACATACAATGGATGTTGTAGGTGACCTATGTAGAGGTACTAAAAAAAGATATTCTATTAGGAATCAAATTGATCATATAAAATTATTTTTATATCCTGAACCAGTGATCATCAATGAGGCTTCCAATATATAATTCTTGGTAATTTCTATGAATGAATAACAAAATCAATTGGAATGAAATACTGTTTAGGAACTGGTTTATATACCTAAAGACACCTTTACTATTAGAACTAAGGTGATATATAGAAACAATGTTGATGAGATAATCACTATAGTATGAAATTAGGATTGATTGGTTGCAAATTATTATAATCAAGAAGATTGTATTGATTACTAAGAAACCATTTCATCAATAGATAGACATACATGCATTAGGATACAACCTTCTTATGCTACACATTTGGTTTTCAAAATATATCAAATGGATCTTCAATGTTCTTTCTTAAATAGTTTTAGAGATGAGGACGTATTTATTGACCAATCCCCTATACTTAAAAATAAAAAATTTTAAAATAATGTTTTTAAACAAACAAATCATTTTATGGGTTAAAACAGGATCATAGTGCTTGGTATGATAGGAAAACCTCCTTTCATATTTCAAATAGATTTTCAAAAGGTATAACATATCCAACTCTTTTTATAAAAATAATTTAAAATGATTTCATAATTGTAAAAATATAAGTGAATCATATATTTTGGATCCTCATAACACATCTTATTAATCGGTTTTCAAAATTAATGAGAAATAAATATTAATTGAGTTTAATGGTAGATCACAAAATTTTTCTTGAATTTCAGATTTTTCAAAATAAGGAACTAATCATTTTACATTACAAAAAATATAATAATTTTCATTAAAAAAATTATTTTATAGACATCAAAAAATGTAGTGATACATTCATGAGTACCACATGTAAACTAGATCTTAATAAAGAATAGAAATTAGTAGAACAAACTAGTTATAGAGGTAATATTGTAAGTATATTGTACTTAACTACTAATATACCTATCATTGTGTTTACTATTATATAATTTATAACATTCAATAAAATCCCAAAGAGTGACACTTATCATCTGACAATAGTGTTTTTAAATACACCAAATATATAACAAATTTTGGATTGTTCTATATTAGGGGACATCCTTTTTATTTAGTAATTTATTCAGATGCTGATTTTTGTGGATTTATGTCAGATAGAAATAGAACCTCTAGAACATGCCATATATTCGGAAAATATCTAGTATCATGGTTTTGTTATAAAAAAATAGGTTTCACATTCTACTAATGAATATTACAATATTACAGCAGGAAGTTTTTGTGCACAAATTTTGTGGTATAAATACACTTTACTATAATTTTGATACTAATTTAGAGATGTCCGAATAAATTTTGACAACACAAGTGCTATAAAAATAACCTAGAATACAATATATCTGTATAAAATAAACCATTTGAGATGAGTCATTTCTTTTGGAGAGATCATTATCCATAATGTGATATAACTTTATAATTTATTGTAAAAGAACTTAATCTTGTAGATAGCTTTAAAAAACCATTGAATTACGAATGAATATACTCTATTAAACACGAATTATGTGCGATATGTTTTGGTTGATGAGTCGTCATTGAAAAGTAATTGTTGACGTGTCATCGACAGAGATTCACCATTGAAGAGTCATCATTGATGATTAATTGTTGAATAGTCGCCGTTGATGATTCACAGTTGATGGAGTCACCATTTTGAATGAGTCACCATTTCCATGTTATTTTTAATATTTTTATTTCTTATTAATTTTTTTTATAATATATTTTTTATGAATCCCTATGTGATATAACTTACGAAAGATGAATAATTGATTATCCTAACTGAAAAAACATTTAAGCCTCAAATACTTCTCTTCATATCAGACCAATAATTTCTTCCTTCCACTATTTTCTCACAAAAAACCTTAACCGACCAGTATGTCTTATTTTAATTGACTAGTAGAATCAAATTTTGAAGATGTGAGGAAATAAACAAAATGAAAAGGATATTCAATATGATTGATTATTTTTTCATTAAACCCACTCCTAGTGAATTGGTTTTTCGAATAAGAAAATTATAAGGCTGAAAAATTGTATCCATCTAGTAATACAGTCATACTGATTGTTACTAAAGATCCGAAGTTGATTAATTAGTGTGGAATAATAAAATTTGTTTTCTATCGAAGGTTCGTTTTAAATTTCAATCAAAACAGTGATTTTATTTTTAAAGATAAGAAGGATGTTATATGATTTATCATTGATGTAGAATAATTTTCTGTCTATTCAAATGAATGGTCTAGATACCCTAGGGTACCTCATAATTTGGTATATCAGAATCTTTGAGGTATTATTCCGAGTAATAGTTGGATTTTTAACTATGAAAAAGATCCCATATATTTAACTGCAGATGGTACTCTACATATACCTACAAATATTGAACCATATGGTGAATGAAAATTCTTATTCACATTTTTACAGCATTTGTAGGGTTTTAGTAATTGAGATTTTAATGATATGAGATATTAGAAATTGTAATCCATTGAATATGTTCTAGGTGATATACAACAATAAATTTTATGGTTAATTAGATCCAATTGTTCATCAAATAATACAAACAGACATAGTGGACCCTAGTTTAACTCTGATGAGATAGTTTAATATTAGGATTATGATATTAGAAACAATGAAAAGGATGATACTGATGAACTAGTAGAATATATCTTATTTGATGTGTGGAGTGATCCAAATATATTTAATTCACTTCTAAAAGTTTCTTTTTGACCTATTAATACATCATGTTATCTACCAATTGGGGAATGATTTTTTCATAAAAATATTGATGAGGAAATTAAACTTTCTAGTGTGGAATAGTTAATGACATCTTCCTCCAAATCGTTAAAATACCAGACTGATATTTCTAATAATGGATAAGGAAGTGTTGTTAAAGATTATAATGAACTATATAATAATGATTATGATGGAAATTTAAAAAGAGATGACAAAAATAATGAAATTAATAATGACATTGGAGATAAAAATGATCATGGTGATGAAATTATAATGATCATGTAAGGGGTAATAGAAGTAGATTTTATAAAAAGGAAATTATCATGATGATCTTTATCATTAGATTGTTCAGTCACACCCTTCATCACTAATGGTACGGTGTTCAATCAAGGATGATGATATATCCAAATATGATGAGATATATGTTATACCACCTATTTCTATAGATGAAAAGGAATCTAATAGCATGGGATAGAAGTCTCCCAATCAAACTGATCACACAGAACAATCATATCTATCATAGACAACTCATATATATATATCCCATTCTATTCCTTAAATTGTTCACTCTTTTCAAATTCACATTGAACCATCAAATCTTTCTTATATGTGACCTGATGTAAGAACATTTATGGAATGAGAAGAGTTTCATGGTTTTTTAGTTTTTTTTTATATTGTACTGATTAATATGATTATGATGGGCCATTAAGAGTAAAAGGATCCATCGATGATCAAATTGAAATTTTTGGGGATTTACAAACATTTACTACAATGAAGACTGATAGCTGTGATGACGATTCTATGACAAATGATAATAAATTAAATACTTACAATTAAATATTTATTCCACCTGTTGTTTTGAAAAAATGTTATTTTGAATCATGTCAAAAAAGTTTTATTTATGATTCAGAATCCTTTGGAAATAATTTTATATAATATTTTTTTGTTTTTTAAGCTCCCAAAAATCTGAAGTTCAAAGGAATAGGGAAGAACGAGGTATATTTTTTATTGATCTTGTTATATCTCATTTACAACCAAATATTAAATTTCAATTTCAATAACCATGTGTGGAGAATAGATGATTCTCAAAACCAATGAAAAGATAGAAACTCTTATTATAGGATGTGAAATCCTCTTTCTCATATACTGTTAGTTCCTTTTCTCAGAAGATGGAAAGACTTTTGATTGCATCTTCATCCACTACACCTCCACTATAAATGAATAATGATAGAGAGATACTATGATAGGTTATATGGGAAGAACTAAGTGATATTTTGGTTGATGTGTCAACTCATGAATGGAAATTATGGAAGATACACCATCACAGAGAGAACATTTATATGATAATAAGGGCACATTCTATTGAAATCAAGATCGATAAAAAATCATCATGAAATATATTAAATTTTATTTTTCATGTATATATATCAATCGTGAGTGGAACATTCACTTGAAATTCCACACATAGAACATGGGAATGTAATTGACCATAAGGGAATTCAAAGAGAAAGTGTGTTAACTGAATACTATCACACTAGTGTTGTATAGAATTATGGAAGAGAAAAATATTTCATTAGTTCTATGGATAGCGGTGGTGATAATATTAAGGACTTTATAAACCTCATGAAACTCACTATTTGTGTTCATATAATTAATTTAATTGCAATAATGGAATTACTAATGAATAATATTATTTACTCAACACTTATAGAACCAATTCGATATAGGCCAAAAGCGATTACACATCCATTTGGTCTTCTACTTCAACTATTTTATCCTATGATTTTATCACTAGTTGATGTTATTCAGCACCTATGACCTATTTTTTTCTATGAACAACTTCCAACTTCAATAGTAATCCCTTCCATCACAACCTATTATCCTACATTCTCTACTACTACATCAGTCCTTCAAGGGGAAAAAAGTGAAAATGGAAAGGGGAAGGTGCACCTACACCTACACCTACCTCAAACCAAGAATCTAATTAGAAGATGTTTTTGATAGGGATATTGTTATTTTACTCTTTATATTGAAAATATCCCACACATGTTTTTGTAGGTACTACAATTAAATTTCTCTATTTTATTATCCTTTATATTTCTCAGTTCTATTCTTATCACTTTTTTGTAAATCAAGTAGGGGAGAAAATATAACCATTAACTTTAGTTTTTTTGGGATATCTCTAAAATGATCATCTATGCTTTGGATTATATTTTTTGAAATTTAACTGTTTATATATTAAGTTTATATTCTAAAATAACATGAATATTTATTATGAAATACAATATCAAAGACATATTTCTAATTTTTTAGTATATAAAAAATTCCATGTTTTGTGATTATAAAAAACTGGGGGATTTTCAGAACCACTTTATGATGAAATTGATTGGAACATCCATATAATAATGATCACAAAACACACTACATTTAGAACTAATGATTCAAATGTGGTTTTAGGGACTTTTATGTGATTATACATTTATTATGATAAATTAGATATGTATGGAGGTGAGTCAACCCCATACAGGAGCCACTGCTAAGGATAAGTTACCACCAACAATGTAATCACCATACTAGTTAACACTAGCTGAGTCACCCATGATGAGAATCTACCACTAAGAATAAGCTGCCATCAGGGACTTGTTATTTCCATACTCATAGTGACTAAAAAACTCTGAATCACTATTAGCCGGAGTCATCCCCATTACAAGATAGTGCTATATACCAAGTCACCACTAGATCCATTCTTCTATTCTATCTGAGGAAATTAACATTAGTGTCCCAGTGACAATTTATATTCATGAAAATTATTATCCTTCAATCCTTTGACTGATTTATTAAGTCACAATCCAATCCTACATGAGTCTTATAGATCCCATTCAATTGTTCCTATGATATCTATGTGATGGACTATATCTATTATTTGACAATGATAATTGTCTGACATGTCTATTGGGAAATTTTGTTATTGAATCTGTGTACTAGTAAAAGATTGCTGATTAATCTTCTGTAAAGATTATACATATAGAAGCATAGCATCAATTATATGGATTGATTGAGATATTGATAGAGATCAAGTCGAACATTCATGAAAATTTCTATGATCCCTTATTTTTATGCATCTTAAAAAATTAAATCATGAACCCTATAACATAGTTAATCTAGGGATTTTGAATATTATGAGAATAGAAGATTGAGTATCACTATTCTCTTTATATTTTTTTGGTTCCTATTTCTATTTATTGATTTTATCTATTGAGAAATATTTTTTTACCCAATTTTCAAATACACACTGTCTTATATACCTATACTTAAAGATACATGTTATTATATCTTTAATTTATCATTTTTCTACCCATGACGATTATAGAAGAGGTTCTTTTTGTAGACTATAATATTTCACTTCTATCATATAAACTGTCGAACGCGTTTTTTAGCCTAGATACCTTGTTGTTTATGTTGTATTACCTAATCGTGTTTTTGGATCTATTTGATTTATAAAATAATATACTCCGAAGTATGTGATTTCAATGTTGAGGGAATTAAGGATAATCATGAGACTATGTATCTTGTTTATTCCACTATATTATTATTTTAATATTTCATTACCAAAAAATAGATTGTTTTTATTATATAAAAAACTATTACATTCGAATGTAACCTTGATTGTTGTTTATATATGTTTTTTTTCTAAGTCGAAAATTTAAATAGTTATGATAATTGTAATATTATTTCATCTTATACATAAACACTATTTAAGATTTATTTTAAAACGATAAAACTTATATCAATTTGTTATTTAGACTAACTAGTTAATAATATTTTACGTTGTTTTTATTTTGTATTTATTTTAAATTGATGTTTTTGTTTGGAACTCAATTGACCCCCTCTTTAGTTACTTGTACATGGAAAAATTATTTTCCAGAAAATATGAAGATAATAATTCCATGGGATTTACCATTTATAATTTATTAATGTGGTAATTTTTTTCTGTTACAACCTCATTGTTTATAGGTATTGTTTATGATGTAGTCTCTGAAAATGAAACACTTTGATCTATATATAAATAAACTCATGGATATACTTATCATGTATTTATGTCATAGTAATAAGTGTTTGAAATGTGTGTTTCTAACAATATGTAGGAAATATTTTGAAAATAGTTTTTGATGATAATTGAATTATTTTTAAATCTTTAGAAGAATAATAATTTTATTCCACAATATTTTTTCTAAAAATTTATTTAACTATGGTTTTTTTAATTCTAATATAATGGTTCATGTTTATTTCTATCCATGTCTGACACTATATAAAAAAATTAAAATGAGGCTTCTTATTATTTACTGAATTAGGTTCTTTTGATTTTTTACAAATTATGGATGTAATTATTTTAAATTATACATAATGAATATAATTTACAAATGTTCTAAAACATAAATTAATTTAATAATACACAATATGTTTCCATTTTTATATTCACGTAATTTTTTTTGATATATTTTTGACACTAGTAGACTCTAAAAAAGTGATTTCAGAATGAAAATGATATTTTACTCAAGAGTGTTTAATAATATTTTAAAGGTATTTATATTCCTCAAAGTCAACAACACTCTATTCCACTTATAATTTACTAGTGATATAATCTCTAGATAACATTATTAAATTATATTGGATGTTTTATGTTAATGTTGAAAATTTGGGTATGAAAACCATTCATTTTCCCCAGGTTATGCTCTAATGTAATTATGAAATTTAAACAATTCCCATTTTACATCCCTTAGTTTTTTGATGATGAAATGATTATGAAACACATTTAAATTCCTTGGGTAATACAATGATGAAATATATATATATATATAAACCATTTATTTTATTTGGATTTATTATAATGAATGTTTTATGATAATGTGGAATATATAATGATGATTTTCATTATATTATAGGGGGACCAATATCTCTATCCAATGATTTGGGTAATGATAAATACATAATGAGATATATCTAAATAGAATAGGGAGTGAACAATGTTTAGTAAGGGAAATTTTACACTATGATAGTATTGGGAATGAACCATGACAAACATATTGGTTTTGAGATTGATCTCATTCATCAATTACATTCTTGTTAATGATTCAGGACTCCTAAAGAAATAATTTTCAATGATTATGTATATGAAAGAATTACACGTGTTATTTTGATGTTATATTACCATGGAATTTTTTATTTGATTTTATTATAAATTTATTATTATTAAATTACAATATTTATTCCACAATTCAATATAAAGGTTTATGATATTAATGGTATGTTTCTCAAATGTCATTGTCTTATTCTCATACCATTATCTTCATTTTCTAATCATGTGATCCTTGATATATCCATTGATTATCCTTATTTGAATAATTAGCTCACACTTTTCATTTGTTTCCATTTAACACATTTTTATGAAAGGAAATAAGTAATAGAATGTCAAAAAAATGTTTCTAGTTATGAAGAAATTAGTGGGAGGTGACTTATCATTTATAAACTAGAATTTTATGTGATCATGATTCTAATGGGACTTGAAATGTTTGATTTAGTCATGGATCATTATAAATTGATATAAATAATCATATTATAATAATTAATTACTATGTATGATTTTTTTGTTTCAAAATATTTTCTTCCATAGTGTTAATTTAATAAAAGAATTATTTTTATGTTCCTCTAAATATGTGTTTCCATTATATAGTGGGGATACTCATTCTATGTTAATCATTCTAATAATTTACCGTGAAAAATTTTGCATGGGGTGTTTCTCTAGAGACATATCATGGTTTTTCAGGGTTAATCATTTATGTAATGGTTTTAGAATTAAACCATGAGGGTTTTTTACTTTGATTTTGAATTCTTATATAATGATCTTTTTTAATAAGTGGACATCTACAGAAATAAATCATTATTTATAGGATATTTTTTAACATGTTAAGAAATATTTACTTATTATATATTTAAATATTTATATTAAGATAATTATTATCATTCAGTATCATTTGGTTTAATATAAATTTCTTTTAATATTAATTTTATGCTATTGCGTGTTATGCCATGGCCATGGGCTGCATAACATGGTGGGACATTATTTTAAATATAGTGGTATCCATAACTCAATGGGTGAACGGTAAAATATTCCATGATGGATATGTTTTTCAATGGTGGTGATATTACATGAGAGGAAGCATCATGGAATGTGACATTATGTCAAAACGTTATGGTGCTCAATATCATCAGCTATTAGCTAAGGATGAGATCCACAATAAAACATAAGATGACACCTCAATGAAGGGTCTATCCACATTTTTCTATGCTTTTATATATATGATTCTATTATATAATTACAATGTTTTCGAATTTGGTTTGAGACATAGGATTTTCATAGCATTGTGGTTCGTGGGGCCGTGCTATGTAGGGTCTCTACCTAAAATTTTACTTATACAAATTTATTATACTATAACTGATGATTTAAACCCCACTGTGGGATATCACTTACCATTATTCACATGAAACATATCTACGATATACATAGGTTATCTTTCCCATTATATCATTTAATGTCAGTTGTTATCTTCAGATTACATGTTTGTACATCTTAGATAGGACCTCACTATCTTTTTTCCCTATCCATTCCATTTTTATCCTATTTTATAGAAAAATAATTTTCTTATGAATCCATGGATTCAAAAAATCATTATTCTTTAATGGGGGTTCTATTTTATTGGGTGTTAATGAGAATTTAATATTTCTCTTGTCATATCAAGGATGTTTAAACACCTGTTATTTATCTTAGCTTACTTATGTAATTATGGATTGTTTATAATATCCATTCCATTTATATTTGTTATGATATGATGAAATTTTAATGAAGCCCATTTCTATTCCTTGGTTTCTCCTACAATAAAATATTGTTAAACTGTTTTATTTTATTTTTTTTCTATTATAATGACTTATTTATAAACCTGGGAATATATAATGGCTATTTTCAATATGTGATGGGTGTGACCTACATCTCTCTCTAATTCATTGGGTAATGATAGATATCCCTTGAGATAAATTGGAAAATAATGGGGATTTGACAATGTTTAGTACAATATATTTTCCACTATGATAGTATTTGAAGAGAACCTTTATGAATATGATGGTTTTGGGAGAAAAGCCAAAAGAAAATTTATTCTAGGTAATGAACATTGGCTACTATATGTATTATTTCTAATTTTATGTGTATGAAATAATTACATGTATTTTTTGATGTAATTTTACTATGGATTTTTTATATTATTCCATTATGATACTGGTCATTTTATCTTCCAATATTTATTCCAAAACATATGATTATGATTTATGATACTAACTGTATTATTTTTTAATTTCATTATAATATTATTATACCCTTTTGTTCAGGTTATAATGATTTTATCTTTAATAATTCCCGCATTTGACCTTATTGTGAAATATATCTCCCCAATTTTTTTCCATTACTCATTTTTTTAAACAATGTTAACTTTTATGGTATGACAAAAATGGTTTTAGATGTAATGAAATTAGTGGGAGGGAATTTAGATCATTTATGAACAAATATTTTATGTTTCCATGTTTCTAAAGGCACCAGAACTATGAGTATCCCATCGATCATTATATTATGACATTAATTATCATAATATAATATGTGATTTCATTATATAAAATTTCTATGTCACAATATATTTTCCCTCAGAGTGAATTTTATAATAGAATTATTTTAATGTTATCCCAAATTTTCTTCGTCTTTATATAGTGGGGATATCGATTCAAATTTCAACATTCTAATTTTTTTCTTCAAAAAACTAGGCATGGGTTTTGTATATGGAGACATATCATGTTGTCCTAGGATCAATCAACTACAACATTGTTTGGGGGTTATACTGTGGGTGGTCTTTAATTTCCATTTTTAATTATTCTTATCATGATATGTTTTACATACTGGATTTCTAAATCTAAAAATATTTTTTTATAAGATATTTTTCAAACCCTAATTATTCATTCATTGTTATATTATTTAATATTTATATTAATGAAATTGTTAGAATTTTTTCTATCTATTTTCTTTTAATTTATTTTTGAAAATAATTTTTATGATACGATGTGATATTTCAATGATAAGGATCTCATAACATGGTTGTCCCAAATTTTCAAAATATGGGTATACATGCCATAGTTTTTGAAGGGTATACCATTCCCAGGTGGTTTGTGATGTTCTTTGGTGGGTGTCTGGAATTTCACATTGTATCAAATATAAAGTGTTCTAAATATATTAATCTATTTCTTATGTATGTTCTCTATACTACAACATAAGTGGCCACATCATAGAGGGGTATATTCGTATTGTTCAATGTTTTGATGGACATGGTTTCACTATAGAATCATGATATTTAAGAGAATTATTTTTGAGAAGGACTTGTACAACATTATGGTTATTAGGGCCATGATATGGTCAGTGTCTATATAGACATTGACATATGTAATTTTTTTATTCCATAAAAATTGAGTTCTAACTACTTAGTGATATTTCTTTTTATAATTCACATGAATAATATCTATGGATATCCCTAGGTTATTGTTCCCTTTTTTTCTTATATTTTGAATTCTCATCTTCTGATTTCATGTGAGTTTATCCTGGGTAGAACATAATATTCATATTCTCCAATTCAATCTTTTTTTCCTTATTTTATAGAAAAATAATGTTATATGAAATCTTGGTTTCACTACAACATTATTTTTTTATGGCGGTGGGGGTATTTTATTATTTTGTGTTTTTTGATATTTAATTTTTTAAGGACTTGCGAAGGAGGTTTATACCCTTGTTATTTATACTGTAAAACCATATAGGTGATTTCATTGCATTCCATTCCACACAATTCCACAAAAATAACTTATTTTGTAATGTTTTTTTCGAAACATTACACTTAATATTGGATCATATAAATTTTCTATGGATTTTTTTAAACAACTGGTTGTTTTAAAAAAGTGATTCTAGTGGGGTGTTTATAATTTTTAGTTATTAATACTATTTATATATACTATTTATATATATATTTTATAAAAGTATTTTTATATATAAATTGGACTTTTCTATGATGTTTTGATACGTCTTTTTCTCTAGGATGATCATTACAAGGTGGATGTAATGTTCAGTTGTAGATTTATTTGTTATAGATTTTTAACAGTTTGTATGAATTAAATACATAAGTATTGTCATTATATTCCTATTAATTATTTTTCATTTTATTTTCATAAATGATAAATTGATGTTTATAAAATATTTGAAAAAATTATTATAAATTGAATTACATGATTTTGATATGGGTTTTAAATGTAAATTTTTTCTTCAATGTCGTTACAACGAGTTTAAAAATGGGTTTTCTAATTAATGATATAATTTTATTTTTTCGTACCTTGTATGAAAGGAATTTCTGAGTGACATTGATTTTGAAGTTTTCTTAATGATGTTTCTTGAAACACTATTACTTGTTTAAAACTAATGTTTTAGTTAACACCATTTATAGATGGTTTCTATAAATTCAGATATACCCCCAATGGAATCAAATTTTTATTATCGTAAATATGTGGGGATATTTTTTTTCAATTATGATATTTTATTCAATTTAAAAACAAGACATATTCTGGGGGTGTATGTTGGAAGGATTAGGGGAATATATTTTTATATTTTTATTTATGTATTACATGTAACATCTATTTCCAATGCCCTATTGAAAAATTCATGAGGATCCTGACCATCATAATGAAAGATTATGTGATAATTGTAATGATAGTAGTAATGATTCATTGGATAGTATCTTATAGTATTATATTTATACTAAACATCTGGGGTCAATACATGTTCCACACTTATGATATTGACGGGAATACACAAAAATATTGACCCTCTACTATCCAGAAGACAATCCAACCCTAACTCCATATCCTTTATCTTCATAACTGGATAATAACTGGAAAGAGAGACATTGGTTATCAGAAGAAAAACTAATCATGGAATATCCTTAGATTCATTGTACTTCCTTTTTCAAATATTATCTTTAAAGGGACTAAAGGTCATCCTAATTTCATCCAAGAAACATTGGATGATAATAAATAAGGAATATTAGACAAAATTGTGCTAAATAGAGTCCAAAATATAAGTGTTTTTATGGGCTCTACATGTGGTGCCAATTATATTAGAGCCTTCCTAAGAATTAAAAAACATTTTACCTCTATAGAATCATGGGGTGAGACTTTATGTTGTAAGGAATTCCCTTCTATGTTCTATTTTCTAGATTGTTTTTTACATAATTCTTATCCAAACAAGGAGAATATTCACCAGTGGCATATTAGTATTGTATATAAATATATTTGTTTTAATTATCCAAGCACTGAATCTACTAATAAATTTTTCTTTAATAGTGAATTCACTAATATGATTTGGATATTTTTTGGGTTGTTTACATACTGGACGGATCAAAAGTTCATTGTCGATTTCATCCTATATCAATGGTTCCAATTTGAAGATTGACCATGTGTGGAGAGGAAGGCATTGATTTTATTTCTATTTAATGGATGCTATATCAACTGGTCTACCATGAATATTATTTAACACTAGAACATTCTCTGTTCAATATTATGTATATTTTTTTAAAAATGTTTACAATTGATTTGGATAGGTTATGTATGGATGCAGAGGCATCCTCATCTGTCCAGAACATACTAACGTTTCAGCCTTCCACAATGAATAATATTATAGAATAGGGGAGATAGATCAACTAAATGCCTCTTTCCCAGGGGAATAAATTAATAATTGTGGATAATTCCTCTTGGGATCAATACTCTGAGGAGGAGTGATTAGGATTCCATAGGATCAGTTTTTTCTACATTTTAGGCCTTCTTTGGGAGGAGAGATTATCTGGATGCTGAAGCACAAGCATTTATCATAGGGCTGAATCTATGTTACCAGAGATGTATCCCTCTTGTAGAGATTTAGAAATAATTTTTAGCAATATATAATGCTATCATTTGAAAATTAAAACTTCCATAGTATATTGAGTGCCCTTTCATAATATGGAAGGGGATGTTGAACAACTAGATGACCATCCTCCCTACCTGGTACCACTACCATTATATACCTTATAAATAAAGGTCAAATTTTTTGTTGGAGTATATTTATATTGATTACAATAGATTCTTATTGAATTTATTATCACTATTTATAGCTTAATGATTCATTGTTAATTCACATTGGTTTCAGTTCTATATGTATTTTATCATTTATTTTTAACCATGAAGAATTATAATTATTTCAAATTTATTTTATTTCTCATGTTTTATAATATTTTTTATATGATTTTAGCTAAATATATTATAAATATTTTTATACATTCCTTAATAAAATATAATGAGAAGAATTGTGGATTTTTGAAATTTATTCTTATTTGTTAATTTTGTTATAAAATATAATATTTATCAATGTACAAATATATTATATTTATCTATTTATAGATTCTAACCCCACATATGAGTATATATTTTATAATATCCATCAGATTTACATCAATAAAAATTATCCTTCTATGCCATGATATTATACGATATATACATTTTATTTTCATCATTACTTATCGATATTGTTAAATATGATTCATTTATAACTAAACTATTTATTTAATATTAAAAACCATAACATACTTTATTTAAAATATAAAATAATTCCAAAATTTTTTTTATAACTGCAAAATATGATACTTTTTTTGTAACTCTATAAAAAAAATTTCTTCACAAGAATCAATCCACATGGAAATTTGATGTTGTGTCCTTCCCATTAATTGATTATGAATCACCCCACATTAACTATAGATTACAATGGACTTCATGTAACATTTCGTAACATATTTGGTTTCTATATTTTCTTAAAAAATTCAATCACATATTCGATTTAATTACAAATTTTGATAATGAAGTATTACATAAAAGGATTAATATATGTGATATAGAAAGTACTTTATTTTTTTCTTTAACTTATTGAATTTCCTCTTCCTATGATAACTCAACTCACCTTAAATATACATAGCCACTTATATATTTCCCTCCATCTAAATCTTTTGTATCATTAATGAAAATTATACGGGATCCATTCACTTTAGAATCAACATATTATTTTCAACCTTATTTTTAAATTTGTTCCACCTAATGGGTGTGAAAACATATTCCAATGAACCACATATGTTTTTAAAAATATAGTAAAAATATTTCTATGTGGACTCACGGTACTATTAATTTATTTAATTATTAATATATAAATTATATCATTCTCGTATGAATAATAATATTATATTAATCGATAATTTATTTTATATATTTATTCCTAACATTTCAATCTTATCAATATACTATAACATCTAATAAATATGTTTCTTTATATATATATATATCATATAGTTTATGTTTAATAATTATAAAAAATTTTGTTTTTAATTTCTATCAATTTCTTATTTTTCCGGTTCTAAGCGATTAGTAATAATGGTCTATGAATGCATATATTAATGTTATTTATTAATCTCTTTAAAAAAGCTGACATCCTCATGTAAAGAACATTTGAATCATATTATTTGATTCTTCTTCTCACATTCATTTCACCTTTGATAATTTGATATGCTAGAAAATTGGGAATAGAACATTCTAAAATATAATATAAATTTCTATGTTTGAGAGAATATTATAAATTGAAAAACAACACATCGATTTTTTTTCATTTTACGAAATTTTTAACAACAACGATATGGTTTTTATACTTCAATTCTGGCACAAAAAATGAGAATTTCCATGATACACAATATCATATTGGCCTTTAATATCTTGATACATGTATAAATTTCATTTCCAAACATAACATATATCATTAACACATTTCTATAATATTAATATTTTCATAAACCGACCTGCCTAGCACTGAACCATGACTACCTGATGCCCACCTCCAATAGGAGAGGGGAAGGCGACTAATGCCAATTATTCATAACCCAATACTATCCGGAATTATCATAAATTACTAGTATATATGGACACACCTAGAAGACTGAAAAACAATGAAAATATAAAAAACCTAAACCAGTGTGTGAATACATCTCAACTGCCACAATAGAGTATGACAATAAACTAATGAATGTGGAAAAAGTGGCCAAATACAAGACCAACCAAAACTGTAAAGAGTTTAACTTGCTCAAATGGAAAGAACCAATGAAAAAATAAATTAACTTATAAAAACCTCATTTTGTCAATCTACATCTTTTCTCCAATTGTTCCCTATAATCATTTCAAACATTCTTCATCTACATAAGACATGAAATGTGAAGGACCTCCCATTCAGGGGTGAGTATAATGATACTCATAAAGAGACACCAAAAAAACTAAACAAAAACACCAAATAATTCTAGATATATACATGATATAAGAATAATTTAACAACATTTTCACCACGATATACTCAGGAAGGGAACCAATTCATCATGTGGTCCTAAAAATTTTCCAATTACATTATTCTGATCAATGTAATGCTCATTTAGGACGAATCCACTCGATGAGGAATGCTATCACCTGAGACACTCTATATAGAGGTTGAAATCATGAGGATCCATCCATGAAATAAACTAGTACCAGATGTCCTTAATTCTTGGATAGGTTTCCATGACCATATACGCTATGAGACACAAGAATCCCAATTTAGATCAACCCCTACATAGGGGATCAGATGCCAACAATACCAAAAACACTACTGATATGTCCTGAATGATTGAGGATCAATTCCCTTCACAGGTAGGTCACTGTGATTCCCCAAACCCCTCGTAGGAAACAATGGATGATAAAGGATCACATTAAGATATATCTTTGGGGACCACAGCTCTATCTAAATCTCAACCTCTAGAGGGAATCACGATCGTGTGTTTTGGATGTAATTCAACATAGTACACTCAAGGTAATAGACTAAGGGAATAAAATAAACCTCTAATAGGGGTAAGCATTATGTACAGAAATCCCCAAGTCAACCCATTCCATAAATCCTCAAATTTTGACATAAATATCAAGAAACAAGTGTGTAGTTAGAGTACATGATTTGTATAGATATATCAACATCTTCTTGTGTTTCACTAGTTTTGTCTGTGTACATTAGCATCCCAGTGCACCAACCCTTGTAATGGTGGTTGTGCCTATGAACACTAGGTCATATCCATATCCATGTACATGTCTTACCTATGCCAATGTATTACTATCCATGAATGCATACCCTTTGAGGTACACAATGATCTTCATGGAGGGGTCACATGATGTGTGACTAAGTCATACTATGTGTGATATTTAACTCCATCTGATCACCTAATTCCATATCCAGGGCAGACCACATGTCTTCTATCCTTGAAATAAAAATAATTTTTCATGAGAATTTACATATACATCATATATTCCATCGCATCATCCACTTCACTATGTGAGTCTTTGACCTTGCAATAATTTATATATAAAGGATTTTCTAAACCTCTTCTTTACTTCTTGCTAATAACTGTTTCCTTAATCTACTTAAGATACAATACATAAATGTTTTTCAAACTCATGCATTCAATCCTTGAATATAATAACCTTTAGAACCATCTTATCCACCTCTGATCTCTCATCACCATCATCTTATATTCACCAAACTGTTCATTAAAAACTTCACTAGTGGTATTGATCTATTTAACCAAATAATGGCGACACATCGATCAAATACCTGGTATTCATCGAATCATGGGTCAAATGAAATTACCCATGACGAATACACAATGAATGGGGGATCAAATCCAAAATTCAATAAAATGAATAAACCTCGTCTGTTTTTTATTTGCACACAATCTTTTGTCATAGAAAGATACAAATTAAGAGTTATAGTTAAAAATGATCAAATAAAAATTCCACAAATTTAATTATACCAATCATGAACATCTAAATTCTGGTTATTGAATTGATCTATGTTCCTACAAGATTAAAAACAGATTGGAAATTACCAAAAAAACATCCTTCCAGGATTTTTAATAGATTATTGAAAAATATAGGTTCTACATTTTCATTATTGATGATAACCATGGAATTATATCTACATAATGATCCATTATCCAATCCCCATCCATCGTCATTTCCAAGAAAGATCTACAATAGTTTTTTAGAGCCCCATTGTTTTATCAACCAACCCTGATGAAATATAATTACCATATATTTAAAATTGAAAAGGGAAACTATGTAAGAAATAATTAAAAAAATATTTTTCTTCATTTATTTCATATATTTATGCCCATGACCACCTATTCCAAAATGACGAGTACCAATAATATTTATTTTTTTCATAAAGTAATACCTTTTTTTGAACTCTCTAGTTCACTCATGTTTCTTATTCAATCCCCATTTTGGTATTTATTCAAATTTTTTAAGAAAAAATATTGTTTTATATTTAAAATATTTAATATATTTCAATAATTTATTCTAGGACCATCGGGCCTCAGAATCAGACACTATCTTTGATATTTTTCTAAAAAATAATCTATATACTATCTAAAAATAATACCATGAATATTTATGTCATTACATTCTTATCAACATGATATATTTATCCTTAAAAGTGAAACTCATACTAGAATGATAAGGGTACAAGTATCGTGTCTAGGTATCATAATACAATGAGATCTCCTAATGATTCTTGTACTTCCACAATAAATACCGAAGTGAAATCAATCACCCATTAATGATCATATCCATCAAATCATGGATCTCCACTGAGTACACTGTGAAAGTATAATTTTCTTCAATTTCTATCTCACCCTAGTTGATAACATGTGATGGGTCATGCACGCACCTCCTCATATATGAAACATATAAGATTTCGTGTACCTGATCCAACTGTGGATATAAATCCAAGAGGTACACTAGCTCAAAAAATCTTGGAATTATCA
Organism: Viscum album; assembly: GCA_963277665.1. Lineage (NCBI taxonomy): Eukaryota > Viridiplantae > Streptophyta > Magnoliopsida > Santalales > Viscaceae > Viscum > Viscum album. Next base: position 1,292,452,933 of record OY728129.1, read on the forward strand.
TAAAAAGATAAATGAATCTCTGAGATAACATTCTGTTAACTTATTCCATATCATGGTGAGACCCTCGAGAACATATTCTCTCCCTCCTCGAACTTCATAGGTCTACTTCATTTGTGCACATAAGAATTATGTTGGCTTTGTGAATTCAAATATACTCCCATATGGTCACCACCTTCTCTATAGTAGCACACACCCATCATGGGACCATGATTAATGAATCACCTAGATCAGTCCAACAATTTGGTTACCATCAGTGTCACACATACAAAGCCTTGAATGGTTCCCTACCAATTGGGGAATGATATCTATTTTTTTATGAAAACTCCACCAATATTAGGATATCCTCCCAACTATTAACAAAGTCCATATTGAAAGAATGTATCATTTATTCAATGACCTAAATGGTATTCTCTCTCTAGCTGTCAGTATGTGAGTGAAATGATATGCTAAAAATTAAATAGGTCCCAAAATCCTACAATTATATACACAACAAAAATGTGAACAAAGAATAATTATTTTATATAATCACCATGGAAGCACTGTGTATTTAGATTAACTTCAACATTTAGATGCATCACAAGCTCTATAAGAATCATTACTATAGAATAACAAGGATGTGGTCTGACATGGTTGGTTTGTCTATGATCCCTAGATGGAATCATGTCCCCTAGAAATATGTGGTTGTATCCTCATGTAGTCCATAGAAATCTAATCCCACATCCAATATGGAACCTCAATAGGTTTTGATAATACTACTAGAACCTGGTGCTCAGCCTCCACCTACTGAGAAGTGAGGAATCAAGAGACAAACTCTACATCTCCAATCTTCATGCCTTTCCACAAAATCTAACATCATAGGTCCAGTATATCTTTTTTACACCTGGATATACCACCAAAGTTGTTGAATGAAACTACTACATAACCTCATCCCATAATTTCAATGGTTCCATTTGTTTAGCCTTTGTAAAGGATAGAATTGTCCCCACATTCATAATATAAATCATGATCATGTTATGTGGATATCTATGTATATATAGAATCATAGTCAGTGTATACATGCTATGAATCATTGATACATTATATTAGTAGTAGGGTAACAACAATCTAATGAATATATGAATCACCATCCGTGTCCAAATGGACAACAATGATGAGGCTAACTGTTCTGATGCATTTTCCAATAACATAGGGAAATATATCCTGGTAAGAGCGTCTCCACCATATTCTATTTCAAAAGTGTATAGAATGTCTCAATGTCATTGTATTATAAGAAATATATAAATTTACTCTATCTCATGTTAATATCCATTTATCAAAATACATACTTGAGTATTTTTTTTGCCATAGTAAATGATAATTTTCTTTCCCATCAGGTAGATTCTCCATATATTTAGTGTGAATTCTACTAATACAAACATAAAATCGTGGGTCACATAAATTTTATCATGTGGTATGAAATGAAATGAAAAATAGTCATTAACTTCTTGCCTCTACATTAGAACAAAACCATGTCTATTCTACATGGAATCATAGAACACTACATACTCGACACCCTCCTGTAGAAATCTCAAGATAAGAGTTCTTGTAAAAAACAACCTCAGAACCTGAATGCACTTCTTGAACATTTACATGCATGAAAAATTATTCCTCATCCATGAATACTATATCAAGGATTATTCCACATTTTGGAAATTGTTTAAAATATTCGGATACTACCCTGCCAACCCAATGAAACTGCACACCTCAGTAATACTCTTGGGTGGATACCATGCAGGAATTGCCACTACCTTTGCTGGGTCAACTGTTTCTCCAGCATCTGAGATGATGTTTCCTAGTATGATGACCTCATGAATCCACAATTCACACTTTTTGGGTCCCCAAAATTAGTTTCTCTTGAAATATATCCATGACCATACTTATGTGTCTTGCATGATCCTCCTCAAATTCCAAATACACTAGAATTTAATCATTGAAGACCACAATGAACTGATCAATGAAATTATTAATGATAATGTTCATAAGTTCCAGCTACATTATTGGGGTATTCATCATAGCAAAGGGAATCACTATATACCCATAGTGACCACAGTGACATATAAATTCCAACTTTAGTAAATCCTCATCCATTACTCACAGTTGGCGATAGCATACTCTCTGTTTTCTCATAGAGAACCATCTCACCCATCTCAAATTTTCAATGATTTCACCAATCCACAGTAGTGGATATCTATTCTTCAAGGTCACCTTATTAAAGCACGGATAATCTAGAAATAACCCCATGTTGTATACCAACTTCTTGGAGAACAACACACGCCCTTATTACAGGGAAATGATGTGTCTCACGAAGATATTCTCCTGAAAATCCTTTAATTGTACCCTCAGCCCTGATAGCTTGAAGGGAACCATCGAATACACTCATTATAATATCATTGTTGTATGAGGATGCATGTCGATGTAGAATTATCACTCTCAGTAGGTAGGTATACATCATATACCCATAAGAATGGTGTCCTCATACTGTGCCAAAACCATATGAAACTGATATCCCAAAGAGTGTAATACTTCAATAGTCACGATAGGGAACCGGTGATTAATTAGATTCACTCACCCTATTTATGAGATCATCATACTCTTCCAAGGTTTTATTTTCTCCAAAAATGTAAATCCTACATCCTTTAATGCAAACACAGCCCATACAGATCCTACAAAAGTCCACTTGATCCTGAACACTGGATAGTCAGTTCATGCCTATGATGATTTCATATGAACTCATTGATTATATAAATATATCCCTTAAAAATTCTCACATCCATGCATTAGATTACATTATCTTCACAAATTCACAATTTTTAAGTCACTGCTTGTTAGAGCTCCAATCGTAATGATCGAGCTAATGGGTCAAACAAAATATCTAATACTAGTACCATAAAAGTGGAAGGCTATGAATGACAATAACCTATTTCTATCAATACAATAGATAATGTATAAAATTCAAATATGATACCTTGAAACATCATGGGAGACTCAGCACCTTAGGCCTCCATAGTCTATTTCTAGCATTGTCCCTATCTAAAATCTCCATGATCATGCCATGGACCACCTATGTGGTAATGATAATAGGTCAAACCTCTAAGTGACACTTTCTACAATGAAAACCACTCTACCATTTCTTTAACCCTATAAACGACCAGTATTCATTCACTATCACTCTCTTGGTGGTCCCTTAACTATATCACGATCAGTTATATGGTGGGTTAGAAACTCCTGAGACAAATGTACCGAAATATCATAGGAGAAACAACGTATCTCTCTTAGCTGATTCGAGAAACCGTGAGAGCTTGGAACCACTAGCCATGTGTCATGGGATCTGGTCCTAAATCGTCTGAAATTATTGGATACATGTGACTTCCATCATCTTCCTATTGTCGTGGTCTTAGCTACTAGGTTCCCACTACAAGATCCCACCATCAATGACAGAAACTCCCAAAATGATTTACACTACTAAGGCTCACTAATGTACCTCAAAATATGTATGAATGAAAATAGATATCATTATATCCCAAATTTCCTAAAAAATTGCTAATAAATGTAAAAAACAGTAATGAACTAATACCACAATATATATAAGGAGTAACACAAGATATCAGTTGAACTCTTTGAGTACTCTACCACAATCACACTACCCTAATGCAAATGTAGATTCTCTTGTATGCATAATGATCTTAACATGGTAGGATAAAAAATATACTTCGGTAGATGATCAATCTATGAATATGATAGATTTGATTCACCATTTGACTGAGATTCTAATCTCCACCATATCCAATAATATCTTTGATGATGACTCACAATGAAGACCTCCATTTTATCTGTACACATCCTCACATGGTGGAAATATGAGTTGTTGCCTCTTGAAACACCTCAGTCACATGGGGGTATGATTTTCCCCAAAACATGAATGTTTATTACCTCTAAAATTCATACAATTCCATCATTCCATGTTCATTATTATTATATATAGTCTGTGCTATACACTGCTCAATGGTTGGCTACATAGCTGGTAAACCATCCAAATTTGATATCCCTGATACGGACCCATTTATTAATGACTCTTCACTAAGAAGATCATCCTCATGATCTTACAGTGGAATCTAAACTAGACGTCTATACATAGGAATTCAAAAAAGAAAAAATATTTACCACAGTCAAAGGATTAAATCTATGGATATAACATTATATGTAAATGTAAAACACAAACATTACTATATTATACATGTATAACAAATTCTCCATGAAACCAATGCATTCATGTACTGAGTTGAAAGGAATGTGATCAGAGTCATGGTGCTAGCTACATCATCAATTACACCAACACTAGAGTCACTATCATGAAATCCAGATTATATATTAAAATAATTGTTTCCCCAACAAATCTAGAAGAAAGTTGTCCTAACGTAGAACTAAATTCCATGAGACCACTCTTTCATGACCCTACCTGCCGAGGTATAACCTGTTACTAGCCCAAGCGAGCCATTAATAGGTCAAGGGATGGTGACCATCTCTGAGTAGGAATATCAAAAAATGGGAGGAATTGTCTTAGGTTACTTATAAACACATACATATCCAAGACTATAAAATTATCGAATGTAAGACACACTCAATCCAATTCAGGCATACATTTTTATCCCACAATAGAGTCTGATAGTAATTAATAAATAAAGAATGTGGAACAAAATAAATTCACAACCAAAATTTTAATGATTTTATTTCTATCCAAGGGATAGGAATAATCTTCTTAGAGAACTCCCAATACGAACCTTATTATGGAAAGCACCATATATTTTCCACCGACTCACTTTCCTACCAAGACACCATCAAAAGTTTCTTCGTCTGTATAAGATATGACATGTGTAGGAAAATACTATATGGGGGTGAGTATAATAATACCCAGTAGTATAACACACAAAAAACCAGACATTAGAGACCATATAAATTAACCTTAATTCAAGTTATAATAATCATTTTATAATTAAAACATGATGATATGATCACAAAAGTCACCATTCCACTATATAGTCATCACAAATTTTCTATCACAAAAATATTCTTGAAGAAACCCTCAGTACGTGAGAATACACTCAATAATACAAGCCATCAACGTAGACACTTTATAAATAGGTCTTTAAAATTGGTCCCTAAAAATGAAAACCCACTGGTCTATGAATAACCTACTTCTTAGATAGGGGTCATTCCCAGAACCACTAAGAGACACCACAAATCCAATCTAGATCATCATGCTATGTAGGGGATCATATGCCAATGATACTGCAAACCCTATTAATATGTACATAAATATAGAGAATCAACATCATTAAGAAGGAGGTGATGTTGATTCCATATACCACACATAGTAAATAATGGATGATAGAGGATCACAATCCATTTTCATGGAGGGACACCACAACAATATCTGAGAATCTTCTTCTAGAGGGGATCAAAATCCATGGATGTGGATGTAATTCCACATTGTAAACTTGAAGTAATGAACAAAGAGAGGACACGCAACCAATATGGGTTCATACTAAGGAAATAAAGATCTATAAACACTTTTTAATGATGAAACGACATGTATAGATATGTTGAAGCCTTCTTGTGTGGTAAATCCTAACACTGTCACGTAAATATCATGATTCAGAGCTTGTAGAAGGAGTAATCAATGCGTAGAGATCTCCAAGAACATACTAGTATCCCAATGGATGAGTCTATGCATTTTTTCATACACATTTACAAACCCATGTATATGTATTGATGAATATTGAAATTTTTCCACGTTTTTTTTAAAAGTATAGATCATGCCTATTTTCGTGTACTCCTTGTGTATATGTACCCATTTGAAGAACCTGATAATCCTCATAGAGGGATTAAACATCGTGTGAACGAGTGACACAACCTGTCATATTAAAATCTATTTGAAATGGTGTCACCATAGCCAGGGGCACCACACAACATGTAATTATTTAATACAACAAATATTTATTTTGAATTTCTAGATTCAATGGATATTCTTATATGTTGTCCTCCAAATAACCAAAGCCTTTTTCCTCTTTGGAATCATCAGATCCAGGGTTGGACAATACTTTTGGTCACTACTAGCTATGATCATATCCCACTACCTTCTGGGAAAACAATCAATCAATCAATTTTCCCCCATTCTTCAAAAATGGGATGCTCAAAACTTACAAAACCATATATTCCACTTTTGATCACCAAGCACTGTCATCAAACCTCATCATCACCATCAACCCTGGACCACACCCACAATATTGATCTATTTTACCAAATAATGGTCATGAAATGATGAAATACAGATTATTCATCGAACCACATGTCAAAATAAAATCTCCATGATGAACTCAAGAAAAATTTGGGAAGAAATCCAAAAGCCACAAAACACGATGAATGAACCACAGTTGTTGTGTGTTTTTTCTTGATATGTTGTCATGGAAGGAGGTGAATGAATAGGGATAGATAAATATAAAGAATTACAAATTACAAAAATATAATTATCCCAATGATTCATGCATAAATTATATTCAAGTAATCAATCCATGTTATCCCAAGATTATGAAATGGGATAGAAATAAAAAAAAACAAACTATATATTTTTATAAATATAATACAAAGAACAATTATATATTGCCATCAATAAAAAGATCAATTAACTCCATCAACACAACAATCCATGATGTGCTCCTAATCTATTATCCTCTCCAAAAAATCGCCCTAATGGTGGTCTTGATCTATAGGGTATGTGAAGCCAATTGTGACAAAATATAATAAACATATACATAATGGTAAAAAGGGTCCCTTTGTCAGAAAAAAATTAAATGTTTTAATTATGTCATTTATTTATAACTGGGATTATATTTTCACTAATGGCTGATATCAAAAAATAGAATGTATCACCTAGGGTAAAACCCATGTTATGAACTATACGGTTCACATTGATTTCTAATTTGGGACCTTTTATTGGGAGTTATTCAACATTTTTTACAAAAAAATTTCATGTTATAATTAAAAAATATAATATATTTCAATCATTAATTATGGAAACATCGGGACAAGGAATTTCATGTTTTCTATGTACTTAGTCTCAAAAATAATCTATATGATATCCAAATATAATAAATAAAATATATGAGTCAATAAAATTGTCCCCATTATAACAACTATAAATTGAGTATTATGTAAAGAATAATATAATGGCATAATCGTGGACTGTATATTGTTTGACATCAAAAAATGTCTTCAATTAATTATTCTGAGACAATATAATTACTAGGGAGATTTTATATAAAAAAATATAATATATTTTACCTTATGACTCTAATGAATTCATCCTAGGGGTATATTATTTTTGGCCCGAAACATCAATATATTATGTAAAGATCATTCACCACAAGTTTCAACATGAAATTTCATATATTTACCTAAATAAAATCTAGATAAATGAAATCATTGAAATATATATGAAGAAAATATGGAAGAAAAATACTTCCCCATATAATTGAATAAATAGACTTTCGAAAATAACATCCCTTAATAAACATAGAAGTTATGGTGTTTCATCAAACAAATCAAATAAATATAGAGGTATGGTTATATTTAATTTTCTATAAAATCCATGGAAGATATTAATTGGGTTAAATGGAATGAATTAGTACAAGACCAACGAAATGATAGAGATAATATTTCATCATGGTTCATAGAGAGGTTCTAAATATTATTGTTTCAAAAACATATAAAAATTATTGTAGGTTCCTAATTTATAAAATATACATAGGTTACAAGGGATCATATCACCAATGATCGATTCATTTAGTAGTATTAATGGACGATATACATAGATTATTCCCATTTTAAATTGGAAATAAAATATAATAAAAATTTAATGTAAATTTTGTAAATCATTGAAACTGAATCAATTATTGAATCATAAATCCACAAGGAATTGATGAAAATATGTTGATCTCAAAATATCAATAATGGTTGTTTATAATAGGATCTGAAATGAATAATTAAGAATTAATCAATATGTAAAGATAAATAACTAATAGAAAATTTCATTTAAAAATACATGATCAATATATGAATACATGAATAATATACCTGTGATAATCTCTTGAAAATTAATAACTAATTTCTCAATGATGTAAAATTCATAATTTTGGACATCATGATAAAGATCATGTTGCATGAAATACTAAAATATGGGTATGTGTACACAAAAACCCCATTAAATAATGATATCCAACAAGTTTTCACGATTAGCCCAGTTGATTTATCGAGGGGACATCTATAACCAGCCCCCACACATGAATGCATAGTCAATTAATTCCTCATATAGTTAATGATATATTTAATTGATAAATAATTTTCCTTATAAAAAATAATGTATTTATTAATGATTATGGAATATAATGAAATCGCAAGACATTAAAATACATTTCATCATAAAACACCTTATGAAGGGAAGATATATGATTGAACAAATATGAGTGTCCATGATACACAGAATATGGATGTCATTATAGAATGGTGATCATAATGTTGTGAATATTTCATTATTATGTTAATTAAAACAAAATTATTCACGTGATGAGATATGAATATTTATTAATTAAAAAAATTTATAGGAAAATAATTGTTTTTGGAGAGTAGGGGGAATGGAAGAGAAAAATTTAAAATAATTTTTTATAAAGTAATTTTCATTTTTTGACCATTGAATACATATATATTAAGATAAATATTATAGGATTTTAATAATAGTGTAAATCATTTATTTTTGTATACATTAAAATTAAACATCCCTTTTTCCTTTTAATATTCTACGTAAAAAGTCCCTTTTAGAAGAAAAATGTTTTTTAAAGTCCATGTTAAAATCCATGGATTAAATCATAAGTCCCTAATAAATAATTTAAATATATAAATTTCATATTTTTATTCAATTTTGAAAAATATATCCATTGACGAAAAATATACCTAATCAAAAATTGAAATAAAATCGGATTTTAATTTTAATTTTTTATTTCTTGATTAAACTGACAAATATATGAAATGTTGTCATACAGCATTTATATATATATAATATACCAACAATAGAAACTATATTGTATTTATGAAGGATATATTTTATGATCTTTTCATAGAAAATATGATTAATCCCTCGTGATTTGAGATTGTAAAATATAATATAACCACATTGGTAAAAATTAAATTATAACCCATTGAATGAGTAAAAATAAATTGAAAATTAGTTACCATGAATATATATATAGAATCATGTTATATTCATAAAATGGGAAATACAAAAAACACATGAAACAAAATAGTATCAAAATAAAAAATTGGCCACAATTGAGTAGAAAGTTATGCGAAATCACTTACCTCACCATTCAACATAGATAAACATACTTCAAACTCCTATTTAATAGATTTTTATTTAATATAATTACATAATTGAACAATATAAATATTTATACTATAATACATGATCTATTTATAACATATTATATCATATTTTTAAATAATATTTTATTATTATCATTTTTTGGTTTTAACTGATTTGTTTTCCATGTATTGTTTTTAGAAGATACAGACATTTTGTCTTGATCAGGGTTGTATCATATCTATAATGATCAATTTTTTGACCAGGAAGAGCTACACCACTATGATGGGGGGTTGAAATAGTAGTTATTTTTAAATTTTTTCTTAATTTTGTAAATAACCTCTCTTGACATTTTAAGACCTGATCCACTCTTATTGTAACTCATCCACTAAAAATATAGTAAAAATAAATGGAATAAGAAAACAATGTTTTTACATGTTTAATCCTAAAAAATATCCTACTAAATTCTCTAGTAGAATATACTACCAAATCATAAATTCTTCATTATTATCATAAGCACTTATAATATACATTTATTCCCTAATATTGTAACATCCCAAAAAATTAAAGAATAATAATTTTTTAAATTTATTAATATTTATGAATTAGATATTAATTTTACTTTAAAGGGGATACTATGTGTAATTTTTCACCTGACACATAATAATTATTTTCACTAAAATCATACTTTTTACACAAGATTGTGTTATAACGAAATGTAATATACAATTAATAGTAATATATTAAATGTTAGTTATCACCAAGTTTTTTTATTAGAGAAAATTAATAAAACTCACTTTATTATATTGAAAATTGGTTATTAAATATTTTACTTTCTTCATAAAAATTTTGAGGTTTAAAATGAGAATAAATTCAAATTTAAGCATAAAATACAATAATATTTTTAAATTGTAGTTCTTCCATATTTTAATAGAGAACCGTTTTTAAGAATTATTTTTTCACATTTATATGTTATATTTGAAAAAATAAGCTTTTAGTTTTAATAGGTACATCAGAATTTTTTTTTGATGTGTTTTTTGTATTTTTAATAAAATATTAATTTTTTAAATGAATGGAGGAAAATATTGCATTTTAATTCAAAAAATATTTTTCATATAATATATTTATATTTTTAGATTATACATTTACATGGTTATAAGTAATAATTAAATTAATTTTATATCACTTGACCAATTTCAGTTCATTGGATGCAATTTCAAATTAAAATTATATAGAAAAACAATGTGATCTTTTGAACGCTTCACATAAAAACAAGTTTTCTTGATCTGTCAATGGAATTATTATAAAACATAATTTAAATGCTTCTACAAATATAATTGTTTAAAATTAACATAAATTTTTGTAATAATTATTAAATATTTGTTCCAATAAGATCTAAATAATTTTTGGTGAATAATAACTTTAGTATTTTATTTAACATGGTTAAAGTTAAATAAGGTAATTAAAGGTAAAATAATTTTCATAATATTATAAACATACACTAACACATTCACTAAGAATATTTGATGATTTATTATCGACCATGACCATGCATTTTATGATGTTTTTACCTTCAAAAGTCACATGAGTGTTGTTATGAAATTTATATCTTTTAATTTAACATAAATGAAAATATGATATAAATATATCTGTCCTTACTAAAAAAATTCAATATGGGTTATATAAGTGAAATATTTGACTTTTTATTGTCCATTGAAATCAAAAAATATTACATAAAGCAGTGTTATTTATTTATAATTTTTAATAAATTAGTAATTAAATTAAATGTTGACACAATGATGATGTAATGATTGATTTATTTAAGAAAGATTCAATTAAATGATAATAATAATATTAAAATAAAGATAACTTGTAATATTTGATGGAACAAAATAATTTTATGGATTACTATGATACCTTAGGATATATATAATCTAATTATTTAGAAGGAATCAAGTCGTTATGATTTTTAATAAAGTCATTTAAAAAGTAGTGTCAAAATTGACATAATTCATAACGTTAATTATAAATTATCTAATTAAATAATAAAAAATTATAAAAATACATGATTTAACAAATATTTATATATTGGACTAATACTTTAATTAATGATTCAATCATTAGTCATTGTTCATCACTTAGTAATTTTTTTAAAACACAAAATGTATATTACTTGATTAAATGATAAGAATTAAAAGTGTAAAAAAACAAAAATATTAAAAATTATTCAAACCAAATCTAATTCTAATTGAATGATAAAATTTAGTCCCCTAATCTTATTATCATTAAAATATATAAACCTGGATCTATTTGAAATTAAAATTTAATTTATATTAATTTAATACCTTAAATAATTTCATGGGTGCCCCTCCCAACACATATAAAAAAGTACTGTTTCATATATATTACTCACAATAAAAACCATTTTGTTAAGTTAATATCTGACCAGATATATGCTTATAATACCTCCATACATTCTTGAGGCCTTATTTTAGGCATAACACCCTTTTTAGTGGTGTTAAAGAGTTATGAAAGATGATCATCCAAAAGAAAGGTAATGTTTCTATTTTATCTCCTCTTCCACTTCCTTTATATTTCTTTCATCTTTGAGTAACTAATGAATCTAGTATAATAAATAAAAGTATGTTTTATTATGTAAATATCATCCCCCAAATCAATCTCCACTTTCATCAAATGGGAAATGAGCATTTCGTTCGACTACACGATGGAATACCTTCTCGTGAACAGATATAGTTTGTTTTTCATCACTGTAACTCAAAACTATTCATATTAACAGAATTAATGTTTTTATATGATGTTAGTGAAATATTTATCATTATAATATAATAATATATTAATTAGGTTCTTACATTATATGAACATAAAAATGATATCGTCGTTTGTGCGTATGTTTGAACTATCACCTACACGAAACGATGTGAATAATATTTATTCACCATATCACTTACATGATATATATAAGAATATTGAAATTATTATTAATACTTTAATCATATTATAATCATCCAGTAATGTTAAAATAATAATTACCACATTTCCATAATTATCAATGAAAAATGGAAAAGTTACTCATGGATACATACGAGCTAAAATTTCCTTGATTATAATGCAGTTTATTTTTTATAACATAAATAAATTTTTTGGTTTAAAAGATTAATTATTGTATAAAAGAAATTTTAATATCAGTACATTAATTCCATATATGATGTACTTATTACAAATTGGACTATTGAAAACACACCGAGTACATTTTAAACACATCTACCGAATATCAACAGAACGACCGATATGTACATCAATAATTATATTGTTTTTATAACATAGTAAAAAGTTTTATAAAATAAATGATAATATTAAAAAATATTGTCATTAAATTATAAATTAACTTATATTTATATATTAGGATGAAAAATGTTTTATGTGACGAGTTGGACTTGTGATAATGGACTTTATCAGAATATCATTTTATTGTGGAATATTTGTATAATATAAACCAACATATTTTATGTCGTGTATAATTAATCACAATGAATTTTAATTTACATGAAACGTTTTCAAATGGATGATTTTTCTATGAAGCTTTTTACTAAATGAAAAAAGAACTGTTATTTAATCTATGTGGTGACAATGACACTTCCACTGTTGTGACCATTATTTCATATTTGGCTTCCTCTATAATACATATTGTTTTAAAAAGGAAAATAAATACAAAATTCAATTTTCATGTATTTTTGTATTTAAAATGGGATTGTGGATTGATTCATTATGTCAATATCATGAAATTATATCTTGTGATTGAAATGTGGAAATATTTTTTTCCATGTATGCATGTTAATGTGTTATTATTATGTTATGGTTATGGGAATTTATTATACATATGAGTAGTTCAATGACAGAATAAGGGTGGGTGATCCCTTGATAGCAATCCAATGCATTGGGTAATGAGGAGAGGTTAAACTATAAGGTATCAACTGAGATATTTAAGGAATATATTGTGATAGGTATTCAAAATATAATAGTGAATATTACTCCCTATGTAGCTTTGAAATCTACATTGTATGTATGATATAGAAGCCATAACATACCTTCATGATTAGTTAATGAATCTTATTATTTCATGATTACTCCCTATGAGTAGTTCCTGAATCCTTATATTTCTGGAGGTATTTTAAATAGTTAATGTTTTATGTGTGAAAAGTATGATTTTTTTGGAAATGAAATCATGAGATTAAAATATATATGCTCTAACAGTTTCATTTCTTATTTAAATCCAATAATGTGATTTTTGGGATCATCCTATGCTTTTTAGATGGGTTACACATGGTACAAGAATGGATAATAGAAAGGAATAAGGAAAATTTCATGTTATAAAGAATGTTATCAGTAAAAAATAATTAATCTTCTATTTTAAAATGTTTTAATTTTATGAAAACATGGATAGTGTGTAGACTTGTCTACTTTGTGATATTTATTATGTTATGCCATATTTATTCCATAATTCTCTAAAAATATAAACATGAAAAGATCCAAAATTTGAATGAATGTAAATTCTTGACTTAACTAACTATTATGTAATGTTTAAGGAAGGGGACTTATAAAAAATAGTCCCACATTTATTTCTGTAGTCCCATTGGGACTAATGATTCACACTGCTAGTAGAAAAATATGTTTACCAAAAAATAGGAAGGAAAACTATTGAATGTTGACTAATTTTACAATCATTTTTGACTATAATTATATTTAGGATTCATGAAAAATATACTGTTATATGAACTTTTTCCAAATAACTCATCTGAACAAGTTCTTCCATAAAAATCTAAATCTTAAATTATAAAATTTGATTATTATATAGTGTAAAAAATTATATTTATGTACATTAAATAATAATTTCATAACATATATATAATTTTGGGAAATTTTTGAAACAAAAAATTCTCTCTCATGAACTGATGTCTAAACTCACAAACACCACTTCATAAATAATGCATATATTTTCTTTCCATCCAACACAAATCAAAACTTATAATCTATAAATTATATTGAAAAAATATTATATTAATTTATCTTCAACATTTCTTCTAACTGTTCTCGTAATTTTCTATCTGTGATGAAGGGAAAAAACTTATAGGAATCGATGTAGTGGTCATTGAACCAGTTATGACATAAAAATAATGTGATTGTACGATTTCATTTTAAAGCAGTTCAATAATGATATAAATCATCATGAATAATTCATATATATAATAATTAATTAGTATGATATATTCATATTATTGTTAATAGGAATGAATTCATAGATATTCATTGATCACTTCATCCATCAATCATCACTTCTCTAAGCATGGTTGCAAGAAAATATTTCCTTAGTTGCCACCTCAATAGAATGTATTGAAAATACAACCCCAAACCAGCATCATAAATTCTTCTCCTACATCTACTAACCATAATCATCCCACATAACATATGGAATCTCAATTAAAAATATGTTCTCAAAAAGTTATACTGTTATTTTTTTTCCACCTCAACCTCAATCAATCATAACTCACAGTACAAAAACACCTCATCTGCAAAGGCTCTTTACCATGAATAACTTGTATCTACAACAAAACACCACCAGTTAATTTCATTTTTGGATGATCACGTAATTATTTTCCAATTTTAAAGAATCAGCACAAATTTCCCAAATGCTTAACAATCTTGATCTACGGAACTTTTTCTCAAAGTTCCCATAGAATACATAATATACCAAATTCTGAAGATCATAATGAATTTTTATTTTTTGTAGTAATTTTTACATTGGCTCATTTTGATCCCCCAAGTTTATATGGAATATCTCACATAACAATTATAGTTAATTTTGTTTTTTTTCTGTAAACCCACATTCCTGATGGTTCATTCATGAACAACTAGTTCCTAATAAGATTAGTAGAATCACTAACAATAATTTGATGGATCTCATTTAAATGAGGAGATCAGATTAGATGGGTGAATTTATATTCCATTAATTTATCATATGTGAATAGTAAATTTTGATAAATTTTCATAAATAATAACCTCCCATATTAGTCTCTTCAAAAAATCAATTATGTGATGCATTAAGAATCTTGAAATCATAAACCCCATGCCTCCATAAAAATTTTTCCTCGTGTTCTCCAATGCATTCTGGGATTCAAATGTTACCCATGAATGTATGAGGGAACATCTTCTATGGACCTTATACATGGGGAACCCAATCCCTGTGAAAACCATTCTTCATAAGCTCTTAGCTAATGATGCTCCCTTGGGTGTGGTTGTCCTTTGGGTCCCATATGTTCCCTTGGTTGTGCGGCTTAGGCTTAAATATATGTTGAAATATTTTTTTTGTAAATGAAGCATAAAATAAAATTAGATAAATTTCATTTATAATGAAATATAATTCACATCCTTATAAAAATTAAATTACATGACAAATGACTCATATTTATTTCTTAGTCATGTATATAAATACATTCATAGTATTTTTCATGTTGATGAAATTTGAAACTCCATAACACCTATCTTTAAGAATTATAATCATCACAAAGAATATTCAAATTTACAATACTACGAACTATATAAGTACAATAAAAATTTCCAAATAAATAGATTTTTCCATATATTAAATTTAATTAAATTAAATTAATCCATAAAAATTCTCTATGAATCACCACATTATATATGAAAATTCTGTAGTTATAACCAATTCATACATTCTCACTAAATAAAAATTGACACACTATGACAGAAATATAATAAACATGTTCAATAATACCCCCTTTATGTTTTTTGTCAGTATACCTTTACATATACACTCTCATAGAATATAAGTAAATATGTTTTTACCACCTTTTATCACATTTAATAAAAATAAAATGGAAGGAGTATGTGGTTAATTATTATCTTATATTTATCTACAAAATCATATTTTCATTGTATCTTAAAAAAGGAATTACATCACATGATACAAGAAAATTATAATTTAGTTTATAACATTTTTTGTCAACATGGGTGTATCAAATATAGAAAACAAGGGTGATAAAACCAAGGGTATGTAAGATTTCATTTTAAATATTATATCATGTTATGTAAAACTCATACAAACTCAATTGAAATACAATATACTTCACACTATTTCTCAACACATCATAATGTTATGTGGAAAAGATAATTTCCTCTTATATCATCAATTCATAAATTAGTCAAACCTCATAAATAAATTCAATTTGAATGACATTATAGTGTGAATGGTTAAATCAAACATCATGAAGTCTCCCCCACAAGATATGAAATATCATTCATTATCATGGAAATAAATGAAATCTATGATCAATAACCCTACTCCCTAAATTAACTTATTTGTTGTAATGAAACACATAAAATAATAGGGATTAAGGAGGTATATATTTATAGAATTCAAGTGAGACTTTTGGGATGAAATCGAGTTTTTATATGTAGCTCAAAAAACCTTTATTTTGGTATTGATTTGGTGATAATATTTGTAACATATTCCTTATTAGAAATGTATTCTGGCTTGATATCTGCACCTTTAACTATTTATTTGAAACAGGCATACATGATATAAATACAGTTTGATCTTGAATGTAATACCATATTTTTAGATAACCCAATAGTACATTGAATGTCACATGAAATTTATAATTCTTACTCATTGTAAATTTTTAAATATTATAAATCTACATACCTCTATATCATCTTTGAACATTCATGTGTATATACAATATATTCATCCTCATATATGCTTAGTGTAACTAAATTCTAATTCTTGTAATACTAATTGTCACATCCTTCTCCTAGAAAAATGGTTCCACCAAAAGTAGATCTCTTATATGTACAATCACCTACCCAATCGGTAACTGTAAAGAACAAGAGTTCCAAATCTTCACTGGGTTTTTATAAGAGACGATAGTTCAAAGTTCATTTAACACATCTCAAAATTCTATTAGTATCCAACTAGTGAGTTTTTTCGGGTCACATTGAAATATATTACATTGAGTCACTACATGTGTTTTTTCTAGACCTAATTATATGATATAATTAAGACGTCTAATGCTTCTTCATAATTATTTCAGATTAACATTGTTTCATGATTCACCCTTTCAAAATTAATTCCAATTGAAACACGTGTTAAATATTAATTTTTATATTTCATTAACATAAATTTCAGAAATTCCCTACAATACTTTTCCATTCATATGAATATGGAAAAATTTTTCATCTATGTTTGAAATCACATAGAAATATGTCATCTGACCATGAATTTGTATCTCAAAATGAAAATTCATTTTCTCATCAAATACATCACATAGATGTTCCATGTAACCAAAAAATATTTTTCATACACATATATAATAATAATAAGAGTACCATTATACATTATAGCACATAATGGTTACTGTCAACATTAATATTTATATCCATCATATCCTATAGACATCCCTATAATTTGGAATACAATGCCCTTGATTCCAATATAAAATTATATACTGATTTACTCAATTTACATTTCTTGAACTGATAATTTTATAATAAAAAATAATAAGGTTGATCCATATGTATATCTTTTTCAAGATCACCATTTTGAAAGAAATATTTCGCATCCATTTGATAAAAACTATATTGTTTGTGTGCGTCTATAGAAAATAACATTAAAATAGTTTCTAATCTCACTACTATTGAATTTTTTTATCAATAAATTTTCATTCAATTTGAGAAGATCCTTTACAAACCATCCAATAATTTCATAATGATACTTCACCAATATAATTTATAATATTTTAAAAACCCCACTAGGAAACCATAAAATTTATATTTAGTGATCTTGATACTAGATCCAATAAGAGTTATTCTCGATTTATTCAATATCCTTATTCATAACATGTATCGATTCCCCCTTATAAACTTCTTCTTCCACTATATCAGGTTTTATTTGAGAAATATATTCAGTTTGATATTAAATTTTTAATATTATTCTTATTTCTATAAGATAATGATTATTTATAATTATATTTTCATTGTCCACATGTGTTGATAATTTTTTATACTGACTTCTCTTACTTTTCATCAGATTCATCATCATAAAAAGTATGTTTAGGATCAATATCATAAATTTTTGTCTCATTCTTAGCATCATCATCATTCTTATTTTCCATTTTCATAAAATTATCTACTTTACATTCTTAATATATATCAACAATAATATCTAGTTTTTTCAATAAATCTAATATAAATTTATTCAAATAACTATAGAATCCCTTTTTCCAACCTCTGTAAACACTACCATAAGTTAGTTAGCTCATTAAAATTATTTAATCTTTATTTTTATCATATTTACAAGGATTTATATTATTGAAATTTATAATGGATGGGTTCTAAAAACTACGAATCATTTATCATATAGTTTATTTAGCATGATTAATATATTTTCTTTATATTTATAGTCATATAAGAAATATATTATGTGTATGTATCACAGTACATATACATTCTCACCATGTTAACTATGAAAATTGTGATTCATCCCATTAATATATAACACATTCATTAAATTCATATTTTGGTATTGAATCATTTCAATTTCAACTACATTAGTTTTCATTTAACAAACACATCCAAATATGACTGCTCCTCCATCATGATTATCAATGTTTTTGAATTGTTTTGTTCCACCATTCATGTGTGATGAAGAACCACTATCAATATTCCTTGACTTGGTTTACAAATAGACATCAAGTATATATTAGTAAAACACAGTTTTTCTTCATTTAGTTTTTGAACACCTACGCCTTTTAAAATTTTGGATTTTATTTTCAGGGATAATAATCACACTTTTTGCTGGAAATATTATTTTTATTATGTTTTTTGCATTGTATTTATTCTAAATTGTAAATTTTTTTATGTAGTAAGATATGATGACTTCATCATAACTTATTACATAAATTGACAAAATTTCTCATGTTCTCCAAATAGATCCCCCTTGGGTCACATACCATTTTTTGTAGGGACATGTCATACAAAAATAAACAATCCTTATTCCCAAACAATCCAAATCACCCTATCCCTCCTCTCAATCATGATATTCACAACTGATAATATCCTTGGCTTAATGATAATTTTTGTTTCCCTTATATATATTAATATAGTCGATATTTTAAGGATATAATATTATTGGAAAATTTAATTCTTCATTGGAATTTAAAGATAATGTTTCACCAGACATTATGATCCATTATTTTCCATGACATATTTTTGTACATTAATTTTTATATAAAATAGGTATACAAATATATTGGTAGAGTGATAAAAATACTAGCTTATTTGAACCCCTCTTTTCTCCAGTTTGTGATGATTATTCATTAATGTCAACAACCTTGTTAAAATATTCTCTTATTTATAACATTATATTATGTTCATGAATAAATTTTGAATGATTATTCAATGATTTAATTTCTTTGAGAAAATTTTTTTCATCAATTTCATTTACCAAATTTTCTATTTCATCCATAATAAATTTTCATCTCTTGATTTATTCGATGTAATAAATCTCTTTATATTTAAATTATTATATTTCTTATGTAATCATCCATTTCTTATTCAATAAAAAATTGTTCTTCTTAATGAATTTGATGTTTTAGATAAAAAATAATCTATTTCAATATTCAAAATGTGATCTAGTTGAACTGGTTCACTTTCATCATATTCACTTCTAGAGGTATCAAAGACTTTTTCTAGAATAGGTATAATGTTTGTATCATATTCTTATTGGTTAATTTTGGTGGAGTTATCATTATCTTCATTTCTCAAAAGAAAGTGTTTTTACATTTAAAGAATTAATGTTTCATCAATAAAATATGGTTGTTCATTTTGATATCATCTCTCAATTTATTTCTATGATTTGACATCATCTTTTGAATATTCAAAATATTAATTTTTTAGAAAATGTATAATGAAACATCTAATTTCAATATTAATTCAGAACCATAGTGGTAAACTAATATTTCCCAAAATCATTCTATTATTGAATATTTTATATATAAATGAAATGATTCAATTAAAATAATAATCTATATTTTCATCAAAAGATTCACTTGATTCTCATATTTCATCATCAATAATATTGAACATTCTCATTGATTCAAAATCCATATCATCTTATATCATATACTTGGAGACTACGATATTTATCTTTTCATATATATTGAGTATGTTATGTTAATCCTATATAGAATGGTCATATATGTCTTAAAAATATTACATTTTATGATTAGACAATTAGGAAAATTTATCATCAGTTTTTTGGAAAAAAGAATCCAATTTTAATCCAATAGCCATAAATTTACTAATTTATTCATTGAATATAATGAAATAGTCATCAATATTTTCCACTTTACCCATATTTATATCATCATTTTTTATCTCCAAATTTTCGTTTAGAATACAATATTCTTTTATAACCACATTCCAATTTAAACTACATTTACTTGTAATTTTTTTAGTTCTATAACATTTGCCTTCAAATTTATCTACAAGGGATTTAAAAATGAAATTTTTATGTTTTCCCAGAACATTGATATATAAATTCTCTATAATATTTATAATATATTCCTCGAAAATTGGTAGTTATCCAATAATGATTATATATTCAACATCAAGTTGAAGTGATTGTCGTTAGAGAAACATCCAATTCATTCAACTATGATACTTATATACATAAAAGATAATAACAAACCTATTATTAACAAAATTCATATGATCCATATAAAATTATTAACATATCCTTATAGATGTAATCTGGTACTCTGATTCCAATTAATGTTCCCAGGAGGAGTTTCACCATTAGGAAAGGGTTGTTGAATCAGTGGTGAATTTTGCAATTTTTCAATACTTGGTAGGTTGGAAATAAGACCCTTTACCAAAAAAGATAAAAGGACAACCCCCTTTTCAACTAGGATAATGGGGAAAACATCACAAACATGAAAACCCAAAGGAAAAAAGGCTATAAAATATATTGTGACATGGTCATAATGTCCAAAATACCATTATAATTCAAATAGAATGTTCATTATGAGAAGTTAAAAATTAGTTTAAATTTACCTCACTTCCACGGGCAATTATCATATATAAGGAATATCAATAGAATACTCAAATAGTATACTATTTGAATATCATTTTTATCGGAATGGAATAAAAAAATTTCAATGATTATAGCATATATCAATCCCTACTTCACCATGCATAGATTTAAACAAATATTTTCACTCTTTACACCACAAAAAATCTATATTATTAATCGAACCACAAGCTAGTTGAATATTTTTTCTACTACGTCCAATGACCAGTATCATTCCACATAGGATGTAGGATAAAATGGAATTATTTATCTACACACAATTTTTGATGATGTTATTTTCATCCTCAACACACTAAAATCATCATCACCTGGAATGCATCAACAAATCAATCAAAAAAGAACATAATCTCAAAATAGAATCATATGAAAAGAAACACTTCCAAACTACTTCATTTTTAAAAGATTGTTCTATTATTTATCCATTAGAAAATGGAATATCATATGGATCAAAATCTAAATATACTATTTCTCATGTGTTTTTTCATATTTTTCATAGAATTCTTCACATACCATATTCTCATTCTTAAAATTGTTTATGCCTTTTGGGAATTCATACACAGATTAAATTTTAACAACTAATGTTCCTTGGTTGATCTAGCATTACGGCTGGGTGTTCAACGTGTCCATTGTATTTAAAACCTATTTATAAATGGATTTATTCAAAAAGGACCATTATACATATGATTACGGGTATATCCCACCATCATTGGATGTCTAAAATTAAAATTTGGAGAATAGATCGGAACGATGAATTTAAATGTGTATCAATGAACATAGGTGAAATGTACTCATGATGAGATCATCCCACATCGAACGCCCCATTTCAGATAATTAGTATATAAATTATATGCATCCTTTGAGTTGTTAAAACCCTAAAACACCATACCATCAGGAATCCCAACATGGATGTGTTTCAACTTCTCTAATGCAATGTAAACATCGGGCCACAACCATGGGTATGTCTTTAGTGGTCTCTATACATACCCCCATCCAGTTTATTTGGGAACTATTATGCTCATGGTCTTGTCCATGGAAACACTCTTGTCTAGGATTGTACTTTATATCTTGTATGTATTCTTGGTTGAGTGTCTTAGGATTCAATATGGGTTGGTCTAATTTTTTTAATGAAAGTATGAAATTTACATAGATTAATTATAAGTATAATGAAATAAACATACCATCATTATAAATGTGTAATTACAAGAAAAACTAATATTCTTTATTTCTTTTTCATTTATATAAATGATTGAATTTTATTCCACTTGTTCAGGAAATTTGAAATAAAATTATCAAATGAATTTGAAAATTAATACCCAAAAAAATAATCATCACATTTAAAATACCCATAATAACATTCAAAAAATCACATCCAATTCCATGTATAGAATAATTGTCATAGTGTGACTTATAATTTTATAAGATGAGGAAACAATAGTTGTATAGGAATCACCACATCATAAATACTCACCAAACGCATATTGACACACTCTGACAATAAATGAAGCACTTATGTACAACATTAATATATATAGATATATATATATATGTGATTCATATTAATTAGATACATATTTATAATCATCCTTAAAAATTGGTCTTGAAAAATGGATCACATCTCTTAGTAGATGTGGTAGTCCACACATATGTCCATGAATTGGTATAGTTTTTTAATTTATTGATGTGTGATGTAGTCCATTATTTATTTAATTTATATATTTATATAAATACCATATTTAGTTTATATTTTCATTAGTTACATAATTATGACTATCCATGCATGGTAGTGATGAAAAAAAAATAACATCAGTTCATGAGGTTGTAGTCCACTGTACACTTGCTAGATGGTTTTGTTTCACATATGATAAAGAATGATATAAATACATATTATTCCATAAACATAATAAAAAAATAGTATATGGGAGATAATTTTTTTATTATACATTAATGGATATGACATAATAGTTTTTTGAAAAAGAAGAAGAATGTTAAAAAATTTCATTTAAGAAGACTACATCTTCTTGGAATGAGATCAATTAGAAATCATCTTAAGGATCTTATGGATGGTATATTTTGAAGTGAATTATAAATATAATGTGTTTTATTATGATTTGAATATATTTTTTATGTGGATGGTCAAGATAAATGGATCAATATGTTTGGATATATGTGGGGATGAGTTTCGACTATATATGCGATAGGGAGAGAAAACATGGAATTCTTAAAAAACAATTAACATATATTAATGTAGTACTCAAGTGAAATTGTTGCAAAATAACTATTATTTTCATTTGATAATGGTATGGTTTAAATAAAGCAAAAAAATGAGTTTTTTATAAAGTATTTTCTGTTATCATGATCCCTTTTCTATTCATTTTGATGTCATTATACAAGTTTTACATTTAAAAATCATAACCAAATTGATCCTTTTTAAAAATAATAATAGACGAAAATGATAGTGAATGCCATTAGAAAATTTTAAATTATTTTTCCAATTATTTATATTATTTTATCAACTACCATTCCAATTATTTCAAGAAATTATTTTAAAAATAATCCTTCAAAAGTTGATGAAAAATGGGTTTTCAAGAAAATTCATTGATAAAAAATTAGATCATGTTAATGTTAAGTCTACTCCGAGTGATCATCATTATATGAATTAAAATTCATATATTCAGATATATAATTAAAAAATTTCATTTAAATAATTATATATTTGAGGGTATTTTAATTAATAAATATGGAAATCATAATTTCTTGAAAAATGGTTTTTGAAAAAATAAAACATCATTCCTCTGAATAATATTTTCTTTATTTATATCATATTTATAATAAATACAAGGTTCTTTAAACATATGATAGGAAATTATTATAAAAAATAAGAGTATTACAAAAATACTAAATTTTCAATTATCGATAAGTTATTTATATGGGAAATCATTATAGATTTGTTTGGAACGTATTTTGGCACAAAAAGTGCCAAATAGATATTAAAACTATCAAATTAGAATATTTTCCATGAAATATCAAAATGTTATTTTTTTTATGATTTATAAAATTTTAATGTTCACTTACTCTAATTGAAAAAGAAATAGTAAATTCTTACATCCTTCATAACTCTTACCCACAAAAATTTCATTTAGATTATTATGGTGATTCATCATCATAACATCCTCAGGTTCCCATTTTAATTCCTTATTTAATGATTTCTAAAATGTTACATCACCAGTAGAGTGTTGTGTTCATGAAAAATATTTTCTCTAGTGTTTCTAATCTATACTTGATCATTATAGTATGTGCAATAAGGACATCTAAATTTCCTTTTTGTGAAATTTTGTTATTTTTATTTAAATATTAATTTTTTGTGAATCGTGAAAAATTCATCATTTTAATTCAGAACATCCCATTAATATATTTTTCTATACTTTTATTTTATTCGTTTAAATGGTTTAAAGGAATAATTATATTATAATTTTATTAGTTAATCCATTTTAGTTCAAAGGATTCAATTTTAAATTAAAATTAATTTGAAAAACAATGTGAACTTTTAAATGTTATACTTAAAAATTGAGTTTTATCAATCAATCGACCTGATTAGTGTTAATCCTAATTTAACCACTTCTTTTAATTTAATTTTAAAAAATGGAAATACATGGTTGTAATCGTTTTGATAAATTTGGTCCAATAGGATCAAAATAATATTCGGTGAATTGTAAAATTAGTATTTCATTTTCCACAGTTAATGGAAAATAAGGTAATTAAAGGTAAAATTAATACTATAATATTATTAACATAACAAAAAACTTGTAATAAGAATATTGTATGAGTTATTATAAGACATTACCATGTGTGGGATGATGTTGTGACCTTTGGAAACAACGTTTTGTGGTTATTCCATTTATAACTTTTAGTTTAAAGTAAAGGAAAATATGTCATAAATCTATCACTCCTTAGTAAAACAAATTATTTTATATAACTCTAAATATTACATTAATGATTCATTTATTGGTCATTTTTTTTATTTGGTAATTATTTTAACTCTCAAATTGTAAATTAGTTTATAAAACGGTAATAGTTAAAAAGGTTAAAACATAATGATAAAGACAGAGAAATATTAAAAACATTTTTAATTATTGTTTAATGATTATATTTAAACATGGAAAAATTTTATATTTGAAAGTAATATACCAGGACCCATTTTAAATCCAAATTGATATTATATTAATTAAATACTTTAAAAAACAGCAAGGGTGCCCCTCCCCTCTAGTATAAAAAATAACCCATTCATAGCTGTTACTCACACTTCAAAAACGAATTTGATCCTCTAATATCTACAAAAATACATTTATATAATCCATAATAATATTCATTAGATCATACATTAGGCATAACACCCCTCTTAGAGGTGTTATGGTGTTACGAAATATGATCATCCAAAGGAAAGGTAATGTTTCTATTTATGTGTTTCTATTTTATTTCATCTTCCAATTCAATTATATCACATTCATACATGTGGAACTAATAAATCTAGTATCCTAAATATAATTAAATTTTATTATTTTAATATCATCACCCAAAACCAAATCTAATTTCATCACAAGGAAAATTATCATTTCGTTCCTGTATACGGTGGACTACTGCCTAAAAACTGATATAGGTCATTTTTCATCATCGTTTTCTCAAGAATGGTTATAATGATGGAATTAATGTTTCTATTTTATTTTTAAGAAATATTTTCCATTATAATTGAATTATATATCAATTATGTACTTACATTATATGCACATAAAAATGGTAGTGTCGTTTGTGCGTACATTTTAACTATCACCTTTACAAGGTGATGTGAAATGTTTCTCATGCGTACTGACAAACTAATGTATCCATTTTTATAACATAGTTCATTACTATACCATAAAGAAATAATTTTTTTAATTGTATAATTATTGAATAAAACTTATTATTATTTAATTAATGTTATTATAAAAATGATGTACTTATGACCCCAAGGACTACAGACAACATACCAAGTTCATTTTCAACTCAAGTACCGAATACCGATAAAATCCTGATAATAACTTATATAATTATGTAATTTTTATAACATAGTAATAAGTGACATAAAATAAATGATAACATTGAAAACTATTCTACTTAATGTATAAATTAACCTATCTTTATTGTCTAAGAATATAAATACTATACATGATGAGTCTGACTATCGGTAATAGAATCTGTCTCAATACCCTTTCATTCAGGAATAATTCGATAATATAAACCATCTTTTTTTATATGGTGTATAATTAATCCCATTGACTTTTAATTTCATTCAATGGTTTTGGAGAAGAAAATTTTTCTATGATGATTTTTACCGAAGGAAGAAGTACTGTTTTTTAATGTATGCGGTAAAAATGACTTTTCTGCCGATGTTACCATTATTATATATTTGGATTCCTCTATAAGTTTTAATATTCATGAAATGAAAATAAATAAAATTATCCATTTTTCTATATTTTAGTATTGAAAATAGTTTTGAAGATTTATTGATTATTTCAATATCTTGAATTGATATCTTGTTATTTAAATGTGGAAATGTTATTTTTCATGTATTATAGTTAATGTGTTATTATTATGTTATTCTTATTTGGCATTACTTATTGTATACGAGAGGTTCAATGATAAAACAAGGTTGGTTGAGCCTATGATATCTACCAAATGAATTGGGTAATTATATGAAGTTAAATGATAAAGTTTATACTAAGTGATTTACGGAATATATTGTGATGGGTATTAAAAACATTACCATGAAGGTTACTCCATATGTAGCTGTGAAAGCTATAATGTAATTATGAGATAAAATCCATAAGCTAATATTATAATTTGTTATTTCTAATATTATTTTCAAGAATATTATTCTTTCTTGTGGTTTTTTGAACAATTAATGTTTTATGGGAGAATATTATGATTTTATTAAAATGTTTTCATGTGTTTAAAATATTCTTGTACCAAGGGTTTCATTTCATATTTATATAGATTACAGATATTTTTTTCTCATCTAAATAATTTTATATGGTTTCTACATAGTATAGGGATGGATAATAGAAATGAATAAGGCAATATGAATGTTATGATGAATTTAATAAAGAACATTATTTAATATTTTATTTTTAAAAAATTAAATTATGAAAAAATTTATTGTGTGTAGACTTGTCTATAATGTTATATTTGAGATGGTATGTAATTTTTATGGCATCATTCTCTAAATCATTAAACCGGAAAACATATTTAATGTGAATGATTGTAAATTCTTGACATAAATCAATATTATGTAATGTTTAGGGATTGGGCCTTATAAACATATAGTCCCACTATGATTTATTGAGTCCCACTAGAACAATAGTTTCATATAGCTAGTAATAAATATAATAAACCAAAACAAAAGAAATAACACTATTGAATGTTGAATAATTTCACTGAAACTGATGACTATCATTATTTTTAGGATTCAAGACAAATAGAATTACATTTGAACATTTTCCAAATAATTCCTCTGAACATGTTCTTCATTAAAAATATAACACTTCACTACTAAACTATATTCTTATTATATTGTATGAAAATTTATATTTATGTGCATGAAATAATTATTTCATAACATATATATAATATAATGAACTTTCTGTACAAAAATACACTACCACATGTGCTAATTTTTGCAGTCACATGAACTACTTTATTCCGACATTCGATTTTTATTTCTTCCTAACCATGATCACAAGTTGTGATCTATAAATGATTTTCTCAACAAATTATCTGAATTAAACTTCATCAATCCTTCTTAGTATTATTATCATTTTTTATCCACAATAAAATCCAAAATATTAAAGGAATCAAATCACTGGTTATTGAACCAGTTATGACATAAATAGAATGTGACTATATAAAGTAGTTTTAAAGATGTTCACTACTGTGAGAAATCATCATCAATATGTCATATATACAATACTTCATTTTTATGATATATTCCAAATAAATTTACTAATAAATAATTCATTGATATTAATGGGTCACATCATTCATAAATAATCATTTCTGCAAGAATGGATGTAAGAAAATAATCTCGTAGTTAACACCTCAACAGTTCATTTTGAAAATACATCCACAAACCAGTAGCATTATTTATTATCCTATATTTACTAACATGTATCATCCCAAAAAGAATAAGTAATCACAATGAATTTTATGTTTTCATGAAAAATTAAAATGTAATTTTTATATTTTTCACCCACAATGAAGCATAACCCACTAAGCATAAACAAATCATATGAAAATTCGTTTTACCATGAAGAAGTAGTATCTAAAAAAGAATCCCTAAAAAAATTTCTTCTCAGATGATCACATAATTATTTATCCTTTATGAATAATAATCCAAACATTCTCAAATGTGTAAACGCTCTTGAACTAAGGATCTCTTTTCCATGGTACACATACCATCAGTCACGTACCAGATTCTCAATCTCACAAAACATTTATGTTCTATTTAGTAATTTGTATGTACCCTCATTTTGAACTCAAAAATGACTTGGAAGATCTCTCATAGAAATAGGATTTCATTGTTTTCCTAGTCTTAAACCCCACATTCATTATGGGTTCATTCATGAAAAACATGTTCCATTGAATAGGAAGATGCAATGACCCGAATCTGGAGCCCCTCCTCTGGTGTCCTGTACCCGGTTCCCCACATGACCTCTGCACGTTTCCCCAAACACCAGAGGCTGCAGACTAGCAGAGTGGGCCATGGTGAGTCGGTGGGGAAACAATGCCCTCATACAGTGATGTATATAGCAGAAGAAAAACCAGATTCAATAACGGATATATTAAACAACATACAAATACTGAACTGAACAGCGGAAGCAATGTATATAATAATAATGATGCAACGTAGTACATATGTCTATGGAAAGAAGTAAACAAACCAAAGTGATGATGTAAAAATAAAAAAAATCACAAAACAAAACAAAGTAAACTCCTCAGCATCGCAAGCCTAAGCTTGGTCCCTTTCTCTCCCGCTCCAAGAAATCACTTAATTGATGTCAAAGGGTGCTTTCCCTCATCTATTACTGCAACAACAATGTCTGCATGGGCCCAAAAGCATAGCCCACATAGGGTGTGAGATACAATCCCAGTCGGAAATCAACCAAATATCTATGCATACCAGTCAATGAATACAAGGAAAGTAAAATTGCAGGAAGTAGTAAATAGAAAAGCACACAATAGCTACAATCCAGAGTTCTAACATATAAAGTACACAAGTAAACAACCAACAATAATTAGAAAAACAGGTAACCCTCTAGATATCTCTCACAACCTAACATATATTGTTCAACCTACAAGTACTAGAAACCCTCTAGGAAGAACACAAAATCTCACCCCTCTGGTTCAGATAAGAATAGACTCTCTGAGGAAGCACTCACTGTCAATTCCCCGTATAGTCTCGTAACGTGCTAAAGGCTCTCTGGGGAAGCACTCAATGCCTCATTCCCCCTGTGGCCCGCATCGAGGGACAATAGACTCTCTGAGGAAGAACTCATTGACAATTCCCCTTGTGGTCTCGCATCGTATTAAAAGACACTTCGGAGAAGCCCTTACGTACATTTTCCCTATGCTCTACTACACTAGGTTCTCACAATCCTATGTGGGAATAAACATGTATAGAGCACGTGTGTCATCCAAGTAAACCTCAAGAACTAATTGGCTATCAATATAAGGCTCAAAAGTATAAAAAATCAACAGTTCCAATATCCTACAACTTGGCATAGAAAGTGGTAAAATGCCAAACATTCATAACTAGCATAGAAAACATCCAGAGTACAGTAAAAACTACAATATTCACATGCAATTACATCTACTCTAGCAATCAAGAAAAGCAGGAAAAACAGCATGGGAAAAGCAGGAACACGCAATACCATGTTCAAGGGTAGTGGTTGAAATTTCAAAAAATACTCATCGAATTTATACAAAAAGGAAAAAACAATGCACCTCGATTCTAGGATAATGATATACATGAACCACGATGACTGATTCTCCCTAGAAATTCGTAGATCTGAGAAATCATACAATAAGTTAAACTATAGATAACATGATAAGGATGAAGAACCATGGAACAAGTATAAAGAAGAAGAGAGAGAAAACCGAGGCAATCCCAATGCAATCAACGGTGGCTGGAACAGAGATCGGACGAAGGCACGGGGGCTTGGGGAAGATCCATCCGTACGGGTTGCTCTCGGACGAAGAACTTGGAGAATGAGTGTGTTCTGTCAGTTAGGTGAAACCCTTATGCATTTAGTGAAAAAAAGAAGAAAAGTACATGGCATGTAATTTTAGAGTACACGACATGTACTAGGTTTTTTCTTACTCCTCCAAAAAGGGCCTCCACATCACCCCTACACAACGTGTGTGTGGCCCCGGCACGGCCAACACACGGCATCGAGCGGGAGAAGAGTACATGGCATGTACTCAGAAATTACATGGAATGTACATAAAAATATTCCAGAAACTCCATTTTTCATGAAAACTCTAGAAAAAGGAAAGGTGTAACTGAAAAGAAGATCTGAGTTCTTACAAACATCTCCACTTAAAGAAATTTGTCCCCTTATTTCCCTAGAGAGTCGTAGAAGAAGAAACTCCGAACAGCTCCGGCCACTACGATCTTACATCGGCCTCCCTCTCCCGGGTCTCCTCCTGTACTCGCCCATGCTGCCATGGCGCCCATACCAGAGGGAAAGACCGCCCATGGAGAACCATCGCACTACGATGGACAATCTGGATAAGATGCTCCTTGAACAATTCATCTACTTCGAGATCAACCTCCTTGGGCTGATAGACATGAAACTAGTCCATAATGTAAAGTCAGAGCTGAGAGACGTGGAAGTAGCCGTACCTGGCCTGGTACCTTAGGGGTAGCTACAACCGATAGGCAACAAGCACAACTCTCTCCAATACCTCAAATGGTTCGACGTACCGCGATGAAAGCTTAACCTGTCTCTGAATCCTCTTATGTCCCAACCTTGGTGTGACATGTAGGAAAACCTGATCCCTGACCTCAAACTCCAGAGGTCGTCTCCGCTGATCAAAATAAGACTTTTTCCGAGACTGTGCCATATCCATCCTCTTCCAAATCAGCTCTATCTACTCTAAAGTCTCCTGAACAAGACAAGGTCCCAGCAAAGCTGCCTCTCCTGCCTCCAGTCAGCATAAAGGTGATCAGCATGGCCTACCGTACAAAGACTCATATGGTGCCATCTTAATGGTCACCTGGAAACTCTTATTGTAGGAGAAATCCACTAGAGTAATATGCTTCTCCCAAGAACCACCAAATTCTAGGATGCAAGCCCAGAGAATATCCTCAAGCACCTAGATCATTCTCTTGGACTGGCCATCTATCTGGGAATGGTATGATGTACTCAAAATTACCCTTGTATCCAAGGCCTTCTGATGTCCCTTCTAGAACCGATAAGTAAAGCGTGCATCCTTGTATGAAATAATAGAGCGTGGAACTCCATGAAAATGAATGATCTCTCTGATGTAAAGTCAACCCAGATCATTGACACCGAAGGCCTCCTTGATCGGCTAGAAGTGAACAACCTTCGTGAGCCTGTCGACGACAACCCAAACAACATCATTCCCTCGATTCGACCTCAGCAACCAGATCACGTAGTCCATTGAAACATTGTTCCACTTCCACTCTAGAATGGGTAACTACTATTAAAGTCATACTAGTCACTTGTGCTCTGCCTTCACCTGCTGGAAAGTAGAACACCGCAAGACGAAACTTGAAACATCTTTCTTCATTCCTGGCCACTAGTACTGGTGATGAAGATACCGAGACATCTTGGTGATGCCATGATGAATTTCCAAAACTGAGGAATGGAAATCCCGAATTATATCCTCGCGTATGTCTTCTGGTACCCATACAAAACCTTGGAAACACAATATCTCATCCTCGCCCATTTTCCATCCAGGAAGAGGGCCCTCTTCTGACCCACTCTCCCACAGGACTAAGCCTTCTGAGTCTAAAAACTGCCTCATATATACCCGATCATGTAGTGTAGAGGTAACAGCTAAAGAAGATAGTAATGTATGTCCCTGTCTGTCATGCACCTCCCGATGCATCCCAGAGAACAGAGTCATAAGCTGCCACTCACTGCTAGCCTCATGAACTGCGTGAATCTGAGTTCTCTTGCTCAACGCATCTGCCACTGCGTTTCCCTTTCCTGGAATATAGGCAAACTTGAAATCAAAAGAGTGATGGTACTCGACCCACCTACATTGTCTCATATTCATATCACGCTTAGTGAAGATATACTTCATACTATTGTGGTCGATAAAGGCCACAAAGTGATCTCCCAGAAGATAGTGTCTCCGACAACGTAAGGTATGAATGACAACTGCCAACTCCAGATCATGCGTAGGGTAGTTCCTCTCATATGGACTCAATATACGAGACCAATATGCAACGACTCCATCTCCCTGCATAACCACAGCTCCTATAATGATACCTGAAACATCACAATAAACAGTGCAACTCTTTCCTGGCTCTGGAAAGACTATTATCGGTCCTGACGTCATCCTTCCCTTCAGCTCCTGAATGGCTGACTCACAAGAATTTGACCATCATAACTTCTCCCCCTTCTTGTTCAGACCTTTCAAAGGTGCTTCTAGGCTCGAAAAGTCCTGAATGACGCGTCTGTAGTATCCAGCCAGCCCTAGGAAACTCTGTACCTCAAAAACATTCTTCAACTACTCCCATGAAACTACAACTCTTACTTTCTCTAGGTCCACAGATACTCTTGCCTCTGAGATGACGTGACCCATGAAGTGAATATGTTCCTTCCAAAAGTGGCACTTAGAGTGTTTATCATAAAGCCGATGCTCTCTCAGTGTACTCAAAACGATCTCAAGATGTGTGTCATGGTCGTGTCGAGTGTGAGAGTACCCAATATATCATCCACGAAGACCACGGAGAAGGATTACAAGTAAGGATGGAACACTCGGTTCATCAGTGCCATGAAAACTGCAGGCGAGTTCAAGAGACCGAACGACATGACTGTATACTCGTATAGACTATACCTGCTCCTAAAGGCTATCAGAGGTCTATCTGATTGTCTAACATGCAACTGATGATAACCGGACCTCATGTCGATCTTTAAGAAAACACAGGCTCCTCGAAGCGGATCAGAGAGGTCATCGATCCTGGTAAAGGGATATCGGTTCTCTACCATCAAATGGTTCATCATCCGATAATCCACACAAAGCCGAAGGGTACCGTCTGCCTTCTTCGCAAACAGGACATGAAAACCCCAAAGAGAAGTGCTGGGTTTGATGAAACTGTTTTCCTGAAACTCCTCCAACTACTTTTTAAGCCCCTGCAACTCAGGTGTAGCCATCAAATAAGTAGGAATGGACACCTGTGCTTATCCTAACAGGAGATTAACAGAAAAGTCTTCCTCATGCTCTGGAGGAAAACCTGAAAAGTCCTCTGAAAAGATGTCTCGGAACAGATCCACCAGTGGAGGAAAGTACAACTGCGAAGTCCAATGATTATCCAGATAAAGACTCGCAATTTGGGTTGTCACCATTCCGAGTTCATGATGCTCGTGTCCTGCTCAACTCGCCTGAACATCACATTCACCTCTATGAAGAAAATATTCACCTTATGGTGAAACGAAACTCCCTATGAGGTGATAACAGTAGAGGAATTACTGGAAGGGAACCAAACAGTCCATCCCAAGAATGACATCATAGCCTTTCATCTCTAGGACATAGAGATCCCATATGAAACGATACCCTACAACCTCGAGAGGGCACTCTCTACACTGGCTTACACTAGATGTCCCCGTCCCAAAAGGCGTGTCTACTGTCAAATAGTCGGAAGAAGAAAATACACAGAGCCCAATACTCTCCAAATAGAAATAGAGATAAAACATTGCGTAGCACCAGTATCGAAAAGGGCTGAAGATAAAACTGAGGCTACTAGAATCGTACCTTGAACTGTAGAAGGGTCGAGATTCTGCTCATGATAAGTCTGCTCCACGGCGAAAGACTGGACTGCATCACGGCCCTGCGCCCCTAGATGACCACTCAGAGCTAATCCACCTTGCTGGTGCTGAGGTACTGGTGGCTGACTGCCATGACCCCGACCTCCACCTTGGCCTGAATGGCTGGAAGAACTCCAGTTCCCCGACTGGTGAGAAACAGGTGGTGCTGCTCCTGAACAATGAGTCATAGAAGATCCCCGGTCTCCAGCTACTGGTGAGAAAACCTGGAAGAAATGCTGAAGGTGACCCATCTTTCTGCATGATTGGCACTCCCCGGGGTATCACTAGCACTATGGCCTCGTGTTCCCAGACCGGCCACACTGGTAGCATAACACCAGGCTACCTGGAGATGCATCTTGCTTCCTCGAATCACCATGCGTAGACTCCCTATAGCGCTTCTTGTTGTCATCTGGAGGAAAACTAGATCTGGAAGCAGAACGGCCCTGGCTCGCAGCTCCAAAGTCTCTCAGATTGTGCTCTGCAATCACCGCTTGGTTGACTATGGAAGTGATGGAAGTCAACTGGAAGATATTCACCTGCGAGCGAATCTCCTGCCTGAGACCATCCTCAAACATCCTTACTAAGAACACCCCACTTCCATCCAGGAGGGGTGTAGAACAATGCACCTCGGTGAAACAAGATGAATAATCCATGATAGATAGAGTACCCCGATCTAAGCTCATGAACTCCCGAGATCGGTTGGCCCTCAGGGTCTTCAGGTAGAAGTAGTCGTAGAAAACGCACTGGAACTCCTCCCAAGCCACAACCTGCTGATGACCCACCTGTGATATCACATCCCACCACATCATGGTAGAGTCTCAGAGCATGTAGGTGGCGATCGTGACCCGCCTCTCGGGAGGTGTCTCCAGATGCTCGAAGGTAGTCAACATGGCTTCCATCCATGACTCTGCAGCCTGAGGTCCTCCTTCCCCCGAGAAAGTAGGAGGATGCTGCAGCTGGAAAACCCGCGTCAAGTTTGCCATAGTTGACGCATGAGGCGGTGCTCCCTGAATAGTCTGCATCATCCTCATCAAACCTTCCTTGAACGACGCATTAGCGCCTGCAGCTAGTATGATATTCGGTGCCAAAGCTGGCCCGAACGGATGATCGGCAGGAAGTCCCTGATCCGTCATATCTGGCATCTGATCACCACCTGATGACAGACGTACAACCTGAGGATGTCTCAGAGGCATACCTTTGAATGATCAAAAGCACACCATAGATTAGAATCAACAAGGACAGAGAACACAAGAGTACAAAATGGGGACATGGGAAGGAAGACACAAAAGTTTACACAACACGACTACACGACGTGTATAAAAACTACACGACGTGTCTTCTTAGGCCACTGACATTGGCATGTAACCCTACCCTACAGGTCGTGTAACACGTCAAACTACACGGTGTGTTGACTTAGCACATGGCGTGCACTTGAAAACTATTCCTCTACCCGAGTCTCCTTACACGGACAACCCACACAGTTTGAATTTACCCGAGACAACACGACGTGTTCTGAACACACATGCCATGTACTAGAAAAGCATCGGCGGCCTGTGTTTTAAACATACGGCCGTCTACACAGCTGGAACATACACGTCGTGTACCGAACAAACAAAGCGTGTATAGGTGAAGGTGACATCGTACCGTGTTGTTCATGACACGGCTGAGTACCTGAAAAAGACTACATGCCGTGTTTTGAAAACAACACGACATGTCTAAGAGAAGGTGATGTCATCCCGTGTTGTTCGTGACACAGCCGGGTACCTGGAAGAGACTACACGACATGTTCCTTTACAACACTTCATGTTCTACTCGAGCTTCCTCGACCGTGTAGTTAGATACACGGTCGGGTACATGGCTCCGAACTACACGACGTGTACCAACCATACCCAGCGTGTTCATGAAGTTACTCTCACGACACCATGTTTCCTCACACACAGTCGGTGACACCGCCTGAAAACTACACGGCATGTATTTGAAAATTATACACGTGTATTCTGGGTTTTTCTTGGCAGTAGCTCAGAAACTACCCAGAATCCTAGAAACACTGAAAACATGGAAAAGAGGTTCCAAATTCTGATCTGTGAGGGCCCATACTCACCATGAATCAAAGCTTGGCATCTCTTATAGTCATAGAAAAGAGAAAACATGATCATGATCCAATAACTTCTGATTCGAGAAGGCCCATAAGCCCTCAAGAATTAAAATTGGGCATTTATTTACGCAAATTAGGAAACAAACAAACCTCTAACAAGGCAGTAGAGATTCTATCAAGCATCTATCACAACGGCATGAATAATCTACACAAAGTCTATCACAACAGTATTCAATCGCTAATACAACCTACATGGCATGGAAAGAATGTATGGCATGTGATTTCTACAAGTGCCTATATGACGCCTGATATGGAATACCCTCATCTCATAGGGGTTTGAAAGAAATAAAACTGCGATCCTCAACAAAATAACAACACAAAGAATGTGAATCACTCTAGGTGAAATCATATCAACCGTAAAATCTCAAAAACAGAAAATTGCAATTAATGAGGTAGTATAGCCTTTCCCTGTACATGGGTTAGCTACTTATGAGCAGAGCTTCATACCATGTACCGATTCCATTTTATCCAAGGATAAGCCTCCAAATAGTAAATAATGAGAAAAGAGCCTCCACTGATACCACTTTGTAACGACCCGAATCCGGAGCCCCTCCACTGGTGCCCCGTACCTGGTTCGCCACATGAACTCAAGTGCATTTCCCCAAACGCCAGAGGCTACCGACTAGTAGTGAGGGCCTTGGAGAGTCGGTGGAGAAACTATGCCCTCATTCGTTAAATTATACAGTGGATGAACAACCAGATACAATAACCGAAAGAGTAAACAACATAAAAAAACTGAACTGAACTGTGGAAGCAATGTATAAAATAATGATGATGTAACATGGTACATATGTTTATGGAAAGCAGTAAACAAAACAAAGTGATGAAGTACAACTGGAAAACTAAGTTCAAAAGTAAACAAAGTAAACTCCTCAGCATCGCAAGCCTAATCTCAGTCCCTTTATCTCCATCTCCAAGAAATCACGTACCGGAAGTCGAAGGGCGTTTTCCCTTATCTATTCCTACAACAACAAAGTCTCCTTGGGCCCAAAATCATTGACCAAGTAGGGTGTAAGATACAATCCCAGTAGGCAATCACCCAAGATCTCTACATTACATTCAATGAATACAAGGCAAGTAAAAGTGCAGGAAGCAGTAGACAAAAAAGCACGCAACAGCTACAATCCACAGTTCTAACATATAAAGTACCCATGTAAACAACCAAAAATAAGTAGAAAAACATTTAACCCTATGGGTAGCTCTCACAGACTAACCCCTATAGTTCAACCGAAAAGTACAAGCAACCCTCTAGGAGGCACACACAGTCTAACCCCTCTGGTTCATCTAAGAATAGATTCTCTGAGGAAGCACTCACCGTCAATTCCCCCATATAGTCTCGTAACGTGCTAAAGGCTCTCTAGGGAAGCACTAAACATATCATTACCCTTGTGTCCGGCGTCAAGGAACTACAGACTCTCTGAGGAAGCACTAATCATCAATTCACCCTGTGGTCTCGCATCGTATTAAAAGACACTCTGGAGAAGCCCTTACGTCCATTCTCCCTATGGTCTACTACACTAGGTTCTCACAGTCCTGTGTGGTAATAAACATGTATAGCGTGCATGTGTCATCCAAATAAACCTCACGAACTACATGGAAATCAATCTAAGGATCAACAGCCTAACAAAGTAATAGTTCCACTATCCTACAACTAGGCATGGAAACTGGATAAATTCCAAACAGGAAGAACAGTCATAGAAAACATCTAGAGTACAGTAAAAACTACCATATTCATAGGAATTAAATTTACTCTAGCAATCAAGAAAAGAAGGAAAAAAACAAGGGCCAAATATGAACACAAAATACCCCGTTCAAGGATATTGGTGGAAATTGCACAAAATTCTCATCGACTTTCTATAAAAATGCACAAACCAACCACCTCGATACTAGGCGAATGATATACTTAAACCACGACGACTCATTATCCGTAGAACGACATAGATCTGAGAAAACATAAAAAAATTTCTACTTTAGATAACTTGAGAAGGAGGATGATCCATGGAACAAGGCTATATAAGAAGAGAGAGCTTACAGAGGTGATCCCAACACAATAAATGGTAGCTAGAATGGAGATCAGACGGAGGCACGGGGGCTCAGGGAAGATCCGGTCGTACGGGTTGCTCTCGGATGAAGAACCTAGAGAAGGGGTGTGTTTTGTCTATCAGGCGCGACCCCAGTGTGTTTAGTGAAAAAAGAAATGAAAAGTGCATGGTTTGTAATTTTAGAGTACACGACGTGTACTAAGTTTTTCCCTACTCCTCAAGAAACGTCCTTCATGTCACCCCTAAACACCGTGTCGGTGGTCCGGGCACGACCATCACACGACTTCGAGCAGGAGAAGAGTAAACAGCTTGTACATAGAAAGAACACGCCGTGTACTTCAAAATTTTCCAGAAAGTCCATTTTTCGTAAAAACTCCAGAAAAAGGAAAGGCGTACCTGAAACAAAGATCCGGGTTCTTACAGAAGAGAATATATATCAATCATCTGATGGATCAAATTTACATGGGGATATTAGATTAGATGGATGAAATTATATGTCTTCCATTCAATAAAAATGAAATGTACATGTGAAGATATTTTCCCACATAATTTTCTCCCATATTAAGATCTTTATAATATCCATTATGTGATGCTTTATGAATCTAGAAATCATCAACCCCCTACATCCTTGCACGGTGCCACCATATGTCTCTGATGCATGTAGGAATCTAACCAAACCCGTGAATGTATGAGGGAACAATATTTGCATCCCCTATACATGGGTCCCCAATATATGTGAAAACAATTCTTATTACATTTATATCTAGTGATTCACCCTTGGGCGTGGTTGACCAATGGGTCCCACATTTTCCCTTGGTTCTGTGTCCTAGGCTTCCATGTCTGTTGAAATAATTTTTTAAGTAAATAAACCATAAAATAAAATTAGATAAATTTTATGTATAAAGAAATATAATTCCCATAATTCTCAAAAAGAAATTCCTATCCAAACTACACATATATAATTATTACTCACATATATAATTAATTTTATAGTATTCCTCATGTGGAAGAAATTTGAAAACTCCATAAAACATCATGTTCGTAATTAAGATCATCTCAAAAACTATTCACATTTAAAATACTATGAACTATCCAACAATTAAATGAAATTCCATATAAAATTAAAATTCACAGTGTTACATAAAATGAAGTTAGTTGAATACATAAAAATTATATATGAATCAAGGAATTATCTATAATAATTCTCTAGGAATTACAAATTCATACAAACTCACCATACACCAATTGACATTCTATGACAAAAAATGTAATACAGGTTCAACAATACCCCCTTTGTCTTTTGTTGTCAATATCACTTCACATATACCCTCTCACAGTAAAAAAATTCAATATGTGTGTAGAACCTTTTCTCACCGTTAACAAAAAAAATGGATAGAGTAAGTGGGGTATTCATAACTCATATTTATTCAAAATAACATATTCTCTTAGTTTAATAAAATATGGAAAAAATCACATCATTTATGAAAAATAGAATTTAGTGTATCACCTCTATGTCAAAATGGGCATACCCGATGTTGAAAACAATAGAGTTGAAACCAATGGTATATAAACTATTTTTTAAATATCATTTTATTTCAAATAAAACTCAGAATGTCTCACTAGAAATAAAAGATCATTCACACTCTTTCTCAAACACATCATAATGTTAGGTGGAAAAGGATAATTTCCTCATTATCAACAATTCATCAATAAGTCAATAATTTTAAATAATTTCAATTTGAACTAGATAACTATGTGAATAATTATCTCAAAACTCATGAAGTCTCCCCCACAAGATATGAAACCTCATTCATTATCATGGAATTAACATAAATCTAGGATTAATAACCGTTCTCCCTAAATTTCATAATTTTTTAAAATGATGAACATAATATAATAGGGACAAAAGGGGTATATATTGAGAGAATTAAAGAGACAGTAGTGGGATGAAATTAAATATTTATGCATAACTCAAAAATCGATTTATTTCGAATTTATTTGGTGATAATATTTATAACATAATAATTATTATAAATTTATTATGGCTTGAAATCTCCACATATTACATTTTCATTAAAGATACATGATATAAATACTATGTGATCTTTACTATAGTACTAGACTTTCAGATAACCCAAATGTACATTGAATATCGAATGATATTTTCATTGGTAACTCATTATCAATTTCTAATTCATCCAAATATACTTGAATCTAGATCATATTTTTACATGCATATGTAGATACAACATATTCAAACCCATCCATTCTCAGTGTAATAGAAATCTAATTCATGTTATACCATTTGACATATCCTTCTCCCAGAATGAAGGATCCACATAAAGTTGATCAATTGTATGTACTATCACCTACCAAACCAGTAACTATAAACACGAACATTTATAAATATGCACTATGTTTGTATAAGAGACCATATTTCAGAGATCCTTTCACATATCTCATAATTATATTAGTATCCAAAAAGTGTGTTTTTTTGTGGGAATTTGTAATCTAGTACATTGAGTAACTACATATGTTATATATGCACCTGATGCTATGAGATAAACTAGATATCTAAGGCTTCATTACAATTATTTATGATAAAAAATCTTTCACGATTCAACAATTTCAAATTAATTTCAATTTAATTGTCTGTTGAAACATAATTTTCATTTTCCCTTACAGACTTTTTTAGAAATTCCCTAGAATACTTTCCCTTTTATGTAAATATGGTATTTTTTTCTTATCTATTTTAAATCACATAGAAATAGTTCATCTAACTAAAAAATAATATCCAAAACTTCTCATAGATGTTCCATGTTACTAAAAAAATGATTTCATCCACATATACAATGACTATTAGAGTACATTTTTACATTTCTCTCACACAATTTTTAGTGTAATATTTAACTTTAATATCATCCAAATCCCACAGACATCATTATAATTTATAATACAAGGATCTTGATTCATATTTCAAACCATACTATGATTTCCTCAATCTATATATTGTGAATCCATTATTGTATAAAAAACTATAATGTTGTTCTATATATAATTCTTAATCAAGATCACCATTTTGAAATGAATATTTAAAATATATTTGATAAAATTTTTTATGATTTGGTGCTTCTACAGACAATAACATTCTAATGGTTTCATGTCTTTCTACTAGTGAAAAAGATTCATCAATATCAATTTATTCAATTTTAGATTATACATAAAACACCATCCTATCGTTGTTTAATGATATTTCACCAATATCATTTAGATTATTTATAAAATCCCTCTTGGAACCAACAACATGTATATTTATAGGTATTGATATAGGATCCCAACAAGCGTTATTCAGAATTTCGTTAATATATTTATTCATAACAAGTGTACATTCTACATTCATGACTACTTCTACAACAATATAATGTTAAATTTGAGAAATATATTATGTTTTCTAATAAAGTATTAATATTATTCTTACTTGAAAAATAGAATTTTTATTTCTAATGATATTTGTATCCTAAAAATGTGTCTTTAATTTTTTATACTAATTAATATTATTTTCATTAGCTTCATCATCATCTGGAGTATATTTTGGAAATATATAAAAATATTTTTATTCGTAGAATAATAATTATTCGTATTTTCCATATTCATAAAATTATCTACATAAATTTCATAATAGATATCAACTATAATATCTAGTTTTTTCTAAAATAATAATATAACTATAGTTGGATAACATCCGCATCAATTTTTTTAACATCTGTAATCACTGTCACAAGATAGTTAGCTCATGAAAATTATTTCATCTATGTTTTCATCATAATTTCCATGTTTTATGTCCATCATCTTTATAATGTTTGGGATTATGAGAAATATGAATAATTTAAAATTTTTTATTGTTTTACCATGTTTTGTATTTATAATTTTGTGTTTCTATTTATATTAGACCTATATTCTATATATGTATCACAATACATATAGTTTCTCCCCAGAAATACATTGAGATATTAGGTATAGTTATCATAATCCCTCTCTATTTTAACTATGCATCTATGATGTCTTTTGTCTAAAAACTTTTTAAGAGTATATGGGGTGTTGTAGTATGTTTGGATATATAATTCCACAAACCATCACATGTAACCATAATACCAT
The DNA here is from genome assembly GCA_963277665.1 of Viscum album. Lineage (NCBI taxonomy): Eukaryota > Viridiplantae > Streptophyta > Magnoliopsida > Santalales > Viscaceae > Viscum > Viscum album. Next base: position 1,292,496,011 of record OY728129.1, read on the forward strand.
TAACTAGTATATGTTTTATGATATAGAGGTTCATATCCTTCTCTTCTTGATAACTATATTTTTTATAAAGAATAAGTTACCTTTGACTTCTTCTTGATAGAAAACACATTAGTCATCTAGGTATAATCAATAATAAATATATTGAAACGTAGATCAACTATGGTATAATTTTATCTCATTTGGACACATAAGTCAATGTGAATATGTTCTTTGGTATAAAAGATAAGATATCCACCCATTTGTGTGTTTTTTTTTCTAATTTACCATTTTAAAGGTTTCATATATTTCATCCCTTTCTATTTTGAACATGGGAAAAACTCTGAGAATATAGTGATTTGGGACTTTACTAATACTCGATTGACAAAGATTGTTAAGACATCAACAAAAAAATTCTTTCATCTTTTCCACTCACATAATATTAATTAAAATAATCACCATTTCCAAATAAATTATAACTGGTTCCTCTTCCTTGAGTGCTAATTCATCCATTATTTTCTCTTTATGATGATACATGAATCGTTTTTAGAAAACAATTCATTTATATAATACTAAACAAGGTTGACACTATGAAAATTGATATTCATCTCATTAACATATAACACATTATTTAAATTCATATTTTGGGATTAAGTCATTTTTATTTTAACTCTCTTAGTTTTCAGTGAATATTCATTTCCAATGGTCATTGCACCTCTATTACGAATATCAATTCTTCACCGTTGTTTTTTTCCTCCAATCAGGTGTGATGAAAATTCAGTATCAATATTCCATTACTATGATTTCCTAAAATAAATCAAGGAAACATTATTGAAACATGTATTTTATTCATTCATTTTTTGTACATCGTTTCCTTTAATAATTTTGGATGTTTTGGTATGGAGAATAATCGCGTATTTAATTGAAATATGATCTTTCTTATCTTATATTTCTCATATTTATTCTAAAATGTAAATTTTTTTTAATGTAGTTAGATATGAAAAATTCCTAATCGATTCTTAAATACGTTGAATTCTTTTTCTCACGTTCGCATAATAGCATTCCCTTGGTGCTTGTACTATTTTTTTGGGACATGTTATACCAACATGAATAATCCATATTCCCAAACCCTCTACAACAACATAACCCACCTATCAATATTTATCTTCACAACTAATAGTATCCATGTCTTAATTATTTTTGTTTTTTAATTCTATATATTGAGACAGTCTCTATTCTATGGATTACATATTATTGGAAAATTTATTTATTCCCTTGAATTTGAAGATAAGTTTTCACTAGTCATTAGGTTTCCTACAATTTTATATCATATTTTGGGATATGAATTCTTATGGATAATTGGTTTAAATTGATATTGTTAGGGTGATAAAAATACATACTTATGCAAACCCCTCGTTTCAACAGTTTGTGATGATTCTTCATTGTTCTCAATTTCCTCATTAAAATATTCTCTAATATTTTCCAAGATATATTGTTCTTCAATAAATTTAGACTGGGTAACTGTAACACCCGAGACTTTTATGAGAAACATTTTGTTTTTATGTTATATAAATCATCAAAGGAATCTTTCGATGCACGCAATCGCGACATTTCTCGATAGCGTGTGTAGTACGCAATACCGAGTTCCACTAAACAACGATATATTATTATAATAGTACAAACTAGCCGTTATGAATATTATTAACTGAATTTTAAATTTTACAACATTATTATTCATCTTACACATTTTCTAGAACATGGTAAGAGAACAAAAAATTTTTTGGGTAAAATAAGTATTTATAAAAAAATACAGTTTTGCAGCCTTTTGATGGAGCACCCACATTAAATATAGTTTTTGACACATTTATAAGTTCAATTTGACAAAATAAAATTCTTCTTTTGAATCAGAATACAAAAATTTACTTTGGAATTTTTTTTGATATTTTTCTGATAACTTTCATATTTTGATGAATACTAAAAATACACGAATTTTTAATTAAAAACAACTTTTTTCATTGAGATAATTTATATGGTTAAATTATAATATTGAATGTTTTTAAAGTATAAATAGAATATATTTTTACCATTTAATATAATGTATGTCATTAGAATTAATTTCACATTGAATTCATAGGTAAAAACATTTCAATCTTCGGCAATGTTTTAACTTCTAAAACCCATTTTATTAACAACAGGATTTATTTTAAATTAATTACTACAACTTATATGTTTTTAATTTTTGAAAAATGGATTCCATATTCAGAATAAGTGTGTCCAATTTATGTTAATAGGGAACATTTTATTTTTGGGCATTATGAATAGTAACTACGGTAAATTTTATTTACTATAGTTAAAGGTAAATCGGGTAATTAAGGGTAAATATATGATTACAAAATTACCTTAACACCTGCCAAAATCATATTGGATGACTAAAGGTCGACCCATGTCACCTAAGGGTCGTATTAGATTCATTTAATATACTTTTTCCCATGAAAATAATTTAATTATTATTTAAACCAAAGAATGTGACAACATGTCACTTCCTTAAATATTATAAGTATAATAATTTTAATATGGTGATAAAATTAATGAACCTTCAAACATGAATATTCTCCAGACAGCTAATACAAGTATCTACATCTTAGGAATTTATTTAGTATTTTTAGGGATTATATAAGTATCATTAATTATGACACAATATTGATGTTGAAATTATTTTATTAATTAAAATATCAAATAAATGGTTTTAAAAATATTAAAATACTTACTATATGAACTATTTAATGTGCTCCACTACTTTTATAGATACATATGTCATTTTATTAATCTATTAAAGATTTTAGTTCGAACATATCCCCTGTATATATTTTATTTAAATTCAAATAAATGAATAGTGTCAAAATTGACACTATTGTTATTTTATAAAAATAACATATTATAAAATTCTTTCAAAATCACAAAAATATTTAAAAATTATAAATTAAAATTTATATGGTCTTACAAGTCAATAAGTTTCAAATTATGGAAAATTCACAACACATATGTAATAAATAATAATAATTTAAAATTTAGAATATTATTACCACAAATAAAATTAAATTGATAAGTAAGGATAAATCAAGTTGTTAATGTTTAAAATAAATTCCTAAAATGTCTAAAATTTATTGGTTGATGAGATTAAAACCCTATCTCATCTAATATTTGGATATGAGTCATATGTAAATTTTTTAAGTGGGGTTTGGATTTAATATAAACTAATATTTCTTATATTTCCAAAGGTGCCCCTCTCCTCCCTTATAAAAGGGCACATCCTCCCTCTCCTCCTCACACCAATATGAGCCTTCAAGCTCGGCCAAACCCTTCCCATTTCACATCCCCTCTTCCCTAGAATCATCCTAGAGATTCTGGTCTTCTTTAAAGACCAACCGTAGTGCCCTAAGAGGAGGTTAAGAAGAGGCGCGTCAAAAAGAGGTAATAGCCATTACCGATCCTTTCCAAATTATTTGTTCTTCAACATCTTCTTCTTTAGTTGTTTAATTATGAAGTAATAACATCAGTATCAATAATATACTGATATGTTATTATAAGTATGAAACAACCCTATTTCAACATCTATCCATCCTATGGAAAATGAAATCACCGCGCGTGCGTACGTACGGAATACCGTCTCCACGCCGTGGTGTAATCTATTTTCCCCCACCACCTTACATGGATGGGTATAATGGTGTAAATAATTACTATATATTATTATTTTAAAGTTATATTTATTCTGAAATAGTATACATACACTCCAATACAATTCAACGATCATGGGAACGATATCATCGCTCGTGCGTACGTACGGAATACCGTCTCCACGATGTGATGCGATTTGTTCTACACGATCTTCATTGCCTAATGATAATATAAATGAATTTAATGAATAAATATGATATATAGTACATTAATACCATTCTGGAAATGATGTTTCTATAACCTAATAAGAAGAATAAAAATTTATTTGACAAAACACGCATTAGAACAAAAAGTTATAAACACCCGAATCAAAAGTAGAAATGAAATATTACTACTAAGAACCTACGAATATGACCATATATGATATCATAACAATGATTATAATTCTGGAATAAGTCAATATCATTATTTAAATCATTATACAGTAGGTTCGGACACTTACGAGGCAAATCGGACCTAAGGTAAGGGAAAATATCACAATCTCATTTTATCCGATATTGTTTATACATTGGTATTTACTGGGTGTATTTTATCATCCACATCCATGATTCATCAATATTTAATATTTTTTCCATCCACCTACACTTGTTTAAATCCAATTTTACCCTTCGGTGAGTTTTTAGTAAAAGATATAAAAGGAATCTTTTGTCGTTTTTCATATGAGGTACTTTTTTGACTTTTCCAACAAAAGTACATGAATAATGTTTTTTAACTTATACGGCATGAATGGATTTTAAATAAAATTATTTAAAAGAATCTTACTTTACATGTTTTCAAGATTTTTTTAATCAACTTCTTTTAGTTTAAAATTCTATGACATGTTAAGAAAGGAAAATGTTTTTGAATTATAAAGGATATTTTCTTCAAGAATGGAGTTCAAGTGTTTTATCAAAATTATATTCCATCTATGATAATAAAGGATTCTGTTTCTATCACTATTATTACATTGATTTCATTATGTTGTGATGGAATTATTTTTATGAATTCCTTTATCTTATATGAGTTGATTTATGATGTCACGATGTTTAAGAATCCCATTTTTATGACATGGGTTATGTTATGATGTATGGTTTACGATTTTGTGGCACACATAAGAATGGTATCATTATGATATTTGTGGGACCTATCTCTCCCTTTAATGCATTGGGTAAAGATTTTATATCTCATGATATAGACATGGCTGAAACGACAGGTTAAACTGGTTCAGTGAAACAAGACTGAAATGAGGAGTGAACTCGGTTCAAAAATGGACTTTGTCCACTAAGATAGTATTGGAAATGAGTATTGACTAACAATAAATGAATCTCTATGATTATGTGTGTATGACACAATGTTTCATGTTTTACGTTATGATTATTGAGATTACATTTCACTTCTATGATTTATCTCATGTTATAAAATTCTGATCTCTTTTGTTGGTTAAGATTTCCAAAAGTTATGTTCTTATGTATATGATGTGATTGATATTTCTTTTTTTTACCCTTACTGAGCATTTGAGCTCACCTTTTTGTATGTTTTATTTCCCCAGGTCAGTAAAAAGGTTATTAAGTAAGATTTTCCAAAAAGGGACTCTAGATATGATGAAATGAATGAGAGGCAATGTAGCTGCTTTATGAACCAGTTGCTTATGTTTCCTAGTTTCTAAAGACTCTATACCTATATGGTCCATTCCTGGTTTTGTTATATGTTGTAATAAGTGTGCGTCAATTTTGAAGTATTAACAATGTATGTAATGTATGGGTCGTTATAGTTGGTATTAGAGGAAAGGTATAGTCAACCTTTGGAAACTAGTATGTGAAAGCCTTAGTAAGAATCCTAAGGATAAGTCTAAGCATAGAACACAATCATAGTGTTATAGAAATGGCCATGAACAACCTATTATAAGACCTTAAGTGTGAAATTTGATTCTTGATTATGTGGTTTTCATATTATAATTAGTGTTTCTCACACTATTTTTCTTGGTTTTAGTCAATGGCTGGAACCCGAAAGAACCGTTTTAATGCGGAATGCGACAGGCAATGCAATGATTGTCCCTCTGAGAAACCAAATGTTATGGGAGCTGGAATGAAAAATCATGTAGCCATGCTCACACAACTTTCTCAAGCTATGAATCATGAAGGACATCCAAATGAGAAAAGGAAGGAGAAACATTTTGTTGAATCCTTCATGAGGCAGCGTCCACCTTTTTTCAGCGGGTCTACTGATCCATTAGTTGCTGAACAATGGATTAGTACTACTGAAAAGATATTTTCAGTTCTTCAAGGTTATGAACATGATAATGTCATCTTAGTAGTGTATCTTTTGGAAGGTGATGAAGATAAATGGTTGAATCTTATTAAGAATACGAGGCAAATGGATGAAATTGTGTCCATGGAATGGGACGAGTTCAAGAACATATTTTTCAATAAGCACTTCCCTCGTATTCTCCAAAAAATGATGTAGAAAGAGTTTCTTGAAGTAAAGCAAAAGGATGATGAATCTGTTGGTACCTATGAAGAAAATTTTACAAGACTTGCAAGGTACGCTTCTGGTATCATTATCCAACCTGTGAGTAAGATCGACTGATTCTTTAGTGGCTTAAAACCAAGTCTTCGAAGGGTGTTAGCCATAAGGGATTTCAATAGCTACGAGGAAATTGTTCGATGTGCTCTCAAAGTCGAGATGGAGATTGGAGTAACCCATGAGTCATATGAGTTTGATAAGAAGATGAAAATGGAATTCAAAGGAAAATCTAAAGAGCACACTAAAAATAATATGAGCTTTCCCTTATGCTCAAAGTGTGGAAAGAAACATGGAGGGAGTTGTCTTAAAGGGACAAGTAAATGTTTCAAATGTGGAAAGGAAGGTCATCGGGCATTTGAATACCGCAATGATGGGAAGAAGATGTCTAATGATGAAAACAAATGAAGGGACACACAGAAGGAACCTACTATACTTCAATGATTCAAGTGAAAGTAGATGGGGGCATTATGCCAATCAATGCCCAAATCCAAGGGTTGATGATGATAGTCGACATCAACAAACTCTTAAGGCTAAATAAAAAGGAAAGTCACATGCAATTTCTATCAGCGATGTGGAGTACGATAACTATGTGTTGAAAGGTACACTTACCATCCACTCTAAAGTAGAAAATGTTTTATTTGATTCTGGATCCACCCAATCCTTTATTTATGAAGAATTTTCTAAGGATATCACCATATTACCTCAACAATTAGATGTTGAGTTAGCTGTGACAACCCCTAATGGCACAACAGTCACATCAAAAGTTTATAATTCTTGTCCGATCGAAGATTGTGGGAAAGTGTTACCTGCAAATCTTGTGATCCTTCTTATAGTGGAATTTGATGTAATTCTTGGCATGGATTGGCTTTTATTATATGGAGCTCATATCAATTTCCAAAGAAGGGAAGTCACATTTCATATTCCAGATCAATCTATGATCGTCTATCGATGCAAGGATGAACATAACCATCTAGTGGAAATTTCTTCCATTTTATGGCTATTGATTACACTAAATGAAGATTATTTATCTCAAATGGTTAGTGAGAAACACACAATTAAGAATATTACCATTGTACGGGAGTTTGATGATGTCTTTCGGGAGGAATTACCGGATCTACCACCAAATCGTGAAGTTGAGTTTTCAATAGAACTCGTACCAGGTGATTTGCCTATTTCAAAGACACCTTATAGAATGGACCCAATTGAGTTGCAGGAATTGAAGATGAAACTCCAAGAGAATCTTGATAAGGGGTTCAAACTCCCTAGTGTGTCACCTTGGGGAGCACCTGCTCTGTTTGTTAAGAAGAAAGATGGATCGATGAGACTCTGCATTTATTATCGAGAACTTAACAGGATCACTATCAAGAAAAAATATCATCTCCCACACATTGATGACTTATTTGACTAACTACGTGGAGCTCAATACTTTTCCAAGATTGATCTTCGTTCAGGGTATCATCAATTAAGGTTCAAAAGGGAGGATATACCAAAGACGACTTCCGTACAAGGTATGGACACTATGAATTTATAGTGATTCAATTTGGTCTTACTAATGCCCCTGCTATCTTCATGGATCTGATGAATAGATTCTTTAGAGACTATCATGATCAGTTTGTGGTAGTCTTTATAGACGATATTCTTGTCTATTCAATGAGAAAAGAAGAACATGAAGATCACTTGAAAATTATATTGAAGACCCCTGAGAAAAGAGAAGCTTTATGCCAAATTTACCAAGTGTGAATTTTGGATTCAAAAGGATTCATTTTTGGGTCACATAATCTCAAAAGAGGGGATATCTGTGGATCCATCAAAAACAGAGGTTATCAAAAGATGGTCAAGACCAACAATAGTGACTTAGATATAATGTTTTCTTGGTTTGGCTGGATATTATCGACGTTTTGTGAAAGATATTTCATGTTTTTCTAATCCACTCACCACATTGACTCGGAAATGAGTTCAGTTTGTTTGGACGGAGGAATGTGAAGAGAATTTCCAGGAGTTGAAAAGAAGGTTATCCAGTGCACCTGTGCTCACACTACCTTTTAGTGGAGAAATGTTTGTGATCTACATTGATTCATCCAAGAAGGTTTTGGGGTGTGTTCTTTTGCAAAATGATATGGTGATAGCTTATGCCTCCCGACAGTTGAAAATACATGAGCGAAATTACCCACCTCATGATTTTGAGTTAGATGCGGTAATCATTGCATTAAATATTTGGAGGCATTACCATTATGGTGAAAGGTGTGATATTTATACTGATCATAAAAGTTTAAAGTATATTTTCACACAAAAGGAGCAGAAAATGCACCTTAGTAAATGGTTGGAGCTGATTAAGGATTACGACTGCTCAATTCATTACCACCCTGGGAAAGAAAACAAGGTGGCAGATGCATTAAGTCGACAAGACCATTCCAGTGTATCCATGATGAGGATCACAAAAGATCCAATATTTATGGATTTACAAAGGCTGGATCTTGTAATTATAATGGAAGGGGGAAATCGTATCTTTATCAAATGAATGTTCAACCATCTATACATTTGATGATTAAAGATGCACAGAAAGAAGATGTCGAGTTACAAAAGAAGGTGAGAAATGTTCCTGAATTCATCTTTGATTTTGATGGGATAATAAAGTTCAGGAATCAGGTTTGTGTTCCTCCCATCCCTGAATTAAAGAAGGAGCTGCTGGATGAGGCTCATAGTTCTTCATTCTCTATTCATCCAGGAAGCACAGAGATGTATAGGGACCTGAAAAAGTACTTCTAGTGGGATGGGATGAAAATAGATGTTGCTGAATATGTCTCTCGATGCTTGGTTTGTCAGCAAGTTAAATCTGAGAGACATATGTATAAGGGGATGTTACAACCATTACCCATACCCAAATCGAAATAGGAAAACATCACTATGGACATTGTCACAGGACTTCCTAAAACATCCAAAGGCAATACTGCTATCTGGGTCATAGTTGATCGTCTTACAAAGTCTGCACACTTTTTCGCTATTAGAGAGGATTTCTCTCTAGATCAGCTTTCCAGGATATATGTGAAGGAAGTGGTCAGATTGCATGGAGTACAACTTTATATTATATCTGATCGGGATCCGAGGTTTACCTCAAAGTTCTGGCAAAGTCTTCAGCATACTCTGGATACAGAGTTGAGTTTCAACAATGCTTATAATCCTCAAACAGACGGTTAGTCTGAGAGAACAATTCGAACTCTAGAAGTTATGTTGGGAGCTTGCTCTATTGATTTCAAAGGTGGTTGGGATCAACACCTACCTTTGGTGGAATTTTCTTATAATAATAACTTTCACTCCAGTATTCAGATGGCTCCTTATAAAGACTTCTATGGAAAGAAATGCAGGAATCCAAGTTGATGGGATGAAGTTGGGGAAAGAAAGCTATTAGGACCTGATATTGTTGATGAGATTGTAGAAAAAGGTCTGATCTATTCAACAACACATAAGAGCAGCTCAGAGTCGACAGAAACGTTATGCCGACAACCGAAGAAAAGACCTAGAGTTTGAAGTGGGTGATAAAGTGTTCTTACGAATATCTACCTGGAGGAGGGTCATTAGATTTGGAAAGAAGGGGAAGTTGATACCTAGATATATCGGTCCTTTCTAAATACTGGATCGTGTTGGGATGGTAGCTTACCGATTGGCGCTTCCACCGAGTCTCTCTCAAGTTCACGAAGTGTTCCATGTATCTCTTCTGAGAAAGTACATACATGATCTTTCACGTGTACTCAGCTCAAAAGTTGTACCGCTAGAGAAAGATCTTTCTTATGAAGAACAACCGATAGAGATTCTGGATCGTAGTGAAAAATTTCTACGAAACAAGACCACTCACTTGGTGAAAGTTTTATGGAGGAACCACCAATTAGATGAAGCTACATGGGAGCTTGAGGATATGATGAGGGAGAGGTATCCTCATCTATTTGTTGCAAAGTGACGAATTTCGAAGGCAAAATTCATTTTAAGGGGGTAGAATGTAACACCTGAGACTTTTATGAGAAATATTTTGTTTTTATGTTATATAAATCAGCAAAGGAATCTTTCGCTGCACGCAATCACGACCTTCTTCGATAGTGTGTGTAGTACAAAAAACCGAGTTCCATTAAACAACGATATATTATTATAATATTATAAACTAGCCATTATGAATAGTATTAACTGAATTTTAAATTTTACAACATTATTATTCATCTTACACATTTTCTAGAACATGGTAAGAGAACAAAATAATTTTTTTGGGTAAAATATTCATTTATAAAAAAAATGCAGTTTTGCCGCCTTTTGATGGTGCACCCACATTAGATATAGTTTTTGACACATTTATAAGTTCAATTTGACAAAATAAAATTCTTATTTTGAATCAGGATATAAAAATTTACTTTGGAAATTTTTTTGATATTTTTCTGTTAACTTCCATATTTTGATAAATAGTAAAAATACTCTAATTTTTAATTAAAATATACTATTTTCATTGAGATAATTTATATGGTTAAATTATAATATTGGATGGTTTTAAAGTATAGGTAGAATATATTTTTACCATTTAATATAATTTATGTCATTATCATTAATTTCACATTGAATTCATAGGTAAAAACATTTTAATCTTTGGCAATGTTTTAACTTCTAAAACCCGTTTTCTTAACAATGGGATTTATTTTAAATTAATTACTGCAACTTATATGTTTTGAATTTTGAAAAACGGATTCCATATTCAGAATCAGTGGGTCTAAATTATTTTAATAGGCTACTTTTTATTTTTTGGGAATTATGAATAGTAACTACGGTAAATTTTATTTACCATTGTTAAAGGTAAATCGGGTAATTAAGGGTAAATATAAGATTATAAAATTACCCTAACACCTAAAAAAATCCAATTGGATGACAAAATGTCTACCCATATCACCTAAGGGTCGGATTAGATTCATTTAATAGACTTTTGTCCATGAAAATAATAAATTATTATTAAAACCAAAGAATGTGACAACATGTCACTTTCTTAAATCTTATAAGTATAATAATTTTACTTCGGTGATAAACGTAATGAAACTTCAAAAATGAATACTCTCCAGAAATCTAATAAAATTATCTACATAATTGGAATTTATTTATAATTTTTAGGGATTAAATAATTATCATCAATTATGAAACAATAGTGATGTTTAAATTATTTTATTAACTAAAATATCAAATAAATGGTTTTAAAAATATTAAAATAAATATTATATGCACTATTTAATGATCTCTACTACTTTTCTAGAAACATATGACATTTTTTTAATATATTAAAGATTTTAGTTCGAACATATCCTTTGTATATATTGTATTTAAATTCAAATAAATGAATAGTGTCAAAATTGACACTATTGTTATTTTATAAAAATAACATATTATAAAATTGTTTAAAAATCACAAAAAAAATTTAAAAATTATAAATTAAAATATATATGGTCGAAAATGTCATAATGTGTCATATTATGGAAATTTAAAACACATATATAATTATTAATAGTAATTTAAAATTTTGAATAATATTACCACAAATACAATTAAATTGATAAATAAGGATAAATCAAGTTGATATTGTTTAAAATAAATTCCTAACATGTCTAAATATTATTGGTTGATTAGATTACAACCCTATCTCATCTAAGCTTTGAATATGAGTAATTTTAGAAGTTTTTATGTGGGTTTGGGATTTAATATAAACTAATATTTCTTATATTTCCAAAGGTGCCCCTCCCCTCCCTTATAAAAGGGAACCTCATCTCTCTCCTCCTCACACCAATTTGAGACTTCAAGCTCAGCCAAACCCTTACCATTTAACTTCCCCTCTTCCCTAGAATCATCCTAGAGGTTCTGGTCTTCTTCAAAACCCTAGTGCCCTAAGAGGAGGTTAAGAAGAGGCGCGTCAAAAGAGGTAATATCCATTACAGATCCTTTCCAAATTCATTCTTCTTCAACATCTTATTCTGTATTTGTTTCATTATGAAGTAATAACATCCGTATCACTCATATAATGATATGTTATTATAATTATGAAACAACCCTATTTCAACATCTATCCATCCTATGCAAAACGAAATCACCGCGGGTGCGTACGTACGGAATACTGTCTCCACGCCGTGGTGTAATCTATTTTCCCCCACCACCTTACATGGATGGGTATAATCGTGTAAATAATTACTATATATGATTATTTTAAAGTGATATTGATTCTGAAATAGTATACATACACTCCAATACAATTCTACGATCATTGGAACGATATCATCGCTCGTGCGTACGTACGGAATACCGTCTCCACGATGTGATGCGAATTGTTCTACATGATCTTCATTGAATAATGATTATATAAATGAATTGAATGAATAAATATGATATATAGTACATTAATACCATTCTGGAAATTATGTATCTATAACCTAAAGAAAGAATAATAATTTATTCGACAAAACACGCATCAGAACAAAAAGTTATAAACACCCGAATAACAAGTAACAATGAAATATTACTACTAAGAATCTAGGAATATGACCATATATGATATCATAACAATAATTATTATTCTTGAATAAGTCAATAACATTATTTAAATCATTATATAGATGTTTTGGACACTTACGAGGCAAATCGAACATAAGGTAAGGGAAAATATCACAATCTCATTTTATCCGATATTGTTTATACTTTGGGATTTACTGGGGTGTATTTTATCATCCAAATCCATGATTCCTCAATATGTAATATTTCTTTCATCCACATAAACTTGTTTAAATCCAATTTTACCCTTCGGTGAGTTTTTATTAATAGATATAGAAGGAATCTGTTGTCGTTTTTCATATGAGGTACTTTTTGACTTTTCCGAAAAATGTACGGGAAGAATGTTTTTTTAACTTATACGAAATGAATGGACATTTACAAAATTATTTCCAAGAATCATACTTTACAAGTTTTAAAGTTTATTTTTAATCAACTTCTTTTAGTTTAAAATTGTATGACATGTTATGAAAGGGAAATGTTTTTGAAGTAGAAAGGATATTTTCCTCAATAATGGCGTTCAAGTGTTTTATCAAAATTATTTTCCATCTAAGATAATAAAGGGTTCTGTTTCTATCCCTATTACTACATTGATTTGATTATGTTGTGATGGAATGATTTTTATGAATTCCTTTATCTTATATGAGTTTTTTTAGGATGTCACAATGTTTAAGAATCCCATTTTTATTACATGGGTTATGTTATGATGTATGGTTTTTGATTTTGTGGAACACATAAGAATGGTATCATTATGAGATGGGTGGTACCTATATATCCCTCCAATTCATTGGGTAAAGATTTTATATCTCATGAGATAGACATGGATGGAACGGAAGGTAAACCGGTTCAGTGAAATAGGACTGAAACGAGGAGTGAACTCGGTTCAGAATTGGACTTTGTCCACTAAGCTAGTCTTGGAAATGAGTCTTGACTAATAAGAAATGATTCTATCTGATTATGTGTGTATGTCACAAAGTTTCATGTTTTAAGTTATGATTATTGGGATTACATTTCACTACTATGATTTATCCTATGTTAGGAAATATGATCTCATTTCCAGGTTAATATTTCCAAAAGTTATGTTCTTATGTATATGATGTGATTGAGATTTCTTTTGTTTACCCTTAATGAGAATTTGAGATCAGCCTATTGTATGTTTTATTTCCCCAGGTTAGGAGGAAGGTTATTAAGTTGTATATGCCAAAAAGGGACTCTAGATATGATGACATGAATGTGGGGAAAAGTAGATGCTTTATGAACCAGTTGTTTATGTTTCCCAGTTTCTAAAGACTCTATACATATATGGTCCTTTCCTGGTTTTGTTATATGTTGTAATAAGTGTGATTCAATTTTGATCTATTAACAATGTATGTAATGTATGGGCCATTATAGTAATCAACAATTAAAATTCATTGAGAGAAAATATTTCACCAATTCATTTTACCATATTTTCTATTTAATCCCATTCCATATGTGAATATTGATTTATTCAATGTAAAATATCTCATTATATTCAATATATTCAATTTCAGTGGTTATCTTCCATGTATCATTAAATGGATGTTTTTTCTTCTTAATGTTTTGTTTGTTTTTTTCATCAAAAGATTATAATTTATTTTCTAATATGTAAACCAGGTGAGCTGGTTCACTATCATCATCTTCACTTATAGAGTTGTCAAAAACTTTTTTAATATAAGGGATAATGTTAGTTTCATATTTAGATTGAATACATCTTGTGGAGTCCTCTATATCTTAATTTTGAAACAAAAAAAAAATTAAATTTTAATGAATTAATTTTCCTTCCAATGAAAATGGTTGGGAATTTTGATATCATCCCCCTTTTCTTTTTCAATGATTTTTCATCATCTTTCACAGGTTTAACAAATTTATTTTATAGAAAATTTATATTAAAAGAACTAATTTAATTATAGTTATAGAACCCTAGTGGTAATTTAATATTCCCAAACTCATTCCATTCTTAAATATTGAATATATAAGGGAAATTATTCTGTTAAAATCATTATCATTATTTTCATCATCAGATTCAAATGATTCTGACATTTCATCATCTATAGTTTTGTAATTTCTCATGGATTCAAAATCTATATCATCTTTTATCTTCTTGTTGATGAATTGAATCTTTTTCATTTCATATATAATGATTATGTTAGGTACTTCATGGATATAATTATCATATATATATTCTATATGAGATACATTAATTTCCAAAAATTAGGAAAATTGATCATCACTTGTTTGACAATAAGCATCTAGTTTTTAACAAATACACTTAAAATTACTGGCAATTTCATTGAATCATGTGAAATGGTATTCAAAATTTTCTGTTTTACCAATATTTATATCATCAAATTTTAATATCAAAAAACCTATTAACATACAAGATTAATTTGTAACCACATTCCAATTTATACTATATTTCCTTGGAATTATTTAGTCCCATATGTTTCGTGTGTCAATTTAAAAAAAATGGATATAAAAATACAATTTCTA
Organism: Viscum album; assembly: GCA_963277665.1. Classification (NCBI taxonomy): domain Eukaryota; kingdom Viridiplantae; phylum Streptophyta; class Magnoliopsida; order Santalales; family Viscaceae; genus Viscum; species Viscum album. The sequence continues at coordinate 1,292,511,290 of OY728129.1, forward strand.
TATTTTCCATCAATATATATATATATATATATATTCTATAATATGTATAAGGTATTTCTCATAAATAGGTATTATTTCAATAATGACTATATATTTGACTTGAACTCCAAGTGATTGATGTTAGAGAAATAACCTATTAATCAAACTGTGATAGATCAAGGCATCAAATATAAGAACATCTCTATTATTAAAAAAATTAATTTTATCCATAACCAATTATTATTAGATCCTTATATATGGAAAATGGTACTCTAATACCAAATAATGTGCCATGTATTAGTTTCACCATTAATAAGTGTATGATGAATCAGTGGAGAGTTGTACAATTTTTTTTCTAGGATGGTTGGGGTCAGCCCCTTAATTAAAAAATAGAAAAACAAAAACCCCCCTTTAAACGAGTATAATAGAGAACTCATCACAAACATGATGACCTAGAGGCAAAAATACATTAAAATATAGTTTCCCAAGAACCCAATTGTGAAACTCCAATTACAATTCACATGAAATGAACATTATATGATCATGAAAATTAATTTAAAATCATTTCACTACTGTGAGAAATTATCATCTGCAAGGAATCTCTATATAATACTCAAATAGTATTCTATTAATATATCAATTTTATCAACAATGAATTTAAAAATGTTCAGTGGGTACAACATAAAAAATCCCCACTTATAGAATAATGTATAGAACATAATAGTTTCTCACATTCCACCACAACAATCCATATTGATAATTGAACCAAAAACTAGTAGCATAGTTTTTTCAGATATATCCAATGACCAGTATCACCACGTATAGGATGCAACATCACATGGAATCTTCTCTCTAAAAACAGTTTTTTATAATTTTATTTTAATCCTCTTCACACTCAAATAATTAGCACCCACAAAGCATCAACAATTCAATAGAAAATAATCTTCATTGAAAATTATTATCATAAGAAAAGAAACACTTCCAATGTATTTCATCAGTGAATTATTTGGGGTTATTAATCGACCACAAAGTAGAATCTCACATGGGTAAAAAGATATAAAAAATTTCACATGTGTTTTTAATATTTTTCATTGAATTCTTAACATACCATATTCTTATTCTTATATAGCATATTTATGCTTTTTTTAATTCATACATTTCCTATTTTCGAACAAATAATGTTCCTTGGACGATCCAACAAGGAAAATAGGTGTTAAGTAGGTTCTTGGTCTATAAACCCTCCTTATCAATGTGTTCATTCATAAAAGGACTATTCTCAAGAATATGGATAGGATCTACCACCCTAATTGGATGTCCTAAATTAAAATTTGGTGAATAGATAGGATTAAAAAATATAAATATATACCATTGAAAACAGGGGAAATGCACTCATGAAGAGATTATCTCACATCAGTATTCCCATTTAAATGAATTAGTATATAAAATATGTGCCTCCTTGAGTAGCTACAAATACTGAACCCCCTACCATCATGACTCCCTACATGGTGGCGATGCGCCTTCTCTGATGCAATAAATGCTTCAGCCTAAAATCATGATAGCCTCCAATCTGGTCTCTATACAAGCCCCTCCACCCCTTTTGGGAACTCTTACACTCATGGTCTTGGACATGGATACTCTCCCACTATATGTACCCTTGGATGAGTGGTTAGGTTTCAATATGGACTGGTGTAAATTTTTTAGTTAATTTTATTATATAAGCATATTGAAATTCTAATATTAATGAAATACAATTCCCAACATTATAAAAATATAATTCCAAGACAAAATCAACTTATCTAATTCTTACTCTTTTAAAGAAGTAATTGAATATTATTCCTCTTGTTAAAAAAATCGGAAATATTCTTATCACATGAATTTCAAAATTAATACCAAAAAAATAATCACCACATTTAAAATACCATGTAGAACATTCCATGAATCATGTACAATTTTCAATAATGAATAAATTCCCATGTCTGAAAAATAATTCTATTAGATGTATCAACAATAATTGTATAGTAATCAGTAGGCAATAAATACTCAACATACACATAGTGACACACTATGGAAATAAATGATACACTCATGTAAAAAATTAATATATATATATATATATATCTCATTAATATTCATTAGTAATATCTTTATAATCATCCATTAAAAGTGGTCATAAAAATGAATCACTTATCTTAGTGGAGGTGGTAGTCCACACGTATGTCCAAGAAATGTTATAGTTATTTAATTTGTTGAGGGTTGAAGAAGTAAATTATTTAATAAATTTATATAATCATTCATATGTAGTATTTAGAATATATTTTCATTACTTCCATCATTATAACTATCCATGTTTTGTAGTGATAGAAAAAAATAACAACATTTCATGAGGCTATAGTCCACCGTGCACATGAGAGATGATTTTATTTCACATTTGATAAAGAGGTATATGGATAAATATTATTTCTCATACATAATAACATCATAGTATATCAAAGATACATTTTTATTATATTTTTATTTTTCTCAAATTATTTAATTTTGCAAAAGAAGAAGAATGTTGAAAGTGTTCATTTAAGATGATTACATCTTCTTGGAAAGATATCAATTAAATATCCTCTTAAGGACCATATGGATGGTATATTGGGAGTACCATGATAAATAGAATTTTTTTTTGATATTGATTTGAATATATTTTTAAAGGGTTGGTCATTATAAATGGATCAATAGTTCTATATATGTGTGGGGATGAATTTATCCTTTATTTGTGATGGATAAAGAACACTTCGAATTTTTAATAAAATTCACTTATATTAATGTAGTGCTCATGTAAAATTGTTCCAAAATGTCTATTATTGGCAGTTGATAAGGTATTGGTTCATGTAGCACAAATTTTTTTTTTAATAAATTATTTTTTGTTATCATGATGCATAATCTATTTATTTTGAACCCTTTATACCGATTTTACATTTAATAATGGTAACCAATATGAAAAAAATTTAAAATTCATAACGGATAAAAATGAATGTGAACTCTTTAAAAAATTTATAAATTATCATTACAATTATTTAAATGATTTATCAGCTACCATTTTAATGTGTTTAGGAAATTATATAAAAAATAATCTTACACGACATCACTAAAAATTGGTTTACACGAAAATGAATTTTTTTTAAAACGAGATCATGTTATATAAAATTTATTATAATTGATCATAATTATATGAATTAAAATTCATATAGTGTGATATATAATCAATAAACATCATTTAAATAATAAATTATTTTATATGATTTTAATTAATAAATTTTTAAATCAACATTCACTGAAAAATAGTTTACTAAAAATTATATCATCCTTGATCTGAATAACACTTCTTTATTTATATAATATTTATAATAAATACATGGTTAATTATACATATTATTAAAAATATTTTAAATAATAAGAAGATCAGTTAAATACTAGACATTAAATTATTTAAAAGTTCATTCTATTGGAAACCTGTATAAATTAATTTTATACAGATTATGACATAGAAACTGCCAAATCGATATTCAAACTATCAAATTGGAATATTTTATGCGAAATATAAGTTTGTTATTTATAGTATAATTTAATAAAATTTAAATTTTTACATACTCTATTTGAATCAAATGTACCACATTCTTCCCTCATTCATAAATTTCAATCACAAAAAATTCATTGATATTATTATCTATCAAATGAGAATGATTCCTCATCATAACATCCTTGTGTTCTAATGTTTAGTCCTTTTTATAATGATTTATCCGACGTCACATTACCTATAGAGTCATATTATTATGAGAAATAATTTCTACAGTATTAGTAATCTACACAGTCGCCTCATTGTAAAATGAATCAGTATCCAATTTTATGTCTTCTTAGGTGATTGAATCTATTGGGTATAACATATAACTCTATAAAAAGTCATAGAGAACACATACTGTAGTTTATATATTAATCGTGTAATTTATGAATGGAAATCCATATCTCAAATTATATATATATATATATATTTCAAAATTTAAAATGTAACTTGTGTTAGATTTCCCTTTTCGAACAAACCTTATAACACCATTCCTAGTAAATACATTCATTAAAATTTGACCACCTCTTTTAAATTGAAATTAATTAATTCGTTTATCGATATTCAAACCATGAACTTATTTAAAAAGGTTCTTAATATTATGTACCTTTTTTATATCCTTAATATAACATGTACCTATAATTTTCCTTTCACAAAGTACATCTCAACATGTTTTGGAATGACATCATATTCCATATAATTCTTCATACAATACCATTTGAATAAATTAATATAAGATATTGTTAGAGTAAAACTCTTCCAATGTTTAATATTGATAAAAAATACATTGAATGTAATGTAATCTTGAAATTACAATGTCATATAAGGTTTGAATAGTTCTTTTGTATTATCTATCAATTTTTGGATGATAATATGTACTCATGTGATGATTGGTTTAATGATCATTCTGATGAAATTTATATTAATTAAATGTAAATTATCGATATAGATAAGAAAAAAATGATATATTATATTGATGATTCCATACATAATCATTAATATATATATCTATTAGGTTATATAGATGTAAAGCTTCACATATTTTGAAAAACAATTTGGATTGGTATGTCGATCAATAATAACCCTAATAAAATCATTCATCATACGTGTCATTGTAAATACATTTAGAATTTCAATAGTAATTTTTTCCCATTTCCACATTCGGATATTAAGAGGTGGAATGAACCATCTAGTATTTTTTCTCCCATCCATTACATTTTGAGAATCAATTAATCTAGATATATACTATATATAGTCCAATTCATATTATCCCACTAAAAAAATATTCATTGAAAACTCAAAAAATTATGGTATTACCACGATGTACAATGAAATATTACTAATGAAAATATTCTAATAATTACATTTTTATGTCATATATATATGAAAAAAAATTATTTCTAAATTTTATAAAAACATATTTATAAAATATTAATGCAAATTTCACACCATACATTTCATTAATTTAATTTTGAAAATTCAGATAATCAGAGTGAGAAATTTTTTTATTTTAATATTAATATAGTTTAGTTATCATTTGGAAAATGGTGATTGACATCCATCCATTACAGACCTTATTTCTATAATTTATAAATCCATGAACACAATTTTCTTTTGAGTAATCATTTTATTATGTACTCTATGAACATTCCAACTTGATCCATCCACATTAATATTTTTTTACGTAGATATTAGTGTTTTGAGAAATAAAAAAAACATGATTATCTTGATCCCTAATATTTTTTTATTTTTTATCTATTTCATTAAAAATACATAACTCAAACTCTTATGATTTATGACTATCACACATCTTTCATAGTAGAGATAATGACTACATATCAAATAATAAATGAATTTTGATACAAATTCATGGTCATTGGTTGAATAGTTCTATAGATGAGTCATTAACAACCTTGAAATATATCCAACAAGAATATAATTATATATAAGGAAACATCTGTGTACCATAATTGAAATATTGTTTTATATCACAAACAAATATTTTCACTATGTATGGGTCAATATCGTTCCATTGAAAAATATCAACTTCAATTATTTAAAGCAATCATCAAATTTGTTTTTATATATAAACATAACCCATTAACGTGCTAACATTGATAATAGGTCTCCTATATGGGAAATATTTTTAAAAATAATTCATAACATCCATTAAATCCAAGAAAAATACATAACTCAATTGTATTTATAGGTGTATAACATTATTTGAATTCCTTTTTCAATATAGGATCTACAAAGAATCTATCTGTAATGATGATATTTCAATGAAAATAATATTTAAGAAACTATAATATAGACATTCTAAATTTTCCCATATTACTATTTTTCATTCTCCTTCTCTAGAATGATTCGTATGTGACTCTCATGGTCAACATATATTTTAGAGACCCTCAATTTAACATCAATAATTATAGTAAAATATTATAATGATATTCTATAAATATTGTATTCATTAAATCCATATAAATATAGTGAGAAGAAGTTAATCTCAATGGAATTATTGTAAACTCAAAATATAAATACATCATATGAATTCATTATTTTAAATATCATCCTTATTTATTCAAAATTAATGATACAGAAAATGAAACTATATATTTTAAAAAATTCAGGTCCTTTATGCTGTATGAACTAGTCATTAATTTGGGGAAGGGGAAGATTATTCAGTATAGAAATAAAATGAATACGGTCTTTCCAAGCTGAAATAGTATGGAATAACTTATCACAAAATTCTACTAGTTCATTCTTTTGTTCCACTAATTATTTAGTGGTTATTCTATAGGTATGATTTAATATTTCTCTCCAATCATGGATTAAATCAATGAGATAATTATCCACATTCTCCAGTGGATATCCAGATAATTCTTCAAGAACTAAATAAATGTCTTCATGTATGATATATAGGTCCTCGATTTTAAAAATATATCTCTAATCAATATATTGTCTCTTATATTAATCTAAAAAAATATCTTTTAGATGATCTAATCAAAGTTGATTTTGAGCTAATCGAAATGATGATGAATCCCCTATAAATACTAGGAATTCCATAACATCAATATAATATAAAATTTTTTAGTTATAGAAATAATTATTTGATATCTATATTGAAATAAATAAGAAATATGGATTATATAAAATCCAACCATATGTATAGTACCATGTCTGTATATAGGGTAATACTATGTGTTATTATAGAAATTGATTAACACATAATTGTTGCGGTGATATTTTCACCATGAGTCTTTACTAATATATGACTTATTTTGGTCCATGGTAATTTATTGTATTTTTTGGGAATGCATGGAAGATTTTAAGTGTTATGAATATATATAATAAAAAACAATTTGCTAAATTCTTTTTATGCGTATAATGTATGGTACCACATCATTACATTTTTTAGCATAAATATCATGACCATTTATTCTTGGACTTTTCTACATGTCCTATTTTATGGTTGGTTCCCTAAATCAGGGGAGATTGTTTTTGAATAATATCCCATATCTCATTAGGTGAAGTGCTGCATATTAGTTATTATATTCCTTACAATTAAATAATTAGCTAGAAGACCCTTTACTCTACAATTGTAAAAGACTATCATGCCCTTCAATTATTTTCAAAGAGATATCATTATATAATATTCCCATGGTGGATTTTTTTCATCACCCTCTTGTATATTATCACCTACCATTTCTCATGGTGTTAATTGTACAACTTAATTTATTAATTTCCCATGATGATATATATGATGAATCAATTTGTAAAATTATTATGAATAATTGGATTTAATTAATATCTAAAACAAAATGGTTAACATTCAATTATGGATTAAAAATTATATCTATTGATTACATGTAATACAATGTAATGGTGGAATCATACTAAAAAAGAATCACTTCTTCCATTTACATTAATGTGTCAAAAAATCTCTTATTTTTATCTTGTTTCTAATTAGAGAAATGTTTTCTTAAAAAAATATTACATTAAATTCATTCCATTACATATGTTCTATTTGTTTTTCCTCCATATTATTCTAGATAAACCACCATGATTTATAATTATTTCATTAATGACAATATACAATCAGTATAACATGATCCCTTTTATAATATCTCAATTCCAAAAAAAAATATCATTTCAAGGTAGTTAATGCATTGTTGATATAATTCTTCATTCTTATTTCTACCAAAAGATTATTGATTTGGATTCAATAATCAATCCAATATTGGTGTATCATTACATTGAACATATTGTTACTCTATATATATATTGTAATCATTTATAACCTACGTTAGTTTCCTTAATATGTCCCTTATAATCTTGGCACCAACTGTAGTTTTATTGGATATCTTAGCAAGGGATTATCTATAATTGTCTGGAGTTATAATACCTTTTGTTTTACAAGGTTACACATTTCAACAATGAAATAAAATGAAATATCAAATAATATTTATAATTTTTAATCTGTGTATATTATTTTAAACACATAACATGATTTAGTAAATTATAAATATATTATATTATAATCGTTGACATGTTTTATATGGTCATATACAAAAATAATCTGAATACATTCATGTATTATATAATGGTCTATAAAGAAAATGGAAATTTAACCTTTTATATCTTTTCGGAGGGTTAAAATATATGCATGGTAATGACCTACTCATTGTACACCATAATGACGGCTGGGATATATTTGTTATAATTTTTTCCAGGACGTCACCCTTAGATGAAACATTTTCAAAAAAATGTCCATTTTTTGTATCCCAAGGGATGTATTTCAGGGAATAACAAAAGATTTATACAATAAGGAATGCTAAATTATCTTATAATTAGAAATATACTCAATGGTTTTCATAAAATTATGTGCGATAAAATATATTTTTTTTAAATCTAGTTCTAGATTTTTCTTCAACAATTTCTATGATATCAGTTGTAGCATCCCAATCTCTTGTAACCAAGAGTCTTTGTTTACCTTATTAAATAGAAACAATATTCAAGGGGATGTATCAATGATTTTTAATTAGTATAGTATTTAATAGAACAAGATACATATATTCTTAATATTTTAAAATGTAAATAAAATACAAAACATTTAAAAAACAAATATTCATCATCATTGTAAGTCATTCATATATTTCTTTTCCAAATATCGAATAAAAGGGGAAAATATTATTTAAGACAATCACTTAATAATGGTAGTTTACATTAGAAGTTAAAATTATTAAACAAGTCATAATCAATATGGAAATGTATTAAAATAAAACAAAATCCCATTTAAAAGACAACAAGAAAATGATTCCATTTATGGGTTATATCAATATAATATTCCCAAGGATTAAAATAATTGAATTCATCATGAAGTAAATTCATAAATTGAGGAATTTGGGTTATGAACAATCACCATGATGTTTTGAAATATACATAGGTATACAACTAAAATAATTTTAAAGGTAACCCAACTAGTTTCTCTTATAATATTTATCGATTCCATGAAGCACTATTTATAATAGAGACACACATATTAATACATGTTTGTTAAATTCAACATATATAATGATTAATGTAATTCATAAAAAAATACAAATTGTCATAATATATATATTTATTAATGAATATGGAATAAAAACAGTATCCTGGTTATTAAAATAAAATTCATTTAATAATAATATTTTTATAAATGGTATATGTTTTAGGAAATAATAAAATCCATAATATATAGATTCTAGATATGTATAATGAAGGTAATATGAAAAATTTGAAAGATTTATTATAATGTTATTGGACACCAAATTCATAAATAGAACATAGAAGACCATCAATTCAGCAGAAATGTAAACTTTATAGTAAATTAAAGTCTATTTAAGAATAGAATTAAATGTGATTAAATTATTTTTAAACCTTCATTATTTATTTTTCATTGAAAACCAATTAAAAAGTTATATATGATTCTAAACAGATCAAAAAGGTTATAGTGGTGGGAAATTAAATTATGGCCATATAAATTAAAATAAAACATTCTTTTTACATTTTGTAAATAAATTCCAAAATTAACATATTGGAATAAATTAGGAAAATCTATTTAAAATCATGTAAAATATCATGGTTAAATTAAAATCACATTAATGAATCATTTTTGTATACAAAAAATAATATTTTAAAATATTATTTCAGAATATGGACATGGAATAAAAATATACACCATCAAATAGTAAAGTAAGATATTTTTTTATTTTAAATATATCTATTAATGATTCAAGTTACATAGAGGAAAATATATAGTAAAACTTTAAAATAATTAGTCAAAATAAAAATTTTAGTGTCAGATTGATCTCATACAAAAAATTTCATTAAAAATTATTAAAAGATATATCCATGTAATACAAGGGGGTTTGAAGGGGAGTGAGTGAATCTCACACACCATGTTCACATCCACATTGGATGAAATGTAATCTTATATAAAAAAGGAATAAAATATCATATTTTTATTCTACCTATTTTACATGGAACATGAAAAATTTTTACTTCCAAATATACATGTTAGACAATCATGTTGTGATGGATAGAGGCACAAATGAATTAAATACACCACGTTGAAAAATTGAAGAATTATTTATGGTTATGGATTTTAAGGAATCAACAAAATTATTTGAGTTAGAATCAATGTATAGGTAATTACATTTAGGTTAGAAATATATTTAATTGCATTTATAAAGGGAAATAATATTTCCTCATACACAGTTCCAACTCCAATGTAACTATAATAACATCATTTGATGAAGCTTTTTTGGGAGTACAAGACACCTTTATATCCGTAAGGTCCTGGGACACCAGAGTTCACACCATCGACATTAAACATGTTCTACCATGTATTTGGAAGATTACAACATATGTTTATATGGGCCAAAAGTTTTTTTGTCAACATTTTCACAAAATTAATGTAAAATAAAAAAAATAAATGGTAATATTTATTGGGAATGTTTGTAATTTTGAATTAGTTAATATTTTCTTATACATGTTCATCATTCCCTCATTAAAGGAGAGAATAAAATCATAAGAATTTATAGATTTTGGGATTAAGAAATGACAGAATTATTTTAGGTATTAGTTGTTAGAAGAAAATTGTGGACATTTATGCTATCTTTATAATATAAAATGGAGTTATATAGGTCCTTATGAGTATTTTTTTCATAAGTAATTGCTAGAAATTTCTTCCAGGTGACTCCAATTCTTGTAAGAATCTTTTTAGAGAAATTATTTTATTTACATTATTTCAGTATTTATAAATATGTGAAAATTCAATCAAGATAAATCTAGACCCATTGGAGTTGGTCCAATGTGGATAACTAATTTTTCCATATATTATATAGAAATATCCAAGACATAGGATGAATAAATCTGGTTACAAAATTATACATTGCGAATGGATAATATGTTAATCCATTGTATTCTATTATAAAATGACTTTTGGTTATGAAGTTACCATTTTCATTGAACATCCTTGTGATAATGTCCTCATAATCAAATTTATATAATTTAGACTCACAAAACACCTAATAGGGGACTAAAGCACACAAATTATTCGGGATGGGGAGTATTTCATCAACATGAATGTGTAGTTATCATGGGGAAACAACCATTATGTCGTCAAGATGGGTGTCAATCCATTATGTGCTCTAATAATTCATATTAGAGTGTCTACAACCCAACAATTTAGAGTTTCATTTAATTCATTAAATGTGTTTTTAATTATCAGATATATGATGTTGAAATATAATGAGAGTATCCATTATTCAGTTTCAGAATACCCCTATTTTACATAAAATCACCTTAATAATCATTAGATTTAATGATATTCCATATGAACATTATTATTCGTTTATTATTAAAGATCCCAAGATGGATGATTTTTATTAATCTCATATATGTTGGCTTATGAAATTATTTACATTCTATTATCAAGATAATCCATTTAAAGATATATTCATTCCATATGAAATATATAATCATGTATCTGATTTTATTGGGAGACTTGTTGGAAATTTTTAATCAAAAAACACAATAAAAGATGGAGGTGGCCACATAGTTGAAAACAAAAATTCAACCATCCTATGAAACACTATTCCCTTTCTACATATCCAAAAAATTTATAATATTATAGTATATGTTATCAGGGTAGAAACCTCTCACCTTACCTAAAAAAGGTAAGATCCCACAATCTTAGAAGGGGAGGATGCCTCTATTATCACAAAGTGTTATAATAATCCTATTTTCCCCGTTAAGATTAATTCCATCCCAAAATATATTGAAACACTTATTCCAACTAAGGGATTAAACTTCCAATTCTTCATAATGAAAAAAATATATCCTTGATGGAATCTATTTGTCCATTTCATTTTTTACAAATGTAATATTTTTATCATCATATAAGATGTGTGAATGGGTGTAAATATCCCTCGAGAGACTATCCACTTAGAATGACCAATATGAACTATCTCATTAATGCATATGCTGATTTAATCATTAGAAATTGAAAGAAATATCTGAAAGGGGGACTCCTTGTATGAATCTAATAGATCATTATAGATCATTTCTGGGAGATCCCTAAATATGTTGGAGAGACTTTAACTAATAATAATTAAATTAATTATTCTAATGGAGGTTGTAGATAAATCATAATTCCTAATATTCACAATGATAATTATCTATTTAATTTTTTCAAATTCATTCGAAAAGTAAATAATAAGGGAAAAATTTGCATGCCCTCATTTATTTTTAAATATGTTGATTCTTTTTGAATTAGTGAAAAAAATAATTTATTCTCCTTCCAGGTAAAAACATAAATTTATTTGGAATAATAATATATCTAGTTATAGTTCCCATAATGTTCATAATCAATTATCTATTGATTAGGGGGATAATGATTCCATTTTGAACAGTCTTATAGTCGTTGATGTCATTGAAATTCTCTTTTTGAGGTACAATAAAAATAATTATGGAGTCAACACCATATGTAATTTAGGAATTATTGATATATTTTCCAATATAATTTCACACATCATCATGAATAATATATCAGTAAAACATTATGAATCTACTTGTGAATCCATCAGGACCCAGAGCACTATCCATGTTGTCATATAATGATATTTTCAAAATTTCTTATTTATATGGTTACATAAATATTCTCTTTTTTTATTATCAATAATTCATCTATTAATATTTCCAATTATCCAATTTGAGTTGTCAAATCCATCATCATAATCCATTCTATGAAAGAATTTGATTATAAGATTGAAAATGTCAATTTTTGAGTTGTAAGAATAACCATTGACTCAAATGGAACTATATATTATTCTGATATTTTTTTAGTTGTGTATATGATGTAACATTTTATAATTCATATCACAATCATAGAGCAATTTATCAGTATGTTGGTTATGATAAAGACACTAATTGGCAGTCAGGAGGTCATCATGTTGGGAGAGGTATTTAATTTCTCCACTAGAGGGGGCATCATGGTGCTGATTGCATGTATAAAAAACTAATGTCATTTTTCATCATTTCTAATATCATTATCATGATTTTTGAAGGAATTTTTACACCATACCCTTAGTATATTTTTCATATTTTTCAATTTTCAATCATGATTCTTTAAGTGTATTCAAATTTTCTCCACAGTCTTATATTTCTATATCAAATCCCTACAACTTAGGTTCACAATCCATTCGTTATTTAATTTAAATTGGATGTGAAAATCCTATTATACTGAAGAGACACAAGAAAAAATATGAAAATTATGGTTGGAATGGTTTTTAGGAAGTGTAAAACTAGATTCCCAAATTGTATCACCTATTTCATAGATAAAAATATAGAATCTATCATGACTACAATAATATATTCAATATATAGATAATATTCACTAGGGGAAATAGGGACAAAAAATTACATATTCAGTGAGTTTCCAAAATTTGGTTGGAGAAGAATATTCTAGAGATGAAACACTATTGAAGTTATTCCAAGTTTTCTCTTTGGGTTTGAATATTGTGTTAAAAATTCCTATAATGTTCCATTTATTATTCATTACAAAATATTTCATTTCTAACACATTCCATAATTCCAATCTATTTTTATAATATGTGGATACAAAATGAAATGATATAGAGAGGGTATGTCCATGAAAATTGAACGATACAAAGATATGTTAATGTCTTTTACAGTTATCTAGGAGCCATATGTTATCATGGTTGAAGTCACCTAAATGATCCGTATCCTTATTATGTTTATTTTCGAAAACAAAATTGTTTTCAACGGTGGTCCATTTTACACCAATCAAACTATAAATTAATCATTTTTGGCATAGAAATCCTAATTAAGATAATAATATATGTAACGTGATAATGATGAAGGTCCCGGACTGTGGGTATGTTCCCAAGACCATGATAATTATAGTATAGAAGCTTCATTTTTTAATATACTTCTCTCTTGTTAGAGGTCATCCCTATAGCTTAATATCCATGTTGTTCATTATACCACTTCCCTTTCATTTTTTTCCCATTCCACTTATACTCTAGAGATTAAATTTATTTAGAACATCCTCCATGTATTATGATATCCTTTTTTATATCATTAATAGGGTGAATATCCTATCTTTCTTTAGTCCCAAATTCATTATCGGGATGGATCTATTCTTTACATGAGGGTGCAGATTCACTGGGAGTGTCCATTGTTGATCTCCTCCTAGAATAATTTGAAGAAGTTAATTATACGAAGGACTCCTCCATTAAATTATGGATCAATGTATTTGAAAGCATATTATCCTATAATACTATATTCTTATTAGAGGTGGATTCCCCACCCATATTATAACATCTTTCTATAGCTGGTTTTTGGATCTAGAGTAGAGAACATCTTTCTATCACTATACATATGAGTGAAAATGTGTATTTATTGAGGAAATAATATACAAAATTCATCTATATTCTTATTAGGGATATTTATCATTTATAATGGATCCCCAATAACATCTGGTACATTCTCATCAACCAATTTAATTTCAGGTTCTGCATTTTCATAACCCTTACTTATTTCAAAATATTCAAAATTTCATGGTATAGTGGTTTCGAGAAGTGAATCGTCTATAGTGAGGTTTTTTATTTGAAATTTTTATTCGCAGAAGCCTCATCATTTTTGGGAATACCAATAATATTTTTAGTATTTTAATAAAGATACTCCACTATGTCATTATAAATTTGGGTGTTCTACATTGCATTTTCCATCATTGAAAACATGGTTATAATCCTGCGAATATAAGAGGATGAAGGACACATGTGTTTAACTGTCGATGAGATAGGAGAAAGAAATTTGAATTTCCATTTTTCTGTTATCCCCATTTAATATATCATCTTATCACCCATTTTTTAAAATAATTTCATTATTTTCAATGTTTCTGTTAGGTCCACAAGGATGAATACCTTGAGAGGGGGGGGGGAATCAGGGTATGACTAATTAAAATTAATGCCCGTTCTGATCTAGTTTCGCTGTTAAGAAAAAAACTCTTCTCTCTCTTTCCTGTTACACAATATAAACAGAATGTAAAGCAAGAACAGGACACAACAATTTTACTTGGTTCACCACTAAGGGCTACGTCCAAGGTGCATACACCAACAGGTTTCCAGTCGTACCAAATTCCACTATACTTTACTAGCTTTGGATTACAATGTTCGGGTACAGTCACTCTGTCCCAGGATCACTGCCTTTGCAAGGTTTAGGGTCAGCTCACTGCTTTCCCAAGGGTCACTACCTATTTCTCTCTCTCTGGATCACTGATGGTGGATAGGATCACCTTCTTCCTCTTCCTAAGATCACTGCTCTGTGAAGGGAATCAACTCACAATTTATAGACCTGTAGGTCTCTTCAATTGCCTGAAAGAATGCATATTCAACTGTAGATACATGCTTTGTTAATGTCCAACTTTGATCCACTGATGAATTCCTCTTTGCCTCTGAACACTGGGAAATTCCTTTTGGAAACACCTTCGCAAAGCACCCTACTTCGCGAAGCTCCCAATTTCGTGAAACTCAAACAAGCCTTCACGACGCTCCTGCCTTTTCGCGAATCTCTATCGCGAAGCACTCTTGCGATGCACAGACCTTCGCAATTCTTAGGCCTTCGTGGAGCTCCTACCTCTTTACAAAGCTCACTGAGCCAATGCAGGGTACATGCCTTTCGCAGATCTATAATAGTCACCGCGAAGCTCCCCTTTCGCGAAGCACACTACCTTCGCGAACCACCTCTGTGAACCTAGAGCAATAGATTTTCTCTGAAAATTCTCTCTCTTCTCTCTCGAGGGGGTCGGAATCTATTTATAGGCAATTCCATTGACCCTCGTCCCTTCCACGCGAATTCAACGCCATGTCATCTAAAATAGCTAAGCTCCAGAGATTCCCCCGGAATTCTGTCCATATCGCGAAGCACCACGGAAATTTTCCGTTCGTGGAGCTTGACGTAATCGCGAAGGATCACTTTCAACATTCCTTCGCGCCTTAGCTGCAAAGCTCCCTCTTAAATCCCTTCTTCGCCACGATGCGCTTCAGCCTATTCCATTCGCAAAGCATGATGTAATCGTGAAGAATCACCGTCAACATTCCTTCGCGCCTTCGCCGCGAAGCTTCCTCGCAAAGCCCTTCACCTCCGCGATGCGCTTCAACTCTGCCGTTCGTGAAGCATTGACATAATCGCGAAGCATCACCACCTACATTTTTATGGCCTTCGCGAAATCCATTCCATGCATCCAATCTTCGCGAAATTCATGCCTTTTCCATATTAAATTATGCTCTTCATGGAAATCCTATTTTCGCGATGCTCACCAAACTCTATATTTTGGACCCCATAAATTTTGCAAACACTGCGAAACGGCGCCACCTTGTACTACTCTTTTTTACAGCCTCCATATCATCCCTTCCTTTGTCATAGTTCTTTTTCAACAAGGATTGTCAAAAAAATTCTCAAGAACTCGACAAATCTCCATGGAAACCTACTTTGTCAACAAACACAATCAACCGAAAAATACTTCAATGTTACCTTGAGGGATTTTTGCCCAACAGTTTCTGGTGTTAACAACTTTATTTTTTATGAATGCATTTTTTCGACAGTTATTGTTTTCTTTCCTTGAATATGGTTAAATAGTAACCATTTTTTAATAATGATATAAAAATAATACATATTCATAATTTTAATATTTTTATTCTTTTATGAAAATCATTCATTAAAAATGAATGGCATTTCTTTATGGCGGTTGTGGTACACATGTACGTATGAGCGGGTTTTTAGTTGATAATTGGTATAATTTTTCATAATTGGATAATAAATTAATTATAAAAATAATATTTATTTCATATGATTCATATATATTTATTAGTTATTTCATTATAACTATTCGTGTGAGGAAGTTATGAACATAAAATTACAATAGTTTGTGGGGATGTATTATTGTGTACACATGATTTATGATTTTAAATTACATTTAATAGAGAATTATATAGATAAATAATATTTTTTCAAAATATTACCATATAATAAAATGGGAGATAGTAGTGTTATAATATTGGAAGTGAGAATATATTATTTAATTTCATAAATTATAAAAATAATTACCTGGTTAAGATTATTACTTCTTCAATAAAAAAATAACCATTTGATTTCCTCTTAAATGACCTATGATTGGTATTTTTAGATGAAAACCCCTCCAAAATGTGAATCAAGGTCCTAGGGAAAATTTATAGTAGGTTTGTTTTCATGAACAACGTCTCTATTTACAAGAGGGTGTGATGGGAGGATATTCTGTTTATTAAATAAGGGAGATGACACACTAAGATAATTTCCATTGATTAAAAAACAATATTGTATTACTAAATAAAATTCAACCAGAATGGATCATATGAGAATGTTATAATGTAATAGAGCAAATAAAAAAAGCATTGAGGTTTAAAAATCTATTCTGTATTATCTTGAAGCCCAATCACATTAATTTAACTAATTTATCCACTTTTACCCTTAACCATGTTAACTAATTTTTGTCATTTTTTATATTTTCAATGACCAAAAATGAAATTAAAACATTATAAAAATTAAATATGATTAGTATAAATATTTGAACCCTTTTATGAAATTCAATTCCAAAGAGTGGAAAAAATATTTCAAATTAAATCATCAAAACGTGAAAAAATATTTTTCATGAAAATGAATTTTCCATGAATAAAATTATCATATATTTACTAAGTGACTAAAATTAATCAATAATTAAATTTAAATTTGAATATTTGGGTATTAAATTTATACATTTATTTAAATAAATTTTTATTTTACAATATTTTAATTAAATAAAAGTGAATTGCTTTATGCACTCAAAATGGGTTTTTGATAAATATCCAATTTACCATATAATTATATTGAATTCATTTATATCATATTTATATCATATACATGGTTAATTGAAATTGAAATATTATATTATTATAAATTAAATGGAGACCAATTAAATATTTGTTTATAAATTATGAACAAATCAAGATTTCTATAATTGAAGCTTATTTGTCTATATATTTAAAAGCATATCCCCATCTGAGTTTATAACCAGGTCTTTATTTTTAGGTGTATTCATCATAAAATGACGTGATAGTTGAGTCAGTGTGTCAACCAACCCTTTGTAATTTTGTTATACAAAAGTGTATATGTTCCACAACTATATCCACATTCATGAATTCTAATAAGGATATTTTACTAAAAAACCCTATACTCTTTACATTCCTTAAATTTATTATTTTTTGAATAACAATATATTAATATAACGATTACATGAGATATAATGTCATATATTATATATTAATTAGGATAATTTCAAATTGAGTTATAATCAAGGTGAAATTATAATAATGGAATTTAATTGTAAATTGAAGGGGTCGAAATACAACCATTATATTAGCATAATAATTACATATCAAAATGAATATCATTATAGTGGATAAGTAGACTCCCATTAAAATTATATCAAATAGGAGATAATAAAATAAAATTAAAATAGTTAAAATAATTGTAAATGGAGATAAAATAATGGAAATTGAATTAAAATTTATTTAGAAGGATTATAAACCCTTAACGTACTATGTATTATCATACATAATGGTAGAACCCCATAGAAATAAAAATAACCACTTAAAAGGTATTTATAGATGGAAATGGAAGGAAAATTAATGACCAATTCCATTGGAGGGTACTGTAATGAGATAATGGTTGGTAATGAGCTTGTTTTATAGATCAATAGAGGGGATTTTTTATCTAAACTATTACTATGTATGGTGTATGAATGGAATAACATGGGTTTTAGAAGGGTTAAGTGTGTTGGATGATATATGTGAAAAATGATATGTGATATATTTGTGCTTTAAATTAGGAAATTGAATGATTTTTTAAATGGTGCATGTTTCCTTTTAATTGTTGAAATTTTATTGTACATCATTTACGAATTTTTCCCGTCTTATTCATGAAAACAAATTTACCATGATAATTATTTTATTATAAAAAATATAAAATGATTATAACATCTTAGGTAGTTATAGAATAATTATTTTTCTATATTTTTTAATATTTATAAATTATAAAAATTTAAATTAAAATGGATAATATGTCTAATAGCATGTATGACACACAACAATGAGTTTCTCTGAAATATGAAATTATATGCAAGACTGAGTTATAAAAAATTAGTACATAATTACTATTAATATATGAGTGGAAAATTACCACGTAGAAATTAAATTGAAAGTTGTTAATATGACTAAATATATCACATATAATAAATTTTATGACATTCATCTAATAGACTTAGAAGACATAATATAAGAATAAATCCTTTTTTACTTAAACGATCTATTTTTTTTTAAAAAAATTACAAACTTTTATGGGAAAACCTATTTTAAAATTAATTATTGAAACTATTATAATATTACATTAAAAATATAATTTTTCAAATTTTAATATGAAATTTTAATATGGGTGATTTTTTTCTCTTTCTGAGAGGTTTCATTTTTAATGAATAGTAAATAATATGGAAATTTAATAGAAAACTTATTTTTTGTTTAATTTATTTATACATCTGAACATTATTTTAAATAGTTTTTAATGTATTATTAGTTCTATAATAATTAAATAAATCCAATATATGTAATTTTATTCAATTTTACATTAATATTGGATACACACACCTAGAAAATATTTAAACATTTTCACTTTAAAAACTCATCGTCTCGTCCATTCTAAAAGATTAATTTAAATTAATTTCTTCCAATTATGTGATTATAATTTCTACAAAAGAATTACATATTTCAAATAATATTATATATTTTTTCTATTATTATCAAATTATTATATTAACTAATTTATTATTGAATGTAATTAAAATTACTTACATTGACTATGATAATAATGACTTTACTTGTAGAATAATATTCAGTATTAATTGGAAAATGACCTAGAAACATTCCCATAGACCATTGTATGAGAATTATTCATAAATATCACCTATTTACAATAATTGTAACCATTATTGGAGGCACATTATGTAAATTAGAACTCTAAATAGTGTCAACCATTCTGTATTTACAAGAATGTCACTCATCCTCCACTATAAAAAAGAACTCATCATTAGCACTACATTACACCAATGAATACATTTACACCATCCGTAAACTTCTCAAATAATCTCCCAATATCTCTATCCTAAACCTTTAATCCACACTTTGGAAAAAATCCAACCATTAAATCCCCTTTTTGTAGACTAAAAAAACTTACCCTAATATTTTGTAATGTTTTACAACATGAACTTTTATATTATTTCTTCATCCACTACTTAAATCATTATTATTCATTTATTTTATAATAATATAAGTATCCTAAAAATATTGAGATGTGCTTCTCATAATAATTTTTCCCACACCTTCACACACATCCATCAAATGTTCAAGAAACAACCTTTCAGGTGTTTAGGGAACTACCTCCTCATAAAATGATGTCATTTATTTATCCTTTACCAACTATCATCATTTTATATTTTTATTGGAATACTATTTTTTATATGATATATATGAAATATATTATTTTTTAATAGTTAATAAATTTTTATATAATATATACCATTATGATTTCCTTTTTGTAGGAATAGTATAACATTATTTGTGGACATGAGGTCTACCGCCTACTTAAAGTAATGTGATACATTCACACTTTACAGGGAATGTATTAGGTATGGGTTTAGGAAAATATATGTTTTAACTAAAATCTATATTATATTATTTAAATAATTAAATTTATGTAAACCAGATATATTATTTTCTTTATTACCTTTTCACACACTAGTAAAGATATAACATCGATCGTGAATGTGGGGACTAACGCCTCCTCAAAGTGATGTGATTTATTTTACATCACATGAATTATATATAAGATAATATATAACTAAATATTATGGTATTTATTGTATAATTATCGTTATGTAATTATTAATGTCACCGATCATCTTTTCATAATGATCATTGAAAAACAGGAATCTTACTCATGTATACATATAACCTACTATATACAAGATTATAACATTGGTTTATTTTTCATAATAATAATTATGGATTAGATTTAAAAGTATAATGAATTTATAAATGTTATAATTATTTCAATGTCATTATTCCGTATATTTTTATATAATGACCATCTTGGCAATTTTCAACCATCATTTGTTTTATTGAAACATAAACAGAGTATTCTCAAAACACCCTATATAAAAATAATTGGTTATGTAATTGTATAAAATATTCAAATATGGGAAGTAAAAGTAATAATAAAAATACAAAAAGTTCCCATGAATGTAAATAGTTAACATTTATTTTGATATTCATGAAAATATTTACACATTAGATAAGTCAGACCCAGGGTAAATGATTTCATTTCAATCTTATAATGATGTACAATAAAATTATTTTTTGACATGTTTATATAGACACATTGATTAAAATTTTCAAGAATTTATATATTCTAAAATTATTTAATCTTTGATTAAATTTTAATCCTTTATGGGGTTTCTTATTCAACTAATTCACAGTGGTATGGTATATTTAGATTTAAAAATATCATTCTTTTCCTCCATATCATTCTTCATTATATTTTTTCAAAAATATTTATATGTATATAAATAGAATATAAATAAATTTTTATTCATGTTTTTGTAATTTTATTTCTATATAGGCATTCCTATTTTTTAGTAAAGAATGAAACTTTTTTTCTGTTTTTCATAATTTGTAATTGAAAACTATCTTTGAAGACAAATTTATTATTTCAATAACAAGAAATGTTTTATTATGAGTGAAAATGAAATATTTTGAGTGAAATTTTGAATATTGAATTTTATTATGTGTTCTGATTATATAATGGTACACAATCATTAGATTATTCGTAACATGATAAACTGATCATGGGTAGTTCTATGATAAAGCAATGATGGGTGGTTCTATGATAATAAATGGTGGGTGGGACTGAGATAGCCCAACAAAAATTTGGATATTGAAGTAAGCTTTATGTATATTTGATTTATAAGAGTGAAATTTATGTATTTAGACAACATGGTTATTCCATTTATCCGAGTGAAAAGTATAATTATTTTCCAACATGACAATATGTTATTTATATGTGTTCTATGGGTTTTAGGGATATCTTATGATTATAATAAAGGTATAAACTGATATTATTTTTAATCACATGTATTTACTACTTATTATGTGTGAAATGTATTACATTAAGATTATGTTTTCTTGGGTTTAAATGTTTATAAATGGAATAATATATTCCTTATTTTGAATCCCCTTCTAGTAATTGTATTCCAATAACACATTATAAAATGTTTTTCTTGAGATTTAAGGATAAGTATTGGACACGAAGAGGCCATGTTGAATGTTTAGAATAGTCTTTGTAAAAAATCATGTTCTATTTTAGATGTTTTATATAATGGAAAAAGGGAATCAAATCATAAGTTTCCACTTTTTAATTTAGGTTATGTTATAAATGTGTTATAGCCTTCTTTTCCAAAACTCTAAACCCGATTATTTACTCAATATGAAATAATTTAATTTCAATACCAAAACAATTATGTTATGTTTACAGTCAGGTAATTATAGTTGGCATCAAATTAATTTTTTAGATAATTTAAGAGTTTATGTTAATATTATTATCATGGCCTTGAAATATTTCACTATAACGTAAATTTGAATTGATATATAATTTAAAGACTACCCTGATTACTCATCTAATGTATATTTGATCAGAGTGATTTTCCACAGAGGAAAAAATCAAGCTACAGTGGGAAGGATCCTAGAGAATAATATTTTCTAAATTAGTATCATGAGATGGTTATAATTAGGAAATATTAGTTATATTTAGTGATAAATAAGTTGTTATAGAATATAACTATTCGAAGTTTCATTTTAATATAGAAACTATATATAACACAAAAGAACCTGAGGAAAGTAGAGCATTATAGGATAAAACATCCACCATTAATCGTAGGATAATATGACAATGTTATATCTAACGGATTAATTAAATCCAAATAAATGATATTTGAGGTCATTGGTCGTTCATATCACAAAAATTTAACACTTTCAATTTATATTTCTGAAGTTGAATCCAACCAATGGTGGCCAATGGTTACGAATATCCGAGAAAGTAACGTGATTAAAAGCCTGGATTGGGATTAAATTAAGAATATTTTTCATGATAAATACTTTCCTAATTCTATTCTAATTATGATGGATATGAAATTATTGGAATTGAGACAAAGGTAAGAATATTTGGTTGCTTCATATAAATAAAACATCACTCTATTGGAAAGTTACATCCCAAAATTTATCTGAGATATTATCAGTAAGATAAATTTGTTGTACTTAGGATTAGAGGAAATATATCAACAAGAATTTCCTTATATTTAGTTCATGATCTATGTGAAGTTTTTTGATGAGATGGGTTGGAAGAAAAGGGGTTTTCAAATGATCACATGTCCCATGAAAACATGCCAAATAATCGGTCTAGTTGACAGACAATAGGGATTAATTCGTAAATGATGATTGGGGGTAAGAATAAAACATTACAATCTTGTGAAATGTGGGGTTTAAATAATCTTATATAATATAATTAAAATCTAGATAAGTTCATATGTTTTGGTAAGACTGGTCGTATGACTCATTATATCATGGAAGATTATCTGGAATGTAATGAAAGTACAACGGTAAGATGTTTCAGTTTCAATGAGTTAGGGAATTACACCATTATTTTTCAAAAATTGATTACACATGGTAGAGGACATTTAGATAAAAAATAAAATAGTGTCTATAAATCCTTTTACATTGTGACTATTGATATTATGCCAGATAATAAACTAGTGACCTGAATTTTACTTCTTTATTCAAAATATGCAGATAATCTATTTCACCTACGATCTTCACATTCTATTATTTCGATATTTTTTTCATGAAAATCACAAATAACATCTCTTGAAGCTCAGATATCTTTTTAAAAAACATAGTTTGAGTTTATTAGAGAAATTAGGATTTATAAAACTATTTATACTATCCTTAGTGGGATATT
Organism: Viscum album; assembly: GCA_963277665.1. NCBI lineage: Eukaryota > Viridiplantae > Streptophyta > Magnoliopsida > Santalales > Viscaceae > Viscum > Viscum album. Next base: position 1,292,535,573 of record OY728129.1, read on the forward strand.
ATTCTTTATAAATTTATTAAACTTCTTATATTGGATTTTGATATCATTTCAGGTATGGAATGAATTTTAGTTTATCTTGATAAAATATATTTCACTTCAAAAAATGATTTATTCAATGATTTATTAATTTTTATAACATACCAAGAAGCTGATAAATTGATAAAATTTGAAAGTGATGGTTATCTAGATCATACTATGGAAAAGAATGAAAATTTTCTAATTAGTTGCAACCTAGTAGTGAATACATTTAAGGATGTATTTCCTGATTAATGCAATGATTTTTTTTTTGGAAATTTAATTTGATTTTGATTTAGTACCAAATACTATGACAATTTCTAAACCATATTATTGAATGGATCATGAAAAACTTGTTGAATTGAATCAATTGGGGGAATAATTGTTTTACAATAGACTAATTCAACCTTGAACATCAACATGTGGTGCAATAGTTTTATTTTTGAAAGAGAATGATGGATCCATTCATCTTTTCCTTGATTTTATATCCTTGATTAATATCACTGTTATGAACATGTTTCATTTTACCCATATTAATAATTCAACTTATTAGCTCAAGAGAGCATGGCATTATCTAAGGGTTGATAAGATTTTTATATTCAATCAGATGATGGTGAAGGAGGATGGTATTCCAATGATAGTGTTTTAGATGATATATGGGAAATATGAGTATTTATTTATGTGAATTGGGTTATCTAATACTATTGATGTGTTTGTGAAACTTATTAATAGGGTATTCCAAATAAAATTTGGATCATTTTATGATTCTTCTTATAAAACCATTAGATTATTACTTAAAGTAATTGTTTAATGAATTTTTTGATAATAGATTCATTCAACCTCAAACATCTGTAGGTGGTGCACAAGTTTTATTTTTCAATGAGTTGGATGGATCCATGAGAATTTTCCTTGATTATATATCCATGTTTAACATAACCATTAATAACATGTTTTAGATTCCTCATATCAATGATTTTTTAAATTATCTCTAGAGATCTTGCTATTTTTTATGGATTGATATGATGTTTATATACAATCAACTAAAGCTGAATGAGGATAAAATTACAACCTATAAATTCTCTCGGTGGTGCACCAATTTATTAAGGATTGATATGATGGTCATCTATAATTAGAATAAGGGGAAGGAGGGTGAAATTCCAAAGAAATTGTTTCAGACAATTTATTGGAAATATTAGAATTTAGATAAGCTATTTGAGTTCTCTAATTTACCTGATGTGTTTTTGAAACCTATAAATAGATTCTTCCAAATAAAATCAGCATCAATTTATGGTTCTGTTTACAAATACTATTTAGTTATATCAAAAAAATCCTAAAATAATATATAAGGCACATGAGGAATATTTTGAAAACCATAAAATAAATGAAACTATATGGAATGTTTCATAAGAATAATTTTTTTTGAAAAAAAAGCATTCCTTGGATGTATTCTTTATAATTAGAGAATAAAATTAGACTATGATAAAAAAATGTTATGAATTATTGGACAAGAAATACCAATGTCATATATATTTTTAGCTTTCTTAATTTAGTTGGGTTTTACCTACATAGCTTTAAAAAATATTTCTTGATTATCTATCCCACTAACTATGTAAACACAAAATATAGTTAATTTCATTTGGATAAGATAATGTCATGATACGTTTTATGATCTAAAAAATGATTTTTCAATGATCTAATTTTTCCCTACCTTCCAGAAATAGTGAATTTTTTTTCTATAGTGATTCTTCATTGAAAGAACATAGTTATGACTTGATGCACAAAGATAAATTAATTTCTTATGATTCATGTCAGCTGGAATATCCTGAGATAATATACCATATTCATTATTTGTAATTAGAAACTATTTATTTTTTCAATTAAATAATTGGAGGAATCATTTGTATCGATTAAAGTGTAAAAAATATTCTTATCACAAAGGTTTGACGTATATATTCACCCAAATTGTGTATAACATGAGACAAAGAAGATTTCTGGAACATATAAAGTATTGTGACTTCATGATTTATTATCATACTAGAAAAGAAAACAAGGTGGTTGAGGCTTTGATTCAAAATAATATTTCTATATTAACCATGATATGTTTAGAATGTGATGATTTGGTAAATGATTTTTTGAATTGTTTCCTTGATGTTATGTATCAATAGGCATCAATTTTTTTGTATTATGATTTTTTCCGGCCGACATTGGAATAAATAATTAAGAAATATCAATAAGAGGATCATGAGTTTAATGAAAATTTCGATTCCATTAATATGGTTATGTTTTCTAAAATAATATTGATGAATAAGTTTTGTTACGATTTGGAAAGAGATTATGTGTGCATTGGGATTCCTAGTTGATGAAAGAGTTGTTGATTGATGGTCATCATTCTCTATTTTACATTCATTTATGCCTCAATATGATGTATATATTCCTATAAAAGTGTTAATGGTGGTATTGAAAAAAATAAGATATTAATGACATTACTAATAAGTTTTTTACTTTCTAGTTACATAATGTTGAGCGAAGGTTATCAAAACGAATGCTTAAGCCTTTTTGAATTCCAGAGTAGAAATGTGAAATTGTATTAATGGATGCTGGGGAACTATTTACAAATGATTCTCATGGTAATAATTCTATTTGTTTTTTTATTAAATTTATAACTAAACATTCACATTTAATTCAATTTTTAGAAATAATGTATTTAGATCGTATTTATCCATTATATCTAAACTATATTTCAAGGTTACATGGAGTGCCTCTATCCATTATATTAAACCATGATCCGAGGTTCACATATCATTTTTATAAATGCATTTAGATGTTTTGGAGTACTTAATTAATTCTCAGTACATCTTTTTATATTCATTCTAATGGATAGTTTAGGTGGACAATTGATGGTGAAATTTGAGAAATTATAGGGAATGTGGTGTTAGAAACTGTCATTTTTTATGATTAGGAGAAAGGATGTTGATGGGATCAGAGTTAGTAGAAGAAATAGTAGATAAATATAAGGTCGTTATACAATACATGATAATATAAAAAAGTATAAAAAATGTTTTGTGGATAAACGGAGAGAATATTTTTCTCTTCATGTTTGTGATTATTTCTTTTTAAAATTTTCACCGTTAAAAAGTGTGATGAAATTTTTTAAGTAGGTGAAGGTGATTTAATAGTTAATTAATCTATTTAAAATCATACCAATGTTAGATAAATTTCTTAATGAGTGGAATTTTCTTTAATTGTATCCCATATACTCAATGTATTTCATGTTTCAATGTTATGAATGTACGTATCCGATTCATCTCATGTTTTGACCCTAAAATTATTTGATTTTTATGTGAAACTCTAAAATAAGTAACAAAAGGTTCATATAATTAACTGTAGAGATCACGTACAGTGAAATTAGATAATTCACTAGGTTATGTTTTTATTCAAAAATTGAATGGTTGAATAGAAAACATGGTAATATGGAATATTGTTTAGGGAAATACACCCACACATGATTATGTAAATAAAATTCTGAGGATGGAATTTCAAAATGAGGGAAGGATGTAATATCACATGTGATGATAGAATAAGTCTTATTCATATTTATTAATATTAGTGAATTATATATAAATTCTTAAATAAAAGGGATTTTATTTCCAATATCATATATGACATGAAACAGTGAGGTTCTTCAAAATCATACCTTACACATAAGACCATGTTATACCAAATAATAATATATTATTAATAATATTATTTTAAATAGGTTTTATCACCTAGTTGTTATATTTGTGGCTCTGAATATGACTAACTATATTATTTATATAATTTTTTTGACTGTCATCCAACATATTTTATAGTCATAACATAAGAATAAATTCTATTTTTTGTTTAAAATCTATATTTCCCTAAAAAGATAGTTTACCTTCTTTTAATGGTGTACCTATTTTAAAATTAAATCTTGAAACTATTTTAACATTTATATGAAAAAATAAAATTAAATATGAAATCGAAATATGACTATTTTTGTTGGGTTACTTTTTGGTATTTTTTTAATAACTATTATTTTTTGACGAATATTGAATAATACTGAATTGTAATTAAGACCCCATTTTCATTTATTTTTTAATATTCTTAAATCAGATTTTATGTTGGTTTTAAATTTTAATTAGTTTAATTATACATCAATAAAATCAATTTTGGTCTTTTAAAAAAATCATTGAATTAGGATATACAAACTCATCAATCTTTGAGACATTCCAATTTTAAAACCTGGTTGTATTGTCGTGTCTATGAGATTAATTAAAATTAATTTCCAAAAATATTTATTTTTATTAGGATAAATGGATTACATTTTTTGAACCAAAAAAATATAAAATATGTAATATAGTTAACATAGGTTTTTACTAAAATTATTAGTCAATGTAATTTAAATTATTTATATTGATTAAGGTAAGAAGTAGTTTAGATAAGGGTTAAACATAAATAATAAGAATAAAATGACATAGAATAATGTGAAAACCCATTTTTTTAAAATTTTGAGACCTTATAACCTTTTAAAAAGAATTTGGATCTTTATTTGAGTCTCATTGGCTATGGTAGACCTCCAAATAGTTTTTACCATTTTGTATTTACAAGAATGCAACTCCTAATCCACTATAAAAATGAACTCTCCATCCCCATAACTTCACAAATCTGATTAACATTTAACAAAGAAACAAATATCCCAAATAATCTCCCCAAATACCTCCAGTAAACCTATAATTCAAATTTTGGGCATAAATACATCCCAGTAATCCCTTTGGTGAAAACTAAGAGGTGTTACCCAAAAAAGATGTAAAATTATTCAATGTGAATTTAGGTATTATTTCTTTCTACACCACTTAAATTAATATTATTATAGTGTTATAGAAAACATAAGTATCAAAAATGTACTTATATATTTTAATTTTACATTTCATACCTAAACCTACACACAATTTGAATAAATGTGTATTGTAATCACTCTTCGTGTGTACAGTAAAATACCGCATCACAAAATTATATATTTCTCCAATTACATTACAACCTATAATGTATATAATTGTCATGTAAATAATATTTTTATTTTATATATATTATTTTTATGATTTTGAAATACTTTTTAAATTATTATATAACATTTAAATTCTTGATTTCCATTTTGGGGCATTATGATAACATCTTTTATTGACGTATGGACTACCACATCCTCAAAGGGATGTGATACATTCATAGTTTAAATTGAATTTATTAAGAATTTATTTAATATAAATATTTGTTATAAATGAAATAGATATACTATTCCTGGAAGAATTACCTTTTTGGAAACATAATAAATAATTTTTATTACCTTCTCAATATTGGAAAAAGTGATAACATCATTGGAAGACATTTGGACTACCGCCTCCTCAAAGAGAGGTGATTCATTTAACATCACAAGAATTATATATATAAGTATATACTATTAAATAATATGGTGTATATTATAGATTTATCATTCTATAATGAAAAATTTATCTCACCTTTTTTCATTAATGATGATTGAAAAATGTGGACGTTAATCATTCGTACGTACGGCCTACCATCTCCATGTTTGTAATGTTGGTTCATTTTTCATAACTGTATTTCATCATTGGTTTTAAAAGTATAATTGATTTAAAAATATAAATATTATGAAATTATTATTATTATTTATATTTTTATATAATGTCTTCCATTACCATAGTCAACCGACCATTGTCGTTTTGTAAACATGAACTGAATACGGTCAAAATACCCATCGTAAACATAATTGATAAAGTAGTTTGATAAAAAAATGTAATATATGAAATAAATCTATAAAATTATAAAATGGTTATTGTTGAAGTTTAAGAATTAACATATCTTCTTTATTTAGGATGATAACGACATACATGAAAAGTCAGACTCATGTTATGGATTTTTTCTCACTCTTCGTTCATTAAAGAAAATCATTACATTATACACTCACCTTATTTTATAAGGATTATACACAATATTTTTTAATTATCTTTTCATTAATTATTTATTTTTATTTTATTTAATTTCTTGATAATTTTTTCCCTCATGCGGATTATTATTGAAATATTTCAATGTGGTATGGGACACATTAATTTAAAAATCTCATTTTCCCTGTGTCAATATTTATGATGCTATCCGAAAAAAACATTTATATGGATATAAAATGACTATATAGGACATTTTTTTCGATTTTTATAGTTTACTTCCCCTAAAAGTATTCATGTTTTTATAAAAATAAGAATAATAACCTCTTTTAATTTTTCTGGGTATTTTTTATTAAAATGGGTTTTGAAAAAAGAATGATTATTTCAGTAACATAAAATGTTTTCTTATGAGTGAAAATGAAATATTATGAGTGAAAATTTTAAAATTGTATTATTTTATGTATCATGATGGTATAATCGTACAATTACATTTTACAGGTGGTTACATGATAAACCACTGACAGGTTGTTCTGGGATAAACCAATGATGAGTGATTCTATGATAAACCACTAAAATGTGGTTCCGTTAGAGCTCTCCAATGCATAGTGTATAGAATTCAGCTTTATAGGAATTAAATTTGTAAGATTGACATGTATGGAAATAGAAAAAATGGTTAATACAGTTAATGAGTGACAAGTGAAATGGTGTATGAAGTTACCAATAAGTTTTATCTATTCATGATATATATTTTATAGTAATATTTTGATTACAAAAAAGGTATAAATGTGTTTATTTTTAATAGAATGTATTTACTACTTCCTACGGGTGAAAATTTTTATTTTATCATAAATTTGTAATGGATTTTATGGTTTATCAATTGACTAATGGTTTCTTTTTTTATATCCAGTACTATGTTTTTTATTTATATACCATGTTTTTAAATGTTTTTCACATTATTTATGATTGAGTAATGGATTAGAAGAGGTCATGATGAAATTCTATGAGAGTTTTCATAAAATAGATCATGCCTTACTTTTAATTATTTGAGTTATTTGAAAATTGCTAAAAAGCATATGTGTCCACATCATATTTTATGGTTTTCTCATATATTAGTGATTGACTCATTCTATAAAACAATGAACCTAAAATGATCCTAAAATTTAATGAAATTAATTTATTGATGAAAATCATAATTACTTTACATTTATGTCTGGGTCCATATAATGACCCCACATAAATTTTTTAATTATCATATAGTAACTTATGTTCTTTATTTTATCCAATTCATCTTATAAATGTGAAAAAGTAGACATCATAATTAAACAATAATATGTTAAAAAAGTTTTTTTATAGATATTTCATTTAACGTTATGTGTACTTTATTCATATTTCCGATCAGTTATTGAATTAAGGAATATTTCTATAGTTTTTATATTTTTAAATTTCATATAATATTTATAATTTAAAATATACAACTTAAATGAACATAATTTTTTATTAATATAACTATTATTAAATTAATTCTTTGAAAACAACAATATTACTCCTACCGTTCATATTAATATTTAATATGAGTAATTTATTTCCATTATACAAAATTAATATTATACTTTTTAAATTTTTTACATAATTATTATTAATTTGAATCCAATCATATCAAATATAATAATTATTTTTAGATAAAATGCATATTAAAATTACTGTTTGTAGTAACCTTTTCTAGAATAAGAGTGTTTTTATGAAGCGAAATTTTGTTTAGTATAAATGTAACATCCTAGGTAAATAAATAATATGAAATTGTCATATTTTTAAAAAATTGTTAATTATATATAATTTTATTTTAAAGGTGATTATATGTTCTATGGGGTACCCAACACTCAATAATCGGTTTTTCCAAAGTCTTATGTTGCAAAAAATGATGGGTTAGACCGAAAATAATAATAATATAATATTATTATTTTAAATGGTAGTTAAAGCCAACATGTTTTATTATCAGGAATGAAATAAACTATTTAAAATATGATTAAACATGTATTTTAAATGTCATTACACTTGTCAAATAAATTTTAGTGTCTCAAAATAAGAATGAATCTAATTTTAAGAATAAAATACTTTAATATTCATTAAATGGTCGATTTACCACCTTTTATTGGAGAACCCTTTTTAAATCTATATTCTCTAACTTTTATATGTTTTTTTGAAAAAATAAAATTCTTTTATAGAATCGGTACATAATAATTTTCATTGGATGAAATTTGGGTATTTTTCTGATAATGTTAATTTTTTATTGAATAATGAAAAACACTGCATTTTAATTCAAAACTGCCTTTTAGTATAATTTATTTTTATGGTTATATTATATTATAATTTTTTTTAAAGTGTAATTAGATTATATTTTTACTATTTATTCCAATTTTGGTCATTGTTAGTAGTTTTATTTTGAAATTGAACAAAAAAAATTGCCAATATTTTGATAGTTATAATTTCTTAAAAACACGTTTTTTGGTTTTGACAATGGGAATTAAATTTAAATTAATTTCAACAAATTATGTGTTTTGAATTTGAAAAAATGGATTCAATATTTAAAATTATGTTGTAACACCCCAACCCTAGATACCTAGAGTTGGTGCATTTTTACATAACATTGGCATGATCACAAAGGATCAAGTCTCGAATGACCGATTAGTTTAGTTGTCTTGGAAACACTAGATATATTCAAAAGTCTTACATTACATCATAAGGTAAAAAACCTACAACAACATCTTGTCTTCATATCCCCTCATACTATCCCTGCAGTTCAATCATAAATTACTTCATTACATCCTGGGAAAAATAAAACATTGAAAAGGGTGATCTCAGATGCTCAGTAAGGATAACAATATAGCAGAAGATTTCATAGATAGGCATAAACAATTAAAGAAATTTATAACTAAAACAAATGCATTTTAAACTTGAACTTAAGCATAATATTGCAAAGATAAAATGAAATAATTCCATTTACTTATTCACATGGATATTTTACTAGTCGAACAATCACATGCAATATCAATAACAACTTTCATAATGATGGAATGCATAATTCCAGACTATCATAACCACATAGCCAAGGCCTCATTCCAATACTACAAATAATACATTCCCAAGGCCTTGTGCCAAGACACTAGTTTGTCTAATGAGACCTACCGATGCATCGAGGAGCTATAGCGGGCTCCACCCGTCACTTTCTAAGTCCAATTCATTCCTTATATGAAAAGTTTTAAACATATCATAAACATTCGTATTAAAACTAGCATACGAAATGTTAATACTTTATCCACAAACCATGAATGGTATAAAAATATCACATCCATAGTAAAACATAACTCACTCGATACAAAATGGAAGATTTTATTGTATCATATTATCCTCAATCGAGAATGAAGAAGGATATTAACATAGATGATAATAATCATCAAAATAATTAGAGTGAAATATCCCCCTTTTTCTTGAAATTATTTAAAAGCCACACTATTTTTAAGAATCCATTTAAAATACATTCTAGAATCAATGTATCCCATACCACTTTGAATCTTATAAAAGGAATTTTGATTTTAAAACATTAACGTCGATATAAATAAATCCTTAAAACCACTTTTAAAACATGGACATTAATGAGAATGATTTAGAATAATCAATTTTTAAAACAATTAAAAATATATTTTAGTTAGCATTTCTAACCAAAATAGAGACACTTGAATAAAAATAATTGAGGTAATCAAAGTCTTATTAATATCATGAGAATAAAGGTATTCATGATATACTATATCAAAGTACATTATATACACCATATAAAAGTGATTTGGTTTATTACAATGATGAAATCTCAATGGAATGTAAATTGAGATGAAATCTCTCAAAAAGGCCGTATCCTTAGGTTAACGATAAATCAACTACATAGTTATGTGTGACATATATAAATACACTAAATATGATTGGATATTCAGTGTAAAACAATCAAAGGACATTCACACATAATCTTGCAAAAACAACACCAATGAATTGGATGTTTAACTCAACAATGGAGAATGAGTTAAAATTACTCTTATCAAATTCATATCGATGACTTGAGAAATTATCAATGGAGTGATTATGTGTATATAAATTATATACACAGAAAAGGGTTGTGGAAATTATGACATAATCAAATGAATAGTGATTCTACACGTAATCTCGGTGTAAAATAATAAATGAATTTTGCGTAAAGCTGAATAAATGGAAATTGAAATTTCAAATTCCATTATCGATTTGGTAACTTACGAAACATACACCCATGAAAGAAGGATAATAAAATGATGATTTAAATAACCATAAATTAATGTATATTACACAATTAATAAATTCATGGGCAGTACACACACCACATGACATAAATAAGTGGTGAACAATGGAATTCTCACGGAATTAAGAGGGAGATAAAAAACCACTTACATTGTACTTTTTCCTTGGTTGACGGTAGGTTAACCTCCTGTATAATGGTGAAATAATTGTTATTAAATTATAAAATAATTATATACATTAATATGATATCATATATGATCTTTTAACATTGATTTGTTAATAATATCTTAGTTTTATCGTTGTTTCGGGTGTTAACTTACTCATTTTCTTTTATATGTTTAGTTACGTAAGCCATGTTTGAAATGGATAGGTTGTATCTTATTCATATCCAGAATGATATCAAGTCATTAAAAATTATCTTTAAATCATCAAATGAAAATTATACTTGAATGGATACGATTGAGAATGAATCTCATCGCGTTCATGGAGACGGTAGTCCGTACGTACGCACGAGCGACAATATCATTCTTTTGATATTAAAATAATATATAATTGGATGGTATATCATATATATAGAATCATAATCAAGTTATATTCATTATTTACAAGAATCATAAATAATTATTATACCCATCCAAATAATAATATATTGAATAATAACAAATACACCACAACGTGGAAACGGTAAGCCGTACATACGCACGTATGGTGACATGTCATTCAAAGGATGGATAGAATACTGAATATGGTTTTACCATATTTATAATTATATTACAGTATATAGGAGATAATGGATTCATTATTTTATAATGGGAATCACAAAGAAAGAAGAAGTTTAAGAAGAAATGAATTTGAAAAAGGGTGGTGAAAACATTACCTCTTCTTCGGGTTCTTCATTTTGATTTGATCAAAAGAGCTCATTAGGATGGCTTTCTGATCAAACTATGGCCTCTAGGTTGTAGTGAGGTAAGTTGAGAGAGTATTTGGTCAGGGTTTGGCCGAACAAAAAGTATTTGATGGTGTGAGTTAATGATAAGAGAGGGAGCCATTTTATAAGAGGGGTGAGGGGCACCTTTGGAAAAGTTAGAAATATTATTTTATAATAAATTCATTTTTGGTTTCTAATGGCCCCAAAGTGGATTATTAAATGTTTGAGGTGGGTATAGGTCTAAAACCACTCATCCAGTATTATTTAGACAGGTTTCAGTCACTATATTAACCTTATCTTTAAGTATTAACTCTTAGTTAATTAGTTTCACTTTTACAATGTCTCTTTGTATTTTTATATTATATTGTTAATAAACATAGTATAAACATACAAGAGACCACCATGTGGTCCATTAATGATACACCTATCATGATATAAGTCTCTTGGATGAACATTATATTTTTAAGAATTTAATATCAATTAATAATATAATATTTGTTTTAAAAACTCTTTTATGTCAATTTTGACACTATTCAATAATTGATTTTTGTGAAACTCATATCAGAATGATTACTTTGAAAAAAGTCAATTAAATAAATCCTAATATGTCATATTAACCTATATAATTAGTTTATTTGAATAAAAGTCTCCAGTTATATTTATTTGGGTATTTATAATATCAATAATTTTAATTTTTCAATATTATGGTAATTACTTAATCATCATTGTGTCATAAATACATTACCATATGTAATGTCTAAAAATAATTAATAAAATATCATTATGTAGGAAATATATTTATCTTTCTAATTAATATTTAAAATCGAATTTATCATATGTGTAACTTTATTTTAAAAAAGTTTTAGTAAATAAACATTGATTTTAACTCTTTTAACTCTTCTTTGAATTAAATAATAATAAATGTCCTAATCTAATCCATGTGGACCTAAATGATAATATTTTATTCCTAAGGTTGTTTTTGGTCGAGATAAACTTGTCCAATAGAATTAGGACATGTGTTAGGGTAATATTAATATCATTTTTACCCTTAATTACCCTATTTACTTTTAACTGTGGTAAATAAAAGTAAAAAGTTACTATTCACACAAAATTATTTTCATCTCAATGATCCACATTTTACTCCTTGATATTAACAGTGACTCTCGGATTTTTGTAATTCCACTCACAGAAGCGGTAAAATTATGTTTCATGAAAAATTCAGTTTTTTAACTGTCACTTAGTGGTTTCACTATTCATCAAAAAATGAAAGTTTCCAGAAAAATATCAAAAATTAGGCCTAATCTATATTTGATATTATGAATTCAAAAATGATGTATATTTTACCAAATTAAAAACATATCAGTTGCATTAATTAATTTAAAAATATATTCTCGTCGTCAAAACAAATAGCATGTTTTTAAGAGATAATAACTATCAAAAGATTGACACTTGTTTATGTCTGGTTTAAATGTGAAATATCTCCTAATGACCAATATTGTATTAAATTGTAAAAATTTATTATAAATATACTTTAAAACCACTCAAATTAATAATTAATCACTATTAATTATTTTGATTAAAACAGTTGTTTTTAATTAAAATTTAGTAATTTTCACTATTTATCAAAATATGAAAGTTATCCGAAAAGTACCAAAATTTCACCCTAAGTTAATTTCGATATTTAGAATCCAAAACTGAAGTCCATTTAAAAAGATAAAATTTATAAAATTTCAAAAATTAGGGTTTACTATTCATTATGGCTAGTTTGATTGGTTGTGGTGTGTTAGAATCTCGAAGTTGCGTACAACGCACGTCGTTGCATTATTCAAAGGGAAATGTACCGTGGAAGCTGGGCGTGTTACATTCGCCCCTCCTTCAATAAATTGTGTCCTCAAATTTTTTTTAAAATTGGGCTTGAGAATATAATGGAATGTCCCACATCAGAAAAAGTGCCAATAAAACCATCACTTTAAAAGAAAGGAAGAGAGGTATAACAGTCACCCAAGATAACCCATACTAGGATTCCATGTATGAAAACATGGATATGGACGATAAAATAAGTGTTCAGTTCTGATGGAGAGGGATAGAAAACATTATCAGGAGAAAGTTAACAATATGAAAATTACAAACTTGTGTTGGGACAAACGGTCCTTACTCTCCTAGTAGGAAAAGTAAACAGACAACATTTTTTTTTGTTTTAAGTTACATTACATAAGGATGAGGAATTAATTTATGATATTGACTAAGAACATAAAGGGATATACTTTCATTTTAAGTAGAGTTTCATTCCTTAAAAACCATTTACCACTAACTCGTTTTTATTGAACAATGAGTATTCATGAAGACTTGGTCACAATGGAAGAGATAGAATAAACTTCTATAGAAATATATGATCCATGTAGGATAAACTATATATTTACCTTATCTTTAGAGATTAATCAAAACCAAAATGGTTAGTATAATATCCGATGACCCTCCAAATGGATATCCCATTAGATAAAAAAACACTAATCTTAATTTCTAAAATTAAACCATCAATATCCCAAAGTTAAATAAATACCATTCAATAATCAATTGTCCTTAAAATCCTTCAATATAATCCAAACTAATATTGAAACTCAAAACATATAAGAATGTAGTTTTCCATGTTAAATTGTATCTCCAAATGACATTAATTATTCTTAAAGTCATATACTTAAAAGTAATTAACATAATCATTTCCATAAACAATCCAAATCACTAAAAAATCCACAATAAAAAACATAGATAAAAATCCACCATTACTCCTCAAATGAAATCCCGTACTATTCTATTTTCTATACAACAAAGTGAACAACTTCCAAAATAACATTTATAATTTAATTACCAAATCATTTTCTTATACTAAGGGCCTTCTTTTGATAAGAAATAAGATCCCAAATCAATTTATTAATGATCAATAAAATCATTTAACTAAAAATAAAAGTCACATTAAACAGGGACTTCACGTAGTCCAGTGGTAGGCGATAAATCCCAATCACACTTTGGTTATGGGTTCGATTCCCACAGCTTTTTACGAAGTGACAGATTGTCACATGGTCTTCATGTTGTCCTCTTTCAAAAACTATATTTTATAATATTACCAAAATGACAGAAATTCCTCAAAATAACCATAACATAATTTAACCACATATCTTATCTAATACCTTGCATTTTCAACCCAAATTATAATAACTTATAATTGCCTCAAACTTAACGATCATATAAAACAAAATGGTCATTTATAATTATATTCACAAGAGAAAATATTATTCATCTTCAAATATCATTATCACATGGAAAACTATAGGGTTAAAAATTCAAGAGAAAATTATTCCAAAGTAAACCCATCAACACTAATAATTTTTAAACATTTCTCCAACCATTTATTTCCACATAGCTTCTTCTTCTTTGACGAATAAAATATCCTATAGAATAGGGAATTTACTCAGGTAATGGCCAGGTCCCCTATATTTACGGCAAATGACTGTAAATGGACTCTTGGGACCATTTTTATCTTCTTCCTTAGGACTCTTCATTTTTTTGGCAATTCTTCACTTTTTGTCCTTCCTTCATACACGTAAATAATTTATTTGTCCCATTGAGCGACTTTCCTAGGTATCTCCTTCCACATTTCCTGCATGATAGAAATTGAGGTTTCCTTTCTCCATAGACTCCACTTCTGGAGCTCTTATCATTCATCAACTTTATCTTCTTTGTTGATTCTAAGAATTTGTTAATATATATATTGTTGATCATATTTTTTTAAAGTTTATTTGGCATAAAGATGATATCTTTTACGCCTATCAACATTCCATTTTTTTGCTCATTTCCACCACTGTTCCCACCTTGTACATCATTCTCAAAGTCATTATGACATCCTTGGAATCCAGCCATTGACTAAAACCAGAAAGTATTGTGTGAGTAATAGTAGTCAAAAAAATCATTTACAGATTAAAAAGTCACCATATTCTAAATTTGAAACACATTATGATTAACCAAGGTCATTTACTATCATCTTATATATTTAATACTTCAGATCGGTAAGTAAAGAAAATGTAAATTGTCCTAAGCATATCCCCCGGGAGTGTCGTAACCAAGAGTGCAACATGGCCCGTTGTCGTTCACTAGTTCCCATTCGAGTCTAGCTCAAAGCGGTGTATTCGGGTTCTACCCCTAGGTACATCTGTGTCAGTGCTGCCTCTACCTGCTCGTATCTAGACAGGGATGTATTTCTCGGAAAAATCACAAAATCATTACAATACCAAAATTCAAAGAAGTTCTTCTATACGAATCCTCAAAGTTCATCTTTCGTCTATGTGCTCTAATAATAGTTTATCTAAATCTAGTTTTCAAAGATTGTGTTAAAATACCTCTGATACCAACTTTCACACCTCGACCCTAGATACCCAGAGGCGGTGCATTATTTCATAACATTGGCATGATCACAAAGGATCATGTCTTGAAAAACCGATTAGTTTAGTAGTCTTGGAAACACTAGATATATTCATAAGTCTTACATTACATCATACGGTAAAAAAACTACAAATATATCTTGTCTTAATATCCCCTCATACTATCCCTGTAGGTCATTCATAAATTACTTATTTACATCCTGGGTAAAATAAAACATTGAAAGGGGTGAGCTCAGATGCTCAGTAAGGATAAAAATATAGCAGAAGCATTCATAGATAATCATAAACACTTAAAGCAATTTATAACTAAAACAAAATCCTTTTAAACTTGAACTTCAGCATAATATGGAAAATATAAAATTAAATAATTCCATTTACTTATTCACATGGATATTCTACTAGTCAAACAATCACATGCAATATCAATAACCACTTTCATAATGATGGAATGCATAATCCAGACTATCATAACCACATAGCCAAGGCCACGAGCCAAGACTACATATAATATTTTTCCAAGACCTTGTGCCAAGACACTAGTTTGTCTCATGAGACCTACCGATGCATCGAGGAGCTATAGCGGGCTCCACCCGTCACTTACAATGTCCAATGCATTCGTCATATGAAAAGTTTTAAACATAACATAAACATTCGTATTAAAACTAGCATACGAAATGTTAATACGTTATCCACAAACAATGAATGGTATAAAAATAGCACATCCATAGTCAAACATAACTCACTCGATACAATATAGATGATTGAATTTTATCATATTAACCTCAATCGAGAATGAGGAAGGATATTAACATAGATGAAAATAATCATCAAAACAACTAGAGTGAAATATTACCCTTTTTCTTGAAATCATTTAAAAGTAACACTATTTGTCAAGAATCCGTTTAAAATAGATTTTAGAATCAAAGTGTCCCATACCACTATGAAACTTTTAAAAGGAATTTTTATTTTAAAACATTAACGTCCATATAAATAAATCCATAAAACCACTTTTCAAATATGGACATTAATGAGAAAGATTATGAATAATCAATCATTAAAACACCTAAAAATATATTTTAGTTAGAGTTTCTATCCAAAATAGAGACAATTGAATACAAATAATTGAGGTAATCAAAGAATTTTTAATATCATGAGTATAAAGGGATTCATGATATACTATGTAAAAGTATGTTATATACACCATATAAAAGTGTTTTGGTGTATAACAACGAAGAAGTCTCAATGGAATGTAAATCGAGATGAAATATCTCATAAAGGCCTTATCCTTAGGTTAAGGATAAATCAATGAAATAGTTATGTGTGAAAAATATAAATACACTAAATATGATTGGATATTCAGTGTAAAACAATCAATGGACATTCACACATAGTCTTGTAAAAACAACACTAATGAATTGGATGTTTAACTCAACAATGGAGAATGAGTTAAAAGTACTCATATCAAATTCATATCGATAACTTGAGAAATTATCAATGGAGTGATTATGTGTATCAAAAGTATATCAACAGAAAAGGGAAGTGGAAATTATGACATAAGCAAATGAATATTGATTCTACACATAATCTCGGAGTAAAATAATCAATGAAGTTTGTGTAAATCCGAATAAATGGAAATTGAAATTTCAAATTCCCTTATCGATTTGGTAACTTACGAAACATACATCCATGAAAGATGGATAATACAATGATGATGTAAATATCCATAAATTAAAGTATATTAAACAATGAATACAATCCTGGGAAGTACACACACCACATGCAATAATTAAGTGGTGAACAATGGAATTCTCACGGAATTAAGAGTGAGATAAGAAACCCCTTACATTGTACTCTTTCCTTGGTCGACGGTAGGTTATCCTCTTGTATAATGGTGAAATAATTTTTATTAAATTATAAAATAATTATATACATTAATATGATATCATATATGATATTTTAACATTTATTTGTTAATAATATCTTAGTATTATCGTTGTTTCGGGTGTTAACTTACTCGTTTTCTTTTATATGTTTCGTTACTTAAGCCATGTTTGTCATGGATAGGTTGTATTTTATTCGTATCCAGAATCATTTCAAGTCCTTAAAAATTATTTTTAAATCATCAAATGATAATTATACTTGAATGGATATGATGGAGAATGAATCTCATCGCGTTCGCGGAGACGGTAGTCCGTACGTACACACGAGCGACAATATCATTCTTTTGATATTAAAATAATATATAATTGGATGGTATATCATATATACAAAATAATTATCATGTTATATTTATTATTTACATGAATTATAAATCATTATTATACCCATCTAAATAAAAATATATTGAATAACAACAATTACACCACGACGAGGAGACGATAAGTCGTAAATACACACGTATGGTGACATGTCATTCAAAGGATGGATAGAATACTGATTATGGTTGTACAATATTTATAATAATATTACAGTATATAGGAGATACTGGATTCATTATTTTATAATCGGAATAACATAGAAAGAAAAAGTTGAAGAAGAAATAAATTTGAAAAAGGGTGGTGAAAACATTACCTCTTCTTTGTGTTCTTCCTTTTGATTTGATCAAAAGGGCTTGGTAGGTTATCTTTCTGATAAAACTAAGGCCTATAGGTTGTATTGAGGAAGGTTTACAGAGTATATGGGCAGGTTTTGGCCGAATCAAAAGGCTTTAACGGTGTTAGTTAATGAGAAGGGAGAGTTCCCTTTTATAAGAGGGGTCAATGGAACCTTTGAAAAGCAAGAAATATTATTTTATAATAAATTCATATTCAGTTTCTAATGGCCCCAAAGTGGATTATTTAAAGTTTAAGGTGGGTAGAGGTAGAAAAAAACTCAACCAATAGAATTTAGATAGGTTTGTGTCATTATATTAACCTTATATTTAAGTATTAACTCTTAGTTAATCAGTTTCACTTTTACAATGTCTCTTTGTATTTTTACATTATATGGTTAATAAATTTACTATATACATCCAAGAGACCCAAAAATGGTCCATTAATGATACACCTATCATGATATAAGTCTCTTGGCCGAAAAATAGATTTTTAGGAATTTAATATCAATTAATAATATAATATTTGTTTTAAAAACTCTTTTATGTCAATTTTTACACTATTCAATAATTGATTTTTTCGAAATTCATATCAGAACGATTACTTAGAAAAAAGTTAATTAAATCAATAATAATATGTCATATTAACCTATAAAATTAGTGTAACTCAATAAAAGTCCCCAATTGTATTTATTTGGGTATTTATAATATCAATTATTTTATTTTTTCACTATTATGGTAATTACTGCATCATCATTGTGTCATAAATAAATTAAATTATTTAATGTCTACAAATTATAAATAAAATATCATTATGTAGAAAATATTTTTAGATTTCAAATGAATTTTTATAATCGACTTTATCTTATGTGTAACCTTATATTAAAAATGCTTTAGTAAATAAACTTTGATTTTAACTCTTTTAACTCTTCTTTGATTTAAATAATAATAAATGTCCTAATCTAATCCAAGTGGACCTAAATGATAATATTTTTTTCCTAAGGTTGTTTTTGGTAGAGATACACTTGTCCAATAGAATTAGTAAATGTTTTAGGGTAATATTAATAACATTTTTACCCTTAATTACCGTATTTACTTTTAACTGTGGTAAATAAAAGTAAAAAGTTACTATTCACCAAAAATTATTTTCATCTCAATGAACCACATTTTACTCCTTGATATTAACCGTGTCTCATGGATTTTTGAAATTCCACTCACAGAAGCGGTAAAATTAATTTTTATGAAAAATTCCGTTTTTTAACTACCACTTAGTGGTTTCACTATTCATCAAAAACTGAAAGTTTCTAGAAAAATACCAAACATTAGGCCTAAGATATATTTGATATTATGAATTCAAAAATTATTTCTATTTTACCAAATTCATAAAATATCAGTTGCATTAATTAATTTAAAAATTAATTCCCGTCGTCAAAACAAATAGCGTGTTTTTAAGAGACAATAACTATCAAAAGATTGGCACTTGTTTATGTCTGGTTTAAATGTGAAATCTCATCCAATGACCGACATTGTGTTAAATGGTAAAAATATATTCTAAATATACTTTAAAACCACTCAATTTAATAATTTATCCGTATTAATTATTTCGATTAAAAAAGTTTTTTTTAATTAAAATTTATTAATTTTCACTATTCATCAAAATATGAAAGTTATCTTTAAAGTACCAAAATTTCACCCTAAGCTAATTTCGATATTAAGTATCCAAAATTGAATTCCATTTCAAAAGATAAAATTTATAAAATTTCAAAAATTAGGTATTACTATTCATAATGGCTAGTTTAATTGCTTGTCGTGTGTTTGAATCTCGAAGGTGCGTACAACGCACGTCGTTGCATTATTTAAAGGGAAACGTACCGTGGAAGCTTGGGGTGTTACATATGTGGTCCAAATTTTTTAAGTATTTATCTTTTATTTTCAGTCATTATTAATAGTATATTATGTAAATATTTTTATTTATCATGGTTAAATGTTAAATCTTTTAAAAAGGGTAAAAAATAGTTTTATAACAATATTAAATTACACTAACATGAGTCCTAATTCTATTAGATGATTAATGACATACCATGGGAATACTTTGGTTTATTTCATGACCACATTGATCCACTTGTAAGTGAAAATAAAAAATTACAAAAAATTAATTTAAAGTTATGGAAAATGTTGCATAATGATATATCTCTTATTAAAACAATTTTTATAATGGGTTATTTATGGGATATTTTAGAATATAAATATTCATTGGAAATATAAATTTATTTCATATATCATGGTATTTTATTTATAATTTTTAGACATAAAATAAAAAAAATTATAATTGACACATTGATGATGTAACGATAACCTCATTAATGAATGATTTAAATAATTGAGATAATAAATATTAAAATAAATTTAATTTAACCATTTAATGCTATCCAAAATTTTTTGGATGATTATAACATGTTATATTTGTGTTAATGTAATTAGTTTTAAATAATCAAGTAGATATATATTTTTTAAACGTCTTAATATGAATAGTTTATAAATTTACATAAATGAGTTTTTAAAATGAATACTATTTTATTGAATGATAAAAGAGCCATAAAACATATGATTTTTCCAAAGGATATATATGAAGATATAAATTTCATTAATGATCCACATTTGGTCGCATTGAATTTTATTGAAAATATATTAACCATACAGTATGAATATACAAGAAGACATGGAAAAAGATAAATAAGTTATTTAACGGTTAAATAAAAATGATAAGGATTAAAAAATTTAAAAAAACTGTCCATTTTTTATTAGACTATTTTATTTAGAATTATATTCATAGTATCTTATATGTTAATGATTTGTGGACCTTTTTAAATATTAAATCATTTTACAATAAATTAATGCATTTAATCATTTTTAAAGAGCATGTCCTCCCTCTTATAAAAGGACATCACCTCTCCCCATTTCCCACACCCCTCAATCCCATTAGATCATAAAACATTTTCTAAAGTAAGATCCCAATATCACTCTATTACTCTTAATAGAATTACATTATGCATAAGGAATATCAAGAAAGCCTTTTGATTCTAACCAAAGGTACTTACCCTATTTAAAGGTGACATCTTTCCTAAAGTTCTCTTCTTTTATTTTACATCATCACTCCAAATGTTATTATTTTTATTATTTTACATATCAAAAATCGTAACCTCAATATAATAGGTTGTTTTTATGAGAATTATATTATCTATACTTACACAAAACTTCGTCTAATGGGTAAAGAACATATTGTTTCTGTAGACGGTGAACTACATCCTCATGAAATGATGATTGTTCAATATTCTTATACCACATATTATAGTGATCATTGTGATGGAACTATATTTAAATGTAATGAATATTATATTTATATTGTTTCTATGGTTCATAATTGTTTATTTATATCAATAATTTATGGTTTCCATAATGGTTAAATATGATAATTTCATTTGAGGAGGTCCGGATTATCGTCCCCACAAAGTGATAAGACTTTTTCATTCCATAAATGGAACAAATAATGGATGGAGTTAATGAAATAATATATGATATTATACTATATTATTAATATATCAATGTATTATTATGTATTTCTTCTATTTTATATGATATAGAAATGTATGTAGCATTCATGTGTACGTACGACTTACAATTTCCATGAACAATGAATTTCATTTTTTATCTCCAAATGTTATGTACTATTATAAATACAAATATATTTTGCATATATAAGATATATATGATATCTAAATCCTGAATATCATTGTCAATATAATGACTTTTCTTCCTCCATGAGCTTTATTTGATATTTGGCATCCTTAACAAGTCATAATGCTGTCAAAAGGAAAATAATTACCATATACTTTTTAACATATTTTCATATTGAAAATGGTTTTTCTAATGGATTTGTTATGTAAATATATTTAGTGATATATTGTTATTTAAGGTGGAAATGGTAACCTTCATTTATGGGTTTTATATGTTAGTAATATGTTATGGTTCTTGGGAATTGTTTACGAATACAGGTGGTTTCGTGACAAACCTGGGGTGGGTGATCCCAAGATAGCTCTCTAATGCTTTGTGTAACATGAAAGTGATAAATTTTAATGTTTCTCCAAATAGATTTAGGGAATATAATGTGATGGGTTTTCCAAATGTAACACCCTATGTAT
The DNA here is from genome assembly GCA_963277665.1 of Viscum album. NCBI lineage: Eukaryota > Viridiplantae > Streptophyta > Magnoliopsida > Santalales > Viscaceae > Viscum > Viscum album. The sequence continues at coordinate 1,292,558,030 of OY728129.1, forward strand.
ATGTGATAGCTACAATGTGTGTTTGATATGGATTCTACAAGTTAACTTTATGATTTGTGATTACTTTTTGTTATTAAAAAATCTAATGATTTCATGATGTATGTTAATGAGATTATTCTTTGTATTTAGTTATGAACAAATTTTTTCATTCATTATTTTATAACCCTTAATGATCTTTTCATGATCAACCCATGTTTTTGAAATGTTTTTCATGGTGTATAAGGCAGGGTTAGAGAAATGAAGAATTCAAGAAGATTTATATCAAGAAAATAGTTTGTGTTTTATTTTAATAATTATTTTTGAAAAATATATATATTGAGTATAAGTGTCTACAATGTAATATTTGAGATATAATGTAATTTTTATGGCCTAATTCTCTAAAACTATATACCTAAAAATAACCTCAATGTGAATTATTATCTTAATTCAAGATTATTTAATTTTTAAGGATGTGTACTTATAGTTGGTATAAAAGGTCAGTTTATACTACTTCAGGAGATATATTTTTGTTAAATTAATGTACATTAATTAATTTGTGTTATCATTTAAATGATATTGTATTTACAGATTACCGTGTTTCTTCACCTAATATACTTCTGTGTCCTAAATGGTTTTCCACCGAGGAAACATGATAGCTATGATGGGATGACATGATGAGGTATAAACACTCCTAAATAAGTAACTTGAGATGGTCAGAATCAGAACTAAGCAGTTTGTTTCAATGATGGAATAGTTTAATCAGTCTATACATGGTTGTGGTATCTATGCACGAGATCATCTTGATCAACCACAAAGAAACATGTTAGTAGTAGAGCATTTCATGAGGCAGCATCCCCAATCATTTATAGGATCATCTGAGCTTGTGCTGGATCAATGATGGATTAAAGAACTTGATATCATTTTTTATGTCATGGTGTGTTCCTAAAATCAAAAGGTTAGTCTTATTCATTATTGTTTTAATGTTGATGCTGATCATTGTTGGTCGATGGTGAAAAGTATCAATGATAGTGATGACATTGATTCCATTTATTGAGATTAATTCAAAGGTATGTTTCTTGAAAAATAATTTTTTAAGGTAGTTCAACATAGGATGGAAAAACAATTTGGAACTTAGGTAGGAGGATGACTCAGTGTCTGATTATGAATAAAAATTCACTCGATTTGCATGGTATGCACCAAGTTCTATATGAGATGTTGATAGGAAAATCAACCATTTTTTCTCAATATTAATGATAAATAATCGAAGGTATTTATCTTATCATGAGTTAAAAAGTTATGAAAAACTAATTCGATGTTCGAAAATGGGAAAAATGGAGTTTTCTGATGATCATGTGCTCTTTGAAAAACAATAGACTAAGATGTCTAGGTGGAAAAATAAATGAAATAACTCTTCCAAAAAAAGTCTGATGGTAAGAAAATTAAGATTATAGATTGTGAAAATTGTGGTAAAAAACATGCTTGGAATAATTTTGAATTTTGTTAAGAGACAATGATGTTGTAAAATTGGACATAAATATCATAATTTCACTGATAAATATCATGTTAATGGTAAGACAAAATTTTATTTACAGTTAGTAAAATGATTTATGTTTAATGAAATGGGAGATTATAAAAATGTCTCTCTAATGAAGAACTCAAATGGGGGAATGCATCCAGACTACATGCAGAAAGAGGTGGTGGAATCCTTTGAAACTACATCAGAAGATGTTGGGCCATCAAATGAATTATTATCAGGTAGACTATTTATTTATTCATATTATTCCAATGTTTATTTTAATTCATGGTATACACAGTGGTTCATTTCTGAGATATAATCCAGTAAATTGGGAATTCTATCTCATGATATGAATCCAGAACTTATGCAAAAAACACCAATAGGAAATGTTGAGACACAAAGAAATTATAAGAACTGTTATGTCCTTGTGTGCGGAAAATGTAACTCACCGACCATAGTTACCTAGGGTCAGTTCCTTATTACGTAACATTGGATTGATCAAAAAAGATAATGTCTCAAAAGACCGATTATTTTAATAGCCTTGGATACAATAGATATATTAATAATTCTTACATTAAATCATAAATTAAAACAAAACTACAACAACATCTTTTCTTCGTATCCCCACATAGTATCCCTACAGGTCCTTCATAAAATACTTCTTCACATCCTGTAAAAATTAAAACAATAAAAGGGGTGAGCTCGGATGCTCAGTAAGGATAACAAAATAGCGGAAACATTCTAAAATTAACATAAACATTAAAGGAAATGTATAACTAAAACAAAACCGTATAAAACATGAATTCAAAATAATATGGAAAAAGTAAAATGAAATAATTCCATTTACTTATTCACATGGATATTATACTATTCGAATAATCACATTAAATATCAATAACCACTTTCATAATGATGGAATGCATAATTCCAGAATATCATAACCACATATTCAAGGTCTTGTGCCAAGACTACAAATATGATTTCGGAAAGGCCTTGTGCCAGGACACTAGTTTGTCTCATGATACCTACCAATTCATTGAGGAGCTATAATAGTCTCCACCCATAACTTATTAATTCCAATTCATTCTTTATATGAAAAGTTTTAAACATATTATAAACCATAACATAATCGTATCACATAAAACATGCATAAAAGAAACACAACATTTCAACATTTCAATAACAAGATATCAATACAACAAACTGATATAATAAAAAAATTATCAAGACCATTTTAAATACCAAAATAAATGAAAAGTAAAACATGGTATTGTTTTTTCATTTTAAAAAAAAAATTATGGCTTGCAGAGGAAGCCGAAACTCAAATAATGGTCATGACGAAGGATAAATCGTTGTCGTCACATATGTAAGACAAAACATTCCTTTTGTCATTTAGTAAAAACGCTTTATATAAAAAGATTCCTTTTGAATAAAAGTAAAAGTCAACTTGGTTTATACACTGTATAAAGGAGAGTTGTGTATAAAACAAAATATACCTCAATGAAAGGAGATTGAGACGAAGTCCCTTACCTCGTGTCCGACTTGACTCGATTGTTTATTAATCACATGAATAATAATATAGAGATAATTTCTACATTATTAAGAACCTTTTTCTTGTTAATTATTCCTTTTATATAACTTTTTACCATTTTATGAACATTATGTAATTATTGATGTTAATAACGGTCGTTTTGTCGATCTCTGGTACTTTAGTCAAAAATAAACATCTTATAATGACAAGTTGTTTATATGGTAAATTATACATTATATCCAGAATTATATACATGATGTAGATATCATATATATCATATATATCCATTATATACATGTACTTGTAATATTACATAACATTTATAGGTAATAAATGAAAAGCACTATTCATGGAGATGGTAAGCCGTACGTACCCATGAACGCTACTATCATTTCTATCTTGTATTTAATGGAATGAAATCATAATTATATAAAGGTATATTACAATTCCTGTATAATATCATATATAAAATCATAATCTATATCCTTTATACGTCCCACATATTACATTACCGAATCAAATCATTTTGAGGGGGCGGTAGTCCGCACTTCCTAAAATTAAGATATCGCCTTTACCCATATTGGAAACCAAAAAGGTATGCCATAAATGAAAAATAAATAACAATAATAAAAAGATAAACATAATATATAACATATATAAATATAGTGACATCTTAATTTTAACCATGAAAGGTGTTAAAACTAGATTGAACAATCATCGTTTCGTGAGGCAGTAATTCACCAACCACAGAAACAGTTTGTTCATTAACCATTAGAAGGAGGTGTGTGTAATTTTAAATCAAATAAATCTCATAAAAACATAAAAATATATTGGGGATAATGGTTTTGTTACAAAATATAGTAATAAAAAGAGTTTAGTTGGTTGGAGAAGCAAAATAAAACAAAAGAACCCAAGTGAATACATTACCTTTAAATCGGGTAACTCCTCTTGGTTTGAACCAAAAGGGATTCTTGAAGAGATTTATGACTAAGGTAAGGATTATATGATTAAGAGAGGGATTTGGAGAGAATAAATGTTCAGATTTTGTCAAATCCAATTTCTTGAGAGTTGTGGGTAAGGTTGTTGAGATGGGGGGCTTTTATAAGAGGGAGGAGGGGCACTCCGGGAAAGTCAAGAAATGTTACTTTATTATATAATGAGTTTCAGATTTTAAATGTCCCAAAATTATATATTTCTAGGATAAGGTGATAAGGGATCGAAATATACTCATAAAATTGGTTTTTGAAAAGTGTAAGTCTTAGATATTACATTATCATTTAATTTTATTTAAATCGTTAATTAATGAGGTAATCGCTGCATCATTATGGTGTCATAAATAATTTAATTTAATTAATGTCTAAAAAATATTAAAAAATATCATGATTTAGGAAGTCTATTTATCTATTCAATGACTATTTATAGTCAAAGATATTATTTACACAGCTAAACTAAAATTGTTTTACTTGGGTGATACATACATTGGTTATAATTTCCCTTTAAAAAATTAATATAATAAAATGTCACTATCACCCAAATGTGATTCATGGGGTCCCAATGATTGGACCATGGAATCCCATGGTAGGCCATGACCCAAAAAGTAGCATTAGGACACATTTTGGGGTCATTTTTTATTATTATGATAATGTTTTATTACCCTTAACTACCCAATAACTAATTAATCACGATAATTAAAGATAATTACCCTCGTTACTATTCATAATTTCAAAAAACAAAAGTTTCTTAATTACATAATTTGGATATTTTGATTCCAAATATGGAATCAATTTACCAATTTCCATTCACAGAAATTGTAGTAATTAGTTTAAAAATTATTCCCACTGTCAAAACAAATAGCATGTTTTTATGAAACAATATATATCAAAAGATTGACAATTGTTTATGTCAAATTTCAAAGTGAAATTAATTCTAATGACCACCATTGGATAAAATGGTAAATGTATATTATAATTATACTTTATAACCACCCAATATTATAATTTATCACTATAAATTATTTTTATTAAAAAAGTTGTTTTTATGTATGTAAGAACCTAGATCTTCGTTTCAGGTATTTCTTTCCTTTTATGGAGTTTATGGGAATTTTTTTAGATTCTGGAAATTTTTGAAGTACATGCTGGGTACTTTCTGAGTACATTCCATTTTCTCCTTTCCTTCTCGAAGCGGTGTGTTGGCCGTGTTTGGGCCACACACACGGTGTTTAGGGGTGACGTGGATGCCGAATTTGGCGGAGTACGGAAAAACCCACTACAAGCCATGTACTTTAAAAATACAGGCCATGTTCTTTTTTTTCACTAAATAGTCTGGAGTCACCCCTCATCAGCATATTCGTCTCCGTCTAGGTCTGGTTTATCCGAGAGTGACCAGTACGACTGGATCATCCCCGAGCTCCCGCCTCTCCGTCCGTTCTCCGATTTGAGCACGGTCGATTGCATTGGAAGTGCAGCAGTGAGTTCTTCCTTCTGCTTGAGCCTTGTTTTCCAATTCTTCTCCTTCTCAAGTTATATACGGTTGAACGTTTTTTTGTTTGCTCAGATCTATGACATTTTAGAGAGAAATAGCCAGTGTGGTTCAAGTATATCGATCTCTTAGGATCGAGGAATGTGATTTGTGCCATACCGTTCATAGTCTCTGAGTTTTATGTGACAATTCCACCAATACCCGTTAACGTGGTATTGCGTGCTTTCCTTTTTCCCCTCCTTGTTTCCTACCTTTCTTGTATTCTTGTGTAGAGGTAAATTGACCATGTTAGAAGATTATTTGTTGATATTTGTTGTAATTTCCCTTGAGTTGTTCTGGTTATGACCATTGGGTCTTTGTTAGCCTTGGCCGTTTTGCCTCTTTCCATGCCTAGTGAATGTAGGATGGAGTAATGATGATAACATGCTTGTTTGCTGAAGACTATTTATCCAAGTAGCTCTATAAGTGTACATTGGTTAGCCAAGGAGCTCTATAGGTGTACTTGGTCCTTATAGAATTATTATGCACAGACTGGCATGGGTCTGAGAGAACTTGGTACTATAGAATATAAGGGATATATAGAGTGAGCTTCCCATAGAGTCTCAGATATTATAGACTATAGAGGGGATATACCAAGTGAGACCCCATAGAGTCTTGGATTTTATAGACTACAGGAGGGTAGACCGAGTGAGCTACCCTAGAGAGTATTACCTTGTTTGAATATCTTTAAGAACATTCCCAAGATAGAGGGGGAATTGACTGAGTTGGCTTACTCAGAGAGTCTGTGGTATACCTGAGGATATAGGCAGAATTTACCGAGAGAGCTTCCTCAAAGTGTCTCTAGACCTTGGGGCTAAGAGGGTTAGACAGCGTGACCTTCCTCAAGAGAGTCCCTAACTACCCTATACTATAAGGGGAACTGACCGAGTGAGTTTCCCCAGAGAGTCTTATAAATTTGTATGACCAAGTCAAAGGGGTTAGGATGAGTGCACTGCCCAGAGGGTTGTGGAACTTCATTGATAAGACATGAGGGGATGGCTGTGAGTTCTTCCTAGAGGGTTTCTGGATTATTAGCTGTTTGTTTCACTATTGTTGATTTGTTGAGGATTCATTGCAGCTATGTATCATCATGTTTTTCTTCTTACTGTTTACTACCTACTGCTTTCTGTTGATGTTTACTACTTATTGTACTTTCACCAGCCATATACCGACTAACTGTTAGGCACAGATCTTCGAGTAGTTGCCTACTCGGATTTTATCTCACACCCTGTTTGGGCCATGCTTTTGGTCCCAAGCAGAATACGTTGTTGCAGGTATAGACTAGGGCAAGCGCCCTTCGACTTCTGGAACTTGATTGCTTGGAGCAGGAGAGCATGAGACCATACTATGGCTTGTGATGCTGAGGATCTATTTACTTTTCTTTTGTACTTGTTTTTTTGCTATGGTGTTTCAGCATTGTGACTTGTTTGGATTCTTTCCTAGAGTTTTATTTTGCATCATTACACATATGCATATATGCTCTAGTTTTTTGATTTAGTCTTCTGCTGTTATATTGTTGGTTATTCACTACTTCTACTATTGTATGTTTATTCTTCTTCTACTGTTCACTCTGCCAATGAGGGAATAGTTTCCCCATTATCACACCCAAGGCCCTCGCAGCTAGTCGGCAACCTCTGGCGTTTGGGGAAATGTGCTTGAGATCATGTGACTAACCGGGTACGGGGCACCACTGGGTGGCTTCCGGATCCGGGATATTACAATGTGGTATCAGAGGAGTTAATTTCTATTACATTACTATTTGGAAACTTAGCCAGTGATAGGACGGATTCGGTACTTGGTAATATGCTGTGTCTGGGAGTAGCTAACCCGTGTACACAGAAAAGTCATACTACCTCGTTTATTGTAGTTTTCTGGTTTTGATATTTTACGGTTGATACGATTTCACCTAGAGTGATGCACATGCCTTGTATTGTTATTGTATTGATATTACGGTTCTATTTCTGTTGCAACCCAATAAGATGTGGGAATTCCATCTCATGAATGATATAGGGTCTTGTAGAAATCACATGACATGCATTCTTGCCATGCCATTTAGTGTGAATTAGCTATTGCATGTTGTTGTGATAGATGTTGTGTAGATTATGCATGCTGTTGTGATAGATGCTTGATTTAATCTCTGAAGCTTGTTAGAGAATTGTTTGTAATGTACATTGATTAAATGAACACAAAATTTTGGTTCTTGAGGTGTTATGGGCTCTCTTTAATTGGAAATTGGTGGATCATGATCATGTTTTCTCTTGTACATGACTGTAGGGGATGCCAAGCTTTGATTCGCGGGGATAATGGGCCCTCACGGATCAGAAATTGGCACCTCTTTGCCTTGTTTTCCAGGTTTCTGGGCTTCTGTGCAGTTTCTGAGCTACTCCCTAGAAAAACCCATAGAACACAACATATACTTTCTTGTTACACGTCATGTGGTTTTTAGGCCGTGTTACTGACTATGTTTTTAGGAACACAGTGCTGTGAAAATAACTTGAGGAACACGCCATGTACGGTATGTACACACCGTGTAGTGTAGAGCCTTGTACCCAACCATGTCACTAACAACTCGGGTCGGGGAATATCGAGTAGAAAAGGCCGTGTGGGTGAAGAACATGCCGTGTAGTTCTCTCCAGGCACCTGGCCATGTCACGAACAACACGGGTCGGCGTGACCTTTTCTAAGACACACTGTGTTGCTTTTGGAACACGCCATGTAGTCTTGCCCAGGTACCCGACCATGTCACGAACAACACAGGATGGTGTCACCTTGTCATATACACGCCGTGTTTGTTCAGAACACACCGTGTAAGTTCTAACCATATAGACGGCCGTGTAGCTAACAACATGGGCTACTGAGTCAGTGTCTAGTACATGCTGTGTCCCAAATGAACACACAGTGTAGTCTGAGGTTAGTTTGAACCTTGTGAGTTAGCCATGTAAAGAGACTCGGGCAGGGGAATAGTCTTCAAGCACATGCCATGTGTTGGGTCAACACGCCATGTAGTTTGAGGTGTTATATGACCTTTAGGGCAGGGGTACATGCCCATGTCAGTGGCTTAAGAAGACACGCCGTGTAGTTTTATACATGTCGTGTAGTTGTGTTTTGTAAACTTATGTGTTTTTCTTCCCCTGTTCCTATTTTGAACTCTTGTGTTATTTTTCCTTATTTCCTGATCTACAATATACTTTTGTTCTTTCATAGATATGCCTCTGAGACATCCTTCGGTTGTACGTCTGTCGTCAGGCAGTGATCAGACGCCAGATATGGCTGATCAGGGACTACCTTTCTATCCTCCAGTTAAGCCAGTCATGGCACCGGCTGTCATTCCAATCACAGGAACTAATGCGCAGTTCAGGGAGGACTTCCTAAGAATGATGCAGACCATCCACGGAGCACTGCCTCATGCCACATCGATGGATGAGTTGACATGGGATTTCCAGTAATAAGATCCTCCTAGTTCTTCAAGGGTTGGAGGACCTCAGGCTGCAGAGTCATGGATAGAGGCCACACTGACCATCATTGAGCACCTAGATATCCCTCCCTGGAAAAGGGTAAATCTGTTTACTTATATGCTTCGAGAAACCACCATGAGGTGGTGGGAGGTGATCTCACGGTTAGGGCATCAACATGATATGTCTTGGGATGAGTTTTGACGCACCTTCTATGTCTACTTCTATCCAGAGACCCTGAGGGTCGATCGAGCCCAGGAGTTTGTGAGTCTGCAGTAGGGTACTCTATATGTTATGGTGTACTCATCTTGCTTAATTGAGCTGCATAGTTTCACACCGATCCCATCAGGTTATGAGTTGTTTTTTCTAGGAAGTTCGAGGACGATATTAGGAAAGAGATATGTTCCCAAGTGAATATCTTCCAGTTGACTTTGATATCCTCCATCGTCAACCAGGTGTTGATCACTGAGCGCAATCTGAGAGATTCTAGAGCATTGAGCCAGCGCGGTTTGATATCCAGAGCTGGTGTTCCTCCTACGGATAGTAGGAAGCACTGAAGAGAGTCTTCTCAGGGAGATAAAGGTTCGCGGGATGTGTCTTTTGGCAACCAGGTTGTATGCTACCAGTGTGGTAGGAGTGGGAATACTAGGCCTCAGTGCCAGAGAGATCCGATGGAGTGCGAGTCTAGAGGAATTATGGTCCATATTCAGCGTTTATGTCATATCTTCTCACCTTCACCTGGTGGTAGGGGTTACTCTATAACCCTGCGTTCTAGAGATGCTTCACCAGTTTCCCACCAGTCAGGGAACTTGAGTTCTTCTGTCCATTCAGGCCGAGGTAGAGGTCGTGGCCGGGGTGGTCGGTCGCTAGGTCAATAGCGACAATAGAGTTGATCAGCTCAGAGTGGTCTACCAGGGGTGCAGGGCCATGGTGCAGGCCAGTCTTTTGTCGTGGAGCAAACCTATCAAGAGAAGGATCCTAAACCTTCTACAGTTCAAGGTACGATCTTAGTAGCCTCAGTTTTATCTTCAGTTATTTTCGATACTGGTGCTTCCCATAGCTTTATCTTGGTTGCAGTTTTGGAGGGCCTTGGGCTCTGTAACATTTCATCTGCCAACTTTTTGACTTTTGAAACACCATTTGGAATGAGGACATCTAGCGTACGTCAGTGCAGAGAGTGCCCTCTCGAGATTTCGGGCTGTCGTTTCTTAGGGGACCTCTTTGTCCTTGAGATGAAGGGTTATGAAGTCATTCTCGGAATGGACTAGTTAGTTCCCTTCAAAGAAGTTGTTCATTTCTATCATCGTAGGGTGAGTTTCGTATCACTAGACGGAGGATCTATGCTTCATAGATGTGAGTGGGATTTCCAAACGGGAAGAGATAGACAAGAGCATTATGGGATATGGGAAGTTACATCCCAGATTTCCAGTCTTTATCTGGATGTCTAGGGGAATTCACAGTTAGACTTTCCTCCAGTGGTGGATCATTTTCGGGATGACTTTCAAGAATACATTTCAGGATTACCTCCAGAGCATGAGTTAGACTTCTCAATTGAGCTCATTCTAGGGGAGGAAACGTTGTCCATTCCTCCTTATAGGATGGATACAACTGAGTTGCATGAGCTCAAGAAACAGATGGAGGAGTTTCAGGAAAAATGTTTCATCTGACCCAGTACTTCTCCTTGTGGTTCGCCTATCCTATTTACAAAGAAGTCAGACGGTACCATTCGGCTTTGTGTGGATTATCGGAAGCTAAATCAGTTGACGGTCAAGAACTGATATCCCTTTATGATGATCGATGACCTCATTGATCAGCTTTGAGGAGCCCGAGTGTTGTCAAAGATTGACGTGAGGTCCAATTATCATCAGTTGCACGTTAGACCATCAGATATACCTTGTACAGCTTTCAGGAGCTGGTATGGTCTTTATGAGTATATAGTCATGTCTTTCGGTCTTATGAACGCGCATTTAGTCTTCATGGCACTGATGAACCATGTTTTACATCCGTACATGGACTCCTTCGTCATGGTCTTTGTGTACGATATCTTGGTGTACTCTCACACACGACACAACCATGCCACACATCTGCATATCATTCTGAGTACATTGAGAGAGCATGAGTTATATCATAATACCTCGAAGTTCCACTTTTGGATGGATCAGATTCACTTCCCGGGTCATGTTATCTCGGTGACAAGAGTGTCAGTGGACCCAAAGAAAGTGAGAGTTGTAGTTTCCTGGGAGCAGCCAAAGAACGTCATTGAGGTGCAGAGTTTTCTAGGTCTTGATTGATACTACAAATGCTTCATTCATGACTTCTCGCACCTAGCAGCACCGTTGAACGGTCTGACCAAGAATGGGGTGATGATTTTATGGTCATATTCTTGTGAGTCAGGCTTTCAGGAGCTGAAAGGGAGGATGTCGTCAGCACCGATACTAGTATTTCCAGAGCCAGGCAAGGGATACACTGTTTACAGTGATGCTTCAGGTATCGTTCTAAGAGCCATGCTTATGTATGGATATGGATTCGTTGCGTATGGGTCTTGGAAGTTTGGGACACATGAGAAGAATTACCCTACGCACGATCTGGAGTTGGCAGCAGTTGTTCAAGCGTTACACTGTTGGATACACTATCTTCTGGGGGAGCACATTGTGGTTTCCACCGACCATAAGAGTCTCAATTATATATTCACTCAGTGCGATCTGAATCTGAGAAAGCTCAGGTGGGTCGAGAATCTTCAGTACTTTGACATTGAGATCACCTATACGCTATGAAAGGGAAATGTCGTGGCAGATGTGCTGTGAAGACGAACTCAGATTCCGGTAGTTTAGGAGGCCAACACTGAGTGGCAACTTATGGATCTGTTCTCTGAGATGCATCTAGAGGTGCACGATAGGAAGGGATAGACCGTTAATTAATCTGTGGATGTTACATCTACACTTCTTGATCAGGTATGAATGAGGAAGCAATCAGACTCAGAGGCCTTGGTACTGCGGGAGAATGTGTCAGGAGGAGACCCTCTTCCTCGATGGACAGTGGGAAAGGATGAGATCTTTCTTTTCTAAGGACATGTATGGGTGCCAGAATACATATACGAGGAGCTGATGTGGGATTTCCATTCCTCAGTTTGGGTAGCTCATCCTGGCATCACCAAGATGTATCAGGATCTTCATCTCCAGTACTGGTGGCTAGGTATGAAGAGAGATGTTGCTGGTTCTGTCGTGAGATGTTCTACTTGTCAGCAGGTGAAAGCAGAGCACGAGTGAGCAGCATAGCTTTTACAATAGTTACCCATTCATGAGTGGAAGTGGAACGATGTCACGATGGACTTCATGACCGGGATACTGAGGTCACCTCAGGAAAGTGATGAAGTTTGGGTCATCGTTGACAGTCTTACGAAGGTTGCACAATACTTTCCGATCAAGGAGACCTTTAGTGTCGATGATCTGGGATGACTGTACATCAGAGAGATCATTCATCTGCATGGAGTTCCACGCTCTATTGTTTCAGATAGGGATGCACGCTTTGCCTCTCAGTTCTGTCAGGACTTCAGAAGGCTTTGGGTACCCAAGTACTTCTGAGTACGACATAACATCCCCAGACTGACGTCCATTCCGAACGTACGATCCAAGTGCTTGAGTATATGCTCCGAGCTTTCATTATAGACATAGATGGTTCTTGGGGGAAACATATACCTCTTGTGGAGTTCTCCTACAACAACAGTTTTCAGGCGACCATTCATATGGCACCATACGAGGCTCTGTAAGATAGTCCATGTCGATCACCCTTATGCTGGCTAGAGGCAGGAGAGGAAACTTTGAGAGGACCTCATCTTGTTTAAGATACCTCAGAGTAGATAGAGTTTATTTAGAAGAGGATGGATACATCACAGTCTCGACAGAAGTCTTATGTTGATCAGCGGAGACGACCCCTGGAGTTCGAGGTCGAAGATCAGGTTTTCCTGCATGTCGCACCGAGGATGAGACACAGGAGGATTCGGAGATAGGTTTAGCTTTCACCATGGGATGTCGGCCCGTTTGTGGTTTTGGAAAGGGTTGATCCGGTTTCCTATTGGCTGCAGCTACCTCAGAGGTACCAGGAAATGCACGACATTTTCCATGTCTCTCAACTATGACGTAACTTTTCCGACCTGTCCCATGTCTTTCAGCCCGAGGGGGGTGAGCTCAAAGAGAATGTGAAATTTTAAGAACATCTTATCCGGATTGTCGATCATAGTACGAAGGCTATCCGAGTCCGGTTTGTCCCTTTGGTTCAAGTGCTATGGCAGTATGTGCGAGTACAGGATGAGACTTGGTAGAGGGAGGCCGAGGTTCGATTGCAGTGGCTGGAGCTGTTCGAGGATCCTTCTTCTATTCCGACCTAAGGAAATTCGGGGACAAATTTCTTTAAGGAGGGATTTTTGTAAGAACCTAGATCTTCGTTTCATGTATGTCTTTCCTTTTTTGGTGTTCTTGATAATTTTTGGAGATTCTAGAAATTTTCAATGTAAACGCCATGTACTTTCTGAGTACATGCCATGTACTCCTTTCCCGCTCGAAGCCATGTGGTGTCCTTGTCCGGGCCACACACACAGTGTGCAGGGGTGACATTGAAGCCTATTTTGGCGGAGTACGGAAAAACCCAATACACGCTATGTACATTAAAAATACACACTGTGTACTTTTTTTCATTAAATGGACAGGTGTCACGCCTCATCGGAATATTCGTCTCCTTATAGTTATGGTTCGTCCGAGAGTGACCCATACGACCAGATCTTCCATGATCTCTCGCCTCTCCGTCCATTCTACGATTCGAGCACGGTCGATTGCGTTGGAAGCGCAGTGGTGATTTCTCCCTTATGCTTGACCCTTTTTTTCTAATTCTTCATGTTTCTCAAGTTTTCTAAGGTTGAACGTTTTGTGCATTATCTCAGATCTAAGACATTCTAGGGAGAATAAACCATTGTGGTTCAAGTATATTGATCTCGTAATATTGAGGTATGTGGTTTGTGCATTACCATTCAATGTCTCTGAGTTTTATGTGGAAATTACACCAATACCCGTGAACGGGGTATTGCGTGTTAGCCATTTTTCCCTCATTGTTTTACTGACTTGATTGTATGCTTGTGTAGAGGTAAATTGAACATGTTAGAGGATAATTTGTTGTTCCTGGATGTAATTTCCCTTGCGTTGTTTTGTTTATGACCTTTGGGTCTTTGTTATCCTTGGCCTTTTTTCATATTTCATTGCCTAGTGACCGTAGGATGGAGTAATGATTATAACATGCATTTTTGTTGAAGTCTATTTTTCCAAGTATCTATATAGGTGTACTTTGGTTAGCCAAGTATCTCTATAGGTGTAATTGGGGCTTATAGAATTATTATTCATAGACTAGCATGTGGCTGAGAGAACCCGGTTCTGTAGACTATAAGGGATAACCCGACTGAGCTTCCTAGAGAGTCTTAGATATTACAGACTAGAGAGGGGATGGACCGAGTGAGCTCCCAGAGAGTCTTGGATTTTACAGACCATAGGAGGGTAGAGTGAGTGAGCTTCCTCAAAGAGTTCTACCTTGTTTGAATATCATTAAGAACCTTCCAAGGATATAGGGGGAATCGACCGAGGGTGATTCCTCAGAGTGTCTGTGGTATACCTGAGGATATAAGAGGAATTGACTGAGATAGCTTTCTCATAGAGTCTCTAGACCTTGGGATAAGAGGGTTAGAATGCATGATATTCCTCAAGAGTGTCCCTGACTACCTTAGACTATAAGGGGAATTGACTGAATGAGCTTCCATAGAGAGTCTCATAAATTCGTATGACCAATACAGAGGGGGTAGGTTGAGTGCACTGCCCAGAGGGTTGTGGTACTTCTTGGATAGGACCAGAGCGGATGGTTGCGATTGCTTTCCAGAGGGTTTTCGGCTTATTAGTTGTTTTTTACTGTTGTTGATTTGTTGTGGATTGATTTCTGCAATGTATCATCATATTTTACTGCTTATTTTTTACTACCTACTTCTTACTATTGATGATTACAACTTATTGTACTTTCACCTGCCATATACTCACTGACTGTTAGGCACAGATATTTAGGTTGTTTCCTAATGGTATTTTATCTCACACCTTGTTTGGGCCATGCTTTTGGGACCAATAAGACTACGTTGTTGCATGTATAGAAATGTGCCAACGCCCTTCGACTTCTGGATCTTGATTACTTGGAGCAGGAGAGCATAGGACCAAGATTTGGCTTGCGATGCTGAGGAGTTGTTTACTTTTCTTTTGTACATTTTTTGGAACTGTGGTGTTTCAACATTGTGACTTGTTTGGATGCTTTCCTAGAGTTGTATTTTGAATTATTACTCATATGCATATTTTCTCCAGTTTGTTGATTTAGTCTTCCACTATTATATTTGTTGGTTATTCACTGCTTCCACTATCGTATGTTTATTCATCCTCCGCTGTGTGCTCTGCCAATGAGGGCATAGTTTCCCCACTATCACACAGAAGGACCTCGCTACTAGTCAGAAACCTCTGTAGTTTGGGGAAATGCGTTTGATGCCTTGTGACCAACTAGGTACGGGGCGCTTCAAAGTGGCTTCTGGAACCGAGACGTTACAAAGTATTTATTACTATTCATCGAAAATTGGATGTTCTCAGAAAAATAAGAAAAATTCAACAGAGGATAATTTCGATATTCATAATCCAAAAATGAAGTCCATTTTAATAAAAAAAATTATATAATTTTAAAAAGTGGGTATTTCTTTTCAAAACGACTACTTTGATTGGTCGCGATATGTTAGAACTCAAGGTTGCATACAACACATGATGCTCTATTATTCAAAGAGAAGCATACCATGGAAGCATGGGGAGTTACATTCTCCCCTCCTTCAATAAATCGTGTCCTCTCAATTTGAAATTGTTCTTAGAAAATATAAGGTTGAAAATAGAAAATACCTTTGTAGAAAACCCACATAAGAAATAAGGATAATAAACTTTAGCCTTAATAAGAGGGATAGGGAAATGAAACAGTCACCACCAAATTATGATCTCAAGTATAATAAAATTGGTGGAAATTAGAGACATATAATTGGAGGAAAAATGTAAATATTTGTAGGTAGTGATTGAGGCCATCAATCACAAACTAGTGTAAAATTGAGGGCCTCAAAGCCTTCCATCTATGGTGATTTAAAATATCATCCGTTCAACAAAACATACGGTATTAGTATAACACATTTTTTTAATATACCTTTCCTAATGCTAAATAATTAATTTATTCATATAATAAGAGAGATATATATATATAAATATACTTGACAAGTAGAGTTTAAACCTTCAACTAATTTCTATCACCAACTCATCTTTCACTCAAAAAGATAATAGAACTCAAAAATATTATATTTATCCTAATCATACAAGGTTCAAAATATTGACACAAACCATTTAGATTAGGAAAACCATTTTGTAATAACCAGAGACATACTATAGGATAGTGGTAGATAATAATTTCCTGTCTCACTATAGTTCTGGGTTCGATTCCTACAGCTTTGTCCGATGCAACGGGTTATCCCCTGACCTGCAGGTTGTCTTTTTCCTAAAACTATTGTATTATAATATTCCAAAAATAATCATTAGAAATGTTTTAACCTTAAAAAATATCATCCAAATTTATACTTAATCCATTCCAACCTTTATAGTTATCCAAATTACCTATGTCCATACATTCTTTAAAAGGTCTCTAAATTCCGAAATCAATTCATCAGATTCCCCAAACAAAGGAAAGATTCTCATATTTTTATATACTAAAAATATGATTACCTTCAGCATATTAAAACCATAATGAAAACAACATGTATTTCAGTAAAATATTTATATATATCACATTATTCTAATAACCATAATACAGTTCTTGAGTCCAAAAACACAAATACAATAATTATTCCACTTCAACTATAGTAACAGCATAAGACTGGCTATGCTCCCTTGGATTTTCTGAAGTATTTTTTCTTTGGCTCTTAGGGAATTCATCTGCATAATTCCCCATTTCTCTACAATTGTAGCATTCAACATAGATAGCATTTTTTCCCTTGAAATCACGAGCCTGGTGACCTTTTACTCCACATTTATAACAAAATTTCATCCCTTTTAGGCATGTACTAGGGTGATTCTTCCCACAATTATCGCATAATAGAAAATATTTAATTCCCTTTTTCCCTTCATCTGTCTCTTGTTCCACAGTTCTCTTCTTCTCTTGCTTACATTATTGTTATAAGATTTAGTGAATTCCTTTTCTGTCTTGATTGCACATGAGACTATATCATCATACGACGAGAAATAATGTGAGACTAAGGCTCGATGGAGAAATGGTTTTAACCCATCAAAGAAACGATCAATCTTATTTACAAGGTTACGTATATAATCTGCTGCATGCCTCGCTAAACTTGTAAAGTTAGCCTCATACTTTGCGACATTCTCATCCTACATTTTCCTCAGACTCAGAAATTGCCTTTCCATATCTGCTCGATGGTCACGAGGAAAGTATTTATCTATGAAATTCTCTTTGGAAACTATCTATTCAATACATGATACTTCATCATCTTCCTTTGTATTTTGAATCAATGACCACCATTGATCAGCATCTTCAGTGAGGCGGTAAACTGCCATGATAACCTTTTCACTTTCACTACTCCACAAGGCATGGAATATTTTTTGTAAGGAATTTAGACATTGCTCAGCTACTAAGGGATTTGTACATCTATTGAATGTTGGTGGTTGTTTCCTCGTGAAGAGGTCTAACATTGATCCTCCACATTGCAGATCAGGGTGATCTATATGAGTAAAGTTATTATTCGTAACATGAGTGAGTTGTCCTAGTTTTGTGATTAGCTTATCAGCACCAGTTGTATCACCACCTCCACTATAATTATCTTGAGCAGGAGGGAAATCCCTATATGGTGTGTGTGCATTGATACAGTTTCCATTCCTTCCACTATACACCATTTTTAAACATTGGCATAAACTAGATTAGTTTAAGAATCGAAATACAAAATAACAAACTTGAAAAAAACCTAACATAAATTGAACAGTTTATGGATATAATCCATAATCATAAAAATGTTTTCTTTGAGGAATTATATACTCATAAACCCTTCATAAAGGTTTGTAAAGAAGTGAATTATCCTATGCATATCCCCTGGGGGTGTCTTAACAAAGAGTTCAACAAGGCCAGTTCTCGTGCACCAATTCCGGTATGAGTCTAGCTTAAACCGGTGTTTTCGGGTTTTACCACTAGGTACATCTACGCCAGAGACGCCTCAACCTGCTCGTATCCAGAGAGGGATGTATTGCTCAGAAAACCCAGAAAATCTCTATAATACCAAAATTCTAGGAAGTTATTCTATTCTAATCCTCAGTGTCTATCTTAGGGCTATGTTCTCTAATCAGAGTTTATCTAAATCTAGCTTCTAATGTTAGTACTAAACATCCTCACATACCAACTGTAACGCCCCGACCCCAGTTACCCAGAGTCGGTGCTTTATTACGTATCGTTGGCATGATCACAATATATCACGTCTTGAAAGACCGATTAGTTTAGTATCCTTAGAAACACTGGATATATTCGTATGTATTACATTATATCATAAAGTAAAACAAAAATACAACAAAATCTTATCTTCATTTCCCCTCATACTATCCCTATAGGTCATTCATAAATAAATCTTCACAACCTGGAAAATTAAAACATTGAAAGGGGTGAGCTCGGATGCTCAGTAAGGATAACAATATAGCGGAAACTTTCATAAATAAACATAAACATTTAAGGAAATGTATAACTAAAACAAAATCATTTTAAACATGAACTACAACATAATATGAAAATGTAAAATGAAATAATGTCATTTACTTATTAACAAGGATATTCTACTAGTAGAATAATCACATGCAATATCAATAACCACATTCATAATGATGAAATGCATAATGCCAGACTATCATAACCACATAGTCATGTCCTTATGCCAAGAATAACAGTAATAATTTGTCAAGACCTTGTGCCAAGACACTAGTTTGTCTCCTGAGACCTACTGATGCATCTAAGAGATATAGCGGGATCCACCCATCACTTATTAATCTCAATTCATTAATTATATGAAAAGGATTAAACATATTATAAACCATAACATAATCGTATCACATAAAACATGGATAAAGGAAACACAACATTTCCATATTTCAATCACAATATATCAATAAAACACATTTATATAATAAAAACATTATTAAAACCATTTTGAATACCAAAATAAATGAAAAGCAAAACATGGTATTTATTTTTCATTTGAAATAAATTATTGCTTGTAGAGGATGTTGAATCTCAAATAATGATCACGGCAGTGGAAAAGTCATTGTCGCCACATACGTAAGACAAAACATTCCTTTTGTTAGTAAAAAAGCTTCATATAAAACGATTACTTTTGAATAAAAGAAAACATAACAGTGGTTTATAAACAGTATAAATGAAATTTTTGTATAAAACAAAATACACCTCAATGAAAGGAGATTGAGACGAAGTCCCTTACCTCATGTCCAACTTGACACGATCATTCTTTAATCTCCTGAATAATAAACTAGAGTTAATTTATAATTGATAAAGAAAATTTTTCAATTTAATTATTCCTTTTATATCACTTATTACCATTTTGTTAACATTATGTAATTATTTAAGTTAATAACAGTCGTTTTGTCGATCATTGGTAGTTCTGTCAAAAATAAACTTCATATAATTACAAGTTATTCATATGTTAAAATATCCATTGTATCCAGAATTATATTCATGATGTAGATATCATATATATCATATATATCTATTATATACATGCATTTATAATATTACATAACATTTATTGGTAAAAAATGAAATGCACCGTTCATGGAGACGGTAAGCCGTACGTACGCATGAACACTACTTTCATTTCTATTTCATATTTAATGGAATAAAATCATAATTATATAATGGTATATTATAATTCCAATATAATATCATATATAACATCATATATAACATCATGAACTCCATCCTTTATATGTCCCACATATGGCATTAACGAATCAAATCACATTGAGGGGGCGGTAGTCCGCACTTCCTAAAATGAAGATATCACGTTTACCCATAATGGAAACCATAAAGTTATTCCATAAATGAAATATACAGAATAATAAGGAAAAAATAAACATAATACATAAAATATATAAATATAGTGACATATTAATGGTCACCATGAATGGTATTAAAAGATGATTGACCAATCATCATTTTGTGAGGCAGTAATTCGCCAACCACAAAAACAATATGTTCATTAACCATTAGACGGAGGTGTGTGTAATTTTATATCAAATACATTTCATAAAAACATCATAGTATATTGAAGATACTGGTTTTGTTACAAAATATAGGAATAAAAATAGTTTAGGGTTTGGAGAAGCAAAATAAAACAAAAGAACGCAAGTTAATACATTACCTTTAAATCGGGCAACTCCTCTTGGTTTAAACCAAAAGGGTTTCTTCTGTTGAGTCAATAAGGTTTTCCTTATGAATTTTTCATTCCTTATTGTTTTGAAAATCTCAAACACCTTATACTTAAGAAAATGTATGTTTTACCACCATCAGGAAAATTTACTTCTCTAAGGAAATTCACCCTAACCAACATTTTCTTATACATAGCTATATTTTTCTTAAATTCAAAAACTAGATTCATACCCAAAATCCCAGAATTCTAGACTCCGATCTCTAAAGAAGTTCAACTCCTAACTCTCAAGTAGTTCGACTCCGAACTCTTATGTAGTTCGACTCCAAACTCTTAAATTGTTCGACTCTAAACTCTTAAACAATTCGACTCTGAACTCTTAAGTAGTTCGACTCCGAACTCTTTAGCAGTTCGACTCCAAACTCTTAAGAAGTTCGACTCCGAAATCTTAAGCAGTTCAACTCCGAGCTCTTAAGTAGTTCGACTCCGAACTCTGCATGTTCAGAATTTGATCTCTGGTGAAACCAGACTCCAAATTTCTATAAAAAAGAATCCAAATATTTCTTAACGTAGACTCCAAACTTCATTTTGGTTATACTCAGAACTTTTGATTTTCTTACTCTCTGAAATTTTTATTATATTTTACTTATATATGCCTTATTTCAAAATGATGTCATGCTTTCAGTTATTAATGGTTTGTTATAAAATGTTGTTGTCTATTCTGTTTCTACTTAACCATTGGTTGAGTTACATGTGTACAAGTCCCTCCGAATTTAATGGAAAATATGACTGTTGGAGGAGGGAGCCGACCATTGGAAATTTTCCTATAAATAGGAGCTCATTTGAAAGAGATCAACAATTAATGAAACGAGTTGATCGATCTAGAGAACACATGTTGTTAAGGTGATTTATAGAGAGAGAATATTTTTATGCCTTATGAATACCGAACCGCTCTTTCAGATTGCATTGTGTGACTCTGAATGTTAGTGATTACATTCGAGGACTTCTAGGGATATGAAGACAGAGGTGTCGACTACCTTGAAGTTCTAGGGCTTCCTTTTTGAGGAAGATAGAGGTTACAACTACCTTGTAGTTGAGCGCTTGTGGGGATAACAAGACAGTGATTCCGATCTTCATATCGAGGGCTTATCCTGGTGTGGGTAAGACTGAATTGCTTGAATGAATAAATCATGAGACCTTTATCCAAGGTTGTTGGATACCCTTCTCTTTGGGTTAAAAGAGTTATTGTTTGTTACTTGTGGTTTTTCTACTTGTTTGTTTCCACTGCATATTGAATTGTAAGGATAGTATAATCTTATTATAATTCCTTATAATTGTACTCTGATTAGTTTATATTCTATACAGTTTAAGGTAGAATCTTATATCATTAACTTTATTTCCAATTCTCCAGTTAGTGAACAGAGGTGTTGTGAATTTGCTTAGTTTAACTGTGTTAAACCTAGACTTTCCTTGTCTAAGGAAAACATAGTTATCCAGAACCAACATTAAAGGTTACAATGGAATTTTTAAAGTATACAATTCACCCCCCCTCTTGTATATTGGGAATCTACATCGTTATTTCGATCCTACAATTGGTATCAGAGCTGGTCTCTGAAATACTCGTACTCATGTATAAGTTTTTCTTGCTCTTTGTCATTCCAAAATTTATCATTCCGAACTTTATCATTCCGAACATTATCATTCTGAACATTATCATTCCGAACATTATCATTCCGAACAATGTCATTCCGAACATTGTGGTTACAAACTTTTTCAACTAACTAGTTTGGTTGCACAAGTTGTTTTAGAATGTAAGTAATCGATGTGGGTTCTATTGACAATCTAAATCCTACAAGACCACCAATCATTGATAGTAATGACTATGAGTACTGGATAGATCGAATGAAGACTTTTGTTATCAACACTGGAGTGGACAATTTCGTTATGCTTACTGTTGATTATAAAATTCATGATAAGAAGTTAGAACTTTCACTAACCAGGAAAAGCAAGAGTATCAACTCAATTATAAGGTACGAAATAATTTAATATGTTCAATGAATAGAAATATATATAGCCAAATTTCTTCTTGTGAAGCAGCTAATTATATATGGAAGAAGTTAGAAGTTACACACTTAGGCACATATAATGTGATTGAAACTATGAGAGCTATGCTTCGAGATGAATACCATGGATTCAATTTTCTGTATGGAGAACCTATCTGCAAAGTTCAATAGAGGTTTATGAATATAGTCAATAGTGTACAGTCTATGGGAGAAAAAGGTTTATTTGATGAATCCCTTGTAGATAAGATAATTGATATTATGCCCAATGAGTGGGAATCAAAGAGAAGAGCTATAGATGAGAACAGGAAGGTCACCCAAATTTCTCTTGATGAGTTATTCGGAACTCTTCTCCAACATGAATACAGAATGAAGAGGGATGTCGAAAACATCAAAAAGAAGAATGGGAATGGTACAGATGCTTTTACAACAACATCAAATCATTTTAAAACTAAGACTCGTGAGAGAGTAACCAGATCCAAGTCTAAGAAGGTAGTTATTCAGTCAGATTCTAGTGCTAGTGAAATCTCATAAAATGAGCTAGTAAGTCTTGCTCAAAGGATGAAAAATATAACCAGCCAGAGAAATTCCCATTCCAAGTATAAGAGAAAGGAAAGGAATAAGAGGAAAGATAGAGAATTTACTTGTTATGAATGTAAAAGAGCTGGACATATTAGACCAGATTTCCCTCTACTCAAAAAGAAAGAAAGGAAAGAAAGATATTCTGAAAGGAGCATGATGAAGTATTACAAAACCAATGCTAAGAATGTTTTGAAAGAAAATGACACATGGAGTTCCAGTGGTGGTGACTCTTCATATGAATCTTCTGATTATGAATCTTCAGGAAAGAAGAATCTTGGTCTTATAGCCGGATTACCTATTGACAATCATTTCTTTATGGCTAAGGTACGAAATGCTAAATCATTGACCAATGTATCTTTAAATTCTAATAATAGTAAGTATTATAATGCCTTAGATTAATAATCCTCTTTTGATGAATAAAATAATTCACCTACTTATGAAGAAGTTTCTATTTTTTCTAAACTACTTGAGATTGAGAACTCTAAACTCAATAAGAAACTTGATAAGGAAAACTCTAGGAATTCTATTCTTACAAAAGAGATATCATATCTTTCTAAAGATCTTGATAGAATTTTTTTTTATTTTACAAGTATTTCAAAAAATCATGCGGAAGTAAGTTCTTAGTGGAAAAACTTCTTAAAGAGTTAGAAAAAGTAATTTCTAAGAAATGTGTTTTCGAGCCTAGCTCTAGTTCTAAATCTAATGATTTTGAAGATAAAAACTTGGTTATCAAACTGATGTCTGAAATATTTTCCTTAAATAATAGTTTGTCGAACTTTACCAATGGTAATGAAAATTTTGATAAATTTTATTCTCAAATACGAACTTTAAGAAACAAATCTGGATTTGGTTATACCCATGGAATACCATTTTCTAGTAACAACTACTTTGTTCCATAGAGTGCCCCATTTTGTACCAAGTGTGAATGTGGTGGTCACTGGGCAAAGATTTATTCTTTATATAAAACCCTATATCTATGTTTTCATAAATCCTACTTTTCTAAGAAAGTGTGGGTGCCTAAAATTTTGTTGTCTGGAAATCCCGGATCCAAGCATGTTTGGATTCTGAAAGTCTAATTCTTTTTTTGTTTTCCAGAAGATAGAGGAAGTACCAACAACAATACATGGTACATGGATAGTGGATGTTCCCGGAACATGACTGGTAACAAAAGCTATTTTAAAAAGAGTATCACACACTTAAAAGAGATATTATTTTTCAGTTTATCAGAACACATAATCAACTTGCTAATATTTTCACAAAATCATTACCCTCTGATAGATTTGAAAACATTAAACAAACGATAGGAATGATAACTATAAGGTAATAATTCTTCATTAACATCTTGTTGAACAATTCTCCTAATAGTAATAAACTCCTCTTTATAGAGGGAGTAAATTTTATTGTTAGATTAACTAATTTTTTTTGTAAGTTTTTCAATTTTTTCAGAATAGAAGTTTCCCGAATGGAAATTTTTTAAACCAAAATTTCGGGAATGGGAATTTCTGGAACTGAAATTTTAAGGACTGAGATTCTCGGAATGAGAACTTTCGAAATGTAAATCTTCATACTAAAAACATCCAGAATGGAATTTTCGTTCTGATATGTTTCGGAATGGAGAGTTTCGTACTGAAGTTTTCGTAACGAGATTTTCCTTCTGGATCTCTCGATTTTTTTCAAGAAGAATATTACCAATTACGAACAATATTTCTAGTCAATCTGTAAGCTATGATTTTCTCACGTATAGTTTTGTAATAAAATTGTTTTTTCTAGTATTTTCCTTGTTTTTAAAAGTTCAGATTCTTGTTTTTCCTCAAATCCATATGTTTTCTTTAAAAACCTCAAAACATCAGAGTCATGTTCTTCTTGCAGGATTATTCTCAACCGTCAGATCAGATCAATGTTTTTTTAACTGTCAGATGGTTTTCTGAAGACCAACGGTCAAATTCTTTTCCTATAGAAAGGGGACCCCGAGACTCGTCCCACATCTGTTTTTCCAAGCTTTTGCATCTCGAAGCTCTGCTACATTTCTTAAGGCTGGTTCCAAACTTTGTGAAGCCGATCTGAATCATTCAGATTACATCACTCCGAATGTCTGTTGAAAAAATTCTCACGATATGTCAACTTCGAAACCAATATCAAAGTGGTTAGTCTTTAGGGAAAGATTAGTTCATTAAGATTTCTATAAGTATTGATTCTATTATTTCAAAGAATATTAGACTGAATGGATGGGAAGATGTCTACATAGCAATGTCATATAAATTGGATCCGGTTTATACTGATTTGTTGATAGAGTTTTACGAGTGTGTTTCCTTCCAGATGGAAGATGGAAGAGAGAGATTTTTTTCAAGTATTTTGGGAAGACTTATAAGCTTTCTTACACCAAGGCTGTGAGCCTGGTTGGTTTATCATATGATGTAGAATCTGAATTCTGCTCTCATAAACTTCCCGATGTGCAAGGGAGTTTCATTATGGAGAAGGCACTGAAGTGTCTTGGACTTAAAGATGATTCAACAATTAAGATTTCTCATCTCACTTCGAACAATAGAATCCTTCAGCTATGGTTGCAAGGCTTTATAGTTCCAAGAAGAGGTGATAAAGACAATCTGATGAAAAGTGATATCTATGTCTTAGATTTCTTGGTAAATATAAGAAAGATAAATCTGATCAGGCATGTATTTTGTTACAATCAAGAATATCAAAGAAGGAAATTTGAGAGCTCAGATTATCATGTTCCCTGCCTTACTATCTAAGCTCATAGTTCAATGCTTAGAATCCTTTGAGGTTGCCTGCAAATCAATGATCCGGAATTGCAAACTCATGTTAGTTATTGATGATACTGTCAAGAGGATGAAGATGGGTTTTTCCACTGAATCCAGAGAATTTTATCCTTTGTGTGTGGAAGAGGTTGAAGCAGCTAAAAAAGAATCAGAGAATCCAGAACCATCCAAAAAGAAAGGGAAGAAGATAAAGGTTAAGGAAATAGTTATTGATGAAGATTTTTCCAATGATAAGGAAACTGAATCTTCTCCCCCCAAGTCGAAGAAGCAGAAAACATATACGGATGAAGTGGCAGCCAAGTGGATGGAAGATAAATAAATGAGGAACGAAGGGGATCCTCAATTCGTACTGGACCCTATTGAGGATAAGGCCTTAAAGGAAAAATCTGCTAAGGAGCTAGAGAGATAAGAGAAGGAAAAGAAAATGAGAAAGAAGATGTCAGAAGCTGAAGTGGTGCGATTTTTTCTGAAAGATACAGAGTTGGCTTCCGAAATGCATCAAGTTCCGGAATCTATTAGTGTTCAAACTTCTTTACCAGAAACTCTAGCTAGGAACTATGTCACTCCGGAAAAAGGACAAGGGTAATGAAATAGTTGTAGAATCTGAGAAGGATGTTGCTGAAGAAGTAGAGGATGAAGTTGAAGAAGAATAAGAAGAAGAAGAAGAAGAGAGTTAAGATCTGGATACCTTAATCAAGCAAGTACATGACTACAATGATAAAGCTAAATCCACAATGTTAGTTACTCCAGATAATGGAGATGAGGAATCTAGTAAGAAACGTCAATAAGAAGAAGAAGAAAATGTGTTGTATGATGAACAAGAATCCTATGAGAGGAATTTTCTTGAGGAAGGTCAAGAAAAACAAAAACCGGATAAAGACCATATTGTTCATGTTTCTGAATCCGAGGAAGTATCTCCTAATGTGGAACCCATTCCGAAATCTGATAAGGGGAATAAATCTCTCATGGAGACACCTATAAATGATCTCATCAGGAGGAAAGTGGTTGGTGGTAACTCTAGAAGGAAGCTGGGGCCAGTTGAAGAAGAGAAATATCAAAGAGAAATTTTTGATCCGGAATCATCATCTCATGGGCATGATTTTGTGGTTCAGTCTCTGAGAATGTTGGTGGACACAATTCCAATTATTCCAAAAATAGATTCTAGATACCAGATGCTGCAACAAACAATGAATCAGAAATCAGATTCTATATCCATGGTCATGGATATGTTTGTGAAGTTGGAAGCTGAACAGAAACGTTTTCTGATCGATTATGATATACATAGAAACTCTTGCAGTAAGGTAACAAAGTAGTCAAAGAGAGTTGAAGAAGACTTGAAAATTTATGATAATTTTCAGAATGATGTGAAAGAAGCTTTTGAAACATCAGATAAAAAGGTTAAAAATCTTGAAGATGAGCTGATTTTTGAGCAGAGTACCTGGAGTCAACAAGTGAAGGAACTGAATGACAAGGAAAATTCTCTAGCTCAAAATCTTATAAATGATAGAAATATCTAGATTGAGCTTGATAAAAAAAATTCATCAAGATGAGTTGTTAATGTTGTAGAAAAAAGCCTTGGGGGCTCAGGAAGAAGCATTAAATGTCCAAGATGAAAAGGTAAACTCCTTGGAGAAGCAAGGTGAAGAATATCAAAGGGACTTGAAGAAACTCAAAACCATGTTAAAGAAGATCATCCCGATGGAAAAGGAAGACAAATGAACCCACTCTGATATTTTGTTTTAGTTGTCTTTCAATGTAATTTTTTTCCCAACTCTAATGAAATGGTTATCTGGTTGGTTGTATCTTGTTATATACTAATGTTTCAGGAACCATACTCTGTTTTCCATTCCATTAAATGCTTTTTGAAAATAACAACAGGGGAGAAGGAAAATGAACTACTCCTAATGAGGAGAAATGAAAAATTTCGAAGAGAAATATCCATAAAGAAAGGGGGAGTTTCCCACTACAAAGTTTTTCATTCTTACAATAATTAAGACTCAACTCCGGAAACCCCGAATACAATCCTTAGAGTTTCAATGCTTAAGGGGGAGTTCGTTGTATTCACTTTTATCAATGAACAAAGGGAGATATGTTTTTAAATTTCAAAGTCTAATGAAAAATTTTAAAATCCTTATATTATTTTTCGAAAGGATGTTTGTGCTTTCCAAAAAGGGGGATATTGTTGAGTCAATAAGGTTTTTCTTATGAATTTTCCATTCCTTCTTGTTTTGGAAATCACAAACACCTTATACATAAGCAAATGTATGTTTTACCCCCATCAGGAAAATTTACTTCTTTATGGAAATTTACCCTAACCTAGATTTTCATATACATAGCTATATTTTTCTTAAATTCAAAAACCGGATTCATACCCAAAATCCCGGAGCCATATAATGAAAAGATTAGGAGCATTCTATTTTTAGGATCCGATTTGTGGATGTGATTTGTAATGTAGTTGTAATCCGAATTCTGGACTCCGAACTCTTAAGAATTTCAACTCCAGACTCTGAAGATGTTCGACTCCGAACTCTCAAGTATTTCGACTCCGAACTCTTAAGTAGTTCGACTCTGAACTCTATAGAAGTTCGACTCCGAACTCTCAAGTAGTTCGACTCCGAACTCTTAAGTAGTTCGACTCCTAACTCTTAATGATTTCGACTCCGAACTCTTAAACACTTCGACTCCAAACTCTTAAGGAGTTATACTCCGAACTCTTAAACAGTTCAACTACGAACTCTTAAGAAGTTCGAATCCATACTCGTAAGCAGTTCGACTCTAAACTCTTAAGTAGTTCGTCTCCGAACTCTGCTAGTTCAGAATCCCTTCTCCGGTGAAACCAGACTCCTAATTACTAAAAAACAAATTCTGAATATTTCTTAACATAGTCTCTGAACATCATTTTGGTTAGACTCCAAAATTTTGATTTTCTTACACACCGAAATTTGGATTAGCTTCTACATAAATATGCTTCATTTCAAAACGATGTTGTGCTTTCAGTTATACATTTTTTGTCATAAAATGATGTCATCTATTCTGTATCTAATTAACCGCTGGTTGAGTTACACATGTATAGTTCCCACCGAATTTCATGGAAAATATGACCGTTGGAGGAGGGAGCCGACTGTTGGAAATTTGCCCATAAATAGGAGCTCATTTGAAAGACCTCAACAATGAATGAAACGAGTTAATCGATCTAGAGAACACACGATGTTAAGATGATTTATAAAGAGAGACGCTTTTCATGCCTTGTGCATACTGAACCACTCGTTCATATTTCTTTGTGTGACTCCAAATGTTGGTGATTAAATTCGAGGACTTACGAGGATAGGAAGATAGAGGTGCTGACTACCTTGAAGTTCGAGGACTTCCTTGGTGAGGAGGACAGAGGTACCAACTACCTTGAAGTTGAGGTCTTGCGGGGATAGCAAGACGGAGATTCTGATCTTCGTATCGAGGGCTTATCCTGGTGTGGGTAAGACATACTTGCTTGAAAATATAAATCAAGAGTCCTTTATCCACGGTTTTTGGAAACCATTCTCTTTGGGTTAAATGAGTTATTGTTTGTTACTTGTTGTTTTTCAACGTGTTTGTTTCCGCTGCATATTGTATTGTAAGGATAGTATAATCTTCTTTATACTTCCTTATTCTTGTAATCTGATTAGTTTAGATTCTATACGCTTTAAGGTAGAGTCTTATATCGTTAACATTAGTTCCAATTCTCCTATTGGTGAACAGAGGTGTTATGAATTTTTTTAGTTTAACTTTGTTAAACCTCGAATTTCTTTGTCTAAGGAAAACATAGTTATACATAACCAACTTTAAAGGTTCAAAAGGAATTTGTAAAGTATACAACTCACCCCCTCTTGTATATTGAGCATCTACATCGTTATTTCGATCATACATCATGAAATGATTTTTGCCTAAGGTATGGCTTATATGATGAAGGGAGGGATGTTGAGAGATAAAATTAGTAGAGTTTGGCTGAGAAAATGGCTTTATAGGTGTGGGTAAGGTGGTAGTGGTGGGGGCCTTTTATAAGAGGGAGGAGGGGCACTCATGGAACGTAAAGAAATGTTACTTTATTATATAATGAGTTTCGGATTTTAATGGTCCCATATTTATATTTTTCGAGGATATGGTGATAAAGGATACAAATATACTCATCTAATAAGTTTTTTACAAGTGTATGTCTTATATTTTACATTATCATTTCATTTTTTTTAAATCGTTAATTAACGAGGTAATCACTGCATCATTAGGGTGTCATAAACAATTTAATTTATTTAATGTCTAAAAATTATAAAAAAATATTATGATGTAGGAATTATTTTTATCATTCCAATTTCTATTTATAGTGTAAGAGATAATTTACATAGAAAAGGCTAAAATTGTTTTACTTGGGTGATACATACTTTGGTTATTCATTCCATTTAAAAAAATAATATAATTAAATGTCACTATCACCCAAAAGTGATTCCATGGGGTCCTAATGTTTGGCAACAGACATCCCATGGTAGGCCATAACACAACCAGTAGCATTAGGACACATTTTGGGGGCATTTTTTATTATTATGATATTATTTTATTACCCCTCACTACCCGATTACTAATTAAACAAGATAATTAAAAATAATTACTGTCGTTACTATTCATAATGTCAAAAAACAAAAGTATCTTAATTACATAATTTGGACCTTTTGATTCCAAATATGGAATCCATTTTACCAAATTAAAAACACATAAATTTTATTAATTAATTTAAAAATTATTCTCGCTCTCAAAACAAATTGCGTCTTTTTATAAAACAATATCTATCGAATGATTGACAATTGTTTATGTCCAATTTTAATGTGATATTAATTATAATGACCACCATTGGATAAAATAGTAAAAGTATAATATAATAATACATTAAAACCACCCAATAGTATAATTTATCACTATAAATTATTTTTATTAAAAATGTTGTCTTTATGTATTCTTCACTATTCATTGAAAATTGGAAGTTCTCAGAAAAATAACAAAAATTCAACATAGGATAATTTCAATATTCCTAATCCAAAAATTAAATCCATTTTGAAATATAAAATTTATATAATTTCAAAATGTTGGTATTACTATTCAAAACGACTACTTTGATTGCTCTCAGTGTGTTAGAACTCGAGGTTGCATACAACACACGCTGCTTTATTATTCAAAGCAAAATGTACCATGGAAGCTTGGGGTGTTACAGATAAAATCTACCTACAAACCTTATTTATTTACACTAGTATAGTTTTATGTAATTTTTTGTATGGATTAACTCTATATTTACCATTCTATGATTGACTATAGATCTAAAAAGGATTATTTTCAGAAAGAATATTAGTTTGTGTATAAGAATGATCCCTTAATGTTGATAACATACTAGGAAGCTGATAAATTAGTAAAAGATAAAAATGAATGTAACATTGCACATATTGTTGAAAACAAAGGAACTATTTAGATTATTGATGTTCTAGTAGTAAATAAGTACCTTAATGCTTTTCCTGATGAGTTTCCTGGAATAATACATGATCGGTAAGTTTAATTTACTGTTGACTTAGTTATCGACGACAGGTGAATTTCAAAACCCCTTTATCAAATGTCTCAAATAGTAATTTTTTATTCAAACATACAATTTATTGAGTTGTTAGATATAGGATACATTAGAACTAGCACATCACCAATGGGGTGCTCTAGTCTTTTTTTTTAAAAGAAAAATGGTTCAATGACACTTTGCATTAATTATATAACCTTGAATAATATCACTATTAAGAACAAATATCCTTTTTCACATATAAATGATTTTTTTGATCAGCTATAGGGATCTCAGTATTTTTTGAAGGTTTACATGAGGTCGGTGTATCATTAGTTGAATGTAATGGAATCATTCATTCTGATGACCGCGATTTATACTAGATATGGATATTATTAATTTGTATTTATGGTTTTTAGGATAACCAATGAAACTGATGAATTCATGGATATTATTAATATAATTTTTATTGAGTTCTTGGATAACTTTTTTGTTGTGTTTATTTATGATATTTTTTTTCAATAGTTAAGAGGAACATGATAGTCATTTAAGGGTTTTCCTGGAAACCATAAAAGAATAGAAGCTGTATTGGAAATTCATCGAGTTTGAGTTTTGGTTACAAAAAATTTCATTCCTTGGTCACATTGTTTAAAAAATAGCATAACATTAGATCCGTCTAAAAATATTTCTCATAGAATGGCCAATACCCACAAATATAACAAAGATTTGTAGTTTTCTTGGTTTTCCAGGCTACTAAGGATAGTTTGTAGAGAATTTTTCATGATTATCTAGCCCACAAACTGTGTTAACTCAAAAAGGGGGTATGTTTATCTGAACACAATAATGTGAGGATTGTTTTCATGAATTGAAAAAAAAAATTGTTGAATACTCAAGTTTTGGATTTACCTTCCAGGTATAGTGAATTTATTATCTACAGTGACGCTTTGTTGAATGGAATTGGTTGTGTCCTGATGTAAAATGACCAGGTAATTTCTTTGAATAACAACAGTTTGAAAGATCATGAGTTAAATAACCCTACACATGATTTGGAATTATCTACTGTTGTTTTTCATTAAAAATTTGGAGTCTTCATATTTTTTGAGTAAAATTTGAAATATTTACGGACCACACTAGTTTAATGTATATATTCACTGAGTAGAAATTGAACATGAGAAAAATGAGATTGCTGGAATTAATCATGGATCATGATTGGAGAATTCATTACCATCTAGGAAAGGAAAATAAATTAGATAGTGATTTTATTATAAAAAGTAATACTACATCAACCATGGTACCTTTTTAACAAGATCCTTTTATTAAATAATTTTTGAACTTTGGAATTGAATTTATTAGTATAAGAAATTACACTATTTTGTTTCAGGTGTTAATCAAATCATCTGAAGCATACAGAATTATCCATGCATAGATGAAAGATAGTGAGTTGCAGAAAAAGGTAGAGTTGATTAAGAAGGGTAAGATTCATGCTTTTAACATTGATAATGATTGTGTTTCAATGCTAGGAAATAGATTATGCATGCCTTGTCATTCAAAGTAGAAGAATGATTTGTAATTTGAAGCTCATAGTTCTACGATATCAGTTTATCCTAGCAGTACTATGGTGTATATAGATCTTCAGGAGTATTACTGGTGGGATGGAATTAAAAGAGATATTTCTGACTTTACTGTGAAGTGTATGACATGTAATCAAGTTAATACAGACCGATAGATGCTGAACGGTATTTTTCAGCCTTTACAGGATTTAGAGTGGAAATGGGAAAATGTTTCCATGTATTTCATTGTGCTATTACCAAATACTTCTCTAGAAAATAATGCATTATGGATTATTATTGATCGATTGTCTAAATCTTCTCATTTCGTTCATATCTGAGATAATTTGCCTATAGGTAAATATTTTTGGTTCTATATTAAAGGGAAAGTCATGTTACATGGAGTTCCCCTATCCATTGTATCTGATCCTGATCATAGGTTTTCTTCTAACATTTGGAAAGGCCTTTAAAAGTCATTAGGCACTGAATTAAATTTTTGTACATATTTTCATCCACAATAAAATGGGTAGTCATAATGAACATTTCAACCATTGAAAGATATGTTAAATTTTACATCAATAGATTACGATGGATGTTGAGACCAATATCTTTCATTGGTTTAATTTTTGTATAATAAGTGTTTTCATTCCAGTTTACAAATGGCTCCATTTGAAGCATTATATGGAAAGTTGTGTCAAACTCCATCTTTTTTAGATGAATTATTGGAAATGATGATGATGTTACTATAATTAGTAGAAGATATGGCAGAAATAGTTCAATTGATTCAGAAGTTGATGAGCATAGTTTAGAGAAGGAAGAAATATTATGCAGATAACAAGTGGAAGGATTTTTCATTCGAGGAAGGTGATCAATTATTTTCCATTGTTTCTCCATGGGAAAGTGTGATTTGATTTGGTATCAAGGGAAAGTTGAGTTCGAGGTTCATTGGACCCTATGAAGTCCTAGATAATGTGGGATCAGTTTCTTACAGAGTAGATTTACCTCCATATGTATCCCAGGTACACAATTTTTTTCATGTTTTGCTGTTGAGGAAGTAAATTCCAGATCCATCTCATGTTTTGAGTCTAGTGGATGTTTATTTAGAAGAGAATATCTCTTATACGGAACAAACAGTCCTGATTCATGACCAAAGAGAGAAAGTGTTGAGGAATAAGATAATTTATCAGTTTAATGTTTTTTTTGAAAAAAACCATATGGTTGAAGAGGGATCATGGGAATCATAAAATGATATTAGGGATAAATACCCCCATTTATTTGATAGGTAATTAAAAATGTGAGGAATCATTTTCCTAAAGGGGGAAGATGTAACATCCCAGGTACATAAAGAATATGATATTTTCATATTCATTAATATTTGATAATTAAATATTAATTTTATTTTATAATGGATTTTATGTTTTATGGCATACCTGACACACAAAAGTTGGTTTCACGGATGTTATATGTTGTACACAATGTTGAGTAATAGTGAAAATAATAATAATAAAGTATTATTATATTAAATGGTAGTTCATGTTGAGACATTTTATTGGTGGGAATGAACATAACTAATTACAATTTTATTAAACATGTTTTAAAATTTTATTTAAATTTATCCAATAAATTTTAGAGGAACAATTTTGAGTGAATTAAATTTTAAGCATTAAATACTTTAATATTCATTAAAAGGTCGATTTACCACCTTTTGAGGGAAACCCCTTTTTAAATCAAGTTTTTTTTATTTCTATATGTTATATTTCACAAAATAAAATTATTATTTTGAATCGGGAATTCAAAATTTACATTGGATAAAATTTTGGTATTTTATTTATAATGTTCATTTTTAATGAATATTGAACAATACTGCATTTTAATTCAAAACTGCCTTATAATATAATATATTTATATGGATGGGTTATATTTTTAATTATTTTTAATGTTTAATTATCTAAAATTTTTACAATTTAATACAATATTGGTTAGTAAATGTAATTTCACATTGAAATTGAACATAATCAAGTGTCAATATTTTGTTTGTTATTATTTCTTAAAATCACACATTTTGGTTTTAAATAGAAGAATTAATTTTAAATGTATTTCTGTAACATATATGATTTGAATTTGGAAAAATGGATTCTATATTTGAAATAATGATGTAAAAAAATTTTAAATAGGTAACTGTTAATTTCAGACCATATAAATATAACATCATTAAATATTTTATTTATCCTGGTTAAATTATGAATCTGGAAAATAAGGGAACAAATTAATATAATAATAATAAAAAATTTCCCTAACACATGTCCAAGTCCTATTTCATAATACATGTATGATGATGTAAATCCTTGGGTCGAATTTTGGACCCCATGGAGCCACTTGAATGTGAAAATGACAATTTATAAAAATTAATTTAATGTTAACGAATATGTAACTTAAACATATATCTATTAGTAAAATATTTTTTATAATGGGTTATATAAGTTATTTTATGACGAAAAATAATAATTAGAAATATAATAAGATTTAAAAAAACATGGTATTTTATTTATAATTTTAAGACATCATATAATTAAATTTATTTATGAATCAATTATGATGTTTTGATTATCTCAATAATGAATGTTTTAAACAAATGAGATAATAAATAATAAAATAAATTTATTGTTGAAATATTTTATACAACATAGGAATTTCATGTATTATTATATTCTAATAGCATTTCATTAATTTAGGTTTTTTTAAACAGTAATATTCTTATATATTTTTAAAAAGTCTTGATATAAATAGTTTATAAATATTCATAAATGAGTTTTTAAAATGAATACTATTTTGCTAAATGATTAAATAGTTATAACAATCTAAGATTCGACCCAATGACATATATGAAGTTACAAATGTCATTAACGACCAATTTGGGGTTTCTTGGAATTTTATGGTAAATATATAAACCATATAGTATGAATATAAAATAAGACATGGTAAAAGTAAAATAAGTTATCAAAGGGTTAAAACGATAAGGATTAAAAAATATCAAAAACATGTCCATTTCTTTTTAGATGATTTTATTTATACTTATAGTCATTTTATATTATAGTTTAATCTGTTATTGACCTTTTGAAATAGAATATAATTTTATAATAAAATAATACATTCTTACTTTCCTAAAAAACCCATCATCACTCTTATAAAAAGACACCACTTATAACCCATTACTCACATCTCTCAAGACCATTTTATTGTCCAAAATATTACCAAATAAACTCCACAAACCTCTATATTCTTCTTAGAAGCCTTGTCTTATGAATAAGTCACTTTAAAAAATCCATTTTGTTCAAATCAAAGATAGTTACTAGATTTAAAGGCAACATCTTCTCTAATGTTCTCCTGTTTTATTTTACTTCTTCACTCCCAATTCTCTTCTTATTATTATTTAACATTAAAAAAATAGTATCATCAATATACTAGGTTGTTGTTCTGATATTTATTCTAACTACAGTTATACACACCTCTATCTAATAGGTTATGAAAATATTGTTTCTATGGATGGCAAACTATTGCCTTACGAAACAATTATTATTCAATCATCTTCTACCATATATTTTGGTGGCCATTATAATTGTAACACCCCAGGTAAATAAAGAATATGACATTTCATATTTATATATATTTTTGAATAAAATATTTAAATGACTTTAAAGGGGACGTTATGCTCGATGGCGTACCCAACACGCAACAACGAGTTTCTTCGGAATCTTACGCTGCACTCTAATAATAAAATAATATTATTTTAAATGGTTGTTAACATGTATCCGTTGTAATGGCGGGAATGGATATAAATAACTAAAATATGATTATATATGTTTTTAAATGTTTTTACATTTATCCAATAAAATCTAAAGGCTTAAAATACGGAAAGAATTCAATTTTAGGCGTATATGCCCTAGTTTTCATTAAAGGTTCACTTATCGCCTTTTAATGGAGAACCATCATTAAATATAGTTTTGTTCACTCTTATAAATTCTATTGGACCAAATAAAACTCTTATTAAGAATCAGGACATCAAAATTTACTTTGTTTAAATTTTTGGTATCTTTCCGATAAAGTTCATTTTTTTAATGAATAGTGTAAACTATTGTATTTTAATTCAAAACCACTTTTTAATCTAATTTATTTATATGATTAGATTATATTTTGAATTGGTTTTAATGTGAAATTAGAAAATATTTTTTCAATTAAATCCAATAGTGGTCGTTGGAATCAATTTCACTTTGAAATCAGACTTAAACTAGTGTCAATCTTTTGATACTTATTGTTTCATAAAAATAAGCTATTTGTCATGACAGCGGGAATTAATTATTAAATTAATTAATGTGACTTATATGTTTTGAATTTTATAAAACGGAATTCATTTTTGAATTCATAAAATCAAATATAGCTTAGGGTGAATTTTTGGGATTTTTCTGAAAAACTTCAATTTTTGATGAATAGTGAAACCACTAAGTGGTACTTATAAAAACTGATTTTCCGTTTAAATGAAATTTTTCCATCTTTCTGTTTTGATTTTTAAAAATCCGACATACATGGTTGTCGAATAGTAACTTATTAAGTTTTTAATCACGATTAGTGGTAATTAGTGTAATTTAAGGTAAAAATGATATTATAAGAATGTTAAAAACACCATGACACTTGTCCTAAACCTATTGGGTGAGTCATGGGCGACCAAGACAAGCCATGGGCCTACTTGGGGACCCCATGGATCCACTTCGGTTGGGAAATGACATAAATAACTTTTTATTTAATGTAAAAGTAAAAATGACACAAACATGATATGTTCTACTAAAACAATTTTTAAGTGGGGTTAAACAAGTCCAAATTTTGATTATAAAAATTCATTGGAAATATAAAAAGATTTCCTACATCATATTATTTTTTTTTATAATTTTTAGACATTAAATAAAATAAATTATTCGTGACATAATAATGATGCAGCGATGACATCATTATTTGAAGATTTAAATAAAATGGAAAGATAATGTAAAATCTTTGAACTAAAAATGTCCAAAACTTATTGGATGAGTTGATTTCGAAGCCTTATCACCTTATCCACGAATTATATCAATGTGGGACCTTTTAAAACCGAAACACATTTTCAAATAAAGTAATATTTCTTTATTTTCCAAAAGTGCCCCTCCTCTCCTCTTATAAAAGGCCCC
The DNA here is from genome assembly GCA_963277665.1 of Viscum album. Lineage (NCBI taxonomy): Eukaryota > Viridiplantae > Streptophyta > Magnoliopsida > Santalales > Viscaceae > Viscum > Viscum album. The sequence continues at coordinate 1,292,596,282 of OY728129.1, forward strand.
CACCTCTACCTCATTTCACACACCCCTCAAGCCTTTGGCTCGGCCAAACCCTGCCCATTTACTCTCTACACATCCCTATCCTCATCCTATAGGATTCCCTTTGGGCATAAGCCTTTCAAAGGAAGCCTTTAGGCTCAAATCAAAAGGAGTTACACTTTTAAAGGTAATTCATTCTCTCATGTTCATTTGTTTTATTTTGCTCCTCCAACCCCCTAAACTCTTTTTATTTATTTATTTTGTAACAACACCAGTATCTTCAATATAATAGGATTTTGTTATAAGATTTATTCGAGCTACACTCTCACACAACTACATCAAATGGTTAAAGAACATACGGTTTCCGTGGATGGCGAATTTCTGCCTCCCGAAACGATGATTGTTCAACATTCTTTTAACACCTTCAAAGGTGGCCATTATGATGTCACTATTTTTATATATGATATATAATATGTTTATGTTTTAATTATGCTTCTGTATTTTTCATTTGTGTCTTACCTTTATGGCTTCCATTATGGGTATACGCGATATCTTCATTTTAGGAAGTGCGGACTATCGCCCCCTCAACGTGATGTGATTCGTTAATACCATATGTGGGAAGTATAAAGGATGGAACAATGATATTATATATGATATTATACTGGAATTATAATATACCTTTATATCATTATTATTCCATTATATAAAATACAAAATAGAAATGAAAGCAGCGTTCATGCGTACGTACGGCTTACCGTCTCCATGAACGGTGCATTTCATTTCTTACCTCTAAATGATGATGTAACGTTATAAATTAATGAATGTACTGGATATATATGAAATATCTGATATCTATATCATGAATACAATTCTGGATATAATAAACATTTGGCCACACGAACAACATGTAATTGTAAAAAGTCCACTTTCGACTTAGGAACCAAACATCGGAAAAACAAATATTATTAACTTAAATGATTACATAATGTTTATGACATGGTAATAAGTGATATAAAATAAATAATGAACTTGAAAAATGTTCTTAAGGAAGTATAAATTAACTCAAGTTTATTATTCAGGAGATTAAAGAACGATCGAGTCAAGTCGGACCCGAGGTAAGGGATCCTACAACTCTCTTTCTTTTTAAGTACACTCTTTTATGTCATTTCTTTTAAGCTCATATTTATTATGATTGGGATGTTATTTTATATTAATCTTACTTTAATTTTTATGTTCATGTTATGAGAGACCCTATTCCCTCTCATCAATCCATTTTGGAAGTTTTGAGTGGCGCCGTTAGGCTGCCGAACTTTCGTAAGAGATCTAACCTCTCTCTTTCTTTTTAAGTACTCTCCTTTATGTCACTTTTTTATGCTCCTCTTTGCAATGTTGGGGGATTTTCTTCTATATTCCACTAGCTTTAAATTCTATTGTAATATGATGGGATACTCTATTTTATCTCATCAATCCATATTCAGAAGTTTTATGTGGCGTCGTTAGGCTGCCGAGTTTTCGTAAGGGATTTTTCATCTCACTTTTATTCCCGTGAGATTTATGCTACATTCGCCACAAATTCCATTGAGTGGTGTATGTACTGCCCATAATTCTACTCTTTGTATAATATAATTTCGTTTATGAGTATTTACATCAATGACCTATTGTCTTTCTTTCATGGGGTGTATGTTTTGAAAGATACCCAAGTCGGTAAGGGAACCTTTCACCCTCCTCTTTTTTAAAAGACTTCTTTTATTGGGTCTTTTAATTTACATATTTTTATGTTGGAATATGTTCTCACACATCCTTATTGATGTAAATTTTATGTCCAAGTTTTGAGATACACTTTTTATCTCTCATCAACTCATTTTTATGTGATGTCGTTAGTCTGTCAAGGGAACTTTTTAACCCAATTTCGATTTCTTTGGGTTCAACTTGTAGTCATTGAATATGTCATCCATTGAATATGTGTGAATGACCTTTTATTGTTTTACATTTAATATCCACTTATATTGGGTGTATATATATTTGTCACACATATTTTTGAGATTTATTTGTCCTTAATTTAAGGATACCTTCTTTATAAGGGATTTCATCACATTTGACATTTCTATTGAGGGTTAATTGTTGTTATGCACCAATTCACTCTTATATGGTGTATATACTATCCTTTTCAGTATTATATCATGAATCCTTTTATTCTCATGATATTATAAATTTCTGACTAAATGTTATTCCTCGATTATTGTATTCAAGTGTCTCTAATTTTGGTAAAACCCCTTTAACCAAAATATCGTTTTAAATGTTTTAAATATTTGTTCATATTAATATCCATGTTTTCAAAATGGTTTTAAGGATTTATTTATATGGATATTAATGGTTTAAAATGTTAAAATCTTCAAGGTGGTATGGGACTTCGTCTCAATCTCCTTTCATTGAGGCATATTTTATTTTATACACAACTTTCTTTTATACGGTGTATAAACCCCTTTGACTTTTACGTTTATTAAAAAGGAATCTTTTTTATACGAAGCGTTTACTAAACGAAAAAAGGGAATGTTTTTGTCGTACGTATGCGGCGACAATGACTTCTCCGCCGTCGTAACCGTTATATGAGTTTCGGCTTCCTCTACAAGCCATACCTTCTTTTTAAAAGAAAAATAAATACCATGTTTTACTATTCTTTTAAATTAGTATTGAAAATGGTTTTCATAATGTTTTTATATCAATGTGTTGTATTGATATCTTGTGATTGAAATGTGGAAATTTTATGTTATCATTATGCATGTTTTATTTGATATGATTATGTTATGGTTCTTGGGCATTATTATGAAGACGGGTGGTTCCGTGATAAACTAAGGGCGGGTGAGCCCGTTATAGATCTCTAATGCATTGGGTAACGCGAAGGAGTGAAACGTTAAGGTTTCTCCGAAGAGATTTTAGGGAATATACTATGATGGGTATTCCAAACGTAACCAAGAGGGTTACTCCCTACGTAAGAATGTTATGAATGCCTAAAGTTACCTTTATGTCTTATGATTTCTATGATTTATTCATGATTTGATATGCCTATGTTTTATGGGTAAAGTATGATTTCATTATTATGTATACATGTACTCATATTTCCTTTCCATATCTATATATCCCTTAATGAGCTTTTTATGCTCATCCCAAGTTTTTGAAATGTTTTTCATAGGTCAAGGGACGGGTACATGATGTGATGATAGTGTCAAGGATGTGTCAAGAAAGAATCCATGTTTTATTTTAAATATGTTTCCGTTGATGGGAATAATGAATACTGTTTTTTATGTAACCACTTTGTTTAAATGTGGAATGTAATGCAAGTTTCATGATCTAATTCTCTAAAACTCTAAACCTGAAAAGATCCTCAATGTGTAATCTTGTAATAACTCAAGATTAAGTAAGGTTTAATGATGGGGCCTTATAGTTGGTATCAAAGGTCGGTTTAGACAACTTTAGAGGTTAGGGTATTCTTTACGCATAAGTGACATTACCATAATGGTTAGGATTTCAGAAAGAGTCCTAGTTTTAGATAAAGTGAATGAGTAAGTGTATCTTAGTGTTTACCTTCATCATTTGTACATGATGGTTTTGAAGATATACTCACACTGACATTTATATTGTTAGTGAATGGATGAATCTAGCAGGCACCAAAGAGACAACAGGTTTGAAGGAAGCTGTGGTGGTTCTCTGATTAAGATACTAGATAAAATGGAGGATTCAATGAGGAAACTCGTGGTTGTTCTAAACCAAATATCAAGGAGTCATGATCAACCACTTCAACCTTGGTGAGTTATCTAATGAATCATGTATGAGATGGCCAACCCGATGTGGAAATTCAGGTAATAATTATTAAGGTAACCATTAGGGTTTATATGATACTTAATTTTTATGTAATTATGGGTTACTCTATGATATGATGGAAAATGAAAGGAATGAGATAAAATTGAGGTTAATATATTTTATGATTATTCTTGAAGATTTTATCTCATTTTGGGGAATGTTTTAAGAATTATATAGTTTTGGAAAAAGGACAACACGTAGACTGTGTGACATCCCGTCGCGTCGGACAAAGCTGCGGGAATCGAACCCACAACCAATGTGCGACTGGTATTTATCGCCTACCACTGGACTACGTGAATTCCCTGGTTAGTTTGACTGATTCATTCTACTTATATGATTTTATGTATTAAGAGTTAGTTGATTTTGGGTTATTTATGAAAATGATTAACCTATCTTGGAGGATATGTGATTAGGTTAATTACTTTTTAATACGAGACTTTAGAAGCAACTGATGTTGTTTGGAGATAAATGTTTCGATTTGACTTGGAATACTATGTGACTAAATCCTTCAAATATTTGGGTTTCAATCTTATATTGGTTTACTTTGAAGAATTTTATTGACAAATTGTTTATCGGATGGTCCTCGTTTAACTTTGGGTTTTGTTGGACAAATTTTGGAGATTAAGCATATATTTTTTTTAAAGGGTTATCCTTTTCTGGATTATCTGACCTTGTACTAAACTTTTTGGTTTTGGTTCTGGTTAAAGCCTAAAGACATGGGAAGTATATAGTTCTCTTTTGTGGATTAAGTGATTCTCTAGAAGTTGATTATAGTACTCTTAATGTGAACAAGTCTTCCTAAATACTCGTCTTTTAGAGAAAATACGAGTTTGTGTAAAAGTTGAAAGTCAACATGATAAGTGATTGTGTTTCCTTATGAATAAATTACTCAATAAAAAGTAACTTAAAACTAAAATGTTTTCTATTAACTTTTCTTACTGGGGAATCGAATACCGTTTAACCCATCACAAGTTTGTGATTTTCTCATGGTTAACTTTCTCCTAAACATGTTTTCTATCACTCTCCATCAAAACATGACCCTATGTTTTCTCCTCCATGTCCATGTTTTCATACTTGGAATCCTAGAATGGGTTAACTCGGGTGACCTCTGTGCTTATCTTTCTTTATTTTAAAGTGTTTGTTTTACCGACTTTTCTTCCGATGTGGGACTTTCAAGGATGTTTCCAAGCGCAATTTTAAAATTGCGAGGACGCAATTCCCAAAAGGGGGGAAGGATGTAACACCCCAGGTAAATAAAGAATATGACATTTCATATTTATCCATATTTGTGAATAAAATATTTAAATGACTTTAAAGGGGACGCTATGCTCGATGGCATACCCAACACGCAACAACGAGTTTCTTCGGAATCTTACGCTGCACTCTTATAATAAAATAATATTATTTTAAATGGTAGTTAACATGTAGCCGTTGTAATGGTGGGAATGGATATAAATAACTAAAATATTATTATATATGTTTTTGAATGTTTCTACATTTATCCAATAAAATCTAAAGGCTTAAAATACGGAAAGAATTCAATTTTAGGCATATATGCCCTAGTTTTCACTAAAGGTTCACTTATCACCTTTTAATGGAGAACCATCATTAAATATAGTTTTGTTCACTCTTATAAATTCTATTGGACCAAATAAAACTCTTATTAAGAATCGGGAGATCAAAATTTACTTTGTGTAAATTTTTGGTATCTTTCCGATAAAGTTCATTTTTTTTAATGAATAGTGTAAAATGTTGTATTTTAATTGAAAACCACTTTTTAATCTAATTTATTTATATGATTAGATTATATTTTGAGTTGGTTTTAAAGTGAAATTATAAAATATTTTTACCATTAAATCCAATAGTGGTCGTTGGAATCAATTTCACTTTGAAATCAGACTTAAACTAGTGTCAATCTTTTGATACTTATTGTTTCATAAAAATACGCTATTTGTCATGACAGTGGGAATTAATTATTAAATTAATTAATGTGACTTATATGTTTTGAATTTTGTAAAACGGACTTCATTTTTGAATTCATAATATCAAATATAGCTTAGGGTGAATTTTTGGGATTTTTCTGAAAAACTTCAATTTTTTATGAATAGTGAAACCTCTAAGTGGTACTTATAAAAACTGATTTTCCGTTTAAATGAAATTTTTCCATCTTTGTGTTTTGATTTTAAAAAATCCTACATACATGGTTTTCATTAGTATGAAAAATGTGGTTCAATGGGATGAAAATAATTTTTTGGTGAATAGTAACGTATTAAGTTTTTAATCGTGATTAGTGGTAATTAGTGTAATTTAAGGTAAAAATGATATTATAAGAATGTGGAAACACCATGACACTTGTCCTAAACCTATTGGGTGAGTCATGGCCGATCTAGAAAAGCCATGGGCCAACTTGGGGACCCCATGGATCCACTTTGGTTGGGAAATGACATAAATAACATTTTATTTAATGTAAAAGTAAAAATTACACAAACATGATATGTTCTACTAAAAAAATTTTAAGTGGGGTTACACAAGTCCAAATTTTGATTATAAATAGTAATTGGAAAGATAAAAAGATTTCCAACATCATAGTATTTTTTTTATAATTTTTATACATTATATAAATTAAATTATTTATGACATAATAATGATGCAGCGATGACATCATTATTTGACGATTTAAATAAAATGGAAAGATAATGTAACATCTATGAACTACACATGTCCAAAACTTATTGGATGAGTTGATTTCAAAGACTTATCACCTTATCCAAAAATTATATCAATGTGGGACCTTTTAAAACCGAAACACATTTTCAAATAAAGTAATATTTCTTTATTTTCCAAAAGTTCCCCTCCTCTCCTCTTATAAAAGGCCCCCACCTCTACCTCATTTCACACACCCATCAAGCCTTTGGCTCGGCCAACCCCTGCCCATTTACTCTCTACACATCCCTCTACTCATCCTAGAGGATTCCTTTTGGGCATAATCCTTTCAAAGGAAGCCTTTAGGCTCAAATCAAAAGGAGTAACACTTTTAAAGGTAATTCATTCTCTCATGTTCATTTGTTTTATTTTGCTTCTCCAACCCCCTAAAAACTTTTTATTTATTTCTTTGGTAACAACACCAGTATCTTCAATATACTAGGATGTTGTTATAAGATTTATTCGAGCTACACTCTCACACAACTACATCAAATGGTTAAAGAACATACGGTTTCCGTGGATGGCGAATTTCTGCCTCCCGAAACGATGATTGTTCAACATTATTTTAACAACTTCAAAGGTGGCCATTATGATGTCACTATTTTTATATATGATATTTAATATGTTTATGTTTTACTTATTCTTCTGTATTTTTCATTTGTGTCTTACCTTTATGGCTTCCATTATGGGTATACGCGATATCTTCATTTTAGGAAGTGCGGACTACCGCCCCCTCAAAGTGATGTGATTCGTTAATACCATATGTGGGACGTATAAAGGATGGAACTATGATATTATATATGATATTATAATGGATTTATAATATAACTTTATATCATTATTATTCAATTATATAAAATACAAAATAGAAATGAAAGTAGCGTTCATGCGTACGTACGGCTTACCGTCTCCATGAACGGTGCATTTCATTTCTTACCTCTAAATGATTATGTAACGTTATAAATTAATGAATGTACTGGATATATATGAAATATATGATATCTACATAATGAATAAAATTCTGGATATAATAAACATTTGGCCACACGAACAACATGTAATTCTAAGAAGTCCACTTTCGACTTAGGAACCAAACATCGGCAAAACAAATATTATTAAGATAAATGATTACATAATGTTTATGACATGGTAATAAGTGATATAAAAGGAATAATTAACTTGAAAAATTTTCTTAAGGAATTATAAATTAACTCAAGTTTATTATTCAGGAGATTAAAGAACGATCGAGTCAAGTCGGACCCGAGGTAAGGGATCCTACAACTCTCTTTCTTTTTAAGTACACTCTTTTATGTCATTTCTTTTAAGCTCATCTTTCTTATGATTGGGATGTTCTTTTATATTAATCTTACTATAATTTTTATGTTCATGTGATGAGAGACCCTATTCCCTCTCATCAATCCATTTTGTAAGTTTTGAGTGGCATCGTTAGGCTGTCGAACTTTCGTAAGAGATCTAACCTCTCTCTTTCTTTTTAAGTACTCTCCTTTATGTCACTTCTTTTAAGCTCCTCTTTGCAATGATGGGGGATTTTCTTTTATATTCCACTTACTTTAAATTATATTTTAATATGATGGGATACTCTATTTTATCTCATCAATCCATATTCGGAAGTTTTATGTGGCGCCGTTAGGCTGCCGAGTTTTCGTAAGAGATTTTTCATCTCACTTTTATTCCCGTGAGATTTATGCTACATTCGCCACAAATTCCATCGAGTGGTGTATGTACTGCCTATAATTCTACTCTTTGTGTAATATAATTTCGTTTATGTGTATTTACATCAATGACCTATTGTCTTTCTTTCAAGGGGTGTATGTTTTGAAAGATACCCAAGTCGGTAAGGGAACCTTTCACCCTCCTCTTTTTTAAAAGACTTCTTTTATTGGGTCTTTTAATTTACATATTTTTATGTTGGGATATGTTCTCATACATCCTTATTGATGTAAATTTTATTTCCAAGTGATGAGATACACTTTTTATCTCTCATCAACTCATTTTGATGTGATGCCCTTAGGCTGTCAAGGGAACATTTTAACCCAATTTCGATTTCTTTGGGTTCAACTTGTAGTCATTGAATATGTCATCCACTGAATATGTGTGAATGAACTTTTATTGTTTTTCACTTAATATCCACTTATATTGGGTGTATATATATTTGTCACACATATTTTTGAGATTTATTTGTCCTTAATTTAAGGATACCTTCTTTATAAGGGATTTCATCACATTTGACATTTCTATTGAGGGTTAATTGTTGTTATGCACCAATTCACTCTTATATGGTGTATATACTGTCCTTTGGAGTATTATATCATGAATCCTTTTATTCTCATGATATTATAAAGTTCTGACTAAATGTTATTCCTCGATTTTTGTATTCAAGTGTCTCTAATTTTGGTAAAACCCCTTTAACCAAAATATCATTTTAAAAGTTTTAATTATTTGTTCTTATTAATATCCATGTTTTCAAAATGGTTTTAAGGATTTATTTATATGGATGTTAATGGTTTAAAATGTTAAAAGCTTCAAGGTGGTATGGGACTTCGTCTCAATCTCCTTTCATTGAGGCATATTTTATTTTTTACACAACTTTCTTTTATACGGTGTATAAACCCCTTTGACTTTTACGTTTATTCAAAAGGAATATTCTTTATACGAAGCGTTTACTAAACGACAAAAGGGAATGTTTTTGTCGTACATATGCGGCGAAAACGACTTTTCCACCGTCGTAACCGTTATTTGAGTTTCGGCTTCCTCTACAAGCCATACCTACTTTTTAAAAGAAAAATAAATACCATGTTTTACTTTTCTTTTATTTTAGTATTGAAAATGGTTTTCATAATGTTTTTATATCAATGTGTTGTATTGATATCTCGTGATTGAAATGTGGAAATTTTATGTTACCTTTATGCATGTTTTATGTGATATGATTATGTTATGGTTCTTGGAAATTATTTTGAAGACGAGTGGTTCCGTGATAAACTAAGGGCGGGTGAGCCCGTTATAGCTCTCCAATGCATTGGGTAACGCGAAGGAGTGAAACGTTAAGGTTTCTCCGAAGAGATTTTAGGGAATATACTATGATGGGTATTCCAAACGTAACCAAGAGGGTTACTCCCTACGTAAGAATGTTATGAATGCCTCAAGTTACATTTATGTCTTATGATTTATATGATTTATTCATGATTTGATATGCCTATGTTTTATGGGTAATGTATGATTTGATTCTTATGTATACATGTACTCATGTTTCCTTTCCTTATCAATATATCCCTTACTTAGCTTTTTATGCTCATCCCAAGTTTTTGAAATGTTTTTCACAGGTCAAGGGAAGGGTACATGATGTGATGATAGTGTCAAGGATGTGTCAAGAAAGAATCCATATTTTATTTTAAATATGTTTCCGTTTATGGGAAGAATGAATACTGTCTTTTATGTAACCACTTTGTTTAAATGTGGAATGTAATGCAAGTTTCATGATCTAATTCTCTAAAACTCTAAACCTGAAAAGATTCTCAATGTGTAATCTTGTAATAACTCAAGATTAAGTAAGGTTTAAGGCTGGGGCCTTATAATAATGTAAATTTATTTATATGAGATATATATTATATTTATATTGTTTCTATTCTTATTTACATTTCATTTATATCATACCTTTATGGTATCCAAAATGGGTAAATACGATAATTTCATTTGAGGAAGTGCGGACTACCACCACCTCAATGTGATATAACTCGTTCATTCTTTATGTAGAACATATAAATGATGGAGTTAATGAAATCATATATGATATTATACTGGATTTATAATATTCCTATGTATCATTATAATTTAATTCCATTAAATGTGAAATATAATTTAAATTTTCATAGATGGTTACGTACAACATAATGTCACTATCAATGATGCATTTCATTTCTTATCACCAAATGTTATATTCTATTATAAATACATATATATACTTGATATAAATGATATATATGATATCTAAATTATGAAATTCAGTCTGGAGGTAGTAGATGTTTTACCACATGGACAATTTGCAATTATAAGAGGTTCATTTTTGTCTTAGGAACCAAATACCGACAAAATATTGTTATTAAATTTGATGATTATATAAATTATATAATTTGGTAATAATTGATATAAAAGGAATAATAAACAATAAAAAGGTTCTGAAGAATGTATAAATTTACTATACTTTACTATTCATGATATGAACGAATGAGTCAAGTTGGACACAAGGTAAGGTTCTTCGTATCAATCACATTTCACTGAGGCATATTTTGAGTTATATATTACATTCATTTATTTGTTGTATAAAACCCTTTGAATTTTAATTTCATTAAACATGAATCTTTTTCTATGTATCATTTTACTAAATTACAATGTAAATGTTTATTTTGAACTTACGCGGTGATAACGGCCTTTCCGCGGCAGTGAGTGTTATTTGATTTTTTGTATCCTTAAAAAGTTGTAATTTTTTTAAAAGGAAAATAATAACATATTCTATTTTACGTATTTTGGTATTGAAAATGGTTTTTATAATGTATTGGTTATCTCAATATATTTAAATGATATATTGATATTGAAATGTGTAAATTTTATCTTTCCTTTATGATTGTATTAGGTGTTATGAATATGTTATGATTCTTGGAAATTGTTTACGTATATAGGTAGTTATGTGATAAACCTAGAGTGGTTGATCCCAAGATAGCTTTCCAACAAATTGGGTAACATGAAGGAGGTAAGAATTAATGATTCACTTAAGAGAAATAAGGAATAGAATGTAATGTGTATTCCAAATGTAACTCCCTACGTAGATGTGAAAGCTACAATGTATGTTGGATATGGTTTCCATAAGTTACCATTAAGATTTGTGATTACAATGTGTTATTCATAAATCTTATGATTTCATGAGGTATGTTAAAGATAGTATGTTTTGAATTTATGGATGAACTAATGTTTTATTTCATTATTTTATAACCCTTACAGATCATTTTATGCTCATCCTATGTTTCTGAATTTTTTTCACAGGGTATAAGGTAGGGTAATAGAAGGAAAAAATTCTATAATATTTCTATCAAGAAAGAAAATATTGTTTTTTTAGAATTTTTATCTAATGGAAAAAATGGATACATAGTAGATGTCTCTAATGTATAATATTTGAGATTTAATATAATAGTAATGGCCTAATTCACTAAAACTCTAAACCTGAAAAGATCATCTATCTAAATTATTTACTTAATTCAAGATTATGTAATGTTTAAGGCTAGGGCCTTATAATAAAATTATCAACAATTTTGAATCTCAAGAAATAAATTGGTATATTATAAGAAACTAAATTTTATGTCTATCCTAATGATTTAATATACCAACATTCAAAAAAATAGGATTGCATTTAAATAAATGACCAAAAACATTTTCATTATTGTAAAATACTACATAAGTTTATAAAATAATGATCATTGGTTTTATAAATTTTTAATAGTGTTTTGAAAACATATTTCAATACACATATTTAGAATTTTAAATATTTTTATATACATTTATGTATTTATAATAGAGTTCAAAATTCATTAAAGGGGTTTTTTTATAAACACTATATTTAGCACTATTCACATAAAACCCTTATATTTTATAAAAATAAAAAATTTAACTCTTTAGAAAATATATTTTATAAGAGGTAAAATATGATGTTTAAATTATTATTATAATGTTAAAATCTTAATAAATTAAACATTTAAATATACTTATGAATAATGGTACATTAGAGTTCGAATATTATGATAGGGTAGGATATGGTGTTTACCAAATACAGTAGGGTCTCTGCATTAGACATTTATTTATAGGAATAGTTGTATTTTACCTACATTTATTCTATACTTTTAAAAAAAATTAAAATCAAATATTTCATTACATTATAATGATTGCTTGTTGACTCAAAATAAATTGATTTTTTGAGTCTCCCACATTTTTTAAAATGACAAAATCCCTAACTAGTGGATCGAAAATAACATTTATGTTGGATATCCTAGTATAAATAAACATTATTCCTATTTAAAAATCCTGAAAATTTGTCATAAAAGTTATTCTATAGTATTTATTGGGTTCTTCCTTTCTTGATGAATTAACATACAATTCTATTATATTTTGACTAAACTCCCCAATAAATAGATCTTAAAATCATATATTATCATTAGATTCATCTAAATTTTATTTAGTTGACTTTTTATTTAAACCACATTACCTATTTAGTTATTCCATGATATTATATTTTTTTAGGACTTCTTGTTAATTGAAAAGATTCACCATCTATGACCTAGATGGTAGATTAAATATATTTTCATATAGAAAAGTAATGTGATAGGTTTTGTATGTATTAATATTATATTTTTTGGTATTTCCTTAATAATACAGGAAAAAGTATTTAATGTTTTCACCATATATTATAAATATGTGTATTTTATATAATTAATTAATAATTTCGGATAAATTAATTTAAATATAATATTTTTTTGTAATATTCCATGGAGTTATTGTTAATTAATTTAGGTTATATGATCATGTTTCATATTTAATTAATCATATCATTGAATAAATTAAGTTAAAGACATTATATAATAATTAAACATATATGTGATACGAACATAATCATTGAACCACTGGTTGGTTTTTTTGGGAAAAATGAAAACCAATCTTTTCACTAGTGGAAGTAACTCCATGATCTAACACTTAGCATGATTAAAAATATTTATACATTTACCAATATATCTATTTGGTTGGAATTAATTATTCTCGATTCAAAAATCATCTAATATTTTTAGGAGATCCAACCTTTAAAAATTATACATACACATGGTTGAGGGATTCCATGAGTTTAATAATATATTATACAAACTATGGAATCAAATTATCACACATAATAATAGTGGAATATGTGGTATGAAGTTCATCATATATAATTTAGTAATAAATTATTATATAATACAAATTAAATAAAAATAAATAAATTTAAAAAACGACAAATTTGTTTAATATCATGATAATCAAAACATTCAATGAAAATTAATTAATCATGCTACTAGACATTTCAATTTATTCATTTTAAAATATTTTTACTCAAATTAATAAATTAATATCAATTTATTAATTATTTATTTATATTGATAATATTTATAAATATTTCTTTTTGATTTAAATCATGTATAATTTTAAAAAAATCAAATAAAAATAATGAAATTAACAATTATTCCTGACACGTTTTGTTTGGATTGGGTCACATAGTACATAACCATTAGTCAGATTAAATTATAAAATAAAAATAAATATATATTTATATATATAGAATTTATTGGAGTGGAAAAGGTGTATATAATTATGAATTACATTAAACTACATTCAATGCATTAATATTCACTCATTGTATTTTCTCACTCTGCTTAACATGTGACATATGTTTTCTGTAGTCTATGTTTTATACAATGTATTACATGACATGTATGCCTACATGGAAGGTTGCGATGTACATGGTGTTTTGTTTCATGGTTAATCGACGTCAAAAGTGTGGTATGTATTACCACACAATATTCAATAAATATATATAACGTATACCACTAGTGATTCTTGTAAAATACACTATCTATATAAAGACCATACATGTCATGTACGTACAGAATAACATAGTTAATATTTATATTGAGTTTATTTCAAGAAATTACACTAAAAATTTCACAATGTGTAAATTATTCGTAGTTTCCTATTACATGGGGTGTGATTCTAGCTTCCCAATGTTTATTAAGTTGTTTCTTTTAATTATCCATTTTTTGGTTCTCAAGATATTAATATCTTGGCATGTGCTATTTGTGAGTAGAAATTAATTACGTGGAATGTATAGGCAAAAATTTTAAATTTAATATGTAACAACCAGATATTTTAGAAGAATTATGTTGGTTTCTTTAGAATATATTAAATGCAGCATATATCATAGATTAGAATATAACTCCCAATTATGTTATAAAATATTTGTTTTTAAATTCATTTGATATATAGAATAGCTCAAAGAACAGGCAACACCAATTCCATATAAATAACACAATTTTATAAAATTTAAAAAATTCATTTAAATTATCATGTATTAATAGTTATATATATAAATTAATGTCACAGTTATGTAATTATTTGAAACGAAATAAAAGAAATTTATATGAAAAATAAATGTTTCTAATTTATGGGATTTTTTGAAAAAATGATTTTTTCCTAATTTTAACATATAATTTTAACTAAATATATCGAAATTCATAGAATTTATTTTACAAAATGAAAATAATTTATAATTTCGTAATGTAAAATTAAACATTGGGTTACTTTTTTTAGATTTTTCTTAAAATGATCATTTTTTGAAAAATAGTGGAAAATAAAAAATTAAATTGAAATATAACAATCTGTTTAAATATTTTATACTGTTATGTTATATTTTAAATTTTTTTTAATTAAAATTATTTTTCTTAATATAACTAATTTAGTTGCATTTAATATATTTTATATTTATTTTTTAAAAATCCATTATTGTTCATAGAATTTTCCCTTTGTAAAATTGCATTTTTATCTAGTAATGGGGTATAATTATAAAATAAAATTTAAAAATTTATTGAAAAGAAATTGGAAAAAATATATTCCATATTTATAGTTATAATTAATCACATTATCTAATAGATTCAACATAATTTCATTCCATGACTAACAGTGAATATATTAAAATTTATATTATCTGGCCATTCTAAAAACGGGCATACCAGGGGATAATCAAATTACATATTGGTAAAAAAATGAACAACATCTGGTGATAAACCCATTAAATAGCCATATTAAGACCATGTAAACTCTATGATTTTCAAATGACCCATTTTGGGGGATTATTTCAGGAAATAAACATTGGGGTAACTGATTATTTTCATAAATTACATGTGTGTCCTCTCCCCCACTTATAAAAGGCTACCCCCACTCCTTCAATATTCACAATACCATTATAATCCATTTTAGACAATATATTCAAAAATAAATTCATTACTCACTTATGAACTTCTTATATTCCTTATTTTTATCAAAATTTAACCCTAGGAAGGCTTTTTGTGGAAACCAAAAGTTATTTTTCGAGAAAAAGGTAATGTTTTAAAATGAGCATTATTATTTTGATTCTGCTTCAAATATAATAAAATATTATTTTACCATTTTAATATATATAAATATTTATCATACATATTATAATACATTATTAGTTTATATTCAAAACCAATATCCATATCCACTTCAATATTGGGAAATGGATTAATCAATCATGTGTACGACATACTACAACTGTGGGAACTGATGTAATTATTTTTCCTTCAAAACCCTTAAAAGATGGAAAAATGATGGAATTGAGAAATTTATAAGATATGTGGGATTTTAATAGACATCATGATTATATTATCACATATAAAATCATGCATTCCCCTCAAACTATAGAATATTAAAGTTTATCATGTGTATAGAAAACAACCACCTCACGAAGAAATGTTATTCTTTTGTATAAAATCTTTAGATATAAGTAGAATAATAAATTTAGTTAATATTATATATATATATGAAATTAGATTTATTTTAAAAATGTTAATATATCACCAATTTACTAACACATTCACTCTTTAAATGAATTATATCATCAGTCATGTATAAGTTAGACCTACCATCTACACAAAATGATGTGATTAATTTTCCATGTCTAACCATCAAGAATGACTATAAAAAATATCTAATTGGTAAATATTATTTTTATTTAATTAATATAATAATTTACAGTTTTAATATTTAGTGTATATGAGAACCAAATCATTCATGAGAAAATACACATGAGAAATCAAGTCAATTAAGACATCATTGAATTAAAATAATGACATATTGATTACAAATGAGTGGTAAAATGAAGGAATCAGAATACCTATAATATTATAAATATGAATATGGTTCATGTGTAAATTAATAACTTTTTAAAAATTATTATAAAATATGTCAAATAATCATTAATAAAAAAGGTCACACTAGGTAAAGGAAACTGTCCCAATTTCCCTTCATTGGGGAATATTGTAATGGAATGAACTTAATTTATTTTAAATGTTTTATATACTACACATTGAAAATTAATATTTTTATTCCTTAATAATTAATGGTATCTTATGATTGAATTTTAATAATTTCATCCAAATGGATTTTAAAATAAAATTTATGAGGATTTAATGAAATTAGTAAATCAATATAAATTCATAGGGTTTTTACATCATCATTATATTTAATATTATATGATTATGTTTGTAGTGTCTTCCCACAATAAATTTCTCTATTTCCACATTTTTTTTGTGGATTTAAATTTTATACACATAATTAATTCATTTGTTAATTCTAACATCAATTTTATGATCTTTATAAATATTTCGTTCAAAATATCAATTCAATCGTGATTATTTATGCTAGATTTTATATTGAAGGGAATTGTTTACTTATTAGAAAATGAACCCCTCAATTGTTACTATCATTTGGTTATCAATTAATATTAAAAGTAATATTACAATGTTTTCATGACCTAAAACTTGTGCTTCCCAATTTAGTGACAAAAAATATGTTTTTAAAAGATAAATGAAATAATACATAGTACATGTTACGTTCTATGAATTTTTTTGTTCTACATGTTATATATTTAGATAAAAAATTACAATTTATTAGTGTTTTAAAAAATTAAATTAAAATATCTATTTTTCTTCTCATGTGACAACTCCATAACAAATTTCGTCCGACTTATAATTTCTATAATTCCAATGAAAAACTTTTTAAAACATGGTATGAGCATTAAATTACTTAGTATGGGGTTCTTAGACCATTGAAAAGAAATTGAAAATATTTATATTAAAATTCTCTTAGAAAATTAAATTAAAAATATAAATATTTGATATATATATATATATATATTTATATATTAATTTTTGTGTCATATAAAAAATACATATTATGTGAAAACTCATTTCAAATACTCTTCTATGAAAAAACATTTATTTTTTTTAAAAAAAATTAAATAAAAATATCTATATGAATTAGTTTAAAATATAGATGATCATTTGAATACCATGTGGCCACAAGGAATATCACATCAGTGAGGTTATGTTTTCCCTCCTCATTCCTTATCATCTCGATTGATTCCCAATTCGTGGATTTAATTTTTATGAAAAACTATTGGTGACCGCATTCCTAAATCACATCCCATTGATCATAATTTCTATACTACATGAATTATTTTCGTAAAATAAAATTATTAATTTATTAAAAAATATTTTTTTAGAAAATTACATAATTATTTTCGATAAATCTTTATTTTAGAAGAGAATTAAGAATTCGTAACATTTTAAAAGATAACCCTAATATAAATTCCACAAAATAATTTATAATTATATTTTAATCCAATTCATATAAATAAAATTACATTAAATACATTTAAAAATAAACATAAAAAATGTTTTATCAATTTCTATGGATTTTTTATAGAAAATACTTTTGATCAGGGAAACATCTATATAAATCAGTAAAACCTACCAATTATTCATTAAAACATTTTAGACATAAAATGTTATATTTTATCCTTAATTTATTATATAAATATTATATAAAATGACAATGGTTTTATTAAATTAAATTATTTTTAAAAAATTGTTTTAAAATAGAACCAAATCATTCTGGATAGTTTTGAAACTTTATTAGGGAAATTAATGGTGGTAAAATATAGAATGTGAAAATAATCAAATATCATTAAAACTAAATTTAAAAATACAATTACATCATAAAATGATTTATAAAATAATATAAATTATACATAAAATGAAAACATAAGGTAGTAAATAATTTTGAAATCGTCAGGAATAACATATATCTCAACTTACAAAAATATAAAATAAAATTTTATAAAATATTTATAATTTTTAAAATAATCATATTGTAGATTAAAATAATAATATTGAAAAAAAATTATTTATTAATTAAATATAATTTTTTAGAAACTAAAATATATATTTTTTGTAATGAAACATTTATAAAATAAAAGCATACTTTATATTTTGAAAAACAAATATGTCTATCATATAGAGCATGAATATATTAAATTTATAAAATATAATATTTTAAAAGATGAGAAGATTTTACCATAAAAATTCAATTTAAAAAATACTACTTCATATTCTATATTTGGATCATAAATACACTAAAGAAAATAAAACACGTTGAGAACCCTTTTTTATATTCTAAATCAATCCCTACCTACTAACTCATGAAAAATTTAATATAAATCTCACTTGCTGGAACATAAATTTAAAGAAAAAAAGAAACCAAAGATGATTTTTATTTAAAGATACCATACTGAAAATTTTCCAAAAACCTATAGATGAATGAAAACAAATATATTCATATAAATATATAAATATCATTATTCTGCATTATTCTATAATTATATTAAAATATGTTCACATATAACATGATATTCTGTTTAAAAATTGAATGAACAGTAGATTCGCTTCCCATAATAGAATAAGATAGATGAAGAGTAGTGTATGTTGATAAAGATCGATGGGAGAAAAAAAGATTAGTCATTGGGGTTTCCAACATTGATCTAAATCATTGAAAAATATGGTTTTGATTTAATATTGTCATATAATTATAACTGTTAAACTTAGATGTCCATAAAAAGGATGAAAAAGTATTCAAGAAAATTGATGTGATGGATTTCAAAGAAAACAAGATCTCTAATACAGAATAACTAATTCATACCTTTGACAAAAAAATACACCATCTACCACAACTAACAACACTCAAAACCTCAACCTATTCGATAATAGTTCCCTCACTTCACAGTCAAAGAGTGACCCCCTTCAGTTTAACAATTGCATGTCACATCTGTATTGCTTCACCCTATCTCCCTCGATATTGATTGATCCTCACTCTGACCACCTCTCAACTCTCAATCCCTATATCATTTCTCTATCTCAATTAATGATTCTTGTCATGCATCACCTACAGTCGAATACTTCTCTTAGGTCAACTCACTATTGTGCTTGTTTTATTCGCAAAATGAAGCCCTGAAATCCCTTTTCCACTTAATATTGATTTATAAATTTATTTATCCTCAATATTTTTCCTTTTTTAATTATGGATTTCTTTTTTATTTCATTGTTTCAATAATGAAAAATAGTAATCTTATTAGGATTTGAAAAAAATAATAATTTTCATACTACATATATTTTCATAATTATCTTCATAAATTTTTTTATTTTTAATACTATAAATATTCATAATATATATATATATTTAAAACTTATAATTTATATTTATCATATATTATTAATATAATTTAAAATTTAAAATTATATATAAATATATAAAATACTTTTTATTTAATTTATAGTAAATTATATTATCTTTAATTATCATAACATTATATTCCATTTTAAATTACTATATTTTTTGTTGAAAATTACTCATTATAATTAATTTATATAGTTTTATGTTCACGTATGTTGTAAAGCATTATTAGGTGTTACATTATTCTTCCTAGAATTTTTTTATATATATTAAAATAATATATTTTTTCATCATTTTATAATATAAAAAATTTTAAACAAATTTCTTCACTGAAAAAATGTACTTCCAAAAATGATTAAATATATTAAAACATATATTTATTTAAAAAATATTCAAATAAATATAATTATATTAAATGTTTTTTAAAAATAAATTTTAACAAAATATTAATATTTGACCACAATAATATTTTTTTATAATATTGAAAAATATTATAAATTAAGATCATTTTTTTGAAAATAATAACTTATTTTTTAAAAAATATATTAACATAATATCTGAATAAATATGTTTTACAATATAATAATTAATGAGAGAATTTATCGTAATATTATATAATAATAAAATATTGAACATAAATATTATATCAATGTTTACTTTGAATTATATAAATACAAAAACCATATTAAAATTTAAATTTATTTTAGGTTGCAATATCCCCCCATTAATGTGTTACCCATCACATTTCATTTTTCAGACATAATAAATATTTCAATTTACTTCTTTATAATTATGAAAAACTAGAATTGCTAATCTTCAATACACTATCGCTTAGATATTCCTAAAATGAAAACATCTAATGTCTATACTTTTCTATACTATTTCTATAATTCAAAATATAAAAACTCTTAAACCAATCTTCTAAATTTACTGCTAAAAAACTATGTATTTGTTAATAATGGCTAGTGGAAACAGTACATAGTACAAATTACATTCTAGTTACTTCTCAGGTCTAGAATCTGGAGAATTAGAAATTTTTATTATCAATGTAGTAAAAAAAGATCAAATATATAATTTTATAATTATCTGCAAACTACATAATTGATGTTTTAGGTATTAGATAATAAAAACATTATTATTTTTTTAAATAAGGAATAATCATTAAAGTTCACAGAAATGTGTTTAAAAACCTGTGAATAAAAAAATTATAATTATTTATATAAAAACCCATTAAAATCTTTTACATAAAATTCAAATATTTTCAATATATCATAATTTTCAAAACATTTCAAATAAACATATTTTTTAAAAAATTAATTTAAAAAGTAATTCTTTGAAAAAACATATATTTCTCATTTGAAAATATTTGGAAAAATAATAATTTATTTATGTATTATATTGATTTTTGGAAAATCCGATGGAATCCATGTTTCCATAAGCCCTATAACTTTTATGAGGTCGTGGGATCACTACTAATCCAACATCAACTAGATTGATACGAATGTATGGATTTAATTTTTTAGTTTTTTTAATATCCTCATCTCTCAATCACATCCCATTTAAAACCGCATTGAAAACTACATGAATTATTTTTAATAAGTAATATAATTAGACATTTAAAAATAATTTTCACGAACATTTAATAAGGGATTAACAAAAATCAACATTTTAGATTAAGATAAATTATTCATAACATTCGGAGAATTATCTTTATGATAAAATTCATAAAAAACCTGATAATTATATTTTAATGATATTTATCTAAAAAATATATAATTCAAAACATTGATAAATAATGTTAAAATGGGGTTTTTATCAATTTTCATTGAAATTAATGTATGGAATGATATATATCATGGGCAACCCAATATACATATGTAGTATATATAAATATTTATTAAAATAATTTCACACATAAAATGATTACTTTTATTTTTAATAGTTTTATAGTAATTATATAAAAAATGATAATGTTTTGATATAATCCAATTATTTTTACATAATGGTTTTAAAATAAAATTCAATACTGGTTGATTAGTTTTGAAAGTTAATTTTGAAAATTATTTGCGGTAAAAAACTATATTGTCAAAATAATTTGATATCCATAAAACTAATTTTATAAAAACATTTAATTCATAAAAATACAATTAATATAATTGTAATTAAACATTAAATGATAAAATAAGGTGATAATTTTTTTTGAACACATTTAAAATAATAATTATTTCTTATTACAAAAATCAATCATAAAATGTTAGAAAATACTATGAATTTTCAAAATGATATCACGATAGAAAAATTAATACTTAATTTGAGTAACATATTGTCTTAAAGAAATGTTATCATTCACAAAATAAAACATAATATTATTATATTGAAACATTGAAAAAATGTAAGGTGGTTGGAATGAATAGTATTGACCATATTTTGAAATTTATATATTATATATTCAATCAAATTTTTTGAAATTTTCCAATAATTTTGATATTAATTAGATAATAATAAATCCAATTTTACCCATAAAAATGTATATGTATTTAAAGGAATATTTGACAACTTTTAATGGTTCACATACTATAAACCTAAATTTTTACACTTTGATAAAAAAAATTACATAATAAACTTATTTTTAAATAGTAATGTCAAAATTATCCTACGGTGAATATTTTTTTTTTTGATAAGTTTTATTTTTTGATAAATAGTGAAACCACAGAATTTTAATTGAAAAGTACATTTTATATAATTTATTTTAATAGTTTAATTGTATTTTAAATATTTTCATGTATGAATAGTCAATTATACATCATAAAATGCAATTAATTTCATTGAAATCAGTTTCACATTTATAATTATTATAAAAAATTAAATATTTTAAATATTTTTACTTTAAAAACACATTATTTCCTCCCATTTCATAATTAATTTTAAATTAATTTCTTTAAATTATAAATTTAATTTTAAAAAATGTATTCAATTTTTGGAATAATATGGTAGACATTTTTTAAATATGTTCGTTTAATATTCAGATAATTTCTATAGTGTAACATCCCCTACCTGGAAGCCAATAAACGTGTGCTCCGAGAAGGGACGTTACAAGATCTCAAGCATGCCTATACATATTCCAAAGTTACCGACTAGCGAGGATGGTGTGGTATGTCATGTGGGGAGACTATAACATATTTACCATAATAATAACCATCAAATAGCATATAAATAAAGGAAATAATAATTTAAAAAAATATGCATTTCCAACCAGTTTCCAAATAGGGTACAAACCAAAACCAAATTATATATATGTCATGAATGTTAACAGTTCCATATGTGCGGGAACATTAGAAAATAAATACCAAAAATTTAAACATTTTTATTGGTCCTGAGTCCTTGTCTGGGCCATCATAAATTCACTCTGAAATCCCAACATAACTCTGCATCGTCGAGCATTTTCAATTGTCCTGGCCTGTGACCATGGAATCTTCTCAGGCACCCAATTATTGGCCAAGTAGGGTGTGATTAAAATACTATAGGAAACCACCTATAGTGTCTACAAAATGTCTAGGCTGAATATATATTTCATGAAATAACTAAATAAATTACAATGTAAGAAAGAGAACTCAGGTTCTATATGGTAGTTATGTTTTCTTTACCCGTTTACAACATTAGTTCCATGTCTATCATTTAGTATATCCTCATCCCTCAATTCATTTCCATTACATGTTACACATGTTAAGAATTAATATTAGTTACACAATAGCATAATCTGATCAATTGTTAGGCACAATGGAAGAGATCATGTCCCCTATCTCTTTGGGGATAAACATTTCAAAAACAATCACATCACACGTACCTTATAACCTTGGAACTTGTATTCTCATCATGTGAAACCTTTTTACATATTGGGACTATATATTCTTCCATAACCCGTACATTTTAGAGAGGGGTTTAGAGCCTAATTTTATTCCTACACTTGGGCATAGATCTTAATGTCCATTACCCCACAACTGCCATTCCATGTGAACATGATTACTTATTCATTTACCACATATAATAAGCCTAAAACCACGCATAATCCAAACATATAACAATCACATTACAAATTTAATTTAAATAATAATAATTCTTATTCTTTTACACATTAACACATTTACCATTTAGTTATCATAACCTATTTAACCCATTTCATTATTCATGCCTTAACCCATTAAGAATGTTCAACACTTTCTATAGGTTAGCCGATTAGGAATATAAAATATTATTGATACATTAACCCATTTTAGATACATAAAAATTCTCATATGATATCCCAATGAACATATTTTTCACTACACATACATTAATTCATTTACAAATTAACCATTACATATACTTTAATCCATGTATGAATTTCTATTCCAATTTCATAATCCATTTGACTCGTTCAAACTAATATATTTACCTCATTTGTACCATTTTGTAAAAATATCACATTTTCTGTTACCAAAAACTAGACACAACCACTATTGGTTCCATTTATAATTTAAACTAACATGTCAACAAATTTATCATGGGATCTATCCCAATCTATGTCAATTTTTTGCATAACAATTATGATGATATATATTCGGGAACATTTTCACACCCCATTAGTGGCCTTAAATTGATCAAGTTAATCTTAATGCATCATATGCGGATCATGAGGGATTTTACTGATTGATTAACCAACCATTTTAAAAAATCATACTAGTGGAATCAAATCACAATAATATCGAAGTAATTACAGAACCATGGATGTTCAAATTAACATCAAGACAAAGGGATATATCTTTTAGATCTCCGACTCGAATCCGAAGATGACCACACCCTCAAACATAGCCATTGATCATAATTCAAAAACCTATGAAGCCCTAAGCTAAAGGCTAATAAAAAACATGGTTTTGGGTTTCGGAAGGCGAAGAACAAAACCACAATCCCTAATCTGGAAAAGAGATGAATCATAAGGATTATACTAGCAATGATCATAAATTGACATCCAACATTGCTCCAAAAATCCTTGTATCAAAGACGAATGGTCCCATGGAATCTGGGGAGATTATAGATCAACACTTGGGTTGAGAATAGAATAAATGGGGTTGAAATCTTGGGAAGAACATAATATATGGAGGCATCATTTTTGTAAAATTACTTTTTTATAGGGCACATGGTTTTGCCAAATGGTTTACCAAACCTTGAGATACCATTGCACTAGTCAGTATCCAAAAGTTGTTAAGGTTTCATGGAGTACCATGGAGCTCCAAATAGTTTGGAAAACTATGTTCCATCCATATATAATTCCTCTACCGAAGCCGACAAGGATTGTATCTCCCTTTTGAAGGATTTTTAAACTATGTGACCATTTTCATAGCTAGAGTGGATTTGGTGCATTATTATATCTATCTGTGTTCCAACAATGAAAAATTCACTAGATGCAAAACTTCCTATTATCTAGATGGCTAAAACGCTATGAAAACCCCCAAAACTCCACATACATTCATTAAAAATTACATTAAAAATTAAAGATACTATAGAAAATATTTAATCTAGGACATATGTTTATGAAATATAGGAACATACAACATACCCACCATAAAACAACTCGTCATTGAGCCAATATTCCTAAGAATCACTGGGAGTCCAAATAAAATAGATTAAGCCATTGATCCCACATATCCAACATTCTATATTATTTTTATTCTTGAACATTATCATTCTTCATAAAACTCAAACCAAATCTATTAAAATTCTATAAAATATGTTCTCACTGTGATATACAATTTGAAACTATTTATCCTAAAATGAAGAATCAAGATCTAGCTCAACATACTCACCATAAATCACATGATATAGTTTAGGGAGATACTTATGAAGATAATACCCAAGAAACATATAGTGAATACCACTATATAACTTTAGAATAACTAATCAATATGCCACTTATCTGAACCTCTCCCCAATTTCAACCAAACCCACATAACAAGGTACTAACATTCCCTATATCTAGTTCTGGAGGTGACCCAACCTTTCTCTCACACAATGAAACACATGCCCCCCCCCCAAAAACAGGAGAGGTCTACAATACCGATCTGCATATGACTTCATCCAACATTGAGTTGTTTCCATGTATATCTGAAACAAGTAAACCTATTCTCAAATCTCCTGAATGAGAATCATCCCAATCAATTATGATTATCCAAACAATAGAGATCTACATTTTCCACCATAGTGATCCTAAAAAAATATTTATGAATCATAGCCTGTAATCTATTGTTATAGGAAAATACAATTATTGATAGAAGCATTTCCCATGATCCCAAAAAAATATAAAACACCTGATATAAACAAGTCCCTTAGAAAATGAATAATACTTTATGGTTTCCCGTCATTATTCGGTTGAAATTTCATACTAAAAAACATGAGTAATAAGTACTCATTGTAATTGTTATTTAAGTGCGATTTAAAACATGTATATCTACATGATACTTTCATTTTTGTTACTCTTTGAAACACACTATCTATCGAACATACACCTCACCCATCTAGTCAATGTTGATGGAATCCCCAATTAATATGAAATCAACCACATTAGTTATCTGATCCAAAACAACTCAAAACACATCATTGAATTGAATCATCCATGGAATACCTATAAAAAACCATCATTCTGTCATCCCATTTCAATTCATGAATAGTTAATTGATGAAATAAAATAATTGGTTCCCGATGCTCATCGTGCACCTATTGATTGGTAAGGCATCATACTACGAAACATCACACCACTTTCTTCATCAATGTAAACCAATACTACCTACAAAGGTACCGATACATATTTCTCAAACACTAATGCATGACCCAATATAATGCATGAAATTAAAGAATAATCTCTTCAGTCATACATGTTGGCACAATTACATGGACACAACCATAAACTACCCCATAATCTCCAATGGTCTCAGTAGAAGGTGAAACCAAACATTTAATACTTCTTTTAAAAGTAAAAAATTCTTAATATTCACATTTCATCTCTTTGATACAAATTATAAGTGTGGAATCAAACACCAATGTTTATAGGTTAATCTTCCCATGACCGTCATGTAGCTCCATATGCTCTCAAAAAACTATTTCATGATCTTTCATTATGGACAATAATCTTTAATCATGTAATTTTGAGTCTTCTGACACAAAAAATATTTAACACATTTTCCATTTCATGGTGTGTAATAAATCTCAACATCAAAGGAATACATATATGTAACTCATCATCATTTATGGATATTAAAATAATGCTAAGAGAAGATTAATTTTATAATTTTATGACTTGTATACACCATAAAATATTCTCCCACCATGTAATGTTGAAAACTTTTTAAGGGATGAACCGTCCCAACTAACTCAATATCATGATTAAGGTAAGTTTATTCATGTGGATTCAACTATAATGACCCATATGCCACTAATCAATCTTCTTACATTAACACTACACAATGTCCAACACCAAACACATCACAAAACATGGTATTTTCCTTACTTTGATCAGGTGAGATCTGAATCGGTGCAGTTATCAACCGTCTATTCCATTAATGAATTGAATTATCACAATCCATAGACAACTAAAACTCGATAAACTTATTGGTCAAACATGATAGTGGTGCTGCAAAATGATAATCATCCATAATTAAACTCCATTAATATGCGACCAAACCTATAAAACATCAAACATTTTAAAAATTATTCATATTCACTCCTGACGCAACATAATGATCCTTTTTTGGGTCTATAGATATGCATTCCTCTGAGATGATGTACCTTATGAAATGACCCTTATCAATCCAATAATTACCATAGGATAGATTGGTGCCTAAAATGTTCCAACTTAGTGTACACAGAACTATGTAGAAATGTTTGGAATGATAATAATGAGTTTAAGAATACACTAATTTTACATCCACAAAGAAAACTAAAATATGGACTTCATATGGGTAAAATATTGAGTTCATTAGATCCGTTAACATTATTGTCACATTGGTCAACCCCAACAGTATCACTAAAAACTTAAACAACCCATACCTTCTCATAAATGATTCTCATAGTAAATTAAAAAACCTAACCATTAGTAGTTGATACCCCGGTCATAAAAAAGACTTATAGATCAATGAATCTTATCTCAACTAGTCACACAGAACATCGTTTCATGAATGTGGGTATCAACTATTATTTTAAAAAATATTCAAATTCCTATAATTGAAACCCAATTGTAATGACCCATCAGGTTTTATAAAATCAGCACCAGAGGACCCCAAGTTTACATACTACGAATAATGATCCCCTTATTATCTAGTTTCTCAAATTTTTATTTATGATCCTTGAGTTCTACAGGTTGCACTCGATATAGTGGAATGAAAAAAAATCTCTTAGAAGTAACCCTTTATCAAAATCATCATCCATCTAAGGTGGAAACCCCATGAAATCCTAAGGAAACGTGTCCTACAAATGATCCACCCAAGGATGAAAGTAAAGAAACCCTACATCCCCATAATGAAGCATATGAAAATCCACTTGGTCTTTGAATTCACCCAGCTACTGACAAACTGGCCTGACATGGCCTAACCGAACATCCATTTCACCACAATGGATATAGATGTCCCCATCACGATACGTGTGTGTTGTTCAATGAAAGTAACAATCAATATTATTTGGGTATAATACAAACCATTAAGTACTAAAAATCATATTAAAACTCTCTATCTATAGTAGAAATAAGTACCATAGGAAAAATTAACCAAAAAACTCAAGAGAAAACCCCTTACACATACCGATATTTTCTACTCACACCCCTAATGGTTTATTAATCAGCATAAACACACACAA
The DNA here is from genome assembly GCA_963277665.1 of Viscum album. Classification (NCBI taxonomy): domain Eukaryota; kingdom Viridiplantae; phylum Streptophyta; class Magnoliopsida; order Santalales; family Viscaceae; genus Viscum; species Viscum album. The sequence goes on from OY728129.1 coordinate 1,292,625,088, forward strand.
ATGTTCCATGTATAGACCCGATAAAACCAAAAACTGAGTTGAAATAATAGGATGTGATGTACATATGTCGACAAATGTATTAGCGAGTATGGAATATATAAGGATCGTACCACGAACTATCGATGGTCCAACCATTCCACCTTTGGGTCTAGACTAATCCAAATGAAATTGACATATCCTATTCCCTAGGACCTGGTCTTAGTCCCGTGTGCTTCATTGGTCTAATGGTATGGATGATATCACGCAGGTTTACCATGAACACCACCTCTACCGATACTACCAGTCGAACTAAAATTGTCATCCTGATAAAGGGTAACTGATCCCCTATATACACTTGGAACCAGTCTTGATCCTCCCCCTATTCTAGGTTTTCAAAATTCACTTAAGAACCTCTGTATGTTACCTATAATGATTCATGATCGATACTCAACTGGTGTTTGGGGGCACTGGTCATGCATGTGGCCTAATATTCCACACTAATAACAAGACAAATGGTCACCACTATGAGTTATTAGTAGACATTCAGACCACTATACAGACATCTACACTATTGAGGGTTTCTAAAATGGTGTTTCCTTACCTCATAAGTCTCTCCACTAATTCATCAAACTAGAACAAAAAATCGGGTTTCTATATCCACCATTATGGCCCCTTATGAAATAATGGCATGATCCACCACTTTTCTAAATCAAATTAAGCTAAAGATGTTTACATGAGACATAATATCATTTCTAAGACCATCCTGGACATTAATTGTCATTGTAGCCTCATCTCCCACCAGAAATGGCTCAAAATATATCATGAATGTAAAATGACCGGCATAATTCATCACTAACATCATTCCTTGGTTAGACCTTATGAACTCTAAACCCCACTCCTTTTTCAAGGTTTCTTTGTAAAATTTTTCCAAATACCATTCTTGGATGTCCTTCTATAACTTATTATATTTCCACTAGGTCTGAACCTTGATATCCCACTAATTATTCACCATCCCCCACAATATATTCAATGAAATCATGACTTTCTTCAATATTGGACCCTCCATATTATCCAAAATGGTTTGGATGGACATTATAAAAAACTCTACATCCACATGTCAACCCTCTCTACCAAATGTTGGATATTATTACCACTACAAATCTCTGGCCAGATTGAACATACTCATTACTTTCAGACCTAGGTCTCATTCTATCATCTGAATAAAATGATAAACATTATAGAGGAACATATCCTCTCCTTTAATAAAATAAAATAGTCAAATTTAATTTCCCAGTTTTGGAGGATCATTCATAGGGACGACCCCTTGCCTCCAAACTAGCACACATCTATGTAAAGTCATCATCAAACTATTCCAATCATATGTCTTAGAGAATATAACATAAACATCCAAAATTGACATAAGATATGTCTCTACACTCGAAATGAAAGACTCATCAAAATCATACTATCCTAATAAAAAGCATCACCCCTATGAAACTACTACCAAACATCCCTACCATGGGTAAAATCTAAAGTGGATAAACCAACATTAATAGATAGAAATCATTCATTTGATACCTTTTTTACAACCATTTCTTCACCCACAACGCAAAACATTCTTTTCAAGACACATTTCTATCTTTAAATTTCATTAAAAATATTTCCTATGATATTTATAAATCATAATAAAAGAAAATTTATCTCATTTATGCCACATTATTAAACTCAATATTCTTACCATTTATTGTAATTTTTCATATTTACTCCTGTTTTCATATTTTTTAGACACGATTTTTTTAATATTTACATAAAGTAAAATGAACTGTATCCTTCATACCTGAAACAAACATACTATGTTTTCCAATCATGAACCATGCCACCTATATCCCTTGTTGTATATAATGATGCATGAATTCACAACCTCATGTTATTCTAGCTACACACCAAATATCATAAAGCAGTCTCATCACTCAATATCTGTATCACCCAATGGTACAATATCATTCAATGGAATAAACACAAAATAATAAGAACAATCCCTCCCTCAGTGACAAGGGGTTTCCCTCATAAAAGGGTCATATACTCCCAATAATGAGCTCATTGATAAGCCATGAACATCATATTCTTGTTTCTACCATCCCCAATAAATAGTCCTCATAAAATAAGCGCTCTGATATAGCATTGTAACATACTAGAAATGAAATCCACTAAATTAGTTCTCTAATCTAGTTCACCACAAAACCTCAAGAACACCACCTCATACCCCAATGGTTAAAGACTAGAAGAGATGGTCTAATAATTCAGGAGGGGAGAATATAAGTTCGTTACTAGAGTAATCCACATTTGATAAAAAATGTAATAAAGGAAATAATTATTCAAAATTGAAAACATGAATTTACCACCAATTTCCACAAATGGTAAAACCCACATCCAAATACTAAATTTTCCATGTGAATCTAATAGTCTGAACGGTGCGGTAAAATCCCAAAATAAAGACCACTTGTTGAAACCCTAAAACGGTTTAGAATCTATGTCTAGATCCTCATCCATGAATTCCCTAATCTCAACTCAACTCTATAGAATACGATCTTTTCCATTGTCCTAACCTACAACATTAAAATCTTATAAGGTACCCAACGGAGGCCCGAGTCGAGTGTGAGTACAACTCAATTGGGAACCCCCAATAGTGTCCAAAAAATATCTATTATAAATAGACAATTCAATAATGAAGTAAATGAATTACAATTTAACCAAAAGAGATCATGTACCATTAGGTTATGAGGTTTAATTTACCCATTTACAACATTTGTCGCATGTTTAACATTTTTCCCATCTTCATCACACAATTAATTTCCATGGCACGTTCCATGGGATAAGAATTTAAAGTATGTGCACAAAAGAATAAGACAGTAAATTACTAAGAATATATTTATAAATTAAGTTCCCTATCTTTCTAGGGATAATGAATTCATAATCATTCACATCACACATACCTTAGAGCCTTAGTCTTGTTTTTATCATCATATAAAAAATTTTGACAAATAGATCCTTGGTACCCTTCCATAACCATGAATTATTGTGTGCGTTTTATATCTTCAGTCCAACCCAACTGGTGGGAGTAGATCCCCATGTCCAATACCCAGGAACTACTATGCCTTGGGAAAATAATTATTCATACATTTACCACATATACAATTCTAGAAACCATATATAATCAAAACACATAACTATCACATTTCAGTTATTATTTAACACATAATTATTCATTTGATTTAACTCATTAACACATTTACCATTTACATAGAATCACCCATTTAACCATTTTCATATCCAATCCTAAACCCATTTTTCACATTCAACACTTTATATGTTTGTGATAATTTTGGATATTCTATAATTTATATACATTAACCCATTTACACGATTCCAAAAATTCCCATATTTTATCCAACTTAATTAATTCTTCACTACCAACGCATTAATACATTAATAAATTAACCATTATATATTATTTATTCCAATATAGTATTTCCTTTCCAATTTCATAATCCATTTAACTCACTCACACAAATCCATTTAACTCTATTTTCACATTATTTCAAATGAACCCTTATTCCATTACCAATAACTAGAAAAAACCACTATTTGTTCCATTTATAATTTAAACTAACATGTCAACACATTTATCATGGGATCTATCTCAATATCATCCAATTCAATGATTAAAATTACCATGTTATATGATTGGGAATATTTGACCCCCCCATTGGTAGCCATAAATTGCTCATGTCAACCTCAATGTATCCCACGAGTATTATAAGGGGGTTAATCAATCGATTAAACAACCATTTTAAAAAATATTACTAACGAAAGAGAAAACAAAACAATAGGGAATAAGGAACACAATAATGTAAGTGAAAATAAAATTCCAAACTATAAGAGATATCCTAAAGGACACCTACCTCATATCAGAATATGAAATCACTCTTAACCATATCCTTTGATCTAAATTCAATCATCCCTTTAACCCTATCCTAATGTCAAAAAAAGTGATGGTTTTACGGATTTAGAAGAATAATAAAAAAATCCACATATTAGGAAATATAAAAAATTGGAATATTAGAAACCATGTAATATTCGATTATGAATGAAATTTATCTACACAATCTATTATCAAAGGAGAATGATCCCTTGGAATATTGGATGAGTTTGGTTCCTCAATAGGGTTGAGAGGAGATGAAATCGGGACGAAATAGAGGGACGATATTAAAATTTAAAGTGGAAGTTATGTAAAATCACAATTTTTAATTGGGAACATGGTTTGGCCACATGGTTTGTTGAACTGTATTCAAAAAATGCACTAACCACTGTCCAAGATGGTTTGAGGTTGCACAGTTTTTTAGGGATCTCAGTATGGCTTGACAACCATGTCTCAACCCTACATAATTACTATTTCCAAGTCTTCAGGGTCTGGATCTCCATTTTTCATGATTTTATTAAACATGAACCCCTCCTCTTAGAAATCATGGGTTGTGTGAAAAAATATCTATATCCATGCTCTACTTATCCAACATGCACTGGATGGACAAATTCCACCATTCATCAAGTCATGATCCACCAGAACACCCTAGAACCTCCTCATACATCCGTTAAGAATTCCATTAAAAATTTAATAGTAAACTAAAAGAAAAATTAAAACAAGTAAATACATTCATGAATTCTTGTAACTTAAAAATAGAAACTATGGTAATTGTTTTACCACATTAAAGGGTAAAATATGTAATAATCGAGTAATAAAGTGTAAAAATAACATGATAAGGATTATAAAATAAAAATAACAATATAACCAATTTTATTTTATTCCAAAATTTGGTCTATAAAAACTAAAGGATTAAATATATGTCATTTTGATACCATTTATATGTTATCATGACATTTATAATTTTTTTTTCATTTAAAGGCAATGATGTCACACTCAAATTATTCATATATAAAATATTTTTACTATGGGGCTATATAGAGGGAATGTTTAACTATGAATCCTCATATTAAAGATAATATATATACATATATATATTTATCAAATTTATTTTTTAATAATTTTTAGTGAAAATATAATTACCTTAAATACTTGTACAACTATGATGCAATATTCGTGTTTTAATGGAAACATCAAATAAAAATTATTCAAAATATTGATATAAATATATTATGAAATAATTAATGTTAAAATTTAATTTTATAGATTAATTTGACATTTTAGGGGTGTATTAAATAATTTTTTTGATTTTATATTTTTTTTATATTTTAAAATTCAATGAATTAAATAGCATCAAATTTTAAATTAATGGTATTTTAAAATAAATAATATTCTATTATATGAAATAAAACAAATAAAATCATAATATCTACAAAACAATTTTATAAGGGCTATAATATTATAAATTACTCTTTAATGGGTTGTTTGGCATTTTAAATTAAATATATTAACTATCAAAGAGTATCAATTCATTTTTTCCCGATAATAACTACATATATTAAATAAGTGTGAAAACAAAATGACAAAAGGGAGAATGTTAACTAAACATATAAATTTTTTTTGAGCATATTTAGAACCCTCATAATCTAATATACTAAATAACTCATTTTTGACTCATTTGGAATTGAATATTAATTTATATTAATTTTATATAGTGGGAATTCCAAAAGGTGATGTCACCTCAATTATAAACGGGAACTCCCTACTTCACTTATTTACACCACATTGACTGTTATATCTCGACCATCCCCTACCCATTTCACTTATATAAGTTATTATGCAATTTAGTTCATGTTTTCAAAAAAAGGGGAATCATATATCCTTTATGTAGTGTTATAATAGAATTCTACATAAGAAGAGGAAATTTTATTGGATGTTAACATTGTATTATTTCATTTTCCACCTATTCAATTATTCTTATTTATTTATTATATAATAACCTCAGTATATTAATTATAAATATCAATTTTTATTTCAAGGTTCTAACAAAAAGATTCACACACGTCCATCAAATGCGATACACAATCATCGTTCTTGTGTATGGCGGACTACCGCCTCACAAAATGATGTTTCTCGTCCACCCGTTACCACCATTAATGGATGGGAATAATGAGGTAATTATTGGTTATATATTGTATATGTTATATTTATAATTTATTTATTATTATTTAGTAATTATATATCAAATACATTATTTATTTCCATTTTATGGGAATATGATATCATCATTGGTGGATGTGTATACTATCACCTCTTCCAAGCGATGTGATTTTTTCACACCTTATATGGAATATATTAAGGATTTTTTTAATTAAAATGTGTGAATTATAAGCCATAAATATGATAATTTAATCATTATATACATATATATATATATAATTTACTATTATTTAGTCAATACGACAAGAAAAAGGAAACAAAAATCATGTGTATGTATGGCCTACTATCTCCATGAATAGTGTATTCCATTTCCAATAACTAAATATTTTGGATTAATAAAATTACATATATAATGAATATATATGACATTTATATCATGTTTTTAATAATGGAGATTATATTATCATTATATATATAATATGTCCAAAATAATAAAAAGACAGAAAATATTTGAAAAAGAGTGTATATTTTACACAAAATAATAAAATTAATGAGATATTATTAATGAATGAGTAATAAAATGTTTAAAAGGATAATATATGATGTCATAAATATTAATATGGTTCTATTTTAAGTTAATAACCTGAATAAAAACCGTATAAATATGTTTAATGTGCATGTGACGAATAAGAGGTGTAAGGTAAGGATTTCCCAAATTACATTTACTTATACGAGATTCATTCCATATCCAGCACTTATTTCATACGTGTGGTGTTAATAATTTCCTTTGATATATAATATAAATAATCTCAACATCCTCATGATATTAAATTTTTCATTAAATAATTATTAAATTTATTGGTAACACGATTCATCTAATTACAAGTGGAAAGAGATTTATTAAATCAATTTTAATTCATTAGGTTAAACTTGTATTGCATTGATAATGTCATGATAAGGTTATTATTGTAATGACAGTCAATTATCTCATAATTTTTACCATATTTATAATGTCCATATACATAGAATATATGTAATCAATTCATTTTATTAATAATATGACCTTTGAAATGGACACTGTCTTAATCACCTTTCAAAGAGGCATATTTTAATGTTTTACACCCTCCTTCTATAATGAGGTGTAAATAAAACCCCTTTTGACATATCATATCATGATTTTATTTATTATCATGTAATTTTTTCTAAAATTATATTCTTTTATGTGTATTATGACCCAAATGTTTCAATACATTATGGTACACTGTGATATAAAAGTCTTGTATTGAATCGATTACTCGATATAAGAGGAATACTTTGGCCATTTAAGGCATAGGTTAGGGACCGGATAATGAAAGACCTTAAATGATTCATTTGTCTAATGGATAAAAAATTGTTGTTGAAAAACCATTCATGTATGTTTTCAAGAATAATACAATCATTTTATATCAACAAACATAATCTGGGAACACCATTGATCTTAATAGTAACTATTTATAGGGTACATATCGATAGTTTATTCATCTGATATTATGAATTTCCATCATTTCAGTTGTTACTATATATATTATTTTCACTATAACAAAATATATGGATTCACTTTCCTTCATAGTTTATTGATTATATTGTATATGTGTTTAGATATTTACCTTTCCAATTTGATTATTATTACTCATTCATTATTACTTACATTATATTTAACCCAAACTGATCTTTCAAGGACACCCATATTTTTCTTTTGTTCCACATACTATGAAGAAGATATATTTTAATGAGTTTTAATGATTATTATATTAGATTTTGGTTATATATTATGTTTTAATTTTATTCCCAATGTAAAATTGGAATCATGTATGTAACTTGTTTATAAATACTAACACAATATTAGTGATTCGAGATTCCATTTCTTGTTATCATGCTAATGTAATAAATTAAATAACCACCTTATAGATAAAATATACTATTTATTTATAATTAGAATATGAGTAATTCATGTAGAAACATTGGGAACTATAGTTTGGAAAAAATTTATTAGTAAACAAAACCCTATGATAGACATTGACGATAAGTGTAGAAGAATATACTAAAGAAACCATGTTTATGATTATGAAATTATATAAGCCTAAATTATTAATATTAGTATAATCATTTAACTATTTTTATGATTATTAATTATATTTAATAATGATATAATCTAATATAGTGCATTTAATCATTTAGAAGTGGATCTTAGTATAAGGAATTTGATCCACACTAATGTATCTGATCCTTATAGTAATATTAGTAATGTTTTTTTGGGATTAATCAAGTCATTAAAAGGGAAATATAATCCAAACAATTTAATTTTATTAATACTGATTATCATGTTCTAACAACAGTTATAATGAATTATCCAAGTCATCAGTATTCGAAGGGAAGAATGAGAAGAAGAGGACGGTAGAAAAAAAATGGATACATGAAAGAAGGGAAAGAAGGATTTCCCTGTGAGTAATAATTGTTGAATGAATCACCCTGGGATGTTCTTGATGGGATTAGGATCATGTTATAAGTGTGGAGATAAGTTCCACCTACAAAAATTCAAAGGTCAAGATAAAATTAAGTTCTTCAATTTTAAAACATCCATAAATGGGATACTACACCAAATCAGTGCCATAAGCGTCAAGAGAATATAAATCAGAAGAAGATAAGGTATCATTTTCAATGTTATACAATTGATATATCTATATTGGGATTATTAATTTTCGACTTTATTTAGATTCATTAATCATTTTTTAGATATTCTGTTATCAATTATATCATGGTTCTAAGTCTTTTAAAATATAGAAGTATTGTACTATAGTACATCTTCTTTATGGATTTCAATGGAGTCCCAATTTCATAATGGTTTTATTATGATCAAGTTAATAATATAATTCATATCAGATAATAATAGCTACATCAGATTATTTAGGGAATCCAATAAATGGTTTTTTTGGAAACTTATTTACCATCAAATTATATTTTTGGACATTGAATTTGGAAGGGTTTATTTTGGATGAGTCATAATATTTCCCAATTATGGGATGGATTATGTTAAAAATGGAATCTTATTTTAATAACATGTTATAACAATTTTATTTTCATTAAATTAAGGAAAGAATGAATTGTGAATCTTTTTATTCATTAAAGTGCATTTAGCATAAAAAATTAATCTTTAATATCAATTTCTTGTCCTAATAGATGCAATTGAAAAGGATCAAAGAAAAACCCAAGAATCACAATATACATAAATAATGGGGAAAAATTAGGTATTACTATTTTCTCATTTTCTTTATCTAGATAGTAAATTAATAAACAAAATTTGGGAAAAAAAATTTGGATCACAAATAATTTATCCATTATCTTGTCCATATAAAAATATCAATGTAAATTTAACATATAAAAAACTTTATGGTTTTTTGACGGCCAAATTTATAATGACCATGTTTCATATTACTCTCTACATAAACATGATTGTTATATTTCTCTTATATATATGTTTTTTACATTTCTAGAAATTTCAACTATTTGATAGCCTAAAAATGGGGTGGCCATCACATTTTTATTTCCCTCTTTTTATGAGGATTTTTTATTCACACAATTTATGATGTGGGTTTCCCAGAAAAGAATTTTCTAGTATAAAACATTGATTTTAAAAATGAAATTTAAATTTTGATGATGATATTTATAGAATGAGGATAGAATAAAAATCACATTATTTTATGGTATGTATCTATTTAAATTCGATATATTAAAATTCATACATTGTATAAAACACCTTTCATAAACAATTGATGATATATTATTACACCCTAGAAGTTAAATTGGGGTGAATGAATATAATTAACCACATTAAGAAATTTATATATTTTCTACTAAATAAATTGTTATTATAATCATCAAATATATTTTATTCTCATTGAAAAATAATTAATCCAATTTTAAGAATGAATGTAATATTTTTTGAAAGGAATTTCTCTCGCCTTTAAATTCCCTAGCTTCTTTAAAACAAAATTTTGACACATTTATAAATTCTATATGAATAAATAAATTTTATTTGTTAATATATGAATTAAAAAATTATCTTAGGGTGATTTTTAGGTACTTTTATGACAAGTTTCATTTTTTTGATAAATTGTGAAAAACAATAAATTTTAATTAAAAAATAATTTTCATTATATGTTATATAAATAATTAAATTAAATTATATATTTATTTTAAAGTATAACAAGTTCAATAATAAATAAAAAAATATAATTTCTCTCATTGGAATCAATTACACGTTTAAATTGGCTATAAAAATGCTTTAAACATTTAAACATATCTACTTTAAAAACCAGTTGTATTGTCCGATCACTAGGATTAATTTTAAATTAATTTATGAAACTAATATGATTTTAAATTTAAAAATTAATTAAATATTTCGAATTAACTGTTCCAGTTTTTTTTTTAAATTCCCCAATTATTTCTGTCTAATATTAACATTATCTTTAATAGTTTTTGTTAAAATTATAAATTATAAATCCTCTATAAGTCAAGAAATAATGGATAAAAATAAAGTTATTAGAAAAATAAAATAGTAGAAAAACATGACCCAATTTTATTAGATGATCATGTATTCCAATAATAACATAATTTTATAATATAGGGTTATACGATTCTATTTATTAGTTTTTATGGGAATTAAATTATGTTATATAATGAAATGATAGATGTATTTTTCATATTCTAAATAAATAAAATATTTTTAATATAGGGTTATGTATGGGATGTGTTTGACTAGAAATAATGATTTGAAAGCTAATTTACATATATTTTTTCAAATTAATTTATTTTTATTCATTAGTGAAGAAATAACTGCCATAAATGATTTCACAATAGTGATGTATTGTTCAATTTATTATTAGAAAAATCAAAGAGGTTTTATTAAAAATATTAATGTAAATACAATTTGATATAATTAATGTTAAAATTAATTTTATATTTTTTTGATACTATAGATATTTATTACATGATTTTTTTAGTTTTTATGTTTATTATATTCTTATAAGTTAATTTATTGAGTAGCCTCAAAATTAACATTAATGGTATTTTACCACATATGATATTTTATCAAAATATATAAAATTAGAAAAGAACATAATTATAGAAAAATTATTTTTATGTGGTATAAAATATAATCAATGATACATTTATGGGTCTTTTTAAATTTTATACTAACTATATTATCCCTTAATGTGTAAAAATATTTTTTTCCCTCGTTTGAATAAAAATTTACTAAATAAGGATAAAAGTTAAATGATTTTGGAACCAATTTGACATAAGTAAATAAATAAATTATTATATGATATTTATTAAAACCCTCTTCCTATAAAATTATAAAAAAATTTTTGCCTCCATTTGTATTTAAAAATAATTTCTATAAATTTAACTTTTTGATTGTCTTCAAAATTGTCTCTCACCTATACTAAAAAATAAAAAACCTTCACCTAATTATTTACACCATTATGAGCCTTGTGAAGGGCCTAACACTATTAATTTTGTTATAAAAATAATCATAAACTCTCTTCATGTCTTGGTCTTCCAATAGGATGAGTTTCAGATCCATTAAAAATAGCTCTAATCGATTTTTGATGAAGAATTGGTAACGTTCGTCAACAAGAACATTGGATTTATATCATTATACACTAACTAAATTAATATTCCATACTTTTTATATAATATCAAAACTATATTAAATATAATGATATTTTTTATATCATGTTTATTACCTAAAACTTCCTACACTTCTATCAAATTGGAGACACCATAATCGTTCATGTGTATGGCGGACTACTGCCTCGCAAACCGATGTCATAAGTTCTTCCATTACCAACTTTAAGAACTAGTAATAATTATGTATTTATTTTTTATAATAAATATATATGATATTTATAATTCATTTATTCTTATTTTATTAGTATATAATGCATATATTCATTAATTACATTTTTTGGGACTATGATAAAGTCATTTTTGGACGTGTGGGAAATCCCCTTATAAACGATGTGATTTGTTCACACATTACGTGGAATGTATTAAGGATTGATTGAAATAAATGTTTTTGATAAATATGATTATATTATTATATTTTAAGCATAATATACATTTATATTTCTGGAAACACCACTTCATCACATGGATGAAAAGTCAAAAAAAGGAAATACATTAAAAAAAGGAGGATAAAGTAGAGGAAGAAAGCCTAGAATAGCAAGAACACCAAAGGACTGCATCATCAAAGGTACCCCAATCACCATCGGTGCACATAGTCCTTAGATGACCTAACTTTGAATGACACCTATGTGTAACACATGCACGCAACTCCTATGTGAATGTACTCATTCACACAGGGTCCCATACTTTCTTATACATATGAATTTGGGTTCTTAATTTGTAAATAAGTGTTTTCCCAAAGGCCGATTGCTACTTTGATTGCCATAATACATCTGTCAGTCCCCCCAAAACGTATAGGTTTTTTTATGACATGCAAGGAACAGGTAATTAAAGAGGAATATTGTAAATTTTGTTCACCCAGGGTTTAAAATAAGAAACACATGTGTGAGGATTTCACCGAGCCGCTAATCTATGAGAGCTAGTGAGAGGTTCCCATAATTAACTATGTATTTATGACACATACTTATTTGAAAACATGTGGATGAACTATAAGGATTTGGAAAGGTCTCTACCAAGTGTAGTCACCGAGGTGGTCCATCTATCATGTTACACTAAATTCACCCAGGCCTACCTACCCATAGCACCCCTTGTACAAGACTCTTATGTTCACCATAATCTATAGCCTACATGAGCAATTCATGAGGCCTTACTCAATGAAAATCATCAAAATGCCTCTCATTCATTGGATTATTTTTTTCTAAAAGGAACCAAGAAAAATCCTACACAAAGACCTCATGATTTATAAAACCTTGGAGAATGGCACATTACCATGTCTCCAATTTGTATTTGGATTTATTCTATTATAGTTTTCCGGAACTAGTATTAAAGCATGGTTGAGATCATTGGAAATATGGAGATTTGTATATCCATGATCATGATAGACCCTACCGTAGGGAAAATTTCAGGATGTTCCCAGTCTCAAATACAATGGTTAGGACCCTTTACAACTATTTTTGTCTCTAATACTAGATCCTCAGTTCCCTTGTTAAAGGGTGTAGTTTATGATTTATATTCCATTCAAAATGGTATTAGATCCTCCTCCTACTATTGAACTAATTTTATTGAATCCTTCATGGAGTAATCCCTTAACCATTCATGTAGGAGGTTGCAGCCTTTCATCAATCTACCACTATGTCCTTTGCCATCATTCTTTCCTTACCTTGGAATCGTACCCAATGTAATGTGAAGAAGGAGAAGTGTTTTATCCCTGACCTATTACACCATATCCCAGGTATCTTCCACCATAGAAGGAGGAAAGGTGTGTGGTTTTTGAATCAACTTATTCTTCTTATTTCTCATATCGATAATGAATAACATGGAAATTGAGGTTTGTGATGATATTGACACATGCACGATCCACCTGAAGGATTGAACTATGATGACTCTAATTCTTGGTTACAAATGAATAATTATACATATCAATACCACTTAGGGATTCAGATGAATGGGTATCCACCACAAGAGTAATCCCCAGTCAAAATTCCCTTAATCTGGACAGCCTTCATCAGAGTAAGCAACGAGTTAATCACCCAACCCACCTTGACATATGAAATCTATCATATTTCCTCTTAAAAGATCATCTTATTTATAAATAATCCCCCAAACAATTACTTCAAAGGTCTATACTCCCCAATTAGGCATGCCTAAACTATGTGGGATTTGATACCTATCTAGTCAAGATACATAGGAAACCTCTCCAAGGTTCAAACCCAACACTTTATGTCTTTTTTTTTGCTTCATGGGACACATTTCTAACTACGTATAATTAAACTTAGATGTCCATAACCATTAAAATATAATTGTTGTTCATTGGAATAACTTCCACATAAGACATTGACTAGGAACCTTCCTCCTAGACTTCCATGACACATGATGTTAAACTGTATGGTTAGGTCATCATAACTTGACCATAAAAGGTATGATGTTTCCTGTTAAATGGAAAAAAACTACATGGGATAAAATTACTTTTAGTAGGATACATAGCTTTCCCATCCCTGAGATTGATCCTGACATTAAAATAAATACCATCTCCCTATATGAAGATAAATTATAGAGTGAATTTAGTCTCCATGGAAGATAATAATCTCTTGAGAACCCCACTATGTAGATTTGAAATCTTGCATCATCATAATAATCATAAAAGAATATCTAATTAGTACATAATCGAATACCAATGATCAATAACCCAAATACAAAGAGATATCTACATTAATGATGATCCTCATATTCATACAGATTATTCTATGATATATAAATTTTAATTATTGATTGCTAACCTTAGGTTGGCTTACATCATACATGGGAATTAATGAATGATTCATAGATATATTTTAAATAAATAAGGGAGTCCCAGAGTAGATAAAAATACCCCAAAAGGGTGTGATTATCCTAACCACCCATCCTCACAACCAATGTGAGATCTTACTCATCATTTTTCAAAACACCTAATGTGTTCCTACCTTTAGAATATAGGTCCCATGGTATATAGAACCATTTAGTGTCTTTGGTTCTAAAAACAAACCTCTTTGAAACTATTTGAAAATAGAAAATCCGAATAATGAATGAATTCTGAGTGAAACAATAAATGGGGAACCCTACAATAATATTTAACCAAAATTATACTATCACTCGCCTATGATGCCCCCATCATCATTTGAAATAAATGGAGAACAAATAAGGAAATCAATCAAGAATTTGATCACTCAAATGGGATGATTCTTTGATAGGAGTTCCTTATTTGTGTTATATATATATATATATGCATACAATCCTTTCTAGAACCCTCATAGATATAAGGGACTCCTTCATTTGTTTCACAAACGAATGCCCGAAATACTGTTCACACCAGATATTCTTATGTGTGAAGGATGCCATCACTGAACCAGCGTCTACAATGCTAGGTCTCAAACTCACCAGTTTATGAGTACCATAAAAATGGTGAAATCCAAACCTTTGATGCTGCTCAACATGCCCTTTAACCCAACCATCACCTCAAGCTATTCGGTCAATGATGAATGGTGGTCCTAATGTGGACAACGCAAACTGTCATCCTAAACTATTTCTAGAGCTTATCCAAGGAACCCAACAGCCAATACAACCCATATTTTAAGGAGTTGGATCAAGAGGCTAACTACAAACTAATATAAGAGACACAAGGGACCTTATCAAGGTATCCTACATAAAATTACCACATACAACATTGGGAAATATTTAAAACTTAACATGATGAGGGTGTTTTCATCAGCCAAGAGAACTAGGTCCTTTAGACCCTATCATGAAAGATGGCGTGTCGAGAAAAACAACTGGTCATCTGGTAGAATTTTCACACAATTTACCTCTCTAAATAATACATAAAAACTAGTTTGGTGGAAAATAGTGAGCATGGACACACACCCATCCACATTCATTTAGCCATCCTGCAGACTCATCCATCGACATTCAATGATGATATCCAAAAAATCATTGAAGTAACTTGTATCTGGGATAAAAAGCAAACCTTAACCCACCAAGACAACATTAAGAGAGATTTGGAAGAACTAAATTTATTATATCTCCCATGTTTGATGAAAAATAGTGAGTATACACAAATAGATTTCATTAAAGATCATTCCTTCCAATAATATCGTCTCTCACCCCACAGAAAAGTTAGTCGAAAAGTCCCAATAAACATTTGGGGGAATACTCAACTCTCTTCCCACACACATGAGTGTTGTTAGTATCCACTAGAAGAAATGAGATTATTAGAGCTCGAACATACAACTACTCTAGATATATAGTGAATTTATATCCCTATTATAGTCCCTGATGTCACCAAGAATATCCTGAAAATGATGAAATGGATTATGGAAATTCATTACTAAATTATATAGACATTCTAGAACATCAGAAAGTTGACTATAGTAGTGACCGTGGGATGAACACCAAACATTGTCTAAAAAATATGGTGGCTCATCGCCGTAATACCACGGAGTAGAAAAAACCTCTATTATCATTCATAAGGGTCATTGGGAAGAATCCATTATATTATATGGAAAACCATATTGAGAACATACACCCAATCATATCAGTGTTAATCAGTGTATTGTAATGTCCACTCCATGGTAGGTAAAAAAAACATCCCATGATAACCAATTCTAACATCATGTGGACCCAATCATTTTTATTAAAGCATATAAGAAGAATTTCCATCAAACACAATTGGAAATTCAAGAGCCGATCTATAATTACGGTTTACTCAACACTAGATTTCCTGAATCCCTCAGACACTTCTCTTTCAAATATCAATATCTTACCATCCCATTACCGAATTCCAAGAGAAGTATCTCTTATTTTTATGGTCCTCATGAGTCACTTAACAATGAAGGATTTCTTCATGAAGAAAACTCTGTATATCTTGAGATCCTATATCTTGATTAGATACATGATAAAACTCTATGTGTTCTAAATACCATGGAGTAAGTGGATTTCTCCCTGTTTCTATCCACCATACTAGTCCTCACCATGATGGTGTATGTTAAAAAATTTCTCTCTGATGTAGTAATTCACATGTCCATGATAATTACCCATTTAAAAATGATGTGAGGATAAATCCCACTTCATGAGAGACAAATGAAAACACAATTTAAGTCACGTATGATGCTTTATCATTAGAAGATGAAATCCTTTATTTTCCAAAAGAAATCCCCAGAAAACTGTCATTATCCTAACATGACATGGGTCATTTTCATTACAATATAATAGAGTAAATACAAACCAATCCCATTTCTTCTAAAATGAAAATTGGGAAACATCCACTATGGTCAAACTTGGTCGACGGAACTCTAGTGAATGTTGAACAAGACTTGATAAATGATGAAAAATGGAAAAAGAAAATATACCAATCATGTTATGGCCATTTTCACCCCTCAATACGACATTTCATAGGTGTTTGTGGTAGATTTTTTGTATAACATATTCCTCAATATAAGGAAAACACTTTGTCATATAAATAAAAAAGGTATTACCCAATAATGAGTATCAAACTCATTTCGTGGTAATATACAAGTTGAAATTTCAAATTGACATCGCATCCCTCCAAGTTTCATGAAATCCAATGATAAAAAAATAGGTAGGGTCCCTTCAATGTAGATGTGATAATGAATTAATGAGGTTGTGAAAACTAATCATAAATATGATATCTGGTGTTCATATCAGACGATGTGGTGAACATGTTGAATTGAATTTCAGTTTTCTCACAAACGAGAAAATCCTTCCAAATGTGGTATCATGATATTTTATTTCCCTATGTTTTCTTCAACAAACAAAATTTATTCATAATATATGATATGCTATGAAATAATTGGCCTGAAAAAAATATCCCCAGTGCATGGATATAAGAGAGTATACTGTTTAAATAATTATTCATCATATATATGAGAATATCATGAAGTCCTCTCATTTAGAGGATGTTAATTATTAGATTTTGAATATTCCAGAATTAGTATAACAATGTTCAAAAATAGGTGATTTAAGTGAGTTCTAAATAATACACCCAAGACATGTTCGATAAAAAATCCATAAAATAAAAAGAGAATCTATATCAATATCAGCCACAATAGTTTGGGATAAACCCCATCCCACGTAGTAGGGGGTTTTTAACCCAAAAATTGTAATAATTTAATCATGCCTAAAGAGGTGATAATGTATTATAAAAACAGCCCCACCCCTTAAGGCTCAATAATATTTTAGCTCAAAAATATCCTCCTCAGGGGGAATCATCTTTATCCTTGTTATGGAAGATGGAACTAAATGATTCCTTCTGGTTCATAATATCCCATGATCTAGTATATTCAATTAGGAAACATATGTCTTGACTTTTTATGCATTACCTTCACCTTACTATCTAAAATATATATCCCAAGAAATCAAAAAAGAAGATGATATGGTCTCATCGAGTGCTCAGGAGAATGAAATACTTCCAAGGTACGTACAGAATATCTTTGATTCATTATTCATTTACAAACATCATCAATGTTGTCAATAAAGACCCTCCAAAATTTATGGCCAACTCATAGGAGTCAGATGTAGAAGTTATAGTTCAGAATCCAGTCCACAATGAAAGAAATGAAGCAGGTCTTTGTACAAGAAAATAAAGGCTTTCCCTAAATCTAGAAACTCCCTTGAATAATCCACCTTTACCACCTCAAAAATATCCCAATAGTAAAATTGGTATGTGTAAGACTTTTTCTCACCTCTCTCTTAAGGATGGTAAGTCCCATTCATTAGAATAAATATTTTCGCAGAAAGAGTATGATATTAATGAGTTTATAAGAAATAATGGGAAGTTCTCTATGGAAACAGTCATTCTAGATTTACTCCACAATTATATCCCCAGCTTTCACTTTAATTTAAAGCACCTAAACAAAGTGGGTTCTCCATCATGTATACAGAAAATTGATAATTACCTATATCGGGTACATAGTGGGAACATGGAAAAGAAAATCCTTATAGTCCGACCCTTATTGGTTACCCTTGTTAGATACAAGTAGTGCTTTCACCAGTGGTCATATCGACTGAAACACCCGCTTAGGCTCTAGTGTCTGCACTTTCTCATGTCCCAGCATAGTAAAATATTCATCTAATTAACATGAACCCCATTGAGTTGATGAATACTCGATTAGAATCCATAGAAGGGATGCGTGTGTTGGTACATCAAAAAAAGATGACATACCCCAAATTGGTAGATCTTACCCCTCACCTACCAAACATTAAGAATCCTAAATTTCCAATTTTCAAAAGCTCACGAGACCCATAATATCATTTGATGCAATTTGACTCTTGCTATAATCCAATGATGGATAACCCTAAACAACAGGAGGAGGTGAAGCTCAAGGGTTTTTGTAAATCGTTATAAGGTACAGTATTCATGTGGTACACAATTTTGGAGTATCAATAAATAACTATATGATAATAAATCCACCAAAAATTCCTCTTCATGTTCATCTCAACGCTATAGAAGTCAAAAAAAATTGGTCCTGAGAAACTAAAAAATATAGTCGAATGAATTGTTTTCCTATTTCATTTCATAGTGTAAATGACTAAAATGTTAGTTACACCTTCCACTCCTTTAAGAAGAATTATTGGATATATATGTATAAAATCATTGAGAAGAGTTATCCACACCATTGATCATGTTTAAATACATTGGATGGTTTCGATATATATCCTCAATCACTCAACATGAGGAAAACACCATCATAGAGACCAAATCCATGTCTTTAATTCTTATATTGACTAAGGGAAGGAGGACATGAAATATAGAGGCCACTACATTTACATTTAAGCAAGCCCCAGTTCC
The DNA here is from genome assembly GCA_963277665.1 of Viscum album. NCBI lineage: Eukaryota > Viridiplantae > Streptophyta > Magnoliopsida > Santalales > Viscaceae > Viscum > Viscum album. The sequence goes on from OY728129.1 coordinate 1,292,644,770, forward strand.
TATTCCCATCTCAAAGAATGTTCCAGTCTGTATGGATCAACCTCTTGTGAATTAGTATCAATCACAAACTTTCCATGACGATCAAATATATTTGATATGAAAACAGTTTGAGGATATGAAAAACAAGCTTTAATCATTTCATAATCACTGATTCTCTAGATTATTAATCTATTCATTAGAATAAAACATAGTATGGCTTCCAAATCTATATAATGGAAGAACCAACAGTGATAAAGATATCAAAATCTATATCCCCATTCACAAACTACCAGAGAACCCCATCAAGGATTGTTTTTTCTCAAGGACCCCCAACAGTAGATGGAGGACTATGAGAATATGAAATTGAAATATTCTCTATCACATTTATCATGTGTTGTTTATACATACTAGGAGGAGGGAGGTGAGTATAATGATGTAGAAAGATAGTGTACGTAGACGTTCCATGATTGGACAGTCAAAAAAAAAATCCAGTAGACTCGTGTTATTCCTTTAGAATAGAAAAAAGAGCCAACTATGTCCTAAAATAATTCCACCATAGCATAGTTGGATTCATCAAATGCTCTGTAATCTAAAGTGTAATTATTTAAAAAGTGACATGACAGGAAGGATAAATATAAAAGAAAATAATATGCGGTTGTTTCATTGGAATGGTTGTCCTCAAATTTAGTGGACTTTAAGAAAATCATCCCAAAAATAAAGGGACGACCCACTAATAGAAAAATATGAATTACCCCTCTGTTAGAATCTTCATCAAAAAATTAATTAATCTTTCAATATATAAATTTTATTCAAATAATTGATCCCTTCATACATGATGATTTCGATTACGAAATCTATTTCCCTACACATTATTCGGGATCCTGTGGAAGAGATCATTGAGGAAAAAGATACATGAGAAGAATTTGTCATTCTAGAAGCCACTACATCAACCAAACACCTACTCAAACTGTCTGTACAACCAAAAATCATGGAAAATAAATCCAATAATCACATCAGAAACAAGAGAGTTATTCCTCCACACATGAAAGGTTCTACCCAACATGGCCATATTGGAAGACTGGTTAAATATTGAACCATCACCCACTTTGTGACTCAGCATACATGACCAAATTAATCCACCTAGAACCATAGAACTTATATATCCTACCCCAAGTGAATACCCATCAAAATCATGAACATCATCACCTAATGATTTTGAAAATGAGCATCATCATGTTGTGTAGCACATAACTTAAGATTAGAAATATAATTTCATTATGAAATTGTCCCAAGGTCCATTCAAATTATAAATCCTAGAAGCGTTCTGACCTCGAGGGACCTTTCGGAAGCACATATTGATTCCTTATCAGGACCCCACGAATTGGAAGTCGATGTGGCCTATACAAAGGTATATATTGTAGAGAATGATCCTATAGAATTCATGCACTCATATATTTCATATATCAGGATGAGGATGTTTTCATAAAAGGATATATGAGATCCATATATATCTCTAGTAGAATAAATAGAATTTATATCCGATGAAACTTTATTGAAATTGATCAAGATTCATCCATATTATACTCTAGAAACTTCACTAACTGGGCCTCAATGAATCTCACTTGTCTCCCTCAACCATGGTGTTAATAGTTTGTGAAAATAATGATCATGATCTTATTTTAGAGATACCACTCAGAACTCAGTTTGGGGATCTTACATCTGACTCATTATTAATAGTTTTTCAGAGGATAAATTTCTCAACATTATTCTAGGAATACATTGTCTATATTATAATGGGGCCATTACATCATCACACCACCAATGTCTCAATTATTTTATCAATGGTCAAATTTGGACATTGTATGGTTACAAATCCACCTTAAAATCCTTTGATTCACATTACATTGACATCAATAGTTACCAAAAATAAAGAAAACATTCCATGACGCATGATCTTATTTGAATCAATTCCCCATATAGCGTGGAGATTATATCATCTAATCCATTCAAATATCTATGTACAGATTACACACTACCAATTATTAAAATATAAGGTGTGGGTCTAAATTCAAAAATTAATTCAATACAATCTGTAATATTAATAATTTATAAATTCTCTAAGTGATGGGGACATCGGGAATAAAAATGATCTCAATCTATCTCACGGGTTCAAAAAAATATCGGTTATTTCATTCAGTTTAGATGAAGATATCATGACGTTAGGAGAAAGTGAAAGGACTCATTATCATACTCTTGTTTCCCTTTAAGGACACCATGAAGGCTCCATTGCATAAATATATCCTAAAATGATTACATCATCCATTGTAAGTCCAAATAGAAGTTCCCCTCTTTCCTATGAGGAACTCTTTTTTTCATACCCCCCCCCCCCAGAAAGAAGCTAAACTAGTGAAACATGAGCATGTCAAATAACATTAAGATCTCAGAGATTCCCCTCCAGTGTTTAAGGAAGGTGTATCTACAATTGTGGATGATCTCAAAGAGATCAATAAAGTTACCAAATAGTATCAAATCCCCACTATGGTTATTAAAAACATGAATTTAAAAGAACCATATATATATACATCCTTTGTAAAGGATAACTGGGAAGTTTTTTCTACGAACTACAGTGATATTCCCGGCCATGACCCTGAGGCAACCGCATATAAATTGGGTATTCAAGAAGATCATCATGGATAAAAGAAAGTAGCCAACATGAAACGCCAGAATCACACCTACAAAATTGAGGATGATATTGAAACACTCATCAAGGATAATATTATCTAAGAGGTAGAATATGCAGAATGGACGTCAAAAAACATCCCCTATATTGATTTAGAATGAAAAAAATATATTTTTCATTTATTTTATATATCTCAATCATAATTTATCCAAATATGACATTCTGACCCCAATCATAGAACTCATTATTGATGCAATGACTAGTTATCAAGTACTCTTCATCAGGGATGAATATTACATGTATGAACAAATTCATATGGACCAATAAGATGAGGAATCCACATCTTTTAGATCCCCTTGGAGAGTATTTTTCTATTGGTTAATTCTCTCCATCATGAATAACATTGTATCCACATATAAATGTTCAATGCACCACATATTCAAACCGTTCTTGGGGATGTTTTTTGAATGCTACATTAATAATCTAGTGGTCAAGTCCAAATAATTTTCTGACCACCTAGCTAACCTAGAAACATATTCAGCAAGATGAAACAATATAATATGAAGATAAACCCCATGAAATGTTCTTTTAGTGTATCCTTAGGAAAAATCTGTGTATATGATGTACTAAATCCCAAAATTAATGTTGATACTAAGAAGAATAAATCTATCCATGGTATGTGACCTCCTCAAAATAAGAATAAGATGAGTGGACATTAGGTACAATTATCATACCTCTAGAATATTATATAAAATACGAGAGACATGTGATTACCCTTCACCAAGTTTAGAATAATGGGTTTATGTATCAATACACCAATTATTTCAAATAATCATTTGATGTCCTCAGGAAATATATCTTGATACTATGTTTTTATTCCATTTTTAGAATTAAATACGATCATTATGTACAAGATATACCTAGATAAATCACTGATCACAGTTATTGTAAAAAATAATGATTCTGGGAATTAAAGTATTTATTATTATCTTAGATGATCCATTCCTAATGAAGAGACTCATTATTCATGTTTTGAGAAGAGCTTCATGGAATTAATATTTGTAGTACTAATGCTGGGGGACTATCTTTAGAATCATGAGGTCACCATGTTTCTCACAATTACCCACTAAAATTTATCCATACTATTTCTAATCTTATATGATTTCTAGCATGTTTTATAGTTATTTGACTGTAATTCGGTATATATTATGTGACTTAGAAATATTGGAAAAGCTAGGACCTAGAATATTTCCTTGATGAGAATCCATCTATAGATGGGATTTCATTATATATAGAATTACCTAATGAAGAGGTATTGTCTATTTCGGACATCCCCAATCATTGTAAATTTATTTAATGGTGCATCGAGTAGTCCAACAAGGAATATAATGGAAAAAACTTAATCTTAATAAAGTAGGTTTAAGAATATTTCTTATCTCTATAGATAAGGAAGTTATATCTTACTTATTCTATTTATTTGATGATGGTTCCAATAATTAAGCATAATATTTGGATCACATATCTGGTTTATAATTTTCACTTCATGTACCAGTATAGAAAATCGAGGAGAGCGATAATTCAAACTTGGTAATCAAGTAGATCCATAGAGATTATTCTATTAAAAAATATGAGTTAATCCCAATGTGTGATTATTTACGAGTGTTAATGGCATAATTTACTTCAAATCCATCATTGATTATATCTCTTGATCACAGTATGTACAAGATGATGCATTAGAAAATGAAACCATTGCCCTAGAAACTCCAAACATAGAATATACAGTCATCATCATTTCCCATTGTCGAATGGTATCACCTTTATTAAGAAAAAGAACAGATGATACAAGTAAAATCACTCCCATTACTGATTCATATGGTCTTACCATGGGATGGATAATCCCATCATAGAGTACCTTTAAGATGGAATTCTCCCACCTGATAGAGTTGGAAGATAGTTGATCTAGTATAAATAATACTATTTTACACTTTTTGATAGCCAAAATCGCCTGAAATACCTCTACAAATTAGGCTTTGATGGAGTCCTTCATAGCTAGGTCGATGAAGAAGAGACTACATATATTATAGAAGACGTACATGCAGGAGCATATGGTTCCCACCAATCAGGGTATATACATTTTCAGAAAATATGATGGCATGAATACTTTTATCTTATGATGACACAAGATTGTACAGAATTCACTTATAAGACTCATCCTTTCCAACTACTTGCCAACATCATCCACTAACCCCTGAATTTTCTATATAAACCCAAATACTCTCAGTCATTCAACACATCGTGAATGGTTGTTGTTGGACCATATACTCCATTGATGACTATGTCATTAATGTACTTCCTAAATTTTATTTATTTCCTCTCTAAATGTCATGGGGAAATGCCACTCTATGTAGTGAGGGACCAAATCATCATAAGCTTCACCAAGATAACATCGTTGCCATATTTGGTGTCACTCAAATGATATTGATATACAATGGCCTGAATTTATTTTCGGTTGAGTTATAGAATCTATATCTACAATTCAATATCACATCCAACCACGCATCCGGCTATCATGTAGTTCCCAATGGATAAATAAAGTCTTCCAAGCAATACCTTGTCAAACATACTCATAAAGATAGTGGATGAATAAAATAAGTCACAGTTGATAATATCGTACATTCAATATGGGCTTACCAAACTATGAACAATACTATTATGTTAGTGACTCCATATTCACTGAAATACAGAATAGAAGAAGTCAATCATATTGTGGTTCACTAGCAATTTTTCTTAATTTCCATTTGTGGCTTGTTATCCACAAAACAATCCCACAATCAATCAGATATATTATTGTTATTGTATTGAAAGGTATTAAATACCTTTGATCACTATGAAGTTTATCATATCTTGATTGCGTGTTATTTCAAAAAGAAGGTTGGCATCTATTCATTTCACCAAGGAGAATTGGTATTTCTCTATAAGAAATTAATGATACCAGTAAAGGATCCCCCAAATATTGAGACAAAGTTAGAGGGACCATAATCTATACATATTGTCCAATACACCAGAGCTTATTCATTAATATAAATAGATGGAGAAATCATTGAGAGTATAATCAATGAAATATTCCTAAAGAATCACTTTGTGTAATCACAAAGAATTCATCTTAGGTGTTGGACATTAAACTACCTAGGAATATGTACATCCATGATGCTCAATGTTAATCTTCATCTCATCCTCATCCTTGCTACATGACGATATACTACATGACATGATATCCTAATCGGGTGACTTAAAACAATGAAACACCATTCATCCTTACCATGTGATGTTAAACATAATCAAACTCATGACGTCCAATGTTCTGCAAGAAATTATGACCAATGGTCAAAGATATATAACCTAAAAATAAGATATAAATCATCATGTATGATGTTAAAAATCATATTATTGAGGTTCATTTATTTCTAACCATAAATATAAAATAAACCCTTTTCATGCATGACATGAAAACTGCACCTATCATCCTTACTGCATGACGTAATACTGAATAGGATTCCAAGAACTATGTGTGGCTTAATAATTATTCTACTATGATTTGTAGTGATGCCTGAACCACATATCCCAGATCCATATGTAATTCAAGATCACTCAATTCATGTATATGGTTCACACCTTCACATGGAACCATATAAAAAACTATGTATGGCTTGATTCTCACCACTTCGAGATAAATAGTGATGTATGGATGTCAAATATAAAGTCCAACCACAACCACAATTAAGGCCTCATATTTTTATATGCATTAAAAAAATCTATATAGGTAATTAATTTAGATCATATTCCCTAATCCACATTCCATCTAATGTATTGGGACCAACCATTATTTTTTAAATCTTAAAGCCCCATCTGCATTACAAAAACCAATGTTTGTGGGGAACTATCTTCTTGAACTATTTGAAGTTTGATTCTCATTATAATGAGATATGTACTAATTCCCTGGTTTCCAATCTTGGGTCAAACCATGACCATGAAAAATGTTTCTACCACTCCCTGTTTTTATTGTTCTAATATTCAAAAGGAACATTTTAAAGATCTATGTGTGACTTGATTCATCCATTTACTAAGATACCTTGTAATTCCAGGGTGCCACACCCTAGCACATCCATAGTATTTCCATGTTTTCAAAATTATTCATCATCATCCATACCACATTAAATTAAATTATATGGGAATTAAAGAACTATGTACCACATTATTTTTATCCCAATGAGATAAATATAGACATCTTGAGTATATCTCTTTGCTCATCTACCCCATAATTTAAATGTCACTATCATTCACCTGGGGGAGCTTTCTGATGTTGAAGAAATTGTAACCACCCTTTGTTTCTCAAATTGAGAATATTTCACGGGGTATTATGAGTTCTATATTGGAGTTAATTTTTCAAATGGTTTCTCAACTACCATTGATGCTATTAGTGGTTTGGGAAATAAGACCATAAAAGACACACCACATTTCCTCATCACATGACCATAAACTCGATGATCTTATTCAAGAACTATGAATGGATTGATTCTAACCTCTATGAGATATGTAGAAAAATGTAAGCATTCAATCTACATCCCGACCTTAAAAAGATATAATTAATTCCTCTATTATACCATGTGTGAGTCAGATTCACGTGAGGAGATTCTGTATTAGTTCACATCGTACGTATGATCCTATATTAAAAAACCCCATTATCATCCACATATGAATTAAATCACGGTGGGGGACATTTTTTTAATAACTATGTGTGTCTTGATTCTTACCAATGAGTGATACATAGCGACGTTTGGGTCATACACCCTAGTTCATCCACAATATATCTTTCCATGTTAACACACCTTTTCCCTTATCGTATGACAATAATGTGCATGGAAAATTTCCCCATCGTATGAATTTAAACTGCACAACATCCAAAGACTTATGTATGAATTGGTTCTCATCATTGTGATATATAGTTGATACTGGGCCATAAATCATAGTCCTAGACATATGGTAAGAAGAATCTCCCCACATCTATATACAAATACAATCTATGGAGTAGCTTTCCGTAGTGGTCCCCTCAACAGTGGGTATTCCAAAGAAACTGATATGTTCCCATTTTATATATTAGTGATATCAATTTAAGGGATGCTACACTCATTACTATTATCAGTCAAGAAGATTCCTCAATGCTCAAACACTTTTCTCCCACAAGTCATTATCATAATCTTCTACACATTCAGATGTTCATAATTGTTTTTACATTCGTGGTGATAGAATGTCTGATACCTAAAGTGTCCTTTTCCTGACTATGCAGTATGTGCCCCCATTGGCCTTGTATAAAATATCCCCCATAATGGGCCCATTATCCAAAGGATACAAATATTTTACGATATAGTAAAAGCCCAAGTTTTCCTTGTATAAAAATCACTCTTAAAAGGTATTTCAACCAGCGAAAACTTCACACTTGAGGGAAGCCTCATTTGACATTGTGAGAATTAATGTAAATATGATGAAACCGTTGGTTTAAAAAAATCTATTGTTTTACATTATATCTGTTTGATTTTATCTATCTCTATATGAGAACCCCTACAATGAAGTTTCATAGTCTCTATTTTCACCAGTTCAATGAATATTGGGATAATATTAATCTGAAAAAACTATAAATCTCTCTAATTTCAATAGTGCGATTTCCTAGTTGTAAGACGTAGTAATACATAAAATATACTTCTTATGCATGGGATACACCTACATAGAGTACCCATTTCCATGATTTTTTTGAGATTTTAACTTAGATTTCTCTTTCCATAATTAGGTACATTCCTTTTAGATCCAAACTCTTTTCATGGGGTGATCTGGATATCCATAACCATTCATCGGATTTTAGGTACATAATTTCATAATTAAAGAGAGATCATTTTTCTGACTATGTATTATGTGTCATAGATGCACTTTCATAAAACAACCCCTATAATGGTATTGTAAACCAAAGGATTCTATTATTTGACTATAAAGTATGTCCCCTAGATACATTCACATAAAACATCCCTAATAAGAGGATTATAAACCAATGGTAACTTCGTTCTCGGGAGAGGCCACCTCTAATACCATAATCCCATTTTTCTCATACCACTCATCAAATCCAAAGGCACCCATGTTATAGATTGAAATATTCCCCTATTAGGCTTAAATATTGTTACAGATTTCCAGATTGATTTCTAATAATTAGATAACAATATAAAATTCATTCAAATCTAATGAACTTAAATCATATCCCCCTGTTGTCCTTTTGGTATGACATCAAACTACACATCATGATTTATTTAATGAATGAAATTAAACTCCACAACATTAGGTCAATCTATCTAGTCTATAAAGTACTTAATTAGGTGTCCCTACTGTATGACATCGAAATTCATAGGGTAATTCCTGTGCTACAAGACTGTAAACAACACATCATAATATCATATCTATAACACATTAAACTACATAGTCAATGTCCAACTCACATGTCATTTAACTACACAATTCTTCAACATTTTCCTGAAATGGGTTTTCCCCTCTAATGGAAACCATCCAAAAAAATGTAATCGCCTCCACTCAAGTTGAACATATTAGAGCCATTTCCCATTCATGACCAATGCCCAAATAGATATTCCATTAATTCTTGGAAATTATCCCTATAAAAACCCACCATTGTGGTCTTTGAAAATAGGAATCTCCATAAACCAATTTCGATCATTAAAATTTGAATGTAAGAATTATTGAAGACTCATTTATTGGACTATGCAGTACCTGAATCATTCATCCATGAATAAGTAGTATCTCATAAAGGGTTTTTTAGAAAAATGATACCACCAATTGATTATGTAGTACACACCATAGTTGGACATGTACAAATAAAACCTTTTAATAGGTTCATCCACCGATGGTAACTTCAACCGCATAAGAGACAACCTCTTTTCCTAATAACCATGTTTTGGATTTGAAAACCTTGAAACTATGTCTCAAGATTCCCCTTGGAATTATCTGAAGAATTTAAGAACATTTTTGACCAAAATTCAATGCTTGGGTCATTATTTAAAACCATACGATCGATGCTATTCAACAAGAAACACTAGCCTTATCGTTATGACTCAAATGACATTAAAATTACAAAACAAAGAGACCCAATAAAAAAATATTGAAAACCCACAAAGTTAATTCTAGGAAAAAGTTTATTATTAGCTCAAAAAATATAAGCATTGGGTGTTTCTGTAAAATTATAGAGCAACCGAATGAAATGGGCACAAAACGTTTTAGGCTGAAAACCCAAATAATGTGTGATCTAAGAAAAATACAAGTCTCACCCACTAGGATTCCTTAATATTGATATTAGGAAGAAATTAGTGTAATGAAATAAAAAGGTACAATGTTTGAAGGGTTTTCCATAAAACCCTAGACACAGTCAAACTATGCTCACTATGTCCCACAGATTAGGGAAACAAGTAGAGCATAACCCCATCCCATCACATTGATTACATCGAGTTGATATAAATTTTATGAAAATTGTTTTCAATATAATGTTATGATCAAAGGAAGGAAATATGGACAATGACATAGAAGATTTGAAACAATATTATTTTAATTTATAAGAAAAAAATCCTAGTGTGGAAAATCTAAATGATGATGTCTCTCTACCATGATTTACAACAAGCCTTTGACATGAACCTTTATCTTTTGAATGGCCTCCTGATCCCATTTAGCCTCTCATTGAAGCTTAGTCAAATGACTGTCTTCAGTATGATAAACCTGAAGAAGCGCTACCATTAAAAACACAGTGGAGGTTGAAGGTTATTTATGGGATTCTCCTAGTGAACTATGAAGTCTTTTGATTTACCCGTATGCCATATTTAATTATTGATGAAGGCACAACACTTGAATACTATTATCCTTGATTTTATGCAAGAAACCATCTATTTTAGTATTATTATTGGCCTCCACATGGAATAACACATCCCAATAGATTCCCACATTGACAGACAATCTATCCTTTATGATGAATGTTAGAATCTTATTCTCTTGATCTCAATAGTGAACAGTATCCTTCAAAACAACATGAATAAGATGATAGTAAAATAAAAAAAATCCCAATATGAAAAAAGAACTAAAATTCATCATATTTGAGAATGAATATCCTCAAGGGAAATCTTAGATATTATCATCCATATATCATTCTTGGATTTATATGGAATTACGCTAAGATAATTCTATAACTCTATATATACTTTAGAGTCTATTTTAGATGGAGATGTATAAACCGAGATCAGTGCACACAAACAAGTTATATTCTACGATCCCTCAAAAACAGTGGACCCTTTGCATCTAGATGATGATTGATTCGGTATAGAAACTCATCTATCATACCAACTCATGGAATATAATAATCTGAAACAATGATATGGAATCATTATTATCCTCAGTTGAACAACAATTGTGGGGAACATTTACAATAGTTGGTAACTCTTACCCAATAATATGTCAATGTCTTAGGAAGATTCCTCTCTCGTATCCTTGACTCTGGTACTGTGAACCAAAACCTCTTAATGAGGGGTACTCCCCTGGGTCTGCCTGATATCTTCCAAATTATGATTAATAAGACTTCTCATCTCAATGTTCATCTAAACTACCTCCATCAATATTGGACTGGGATGGATTTGGAATTATTTTACATACATTATCACCACAATATGTTTTTGTATGGAGATTCACATTCTAACCAGTCATGATTCGGGAATCAGGCATAAAAAGGATTCGGGATGGAAAATAAATAATCATATCCATTTTTTTCTTTATTAAAAGCTCTAGATTTTTCAAAAGTAGTAGGAATATGAAAATGTTTTAGTACATCATCAAAATTCATGCTAATATTTATCATTGACTCTATTTAAATCCCAATCCCAATGTTAATCTCGCTGATGGGAATTCTTTGAGAAGTTGGTTGATAACCCCCTCTAATGAATTGGGACCCTAAAAATACTCATTGGTGATGAGAAGAGGGTTAGTATCAGTCATTGTAGGATTCTCTGGTGCATGATATGTATCTGAACTTTTATTGAATTAAAACCCATTCATTGAAAATTAACATCTCACGAAGCAACTATGATATTACTAGAACTATTTTTCCTTCAAATAACTCTATTAGGAAAAATTATATGAAAAGATAATGCACCCTCAACCATTACTACTTCTTCAGTTTAGGGATCCATTTCACCGGTAGGGAAATGCACTTGGTCTGATGTTCCATCCTTATATACCGGAGGCTCATATTTATGTCCCTCTAAGGATGTAAATGAAATATTTCCTATAATATATGGATGTTTATACATTTGACATAGGTAGAGAGGAATTAAACCAAGATAACTTACCACTACTAGAATTTCATTTAACAAAGGATTTCACCCTTTGGAATTCCTTTTTCTCCATCTTCATCAGAGGAGGGATAAGTTGACCACCTCAGAAACATGTATTATTGGTGGGATTATCTATAGCTCTCATTCTATATGGATTTTTGGCATTGAGATACCTCTCCTAATTTTGGGGGTGACTCAATAACCACGATAAAAGTTCCATAAGGGATATAACATGGTAAATAATCCATAGTTTTTTTTCCTCATCCTTTTACAAAAAGATAGTATACCCCTTTATCAATAATTGTTTGACTGATATATAAATTAAAAGTTTGAAATTTTTTTCAGAAGAAATGGATTTATGTCATTAGGATTTAAAAATTCATGAGAAGATGAATGATCGATCCCTTCAGCAGTGAAACATTATATCATATCCTTTATTCCCATTTTAAAAAGAACCCAATTTTAATTTTCAAAGATGATAATCTATATATCCAAATATGAATGCCCACTTTATCAAGATTATCCTCAAGGAGATACTAGGAAGGGCTCAAAGGACTCATGTCTTTGAAATCTGCAACACCACACATAGGAACACACACATAATATCATCATCAGAGGAGAGGTCTTACAACATTCGAACTACATATGGTTGTAATTATTTTGAATACATTCTAACCTACTTTTTGGAAAATCCCACAACCATAGATTTCATGGGCTTCCCAACCCCTTCCATCACAGACGATAAATGATAAAATGGAACACGATTATCTTCATAATGATGGCAACTAGACTGCCATAGTGAATAATCAATTGGTGAATTTTGTGTATCTCTATAGATTATGGTGAGTGGATTATATCTTTAATGAGTTCATTTTGTTGATTTGGGAACCTTGTCAACCTCCCTATCTGAAATAGACAACACATACCCTGAAGGAGTAGAATCACCTTCCAATAAAGAAGGGTCATTCCTTGTCATTCTCATTATCCCAACCTGATGAACAAACTTATACAAAACCCCTTCACGTTATGATGCAATACAGGCTTTAGGATACTGGGATGTTTTTCTGATGACCTCGTCTATAGGAGGCTGGTTAACCCCCATATCCATCAAATGCATGGATGTGAGTATGCACAACTATCAAGACACCATCATATAATGTTATAATCTATTGTTCACTAAATGAGATACTGTTATTGGATGAGGAAAATTTAATTTGAATTAAATTGGTATTGATTATAAGACTCACATATAATATCACCATCAATCCTGGTCACCACCACATCATCCCTGAGGGCTTGCATGTGTTAACTAAACTCAATGACAGTGGTATCATTGTCAATATAACATCCTATAGGTATATTACCATATAGAAAAAAGTTTAACCCCTTAAAAAACTCATCTTAACAATAAATTCATGAGGATTCAAGGATAATGGGAAATAAAAAATACAGTTGAGACATATAGTTAAAACATTCTCCCACAGACCAGAATCCCACTCTGCACGAAACAAGACCTAAAATGATATTTGATCAATCCCCATGAATGTTCCATGGTCTCCTTTGTATTTATTTATAAAAATATGTTTGTCAACCCCACTATCCTTTTCTCCACCAGATTGGATGATATAATGAATGTTCCCATAATTATGCATCAATTAGACTCATGGATAGGAATCAAATAGACTCTAAGCCACATTTCCAAAAATCCCACACGATGTGTCTTAGCTAGAACATTGGGTCCATTTTGTTATCACCACATTTCATATTACCCATTTTCAAAGTGTGTCCAAAAACTACTAGGTACACTCCTCTTCACCTAACTTAGAAAGCTTGTTAGACACATACAATGGGGGCCTTGCCCCTTCTTCATCAAGAAACACTCCATCCACGCCTACGAATAAATATCTCATTTTACATGGGGGTACACATTTTTAATATTATGAGATATTTTGAGTAGTTCACAGGTGGTATCATTCCACATTGCGTTCAAAAAGATGAATTTTTGACACATATATCCAAGGATCAAATCCCAGAATATTTATAAACATCCCACAAACTGATACCAACTTCTCCATGTCTCTTATGAAAAGAATAAACTTATAGACTCAACCAGCTCAACAACTCAAAAACAAAATCAAAATTCCTATATACATAGGTCTTCCATACCCAATGATCTCATAAATTATAATTTCATCGAGATACTTTTTGAAATATGAATAGGATTGGCACAACAAGTATTCCCACATCCAAGCGGGCTTCACATCGAATATTGGGAGAAAATCCTAATCCTCATTCCTCCAATTCGATCAATCTTCTTATGATTCTCAAAATATGGATAAAAAGTAATAAAATTTAATTCAACAGTGTGTTGTTTTATATCTAGAGCACATAGGTTGTGTTGCATAAAACATGTTTTCGATGAAATCCTAGCATTGATATATGTACCTATGCATAAAATGATGGAGATTAATAAGTTCATGTAGAATTTACCCCAAGAGGATGAGAGGTAGTTCATTGTAGATTCTGTAAGGAACTCCAACAATTGGCAATAACCATAAAGTTGTAATTAAGGACTCTTCAATAACTTATAGTGATATTTCTTCCAAAACCCTACAAGATCAGGATGGATGGTTTCACACATGTCATAATAATCATGACTTACGATTTTCAATTTCTACTAATTCCATTTAGTATCCAGTTCACCAGAAACTAATAAATACATGGTGTCCATTGATCCTAAAAATATATATAAATTTCATTTCATTGTAGGTTCATTATGAAGAAAACTATGGAAATAAGAAAATTTGTAGAAGGAAATATTTTTCACAAGTGGCTAACCCATGTGAATCGCACAAGTTCCTTTTAGAAGAATATTATTCTGTTCAAGTCACATGCCCAGGTCTATGTATCATGACACCAAATACATATTGTATTTTTTTGAATGAATCTTTCATCATGGAAAACACTATTATTTTCTGTGTGGAAGACTTTCTTGGGGAGTGGTGAAAATTCCATGTCACAGGAGTATTTCACAAAAATAAAGACCATATTTATAGGTGTGTAAGCCTATTATCATGAATAACATACATGTTAGATCTCAGTTAACAACCATTAACAAAATATTTTCTGACTTATCTATCTTTTTCATCACTTTCCCTCTATAATGGACCAAATTTATCTGATCAGAACAAAACATGAGGTTGGAGAGGGATTTTTTAACACTCTGTTTTATCACATGGATGAAATGGAAAAACAAGGAAATAAATTATAAAAAGGAATATAAACTAGATAATGAACTCAAAAAATGGAAAGGGCCCCCAATAGAGTAGTCCGCCTAAGGTACCTCCAAACACCATTGGCACACATGGTCCCTGCGTGACCTAACTGTGTGTATAACCTACATGATACACCTACACATGACACCTAAATGAAATGAATCCTTCACCAAGGGTCCCATGTTTTCATATAAACATTCCCATGGGGATTTAGTTTTTATGGAATAATTTTCCCAAAGGATGATTGCTTCTCCAATCAGCCTAGTACTTTTCTCAATCCCTCTAAAACATTTTAGGTATTTTTTTAAAATGTAAATAAGGGGGAATTAAAGGGGAATAGTTATTCATAATCCCTCAAGGGTGTTAAAGTAAACAACACATATGTCAAAATTTTCCCAAACCCTAATCAATGAATACATGTACAGGGATCCCTTCTTTTACCATGGAATTTTGCAACATACCTCTTGAGATTACTATAGTGACTCTTCAAATCTTGAACAAGGTCTAAAATAAGTGTATTATATTTGGTGGTACATCACACATGTTGCTCCAAATTCATTAAGGCCAACATTAATGAAGAACCCCTTCCTCAAAGAACCTTGGATAGCCTTATTCTACAGCCTTTGCGAGCCATTCATGAAGCCTCCCACAAATCCACTCCTAGCGGGGCCTCTCTTTCATTGCCCCCCATTTTTGAAAATTACCAATTGAAACCCTCCAACAACACATCATTATCTATAAAACCTTTTAGAAAAGATGATCATCATCTCTCCAATTTTGATTTTTATTTCTATAGTTTGAGTTTTCCCACAATTGTTCTACCAAATTGTTAGGATCTTCAGGGAACATGTACAATTGTATATCTATAGTGCTGAGGACCCATTCTCTCAGACAGTTATTAGAATATCGGATTCACAGATACAAGGGATTGGACTATGTCTGACCCATTCAATATCAAATATCTGGAGTCACCATTTCCTAATGTGGTCTATGAGGATTGCAATTGATTTTACATTAAACATGTTATTATATCCTCCTCCCAGTGCTAAAAAAAATTACGGATTTTTACAAGAGTATGCTCACAGCCTTTTATGTTGGATGTTTCATTCATACTTCTCTATACCTGGTCACATTGTTGAGCGCATCAAATTAGAGGTTATGTTTTTCTAGAAGATCTGCAGTATAGCATGAACCCTAGGTCATCTCTCAACGGAGCCTTATATCACTAATTTCAAAAAAAAGTTCTAATTATGTTAAAAAAATTGAAATGAAATTAAGTGGTTGGGAGTTCTATGATTTTAAAATAGAAATTGAAACTATATTACTTAGTGAGAGATATTGGTTGGAGAAATCATGATCATCCCTGGAAAGTGTCCCTTGATGCTCAATCCGTCATCTCTCTCAAGGGAATGCGAAGGATCGTTGATTCCTTGATTTTATAGCCACTGAAACTAGTAGAATTTGATTTCACACTAGGTTAACACCTAGTATTTGATCGATCAATGATATTGATTATTGGAGACTCCTCGTAATTAATAAAACTATGTCGATGTAAGAAAGAAACTCAATCAAGGCATCACATCAACAACGTGATGAGATGTCAAGATTTGGTTCTTTATTTTTATTTTCTCAATAAAAAAATGAATATAGATGGGTTATAACTTTTAGATAGCATCAATCAAGTCAATACAAAATCAAACTCATGAAAGAGAAGAGGGGAGAAAAGAGGCAGAAACAGTCAAATCATCACAAGTTCCGGGTTATGCATGGAAGCACGAGGATTCTGGTTCCATTGATTTGAATTTGATCATACCAGAATAAACAAAAAATAAGAGGGTAAAAATTTAGAACAATAGACAAAAAATCTAGAAATTTAATTACCTTACGAAGATTACAAATGTGGATCTCGGGATTACAACAATGGACACCCCCCATGTTGATCACTATGAAACTTAGAAGCACATGAGGGAGAAGAGACTCAAATGGGTGAAATAAGATCCCCAATTCGACTCAACTTCACCCCTCTTTGTGAAACATTAGATAATGGTGGGGATATATGTTTTGATAGACATACAAATCACACATTCCACAAAAGAAGTTAAGTTCTTAAGAGACTAGGTAACTATTCATAGAAGACATTATACTCCAAATTTATATGGTTAGTTGACTGAACAAAAAATACGAAAATGACATGAAATTTGGTGGAGAGGTTGGCCTTCAAGTTATCTATCCATGGGAATATATATCAGACCAATTGGATCTTTGAGGCCCGAGGTATGGCCCAAATACCGAAGGGTCTTCAAATCTGGCTAGCCCAGATTTGTTTCACATTGTGGGCCTATTATGGGCCTTTAAATGGTCGAATTGGGCTCCATGTTCTTCAAGATAAATGTATCCCACACAATTTTACTTTCAAAAACCAATTTGTAGTCCAATTGAATGCACTATGTATCCAAATTATACATTTCTATCCACATAAATACTTAGGCCCTTGAGCGTTTTAGCCCATTTTGCTTGATTTCCATCGTGGGCCCTCCGAATCACCACCTCCTACAATTTAAACACTTAAACAAGTAAAATTGACCTATTAAATATAAATAAACATTATTTTATTAAACCAAATAGTATTTTTAATTTATTATTATATTTGGATTATTAATTACAAAACTAATTTAAAACAGTAGTGTAAGGGTGAAATAAAGCAGTGAATCGTGGTACGATAACACCCCCACACATAAAGATTTTCACACCTAGGAAAAGTCATATATCCTAATTTAATATCATTCTAAAATCAATGGTGGGAAAATATCCATGATTTTTATCAAATCAAATTCATCATGTCTGGTTTATGAAATCAATTTTTCCCTCATTTTTCTTTTCCCACATTCATATTTGGTCAACTTCATTTGTTCACCCATACAACATGTCACAACCTACCTCACAAAGAAAATTAACCTCTTCACTCAAGGAACATATGAAAATGGAGTTATGATCTTTTCCTAGAGTTCATGAGATCCTACCATTTGTTTTGAAAGATTCTAAGTTCTCTACTGTCAGAATATACTATGCTACTCAAGAGGATTCGAACAGGTTGTTCTGAGGTGCAGGGGTTGGCAGGATTTAATGTATAAAAAAATATAACGCAGAAGAGGAGTGTTTAATCTCTTATGTACAAGACATGTAAAAATTCAGCAACTGTTTACAATTAATGTACACACTTATCCACTAACAAAATGAGTCACTTCCAACTCATGATCCCCATTATTTGTTTTTGTGGGTCACAACAGATCAATGAATAGTAATGAATAATCTTCTAATTTTCTTCATTTTTTCTTTCATTCTATTTTTTTTAATATACAGAACTATTGTGTGTTTATTTTTTTTTGACAATTTTCATTGGATATAATGATGGAAACATGTGTAATTAAATGATATATTTTGGCATGTGAAACCAATTCACAATTAAAATGGAGGCACCCTTTCTATCAACCCATAACAATGATCATTCCCAAAAATTTCTCATGGAAACACCCTCTCCCCCACACTTGCTGAAGTTAATAAAAATGTACACAATATATGGGTATGTAGGGATACATTAGCATTCAATGTGTCTACCTAATAGTAATTACATGGTCTTTGTGGCATAAGATGTGTAAAATGTCAAGGTGGCCAAAATATAGGTTAATTGTAGAAAGGGATTTTCAATGCACGATGGCCTCTATAATTAATGTAGCAAACATGAATATTATGGATTTAAACAGAATTAAGGCAAGTTCAAGTTTCTCTACATGACCCAAGACTCTCAATAAAGTGATTAGAAGGAAGAATATGTAATAAAGGGCTTAGAATATCTCTCAGGTAAGGGATTGAAATATTTGTCAGTGTTAAAAAGGCATGGGTTTCATAAATCCATTAAAAACCTAAGAATGATTTGAAAATAAAAATTATAGAAGAAGATTTCATATCAACATTCATTTGAAAAACATTTTTCCAAAAATAATGTTATTTTATCAAACAATTGACTCAAAAATGAAAAATTATTTGGGTATTAATTTAAGAACAATGTTTATCTAAAGAAAAAAAATATAGAAAAAGAAATGAAAATGCAGATTTTTTTGTGTTTTTATATTATATATATATATTCTGTTTTTTTAATTCATAACTAGGCCATCTCAGCCTCCCCCAAACCTAAAAATTACATTGTCCTCAATGCATGTTTTTAAATAAATTGACATGTAAAAAAAGGTATGGAGAAGGCACAATATACTAAGTGGTTTCACATGTGGCATATATCAGTTGGATTTCCTCCACATGATGCTGGGGAAAATCCTCATAGTAGTGTTTGAGCCTCTAGACATTGATAGTAATCCTCTGTCCACTGTTCTCATGAAAAATCTATATAGCACCAAAAGGGTAAACATCATTAACAATATAAGGACCGAGCCATCGGGAGTGAACCATACCTGGGTGGAGCATTAGCCTGGAATTATATAAATGAGTACCTTCTCACCAATATGAATCTTCCTATGATCAATCATCCCACCATGGATTGAATTTGTCTTCTCTTTTTAGATTCGAGATTTCTCATATGCATCACGTCGAATTTCATCCAACTCCTGAATCTGCAACTTTCTATGCTGACCTGTATTTGAGAGATTCATATTACATTTCTTAATGCCCCAATATGGATGGTGTTCTACCTCCACTTGGAGGTGAAAAGCCATTTCAAACACAATCCTATATGGTTACATTCCAATCGGGGTTTTAAAAGCATTATGGTATGCCCAAAGTGCATCATCCAATCACAAACTCCATTCTTTCCTATTGGGTTGTACCGTTTTATCCAAGATTCTCTTAACACCAAATTTGAAATTTACACTTGTCCGTTAGTTTGGGGATGATATGCAGTGGATGCTTTATGAACAACCACATACATATAAAGCATGTTTCTCATGTTACAAGTGAAAAAATGTTATCCCTGATCAGTAATGATGAATATTGGTATACCAAACCTACTGAAATTTGGGATCTCACAAAATCAACAACAACTCGTGAGTCATCGGTCCTAGTAGAATTGGCTTCCACCCATTAAGAAACAGATTCAATAGCTAGAAATATGTACCAAAATCCAAATGGATTTAGAAAAGTCTCCATTAAGTCAATTCCCCATGCATCGATTATTTCATAGAATATCATGGGTTGATGGGACATTTCATTCCCCTTGAAAATATTCCCTGGGAATTAACATTTTGTAAAAGATTTACAGAACCTATGAGAATATCTATAAAATGATGAACATTATAATCCTGAGTCAAGGACCTTTCAAGAAGTACATTGAGAGCCAAAGTGGACCCCACAATCCAATGTCTGGCGGAAGCTCAAAACTGATGTGAACTCATGGTCAGGGACACACCTACGAACAAACTAGTCACTACTGATCCTCCAAAAATATGTGTCATCCCAAATGTACCATTGAGAATCATGTTTAAGTCACTAGGATTGTGAAGTGCTAAAATCAGTGGGGACCCAAGATGTTGCAAGAAAAATCACAATGTCTACATACCAGGGGGTAAGGTCCACAACATCACAAAGGTTCTCATGAGGGAATAATTCTCCAATGGGGAGAGGGGAGTCAACATGATGGTACAGTGGTGGGTAAATCATACTCTTGTGGTCAGCTATACCATTTTCCACTCCTCTCTTATCTCTAATATCAAATTCAAACTCTGGGATGAGGGGCATCCACCGAATGAGGGAAGGTTTAGCTTCATGTTCATTAAGAATAAACTGAAGGGAGAAAGATTAGAAAAGAAAATGATTTTTGACCCAATGAGATAGGAACCGAACTTTTCCAAGGAATACACAATAGAAATAAGTTCTTTTTCAGTGGTTGTGTAGTTATTCTGGGCATGGTCAAGGGATCTTGAGGCATACACAATGACATGAGGGTACTTCTCAACCCTTTGTGATAAAATTGCCCCAAATGTAAAGATAGAGGCATCACAGATAAGTTCGAAGGGTAGATCCCATATTTGAGTTGGATGATGGGAGGTGATGTGAGACTCATTTTCAAATAATTGAAAGCATCGTCAAAATTTTTATCAAAAACTAATTCCGAATCCTTTTGTAATAACTGAGATGAGGTAAGTGCGACCTTACTATAGTATTCAATGAATAGACTGTAAAAAACCAGCATGACCCAAGAAAGACCGCACCTCACGAACACATTTTAGAAATAGAAGGGATGAAATTAATTAAATTTTAGATTTATAAACTTGAATTCCCTTATTTGAAATGATATTCCCAAGAAATATCCCACTCTCAACCATGAAATGACATTTTTCATAATTTAAAGGAAGATATTTTTCAGTGCCCCGATGGAGGAAAAAACCTAGGTTTTCCAAACAATCATCAAAAGAAGAACCATATACTATGAAATAATCCATAAAGACTTGCATAAAACATTCAAGGTACTCAGAAAAAATACTCAACATACATCGCTGAAAAGTACCAGGAGGATTACATAGGCCAAAAGGCATTCTTATGAAAGTATATGTTCTGAATGGACAGGTAAATGTGGTATTTTCATGGACTTCAGGGGCAATATGGATTTGTAAATAACCCGAATATCCATCAAGGAATCAATAATTGGACATACCAGCCAGTCTTTCTATCATTTGGTCAATTAAAGGTAAATGAAAGTGGTCCTTCTGTGTGGATTGATTTAGTCGATGGTATTCAATATAGACTCGCCAACTATTTTTCCCATGCATTAGAACCAATTCATTCCTTTCATTTGACACCACTATTATTCCTATTTTTTAGGAACAATTTGAACTGGGCTAACCCATTTACTATCAGATATAGGATAAATGATCCAAGCAGTACGTAATTTACTGACTTCCAATTTTACCACTTCAAGGAGAGTGGGATTAAACCGGTGTTGAGCCTGAATTATGGGCTTAGCCTCATTATCCAAAAGTATATGGTGCATACAAATATATGGGATAATCCTAAATATATCAGCCAATGTCCATCCAATTTCCTTTTTACACTCTCTTAAAATATCAAGCAGTTTTGATTCCATCTGTTGAGAGAGGATATTGGAAATAATGACGAGAAATTGGTCAATACCCTCAAAAAAGATATACTTTAATTTTGGTGGAATTTGTATTAATTACAACACCAGGTGTTTTTGGATAGAGTGAGTTGATTTAGGGGGTGTGAGGTCCATGAAACTATCTATCTTCTCATTTTTATTCATAAAAGAATGTGAATCTATTAAAATAAGATTTATAAAATTATCGATAGTCATGGGTATCTCAGAATAAACACACTCATCAAATAAAGAACAAAATTTACATTTTTCTGACGCCCACTACATTCAAAAGATGAACTAATCCTCAAATAAACCATGGGTGAATAAGTGGAAAATAAATCAGAGGATGGGTCCAGGATAGAATTTTGTGTGTGTTTGTCATTAGAGAGCACTTCCAGCGAATAGATATGAAGAGTGTATTGTTCTTCAACGAGGTGTTTCATACCCTCAATGATATAAAAACTAACCTTTTCTCCACCAAACTCCATCAACAATGTACCATTGTTAACTTTGAGGATCACCTTTTCTGTTTTAAGGAACGACCTCCCATGTATGAGAGGGGAATGTCCTTGGGTTCGGGTATCTTCCATCTCAAGAATGAAACATTTTGTAGGGAATATGAGATTCTTAACACTTATGAGGACATCCTTGACCACTCCGGATGGGTGTGTTGTGCTTCAGTTGGCATGTTTCACAACAATAATTGTTGGTTGAAGCTATCAAACCTTCAAAGAAGTATACACGGAATATGTTATTAAATTAATAGAACCACCTAAATCTTGAATAACATCAAAAAAAGGTCTCCACTATGGTACATGGCATCGTGAATGTGCTCGGATCTATGCATTTGGTTTGCTTTTCTAGTTGAATCAAGGCCGAGACATTCCTTACAAGGTTGAATCTCTCATTCCACTTCAACCTCCTTCTATGGATACTTATCTCTTTAAGAAATTTTTCATATCGATGGATTTCATTAATGGAATCCAATAAAGTAATGTTAACTTGAACCTTCTTAAATGTATCCATTATTTATTTATCAATCTCATTATCAAAATTCTTCATTGATTTAGAAAGTATATGAGGGAATGTAATAGGAATATATTTTTCATTTTAATCATCAATGACAATTCGATTAACATTTTTGTATCGTTCTTCTTTACATGAAATTTTTGAGGGTTGGCAAATAGAGTTTTCAGGACGGGGACATACGTGCTGTGCACAATCATTTGAAGGAGAATCTTCATTACCACTATGAAGTGTTACTGTACATACAATACCATTTTTACATCAGATTTGAAATGGGTTGGGATGGTAGTTTTCCAGAACCTTGCATATTAAGCTCACCGATGGTGTTTTCCAATTGCCCCACTTGAGTTCGCAGGTCTCGAATAGCTGATTGTGTGGTTTTTTGGAACTGGAGCTTTTGGGTTTCCATTTTCATCACCATATACTAAAGGATAGTTTCATACATGGGAGGAGGAGGATTGTTTTGAGATGTTGAAGTATAAAAATGTTTCATACCATGGCCTTGTTGATACATGTTCTACTTTTTATAGCTTGAGTTTTCTCCTTTTTGGTATTTTGGTTGTGCTTGCCACTCAGGGATTGGATTTGGCCTAAAGTGTTCATGATTTAATGGTGGTTCTTGATTGAATGGATGCCCAGGGAACACTGCATCACAAGACTCAGATGAATCCTAATGTTGTGGTCACTAGTCAGAAAAATGATTTTTACCAGAACAAATACCACAATGTAATGGAATAGGAGGAGAGTGTGAGTTACCTTATGCTTGAGCTATTTGACTTATAATGGTATGCATCTCACAATGTTTATTATCTACCTTTTTTCTAGGGATGAATTACTTACCTCATGAACTCCCCGGGTTGGTGCAATTTCTCATGTACCAAATTGTTGTGCATTTTGAGCCATGTTGTCTATTATGTCACGAGCAACATAAGGGGTTTTTTCATCTAGGGAACCACCAGCTGCAGCATAAATCATTCCAAAATCCATGGGGATAAGTCCCTCATAGAAGTATTGAATTAAAATTTGTTCACTAATCGGGTGGTGGGGGAAACTTGACCAAAGTATTTTGATTCTCTCCTAATATTCATGAAGGGTCTCTCCTCGTAACTGCCTAATGCCAAAAATTTCGTTCGTAATTGATGAATTTCGGGAGGTAGGGAAAAAATTCTCTAGAAAGAGTCGTTTAAGGTCATTCTAGCACCCAATGGTGGTAGGTAGATAGTATATCCAGTTTTGGGTACACCATCAAAGTAGAATGGGAAGGCCCTAAAATTAATGAGGTTCTCAGACACATTTTGGGGTTTCATGGTAGAGCATACTATCTAAAACTCCTTTAGATGTTTGTGAGGGTGCTGACTAGGAAGACCATTGAATTTTGGAAGGATGTGGATAAGGAATCATCTTATCTCAAAATAGACCACTTCCTCAGGAAATTGGATGTACCCAAGTTGGTACTCCACATTCGTGGTGGTCAGTTCTTTAATGATTGGTTATTTGCAGCCATGGTCATTGGGGTCTGATTTGGGTAATTTTTTTATTAGTTTATGACCACATGAGGTTCCAAATGGGGTTCCTCAGTGTTACTTGATTTTCATACTCTATATGACCTGATTTTTGAGAGGAGTTACATTTCAATTTCAGGGTCAAATTCAAGGTGTGTTTCTTTTCCAGATTTTTCATGCAACAACAATGTTGAATTTTATTGAATGTTTGTTTTTTTAATTTTTTTATGGAAGGTGAAAAAAATAAAAAAAACATTTTAAATGAAAGGATTATATAAAATATAATGTTATACTATATAATTAGAGGTATAGGGAAAGAATAAGAATAATAGAAAGAGATAGAGAGAGAGAGGGGGAGAATACGCAAAAACAAAAACAAAGAAAAACTAAAACAAAAAGTATCAAATGGGGAGATATTGAATAGATTAATAATTAATAAATAAAAAAGATAAATAAAATTAATGAAATGATCTTGGATCCCTGGAAATAGTTCCTTCATTTTATTGCACTGTCAAGCACGTCAAATTAAAGGTTACATTTTTACTAGATTTTCTGCAGTATAACAGGAACCCTAGGTCATCTCTCAACGGAGCCTTAGATCACTAATTTCAAAAAAATAATCTGATTATGTTAAAAAAACTGAAATTAAGTTAAGTGTTTGGTGGTTCTATGTTTTTAAAATATCAATTGAAACTATACTACTATGTGAGAGAAACTGGTTTGAGAAATCATGGTCAACCCGGGTAAGTGTCCCATGATGCTCAATCTATTGTCACAATCAATGGAATGGGAAGGATCATTGATTAATTGGTTTTATACCCACTAAAACCAGTAGTATGTGAGTTCTTACAAGGTTACCACCTGGGATTTGATTGATCAACGATATTTATTATCAACGACCACTCATAATCAATAAAACAATGTCGATGAAAGAACCGAACTCAATCAAGGCATCACATCAACAACGTGATGAGATGTTCAGATTTGGGTCATTATAAAAATTGATCTCAATTCAAAAACATGCATATTCATGGATTATATCATCTGGATATCATCAAAAAAGTCAATCCAAAAGCAAACTCATGAAAGAGAAGTGGTGAGAAAAGAGGTAAACACACACAAATCATCACAATATCCGGGTTATGCATGAAAGAACGATGATTCATGTTCTATTGATTTGTATTTGATAATAATAGAATAAACACAAATTTATATGGTATGAATTAAGAACAATAGTCAAAAAAACTGGAAATTAAATTACCTTACAAAGATTACCAATGTGGAGCTTGGGATTTCAACAATGGACACCCCCCAAGTTGATCACTAAGAAACATAGAAGTACCTAAGGGAGAAGAGAACTAAAATGGGAGAAAGAATCTCTCTAAATAAACTCAACTTCACCCCTAATCGTGAAACATTACAAAATGGGGTGAGAGGTGTTTTTATGGACATACACATCACACTTTCCGCAAAAGAAGTCATGCTCCTAATTGACTAGAACACTATTTAGTGCATAATTTCTACTCCATTTTTATCCGGCTGGTTGACAGACAAAAACGCGTGAAAATGGATTGAAATTCGGTGGAAACGTTTCCCTTAAAGATATCTGTACATGGGAAGTGAACGAAGACCAATTGGATCCCCGAGGCCCAAGGTATTTCCCAAATACAGTAGGGTCGTCTAATCTAGCTCACCCAGAATTGTTTCACATTGTGGGCCTATTATGGGCCTTTAAATTGGCGAATTTGGCTCTATGGCCTTCTAGGGAAATTTAGCCCACATAAGTTTACATTCATAAACCAATTTGTAAACTAAATTAATGCATGTAGTATCCACAATATATATTTTTATCCACATAAATGCTTGGGCCCTTGTGAAGTTTGGCCCGTTTTTCTAGATTTCCATCATGGGCCATCCGAATCACCTACTCCTACAATGTAAAAACATAAACAAGTAAAATATCCCTATTAAATAGTAATAAAAAAAATTCATTAAATCAAATATTAATTGCAATTTATTATTATATTTTTAATATTCATTACAAAACTAGTATATAACAGTGATGTAAGGGTTAAATAAAGTAGTGAATCATGGTACGATTAATACCACTACATTGTTGACATTAATTCCTTAAATTAGACTAATATCCAATGTAATTGGATGATAAGTAATTGTATTACCCCTGTCCTTTTCCATCACCACCCCAACCTCTTCCACCAGCAATGGATTAAAATTGTGTGGATTTTAGAATCATATTCTTCATTATTTTATCAGACTAAGCATGACTCATGTGGTTTTAGAGGTAAGTGATGATAATGAATCCCACACAATACATCTAAAGTAATGAACTATGGGAATTCATATTATTATTTAAAATTAATTTTGGATACATTGGAATCCCACATAGGGCATGTTTTCAACATGAATCCTCCTCAAGATTAATCCCCAATCACAATTCCCTTAATCTGGGAATCATCATTATGATTAAGCCCCGATATAATCCCCTGAACCACAATGAGTTAAGGCATCCCTCAATGAAACTTTTACAAGGTCATTATATTCAATAATAATCCAAAACCCAATCCACTCAATGGTCCGCACTCCCCGATGAGACATGCATAAACTACTTGGTATTTGATTCACATCCAATCAAGAAACATAAGAAACCTCTCTGAGGTACAAAACCAACACATCAAATCAACCATGTTTCTTCAGGGGCCACATTCTCAATATGGACAAATTAATCTTGGAAATTCATGCTCCTTACAGGTTCCTTGGGTAGCATTGATAGATTTTCCACACCCAATATTGTAATATCCCATGAAATTATAGATTAATAATTTTTTATTTTTGTTAATATTTATTATTTAGAAATTAATTTTTAAATAAAGGGTATGATATGTCTGTTATATTACCTTACACAAAACAATGAGTTTCTCTAAAATAATTCATTTTATGCATATTTTAGTTATACTGAAAAATTAAATATTGTTAATATTTATATTTAAGGGGTATTTACAGCCAAGGTGTTGTATTAGAGAGATGTAATAGATGTAACTATATTATGTTTAAATTGTTGTATTATCTGTTATTACATTCATCCAATAAAATTTATTGGAAAAAAAAGAATAAATCAAATAATATGCATAAAAATTTATAATATTTTGAAAAGTCGGTTTTATCCCCTTTTGATAGTGAAACCCTTTTAAATGTAATTTTTTTTACATTTATAAATTTTATTTGATGAAATAATTTTTATTTTGGAAATAAAAATACTAAAATTTACTTTTGGTGAATTTTTCTTCTTTTTCTATGAATATTCATCTTTTGATGAAAAGTGAATAATACGAAATATTAGTTCAAAACTGCAATTTTTCCAATTTTTTTATAGAGTTAAATAATATTTTTTATAAGTTTTAATAAATATTAAAATCTAGTTTCTATAATTTAATATAATTTAGGTTATTGGAATCATTTAAAAATTGAAATTGGATATAAAATATTTTTGATCTTTGGAATGTTTTATTTTAAAACCTAGTTTCCCAAGCTGTCAATGGATTGGATGGTTTTATTTCCACAAAGATATACTTGGATGACTTTACCATATTTATAATATTATATTCCACGAAAAGCCAATTTTTTCATTTTTTAACAAGTGTAATATTTTTCATATAGTGTTATAAATGGTATCTATTTGACTATAAATAGTATTTGGAAATCTAAAATTATTATCATTTTTATGATACATTTTTTTTATTTATTACGGAAATGGTAATAAAATTAATGTCTTAACCATTGATGATGAATTAATTTTTAAATAAATGGAAATATAAAATAATATATATACAAAATACAAAAAAAATATAGATTATTAATGTCATAAAATATTTTTTAGAATACATTGACATGTTAGTTGTCTTTATGAACTATTGGGTCTAATTAATCAATTTTTTTATAATTTTTTTAAAAAAATTAATGTATTAAAAAGTGTCAAAATTGACATTAATGATATTTTATAATAAATTATATTTTTTTAAATGATATATAATTTATAATATTCTAAAAATATACAAAATTAATGTGGTATGTCTAAATCATTCGAAATTACTCCTTGTGAGACTTTTGTAATATTATAGTAATTATAGTAACCCCCAATGTGTAAATTACATGATATCATGGTATGAAATAATATGGGTTAAAAAAATATAATGGTTAAAAAATTGTCACAACATGTCCAATCCTAATTGGATAAATGTGTTTTGACAAAAAATAATCATATATTAAAATTAATTTTTTTTTGGCCACATAGAATACATAATTAATTTATAATAATTTAAAATTTTGAATTATTTCAAGAGTACCCTTCCCTTTTTTTATAAAAGGGAACATATACTTGTCATTTCTTCACACCTCTAAATCTCTTTTTATCTACCAAACTCTGCCCAAAACTCCCCCACAATTCATTTCTGTCATCATATAATTGTTTTTATTTTTAAAATAAAATAGAATAATTACATCTGTGCAAATCAGGTGGATATACCCAATGAAGCAGTAATGTTCATCAACAGACATTTTCATTATTATTTTTCGTCAAACCCCAAATTTTTTAATTCATCAGTATATAATAACCTCATTATTCACAATATGAATATATTTTCTCTATTATATATTCATCCAAAACTTAAACATACTTCCATAAAATGGGTTACAAACATAATGACTATGTTTCCAATGAACTACAGCCTTGCACATTAGCGATTGTTCGTATTTACTATATGAGATGTGGTTCATTCACAAAATACCTGAAAATCATTAATTGAAAGTTTACATTATAATATGTGATATAAATGAAATATAAATGAAATTTATGATATAAAGCAATTTCTTTAAATATATTATATCATTTCGATTATTACCCTTTTCACACTCTAAAAATGTTATAATTTCATTTGTGGATGTGTGGACTAGCAACTCCTCACTGCGATGTGAATCCATTTACATCATATTAATTATATATAAAATTATATATGATTAAATAAAATCATATTTTTTGTATATTGATCATTAAAGAATGATATAATTATACATAACTTCTTTCCATAATGATCAATGAAAAATGGAAAAATTAGTCATGCATACATACGGTCTAACATCTCTATGATTCTAACATCGGTTCATTTTTTCATAACAAGCATTCATGATATATTTTAAAATAATAATTGATATGTAAAAAAAGATAATTATATTAGGCTTATTATTATAGATATGTCTTTATATTATCCCATTTAACCATTATTAACCTACCATTATTTTTTTAACACTTGAACCAAATTTGGTCAAAATAACCAATGTAAATCTATTTGTATAAGTATTTGTGTTCAAAATTGTAATATGTGAAAAAAAAATAATATGAAGAATGATATAAATCATGTAAATAATTGACCTATGTTTATTATTTAGGAATATAAATATTCTACATGACGCGTCAGAATCATGGTAAGGGATTTCGTCTCGATTTCCATTCAATGGGAAAATGTTGATGTTATGGACCTTTATTATTTTATTAAAAGTATATATATATTCTTTAAAATTTTATATAATTAACACCAACATTCTCAATGAATTTAGTGTTTAATGAAATTATTTAATGGGTATTATGATTCATTTTTTATGTAAGTGATAAGGGGTATTTCTTTGGAAAAATTCATCTTTTATGTTTTTTCTTCAATCTCATTTTCATCCATATAATTTTTTTTGAAATTATATTTGTGATGACATATAAATAATGTGGTTGTTCAAAATTATAAATAATGAGTGATCCTTGATAGAATCAGTTTATCCAATTATGGATTAAATTATCGATGCACCCATAAAGACATGTAATGATCCAGGTAATGATTTTGTTATCAGAAGAGATGTTTTGGAAGTTGGTCGTATGTTTCTTCCAATCTGTAAGGATTTATTATGTGTTCTGAAATTGTTCTATGTGATGATATCCAAATGTAACAACATTAATTTTCTATGCATTCTAATGAGTTTTTAATGTTATAATTTATTTTCAAAAGGTAAAATAAATGATCTTTTAAGGAATGTTAATTACCAATATGAGAAAATGTTTTGTTGTAATGAAATTTTCTTCCATGGGTTTTCCTATTTTTAGGCACCAACAGTTTTCATTCATTTTATATCCCATAATCATATTTTGGATCTCATCCCATGTTTAATAATTTCTTTCTCATGGTATAATTCTGGGTAATAGGAAAAAGGAACTCATGTTAAATGTTATGGTGATTTTTCAAGAAAATGAAATCATGTTTTATTTTATGTTTTTTATATTGTGAATGAAAATTATATTGTTTTAAAATTATTCTATTTATTTTATTTGGGGTTGTAATGAATTAATTATGACCTAATTACTAACACCATAAACCTAAAAAGACACTAAATGTGAAAGAAACCAAATTCTTGACTAACACTCAAGATTACGTAATATTTAATATTGTTTCCTTATAACCGATAAAAAATACCAGTTTAGATAAAATTAGTGTTTAAGATATTTTTTAATACAATATCCACAAATTAATTTTATCTTTTTTGTTAAGATGGAATGACATAGAATTTCATGATCACCATGTTTCATATTCTAAAACTATGTATCATCAGAATTTTTTTCTGCAGAGGAAGTAAAGAATGTATTGTGGGACAGAATCGTGAGGGGGATATCCTTCAAATTATGCATCCTATGATGGTCAGAATTAGAACAAAATGGTTTGGTGGAATGATGGATTAGTTGAATAATGTTATAAATTTTGGTGGTGTCCATGACAGAGAGGAAGCATGTCTACGATGAAGGAAAATGTATTTTGTGGAACATTTAATGTGGAATCATCCCCCATCTATTAGTGGATTATCTGACTCAGTATAGCTAAATGATGGATAAATTATATGTACAAGATAATTTAGGTCATGGTATGTTTAGAACATCAAAAGAAAATGATTTTATTTATCGTTTTGAATGTGAATCTGACCGATAATGGTCTTTTATTATGAATTCCATAGGTAATGAAAATATTGATACCATAGAAAGGGAAAAATTCAGAGGTATTTTTCTTCAAAAGAAATATTCTATGGATTTTTTACTCTAAATAGAAAAATAGTTTCAATATTTGAGTAATATTCTATGGATTTTTTACTCTAAATAGAAAAATAGTTTCAATATTTGAGTAAAAAAGATGATGATTCTATAACTGCATATGAAAAAACATCACAAGATTGTACATGTGATATGAAAACATACAATAAATAGATCTGAATGATAACGATTGAATTTCCAATATTTTGGTATGTGCGGTAAAATGATCCATGGGGAAATTTTTATAATGAGTGGGAAGTGTCACTATTTTGGATTGTTGGTCCACAAGGCCCATGAATTCAAGGAAAATAATCCAAAGGAAACAAAGATAGAGGTAACTAATATAAATCCATTCATAAGACGTATTATATAAAATAAGATGGTTAAATATGCTAATATCTGTCCAAATTTAGATTAACAAGGTATAAATTTTAATGATAGAAAATAGTAAGCTATAAAGAGTTTATTTTCTACTATTATTATTGATGTTAGGGAATCAGAAGAAGTGGTGAAAGGTATGTTACATTTTTATTGAAATTATTACCATAACCTATTCGGCTCTAGATCATCACATTATATCATTTTGTGAAATTTAAAACAAAAATGGGAATTTCAACTAATAAATTTATGATTGAGCTTTTGGTGAAAAATCTTGATAAAAGTTTTCATGAAAACATGATTTTTAGGATTGTTCTAATTTTCATTAGGTTGTTGGTCATTCTTAGAAATCATACTAAACTGGACATAGTATAGATTGATATAATTCTTTTTAGAGAATGGATTTCCTTTTACCATAATAACTATATTTTAGTTCTAATAATGTTGTGTTCAAATATATCATTCATTTGATAAATTTCTAAGAAGAGGAGAAATTGATCAAAAATAGAAATGAATGTTACCAACCTCATATTCATTAAAATAAAGAGACAATTCAAATTAGTGGGGTTCTATTTGAAAATGAATGCATTGATTACTTCTGAATGAATTTCCTAGTGTTATTCTTAATTTTAAGGATGATTTTACTGTTGAAAATGTTTTTCATTCCTATCTAATATCAAAACACCCTTATCAAATGTATTAATTGCAACTTTTAGAGTTGAAAAATCAATTTCTAGTGTTATTAGATAAATTTTTCATCAGACCTAGAAAATAATAATGGCGTCTCTTGTCATTAATATTAAAAATAAATACTTTTTATGAGACTATTCGTTGATTAAAGGTCCTTGAATAATATCAATGTTATGAAAATGTATCCATTTACTCAAAGCATGGATTCATTTGACCTATTATAGGGGGAAAATATTTTTTAATAGTTGAAATGAGATCAATGAATCATACTATGAATCCAATGGAACAAAACATTTGGAATACTTTATTTGAAAGTATATATATAAATTATGAATTTGTAGTTATTTCATTTGTGTTAACAAATTCACCAACTATATTTATAGATTTATGAATTTAAAATATCATGAGTTCTTTGATAAGGTTTTGGTTCTGTTTATTAATGAAATTTTTGGTATATTATAAAAGTAAATAGGATCATGAAATACAGTTAAGGGTTTTTTTCAAATCCTTAAAATAAAATAAATTGTATGGGAAATTAATAGTGTGAATTTTGTTTTAAAAATTTTAATTTCCTTGGTCACATTAATTATAAAGTATGAATTATTATTTATCCTACTATGATGAATGTTTTTGGTGAATGGAAAAGTTCAAAAAATATAACAAATCATTGTAGTTTTCTATGTTTAATTTGATTTTACATGACATTTATTAAAAACATTTCCCAGTTGTCCAGCCTAGTAAATACATTAACATGAAAATGAGGTACATTTATATAGATAAAATATTATAATGAATGTTTTTTGTATTAAAAATAAGATTGTTTAATTACCAAGTTCTTGACATTCCTTCCTGAAATGGGGAATTTTTTATTAAATGTTATTCTTCTTTGAAAGGGATGAGTTATGTCCGAATTCATAATGATCAAGTAACTTCTAATGATTCGTCACATTTTAAACCACATATGTTAACATACCATACACATGTTTTAGAAAATGTTAACATTTTTCATAGACTAAAAATTTGTGGAATAATTTTTATGAATTAATAAGTGAAATATATACAGATCAAAAAAGTATTAAGTATTTATAACTAAGAAAGACCTGAACATGAGAAAGATAAGATGGATGAAACTAATTAAGGATTATTATTTCACAAATAATTTCCATATGGGAAAAGGAAGTAATGTGATAGATACATTTAGTCGAAAGATTAGTGCTACATTGACCACATTATATTGGGAATGTGACTCTTTTCAAATCTTATTTGATGAACGTTTTTCATTGATGTTATTGGTCCAGACAATTCCTCTTTGTGGTTTTAGGGTTCAATGCCATCACCTATATCAGATAGAATTAACCAAGTGGTGAAGAAATACATTTCATTGTAGAAAAAGTTATAATTTGTTAAAAAGGGCATGTTTCTGAAATTTAACCTTAATATATATTTTCATTAAGATTTAAAAACCAATTATGTGTTCCTTTTTATTCACATTTAATGAAATAGTTATAATGTGAAGCTCATAATAATCTATTTTTAGTTCATCCTAGAATCTATATGGTGTAATGAAACATTGACAGTATTACTGGTGGGATTGAATAAAAATTGAAATTACTAACTTGACTATGAAACGATGGACATATCGAGAGTATAATATAGAATGACAATTGTCTAAGGGGATGCTTCAGTTTTATCCATTGATAGTGTGTAAATTGAAAAATATACTCATGTATTTTATAGTGGTGTTACTAAATACATCATGACGTAAAAAAACTTGGTTATTGTTGAATGAAGGACTAAATAATATGATTTTGTTCATATTCCAGCCATCCAGTCTCTATATAGTCATTCTTACTTTTTTCTCAGAGATATAGTCAGGATATATGGCGTACATATCTCCATTTTATGTCATCATGATCTCATGTTCACTTATACCTTCTAGAAATACGTTTAGAATCAATTAGGTTCTAAATTATACTTTATTATAGATTTTAATCACCAATAAAATATGATGTCATAACAAACAATTTAGACTTTTGATGATATGTTATGTTCTTTTACAAAGTATTTCCATGTAAGTTGGATCAACATATTTCATTGGGGGTATTTGCATAAGATAAAAAAAATTTAATTCTGGTATACTGATTGAACCAATTGAGATATTATGTGGAAAATGTGTCATACAATAGGTTTTTTGGATCTTATAGGGGAAAGGAAGATGATGGGAGAAGAATTGGTATCATATATTATAGAGAATATTAAAAAAATTCTGAAAAAAATGATAACATCTCATGGATGATAGAAAATATATACGACTAAATGTATAAGAGATCATTATTTAAATGTAGGTTATCATATCATTCTTAATGTTTCTCCATAGAAAACTATGATGTGGTTTCGTAAGAAACAGAAGCTGAGGTCATGTTTCATTGGACCCTATGAAATCCTAGAGAATGTTGGATCGGGTTTTTACTAAATTTAATTACATCCAATTATATCACAATTACACAATTTATTTCATTTTTCAATGTAAACTGTGTATATTAAGGATTCATCTCATGTTTTGAGTTCAGAAGTAGTTCATTTGGAAGAGAATAAATCTTATGTGAAAAAATCTGTTCTGGTTCTTGACCGTAGATATTTTTTTTAAAATTAAGTTGATTCATTAGTTGAATGATTTATTGAAAACCCATATGTTTTTATATGAAACATCAAAATCTAAAAAATTTATGAGATTAAAATTCCCTCATCTATTTTATAAGTGAATAAAACAACGATGTTGAAATTTCTTAAAGGGGGGATGGGTGTATCTTCCATTGAAATTGTTGAATAATAATTTTTTATATTTTATTAATATCTATAAATTTGATAATAATTTTAAATTAAATGGGTCTCTATGTCCAATAGAATACTCGACACAAAACAATTAGTTTCTTTATGATTATATGTTGCATGAAATATTGAGTTATACCAAAAATTAATATATTTTTAATATTATTATTTGAAAAGGTTGTTATCACATAGATTTTTTATCACCAGAGATAAATATAACTAAATATATTATTTTTAAAAATATTTTTTATTTTTTTACCTTTATCCAATAAATTTCATAGGCCTAAACTAATAATATATATATATTTATGCATAATAATTTCTAATATTTTCAAGTGGTAGTTTTACAGACTTTTCATGGAGAAACCGTGTTTAAATATAAATTTTTGACACTTTTATAATATTAAATTATGAAATAATTTTTTTTGAAGGAAACATAATAAATTTTACATTTTGATAATTTTTTGGTAATTTTCTATGGCCATTCATATTTTGATGAATAGTGAATAATATAAAATTTTAGTAAAAAATGCATATTATTCTGATTTTTTATCGATTACAATTAAATTTTTAATTTGTGTCAATGTATAATTAAATCAGGTTTATTTTCATTTTATCAAATTCATGTAATTTTAATTCATTTGAAATTGAAATTGGATATAAATACTTTATGAACTTTGCAATTTATCACATTAAAACCACGTTTTCTCTATCTATTAAAGGAATTAATACTAAAAATACACATGTTTTTTTCGAATAAGGAAAAATGGATTCTATTTATATAATATAAAGGTCCATATTTTGTAAATATGTTCTTTTTTTCTTGAACCATATTAATAAT
Source organism: Viscum album (assembly GCA_963277665.1). Taxonomy (NCBI): domain Eukaryota; kingdom Viridiplantae; phylum Streptophyta; class Magnoliopsida; order Santalales; family Viscaceae; genus Viscum; species Viscum album. The sequence goes on from OY728129.1 coordinate 1,292,681,620, forward strand.
TACATTGATAATTTATTTACTAACACTTTTAAAGGTAACTAGGGAAATTAAGTGTAAAAATAATTTTATAAATATTATAAAACATCCCTCACAGTTATCATAAATTTATAGGATGAGTTATTGTAGACTAATAACATCATTGGGACATTTTAATTTCCATTATCATCCCCATTGATGACTTTTAACAATTTATATTAATATATTCAAAGAAAAGACATTTTTTTCGAACTTTTGTATTTTAGAAATTAAATATCATTAATATAGGGTTATACTGGGATATAATAGACTATAAATTGAATTTTGAAAAATAATTTTTTTATATTGGTAATGATAATTTATTATTAATTTTTAAGAAATAAATAATTAAATTAAATGCTTATACATTGATGATGTAGTAATTATTTAATTAAAGGAAACATCAAATAAAAGATATTCAAAATAATAAAATAAACGTAATTAAGGATTATTAATTTCATTCATGAATTTACTGGATTTATTTAACATTTTATTAATGTGTTATATGTATTTTTTTAGTTTATCATGTTGTTATTATATTTTAAAAAAATCAGGTATTGAATAGTGTGAAAATTGACAATACAAATATTTTGGAATACATAATATGTTATTAAATCATATAAAATTCATAAAATTATAAAATTCATGATAATAACTAGTGTATGTATATAAATAACATAAATGACTCATTTTTGGTCTCTTTTAATATTTTGTGAGTATATTAACCCTAAAAGTGTAAATTACAGGATATCACAGTATGAATTAATGAGGTTAAAAATAAGAATATTTGGATTAAAAAATTGTTAAAACTAGTATAATTATAATTTTAAGAATCAATTTAGACAAATAATCATAATATATTATAATTAATGATAATTTTTGACATTTGGAGTAAAAATTAAATTAATATTAATTTTGTATATTGAATAATTCCATGATTTCTAATCCCCTCACTTATAAAAGGCAACCTATCCTTTTCATTATTTATATTCTATAAATCCATTAATATAAACCAAAATGATTCCAAAACTCTTAAAAAAGTCTATTACATTATCCTATATGAATTCATTTTGGAAAAAATTCCATGAAATTAGACTATTTTTTAAATATAATGGATATACACAAAGAATTTTCAGCATTCATCATCAAATGTTTTTTGTATTTATGACTTGAACACACTAAATTATATTTATTTGATGTATATATAATAACCTTAGTATCATAAATACAAATTTCAGTTGATGTATTATTCTTTAGACCTATATTTACTCACATATTCATCTACTGGGTAACGAACGCACAGTTCGTTTGTATGGAGAAATACCACCTCACGCATTGATGATTTCTTATTTTTTATTTACCATCATTACTAGGTGGGAATTAAGATAGGAAAACTATTTTTATATGATATATGTAATATTTAGGATTAATTTAATCACCTTTAAATATAATATAAATCATACCTTCATACCTTCCATTTTGTGTATATATGATAATATTATTTGTGGATGTGTAAGCTATTACGACCTCAATGTGTTATGATTCATTCCCATAATACATGGAAAGTATTAAAAATGATTTTAATTAATCATATGTGACATAAAATACCTTTTTATGATATACATGTCATAATTAATTTACTATTAATTTAATTTATCTTTTAATTTTTTACCCTTTTCACACTCTAAAAAGGTTATAATGTCCGTCATGGACATATGGACAACCGCCTCCTCGACGCGATGTGAATCCTTTTAAATCACAATATATATATATATATATTAGTATATATGAAAAAATAAAATGGTATTTATGATATTTTTATCATTATAGAAAAATATAATTCTACACACCTTGTTTCTATAATGATCATTGAAAAAATGGAAACAATACACATGCATACATACAACCTACTATCTTAAGGATTATGAAGTTAGTTCATTTTTTATAACCATAATTCAGGATAAGATTTAAATCATCAATTAAACTATAAATATGATAATACTTTAATGATTTGTTTTCTAGATATGCTTATAGAATTTCTCAATTTACTCCAGTTGACCTACCAATGTTATGATCCAAATTTTTTCAAAACACCCAACCCAAATTTTATTATTTATGTAGTTGTGTGTGTTTTATTTTGTGAACTATAAAAAACATATTTCAAAATTATGATAACATGTATTAATTGTTTTGAATATTAAAAATCATCATACCACATAATGATTTTTTTCATAACATTGTATATAATAATGTCCCGAGGCTAGTTGTCACATTAAAGGCTATAGTAGTTCCTCGCTATGATGAGAACATAGAAGTGTTACTACGTTATTCTTAAATAAATGTTATATATCCAGATGATATCATTTGACATAAAAATGATATGGGATTTCTGGTTTGGAGAATCATATGAAATTGAGGCACTTTCTCATGGCGTACATCATTGGTTATATATAGTAGGATACTAGGAGAACAAGACCCATTAGTAGTAAATCCATATTTATTTTTATCATTAAATGTTCCTATAGGTGAACATGTGTGTTGGACCTTATACAGTAAAATTATTATTAATGATTATTATGAGTCCTTCACATTGATTTATTGATGAAAACCATGATAACCGATGTTTGTGGCATGTTAAGATACATTTGGTGCATTTGGAGTAATATTTCATTAATGAATAATATGAGAAATTATTTTTACATTATTGTATTCTATAGAAGTTCATATCTATTGTCCTTATATGGAAATTATATACCCTAAATAAATCCATTTCCATTGTCTTCAATAGGAAATTTCTTCTCTATGAAGTAAAAGAAGGAGACATTGAGCACATTGGTTGATGGAAATAACATGAAAACTTCTTTATTAGAGATTTCATGATAAAGGGATTATATTACATGGTAATAATTTTTAAGAGTTAATATTTAATTTTGACATTATCTTCATTATTTATGGGTTCCATATAATTTTTCTTTATTCTATCCAAGTATATTAGAATGCTTGTCCTGATTCTACTGAGAAAGAGGCCTATAGGTTCAAACAGTATGTGTATCCAGAACCATAGTGATAAAATATAACATTATTTTTAAATTAACAAGATGATAAAAATATTATTCCTGAATGTGGTTTAATGATTATGATTTTTTCCCAGATCACATATATTTTTTTACCATCCTCTTGAGAGAATCTAATGGGTGTGTAATATATAGTAAGTGTTTATTTTATATTTATTTAATATAATATTTATTTATTTATAGATGAATAATGATCTTATATATATTCAAAAAAATAATATATCAATATTCAAGTCCCAATAAATATTTTGGATGAATTTAGGAAATTGTTTAATGGTCTGGTGATAAATATTAAATATTGAATATTATTTGATTAAATAATATTTAATTTAATTCGCATGTTAAGGTAATGTCATGAAGTTATTATAATGAAATAATTATTTTACATGGTGTTTCATAGGGATTAAATAAATAATAAATCTTACCTCTTAAATTATTTTATTTTGAACCTAGCAATATATAATCCCAATTATATTATATTATTAATTATCTGATCAATTATTTAGGTTGTTTACAGTGGATTTGGAGAAAACCTTCATGATCTAGAGTCATCCATTCTCCATGAACAATCCCAAGAATGAAGAGTGATCTTCCTCTATCTCCCACTCTCAACTCCAGACTTATCTAGTAAAATTCATTGGAATATGTTCATGAGGAAATCAAAGGAGGGCTAAAAAAGCGGTATGATCTTCCATACTACCACCCAGAAATTCCTACAGTGATGTTAGATTTTTTTTTGGAATTCATGTGGATCAACGATAAAGGTAATTTTCTCTTAATCCCAAAAATGAAACGATGGTACAATGTAGATATGTTATCTGATCCATAAAAATAATAATAATTCCACCAATGTAACTGATTAATTAAATAAATTCATTTGTAATAATATTATATGATCCTCTCTCTAGATCAAACGTTCTATCCCATGACTTTTTTTAATTCAAATCCATAGATCATGACATTTATCATCGTGTAAAACATAGATTGATTATCGATCATGAAAAAAATAAAAGTATGGAACAAACCATCACCTGCATATGAGTAAAAGCATATGTAATGGATGAATCTCCAAAGCTAGTGGAGGTGGTTCGAGATAGGATCTGAGGTGAAATGAATCCACGAGAGACACATTGGTAGATAGCTGTAAATTTAAAACACAATCCTAAATTTGTTCAATGTTTTTCCCTAGTTAAATGTTTAGTTTATCAACCACTAGGTAATCTAAACATTAGTATAAGCTCATGATTATACCTCCTTTTTATTTTATTTCTGGGATGTTTCTAGGATATTTCATTGTGGATGTTTTTTTGTGATCACATGAATTAATTAAGTTAAATAGCATAAAATATATAACTAAAATAATTTAGTGTAGGCATTAATATTATCTAAGATAGGGTTAATCACATAAGTAAAATAATATAATATTGACAATATTATAATAAACATAAATTCCAATTTATGCAGAAAAGGATAAAATCCATCAATTATATATATAATGTCGGAATACGATACAACTACATATGATAAAAGAGAACCGTAGTTCAATGTGATTAACCACCAAAAGTGGGGGCACTTTCATTTATACATAAATATTAACATTATGTTTTGGGTTGAATTTACATAGTTCACATAAAGGGTATGATTCCAAATAAGTACATTGGGTAACTCATATGCAAAGGTTGAGGAAATCCAATTTAAGGATTTTAGGATTGGTGAGTCAACTGAAAATTTCAATGAACTGTTAGTTAATGCATTTGGGGTTTAGAATGACTACATAAAATGATCTAGTTGCTTGAGTTACAATACATGGGGTAACAAGAATGAAAATATGTATCAGTTCCCCTATCATATCCATGAAACTTGATATTATGAAGCAATTTTCATGGTGTATAGGGTTTCAACAAAATAGTGGGAGACTAATAAAAATATTATTTATTTATTTTTTAACATTTTATTAGGTAAAGTACTAATATTCTGATTATATTATTTGGTATAAATATAATTAAAAATGACTTCAATAATATCACTATGATCCATACATGTAATGAAAAACCTTCTTAATGGAACAAATTTCCATGAGTGTAAGAAACTTATGTTTAATCATTCTACATGAAATGAAATTTTTTGTTATAAAAGAACCAATTCTCGATGTTCCTGGTAATTTTGAAATGAATGAAGTGTTATTACTCTAACAGAAACAATTGAACGATTACATAGATGTTCAATGTTTCATACTATCTTCCATATCCAATGAAAATTTGAATAAAAATGAGGACATGGATCCTTATTTTGTAATTTCTATCATTTAATAGCTATATCATGATAAGGAAATACAAAACTGGTACGAGATCTGCAATTATTTTTTCATAACTAAATTTAGAGAGTCTGCACCAGGTGGACCACATGTAGTCAATCTAATTGGCCACATTGAATTTTTAGACATTTTATAGATTAAATTTCTAGATGATTTGTTTAAAGATCTCATAACTTCATCACACCCAATGACCTTCTCTGGTTTTATTAATAGTTATTATTTATGAAAATATCAGAATGTTCTTTAAACACTTCATAAATTGATTATCCATGATTATAAGGTCATGTTGGGTTATAAAATCATAATCCATATGGTGGATAAGTAAAGGAATAACAAGGAAAGGGTACTAATACCTATAAAAAATATAAATCTCCTCAACACTATCATTCCAAAAATAAGAATATCAAATGTCATGTTAAGGAATAGAAGGAAGTATTTTAACATGTGGCATGCAATGACACTAGAATAAGAAATACACCTAGGTGAAATGTGAAGCTAAATGTGTGATCATTATCTAGTGTAATCATTCAATATCAAAATATTGTGTATTATATACAGCTCATGGTGCTCACATCTGAATCGAAATGTGGGAACATATATGATTATGATAGATTGGATGTGGAGAGGTTGATATGAATTATTTTATTGGTGTGAGGTTAGATGTTCTGGATCTAGGGGAACACCGCCATTCATTTCCAATGGGACTGATTTTGGTTTTGAAATATTTCTATTTTGTACCAACAGTTACAAATAACATAATTTCTATGTCATGAATTGATATAAATGGGTTTATTATATTTTTTGGAAATAATTATTGTTTTTTTATAAGGTAAACATATTTTAGGGTATGGAACATATACATTCTAGTCGTTATGTATTAATTAAAGAAAACCATTTATATGTTATTGATAAAAAATCATGTTCAAAAAACAATAATAACACCCAACTATGTCATCATAATCCTGGTCATGAAAATGATAGGGGTTTGAAAAATATCTATCAAGATGGTTATTTTGAATCCTCAGAGGTAAAACCATATGAATGATGCCATGATTTTTTAGAAGGAATAATGTCTAGACCCCCATTCAGTGGATATAAAGAAAGGGAAACATGGATTCTAGTATTGGTACACACTAATATGTATGGACCATTTATAATATAAAATATACGTGGGTATAATTACATCATAACATTTACAGATTAACTGAGTAGATATGGTTATGTATACTATATGGGGTATATGTCAGTGTGATTTTAGAAATTCATGGAATTCATGAATGAAGTAGATAATTGACACTCAATGAAGATAATGAAATAGAAATCAGATCAAGATGGTAACTTAAATAAGAGTTAGGCGACTTCTTAGCAGAGTTTTAGATTTTATCACCAATCACTTCATCGTATACACCATAGTGGAATGGTGTTAGTGAATGGAGGAACCGTACCTTTTTATACATGGTATGGTCAATAATTATTCATAAAGATCATCCATTAACCTTTTGGGGATATTCATTTGAAAATGTTTCAAACACATTTAACTAAGTTCAATGTAATGTGTAAAATATAATTCCATTCATGTTATATAGTGTAAATAAACCTGTTTTGTTTCATACACATTTATCGGGTTGCTCAGAATTGTTTTAGGGATTCTCAAGAAACAAAATGAAACCCCGAAGAAAAACATGTATTTTTGTATTGCATCCCATGGAAACATATAGATACTAACTATAAAAACCCTTGGAAAATAAAGTTAATGTCGCCAGATAATATGTATTTATTAAGAGGGATATCATCATAAAAAAGGATTGTGGGAACACTATTAACTTCAAAAAAGTTGATTCTCATAATAAAAAAGATTTGGTAGAGGAAACAATTCTACAAGTCCCCATAAAATTAGTATATCCTAAAACAAAAGTACTGAGTAGGAGTGCATGAGAGGTAAGAGAAATAACGAGATAGTATTTTCTAGTAACAAAATATAGTGACTCATTAATTGCTGACAAATATGAGACTTTTTTATATAAAGATAAATTTCTGAGCTCAAAAGATGCAACATGGAAAGAAGGTGTCAATTATGAAATGAATTCCATGTATCAGAACAGGTTTTGGGTTCTTTTTGAAACACTCTTTGATGTAAATCCTGTTGTATGTAAATGCATCTTTAAGAAAAAAAATTTGAATGGAAGGTAGTGTAAATGAATATAAATCAAGGATATTTTATAAGGGTTTAAAGAATACCATGGAATTAAAAATGATGAAAACTTTTCACTCGTTTTTATGTTTAAATAATGAAAATATATACTTTTTATAAAAATGTACCAGGACTATGATATATGGATGATGGATGTTAAGCCTTCATTTTATAATGGGAACATTGAAGAAGATGTTTATTTAAAAAAACCTTAAGGGATTGTGAATCCCTATTATGCCATTTTTTTTTAATTTTTATAGTTCAATTTATTGAATGAATCCAAAATCTAGGCCCTGGATAAATTGATTTGATAAATCCATAAGATAATTTGGTTTTATTATAAAAAAATTAGAGGCGTGTGTTTAAAAGTGGGTTAGTGAGAATACGGTCTTTATCCTAGTTGTATATATTGATGACATAGTACTTATTGGTAATAAAATATTAGTTCTTCAGTCTATTAAGGACTATTTAAAAAAGTATTTCCTTATAAATGAAATATGTGAAGTATCCTATACAATAGATATCAATATCAATTTTCATAAATCAATGAGGCCGTTTGGACTAAGAAAATGTAAATATATTGACCATATACTAAATAAATTTAGCATTAAACAATCCAAGAGGGGATTGGTTCTAGTTTCATATCGATTTCATCTTTCTATGAAGTTAATTACAAAGAACCAATTTTATAACAATATAATGATATGGATCCCATATTATTCAGCTATATTATCAATCATGTATTCCATGTTATGTACTATACAAGATGTTTCATATGCATTGAGCAAGATAGGAAACTATCATGAAGATTCAAGATGAAAACAATGGTCTACTGTTAAGGCTATACTTAAGTATCTGATAATAACTTAGGATTTGTTATTGAAGTATGGAGGAGATGAGGAGCTGGTCATAAAGGGCTATACTAATGCTAGTTTTTAGATCGAGCACAATGATCTGATTTCATAGTCAGAATATGATTTTTGTCAAAAAGGAGGATCTATGAGCTGGAAGAGTTCAAAAAAACTTGTTTTCACTAATTCAACAGTAGAGTTTGAGTATATAGTGGATTTTGATGTAGATGATGAATCTAATTGTATTTAGAATGTTTTCATGGAGATTGATGTGGTTCCTATAAGTAAACACCCTATCACATTTAATTGTGAAAAAATTGTTGTAGATTCTCTTCCAAAATTTCCAATACCACACCAATAGAAAAAGAATATACTCTATAACTATGAGCTCTTGAAGGGGATTCATCAGAGGAGTGAATGTGAAGTACATATATTCCCAAAATTATATAAAATGGTGGAACTGTTGACTAAATGTTATCTCAGTAGAAGCATGAATATCATGTGAGAGCTAGAAGATAGAAGGTTGTTAGTAGTTGGTTCTTGTGAAAGTGAGAATCTATTGGAGTTAGTGCCAAAGAACCATCATTTGTGTACATTATAATAACCTATATTCATATTTTTTCCAATATTTTTTCATTATATGACTTTAAAACATTTCTATATATATTTCCATTGCTAGGCTGTGAGACGACGTGCGATTCTAAGGCCCAGAGTTGTGAGAATTAATTTTATAATAATATTAACAATATTTTATATTATTCAAGCTTGAAACCATAAAGAAAATACTTTAACTCTTAAAAATTTGATCATATATGATATTTGGGACCATTTACTGGGTCATTAATGTAGTACTTACCTTAGTCACAAGATAAATTGAGAAGTTGTGGTACATTCAGACCCCTCGCTCATTGGATGAGTGTTAAAGTGGATTAATTAACTTATTAATTAATTATTTAAAATCATTTAACATAAAAAGAAATTTATATGTCTTCATCATTATGGAATTTTTTCCATGATTGGATCAAAAGTTTTTAGAATCATCTAGTGAGAGATCCTCCTGCCAACCCTTTAGAAAATGACAACATATCTCTAGATGAAGAAGAATCGATGCACGATGAACGCAACAAATGCAACAGTTCCTTCCAAATTGTATTGTGTGAAAATTATTCATCAACAATAGATCAAAATAAGTTATAGTAATTATTAATTTGGGTATTTATTCCATTTATTAAATTAATTATTATATCAAATGTTCTTCAACAATCTATTTCCATGTTGCAATGTTCATATTTTCCAATGTCATGAAATAATTATTTTGTTTCAATTATTTTCTAATAAAAACTTCTCAATATTTTTCTATTGTACATAAATTCTTTAACACAATCAATTAATTATTTTTCTTATTCTTTTCACCATTGATTATTCATGTTATTCACTGGTTGGATCTATGTGATCTTCGATCGATATTTCTAGGTGGTACCGACCTCGATCGCCCCACCAGATTCACTACAAATCAACGAAATGTCAATGGTTTGGTGAGAAAATAATATTTATGGAGTCGTTGGGTAGATATCTATTAAATATTAAGATTTGATGACATATCATTAATCATTGAATAATCATGTGTGTGTAGAACATGTGATGAAAACCACATCGATGATCAAAGCTAATTCACCTTGAAAACCGAATTGAGACCATGATCTACAACCAAATCCATACATTTTTTGTGGAATAAAGGAGAAATAAATTTTGGTGGGGCCTGGTTAGAAGTAACAGACCATATTTTTAGACTTAGTGTTTCTGAAAAAAATTGTCACTACATGTTATGTATAATGATGAAGACATGGTTTGTGTCCCCTTAATGTGGAGATGCTAGGTTTTAGGAAACCCGTAAGGTTGGAATATTGTTTTTTTCTATATACATGTTTTTCACCAGATTTCTATGTGAGAGTCCCATGTGATAGATAAAATGAATAAACAACATGATGTGTAACAGAGTACATGTACACCGGGTTCGAGTACACAGACACAACAATCAAACATGGACTGGGTCTCGGTTAGCCTAAAAATTCCTTGTAGTTCAACTAAATAGACTATACTTCTTCATCTATAAGAACCCTTTAACCGATTATAGACACAACTAGGATATGGAGTGGGACCACATGCATTGTGGGTCCCCTCACACCCCCTTTACTCCTTGATATCTTATATTAAAACTTATGGCCTTTTTATATCCTTTGTTTTAACTCATATATGGGCATATGAGTAGACTATCATGTGTGTTTTTCGTGTAGAACATTATGATACCATTGGTAGTTTATCATGATATACGATGTGAAATGATCTAGGTTTAGTATTCAATGAGGAAAAACTCTATGACAACAAAAATTGTGTTAGACCATCAAATATTTTTGGGCATTACCCCTTATAAGGCTAGGATGTGGATTTTCCTGAGAGCTTATTCTGGGAATTACCCTCCAACAAGGATGGGTAGTGCTATTCCCTAACAACGTCATTATAGAATTACACACCAATGGGGAGGATTAGTTGTGTTTCCCATGACCTTTCTAGGTATTACCCTAGAGGGGCTGGGTAGTGGAGTTCCCCGGTGACATTCCTAGTAATTGCCCTCTAGTTTGGATTGGAAATGGTGTTCCCTAGTGTCTAATAGATTTGGACCCTTCAGTCATGCATGAGAATGTGATCCTTACCTAATTATTGTTTCCCCTTGACTAGGAAGCATATTGACAAGATGTTTTCCAATGTAGAATTGGACTCATGATGAAGAGGTAAACTTTCCACATTAATATTAATTTTTATGAAATGTCCTAAATCTGTGAAGGAGGGTAAGTGCCACCCAAAGTAGATAGTATCATGGTATGATGAATGGGTTCCTTAGAATTGTTTGTTTCAGGTAGACACTTGGGATTGTGGGCATCAATAATGGATTATTTTAGAATAGTTGGTGACTCTTCTTCATGGATAGTGTAATGATATATATATCCCCTTACTCTCTCATTTTGGATTTTTTGATTAACAATATATATGCATACTTTCTTCTATATTAAACCATTTTATTTGGATTATCTCCTTCTATAAAAGGCCAAGATGTATGTGCTATGCAACATTATTTATGAGATTAGATTATCATGTATGGATGGGACTAATCTTCTAATACATGTGGTGAAGGTTCGATGGGTAGTTCATCATCTCACCATGTTTAGCTCCTTCTTCTCTGATGATCTTACTTTCACTTGAGGTTTTGGTTGAGCTATAGTCATTCATTATAAATTATTCAATCTATGAATATAATCATCTATTGTATCTCATACTAATCCCCCATTACCGATTTCTGGGTGTTCTAATGGGTATTTATATACTCTCCCCAACATGGGAATTCCCCACATGTGACATTTCTTTTGTCGTCGACAGACAGGTCGGTAGTGACTTTAGAAGAGCTTAGGGATAAATCGTCCTTGGACCACATAATGTGGTCTTAGCTTGTGATTAAAGATATGGGATCTATTAATTATTACCTTTTTATTATTTTTAGTTTAGGACACATTTCCAAATGGGATTTTATTTTTCCACATAATTTTCAGTATATGTTACAATACGTTTTTTCTATACACATGTTAATGCGTGTTTTTTTTACTTTTTTTCATTATGTCATATTTTCTTCATTCACATATCACTATTGAATTGAGTTGGCAATGTCTGTGTGTACATGTTTTTTTTAAAGGCCCCCCATGATAGTTATTTCCTCAATACTGGCTTTGATCCATTGTCCTTTTGAGGCAGGCTTGGGGTAGTTGCGGCTCAAGCCCTTAGCTTGGGTCATGTCCTCACAGATTCGTATCAGAGTAGGTTCATTACATGGGAATTTTTAGGACATATCACCTTAATTGGATGGTTTGGGATTATAGATACTTTGTTAATGTGTCTTTTGTGTGGCTCCTAGGACTGGGAATATAGTGATTGTGTAGCATAATGAATATCCATTCACCAAGACCTTGACTATCTTCTTATCGACTCGACATGCTGAGAAATTTTTTTAGGGATAAATGGTGCATGAATCAAATTGGATTGAGTCTTTTACTGAAATTATTGAGTAATAAACCCATTTTTATTGATATATATATATTCTCATCTGACCATGGTACTCCTTGACAACTTTCTTGATTCTGTTGGGATGACAACCATCCAAGATACATGTGATGATTTGTAATGAAAACCCTCTGACAAGGGAGGTCTTAGATCAGAGGCCATCCTATGATCCCCTTCCTCTAGGTTGGTAGGTAGATGAACCTCCAAATGACGAGAAACAGATCATCCATACATAGCAGGATGAGGACATGCATAGGCCTTGCACACACAATGAGTTCCAACATCAGAGAACACTGAGGTTTCATGTAGGGCCAAATTTATAAGAAGCATTAGATTGGATTGAGACAATGACCCATATTTTAAGGATTATTTGGACTCTGGTAGATTATGCAGTAGAAATAGACACCAATCAATTCCATGGATGGTAATTCATTGTTCTATCCTTTTTATACATATGCATTATGAAAAAACACTCCCATAAGAATACTTACAACATCTATTTTTTGATGAGTACTACCCCTCTTTCTTTCCCTTGTTCCGGTCTATAAACCTGTAGATCTTTAATAGGGGACGATGGAGGCTGAGTACACATAGAGAATCACATACAGTATGTGTTACCCTATTAACCTGATATGTGATGACTACTTCAATGTATATAAGTTTGAATAGGGGATCTATAGAGATATTCAATAAATTATTGTTACCATGTACGTCCCCACATATGTCGGGCCACAGAAATGGGAACTTGTGATATGTATTAATCTAAAACCGGGATTCATGAATGTTAGAGATGAGAGTGATAATCCTAGAGATAAGTCATCTCCAACATCATGTGGATTCTAGTTGATTGAATTTTAGGACAAGATAAACTATCATAAATATGATCAAGAATGTGATTGTATAGGGAAGATGGAGTGAAGAGAGTTAGTGAATCCTATATAGGGTATGTTCATTACATGTAATAGATGATTTCACAATGAAATAGATTGTTACAACAGAAATATAGAGATGTTGATGAATATATATGATTGTCCTCCATGACAGAGGCAACGTTGTGATCATGGATATCCCAAGTGTGTATAGGGGGTCCCTATAGAGATGGTTTGGAAGAGGAGCATTAGGAGATTGGGTAGTGGATCCCAGTATGAGATCCTTCCACAGTCCCCACCAAGAGGCCCATGTCAGGCTCATGGAGCTTTTAGAAAAAGATTTTGTAAGCTACAGTACTTTGAAGTCTATAACCTAATAACAAATGAGTTGATATGTGGTATGATCTGAGTTCATTATAATCTTTCATCAGTACTAGTATAAATAGGTTCCAAATATTATTTATTCGCAATACTCTTGGGGTGAGGAAAATATCTCATTTTACAATCTATAGTAAAATAGCTTCATCTTGGGGTTCCTACAAGGAATGGATCTACTATATATTTTTATTTTACAATAGTGAGAGTCATATCTTGGTGGAGAGAGATTCACATGGGACCTTTTGGGTTTCATGATGAAAACAAAGGAATATATCATTTCTTGGAATGGATTTATATGGTCCAATATCATATTAACTGTCAATGTAGACATGTTATATGCCTATTCACTAATGGGACAATATTCTCCTCTTCAAGCTAAACTGATTAAACGGCATGACAAATCGGTTATGTGATCAGGAGGTTGCATCCAATCTCGTATCATATAAAATGTGTAGATCTTGGTGTGGCATGCTATTCACGTATGTGGGTTCTTTCAGTTGTGTAAATTTATATGGATGTATTCCTCAAATATGTTCTTGAACTCCATCCATGGTGGGCGATGAATTTTTTCATTTAATATATTCTAAGGATAGATCATTTTTATTATGTGGTTTATTTTATAAAACAAACTAATATTTGGACTCTAGGGTTTCCGTTTTAGGACCATATAAATTAGTTATTCATCCGAACTCTTATGTCCCATAGGCAGCTCTAGTGTTGTACTTGAAAAAGAATGATGGGGGCATAAAACTCTTCATGGATTATCAGTGCCTAATGCAAGACAAGTTAAATAAAAATTAACATTTATGAGGATTTAAGACATCTTTGACTAGGTTTGATGCATGAGACGGTTCTGCAAAGTCAACCTCATATCCAAAGACTACCAGTTGAGGGTTCATTAGAATTAAATTCTAAATATCGAATAATGATTTTTGAACATACACTATCAGTTTATATTGATTCCATTTCATGTGACGATTATCAACACCGTGCTATGGATTTCATGAACAATGTCGCCCGGTCATACATGGTACAATGTTTTGTTTTATACATTTATGACATTATTTTCTACTACAAAATAGTGGAAGAGAATACAATTAATTTGAGGACGGTTCCTGATTTACTATTAATGAACAATATTTATATAATTCTGTCAAAGTGAATGTTATAGATTTGTTAGCTTAATTTTATGGGGATTGAATTTTTGAACATGGATTAGAAATGGATACAGTGAAGATCGATGTAATTCATTCTTGGGAGCCACCCGAGAATGTGTTTGGGGTACTGATAATTCGTGTTCTAGAAGGGTACTGAAGGATATTAGTGGAAGAATTATCTATAATTGATGTGCCTTAATTGAGACAAATATAGAAAGGGAAACTTTTTACTTGGTCTATGCTATTCCATATGACCTTTGAAAATATTATGAGAATATTTATGAGTGATACAGATTTGGGACAACAATATGAAGGCATTGACTCTCTACTGTATTGTGATGTCTTAGGAGCTAGGTTTGGCTGTGTGTTGATGCATCAAAAGGTAGTTATCGCATATGGGTCAAGTCAATTGAGGCCTCATGAGTATAACTGTGAAAATAATTACCTAGAGATATTGGTGGTAGATTTATCCCTGAGGATATGAATGAAAATTATTCAAGGGAAGTGCATCAATGATTACTGAGACCACTATAGTCATAGGTACATCATCACCCAGAGTGACCTGAAACCGAGACATAGACACTAGTTAGAGTTCCTAAAGGACTATAAATGCATGATATTATATAATATAGTATGTAAAATATTATTTCATATTCCCTTAGAATGAATTCCTAGATTTTCTATGTGCATGATGATTTAGAGAAGTTATCTTCCCTATATTTGCCACTGGTGGAGAAGAAGGGTATATCTTTTATCCATTCGATTGTGTTGACTCCTTATCTTAAGTATGTGAGAGATTATCATCAATGATAAATTTAATGTAATGTTTTTGGTGACCTTATTTCCATAGGTGAGTCCCTATATGGATATTCATAAGGTGGTAATTATGTCACTGGGGTCTAAGGATGAATAGTACATCTAGTTGAGATGTATGAGGAGTTACTGCAATAGTTCCAACCTTCTCCCCTAGATGTACATATTAATATGGGGATGATATACATAGAAATTCATTAGAAATTTGGGTGAACTGACGTGAGATGATGTTTATCTGAGTTAATCTATCAGTGCTTCACTAGTCAGAATGTAAAGGTTGAGTACAAAGTGAAAGAAGGTTTGTGGCAGCCTCTTGAGATCTATGAGTGGAAGTGGGATGATATATCAATGGAAATTGTCAGAGGAATTATTCTCAATGTGAAGGTCCATGACACCATTTGGGTGATAGTTTACTGACTCATGATGATGGAGAACTTCTTTTCAATGAGGGATTAATGTTTGGTGGAGAGTTTGTGAAAGTGTACATATGTGATATTGTTCTCCTTCATAGGGTTCCCTCAATGATTGTATTCGATTGTGACTTGGGATTGACTCCATTTTTTGGAGAGGCATGTAGGAGGCATTTGTGAACTTTATGTGGATATGTAAAACCATTTATCCATAGATCATTTGGAATACTAAACACAAAATCTAGGTGCTAGGGGATATGCTGACGTCTTCCATGTTGGACGCCGTATAGAGCTGGGAGGATCACCTTCCCGTGGTAGTGATTACATGAAACAACAACTACCACACCACCATCTGTATGAAACTTTTTTAGGCTCTATAAGATATATGTTATAGGTCACCCATGTACATGATTGAAATTAATGATTCAAATATTGAGGTTTAGTAGTCGGTGTATGTGACAACATAGAATTTTCAAGTCATCTGAGAGAAGATGTGGAATAACCAGATAATAAAAAAAATCATATATAGACTGATATAGTAATTCATTGGAGTTTATGAAGGGAGACAATGTTTTCTTGTGATTTTCCCCATGAATTGGTTTATGGATGTTCAATATGGGCGTAAATCAATCACAATGGTTCGTCAGTCCATTTGAGATCATGAAATAGAGTAGCAATGTCGGCTATCACCTTGCCCTACTACCAATAGTAGGACATAATCTTCTACATGTCCTAGCTGAGGAGATACATGCATGACCATAAGGATGTCAATGAATGGGGAAACCTATAAATCAAGGATGAAGCCCAAATTATACTCTAATGATTGGAGATCGACAAATAGTAGGAGAAGACCCTGTGTGGTTGGACCATCACTTTTTTCGTATATTTTGTCGGCACCGAAATGGGCATGATATTTCCCGGTAGCGGGGGATCCATGTTTGGGCATAGTATCCCATGTTGTTTTCATATTTTTTAATTTTTGAGGAATTATAGTTTGAAGGAAGGAATAGTGTAGAGTTTAATTTTTTCCCTTATAAGACGTTGAAATATTTCTTTAAATATTTACATATCTAGGCACGATGATGATTTGTGATTCCATGTCCTAATGTGCCTTAAATAAGATATATAAATATATTTTACATATTTTATATTTCATGATCACAATTACTTAAAAAAATGTGATAACTCTTAAATAATCGATCAAATGAGAATTCCAAGACCACGATAGTTTTTTTAAAATGATATTTACCCTAGGCGTGACATAAACTGAGTAAAGGTGGGACGTTTAGACCCCTCTTTCATTGATGGTGAGTTTAAGTGGTTTAATTCAATAAATAATTAATTAAATACATTTTACATAATCTGAAATATCTATTTTTTCATATTTATAGTATTTTGGCAAGGTATGGCTCATTATTTTCTTGAATCCACCAGCGAGATCTCCTCCGTCCTCGCCTTTGGAAAACAACGAACAAATATGGGGATTAAGGATAATCAAATCATAGAAACACAACAGACACAAACAATCCTTCAAAATTGATTCAAGATAATGTTAGTAATCAGTGGATGATCCAAAAAAATGTATGAATAATTAAATTGTTTTTTAAGAATCTTATTAAATGATTGAGTCTATTGTCTGTTCTTCTTCGATCTGTGTTCATCTTGTATCCTTCATATGAGAATCATCATTATATTTTTTATTTTGTTTCGATTTTTTCCAAATCTGAACTACCCATTCTTAATCCATTATCCATGGATCATTTTATATGTCCAATTAAACTCCATTTTTATTATATTCTTCATTGATTCATTTCATTATTCACCATTTGGATCTCCTAATTACTCCCTCAACATTGTAAGGTAGAACCAAGCTCGATAGGGCCCCAAAATTTGAGGAAGATCAAAAAAATAACAACGGATTAGTGAGAAAATCATAGATATGGAATCATTGTGGTATAAGGTTGTTATATCTATATATTTTAGTCATGATCATAAATCATTAAAGCTCTGGGTGTGTGTATATAATTCAATGAAACCCTCGGTGAAGATAAAATCTGATTCATGGAGAGAAACGGTCATCATTCCCGATATAAAAACTAATTTGGATATTTTTGAAGCATTTGAAGTGAAATCTATTACAGTGGGTCCTAGATTGATGAAGAAATACTGAATATGAAAATCGATAGTTTTATAAAAAATCCCAACTACACACTGTCTATAATGAAGAACACATAGTTCGTATCCCTTTCTAGTGATCGTGCATGGGATTATGATTCCATAAAGATGGAATAAAATGTTCTTCTGTTAACAGTCAATGTAGAAAAATTTAGTGTGATTGATCTGGGTGAATGATCCAACAACTAAGAAACACACTGTGTATTAGAATACAAGGACACGATGTGAGATTACATAGACACAACTAGAAGACATGGAATGAGTCCAGGTTAGTCAAGACATGTCATATAGTCCACCTACCTAGCATGTACTGCTACACATACAAGAACTGATATGCTGATATGAGATATGGATAGGAATTAGAGTCGTACCACCTAATTTGTGGGTCCCCTCACATGTTGTGTACTCCTTGATTTATACTATTAAAACAACCAAGATTCGTATCTCTTTTGTATGAAATCTTCTTTTGAATTACAAGTAGACTATCAGGTGTTTTTTTATGTAGAACCCAATGGTGGCCTTGGTATCATATTTTGAGAAATGATGTGAAAATTTAGTGGTGTTTTCATGAATTGAGATGACACTTAATGATGGTAGCAGTCGTCCAGGATAACTAGAGTTTTATATGTGCTACCGTCATGTAGTGATAGGCAGTGGAGTTCCCCAATGGTTTTTTATGGGTATTACCCTCCAGTAGAGATGTGATATGGAGTTTCTCAATAGCTACCTCTAGGTGTTACCCACTATAGAGTATGAGAAGTGTATTTACCTAATTATTTATTAAATAATTACCCTCCAATGGGGCTGGGTAGTGAAGTTCCCCGATGCATTTCTGGAGTGTTACCCTCTTATGAGGATTGGCAATGGAGGTCCTCAGTGACTATGAGATTTAGAACCTCATATTCTGAAAGGTAATGGTTTCATTATGTATATATTATTCTTCCTCGACTATGCGGTATAGTGAGGAGAAGTCAGTAGATGTAGCTTTGGACTCATGAGGAAGAGGGAATGTTTTCCCAATTAGATGTGTTTTTGTGAAGTAACAAAAAACCATGTGGGAGATTCAGTCCCACCGAAATTTGATAGTATCAAGGTGAGGTTAATGAGTTTTTTATATTTACATATTTAGTTCAGACATGTGGTATTTTATGCATGATGATTGACCCTTTCAGAATTATTGGCTACTCTTCTTCTTAGTATGAGTTGGGAGATTGTGATACCCTTACTATCTTGTTTGGGATTCATTGACTAAGACTATATATATATACCTTCATCTGTATCCACAACATGTAATTCGATTCTCTTATTCCAAGAGAGTTAATGATGCGTAGAGTAGGATGTGTGTTATCACTGTAACAAACCAAAAATTTATCAATGGTAATTTACTTTTTAAATTTTATAATCAAATGAAGAACTCAATTAAAAAACTATAAATAAAGATTCAAGGAAATAAGATGTATTTCTAGAAATAAAAGAACCTATACCAATGGAATAGTGATATGACCTTGAGTCCATTTGGAAAAAATGGACTGATTGAATTGGAACCTATCATACGAAATTATAAATAAAATCTTGTTATTCTATTATAATAAATTTAATATATATATATATATCCTATAATAATTTAATAAATGATTTCGAAATGATAAATTAAGTATTTATATTTTTCTAATTTATAAATACTTAATTAAAATTATATAATGAATATAAATATTTAAAACAAAATTTTTTTTTGTAAAATTAATTCATAAATTAATATTTTTATCTTATGATTATAGGATAATTTTATGAGACCTTAATTAATTTTTTAAGTGTTATAAAATTAGTTATAATTTTAAAATTGGTATTTTTTTTAATAAAACATGATTTTATTTAGAAATTAAATTTCTGAAATTTAGAATATTTTTTAAAAACAATAACTCCATTTTTTAATTATACACTTCTATAAATGGGTATGGTGATTTTTTGGTGTTTTTACAAAATCGCTAGGTTTTTTTACAATAGTAAAATATGATGAAATGTGATTAGAGATAAATACATGAATTATGAAGTCATAAATGAAATATGGATAATTTTAGATTAAATTATAGAATTATCATCCATTATTTTAATATATTTGATGATAATTCTAAAACTGTTCATAGTCATGTGGAAAAATAATAAACTAATAAATAATATAATTGGAAAGCACCTCTATCTTCCCATACAAATTCCACAATCACCAACTCTTCTCCTTATAACTATCATTGTGTTAGACATGTCCAAATTATGCTCAAATATATTAACTGGTCTCTAACCCATGTCCAGGAGCATTTTTTCTTAATAAAATACCACAACTAATCCATATAAGGAGGTTCTATAGAAGAATAATTGAAGAGGTAAAATCTTAATTCACATAATTTATTTCATTCTCCAGTTCTTTTCTTTTCATATTTATCCTCACCTATGATCATCCAACATGTATGATAATTCTAGAACAATAAATATAATATAATTTTGTTGTGATAATTTAATAATCCATCATCTCTTCATTCCCATCTCATTTTGTACTAAAAATGAAAACAGCATTTGGGTTGTATTAATTTGTCACATTCATGGAAGAAAAAGTTTTCAAATTCCATTCCAGCCTTCAATACTACTCATAAAACCATTTTTATGTTTAGAGAATTTTATTATATATTTATTATTTCTTATTTAATATTCTTTAACCCATCTATATACACGATATTAATTAATAAATCAAAAGAAGTTTGTGATGACCGAAAAAACACCAAAATATTCTATTTGGTTATCATTAATGTCTTAGCTAATGATTCATCCACACCCCAAATTACCAAATTAATTTTATAAAATTTTATATTTTCAATGTTCATTAATAATATATAACATAAATTTGTGGTAACTATTTTTATTTTACATGATTTTATATACATGTATATAATTAAACCAAAACAAAAGGAAATGAACACTCTCAAACAAAGAAATTACATTTTCTAACTCATCCAAAAGGCAATAAAATGAACTTACTAAAATTATAATAATAATTGTAAATTTATATAAGGATATAAATTTATTAATTGGTGTATTTAATTTTAATATCCAAGATATTAATATCACATTCAAACCATTACAGACATAAGGAATGGGATTCTACCCGAAACTAAATTTTTCTTTTCATGTTACTCTTTCTATATTTTACCTAATGTAATGAAAATTTATTTTTGATTAATTCTAATAAATTATGTTTATATATTCGAAAACTATTTATCTATATCATATCATTATTCTTTTATGGGTAATTACACGTTCTAAAAAGGTTCCCTTTTTGAAAAATCCTAATAAGAAAACGCGATTGAAGGGAAGTTATGGATTTCGTACTCATTTTTAAGTGCATTCCATTATATAATTTAATAAACTATTATATTTTTAAAACAAATCACTTTATCATGAAAAACTATATTGGGTCATTTATTTTTTTTTGAATATAAACATGACTTTCTGATTTCAACACTTTTTAAAATTTTCCTTAAACCACAATAAAATGTGTCATTTCCAATGTCTCTTAATCATTATTTGTACATGTTTTCACTAAAGTTTGGCATAAAAAATTATGACCTATTTATATTTTCCCTTATTAATTTCCATGTATGATTTAAATAAGTTCATTCATAGACAACATTATGATGTTCCCTTTAGTTACATAATATGACATGATTATGATACCCAATTGTTTCCATAGTTAACCATTATACATGATTTATAAGGTGGAAAATATATTAATGAACATTTTTTGATATTTTCACCTATATAGTGCTCCAAAAAATGGGTAATGTTTATTTTCATGAGAGGTCATGTTGGGAGATGGCGTGCACTCAATTCCTTTATCTGACATTGCCTACCATGTCTTGGCAGTTGGCATTGACTAATGTTTATTATTGGAACCAAGGATATGCTTTTATATAAATGGATTATAGTTTCTATTTTATGACATTCCTCTTATTGATGATGGAGGAGATTTCATGGATATGGATTATATATTTCAAGCAGTAATTACTATTGAAGGTCGCTTTAATGGTTTATCATTAAATCATGCATCTTCAATTGTAACTGGATTCCCAATTGAAGTCATGTAATCACCCAATTATGTAATTTATTTTTCTTTACAATGATAGGTTATGGAAATTAATTTCTCAAACTATTTTGGTCAATAATTTGGCATCCTTTGGTGTTCGATGTATGGTGTTCCTATTATGTTTCGTGGACAACAAGCTCCGTGTACGACTGTTGTTTCTTTATACCATACAGCTCCTTTATGAACTACCCTTCTCTATGAACTACCTTACCCTACGTACTACTCATCTTCTCCATGTACTGTCATACTCCACATGCTTCAATGAACTGCCAAATACTATGAGTGATTCCTCCGTAAATTGCACATTCATTCACAGATTTGATTCCATACACGAATGGTTATCTCTACATAGAGTCTTCTTCTATGGGATCCTCTTCAAATATTACTATATTTATTCCCATAATCTTTATCTCCAATACAAAATTTCAATAAAGGGGATTACTTCTCCTTATCTAGGAACAGAACTCCGTAAATTTCAAGAATCTGATTCACCAAAATTTTCAATGTGGTATAATCTTCACTATATACTGAATTTAATCTGTGTACCGTGGGCCTCCACTACATACCACTCCTATTTTTCAAACCACAACAATACCACTATCCTTTAACATTCTGAATACTATATGCCTTCACCGTTAACAGTCTCTACAAACTATTTTCAGTTCTACGTAGCACTCTGTGAACCATTCCCACATCCAGGTTTGCAACTGATAAGTATTCCTAGAACATAGTACATGGTCCATGTTCCAAGCAATGCAGTTCCCTTATATTTATGATTTTATTTGTCATTTCACATTACATTCACACCAAAGAAAAAACCATCATTTTCCAACTTCCAAATCCACGTTTTAAGGGAATAAAAATTTGGAAAACACTAGGAAATAATGCCACCTTCAATTATGCTTACTTTTTGAAATGTATGATCCCTTTCCTTATAATCTCCATGATCAACCATTATAGTATTTGAAATAATAAAAAAAACCATAATTCATTTATACCAAAGAACATCATTGGTTCCATAACTATCACCTATTAGGTTTTTTTGGAAATTTGTAGATAAATTCAATAGAGAACCCATCACAATCAAAACCTGAAAAATAATAATCAACTCATCCAACACTCTATGTCTATGCGAGAAGTTCTCATTGTAGAAAATATGAGAGATGAAATGAATTGTGTTCTCGTGTGTTGGAATGAACGCTTAACTGCATCCTCATGAAACCAAATTGTTTTCTCCATTCAGCCTCCGCATTTTCACATTAAATTTATCAATTTCTCCTCTATTAAAAAGAATCCCAATGATCAGTATTTGAACATTTTAGAGAGCATAAATAAACCTCCCATGGATCGTATCTCCCCCGTAAACCTGCATCATATCCACACAAAAATTAACAAAGTTAAAACAATTGGTGAGAGAGGAATTTCATATCCACCTTATTCACTGGGAGGTGGGTGAACCCCAAGAATCAACCAATGTTTCTCAAACACATCCGCTGATAATGTCTTGGTCAAAGTGTCATTCAATTTTTCATTGATTCCCAAATAGTCCATCAATAATGGAAACCACAGCTATACCAACGTAAAAATCCCAAAGATTTTAAAAACACCATTTTGATAGGTTCCATATAAATTTTTTAAATAAACCTATTGTCATACACCTCCTAATATATGGTTTTACCAATGGTTCAATACTACCATCATAATAGGGGTTGAACTTAGAATGGTATTCCGACAGTTTTAAAAAACCATTGGTATAACTTATCTATCCTAATGGTTTTTAAAAACCACTAGGATAGAAAACCCCCAAATACCCACAACCCTCTTGCTTCCCAAATATTTATTTGCATTTTTTCCTAGCTGTGACCATATGTCAGTGTCTTTTCCTAGACATAATCCTCTTTCATCCATAAACATATCTCTTTCTCCCAAAGAAGAGACATATTCCAATTAAATTTATTATGTGGTTACTGAGTTATATATTTTTACTCCATTTATTTTAATTTTTTTCATTCTATTTTGGTGAAATATAATTTCAATTTTTTACTAAGGCTCATTATCCTTGAAGATAATATTATATGCAATGTTTTAAGTAAATTTTACACATATGTAAGGTGTTATTTTCTGTGAAATTATTCTATTTTTAATTAAATGTTTTATATTTAATTATAAATTGATTTTTATTGATGGGGTTGGATATCTAGGTGGGGTGGGGTGGGGTGTTTAGATGAGGAGTGTGGGTGTCCAGGTTGTAGGTTCCAGGTTGATAGGGGGTGTGGGTTATCCATGTGGGGTGGGGGAAGTGCTGTGTAGGTGTGGTGAGGGGTATGCAGGTTGGGAGGGGGTGTGGGATTTCCATGGGGGCTATCCAGGTGGGGGGGGGGGTCCATTCGAGGTCATTGTGGGGGATATCCAGGGGTGGGGGATGTCTACGGGGTTGGGGTGTTCAGGGGGTGTGCACGGGGTGGGGGGGGGTTGTCAATGGGGTTGTGGGGTGTCCATTGGGGTGTCCAGGGGTGTGTTTGGACTGTCCAAGGGTGTGTGGGTGTCCAGGGGATGTCGAGGGGGTGCGGGCATGAATGGTGGTGAGGGCATGAAAGGGAGTGTGGAATGTGGTGTCTAGGTGGTTGCGGTTTTCTCGGGGTATGGGGGTTGTCCACAGGGGTAAGGGTTTCCATAAGGGTGAGGGGTGGGGGGGTTGTCTATAGTGGTGGGGGTGTCCAGAGGTCGGTTGTATCCAGTTGGTGGGGGTGTCCTAGGGTGGGGGTTAGTCCATGGGGGTTGGGCTATCCAAGTGGTGGCAGTGTCCAAGGGGTGGGGTTGTCCAAGGAGATCTGGGTGTCCGGGAGGTGTCACGGGGGTTGGTGAGTGTCCAAGGGGGTGGGGGTGTCCAGGGGGCAGGGTGTCTAGGGGGGCTTTCTAGGGGGTGTGGGGATTTCCAAGGGGGTGGGAGCGTCTAGGGGGTGTGGGGGTCGTCCAAGGGTGTGGGGTGTCCAAGGATGGGTGGTTCTTTCCAAGGGGGTTGGGGTGTCTATGGGGTGGGTGTCAAGGGGTGGAGGTTGTCCATAGGGTTGGGGGTTTTCCATGGGGGTGGGTGTGTCTGAGGGGGTGGGTTTGTCAAGGTGGTGGGGGCTTTCAAGGGGGTTGGGGTGTATAATGGGTGATTGGGCCGTCCCAGGGGGTGTTGGTGTCCATGACAGTGTCTAGTCAGTGCAGGGGAATTCCCTAAGGGTGGGGGTGTCCAGGGGTGGGGGTCTCTATGGGGGTGGGGGTGTCCAAGGGGTTGGGTGGATTTCTATGAATCCCAATATTCCCACTCATATTTTTTTATTGGGTTTCTAATTAGTTATCATATTCATATTACTTCCATATTTGTTTTTAGATGCAGGAAATGAAACCAATTGAATAGGGGTGTTGGAAATAGAAGATGGACCCAATCGTCACATAGTTGAGATGGGAATTTCACCAATAGTTCCTATAGTGAGTATTTTCTTTCAAATATATATTTAAATAATATATAATTTCATGTGATTAATTCTGTTTTAAACAATTATTTCAAAATCCACCTCTTATGCGACAATTAGTTGATGAGCAGCTTAGTAGATATCCTAGTACTCAGGGTGCTCTTACTGGGGGGGGGGGGTACGAGAGCTATGTGATCTGGACGGCGTATATGATTAGACCCTACCCCTCCCACTAACATTCCATAAATCCCACATTCATATCCCCATGATTCATTAGGGAAACACATGATATTGAGGCCTCCCTTGTTTTCACCACCATTTACATTTGACTATCCTCAACAATCTTTACCATATCTGGTGATGATTCACACTCCCCATCCATCATTTTCCTTCCACGTGGTTCTTCTTCTTTACGTCAAATTCCTTCTCTCCAAGATTCTATATTCCATCTTCTTCGACTCATGCCCTGCCAAAGTCTATCCTTGCAAAGCATATATTGGCACCCACTCCACCTGTATAGGGTGTTACTTTAGTTTTTGTGGATCCAGTGACACCCATTGATCAGATTTCCATAGCTATATTTATAAAACCATATCTAATTTTTATACCATTATTTGTTTTCATTATAACATGTATTTATAAAATATTGGTTTCTATTTCAGAACAGATACATATACAGATAGGAGGAAGGGTAAGGTTCATACATGCTTTCATATGGTTGGGAACCTCCACACATAATTGATAGTGTACTACAATAAAGATAGTCAAATTATTGAAAAAACCAGGAAGCAATGTTGACTTTGTTTAGCGACACTTTCCATATACACTGACATCATTATTCTCATCCCAATCTCATGGAGAGAGTTTCCAAATGAAGTCAAGGATAATGCTTGGGCATAGATGAGGGTAAAACAATCTGTTGTATTTAATGAAATTTATTTTTTTGTATTTATATGAATTAATGTTTTGTTTTCAACTATAGTTTAATTTCCCCAATGATTAGGGTGCCAGGAAAACATGTCTAAATGATTTACGTGAGCTTTGGAGTTCCTAAAAGAATGATTTGTATATTGGCTGGTGTGATAGAGATAGCATAGAGATAGAGGTGGTACCTATCGTACATGAAATTCTGATAGAGTAGTATCATTAAATGATTACTCATTGAATGACTGTCCAATTTAAGGTATTAATCACATTTTCGGTATCTAAATAAAAATTTTATTTTTTTTCATTTATAATATATTTGATATTATTTAATTTTATTTAGGAATCATCCAGAATAAAAAAACATTATGCTAAAAAAACCTCCAACGATTGGGAATAATTATTATGTTACACCGTGAACGGAAGCAAGTATGACAGTTTGTAATTTTTCAATATGAAAAAAAAATTATTTTTTCCTCCATAATTTATTCGACGTCTAATGTTTTCATATATGTTTAATTATGAATTAAATTTTTTATCACCTATTTTTAATGGTGGTTTCATACATGTAATGTCATTTTAAAGTGAAACATTGAATATTAAAGGATGTGTGCCTCGAGAAAAACTGTTTTTCTCAAGTATAAGCAAGAAAGATGGATGTTCGGTTAACTAATCGACTTATCAGCTGATTGTTACTTTTACATTGAGGATTTTAAATTTTAATACATATTTTGAATCATAATAATCTGTTTATATTTATAACATGCTGCTTTAGAGGCCCCTGATTCCTAGGTAACTAACAATTTTGGGCAAAATGATCATTTACATCAGGTGTTGGAAGATGAGCACCTTCAGAGTATGTTGATGACCTTGAAAGATTATAGTCTTGATGAGGTATTGGTCATCCTCTAGTATGAGATATAGTGCCACCGAGTTCTAGAAGTTTATGGAACAGGAAGAAAAAGCATAATAAAGGGCCACAGATATGGAAAACAGTCTTCAAGGAAAAACATTTCATTAAAGAAACTGATGTATTTTTTACACCCAACACTTCCACCAGAGGATATCACATATTGTGATGAATATATGTCATCAATTAATTCTATATATGGTGAACCAGTTTGTGATTATAGTGGTGGTCAGGATGATGTCGATGAGGAGGCTGAGGAGGAGGAGGATACTAAGGAGGACACTAAGGTAGAGGAGGAGGCCGAGGCAGAGGTCGAGGTGGAGGAGTAGGGTGAGGATGAGGTCGAGGTTGAGTACGAGGGTGATGAGGAGAGATTTTAGGAGGGTGGGAACAATGATAGGGAAGACGATGATGACATGGGTGAGGCTGATGATGATTGTGATGATAGTGATATTGTTGAGGTACATATTGAACTATTAAATTTTACTCAAATATAACTAAAATTGGAATTTTGATGATTTGATGTGCCTTAATTTATGTGTGATTAGGAATGTCACATTATCTTTATTTATTTCTCTATAAATAATAAAACATGACATATTGATTTCCAATGGTGTATATTGTTGGGTAGATTGGTGTTATTCTAAATTTGTTATGATGTACTACAATTGAAATTGTGGTATTTTGATGGAATTATATTGGGATCATATTGGTATTCATTTTTGTTAATTTGAATTATGTATAGGGTGTTGAAATTGCAGTTAATATCAAAATCAATTAAAGGTAATTAATTCGGAATACTATATTGGTTCGTCATTATTATAGGTAATTTCACAAGAAGAGGAGGATGGAAGTGCCTACTACTAGTGTTGTAGTAACTCTAATCCCCCTACCCACTAGACACCTCCACTCATAGAAACCCCCACCCCTAAGTAACCCACCCTAGACACCCCCTACCTTCTTAGATATCCCCAACCCCCCTAGACAGCCCCACCACACTGGACACCCACCCCGGACACCACCAACCCCTTGGACTCCCATTTCCCTTGGAGAGAACCCCACCATGTATACACCCCCACCCCCTTTGACAGCCCCCACCCCCTGGACACCCGCACCCCTGGACAGCACCCCACCCCATAGACACCCCCACCCCATGGACAGGCCCCACCCCTAGACCTCTCCCACCTCCACGACACCACCACCCCCTTGGACACCACACCCATAAGACACCACCACACCCTTGGACTCCCCCAGCCACCATGGACACCCCCAACCCCATGGAAAACCCCCCACTAGACACCCCCACCCCGGACACCCCTACCCCATCGACAACCCCCCACCCCATGGACAACCCCACCCCCCCTTGACAACAACCCCCTAGACACCCCCATGCCCATGGACTACCCCACACCCCATGGATAACCCAACATGGACACCTGGACCCCATTCGAAAACCCCATCCACCTACACACCACCCATCCCTTGGACACACCCAACCCCCATGAACACCCCTCGGACACCCCCACCCTGAAACACCCCATACCCCTTCAACATAACCACCCCACCCATGGACATCTTCCACCCCCATGGACACGACCAAACCCTAGACACCCTATACCCTAATATAAATCACCCACCCCCTTGACAACCCACCCCCTAAACCCCCCTTATCCCCCTAGATTGTCCCAACCATTGTACAAAACCCCACCCCATAGACACTCCAACCCTTGTATCCCCACCCCCTTGGACACCCCCACCCCCTTGGATATTCCCCTCCCCCCTCTCACCCCATGGACACCCACCCCACCCACCCCCTGGACACCCGCCCCCTTGGACAGACCCCACCCCATGGACACCCACCCCCCCTTGGACACCCCCACCCCCTAAAAACCCACACCCCCATGGATAGCCCACACCCCTGTTGAGATCCCTCCCACCACCTCAGACACCACCCACCCACTGAACACCTCCTCCTTTGGGAACCCCCACCCCAATGGAAATCTCCCTACCCCTTTGGAGGGCCCCCACCCAAATGGACACTTCCCCACACCATGGACACCCTCTAACCCATTCAAAATCTCCCCCACCCTCGTGGACATCCCACCCATTCCCCTTGACACCCCACCCCCTATACACCCCACCACATAGACATTCCACCCCTACATGGTCACCCCACCCCTTGAACAACCCCTAGCCATAGACACCCCCACCCCCTTGGACAGACCAACACCCCCTAGACACCATCCAACACCCTAGACACCCACTGGACACGCCCCATGGAATGCCCTCCTACCACAACCCATAGACCCCCACCCCCTTGGAAAACCCCCAACCTTGGACCCACACCCCCTTGGATAGCCCCTCACCCCCATTGATAACCCCCACCCCTAAACACCACTGGACACCCCACCCCTTTAGAATCTCCCCCACCCCCTAGACACCCCAACCTCCTTGGACTTCCCCCACCCCCTGGACACCACCCCACAACCTGGACACCCCCACTCCCATGGACACCCCCTCCCACATGGACACCCCCTATAGATAACCCCATCCCCTGGACACCCCAAACCCCTTGCACCACCACCCCCTTGGACAGTCCCCCACCCCCATGGACAGCCTGCCCATCCCCCTAGACAGCCCAACCCCCTGGACACCTCCCCCACCCCCTCAATACCCTACCCCCATGGACAGCCCGAGATAATTACCAGGACTATATAATTGACTAAAAAATAGAATCCATAATCCTCTGTTGTCTCTAAGTAGTCTTCCCCCGTCATTTCCCAAGACATTCATGTTCCATCCACATTTAATTTCATACCGGGAATGGGTGTCCTCCTCTTTATCCATTTACCCTGAATACCTTGAGCACATTCCATATTACTGAAAGTCTTTAGAAGTAACATTCATAACTAGGAAGTGCAATCCACTCTATTCATTAATGCACCATACTCTACCATAACAGCATTCACTCACACATAATGGATAAGGGAATACATTCTTTCATCTATTTTGTTATATTTTCATCCCAAATTAATCACCACACAACCATAAATTCCATATCATGATTGTTTTTTTGAATTCGGTACATTGTAATGTCTTCATGAGTGTTTTCTTGTATTCATCATCATTATACAGGTTTGCACTATAATTATAGAGTGGATAAATGTATATGCTACTTTATGGAATTTTAGTACTAGAATTGTAGAGGGGATACTGCTAGAATTTTATTGGAGGGGAGGCCGATGTATGTTGCTTGCTGGATTTGCAGTACTGCAGATCAGAGGCCACTGGAATTTTAGTGGGGAGCTATTATGTTGTGCTGTGGAGTATAAGATATAACAATAGTTCTTTGATATATTGGTATAATTTATTCTAGACTACATATCCCAACAGTTTCATTTAAACTATTGGGGAAAAGCATATGCTACATGTATTCCAACAGTTCAAAACCAGTTGGAATACATGTTTTCAAAAGGGGGTTTTTTAAATCCATCAGAATATGTTAGAAGATGTACAATATGTCTATCTACTTTTATCAAACCATTTTTACACATATATACCAACAATTTTACATTAACCATTGACATAGTTTACATTTGGACAACCTATACCAACAGTTTCTAATAAACCATTGGTATAGGGGTATTGCAATGCCTAACATACCAACAGTTCATGAAACTGTAGGGATAGGCTATCCCAATGGTTTGAGGCCCTATGAAAATGGTTTCAGCCCATTGGGATATGTAAAATTTTTATTAGTGCATTTTTATCACGCCTTTATCATCTTTTTCCATGATGAAGTGATATCTGATATCAATATGTTTTGTATAGGAATGCTGAAAATGATTCTTTGTAAGGTAAATTGCACTCTTGTTATCATGATAAATCACTGTTGGTTGTTTCACCTCATCACCTTTATCAGTTAATTACAGCTTCAACCAATGTAACTGAGTGCATGCCTTGGTAGCAGGAATATATTCAGCCTCGATAGTACTAAGGGAAGTAAATTTATTTTTCTTTTTTTTAACCATGCCACAAATTGATTCTAGATATAGAATGCTCCAACCCTGGTAGACTTTCTATCCACTACATATCCAGCCCAGTAAGCAATATAAAAAGATGATAGATCACTATATTTTACTATAGAAAATTATATATTATACTTATGTGTACCTTGAATGTATCTCCTGATTCTTTTCACTTCCACCATATGTTCATCCTTCATATTACTCTGAATGTGGGTTGCAAGGAAAGATGAAAAGACAATATCTGGTTGTTACGTTGGTAGGTACATTAGGAATCCAATGAATCTTTGTTACATGGTGGGATCCACAGATGATCCTTAGTCATGATTTCCTAACATTGACCAAACTGAAAATGGATTTGACATTGGTTTGGAGTCAATCATATTGAATTTTTTCATTATCTATCATACATTCTTTTCCTGATATTTGAATGTGTAATACCTCTTCTAATGAACCTGTAACCCTAAAATGTATGTGTGTTCACCAATCCTAGACCTTAAAAATTATAATTTCATGTGATTGTAAAATTCATCCACTGATCCTTGTCTTCTTCCTCCAAAAATTATATCATACACATATACTAATACAATCAAATGATCCTTTTGCAACTTCTTCACATAGATATTGTGATCAACTATTCCTCTTTTAAACTCATGTTTTCATAGATAAGACTCCAACAGAGATTAACACACTCTTAGGGCCTATTTCAGTCCATAATAGGCTTTTCCTAAATTTGAAAA
The DNA here is from genome assembly GCA_963277665.1 of Viscum album. Lineage (NCBI taxonomy): Eukaryota > Viridiplantae > Streptophyta > Magnoliopsida > Santalales > Viscaceae > Viscum > Viscum album. The sequence continues at coordinate 1,292,714,166 of OY728129.1, forward strand.
CCATAAGTTCATCATTTCAAAGCAGTAACCACATAGTTTGTTCAATGTAGACTTATTTTTCCAAAACTCCATTTAATAATGTTGTCTTGGAAACAATTTGATGCACTTTATAACTTATTTGGATTTCATTGGAAAGAACCATCCTGATATACTATAGTCAAGATACTGGAGAAAATGTATCCTTGATATCAAGGCCTTATATTTGTGAATATCCTTTATAGACCAAGCACGCCTTATTTCTAATAACATATCCATGTTCTTCAAATTTGTTCCTGAAAATCCACTTCTTACCTATAAATTTATGATCTTCAGGTCTTTTAACAAGATCCCATGTCTAATTGTTGTCAATATGATCTAAATATTAATTAATTTCTTTCACCCATGACACATCCATTGCATATTATTCAAATGAGGATCGCTTTACAACTGATAGAAATGAAAATTGTGCATTATTCCTCATCCTCCTGGTCTGTGTAGGTGTATTTCGATCCCAGAGAATGTGGGACTGATTAATATCTCCTCATAATTTTCTCCTTTGTGGTTTGACCAAATTATTTCCAGCTTGGTTTCTTCTTCTGATTCTTCCTATGAGTCAACATAATGATGTGACTTTTGAGATCTTTGTACACCTTCGTATACCTTTGTATTATCATTTGTTCCATCTTCACATTCATCCTCATATTCAATCACATCAATATAAGAATTCCTTGAAGAATTCCTTCTTTTCTATTTGATGATTTTAACCAAGTTTGGTTCATAAATTCTTTTTATGTTCTTATAGAAACAAATTTAAGGTTTGTTGTTCGTTGAGTATCCACGAAATATTCCATCATCTTCATTGTCTCCATATTTATGTTGATTTCCTACATTATTTCGGATGAAATATTTTTTTCCAAAAACAAAATAAATATTTCAAAGAGGGCTTCCTACCATACCAAAATTATTATGTTGTCTTTTTATCACCCATATATATCCATGTTTGATTTTCAATGTACAATTCAACCTATACCACATCATTATAGTAATGTCGAGGTATACAACTATCAATCAGCATAGTTCTGGTCATGTTATTTACTTATCGATTCCACTGCTCATCAGCTCCATTTTACTATGGGGTTCTCATAATTGTCACCATATGTTGTATCCCATTCTTCTCTAGGTAATTTTTAAATTCAATGGATGCGTATTCCCCTCCGTTTTCAGACTATATGACATTGTTATTCTATCCAGTTTCATTATCGATGATTCATCGATAGGTTTTCATGAAATCATGCACATGTCTCTTCATTAGTATAATTATCATAGATTCCATTCTACTATAATGATATATGAAATGAAAAAAGTACCATTCTCCATGTGTTCGACAAAATTTATCAGGAAACATACAACAGTATGGATAAGGTCAAAGAGATTTGATGCCCTTTTCTTCATTGGCCGGTGGGAACTGCAGACCGGTTTCCCTAGGATTAAATAATCACAAGAAATTTCTTGTTCACACATCAGATTAGGGATATCCATGGATATCTTCATCTTAGATATTTTTTCCATGTATTTTTGATTAAAATTCCCCAATCATTGATTGCATAAGATGTTTTACTCTTCAACTGTTATGTAGAAAATGTTCTCTTATCTTTCAAACTTATATATGTTTACTTATGTTCAAAAAAAATTTATGATAGAATTAAAAGACATTCTTCTTATATTATAACCATTATGATTGATTTTCATGATAATACCTGAGTCCCAATGATGACTCACACTAAGAATATTGTGAAACATACCATCCATATAAAGGGATTTGTTTTCTTCAACACTCCATTAGAAATCATAGTACTTCCAATGACTTTGATCTTAAAAGAACCCTTGTTACAGAACCCCACTATTCTATCAACTATTTTCATGACATTCATCAAAAGATATTCATTTCCTATCATATGATATGAACATTCACTATCAGGAATCAAGGATTTTTTCATTCTTGGAAGCTTTTAGAGATACTTCTCTAATGTGGGATTTCTCAATTTTCACTTATTCATTCCATAAGATATTGGATGATTTTATTACACTAATGGAACATCAATTCTATCTTCCAGTTACACGGGATATTCATATTCATAATATTATTCCAAATGAATAAATTTATTGAAAATAGAAACATTTTTTGGTTGAGGAGTGTTGACCTGTCTCTAAGCATTGTAAGAATTTCTCCTATCATACTTCTTCCTACAATACAAAAAATTAAAACCAATATTAGAACAATGAGAATAATATCTATAGAAATTATTTCTTCTATAAGAAGTATTATATGAATATTTTATCCTTTGTTGAACTCTTATATCTTCCCTATTAATATGACTCCTTGTATCTTCTCAATATGACATGGTATGGCTCAGATATACATAGAATTGACATATCATTAGTGAAAATGTTTTCTCATCATAATTCCTTCTCATGTCTCTCTACATGGACACATAGTTTGGATGTCTATCATTTCTGGATAGATTTGTATAGTCGTCTATTTTTCATTCATATTGAATTAAGGATTTATTTTTCATCACTTCCGGAGACTTTTCAACACGACCCACTTTCAAAATTCCTTTATTTTGTCCACCATTATTTATAGCATTTAAGGTTTTAGCATCAAAACCAATTACACTATTTCCATTATATGAAGGTTGATGTTCATTAAAAATTAATTCAACTCCATTATAACCACACATTTCTATTTCTAGAAACTCAATATCTGAGAATTTTCCAAATTATATTTTCTTCATCGATTCTTATGAAATTGATTCACATTCGAGCTTAATTATCAAATTTAAAACTTCTTCCTCTAAACCCTCAATAGTATTGGATTTATATTCAATTATTTAGGAAATATCATTGATTAACATTCCCTATTATTCGATTCTGAGTATTAGTTCCACAACATCATTAGTGCTTTCAAGGATTGATGACTCAAATTTTACTAATTCCTCCAGTGGTTCAATTTCTGCTTCAAGATTATCAAAAATTATGATGACTCTTCTATAATTCAATTCAACTCATTGCATCACATAAATTTATTCTTAGTATTAAAAAATGATTCATTAAGTTTCAACTTGGGATTGTAATATATGCTTATATAATTATTACCAACCTTATCTTTTGATTGATCTAATTTTTTAATTATAGCCGTAATGGAATCATGGTTCTCAGATTTGAATTCTAATTCGACCTCCTAAATGATTTCATTTTCATTATCTTCATTTTCACATTTAAAATTATTTCATTGAAATTTCATTCCATATTTAAAGTCTATATTTTTTAAAAACCTTTTCTGATGCTTTTGAATGTCTCTATATTAACATTCTTCATCATTTACCTTTCTTGGGGAACCAGAGGCAATGATCTCAAAAATTCTATAGTGAAAACAATCCATAGGTAGTTTGCCTTCAAATTTCCATGTTCCCATCTAGAGTTTCATGAAAATGAGATAAAGAACATATTTTTCCTCATCATCATAATCAACACAATATTTTTTGATTTCTAGTTTTTCTGTGGATTTGAATTACTTTTCCATTATTACATTATTCATTGCATCTTTGGAATTTACACAATAGTTTTGATGATATGAAGATGCACACAAATGAAAATACAGATTATTTCATCAATCGAATTACTAAAGTTGTAATAGTAATTCGAAGTAGGTCAGTATGTAGAGAAGATATATAGTATGCAGAGTAAGGAAGTATACGGAGTAGGGAATTTTGAAGAGGAGTTGGATAGTACACAGAAATAACAGTGGTACTCAGAGGAGGTGGTCTGCAAACCATACATGGAACACAGTATACAGAACAACTAAGGACACCTGAAAATTGACCAAATAAGATTTTGAAATTTATTTCTATAAAATATTATAGTATGGGAAAATAAATTACATATAAGGGTGATTACGTGACTTGAAATGGGAATCCACTTATAGTTGAGGATGCATGATTTTATTCTAAACCATTTATGTGTTCTTTAAGTCAATAAACTAAGTGATGATTCTTCCAACATATTGATGAAGGAGGTGTCCATGGATGTTATCTGAGGGACACAATGCACATTCCCTAAATACTTATAAAGGTTGTGTGATTGGCACAATTTTATTGTACCAACCTCTTGTAATCCCCAACTTGTGATTATTAGTGGTTTTTGGTCCGACCAACAAATATTCGGTGTATACTCCTTCGACGTAGCCCTTAGTGGTGAACCAAGTAAAGTTAATGCGTCATTGATTTTCATGTTATTGTTTAATTTCTTCACTTACTCTATAGATAGCTTTAATAGGTTCATAATAATGTGGGAACTAGATCCAACAATTTAAAATAAAAAGCTAATACCTAGATTCTCACCGCCCATCTTAGGGTGTTCTGAGGACATTTATTTATGTCATGTTATATGTCTTCGCCACATTATTATGAGGTCATGGTTACATGATATCATTTTATACATGTTTTTATTCCTTATGTTTATTCATTTTCTGTGCCTTTATATGATAATGTAATGTCTTCTAACCAATTTGATAGGTTTTATTCATATTCTTATTCCCTAACTGATATTTTTAACTCTTCAATTTTGTTCATGTATTAAAAAAGTTGTCCTAAATAGATATAATGACCAAAATGAAGTTAGGATCTCATTAAAATAATATATAAAAGTAGTTTTTATTTTGGTTTCATGAAATTTAAAAGGGTTCTAAATTTACAATACACCATACTTTAAGATACAAGGATTGTAATTTAATTTTTTATTAGTCATAAGGCCCATTACATTTCTCATAGATTACTCAACCTACATATTTTGAAATGTTGTCTAAATAGTTATACTGAAAATTCCATATGTAAACTAATGTGTAGAACAATAATAAAATAATTTTATCACTATTCTTGAATGAAAAAGCATTATACCTATTTCCAAATAATTTCTATGTTTCACCTTAGTAGTAGTGATAGCATATTCCCTTCTTTACAACATTAGTTGTTGTAGTTATTGATATAATCAAAAAACCCATGGCATTGGTAAGTGTCTTTCATCAAAATTATATAAATCCTCCATGATAAATGTTTATGTATATACCCACATAGAAAATTTTATTTTACATAATTTTGTGGAGTTTGATTCTATATAGGGTATTAATTTGTTATATTTATATAAATTCAACATCAACTAAGAGGAAAGGAGATCACTCTTCACTTCCCAAATCATCATCAAATTATGTAAAAATGTTAGGAGGATGAATACACTTATTAATAGTTGTATCACTTGTTTATATTATTGCCTTATGAGAAATAATATCTAGATTTAATGATTTAGGCAAAGGAGAGGACCATGATCAATGATATGACCTCTTACGAACCAAAAATTTATTAGTGAAAATAAATCTTGATATAATTAATTTTCATTTAATGAAAATAGTTATTAAACTAATCTACTTACATGGTTATTTGTTTTTGGATTCCTAAATACGGTTATGAAATTTTATCGTTTGCAAATATAGTAATTGAATAGTCATCACAGGAATATTATAAATGTAATACAATAACAAATCCAATTTACATAGACAAATGAAGTGATAGCCTCATTAGGTATAATTCCTATATATGAATCCCATATTTCATTTCTCAGAAAAGAGTTGGCATCAGTAGGCTTCTCTATTGACCATGCCAAATCTAAGCATCAACACATTAAGCATGAATAGAACCGCCAACGGGAGCGGTGGATGCTAATAAATATTACAACCCACACGATGTTATCCGAGCCACTATGAGAGTTTGTAACCATCACACATATTACCCTTAGGTATAATGTAGGTGTTATAAGGGTTTATTTAATAACACCGTATCACATTGATTATGTACACTATTTTTTATAGAGAATATACATTAATTTTATAATTGTGACTTTGTAAATAGTTTTTAAAGTACAAGGTGTATCTTTAGTTAATATTCAATTACAAAATCTATTTTTGATTAATTAATGGATTTTTGAATTAAATAATTTTTTGATAAAATATTATTACTATATTAATTTATATTAAATATAAATGATCATAAAATTTTTTGTATACAATTCTAATTTATATTTACGCTTCATAGTTGTTTTGGTCAAAACCCAAGAATTTTTTATAAATGTCTATTTTTATTTAATAAAATTAAAAAATCAAATATATAGAAAATTAATTATATAAAATGAATATTTTTTTTTGTAATCAATATTTTAAAATTATTCAACAGTGAAGTTTTCATAATTTTTTGAGACAATCAAATTTTTGGGTAAAAAGTAAATATTGTTTAAATATATATCGTGTTTATGACAACATAATGACCAAATAGTGATGTAATAAAATACTATAAATAGTTTTTTCCAACAATATATGTTTTACTTATCTAATAATATGATTTTAGGTTTTTTTTATTTATTATAAAATGCATTATTTGACCCTCTATAACTTATAAAACATTTTAACATTTTAAAATGATTTCATTGAGAGTGTGAATCACCACCACATAATAATTCCAAATATTCTAATAAGTTCTACCATTAGTATTATATAATTTTTTTTCCACAACCCATTAGAAAAAACCATTGTAAAAAACAATGGGTAGGTTTGTGGTTTTGATTAGTTTAATGTGTGGTGTCCAAAACCTAAATAATAAAGAATTACCTCTTTTTTCCATATAAACCCACCCATTCTACCACATAATCTTCACTAAAACTTCTGGAGCCTAATAAAAACTTGAAATATCCTCTATAAAATCCTCTTAAGGTTCCCCAATCTCCCATGAATCCTCACTCATTCCTCTCCCAAGCCTTTGGGATCACACATGCAAGTAAGTAATTTCATCCCATCTAAAAGTTTTTTCAAATGTATTTATGTTGTTATACCTTTTTTTGAATTAAAAATATTGGGATATGATTTATCACCTACCCATAATTCTCTCATTATATTTAAATGATGATATACCCATTTCCCTCTCATTAATTCCTCCCATATACACCCATTTCTATGCTAAAATTCCATAAGGTATTTCTCTCCCCTAAATTACATTCAAGCACCTCCTTTATATTATACATATAAAATCCATTAAAAATGTTAGGACATGTATGACGCCATTATTTTCCATTTTAGTTACATTTGATGGGATACTTCTTTATCTTTAATAATCCATTTTTTGGAACTCTTATGTCACACCATTGTGCTACCGAAATTGCATTGTAATTTTCCATGCCAAGGACATTGTGTAGTGAATGGAATGACCATTTCCATATCAAGGGGATTAACCTTTATGAAAATTTAATCTTTGATTATATAGAACCCTGTATGTATTATACATTCCATTATCATGGAATAAATGATGATGATAAATGATTCCATGTGGTATGATCAATGTGGAACACTTATGACTGAAATGAACTGATTAAGTATGGTGTGCCCTAATAGGGCTCCAATGAATTGGGTAATGATTAATATCATGATAAATCAAGGAAAATGAGGGTTAACTCATTATAATTCAAGTGAAATGAGGGTTTAATCATGCTCCATGTGTAATGATCTATGATTCATGATAATATTATTTAAATGTTGTTTCCATGTTTCAATATTATGATAATCATGCTATATAATGGCTTTATTTTCATGTTTCTTTTATGATGCATTGATGTGCCTATTACCTAAAATTTACTATATTATTCATAGTATTCTTTGTTTACTCAATTATTGGGATTTATATCTCACCCTTTTCTTTTGGATGTCCTCAGGTTATCCTATGCAATGCTATGTACGAAAGAATGTTTAGGTCATGTAAAAGAAGTTTTCAATAAAGATGTTGTCTTCTATGGTCTAAGTTCTTATGTATGTTCTTAATCCTTGAATTTAGTATACCAATCAATGTTATATCTTGTATCAAGTGATGATATAACGTAATAAATAATTTTTATGTGTGTAATAATGTGCAGGTTTGTTATAGTTGGTATCATATGATGGGTTTAGTTATTTTTGGTATTAGGATTACAAAACCGTAGTGACAGCCTTAGGGATAAGACAATGTATAATAGAAACAGACCGAAATTTTGGGTAGTATTCATTATGTTTTTTTCTAATAAAATTCATCCCTGACTAGATATGATCATGTAGATGCAGCGTTGGCTGAGATGTATCTAGGTGTAAAATGTGAAAACGGCGCTTTGAGCTAGACTCTAACAGGAACTGGTGCACCACAATGGGACTTAATAAACTATCGGTAATTACACTCCTAATTGATATGTTTTGGTAAATTAATAAGCATAGTATGAACCATTATTATAGGAATTTAAAAAAAATCCCATAAGAATATTTTTTATGATTTTGATCATGGATAAGATAGATTGAAAGACTATAATTTCATATGATAAGGAAATAAAAGTAATATATAATCCATTTATTTTTTTCTTTAGATTATCCTTTATGTTATACCACTAAAATTCCTTTTATTGTAGAAAATGTCTGGTAATAGGAGCATTTAGGTTAACAATTGATGTGAAGATATGGACACCATGAAATTTGTTCAGTTCACTTTTACTGCATAATGATGTCAACCTGGCTCGAAAGGTTGACGGTGAAACTCTTCATTTTTCATTGGGGTCAGTGAAGGTTGTGAAGTCAACGACCCGAAGGGCCGGGACCAATTCCCGTCAAGGATCCCCAGCATGTGTGTGTGGGGGGGGGGGTACCTGAGGTTTGGATCAATTATTTTGGATATGTCCTCAATGTGGTTCCCAAGGTAATGACATGAAAACACCTGTGTGCAACCATGCTGGAGTTTATTAAGGTAGTTTTTGGAAAATTCCCAAAAGTGATACCTTGGTCCATCCCAAACAATGTTAGAGCACATGGTACTTGCGCACCACAATTTGGCTTGCAACCTACTTGTGCGACAAAATTCTTTTCCCCCAAGGTCTCATATTTTCCAATAAATAGACCATTGAGGCATCCATTTGGATGGAAAAATTTCTATGAAGAACTATTTCTGCTACGGTCGCCTTAGTACCACGCCCCATTCTTCAAAAAACATTCACGGTAGTTCTTCAACACCTTTATTAGATGTTTTAAGTGATATAAATTATGATTTAGTGTTTGAAAACCATAACACTTGTGCGCCTAATGTTCCCAACCTCCCAAGGTCAGAAATACTTACTCACCACCTATTTCTTTAATAGGAACTTGTGGTCCCAACTTTTGGAACCACCTGTGTATACTCTTGAAGGATCGAGAAAGGACCCGCCCAAGTATTAACATATAGGTTATTCATTGCCAAATAAACATCAGGTCCCCCAAGAATACTTGTGCACCCATACTTGTATACCCTTTCCTAATTGGGTGCCCCTCTTTGATTCACATACTCTCTTCAGTCTACAATCCATCAATCCTTCCTCAAGTCCATTAATGGAAAGGCATCTTCTTCCTTGGATCCCTTGACTGAAAGGGATTCTGTTGGGAACTCCACCAAAACCTCATTACTTTTGAAACCTTTGGGAAAGGCACATCAACGAGTCTTCTATTTGGGTTTCTATTTCCATAGTCATAGGATTCCCAAATATATTCTACAATGGGGTTAGGATTCATGAAATGTATATGGGTTTGTATATCCATAGTTACATGGAGCTTTCTCCCAGGAACAATATTGGGAATTTCCCGGTTTGAAGGAGGGTTTGGGTTATGGTCTCTCCCTTCTCAAAGAGATGACCTGGAACCTCAAGTCTCTATTATGGAATGTATGGGTCACACATTATTTTCTATGAAAGCATAGGAGAACTCCCCCTCCCCTAACATGATCAATTTTACGGAAACCATCCTGGCCTAATACCCATGTTTTTCTTCTAGGAGGTAGCATCATTGCTCCTCATATCTTCTTCTATGTCAAATACAAGAGGGGAGATGGGTACAAGGACTTTTGTTACCCTTTCCCTCTACAATTTGGCTTTATCACCAAGGGAATCCATCTTGGTGTAAGACCCTAACCATCATCCCTTATTCCTAACACTTGACCCTTGTCCAATGTTAAGAGAACAAAGGGACGGATTGTCACTTCACCCTCTTCCCTGGTTGCCTCGACCATGTTCACATTGGACACTCTAAGTGCGCCCTCATACACCAGTGGAAGAGAAAAATTTTGAAAGTGCCTTTCTTGAATCTCTCACACCAAGGAAGACTCACATGGGATTAGTGATTTTTCATGGTCACAACATTTCCACAATTGAAGGGATTATGAGAACTTAAATTCATATTTAAACCAGGATACCTAGGATGCCCTTTCGGGGCCCAAGCTCACTAGATATCCTCTTCAAGAATCTAACCCTACTAAATTTATTATAAGAATACTCCTTGGGAATAATCACTAAATTAAAAACTCTACTCACTATGCAATATTTTTCACGATGTAATCCCAAACACATTTCTCTCAAAGGACTATACAGTCCTATAAGACTTATCATACTACGTTGTATTTGATACCTATTTATATGGGATATGTAGGAGCCCTCCTTGAGGTTAAAACCCAATACCTTAAATCAACCCTATTCTCCTTGGTCCATATTCCCAAAATGGTATGATCCTACTTGGAAACCCATATCCTTTCCATGTCCCTTCGGTTTATTCAGTATAAGTCCCACACTATGTTTTGACAAAGCACCTTCCACTTTGATATCCATACCACATGGAATTAAACTGTATACGTGGGTCCTTAACACATTAACATAAATATTATGATGTTTCACATTCAGTGGCACTGAACTATGAGGGTTCTAATTAAATTCACAATGATACATAGGTAGCCTAATTTATGGGCACAATCCCAAAATCAAACCATTCCTCTGTCCCCTTAGATGACAATAAATTCCAGAGTGGCCCACTGAGTGGAATAAAAACTAGTATCATCACAAAATGATTAAAAGAATCTCTACGTATTATATTAGAGGATACCATTGATGGAGAACCTCGAATACATATGGGTATCTCAATTAATGAAGAACGTCGAATACATATAGATGATTTTAAAATTTCACATGATAAGTAAGAGATTGAAATTTAAAATGGATACTTATGATATAATTGGTGAATTAATAAGTATTCACAAAAATATCTTAAATTATATTGAGATTCCCGCAATGGACAATAATTCCCCACAAAAACAAGTGATGAGTCCAAAATCCCATCCTCTCGACCAATTCACGTTCTAAATTATTGTGATGTTCATACGTAATGAACGATTTACATTGAAAATCATGTCCCCATTAAATAACAAACTGTTGGATGTATTTGGTTCCATAAATAAAGCAAATGGAAACTGCCTGGATGCAATGATTCTTAAAACTATAATACATGTTTCAAGGAACTACGAAACAAAAGATCAATGTGATGATTGTTTTAATGAGATGCCCAATCTAATGGGAGCTGGAATTAAGAAATATTTATCAATATTCACTCAGATAACTCCTGATTTGAATAAAATAATGGTTTAGTAGGAATGTTCAATCTCTCCCCCCCCCAAGAAATAAAAATTTGAAATCGAGAGCTTCAGGAGTGAAAGGCGTCCCGATTTTAATGGATCATCCAATCCCTCAATTTTTGAACATTGGATCATATCTATTGAAAATATATTATCCATACTTCCATTTTCCGAACAATAGAAGGATCGTAGGGATTCTAATTGTATGGATGGTTAATCTGATCAACAGTGGACATTTATAAAAAATAAGAAGCCGAAGGAGGAGATCGAGGCGTTGGAATAGAAGGATTTATGGAAAATGTTTTTCGGTAAATATTTTCCTCGCAAAATCCGACATAAGATGGAATGGGAATTCCTTGTCCGAAAAAATATGACGAATCCATCAAAGTGTATAAGGAAAAAATTCCAAGGATTAAATGATTTGCCTATAGATTTTTCATTACCCCACAAACTGATGGTTGGCTGATTCTTTGGAGGGATAAAACATAGCCTACAGAATGCACTTGTGATCTATTACTTCGAGAGATATGAGGAAATCGTTTGATGTTACCTCAAAGTTGAAATGGATATCAGTGAATCTCAGGGGTATCATATGTATAATAAAAAAAGGTAGACTCTCATCCTGGTTGTCCGATAAATAGATCCAATGATTATATGAAAATATAGTGTCTCTCTTTCCGAAGGATTGGAAAGAAGAACCTCAAAAATTTCATGACGGTGATGAGGAAATTCCTTTGGTGTGAAAGAGAAGGGAAACTTGATATTAATTTCATACAAAAGAAACCCACAACTATGACAGAGTATAAGAATGCTACATTCAACCCTCGACGCATTTTTCATTTCTTCAAAATTAAGGAACAGAATAACTTTTCAAACTAGTGCCCTAAGAAAAGGCTTTTTAGAGGAAATAAACAACCTCCAAGGCAGCAAGGGAGATCTTTCTTCCATCACTACTGCCGATGTGAAACCTAGAAATGATGTGTTTACAAGTACGCTAGTTATTCATTCTAGAATAGAGAACATACATTTTTATTCTAGTTCTATGATTTCTTTTATCTAGATAATTATTAGGAGAACAATCCCATCACAACCACAAATAATGGAAGAAAAGATGTCAGTGACAATGAAAAATATTGAAATCATTTCAACCCATGAATATAACTCCTCCTTAGTAAAAATTTGTGGATTTAACATCATGGATAACCTCTTATTACTCCCTCTATTTTATTTTGAACAAATTCTTGGCATGGATTGGATTTCCTTATATAGATCAAACATAAATTTTAGGGATAGGGAAATCAATCTCTATTTAGAGAATCGACCCCAATTCAATACAAGTTCAAGGAGGAAGATGAATCTTCCATAGCACCATTATCTCAAGAATGGATATTACTAACCTATGGGAACATGAATCTTTCATAAATGATTAAGTCTAAGGAATGAACCGTCCATGAAGAAATTTATATTAAGAGGGAATTCATTGAAATATTTCCTGAAGAATTACCTGGTCTTCCCCTTAGAGGTGATGGAAAATTCTCAATTGATCATAAAACCTGGGGCCTTGACAATATCCAAGAATCTATATATAATGGCTATTCAAGAGCTTGAGAAGATGAATAAATAAATACAGGATAATCCGGATAAATGGTTTATACACCCAAGTGCTTCACCATGGGGTTATCCTGTCCTCTTCATCAAGAAGACAGATGGGTCAATGCGCCTTTTATTCATTATCATGATCTAAACAAATTCATGATAATGAAAAAGTATCCTATTATATTTATTGATGACTTATTCTATCATATTTGTGGAGAATAATAGTTTTCCAAGATGGATTTGCAGTTGGGATATTACCTTTTAAGGGTGAAGAAGGAGGATATCACCAAGACAACTTTTTGTACAAGGCACGAGCACTATGAAATCATAGTAATTCCATTTGGACTCAGTAATAATCCAGTAATCATCGTGGACACTATGAATAGAGTCTTTAGTGATTAGCACTACAAATTTTTTGTATCATTTATAGAAAATATTATAATATAATCCAAAACCAAGGTGGTGTAGGAGGATCATCTATGCACCACACGAGAGTCCTTGTGAAAGGAGAAGCTCTATGTAATGTACAACAACTGTGAGTTTATGTTCAAGGATGTATCATTATTTGGTAATATCATCACAATAAATGGGATATTATTGGATTCCATAAAACAGCTGTAATTGGGGGATGGTCGAGGCCAACATCAGTAATGGATATCTGTAGCTTCCTAGGGTTAGATTGATATTATCACCGATTTCTGGGAAATGTCTCACTATTTTCAAACCCTCTAACAATTCTAACTCGAATTGGAGTCAATTTTTCATGGAGTGGTGTATGTGAAGACAACATAAAGGAGTTAAGAAGGAGAAATATAATTGGGTTCGTGCTCACATTACCAACAAGTGGAGAAAATTTGGTTGTATTTAGTGATTCATTGATGAAATGGATGGGTTGTGTGTTTATGAAAAATGAAAAATTCATTTTCTATGTTTCAAGGAAATACAATGTTCATGAGAAAAACCATCCCGCAATTTATCAGGATTACCTGTTGTAATATTCTCTTTGAAAATTTGGGGGAATCACCTCTTTGGGGTGAAATGTGAAATATATATAGATCACAAAATACTCAAGTATATATTCACACAGAAAGTGTCATATATGATCCAATGAAAATAGTTAGACCTGATCAATGACTATGACGGATAAATCCATTACCACCCTGGAAAAATGAACTGGGTGGAAGATGATCTAAGTAGAAAGGATGCCGAAATTCTATCCTTGATTATAATTAAAAAGTATCCAATCTTCACTTATTTAATGAATATGCACATGGGAATCCAAAATAAGATTACATAATTAATCCATTATTAAATTATTTCTGATCCATCTCTATTGGAAGGGTTAAAGGATCTCGAAAGGATGATGTTGGAATTCAAAAGAAAGAAGAAAGTATCAGAAAATGAAAATCCTCCATGTTCAATGATAACGAAGAGGGAATTGTGAGATTTGTGTCATGAATATATGTTCCATCAAATCTGGTGTTAAAGAAAATATGTTTGGATGATACACATAGTTCTAATTTCTCTATTCACCCAGTAAAAAAAATATGTATCGAGTTCTATGAGAAGTTTAATGGTGGGATAACATGAATAAGGTATCACTGAGTATACATAAAATTGATTGGTGTCTCAGTAAGTGATGTTTGAGAGATATAAGTCTAAGGCAATGATACAACCATTACCCATACCATCATGTAAATAGGAGAAAACCACCATAGACATTGTCACTCGACTATTGAAAACATCCAAAGGAAACAATGCTATCTGGAATGTTTTGGATCGTCTTACAAAGACTACACAATTTATTTCAATTCAGGGGGATTTCTCATTAGATCAACTAGAATGGATATACATCAGAGATGTGGTAAGGATGCATGGAGTACCACTATATATTTTATGCGATCGAGATCCAAGATTCCAATCAATGTTTTGGAATATTCTTCAACATTATTAAAGATACTGAACGGAACTTTAGTACGACATGTCATCCTCAAACTGAAGGAAAATCTAACTAAATTATCCAACCACTTTAGAACTTGTGCAGAGAATTCTCAATGGGATTCAAAATTGGATTAGATCAACATTTTCCTATAGTGGTGTTTTCTTACAACAACAATTTCTACTCATGAATCCAAATGGATCCTTATCAAGCCATGTATGGGTAGAGGTGAAAAACACCAACATGTTGGGTTGAAGTTTAGGAGAAAAATCTCCTTGTTCTAGAAATTGTCAAAGAAATGGTGGAGAAGGTTAAGAACATCTATAAGCACATTATAGCTTCACATAGTTGACAAAAGATCTTTTCTGATTATCATCGATGAGACCTAGATTTTGATGTCAAATAAATGGTATTCCTCCGCGTATCACTGTGGAAGATAGTTATGAGATTTGGGAAGAAGGGGAAGATTATTCCATGGTACATCAGTTGTTTTGAGATCCCTGATCTCATTGGGGAATTGGAATATTGAGTAGAACACCCACCTATTCAATATCAATTACATGATTCATTCCATGTATAAATCATAATTATGTACACACTTTACCCATTTCATGTACTAAATCCATAGGTAGTACCATTAGAGAATGGCCTTTCCAATGATGTGAATCTAGTGATGATATTATACAATAATGAAATATTTCAACAAAATAAGATAATGACCCCCATCAAGGTGCTGTCGAGAAACCACAAGTTTGAAAAAGCAACGTGGGAATCAGAGAAAGTGATGAAGCAGAGTTACCCGTATCTGTTTTAGTGTGGGAAAAGGAATTTTCTTAGTCAAAATTACCTAATGGGGGGAAGATTGTAACGACCCAAAATGTTATTCATGAAAATTACTCTTGATCAAATTAATAGATTTATTATGTAATATTTTTATTTTACATATAACCATCCTTGGTTTTATGTTTTTGGATTTCAAAATACCATTTATAATTGTTACCATTTCTACTATAGATGTTGAATAGTGATCACATGATTAGTATAAATATATGGCTTTAACAAACCCAATTTAATCAGAAACAGTATGTGATGGCCTCATCAAGTAGACTTTATCCGTATGAAGCCCATTTTTGGATCTTGGAATAAAGTGGTCATCACTGGTATTCACTCTTGACCAAGACCAAGTCGAGCTTCAACAGGTTAAGATTGAATGGAACCGCCTATGGGAGAAATGGATGTTAATAGAGATTTCCACATGAGCGATGTTATCATAGAAACCCCAAGTGTATGTCACCATCACATAACATATGATAAGGTATAATTTTGGTGTTATAAAGGGTAATGTAACAATAACCTAGCACTATTATTATTCACATTATTTTTTTACAGATAATATACATTCATTTTATTAATGTTACTTTTAAATAGTTTTTAATGAACAAATAGTATATTTAGCTGATATTCAGTTAAGAAATATATTTCGATGAATTAATGGAATTTTTAAACAAATATTATTATTAAATTTATTTTATTTAAGTATAAAAATTCATATTATTTTTATGAATAGAATTGTAATTTATATGAAGGCTTCAAAGCTGATTTTGTCAAAATCCATGAATTTTTTATATATGTCGATTTTTATTTTTTAACAAATTCACATATTTAGATAATTATTTAGCTGAAATGAATTTTATTTTTGGAATCAGGATGATGAAATTATCAAACAATGAATGTTTCATAATTTTCTAAGATAGATCAATTTTTTTGTAAAATTTAAATTCATTCTAAATATATAATGTGTTTATGACCACATAATGACCCAATAGTGATGTAGTAAAATACTATAAATGTTATTTTCTTCCAAAAAATGTTTTATCAATAAAATAATATTATTTTAGGTTTCTTTGATTTATTTTACAATGCATTTGCAAACCCTCGAAGCCATATAAACCATTTTATTTTTTTAAAAATGATTTCTTTTAGAGTGTGAATCTCCTTCACATAATCAAGCCTATTATTTTTAGATCATACATTGGGTATATAAAATAGTTTTTTCCACTCCTGTTTGGAAAATCCACGATCAGATCCCATGGGCTAGTTTTTGGTTTAGAGTTTTTTAATGTGTGGTGTCCAAAACCTAAATAATAAATAATTACCTCTCTTTTAATATATAATCCCACCCAATGTGCATATTCCTAATCACTAAAAGCCATTGTATCTCGACCAACCCAAGAATACCAATTATAATATCCTCTCAAGGTGCCCAAATCTTTCTTCAAGGCTCTCTGATGCCTTTCTCATGCCTTTGGGATCACAAATCCAATTAAGGGATTTCTTCGTTTCTAATTTCTGTCCAAATTTCCTAATGCTGTTATACCATTATTTTCAGTTACAATTGTTGGGGGTATGATTTTTCACCTCCCTCATACATCTCTCTTTATGTTTTTATGATCATACACCCCTTTCTCTCTCATTAAGTCCTCACATGTGCACCCTTTACTATGGTGAAATTCTATTAGGGATTTCTCTCCCCTCATTTACATTCAAGAACATATTTTATATTATACATCAAAAATCCAATACATTTTTTGGGACATATTTCTCTTTGACTCCCATACTATCCATTTAATTTATATTTTATGATATATCACTTTCTATCTTGTCAAAAATTTGTATGAACTCTTATGCCACGTCGTTGTGCTGTTGAAATTGCATAGAGATTTTCAAATCCAAAGTCATTGTGTAGTGAAAACCATTCCCATTTATATATCAACAGTATTCACCTTTATGAAAATTTACTTATTGATTATAGAGGAACATGTATTTATTCAACATTTCTTTTTTATGAAATAAATAATTATGTTGAATGAATTTTTTTTGTATGGTCCATGTCGAACTCTTATGAATGAAATGAAATAATTTAGAAGGGTGTGCCCTGATAGCTCATCAATGAATTTGGTAAAGATTAGTATCATGATAAATCATGTGCAGTTAGGTATTTCTCATTATAATTCAATTATGAAGTGGGTTTAATCATGCACTATGTGAAATGGGCCTTGGATCATGCTAATATCATGTTAAACGTTGTTTCCACATTTCCGTGATATGATACTCATTCTATATCATGCCTTTATGTTCATGTTTCTCTTATGCTCCATTGATATATCTATTTCTTAACATGTACTGTATTCTTCACATTATTCCTTGTTTACCACATTACCGGGCTTTATAGATCACCCTTTTCATATGCATATCCTCTTCTTATCACATGAAATGATAAGTACGAAGGAATGTTGTGGTCTTATAAAAGAAGCATTCAATAAATATGTTGTGTTTTATGTTCTAATTTTTTAGGTTATGTTTCTATTCCCCAATGAAACTATACCTCTTTATATTTTATCTTGTTTAAAGGTAATATTTTATGTAATAAATCAATCTTATGTGTGTAATAAAGGGAAGGGTTGTGATATGCCTATCATGAGGGATTATACTAATGTGTTCCTTGATGAATTTCATAGTCCTCCTCCTGATGAAGACTTTGTGTTCGCAATTGAATTTATTCTTAGATATCTACCAATATCAAAGGATCATTTTTGAATGTCCACTTTTGAGCTAGATGAACCGAAGAAGAGGTTAAAATAGAATCTAAAAGTAAATATTATATGCCCGAGTTCTTCACCATGGTGTGCACAATTTATCTTCATGAAGAATATGGATGAATCAATGCCCCACTGCATTGATTATCATCAGATCAAAAAAATAATGATAAAGAAAAATTATCCCCTATCATGGATGGATGACTTGTTTGACCAGTTACGTTGGGCCATTTTTTCTATAAGGTGGACCTTCAGTCGACATATCACCAATTAATTTCATGGAATGAAGATATTCCCAATATTACCTTTCTAAAAAGGTATGGACACTATGAGATAATAGTGATGACCTTCTGAATCATTAATGCTCCAAACTTTTTTATAGATTATTTAAATTATATCTTTAAATAATATATTTTCCAATTTGTTGTAGGCTTTATTGATGATATTCTGATATAATCTTAGTCTAAGAAGGAACATGATGAGAATTTGAAACATATGCTAAAAAAATTGCAAAGATAAAATTTATATGGAAAGAAAAACAAATTTTAGTTCTGGATGGAGTAAGTATAATTATTGTGGAATGTAATAACTAGAAAAGTGTTATCTATGGACCCTTCCAAGACAAATGCAATCAAAGTGTATCCCAATAAAACATTTTAAATAAAGATCCATTGTTTCCATGTGCTAGTTGGGTAATAATAGAGATATTTGAAAGAAATTTTCACGATTTTAGAACCCACTAAACATGATTACATGGAAGGGAAAAAAGTGTTTCTAGACCAGTGAATGTGATGAATACCTTATAGAGGTAAAAATGTTGTTTATCTCTACACTAGTGCTCACACTACCAACATGTGGGGAACACTTTATGGTGTATAACAGTGGTTTAATGAAGGTATTTGGTTGTACATTTATGAAAAGTGATATTATTATAGCCTATAAATAAATTAATTTGACGATTAATGAGAAAAAATATCCTACACATGATCTGGATTTAACATCTATGATCATTTCATTGAATATCTAGAGGCATTATATCTATGAGGACACGTGTCAGATATATATTGATCATATGAGCATCAAATATAAATTCACATAGAAAGAGATTAGTAGGTGATTTTGATATTTGTTAGATTTCATAAAAAAATAGTGGTTGTTCAATCCACTACCATCATTATAATGAAAATAAGGAAGATGTTTCTATAAGTAGAAAGCATTCTACATCATTTCCAACAATGAAAATTGAGAACGATCCCATCTTATTAGACCTGAAAAGGATGGATATGGGAATCAATTAAATAAGGAAAATTATCAATCCTTTCTCAAATGATTTCTCATCTATCCCATATGATAAAAATAATGGGTTCTCAATGAAATTATGAAGAAATTAAAAAAATGTCGAAGATATCAGAAATTTGAAATCCTTTGAGTTCCAAATTTATGAAGAAGGAATCATAATAATAAGGTCATGAATATGTGTACCATATAGTCTAGAGATAAATAAAGATATTAGGAATAACACGCATGGCTCAACCATCTATAATCAGCCATGGATTATAAAGATGTATTAAGATCTCCCAAAAAGATTTTAGTTGGACAATATAAAGAAGGAGGTCACTAAATATACATCAATGTTCCTAGTATGTCAAAACATGAAGGATTAAAAAAACTATATGGGTATGATGAAATAATTACCCATAAAAACATGGAAATTCGAAAAAAAATAACCATGCAGTTTGTCACTGTACATTCATAGTCTTCCAGAGAGAAGATTGATATATGGGATGTTATGGACTGTCTTACAAATGTTTTTCACATTATCAAAATTTGTTAGGACATCTCACTAGATCTACTTTCACAGATATACATCAATGATGAATTAATTATACATGGAGTACCACTATCGATTGTATCTAATCGAGATCTGATATTCACCTTCATGTTCTGTTAAAGTTGTGAACATTCTCTAAACACTGAGAAGGAATTTAGTATGACCTATCATCCCCAAACTAAGAGTGGGCCTAAGAAAACTATTCAGACAGTCAATGATAAGTTTATAGAATTATCTATGAACTTCATAGGAGTATGGGACCAATAGATTCTTTGGGTCTACTTCTCTTACAATAATAGTTTCCACTCAAGAATCAAAATGGCTCAATATAATTCCCACTTTGGAAGAATATGTAGAAAATAAATATTATGGGATGATGTTGTTGAATATAATATTATATGACCTGAAATGGATGAATAAATAGTGAATAAGGTGAAAACTATTTAGCAGAACATCAAGGAATCGAAAAGTTGAAGAAATATCTATGAATACCATCATCGAAAAGGCCATAATTTTAATGTTACAGATATGATATTATTCTCTATATCTCCATTGAAGTGGATAATGATATCTTGGAAGATAATAATGAACAATCTAGGTAAAAAAACAGCTTATAGATTCTTGATCATGATGGAGTTGTGGAATATCGACTAGCACTTACACCGACCATTTCTTGGGTACATGATGTATTCCACTTATTCCTCTTGAGAAAATACATACAAAATCATTCACATGTACTAAATTCATAGATGGAATAGTTGGAAAATGATATCTCATATAGGGATCATATAGGGAATATCTTGGATCATATAGGTAATGTTGTATGCAAAAATAATACTCACCTGGTGAAATTACTAAGGTGGAAGCTTAAGTACAAAGTGGAAACATAGGAATTTGGAGAACCGATTAAGGAGAAGTACCAACCCCTATTTTAATCATAACAAGTAAACAAATTGAGGGTGAAACTTGATAAGGGGGAAAGAATATAACAACCCCAAATGTTATAATTTGAAATCAACTTCTTTCATAGTACAATCACATTAAAAGAACACAAATATTATAAATCAATAATACATTAAACAATATTTATTACAAGAAGTTAAGGAACATATTCCAATGGAATAGTAACATGACCTTTTGAATAGAAATATGGGCCTTATAAATAGTAAAGCCATCAATATAATAGTTATATCACCTCTGAATGTTTAAATAAAAATTGGGTATCCTAAAAATATATATTTAATATATCTATATCCAAAAATATGTAAATAATTGTTCTGGAATTGATAAATTCAATGTTTATATCCTTATTAGTTATAAATATTTAATAAATATTTTATAATTAATATAATGATTTAAAAGAATATGTATTTTCATAAAATGAATTCATTAAATAATAATTTTTTGTATTACAATTATAGGAAAAAAATTTGATACCTTAATTAATTTTTCAAAGTGTTATATAATTAGTAATAATTTTAAAATTGGTATTTTTGAGTAATTTATGATTTTACTTAATGTTTAAATTTATCATATTTAGATTTTTTTCATAAAATGGAGTCCAATTTTTAATTCTAAAAATTGATAAATGGTTGAGGTAAATTTTTTATATTTTTCAAAACAAGATGTTTTTTGGGGATTAGTAAAAAATGATAATTGATGATAAAAGATAAATAAATGAATTATGGAGTCATAAATAATGTATGGATGATGTATGCACAAAAACTAAAACTATCATCTAATATTTTTTTTTAATTTTTTCGATATTTGTCAAACTATTCTTATTCTTGAGAAACATGGTAAACTTCTGAATAAAATGTTGATAAAACAAACTCTCCAACCATATAAATACCCCCCACCACCACCACCACATCGCATCTAACCTATCAACAATCGATACATGTTATAATTCTATAAAACACATTCCCCAATCCCCTTCCACATGTCCAATATATTTCGTTCTCAATAAAAGATCAAAACCATTACATTAAAGAGGATTATAAAAAGAATGAATCAGGAGAAGAAATCCTCTTTCATATATTTTAAATGTATTTTCAATTTTTTTATTTTATTATTACATCCTCACCTACTATCATAAAAAATTTATGATGAATAAATTTATTTTTATATAGAGTAATATTAATTTGGTAATTCAACAAGTCCTCATCATTTCGTTCCCCTCTTTTTTTTACAAAAAATGAATGCAACATCTGTGATATCCTAATTTATCACCTCAAAGGATGAAATGTATTTCAATATGAATTACCTCTTATTAGAATGCTCATAAAACCATTTAATGGTTGAAAAAGTTTATAATACATGTATTATATAATAAGAAATGTTCAGTAACCATCATATGTACAATATATTAGTTTATCAAAGAAAACTAGTTCGTGATGAAAAAAATGTTCCAATATAATCTAAACAGTTACCATTAATGACTTATGTAATGATTCATCGCCACCCCAAATTATCAAATGAATTACATAACAATTTAATATTACGTATTTTCATTAATAACAAAAAACATCAATTTTTTAAAACCATTAATATTTTATAATATCTTCCAAAAATGTATACAAGTAAAACCGGCATAAAAACCAAGTAAATGAACACACTTTAATGATGAAATCCTATCTTATAACTCCCCAAAACGCCAAAAATTAACATAAAAATTTACAAAAAATAAAAAACAATCAATAATTTTTTTTAAATTAATTAATTAATGTCTTTAATTTCTTTAAAGCATCCTCACGATTTTTATCAAAAACAAATTCCGAATACTTTTGTAATAACCGAGATAAGGGAAGTGCGATCTTACTAAATTCTTTAATGAATCGATGGTAAAAACCAGCATGACCCAAGAAAGACCGAACCACACGAAAAAAATTTGGAAATAGAAGGGATGAAATTAATTAAATTTTAGAATTATCAACTTGAATTACCTTATTTGAAATGATATTCCCAAGAAATATCCCACGCTCAACCATGAAATGACATTTTTTATAATTTAAATCAAGATCTTTTTCAATGCAGCGGTGATGGAAATAACCTAGGTTTTCCAAACAATCATCAAAATAAGAACCATATACTGTGAAATCATCCATAAATACTTGAATAAAACATTCAAGGTACTCAGAAAAAATACTCAACATACATCGTTGAAAAGTACCAGGAGGATTACATAGGCCATAAGGCATTCTTATGTAAGCAAATGTGCCGAATGGACAGGTAAATGTGGCCTTTTCATGGTCTCTAGAGGCTGTATGGATTTGGAAATAACCTGAATATCCATCAAGGAATCAATAATGGGACATACCAGCCAGTCTTTTTATCATTTGGTCAATGAAAGGTAAAGGAAAGTGGTCCTTCTGAATGTCTTGATTTAGTCAATGGTAGTCAATACAAACTCACCAACTGTTTTTCACATGCATTAGTACCAATTCATTCCTTTCATTTGACACCACTATTATTCCTATTTTTTAGGCACAATTTGAACTGGTCAAACCCATTTAGTATCAAATATAGGATAAATGATCCAAGAAGTATGTAATTTACTGACTTCCAATTTTACCACTTCAAGGAGAGTGGGATTCAACCAGCGTTGAGCCTGACTTACGGGCTTATCCTCATCATCCTAAATTATATGGTGTATAAAAATAGATGGGATAATCCCAAAAATATCAGCTGATGTCCATCCAATTTCCTATTTACACTCTCTTAAAAGATAAACTAGTTTTGATTCCTTCTGTTGAGATAGGATATTGGAAATAATAATGAGAAATTGGTCAATACCCGCAAAAAAGTCATATTTTAATTTTTATGGAATTTGTTTTAATTACAACACTATGTGTTTTTGGATTGAGGGACTTGATTTAGGGGGAGTGAGGTCCATGAAACTACCTATCTACTCATGTTTATTCAAAAAGGAATGTGAATATATTGAAATGAGATTTGTAGAATTATCGATAGTCATGGGTATCTTAGAATAAACACACTCATCAAATAAAGCACAAAATTTACATTTTTCTGACCCCCACTACACTCAAATGATGAACCAAAACTCAAATCATCCATGTGTAAATAAGTTGAAAATAAATCAGAGGATGGGTCGAGGATAGAATTTGGTGTCACTTTTCCATTAAAGAGCACTTATAGCGAATATATAGGATGAGTTGAGTGCTCTTCAACGGGGTGTTTCATAGACTCAATGATATTAAAACATACCTTTTCTCCACCAAAATCCATCAACAACGTACCATTGTGAACGTTGAGGATCGTCTTTTCTCTTTTGAGGAATGGCCTCCCAAGTATGAGAGGGGCATGTCCTGGGGTTCAGGTATCTTCCATCTCAGGAATGAAAAATTCTGCAGGGAAGATGATATTCTTAACTTTTACGAGGACATCCTTGAGCACTCCTGATGGGTGTGTTGTGCTTCGGTTGGAAAGTTTCACGACAATAATTATTGGTTGATGCTCTCCAACCTACATATAAGTATACACAGAGTGATTCATTACATTAATAGAACCACCTAAATCTTGAATAACATCAAAAAAACGTTTCCACTATGGTACAAGGCATCGTGAATGTGCTCGGATCTATGCATTTGGTTGGATTTGCTTGTTCAATCAAGGACGAGAAATTCCTTACTAGGTTGACTCTCTCATTCCACTTCAAACACCTTCTATGGGTGCATATCTCTTTAAGAAATTTTCCATATCGAGGGATTTTTTTAATGGAATACAATAAAGTAGTGATAACATGAACCTTTTTAAATGTATCCATTATTTCTTTATCAATATCATTATCAAAATTCTTCTTAGATTTAGAGAGTATATGAGGTAATGGAATAGGAATATATGGTTTATTTTAATCATCAATGACAATTCGATTAACATTTTTGTATTGTTCTTCATTACATGAAATTTTTGAGGGTTGGTAAATAGAGTTTTCATGAGGGGGACATACATGCTGTGCAAAATTAGTTGAAGGAGAAACTTCATTACCACTATGAAGTGTAACTGCACATGCATTACCTTTTTCCTTCTAATTGGAAATGGGTTAGGATGGTAGTTGTCCAGAATGTTGCATATTAAGCTCACTAAAGGTGTTTTCCAATTTCCCCACTTGAGTTTGCAGGTCTCGAATAGCTGATTGTGTCGTTTTTTTGAACTGGAGCTTCTGGGTTGCCATTATCTTCACCATATCCTCATGTATTGATTCAAACATGGGAGGAGGAGGATGTTATTGAGATGTTGAAGTATAAAAAGGTTTCATTCCTTGGCCTTGTTGATACCAGTTCTACATGTTATATCTTGAGTTTTCTCCTTTTCGGTATTGTGGTTGTGCTTGCCACCCTGTGATTGGATTTGTCCTGATGTGTTCTTGCCTTAATGGTGGTTCTTGATGGAATGGACGCCCACGGAACACTGAATCACAAGACTCAAATGCATCCTAATGTTGTGGGAACTAGTAAGAAAAATGATTATTACCAGAACAAATACCACAATGTAATGGAATGGGAGGAGAGTGTGAGTTAACTTATTCTTGATCTAATTGACTTAGAATGGTATGCATATCATAATGTTTGTTACCTACCTTTTGTTCTAGGGATGAATTACTTACCTCATGAACTCCCAGGGTTGGTGCAATTTCTCGTGTACCAAATTGTTGTGCATTTTGATGCATGTTGTCTATTATGTCACGAGCAACAGAATGGGTTTTTTCATCTAGGGAACCACCAGCTGCAGCATAAATCATTCCACGATCCATGGGGATAAGACCCCCATAAAAGTATTGAATTAAAAGTTGTTCACTAATCGGGTGGTGGGGGAAACTTGACCAATGTCTTTTGATTCTCTCCCAGTATTCATGAAGGGTCTCTCCTTGTAACTGCCTAATGCCACAAATTTCTTTCTTAATTGATGACTCTCGGGTGGTAGGGAAAAACATCTCTCGAAAGAGTAGTTTATGGTCATTCGAGCCCCCAATTGTGGTAGGGAGATAGTATATCCAGTTTTGGCTACACCATCAAAGGAGAATGGGAAGGCCCAAAAATTAATGAGGTCCTCAGACACATTTTGGGGTTTCATGGGGGAGCATACTATCTGAAACTCATTTAGATGTTTGTGAGGGTCCTCACCAGGAAGACCATGGAATTTTGGAAGGAGGTGGATGAGGCCTCATCTTAGCTCAAAATCGGCCGCTTCCTCAGGATATTGGATGTATGCAAGTTGGTACTCCACATTCGTGGTGGTCAGTTCTTTTAATGTTTGGTTATATGCATCCATGATCTTTGGGGTCTAATTTTGTTCATTTTTTGATTGGTTTAAGAACACTTGTGGTTCCAAATGGGGTTCCTCAGTGTTACTTGATTTTCCTACTCTATATGACCTGATTTGTGAGTGGAGTTAAATGTCAATTTTATGGTCAAATTCGAGGTGTGTTTCTTTTCCAGATTTTTTATGCAACAACAATGTCCAATTTGATTGAATGTTTGTTTATTTTCTTAATTTTTTTATGAAAGGTGAATAAAATTTTAAAAAAACTTTTTAATTGAACGAAGTATATAAACAAGAATATTATACTATAGAATTAGAGGGATGATGAAAGAAAAAGAAGAATAGAAAGAGAGATAGAGGGGGAGAGAGAGAGAGAACACAAAAAAACAAAAACAAAGAAAAACTAAAACAAAAAGTATCAAATGGGGGGATATTGAATAGAGTAATGATTAAGAAATAAAATATATAAATAAAATTAAAGAAATGATCACGGTTCCCTGGAAATTGTGCCATCATTTTATTGCATTGTCAAGCGCATCTATTTAGAGGTTATCTTTTTACTAGAATTTTTGCAGTATAGTAGGAACCCTAGGTCGTCTCTTGACGGAGCCTTAGATCACTGATTTCAAAAAAATGTTCTGATTATGTTAAAAAAATTAATATTAAATTATTTGGTTGGGGGTTTTAGGTTTTTAAAATATCAATTGAAACTATACTACAATGTGATAGAAACAGGTTGGAGAAATCGTGGTCAACCTGGGTAAGTGTCCCTTGATGCTCAATCTATTGTCACTATCAAGGGATTGGGAATGATCATTGATTACAAGATTTTATACCCACTAAAACCAGTAGTATGTGAGTTCTAACTAGGTTACCACCAAGGATTTGATTGATCAATGATATTTATTATCAACGACCACTCGTAATCAATAAAACAGTGTCAATGAATGAACCGAACTCAATCAAGGCATCACATCAACAACGTGATGAGATGTTCGGATTTGGGTCTTTATAAAAATTGATCTCAATTCAAAAACATGCATATTCATGGTTTATATCTTCTGGATATCATAAAAATAGTCAATCCAAAAGTGAACTCATGAAAGAGAAGAGGTGAGGAAAGAGGAGAACACACCCAAATCATCACAAGATCCGAGTTATGCATGGAAGCATGATGATTCATGTTCCTTTGATTTTTATTTGATCATAATAGAATAAAAACAAATTCAGAAGGTAAGAATTAATAACAATAGGCATAAACACTGGAAATTAAATTAACTTACAAATATTACCAATTTGGAGCTCGGGATTACAACAATGGACACCCCCCATGTTGATCACTAAGAAACTTAGATGTACATGAGGGAGAAGAGAACTAAAATGGGAGAAATAATATATCTAATTCAACTGACCTTCACCCCTCATTATGAAACATTGAAGAATGGGGTGATAGGTGTATTGATCGACATAAACATCACAATTTCCACAAAAGAATTCATGTTCCTAATTGACTAGATCACTATTGCGTGCATAATTTTTACTCCATTTTTATCTGACTAGTTGACAGAAAAAAATGCGTGAAAATGGCTTGAAATTAAGTGGAAAGGTTTCCATTCAAGTTATCTGTACATGGGAAGTGAACGCAGACCAATGGGTTCTCTGAGGCCCATGGTATGGCCCAAATACAGAAGGGTCCTCTAATCTAGCTCACCCAGAATTGTTTCACATTGTGGTCCTATTATGGGCCTTTAAATTGGAGAATTGGGCTCCATGGTCCTCTAGGGGAATGTATCCCACATAAATTTACATTCATACACCAATTTTTAACCTAAATGAATTCATGGAGTATCCACAGTATATATTTCTATCCATATAAATTCTTGGGGCCTTGCGCAGTTAGGCCCATTTTTCTAGATTTCCATCATGGAAACTCCAAATCACCTACTCCTAAAATGTAAACACATACACATGTAAAATTTCCCTATTAAATAGTAATAAAAATTAATTCATTAAATCAAATATTAATTGAAATTTATTATTATATTTTTAATATTCATTACAAAACCAGTTTATTACACTGCTATAAGGGTTAAATAAAGTAGTGAATCATGGTATGATTAATAACACTACATTGTTAACATTAATTCCTTAAATTAGACTAATATCCAATGTAATGTGATGATATGTAATTGTTTTAACCCTTTCCTTTTCCATCACCACCCCAACCTCTTCCACCAGCAAAGGATAAAAATTGTGAGGATTTTCGAATAATATTCATCCTTATTTTATCAGACCAGGCATGACTCATGTGGTTTTAGAGGTAAGTGATGATAATGAAACCCACACCATACATCTAATGTAATGAACTATGAGAATTACTATTCTTATTTAAAATTAATTTAGGATACATTGGAATCCCACATAGGGAATGTTTTAAACATGAATCCTCCCCAAGATTAATCCCCAATCACAATTCCCTAAATCTGGGAATCATCATTATGATTAAGCCCCGATATAATCCCCCAAACCACCATGAGTTAAGGAATCCCTCAAAGAAACTTTTATAAGGTCATTCTATTCAACAATAATCCAAAACTCAATCCACTCAAAGGGCCGCAGTCCCAGATGAGACATGCATAAACTACACGGTATTTGATTCACATCCAATCAAAAAACTTAAGAAACCTCTCTGAGGTACAAAACCAACACCTCAAATCAACCATGTTTCTTCAGGGGCCACATTCTCAATACGGACTAATTAATCTTGGAAATTCGTGCCCCTTACATGTTCATTGGGTAGCATTGATAGATTTTCCACACCCAACATTTACTGGGAACATTCCACATAGAAGCCATTTCCATATGATGTTAAAATATATTATTGGGTTCTTATCACACAACCGTAAAAGGTATTACGTGACCAATTAAGTGGAACTGAACAACATGGGATCTAATTTTTATCCCATTGATAGATATAAATTCCATCCATGGGTTCGATCTCAAAATCATAACAAATTTCATCTCCCTTGACGATGATAAAATCCCTAGAGACCATAGTCCCCTTGTATGAAAATAAACTCCAGATCACCCACCATGTTGATATAAATCCAAAATATTCATAATAGTGACCAAAGAATCTCTAAGTATTACATTAGTGGATACCATTGATGGGGATATCAGATTCATTCAGATATCCCATAGATAAACACCCTAAGATACATAATGATGACTCTAATATATATACATGATAATAATTGATTATTAATCATGGGTTTACATGTATCATAATTGGGAATCAATTAATTATTTTTTAACACTTCATAAATCTATATAAGAGCCCCATAATAATAAATAATTCCACCCAAAATGGTGGGATGAGCCTTACGTCCAATCCTCTCAACCAATGTGTGTTCTTAAGATTTATTGGTCAAAAAACCTAACAAGAATAAGCCTTTGGAATGGAGATACCTTCAGATACACAATAATTTTCTAATGTTTATTAATATTTATTATTTAGAAATTAATTTTTACATAAAGGGTAGGCTATGTCGGTTATATTACCTTACACAAAACAATTTGTTTCTCTGAAATATTTCATTTCATGCATATGTGAGTTATACCAAAAAATTAAATATTGTAAATATTTATATTTAAGGGGTATTTACATCCTAGGTGTTGTATTAGAGAGATGTAACATATGTATCTATTTTAGGTTTAAAATTTTTTATTATCTGTTATTAAATTCATCCAATAAATTTTATAGGCAAAAAAAGAATAAATTAAATTTTATGTATAAAAATTTATATTATTTTGAAAATTCGGTTTTATCCCCTTTTGATAGTGAACCCATTTTAAATGTAATTTTTTTTACAATTATAAATTTTATTTGATGAAAAAAATTCCATTTTGGAAATAAAAATACAAAGATTTACTTTTGGTGAATTTTTCTTATTTTTCTATGAATATTCTTATTTTGATGAAATGTGAATAATACAAAATATTAGTTCAAAACTACAATTTTTTCCAATTTATTTATAGAGTTAAATAATATTTTTTATAACATTTAATAAATATTAAAATATAGTTTCTATAATTTAATATAATTTAGGTCATTGGAATCATTTAAAAATTGAAATTGGATATACAATATTTTTGATCTTTTGAATGTTTTATTTTAAAACCTGGTTTCCCAAGCTATAAATTGATTGGATGGTTTTATTTCCACAAATATATACTTGGATGACATTACCATATTTATAATATTATATTCCATGAAAAGCCAACTTTTTCATTTTATAACAAATGTAATATTTTTCATATAGTGTTATAAATGGTATCTATTTGACTATAAATAGTATTTGGAAATCTAAAATTATTGTCATTTTTATGATAAATTTTTTTATTTATAAGGGAATGGGTAATAAAATTAAAGGCTTTACCATTAATGATGCATTAATTGTTAAATTAATGGAAATATGAAATAATATATATACAAAAAAAATATTATTAATGTCATAAAATATTTTTTAGATTACATTGACATGTTAGTAGTCTTTCAGAATTATTGGGTCTAACTAATCAATTTTTTTATAATTTTTTAAAAAATTCATGTATTAAAAAGTGACAAAATTGAAATTATTGATATTTTATAATAAATTATATTTTTTAAAATGATATATAATTTATAAAATTTTAAAAATATACAAAATTATTGTGGTATGTCTAAATCAATCGAAATTACTCCTTGTGAGACTTTTGTAATTTTATAGTAATTATAGTAACCCCTAATGTGTCAATTACCTGATATCATGGTATGAAATAATATGGGTTAAAAAAATATAATTGTTAAAAAATTATCACAACATTTCTAATCCTAATAGGATAAATGTATTTTGAGAAAAAATAATCATATATTATAATTAATTTTTTTGGGGTCACATAGAATACATAATTATTTTATAATAATTTAAAATTTTGATTTATTTTAAGAGTACCCTTCCCTTATCTTATAAAAGGGAACATATACTTCTCATTTCTTCATACCTCTAAATCTTTTTTTATCTTCCAAACACTGCCCAAAACTCCTCCACAATTCATTTCCATCATAATATAATTGTTTTTATTTATAAATTAAAATCGAATAATTCCATCTGTGCAAATCTCGTGGATATACCCAATGAAGCAGTAATGTTCATCAACATACATTTTCTTTATTATTTTTCCTCAAACCCCAATTTTTTTTAATTCATCAGTATATAATAACCTCATTATTCTAAATATGAAAATATTTTATCTATTATATATTCATCCAAAAATTACACAGACTTCCATCAAATGGGTTACAAACATAACGTTCATGTTTACAATGAACTACCTCCATGCACATCAGCGATTGTTCGTATTTCTTATATGTGATGTGGTTCATTCACAAAATACCTGAAAATCATTAATTGAGGGTTTACATAATCATATGTGATATAAATAAAATATAAATTATATTTATGATATAAATGATTTTTTTTAAATATATTATATCATTTCGATTATTACCCTTTTCACACTATAAAAATTTTATAATGTCATTTGTGGATGTGTGGACTAACAACTCCTCATTGCAATGTGAATCATTTTAAATCATATTAATTATATATAAAATTATATAGGATTAAATAAAATTATAGTTTTTGTATTGTGATCATTAAGGAATGATATAATTATACATACCTTCATTCCATAATGATCATTGAAAAATGGAAATATTAGTCATGCATACATATGGTATAACATCTCCATGATTCTAGCATCGGTTCATTTTTTCATAACAATCATTCATGATATATTCTAAAATAATAATTGATCTATAAAGAAGATGATTATATTATGATTATTATTATAGATATGTCTTTATATTAGCCCATTTTACCATTATTAACCTACTATTATTTTTTTAACACTTGAACCGAATTTGGTCGAAACAACCAATGTAAATCTATTTTTATAAGTATTTTTGTTCAAAATTGTAATAAGTGAAATAAATAAATAAATAATATGATTAATGTTATAAATCATGTAATTAATTGACCTATTTTTATTATTTATCAATATAAATATTCTATATGACGCGTCGGAATCATGGTAAGGGATTTCGTCTCGATTTCCATTCAATGGGAAAATGTTGATGTTATGGACCTTTATTATTTTATAAAGAGTATATATAGATTCTTTGAAATATTATATAATTAATTACACAATTCTCAATGAATTTTGTGTTTAATGAAATTTTTTAATGGGTATTATGATTCATTTGTTTTGTAAGTGATAAGGGGTATTTATTTGGAAAAATTCATCTTTTATGTTTTTTCTTCAAACTCATTTTCATCGATATACTATTTTTTAGAAATTATATTTGAGATGATATATAAATAATGTGGTTACTGAACATTATAAATTATGAGAGATCCTTGATAGAATCACTTAATCCAATTATGGATTAAATTATGGGTGCACCCATAAAGACATGTAATGATCTGGGTAATGTTTTTGTTATCTGACGAGTTGTTTTGGAAGTTGGTCATATGTTTCTTCTAATCTGTAAGGATTTATTATGCATTCTGCAATGGTTCTATGTGATGATCTCCAAATGTAACAACATGAATTTTCTACGCATTCTAATGAGTTTTTAATGTAATCATTTATTTTCAAAAGGTAAAATTAATGATCTTTTAAGGAATGTTAATAACCAATATGATAAAATGTTTTTTTGTAACAAACTTTTCCTCCATGGGTTTTCCTATTTTTATGCACCAACAGTTTTCATTCATTTTATATCCCATACTAATATTTTGGTTCTCATCCCATGTTTTATAAATTTTTTCGCATGGTATAATTCCGGGTAATAGGAAAAAAGAACTCAAGTTGAATGTTATGATGATTTTTCAGGAAAACTAAATCATGATTTATTTTATGATTTTTATATTATGAATGAAATGTATATTGTTTTATAAGTATTATATTTATTTTAATGTGGGTGGTTATGAAATAATTATGGCCTAATTACTAATCCCATAAACCTAAAAAGGCCTTGAATTTGAATGAAACCAAAATTTTGACTAAACCTCAAGATTATATAATATTTAATGTTGTTTCCTTATAAGTGATAAAAAATACCAGTTTAGATAAAATTAGGGGTTATGATATTTTTTAATACAACATCCAAAAATTAATTTTATCTTTGTTGTTAAGTTGAATGACATAGAATTTCATGATCACCATGTTACATATTCTAAAACTATGTATCATCAGATTTTTTTTCTGTAGAGGATGTAAAGAATGTATTATGGGAAGGAATCGTGCAGGGTATATCCTTCAAATTATGCATCCTAGGATGGTAAGAATTAGAACAAAATGGTTTGGTGTACTGATGGATTAGTTGAATTAGGTTATAAATGGCGGTGGTGTCCATGAAAGAGAGGAAGCATGTCTACCATGAAGGAAAATGTATTTTGTGGAACATTGAATGTGGAAACATCCCCCATCTATTAGCGGATCATCTAACTCAGTGTAGCCAAATGATAGATAAATTATATGGACAAGATAATTTAGGTCATCAGTTGTTTATAACATCAAAATAAAATGATTTTATTTATCATTTTGAATGTGAATCTGACCGACAGTGGTGTTTTATGATGAATACCATAGGCAATTAATATATTGATACCATAAAAAGGGAAAAATTCAAAGGTATTTTTCTCCAAAAGAAATATTCTATGGATTTTTGACTCTAAATAGAAAAATATTTTCAATATTTGAGTAAAAAAGATGATGATTATATAACTGCATATGAAAAAAACTTCACAAGATTGTACATGTGATCGGGAAACATACAATAAATAGATCATAATGATAATGATTGAATTTCCAATATTTTGGTATGTGAGGTAAAATGATCCATGGTGAATTTCTTATAAAGAGTGGGAAGTGTCACTATTGTGGAATGTTGTTCCACAAGGCCCATGCATTCAAGGAAAATAATCCAAAGGAACCAAAGATAGTGGTAACTAATATAAATCCATTCATAAGATGTATAATATACAATGAGATGGTTAAATATGCTAATAACTATCCAAATTTAGATTAACAAGGTATGAATTTTAATGATAGAAAATAGTAAGGTATACAGAGGTAATTTTCTACTATTATTATTGATGTTAGGGAATCAGAGGAAGTGGTTAAAGGTATGTTACTTTTTTATTGAAATTATTAGCATAACCTATTCAGCTCTAGATCATCACATTATATCATTTTAAAAAATTTAAAATAAAAATGGAAATTTCAACTAATAAATTTATGACTGATATTTTGGTGAAAACTCTTGATAAAAGTATTAATGAAAACATGATTTGTAGGATTGTTCTAATTTTCATCAGTTGGTTGGTCTTTCTGGGAAATCATACTATACCGGACATAGTAGATTTATATAATTATTTGTAGGGAATAGATTTTTTTTTACCACGATAAATATATTTTAGTGCTAATAATGTTGTGTTCAAATATATCATTCATTTGATAAATTTATAAGAAGAAGATAAATTGATCAAAAATAGAAATGAATGTTATATAACTCATTTTCCTTAAAATAAAGAGACAATTCAAATCAGTGAGGTTCCATTTGAAAATGAATACATGGATTACTTTTGAATGAATTTCTTAGTGTTATTCTCAATTTGAAGGATGAGTTTATTGTTGGAAATGTTCTTCATTCTTAGCTAATATCTAAAATCCCTTATTAAATGTATTAATTGCAACATTTAGAGATGAAAAATCAATTTCTAGTGTTATTATATACATTTTTCATCAGACCTAGAAAATAATAATGGTGTCTCTTGTCATGATTATTAAAAATAAATACTTTTTATGTGACTTTTAATTGATTAAATGGCCTTTAATAATATCAATGTTATAAAAATATACCCATTTACTAAAATCGTGGATTTGTTTGACCTACTATAGGGGGAAAATATTTTTTAATAGTTGACATGAGATCAATGAATCATAATATGAATCCAATGGAACAACACATTCGGAATAATTTATTTCAATGTATATATGTGAATTATGAATTTGTAGTTATTCCATTTGAGTTAACCAATTCACCATCTATATTTATAGATTCATGAATTTAAAATATCATTAGTTCTTTTTATATGGTTGTGGTTGGGTTTATTATTGAAATTTTTGTATATTATAAAATTAAATAGGATCATGAAATACAGCTAAGGGTTTTTTTTTCAAATCCTTAAAATAAAATAAATTGTATGAAAAATTAATAGGGTGAATTTTTATTTAAATTTTTTAATTTCCTTGGTCACATTAATTATAATGTAAGAAATAATATTTATCCTAATAAGATGATTGTTTTTGGTGAATGGAAAAGTCCAAAAAATATAACAAAGCATTTTAGTTTTCTTAGATTAATATGATTTTACATGACATTTATTAAAAACATTGCAGAGTTGTCCAGCCTAGTAAATACATTAACATGAAAAGGAGGTACATTTATACTGATAAATAATTATAATGATTGTTTTTTGTATTAAAAATAATATCGTTTAATTACCAAGATCATGACATACCTTCCAGAAATGGTGAATTTTTTATTATATGTTATTCTTCTTTGAAAGGGATGGGTTTTGTCTGAATTCATAATGATCAGGTAACTTCCAAGGATTCATCATAGTTGAAACCTCATATGTTAAAATACCATAAAAATGTTTTATTAAAATTTAATATTTTTCATATACTAAAAATTTGTGGAATCATTTTTATGAAGTAATATGTGAAATATATACTGATGAAAAAAGTATTAAGTGTTTATTCACTAAGAATGAACTGAATATGAGAATGATACAATGAATGAAACTATTTAAGGATTATGATTTCACAAATCATGTCCACATGGGAAAGGGATGTAATGTGACTGATACATTTAGTCGAAAGATTAATGCTACATTGACCACATTATTATGGGAATGTGACTATTTTCAAAACTTATTTGATGAATGTTTTTCATGGATGTTATTGGTCCAGAAAATTCCTCTTTGTGGTTCTAGGATTCAATGCCATCACCTATATCATATAGAATTAACCAAGTGGTGAAGAAATACATTTCATTGTATAAAAGGTTTTAATTTGTTAAAAAGGGCATGTTTCTAAAATTTAACATTAACATATATTTTCATTGAGATTTAAGAACGGATTATGTGTTCCTTTTTATTCACATTTAATTAAATAGTTATAATGTGAAGCTCATAATAATATATTTTTAGTTCATCCTAGAATATATAATGTGTAAAAAAAATTGACAGTATTACTAGTGGGATTGAATGAAAATTGATATTACTAACTTGACTATGAAATGATTGACTTATCCATAGGATAATGTAGAATGATAATTGTCTAAGGGGATGCTTCAGTTTTATCCATTGATAGTTTGTAAATTGAAAAATATACCCATGGATTTTATAGTGGGGTTAATAAATACTTCATGTAATAACAATAAAATCTTGGTTATTGTTGAACGACGGACTAAATAATATAATTTCATTCATATTCCATCCATCCAGTCTCTATATAATCATTCTTACTTTTTTCGCAGTGATATAGTCTGGATATATGGTGTACTTCCCTCCATTTTATGTCATAACGATCTCAAGTTCACTTATACCTTCTAGAAATACGTTTATAATTCATTGGGTTCTAAATTATACATTATTATAGATTTTAATCACCAATAAAATATGATGTCATAACAAAAAATTTTGACTTTTGAAGATATGTTATGTTCTTGTGCAATGTATTTCCAAGTATGTTGGATAAAAAATTTTCATTGGTGGAATTTTCATAAGATAAAATTTTTTAATTCTTGTATACTGATGGAACCAATTGAGATATTATGTGGAAAATATGTCACACACTAGGTTTTTTGGATCTTATAGGGGAATGTAAGATGATGGGAGAATATTTGGTAGCATATAATATAGAGAATATTTAAATAATTATGAAATAAATGATAACATCTCATGGAATATAGAAAAGATATACGACTATATGTATAAGAGATCATTCTTTTAATGTAGGTTATCATATCATTATCAATGTTTCTCTATAGAAAACTATGATGTGTTTTGGTAATAAACAGAAGCCGAGTTCATGTTTCATTAGACCCTATGAAATCCTGGAGAATGTTGGATCAGGTTTTTACTAAATTTCATTACATCCAATTATATCACAATTACACAAAATATTTCATTTTTCAATGTAAACTGTGTATATGAAGGATTCATCTCATGTTTTGTGTGCAGAAGTAGTTCATTTGGAAGAGAATAAATATTATGTGAAAAAAGCAGTTCTGGTTCATGACCGTAGAGAGTATTTTTTGAAAATTAAGTTGATTCATTAGGGTAATGATTTATTGAAAACCCATATGTTTGTATATGAAACATCAAAATCTAAAAATTGTATGAGATAAAAATTCCCTCATCCATTTGATAAGTGAATAAAACTACGATGTTGCAATTTCTAAAAGGGGGGACGGCTGTATCTTACCTTGAAATTGTTGAATAATAATTTTTAATATTTTATTAATATCTATAAATTAGATAATAATTTTACATTTAATGGGTCTCTATTTCCAATAGCGTACTCGACACAAGACAATTAGTTTCTTTAGGATTGTATGTTTCCTGAAAGATTGAGTTATACCAAAAATTAATATATTTTTAATATTATTATTTTAAAAGGTAGATATCACTTAGATTTTTTATCAGTAGTGATAAATAGAACTAAATATATTATTTTTACAAATATATATAATTTTTTTACCTTTATCCAATAAATTTTATAGGCCTAAAATAATAATATATATAATTTTATGAATAATAATTTCTAATATTTTTAAATGGTAGTTTTGCAGACTTTTCATGGAGAAATAGTGTTCAAAAATAATTTTTTTTTTCAATTATATACTATTAAATTTATAAATAAATTTTTCTGAAGGAAAAATAATAAAATTTACTTTTCGATAATTTTATGGTAATTTTATATGAACATTCATATTTTGATTAATAGTCAATAATATTAAATTTTAGTAAAAAATGAATTTTATTCTGATTTTTTATAGAGTACAATTAAATTTTTAATTTGTGTCAATGTATAATTAAATCATGTTTTTATCATTTTATAAAATTCATGTAATTTTAATCCATCTAAAAATGAAATTGGACATAAATACTTTTTAAACATTGCAATTTATCACATTAAAACCTCGTTTTCTTTATCTATTAAGGGAATTAATACAAAAAATACACTTGTTTTTTTGAATAAGGAAAAATGGATTCTATATTTATAATATAAAGGTCCATATTTTTTAAATAAGTTTTTTTATTCTTGAACCATATGAATAATGACATTAATAATTTATTTACGAACACTTTTAAAGGTAACTAGGGCAATTAAGTGTAAAAATAATATTATAAATATTATAAAACATCCCTCACAGTAATCATAAATTTATAGGATGAGTTATTGTAGACTAATAACTTCATTGGGACATTTTAATTTCCATTACCATCCACATGGATGACTTTTAACAATTTATATTAATATATTCAAAGAAAAGTCATTTTTTCAAACTTTTGTATTTTAGAAATTAAATATCACTAATATAGGGTTATACTGAGATATAATAGACTATAAATTGAATTTTAAAAAATAATATTTTTATATTTGAAATGATAATTTATTATTAATTTTTAGGAAATAAATAATTAAATTAAAGGATTATACAGCGACGATGGAGTAATTATTTAATTAAAGGTAACATCAAATAAAAGATATTAAAAATAATAAAATAAAGTAATTAGAGATTATTAATTTCATTAATGAATTTATTGGATTGATTTACCATTTTATTAATGTTTTATATGAATTGTTTATATTTATCATGTTGTTATTATATTTTTAAGAAACTAGGCAATGAATAGTGTCAAAATTGACAATAAAAATATTTTGGAATACATAATATGTTATTAAATCATATAAAATTCATAAAATTATACAAATCATGAAAATAACTGGTTTTTGTATATAAATATGATAAATGACTCATTTTGGGTCTCTTTTAATATTTCGTGAGTATATTAACCCTAAAAGTGTAAATTACAGGATATCATGGTATGAATTAATGAGGGTTAAAATAAGAAGATTAGGATTAAAAAATAGTTAAAACATGTATAATTATAATCTTGTGAATTAATTTAGACAAAAAATAATAATATATTGTAATTAATGATAATTTGAGACTTTTGTAGTAAAAAATAAATTAATATTAATTTCGTATATTAAATAATTCCAAGATTTCTCGTCCCCTCTCTTATAAAAGAGAACCTATCCTTTTATTTATTTAACTTATATAAATCCATTAATATCAACCAAAATCATTCCAAAACTCCTAAAAAAAGTCTATTACATTATCCTATAAGTCTTACTTTTGGAAAAAATGCAATGAAATTAGACTTTTTTTTAAATATAATGGATATACACAAAGAATTGTCAGCATTCATCATCGAATGATTTTGGTATTTATGACTTTAACACACTAAATTATTTTTATTTCATGTATATATAATAACCTTAGTATCATAAATGTAAATATAAGTTGATATATTATGCTTTAGACTTATTTTTACTCACATATTCATCTATCGGGTAACGAATGCACAGTTCATTTGTATTGAGAAATACCACCTCACGCATTGATGATTTCTGATTTTTACTTTACCATCATTCCTAGGTGGGAATTATGATAGAAAAACTATCTTTATATGATATATGTTATATTTAGAATTAATTTAGTCACCTTTAATTATAATATAAATCATACCTTCATGCCTTCCATTTTGTGTATATATGATAATTTTATTTGTGGATGCGTTGACTACTGCGACCTCAAAGTGATATGATCCATTCACATAATACATGGAAAGTATTAATAATGTTTTTAATTAATCATATGTGACATAATATACATATTTCTGATATACATGACATAATTAATTTACTGTTAATTTAATTTATCTTTTAAATTTTTACCCTTTTTACACTCTAAAAAAAAATAACGTCCTTCATGGACATACGGACAACCTCCTCCTCGACGCGATGTGAATACTTTTAAATTACAATATATATATATATTAGTATATATGAGAAAATAATATGTTATTTATGATATTTTTATCATTATAGAAAAATATAATTCTACACAACTTGTTTCTATAATGATCATTGAAAAAATGGAAACAATACACATGAATACGGACAACCTACCGTCTTAAGGATTATAACCATAGATCATTTTTTATAACCATCATTCAGGATAAGGTTTAAATAATCAACTGATCTATAAATATGATAATTCTGTAATGATTTCTTTTTTATATATTTTATATAATTTCTAATTTTACTACAGTTGACCAACCAATGTCATGAACCAACTTTTTTCAAAACACCCAACACAAATTTAATTATTTAAGTAGTTATGTGTGTTTTATATTGTGAAATAGAAAAAACATATGTCTAAATTATGATAACATTTATTAATTTTTTTGAATACTAATAAACATCATATCACATAATGATTTTTTTCCATAACATTGTATATAATAATTTCCCAATGTTAGCTGTCACATTAAAGGCCATAGTAGTTCCCCACTATGATGAGAACCCAGAAGTTCTACTACGCTATTCTTAAATATGTTTTATATATCCAGATGATATCATTTAACAAAAACATGATTAGGGATGTCAGTTGTGGAGAATCATATGAAATTTAGGCACTTTCTCATGACATACACCCTTGGTTATATATAGTAGGATACTTGGAGAACAATACCCACTAGTAGTAAATCCATATTTATTTTTATCATTAAATTTTCCTATAGGTGAACATGTGTGTTGGACCTTGTACAGTAAAATTATTATTTCTGATTATTATGAGTCTTTCACATTGATTTATTAATGAAAACCATGATAACCGATGTTTGTGGCTTGTTAATATACGTTTGGTGCATTTGGAGTAATATATCATTAATTAATAATATGAGAAATTATTTTTACATTATTTTATTCTATAGAAGTTCATATCTATTTTCATTTTATGGAAAATATATACGCTAAATAAATCCATTTCCATTGTGTTCAAAAGGAAATTTCTTCTCTATGATGTAAAAGAAGGAGACATCGAGCACATTGGTTGATGGAAATAACATGAAACCTTCTTTATTAGAGATGTCATGATAAAGGGATTATATTAAATGGTAATAATTTTTAAGAGGTATTATTTAATTTCAAAATTATCTTCATTCTATATGGGTTCCATACAATTTTTCTTGATGCTAACCTAGTAAATTAGACTTCTTGTCCTAATTCTGCTAAGAAAGAGGCCTATAGGTTCAAACAATATGTGTATCCAGAACCATAGTGATAAAATATAACATTATTTTTTAATTAACAAGATGATAAAAATATTATTCTTGAATGTGGTTTAATGATTATTATTTTTTTTCCAGATCACATATTTTTTTTACCATCCTCTTGAGAGAATCTAATGGGTGTGTAATATATAGTAAGTGTTTATTTTATATTTATTTAATATAATATTTATTTATTTATAGATGAATGATGATGTTATATTTATTCAAAAAATAATATATAAATATTCAAGTTCCAATAATAATTGAGGATGAATTTAGGAAATTGTTTACTGGTCTAGTGATAAATAATAAATATTGATTATTATTTGATTAAATAATATTTAATTTAATTTGCATGTTAAGGGAATGTCATGAAATGATTATAATGAAATAATTATTTTCCATGGTGTTCTATAGGGATTAAATAAATAATAAATCATACCTCTTTAATTATTTTATTTTGAAACTAGCAATATATAAACCCAATTATATTATTTTATTAATTGTCCAATCAATTATTTAGGTTGTTTTTAGTGTATTTGTGGAATAATTTCATGAACTAGAGTCATCCATTCTCCATGAACACTCCCAAGA
This sequence comes from Viscum album, assembly GCA_963277665.1. Taxonomy (NCBI): domain Eukaryota; kingdom Viridiplantae; phylum Streptophyta; class Magnoliopsida; order Santalales; family Viscaceae; genus Viscum; species Viscum album. Next base: position 1,292,757,041 of record OY728129.1, read on the forward strand.
ACGAAGCGTGATCTTCCTCTATCTCCCACTCTCAACTCCAGACTTATCTAGTAAAATTCATTGGAATATGTTCATGAGGAGATCAAAAAAGGACTACAAAAGTAGTAAGATCATCCATACTACCACCCAGATATTCCTACAGTGATGTTTGATTTTATTTGGAATTCATGTGGATCAACGATAAAGGGAATTTTCTCTTAATCTCAACAATAAAACGATGGTACAATGTAGATATGTTATCTGATCCATAAAAATAAAAATAATTCCACCAATGTAAGTGATTAATTAAATAAATTCAATAGTAATAATATTTTATGATCCTATCTCTAGATCCAACATTCTATACCATGTCTTTTTTTAATTCAAATCTATAGATAATGAGATTTATCATCGTGTAAATCATAGATTGATCATCGATCATGAAAAAAATAAAAGTAGGGAACAAACCATCACTTGATTTATTTTTTATGATAACCTATATGTTTTATCAGAGCTGTTAAATAATTATTTATAATTATTTAATTATCATTGATTAATTTACACATCTTTAATTTAGTTTGGAATTTATGTTTAATTGTTTTTCTAATAATAATTGAGAGGTTTTATTCTTCCTCATTAATTTCTAATAGTTCTAATTTTTATTACTAATATTTTGTGTGAAATAAAATCGAGGAAATAATCTTCACATGAGAAGGATTATAGTCGGATACCACATGAGTACATGCCATGTAAATGGATATAAATGTTGTGAACTTGTGTTCAATGAATCTAGAATTTATTTTCAAATTAATTTAAACCCTGTGAACTAATTAAACTAAAAGTATTTATTTCATTCATGGAATGTTGACCAGGACATGGTGTCATAGAGTCATCCAGATTACATACCATGTATCCCATGTACACGACATGTAGTCCATTTGAGTCACAGACAGGCCGTGTATTACGATACATGACCTACCTATCTATTGACCATGTTACTCGAAGACCATATATCTTGTAGTAACTTATACACATCATGTAGTCATATTTTGTGAGGAAAATATAACACACCTAGTACCTAGGTGTGTGTCTTGGATACACTATTTTATTTTTATACTCTTTGAATATAAGTTGTACACACCATACTAAATTTTGGAGAATATAAATTTATTTATTATACTATGTAAACCTTATGGAAAAGTCCATGTATGTAGTAATTATTTTGATCGGATGAACATTTTGATAGGTTTTAATATATATATGTACATGTTTAATTAATATCTTCGAAATGTTCAGATCTATATATTCTGTATGAGTATTGTTATAGTTATTACACTATGATCATTGAATCAGAAGAAGTGACTGAAAAATCATGTAATTCATGTAATAGTAAACATCATGGAAGTACAAGATAAGTCATGTATTTTATATGTAACCAACGTAAAATGATATTTGAGTATAATACATGTTGGTTTGGTTTTGATAGGTATTCACCATGCTGCATCCAATGTAAATTTATGTATATTGTTAATTTTAAATAAATTTATTTTATTTTCATAAAATTATAATGGATGGGGATATTAAGGAAATTTAGATAAGAATTAAGATAATATATTTTCTTAATTAAAGATAATAATTAATTAATTTGAGTGTGATTTATCTTAAATTAGAATGATTATGATCATAATTATTGTTTCACTAAATTAATAATTCATTTCATGCATGTGGATGATCATTATTATAATACAGATCAATGTATGTGATTTTCCTCATTTTAATTATTATTATTTTTTAAATTTTTTCTTTGCAATCTTTAGTTACTATTATTTTATAAATGGGAATATGTGGACATGGTTTATTTAATTGTATCCCTTTTACCCTCACCTGCATATGAGTAAAAGCATATGTAATGGATGAATCTCCAAAGCTAGTGGAGGTGGTTCAAGATTGGATCTGAGGTGAAATGAATCCACGAGAGACACATTTGTCGATAGCTGTAAATCAAAAACACAATCCTAAATTTGTTCAATGTTCTCCCCTAGTTAGATTTTTAGTTTATCAACCACTAGATAAACTAAACACTCGTATAATCTCATGATTATACCTCTTTTTTATTTTATTTCTTCCATGTTTCCTGGATATTTCATTATGGATGTTTTGTTGCAATCACATGAATTAATTAAGTTAAATAGCATAAAATATATAACAAAAATAATTTAGTGTAGGCATTAATATTATCTAAGACATGTTTAATCACGTAAGTAAAATAATATAATATTGACAATTAAATAATAAACCTAATTTCCATTTTATTCATAAAAGGATATAATCCATCAATTATATATATAATGTATGAATCAGAAACAACTACATATGTTAAAAGAGAATCATAGATCAATGTGATTAACCCCCAAAAGTTGGGGAACTTTCATTTATACATAAATATTAAAAAGATGTTTTGGGTTGAATTTAATAAGTAAACATAAATGGTATGATTCCAAAGAAGTACATTTGGTAACTCATATGCAAATATTGAGGAAATCCAATTTAAGGATTTTAGGATTGGGGAGTCAACTCAAAATTTCAATGAACTGTTAGTTAATGCATTTGGGATTTGGAATGACTACAAAAAATGATCTAGTTGCTTGAGTTACAATACATGGGGTAACATGAAAGCAAATATGTATTAGTGCCCCTATAATATCCAAGAAACATGATATTTAGAATCAATTTTCATGGTCTATAGGGTGTCAACAATATAGTGGGAGATTAATAAAAATATTATAAATTTATTTTTCAACATTTTATTATGTAATGTACTAATATTCTGATTATATTATTTGGTATAAGTATACTTAAAAATGACTTCAATAATATCACTATGATCCATACATGTAAACAAAAACCTTCTTAATGGAATAAATTTCCCAGAGTGTAAGAAACTTATGTTTAATCATTCTACAAGAAATGAAATTTTATGTTCTAAATGAACCATTTCCTGATGTTCCTGGTAATTTTTAAAGGAATGAAGTGTTATTACTCTAACAAAAACAATTGAACGATTACATGGATGTTCAATGTTTCATAATATCTTCCATATCCAATGAGCATTTGAATAAACATGAGGACATGGATCCGTATTTTGTAATGTCTCTCATTTAATACCTATATCATGATAAGGAAATACAAAACTGGTACGAGACTCAAATTATTTTTTCCTAACTAAATTTAGAGATTCTACACTAGGTGGACCACATGTATTCAATCTAATTGGCCACATTGAATTCCTATACATCTTATAGATTAAATTTCTAGATGATTTGTTTAAAGATCTCATAACTTCATCACACCCAATGACTCTCTCCGGTTTTATTAAAAGTTATTATTTATGAAAATATCATAATTTTCTTTAAACACTTCATAAATTGATTCTCCATGATTATAAGGACATTTTGTGTCATAAAATCACAATCCATATGGTGGATAAGTAAAGGAATGACAAGAAGAAGGGTCCTAGTACCTATTAAAAATATAAATCTCCTCACCACTATCATTCCAAAAAGAAGAATATCCAATGTCATGGTAAGGAAAAGAAGTGAGTATTTTTTTCATGTGGCATGCGATGACACTAGATGATGAAATACACCTAGATGAAATGTGTAGCTAAAGGTGTTCTCATTATCTAGTGTAATCATTCAATATCAAAATATTGTGAATTATATATAGCTAATGGTGCTCACATCTGAATCGAAATGTGGGAACAAATATGATTATGATAGATTGCATGTGGAGAGGTTGATATGAATGCCTTTATTGGTGTGGGGCTAGCAGTTCTGGATATTGGGGACCACCACCATTCATTTCCAATGGGAATGATTTTGGTTTTAAATATTTATATTTTGTACCAACAGTTACAAATAACATAATTTCTATATCATGACTTGATATAAATGGGTTTATTATCATTTTTTGAAATAAACATTGTTTGTTTTATAAGGTAAACATATTTTAGGGTATGGAACATATACATTCTAGTCGTTATGTATTAATTAAAGAAAATCATTTATATGTTATTGATAACAAATCATGTTAAAAAAACTATAATAACACCCAACTATGTCATCATAATCATGGTCATGAAAATGATAACTGTTTGAAAATAATCTATCAAAATGGTTATTTAGAATCCTCAGAGATAAAACCATGTGAATGATGCCATGATTTTTTAGAAGGAAAAATGTCTAGACCCCCATTCAGATGATAGGGAGAAAGGGAAACATGTATTATATTATTGGTACATAGTAATATGTATAGACCATTTATAATATAATATATATGTGGGTATAATTACATCATAACATTTACTGATGAATTGAGTAGATATGGTTATGTATACTATATGGGGTATATGTCAGTGTGATTTTAGAAATTAATGGAATTAATGAATGAAGTAGAGAATTGACATGGAATGATGATAATTAAATAGAAATCAGATCAAGGTGGTACCTTAAACAAGAGTTAGTCAACTTATTAGCATGGTTTTAGATTTTATCACCAATCACTTAATCTTATACACCTTAGTGGAATGTTGTTAGTGAATGGTGGAACTGTACCTTTTTATACAAGGTATGGTCAATAATGCTTCATAAAGATCATCCATTAACCTTTTGGGGATATTCATTATAAAATGTGTCATACACATTTAACTAAGTTCAAATTAATGTGTAAAATTCAATTCCCTTCATGTTATATAGTGTAAATAATCCTTTTTTGTTTCATACACATGTATCAGGTTGCTCGGAATTTTTTTAGGGATTTTCAAGAAACAAAATGAAACCCCGAAGAAAACATGTATTTTTGTAGTGAATCCTATGGAAACATATAGATACTAAATATAAAAAATCTTGGACAATAAGGATAATGTCTCCATATAATATGTATTTATTAATAGGGATATCATCATAAGAAAGGATTGTGGGAACACAATTAACTTCAAAAAATTTTATTCTCATGATAAAAAAGATTTGGTAGAGGAAAAAATTCTACAAGTCCCCATAGAAGTAATACATCCTAAAAAAAGTACTGAGTAGGAGTGCATGAGAGGTAATAGAAATAAAGAGATAGTATTTTCTAGTAACAAAATATATTGACTTGTTAATTGCTGGCAAATATGAGACTTTTTCATATAATGAGAAATTTCCTAGCTCAAAAGATGCAATATGGATAGAAGGTGTTAATTATGAAATGAATTCCATGTTTTAGAACTGATTTTTGGGTTCTTTTTGAAACACACTTTGATGTAAAGCCTATTGTATGTAAATGCATATTTAAGAAAAAAATGGGAATGGAAGGTAATGTAAATGACTATAAATCAAGGATATTTTTATAATGGAACATTGAAGAAGATGTTTATTTGAAAAAACATTAAGGGATTGTGACTCCACATTATGCCAATTTTTTTTAATTTTTATAGTTCCATTTATTGATTGAACCCTAAATCTATGTCCTGGATAAATTTATTCGATAAATCTATAAGATAATTTGGTTTCATTAAAAACAATTTGTTGCATGTGTTTAGAAATGGGTTAGTGAGAATATGGTCGTTATCCTAGTTGTATATGTTGATGACACAGTACTTATTGGTAATGAAATATTAGTCCTTCAGTCTATTAAGGACTATTTAAAAAAGTGATTCCTTATAAATGAAATATGTTTATTAGACTATACAATAGATATCAATATCATTTTTCATAAATCAATGAGGCAGTTTGGACTAAGAAAATATAAATATATTGACCAAATACTAAATAAATTTAGTATTAAACAATCCAAGAGGGGATTGGTTCTGGTTTCATATTGATTTCATCATTCTATGAAATTTATTCCAAAGAACCAATTTTATAACAATAGAATGACATGGATCCCATATACTTCAGAGATAGAATCAATCATGTATTCCATGTTATGTAATATACAAGATTTTTCCTATGCATTGAGCAAGATAGGAAACTATCATGAAGATTGAGGATGAAAACATTGTTCTACTGTTAAGGCTATACTTAAGTATATGATAATAACTAAGGATTTGTTATTAGAGTATGGATGAGATGAAGATATTCTCATAAAGGGCTATAATAATGATAGTTTTTAGATTAATCAGAATGATCTGATGTCATAGTCAGAATATTATTTTTGTCAAAAAGGAGGAGCTATGAGCTGGAAGAGTTCAAAAAATCTTGTTGTCACTAATTCGACAGTAGAGTTTGAGTATATAGTGGATTTTGATGTAGATTATGAAGCTAATTGGATTTATAATGTTTTCATGGAGATTGATGTGGTACCTAGAAGTAAACACCCGATCACATTTAATTGTGAAAATACTGTTTTAGTGGCTCTTACAAAATTTCCACTACGACACCAATAGAAAATGAATATACTCTATAACTATTAGCTCTTAAAGGGGTTTTATTAGAGGAGTGAATGTGAAGTACATAGATTACCCAAATTAGATAAAATGGTGGAACCGTTGACTAAATGTTATCTCAGTCGAAGCATGAATATCATGTGAGAGCTTTAAGATAGAAGATTGTTAGTAGTTGGTTCTTGTGAAAGTGAGAGTCTATTGGAGTTAGTGCCAAAGAACCATCATTTGTGTACATTATAATAACCTATATTCATATTTTTTTGCCAATATTTTTTCATTATACGACTTTGAAACATTTCTATATATATTTCCATAGCTAGGCTGTGAGACGACGTGCGATTCTAAGGCCCATAGTCGTGAGAATTAATTTTATAATAATATTAATAATATTTTATATTATTCAAGATTTAAACCATAAAGAAAATACTATAACTCTTAAAATGTTATCATATATGAAATTTGGGTCCATTTATTGGGTCATTAATGTAGTATTTACCATAGTCACATGATAAATTGAGAAGTTGTGGTACATTCAGACCCCTCACTCATTGGATGAGTGTTAAAAAGGATTAATTAACTAGTTAATTAATTATTTAAATTCATTTAACATAAAATGAATTTTCTATGTCCTCATCATTATTTAATTTTTTCCATGTTTGCATCATAATTTTTTAGAATCATCTAGTGAGAGATCCTCCTACTAACCCTTTAGAAAATGAATACAGATCTCTAGATGAAGAAGAATCGATGAACGATGAACGCAACAAATGCAACAGTTCCTCCCAAATTGTTGTGTGAGAAAATTATTCATCAAAAATCGATATAAATAAGTTATAGTACTTATTAATTTGTGTATTTATTTCTTTTTTAAATTAATTATTAGATCACATTTTCTTCAACAATCTGTTTCCAAGTTGCAATGTTCATATTATCCAATGTCATGAAATAATTATTTAGTTTCAAATGTTTTCTAATACAAACTTCACAATATTTTTCTATTGTCCATGAATGATTTAACATAATCAATTAATTATTTTTCTTATTCTTTTCACCATTTATTATTCATGTTCTTCATCGGTTGGATCTATGTGATCTTGGATCGACATTGCTAGGTGGCACCGACCTCGATCGGCCCACCAGATTCACTACAAATCAACGAAATTTCAATGGTTTGGTGAGCAAATAATATTTTTGGAATTGTTGGGTAGAGGTCTTTTAAATATTAAGATTTGATGAAAGATCATTAATCATTGAATATTCATGTGTGTGTAAAACATGCGATGCAAACCAAGTCGATGATCAAAGCTAATTCACATTGAAAACCGAATTGAGACCATGATCCAAAACCGAATCCATAGAGTTTTGATGGAATAAAGGAGAAATAAATTTCTATGGGGCCTGGTTTGAAGTAAAAGACCATATATTTAGATCTAGTGTTTCTGAAAAAATAAATTGTCACTACATGTTATTTATAATGACAAAGACATGGTTTGTGTCCCCTTAATGTGGAGATGCTAGGGTTTAGGAAACCCATATGGATTGAATATTGTTTTTTTCTATATACATGATTTGTATCATATTTCTTTGTGAGAGACCCATGTGATAGATCAAATGAATAAACAACATGATGTGTAACAGAGTACATGTACACCGGGTTCGAGTACACAGACACAACTATCAAACATGGACTGGGTCTCATTGAGCCAAAAAATTCCTTGTAGTTCAACTAAATAGACTACACTTATTCATATATAAGAACCCTTGAACCACATATAGACATAACCAGGCTATGGAGTGGGACCACATGTAGTGTGGGTCCCCTCACAATCCCATTACTCCTTGATCAATTATATTAAAACTTATGACCTCTTTATATCCTTTTTTTAACTCATATTTGGGCATATGAGTAGACTATCCTGTGTGTTTTTCTTGTAGAACATTATGATACCATTGGTAGTTTATTTTGATATACTATGTGTAATGATCTAGGTTTACTATTCAATGAGGAAAAACTCGATTACAACCAAAATTGTGTTAGGCCATCAACGATTTTTGGGCATTATCCCTTGTAAGGCTAGGATGTGGATTTTCCTGATAGCTTATTCTAGGAATTACCCTCCAACAAGTATGGTTTGTGGAGTTCCCTAATGACTTCATTTTATAATTACACACCAATGGGGAGGAGTAGTTGAGTTTCCCATGACCTTTCTAGGTATTACCCCTGAAGGTCTGGGTAGTGGAGTTCCCTGGTGACTTTCCTAGGAATTACTCTTTAGTTGGGATTTTAAATGGTGTTCCCTAGTGTCTAACATATTTGGACCCTCTAGTCATGCATGAGAATGTGATCCTTACCTAATTATTGTGTCCCCTTGACTGTGATGCATAGTGACAAGATGTTTTCCAATGTAGAATTGGACTCATGGGGATGAGGTAAGCTTTCTACAGTAAGATTAATTTTTATGAAATGTTCCAAATCCGTGAAGGAGGGTATGTGCCACCCAAAGTAGATAGTATCATGGTATGGTGAATGGGTTCTTTAGAATTGTCTGTTTCAGGCAGACACATGGGATTATGGGCATCACTAATGGATTATTTTAGAAAATTTGGCGACTCTTCTTCTTGGACAGTGTAATGAGATAGATATCCCCTTACTCTCTCATTTGGAATTCTTTGAATAATAATATATATGCATACTGTCTTCTATATTAAACCATTTTATTTGGATTATCTTATTATATAAAAGGCCAAGATGCATGTGCTATGCCACATTATTTCTGAGTTTAGATTATCTTGATTGGATGGGACTAATCATCTAATATATGTGGTGAAGGCTCGATGTGTAGTTCATCATCTCACCGTGTTTTTCTCCTTCTTCTGAGATGATCATACTTTCACTCGAGGTTTTGGTTGAGCTATAGTCATTCATTATAAATTTTTCTATCTATGAATATCATCTTCTATGGTATCTCATACTACTCCCCCATAACCCATTTCTGGGTGTTCTAATGGGTATTTATATACTCACCCCATTATTGGAATTTCCCACATGTGACATTTCTTTTGTAGTCGATGGACATGTCCACAATGACTTTAGAAGAGCATGGGGATAAATGGTCCTTGGACCACGCACTATGGTCATAGGTTGTGATTAATGATATGCGATCTATTAATCATTACCTTTCTATTATGTTTAGGTTGGGAGACATTTCTAAATGGGGTATTATTTTTTCACATAATTTTCAGTATATGTTAAAATACATTTTTACTATACAGATTTTAATGCGTGTTTTTTTACATTTTTTGAATTATTTCATATTTTATTCATTCCCATATCACTATTGAATTGAGTTCTCTATGTTTGTGTGTACATGTTATTTTGAAAAGGCCTCCCCAAGTTAGTTATTCCCTCAATACTGGCTCTGATCCATTGTCCTTTTGGGGTAGGCTTGGGGTAGTTGCGGCTCAATCCCTTAGCTTGGGTCATGTCCTGACAGATTGGTATCAGAGTAGGTTCATTGCATGGGATTTTTTATGACATGTCACCTTACGTGGGTGGGTTGGGTTTATAGATACTGTGTTAATGTGTCTTTTGTGTGGATCCTAGGACTGGGAATAGAGTGATTGTGCAGCATAAGGCATATCCATTCACTAAGACCTTTACCACCTTCTTAGCGACTCGACATGCTGAGAGATTTTTATAGGGATAAATGGTGCATGAATCAAATTGGATTGAGTCTTTTACTGTCATTATTGAGTAATATACCCATTTTTATTGATATATATATATTATCATCTAATCATGGTACTCCTTGACAACTTTTTGGATTCTGTTGTGATGACAACCATCTAGGATACATGTGATGATTCGTGATGAAAACCCTCTGACAAATGAGGTCCTAGATCAAAGGACATCCTATGATCCCCATCCTCTAGGATGGTAGGGAGATGATCCTCCAAATGTCGAGCATCAGATCATCCATACATAGATGGATGATGACATGCATAGGCCTTTCACACACAATGACTTCCAACATCAGATAAGAATGAGGTTTAATGTAGGGCCAAATTTATAAGAAGCAGTAGATTGGATTGAGATGATGGCCCATATTTTTATGATTATTTGGACTCTGGTGGATTATGTAGTAGCAATAGACACCAATTATTTCTATGGATGGGAAGGGCATTATTCAATCCTTTTTATACATATGAAAGATAAACAAACACTCCCATAAGAATACTTACAACATCTATTTATTGATAGGTACTAGCCCTCTTGCTTACTCTAGTTCTAGATCTATAAACTTGTAGATCATCAATAGGGGGACGATGGAGGCTGAGTACACTTTGAGGTTCACATAGATTATGTGTTACCCTGTTAACATGATATGTGATGACAACTTAAATGTATAGAAGTTTGAATAGGTGATCTATAGAGATTTTAAATCAATAAATTTTACCATGTACATCCCCACATATGTTGGACCACAGAAATTGGAACTTGTGATATGGATGAATCTAAAAGAGGGATTCCTGATTGTTAGAGATGAGAGTGAGAATCCCATAGTTAATTCATCTCCAACATCATGTGGATGACAGTTGATGGAATTTTGGGAGAAGATAAACTATCATAAATATGATCAAGAATGTGATTGTATGGGGAAGAGGGTGTGAAGACAGTTAGTGAATCCTATAGAGGGTACGTTCATTACTTGTAACAGATGAGTTCACAATGAAATAAAATGTTAGACCAAAAATATAGAGAAGTCGATGAATATATATGATGGTCCTCCATGACAGAGGCATCCCTGTGATCAGGGATATCCCAAGTGTGTATAGGGGGTCCCTGTAGAGATGGTTTGGAAGTGGAGCATCAGGAGATTGAGTAGTGGATCCCAGTATGAGATCCTTCCACAATCCCCACCAAGAGGCCCATGTCATGCTCATGAAGCTGTTAGAAAAGGATTTTGGAGGCTACTTGATTTTGATATCTATAACCTAATAAAAAATGAGATGATATGTGGTATTATCTGAGTTCATTATAATCTTTCGTCAGTACTAATATAAATAGGTTCCAAATATTATTTATTCTCAATACTCTTTGGGTGACAAAAAGATATCCTTGTACATTCTATAGTAAAATAGCTTCATCTTGGGGTTCCTACAGGGAATGAATCTTCTATAAATTTTTATTTTTCAATAGTGAGATACATCTCTAGGTGGAGAGTGTTTCACATGGGTCTTTTTGGGTTTCATGATGGAAAAAAAGGAATCCATCATTTCTTGTAATGGATTTACATTGTCCAATATCATATTGAATGTAAATGTAGACAAGTTATATGCTTATGCATTAATGGGAAAATATTCTCCTTTTCAAGCTAAAATGATTAAATGTCAAGAAAAATAGATTATGTGATCAGGAGGTTGCATCCAATCTAATATCATTTGGAAAGTGTAGATCTTGGTGTGGCATGATATTCATGTATGTGGGTTCTTTCAGTAGTGTAAATTTATATGGATGTATTCCCCGAATATGTTCTTGAACTACATCCAAGGTGGGAGATGGATTTTTTCATTTAATTTATTATAAGGATAAATCATTTTTTATGTGGTTTATTATATAAAACATATTAATACATGGACTCTAGGGTTTCCGTTGTAGGACCATAGAGATTCTTTATTCATCATAATTCATATGTCCCATAGGTAGCTCTAGTGTTGTTCTTGAAAAAGAATGATGGGTGAATAAAACACTTCATGGATTATCAGTGCCAAATTAATGACAAGTTAAATAAAAATTAACATTTATGAGGATTTAAGACATCTTTGACTTGGTTCGATGCATGAGACGGTTCTACAAAATCAACCTCATATCTAGAGACTGCCAGTCGAGGGTTCATTAGAATTAAATTCTAAATATTGAATATTGATTTTTCATCACACACTATCAGTTTGTATTGATTCCATTTGGTGTGATGATTATCGACAACGTGCTTATGGATTTTATGAACAATGTCATCCGGTCGTACATTGACCAATTTTTTTTATTCAATTATGATATTATTTTCTACTCCGAAATAGTGGAAGAGAATACAATTCATTTGAGGACAGTTCTTGATTTACTATTAATGAACCGTATTTATATAATTCTGTCTAAGTGAATGTTATAGATTTATTAGGTTAATTTTATGGGGAATGAATTTTTTAACATGGATTAGAAATTGATACAGTGAAGATCGATGTAATTCATTCTTGGGTGCCACCCAAGAATGTGTCAGGGGTATTGATAATTCGTGTTCTAGAAGGGTACAGAAGGAGATTAGTGGAAGAATTATCTATAATTGATGCGCCTTTACCGAGACAGATATAGAAAAGGAAACAGTTTACTTGGTCTATGCTATTCCATAAGTCCTTTGAAAATGTTAGGATAATATTTATATGTGATCCATATTTGGGACTACAAGATGAAGGCATTGACTCTCTACTGTATTGTGATGCCTTAGAAGCTAGGCTTGGCAGTGTGTTGATGCATCAAAAGGTAGTCATCACATATGGGTCAAGTCACTTGAGGCCTCATGAGTATAACTGTGAAAATAATGGCCTAGAGGTATAAGTGGTAGATTTATCCCTGAGGATATGAATGAACATTATTCAGGGGAAGTGCATCAAAGATTACTTAGACCACTATATTCATAGGTACATTATCACCCAGAGTGACCTGAACCAGAGACATAGACACTAGTTAGACTTACTAATGTACTATTAATGAAATACATTATATACTATAGGTATATAAAATATTATTTCATATTCCTTTAGAATGTATTCATAGATTTTCTGAGTGCATGATGATTTAGAGAAGCTATCTTCCCTATATTTGACACTAGTGGAGAAGAAGGGTATATCTTTTATCCATTCTATTGTGTTGACTCCTCATCCTGAGTATGTGAGAGATTATCATCAATGATAAATTTAATGTAATGTTTTTGGTTACCATATTTCCAAAGGTGAGTCCCTATATGGATATTCATAAGGTGGTAATTATGTCACTATGGTCTAAGGATGAATAGTACTTCTAGTTTAGATGTATGAGGAGTTAGTGAAATAGTTCCAACCCTCTCCCCTAGATGTACATACCAATGTGGGGAAGATATACAAAGAACGTCATCAGAAATTTGGGTGAATTAACATGAGATGATGTATATCTGAGTAAATCTATCGGTGCATCACTAGTCAGAATGTAAAAGTTGAGTACAAAGTGAAAGCAGGTTTGTGACAGCCTCTTGAGATCTCTGAGTGGAAGTGGGATGACATATCAATGGAAAATGTCGTAGGAATTATTCTCAATTTGAAGGTCCATTACACCATCTTGGTGATAGTTTACTGACTAATGATGATGGATAACTTCTTTTCAATGAGGTATTAATGTTTGGTGGAGGGTTTGGGAAATTGTACATACGAGATATTGTTCTCCTTCATAGGGTTCCCTCAATGATTGTCTTCGATTGTGACTTGGGATTGACTCTATTTTTTTGGAGAGGCATGTAGGAGGCATTTGTGAACACGATGTGGATATGTACAACCATTTATCTATAGATCGATTGGAATACTAAACACACAATATAGGTGCTAGGGGATATTCTCACGTATTCCATGTTGGACTCCATCTCGAGTTGGGAGGATCAACTTCCCGTGGTAGTGATTACATAAAACAACTACAACCACTCCACCATCTGCATTAAACTTTTTTAGGCTCTATAAGAGATATGTTATAGGTCACCCATGTACATGATTGAAATTAGATATTCAAATATTGAGGTCTTGTAGTTGGTGTAGGTGACGACATAGAAATTTCAAGTCATCTGAGAGAAGATGAGGATTAACCAGATAATAAAAAAAATCATATATAGACTGATATATTATTTCATTAGTGTTCATGAAGGGAGACAATGATTTATTGAGATTTGCCCCATGAATTGGTTTATGGATGTTCAATATGGGAGGAAATCAATCCCTAAGGTTCATCAGTCAATTTGAGATCATAAAATGGAGTAGCAATGTCGGCTATCACCTCGCCCTAATGCGAATAGTTGGACATAATCTTCTACGTGTCCCAACTGAGGAGATAAATGCATGACCCTATAGATTTCAATGAATGGGGAGACCTATAAATCATGGATGAAGCAACAATTATAGTACAATGATTGGAGATCGACGACTGGTAGGAGAAGACCCTGTGTGGATGGACCATCCCTTTTTTCGTATATTTTTTCGGCATCAAAATGTGCATGATATTTTCTGGTAGCAGGGGATCCATGTTTGGGCATAGTATCCCATGTTGTTTTCATATTTTTTTATTTTTGTGGAATTATAGTTTGTAGGATGGAATAGTGTAGAGTTTAATTTTTCCCTTATAAGGCTTTGAAATATTTCTTTACATATTTACAGATCTAGGCGCTATGATGCTTTGTGATTGCATGTCCTGATGTGTCTTGAATTAGATATATAAATATATTTTATATATTTTATATTGAATGATCATAATTCCTTAAACAAAATGTGATAACTCTTATATGATCGATCAAATGAGAATTCCAAGACCACGATAGTTTTTTTAACATGGTATTTACCCTAGGCGCGACATAAACCGAGTAAATGTGGGACATTTACGCCCCTCTTTCATTGATGGTGAGTTTAAGTGGTTTAATTAATTAAATAAATAATTAAATAAATTTTACATAATCTGAAATGTCTAATTTTTCATATTTATGGTATTTTGGTGAGGTATGGCTCATTATTTTCTAGAATCTACCAGCGAGATCTCCTTCATCCTCACCTTTGGAAAACAACAAATAAATATGTAGATTAAAGAGAATCAAATCATGAAAACACAACAGACACAAAAACTCCTTCAAAATTGATTCAAGAGAATGTTATTAATCAATGGATGATCCAAAAAAAGGTATGAATAATAAAATTGATTTTTAAGAATCTTATTAAAATATTGAGTATATTGTTTGTTCTTCTTCGATCTGTGTTCCTCTTGTATCCTTCATATGAGCCTCAGCATTAAAATTTGGATTTTTTTCCCATTTTTTCCAAATCTAAACTACCCATTCTTAATCCATTATCCATGGATGATTTTATATGACCAATTAACCTAAATATTTATTATATTATCTGTTGAATCATTTCATTATTCACCATTTGGATCTCCTAATTACTTCCTCAACATTGTCAGGTAGCACCAAGCTCAATAGGGCCCCAAAATTTGTGGAAGATCAACAAAATAAAAATGTATTAGTGAGAAAATAATAGATATGGGATCCTTATTGTACAAGGTTGTTATATATATATTTTTTAGGCATGATCATAAATCATTAATGCTCTAAGTGTTCATAGATAATGCAATGAAACCCTCAATGAAGATCAAATCTGATTCATGGAGAGAAACAGTCAGCATTCCCAATATTCAAACTAATTTCGAAATTTCTGAAGAATTTGAAGTGTAATCTATTATATTGGGTGCTAAATTGATGAAGGAATACATAATATGAAGATCTATAGTTTTATAAAAAATACCAACTACACACTGTCTATAATGAAGAACACGTAGTGTGTTTCCCTTTCTACTGATCGTGCTATGGCATTATGAATCCATAAGGATTGACTGAAATGTTCTTCTATTGATAGTCAATGTAGAAATATTTAGTGTGATTGAGCTGGGTGAATGATCCTACAACTGAGAAACACACTACGTATTAGAATACAAGGACACGATGTACGATTACGTGAACACAACTAGAAGACATGGAATGAGTCCGAGTTAGTCAAGACATGTCATATAGTCCACCTACCTAGCATGTACTGCTACACATACAAGAACCGCTATGTTGATATGAGATAGGGATATGAATTAGAGTCAGACCACCTAATTTGTGGGTCCCCTAACACGTTGTTTACTCCTCGATCTATACTATGAAAACAACCAAGATTCGTATCTCTTTTGTCTGAAATATTCTTTTGAATTACAAGTAGTCTATCGGGTGTTTTTTATGTATAACACAATGGTGGCCTCGGTATCATATTTTGATATATGGTGTGAAAATTTAGAGTTGTTTTCATGAATTGAGATGACACCTAATGATGGTAGTAATCGTGTGGATTAAATAGAGTTTTATATGTGTTTCTGTCATGTAGTGCTAGGCAGTGGAGTTCCCCAATGGTTTTTATGTGTATTAACCTCCAGTAGATATGGGATATGGAGTTTCTTAATATCTACTTCTAGGTGTTACCCTCTATAGAGTATGGGAAGCGGATTTACCTAATTATTTATTCAATAATTACCCTCCAATGGGGCTAGGTAGTGGAGTTCCCCGATGCATTTCTTGAGTGTTACCCTCTTACGAGGATTGGCAGTGGAGTTCCTCAGTGACTATGAGATTTAGAAACTCCTGTTGTGAAAGGTAATGGTTTCCTTATGTATATATTATTCTTCCTTGACTATGCGGTATAGTGAGGAGAAGTCGTTAGATGTATCTTTGGACTCATGAGGAAGAGGGAATGTTTTCCCAATTAGATGTGTTATTGATAAGAAACAAAAAAACCATGTGGGAGATTCAGTCCCACCAAAATTTGATAGTATCAAGGTGGGGTTAATGAGTTTTTTATATTTACGTATTTAGTTCAGACATGTGGTATTATATGCATGAGGATTGATTCTTTCGTAATTGTTGGCTACTCTTCTTCTTAGGATGAGTTGGGAGATTGTGATAGCCTTACTCTCTTGTTTGGGATTCATTGACTAAGACTATATATATATACCTTCATCTGTATCCACAACATCTAATTGGATTCTCTTATTCCAAGAGAGGTAATGATGCGTAGAGTAGGATGTGTGTTATCAGTGTAACAAACCAATATTTAATCAATGGTAATTCACTTTTTATATATTATAATCAAATGAAGAACTCAATAAAAAATTATAAATAATGATTCAATGAAATAAGACGTATTTCTTGAAATAATAGAACCTATACCAATGGAATAAGGACATGACCTTGAGTCCATTTGGGAAAAATGGACTAATTGATTTGTAACCTATCATACGAATTTATAAATAAAATTTTGTTATTCTATTTTTATAAATTTAATATAACTAAATCCTATAATAATTTAATAAATGGTTTAGAAATGATAAATTAAGTATCGATATGTTTCTAATTTATAAATACATAATTAAAATTATATAATGAATATAATTATTTAAAACAAAATTTATTTTTGTAAACTGAATTCATAAATTAATATTTTTATCTTATGATTATAGGATAATTTTATTAGACCTTAATTAATTTTTTAAGTGTTATAAAATTAGTTATAATTTTAAAATTGGTATTTTTTAATAAAATATGATTATATTTAGAAATTAAATTCCTGAAATATAGAATACATTTTTTAAAAGAAATAACTCCATTTATTAATTCAACATTTCTATAAATCGGTATGATGATTTCTTGGTATTTTTACAAAATAGCATGATTTTTTTACAATAGTAAAATATGATGATGTGTGATTAGAGATAAATACATGAATTATGGAGTCATAGATGATATATGGGTAATTATAGAATAACTTATAGAATTATCATCCATTATTTTAATATATTTGATGATAATTCTAAAACTGTTCGTGGTCATGTGGAAAAATAATAAACTAATAAATAATATAATTGGAAAGCACCTCTATCTTCCCCTATAAATTCCACAATCACAAACTCTTCTCCTTATAACTATCATTATTTTAGACATGTCCAAATTATTCTCAAATATATTAACAGGTCTCTACCCCATGTCCAAGAGAATTTTTTCTTAATAAAATAACACAAATAATCCCTATAAGGAGGTTCTATAGAAGAATAATTGAAGAGGTAAAATCCTTATTCACATCATTTATTTTATTTTCCAGTTCCGTTCTTTTCTTATTTATCCTCACCTATGATCATCCAAGTTGTATGATAATTATAGAACAATAAATATAATATAATTTTGTTGTCTAATTTAATAATCCATCATCTCTTCATTGCATTCTCATTTTGGACTAAAAACGAAAACAACAATTTGTGTTGTATTAATTTATCACATTTATGGAAGATAAAGTTTTCAAATTCCATTCCAGCCTTCAATACTACTCATAAAACCATTTTTATGGTTAGACCATTTTATTATATATTTATTATTTCTTATTTAATATTATTTAAACCTTATATATACACGATACTAATTAATAAATCAAAAGTAGTTCGTGATGACCGAAAAAACACCAAAATAATCTATTTGGTTATCATTAATGTCTTATCTAATGATTCATCCACACCCCAAATTACCAAATTAATTTTATAATTTTTAATAATTTCCATGTTCATTAATAATATATAACATAAATTTGTGGTAACTATTTTTATTTTACAATATTTTCCATACATGTATATAATTAAACCAATCAAGAAAACAAAAGGAAACGAACACTCTCGAACAAAGTAATTACATTTTCTAACTCATCCAAAAGGCTATAAAATGAACATAATAAAATTATAATAATAAATGTAAATTTATAGAAGGATATAAATTTATTAATTGGTGTCTTTAATTTGAATATCCAAGATATTAATATCACATTCAGAACCATTACAGACATAAGGTATGGGATTCTACCCGAAACTAAATTTTTCATTTCATGTTACCCTCTCAATATTTTACCCAATGTAAAGAAAATTTATTATTTATTAATTATTATAAATAATGTTTATATATTAGAAAACTATTTATCTATATCATATCATTCTTCTTTGATGGGTAATAACATGTTCTAAAAAGGTTCCCTTTTCAAAAAATCCTAATAAGAAAACCCGATTAAAGGGAAATTATAGACTTCATACTCATTTTTAAGTACATTCCATTATCTATTTTAATAAAGAATTATTTTTATAAAACCACTCACTTTATCATGAAAAACTATACTGGGTCATTTTTTTTTGTGAATATAAACATGACTTTCTGATTTAAACATTTTTTAAAATTTTCCTAAAACCACAATATAGTGTGTCATTTACAATGTCTCTTAATCATTATTTTTACATGTTTTCACTAAAGTTTGACATAAAAAATTATGATCTATATATATTTTCCCTTATTAATTTCTATGTATGATTTTAATAAGTTCTTTCATTGACAAAATTATGAGGGTCCCTTTTGTTACACATTATGACATGATTATGATATCCAATTGTTTCCATAGTTTACCATTATACATGATTTATAAGGTGGAAAATATATGAATGAACGAGTTTTGATGTTTTCACAAATATAGTGCTCCAAAAAATTGGGTAATGTTTATTTTCATGAGAGGTCATGTTGGGAGATGGCGTGCAACCAATTACTTTATTTGACATTGCTTACCATGTCTTGGCAGTTGGCCTTGACTAATGTTTATTATTGGAACCAAGGATATAATTTTCTATAAATGGAGTGTGGTTTCTATTTTATGTCATTACTCTTATTGATTATGCGGGAGATTTCATGGAAATGGATTATATAGTTCAAGAAGTAATTACTATTGAAGTTCGCTATAATGGTTTATCATTAAATCATGCACCCTCAATTTTAACTAGATCCCCAATTGATGTCATGTAATCACCCAATTATGTAATTTATTTTTCTTTACAATGATAGGTTATGGAAATTAATTGATCAAACTATTTTGGTCAATATTTTGGCATCCTTGGGTGTTCGACGTTTTGTGTTCCTATTATGTTTCGTAGACAACAAGCTCTGTGTACCACTACTATTTCTTCATACCATTTAACTCCTTTGTGAACTACCCTTCTCTACGAAATATCTTACCCTGCGTACTACTCAGCTTCACCATGTACCGCCATACTCCACATGCTTCCATGATCTGTCGAATACTATGAGTGATTCCTCCTTTAATTGCACTTTCATTCATAGATTTGTTTCCTTACATGAATGGTTATCTCTACATAGAGTCTTATTCTCTGGGATCCTCCTCAAACATTACTGTACTTATTCCCAAAATATTAATCTCTAATATAAAATTTCAATAAAGGGGATTACTTCTCCTTATCTAGGCACATAACTCCGAAAATCTCAAGAATCTGATTGACCAAAATTTTCAATGTGGTACAATCTTCACTATATAATAAATTTAATATGTGTATTGTGGGCCTCCAAAACATACCACTCTTATTTTTCAAACCACAACAATCCCAAAATCCTTTAACATTCTGAAAACTATCAGTACTGGAAAAGAAGGTTATACCAACGGTTTTTAACCGTTGGTATAGGCTGGAAAACCGTTGGTGTACCCTATACCAATGGATTTCCAAACCGTTGGCTAGTAAGCCGTGAGGAAAGCGTTATACCAACAGTTTTATCCAAACCGTTGTCATATGGGTTATATAAATTTAATCCACTGTATACCAACGGTTTATAACCATTGGTAATGAATTTGAGGAAGTCTTATACCAACTGTTTAGAACCGTTGGTAATGTGATTTTCAGGAAAACCTATTCCAATGGTTTAGAACCGTTGGTTTTGTTTTTCCAACAACACCTATACCAACGGTTATAAACCGTTGGTAATGGATTTCCAAAAATCAAGACACCTATACCAACGGTTTATAACTATTGGTATAGTGTTTTTCCAAAATCCGAGCACCCTTATACCAACGGTTTATAACCATTGGTATAGAGTTTTTCCAGAACTGAACACATCAGCCCCCCCTCCCTCCAGTAGCCCCTCCACTGTACACCTGCATACAGACTTGAAACAGACTTGAAAATGGATTTTTCAGCTCATGTAAATGAAAAATACATTTTCATGAAAACCCATTGCAAAACCATCTCATGTTATGTAATTACATGAATGCAATCTAATTTTAAAACCAAAATGAACATGTTGTTTTATCAATGGAAACTAATTTTAAAACCCAACTCACTGAACTAAATGACAATGTAGAAACACACAACATCCAATATCTTATCAACTCAATAATACTCCATGGAATGAAATATTATATAAAATAATTTTAATGTAATATTAACAAGTAATGATATATTGAATGTGAACAAGTAATTGATACAAGAAATAAAAGTTGGAACAAATAATTTACACATTATTAATGATATTAACCTTCAGTTGAGGTGTAATGAGAAAATCTATAATCAAATGCATTATAAATATGAAAAAAAACCTTAATGTGCGAATATTATAATGCGAGACTGAATAAAACATGATAAAAATCATTAGTTAGAGATTCCAAGCCAAATAATGACCATAAAGAGAGAAATAAACAAATTTGGATTGCTTCAGATCTATCATTGATCTGTTACATGGGGCCGATGAAACATAAGGCTTTATTAAGATCGTATTGTGATATTAGACCACTAGATTGAAGAAACCAATGATTTTGGTGCTTGGTTGAGATAGAAATAAGATCTATTATGTGATAATCAAACTATAAGAACCCTATTCCCCATTTCCATGCATGGATTTTGTATTCGGGTTTCTTTGAGGAAAATATAACATTGATTTCCTTTCCAGACCACGTACAGGTCGTGTCTCAGCCATGTACCAAGTCATGTTGTGTCGTGGTCGTGCCTCTTAAGGTGAGGCCTAGTAAAAGCTTATACACAGTGGGTATTGTTAAAGAAAATGTCATGTATTTTATTTTTTATTTAATATAAGGGAAAGGGGTCATGTCTCATTTACATAATTAACTTATTTTGACCTTGGTTCATCCAAGTTCAGCCAGGAGCGACAATTATTCTCTGATCCACTAATTCTCCTATCAATGTCCAATCATAACTCTGGATGGTGCATTGGGATCCCACCAATGAGTTCTCCCTTCACCTTAATACAATCCTCTAGATTCCTCTCCTCATTTTATAGATATAGATTTGATAATTTATGAATCTTTTGTGGATTTTCAATGATCTAGGATGAATCAAGATCTGACAATCAGCAATATTGTTCTCACGACTACGAGGTAGGTGGGTTGTGCCTATATGTTGTTTTATTCAGAATTATATGCGCCTAAAACTCATATACCCATGTTTTTAGTATACATGACTTGGAATTACACAGTGATTATCATATGATATTGGTTGATTAGGTTATTAAGGTTATTTCTTTGAGATAGGGAACCACATGGTTGTGTTTCCCTTGATTAATTTGTTAGAGCTATTGTCCCATGACGCCTTAGATGCATACTGCTTTCCATGACTTTTTTTTACGATGGATTATTGATTATTAAAAAGAGATGTGATTGTAAGATTACATGAGGTGATTTGATTATTATTATTATGCCATGAAATAGTTAGATTAGATGAGGTGTGTTGATAATAGTCTACGATGTAATAATTTAAATTAAATGAGGTACTTATTTTTACCTGTTAATAGATTAATTACATATGATACATGTGGGTGAGATTGTGATATGTCTGAGGGAGAGACTGTGATGCCTGAGGGAGAGGATGTGTTTTTTTCCTGAGGTCAAGACAGTGACATGCGTTTAGGCAAGATATTGATGTCTCCAAGGAAATTTTTAGCTATTCTTTACTTCAATATTTAATGGTTTTTGATTTCATTATACTATGTTTACCTTTTTTATTTGTTTTTATACATGTATATTCACTAAAATTTGGGCACAAATCTTGTGGTGGGTTCCTACTAGTATTATGTCTCACAACCTGTTTGGTTCATGCTTTGGGACCAAGAAGATTACACTAAAAAATCCATTTTTATCTTCATGTAAATGAAAAATCCATTTTCATTTTTGACTCGTGCACATCACAAATGACCCATGGATCGTTTTCCTAAAGTTTCAACAGAATCCGAATGCGTTTGGTCAGTTTTCTGTATGCTGGTAGTTGTTTTCACTTAAAATCATGTCAAATAAAAGTGAGATAGTTTGAGTGGTACCAGCCACACCGTGCCTCATATTGAGGCGGGGTTGACTCGTACACGACAAAATTGACCCATTGATACTTTTCCTAAAGTATCAACAGAATCCGAATGTGTTTGGTTCGTTTCTCGTATGTCAGTTGTTGTTTTTACTTAAACTATTGTCCATTTCAAAGAAAAGTGAGACACTTTGAGTGGTGTCGGCCACACCATGCCTTGGATTGAGGCGGGGTTGACTCGTACACATCAAAAATGACCCATGGATCGTTTTCATAAAGTATCAACCCAATCCGAATGCTTTTGGTCAGTTTTCCATATGCCGTTTATTTTAATTAAAAGCGCATTCATTTTAAACAAAAGAAAGACACTTTTAGTGGTACTGGACACACCGGCCCTCGGATTGAGGCGGGGTTGATTTGTACACATCACAAATGACCCATGGATCGTTTTCTTAATGTTTCAACAGAATCCAAATGCGTTTGGTCGGTTTTCTGTATGCCGGTAGTTGTTTTCACTTAAAATCATGTCCATTTCAAATTAATGTGAGACAATTTGAGTGGTATCGGCCACACCATGCTTCATATTGAGGCGGGGTTGACTCATACACGACACAAATGACCCATGTATACTTTTCCTAAAGTATCAACAAAATCCGAATGTGTTTGGTCCATTTCCCGTATGTCAGTTGTTGTTTTTACTTAAATTGTTGTCCATTTCAACGAAAAGTGAGACACTTTGAGTGGTGTCAGCCACACCGGCCCTCGGATTCAGGCAGGGTTTACTCTTACATGTCACAAATGACCCATGGATCGTTTTCCTAATGTTTCAACAGAATCCGAATGTGTTTGGTCAGTTTTCCGTATGTTGTTTATTTTAATTAAAAGCGCATCCATTTTAGAAAAAAAGAAAGACATTTTTAGTGGTATCGGCCACACTGGCCCTCGGATTGAGGTGGGGTTGACTCGGATATGTCACAAATGACCCATGGATCATTTTCCTAAAGTTTCAACAGAATCCTAATGCGTTTGGTTGGTTTTCCGTATGCCGGTAGTTGTTTTCACTTAAAATCTTGTCCATTTCAAATAAAAGTGAGACAATTTGAGTGGTACCGGCCACACCGTGCCTCATATTGAGGTGGGGTTGACTCGTACACAACACAAATGAACCATGGATACTGGTCCAAATGTATCAAGAGAATATGAATGCATTTAATACGTTTCCTGTATGTCAGTTGTTGTTTTTACTTAAACTGTTGTCCATTTCAAAGAAAAGTGAGACACTTTGAGTGGTGTCGGCCACACCGTGCCTCGGATTGAGGCGGGGTTGACTCATACACGTCAAAAATGACCAATGGATAATTTTCCTAATGTTTCAACAGAATCCGAATGCGTTTGGTCGGTTTTCCGTATGCCGACAGTTGTTTTGAATTAAAATTATGTCCATTTCAAATAAAAGTGAGACAGTTTGAGTGGTACCGGCCACACCATACCTCAGATTGAGGCGGGGTTGACTCATACACGACAGAAATGACCCATGAATACTTTTCCTAAAGTATCAATAGAATACGAATGTGTTTGGTCCTTTTCCCATATGTCAGTTGTTGTTTTTACTTAAACTATTGTCCATTTCAAAGAAATGTGAGACACTTTGACTATTGTCGACCACACCGGCCCTCAGATTGAGGAGGGGTTGACTCGTACAAGTCAAAAATGACTCATGGATCATTTTCATAGTGTTTAAAAAGAATCCGAATGTGTGTGGTCGGTTTTCTGTATTTCGTTTATTTTAAAAAAAAGTGCATCCATTTTAAACAAAAGAAAGACACTTTTAGTGGTACCGGCCACACCAGCCCTCGGACTGAGGTGGGGTTTACTGGTACACGTCACAAATGACAATATAAAAATTTCTCAAAATTATTCAATTTAGTACACATAAATATTATAAGTAATTGGATATTTTTTGTTTGTAAATTATATTCATAATCAATGAAAATATATAAAATAGAGAATAAAAATGTTAAAAATAAATTTTTTAACCAAAGAAATTAACCAATATTTCATTATCATTAAAATCCATTTATCAAAATCAAAAATACACACACTTATTTTTATTTTTTAAACAAGGGAATTCATCACCTAATAAATCATTTTCCACCTCAAAAACCCTCATTTTATTATTTTTAAAATGAACCCCCAATATTACCCATAGATCTAAAACACATAATTTCTCATGTCATGTCCTTAGGCCCTAAATCTTACTTATGGATGACGATATGTCCTTAGGCCCTAGAACACCCATGACCCGACCTGACCCGACCCAGCCCATGGACACCCCTAATTTTGAGTGATTGTTTATGAATATTAGCATATACATATTAACTTATCAAAGCAGATATCATACAGGGAATCACAGTACCAAGGAATACTAAAGGTCTAGGTAGTATACTAATCATACAATCAAAATCAAGTGCAAAAAAGATATATGATAACAACATCCATATGAAGAAGAGGAAGACCCCGGAGTGGAAAACTAGGTTCAAAAATAAAGAGTTATACAGAATTCAAAAATGAAATAGATCAATCTGCCCCTGATCACCATCATCATCACCACTATCATCATCTAGCTCATCCTCGCCGCTATCTTTTTCCTCATCATCATCCTCGTCATCATCCCTTTCTCATCTTCGGCCTCATCCTCATCCTCATCCCCATCCTCACCCTCCGCATCCTTGCCCTCGGCCCCATCCTCACCCTCGTCCTCATCCTCATCCTTTCCCTCGTCCTCTTCAGCATCCTCGTCATCGCCAGGAACGTCATGATCTCGATCGCCACCGGAGCTGTCGCCTGGTGCATTGGATAATTCACCCATCGACGCCATAAATGTTTGACAAGCCGTGCTAGCCTCTGGTGGAAGTGATGAAGATAAATCTTTCATCAATTTCATAAATTCTTTGTCCCTCGTTTGAACTTGTAATTCCAACTCTGTGACCCTTTTATCAGATTTTCTTGCTTTCTCTTTGACCTATTCAACTAAGTCGTACTAGAATTGATACCTGGAGAGGACCAATACCTCGTCAAGACTATATTCTTACCAGGTCGGCAGCGTACTCGACCAGAGTGCTCCTCTCCCAAAACGTGATATAAATGATCGTGTGGCCCAAAATTGTCAGGCTCCTTGGCATCAAGAGCCTCTAAAGCAGCCTGTTAAAAATATTAATAGATTAATAAATATCAAAATAGATATTAAACTTCGAAATAAACAAATTAAAACTTACAATCTTTTCTTGGGTTGATTCATTTACCACAGTTCCATCTTTTTTTCTTCTACTCGAGAAAAACAATTTTGCTCGAGGGATACGTCCTTCAATATTCAATTTGTGATTCTGTAATGAAATTGAATCAATATAACATGCTGGTTTAATCATATATTCAGTATTCAATAAATCTCATTATTTAAGTACGAAATAATAAAAAGGGAAAGTCCTAATGAAAAATTATAAACAACTATATCGTACAAGATGTCTCTCATGAACTGAAAAAGTTGTGCGGCTCAAAGTGTAGAGGTATTGATTTGAATCAATGTTTTTTTTGTTTTTCTCAGAAGATTCCTAAATAATGTTTAATAATTAATAGGATTATATTAATTCAAAATATGAAAACTCTGATTTAAATACCTCAAATGAGATTAATAACTTAAATTTGGCAGTCTCCCAATGCGTAATCATTTGGTGATATTGCTCTATCAGGGAGTCATCCACAATAGGTAAAGTCTCTAAATCTGTGCCCACCCTCTCACACCAGCCAATATACAGGTCATTCTTATAAGCTCTCCAAAGCTCTCCCAACTCTTTTAAACGCGTTGGTCGTGCACCTTCGCCATCAGGGAAGTTAAACCAAAGCAGAAACCCAATAGATTAGTTCATATAAATACAGAAAAATACTACATTAAATCGAATAGATTTTTTACCCATATTTGTACCCACGAGTTATATTTGACTTCGTGAGGCAGTTGTCTCTTAGAGAGAGGGATGACTGGAATGATATCAGAGTATTTGGCTAGCGTCGCCAAAAAACCCCGACATTCCTGTCCAGATTTCTCAATCATTTGTCCATCGGAATTATATTCAACCATCAACTGTGTCTTGAAGTTCCATACCGCACGCAAGAGAGTACGCCCCCTCCCCCGCCTCCTATCTGTATATGAATATGTTATTAAAGAATAAATAATATCTGTACAAATTATAATAAAATAAATTTTGGAATAAAAATTTGATAGAGTCAGATAAATATACCTGTGGTAGTCGGATCAATGGGTGTCACTGGATGTGCAGAAGCTGAAGGAATATCATGTACAGGTAGCGTGTCCCTCAGTGTACACTCCGCAGCCGCATACTGTGTCGCATCAGGAGTCGAAGAAGGTGGAATATAATAGCTCGGGGATAATGAACCAGAAGAAAAAGATGATGGCATAGACGTTTGGCCAACTGGTAGTGTAACCATCGGAGGTCTAAATATCTTGTATGTCCCTGGAGACACACCAGGATCAAAATGGGGTGAAGAAGATACATCTATGGCGGTGGATTGTCTAACTCTCACCCCATGAGCTCTCATACCACCGGCCTCAGTACTAGGCCTACTAGATGATCATCCTTATCTGACACCACCCATCCTCCTACCACCAGCAACTCTACTTGGAGAAATATTAGGCTCCTTGTCAGATATCCCTCGTCTAGGGGGTCGATCCTGAAAAAAAGTTTAACACATAAGTAAACACATGATATTATACGATATTGAAATATTTATATTTTAAATAAAATACTCACAAGAGGGATGAGTAGAGTAACACCCATCTGTGTCATGAGATGATTATTATCTGTCATCTTTTTCCATCGCCTCTCTTTAATTGGTGTCATTTACTACAATGAAAACAAATATGGAAGTACTTAAAAATAGATAACTAATGTGTAACCCAAAAAAATATAGGAAAACCATTCTGATAATAAACATAAATTAAAAGAAGATTTATGGTGGTTTGAAGGTAAGCACAAGGATACACACTCTGAATGATGTAGGTGAAACATGTAGGTGAGAACACCACTATATGATTCTATATATTTCCAACCACAACTTCAGGTTCACAATCAACTCTGACAATTGAGTTATTGGCATAATCATTTGTAATAAACGGATTGCTTCCAATTTCTGTAGGGATAGTGTCGACTTCATCATCACCATAATCAAAAACATTTCTGGGATTTACTTCAATAATTACAACTAATTTAGGATGATTATGATCTTTGACATAAAAAACTTGTTTCACCACTGATTCCAATACATATGGTTCATCAGTGGCAAGTGTGCGAGTCATGTCAATAACTCAAAATCCACAATCACCAATAAAGGTGCCTTGCCTCATCATTGAATCAAACCATCGACATTTCATCATCGTGACTCGACCATGTGAGTAATAATCCAAAATTATAATTTTCTCCACAACTCCATAATAAGAAACATTTTCAGAATGAGGTCTAGTATCTGATGAACTGGCATAACAGTCTGTTGTGGTAGTTAGCATAACACCATTATGCTGTGTTCTCATGTTTCATGCTCATTCAGTGATAATAAATTTGTATGCATTGATCACAAGTGATTTACAAGAACGAACCATGGTATTAGGACCAAAAGCCAAAGCTCTTGTATCCTCAGAAATAGAGTCAGCAGGCTAACTCGATACCTGAAATATAAACAAATAGTAAACTTAATTACATATTATTTTTATTTACTTAATACAGAAATATTTTTACCTTCAATTTCAACCAAGCAGAAAACCCTTTGCTATGAAAAAGTCTCTTTCCGTCTCAAAGATAAAGAACAATTATTTCTATAAATCAATTCTTTATGTTCTCTATAGATATAAATAATAATATTTTAACAAATATTTAAAATTACAAGAGATAAGATAAGAGGTAAATGTTCAATTTACTTAATTGATATACTCATCGAAAAAATCACAATTGAACAACACTATGTGATGTGCCATCTCTCTCTCTTCAAGGCTTAATGTCGTCAATGTATATTATCCCTGAATTCCTCCTATCTGAGGAAGTGATGGAAAAATGGGTTCAATTTTCCCATACTGTTCTTCTTCATTTCTCATTGGTCTGTTTACTCTCGTAGTAAGATCAGACAAATACATTGCGTAGAAATCCATACATTCTTGAGCCAAGTAACTGTTCACAATAGAACCTTCAAGATAATTCATGTTCCGAACATATGATTTCAATGTGCACATGTTTCTTTCAGTATGATACATACAACGGAAAGCAACGGGTCCTCCAAGAAGTATTTTTGTCCGAAGATGGACAGTCAGATGCAATATGCATGTAAAAAATGATGGAGGGAATATTTTCTCTAACTCGCACAATATTAATGGTTTCTCTACCAACAGTTTTTGCAATAAGGATTTGGATAGCCTCTTAGCAAAAAGATCTCTAAACAAATAGCACAACCGAATAACTGAGACTCTAACATTATTGGACAGGAGATGACAGATTGCTATTGGAATCAACTCATGAAAAATGATGTGATAATCATGAGTCTTCAAAGATTTCAACTTCAACTCTTTTCTGTTGTCCCGTTTTGATATATTGCTTGAATAGCCATCAGTAACATTAATAGTCTCTAGCACTTCAAGAAATTGTTTTTTTTCAACAGGTGTCATCACATAAGAAGCGCATGTAACTTGCCATTTATTTTCACAGATACAGACATGAAGCAATTCTGGTTTTATCCCCCAATCTACCAAGTCATGCCGAGATCGCAAATCATCTTTTTTCTTCCCCTTGATATTTAGAGGAATCGAAAGAAACATTTCACATATATTATTTTCAATGTACATTACGTCTAAGCAATGACGTAACAAGTTGGTTGACCAATACAGCAACTCAAAGAATATACTTTTCTTCTTCCACTTGTAACAAGTATCATTGGAAACATTTTTCCTCTTTCTAGATTTCCTTACACCCTTCACAAATGAATAACTAAAATCTTTCAATTCATTAAGCACATCAGTTCCAAACATACGCTGAGGTGGAGTGTCATTCTCTATAGTATTTTCAAATCTTCGACGATTGTTTCTATATGGATGGTTCGTTGGCAAAAATCTTCGATGTCACATAAAACTAAAAATACGGTGAAATTTCAGTCTTCTCGATCGCGTATTCTTCATACAAACAGGAAATGACAATTTTCCTTTAGTGCTCCGTCCAGACATCATTGCATAAGCAGGAAAATCATTGATCATCCACATAAGCACAACACGCATCTGAAATATGTCTTTCGAACATGAATAATATGTGGGCACACCCACATCCCAAAGAAGATTCAACACTTTTATTAAAGGTTTAATGTATACATCTATATCATTGCCGGGATCAGAAGGGCCAGATATTAGTATACTCAAGAAAGTGTTAGAATTTTTCAAACACAACCAAGGGGGAAGGTTATAAATGTGTATGAAAACCGGCCATGTTCTGTGCGAAGTAAGCATCTACCCAAATGGATTAAAACCATCACATGAAAGACCCGGTCTCACATTACGCACGTTGGCTACAAATTCAGGATATCGAGCATCAAATCTCTGCCATGCAATTCCATCTGCAGGGTGAACCAACTCTTCATTATTCATTTTTCTCTCGGTGTCATGCCATCGCATTTTTTTGGATATTTCATCAGACATGAAAAGGTTCTGTAATCTGGGTATCAATGGAAAGTGCCACATTACTTTTTGTGGCACACGAGATGGTGATCCGTCATCTTTTGGCTTCCATCGGGAGGTTCCACATTTGATAAAATCATTTCTTTCAGCAGTTTCCTCCCAAATAAGTTCCAATCATTCGAGCAAGCGTGAATTATTTTTTGAGAATCCAAGTTCATCAACTAGCTTCCATGACATATAGTGGTTTGAGGGAATATCTGCATCATCTGGAAGTAAGTCCCTCAAGAAGGAAAGAATGTAATCAATTACCGTATTTGAAATCCCATACATAGTTTTCCCATGAAACAATCAGATTAAAAATTCCAACTTTTTCATTTTATCACATTGCCGATATACTGGAGTCGTCGCAGCATCATTCAATTTTTTTACCCTATCAACATCATCATTTTCATTGGACGCATCATGTGTGCTTGTATCGAAATCTTGTTGGCTGGACATCCTTTCTTTCTCATGATACCAAATAAATGGATACTGATCATATATCAAATTCTCCAATTTAGTCTTATCATTTGGATCATCAACATTTTGAGATTCCATTATCTCTCCATTGTGATACCACACATAATAGATTGTTTGGAAACCATATTTGGTTATTTGATAGCTAACAGTGTCACGACTCAACCAAGGTCTTCCAACATAATTAAAACATGGGAAGTGTATGCGACCACTATTTGAAGCCTTTTCAAATGCAAAATCTAGAAATTTGTTCAAATTATTTTGTAAATTGGTTGAAATCTGATCAGTTTCGTACATCCAACTTCTGTCCATTTTGTAAAAAAACTACAATAATTCATTTCAAAGAAATTCAATAATATTGAAGTATAATAAAAAAATTATTTCGGTAAATGACAATTGATTACTTTATATAAAATCATAACTGACACATTACTCTATATGAGAATCATATTAAGAAATACAACAAAATACAGTGTATATAAGAAAATAAGATACATAATTTCTAATGCCTATATTCAAGAATTTTCTAGTAAGGGGTGCGGGGTGTCTAGGGGGTGTGGGGCTGTCGGGGGTTCGGAGGTGTCCAGGGGGTCGGGGGGTGTCTAGGGTGGTTAGGGTGTCCAGGTGGCCGGGCTGTCCGCAGGGGTGGTCAGGCTGTCCAATGGGGTAGGGGGAGTCCAGGGGGTGGGCGGGCTATCCAAGGAGGTGAGCGGGGTGTCCAGGGGTTGGGTGGGGCTTTCTGGGGGGGTACAGGGTGTCCAGGGGGTGGGCTATCCAAGGAGGTGAGCGGGCTCTCCGGGGGGGCTTCCAAGGAGGTGAGCAGGCTCTCCGGGGGGGGTACAGGGTGTCCAAGGGGGGTGCGGGGTGTCCAGGGGGTGTTCGGGCTGTTCAAGGAGGTGAGCGGGGTGTCCAAGGGGTGGGTGGGGCTGTCCAAGGAGGTGAGAGGGGTGTCCAGGGGGTGGGATGTCCAAAGAGGTGAGCGGGCTGTCCGGGGGGGCTGTCCAAGGAGGTGAGCGGGCTGTCCGGGAGGGTACAGGATGCCCAAGGGGGTGCGGGGTGTCCAGGTGGTGGGCAGGTTGTCCAAGGAGGGTTCGGGGTGTCTAGGGGGGTGGGCATGCTATCCAAGGAGGTGAGCGGGGTGTCCAGGGGGTGGGTGGGGATGTCCGGTGGGTACAAGGTGTCCAGGGGGTGGGCTACCCAAGGAGGTGAACGGACTGTCCGGGGGTGGGCGGGCTGTCCAAAGAGGTGAGCGGGCAGTCCGGGGGGGCGGTACAGGGTGTCCAAGGGGGGTGCGCGGTGTCCAGGGGGTTCAGGGTGTCTAGGGGGTGGTGGGGTCATATGGGGTGGTTGGAGGTGTCCAGGGGGTCAGGGGGTGTCTATGGGGGGTCGGGGTGTCCAGGTGGGCGGGCTGTCCGCGGGGGTGGTCATGCTGTCCAATGGGGTAGGTGGAGTCCATGGGGTGGGCGGGGTGTCCTAGGAGGTGAGAAGTGTGTCCAGGGGGAGGGGTTGCATTTAAATATAAATTTAGTGAAATATTAGTAGAAAAATTTAAAATTAATTGTGAAATATGATTTAAAGTGTATAAGTTAAAATGAAATATCAAATAAAAACAAAATGAATTTGAATATTGAATGATTAAATTAAGTCTCGACCCAGATTAATAGTTTTAGTGGGAAAAAAGAAGTTTCACTAGTTGTTTTTATGATTATATTCCATTACATATCTAGTTTTAGGAGAATTTTGTGTTTAATGACCTGGTTTAAAGTGTGAATGAAATGTCCTATAATTTAGAGATACAAACTATGATATTTTTCACCAACGTACATTTTTGATGAGATATTATGAGAGAGACACATTAAGGGAAGTCATTGAAATGTTTTATGATCCATGGATGACGTGTTAATATTGACCTATAATACTGAAATTATAAAGAAGACACTATTTATATATTAGAAGCTGAGGGAGGTCATGGGCGAATAGGATAGAATTATAGATTATTGAACTAGTATACCGACCTCATGTGGTAGGATTTTTTTGGGGATTCCTATGAGATGAGTAACAGTCATGATTGAAGTACTGGTTTCTCAGTTTTCCTACAACAGTGTGGAAGAGGGGGCATTAAGAACATTTCATGTGATCATGACCCAACAGAGTCTCAACCATGTGGAAGGATAGTCAATATGAATTGTTTCTGCTGGACCATCCCTCTAGCAGTGACTTGTGATAGACATATTCGAAAACATGTTTTGGAATTGTATTAATATCTCAATATCATAAATAAAGATATATAAGTGATGTTTGATCATGTTGTTGATGTGGTGGCTATGGTTGTGTCATCCATGCCATAATTACACTAAGAAATCAGTGTGTTCCTATTCCAAACAATGAGGTTTTATTACATGTCCATGGTTCATGAAATATCTATTATGTAAAACCTACCCACATGGAGAAGGTGTCATACGATCTAGAGTGAGAGGTAAGAACAAAGTAGCCTCTACTAGTAAATCCTCTCATTTTGATACTGATGCATCACATGGATTCATATCCTCACATGTGGTGAAAATCCTATGTCCCATTATACTGTCTTCAATGAGTGCAATGATTCTAGAAATCTAAAAACTGAAATATTAGATAAAGAAGAAGAGGAACCTGAAGGAGGTCGAAGATCCAAACTGGTCTGGCAGAAGGAGCTCCAAAATCGCCTAAATCGGCTACTGCTGCTCCAGTTTAGGGTTCTGTATCTAAATGGGGGAGAGGACGCGCGGCTGTAATTTGGGGGAAACTTGTGCCAACGGTTTTTAAAAACCATTTGTATAAGCCTCCCCCCACCACAACTATACCAACGGTTTAATAAACCATTGGTAAAAACCTCCCCAGCCACAATTTTTCCAATGGTTCTCATTGAACCATTGTTAAAAATCACCTTAAACACATCATTACCAATGGTTCACTGTAACCGTTGGTAAAAACTTCTATAAACCATCCTTTACCAATGGTTATATGAAACCGATGATATGTAAGTGTGGGAAAAAACCCACATTCCAGTAGTGTATATTCCTTCACTGTTAACCGTCTCTACATACTATTTTCAGTTCTACGTACCACTCTGTGTTCCATTCCCACATCCAGGTATGCAACTGATAAGCATTCCTAGAACATAGTACATGGTCCATGTTCCAAGGAATGTAGTTCCCTTATATTTATGATTTTCTTTTTCATTTCACATTACATTCACACCAACTAAAAAACCATCATTTTCCAACATTCAAATCCACGTTTTAATGGCATGAAATTTGGAGAAAACTAGGAAACAATGCCACCTTCAATTATGCTTACTTCATGAAATGAATGATCCCTTTACATGTAATCTCCATGATCAACCATTATAGTTTTTTAAATAATCAAAAAAAACATAATTCATTTATACCAAAGTAGATCCTTGGTTCCAAAATTCTCCCCTATTAGGTTTTTTGGAAATTTGTAGATAAATTCAATAGAGCAGCAGTCGCAATCAAAACATGAAAAACAAGAATCAACTCATACAACACTCTATGTCTATGTGAGAAATGCTCATTTTAGAAAATATGAGAGAGGAAATTAATTGTATTCTTGTGTGTTTGAATGAACGCTTAACTGCATCCTCATGAAACCAAATTTTTTTCTCCATTCAGCCTCCACAATTTCAAATTAAATTTATCAATTTCTCCTCCATTTAAAATAATCCCAATGATCAGTATTTGAAAATTGTAGAGAACATAAAAAACCACCCATAGATCATATCTCCCCTGTAAACCTGCATCATATCCACAAAAAAATTAACACAGTAAAAACAATTGGTGATAGAGGAATTTCATATCCACCTCATGCACTGGGAGGTGGGTGAACCCCAAGAATAAACCAATGTTTCTCAAACACATCCGTTGATAATGGCTTGGTCAATGTGTCATCTAATTTTTCATTGATTCCCAAACGTTCCATCAATAATGGAAACCATAGCTATACCAACATAAATATCCCAAATATTTTAAAAACTCTATTTTGATAGGTTCCATATAACAATGGTTCAATAAACCTATTGGCATATGCCTCTTAATATAAGGTTTTACCGACGGTTAAATACTACCATCGGAATAGGGGTTGAATTTCAAATGGTATACAGAAAGTTTTAAAAAACTGTTGGTATATATTATCTATCCCAATGGATTTAAAAACCACTAGGATAGAAAACCCCCTAATAACCGCAACCCTCCTACATCCAAAATATATATTTTCATTTTTCCCTAGCTGTGACCTTATGTCCGTGTCTTTTCCTAGACCTAGGCCTCCTTCTTCCATAAGCATATCTGTTTCTCCCAAACAAGAGACATCTACCAATTAATATTATTATGTGGTTACTGAGTTATATATTTTTACTCCATTTATTTTAAATTCATTTCATTCTATTTTGGTGAAATATAATTTCAATTTTTTACTAAGGTTTCTTATCCTTGATGATAATATTATTTGCAAGGTTTTAAGTCATTTTTACACATCTATAAGGTGTTATTTTCAGTGAAATTATTCTATTTTTAATTAAATGTTTTATATTTCATTATAAATTAATTTTTATTGAGGGGGATGGATATCTAGGTGCGGTGGGGTGGGTGTGGGGTGTGTAGATGGGGAGTGTGGGTGTCCAGGTTGTAGGTTCCTGGTTGATAGGGTGTGTGGTCTGTCCATGTGGGGTGGGGGCAACACTGTGTAGGTGTGGTGGGGGGTATGCAGGTTGGGAGGGGGTGTGGGATGTCCATGAGGGATATCCAGGTGGGTGGGGGGTCCATATGGGGTTGCTCTGGGGGATATCCAGGGGTGGGGGATGTCTAGGGGGTTGGGGTGTCCAGGGGTGGGGGTGTGCACGGGGTGGGGGGTTGTCAATGGGGTTGTGGGGTGTCCATTTGGGTGTCTAGGGCTGTGTGTGGACTGTCCAAGGGGGTGTGGGTGTCTAGGGGGTGTTGAGGGGGTGCAAGCATGAAAGGGGGTGAGGGAATGAAATGGAGTGGGGGAGGGGATGTCCAGGTGTTGGCGGTCATTTAGGGGGTTGGGGGTTTTCCACGGGGGTAGGGGTGTACATGAGGGTGTGGGGGGGGGGGGGTTGTCTATAGTGGTGGCGGTGTCCAGAGGTGGGTTTTATCCAGTTCATGGGGGTTTCCCGGGCTGAGGGTTAGTCCATGGTGGTTGGGATATCCAGGCGGTGGAGGTGTCCATGATGTGGGGCTGTCCAAGGAGATCTGGGTGTCCGGGAGGTGTCACAGGGGTTGGTAAGTGTCCAAGGGTGTGGGGGTGTCCAAGGGGAAGGGTGTCCAAGGGGGTTGTCCAGGGGGAGTGGGGATTTCCAAGGGGGTGGGGGTGTCTAGGGGGTGTGGGGTCCATCCAAAGGTGAGGGGCGTCCAGGGATGGGTGGTTCTTTCAAAGGGGGTTGGGGTGTCTACGGGGTGGGTGTCAAGGGGTGCAGGCTGTCCATAGGGTTGGGGTTTTTCCATGGGGGTGGGTTTGTCTGATGGGGGGGGGGGGGGGGTTGTCTAGGTTGTGGGGACTTTCAAGGGGTTGGGTTGTAGAGTGGGTGATTGGGTCGTCCCAGGGGGTGGTGGTGTCCATGACGGTGTCTAGGCAGTGCTGGGGAATTCCCTATGGGTGGTGGGGTCTAGGGTTGGGGGTCTCTATGGGGGTGGGGGTGTCCAAGGGGTTGGGTGGATTTCTATGAATCCCCATATTCCCAATCATATATTTTGTTTTTTTGGGTTTCAAATTATTAATAATTTTCATATTACTTCCATATTTGATTTCAGATGCAGGAAATGAAACCAATTGAAGAGGGGTGATGGAAATAGAAGATGGACCCAATCGTCACGTGGTTGAGATGGGAGTTCCACCAATAGTTCTTATAGTGAGTATTTTATTTCAAACATATATTTAAATAATATAAAATTTCATGTGAATAATTTTGTTTTAAACATTTCTTTAAAAATCCACCTCTTATGCAACAAATAATTGATGAGCAGCCTAGCAGTTATCCTAGTACTCAGGGTGCTCTTACTGGGGGGTACGAGAGCTATGTGATCTGGACGGCATATACGATTAAACCCTATCCCTCCCACTAACATTCCATCAATCCCACATTCATATCCCAGTGTTTCATTAGGGAAACAAAATATATTGAGGCCTCCCTTGTTTTCACCACCATTTACATTTGACTCTCCTCACAAATCATTACCATATCTGATGATGATTCACACTCCCCATCCATCATTTTCCTTCCACTTGTTTCATCTTCTTTACATCAAATTCATTCTCTCCAAGATTCTATATTCCATCTTCTTCGACTCATGCCCCGCCAAAGTCTATCCTTGAAAAGCATATATTGGGACCCACTCCACCTGTATAGGGTGTTACATAAGTTTCTTTGGATCCAGCGACACCCATTGATCAGATTTCAATATGTATATTTATAGAACCCTATAAAATTTTTATACCATTATTTGTTTTCATTATAACATGTATAAATAAAATATTTGTTTCTATTTCATAACTGATACATATACAGATAAGAGGTAGGGTAAGGTTCATACATGCTTGTGTATGGTTTGGAACCTCCGCACATAATTGATGGTGGACTACAATAAAAATAGTCAAATTATTGAAAAAACCGGGCAGAAATGTTGAATTAGTTTAGCGACACATTCCAAATACACTGACATCATTCTTCTAATCCCAATCTTATAGAGAGGGTTTCCAAATTAAGTCAAGGATACTGCTTGGATAGAGATAAGGGTAAAACAATTTGTTGTATTTAATGCAATATATTATTTTTGTATTTATATGAATTAATGTTTTGTTGTCAACTACGGTATAATTTCCCCGTTGATTAGGGTGCAAGGAAAACATGTATAAATGATTTAGGTGAGCTTTGTAGATCCTATAAGAATGATTTGTATATTCGCTGGAGTACTAGAGATATCACAGAGATAGAGGTGGTACCTATCGAAGATGAAATTCTGATAGAATAGTATCATCAAATGATTACTCATTGGATGACTGTCTAGTATAAGGTATTTATCACATTTTATGTATTTAAATAAAAAAATTAATTTTTTTCATTAATACTATATTTGATATTATATAATTTTATTTAGGAATCATCTGGAATAAAAAAATTATGCTAAAAACACCTCCATAGATTGCGAATAATTATGATGATACACTGTGAACAGAAGCCGGTATGACAGTTTATAATTTTTCATTACGACTAACACATTTTATTTTTTCCTCCATAATTTATTCAAATTTTAATGTTTTCATATATGTTTAATTATGAAATTAATATTTTCTCACCTATTTTTAATGATGGTTTCTTACATGGAATTTAATTTTAAAGGCAAATTTCAAATACTTAAGGATGTTTGCCTTGAGAAAAACTGTTTTTCTCTAGTATAAGGAAGAAAGATGGATGTTTGGTTAACTAATCAACTTATCAGCTGATTGATACTTTTACATTGTGGATTTTATATTTTTATGCTTATTTTGAAACATAATAATCCATTTATATTTATAACTTGATGCTTTAGAGGCCCTTGATTCCTATGTACCTTACAATTTTGGGAAAAATGATCATTTACATCACATGTTGGAAGATGAGCACCTTCAGAGTATGTTTCCGACCTGGGAAGAGTATAGTCTTGATGAGATATTGGTCATGCTCTAGTATGAGATATAGTGCCACCGAGTTCTATAAGGTTATGGAACATGAAGATAAAGCATAATAAAGGGCCACAGATATCAAAAAAAAAGTCTTCAAGGAAAAAAACTGCATTTATGAAACTGATGTATGATTTATGCCCAACACTTCCACCAGAGGCTATCACATTATATGATGAATATATGTCACAAATACATTCTATATATGGTGAACCAGGTGGCGATTATAGTGTTGGTCGTGATGATGTCGAGGAGGAGGCTGAGGTGGGGGAGGATACTAAGGAGGACATTGTGGCAGAGGAGGAGGCCGAGGCGGAGGTCGAGGGGGATGAGTAGGGTGAGGATGAGGTCGAGGTAGAGTATGAGGGTGAGGAGGAGGGTTTGTGGGAGGGTGAGAACAATTATGGGGAAGACGATGATGACATGGGTGAGGCTGATGATGATTGTGATGATAGTGATATTGTTGAGGTACATATTGAACTGTTACATTTCATTCAAATATAAATAAAATTTTATTTTTGATGATTTTATGTGCCTTAATTTATGTGTGATTAGGGAGGTTATATTATCTATATTTATTTCTCTATAAATAATAAAATATGACATGTTGATTTCCAATGGTGTATATTGTTGGGTAGATTTGTGTTATTCAAAATTTTGTATGGTGTACTACAATTGCATTGGAGTTATTTTGATGGAATTCTATTGGGGATGATATTGGTATTCATTTGTGTTAATTTGAATTATTTATAGGGTATTGAAATTGCATTATTTTCAAAAGTAATTAAATGTCATTAATTCAGAATACCGTATTGGTTCGTCATTATTATAGGTAATTTCACAAGAGGAGGAGGATGGAACTTCCTATAGCTAGTGTTGTAGTAACTCTAATCCCCTGCCCACTAGACACCTCCACTCATAGACACCACCACCCCCTATGTACCCCCACCCCTGGACAACCACCCTGGACACCCACTACATCCATAGATATCCCCAAACCCCTAGACTTCCCCACCCCACTTGACACCCCCCCCCCCCCCCCCCGGAACACCACCCCCCTTGGACTCCAATCCCCCTTGGAGAGCACCCCCACCATGTAGACACCCCCACCCCATTCGACACCCCCCACCCCCTGGACACCCGCACCCCTGGATAGCACCCCCGCCCCATGGACACCCCCCACCCCGAGGACAACCCGCCACCCCTAGACCTCTCCCACCTCTACAACACCCCCACCACCTTGGACATCCCAGCCCCAGGACACCACCACACCATGGGACTCCCCCACCCACCATGGACACCCCCAACCCCATGGAAAACCCCCCACCAGACACCCCCACCCCTAGACACCCCTACCCCATCGACAACCCCCCCACCCCCACCCCATGGACAACCCCACCCCTTAGACAGCAACCCCCCCTGACACCCACACCCCCCCATGGACTACCCCACACCCCATGGATAACCCAACATGGACACCCTTGACCCCATTGGAAAACCTCATCCCCCCAACACACCACCCATCCCCTAGACACACCCCAACCCCCCCATTGACACCCCTTGGACTCCCCCACCCCGGAACACCTCCTACCCCCTTCAACAGAACCACCCCCACCCAATGGACATCCTCTACCCCATGTACACGACAACCCATAGACACCATATACCCAAATGGAAATCACCCACCCCCTTGACACCACAACCCCTAAACCCCCCTAACCCCTAGGATAGTCCCAACCATTGTACAGAACCCCACCCCCCTGGGCACTCCACCCCTTCTATCGCAACCCACTTGGACACCCCCCACCCTCTTGGATACCCCCCCCCCCCTCTCACCACATCGACACCCCACCCCACCCACCCCTGGACACCCCGCCCCCTTGGACAGCCCCCATCCCTTAGACACCCAACCCCCTTGGACACCCCCACCACCTAAAAACCCATACCCCCATGGATAGCCCACACCCCTGTTGAGATCCCTCCCACCGCCTCGGACACCACCCACCCGTTGGACACCTCCACCCCTAGAAACCCCCACCCCAATGGAAATCTCCCTACCCCTTTGGAGGGCCCCCCACCCCAATGGACACTTCCCCACCCCATGGACACCCTCTACTGCATTCAAATCTCCCCAACACTCGTGGACATCCCACCCATGCCCCTTGACACCCCCACCCCCAGGGAAACCCCCGCCCCTGAGACACTCCACCCCTACATGGTCACTCCACCCCTTGAACATCCCCTACCCCTAGACACCCCCACCCCCTTAGACAGACCCCCACCCCCATGACACCACCCAACACCCTGGACACCCACTAGACACCCCCCATGGAATTCCCTCCCACCACACCCCATGGACCCCCACCCCCTTGGAAAACCCCCAACCTTGGACCCACACCCCCTTGGATAGCCCCTCACCCCCATTGACAACCCCCATCCCTAAACACCCCTGGAAACCCCACCCCTTTGGAAACACCCCCAACCCCTAGACACCCCAACATCCTTGGACTTCCCCCACCCCTGGACACCACCCAAAAACCCAGACACCCCCACTCCCATGGACACCCCCACCCCCATGGACACCCCCTATAGACAACCCCACCCCCTGGACATCCCAAACCCCTTGCACCACCACCCCCTTGGACAGTCCCCCACCCCCATGGATAGCCTGCCCATCCCCCTAGACAGCCCCAACCCTGGACACCTCCCCCACCCCCTCAACACCCCATCCCATTGGACAGCCCGAGATAAATACCTGGACTATATAATTAACTAAAAAATAGAATCCTTAATCCCTTTTTGTATCTAAGTATTCTTCCCCCGTCATTTCCGAAGACATTCATGTTCCATCCACATTTAATTTCATATGGGGAATGGGTGTCCTCCTCTATATCAATTTACCCTGAATACCTTGAGTACATCCCATATTACTGAAAGTCTTTAGTAGTAACATTGATAACTAGGACGTGTAATCCACTCTATTCATTAATGCTCCATACTCTTCCATAACAGGATTCACTCACACATAAGGGAGAAGGGAATACATTGCTTCATCTATTTTGTTATATTTTCTTCCCAAATTAATCACCACACAACCATAAATTCTATATCACGATTGTTTTTTTTTGAATTCAGTACATTGTAATGCCTTCATGAGTTTTTCTTGTATTCATCATTATTCTATAGGTTTATACTATAATTATTGAGTGGATAAATGTATATGAAACATTATGATATTGTATAACTAGAATTGCAGAGGGGAGACTACTAGAATTTCATTAGAGGGGAGGCCGATGTATGCTGCTTGCTGGAATTGCAGTACTGCAGATCAGAGGCCATTGGAATTGTAGTGGGGAGCTATTATGTTGTGATGTGGTGTATAAGATATAACAATAGTTCTTTAATATATTGGTATAATTTATGCTAGACTACATATCCCAATAGTTTCATTTAAAATATTGGGGAAAAACATATGCTACATGTTTTCCAATAGTTCAAAACCAGTTGGAATACATGTTTTCCAACAGGGTTTTTTTAAATACTTCGGAATATGTTAGAAGATGGACAATATGTCTATCTATGGTTTTCAAACCATTTTTACACATATATACTAAAAATATTACATTAACTATAGACATAGTTTACATTTGGATAACCTATACAAACAGTTTCTAATAAACCATTGGTATAGGGGTGTTATAATGCCTAACATACCAACGGTTCAGGAAACTGTAGTGATAGGCTATCCCAACGGTTTGGGGCCCTATGAAAATGATTTCAGCCCATTGGGATATGTAAAATATTTAGTAGTTCATTTTGATCACGCCTTTATCAATTTTTTCCATGACGAAGTGATATCTGATATCAATATGTATTTTATAGGAATGTTGAACATGATTCTTTGTAAGGTCAATTGCACTCTTGTTATCACGATAAATCTCCATTGGTTGTTTCACCTCATCACATATGTCAGTCAATTATAGCTTCAACCAATGTAACTGAGTGCATTCCTTGGTAGAAGGAATACATTCATCCTCGAAAGTACTAAGGGAAGTACATTTATTTTTCTTTTTTTTTAATCATGCCACACATTTATTCAAGATATAGAATCCTCCACCCCTGGTAGACTTTATATCCACCACATATCCATGCCAGTAAGAATCATAAAAAGATGATAGATCACTATCATTTACTGTAGAAAATTATATATCATACTTATGTGTACCTTGAATGTATCTCCTAATTCTTTTCACTGCCACCATATGTCTATCCTTTAGATTAATCTGAAAGTGGGTTGCAAGGAAAGATGAAAAGACAATATCTGGTTCTTTCGTTGTCATGTACAGTAGGATTCCAATGAATCATTGTTACATGGTGGGATCCACAAATGACCCTTACTCATGATTTCCTAACTTTGACCAAACTGAAAATGCAGTTGAAATTGGTTTGGAGTCATGCATATTGAATTTTTTCAGTATCTATCTTACATACTTTTCCTGAGAGTTGAATGTGTAATCCTTCTTCTGACGAACCTACAACCCTAAAATGTATGTGTGATCACCAATCCTAGACCTTTCAAATTCTATATTCATGTGATTAGAAAATTCATCCACTGATCCTTTTATTTTTCCTCCAAAAATTATATCATCCACATATACTAATACAAACAAATTATCCTTTTCCAAATTCTTCCCATAGAGATTGTGATCAAATATTCCTCTTTTAAACTCATGTTTTCTCAGATAAGATTCCAACAGAGCTTAACACCCTCTTGGGGCCTATTTCAGTCCAGAAAAGGGTTTTCCTAAATTTGAAAACCATAAGTTCATCATTTAAAAGAAAGAACCGCATAGTTTGTTCAATGTGGACTTCTTTTTCCAAAACTCCATTTAATAATGTTGTCTTGGAATTAGTTTGATGAACTTTATAACCTATTTGGATTTATTTGGAATGAACCATCCTGATATACTATAGTCTAGCTACTGGGGAAAATGTATCCTTGACATCAACGCATTCTATTTTTGAATATCCTTCATAGACCATGAACGCCTTTTTTCTAATCACATATCCATGTTCTTCAAATTTGTTCCTGAAAAATCACTTCTTACCTATCAACTTATGATCTTAAAGTCTTTTAACAAGATCCCATTTCTAATTTTTGTCAATTTGATCTAACTATTAATTCATTTCTTTCACCCATGACACATCCCTTCCATATTATTCAAATTAGGATGGCTTCACAACTGATAGAAATTAAAATTGGGCATTATTCATCATCCTCCTGGTCTGTGTAGGTGCATTTCGATCCCAGATAATGTGGGATTGATTAATATCTGCTCATCGAATTTCCATTGGGGTTTGAACAAATTATTTCCAGTTAAGGTTTCCTCTTCTGATTCTTCTTATGAGTCAACATCATGATTTGAATGTTGAGAGCTTCGTACACCTTCTTTTACCTATGTATTATCATTTGTTCCATCATCACATTCTTCCTCATATTCAATCACATCAATATAAGAATTCCTTGAAGA
This sequence comes from Viscum album, assembly GCA_963277665.1. Classification (NCBI taxonomy): domain Eukaryota; kingdom Viridiplantae; phylum Streptophyta; class Magnoliopsida; order Santalales; family Viscaceae; genus Viscum; species Viscum album. The sequence goes on from OY728129.1 coordinate 1,292,801,917, forward strand.
ATTTATGCTTTTCTATTTGATTATTTAATCCTAGTTTCATTCATAAATTCTTCTGAAGTTCTTATTGAAACAAATTTAGGGTTTTTTGTTCATTGACTATACTATAAATATTCCATCATCTTTATTGTCTCTATACTTATGTTGATTTCCTACTTTATTTCGGATGAAATATTTATTTCCAAAAACAAAATAAATATTTTAGAGAGGTATTCCTACCATACCAAAATTATTATGTTTTCGTTTTATTATCCATATATATCCATGTTTTATTTTCAATGTACAATGCAACTGTTACCACATCATTATATAATGTCGAGGTATACAACTATCAATCATCATAGTTCTGGTCATGTTATTTACTTATCTATTCAAGTTCTCATTAACTCCATTTTACTATGGAGTTATCACAATTGTCACCTCATGTTGTATCCCATTATTCTATAGGTAATTTTAAAATTCAATGGATGTGTATTCCCCGTCCATTTTCAGACTATATGACATTGATATTCTATCCAGTATCATTATCGATGATTCATCGATAGGTTTTCATGAAATCATGCACATGCCTCTTCATCAGTATAATGATCACAGATGCCATTCGACTATAATGATATATGAAATGAAAAAAGTACCTTTCTCCATGTGTTCCGACAAAATTTTTCAGGAAACATAAAACAGTATGGATATGGGCAAAGAGATTTGATGCTCTTTTCTTCATTAGCCGGTATGAACTGCAGACCAGTTTCTCTAGCATTCAATAATCACATGACATTTCTTCTTCACACATCATATTAGGGATATCCATGGATATCATTATCTTAGATGTTATTTTGATGTATTTTTTATTGAAATTCCCCAATCATTGATTCCATAAGATGTTTTACTCTTCAACAGTTATGTAGAAAATGTTCTCTTCGATTTCAAACTTATATATGTTTCCTCAAGTTCAAAAAAATATTATGATAGAATTAAAAAATATTCCTCTTATAGTAAAACCATTATGATTGATTTTCATGATAATACTTGATTCACAATGATGACTCACACTAATAATATAGTGACACATACCATCCACATAAAGGGATTTTGTTTTCTTCAACTATCTATTAGCAATCTTAGTACTTCCAATGCATTTGATATTAAAAGAACCATTGTTACAGAACCCCACTATTCTATCGACTATTGTCATTACATTCATAAGTATATCTGCATTTCCTATTATATGATATGAACATTCACTATCAATAATCCAGGTTCTATCTTTCTTGGTACCTTTGAGAGATACTTCTCTAATGTGGGATTTCTTAATTTTTACTTTTTCATTCCATAATATATTGGATGATTTTAGTACACTAATGGAACTTCAATTCTATCTTCTAGGTACACGAGATATTCATATTCATAATATTATTCCAAATGAATAAATTTATTGAAAATAGAAACATTGTTTGGTTCAGGAGTGTTGACCTGTCTCTAACCATTGTAAGAATTTATCCAATCATACTTCTTCCTACAATACAAAAAATTAAAACCAATGTTAGAACAATGAAAATAATATCTATAGAAATTATTTCTTCTATAAGATGTAGGATATAAATATTTTATCCTTTGTTGAACTCTTATATCTTCCCCATTAATATGACTCATTGTATCTTCTCAATATGACATGGAATGGCTCAGATAGCAATAGAATTGACATATCATAAGTGAAAATGTTTTATCATCATAATTCCTTCTCATGTATCTTTACTATGACACATAGTTGGTTGTCTATAATTTTCGGATAGTTATGGATAGTCATCTATTTTTCATTCATATTGAATTACGAATTTATTTTTCAGCACATCCGGAGACTTTTCCTCATGACCCACTTTCAACATTCCTTTATTTTGTCCACCATTATTTATAGCATTTAATGATTCAGCATCAATCCCAATTACACTATTTCACTTGTATGAAGGTCAATGGTCATTAAAAAACCATTTAACTCCATTATAACCACACATTTCTATTTCTAGAAACTCAATATCTGATAATTTTCCAAATTGTATTTTCTTTATCTATTCTTATGAAATTGATTCACATTCGAGCATAGTTATCAAATTTAAAAATTCTTCCTCTAAACCCTCAACAATATTGGATTTATATTCAATTATATATGAATGATCATTGATGACCTTTCCCTTTTATTCAATTCTGAGTTTTAGTTCCACAACATCTTCAGTGCTTTCATGGATTGATGACTCCAATTTTACTAATTCCTACAGTGGTTCAATTTCTGCTTCAAGATTATCAAAAAATTCTGATGACCCTTCTATAATTCAATTCAACTCATTGCATCACTTAAATTTATTCTTAGTATTACAAAATGATTCATTAAGTTTCATATTGGGATTGTAATATATTCTTCACAAATTATTACCATCCTTATCTTTTGATTGATCTAATTTTTTAATTGTAGCCATAATGTAATGATGGTTCTCATAATTGAATTATACTTAAACCTCCTCAAATAATTCATTTTCATTATCTTTATTTTCACATACAAAATTATATCATTGAAATTTCATTCTATATTTAAAGTCTATATTTTTTAAAAACCTTTTCTGATGCTTTTGAATGTCTCCATATTCACTTTCTTCATCATTGACCTTTCTTAGGGAACAAGAGGCAATGTTCCCAAAACATCTATAGTGAAAACAATCTATAGGTAGTTTGCCTTAAAATTTCCATTTTCCCATCCCGAGTTTCATGAAAATGAGATAGAGAACATATTTTTCCTCATCATCATAATCAAAAAAATCTTTTGTAATTTCTAGTTTTTCTGTGGATTTGAATTCCTTTTCCATTATTACATAATTCATTGGATCATTGCAATTTACCCAATAGGATTGATGATATGAAGATGCACAAAAATGAAAATACATATTATTTCATCAATCGAATTACTAATGTTGTAAGAGTAATTCAATGTAGGGCAGTATGCAAAGAAGATAAGTATTATGCAGAGTAAGGAAGTATATGGAGTAGGGATGTTTTAAGAGGAGCTGGATAGTACACAGAAATAACAGTGGTACACAGAGGAGGTGGTCTGCGAACCATACATGGAACACAGTATGCAGACCAACTAAGGACACCTGAAAATTGACCAAATTAGATTTTGAAATTTATTTCTATAAAATAATAGTTTATGATAAAATAAATTACATATATGGGTGATTACGTGACTTGAAATGGGAATCCACTTATAGTTGAGGATGAATGATTTTATTCTAAACCATTTATGTGGCCTTTAAGTCAATAATCTAAGTGAAGATTCTTCCAACACAGTGATCAAGTAAGTGTCCATGGATGTGATCTGAGGGACACATTGTACATTCCCTAAATACATATAACGGTTCTGTGATTGGAAAAATTTTATTGTACCAACCTCTTGTAATCCCCAACTTGTGATTATTAGTGGTTTTTGGTCTGACCGACAAATATTCAGTGTATACTCCTTCGACGTAGCCCTTAGTGGTGAACCAAGTAATGTTAATGCGTCATGGATTTTCATGTTATTGTTTATTTTCTTCACTTCCTCTATAGATAGTTTTAAGAAGTTCATAATAATGTGGGAACAAGATCCAACAATTTAAAATAAAAAGCTGATACCCAGATTCTCCCCTCCCATCTTAGGGTGTTCTGATGTCATTTATTTATGTCATGTTATATGTCTTCGCCACATTATTATGAGGTCATGGTTACATGATATCATTTTATACATGTTGTTATTCCTTATTTTTATTCATTTTCTTTGCCTTTATGACATAATGTAATTTCTTCTAACCAATGTGATAGGTTTTATTCATATTCTTATTCCCTAACTGAGATTTTTAACTCTTCACTTTTGTTCATGTATTCCAAAAGATGTCCAAAATATATATAAAGACCAAAATGAAGTTATGATCTCATTAAAAAGTATATATAAAAGTAGTTTTTATTTTGTTTTCATGAAATTTAAATAGGGTTCCAATTTTACAATACACCATACTTTAAAATACATGGATTGTAATTTAATTTTTAATTAGTGATAAGGGCCATTACATTTCTCATAGATTACTCAACCTACATATTTTGAAATGTTGTCTAAATAGTTATACTGAAAATTCCATATGTAATAGAATGTTTAGAATAAGAATCAAATAATTTTATCACTATTCTTGAATGAATTTTTTTTTAACTATTTTTAAATAAATTCCATGTTTCACCTTAGTATTAGTGATAACATATTCCCTTCCTTACAACATTGGTTGTTGTTGTTATTGATATACTCAAAAAACCCTTGGAATTGGTAAGTATCTTGCATACAAATTATATAAATCCTCCATGATAAATGTTTATGTATATATCCACATTGAATATTTTATCTTACATACTTTGTTGGAGTTTTATTCTATATTGGGTATTAATTTGTTTTATTTATATAAATCCAACAACAACTGACAGGAAAGGGATATCAATCTTCACAGCCCAAATCATCATCCAATTATATAAAAATGGTTGGAGGATGAATAGACTTATTAATATTTGTATCACTTGTTTATATTATTGCCTTATGGGAAATAATATCTAGATTTAATGATTTAGGCAAAGGAGAGGACCATGATCAAAGATATGACCTCTTACGACCGAAAAATTTATTAATGAAAATAACTCTTGATATAATTAAATTTATTTTTATGCAAATAGTTATTAAACTAATCTACTTCCATGGTTTTTTGTTTTTGTATTCCTAAATACGGTTATGAAATTTTATCATTTTCAAATATTGTCATTGAATATTCATCACATGAATATTATTAATATAACGCAATAAAAAATCCAATTTACATAGAAAAATGAAGTGATATCATCATAAGGTATAATTACTATATATGAAATCCCATATTTCATATATCAGAAAAGAGGTGGCATCACTAGGATTCCCTATTGACCATGCCAAAGCCAAGCATCAACACATTAAGCACGAACAGAACCGACAACGGGAGAAGTGGATGTTAAGAGAGATTACCACCCTGACGATGTTATCCGAGCCACTATGAGAGTTTTTAACCATCACACATCTTACCATTAGGTATAATGAAGGTGTTATAAGGGGTTATTTAATAACACCCTATCACATTGATTATATACACTATTTTTTATAGAGAATATACATTAGTTTTTTAATTGTGACTTTGTAAATAGTTTTTAAAGCACAAGGTGTATCTTTAGTTAATAATCAATTACAAAATATATATTTTATGAATTAATGGATTTTTGAATTAAATAATATTTTGATAAAATATTATTAATATATTAATTTTTTTTAAATATAAATGATGATAAAATTTTTTGTATACAATTCTAATTTATATTAACGCTTCAAAGTTGTTTTAGTAAATACCCAAGAATTTTTTATAAATGTCTGTTTTTATTTAAAAAGTAAAAATTCACATATATAGAAAATTAATTAGACAAAATGAATATTTTTTTTGTAATCAGTATTTCAAAATTATCCAATGGTTAAGTTTTCATAATTTTTTTAGACAATCGCATTTTTGGGTAAAATGTAAATATTGTTTAAATATATAATGTGCTTATGACAACACAATGACCAAATAGTGATGTAATAAAATACTATAAATATTTTTTTCCAACAATATATTTTTCACATATTTAATAATATGATTTTAGGTTTTTTTTATTTTTTATACATACAATTCATTATTGGACCCTCCATGACTTACAAAACATTTTAACTTTTTAAAATGTTTTCCTTGAGAGTGTGAATCACCTCCACATAAGAAACCCAAATATTCTAATAAGTTCTACCATTGGTCATATATAATGTTTTTCCACACCCCATTAGAAAAAACCATAGTAAAAAAACAATGGGTAGTTTTGTGGTTTTGATTAGTTTAATGTGTGGTGTCAAAAACCTAAATAATAAAGAATTACCTCTTTTTCCCATATAAACCCACCCATTATAACACTTACTCTTCACTAAAATCGTTTGGAGCTTGAAACCCCATTTAAATACCCTCTATAAAATCCTCTTAAGGTGCCCCAATCTCCCATGAATCCTTGCTCATGCCTCTCCCAAGCCTTTGGTATCACACATGCATGTAAGTGATTTCATGCTTTCTCAAAAAAAAATTCAAATTTATTTATGTTGTTATACCATATTTTCAATTAAAAATATTGGAGTATGTTTTATCACCTACCCATAATTCCCTCCTTATATTTATATGATGATATACCCATTTCCCTCTCATTAATTCCTCACATATACACCCATTAATTTGCTAAAATTCCATAAGGGATTTCTCTCCCCTAAAATTCATTCAAGAACCTCCATTATATTATACATCTAAAATCCATTACAAATGATAGGACATGTATCTATATGAACCCATTATTTTCCAATTTAGTTACATATGATGGGATACTTATTTATCTTTAATAATCCGTTTTTAGAACTGTTATGTCACACCATTGTGATACCGAAATTGCACTGAAAGTTTCCATGCCAAGGACATTGTGTAGTGAATGGCATGACCATTTCCATATCAAGGGGATTAACCTTTATGAAAATTTAATCATTTATTATATAGAACCATGTATGTATTACACATTCAATTATCATGGAATAAATGATGATGTTAAATGATTCCATGTGGTATGATCAATGTGGAACACTTATGACGGAATTGAATTGATTAAGTAGGGTGTGCTCTAATAGGACTCCAATGAATTGGGTAAAGATTAGTATCATGATAAATCAAGGAAAATGAGGGTTTACTCATTCTAATTCAAGTTAAATGAGGGTTTAATCATGCTCCATGTGCAATGATCTGTGATTGATGCTAATATTATTTAAATGTTATTGCCATGTTTCAATGTTATGATAATCATGCTATATCATGGCCTTATGTTCGTGTTTATTTTATGATAAATTGATATGACTATTACCTAAAATGTGCTATATTATTCATAGTATTCCTATTTTACTCAATTATTGTTATTTATATCTCACCCTTTTCTTTTGTATGTCCTCCGAATATCCTATGCAATGCTATGTATGAAATAATGTTTTGGTCATGTAAAAGAAGTTTTCAATAATGATGTTGTCTGTTATGTTCTAAGTTCTTATGTATGTTCATAATCCTTGAATATAGTATACCAATCGATATTATATATTGTATCAAGTAACGATATAATGTAATACATAATTTTTATGTGTGTAATAAAGTGCAGGTTTGTTATAGTTGGTATCATATGTGGGGTTTAGTTATTTTTGGTATTAGGATTACAAAACCCTTGTGATAGCCTTAGGGATAAGAGAAAGTACAATAGAAACATACCTAAATTTTGGGGAGTATTGATTAAGTGGTTTTCTAATAAAATTCATCCCTGAGTAGATATGATCATGTAGATGAAGAGTTGGCAGAGATGTATCTAGGGGTAAAATGTGAAAACGCCGCTTTGATCTAGACTCGAATGGGAACTGGTGCACCACAACGGGACTTAATAAACTATCATTTATTACACTCCCAATTGATATGTTTTGGTATATTCATAAGCTTAGTATGAACCATTATTAAGGGAATAAAAAATCTTGTACGAATATTTTTTGGGTTGTAGATCATGGATAAGAAAGATTGAAAGACTATAATTTCATATGATAATGAAATAAAAGTAATATATAATCCATATATTTTTGTCTTTGGATTATCCTTTATGTTATACCACTAAAATTCCTTTTATTACTGCAAATGTCTGGTAATAGGATCATTTAGGTTAACAATTGATGTGAAGATATGGGCAGCATGAAATTTTATCAGTTCAATTTTTCTGCATAATGATGTAAACCTGGCTTGAAAGGTTGACGGTGAAACTCTTCATTTTTCATTGTGGTCATTGAAGGTTGTGAAGGGAATGGCCCGAAGGGCCGGTACCAATGCCCATCAAGGATCCCCAGAATGTGTGCGGGGGGGGGGGGACTAGAGGTTTGGATCAATTATATTTTCTATGTCCTCAAAGAGGTTCCCAAGGTGATGACATGAAAACACCTGTGCGCAACCATGATGGATATGATTCATGTAATTTTTTAGAAAATTCCCCAAAGTGATACCCTGGTCCATCCCAAACAATGTTGGAGAATAGGGTACCTGAACGCCACAATTTGGCTTGCAACCTACTTGTGCAACCAAATTATTTTCCCCCAAGGTCTCATATTTTCCAATAAATAGACCCTTGAGGCATCCATTTGGGCGGAAAAATTTCCATGAAGGCCTATTGCAGCTATGGTCGCCTTAGTACCACACCCCATTCTTCAAAAAACTTTCACGGTAGTTCTTCAACACCTTGATTAGAGGTTTTAAGTGATGTAAATTATGCTTTAGTGTTTGAAAACCATAACACTTGTGCGCCTAATTTTCCAAACCTCCCAAAGATAGAAATACTTTCTCACCACCTATTCTGTTAATAGGAACTTGTGATCCCAACTTTTGGAACCACTTCTGTATACTCTTGAAGGATCGAGAAAGGTCCCGCCCAAGTATTAACATACAAGTTATTCATTGCTAAAGTAAACATCAGGTCCCCCAAGAATACTTCTGCAACCATACTTGTATGCCCTTTCTTAATTGGGTGCACCTCTTTCATTCAATTACTCTCTTTGGTCTACAAGACATCAATCCTTCCTCAAGTCCATTCGTGTAAAGGAATCTTCTTCCTTGGATCCCTTGTCGGAAAGTGATTCCGTTGAGACCTCCACCAAAACCCCATGAATTTTCAAACAATGGGAAAGGCACATCAACGAGTCTTCTATTTGGGTTTCTATTTCAATAGTCAGAGGATTCCCAAATATGTTCCACAATGTGGTTAGGATTCATGAAATGTTTATGGGTTGTATATCCATAGTTACATGGAGCTCTCTCCCAGGAACAATATTGGGAATTTCCCCGTTTGGAGGATGGTTTGGGTCTTGGTCTCTCCCTTCTCAAAGAGATGACCTAGAACCTCAAGTCTCTGGTATGGAAGGTATGGGTCACACATTCTTTTCTATTAAAGCATAAAAGATGTTCCCCTCCCTTAACATGATAAATTTTAGGGAAACCATCCTGGCATAATCCCCAAGATTTTCTTGCAGGAGGTAGCATAATTGCTCCTCATATCTTCTTCTATGCCAAATACGAGAGGGGAGATGGGTACAATGACTTTTTTTACCCTTTCCCTCTCCCATTTGGCTTTGTCACCATGGGAATCCATCTTGGTGTAAGACCCTAACCTTCATCCCTTATTCCTACCACTCGACCCTTGTCCAATGTGAAGAGAACATATGGACGGATTGTCACTTCACCCTCTTCCCTGGTTGCCTCGACCACGTTTACATTGGACACTCTAAGTGTGCCCTCATCCACCAGTGGAAGAGAAAATTTTTGAAAGTGCCTTTGTTGAATCTCTCACACCTAGGAAGACTCACATGGGATTAGTAATTTTTCATGGTCACAACATTTCCACAATTGAAGGGATTATGAGATGTCTGATTCATATTCAAACCAGGATACCTAGGATGCCCTTTCGGGGCCCAAGCTCACTAGATATCCTCTTCAAGAATCTAACCCTAATTAACATATTATGAGAATGCTCCTTGGGAATAATCACTAAATTAAAAACTCCACTCACTATGAAAACTTTTTCACGATGTAATACCAAACTCAATTCTCTCAAAGGACTCTACATTCCTATAAGACTTATCGTACTACGTTGTATTTGATTCCTATTTATATGGGATACATAGGAAGCCTCCATGAGGTTAAAACCCAATACCTTAAATCAACCCTATTCTACTTGGTCCATATTCCCATCATGAGATGATCCTACATGGAAACCCGTATCCTTTCCATGTCCCTTGGGTTTATTCAGTATAAGTCCAACACTATGTTTTGATGAAGCACCTTCCACTTTGATATCCATACTACATGGAATTAAACTGTATAGGTAGGTCCTTAGCACATTAACATTAATGATATGATTTTTCCCTTTTCAGTGGAACTGAACTATGAGGGTTCAAATTCAATTCAGAAGGATACATAGTTAGCCTAATTTATGGGCACAATCCAAAAATCAAACCATTCCTATGTCTCCTTCGATGACAATAAATTCTAGAGTGGCCTACTAAGTAGCATAAAAACTAGCATCATCACAACAATGATTAATAGAATCTCTATGTATTATATTAGAGGATACCATTGATGGAGAACCCCGAATACATATGGGTATCTCCATTGATGAATAATTTCGAATACATATAGATGATTTTAACATTTCACATGATAAATAAGAGATTGAAATTTAAAATGGATACTTAGGATATACTTGGTGAATTAATAAGTATTCACAAAAATATCTGAAATTATAATGAGATTCCCGCAATGGACAATAATTCCCCCCAAAAACATGTGATGAGTCCAAAATCCCATCCTCTCGACCAATGCATGTTCTAAATTATTGTGATGTTCATACTTAATGAACGATTGCCTTTGAAAAACAAGTAATCATTGAATAATAAAATTTTGGAAGTATTTGGTTCCATAAATAATGAAAATGGAAACCTCCTGGAAGCAATGATTCTTAAAACTATAATACATGATTCAAGGAACTATGAAACAAGAGATCAATGTGATGATTGTTCTAATGGGATGCCCAATCTAATGGGAGAATTAATCAAGAAATATTTATCAATATTCTCTCAAATAACTCCTGGTTTGAATAAAATAATGGTTTAATAGGAATGTTCAACCCCCCCTAATAAATGAAAATTTCAAATCGAGAGCTTCATGAGAGAAAGGCATCCTGATTTCAATAGAGCATCCAATCAATCACTTTTCGAACATTGGATCATCTCTATTGAAAATATATTCTCTATAATTCCATGTTCCAAAAAATAGAAGGCTCTTAGGGATTTTAATTGTATGGATGGTTAATCTGATCAACTGTAGACATTGATAAAAAATAAGAATCCTAAGGAGGAGATCGAGGTGTTGGAATAGAAGGATTTCTGGAAAATGTTTTTCGATAAATATTTTCCTTGAAAAATATGACATATGATGGAAAGGGAATTACTTGTCCGAAAAAAATATGACGAATCCATCAAAGCATATAAGGAAAGAATTTCGAGGATTAAATGATTTTCCTATAGATTTTTCATTACCCCACAAACGGATGGTTGACTGGTTCATTGGAGGGATAAAACCTAGCCTGTAGAATGCAATTGTGATCTATGACATTGAGAGATATGAGGAAATTGTTTGATGTTCCCTCAAAGATGAAATGGATATCAGTGAATCTTAGGGGTATCATATGGATAACAAGAAAAAGGTAGACTCTCATTCTAGTAGTCCGATAAATAGATCCAATGACTATATGAAAATCTAGTGTCCCTCTTTCCGAAGGTTCGGAACAAAGCACCTCAGAAATTTTCTTTCCAGTGACGGGGAAATTCATTTGGTGTGAAAGATAAGGGTACCTGGATATTAATTTCAGACAAAATAAACCCACAACTATGACAGAGGATAAGAATTCTACATTCAACCCTCGACACATTTTTAATATCTTCAACTGTAAAGAACAAAATAACTTTGAAAACTGGTTCCCTAAGACAAGGGTTTTAAGAGGCACAAAACAACCTCCAAGGCAGCAAGGGAGATCTTTTTCCACCACTACAGCCGAAGTGAAACCTAGCAATGATGTGGTGACATGTACGCTAGTTATACATTCTGGAATATAGAACATACTTTTTTATTCTAGTTCTATTCATTCTTTTATATAGATAATTATTAGGAGAACAATCCCATCACAACCACAAATAATGGAATTAATGATTTCAGTGATAATGAAAAATATTGAAATCATTGCAACCCAAGAATATAACTCCTCCTCAGTAACAATTTGTGGATTGAAAATCATGAAAAACCCCTTTATACTCCCTCTAGTTTAATTTGAACTAATTCTTGGCATGGATTGGATTTCCTTATATAGATCCAACCTAAATTTCAGGGACAGGGAAATCAGTCTCTATTTAGAAAATCGACCCCAATTCAATACAAGTTCGAGGAGGAGGGTGAATCTTCCATAGCACCATCATCTCAAGCATGGATATTACTAACCTATTGGAACATGCATCATTCATAAATGATTGATTCTTTGGAATGCACCGTCCATGAAGACATTTATATTGAGAGTGAATTCACTGAAATATTTCATGAGGAATTACCTAGTCTTCCCCTTAGAGGTGATGGAAAATTCTCAATTGATCTTAAACCTAGGGAATTTCCAATATCCAAGAATCTATATAGAATGGTTGTTCTAGACCTTGAGAATATGAATAAATAAATACAAGAGAATCTGGATAAATGGTTTATACACCCTTGTGCTTCACTATGGGGTGCTCATGTCCTCTTCATCAAGAAGACAGATGGGTCAATGCACCTTTTCATTCATAATCATGATCTGAAAAATTCATGATAATGAAAAAGTATCCTATTATATGTATTGATGACTTCTTCTATCATATCTATGGAGAATAATAATTTTCCAAGATGGATTTGCAGTTGGGATATTTCCATTTAAGAGTGAAGAAGGATGATATCTCCGCGACTTCTTTTTGTACAAGGCACGAGCACTATGAATTCATAGTAATTCAATTTGGACTCAGTAATAATCCAGAAATCATCATGGAAACTATGAATAGAGTCTTTAGTGATTACCACTAAAAAATTTTTGTAACATTTATAAACAATATTCTAATATAATCCAAAATCAAGGAGGTGTAGGTGGATCATCTAAAAACTATACTAGAGACCTTTTGAAAGGAGAATCTCTATGTAAAGTACAACAACTGTGAATTTAGGTTGAAGGATGTATCATTCTTGGGTCATATCATCACAATAAATGGGATATTTTTGGATTCCTTAAAACAGGATTAATTGGGGGATGGTCAAGGCCAACATCAGTAATGTATATATGTAGCTTCCTAGGGTTAGATTGATATTATCAGCGATTTCTGGGAAATGTATCATGATTTTAAAACCCTCTAACAATGCTAACTTGAATTGGAGTCAATTATTCATGGAGTGGAGTATGTGAAGACAACATAAAAGAGTTAGAAAGGAGTCATATAACTGTGTTCGTGCTCACATTACCAACAAGTGTAGAACATTTTGTGGTATTTAGTGATTCATTGATGAAATGGGTGGGTTGTATATTTATGAAAAAGGAAAAATTCATTGTCTAAGATTCAAGGAAATACAATGTTCATGAGAAAGACTATCCCACAATTTTTTTGGATTACCTGATGTAATCTTCGCTTTGATAATTTGGTGGAATCACCTCTTTGGGGTGAAGTGAGAAATATATATTGATCACAAAATGCTCAAGTATATATTCACACAGAAAGAGTCAAAGATGAGCCAATGAAAATGGTTATACATGATCAATGACTATGACAGATCAATCCATAACCAGCATGGGAAAATGAATAGGGTGGATGATGCTCCAAGTAGAAAGGACCCAGAAATTCTATCCTTTATGATAATTGAAAAGTATCCACTCTTCACTTATTTAATGAATATGCACATTGGAATCCAAAATAAGATAATATAATTAATCCTTTCTTAAATGATTTCTTATCCATATCTATTTTAAGGGTTAAAGGATCCTGAAAGTATGATGTTAGAATTCAGAAGAAAGAAGAAACTATCAGAAAAGTAAAAGCCTCCATGTTCAAAGATAATGAAGAGGGAATTGTGAGATTTGGGTCAAGACTATATGTTCCATCAAATATTGTGTTAAAGAAAGTATGTTCGGATAATACACATAGTTCTAATTTCTCCATTCACCCAGTAAAAAAAAAGATGTATCGAGTTCTATGAGAAGTTTAATGGTGGGATAAAATGAATAAATTTATCACTGAGTATACATAAAAGTGATTGGTGTGTCAGTAAGTGATGTTTGAGAGATATAAGTCTAAGGAGATGATATAGCCACTACCCATACCATCATGGAAATCGGAGAAAATCACCATAGACATTGTCACTAGATTTCTGAAAACATTCAAAGAAAACAATGCTATCTGGAATGTTTTCGATTTTATTACAAAGACTACACACTTTATTTCAATTTAGGTGGATTTCTCATTAGATCAACTAGAACGGATATACATCAGAGATGTGGTAAGGCTACCTGGAGTACCACTATCTGTTGTATGTGATAGAGATCTAAGATTCCAATATATGTTTTGGAAGAATCATCAACATTATAAAGATACTGAGCTGAACTTTAGTACGACATGTCATCCTCAAATTGATGGACAATCTAACTAGACTATCCAAACACTTTAGAACTTGTGTAGAGAATTCTCAATGGGATTCAAAAATGGATGGGATCAACATTTTCCTTTAGTGGTGTTTTCTTACAACAACAATTTTTACTCAAGAATCCAAATGGATCCTTATCAAGCCATGTATGGGAAGATGTGAAAAACACAAACATGTGGGGTTGAAGTTTAGGAGCAAAAATTCCTTGTTCTATAAATTTTCAAAGAAATGGTGGAGAAGGTTAAGACCATCTATAAGAACATTAAAGCTTCTCATGGTTGACAAAAGATCTTTTCTGATTATCATCGATGAGACCTAGAGTTTGATGTCAAATATATGGTATTCCTCCGCATATCACCATGGAAGATAGTTATGAGATTTGGGAAGAAGGGAATGCTTAGTCCATGGTAAATCAGCAATTTTGAGATCCCTGATCGCATTGGATTAGTGGCCTATTGAGTAGAACACCCACCTAACCTATATCAATTACATGATTTATTCCATGTATAAATCTTAATTAAGTACACACTTGACCCATTTCATGTACTAAATCCATATGTAGTACCATTGGACAATGGCCTTTCCTATGATGTGAATATAGTGAAGATCTTATACCATAGGGAAATATTTCAACAGAATAAGACAATGACCCTTGACAAGGTGTTGTCAAGAAACCACGTGTTTGAAAAATTAACGTGGGAATTAGAGAAAGTGATAAAGCAGAGTTACCCGTATCTGTTTTAGTGTGGGAAAAAGAAAATTTCTAGGTCAAAATTTCCTAATGGGGGGAAGATTGTAACGACACAAAAAAAATTTTTATGAAAATTCATCTTTATCAAATTAAAAGTTTTATTATGAAATATTGTTTTTTAACATATAACCATCCTTGGTTTTATGTTTATCGATTTCAAAATACCATTAAGAATTGTTACCATTTGTACTATAGACGTTGAACAGTGATAAAATGATTAGTATAAATATAGGGCTCTAACAAATCCAATTTACTCAGAAATAGTATGTGATGGCTTCATCCAGTAGACATTCTCCCTATAAAGCCCATTTTTGGATCTTGGAATGAAGTGGTCATCACTGGGATTCAATCTTGACCAAGAGCAATCCTAGCTCCAATAGGATAAGATTGAATGGAACCACCTATGGGAGAAATGGAAGTTAATAGAGATTTCCACATGAGCGATGTTATCAGAGAAACCCCAAGTGTATGTCACCATCACATAACTTATGATAAGGTATAATGTGGGTGTTATAAAGGGTAATGTAACAAAAACCTGGCACTATGATTATTCACATTATTTTTTTTACAGATAATATACATTCATTTTATTATTGTTACTTTTAAATAGTTTTTAAAGAAAAAATAGAATCTTTAGCTAATATTTAGTTAAGAAATATATTTCGATGAATTAATGTAATTTTTAATCAAATATTATTAGTAAATTTATTTTATTGAAATATAAATGATCATATAATTTTTATGATTAGAATTGTAATTTATATTAAGGCTCTAAAGCTGATTTTGTCAAAATCCATGAATTATATATATATGTCGATGATTATTTTTAATAAATTTCACATATTTAGAAAATTATTTATCTAAAATGAATTTTATTTTTGGAATAAGGATGATGAAATTATCAAACAATTAATGTTTCATAATTTTTTTAGACAGTTCAATTTTTGTGTAAAATTTAAATACATTCTAAATATATAATGTGTTTATGACCTCATAATGACCCAATAGTGACGTAGTAAAATACTATAAAAGTGATTTTCTTCCAAAATATGTTTTATCATTAAAATAATATTATTTTAGGTTTGTTTTATTTATTTCACAATGCATTAGTAGACCCTCTAAGACATATAAAACATTTTATTTTTTTAAAATGATTTCTTTTAGAGTTTGACTCTCCTCCACAAAATCAAGCCTATTATTTTTAGAAGATCATACATTGGGAATTTAAAATAATTTTTTCCACTCCTGTTTGATAAAATCCACCGTCAGAGCCCATGGGGTAGTTTGTGGTTTAGATTTTTGTAATGTGTGGTGTCAAAAATCTAAATAATAATTAATTATCTCACATTTCCTATATAATCCCACCCAATGTGCATCTTTCTAATCACTAAATGACATTGTATCTTGACCAACCCCTGAATCCCAACAATAATATCCTCCCAAGGTGCCCAAATCATTCCTCAAGGCTCTCTCAAGCCTCTCCCATGCCTTTGGGATCACAAATCCAATTAATGGATTTCTTCGTTTCTAATTTCTGTCCAAATTTCCTAATGCTGGTATACCAGTATTTTCAATTACAATTAATGGGGGAATGATTTTTCACCTCCCCCATACTTCTCTCCTTATGTTTTTATGATCATACACCCCTTTCTCTCCCATTAATTCCCCACATGTGCACCCTATACTATGGTGAAATTCTATTAGGGATTTCTCTCCCCTCATTTACATTCAAGAACATCTTTTATATTATGCATCAAAAATCCAATACATTTTTTGGGACATATATCTCTATGACTCGCATAATATCCATTTCATTTTTATATGATGATATATCACTTTCTATCATGTCAGAAAAATTTATGAACTCTTATGCCACGCTGTTGTGCTGATGAAATTGCATAGATATTTTCAAAGCCAGAGTCATTGTGTAGTGAAAACCATTACCATTTCTATATCATGGTTATTCACAACTATGAAAATTTACTTATTTATTATAGAAAAACATTTATTTATTACAAATTACTTTTATATGTAATAAATAATAATTTTTAATGATTTTGTTTTGTATGGTCCATGTGGAACTCTTATGAATGAAATGAAATAATTAAGAAGGGTGTTCCCTGATAGCTCATCAATGAATTTTGTAAAGATTAATATCATGATAAATCATGTGCAGTTAGGTATTGCTCATTATAATTCAATTTTGAAGATGGTTTACTCATGCTCTATGTGAAATGGGCCTTCGATCATGTTAATATCATGTTAAACGTTGTTGCCACATTTTTGTGATATGATACTCATTCTATATCATGCCTTTATGTTCATGTTTCTCTTATGCTCCATTGATATATCTATTTATTAGCATGTACTGTATTCTTCTCATTATTCCTTGTTTACCACATTACTGGGCTTTATATATCACCCTTTTCATATGCATATCCTCTGCTTATCACATGCAATGCTAAGTACGATGGAATGTTGTGGTCATGTAAAAGAAGCATTCAATAATGATGTTGTGTTTTATGTTCTAATTTTTTATGTTATGTTTCTATTCCACAAATAAACTATAACTTTTGATATTTTATCTTTTTTAAAGGGAATATTTTATGTAATAAGTCAATTTTATGTGTGTAATAAAGGTAAGGGTTGTGATATGCCTATCATGAGGGATTACACTAATGTGTTCTTTGATGAATTTCATAGTCATCCTCCTGATGAAGAGTTTGTGTTCTCAATTGAATTTATTATCGGATATCTTCCAATATCAAAGGAACATTTTGAATTGCCACTTTTGAGCTAGATGAACCAAAGAAGAGGTTAAAATAGAATCTAGAAAAAAAAGTATATGTCCGAGTTCTTCACCATGGTGTGCGTTATTTATCTTCATGAACAATATGGATGAATCAATGCCCCACTGCATTTATTATCGTCAGATCAAAAAAATATTGATAAAGAACAATTATCCCCTATCATGGAAGGATGACTTATTTGACCAGTTACGTTGGGCCATTTTTTTCTATAAGGTGGACCTACAGTCGACATATCACCATTTAATTTCATGGAATGAATATATTGCCAATATTACCTTTCAAAAAAGGTATGGACACTATGAGATAATAGTGATGACCTTTTAACTCACTAATTCTACAAAACATTTTATTGATTTAATAAATAATATCTTTAAAGAATATATTTTCCACTTTTTTGTTGGCTTTATTAATGATATTCTGATATAATCTGAGGCTAAGAAGGAACACGATGAGAATTTGAAACATATGCTAAAAACATTGCAAAGATAAAATTTATATGGAAAGAAAAACAAATTTTATTTCTTGATGGAGTAAGTATAATTATTGTGTAACGTAATAACTATAAAAGTGTTATCTATGGACCCTTCCAAGACAAAGGAAATCAAAGTGTATCCCAGGAAAATTTTTTAAATAAAGATCCATTGTTTCCATGGTCTAGTTCGGTATTAATAGAGATATTTGATGAAATTATCACGATTGTAGAACCCATTAAACATGATTACATGGAAGGGAAAAAAGTGTTTCTAGACTAGTGAATGTGAAGAATACCTTATAGAGGTAAAAAGGTGGTTTATCTCTACCCTAGTGCTCACACTACCAACATGTGGTGAACTCTTTATGGTGTAGAACAGTGGTTTGATAAAGGTATTAGGTTGTAAATCAATGAGAAAATGATATTATTATAGCCTATAACTCAATTAATTTGATGATTAATGAGAAAAACAATCCTACACCTGATCTAGATTTAGCATCTATGATCATTGCATTGAATATCTAGCGGCATTATCTCTATGAGGACATGTGTCAGATATATATTGATCAAACGATCATCAAATATAAATTCACATAGAAATATATTAGTAGGTGATATTGATATTTTTTAGATTTCATAAAAAAATAGTGGTTGTTCAATCCACTAACATCATTGTAATGAAAATAAGGAAGAAGGTTCTATAAGTATAAAGCATTCTACATCTTTATCAATGATAAAAATTGAGAAATATCCCATCTTATTAGACCTGAAATGAATGGATATTAGAATGAATTAAACAAGGAACATCATTAATCCTTTATCAAATTATTTCTCATCGATCCCATATGATGAAAATAAAGGGTTCTCAATGAAATGATGAGGAAATTAAAAAACTATCGAAGTTATCAGAAATTTGAAATCCTTTGAGTTCCAAATTTATGAAGAAGGAATCATAATAATAAGGTCATGAATATGTGTACCATATACTACAAAGTTAAAAAAAGATATTTGGAATAACATGCATGGCTCAACCATCTATAATCATCCAGGGATTATAAAGATGTATTGAGATTTCCCAAAAATCTTTTAGTGGGCCAATATAAAGAAGGATGTCACTAAATATACATCAATGTTCCTAGTATTTCAAAACGTGAAGGATTAAAAAAACTCTATGGGTATGATGAAATCCTTACCCATAAAAACATGGAAATTCAAAAACAATAACCATGTACTTTGTCAATATACATTCATAGTCTTCAAGAGGAAACATTGCTATATGGGATGTTATGGACTATCTTAAAAATTTTGTTCACATTATCAAAATTTGATAGGACATCTCACTGGATCTACTTTCACAGATATACATCAATGATGAAGTTAGTATACCTGGATTGCCACTATCGATTGTATCTAACTGAGATCTGATATTCACCTCCATGTTCTGTTAAAGTTGTGAACATTATCTGAACACTAAGATCGAATTTAGTATGACCTATCATCCTCAAACTAATAGTGGGCCTGAGAAAACTATTCAGACACTCAATGAATAGTTTAGAGAATTTTCTATGGACTTTATAAGATTATGGGACCCATAGATTCCTTGGGTCGATTTATCTTACAATAATAGTTTCCACTCAAGAATCAGAATGGCTCAATATAATGCCCACTTAGGAAAAATATGTAGAAAACAAACATTATGGGAATCTGTTGTTAAATATAATATTCTATGACATAAAGTGGTTGAATAAATAGTGAATAAGGTGAAAACCATTTATCAGAACATCAATGAATTGAAAAGTTGAAAAAATACCTATGAAGACAATCATCGATAAAGCTATACGTTTAATTTTAGAGATATGATATTATTCTATATATCTCCATTGAAGAGGATAGTGATATGTTCGAAGATAATAATGAACAATCTAGGTACAATAAAAACTTATAGATTCTTGATCGTGATGGAGTTGTGGCATATCGACTAGCACTTACACCTACCATGTCTAGGGTATATGATGTATTCCACTTATTCCTCTTGAGAAACTACATACTAGATCATTCACATGTACTAAATTCATAGATGGAATAGTTGGAAAATGACCCCTCATATAAAGATCATATAGGGAATATCTTAGATGATATAGGTAATGTTGTATGAAAAATAATACTCACCTGGTCAAATTACTAAGGTGTAAGCTTAAGTACAAAGTGGAAACATAGGAATTTGCAGAAGCGATTAAGGAGAAGTACCCACCCCTATTTTAATCATAACAAGTAAAAACATTGAGGGTGAAACTTGATAAGGGGGTAAGAATATACCAACCCCAAATATTATAAATGGAAATCAACTTCTTATATAGTAAAATCACATTAAAAGAACAAAATTATTATAAATGAATAATGAATGAAACAATATATATTCGAAGAAGTTAAGGAACATATTCCAATGGAATAGTAACAATGCATTTTGAATAGAAATATGGGCCCTATAAATAGAAAATGTAGGATCCAAATAATGATGTAGATGATCAATATACAAGAGGGGTGGTGAATTGTATACTTTAAAAATTCCTTTGGAACCTTTAAAGTTAGTTGCGATTAACTATATTTTCCTTTAGAAAAGGAAAGGGCTATGTTTAACAAAGTTAAACTAAGAAAATTCACAACACCTCTAACACCAAATGAAAACTTGGAAAGAGTAATGATGTTATAAACTTCATGTCCTATGTACTTGCTTATATCTGGAAAGAGATTCCGAATGTAGGTTCTGGTAATATGGTTCCGGAAATTGAAACATAACAAAAGATTACAATATGAGATTCTACCATAAAGAGTATAGAATCTAAATGAAACAGTGTACATGTAAGGAAGTATAAGAATGTTATACTTTCCTTATAATGAAAAATGCAGCGGAAACAAACAAGTAGTAAAACTACAAGTAACATGATATAAGTCTTTTATCCCAAAGAGAAGGGTATCCAACAACCTTGGATAAAGGTCCCTTTATTTATACTTTCAAGCAAGTCTGTCTTACCCACACCAGGGTAAGCCCTCGATACGAAGATCGGAGTCTCTGTCTTGCTATCCCCGCAAGCCCTCAGCTTGAAGGTAGTTGGCCACCTCTATCTTCCTCAGCATGGAATCCCTAAACATCAAGGTAGTCGGAACCTCTGTCTTCCTATCCCCGTAAGTCCTCGAATTTAATCAACAACATTCAGAGTCGCATGAAGATTTGAGAGTTAATAAGAGCCTCTCTCTCTAGAAATCACTTCAACAGCATGTATGCACAATGTCTAAGAAGTCATTCATCAGTCTCGATCTCTTTCAAATGAGCTCCTATTTATAGGCTAGGTCGGCCTCCTTTCCAACAGTTATATGTTCCTTAAAAATTAGAGGGACCTGTACACGTGTAACTTAACCAACGGTTAGTTTATAACAGAATAGACAACATTGTTTTATAAAAAAACAAGTGTAACAGAATGTACGACATCGTTTTAAGATTAACACAAAAGTTCGGAGTGAAGGATCGAAGTGTAAACAATATGTCAAAGGTTAGACAAATTATAAAAGTGTAAGTAAACTGAATGTTCGGAGTCTGACAAAAAAATATTCAAAGTCTAAATAAATTATGAGTGTATAAAACAAAGATGATCAGATTCTGTTTAATAGGTGAATTTAGAATGAGATTTCGTAATGAGAATTCTTCATAAGAATTCGTAATGAGAATTCATATCTAGAATTCAGAGTATAACTTTATCAGAGTTCGTATACAGAATTCGGAATGAAACATCATTACAGTTCTCATCTGGAATTCGGAGTGAAACATCATTACAGTTCTCATCTGGAATTCAGAGTGATACTTCATTATAGTTCTCATCCAGAATTTTGTACGTAAAACAGAATGTTTCATATCAAAGTTTCAAACAATTCTGAGAATAAAGAAATGAATCTGAAACTTATACTTATGAAATATTTGAATGAATATATGATAAGGATAAATTTTCATACAAAAGCGATCTTCCTTATAAAAGAGACTTTCCTTATAAAAGCGATTTTCCTTATAAAAAAGATTTTCCTTATAAATGAGATTTTCCTTATAAATGAGATTTTCCTTAGAAAAATGATTTTCCTTATAAAAGTGATTTTCCTTATAAAAGCGAGTTTCCTTAGAAAAGCGATTTTCCTTATAAAAGCGATTTTCCTTATAAAAGAGATTTTCCTTATAAAAGTGATTTTCCTTATAAAAGAAATTTTCTTTAAAAAAAACGTGTTTGTGAATTTCAAAACAAGAAGGAATGTAAAAGTCATAAGAAAAACCTTATTAACTCTACAATCTCCCCCTTTTTTGAAAGCACAAACATCCCTATGAAAAAGAAAGTCTAAGAAGAATGAAAACATTATGGATTATCTCCCTTTGCTTATGGATGTTGATGAATATGACTAACTCCACCTTAGGCTTTGAAACTATAAGGAACATATTCCAGATTTCCGGAATGATATTTCATTAATAATAAGAATGTCTTCTTTATTGAAAAACTCCCCCTTAGATAAACTCTATAAGAGTTTTGTTTTCATTCTCACCATTTGTTAAGATTCTTTTTCCCCCTTTATTAGGGTTCTTTTCCTCCTCCCCCTTTGTGATTTTCAAAAATAATTTGAGGGAATGGAAAATATAACAAAGTACCTCAAAATATTAGTAACAACAACAAATGAAACAAGCAAGCACAATTTTTATTAAGATTGAATGCTCAACAACAAAGAAGTTTAGATACAACAAAAGATAGGATCTGTCTATTTTGGATCTTTTTCCTTCGCCATGAGACCCTTAAGAATAGTCTTTATCTTTTTCATGTCTTTATGGTCTTCCTCGGATTTCATCTCTAACACATCAACTCTTGCATTTTGAGCTTCAATCTTTTCTTCTTGGGCTTGAAGCTTTTCTTCTTGAGCCTGAAGCTTTTCTTCCTGAGCCTTCAAGATTTGTTCTTGCATTAACAACATTTCTTCAAACTCAATCCGATGATCTCTTTCATACTTCCAGTTTCGAGAAACAGAATTTAGCTTCCCATTCAGATCTTTGACTTCTTGAATCCGGAAATTCTTTTCATATGTCAACATTTCATCAAAGGATGAAGTAAGTTCATTTATCTTCCTGTCTTCTATCTCAATGGCATCCTTCACATTATCTTGGAATTCAACAAAGATCCTCATCTCTTCTACAGTTTTCCTTGACCAACTAGTCATCTTCTAGCAAGATCTTTTGTGGGCTTCATAGCCGACAAAGAAAGTTTTGAACTGAGCCTCTATCTCAACAAATTTTTCCATAACCATAGATACAGAGTCTGTTTTCTGATTCAAATCATGTTGGAGCATCTGGAATCCTGAATCAATACTTGAGAAAGTCGGAATAACACCTACCAACTTCTTTAATGGATGAACAACAAAGTCATGCCCCAACGAAGATGACTCTGTATCCGAGACTTTTCTTGGAGAATTTTCATCTTCAAAATGCTCAACCTTCTTCTTAGAAGAATCACCAACTTCCCTTCTCTTTACAACCACTGAGCTCGGGGTATCAACAACAAGTTGCTTTCCCTTGTCCTTTTTTGGAATGGTTTGGTGTTCCGGAGTCTTCTGTTCACTATCATAAACTTGAACAACCTTGTCTTCATCATCCGCAACTTTTTCGGTGCCATCTTCTACGTTCTCCATTTGAGCAACATCATGTAGAAGTTGTTCTTCCTCTACATGATAGGCTACTTCTTGTTCTCCTTCCACCTCATCCTTCCCTGGAGTGACTAACTTCGATGATTCAGCTTCTGATGTTCGGAGTGAAAAATGTTCCGATGGTGTCCCCTTATAATCATATACTTTCTTCAAAACATCTCTGGTGTCACCACTACCTTCAGAAACTGCTTCTTCTTCTTCAACATTCTCAATCTTCTCTACATCCTCAACATTCTTAGAAAATTTCTCTTCCGGGGTGACAAAGTTTCTTTGTGGAGTCTCTGGTAGAGATTCCAAATAAAAAGATCTCGGAACGGGAATGTTCGTTGAAACCATCTCGTTAAACTTCAACAAAGTCTGAGCTACATCAGCTCTAGACATCTACTTCTTATGCTTCTTTTCATTCACTTGTTCTTCTAGCTCATCCGTAGTTCTTTCCTTCAAGGCCTTAGCCTCCGCAAGATCCAAGCCAAACTGAGGCTCCCCTTGCACTTTCTTCTCTTTGATTTACCTCCATTTAGCAACTACTTCATCTGGGTAAGCTTTCTTCTTTTTCGGTTTTGGAGGTGCGGAATGAACTTCCTTATATTTGGGATTCTCTGCTTCACCTTCAACTTCTTTCATCTTTCTCTTCCTCACTGGCTTAGAGGATTCAAGTTCTGTAACTTTCGGAACCGTTTCTTCTTGAGCAGGTAAATCAAAAAACTGACCAGTCTTCTTGTCGAAGGCTACATCCATCCTTTTGAGAGTACCATCACTCACCAACATAATCTTGCAAACTCCTATCTTAGACTTGCAATCCTCCTTGAAGGACTCAAGGAACAGAACTATCAACTTTGGGAGGATTTCTGGATACATTATGATTTGAGCTCTCAGATTCCATTTCTTAACATTATTAAGGGTAATAAGAATGTGTTTCATCAGTTTAAACTTCCTTAGATTTATCAGAAAATCTAGAATATAAATCCCAATCTTCTTCAGACTATCATTGTCACAATTTCTCAGTACGATAAGTCCTTTTACCCATAATTCTAGAATTCGTAAATTCGTAGACAGAGAAGAAATCTTCGGAGCCTTTTCATCTGACAGTCCGAGCGTCTCCAAATATTTTTCCTTGTTGAAGCTTCCTTTTGAATCCGGCAACACATGAGAGATAAGCTCGGATTATCCATCATTGTTCCGTCCTACCAAGATGGATGCCTTGGCATAAGAAAGATTATAATTCATTCCATAAGACTTAACTGACATCTTCTCCCTACCATATTCCTTAAGGAAGGAAACTGTCTCATAGAAATCTATAAGCAAATCCGAATAAACATCATCTTGATTTCTGGGCTTGGACACAGTAATATCTTCCCATCTGTTAAGCTTAATATTCTTGGATATAAGAGAATCATACTTGTCGAAGAAATTAGGATTAACCAAACTTTCTCAATATACTAACCACTTCGAAATCGGCTTAGAGGAAGATATATCGTGAGAAGCTACTTCCATAGACATTCTGATCTGAAGACCTCTGAGAAGTACGGAACGAAGATTAGTGATGTTCGGAATGACCTTAAAATAGAGAGGCAGATTTTTGGGATGCTCGAGCTTGAAAACCGATGTGGGACTACCATTTGGGGTCCCCTTTATATAGGCAACGAAAAGAAAGTTCAACTTCCTCGGTTGATCGAACGCTTGTGAAAAGCTGAGATCTGATCTGACTGTTGAAAAACAATTCTCAAGAAAACTTGAATCCGATATTTTGTGGTTTTTATTAAAACAATGATTTATGAAAACTATAATCCAAAAAAAATATATAAGAAAATGCCAGTAAGTAAAGTATGACTACAAAAAAATGAGTAATTAAATCATACCTTTCAGATTGGCTTTGAAGGATTATTTGTAATGGGTAATAAAAACTACAAAACATATTTATTACGAAAAGACATAGTTCGCAAAAATCACTATAAAAAACTCAACAAAAAAATTACAAGATTTTCAGCATGAATATTTCACTACAAAATTTTGAAAATGAAAAACTCATTATGAGAGTCTCGGTATGAAAATCTCATTGTGGAAATATCAGTACGATATTTTCCATTCTGGAAGTTTTCAATAAGAGAATTTATATTCCAGAATTTTTCTATACGAGAATATCCATTCTGAAAATTTCAGTTCCGGAAATTTCTATTCCGGAATTTTAGTTCCGAAAAGTTTGATACCAAACTTTGAAAAACATAGTTACTCTAATAATCAAATGTACCCCCCTGTGAAAAGGAGTTTATTATTGTAAGGAGACTTGTTCAACAGAAAGTTAAATAAGAAATATTTCCTTATGATTATCATTCCTAACTTCTGTTTAATGTATTCAAATATATTAGAATGCAATGATTTTGTGAAAATATTATCAAGTTGATCTTGCGTTCCGATAAACTGAAGAATGATATCTCCTTTGTGTGTGTGATCCCTAAGAAAGTGATTCCTAATATCTATGTTCTTTTCACGAGAGTTATGTGAAGGGTTCTTACTAATGGCAATTGTACATGTGTTATCACACAAAATTTGAGTTTTAGTAAAACTCATGCCATAGTCTGTGAGTGTGTGTTGCATCCACAACACTTGAGCACAACAACTTCTAGCTGCTACATATTTGGCTTTAGCAGTGGAGAGTGCTACAGAATGTTTCTTCTTAAAAGACCAAGAAACTAATGAATCTCCTAAGAAATGACATGTTTTGGATGTACTCTTTCTGTCCATTCTACATCCACCAAAGTCAGCATCAGAAAATCTTTTTAGAACAAAATAATTTCCAGAAGTATAAAATAATCCTAGATCCATGGTTCCCTTAAGGTTGCGAAAAATTATTTTTACTGCCTTTAAGAGAGATTCCTTGGGATTGGATTGATATCTTGCACATAAGAATATTGAGAACATTAAGTCCGGTCGACTAGCTATTAAGTAATGTAAACATCCTATCATACCTCTAAATGATGTTTGATCTACTAGTTTCCCAGCTTCATCAAGATCTAAAGAGTTTGAGGTACCGATATGAGTACTTATACTCTTAGTGTTGTCATGGACATACTTTTTAAAAATACATTTAATATACTTATGTTGATATTTGTAGGTTCCTTCTGGTTTTTGTGAAATTTGAAAACCAAGTAAGAAAGTTAACTCACCCATCATACTAATTTCAAACTCATATTTCATTAGACTTGCAAAAGAGTCGGTTATAGATTGCTGAGTTGAACAAAATATGATGTCATCAACATAAATTTGAACAATAAAAACATTTTTCTTATCTTTCATTATAAAAAGTGTTGGATCTGCATTTCTCATAACATAGTTATTTTGAAGCAAAAATCCAGTGAGTCTATCATACCAAGCTCGTGGGGCTTGTTTAAAACCATACAGAGCTTTAGTAAGTCTAAAAACATGACCAGGATGTTTTGTATCTTCAAAGTCAAGAGGTTGTAAAACAAAAACTTCCTCTTGGACATAACCGTTATGAAAAGAACATTTCACATCAATCTGAAAAAGTTTAAAATTAAAGAATGCTGCAAATGAAAGTAGAATACAGATAGATCCAAGTCTAGATACTGGAGCATAGGTTTCTTCATATTCTATTCCCTCTTTCTGATTATAGCCTTTAGCAAAAAGTCTAGCTTTATTTCTTACTATGACTCCATTTTCGTCACATTTGTTTCTGAAGACCCACTTTACTCCAATAACAGATGTTTTTTTAGGTCTTAAAACCAAGGTCCAGACTTTATTCTTTTCGAATTAATTTAGTTTATCTTGCATGGATTTGATCCTATCATCATCACCAAAAGCTTCATCTGTGATTTTAGGTTCTAATTAAGAAAGAAATGATAGATGTTCTACTTCATTCCTTAAGGAACTTCTAGTCCTTACAGGATGATTTACATCACCGATGATACTATCCCTTGGATGATTCTTATGAAACCTCTGATTTGGGTTTTAGAAATCTTGTTCATCAACATATGGTAGAAAGCCTTCCGGAGTAAATGTTTCAGAAGTATCTTCTTGAACATTATCCTTATCCGAAGGTTCTTCTATCAATGGCTGACAATCATTTTTTGAAAACACATCCGAGGATGTAGGCTGGGATGGTTTAAAAACAAAAGGATCAGACTCATCAAATTTTACATGCACTGTTTCTTCAACAGTACAAGTATTTTTATTAAATACTCTATAAGCCTTAGAAGTTGTGGAATATCATAAGAAAATTCATTCATCAGATTTTAGTGTGAATATATGTAAGTTATCTTTACTATTCAAAATGAATACCTTGCAAACAAAAACCTTGAATTAGGATAGTCTTGGTTTTCTACCATTCCATAACTCATAAGGAGTTTTATTAAGAAAATGTCTAATCAAAACTCGAATTATAGTATAGCAAGCAGTACTTACATCTTCATCCCGGAAATGTCTAGCTATAGAATATTCACTCAACATGGTTCTTGTTATCTCTTAATGAATTCTATTTCTTCTCTCAAGTACACCATTTTGTTGAGGAGTTTTAGGTGCTGAAACAATATGAGTAATACCTTTTCTACTACAAAAAGTTTCAAAATCCGAATTTTGGAATTCTCTTCCATGATAACTATGAATAGTTTTCAATGGAAGGTTTTTCTCATTTTTAACATGAGCTCTAATACTTTTGAAATAAGAAAAATCTCCAGATTTATTTTCTAGAAAATAAACCCAAGTAAATCTAGTGTAGTCATCAACTCGAACAAACACATAGTATTTGACTCCAATACTTCCAGTTTGTGTTAGACCAAAATGATCCATGTGCAATAACTATAATGCATCATTTTTTGAGACTTCACCGATTGATTTAAAACTAGATATATGTTCCTTGCCATATTGACAAGGATCCCAAACTTTAGAAGAATCAAATCTAAGCTCCAGTAGATCCTTAACTAGTTTTTTCTTAGTGAGTTTACATAGGATTCTAAGGTTACAGTGACCTAGTCTTCTATGCTATAACCAAGAATGATCTTCCATTTCACTTAGGCAAGGTAAATCTTGGCTCATGGGGTCTTCTAAATTTAAGGTGTAAACATTCTCAGGCCTATTGGCTAGGAGAAAATAATCCTTCCTTAGAATTGTGAACTAAGCACTTATCATTCATAAAATTCACAAGGTAACCTTCATCACATAACTGACTTATGCTAATGAGGTTGTGCTTATGACCCTTACCAAAAAGAACATTTGTAATCTATGTTTTTCCTAAAAGAACAATATTACTAATACCAACAATCTCTCCCTTAGCATTTTCTCTGAATGATTCCTTTCCTCCTTTGATTTTGATAATGATTTCAAAATAGCTTTTGTTACCAGTCATGTTCCGGGAACATCCACTATCCATGTACCATGCATTGTTGCTGGTACTCTCTTTATTTTCCTGAAATCAAGAAGAGAATTATACTTTCGGAATCCAAACTTGTTTGGATCCAAGATTTCCAGATAACAAAGTTTTAGGTACCCACATCTTCTTAGAGAAATATGCTTTGTGAAATCCTAGAGTTTGTGTTTTGTTTAAAGAACAATTCTTTGCCCAGTGGCCACCACATTGACACTTAGTACAAAATAGGGCACTTTGAGGAACAAAATAATTGTTACTAAAAATTGGTTTTTCATGGGTATAACCAAATCCGTATTTACTTCTTAAAGGTTGTATTTGGGAATACATTTTATCAAAATTTTCCTTACCATGGGTAAAGTTTGATAAACACTTATTTAAGGAAAAAAATTCGGACTTGAGTTTTATAGCCAAGTTTTTATCCTCAAAATTATTAGTTTTATAACTAGAGCTAGGATCAAAAAAAATTTTCATAGAAATTACTTTTTCTAATTCTTTAGAATGTTTGTTCTTCTCAGAACATACTTTCTCAAGATTTTTTGAAATACATTCAAAATCACCATTTTTCCTATCAAGATCTTTAGAATGATCTGATATATCTTTCATAAGAATAGAATTTCTAGAGTTTTCCTTATCATGTTTCTTATTAAGTTTAGAATTCTCAATTTCAATATGTTCAGCAATCCTAGAAACTTTTTCATAGGTAGGTAAGGTATTTTCTTCATCAGAAGAGGATTCTTCATCAGAAGAGTTATAATACTTAATATCATTAGAATTTAAAGAAACATTGGTCAATGATTCAGGATTTCATACATTATCCATAAAACAACGATTATCAATAGGTAATTGGGTTATAAGACCAAGATTATTCTATCCTGATGATTCGTAATCTGAAGATTCATCTGAAGAGTCACCACTACTGGCACTCCAGGTGTCATTTGCTTTCAGAACATTCTTAGCATTGGCTTTATAATACATCTTTCTGTTCCTGTCTGAATGCTTTTATTTCCTTTCTTTCTTTTTGAGAAAAGGGAAATATGGTCTAATATTTCAAGCTCTCTTTCATTCATAACATGTGACTTCTCCATCTTTCTTATCTTTCCTTTCCTTTTTCTTATACTTTGATTGGAATTTTCTCTGGCCAGCTATCTTGTTCATCCTTCAAGCAAGATTTGCTAACTAATTTTATAATATTTCACTTTCACTAGAATCTTATTGAACAACCATCTTCTTAGACTTGGACCTGGTTACTCTCTCAAGAGTCTTAGCTTTCATATGATTTAATGTTGTTGTAAAAGCAATAGTACCATTCCCATTCTTCATTTTGAGGTTTTCAGCATTTCTATTCATTCTAGTTTCATGTTGAATAGGTGTTCTGAATAAATCATCAATAAAAATTTGAGGGACCTTCATGTTCTCATCTATAGCTGTTCTTTTGGATTCCCACTCATTGGGCATGATATCAATTATCTTATCCACAAGTGCTTCATCATCTAACCCTTTCTCTCCCATAGATTGTAGGCTAATGACAATAGTCATAAATATCTATTGAACTTTACAAATTGTTTCACTATACGAAAAATTGAAGACATGGTATTCATCTCTAAGCATAGCTCTCCTAGTTTCAATTACATTATAAGTTCCAAAGTGTGTAACCTCTAACTTCTTCCAGAAAAAATTAGCTGCTTCACAAGAGGAAATTTTACTATATATATTTCTATTCATTGAACAAAGTAAAGTATTGTGTACCTTATAGTTGAGTTGATACTCTTGCTTTTCTTAGTTAGTAAAAGTTCTAACTTCCATATCTAGAATTTTATAATAACCAGTAAGCATAATGAAGTTGTCCACTCCAGTATTGATTACAAAAGTCTTCATTCGATCTCTCCAGTACTCATAATCATTACCATCAATGATTGGTGGTCTTGTATGATTTATATTATAAATATAACCAACATTAATTCCCGTCATACATAAAAACCTATGGCACACAAACTTGTTAGTAGAAAAAAGTTCGTAATAACAATGTTCAGAATGAGAATTTTCAGAATGAGAATGTTCAGAATGGGAAAAAGAGAAATAAAAACTTATATGTGAGTACAAGTATTTCAGAGACCTGCTCTGATACCAATTGTAGGATCGAAATAATTATGTAGATGCTCAATATACAAAAGGGGGGGTGAATTGTATACTTTAAAAATTCTTTTGGAACCTTTAAAGTTAGTTACGATTAACTATGTTTTCCTTAAGCAAAGGAAAGGGCTATGTTTTACAAAGTTAAACAATGAAAATTTACAACACCTCTAACACCAAATGAAAACTTGGAATGAGGAATGAAGTTATAATCTTCAAGTACTATGTACTTTCTTATAACTGGAAAGGGATTCCGAAAGTAGGTTTCAGAAATATGGTTCCGGAAATTGAAACTTAACAAAAGATTACAATATGAGATTCTACCTTAAAGCGTATAGAGTATAAATGAAACATAGTACAAGTAAGGAAGTATAAGAAAGTTATACTTTCCTTATAATATAAAATGCAGTGGAAACAAAAAATTAGTAAAACTACATGTAACAAGATATAAGTCTTTTAACCCAAAGATAAGGGTATCCAACAACCTTGGATAAAGGTCCCTTGATTTATACATTCAAGAAATTCTGCCTTACCGACACCAGGGTAAGCCCTCGATATGAAGATCGTTGTCTCTATCTTGCAATCCCCGTAAGCCCTCAACATCAAGGTAGTCGGCACCTCTGTCTTCCTATCCCCAGAAGTCATCGAATGTAATCACCAACATTCGGAGTCGCATGAATCTTTGAGAGTTAAAGAGACTCTCTCTTTAGAAATCACTTCAACAACATGTATGCACAATGTCGAAAAAGTCATTCATCAGTCTCGAGCTCTTTCAAATGAGCTCCTATTTATAGGTAAGGTCGGCCTCCTTACCAACGGTCATATTTTCCTTAAAAATCGGAGGGACATGTACACGTGTAACTTAACCAATTGTTAGTTTATAATAGAATAGACGACATCGTTTTATAACAAAACAATTGTAACAGAATGTACGACATCATTTTAAGTTTAACACAAAAGTTTGGAGTGTAAACAATATGTCAAAGAGTATAAAAATCATAAAAGTGTATGTAAAATGAATGTTTAGAGTCTAACAAAACAAATATTCGGATTATAAATAAATTCAGAGTGTATAAAGAAAAGATGTCCAGATTTTGTTTAATAGGTGAATTCAGAATGAGAATTCATAATTAGAATTCGTCATAAGAATTCGTAATGAGAATTCATATCCAGAATTTGGAGTAGAACTTTATCAGAGTTCGTATCCAGAATTCGTAATGAAACATCTTTACAGTTCTCATCTGGAATTCGTAGTGAAACTTCATTACAGTTCTCATCGAGAATTCAGAGTGAAATTTCATAACAGTTCTCATCCAGAATTCGGTACTTAAAACATAATGCTTCATATCAAAGTTTCAAACGATTCTGAGAATATAGAAATGAATCTGAAACTTATACATAAGAAATATATGAATGAAAATATGATAAGGATAATTTTTCTTACAAAAACGATCTTCCTTATAAAAGATACTTTCCTTATAAAAGCGATTTTCCTTATAAAAGCGAGTTTCCTTATAAAAGAGATTTTCTTTATAAAAGCGATTTTCCTTATAAAAGAGATTTTCCTTATAAAAGTGATTTTCCTTATAAAAACGATTTTCCTTATAATATCGATTTTCCTTATAAAAGTGATTTTCATTATAAAAGCGATTTTCCTTAAAGAAAGGTGTTTGTGATTTTCAAAACAAGATGAAATGGAAAAGTCATAAGGAAAGCCTTATTGACTCAACAGTAACGCCATAAATATAATAGTTATATCACCTATGAATGTTTAAATAAAAATTGGGTATCCAAAAAATATATATTTAATATATCTACATCCTAAAATATGTAAATAATTGTTCTGGAATTGATAGATTTGGTGTTTATATCTTTATAAGTTTTAAATATTTAATAACAATTTTATAATTAATATAATTATTTAAAAGAATATGTATTTTCAAAAAATTAATTAATTAATTAATATTTTATTGGATTACAATTATTGGATAATTTTTTGATACCATAATTAATTTTTCAGAGTTTTATATAATCAGTAATAACTTTAAAATTGGTATTTTTTGAGTAATTGATGATTTTATTTAAAATTTAAATTTATCATATTTAGATTTTTTTTCATAAAATGGAGTCCAATTTTTAATTCTAAAATTTGATAAATGGTTGAGGTGAATTTTTTATATTTTTTAAAACTAGATGTTTTTTGGGGATTAGTAAAAAATGAGAATTGATGATAAAAGATAAATAAATGAATTATGGAGTCACAGATGATGTATGGATGATGTATTCACAAAAACTAAAACTATCCTATATTATTTTGATAATTGTTTTGTTATTTATCAAACTATTCATATTCTTGAGAAACATTGTAAACTAATTAATAAAATAATGATAAAACAAACTCTCCTCCCGTATAAATACCCCCCCCCCCCCACCACATCGCATCTAACCTATCAATAATCAATACATGTTATAATTCAATAAAACACATTACCTAATCCCCTTCCACATGTCCATTATATTTTTTTCTCAATAAAAGTCAAAAACAAATACATTATGGAGGTTTATAAAAAGAATGAATCAAGAGGAGAAACCAACTTTCATTTATTTTAAATGGAATTTCAATTTATTTTATTTTCTTATTACATTCTCACCTACTATCATATAAACTTTATGATGAGTAAATTTCTTTTCATATAGATTAATATTATTTTGGTAATTCAATAACTCGTCTTCATTTCGTTCCCCTCTATTTTTTTTACAAAAAATGAATGTAACATCTGTGATATGCTAATTTATCACCTGCAAGGATGAAAAGGATTTCAATATAAATTACCTCCTACCAGAATACTCAAAAAACCATTTAATGGTTAAAATAGTTTATAATACATGTATTATACAATAATAAATGTTCGATAATCGTCATATGTACAATATATTAGTTTATCCTAGAAAACTAGTTCGTGATGATAAAAATGTTCCAATATAATCTAAACAGTTACCATTAATGACTTATATAATGATTCATAGTCACCCCAAATTATCAAATGAATTACATAACCATTTAATATTATGTATTTTAATTAATAACAAGAAACATAAATATTTTAAAACCATTCATATTTTATAATATCTTCCAAAAATGTATACAAGTAAACCCGTCATGAAAACCAAGAAAATGAACACTCTTGTATTATGAAATTCCATTTTATAACTCACCAAAAATGCCAAAAATTAACATAAAAATTTAAAACAAAAATCAATATTTTTTTAAAATTAATTAATTAATGTCTTTAATTTCTTTATCTAGGACATTAAGATCAAGTGAAAAATCATTTCCAACTTACAATAATGGATTTTACTCGAACATCCATTTTTTATTTGGGTTACAATTTATCTCTATTTATCCAAATGAAATGGTTATTTACTTTTTTAATTATTATAAATTTATTTTTTTTGATCCCAAATCCAATATCCATATCATATAATCCTTCTTTTATCAAAAAATCTATGTTTTAAAATGATCCATTCTCAAATCTTCTTGATAAGCAAGCCAGATTAATGGGAACATCTTGATTTCTTACACATTTTCAATTACATTACATAATTTGTTTTAATTCACCATTATATTCCTAAAATCAATCACATTAGAATGAAAAACTATAATGGTTGTTTTTTGGTTAAATTATAACAGATATACCATTCCACATTAAATTCTCTTAAATATTTTCCATAAATTCCACAAAATGATTTCGTTTCTAACATCTCTTCAATAATATTTTTATGTTTTTTCAATACATTATGACATAAATTATCATTATCTATTCCAATTTTAACTTATGAATGAAAATTTATTATTTAAATTCATTGATTCATGGACACAATTATGGTATTCCCTCTAGTTATGCATTATGGCATGATTATGATACCCAATTCATTCCATGGTTAACCCTTGTGATTGATTCATCAAGTGGGACATATATGCATGAACATGTTTCTATGGGTGTACAAAGATATATACACAATTCATTGGGAAATATTTAGCCTCATGATACATCCTGTTGGGATAGAGAGTAAACCTGATTCCTTTAAGGGACAATTTCTAACTTGTACTAGTTGCTAACCCTGAATCATTTATATATCATGTTATATATTGTTTCCACATTTCTATTATGTAAGGGGTATAATTTTCCTTATTATACATTGTATTCTTCCTTATGTTTATTCATATTTCATGCCTTTATTTTTTCATGTTATTCCTTCTAAACCATGTTATATTTTTTTCCTTTTATTATTCCTTTACTTGGTTTTTTAGAAAATTCATTTTGTTCATGTATTCCTCAGGTTATCCAATATAGATATAAGGGCTCAAATGGATTTAAGATTTCATTTTGAATATTAAATAAAATATGAATTTATATTTGTTTCATAATTTTTTATTATGTACCTAATAATCAAGACACATGACATTACGATCTGTAGATTGTAAATTGATTTTTAATTATGCTTTAAATCATGTAATAATATGTGTAAAAGGATAGTGTTTCTATATAAATTCTATATATTCTAATTGTTGGATGAGAAGACTCTCCTACTATAGGTGGCGAAGTATTGACGTGTAGTTCATCGACTCACTCTGTTTGTCCCATTATTTCGGAAAATGATTAATTTATCTCTTAACATGGGTTGAGATGTAATCTTTCAGTAAACATTATTCTATATACTATTTTCCCCTTCTATAGTATCTCTTAATTCTCCCCCTTCACCTCATTCAAATCATTCTACTTGGTATCTACATAATCACCACTAAATGGGATTTTCCACACATATCACGTCATTTGTGGTTGATAGACAAGTTGACAGGGACATCAAATGATATTTGGAATATTGGGTTCTTGGACCTGGTACTGTTTTCGTATCTTTTGATTCAGGAGTTGGGCTCTCTCAACATTTACTATTCATCTTTCTTTAGGTTGGGACCTATTTATGACATGGCTTTTATTTTTTCCATTACATTCCTGTATACAATACAATATATTTTTACTATCTTGGGTTTCATACATGGTTGGTATAATTTATATTAGTGATTCGTATTTTCTTCTTTCCATGTTCACCATTTCATTATTTTGTTGTGTGTGTGTGTACATGTTCTTAGGAAAAGTCCAACATGTGTCAGTTTTGACTTTGATATTGGTATCTAGCACATGTCCTATTGAGGCGGGCATGGGGGTTTTTACGACTCGATCCCTAGTAAGTGTCACATCATGATAGTTTTAAATATTAAAAAACATCTTATAATATCATGATTTTTCTTCTACATAACATGGAATGTGATAATTTCCCAAGAGTAGTTATTGATCTAAATGGTCATATAATTTACCCACTATGATAAAAACTGAGAAGTGATACAACACTTTTATTAAATATATCTTTTATAACTAGATGATATCATTTGATAGAAACAAATGATATTGTATATTATCTGTGGAGTCTCATTGGACATTGAGGCACCTTCTCATAGTGTATTCCCTTGTAAATATCTAATAGGATGTTATGAGAAGAAGACCCCCCAGTAAAAATTTTAATTTAATATTTTTAATAGGATGTTTATATCTTCGAACATGTGGATTGGTCATTAGACTATAATATTATTATTAATGATTATTATGAGTTTCCTACTATAACATATGGATGAAAACTGTGGAAACAGTTTTAGTAGTGAGGTAACATTCATTGGGTGTGTCATAAGTTATATGGTATTATGTAATAATAGAATAACGGCTTTATTACATCAGTACTTTCATAAAAGTTGATATCTCATGCACTTTTATGGAAAAAAAATATAGCCAATATATATCCATGTCCATGGTGTTTGATAAGAATGATCAATTTCCAATAAGTTAAATAAAGAGTCATTGTGCACATAGGTTTATTATACCAGCAAGCAACCAACTTGATTTGACATTTCATTGTAAAAGGATTATGTTACCCAGTCAGAATTCATATGAGGTATTATTCCATTTTGACATTAACATCGTTCCCTATGGTTTCCATGAATTGGTTATAGATTCTAACTTTGTATTTTAGGATTCATCACCTAATTCCACTAAGGGATTGTTCTAGAGGGTCACAAACTAAGTGTATCATAAATTTCAGTTGAATGATATAATATTATTTGTTATTTAACAGCAGAATAAATATTATTACCACATGTGATTGAATATTTATTTATGATTTCTTGATCACATATATTTCATCCCAGGTATTCAAGATAATTTAATGGGAGGAAAATATTTTGTAAATACATAGATTCTATTTATTTAATATAATATTTATTTATATATTAAAAAATAATGTATTGATATATATTTAATAAATAAATTTCCATTATTCAAGGTCTGGTAATTTTATGGATGAATGGTGGACCACGTTTAATGGTTTGATGAGAAATAATAAATAATGAATATTTTATTGTTAAATAATATTTAATTTAATTCACATCTAAAGAAAAAAATGATAAATAGTATTGTTAATGTTATTATTTGACATGCGGTTCTGTAGGGATTAAATTAAAAATGAAGGGAACTTGTGAATTTGTTTGGTATTGACCCTAAGGCTATATAAAAACATTTATATTTTTTTATCAATTATTGAAATCATTTATTTGGTTGTGCAAAATGGATTTAGGGAATCCTCTTAAGACATAGAGAGCTCCATTATCCAATAATCTTCCCAATAATTGAGAGCGATATCCATATACCTTCAACTCCTATATCAAGATAGATATAATAGAATGATTTGGTTGTTGTTCTTAGGGTGATCAAAGGAGGAAAATTCAATAGGTATGATATATTGTTCCCACACCTAGTGATTTCGACGAAGATGTTTTGAGATTTGTGAAACACTTTAGGATATATTTTAGAAAAAATATTCACTTAATTCCCACAATGCAATGATGGTAATAATTTGATATGTTGTCAGTTCCATCAACGAATAAATAGTTCAATAAAGGAAATTTTTAAATTAATTAAATTATTTATAATTAATATTCCTTGATAATTTATTTATTTCAGTGTTATATACCATTTATATTTCCTTTGATTCAATTCTGTAGATCATTAAACTTATCTTTTATAAATATTAGATTGATCATCAATCATGAAAAAAAGAAGGGATGTACACAACCCATCGTATGATTCATTTATACATGGAACCTACAATGTAAAATATTGTAATAAGTGAAGTAAAATTATTAAAAAATATTAAAAATGTTAAAAAAACAACTAAATAGTTAACATATGTTTATTATAAAGGAATATGAATATTGTACACAATGATTCGAACTAATGGTAAGAGATTTCGTCTTGATTTCATTTTATTAATGAAATTTTGATGATATGAACCATTATTATTTTTTAAGGTATATATGTATATTCATTGAAATTATATATCACGAATTCGACTATTCTTGTGGTAGTTATGGTTTAATGGAAATATCTAATGGTTTTATTATTAATGTGATTCATAAGTTATAAGTTGTTTATATTAGCAAAACTATTCTTTATTGTTTTTCCAAAAAAATCATTTTCACCATATCCATATTTTTAAAAATAAATTTGATAATTTATTTACATTATCAGGTTCTTCGACATTATAAATTAATGGTGTTTGTAACACCCCGAGATTTTATGAAAAATATTCTTTTTAATTTCATTAATATCTTGTGTTGTACGCTACACCAAAAGGAGCTTTCACAACACGCATCATTGACTTGCCTTGCATTACACGCAATCGCGACCTTCCTCGATAGCGTGTGTAGTACGCAATAACGAGTTTCACTAAACAATGATATGATATTAAAATATTATTAAAACTAGCCGTTAAAAATAGTAATAACCACTTTTTGAAATTTTTTATTTTTTAGTTTTCAAAATGGACTTCATTTTTGGATTCAGAATATCGAAATTAGCTTAGGGTGAAATTTTGGTACTTTTCGGATAACTTTCATTTTCTGATGAATAGTGAAAATTATTAAATTTTAGTTAAAAACAACATTTTTAATAGAAATAATTAATAGTGATAAATTATTAATTTGAGTGGTTTTAATGTATATTTAGAATATATTTTTAAAATTTAATACAATGTTGGTCATTGGATGTAATTTCACATTTAAACCAGACATAAACACATGTCAATCTTTTGATAGTTATTATCTCTTAAAAACACGATATTTGTTTTGACGACGGGATTTAATTTTTAAATTAATTAATTCAACTGATATTTTTTGAATTTGGTAAAATAGACATCATTTTTGTATTCATAATATCAAATATAGCTTAGGCCTAATTTTTGGTATTTTTATGGAAACTTTCATTTTTGTGATAAATAGTGAAACCACTAAGTGGTAGTTAAAAAAATGAATTTTTCATAAAACTTAATTTTACCACTTCTATGAGTGGAATTACAAAAATCTGAGAGACATGGTTGATGTTAGTAAGTAAAATTTGGTTCAATGAGATGAAAATAATTTTTGGTGAATAGTACTTTTTACTTTTTTTACCACGGTTAAATGTAAATAGGGTTATTAAGGGTACAAATGATATTATTATTACCCTAACAAATGTCATAATTCTATTGGATAAGTGTAATTCGACCAAAAACAACCTTAGGAATAAAATATGACCATTTAGGCCCACTTGGATTAGATTAGGACATTTATTATTAATTTATTTAAAGAAGGTTTAAAATAGTTAAAATCAAAGTTTAATAATAAAATCATTTTTAATATAGGGATATACATAAGATAAATTCGACTATAAATATTCCTTAAAAATACAAAAATATTTCCTATATAATGATATTTTATTTGTAATTTTTAGACATTAAATAATTTAATTAATTTATGACACAAAGATGATGGAGTAATTATTTTATTAAGGAAATATTGACATAATTTATGTTATAAATACCCAAATAAATGTAATTTGAATCTTTTTATGAATTCCAATAATTTTATTGGTTAATAGGACATGTTATTATAGATTTAATTTACATTTTTTGAAATAATAATTCTGTTATGTTTTTTACAAAAATCAATTACTAAATAGTGTCAAAAATGATATAAAATAGTTTTTTTAAAAAATATTATATTATTGATTGTTATTTCATACCTAAAAATCTACGGTTCGTCCAAGATACATATATCATGGTAGGTGTATCATTAATGGACCACTTGTGGGGTCGTTTGGATGTATATGGTATGTTTATTAACTATATAATATAAAAATACAAAGTGACATGGTAAATGTCAATCTAATTAACTAAGAGTTAAAACTAAACGATTGAAGGATCTCGGGACACCCTGAGAGGGGAGGGGTGAATTAGGGTGACCACTTTTTCTTTTAATGTGATGGATCTTGTTCCCACGTTGGCAGGAACTTGTTGAACCTGTATGATGATTATGATCAGAAAGCAAAGATTCACATGCAGAGAGAAGACACATCCCTTTTTACTTGGTTCACCACTAAGGGCTACGTCCAAGGAGCATACGCCGACAGGTTGTCAGTCGTACCAAAACCCACTATGCTTCACTAGCGGTAGATTAACTAAGTTCGGGTACAGTTACTCTATCCCAGGATCACTGCCTTTACAGAGTTTTAGGGATAGCCCACTGCTCCCCTCGGGTCACTCCCGTTGACTCCCCCTGGATCACTACTGTTGGTGAAGTCCCACTCAGTTTATAGACGTGAAGGTCTCTTCATCATTTTCAAGAGAATGCATCTTCAGTTGTATGTAGATGCTCTATTGATGTCCGATTCTCACCAGAAGCAGATTATCACTTTTCCTTGAATGTATCAGGTAGTCTCCTGGCATTCGTGCAGCTCCAAACAGGCCTGCGGGCATTAGCAAAACCTGGCGCGCTTCTCCAAGCCGGACGTGCAAGTCCCAATATGGCGTGTAAGTCCAAACTGGCGTGCAAGTGTCACAAATTCACCTGCGCGATGCTTACTTCCTTGATAACAAACTTGCGCGGTTCACTTCCTTTCACTCCCAAACCGCCTTGGGCGCACTGCAGACAACCGGCGCGCAAGCTCTACTTGCACGACCAAACTACCACCTACACGACTCAACCACCTGCACGACGAGAGCTCGAACAATCTCTCAGCCTTGAACTCCGTTGGAAATGAGTAGGGGTGGTCCAGTATTTATAGGCAAACTGGACCCCCATGCGCGTCGGCGCACAAGTCCCTCGACGGCGCGCAAGTCTTGTCTTCAATAACCTCTGTCACACAACTCACTTGTGCGACCAAACCAACACTTGTGCGACCTTCTTTCCTTAGCAAAATTTTGATGTTATGATCCTCAAAAACATATGGCGCGCAATTCTTTTATCCTCTAAGAGCTCGGCGCGTAAGTACCTTTTCCAAAACAAACACAAACCATACGCGAAATCATGCTTTGAAGACCCTGGTTCCAACAACGATAAGGTTAATATAATGACCTAAACTTTTATAAATTCTATTGGATGAGAGTATTTCGACCCATACCTACCTTATCTTTGAAATAAATTAATTTGGATCTATTTAAAACCGAATTTTGCTTTATAATAAAATAATATTTTTAGTTATTCCAAAGGTGCCCCTCTCCTCCCTTATAAAAGGGAACCTCCTCCCTCTCTTCCTCACACCACTTTGAGCCTTAAAGCTCGGCCAACCCCTTCCAAATTATCTTATTCACTTGCCTAGAAACAACCTAGAGGTCTAGGGATTCTTCAAATCCCAAATTTAGTTCCCCAAGAGGAAGAATCAACGAGGCGCTTCAAAGAAGAGGTAATGTCTGTTACCGAGTATTTCATCTTTATTTATTATTCCACTTCTTCTTCTTAGGTTGTTTCATTATGAAGTAATAACATCAGTATCACTCATATACGGATATGTTATTATAAGTATGAAACAACCTTATTTCACCATCTATCCATCCTACGGAAAACGAAATCACCGCGCGTGCGTACGTACAGAATACCGTCTCCACGCCGTGGTATAATCTATTTTCCACCACCACATTACATGGATGGGTATAATGGTGTACATAATAACTATATATGATTATTGTAAAGTGATATTGATTATGAAATAGTATACATACACTCCAATACAACTCCAAGACCATGAGAATGATATCATTGCTCGTGCGTACGTACGGACTACCGTCTCCACGACGCGATGAGATTCATTCTCCACGTTAACCATTCATGAATGATTATAAAGTATATATAATATGTAATAATGAAATATATGACATAAT
The DNA here is from genome assembly GCA_963277665.1 of Viscum album. NCBI lineage: Eukaryota > Viridiplantae > Streptophyta > Magnoliopsida > Santalales > Viscaceae > Viscum > Viscum album. Next base: position 1,292,844,890 of record OY728129.1, read on the forward strand.
AATGATACTGGATTTTTGTTTATATATATTTATGTCATCTAATTAATTCCATTCAACTCAATAAGTAAAAGAAAACAGTGTTCATGCGTACGTACGGTCTATCGTCTCCATGAACGGTGTATTTCATTCCATTTACTGATCTATTATATATATATATATACTCTGAATATATATTATATATAAATGATGTTTTATATTCTGGAATTAAGTAATCATGATCTAAGTAATCATATGAATAATTACAAGTCAAAACACGGACGACAAATGAAATGATTTTACCCAAAACGCTCTTTAACATGGAATTTACAAAAGAATGGATAATATAAATCCATAATTGAACCATATATGATATCATAACAATGAGTATGATTCTGGAATAAGTCAATGACATTATTTAAATCATTATACAGAAGGTTCGGACACTTATGATGCATATCAGACCTATGGTAAGGGATAAATTTTCAATCTCATTTTTATCTGAGATTGCTTATACGTAAGTATTTACTGGGGTTACCTTTATCATCCATGACCATGATTTCTAAAAATGATTTCATAAAATTTTTACCATTCTTCCATGGATGTTTAAATTCATTTTTACACTTTATTGACTTTTTACCACATTGTATGAATGGAATCATTCCTTTGGTTACCATATAAGGTACTTTTTTACTTTTCCGACAAAAGTACGAGGAGAATGTTATTTTTAAATTATACGACGTGAACGGATTTTTACGGTTTCATAACACCTCATTTTCAAGAAGCATCCTCTACAATATTGAATGATTTTTTCAAGAAAACCCTTATCTTTTGAAATTTCATGGAATTTTGTGAAAATAAAATGATTTTAAAGAAGAAAGGATATTTTCCTCAAGAATTCATTTCATGTGTTCTGTCAAAACTATTTTCCATCTAAGATGACATTATTCATATGTGTATATTTCAAGTAAAAAGTCTCTATGATTTAAATGGTTTCAATTTTCTTATGATAAAATGATATCAATTGATTATGGATTATGTTATGATGGCATGATGTTTAAGAATCCCATTTTATTTCACGAGTTATGCTATGATATATGATTTATGATTTTGTGGCACACGAAATAATGATTTTATTATGATAGGGGTGGGACCTATATCTACCTACAAGGCATTGGGTAAAGATTTTATATCTCATGAGATAGACATGGCTGGAATGGTATGTTAATCTAGTTCAGTGTTACAGGACTAAAATAAGGAGTGAACTCGATTCAGAATGGGACTTTGTCCACTAAGATGATTTTGGAAGCAATGCCTTGGCTACTATGGAAATCATTACATGTGTTTAATGGATTCCACAATTACATGTTTTATTCCCATGCTATTTTATCATTATTAATGTTTTTTTATGATCTATGCCATATGTACTTCCATGTTTTATGTCATTGCTCAAGATTTTGATGTTTAAACATTATGTTCATGTTTTTAAGTTCAAATGTATATATTATGTTTTATTTTATCCATTCTTACCCTTACTAAGCATTTGTGCTCACCCTTTTTATGTTTTCTTTTCCCCAGGATATAAATAATGGTTTTAGGTAAGAAAAAAAAGTTGAAGATCTTTATGAGAGATGTGGAAGATCTATAACCATGACTAGAAGATTTTATTCTGAGTTTCCAAAGACACCAAACTATTACTTTCCTTGTGTTTATATTTTTGTTATGTATTAACTATTCCACAAAATTAATGTAATTCCATGTACGTCATGCTATGGGTCTCTACAGTTGGTATCAGAGGAAAGGTTTAGCCAACCTTTGGAAACTAGGATGAGAAAACGTTAGTGAGATCCCAAGAGATACTTCTAAGGTATGTCTAGGGATGTCCCTAAGGATAAGTATACGTATAGGATATAGTCCTAATAATATGGTAACGATCTTAGAATTTAACCTATGATGTTAGATATTGTGGGTGCTCCCCCTTTACTATGTTGTTTTCCCTAGCATGGTTTTTTCCTCTCAAACTATTCTTTTTGGGTTTTAGAAAATGGCTGGAAATAGGAAGATTCATGATAATGGAGGATATGATGGACAATAGAATGATATTCTTCATGAGAAACCAAATGAAACATGATTTGGAAGTCCAAACATCGTTACAATGCCTAATCATCAATCTCATAATATGATCAATAATCTCTACTTTGGTAAGTTTTCCAACTCAGATAATAAAAGAAAGATGGAGTTTCATGATGATCACAGAGGAAAGAAAGTTCATTTTCCCTCATGTAAAATCATGTGGGAAGAGGCATCGGGGAGATTGTTTCAAGGGAACTGGAAGATGCTTTGGGTGTGGAAAAGAAGGACACAAAGTCAGTAAGTGCAAAGGAAAAGGTTCAGTTTACACCATGGATGAGGATAATGGTATTGCTACGACATCTACAATGATTAGATGTTCTAAATGTTGAATGTATGGGCATTATGCAAACCAATGCCCTAAGGGAAAATCTCATGAAGAGAATCAGCATGGTCATACGGGTAGTATTTATGTGGATGATGATGAAGAGAATACAAATGAAATATGATATGAAATAAATGATGAAGCTGAGCTAGTGGTTTAAGAAGTTAGTGGAATGATTGTATGTTTATAAAGAATAATGTGTGGTACTATGGAATAACGAATCATCTAAGGATTGTTACACTATTGATTTTCTTAAAGTATATGAAATTATATGTTGAATGGTACCGGTAACCATGGAAGGTTATTTAGATATTTTTGGAATGTAGATGATATGCACATAATGAAGGGATAAGAAGATAATGAGATGTTTGATTGTATTCATGAGCTCATGACTGATATAAGGATAAGGTTATATCATGGTTTGAGTATATAGAATTTTTGGATTTTGGTATGTTGAAAGTGTTAACTTTTGACAGCATTCATGTTTTCACTAAGGTTTAATGGATATTCATTTTTCAAGAGAATACATGATTAAGGTATTCACATGATTGGAAGGTGACCAACAAGATAATGGGGGATAAATGATGGTTGGTTGATGACATTTCAAGTAATCGTTTTGTTTATACTATGAGCTTGGACTGAAGTATTTTAGATAATGATTGGAATGGATTATGTTGGACATAATATAGTATTGTTTATGTATAGATTTTTTTTTCGATATTATTTATGGGATGTTATAGTAAAATAGTTTTAGAAAAAGGACAACCTGCAGGACGGGTGATAGCCCATCACGTTGGACAAGGCTGTGGGAATCGAACCCACAATCGAAGTGTGACTGGCCATTATCACCTACCACTAGCCTACAGGAAGTCCCTGTTTAGTAGAAATTAGTTTAATAATATTAAGTAGTATGATATATGAAGTATAAGTCCATTTTAGGAACCATATATGATTAATCTCACTATAGATGGACTTATGTATTTTTTGATAATTTTTCTAACCATTTGTTTGAGACAGATGGAATGACCCATCATTCTATTAAATGATCTGCTGACACATCACGAATGAAAAAATAAACTTCATTTCTTTATGAGATTAAGTGGAAATTGTCCAATGTATGACCAATGGTGATACTATACCAAAATCATGAAAGTATTTCTTCTAATTCCAATTTCATCAACTTTAGGGAAATGATCTTCAAAACCAAAAATGTTGTCCTAGTGCTCTTATATATGATGAATCAGATGGTACCTTAGATCGTCAAAAATTTATGGCTTTGTGATTGCTGGATTTTCCATATCCATGTTCTCTACCACTCTCCATCAGAACATGATGGGTAGATTTCTCTTCCATATCCATATTTTCACCTATGTAGAAACCCAGTGATTAGTTTATTTGGGTAATCATTACGTTTCATACTTTTGTTTTTAAATATTGGTTTTTGTAATCCATTTATGATGTGGGTTTCTATTAATGAAACTTTTTAGTAGTAAACCATTTATAACCCCGACGAATTTCGAGGGCGTAATTCATTTTAAGGGGGGTAGAATGTAACACCCCGAGATTTTATGAAACATATTCTTTTTATTTTCATTACTGTCTTGTGTTGTACGCTACACCAAAAGGAGCTTGCACAACACGCATCATTGAACTGCCTTGCATTACACGCAATCGCGACCTTCCTCGATAGCGTGTGTAGTATGCAATACCGAGTTTCACTAAACAACGATATGCTATTAAAATATTATTAAAACTAGCCATTGTGAATAGTAATAACGACTCTTTAAAATTTTTTAAATTTTAGTTTTAAAAATGGACTTCATTTTTGGATTCGGAATATCTAAATTAGCTTAGGGTGAAATTTTGGTACTTTTCGGATAACTTTCATTTTCTGATGAATAGTGAAAATTACTAAATTTTTATTAGAAAGAACCTTTTTAATCGAAATAATTAATGGTGATAAATAATTAATTTGAGTGGTTTTAAAGTATATGTAGAATATATTTTTACAATTTAATACAATTTTGGTCATTAGATGTAATTTCACATTTAATCCAGACATAAACAAATGTCAATCTTTTGATAGTTATTATCTCTTAAAAACACGCTATTTGTTTTGACGACGGGATTTAATTTTTATATTAATTAATGAAACTGATATTTTTTGAATTTGGTAAAATAGACATCATTTTTGAATTCATAATATCAAATATAGCTTAGGCCTAATTTTGGGTATTTTTCTAGAAACATTCATTTTTTGATGAATAGTGAAACCACTAAGTGGTAGTTAAAAAAATGAATTTTTCATAAAACATAATTTTACCGCTTCTGTGAGTGGAATTTCAAAAATCCTAGAGACACGGTAGATGTCAGTAATTAAAATGTGGTTTAATTAGATGAAAATAATTTTTGGTGAATAGTATCTTTTTACTTTTTTTTCCATTGTTAAAAGTAAATAGGGTAATTAAGGGTACAAATGATATTATTATTACCCTAACACATGTCCTAATTCTATTGGATAAGTTTAATTCGACCAAAAACAACCTTAGGAATAAAAATGACCATTTAGGCCCACTTGGATTAGATTAGGACATTTATTTTTAATTTATTTAAAGAAGGTTTAAAATAGTTAAAATCAAAGTTTAATAAGAAAATAATTTTCAATATAAGGTTATACATAAGATAAATTCTACTATAAATATTCATTAGGAAGATAACAAGATTTACTACATAATTATATTTTATTTTTAATTTTTAGACATTAAATAATTTAATTTACTTATGACACAAAGATGATGCAGTAATTATCTTATTAATGAACTATTGACATAATTGATGTTATAAACACCCAAATAAATGTAATTTTTGGCTTTTTATGAATTCCAATAATCATATAGGTTAATAGGACATGTTATAATTTCTTTAATTGAATTTTTTCGAAATAATCATTCTGTTATAATTTTCACAAAAATCAATTACTAAATAGTGTCAAAATTGACATAAAATTGTTTTTAAAACAAATATTATATTATTAATTGTTATTTTATTACTAAAAATCTATTGATCAGCAAAGATACTTATATCATGATAGGTGTATCATTAATGGACCACTTGGTGGTCGCTTGGGTGTAGATGGTATGTTTATTAACTATATAATATAAAAATACAAAGTGACATGGTAAATGTCAATCTAATTAACTAAGAGTTAAAATTAAAATATAAGGTTAATATAATGACCTAAACTTGTCTTAATTCTATTGTATGAGATTATTTCGACACATACCTGCCTTATCTTCGAAATAAATCAATTTGGAGCTATTTAAAACCGAATTTGGATTTATAATAAAATAATATTTTTAGTTATTCCAAAGGTTCCCCTCTCCTCCCTTATAAAAGGGAACCTACTCCCTCTCTTCCTCACACCATTTTGGGCCTTCAAGCTCTGTCAAACCCTTCCAATTTCTCTTATTCACTTCCCTAGAAACATCTTAGAGGTCTTGGGATTCTGAAAAGACCAATTTTAGTTCCCTAAGAGTAATAATCAAAGAGGCGCTTCAAAGAAGAGGTAATGTTCGTTACCGATTCTTTCATCTTTATTTATTCTTTCACATCTTCTTCTTAGGATGTTTCATTATGAAGTAATAACATCAGTATCACTCATATAATTATATGTTATTATAAGTATGAAACAACCTTATTTCACCATCTATCCATCCTACAGAAAATGAAATCACCGCGTGTGCGTACGTACAGAATACCGTCTCTACGCCGTGGTGTAATCTATTTTCCACCACAACCTTACTTGGATGGGTATAATGGTGTACATAATAACTATATATGATTATTTTAAATTGATATTGATTCTGAAACAGTACACATACACTCCAATAAAATTCCACGATTATGAGAACGATATCATCGCTCGTGCGTACGTACGGACTACCGTCTCCATGACGCGATGAGATTTATTCTCCACGTTAACTATTCATGAATGATTATAAAGTATATATAATATGAAATCATGTAATATATGACATAATAATGATACAGGATTTATGTGTATACATATGTATGTCATTTACTTAATTCCATTCAACACAATAATGAAAAGAAAACAGCATTTATGTGTACGTACGGTCTACCGTCTCCATGGACGATGTATTTCATTCAATTTACTGATCAATTATATACATATATTCTGAATATATATTATATATAAATATTGTTTTATATTATGGAATTATGTAATCATGTTCTAAGTAATCATATGAATAATTACAAGTCAAAACACGGACAACAAATGAAATGATTTATCCAAAACGCTCTTTAACATGGAAATTACAAAAGAATGGGTAATATAATGCCATAAGTGAACAATATTTGATATCATAACAATGAGTATGATTCTTGAATAAGTCAATGACTTTATTTAAATCATTATATATGAGGTTTAGACAATTACGAATCATATCAGACCTAAGGTAAGGGATAAATTTTCAATCTCATTTTTATCCTAGATTGCTTATACGTAAGTATTTACGGGGGTTACATTTATCATCCATGACCATGTTTTCTAAAAATGATTTCATAAAATGTTTATCATTCCTACATGGATTTTTAATGTCATTTTTCCATTTTATTGACTTTTTACCACATTATATGAATGGAATCTTTCCTTTGGTTACCATATAAGGTACTTCTTTACTATTCCGACAAAAGTACGAGGAGAATGTTATTTTTAACTTATACGGTGTGAACGGATTTTTATGGTTTCATAACGCCTCATTTTCAAGAAGCTTACTCTACAAGATTTCATGATTATTTTCAACAAAACCCTTATCTTTTAAAATTTCATGGAATTTTGTGAAAAGAAAATGATTTTGAAGAAGAAATGATGTTTTCCTCCAGAATTCATTTCAAGTGTTTTGTGAAAACAATTTTCCATCTAAGATGACATTATTTCATATTTGTATGTTTCAAGTAAAATTTCTCTATGAATTAAATGGTTTAAATTCTCTTATGATGAAATGATATCAATTGTTTATGGATTATGTTATGATGGCATGATGTTTAAGAATCCCATTTTATTTCATGGGTTATGCGATTATATATGATTTATGATTTTGTGGCACACGAAAGAATGATTTCATTATGAGATGGGTGGGACCTATATCTCCCTCCAATGAATTGGGTAAAGATTTTATATCTCATGAGATAGACATGGCTGGAACGGTAAGTTAATTTGGTTCAGTGTTATAGGACTGAAACAAGGAGTGAACTCGATTCCGAATGGGACATTGTCCACTAAGATGGTCTTGGCAGCAAAGACTTGGCTACTATGGAAATCATTACATGTGTTTAATGGATGAAACAATTACATGTTTTATTCCCATGCTATTTTATCATTATAAATGTTTCATTATGATCTATGCCTTACGTACTTCCATGTTTTATGTCATTGCTCATGCTTTTGATGTTTAAACATTATGTTCATGTTTTTAAGTTCAAATGTATATAGTATGTTTTATTTTATCCATGCTTACCCTTACTGAGGATTTGAGATCACCCTTTTTATGTTTTCTTTTCCCCAGGATATAAAGTATGGTTTTAGGTAAGAAAAAAAAGGGTAAGTTCTTTATGGGAGATGATGAAGATCTTTCCCCATGATTAGAAGATTTTATTCCGAGTTTCCAAAGAAACTAAACAATTACGGTCCTTATGTGTCTATTTTTGTTATGTATTAAGTATTCTGCAAAAGTAATGTAATGTCCATGTACATCAACCTTAAGGTCTCTATAGTGTTCCAAGATATCATCAGGTGAGCAAGTTATGGCTTAAATTATGGGCACGACAAAATAATGATCTAATGCACTAGGTAATGATTTTGTTCTATGTACAATTATATTAGTAGATATATGTATGGTTTTGAAAATATTTTAGGATTATACAAGGTTTCTATATTGTTTTTATTTGACTATACCCAAATGTACCTTCATGAATTAAATTTGTATGGTAATGTTTTATAGTGGAATAATATATCTTTAGAATGTTAAATAAATAACCATTTAAGGATTGTTAATCATCCTTATGAGAAAAATGTTATGTTTTATAGAAATGTGTTTTCCATGGGTTTACTGATTCTCATGAAGTAAAGGTTCCATTATTTTTTTATACCCATTTTTTATAATTTTTTTCTCATCCCAATTTTTATTCTAGTTTTCATAGGGTATGTGGATGGGTAAGGAGAATAAGGATGTCAGGTTATATATTTTGAATAGTTTTCATGAAAATGAATTATATTTAATTTTAATAATTTTACACTATGAATGAAATGGGTACTATTTTATAAAATACTCTGTATATTACATTGGGATATTTTGTATGAATTATGACCAAATTTTTTAAAACTATAAAACTAAAAGGATCATCAATGTGAAAGTAATTAATTTCAAGACTGAGAATCATGATTAGTTTTTTCCTATAGCTGGGGACTTGTATATGTCATTAAATTTTATTTCACTAATATGATAAGTGTTAGTGGCAAGGTAGAAATAAAGAATATCAAATTCAGGTATTTTCTTTTCATGTCAATTGATTCTTGAGATGAAAGTAAATAATCTCACTTTGTAAAAGTAGATGATCATATGAACCATGTTAGTCAGTTATCATGATTCAAAGTTCATAAGAAATTCCCTTTGATTTGAATGAACGATGCAACTATAATAATTATATGTTACATTACATTTCATAGAAAATATGACAAGGATAAGGGTGATGGATAAAATGTTATATATAATAAAATATTGAGTTTTTATTGATTAAGATGACCAAATATATGTATGGTTAGTCTTGTAAAACTAGACTGGTAAGGTGGGGTCATTTCCTAGTGTTTTCTAAATGTTTTGAAAAGGAAAGAATTTTGTGAAGAATGGGTTTCATGATGGGTGGTTCATGAAGGAACGATGGTTTGATGGAACTCTTCATGATGACAAGAATAACATAATTGAAGGATCACAGAAGGTTGTTTATAGGAAATGAAACATCATAGAAATTCTAAAGGCATGTGTTTTCCAATGGCTGAGATGAGATTCTCAAAGATGTGGGTCATCACGAATGGTGATGATTACCATAATGATTATGAGATGTGGATCATCATGAGTCCATGTTGGATTGATGGTGATCTCATTGAAAATGAAAAACATCAATGGTGAATCAGGAATGGAGGAGCTCTGAGATGATATTTTTGACTGATCCGAAAACTATGCTCGATGTGGTTGAGAATCATGAACATACAAATCTATAAAAATGAGGTGACCCTGAATTTAATTTGGATTGAAATTATAAAAAAATAAAAAACCTCGCTAATTTCATGAATGTATAAGAGTCTTAGGAACCATTATATCTATGCAATACTGAGCATCGTGAACAGACATATATAGTCCCAACTAATGTAAATTATTTTCGGTAACAACTTCTTCAGGATGGTGTAATATTTTTCATTAAATTGTTTTGCTCTTAAAATGTTGTTGGTTCTATGAAGGAAGTTTACTTTTCGATGGTTGTGTGCTTCGTGAAGGGGGCTTCATGAGGGAGATTCATGAAAAATATATTTGAATACATATTTTAAGTGAATAACGATTTCATAGAGCATAAAATCTGGTTTAACATAACTTGGTATGAATATTTGGGAATTACAATATGTATCATTACGAATTCTATGAAGTTGTTACTAGGATTTGGGTAAGAAAGTGAAAAATTATTTTGAATGATAAATTTTTTAGATGTTGATCAATAATTACTATAACAATGTATTGAATCATTTTGTTCTAGGAGGAGAACACACAATATCAATTTTTTTTCATATTGTTACACGAGTGTAAAGGAACATACATCTCATTTTATTCCACATAATTTTATTTCTCTAGTGTATTGTGTGGTCAGTATTATATTTGAACAATACAATGACTAGATACACTTATTGAGTATTTCTCATTGTAGATTTTTGTCTTCCTATGGGCTTGTGTTTGAATTGTGTCCAGCAGTGAAATAAATATTTAATAGGAGGAAAATTTTGTTTCATTATCAAGGAAATATAAAATTAAAAGAGATCACTGATTCAATCCCCCCTAATGATACATGGATAGTAACTGGGAAACATCAAAATGGAAAGTGAATCAACATTCATTCATATGTTCGGACTAATGTCTCCTTGAGAAGTATATTCCCGTCCCTATTAGTAATTTTTTTTTATCATAATAAATTCATATATACTGATTATATATGATATTTATATGATTTTTTAAATTCATTATATTAATAAATCATTATATAAGTCAGAGGAAAAAAATTAACACTTGAAAACATATACAAAAGACAAAATAGTTATTACACAAAACAATGACAATATTGACAGATTATTAACAAAAATGTAATAATATGTTATAAAAGAATAATATATGATATATTAAATATAAATATGGTTCTATTATAATTTATAAATGTGATTAAAACCATTATACATGATGTTAAATATAATTCGAAATAAATACGTCTATGGTAAGGATTTCACATCACATTTTTACAACTGTCAGATTTGGGCCAAATTAAAAACATGTTTCTTGTGTGTGTAGTATATAATTCACATTGACATAACATATCATTAATATCATTATGATAATGTTATGATATTTTTATATTTTTAATTATTTCTATTATGGGGATTATGATTTGGAAGATTATAAGTGGTAATGGATTTTATAACAAAATTTTCTTTTATTGGGTTAAACATATATTCCATTAATTATGTCATGGTAAGATTATGTGTGAAATGACTTTTGATTATCTCGTGTTTTATTTCCAATTTTTTATGTAGATATATATTTAACACACATAATCAATTCATTTGATTAATTTATTTACTCTCATGTTAGGTTTTGTTAAATTATATTCCATCATGGGGCTTTTGAACCAAATGATTTATTGTGGTCAGGGACCCACAGATATAAAATTATCTAATTAATTCAATTAATCTAAATAATCGTAATGATTCAAGATTGAATGGCATTGGTTGGGGACCAGTTAACACAATCCCATTGACGAATCAGTAGTATCCTAAGACGAAATCAATTGGTTAAAAAATATTCTTGCTTTTTTCATGTAGAATCAAACAGTTTTCTACCCATAATATTAAATTATAAAGATGATATATATTGATTGTAACTATCTTGGGTATATATATATATATATATTTCAAAGATCTGGTATTTTTCATTTACTTTATTTTAGTTAATACTATCTAGAGGGAATTCACTATGAAAATATTCTTTATATACATTATCAATTTTATCATACTGATAATATAAAACATTTGTTCTTTTATTTATCCTTCCTTATTTACTATTATCATTGTTTTATTTTTGACTTATTTATTTAACACTTTCTGATAATTTGAACTCTAAATTATTTTTTTCCTTTCCCGATATAAAGAAGAAGTTATATTTGAATGAGTATTCATGGATATTGTTTTTATCTTTTTTTATGTATTATGTATTATTTTTTATTCCCAATATAAAATAATTATCATGTATGTATGTAGTTTACAAATACATGAAAACTATTCAGTCCTTCAAGATATGATTACTTAGATTAATGATAATTTAATAACATAAATATCCAAATATAGGATACTACAATCTAGTTATTTATAATTTTTACATGATTTGGTACAAAATATGATTGAGAGAATGATTTTATTAAAATTGGAAATCATTTCACTCTTCAGTTTAAAATAATTATTAATCCAAATAAATGCTATCAATAAAAAACATAAAATATTTTTTATATTTATCAAAACTATCTATAAAATATATTTTCCCTATGTTTGATGTTTTACATGATTGTTTGAAAAGAATCTCCTTGTCAATTTCTAAAGCAGTGCATTTTTTCATTTTACAAAAGTGTGAATGGAATTGTTTTATGCATAAAATGGAATTTCCCTCCATCATGAAATCTACATTCATTAAAACCTCAAATAAAATTTTATATGACTATTTTTTTAAGAAAATTTTTTCTTTATATTCTGTTAATTTTGAGTTACAATTATTTTTTTTTCAATGTGAAAAGTTCATTTTTATCCCGAATGTTTTTAATGATATTTTTATACTATATCTATTCTTCAACAAAAAACAAAATTTATTTTAATTATACACTACAATGGATATGTAACATTGATAATATCATTATTCATCATGTTGATTGTTTATGATTATTTTAACCATTGATTTTATTGACATTCACTTCCTTGATTTATTTTTGTTGTTGTCAATAAAACACCCTTGAAATATTTACTCGCAAAATGATCATTTAAAATTAAATATCCTCAAAATATACAAATTATTTATCAAGGATATTATTATAGATTAAATTTTATATCATTTCTAAACATGATGTTTTAAATTGAATTTTTTTTATTGAATGGGTAAATATCCACAAAATGTAATCATTATTATATATCGATATTTAATGTTAAGGCATATTATTCATGATTTAAATCAATTATTTGGTATATGAGGAATTGGGTGGACATGTAGTTACTCGTAGAGATCGGTTATAGATACCCCCATTATAAGACCCCAGCCTTAAACCTTACATAATCTTGAGTTATCACAAGATTACATGTTGAGGATCTTTTCGGGTTTAGTGTTTTAGAGATTTAGATCTTAAAACATGCATTTCAACCCACATTTAAACAATGTGGTTACAATAAAAGGAAGTATTCTTTTTCCCATCAATGGAAACATATTGAAAATAAAACATGGATTCTTTCTTAACACTTCCCTGACACTATCATCTTATCATGTACCTTTTCCGTGACCTGTGAAAAACATTTCAAAAACATGGGATGATCATAAAAACTCAGTATGGGTTATAAAAATATCATGGAAAGGAAACATGAGTTCATATATACATAAGAATGAAATCATACTTTACCCATAAAATATAGGCACTTTAACATACCTCATAAAATCATTAATAAATCATAGAAATCATAAGACATAAAGGTAACTTGAGGCATTCATAAGATTATTACGTAGGGAGTAACCCTCTTGGTTACGTTTGGAATACCCATCATAGTATATTCCCTAAATCTCTTCGGAGAAACCTTAATTTTTCACTCCTTCACGTTTCCCAATGCATTGGAGAGCAATATCGGGCACACCCGCCCTTAGTTTATCACGGAACCACCCGTCTTCATAATAATGCCCAAGAACCTCAACATAATCATATCACAAAAAACATGCATAAAGGAAACATAACATTTCCACCTTTCAATCACAAGATATCAATACAACACATTGATATAAAAACATTATGAGAACAATTTTCAATACCAAAAAAGAAAAGTAAAACATTGTATTTATTTTTCTTTTAAAAAGAAGGTATGGATTGTAGAGGAAGCAGAAACTCAAATAATGGTCACAACGGCGGAAAAGTTGTTGTCGCCGCATATGTACGACAAAAACATTCCCTTTTTTCGTTTAGTAAATGCTTCATATAAAAAATATTCCTTTTGAATAAATGTAAAAGTCAAATGGTTTTATACACCGTATAAAAGAATGTAGTGTATAAAATAAAATATGCCTCAATGAAAGGAGATTGAGATGAAGTCCCATACCTCGTATCCGACTTTACCCGACCGTTCTTTAATCTCCTAAATAATAAACTTGAGTTAATATATACTTTATTAAGAACCTTTTTCATGTTCATTATTCCTTTTATACCATGTTATTAACATCATGTAATCATTTAAGTTAATAATGTTCATTTTGTCGGTATTTGGTTCTTAAGTCAAAAATAGACTTCTTACACTTACATGTTGTTAATTTGGACAAAGGTTCGTTATATCCAGAATGATATTAATGATTTGGATAACATATATATCATATATATTCAGCATATACATGTATTTATAATATTACATCACATTCAGAGGTATGAAATGAAATGCACTGTTCATGGAGACGGTAAGCCGTACGTACGCATGAACGCTACTTCCATTTCTATTTCGTATTTTCTGGAATGGAATCATAATGATATAATAGTATATTATAATTCCAGTATAATAACATATATAATATCCTTAACTTTATACTCTACACATCCCACATATGGTATTGACGAGTCAAATCACTTTCAGGGGGCGGTAGTCCGCACTTCCTAAAATGAAGATATCGTGTTTACCCATAATGGAAACAATAGTGGTATGCCATAAATGAAAAATACAGAAGCTTAAGGAAATAATAAACATATTATATATCATATATAAAAATAGTGACATCATAATGGCCACCTTTGAAGGTGTAAGATGAGTATTGAACAATCATCGTTTCGGGAGGCAGAATTTCGCCATCCACGGAAACTGTGTGTTATTTAACCATTTGATGTAGTTGTGTGAGAGTGTAGCTCGAATAAATCTTATAACAACATCCTAGTATATTTAAAATACTGGTTTTGTTATAAAAGATGTAAATAAAAAGAGTTTTGGGGGTTGGAGAAGCAAAATAAAACAAATGAACATGAGAGAATGAATTACCTTTAAAAGTGTAACTCCTTTTGATTTGAGCCTAAAGGCTTCATTTGAAATGATTCTGCCCAAAGGGAATCCTCTAGGATGAGTAGAGGAATGTGGAGAGCGTAAATGGGCAGGGTTTGTCCGAGCCAAAAGGCTTGAGGAGTGTGTGAAATGAGGAAGAGGTGGTGGCCTTTTATAAGAGGAGAGGAGGGGCACTTTTGGAAATCAGGAAGCTATTATTTTATTTTCAAAAGTGTTTCAAATTTCTAAGGTCCCACATTGATATATTTCAAGGATACGATGATAAGGCTTTGAAATATTCCCATCTAATAGTTTTTGGACAAGTTTAGGTCTTAGATATTACTTTATCTTTCCATTTTATTTAAATCGTTAAATAATGAAGTCATCACTGCATCAACATGATGTCATAAATAATTTAATTTATATAATGTCTAAAAATTATAAAAAAACTACTATGATTTATGAAATCTTTTTAGGTTTCCAATGACTATTTATAATCAAAAATATTATTAGTATAACCCCTTCTAAAAATTGTTTTAGTAAAACAATTTATGTTAGTGTCATTTTCACCTTTATTTAAAAAAAGGCATTAATGTCATTATCTCACCCAAGTGGCTCCATGGGGTCCCCTAAATCGACCCATGGGTTGTCTTGGTCGGCCATGACACACCCAAATGGTGTAGGACAAGTTTCTAGGTCATTGTATATTATTAAAGCATTATTTTTACCTTAAACTACACTAATTACCTCTAATCGCGATTAAAAACTTAATAAGTTACTATTCACCAAAAAATTATTTTCATCCTATTGAACCATATTTTACATACTAATGACAACCATGTATGTCGGATTTTCAAATTTCAGTACACATTAGTGGTAAACTTTCATTTAACTGAAAAATCAGTTTGCTTGATTACCACTTAGTGGTTTCACTATTCATAAAAAATTGGAGTTTTTCAGAAAAATACCAAAACTTCACCCTAAGCTACATTTGATATTCTGAATTAAAAAATGAAGTCTATTTTAAAGAATTCAAAATATATAAGTCACATTAATTAATTTAATAATTAATTCCCGCTGTCAAAGCAAATAGCATGTTTTTATGAAACAATAAGTATCAAAAGATTGACACCAGTTTAAGTCCAATTTCAAAGTGAAATTGATTCCAATGACCACCATTGGATAAAATGGTAAAAATATAATCTAATTTCACTTAAAAAACAATTCCAAATATAATCTAATCATATAAATAAATTATATTAAGAAGCAGTTTTGATGTAAAATGCAGTATTTTCAATATTCATTAAAAAATGAACATTGTCAGAAAAATACCAAAAATTTATCCAATGAAAAATTCAATGTCCCAATCATAATGAATATGTTTATTTTGACAAATATAGATTATAAAATTGTCAAAATATTGATTTAAAAAGGGTTTTCCATCATAAGGTAGTAAAACAATCTTTTAAGAATATTAGTGTATTCCATGCTTAAGATTGGATTTAATTTCATTTTAAGCCTCTAAAACACTATCTAATTCATTAATAGACATAGATAAAAATATCTATTATTCATTACTTACTTGGGATGTTACATCCTTCCCCCCTTTAGAAAATTGCGTCCCCGAAATTTATTTACATATCGAATAAATGGGGGTACTTATCCCTCATTGCATTTTCAGATTCCCATGTTGCCTCTTCAATCATGTGGTTTTCCACAAAACCTTTACCTGGTGAATCACCTTATTTCGTAACACTTGCCCCCTGTGGTCAAGAATCTGGACCGGTTGTTCCTCATAAGATAGGTTCTCTTCCAGCTGATTTACCTCTGGACTCAAAACATGATATGGATCTTGCATATACTTTCTCAACATCGAATCGTGAAAAACATTGTGTACCTGAGATAAACTCAGAGGTAAAGCCACTCGGTAAGCAACTGATCCAACTCTCTCCAGAATTTCATATGGTCCAATAAACCTTGGACTCAGATTTATTTTCTTACCATATCTAATCACACTTTTCCAAGGAGAAACCTTGAGAAAAACATGATCACCTACCTCGAAAGATAGATCCTTCCTCCGGTTATCCGCATACCTCTTCTGCCTGCTCTGAGCTGTTCTTATGTGCTTCTGAATCAGCTAAACTTGTTCTGCGATCTCTTCTACCAATTCTGGTCCCATCAACTTCCTTTCACCCACTTCATCCCAGAAAGCTGGAGTTCGACACTGCTTCCCATATAATTCCTGAAATGGTGCCATCTGTATACTGGAATGAAAACTGTTATTATATGAAAATTCAACCAAAGAAATATGTTGGTCCCAACTTCCCTGATAATCCATAGAAAAAGATCGTAGCATATCCTCCAAGGTCGGAATTGTTCGTTCTTACTGCCCATCTGATTGAGGATGAAAAGCTGTACTAAAATTTAATTCAGTACCCAAAGACTTCTGAAGGCCTTTCCAAAAGATAGAAGTGAACCTGGGATCACAATCAGATACAATGGAGAGGGGAACTCCATGTAACCTAACTATCTCATTAATATACAAACGAGAAAGTTGATCTAGGGAAAAAGTATCTCGTATAGCAAGGAAATGAGCAGATTTAGTCAAGCGATCAACAATAACCCAGATTGCATTATTACCTCGAGATGTCTTCGGTAATCCCACAACAAAGTCCATGGATATATTCTCTGATTTCCACTCTGGCACTGGTAAAGGATGAAACATCCATTTCAATAACTGCTGCTCTTCTTTAACCTGTTGACATGTCAAACACTTCACAGTAAAATCAGCAATATCTCTTTTCATTCCATTTCACCAGTAATACTCCCGCAGATCTCTATACATCTTAGTACTGCCCGGATGAACTGAAAACGGAGAACTATGAGCTTCACATAACAAATCTCTCTTCAAATGTGAATCACAAGGAACACACAATCTCTTATCAAATCTCAAAACACAATCATTATCAATGTTGAATTCAGGCAACTTACCTTTCAGAACCAGCTCTACCTTTTTCTTCAACTCACTGTCTTGCTTCTGTGCTTGCTTGATTCTTCCTGATAGAGAAGATCTCACTGATATCTGAAACAAAACAGAAGGACTTCCTACACCAACTACTTCTATGACAAAGTTCATCAAATCCCTAAACAAAGGATCACGTTCTAAATGAAACATTGCTAATGAAGCATTACTTTTTCGACTCAAAGCATCAGCCACTTTATTTTCTTTTCCCGGATGGTAATGAATTGTACAATCATAATCATTGATTAGTTCCAGCCATCTCCTCTGTCTCATGTTTAACTATTTCTGAGTGAATATATAATTTAAACTTTTGTGATCGGTATATATTTCACAATTTACTCCATACAAATGATGCCTCCAAATTTTTAAAGCAAAACAAACTGTATCTAATTCCAAATCATGTGTTGGGTAATTTACCTCATGAGTTTTCAACTGTCGTGAAGCATAAACAATTACCCGATCATTCTGCATTAGGACGCAACCAAGTCCTTTCAATGAAGCATCACTGTATATAACAAACTCACTATTCCTGGAAGGTAGTGCCAAAACTGGAGCATTCACCAATATTCTTTTCAATTCCTGAAAACAATCATCACATTCTATTGTCCAGATAAACATAACACCCTTCCGTGTTAGCTTAGTCATTGGACTAGATAACCGTGAAAAATTTCTAACAAACCTTCGGTAATAGCCTGCCAAACCAAGGAAGCTACGAATCATGGGTACATTTGTGGGTCTTGGCCATTCTTCCAAAACTTTTGTTTTTGCAGTATCAACAGTTATTCCATATTTAGAAACAATATGACAAAGGAAATAAATTTGTTGCCACCAAAAATCACACTGGCTGAATTTTCCACAAAGTTTCTTTTCTTTTAAGGTTTGCAAGATAACCCATAAATGTCTTTCATGCTCCTCTTTACTTTTTGAAAACACAAAAATATAATCAATGAAAACCACCACAAACTTATCCAAGAACTCATGGAAAATTCTATTCATTAAGTCCATGAATACAGTAGGTGCATTGGTTATCCCAAAAGGCATTACTAAAAATTCATAATGGCCATATATCGTACGGAACGCGGTCTTCAGAACATCTGCTTCCTTTACCTTCATCTGATGGTACCCCAACCTCAAGTCAATCTTTGAAAAAAACTGAGCTCCCTAGAGCTGATCAAACAAATCATCGATATGAGGAAAATGATATTTATTCTTAACAGTGATATTATTCAAGGCCCTATAATCAATGCAAAGTCTCATAGAACCATCTTTCTTTTTAACAAATAAAACAGGAACACCCCAAGGTGATGTGCTAGGTCGAATGAAACCTTTCTCTAATAAATCTTGCAATTGCTCCTTCAACTCTTAATGTTCAATTTGAGCCATTCGATAAGGGGGTTTTGAAATTGGCTTAGTATCAGGAACTATGTAAACAATAAAATCAACTTCTTGATCTGGTATTACTCCAGGAAACTCATCAGGAAAAACATCAGGATACTCATTTACCACTGGCACATCATTAATCTGAACAGTTCCTTTATTTTCAACGATGTGTGAAAGGTAACATTCATTTCCATCTTTTACAAGTTTCTCGGCCTCATGATAAGTTATCAACAGTAAGGGTTCATTCTTTTACACAAACTGAATGTTTTTCTGAAAAGAATCTCCGTTAGCTCTACAGTCAATCTAGGCATGGTAAATAGAGAGCCAATCCATACCCAGGATAACATCAAACTCTACTAGAGGTAGAACAATAAGGTTTTCAAGTAGGTTCTTTCCACAGATAAGGATAAGAAGATTCTTATAAATTCTTTTTGCCTCAACATTCCCCCAGGTGTGTTTACCAAAAGTTTAGGAGTCATTTCTTGAGATGGTATTCCCATTTTACTAGAAACGTTTTCAGAGATGAAAGAATGTGTAGACCCCGAATCAAACAACACACTGGCATAATCTGATAAAACAAAAAAGGTACCTGATACAACTTCATTTGATGGACCGACGTCTGCCGAAGTAGTTGCAAAAGATTTCACCACCCCTTTCTGCTTGTATTCCAACTGCTTCCCATCACCCATTCTCTTTGTCGGACACTCATTTGCATAGTGACCCATCTCATTGCACTTAAAACATTTCAATAACTTTAAATCAAATTTGGTCTTACCTTCACCTTGATCCTTTTTAGTGCAATCACAAGACTTATGTCCCATATTACCACATCGGTAACACTTTCCAGAATTCATAAGACATTCCCCAGCATGCCTTTTTCCATATTTATCACAAACTGGAAACTAAGTTTTCTTACCATCAGACTTTTTTGAAGAATTATTACCTTTCTACTGCCACCTCAGTCTCTTCTTCTGTTGGTTGTTATAGAACACTTGATCATCGGAAAACTCCATTTCCACCTTCTCAGCACATCGAACAAGATTTTCATAACATTTAAACTCACGAGAAGCTAATGCCCTTCGATATTTTGGCTTTTATCTTGAGTAAAAATGATTGATTTTACAATCAAGGTCTCGGGTAAAATTTGGAGGATACCTTGCCAATCGAGTGAACCTTTCTTTAGAGGCAGCCACTGAGTCTTCCTCTTGCCTCAATTCTAAGAATTGTTTTTCCATCCTAAGTAGAACAGAAATAGGAAAATACTTCTCAAGAAACATACCTTTGAATTCATCCCAATCGAGAGCATCAATCTCATCAGCGTCCCTGATATTTTTAACCATCGACCACCACTGTTCTGCTTCACCCTCCAAATGGTAAATAGCAAGACTAACCTTTTTATTGTCTGAACAACCCATGACATCGAAAATATTCTCCAGTGCTTTAATCCACCCTTCAGCTAACACAGGGTCAGATGATCCTCTGAATGATGGGGGATGTTGCCTCATGAAATGATCCACCACTGACATGTTCCTCTGCGGTTGATCTAGGTGATCTCGTGCATGGATACCACCACCATTTATATCCTGTGTCAACTGTGCCATCACTGTAACAAACTGTTCAGTTCCAATTCCGACCATCTCGGGATGCTGATTAGGAAGGTTATTGCCTTATGTGTGCCTTCCTAGCACCGCTTCCCTGTTTCCTCTGTGGAAAACCATTCCGAACAAACATGTCTTAGATGAAGCAACATGGTAATCTTCAAATGCTATATCATTTCTATTTGACCATAAAAAAATATTTTTGGATAATCATTTAATAGAATTCTAACTCCTAAAGTTATCTAACCCGAACACTGATACCAACTATAAGTCCCCAGCCTTAAACCTTACATAATCATGAGTTATCACAAGATTACACATTGAGGATCTTTTCGGGTTTAGAGTTTTAGAGAATTAGATCTTAAAACATGCATTACAACCCACATTTAAACAAAGTGGTTACAATAAAAGGTAGTATTATTTTTCCCATCAATGGAAACATATTGAAAATAAAACATGGATACTTTCTTGACACTTCCTTGACACTATCATCTTATCATGTACCTTTTCTGTGACCTGTGAAAAACATTTCAAAAACATTGGATGGGCATAAAAACTCAGTATGGGTTATAAAAAAACATGGAAAGGAAACATGAGTTCATATATACATAATAATGAAATCATACTTTACCCATAAAACATAGGCACTTTAACATACCTCATAAAATCATGAATAAATCATTGAAATCATAAGACATAAAGGTAACTTGAGGAATTCATAACATTCTTACATCGGGAGTAACCCTCTTGGTTACGTTTGGAATACCCATCACAGTATATTCCCTAAATCTCTTCGGAAAAACCATAACGTTTCACTCCTTCGTGTTCCCCAATGCATTGGAGAGCTATATCGGGCTCACCCGCCCTTAGTTTATCACGGAACCACCCGTCTTCATAATAATTCCCAAGAACCTCAACATAATCATATCACATAAAACATGCATAAAGGAAACATAACACTTCCACCTTTCAATCACAAGATATCAATACAACACTTTGATATAAAAACATTATGAGAACCATTTTCAATACCAAAAAATAAAAGTAAAACATGGTATTTATTTTTCTTTTAAAAAGAAGGTATGTCTTGTAGAGGAAGCCAAAACTCAAATAATGGTCACGACGGCGGAGAAGTCGTTGTCGCCGCATACGTACGACAACAACATTCCCTTTTTTCGTTTAGTAAACGCTTCTTCTAAAAATGATTCCTTTTGAATAAATGTAAAAGTCAAAGGGGTTTATACACAGTATAAAAGAAAGTTGCGTATAAAATAAAATATGCCTCAATGAAAGGAGATTGAGACGAAGTCCCATACCTCGTACCCGACTTGAATTGACCGTTCTTTAATCTCCTGAATAATAAACGTGAGTTAATATCTACATGCTTAATAACCTTTTTCAAGTTCATTATTCCTTTTATACCATGTTATGAACATCATGTAATCATTTAAGTTAATAAGGTTCATTTTGTCGGAATTTCGTTCTTAAGTAAAAAATAGACTTCTTACACTTACATGTTGTTAATTTGGTCAAAGGTTCGTTATATCCAGAATGATATTAATGATTTGGATAACATATATATCATATATATTCAGCATATACATGTATTTATAATATTATATCACATTCAGAGGTAAGAAATGAAATGAACCATTCATGGAGACGGTAAGTCGTACGTACACATGAATTCTACTTCCATTTCAATTTCATATTTTCTGGAATGGAATCATAATGATATAAGATTATATTATAATTACAGTATAATAACAAATGTAATATCATTAAATTTATCCTTTACACATCCCACATATGGTATTGACGAGTCAAATCACTTTCAGGGGGCGGTAGTCCGCACTTCCTAAAATAAAGATATCGTGTTTACCCATAATGGAAACAATAGTGGTTTTCCATAAATGAAAAATTCAGAAGCTTAAGGAAAGAATAAACATATTATATATCATATATAAAAATAGTGACATCACAATGGCCACCTTTGAATGTGTTAGATGAGTATTGAACAATCATCGTTTCGGGAGGCAGAATTTCGACATTCACAGAAACCGTATGTTCTCTAACCATTTGATGTAGTTGTGTGAGAGTGTATCTCGAATAAATATTATAAAAACATCCTAGTATATTGAAGATACTGGTGTTGTTACAAAATAAGTAAATAAAAAGAGTTTAGGAGGTTGGTGAAGCAAAATAAAACAAATAAACATGAGAGAATGAATTACCTTTAAAAGTGTAAATCCTTTTGATTTGAGCCTAAAGGCTTCCTTTGAAAGGATTCTGCCCAAAGGGAATACTCTTGGATGAGGCGAGGAATGTGGAGAGAGTAAATGGGAAGGGGTTGGCCGATCCAAATGGCTTGAGGAGTGTGTGAAATGAGGTATAGGTGGGGGCCTTTTATAAGAGGGGAGGAGGGGCACTTTTGGAAATCATGAAACTGTTATTTTATTTTCAAACGTGTTTCGAATTTATAAGCTCCCAAATTGATATATTTCGAGGATAAGATGATAAGGCTTCGAAATATTTCCATCCAATAGTTTTTGGACAAGTGTACATTTTAGATATTACATTATCTTTCCATTTTATTTAAATCATTAAATAATGAGGTCATCGCTGCATCATCATGATGTCATAAATAATTTAAGTTATATAATGTCTAAAAATTATAATAAAACTACTATGATGTGGGAAATCTTTTTAGCTTTCAAATGACTATTTATAATCAAAAATATGATTAGTAAATCCCCTTTTAAAAATTGTTTTAGTAAAACAATTTATGTAAGTGTCATTTTCACCATTATTTAAAAAAAAGGCATTAAAGTCATTATCTCACCCAAGTGGCTCCATGGGGTCCCCTAAATCGACCCATTGGTTGTCTTGGTCCTCCATGACTCACCCAATAGGTGTAGGACAAGTTTCTAGGTCATTTTATATTATTAAAGTATTATTTTTACCTTAAACTACACTAATTTCCACTAATCGCGATTAAAAACTCAATAAGTTACTATTCACCAAAAAATTATTTTCATCCTATTAAATAAAATTTTATATACTAATGACAACCATGTATTTCGGATTTTCAAAATGCAGTACACATTAGTGGTAAACATTCATTTAACTGAAAAATCAGTTTGCTTGATTACCACTTAGTGGTTTCACTATTCATCAAAAATTGGAGTTTTTCAGAAAAATACCAAAACTTCACCCTAAGCTTTATTTGATATTCTGAATTCAGAAATGAATTATATTTTACAAAATTCAAAACATATAAGTCAAATTAATTAATTTAATAATTAATTCCCACTGTCAGAGCAAATAGCGTGTTTTTATGAAACAATAAGTTTCAAAAGATTGACACCAGTTTAAGTCCAATTTCAAGGTGAAATTGATTACAATGACCACCATTTGATTAAATGGAAAAAATATATTCTAATTTTACTTCAAAACCAATTCAATAGATAATATAATCATATAAATAAATTATATTAAGAAGCAGTTTTGATGTAAAATGCAGTATTTTCAATATTCATTAAAAAAATGAACATTGTCAGAAAAATACCAAAAATTTATCCAATGTAAAATTCAATGTCCCAATAATAATGAATATTTTTATTTTGACAATTATAGATTATGAAATTGTCAAAAGATTTATTTAAAAATGGTTTTCCATCATAAAGCAGTAAGACAATCTTTTAAGAATATTACTCTATTCTATGCTTAAGATTGGATTTATTTTAACTTTAAGCCTCTAAAACACTATCTAATTCATTAATAGACATAGATAAAAATATATATTATTCTTACTTACTTGGGATGTTACACCCATGATGTGTTAGTAGTCTCATGAGTTGAATCATTTGGCTAGCCAAAGTTATAGGGGTGTTTTGAGATTACCTACCCATAGGTTTTAATTAATGTTGTAAAAGGGATTGATAGTAGTGGAATCACGAGGGTTGAAATTATTATTCCCATATAATTGATCATATTCTTCATTATGAATACAATAATTATTATCCATGATATTATAACCATGATTTTATATTTGAATTCATTTTCATTATCAGTTTATCGATTAAAATTAATTTTTTAGTAATTTAGGTTACAGTATACATTATTCCTTATATATTAATAAAATTAAAATTATTTACTAAATATAATTTGTGTTCAGTTATTCTCCACTCTGTGTAGAATATTCCTTATAAATTCATTACAGTCATGTTATTGATTAAATGAAATGTGTGATTAGTTATTTTCCTTTCCATGTTGATTATTACATTTCAAATAATGATTGTCAATTCATTTAAGTTTCACATGTGTTCATATTTTTCCGATATAATTTTATTATTACTTATACAATATATATATATATATATATTTAAGTTATTTATTTAATGTAATGTGTGTTCAATTAGTTATAATTTCATGTTTATTTTTCATAATGAGTCATTATAGAATTCACTATACAAAACTCTTACTCAGCATTTCGGTACCATGTTATTCTCATTTCATTCTCAGTTTTTAAAGAATTTTACTAATAATTTTATTCAAGGATATACTATAGGGAAAAGTGATATTCTCAAAAAATTATTATTTGTGATTTTATATTCATTATGGGAATCCTTTATGTGTCTAGATTTCCACTACTACTAAACTATGTGGGTTTTTTGGATATGATCGAATATATTTTGAGCTAATGTAATAAAATATATTCTCACTATATGTTAATAGAGCCTGGGTCAATATAGTTAATATTAGTGTATATTTAGTAGAAAAATTTGGATTTATATTTCAGAATATTAAGATTAGTTAATATCACCATATGACAGACATTGATGAAAATTATATAAAAAATCCTACATTTTTTGTAAGGAAGCAATTATAAGATATTACAAGAAATAAATTCTTGAATAAAAATTAATGGTGGATGTGGATTTGGAATATATTTTCCTATGGTTAATAAATCAGTAAGAGGAAGGATTTAATTAACTCGAGCATTACATGGTACATGACAATAGGCCTTACTACACCCCAGTTATACACACTCTTGAGGGATGCACTTTGGATAATTAAAAAATTCATTAAAACAATTAAAATGGATTTAAATATTTTGTCAAAATTAATGAAATAGGTTATAACAATGTTTCTATATATTTAATACAAGGTTTCAATATTTATACAATCGATAAATGAATATACAATCTTCACACTATGACTATTGTTGGTAATCGTAAATTTTTCTGTTTTTGTTAATGGCTAGAGTCTAATGGAATCATGTTGACATATAATATAAATGAATATGCGGTGAATATAATAAACCTTATGGGATGATGTCAGGGGTGATATATATCATTATTACAAATAATTATTTATCTCAAAATATGATTAAAAACAAATACCATAATTGACTCTCAGACTCACCAAATAAGAGATTAATAATGTTTTTTAATAGCTTGAGAGGTGGAAACTATTCAGGAAAGAAGGATAGATATCCTTAATTCGAGGAATTTCAAAAGGGACACCCTAGGAAGTACCTCAACGGAATGTTAAAATGTTTTATGTATGGAAATGAATGGAATAAAGAAATTAATTTCATACAAAAAATGAATATTACCATTGAAGGAAATAAATTTTCGTATTCGAATCTATTTTTAGTTTAGTGATATGTAGAATTTCCTATGTCAATTACATTATTAAAAAAATATCTCGTAGAAAAAGGAATGAAATATAATGAAATTACAATAATGAAGTATTTATTGGTATTACAGAATTATGTTTTAGAATTATTTATAACAATTGTATATTGGTTATAAAAACCATTAAACATCTATGAATTATCATAATTTCTATACCATATATGTATTCATAAAATTTAGAGCTTTGTATTCTATCATGGAATTATTAGTTCATGATTGATCAAAATTAAAATGTATTAAACAACCCTTTTAGGGTTTCATGTGATCAGAGACTAACATTGTTTTTGAAATTATTGTAACCATTAATCACTCTACAACCCATTGGTTAATATTTATTTTAGTTAAAAATTTAATTTAGGAAAAATCACATTACATTTTGTTGGAATATGTTTAAAGGTATTGGAATCCTTTTCATTTATATTATACAGATTTTTATTTAATTATTCTTTATCACAAATTGGGATTTTTTTGGGAATTATCATAATCTAGATTTAGAAAAAGGATAACATGCATGTTGGGTGACAACCCATCACATATGTCATCATCATGGGGTATGAAACCATGACCATATTGGGTTTTTAAAATAGAATGATACCAACTGAATGTAATATGACTCTATTATGGATATTATGTTCTAGTAAATGTTAATTTCATTGCTTTGGGAATAAAAAAGGTTTTTTATATTCATTTCATGGAGTAACTATTAATTTGGGATTGATCAAGGTATAATGAAATGATTATAGATTTATTATGATAGGGAAATATATTATGTAATTTTATATCATTACATTAATTTATAGTAAGAATGTTCTAAAAATTAAGGAAAGGATCATGATAAAATTATTAACCCAATAAATTTTGATCCAATGAATTACATTATCATTTAATTAATTATATATTTATGGTTTTAAGGTCAATATCTATCCCTTGATCATTAAATTTCTAATATTAAATAATAATTATGACTCTCTATGTAAGAGCCCATTTTTTCAATAAGGTATGGATCATTTTACTTTTTTCTATGTAATTTATTTTGAGATTATATGGATGACTAATGAGTTAGTAATGGTTTTGAGGGTGTTTGGGGTTTGTTCGGAGACCAGATCCTAACATTTGTGTAAAATAGGCCAAGTCTCATGGTCAGCATATTGTTTTCCAAATGTTGTGAACCAATCCATGTGGGTAGAGCCACCTCGAATGGACAAAATGACCAATTGTGTGGGTTCCCCTTTTTCCCAAGCACACGTTTATGGTTTGATCACCATTTAAAAAACAATGCGGACCAAACCTTTTGGACAAAGATGACACAATAAATTTTTTGAAAGGTTAGAAAAAATGTGTTAAAAAACAGAGCACATGCTATTTTTTGGGTAATTTTCTAGTTTTCCCTTAATGATATACTATGTCGCCCCTTCCACCCTAATCTGAGTTTATGTGGGATTGACTAAATTCTCTCACAATTTTTGTATTTTTAAAGACATAAACATGGAATCAAGAAACTACTTCATTCAGTAACTGATTGTGATTTTGTTCATCGCGTTGGATATCCAAATTAAGTAATCATGTCCTCTTTATCTATTCTACTTCTCTTCTTCTCTCGACCAAGGTATCACCAATTGAGTGTTTTTCATCTTTTCATTGATCTACTTCTATCAGAGTAAAATTATGTGTTTATACTGGATGAGTATCATCATAAAAATCCATAATGATTATTGATTTTTAAATTTTTAGTGTGGGGCCCATATGATTGTTCGAAACAGTTCCAAAAATTTCATGTTCCATGATTATAATTGTTAGAAATGTATGGTTATGAACTTTACAATTATGTTATTAGTTTTCTGTGGTTACACCAAAAACATAATCTACCCCATGTTGATGGTTATTCCATATTTGGGTTTTTTAGTGTTTCAGCACGTTTGAACCACTATTCGGTGTGTCTTCTGTTTTCCTTTATAATGGTGATGATTTATTTAATAAATGACTTGTTATTAATGACAATTGAATAATGTAATGTACTACGTATTCTCACCACTTCACCTACCTAAGGTATGTGCTTAAAATTGATTATTAAATTTGTTTTATGAAATTTGAAATGTAGAGTTGAAAGTATACTAGATATATAACTTCGGCTTTTTCAAAAGAGACTGAATAAAGGTTACATGTCTGTATAACCCCTTTCTATATTGAGGGAAGAAAAAGGAGTGGACCCCAATAATTGAATATATCTTAACGATTAATTAAGACATGATTAAAAGGTTTCAATGCTACATGGACTATACACAATAATGGAAGACAAGGATTGGACTAAGAAATAAATGGTTGAAATGTTACATGGACTATCCAAACTAATTGAAGATAAGAATTAAACCCAATGAATGATTACATGATTAAAAAATAAAAAAGTTATAGACTAACTTGAGCTCACCATGGATTCTGAGAGGAGAACACCTTGGGTCTCGGGAATGCCATTTTTATTCAAGGATACGTCTTTCTTAGGTTGATACCGACATAGACTCTCTTTATTGTCTATTGTTTAGATACCTAGTATACAACTATAGCGTCTCTTTCACTATTACAAGATACCTTGAATGCACTCCTAGGATCCAACATTGACTTGTAGGTCATATATTGAAATCCCATAGGGAACTATCTTTTCATAGAGCCATTTTACCTTGGTCGATCACTTTGGACTTGGTAGGGACCTTATTATAGAATTACTTAGATTACACTCCTTCGATAACACTCTTACCCCTTAGTTGGACTCAGATACAACATAATAATATTTCCATGATAATTACATTACCTTCATATTTTCTGGGAACTCCCTCATTGGATATCGTTATCATGTGCTTTTGTTACATCTTATTCCCTTCACTACTTATACTACAACATAATGATGTTTGTTCCAGATAAGCGTCACATGATGTATTAACATCAAATGGTAAATTCTTAATTTATGAATGGATTACATGTTCAGAAACCAGCAGACGAATGAAGTAGGTACGTGGGTTTTAGTCACATTGTACTACATTCTTTACATATATATGCATGTCTTCCCCCTTCTATATTCCGTTACACAGGCTGGGTGTTATAAACACCATTGGTGGTGGACCACTGAGATTTATCTCACACACTTTTTGGGTGTTTATTGTTAACTAGAGTAGATTACATGGTTTTAGGTAATGACGAAATGAAGAACAAACAATTCATCAGTTGAATGCTTGCTGATAGGAGGGACCTTAATAGAATATGGTCGAGATGGATCTCGAGATGATTGTACCAGCCCTTATTTTTCATTACATGATGAACATGTTATGCATGATTTATTGTATCCATGATTTCCAATTTTCTAGTTACACAACAAAATTTCATTATTGCTTCTGTTGAAATGGTTATTATTATTCAAGTTTATGTATTGCATAATTTTTCTTCCACTCTACATTTTTTTATATAACATTCAATATATATTATTCACTTTTATCCATTAAATTTTTCTACACTCCTCTAATTATGGAATATTATCCCCACAAACATACCATAGGCCCTCACTACTAGTCATTAGCCCCTGATGTTTGGGGGGATCCACTTGAGGACATGTGGACCACCAGGCATGGGGCACCTATTAAGTGGTATTCGGGTCCCGATCATCACAGAGTGGTATCAAAGGCTTTGTCATTTGTTTATTTATTATTTATAGAAAATATTTTGGATAATAGGAACACACATGACATGGTCATAAGTCTTGTTATGGCATCGTGAACCCATGATCCGGGTAAACGACATGTTATGCAGAATGTAATTGTTTTTCTATTTTTACTAATACAGTTGATATTATTTCACTATGGGGTGACCCACATGTTTTGTGGTGTTATTGATTACTACTATATTTGAGAATTTATATAATCCTTATCCCAATTATATGTGGTATAGGATGATTTTAACATGAATCATTATGGGTACCTAGAGATTACATGTCATGAATATTTATAATCCTTAAAGGTTCATTTCACTACTGGAATTTCTTGATATGGTTGTGATCGTTGATTTGTGTTTTGGTAGTGTCTTGTATGTGTGTTACTCTTGTATAATATTTAGTGATTTCCTATCTCAATTCATTAGTATTATGGGCCTTTATGGGTTTTGATGATTAATTTATCGATTCAGGCCATTATAATATAATGAAATGTGTGTCATTTCTAGAGATAGGTGTATTGTCACTCATTCATCGAAAATGAATATCCATTCTAAATTGAATCCTGAAATAAGAAATTAATATGTTTCACATCCTAATCCCATGTTGTCATGTTTATGAAAGGTAACATATTGAACCTAGAAATTTACTTCAAAATGAGAAGAAAAATATACTTGACCACATTCTGATATCTGGCCATATAAGAGGGTAGTTTGGGTAGTAGGACATGGGTAGTACGTTTTTCCATCTTCATCTTCCACTAGTGATAACTTATTCTTGATTTTAATATTTTTCTAAGTTATGTGCTTGGAATTTGTAGACCAATGCAGCCACGATGCCATCGTGTTATTCTCTAAGAAGGTGGTAATGATCATGATCTATACATGATGGGACTAGAGATACCAGTATTACCTCCAAGAGTGACACATGGGTCACTGCCAACAATACATGATCATTGAAATAATTCCCAAGTCCATGATAATTTCTTTCATTTGAATCAGTCCATGCATGGTGCTCCAAGGGTTGCACCTACGATGGCTGATCTGACCCCTGAGTTCTAGCAGTAGAATCCACCCACTTTTTTAGCGGTTATCGGTGTTCAAGAAACAAAATCTTGGCTAGAGTACAATATTCCCATATTGGATCATATGGAAACACCTCAAGGTCAAAGACTCAAGATTTCTACATACATGCTTCATTATTCTTCTAAGTATTGGTGGGATTTGTATACCTAGGCCAACCATAATTAAGGCATGTTATGGGGTATTTTCCAGACTGTATTCTAAGATTAGATCATTACTAAGAAATTGAGATCTAACAATGACATATATTTCATGCATTTTCAGTCGGTTTCTATGTTAGTTATTGGACATTCAACAAGTTTCACTTATTTACAGTGCTTTTTACAGCTTCTGCCTAGTGATGAGGTTTCATGTGATAGACGTTTTGAGGATAGGCTCTAGTATGCCAAACAAACTCAGATGAAACTCTTTCACCTTCCTACATTTTATATAATAGTTTATTAGTCCCTTATCACTATGTATATCCTCAGCGATGGTGTGAGTACTGTGTTTAAAGGATTAGTCCCGCATCAGGGCAGTAGTTTTTTAGGAGGTAGGATACATTCAATCGAGGTTTTTCATCAGGGCAGTGGTAGCAAGAGTATCTAGTTTAATAGATATGTAGTTTTTCATCAGTGTGAAATAACAGGGTATAAGAATACCCAATGTGATATAGACCCTATTAACTGTTGGGATTGGAGTTTTATGGGTCATCATCAGTGTTTCTGTAAGACATCTCCACTAGCTTTGATTTGAAGATGATCAGTATCCACTCCACCTAATGGAGTGAGTTAATTTGCAACATATTAGGTCGTGAGTTGTAGTTTAACTAGAAGTTCAAGCCGAGGAGGAGGTTGTGGACATGGTAACATGAACCCGGATCACTAGCAGGACCATCAAAGCTGTCATGGTTGTGGTAGTTTATCTTTCGCACAAGGCCATGGATTAGGACAGTTTCATGCTTTATAGCTGATAAATGAGGATCAGGCTATGGGACCATGTACAGTAAAAGGTACTATTATAGTATCTACCACTATTATCACTCCTTTGTATGATATAGATGTTTCAAACACTTTTATTTATGTATCTATCATTGAATGTCTCAGACTAGATATACACTACCAATATGGTGTAATGAAACTCAATAAACCATTGGGAATACAGACAGAGGGCATAGGCTAATGCGGGGAATGTCCCTTGGAGGTAGGTTGTAAATTTATCTTGTGTAATTGCATTGTTCTTGATATGATAGTATTCAATGTCATTATCAAGATTCCTTTTCAGTCCATTATCATTCCTTTGTAGGATTCTATCACCACATGGATTATTTTACATCACCAGAATGTAGCAGATATCTTTTCAAGGGTGAGTGGGATGTCTAAGCTGGGAGAGATGGACTGAAGCATCCTGGGCTAGGTGAATTGACTTCCCAAATATCATAATTTTTCATGGAGGATCAGGATTTTGTTCAAACTATTTTCCCTATTGTATTTGATCTCTTTAATGAAGTCATTCGTGGTGAATTTTCTAGCTTACCTCCACAGAGAGAGAGAGAGGTATAGATAAAAATTGAGATTATTCTAGGACGAGCTCTAGTGTCCATTCTACTTTAAAGGATGGAACCTACTGAGCTCTAGGAGCTCGAACAATAGCCATAGGGAATAAAGGCCAAAGGCCATATATGTCCTAGTAAATCCTCTTGGGGGTGGACCCATGATTTTTTCTAAGAAGGTCGATGGAGCTCTTTATATATTCAAGGATTACAGATATAGTAGGTAGTTTTAAAATCCTAATGTTTTGGCTCTTCATGAGACTATAACAGGAGATAAACCACATCTAGATTGGTCTGTAGATAGAGAAAATGCCATGCGTCAATGTGGACATATCTAGGGTTCCAGTAGTTATGAGATAGGGGTTAATGAAAGAGTCCCACTCTCCTTAGTGGGATGTTCATCGATTTATCTCAATGATGTATAGAGATATGTGACCCCCCCTATCGGTCACCTGTAATGAAATAATAGATTTCAGGCTTTATCACTTGGTTTTCCACCTATCAGTAGGTGAAGTAAGATTACCCGAGACCTGCAGGGTTATTATAGTCGCATCCAGTCACATATTGAAAATGGGAAAATGTTTCTTTGGGTTTTTTAGTCATCATACCTAGTTCACTGAGGGGTAGTGATTCTATCTAGGTATTCAATGAACAGGTAACGAAATCATCCAACTTCATTCCTATACAAGATACTTTCATAGTTGATGAGTTGGGAAGACTGTATATTCATGAGATCACACGACTACATAGGGTTCCATATACTATTCTATCAGATAGGTAATCTCGTTTCACTTCATAGATCAGGTAGGGTTTTCAGAAAAATATGGGTATTTAAGTGATTTTAAGCACATATTTTTTCCATCAGACTAATGGATAATTAGAACATTATATATAGGTTCTAGAGGATATTCTATGTTCATGTGTCTTTGATTTAGGTGGTTCATGGGAGAAGATTATTCCTTTTTTCATTTTATCCTATAATTATAGTGTTCAAGTGATGATTTAGATGTATCCTTTTGAGGCCTTGTATTTTAGTCCATGTTGTTCACCCTTGTGATGGCTAGAGGGGGTTGAGGCAGCCATATTAGGTCCTCATCTCATTCATAAGACTTCATGTTGGTCCATCTGATCTGGAAGTATAAAAATACAGCTCAATATAGACAAAAAGTCTTATGTTGATCATCGTTGAGAACCTCTCAGGTTCGAGGTTAGGGATGGTGTTTTTATTGAAGTATCTCCACTGCTTGGGCATAGATGGATATGGAAGTACAAAAATCCACCGCCTCATTAAGTTGGGCCATTTGAAATTTCAGATATCATTGGGTCAATATACAATTAGTTGATACAACGTCATAGGTATATTTCCATGCACAATGTCTTTCATGTCTCACAATTTTTCAAATATTATGATGACCCATATCATACCTTTGATCCCAAGGAAGTTGAGTTAGATGTTGATTCTACCTTTGAGGAGTATTTAGTACGCATCGTTGATCGAAGAAGATATGATCAGCGAGGCATGTTTGTTCCTCTCGTATGGGTGCTATGGATGTATATGCAGGTACAAGATGATACATGGCATAGGTGACCTAATTTACTTGTTTGGTGGCTAGTGTTTTTCTCAGACAATGTTTTATTATCCTTTGAAGGATAACTTGGGGGGCGAGTTATATTAAGGGGGATGAATCTAAGAAAACTGTTTTTTAATCTGGTATAGATCCTTTAATTTTTTGTCTAAATCGTTACTTTGGACCTAATACGGATGCCTAATGAGTTGTTAATGGATATTTGGGTATCTAGGTCTTGTTCAGATTCCAGAACCCATATTTTTTAGAAAATAGGCCATGATGCACAATTGGCGCTTGGTTTGGCAAAACCATAGAGACCAAACCGCTCTAGTAGAGCCACATCACACGACCATGTAGCCTAAGCATTTGAGCACACCTTTTCTTAGTAACATGTGCTTGGTTTTTGAATGGTTTGAAAAAACCATGCTGACCAAACCCTTTAAGAAAAGATGACTCGCACGGTTTGTTCACAATTTTACAAACCGTGGTGACAAACTGTGCATAGTCTATTTTCCTTGGTATTTTTCCAGTTTATCAATTAATGATCTATTAAGCCATATATTCATCCATAATCCATTTTTATGTCGGATTGACCAGTTTCTCTCTCAATTTGGGGATTTTGACGATCCAAACATGGAATCAAGATATATCCATCATTCAAAAACCGATCATGCTTTTGTTCATCACATTGGATGCATTATGTCATGTACTCAAGTCCTATTTAGCTATTTTTATTTCCTTTCTCTCTCGATCTAGTTATCATTATGTGAGTTTTTTTTTGATTTCTATGATCTCCTCTAATTTGAGGAAAATCATGGTATGATACTAGAGAGGGATATTTGTAAACCCTGTTGTGGGTGATCTACAACTTATACATAAGGTTCGTTTTTTTTGGAATATTCATATGGGGACCACTGACCATGTTAGAAATTGTTCCATATATTTTTTGTGCCATGATTAGAAATTTTTTTATCATATGGTTATGTAATTTCCAACTATGTGATAATTTATTTTTGTTACACCCATATCTCAACCTCCCCCATGTCGATTGTTATTCTATATTAGGGTTTTTTGTGTTTTGGCATGTTTGATCCACCATTTTCTGGTCCATTGATTGAAATTTCAAAAGGTGAGCCTTTAGAAAATAAATGATTACTTTTTAATGAGAATTGGATAATGGCATTTACTATGTATTCTCACCACTTGGACCGCCTATGTTAAGTGATTTAAACTCATTATTAAATGTGAAATGTGAAATGTGAAAATTGGAATATAAATTATTCTTGAAATATAACTTGGCCTTATAAAAATAGATTGAATATAGGATACATTTTTGTAGAACCCCATGACATAATGATGAAAGGTAGTGGAGTGAATCTTAATAATTAAATATGAATTAATTTTTAATTAAGGGTTGATTAAAAGGATGGAATGTTACATGGCCTATCCACATTAATAGACGGAAAATATTAAACTAATAAATTAATAGTTTCAATGCAACATGTCCTATCCAAAGTAATTTAAGAAAATTATTTATCTTAAAGAATAATTACTTGATTATAATATCAAAAAAAATGGACTGGCTTGAGCACACCCTAGATTTTGAGAGGAGAACAACTTGGGTCTCGTGAACCCCATTCCTATTCAAGGAAACCATTTTCTTACGATGGTACCCACATAGAATCCAGTTCCAATCTATTCTTTGGATGATGGGTATAATACCATTGGATCCCTTTCACATTATAATGAAACCTCAGATATACTCCTCTGATCCAACATTGACTAGTCGGTGACATGGTGAAAGCACATATGGGCCATGTCTTTTTTAGCACCAATTTTCTTAGGTCAATCATCATGGACTTGATAGGCGGTTTATTGTGGAATTACTTGGATTACGCTCTTGGGATTACACTCTTACCATTTATATAGACTCAGATACTACTGAGTTAGCTTCATGTGAGAATGAAATTACCATGGTTTTTATCTGGAACTCTCTCAATATATATATTTTTCGGGTTGCCTTGTTACATCCTGGGACCTTCACTACTTGTAATATGATGAAATGATGTCAATGATGACAATACCTAATTGGACCTATTAATATAAAATGGGAATTTCTTAATTATTGAAGTGAATAAATTTTCATACACCAACTGAGGGATAATGCAGGTACGTTGGTTTTTAATTATATTTTACTAATTTATTTATTTATATATACACACATGAACATTTATATATTTCAGTACACATGCCATATGTTATAGACAATGTTGGTGTTGTCCCACTAAGAGTTATCTCACACCCTCTCTGGGTGCCAATTTCTACTCAGAGTATAATTCATGGTTGCAGGTATTAGAAAAGGGAAGCATACATATTCCAACACTTGATTGTGTGTTGATAGTAAGTATCTTGATAGCAGATGACTGAGTTAGATCATTGGATACTTGAAGTAGCCTCTGTAGTCATTTAGTTATGTAACATGTTATACATGTTGCCTTGTTTCTATGTTGTCAAGTTTTCTAGTGAAATACCATTACATAAATATTTCATTAGTTTATATAGTTTTTATTACTCATATTTATCGATTACATCGGTTTTCTTCCACTGTGGGTTTCTTTATTTTAATAACGATATATAATATTCACTTATATCCCTTCTAATGTGCTAAATTCTTCTAATGATGGAATAGTATCCCCATGGATGTATCTTAGGCCCTCATTTCTATTTTCTAGCCTCTAGTGATTGGGGCATATTATTGAGGCTATGTGCCCGATCAGGATCGGGGAACCCGTTATGTGGCATCGGGGTCTGGGTTATCACAAAGTGGTTTTAGAGGTGGTTTATATAGTTCCTCTATTGTTTAGTGACAATAGATTGGATAATAGGAATTCTTGGGAATTTTTCATAAGCCGTGCATGGGCATCACGAACCCATGTTTGAGGTAAAAGCCATGTTAACCAAACTGAAATTGTTGTTATATTTTTCCTACTACAGTTGATATTATTTCACTGTTGGGTTACAAAACAGGTTGTGGGGTGTTGTTGATTACTACTTTGTTTTAGAATTTATTTCATCCATATCCCAATGATTTTAGGGATATGATAAATGTTTCATGCACCATTATTGGCACCTCGATTTCACATTTCATGCACATTTCCACGCCATGTAAGTGCATTTAATATCATTCATTACTTAATAAGATTGTGATTGTTGAGTGATGTTGTGATAGTTGTGTGTAGTAGTATGATTATTTGTGGTAATTTAGTAATTTCCTATCTCAATTGGTGAGGTTTATGGGACCTAATGGTTTGGGATGAGTAATTGATCTAGTCAATTCATTATGATATAATGAAATGGGTGTCAATTTTGGTGACATGTGTATGTGAAATGATTCATTGGAAATAAAAAAACATTATAATGAGAATCCTAAAATTTAAAATGAATAGGTTTCACACCCTTATCCTAACATGTCATGTTTATGAAAGGTAATGGTGTAAACCTGGAAATTAACTACCAAATGACATGAAACTTATACTTGAGAACGTACTGATACCTAGACATCTATGTGGCTAGATAGGGTAGTGTTACTTGGGTAGTGAGTTTTTCTTTTGACTAGTTTCCACTTTTGATTCCATCTTCTTGATTTTAAGCTGGTTCCTAGTTGTGTGATTGAAATTTGTAGACAAATCCCTCCACAATGTCCTCGTGTCGATCACCAAGAAGGTGGTGACAATCATGCTCACGATAGGGTGGGCCCTATACGGCAATACATACCACCAAGAGTTCCACATGAGGCATCTCCTGCTATACCTGATCTATACACTGATTCCCAAGTCTTTTTGAATGTATTACGTCTAATGCAGTCCATGCATGGTGCTCCACGGGTTGCACCAATGATGGCTGATCTGACCCGTGGGTTCTAGATGTCGTGTCCTCCAACTTTTTCAAGGGATGGAGGTCCTCAGACAACCGAGTCATGGCTAAAGGACATGTTTTCTATCTTATAGCATCTAGAAATTCCACCAGAGTGTATATTCAAGCATTCTACATACATGATTTGGGATTTGGACAAGAATTAGAGGGATGTGTTCTCCCTGGCCGGTCATCATTAGGCTATGTTATGGGATGATTTCTAGACAATATTCTATTATCAGTTCATTCCTCTCTCATGAAGAGATGGCACATCCAAATATTTAATGCATCTCGAGTAGGGTTATATGTCATTTATAGAATATTCAACACATTTCACTGATTTACAACACTTTTCAATGCTTCTAGCTGGTGAGGAGATTTCATGTGCTAGAAGTTTTGAGGATGATATCTCGTATGCCATATGAACCCAAGAGAATTTATTTCGACTTCAAACCATTTATAAAATAGTTAATTAGGACATTATCACTGGACCAACCTAAGGGATGGTGTGAGTACCGAATTTAAAGGATATGTTCTACATCAGGACAGAAGTGCTTCGAGAGGTTGGAAACATTACCTCATGGTTTTTCGCTAGGGATGTGGTGGCCAGAGTATCTAGTTTGATATATTTGTAAAGTGTCCTCAGTGTGGAAGACCATGGCATAATAAGCTCTATTGT
Source organism: Viscum album (assembly GCA_963277665.1). NCBI lineage: Eukaryota > Viridiplantae > Streptophyta > Magnoliopsida > Santalales > Viscaceae > Viscum > Viscum album. Next base: position 1,292,884,078 of record OY728129.1, read on the forward strand.
GATAAAGACCCTATTCAGTGTCGATCTTAGGGACATATGGATCAACATTAGCATTTATTCAAGAACGTTCCACCAACATCGAGATGAAGAGGGTTATAATCTACTCCGCCTACTGGAGTGTGTTATATTTTGTCGTGTCCTGGGGGAGTTGGAGTAGCACTGGTTGGTCTGGCCGAGGAGGAGGTCATGGATGTGGTAGTCTGACCCATGATCACTAGTAGTGTGAGTAGAACCATCATGGTTTTGGTAGTCCATCTTTTTCATAGGGACACGGATGAAGTCAATTGAATGACTTACAACCGATATCGGAGGAATAGGCTACGGGACCATCAATAGTACTATGTACAATTCTAGTATCCTCTACTATTATCTTTTCATTGTTTGATACTAGTTATTCAAACTCTTTTATAATTGTATCTATCATGGAATATCACTGAATAGTGATACAATTTAACTATTGTGTAATGACCCTTGATACATCATTGAGAATATGGATGGTGGGAATATGCCAAGGCAAGGACTATCCCCTAATGTTCGGTAGTTACCCTTTCTTGTGGAATCTCGTTTTTCTCGAGATGACGGGATTCACTGTCATTCTCAGTAGGTAATTTTTAGTCCATTATCACGCCTTTGTATACTATTATCACCATATGGGATTTTTACAACAGAAGAAGGATGAAGTTATATTATCAAAGGTGAGTGGCATGTACAGGCTGGAAGTGTAATTCCACTACCCAAGAATCCTTGAACCAGTGCATTAATTAATTTCATTTTAGTGATTAAAAGGAATCAAGTCCTGAAGTAATGATCATTTTAGCGGTCTTGGAAAAATAGATCGCATACATGAACATTACATTACTATTTCTAATATAAAAAACAACATAAATAGTCCCTTGATATTTCCATGAATTCCCTTTCTTAATCCTGCAGATCCGTCATAATACACTTCTTGGAATCTTAGGAGAACAAAACATAATAAAAGGGTGAGTTGAGATGCTCAGTAAGGGTAAATAATTTATCAGAATCTATAATCTTGTAAGGAAAGATATGTAATAAAAAGAATAGACTTTTAAACAAAAAATGAACATAATATGGAAAAAATAAAACAGACATTAACACATACAAATGTACATTTATATTCTAATAGTTGAATAATCAAATTTAATAACTATACTCATAACGAGTGAATTCATAATGCTGGACATCATAACCACAAAGTCATGGCATCATGCCAAGACTACACAAAATTTTTTTGTAATGGGCTTGGACCAAGACAGTAATTTGTCTCAATAGACCTACTGATGTATCGAGGGGCTACATCGGGCCCCACCCATTACTTACTAAGTCCAATGCATTCCTCATGTGAGAATTTTTGAAGATAACATAAACATTCTTATTAAAACTAGAATATGAAATGTCAATACTTTAACCAGAAATAATTAATGCAATAAAAATAGAACATCCACAATCAAACATATCACAAATCATTCAATATAATATTTATGATTTTATTATAATAAATCAACCTCAATCAAAAATAATTTACAGAAAAGGATGTTGACATAGTTGAAAATGATCAGTAAAACACTTTGAGTTAAATATCTATTTTTCTTGAAATCATTCAAAAGTCAAAACATTTATAATGGAAGATATTTAAAAGATATTTTTGAATCAATGTGTCCCCTACCACTTTGAAAAATTTGAAACGAATAATCATTTTAAAATATTTATGTCGATGTAAATAAATCCATAATCCAGTTTGAAAACATGGAAATTAAAGTGAATTATTTAAAAGAATAAATATTTAAATAATTTAAAATGTTATATTAGTTTAATATTCCCCTAAAGTTAATCCATCAAAAAACTCTTTCATGAAACATGGAAATGGATAATAAATATATCCTAGTGAAAACTTACACATAAAAAATCTCGGAAAATAATGAGATTCAATAATTTACCCTTACCTTCTTCATTACTTTAGTCGAGGGTATGTTTAGCATCATGTGTCATTACCATTGTATGTTTATAAAATACACCAAAATCATATTAATATTTATGAAATAATATATAATTTATTTATGAATAAATAATAATTTCCATGTTAATGAAACATTTTAGGTAACAATATCATTTTTTTATCGTACATTTTTAAATTTGTTATTCTTGGTTGTATCAGTTAGATCATGATTTACATAAATCCATAATATAAAACGTGATTTATATATCATATATATTGAGAATATAAATATTTATAATAGATGGATTTTAGAAAATAAAATAATGATCATGGAGATGGTAGTCCATAAGTACACAAGAACATTTTTTTATTATTTTCTTATCGTATATTTTGGATGTAAGTAAACAAAATATATTTATCTACATAAATAAATTTTATTCCAGTAGAACTATTATTTCATATATATATTACATAATCAATATATATATTTATATATATTTATAAAAATACATTAATGGTTATCGTTGAATATGAATCTCATCATGTCACGGAGATGGTATGTCGTACGTACACACGAGCGACAATATAATTCTATTGATGGGAAAATGGTGTTTAATTTGATGGTATATTATATAAACAGAAGAATTACCATGTTATATTCATTATTTAAATTAATTATACTTTTTATTATACCCATCCAAATAATGTTGTGTTGAATTAAATATTACACCATGACGTGGAGACGATATGCCGTATATATGCATGTATGGTCACTTCTTCATTCATAGGATCGATAGAATAATGAATATAGATTTAAAATATCTATAATAATATTTCAGTATGTATAAGGTAGTTAATTTTGTATTTTAGTATGGAAATAATAAAGAAATAAGAAGTATAAGTAGAAAAGAACTTTAAAATAGGAGATGAAATAATTACCACTTCTTCGGTAGATTATTTTAATTTAAACCAAAGAGATCCTTATGATGAATTTATGATCAAATTAATTCCTATATGATTAATTAAGGGTAGTTGGGAGGATATTTGAGTTGTTTTAGGCTGAGAAAAATGGATTTGGAGGTGTGAAGGAAAGAGAAGGGGAAGATCTCTTTTATAAGGTATGTGAGGGGAACTTTTGGAAATGATTGAAATAATAATTTATTATCAAATAGTTATCTGTTTTTAATAGCTCAAAATGGATTTGTTTATATGATATGTTGGTTATGGGTATAAATCCTCTTATCCAATAGGTTTTAGAAAACTTTATGTCACCATATTATCCATATCATTTAGATTTAACTCTTCGTTAAGTTGTTTAATATTTTCCATGTCTTATTGTATTTTTATATTATTAGGATATTAATATGACTATAAAATTACAAGAGAACATAATGTTTTTTTATCAATTACATATATAACATTATATAATTCATTTGTCTGAACTGTAGATTTTTAGGCTTTTTATATTATTTAATAAAATAGTATTTGTATTAAAAACTATTTTATATCAATTTTGACACTATATAGTAATTGATTTTTCTGTAAAATAATAACTATATTATGACTAAAAACAAAATAGATTTCATCATCCATAACATTTCATATTAAGTTAGAATATTAGTGTATAGAATAAAAAGTCTCAATTTACATTTCTTATGATATTCATAATATCAATTATTTTAATCATTTATTAATAAAGTAATTACTCCATCATCATTTTGTCTTAAATAAATTTAATTATTTAATTTCTAAAAATTATATATAAAATACCATGATGTATTAAATATTTTAATCCTTATAATTAATATTTATTGTCGAATTTATCGTATTTGTATCCCTATATTAAAAATTGTTTATGTATAAAACATTGAATTTAACACTTTTAACTGTTATTTAAATAAAATATAATAAATGTATTAATATAACCCAAGTAGATCATAAAGATATTTTTTTTCCAAAGGTATATTTTGGTAGAAATACACTTATTTAATAGAATTGGGATGTTTTGGGGTAATTTTAATATTATTTTTATCTTTAATTAAGTTTTTTCATTTAACTGTCGTAAATAAAATTCAAAAGTTACAATTCATGAAAAAATATTTTGATCCCATTGAAACACATTTTACTTACTAATTTCAACCATGTCTCTTATAGTTTATAAATTAAATTAATATAAATGATAAAATATGTTTTTTTGGAAATTTTCTAAAGGTTCATAGAAGGTGGGTAAAAAGACGTTAAAGAGGTTCAATAAAATTATATATATATATATATATTATAAAATTAATCCAATGACATAAAATGTACTAAAATATGAATTACGTATCAATTTTAAGATAAATTTTTAATTAAAAATTATTATTTATTTGAAGAAATTGTTTTATGTACTATGCTAAATGTTTTACTATTCTGCAAAAATTGAATGTTTTCAAAAAAATACCAAAAATTCATACTTTGATAATTTTGAAATTCGGAATTCAAAAATGATTTCTATTTTAACAAATTATAAACATATTAGTTTCATTAATTAATATAATATTAATTCTTTTTGTCAAATCCAAGAACCGAGTTTTAAGAAAGTAAAAACTATAAAAATAATAACATTTGTTTCACTACAATCTAAATGTCAAATTAAATCCAATGACATCAATTATATTAAATGATAAAAATATAATCTAATGATACTTTAAAACCACTCAAATGTAATATTTAAGACTATAAATTTTTATATATAAAAATGATTTTTAATAAAAATTTACTATTTTCATTCTTCATCAAAATATCAATGTTTTTAGAAAAACAATAAAAATTTATCTGAAATGAATTTTTATGTCCCTATTCTAAATTAGAGGTTAATTTCTTCAAATTTATTATATAAAAGTTTCAAGTATATAATTTAAAGAGGGTTCTCCATTAAAAGGCTGTAAAATTAATATTTTTTTAAAAAAACACTTCTTTTATATGAGAAATTTATTTTGTTCTTCTATTATGTCTATAAAACACATTATATGGATTTTAATATAATATGCAGTATATAAAACTAAAAATTCAGTTAATACTATTCCTAACCACTTTTTAATAAACTAGTTTGGTAAGTCGTGGTGCGCTCAAACCTGGTGTGTGTGGTGAAAACTATTGAATTAATTTAAAGAGATATCGTATTATGAAATCTTGGGGTGTTACATTCTTCCCTCATTAAATAAATTATGTCCTCGCAATTTTAAATTTTTATTTTTAAATAAATGGTTTAAAATGGAAAATACTTTTTTTGGAAAAACGTCATCGGAAATAGGGTTACTAAAATTTATTCCTAATAAGAAGGAAAAGGAAATGAAAATGTAACCACAAAATTAGGGTTTAGAATAGTTGAATATTAGTGGAATCTATTGACACATAATTGGAAGACAAAATGAATATATATATATATATATGGATTGATTGAGGTCATCAATCACAAACATGTGAACAATAAATGGAAAATTGAGGGCCTCAAAGAAATAAATCTATGATGATTCAAAATATCATCGGTTAAAAAAAGGTTTTACAAATAAAAATTTTTGGTTTTAAGATCCTTTCCCAAAGGTTTAATAAATAATTTTATCATAGAATAAGAAATAATGAATAATTTTCATGTAATGTTACAACCATTAACTAATTTCTACCACAAACTCATCATTCATATCCAAAAGATAATTGAACTCAAAAATATTTTATTTCCCTAATCCTATAGGGTTCCAAAAAAATGGGTATATAATTAATCTATCAGAAAATTTTAAATAACTACATTATACAAACTACAAAATCATATAGGCCAGTGGTAGTTGATGCACCCTTGTCGCACTTCAGTTGCGGGTTCAAGTCTCATGGCCAAGACAGATGCGATGGGGTGTTGCTTGACCTCCGGGTTGTCCTTTTTATAAAAATCCATAAATAATCATAAGAAAAGTTTTAACATTAAACAATAGTATCCAATGTACAACATAATTATTTCCATCCTTTATACTTATCCAAAATATATCTCTCTAAACTCATTGTCCAAAATTTATAAGGAAGTTAAACATAATAATGATATCTTTTCTATGTGATTACATGAGAATACCTTTATCATGAATTCTCATAAAACATGGTAACACCCTTAAATACCATAAAACCATCTTGATTACATTCATACTCCATTATTCATTATAGAATTATGGATATTCTTCTTATATACAAACGTATTTTAAATTGAAATAATAATGGAACAAGCAAACAATTAATTTGTTTCATGGTAGTCGTGAATATCCAATATAATCTATCCAAATCAATCATCTCTTATTCCAAAATCAATACCATAGTATTCAGACCTTATTAAGGTCTATCTTATACTAAGACATCTATTTTAGATAATGATTAACTTGTTATTGAGAAACTATTCTTAGTACCAGACAATCTCAAATCCTAAATGAAATAGTACTATAGTACAATCCTTATATACATTATAATTATTATAACTTGTAATTCATTAATACAATATTCAAATGAAACAAGTCTTTAATCACAACATAAGAGCACTATTCATTTTTACTCATTTGTGGAAGTATCATAACATGATCATTATCCAATATAATCATTTCGGTTATACTATGATGATTGGGACATTGATTCAGGTAGTGTCCCAACTCTTTCGAGCTGAAGAATTGTACATTTTAAATATTTTTCTCACCCTTGCACTCACGAACAGAGTGTCATTTTTCTCTACACTTATAACAAATATACATTCCCCAAAACCAATTCCTGGGTTGATTCTATCAATAATTATCACATATGGGAAAATCCTTATTTTTTTACTTCCCATTAGCAATCATTATCTCTACCATCCTTTTCTTCTCTGGATTCCATTCAAATCCATACGACGTAGAGAATTTAGTACTTTTCTTTTTAACACATTATACTATTTATTCATATGATGAGAATACATGGGGTAGTATTTATTTTTTAATTTTTCAAATAAGACATTGAAAGATAAGGTCCCTCTTACTATTTAGATCATTTGTATAGATGGAGTTCTCATTCCTTATATTAGGTGCCATTTTTAAATGAAAAAATATAGTAGGTAAGATCATATCATAATGTATAATCCAAAATCAAGAAAATTTATCAACAATAATTGAATATTTTCACACATCTAGTCTCATAATAATAAAAATGGTGTATCTTCTAACATATTAACTCACAAATACTTCATAATGGTCTGTAAAGAGAATATGAATTATCCTAACCATATCCATCGAGAGTGTCGTAACCAAGAGTGCAACAAGGACTATTATCCTGCACCACATCTTGTTCGAGTCTAGGCCAAAGTATTGATTTTGGGTTTTACCCCTAGTTACATTTGATCCAGAGTTTCCTCTACCAGCTCATAACTAGACATGGATGTATTTCATGGAAAAATAAAAAAAATATTTACATAACCAAAATACTAGGATGTTATTCTATAATAATCATCATTGTCTATCATAGGGTAATGTATCATAATAAATGTTTTTCTAAATCTATTTCCACTGATGTTTATAATATTAATTTGATACCATCTATAATTCCCCCACCCTAGAATCACGGAGTCGGTGAATTATTTTAATATGTTGGCTTGATTACAAGGAATGATGTCCTGGAGGGCTTATCAGTTTAGAAATAGTGGAGAATTGATTACAGACATTTACATTACACAACACTTTTTAACATAACTAACAACATAAATAATCCTTTTACAATTACATTAATTCCTTTCACTATTCATATAAATAATTATACAATTTTTGGAATCTTGGAAAAGCAAGACATAAGAAAGGGGTGATCTCAGATGCTCAATAAGGGTAAAAAATTTAGCAGAAGCTATAAACATTTAAGGCAAGATGTGTAATAAAAAGAACCACCTTTTAAAGATAAAAATGTACATAATATGGAAAAAATAAATCAAAAAATACAATATACACATGCACATCGATATTCTACTAGTCGATTAATCATATATAATAATGAATATCATAATGGGGGAATGCATAATACCAGATATCATAACCATGTAGTCAAGGAATCGTGCCAAGGCTACAATTAATTTTTTTCAAGGCCTTGTGCTGAGTCACTAATTTGTCTCATGATACCTACCGATGCATCAAGGGGATATATCGGGCCCCGCCTGTCACTTACTAAGTTCAATGAATTCCTCATATGAAAATGTTGAAACATAAAAAAATCATTCGTATTAAAAATTGAATAAGAAATATCAATAGATTAACCATAACACATTAATGGAATAAAAATAGCTCAACCAAAGTTAAAAATTTCATTTATCATTCAATACAATATTGAATATTGTATTGTAATAAACAAACCTCAATAAAAAATAATTTCTAGTAAAATATGATAACATATTTGAAAATGATCATAAAACCTCTTTGAGCGACATAACCATTTATCATGAAATCATTTAAAAGTAACACAATTTAGAGAGGATGATATTTAAAATAATTTTTTTTAAACAAAGTGTCCCATACCACTTTGAAACTTTTGACATGAAATAACATTTAGTTATTTTCATTTCCATACCAATAAATCTGTAAAAACATTTTGAAAACAAGGAGATTAATGTGAATGATTTAGAAGAATAAATATTTTAACCATTTAAAATGATGTTTTAGATAAAGTGTCCCTTAAAAATAATACTTTTAAAAACTATTTTATTAAATTTATACATGGATAATAAATATTTCCCAGTAAAAACATACACATAAACAATCTCTGATAAATATGATATTGAGGAATTAACCTTTATCTTCTACTTTCCATTAGTTTAGGGTACTTTTAGCCTCATGTATAATGACCACAGTATGTTCTTAAATAGTAAAAGGTCCATATTGATATTTATGATTTCATATATGATTCATTTATGACCTTATACAACCCATTTAATAATATTTTCAATGTTAATGTAACATTATGGGTAATAATCGCTTTCTTTATCATACGTGGTTTAACTTTTTATTCATGATAATATCACTTAGATCCAAATTTACATACTTACAGAATATAAAACATTATTTATATATCAAATATATTCATAATATAAATATTTATAATAGATATATTTCGGAAATGAAAACACCATTCATGGAGAAGTTAGTCTTTACGTAGGCATGAACGTTTTTTCTGTTTTCTTATCGTATAGTGTGGAAGTAAGTAAAAGACATATATTTATCTAAAAAAATAGATATTATTCGGTTAGTAATATTATTTCATATATCTCATACTTAATCAATATATATATATATATATATAATAATTCTTGAATGGTGATCGTTGAAGATGAATCTCATCGTGTCTTGGGACGGTAAGTTATACGTACACACGAGTGACAATATAATTATATAGATGGTAAAACAGTGTTTAATTTAATGTTATATTATATATAAAGATTCATTACCATTTTATATTCATTATTTATATTAATTATTCTCATTATTTCACACATCCAAATAATTTAGTGCTGAATAAGAAACTACCCCACGACGTGGAGGCGGTAAGTCGTACGTACACACGTATCGTGACTTTTTCATCCATAGGATAGGTAGAATAATGAAAATGGTTTTACCATATTTATAAATACAAATAGTTATGTATAAGGTATTGGTGGTTTTTTTATTAGGGAAATAACAATGAAAGATGATGTGTAAGATGAAACGAACATTAAATGAGGTGATGAAATAATTATGTCTTCTTCGGGTTAATCATTTTTATTTGAACAAAAGGGCTCATTAGGATGCATTAGTGATAAAAGTTAGGCCTCTAGTATTAATTTAGGATAGTTAAGAGATGCATTGACCCGGGGTTGTCCGATCCAAATGGCTTTGGAGGTGTGAAGTCAAGAGAATGGGATGTACCCTTTTATAAGGTAGGTGAGGGGCACTTTTCGAAAATATTAAAATATTAATTTATTATATAATAATATTCTTTTTTGAATAGCTAAAAATGGATTTAGTTCTTAGATAAGGTCGGTATTGGTCGAAATAACTTAAAGAAATAGGGTTTAGACATGTTTATTCACCATATTACCCTTATATTTTAGATTTAACTCTTGGTTAAATAGTTTAACATTTACCATGTATTCTTGTATTTTTATATTAAATGGTTATAAGCATACTATAAAATTCCAAGAGAACCTAAAGTGGTTCATTAATTACATATATAACCTTATCTAAGTCATTTGTCCAAACTATATATTTTTATTTTTTTATATTATTTTATAAAATAGTATTTGTATTTAAAACTCATTTATGTCAATTTTGAAATTATTTAGTAATTGATTTTTCATAAAGTCATAAAAACATTCCTACATATAAAAAAAATAAATATAATCATGCCTAACATGTCATAATCAACTAGAAAATTTTTGGAAGGCATAAAAAATCACAATTTACATTTATTTTGATATTTATAATATCAATTATTTTAATCATTCATTAATAAGGTAATTACTACATCATCATTGTGTCAAAAATAAATTCAATTATCTAATTTATAAAAATAATAAATAAAATTACATGATTTATAAAATATGATTGTATTTATTATTAATTTTTATTGTCGAACATATCTTATGTGTAACCCTATATTAAAAGTGGTTTAGTTTTTTAACATCGAATTTAACAATTTTATCTCTTCTTCAAATAAATGACCAAATCAAACCCAAATGGATCCAAATGATCATATTTTATGCATAAGGTTTATTTGGTTTGAAATAATTTTATCCAAATGATTTAGGACATTTGTTGGGGTAATTTTAATATTATTTTAACATTTATTTACCTTATTTACTTTTAACAATGGTAAATAATATTCAAAAGTAACTATTCACAAAAAAATTATTTTCTTCCAATTGAATCACATTTTTCATTCTGTTATCAACCTTGTCTCTGGAAATTTTAAAAATAAATTCAAAGAAGTATTAAATTATATTTCATGAAAATTATCAAATGTTTCTAGAAGGTGTGTAAAAAGATGTTAAAATGGTTCAAGAAAATTTTGGATACAAATATTATTATAAAATGAATCCAATGACTAAAATTGTACTTATATATGTATTATAAATATATATTAAGATACATATTTTATTAGATATAATTATTTAAATGAAAAGTCAGTTTTTATGTACTATTTATTATTTTTCACTTTTCATGAAAAATTTAATGTATTCAGAAAAATACCTAAAATTAACCATTATATAATTTTGATATTCCAAATTCAAAAATTATTTCTATTTTAACAAATTAAAGAAATATAATTTTATTTAATTAATTTAAAATCAATTCTTGTTGTCAAAACCAGAAAGTGGGTTTTTAAGAATTAAAAACGATCAAAAGATTGACATATTTTTATGTAAACATTAAATGTAAAGTTTCATCTAATGACCTAAATTATATTAAATGATAAAAATAAATTCTAAATATACATTAAAAAACATTCAAATATATAATTTAAACATATAAATTTTTTTATTAAAGGTTTTTTTTAATTAAAAATTTGTATTTTCACTATTCATCAAAATATTTAATTTATCATAAAAACACGAAAAATTTATCTAAACCAAATTTTTATGTAATTATTCTAAGGAATAAATTTTCTTATCAAATTTAATATATAAATGTGTCAAATATTGTATTTAGAAAGTGTTCGCCATTAAAGGAAGTAAAATTGTATTTTTTGAAATACAGTTCATTTATCTGAAAAATTTAATTTTTTTCTTATATTATGTCTAAAGAACAAATAATGTGGATGTTAAAATTATATGGAGTATATATAATGAAAAAATGCAGTTAATACTATTTATAAGTTCATTTTAAATGGCTAGTTTGGTATGTCGTGTTGTGCTCGAACTTTTTATTGCGTGTGGCACAAACTATTTAATTTAATTAATGGGATAATGTATTATAAAATCCAATGGTGTTACGGGCAGAGTTAGATGGAAGAATCATGGGCAAGATGAAGTAACTGAACAGATTGAAAAGTTTTTCATGGATGATCACGGTTTTCTTCAAACTAAATTCCCACCAGTAGTTGATCATTTCAGGGAAGTCTTTCCCTACATGATTTCTGGATTATCTCCTAAGATATAGAGGTAGAGTTCACAGTTGAGATTTTACTAGGAGTAGCTCCAGTGTGCATTCCTCCATACAGAATGGCATTTACTGAGCTTCAGTACCTCTAGAAAAAGATAGAGGACCTAGAGGCCAAAGGCTTTATACATCACATTACATAATATTGGAGTTCACGGGTTCTTTTTTATAAAGAGGATGGAACTATTCATTTATGCATGGATTACAGATGGTTGAACCAACTAACGGTAAATAATCAGTATCAAATTCCTTGAATAGATGGCCACTTTGACTAGCTTCGAGTAGTAAAGGTGTTATCTATGATTGAACAAACATCGAGTTATCATTGGGTGTGAGTCAAACCATCAGACATACCTCATATGGAATTCCATAGTAGGTATGGTATGTATTAGTATCTTCTTATGCAATTCTGTCTTACAAATGTGCCTATGGTTTTCATCGGTTTTATGAATAGGATATTCACTCTATTTTGACTATTTTTTCATGGTCTTTGTGGATGACATATTAGTGTATTTTGTCCCTCGTAATGAACATCAAAAAGATCTCTTAATTATTCTATGTACACTAATAGAACATTATCATTATGAAAATCTATCTATGTGCAGCTCCATGATCGACACGGTCCACTTCTTGGGTCATATTTATTTAGAATCAGGAGTATCTTATAACCCTAAAAAGGATAGTGGAGTAGTTTACTTGAATTTTCCCAAGAACATGTTCGATATACATAGTTTCTGGAGCTTTTTATGGATATTATAGGCATTTTCTTGATGAATTTCTCTTTATTCATTTCCTTTTACTAGTCTTACAAAGATGGGTGTCAATTTTACAAGGTCAGAAGCATCTGATAAATCCTTTCATGAGTTGAAAGGTAGGCTTTTATCTGCATCTATTTTGATTCTTCTAGAACCAATAAAAGATTATATCATCCTCTTCAATGTATCAGGAATTGGACTAGGAGTATTTTGGATATAGGATGACAAGGTCTTTCTGTACAGATCTCAGCAGTTGAGGCCTTACTAGAGAAATTACCCATCACACGACCTCAATCCAGTAGCAGTTCTCAATGGCTAACGTAGCTGGAGACATTATCTGTTAAGTTAGAACTTTGTAGTGTACAAAAATCATAAAATCCTCAAGTATATCTTCTCTTAGCATGACATTAACCTCGAACAACATAGATGGGTTGAATACCTACAATTCATTGATTTTGAGCTTACAAAAAATCCTAGAAAGGTAAATGTTGTAACTGATGCAATGATTCAGAAAACCCAAACTCCAGTCGTACATGAAACTAGTGAGGAATGGATGTTCATTACCATTTTTTATGAACATCATCTGGAGTTTCAAGATAGTCACAATAACTCTTACCCCTCATCTTAAATAGTTACCTCTTCCCACCTTGAGAATATGAATAATAGGACGTTTTCAAATAATTATGGATTGGTTGTCAGTGAGACTATATTTGTAGATAGCCCACCTCTAGATTGGAATGTAGATTGAGATGAAATCCTGCATCTAAATGGATGTATATGATTTTTTGGAGATATGAGAGAGAAGTTGATGTAAGAGTCTCACACATCGTAGTAGGTAGTTCATCAAGGCATCTCTAAGATGTATCAAGACATGCGACACTATTATTGGTGGTGTTGGATGAATCGTTAGATTGCTTTCTTCATCACTATGTGTTCCACCTGTCACCAGGGGAATGTGGAGCACCAAAGACCTACAGGATTGTTACATCCCCTTGCAGTCCCGAAATGGAAATTACCTGATGTGGCTATAGATTTTATAGACTACTATCATTGTTATCCATGGGGTAGCAATGCTATCTGGGTATTCATTTATAGGCTAAAAAATCACCACACTTAATTCCTACATGATAGAATTTCTCATTTGATGGGTTGGGAAGAATATATGTCCATGATATCATATGACTACATGGGGTTCCACATACTATCCTTTCAGATAGGGACTCTAATTTAACTACATAGTTCTAATAGGGTTTGCAGAATGCTATGGGTACTCAGGGGATTCTACGCACAATTTTCACCCTCAGACTGCATGTCAATAAAAACGGATAATAATGTTTCTAGAGGATATACTCTGATCATGTGTCCTTGTTTTTGGTAGTTCTCAAGAGAATAATTTTCCTCTAATCAAGTTCTCCTATAATAATATATTTCAGTCAACAATTTAGATTCTCCTTTTGAGTCCTTTTATGGTAGTCTATTTCATTCTCCTTGTTCTAGATAGATATAAATGATTCCGCACAACTAGGTCCTCATCTCATTCAAGAGATTTCAAAATAGGTCCAGATAGTCAAGAAGCATATAACTACTACTCACTCTAGAAAAAAAATCTTAGTTTGATTGCCTTCAATGAACACTTGGGTTCAAGGTTTGGGATCATTTTTTATCATTCAGGTATCACCTAGGATAAGGCATATATGGTTAATAAACCAGGGAAAGTTATCACCTCATTATCTAGGGCCCTTTGAAATTATAGAGAAAGTCGGGCCGGTGGCCTATCGTGTAGAGACCCGAAGCTTATCGTACGTTTACATTACATTACTTTTGCGGAATAACTAGTACATTACAAAAAACCACACAAAAGGACCGTAATAGTTTAGTGTCTTTGGAAACTCGGACTATAATCTTCTAATCGTGGTGAAAGATCTTCAAAATCTCCCATAAAGATCTTCTTTTTTTTATCTAAAACCTTTCTTTATATCCTGGGGAAAAGAAAACATAAAAGGGTGAGCTCAAATTCTCGGTAAGGGTAAACAAAATAACTATCAATCACATCATATTCATAAGAACATAACATTTTGGAAATCATAACCTGCAAAAGAGAGCATAATTTCATAATCATGGGATAAATCATGGCAGTGAAAAAGTAATCCCAATAATAATAACTTAAAACATGAAACTTTGTGGCATACACACATAATCATAGATAATCATTTCTTGTTAGTCAAGACTAATTGCCAAGACTGTCTTAGTGGACAAAGTCCCTTTCTAAATCGAGTAACCCTCGTTTCAGTCCTGTTTCACTGAACCGGTATAACCTACCGTTCCAGCCCTGTCTATCTCATGAGATATAAAATCTTTACCCAATGCATTGGAGGGAGATATAGGTCCCACCCATCTTATAATGAACCCTTTCTTATGTGTGCCACATAATCATAAACCATTCATCATAGCGTAACCCATGTAATAAAAATGGGATTCTTAAACAACATGACATCATAAAACAATTCATATAAGATAAAGGAATTCATAAAAATATTTCCATCACAACATAATCAAATCAATGTAATAATAGGGATAAAAACAGAACCCTTTATTATCTTAGATGGAAAATAATATTGATAAAACACTTGAACTTCATTCTTGAGGAAAATATCCTTTCTACTTCAAAAACACTTTTCCTTCCTTAACATGTCATAAAAGAAGTTGATTAAAAATAAACTTGAATACTTGTAAAGGAAGCTTCTTGGAAATAATTTTTTAGAAATCCATTCATGCCGTATAAGTTAAAAAAAACATTCTTCGTACTTTTGTCGGAAAAGTCAAAAAGTACCTCGTACGAAAAACGACAAAATATTCCTTTCATATCTTTTACTAAAAACTAACCAAAGGGTAAAATTGGATATAAACTATTGTATAAGGATATAAATATTACATGTTAAGGAAACATGGATGTGGATGATAAAATACCCCCCAGTAAATACCAAAGTATAACAACCTCGGATAAAAATGAGATTGTGATATTTCCCTTACCTTAGGTCCGACTTGCTTTGTACGTGTCCGAAACTCCTGTATAATGATTTAAATCATGTTATTGACTATTTCCAGAATCATACATATTGATATGATATCATATATGGTCATATTATTAGATTCTTGTTAGTAATATTTCATTGTTACTTGTTACTCGGGTCTTTATAACTTTTTGTTCTTATGCGTGTTTTGTTGAATAAATTCTTATTCTTATCTTTAGGTTATAGATAATTCATTTCCAGAATGGTATTAGTGTAGTATATACCATATTCATTCATTCAATTCATTTATATAATCATTATGAAATGAAGATCATGTAGAACGAGTCGCATCACATCGTGTAGACGGTATTCCGTACGTACGCACGAGTGATGATATCGTTCCTATGATCGTGGAATTGTTTTGAAGTGTATGTATACTATTTCAGTATCAATATCACTTTACAATAATCGTATATAGTTACTCATTACACCTTTATACCCATCCAATTAAGGTGGTGGCGGAAAATAGATTACACCACGGCGTGGAGACGGTATTCCGTACGTACGCACGCGCGGTGATTTCCTTTTTCCGTAGGATGGATAGAAGGTGAAATAGGGTTGTTTCATACTTATAATAACATATCATTATATGAGTGATACTGATGTTATTACTTCATAATGAAACAACCTAAGAAGAAGAAGTGGAAGAAGAAATAAAGATGAAAGAATTGGTAATGGTAATTACCTCTTCATTGAAGCGCCTTTTGGAGACCTCCTCTTAGGGAACTAAAATTGGTCTTTGAGGAAGACCAGAACCTCTAGGATGTTTCTAGGGAAGTGGAGAAGATATTTTGGCAGGGGTCGGCCGAGCTTGAGTGCTCAAATTGGTGTGAGGAGGAGGGGGAGGAGGTGTCCTTTTATAAGGGAGGAGAGGGGCACCTTAGGAATATCTCAAAATATTATTTTATATTAAAGTAAAAATCGGTTTATAATGGTTCCAAAGGTCTTATTTCGAAGCTAAAGTGGGGATGGGTCGAAATCCTATCAACCAATAGGATTTAGACAAGTTTAGGTTCTTATTTTAACCTTATCAATTAGATTTAACTCTAAGTTAAATAATTTAACTTTTACCATGTCTTTTTTTTTCTTTCACTATATAGTTAATACACTTACTATAACATGCCAAACGAACCCCAAATTGTTTATTATTAATATATATATCTTTATCTAAGTCATTTGGCCGAACCTTAGATTTTTAGGAATAAAATAACAATTAATAAGTTAATATTTGATTTAAAAACTATTTTGTGTCAATTTTGACACTATTTGATATATGATTTTTGTGAAAGTCATAACAGAATTATATGTTCGAAACAAGTTAATTAAATCAACACTAATATATCATATTAACCTAGAAAATTAGTGGAATTCATAAAAAGTCTCAAATTACATTCATTTTAGTATTTATAACATCAATTATGTTAATATTTCTTTAAAACAGTAATTACTGCATCATCGTTGTGTCATAAATAAATTAATTTATTTAAAGTCTAAAAATTATAAATAAAATATCATTATATAGGAAATATCTTTATCTTTCTAATGAATATTTATAGTCGAATTTATCTTATGTATAACCCCATATTAAAAATGTTTTAGTGAATAAACTTTGATTTTAACTCTTTTAACTCTTCTTTGAATTAAATAATAAAAATTGTCCTAATCTAATCCAAGTGGGCCTAAATGATAATATGTTACACTTAAGGTTGTTTTTGGTCGATATACACTTGTCAAATAGAATTAGGACATGTGTTAGGGTAATATTAATATCATTCTTACCATTAATTACCCTATTTACTTTTAACCGTGGTAAATAAAAGTAAAAAGTTACTATTCACCAAAAATTATTTTCATCTCATTGAACCACATTTTACTTACTGACATCAATCGTGTCTCTCGGATTTCTGAAATTCCATTCACAGAAGCGGTAAAATTATGTTTTATGAAAAATTCAGTTTTTTAACTACCACTTAGTAGTTTCACTATTCATCAAAAAATGAAGGTTTTCAGAAAAATGCCAAAATTTCCTCCTAATCTATATTTCATATTCCGAATTCAAAAATGAAGTCTATTTTACCAAATTCATAACATAGAAGATTCATTAATTAATTTTATAATTAAATCCCGCTGTTAAAACAAATAGCGTGTTTTTAAGAAACAATATCTATCAAAAGATTGACACTTGTTTATGTCTGGTTTAAATGTGCAATTACATCCAATGACCAACATTGTATTAAATTGTAAAAATATATTCTAAATATACTTTAAAACTACTCCAATTAATAATTTATCACTATTAATTCTTTCGATTAGAAAAAGTTGTTTTTTAATTATAATTTAGTAATTTTCACTATTCATCAGAATATGAAAGTTATCCGAAATGTACCAAAATTTCACCTTAGGCTAAATTCGATACTCCGAATCCAAAAATGAAGTTCATTTTGAAAAATAAGATTTACAGAATTTCAAAAAGTGGTTATTACTATTCATAATGACTATTTTTAATAATATTTTAATAGAATATCGTTGTTTAGTGAAACTCGGTATTGCGTATTACACACGCTATCGAGGAAGGTCGCGATTGCGTGTAATGCAAGGCAAGTCAGGGATGCATGTTGTGCAAGCTCCTTTTGGTGTAGCGTACAACACAAGACATAAATTAAAAAGAATATTTTTTATAAAATCTTGGGCTGTTACATTCTACCCCCCTTAAAATGAATTTCTCCCTCGAAATTCGTCGGGGTTATAAATGGTTTACTATTTGAAAGTTTCTTTAATAGAAACCCACATCGTAAAAAGGAATATCAAAACCAATCTTTAAAAACAAAAGTATGAAACGTAACGGTTACCCAAATAAACTAATCATTGGGTTTCCACATAGGTGAAAATATGGATATGGAAGAGAAATCTAACCATCATGTTCTGATGGAGAGTGGTAGAGAACATGGCTATGGAAAAGCCAATAATCACAAATCCATAAATTTGTGACGATCTAAGGTACCATCCAATTCATCAGGTATAAGATCACTAGGAAAACATTTTTGGTTTTCAAGATCATTTCCCTAAAGTTGAAAATTTGAATTAGAATAAATACTTTATTTATTTTGGTACAATCTCACTGTTGTTCATGCCTTGAACAATTTCCACTTCATCTCTTAAATAAATGAAGTTGAATTTGTTATTCGTGAAGTGTTAGCAGATCATGTGATAGAATGACGGGTCATTCCATCTGTCTCAAACAAAAGGTTAGCAAAAATTATATACATAAGTCGATCTATAGTGAGATAAAGCATATATGGTTCCTAAAATGGACTTATACTTCATATATCATACTGGTTAATATAATAAAACTAGTTTCTACTAAACATGGACTTCATGTAGGCCAGTGGTAGGCGATAAAGGCCAGTCGCACTTCGGTTGTGGGTTCGATTCCCACAGCCTTGTCCGAAGCGATGGGCTGTCGCCCGTCCTGCAGGTTGTCCTTTTTCTAAAAATAAATTACTATAACATCCCATCAATAATATCGAAAAAAAAACTTCTATCCTTAAACAATACTCACTTATGTCCAACATAATCCATTTCAATCTTTAGGCTTATCCATAATACTGCAGTCCACTCTCATAATATAGTGAAAACGATTAACAGAGATTTAATACCATCGTTGATCCCCATATATCATAAAATATGTTTTGTTGGTCACAATCCAAACATTCAAAGGCCTTAATCTTGTACTCTCTTGAATACCCATTGAACCTTAGTGAAAACTTGAATGCAGTTAAAAGTTAACACTTTCCACATACCAAAATCCTCAAAATTCTATATACTCAAACCATGATATCACTTAGTCCTTATATCAATCATGAGCTCATGAATACTGTTAAACATTTCATTTTCTCGTTTTCCATTCATTATGCGCATAATATCTCAATCACTTTGAATACCACATTAGACCAATACATAAATATTCCAATATTCCATGATACAACATTATTTTGGAATCCCATTACATAAAAACTTAGTCATTCCACCACATCGTTGTCATATTCAACATTGCCAATAGTGATCGCATGTGACTTCCCTTTGTCCTTTGCCTTAAGCGGTTGCTCATTTCGATCATCACTAACCCCTGGATTAGGGCATTTATTGGCATAATGTCCCATCTCCTTGCACTTGAAGCATTGAAGTGTTGGTTGTGCGTTCTCTGCAGTGTTTGCTTTATTCACTTCATTAGAATCCCTTTTTCCATTACATCGACACTCAGCTGCTCGATGAACTTCTTTTCCACACTTAAAACATTTTCTAGTCCCTTTAAGACAATCTCCACCATGCTTCTTTCCACACTTTGTGCATAAGGAAACATTCATCTTCTTTTCACCATTATTCTGAGATTTCTCCTTGAACTCCATCTTTCGTTTCTTGTCAAAACCATGAGATGGATATGTAACAGCAACTTCCATTTCTACCTTGATAGCACAACGCACAATTTCTTCATAGCTACTGAAGTCTCTTATAGCTAATGCCCTTCGAAGACTTGGTTTTAAGCCACTGAAAAATCGATCAACTTTACTTTCAGGTTGGATGATAATACCAGAAACATATCTTGCAAGTCTTGTAAAATTTGCTTCATAGGTACCAACAGATTCATCGTCCCTTTGCTTCAGTTCAAGAAACTCTTTCTCCATCTTTGTTCGAAGAATATGAGGGAAGTACTTACTGAAAAACAAGTTCTTGAACTCGTCCCATTCCATGGACTCAATTTCATCTCTTGGCCTCGTATTCTTGATAAGATTCCACCATTGATCAGCTTCACCTTCCAAACGATATACTACTAAGATGACATTATCATGTTCATAACATTGAAGAACTGAAAATATCTTTTCAGTAGTACTGATCCATTGTTCAGCCACAAGTGGATCAGAAGACCCACTGAAAGAAGGTGGACGTTGCCTCATGAAGGACTCAATAGAATATTGTTCCCTTCTCTGCTCATTTAGAAGTCCAGAATGATTCATAGCTTTTGTAAGTATAGCAATAAGATTTTGCACTCCATATCCCATAACATTTGTTTGTTCAGGAGGGAAATAATTGCATTGTCCATTGCATTGATCAACATGGTTCCTTCGGGTTCCAGCCATCGTCTAAAACCCAAAAAGAATAGTTTGAGAGGCAAAAATCCTGCTAGGGAAACAACATAATAAAGGGGGAGTACCTTCAATATCTAACATCTTAGGTTTAATTCTATGATCGTTATCGTAATTCTAGTACTATAACCTATACGTATACTTAACCTTAGGGACATCCCTAGACATACATTAGAAATATCTCTAGGGATCTCACTAACGTTTTCGCATCCTAGTTTCCAAAGGTTGACTAAACCTTTCCTCTGATACCAACTGTAGAGACCCGAAGCTTATCGTACATTGACATTACATTACTTTTGCGGAATACTTAGTACATTACAAAAACACACACACAAGGACCGTAATAGTTTAGTGTCTTTGGAAACTCGGACTATAATCTTCTAATCGTGGTGAAAGATCTTCAAAATCTCCCATAAAGATCTTCTTCTTTTTTACCTAAAACCTTTCTTTATATCCTGGGGAAAAGAAAACATAAAAGGGTGAGCTCAAATGCTCAGTAAGGGTAAACAAAATAAATATCAATCACATCATATTCATAAGAACATAACATTTTGGAAATCATAACCTGCAAAAGAGAGCATAATTTCATAATCATGGGATAAATCATGGCAGTGAAAAAGTAATCCCAATAATCATAACTTAAAACATGAAACTTTGTGTCATACACACATAATCATAGAGAATCATTTCTTGTTAGTCAAGACTAATTGCCAAGACTATCTTAGTGGACAAAGTCCCTTTCTGAATCGAGTAACCCTCGTTTCAGTCCTGTTTCACTGAACCGGTATAACCTACCGTTCCAGCCCTGTCTATCTCATGAGATATAAAATCTTTACCCAATGCATTGGAGGGAGATATAGGTCCCACCCATCTTATAATGAACCCTTTCTTATGTGTGCCACATAATCATAAACCATACATCATAGCGTAACCCATGTAATAAAAATGGGATTCTTAAACAACATGACATCATAAAACAATTCATATAAGATAAAGGAATTCATAAAAATATTTCCATCACAACATAATCAAATCAATGTAATAATAGGGATAAAAACAGAACCCTTTATTATCTTAGATGGAAAATAATTTTGATAAAACACTTGAACTTCATTCTTGAGGAAAATATCCTTTCCACTTCAAAAACACTTTTCCTTTCTTAACATGTCATAAAAGAAGTTGATTAAAAATAAACTTGAATACTTGTAAAGGAAGCTTCTTGGAAATAATTTTTTAGAAATCCATTCATGCCGTATAAGTTAAAAAAAACATTCTTCGTACTTTTGTCGGAAAAGTCAAAAAGTACCTTGTACGAAAAACGACAAAAGATTCCTTTCATATCTTTTACTAAAAACTCACCAAAGGGTAAAATTGGATATAAACTATTGTATAAGGATATAAATATTACATGTTAAGGAAACATGGATGTGGATGATAAAATACACCCCAGTAAATACCAAAGTATAACAATCTCAGATAAAAATGAGATTGTGATATTTCCCTTACCTTAGGTCCGACTTGATTTCTACGTGTCCGAAACTCCTGTATAATGATTTAAATCATGTTATTGACTTATTCCAGAATCATACATATTGATATGATATCATATATGGTCATATTATTAGCTTCTTGTTAGTAATATTTCATTGTTACTTGTTACTCGGGTCTTTATAACTTTTTGTTCTTATGCGTGTTTTGTTGAATAAATTCTTATTCTTATCTTTAGGTTATAGATAATTCATTTCCAGAATGGTATTAGTGTAGTATATACCATATTCATTCATTAAATTCATTTATATAATCATTATGAAATGAAGATCATGTAGAACGAGTCGCATCACATCGTGGAGACGGTATTCCGTACGTACGCACGAGTGATGATATCGTTCCTATGATCGTGGAATTGTGTTGAAGTGTATGTATACTATTTCAGTATCAATATCACTTTACAATAATCATATATAGTTACTCATTACACCATTATACCCATCCAATTAAGGTGGTGGCGGAAAATAGATTACACCACGGCGTGGAGACGGTATTCTGTACGTACGCACGCGCGGTGATTTCCTTTTTCCGTATGATGGATAGAAGGTGAAATAGGGTTGTTTCATACTTATAATAACATATCAGTATATGAGTGATACTGATGTTATTACTTCATAATGAAACAACCTAAGAAGAAGAAGTGGAAGAAGAAATAAAGATGAAAGAATTGGTAACGGTAATTACCTCTTCTTTGAAGCGCCTTTTGGAGACCTCCTCTTAGGGAACTAAAATTGGTCTTTGAGGAAGACCAGAACCTCTAGGATGTTTCTAGGGAAGTGGAGAAGAGATTTTTTCAGGGTATGGTCGATATTGAGTGCTCAAATTGGTGTGAGGAGGAGGGGGAGGAGGTGTCCTTTTATAAGGGAGGAGAGGGGCACCTTAGGAATATCTCAAAATATTATTTTATATTAAAGTAAAAATCGGTTTATAATGGTTCCAAAGGGTCTTATTTCGAAGCTAAAGTGGGGATGGGGTGAAATCTTATCAACCAATAGGATTTAGAAAAGTTTAGGTTCTTATTTTAACCTTATCAATTAGATTTAACTCTAAGTTAAATAATTTAACTTTTACCGTGTCTTTTTGTTTTCTTTCACTATATGGTTAATACACTTACTATAACATGCCAAACGAACCCCAAATTGTTTATTATTAATATATATATCCTTATATAAGTCATTTGGCCGAACCTTAGATTTTTAGGAATAAAATAAAAATTAATAATATAATATATGATTTAAAAACTATTTTTTGTCAATTTTGACACTATTTGATATATGATTTTTGTGAAAGTCATAACAGAATTATATGTTCGAACCAAGTTGATTAAACAACAATAACATATCATCGTAACCTAGAAAATTAGTGGAATTCATAAAAAGTCTCAAATTACATTCATTTGAGTATTTATAACATCAATTATGTAAATATTTCCTTAAAAGGGTAATTACTGCATCATCGTTGTGTCATAAATAAATTAATTTATTTAAAGTATAAAAATTATAAATAAAATATCATTATATATGAAATCTGTTTAGCTTTCTAATGAATATTTATAGTCGAATTTATCTTATATATAACCCCATATTAAAAATGTTTTAGTGAATAAACTTTGATTTTAACTCTTTTAACTCTTCTTTGAATTAAATAATAATAATTGTCCTAATCTAATCCAAGTGGGCCTAAATGATAATATGTTACACTTAAGGTTGTTTTTGGTCGAGATACACTTGTCAAATAGAATTAGGACATGTGTTAGGGTAATATTAATATCATTCTTACCCTTAATTACCCTATTTACTTTTAACCGTGGTAAATAAAAGTAAAAAGTTACTATTCACCAAAAATTATTTTCATCTCATTGAACCACATTTTACTTACTGACATCAACCGTGTCTCTCGGATTTTTGAAATTCCATTCACAGAAGCGGTAAAATTAAGTTTTATGAAAAATTCAGTTTTTTAACTACCACATAGTAGTTTCACTATTCATCAAAAAATGAAGGTTTTCAGAAAAATGCCAAAATTTCATCCTAAGCTATATTTCATATTCTGAATTCAAAAATGATGTCTATTTCACCAAATTCATAACATAGATGTTTCATTAATTAATTTTATAATTAAATCCCGCTGTTAAAACAAATAGCGTGTTTTTAAGAAACAATATCTATCAAAAGATTGACACTTGTTTATGTCTGGTTTAAATGTGCAATTAGATCCAATGACCAACATTGTATTAAATTGTAAAAATATATTCTAAATATACTTTAAAAGTACTCCAATTAATAATTTATCACTATTAATTATTTCGATTAAAAAAAGTTGTTTTTTAATTATAATTTAGTAATTTTCACTATTCATCAGAATATGAAAGTTATCCGAAATGTACCAAAATTTCACCTTAGGCTAAATTCGATACTCCGAATCCAAAAATAAAGTTCATTTTGAAAAATAAGATTTACAGAAATTCAAAAAGTGGTTATTACTATTCATAACGACTATTTTTAATAATATTTTAATAGAATATCGTTGTTTAGTGAAACTCAGTATTGCGTATTACACACGCTATCGAGGAAGGTCGTGATTGCGTGTAATGCAAGGCAAGTCAAGGATGCGTGTTGTGCAAGCTCCTTTTGGTGTAGCGTACAACACACGACATTAATTAAAAAGAATATTTTTTATAAAATCTTGGGCTGTTACATATCGATTGCTAATACCTCAGAGCTATCATTCCATACAGGACATCTATCAGGTATTATAGCTTCACCAATATCATGTTTAACGATCTTATACCGTTGATCATGAGGGAGTTTACTTATATTAAGATTCTACCTTTGATGAGTATCCATTACGCATCATTGAAAAAAGTATAATGTCTCTGCGAGGAAACTATGTACCTAATGTATAAGTTCTATGGAGGCACGTGTAGGCACAAGATGAGAATTGTGATTGTGAATCTTATGTATGTGCTCAATGGCTAGTGTTTTTATTATATAATTTATCCATAACATTGGATAGATAACATAGGGGTGAGTTCTATTAAGGGGGAAGACTGTAAAGACCCAATTTTTCATTCAGATATGGATCCTTATATTATTTGTCTAAGTGATTAAATTGGAGCTAATATGGATTCCCAATAAGTTAGTAACGGTTTGGATGGTTTCTGGTGCTTGATCAAAGCATGTAACCAATATTTTTGGGAAACATGACATGTCGCATTGTTATCACACAGTTTTCCAAACCCAGTGGACAAAGCCTCCTCGCACAGTTGTGCGACCAAATCATGTGAGATCCCCTTTTTCCCATGTACCCATGCACGGTTTTGCATGCTTTGAAAAACTGTATGAATGCTATTTTCCTGTGTAATTTTCCAGTTTTTCCATAATGATCTATTAAGCCACCACTTCCTCCCTAATACTAGTTTAACCAAGATTGGCATATTTCACTCTCAATTTGGGGATTTTTGAAGATCTGAACATGAAATCAAGAGTTCTCCATCATCTGTAAACCGATAGAGATTCTTTTCATCTCGTTGGATGTGAGAGAATGAGTACTCATGTTCTCTTTATCTATACTTCGGCTCTTTCTCTCTCGTCCTACGTATCACCATGTGAGTATTTTTCAAATTTTCTACGATCTACTAAACATTGAGGAAAATCTTAGGCCGATAACGGAGTGGTAAATTCGTAAAATCCTAAGGTGAGTGGTCTATAACGTATCCCTAAAGTTTCTTATTTTTGGAATTTTTTTTGGGTCCCATCAGTTTCATTCAAAACCGTTCATTAAATTTTTTAGGCCAGATTATTCTTGTTGGAATTGTATATTAAATCTCTTTCCAATTATATGATTAGTTGTTTGTTGTTAAACACATAACTCAACTCTTCCTAAGTCAACGATTATTCCATATTTTGGTTTTTAGTGGTTTGGAATGTTTTATCCATCGTTCAGTGTTCATTTTGTCAACCTTTATAATGGCAATCTTTTCCATAATAAATGACATGTTATTAATTAGAATTTCATAATGGCATATACTATGTATGCTAACCACTTCACCTGCCTGAGGTATGTGATTCAACATGATTATTAAATGTTATATGTGAAATTTGAAATGTGGAATGGACAGTATACTAGGTATATGATGTGGCCTAATCAAAATAGGTTGAATAAAGGTTACAAGTTCATATCACCCCTTTACATATTGATTGAAGTTAGTGGAGTGAACCCCAATAATTGAATATAACATAATGGTTAATAATGACTTGATTAAATGATGGCAATGAAACAGGGAATATCCACACTAATGGAAGACAAGGATTAGAATAATAAATAACTGGTTCCTATTCTATTTGGCCTATCCAAAATAATGAAATAAAATGCTTGAACCTAATTACTGGTTACATGATTCCAATATAAAAAAGGAATAGACTAACTCGAGTTCACCTTGGAATCTGAGGGGAGAACACCTTGGGTCTCAGGAACCCCATTCTAAATCAAGGATGTTGTTACATAGGTTGATACCCACCTATACATCGGTTCTTGTCTATTCGTTGGATTGTCATTATACTACTATAGGTTCCATTTTACTATTATATGATACATCAGATACAATGATTGGATCCAATGTTGACTAGTAGGTGCAAAAATGAAATCCCATAGTGCCCTCAATTATATTATCCCCAATTTACCTTGGATGGTCTCCTTAGACTAGGTAGGTGACATGTTGTGGAATTCCTTGGATCAAGCTCAATGGATTACACTCTTACAGATTATCTAGACTCAAATACTACTAAGTTAGATTACCTTTAGAATTAAATTACCGTTCTTTTTCACTGGAACCCCTAACTAAATATCATAGTATGTTTTCCGTGTCATGTCTCGAGACCTTCCCTACTTATAATATCATGAAATGATTTCAGTACTAGCAATGCCTCACGTGGACTATTAACATTAAATGTTAATATATTAATTATTGAAATAATTCTATTTTTAGACACCTGGTGATGGCTGAAGCTTGTTCTTGGGTTTCTACTAATATTGTACTACTTTTTTTCTTTTCTATTCATGATTGTGCACTGATATATTCCATTACACAGTACAGATGTTATAGACACCATTGGTTATAGCCCATTTAGATTTATCTCATACCCTCTACAGGCACCTATTGGTTCAAGGATTAGATTGCATGATTGTAGGTATTGATAGATATATGCATACAACATCAAACACTTGATTGCATGTAGATATGATGGAGCATGATAGTAGATAACTGAGTAGGATCTCAGGATTCTTGGAGTAGTCTTTGTTTTCCATTACATGTCGCACATTCCATGTTTTTTTCTTGTATCCATGTTTTCCCAGTTTTCTTTTAACATGACATTACAACATTATTTCTTCATTTGAAATAGTTTTTATTATTCTTATTTATCTATTTCATTAGTTATCTTTCGATATTTGATTATTTATATTTCTTTTGATGTTTACTATTGATTTATATTCCTTCCGTTGTGCTACACTCTTCTAATGGGGGCATAGTCCCCCACAGAAACACCTTATTCTCATGCTGCTAGTCAGTAGCCACTGGCATTTGGGGGGATATGCTTGGGGCCATGTGGCCCATTGGTCTCAGGGCAACCATTATGTGGCATCCCAGTGTAGGTAATAAAAATCTAGTATCCCGAGTGAAGACATTATGCTATTTGGAAATGGGTGTCATTTCTAGTGATATGTGTATGTGAAATGATTCATGGGAAATGACTATCCAGTATAATGTGAATCAAAAAAATCAGAAATTAATAGGTTCCACATCATTTTCCCTCCTTGTCATGCTTACAAAAGATAAAGGAGTAAAACTATAATTTAACTGCAAAATGGCATGAATCATATACATGAGCACTAACTGATATCTGGATCTCTAAGCAGGTAGTTTGGGAAGTATGATTTGGGTAGTGATATTTCTTTTGTTCATTTTTACCTCGTGATTATGTCTTCTTACATTTATGTTTGTTTTTAGGCCTGTACATGGTATTTATAGACCAATGCCGCCACAATGTCCTCGTGGTGTTCACCATTAAGGTGGTGATGATCATACATTAGACATGGTGGGCCATGAGCTGCCAGTCTTACCTACATGAGTTCCACTTGAGCCACCACCTTATGTACCTGATATAAGAACCGATTCCTATATGTGTGATAGTTTTATACGTTTGATGTAGTCTATGAATGTTTCCCATAGGCTTCACCTACGATGGATAATCTGACCCATGAGTTCCATCATCAACATCCTCCCAATTTTTTAGGAGATAGAAGTTCTCGGGCTATTAAGTCTTCGATGGAGGCCATGTTTTCTATCTTTTATAAATAAAATACTCTTATATAGTAGTGACTACATATTTATATATACATGCTTTGAGATTCAGCCATGCTTTGGTGGGATGTGCTTTCCCTGACAGGACATCATCAGGGCATGTTATGGATTGATTTATCGACTTTATTCTATGATCAGTTTGTTCCTTAGTCACTGAGAGATGACATAGCCAAAGATTTCATGAATATCAAGTAGAGTTATATGTCAATTATGGAATATTAATAACATTTCATGGATTTTATGAGTTTTTCACTACTTTTATATAGTGATGATCTTTCACATGTTAGAAATTTTGAGGATGGGATCCAATTCGCCATCCAAACTCAGGTGAATGTCATTATCCATCCTACTTTTTATACAAATTTTTATCATGCCCTTTTCATGTAGCATAACCAGAGGGATAAAATGATTATCGGGTTTAATGTATCATTGTCGCGCCATTCCAGTAGTTCTTCGAGATGAAAGAAACATTCCATCATGGTTTTTTTTCCAGGAAGTGGAGGCCAAATTATATAGTTTAATAGCTATGTACTATGTCATATATGTGGATGATTTGGGTATAAGAATAACCAATGTTATATATACAGTATTGGGTGTCGGTATTGCAGTTGTATGTTTCATCCTTATTTTTTTCCCAATACATTTTCACCAGCTTTGAGTGGAAGAGGATTATCATCTTCTCCACCTACAGAAGAGAGTTACTTTGTGCCACATCATTTAGTGAGTTGGAGTAGCACTGGAAGGTCTTGACGAGTAGGAGGTTATGTCCATGGTAGTCCAACCGTGGATCACAAGTAGTGCAATAGAGAAATCATGATCGTGGTAATCCATCTATTGCACATGTCCATGGATAGGGTATGTTGCATGCTTTACGGCCAATAATCAAGGATCATGTTGTTGGAAAATCTATTGTATGAGGTACTATTCAAGTATACTCTCATATTATATCATCTATTTTAGATACAGATGCATCAAACTCTTTTATTTATATATCTTTTATGTAAATTCATGGACTAGAGATACAATATCACAATGGTGTAATGACACTCGATCAACCGTTGTGAATATAGAAGGAGGGAATACACTAGTGCGGTGACTGTACCCTTGAGGTAGGTAGTTACCCTTTATTGTGGAATCTCTTTGTTTTGAGGATGATGGAAATAGATGTTATTATCAGGATAGACTAGTATGTCCATTATCATGATTTTGTTGACTGTTATCACCCCATGTATTCTTTTATAGAAACATAAGATATTAGTTAACATATCAAAGGTGGGTGGTATGTATGTGATGGGAGATCTGGACTGAAGCATCATGATCTAGGTGAACTGACATCCCGGATTGATATTTTTTACTTGAGGTTCAGGTTGTTATTCAATCTTATTTACCACTCTTATTTGATTCTTAGAGGCTTGTCTTACCTAGTGACTTCCCTATATTACCTCTTTAGATAAAGGTAGTGTTCAAAATTGAGCTTTGTACCAGGAGAAGATCTAATTTTCATTCCTCCATACATGATGGAACCTACTGAGATTCTGGAGGTCATCAAAAAGATAGAGGAACTAGAAGCCAAAGGAATTATATGGCCCAATAAATCCTTTTGAGGGTGCACCCATACTTTTTATAATAATAAGGATGGTAATCTTAATCTATGCAAGTTTTATAGTATTTTTACCCATCATTCAATGAATATTCGGTATCCACATCTTTAAATAAATGACATCATTTACCAGCTCCAAGGATAAAAGGCGTTCTCATAGATCGACCTGAGATCAGGTTCTCATTAGGTGCGAGTCAAACCATTAGATATACCTCGTATAGCTTTCTGTAGTAGGTATAGTCTGTATGAGTATCTTCTTATTCTGTTTGTTCTTATTAACATACCTTTCATTTTCATGGATTTGATAAATAGGGTTTTCCACACCTATTTGGAATCTTTTTTCGTGCTCTTTGTTGAAAACAACATGGTGTATTCTCGCACTCATAACGACCCTGAAAAACATCTTGAGATCATTCTGAGTACAATGAGAGAGCATCTCCTTTATTCCAACATTCCAATGTGCAATTTCTGGATCAACAAGGTCCCCTTCATAGGTCTTATAATTTCAGAATCAAAAGTATCTATTGACCCTAAAAAGGTTAATGTTGAATTTTTCCTCAGAGTATCTCAATGATGTGTTTGATATACCGAGTTTCTTGGGGTTGGATGGATATTATAGGTGTTTCAAATAAAAATTTTATCATCTTTATTAACCTATTATACTCATACAATGTAGGGTGTCAACATCACATGTTCAGAAGCATGTGGTAAATCATTTTAGGAGTTGAACGATAGGCTTGTATAAACACCTATTTTGATTCTTCTAGAACCTGGAAATGTTATACCGTATTCAATGATGAATCATGATTTGGCATATGATAACTGTAGATGTTGGAAGATAAGTTCATTAGATACAAATATCTATAGTTAAGGTGTCACGAGAGAAATTACCAGATGCACAACCTCGATCTAGAATCAGTTGTCCATGACTTGCGTAGCTAGAGACAATACTTATTTGGTGAGTGCTTTGTGGTGTACACCGATCACAAGAGCATCAATTATATATTCTCTCAACATGAAATGAACCTCATCTGCAAATATGGGTTCAACACCTACAATCCATTGATTTTTAGCATGCCTATACGTCTGGAAAGGGAAGTGTGGTTGCTGATACATTGACTCAGAAAACTCAAATGAAGGTCATACAGAATGTCAGTAACGAATGAAAGTTAATGGGTTTTTTTTTCTGAACATCAACTAGAGTTCCAAGATATTCACATGAATTCATACCTATCAGCCTTACCTGTAACCTCACCCCTTATTGGGAAGGATAAGAGTTTGGTTTTTTCAAATTTGGAGGTTTCGTTCACCACGAGACTTCATCAGAAAATAACCCACATCTGAATTTTTCTATAGACAGGGAAAACATCATACGTCTACATGGGAGTATCTGAGATCCTATATATATTATGAGGAGTTTATGAAAGAGTCCCACACTTATCAATGGGTATTTCATCCTAGCATCATAAAGATTTATCGAGATATGAGACGCAAATATTGGTGTCCTGGGATGAAACAACATATTGTTGGCTTTATCACTAGGTGTTTCCCCTATCAATAGGTGAAGGTGGAGCATCAGAGACCTGTAGGATTTTAATAAACACTTCTAGTCCTAAATAGAAAATGGGAAGATGTTGATATGGATTTTTTAGCCAGTTTACCTATGTATCCAAGTGGTAGATATACTATATATGTAGTCATTAACTGAATAACGAAATTATCCCACTTAATTCCTATATATGAAACGTTCTCATTTGATGAGTTTGGATGACTGTATTCTTGTTAGATCATACGAATACATAGGGTTCCATGTACTATAATTTTAGACAGGGAATCTGATTTCAGTCAATGGTTCTAACAGGGTTTGCAGAATTCTATGGGTACTCAGGTGGTTCTAAGAACATCTTTACACCCTTAGACCGATAGTCAATTAGAACAGACGATACACGTTTTAGAGGATATTATCTGACCATGTGACCTTGACATTGGATGTTATTGGGATAAGCATATCCCTATATTTTATTTGGCCAATAATAATAGATTTATGGAAATGATTCAGATTTCTCATTTGAGGCCTTGTATAGAAGGTTATGCATTTCACCCTATGTGTTGAGTAGATGTTGGTTAGGCAACCCTACTAGGTATTCGTATCATTTAAGAGATATAAAAACTGGTCCATCTAATCATGAAGCTTATAAATACTGCTCAATCTAGAAAAAAAATATTATATTGATCATAGTCAATGACATATTTCGTTTGAGGTTGGGGATCACGTTTTTCCTCACATATTGCCCTGGATAGGGCATAAACAGTAACGGAATTAGGGAAATTTTCCACCTTGTTACGTAGGGATGTTTGAAATTATAAAGATATTAGGGCCAGTAATCTATCAGTTTCTACATACTCAGACGTATCATTTAATGCTTGATGTCTTTCACATCTCACAGCTTCCCCAATATCATGCTGACCTATTTCCTATATTTGATCTGGATGGTTTTTAGTTGGATATAGATGCTACCCTTGAGGAGTATCGAGTACACATCACTTAACGATGCAAAAAATCTCTAAGTAATGTTTTTTCACAATCATATGGGTGTAATGGGAGAGCATGTAGGTATAATATGAGACATGGGAGTGGGAGTCTAATGTACATGCTCAGTGCCCAGAGTTATTCTCAGATACTGTTTCATAACCCTTATAAGGAGAACTCATGGTCATGTTCTTTTAAGAGAATAAGATTGTAAGAACATAGGTTTTCAATAAAGAAGGGATCCTTTAAATTTTAGTCTAATTCTTTATGTTTGACCAAATATGGATTTATAATGAGTTAGTGAAGGTTCTGAGGGTGCATGGGGCTTCTTCAAAGCCCAAAACCCATATTTTTTGGCAAATAGGAAAATATGAATGGTTATCATATGGTTTTCCAAAACGTATGCACCAGAACATCTGAGCTGAGCCACCTCATATAGCCAAGCGGCCTAATCATGAGACAACCCCTTTTTCCCCGGTACCCATGCATGGTTTTCACATGGTTTGACAAACCATGTAGACAAATTTTTCACAGTCTATTTTCCCGGGTAATATTACAGTTTTCCCTTAATGATGTATTATGCCCCCCATTCCCCTATAATCTGATTTTATGTGGTATTGACCTATTTATCTCTCAATTTGTAGATTTTTGAATATCCAGACGTGTAAAAATGTGATCTCCTTCATTTGGAAATTTATTGAGCTTCTATTCATCACGTTGGATGCACAATGGTATTTCCTCAAGTCCTCATTATCCATTATTATTCTCTTTCTCGCTTGACCGAGGTATCACGATGTGAGAGTTTCTTACCTTTTCATAGATCTACTCTGATCAATGGATAATCAATGGCTAATAAAAGAGGATGATAGTCGTACAACCCTAAGGTGGGTGGCCTATAACTTCTCTCTAGAGTTCATTGTTTTGGATTTTTCTTCTAGGTCACACCAGTTTTGTTGTAAATCATTCCTTAAATTTTAGGTGTCGTGATTATACTTGTTATATTTATATGGTTATGTTGTTTACAATTATTTGTTTATTTTTTATGTTTACACCCACAACTCAATCGAGAAAATGTAGAATGTTATGTCATATTTGGGTTTGAAGTGTTTCTGCATATTTGATCCACCGTTTGGTGTGCCTTTGCTCAACTATTCTTAAGGTGAGACTTTCCATTATAAATGAATTTTTATTAATGATAGTTTTATATTAGAATGTACAATATATGCTCACCACTTGACCCACCTATTGTATGTTCTTCAAATTGATTATTATATATGAAATGTGTAATGCATGGTTTACTATGTATATAGTTGGCCTTATCAAATGAGATGGAATAAAGGTTACATGTACGTAGAACCCCTTTCCATATTGATGGAAGGTAGAAGAGTGAACCCCAATAATTGTATATCCCTTAATGGTTAATTAAGACTTGATTATATGGTTGTAATACTACTCTTCCTATCCACGCAATTGAAAGACATCCCTTGGAATAATAAATAAATGGTTTCGATGCTACAATGCATATCCACACTAATGGGAGATAGGTCCTGTAACTAATGAATGATTACATGATTACAATTTCAAAAAAGAATGGACTGAATTGAGATCTTTATAGATTCTGGGTGGAGAATATCATTGGTCTTGAAAACCCCATTCATATTAAATGATGTGATTTTCTAAGGTTAATACCCACCTAGACTATAGTTCTTTTATATTCTTCAGATTCCTAGTATTCCCATGTAATGTATATTTTTTTAATTATAGTATACCTCACATACACTCCTTGGATCCAAAATTAATTGATTGGTGCCATGGTGAAAGCCCATAGGTCATTGTCTTTGTATAGCCCTGTTTTACCTTGGTCGATCCACTTGGAATCAATAGGTTCCTTTTTGTGTAATTACATAGATTATTCTCATTGGATTAAAATATTTCCCCTTTGATAGACTCATATACTACTATGTTTGCTTTTTGTGTGAATTATGTTAACTTTTTACCTAGAACTCCCTAACATGATATATTTTTCAGGTTTCCTTATTACTTCAAGGGACCTTCACTACTTATACTATCAAAAAATGATGTCAGTGAAGGTTATGCCTCACTTGACCTATTAACATTAAATGGTAATTTCACAATTAATGAACTGATTACATGTTCATACACCAGCTGAAGGATGAAGTAGGTACATTAATTTTTAGTTATATTTTACTA
Organism: Viscum album; assembly: GCA_963277665.1. Lineage (NCBI taxonomy): Eukaryota > Viridiplantae > Streptophyta > Magnoliopsida > Santalales > Viscaceae > Viscum > Viscum album. The sequence continues at coordinate 1,292,919,403 of OY728129.1, forward strand.
CTTTATTTACTTATATATGAATTCATTCACACTGATATATTCCATTACAGAGGTCAAATGTCATAAAAATTGTTTTTGGTGGTCCACTATGATTTATATCACACCCTCTCTAGGTGTTTATTGGTACCTGGAGTAGATTACATGGTATAAAGTATTGAAAGAGAATCATGCAACTTCCAAAACATGATGGCTTACTGATAGGATGGATATTGATAGTAGATGACTGAGTCGGATCATGGGATTCTTCGAGTATCCTTTATTCCATTGTTTGTGGAACATGTTTTGGATGCGATATTGTATGTTTGTTTTCTATTTATCTATTGACCTGATAGTACATCGTTATCGATGAAGATGAAATAGTTCTTATTATTCATGTTTCTCTATTTCATCAATTTTTTTCAGCTGGTTGTTTATTTATATAGCTTTTGATATTTATTATTCACTTATATCCCATCCTTTGTGCATCACTCTTTTAATGAGGAAATAGTCATCCCGCAGACACACTCTATACCCTCACTGCTAGTCAGTAGCCTCTGACATTTGGGGGATGCATTTAAGGCCATGTGGCCCCCCAGGCTTAGGGAAATTGGTAAGTGGAATCTGGGTCCTGGAAGTCACAAGGTAAAATAATTATCTTGTATTCCTTTATCTATATCATCACTTCCAAACTTTGTTCTACAATATGGAAACCTAGTTATGTGTTATTCAAGATGAAATTTTCATCTTCCATTCTCCGTTATTAATATATAGTTTTTAACCAGTTTAGGGTGTTGGTTTCTCACTAATGGTATTTATAAATTTCCACCCCTTAATTATCAATATAAAGGTTCAATTATGTGGAAATAAAAGTCTATGATGGGGAAAATGTTACCCCCATTGATTTAAAAAAAATAAATTTCTGTTTGATAGAATATATGAAAAGAAAATCTGTTCTTATATGAGAATGTAACACCTAGAGATTTTTTGATATATTTATTTTTAAATAAATTTGATATCTTTAATAGATGTGTAACACACTACCCAAAGACATAATGAACCATTATATGGTGTAACATTACAACCTAGTTGTTAAATTGTAGGAGATTGTATTACTAACTAATATATCAGATTTATGATTATATTTACATAATAAATAAATTAGGAATCATTTAAATGAAAATGGTAGATTTCGTAAAAACTATATTTTCAAAAATATAGATTCATCATACTTTGTGAATATAATTTAAAATTAATCATTTATATATTTATAATATTTATTTTAAAATATTAACATCTCTTTTTAAATCTAAATATAAATATTATTAATGTGTTATTTTTTTTATGATTTTTCTAAAATGATTCATTTATCGATAATTAGTGAAATATTTTGAGTATTATTGATAACACCTTTCCCATTTAATAATTTAAAGGGTTATAATATTATTTTAAATTTATTTATTTTAAATTTTATTAAATTATATGAAAATATTTATAATTATGATAATTGGAATCCCTTTCATAGTGACTTTTAATATTCATTTGTTCTATACTTATGAAAATTTGTTCTTTAGAAACCATTTTTCTGTCATATTTGTATGTACAATTATTCAATTTTAATCTTCAACATATGTGAATTGAATTATTAAAAATATATTTCATATTTATAATAATAATAATTTATATTATTTAATTGGTTCTACATAATTTTTTACAATTATGAGTGGTGAAAAAAATAAAAAACATACTTGTAGATAAGGATAAAATGGTTTTACCGTGGGTTTAAGCTTAGAATATTCGGGTAAAAAATACAATCAATTTATTCCAAAAACTGTTTGATGTATATATTTTTACCTTAAAGTGTATAAGTATTGATAATTTCAATTTTTGTGGAATATGGTATAAATGAAACCTGGTTATAATTGATTCTTTTTGAAACATCATTGTGTGTCCTCTCCACCACTTATAAATGGAAACACCCTCTCATATAATCTTCATATATACAAATACATTTCTCTAATCCAAGACCTTACATAATAACTTTTTTATCCCCTCACAAAATATTTTATCGCTTTTTTATAATAATACATCCTTTGAATTCTATTGGTGCAATCATAATGAAGTTTTCTATGGAAGAAGCAATGTTCTTAAATGAGTGTATTTATTTACAATAGTATTCAAACACTTTCAAATATTAATAAAAACACATTATATAATAACCTAAAAATATTAAAAATACATAGATGTAATTTTATTTATTGTATGGCCATTATCCACCTTCTTTTCTATCAAATAGGAAATTTACCTGTCAAATGTGTGTAAGGTGGTCTACCACAACATGGACGAATATAGTTCATATTAAATCACTAAATTTCATAGTTGGATATAATTATGGATTAAACATGTGTTTATGATATTTATTATATTATTAAAATTATTTAATTATAATACCAAATATACCTTCTTACTTTCCATGTCTTTAAGAATAATATAACTTCAATCGTGTTAATGACAAACTACTGCAACGTAAAGTGATGCTACTCATTTTAAATTTCTAATGTAATAAAGAAACTTTTAATGAAAATATTATATATATATATATATAATTATATTTATTATTTAAAAATAATACATTACCCACATACACACTCTTTCACTTGATAATGTAATTATATTGTCAACTATACATACATATATCTTATCGTCTCTGCAAGAGATGCCATTCACATTAAATTTATAACCATAAGAATGGTTCTAATAATTAATATAATTGGTAAATATTATTTTTATAACATCTATATAAATCAATATATTATTTAGGTTATCTTATGATAAATAAACATAACATTCATTAAAAAATACACATGAGAAAACAAGGAAATTATCACATAAAGCAATGAAAATAATAAAATATTATAAAAAAATATGGGGTAAAGTGTTATAAGATGTACTTAGATTACACTATCAATATAAATATGGTTGCATTACAAATTAATAAAATTATTAATTCTAATTTACTATAGGTTTAATGAATTTATTCAAAATGTAATGTGAGGAAGAAGACTTCATCTTAATTTCCCGTCATTGAGGAATACTTTAATGTTATTCACCTAATTAATATTTTAGAGTATATACTTCAACTTTTACATGTAAAATAATTAATAATTAATAATTAAATTTATTTTACTGTTCAATTATAATTATTTAAACCCAATGTATTTTTATTTAAAATTTACAAAGTCATCAACAATTTCCTAACCAGTTTTTTCTGACTAGGATATATTATTTCTTCATTGTCATTAATAATATATGATAATGTCTTTAAGGAACATTGAATTTAAATTTTTTATTTACTTTTTTGTATATATAAATTTGATTCACATAATCGATAAATTTCTTAATTCTCAATCCAATTTTATAATATTTTTATGGGTTTATATTACAATCCAATTTTTATCCATATTTTTTAGTCATGAATAACCATTAAAAGAAATTATTTCATCATTGGATTATATATCCAATTAATTATATAATTTTATATTTATTCATTATTTTAAAATATAATATTATAGTATTTTCACTCATTGGTACAGAAAATTATTGATAAATTGTTTCTAATAAAATATTATATTATTTCACTATTCAGTCAAAAATAGGTTATATTCATAATCCTAGTCTTTAAAAAATGTTTTGAAAAATTAATTACCATTCTTTAATTTTTTTATGTAAATAATTTTTACCCATATTGAATTTTATAGAAATGGTTTGAATGTATTATTCTTATCTCAATAAAACAATGTATCATTTTTTCCATTTTACTACCGTGTGAAATGAATGTTTTTAACATTTACGACATGTATAGAATTTCAGGATATAATGAACTGTCAATTAATTGAATCTTACATCAAATTTTTGAAATAATTTTTAATGAAATATTTTATTAATAAACTTGATATTTTTAATTTTATTTTTTTTCATAATGAAAATGTTTTTTACCCCTGTATTTTTTTAAATATATTTTTATTTAGTTTCTATTAGTAAACTCAAACAAGCCATTATTTCTTATATAATCTGCAGGGTATATGGTGTATTAATATTTAAATTATTATTACACTGGATTTTGTATTATTATTTGGAACATGAATAATATTGAAATTCACTTGTTTGATTCATATTTTATAGTCATATACATTCCCTAGAATTATTCACATTCATGTGATCAGTTGAACTTACATTTCCTCTAAATATCAATATGTTTTAACATGGATATTTTTTTTATTTAACCATTATATCAATTATATATATATATTGTCATAAAATGAATATTATTTTATTTTGTAGGGAAATATTAAAAATCTATATTCTTTCATCCATATTAATATTTATTTGTATTACATGTTATTTACGACATAACTTGATTATTAGATAAATGTGAAATTATTTGGACAAGATGTTATGAATGGAGACTATGTATAGATATCCCCTTGATGCCTTTTTTGTCCCATGATAAGAATGAGTTGGCTATCATTAATTAATTAGGTTTATGTTGTATACCTAATATTCAATATTAAATTTTTTTGTGAAAGGTTTTTAAAGTAGATGAATCATGATGTATAAGATCATGATGTCCATTATATAATTTTATCCTTCATTATGAATTAAGATATTATTATCAATTATATTTTCACAATGACATCATTTATGGCTTTATTTTCATTTAAATTTTAACAAATAAATGGAATTTGTTTTCACTAATTTGACACCCCATATTGATTATTCATTTTCTATTCATTATATTCATGTTATAGAATAAAATATATATTTGGTTAGTTATAAAATGTTCAATGTTTATTATGACTTATATATTTATAATATTCTAGTAATTAATTAAATAAAATATTTCATAATCTATTTACATTTCCATATTATATATTTCTTAACTTTCCATGGTAGCCATGTTATTTAAATGGCATGTGTGTTCAGTTATTTGAGATAATATATTGATTATTACATATATAATCATGATAAGAATGTTATTTATTAAATGGATTTTATTCAATTATTTTCCATTCCATATTGATTATTCTAATTTATTCATGATAACTTTAACTACGCTTATACCGTACTATGAATTTGAGATCACCCTTAGTATGTTTCCATTACAATGAATCATGGAACTATTCTATGAGTTATATGAAATGATATTCTAGTGGTTATAATGAAATTATCAAAAATAGTATATTGTAATTTTTGATTATAAATGTTATATTGGAATAATTATATATTTTGTTTTGTAATACTATAATATATTTTGGTCCCTTGGGATGCAATCACGTGTATCTTGTTCCATTTTAATAATATGGACTCCAACTACAGGTTACATGAGTTAGTGTCATTTCGTAATATATTTATTACCACCCATAGAACATTCCTAGGAATCTGACATGCGTTTTTATGGGTTATCACACGTTACAAGGAATATAAATCTATATTAACACTCTTTTTTCCATTTATATCAACTCACGAATCCTGAATATTTAATTGATATGAATATCATACATGCTACCTGATATTTGACAACATGAAATGTTATATATATGTCATTAAACTCATTTTATACTATGTTTAATTATTGTTAGTTAGTACACTATATTTAATTACTATCAATACATTGACCACCTGACATGAAGTGATTTACATGGAGTCAATCATGTGATATATTATATAACACGTAAAAAAATTACATGTTATATATATATATATTATGCCCCAACCCTAAAATTTACATAATCTTGAGTTAAGTCAAGACATCACACTGAGGATATTTTTAGGTTTAGAATTTTATAGAATTAGGCCATAACCATTACATTACAGCTTAAATATTTAAAAGTAGAAACTTATTCTCAGTATCCATTTTTTTCATAAAACAAAAACACTTTAAATAAAACAAGAATTGTTTTCTTGATATAAATATTCATGAATTCTTTCTTTCTCTTACCCTTCATTATACCCTTTGAAAAACACTTCAAAAACATGATATGGGAATAAAAAGTTTACTAAGGGTTATAAAATAATGAATGAAAACATAAGTCCACTAATACATAAAAAACATAATATTTTTATCACACTTAATTAAATAATAATATTTAAGAATAACACATAGAAATCATAAAACACAAAGGTAACTTGTGGTATCCATAACATTGTTACATTTTAGCTTCCACGGCTACGTTTGGAGTTATGTTTGGAATACCCATCACAATATATTCCCTAAATATCATAGGCAGTATATTAACATTTACATATGTCACATTATCTAATGTATTAGAGAGCTATATCCATCTTTCATAGCCTTGGTTTATCTCGTAACCACCCATATATGTAAACAATTCCCAAGGAACATAACATAATCATGACACATGAACAAGAATAATGGAAAGATAACATTTCTATTTTGTAATAAAAATATAACATTTCAATATAATGTCAGAATAATTCCATTATAAAAACCATTTTCAATACCAAAATATGAAAAAATTTATATGGTATTTATTTTACTTTTAAAAACACTACGACTTTTAGAGGATGCCAAATATAAAATAATTCTTGCGGCGGTGGAAAGGTCACTGTCACCACGTATGGTAAAAAGATACTTTTTTTTATTTAGTAAACAAATTTGTAGAAAAATACTCCCTTTGAATGAAATTAAAATATAAGGGGTTTATAAACTATATAAATTAAAAATTTTATAAATCAAAATATGCCTAAATGAAATGAGATTGAGATAATGTCCCATAATATGTGCCCGACTAGATGAGTTCATTCTTTAATCACCTGAATAATAACTTAATGTTTATTTATACATTGTTAAAAAACTATTACTATTTTGTTATTCCTTTTATGTAACTAATTACCACATTATAAACATGACATAATTATTTAAGGTAATAATGATCATTTTATCAATATTCAGACATGAGTCAAAAATGATCTTATTATAATTACAAGTTGTCCATGTGGTCAAAATAATATTATATCAATAATTATATTCATGATTTATATATCATATATATCATTTATTTCCATTATGTATATATATATGTATTCATAATAGTAAAAAACATTTGGAGATAAGATATGAAATGCTCCATTTTTGGAGACAGTAAGTCGTACGTACGCAAAAAACGATATTAATTTATACTTCGTCTTTAATTGAAATAAAACATAATGATAAAAAGATATATTATAATTCCATTATAATATCATATATAATTTCATTAAATTCATCTTTTATAAATTTCATGTATGGCATTAATGAGTCATATCACTTTGTGGAGGCGGTAGTATGCACTTCCTCAAATGAAATTATCGTATTTACCCTTTATAGAAACCATAAAGGTATGATATAAATTAAAAATACATAATAATAGATAGAATATAAATATAATATATATATCATATAAATAACGTTCCATCCAAATGGACACCATGAGAGGTGGTTGGAGATAATGGAACAATCATCGTTTCGTGATGCATTAGTTCATCGTCCACAGAAACAGTATGTTGGTATCCATTAGATAGAGGTGTGTGGAAGTGTATATTTAATCCATATCATAAAAACATCCTATTATATCCATGAGTCTGTTTTTATTATAAAATAATGTAATAAATAAAGTTTAGGGGGTTGTAGAAGGAAAATAAAAGAAAAGAACTTGAGAGAAGACGTTACCTTTAAATTGGGTTAATCCCTTTGGGTTGAACCAAAAATCTTTAAACAATTTCCTTATTTCTAAGGGAAGGAATATAGAATTAATAGAGATATGTTGAGAGCTTATTGGATTAGATTTTGGACTATCTAAGAGGCTTCTGTTTTGTTAGTAATGGGTCACAGGTGATGGCCATTTCTAAGGGGGATGAGAGTCTCTTTAGAAACCTTTGAGAGTATTATTTTATTATGAAATTAATTTTAGTTTAATAAGATCCAATACTTATTAAATTATAATATAAGATGAATATATGTCAAAAAAAATCATCCCATAATAATCAGATAGGTTTTGGATATTTTTTAATCCTTATCGTTTTTTATTTAACCATTTTTTACTCATAATGTTTTATCAAGTATATAACACTTTGAGAATGAAAATAGTTACCAAAACATTAAATATGACCAATTAAAGTGTCAATAATAAATTTTTAGACACGTGATAACTATTTTTATGAATATTAATTTTTTTAATTTTATAATATTTAGTAAAATCAATTATATTTTAAAATATGAATAATGTCAATTTTGACACTATTCATATGAAGACTTTTTCAAAATATATAAATACTTGAAGGATTCAAAAAAAACATCATTAATATAATTATAAAATGTAACTACCATATAGAAAATTTGCGGATTATATCAAAAGAAGAAAATTACATTTATTTTAACATTTATAATATCATTTATTTGAATACAAAATTATTGAAACAATCACCGCAAAAACATTATGTCATAATTAAATTTCATTATTTAATGTCTAAAATTTATAAATAAAATATAATGATCTATGAAAAATAATATTTATAATTAATATTCATGGTATATAATATCACATATATTACCCCATATAATTTTTTTTACTAAATGATATATGTTTATGTTATATTTTTATTAACATTATATTAATTTTCATAAAATCTTATTTCCAATTAGAAGTGACTCCATGGGGTCCCAAAATCAACCCAATGAATTACATGGTTGTAAATGTATCAACCAATATGGTTGGTAGACATGTTAGGGTAATTAATATTATTATAATATTAGTTTTACCCATATTTAACAAATGTTTCCTTTTACCATGTTAAATAAAATATTTTCTATATTTACAATTCATAAGGTCTAAAAGTAAAAGTAACATATTTACAAACATTCAAACACCTGATTTCAAATATGGAATCCATTTTTCCAAATTCAAAAGACATATGATTTATAAATTAATTTAAAATTAATTCATGTTCCCAAACCAAAAAACGGGTTTTTAAAATATAATAACTATGAAAAGAATGCCATTTGTATATGTATAATTTAAAATTGAAATTACCTCCAATGACCAAAATTGTATTAAATTGTAAAAATATAATCCAATTATACATTAAAATAAATTAAAAGGAAAATATATCTATATAAATTAATCTGATTAAAATACAGTTTTGAATTCTAATGAAGTATTTTTAACTATTCATTAAAAAATGAACTTTATCATAAAAATACCAAAAATTTACCCAAAGTAAATTTTTATGTCCCTCTTTTAAATAAAAAGATTATGGTTTATATGGAACATATTAGATTGTAAAAAACTAGATGTAATATGGTTTCTACGTTAAAAGGTGGTAAAATAATATTTTAAAAATATTTATGCTTTTCAAGACTAAAATTGGATTCATTCTAGTAGATCATATTTCACATGACATTATAAATTAATATAGAATTTATTTTTTTAGTTCAATTAATGATAGATGTTTTCACTTTTTCTATGGAAGTAATTTCCATGAAATGAAAAAACAATCCTTTTATACAATCATTTGGTATTGTTGTCTATGATTTATTAAATATTGGTTTTTTCATCCCCGAAGAATTATTTAGTAATGCAATTTATATGAAAAACAAATTTTTATGTATATTGTAAGGTTGGAAATTCCATATTATCATCATTATATATGGATGTATATAGAAATCTGTTGATATTTTTTACAACTAATAGATTTTTGGAGAAATTGTAAAACTGTTATAAGGGGAATATAAAGTGAAGGTAAAAATATTATAATTCAATAAGGACATAATTCAAGATAAAATTATGGATTAAAATGAAAACAGTGATAAAAATTTCACTATGGTGAATTAAATTGTGATTCATAATAGTGGTTTTGGAGAGAATATAATATATTCTATAATTGTTATTTTATTTGAAATTTTGAGGGTAGTATTGGTCAAAATATTTTATCTGTTGATGAGAGGTAAAAAATTATATTTATGAATTACATATTACCCTACCTAATTATGAGATAATAAAAAATAAATTTTTAGAGAAAAAGGATTACAAGGATATGTGAGGTAACCCAAAAATGTTATACAAAAATATTTCATATTATTATTGGAATTTAAATTACATATAATTATAATATATGAAAAACCCTTTATAGTTTACTATCATTAAATTCATTGATACATAAATAAACAGTAAATAAAATATCGACAATATCTCATACTTATTTCATCATATATATCACCATTTTAGAATTATCACACTTTAAATCATTCCTCATATCATGGGGTAAAGGACAAATACTAAATTGTGAGATCATATTCTCATTGGGGGTAGACTAGAGAGATATTAGTCATTATTTATTAATAACATAAGAATAAGAGAATGAAAAATTAGTCATGATTTTTTTAAATAATACATAGTAACACATATATATTTTGAATCTGATTCATTGAATAAAGCTTGGTAGTTTATGAAAAATTTTACATAACTCAATCAAATAACATGAAATGTTATAGAATAAAATTGTCATAATATTATTTTATAAATATGGTAAATAATGTGTATTATAATAATAGTATTTGATATAATATAATAGGATACCCAAAAAAATTCATCACAAGTGAGGCCTGGGATTACCACCCACGTACCATCTTTTTCTTAGGATAAACAAACATGTACCCTACATTCAGGTGTAGGATAAAACACCCTTGCACCATCTTCTTGGACTAGGATAACATACCGTTTACCCCTTGTTCTAGAAAAAAAATAATATTCTCCAAATTAAATAGAGGGTTTTAGGGGACCCACCCTTCACATAATCATTATCCATTCATAAGTATTCCATAATTTTTTTGGAAACATTTTTCATTAAATATAACCTAACTAGTTTGAAAATAGGGTTTTAGAAATATTACATGAACATATCCATAAACAAAAATAGAAATAAGTATTATGGAATCATATTATCTTATCATCGGTGAACCATAAATGACCCAAAATGATGTTATCAAAGAAAACAATTTCCCCTAAAATAACACTTGATCAATTCATTAATAACATATTCTTATCATATTAAAATCACACATTTAAAATATAAAATATTATGAGAAATAAAAGAAAATGACCTCTTTAAAAATAAAAATTGATACACGAAAATGAATATTCAAATCATTCATCTTTCAATATGGATTAAAATTTGATTCATACTATATATTTTCAAATAATGATTCCTTTCACATTTTATCAAAAAAGTCAAAATTATCTCATGTAAAAAATGAAAAGAAGATTCCTATTATTTTTTTATAAATTAACAATTTGGTATAAATAACATTAAACACTCACAGTAAAATATTTACAACATTTTGGAAAAAAATTAATAAAAATATGGACAAGGATAAAAAATATTACCTATTAAATATGAAAAGATGCGGAGATTTAATAAAAACAATATACCTTACCTCATTTGAAACATTTTAATGATAAGACCCATGAAAGAATAACATAAATTGAAACATTTAATATTACTAAAATAATTATATTAATTATAAAAAATTTCAAACGAGGTACAATATATATTTTATAAACATAACTAGATGCATAACATCACACAAGTCTAAATGAAATTATATTGATATGAATAACCCTTAAGACATTGTTAATATCCAAATAAAAAAAATCCTGAATTTGAAAATCTTATGTATCTTTGAAAATCCAAATAATTCTCATGAATTAGTTTATAAAATATTCTCAATGGAGTTATATACATAACACACCATAATTTAGTGGTGAATAATACATATATCTCATGGAAATAATAGGTTGATGATAAACCCATAACAAAACATTGACATAAATCCCTTGAAATTTATCATAGCATATAATAAATTTTAATTTATTATAATTTTATAAAAATTACAAGAATATTTAATATATCATATTTGATACAATTATATATATTCAGATTCTATTTACTAATAAATTTTAATTAAAATCAATGTTTTTAACTATTAAATGTTTCATTTTTCATGTAAGTTATAGTCCATTTTAATTGATAATAGTTCTTATAATCCCATGAATTGTAATAACATAATTTTTATTATATGCAATAATAATTTAAAAATTTATAACTATCTATATTGTGGAGTGATGAAATATAATTTACACCACTTCGTTGAAAAAGTAATACTCACATATAATGATTCTATTTTAAATGGAAAGAAATAAAATGTGGTAAATAATATTTTACAATACCTAAAAATAATACTATCATAAATATCATATATTTTTAATTAATGAATCTTTATACGATTTCATTTCATATGGTAATTTAAAATGAAACATATGAGATTGTAGACGTGGTAGTCCACATTTGCACATGATTTATAGTTCTATATACCATTTGCTGGGAAATAGAAATGTATTAGGTTATTTGAATAAAATTTAAAAAATACTATATGAGTATTAATTTTGTTGTTATAATTTACTATTTAAGGTAGAATTGATGAATTTTCAATAAAAACTAAAATGAAAACACTCAGTTGATGAAATTATGTCAATAATGAAAATTTTCCATTGTATATATCCTTAAGGTCCCTAGGCATGCCTATTTATGAAGACCCAATGTATAGAATATATAAAAATAATTTAATAGGTTTTTAGGGTATATTATTGTGGGAATCCTCTACCTCAAATGCTCAAAAATAATGTTTAACTATGATAATTATGATTTATTAAGATAGAAAGTGTTTAATCATGGTCAATTAAAATAATAACCTCTGGTGTTAGTGTTTATATCATAAAATAACACTATAGATTTTAATTATATATGAGCTACTGAAACATGTACTACTGATATAAAATTCACCGATACATGTCCTATCAAAGTCTGACCTACCAAAAGAGTGAAGACCGACACTAAGAATTTCTCTAAGTCTGACCTACTGATAGCTTGACCAATGGACTTCAGACCTAGCAATAAAGTGATTGATTGATACTAAGAATTTTAAGAATTATGAGTTACCAATAACTGAGATACCAACACATCACCTACCGACAAAAATGATACTGATGTATCATATACCGAAAAAATTGATCTATCGACAACATGGGACACTATCAGTCTGAGCTATCAACAAACATAGTTACCGATGATCTATATATTAAATTAAAACATACCAATAATAGTCATATTATTGAAATTTAGTATTAATTATTATACTAATGGTCTTGTTATTATTTTGTAGAAAAAATTTAATGATGTTATAGACCATTATGGGGTACCAGAGGACATGTTGGTTGACTGTATAAAGGGAATATCTCGATCAATAACAAAAAGTGTGGAAATGAAGATCACTGGTAAAAACTATCTGTGAACATTAGTGAAAAACACAATAGATGAATACTGTTATTAACTGATGACACATATATGAAAAAAAATTCCAAATATATCATTATAGTCAACATAGAGGATAAGAACACTTCATGGAATCTTTTATCTCACTATATATAAAATGAAGAAGAAACCACAACTCTCTGTTTTACAGTCTGTTTCTCAATGGCGACTAAAACATCAATTATACCATCATGAAGGAGACAAAGATCCTAATAGATCATCGCAAATATCATTTTAAACTATTCTTATCATTTTTAATTTTCCAAAGTATATTTTTCGGTAGGTGTGTATCTATTTACAGACACACACTGACACTTTTGAAAAAATGAAATATACTTATATATATTTATAAACATTCACATTTACACTCCCACTAATAATAGTAAAAGATGTCCATATGTAGCCTTTCTATTTGTTTAACACTACCATTAATATTTTGGAAGTGGTCTAGTGACCGGGACAATTATTATACTATTGTTAACCCGATTTATAGTGGGGACCAAGTTTATTTTATATTAACTACATGGTGGTAGGTGGTCACCAAGGGGAGAAGATTATGTATCAGATTTCGATTAAACCCTGTGTTTACTTTTCATCTGTAATTCACATTGTTTTCTCTAGTCATATTAATATTTTAGAAGACTAAACTTCACTTTGTTATCTAATCTTAAATAGTGTTTATATCTTATTTTTTAGTGATCTTATTTAAAAATATGACATAATAATGTATGTTTTTTTACCTGAGAACTAATCAATATTTGATAAATCATTTGTACAAACAAATATTTTATAAATATACTACTTTGGATAACATGGTTGTTTTGTTTCAAACTGGTTAATATTTGAATAATTTTTAAATAATTTTCATAGATAATTTTTTTTTATAAAAACTCAATTCACCCCTTTCATTAATATTGTACTATGACAAATATTTGGTATTAGATTTGGTTTAAATGATTATTTATAAATATTTTACAACAAGGATTTTAGTTGTGTTATTAATATCTATAAATTCATGTCAATTAATAATTTATTTCCACATAAATTATTTTTTAAAAGGAAAATAAATAGGATGGTGTTGTTACCAAAAAACCTCTATATTTTAATGGATCAAATTATTCTCAAAGGAATGTAAAAAATTAAAATTCATTTGGAAATTATGGTTTATAAACATGGTATTAAATTGTAGATAAATATAAGATTCCTTTTATTTCTAATAACACTTTGGGTGATGCCACTAACGAAGCCTACAATAAAAACTATAAATATATGAATTCAATATAAATCTCTTTAGGGTATGGAAAATTAAACAAGATTTCATCATGTAAAACATAACATGAAAATTGGGATACAATAGATATTTCACGTAAAGGAACCACTAATGTCAATGAAATGAGGCTTAATGCATATACTATTAAATATTATAACTTTCACATGATAATATATGAACCTAATTAAGAAATTTATTTTAGTTTCAATGAATTTGTAAATATGATGGTCTCTATAGGAAGGACAATTACATTCGATGAACAGGTAATCATAATTCTTGTATGTTAATTAGAAAGGTGGAGAGAAACCACCAGGTTTATTAGGGAATCCCGTGACATCAATAGCCTACCTATAAAAAAGACGATAGGTTAAAAATGATGTATTATAATGAATGTATGTTCATTGTAAAATAATATTATGATCCAAAGAAAATGTTACTGTATTTGAAAACCACTACCTCCAAAAAAAGAGAATTTACACAATAATCCTTAAACATTTGATTAAGTATGGAGCACCAAGTGATAGTTAAGAGTTTATTTCATAGTTGTATAGGAGATTTAATAAGTTGTAAAAAAGAAATAAGTTCATTATAAATATTATTTAAAAATTAAAATATGACAACAAGTGTAATTGGAAAAATCATTGGAAGAAAAAAGAAATTATTTACAAAATAGTCTATTATGAGTACAATAAATGATGAAATGTAAAGGTTGATAGTCCTAAATTATTGGTTAAAAAGAAATTTGAACACAAAGATAGAAAATATTAAAATATAATGAAGGCCACCAGGTATACTTTTAAGGATAGCTATAGTGACTCTCAATCATCACATGATGCGAAGTATGACAAATACAATATGTGTTTGATGAAAAACACATTCGAAGTAACTATAGAATCTCTTCCACATAATTCTTATTAATCTAGAGATCAATCTGATTATGAAAATATGAAAACTTAAGAGATGTTTAAATATTTTATAATGGTTTAGGACTCATTCAATGAATTAAAAGATAAGTATAAGTCTCTCATGAAATAATATATTCTTAATGTTTTTATTGACACATAACATCCTATTGAAAAGGAAAATAATGATCAACTAATTTATGGAAACAATAAACTTATATTTGATAATGATCAATTAAAGAATGATTTAGATATGTTCATAAATGGAAATGATACCTTAGATCAAATTATTTGAAAACAAGTTGATCCTAAATATTATAATAATATTGGATACGAACATGGGAATTTTTTTTTTCTAAAAATCAATTTTATATCAAAATCCGGATAATTTGGTTTTGTGTAGAAACTGGAAAAATCTACTAAAATTACCTGCACTTGGAATAACGTTACTCCTTATAGATTTTCTAGAGAAAATACATAATATTTTTCATCACCTCATAAGATTCTAATAGTAATCCAATGATGAAAATTTTGGATCCCATACCATTGATTAAAATCGATTCTAGACCCAAGCAGGTCGGGCTACCAAAATCGTTCTTGTTTGATCTATTCTTTTTTTAAAACTATTTTAAGAGCTCATGTAAGAGGTTATCATACTTGTGAAGTGGATGGTCAATATATATTATATGGTACTATTAAACCTTTAATAACATTATCATTATTTAGGGTGGGTATGTCAACTTTGGTGAAAATGAAAAATGAAAAATAATTGATCTTGGAAAATTGGAAACACTAACTCAATTTTAATTTCTAATGTTATATTTGTTGATGGTCTTATTTATAGTATTCTTATCATTTCACAATTATGTGATGATGTTTTTAATGTTAATTTTTAAATTTATTCTTGTAATTTTTTAACTCTAATAATTATTCATTAGTTACTACTTTTAGAAAGGAAAATGATTATACAGTGAATTTATATTATATATCTTATTGAAATGTTTATTGCTTGATTACATTTCAAAAAGATTCTTGGATCTAGTATAAGATATTGAACCACTACAATATTCACTTCCTTTGAAAGATAACTAATAATTTATTAGTCAACGATATTCCTAATCATGAGTTTCAAAATGATAAAGTCTATAATACTTATAAAAAAGGTAAATAACTAAAATACCATTCGATCCAAAGAATTTTTTTTAAAATTATCTTCCTCATGTGTAGCTTCAAAAGGATTTGTTTTGAACTTATATATTTTCTAGTTTAAATGAGATTAATTATCCCAATGTTCTAGTAGGTGGATTTTCTGGATATACTTGGACATTATTTTTAGCACTCAAAAGTAAACAATATTACAACTTCAACAAATAAGTTGGAACTATAGCGATATTATATTGTCATAGAATTAAGTCATTAATAAGTGACCATGATATTGAGTTTGATAATAATGATTTTAAATCATTTTTCACAAAAGGTGTACATAGTCATAACTTATTTTCTCATACGACACCCCAGAAAAATGGAGTTATATAAAGAAGAAATAGAACATTACAAGAAATTTCTCGAACATTGCTGAATGATTATGACATTCCTATTTAATTTTGTTTTTAATATGTGAATACAATTTTTTATATTGTTAATATAGATTTAATTAAACTAATTCTTAATAAAACTCACTATGAGTTTTGGAAAAACATAGGGTTGAGGATATTTAATTTAATGTTTTTGATTGAAAATTCTATATCCTTAATAAAAAATATTATTGTAAAGTTTTCCTCCAAAATTAATGAAGTAGTTTTTTAGTGTTATTAATCCCCTATCAAAAACAATAGGGTCATCAATTAAGGGACCAATTGTGTGGAAGAATACGTAGATATGAAATTTAGTGAAGTAGATCTGTGTGAACCTACAACATATTAGAAAATATTGATGATAATCAATTTAAAAATAACATAAATGTTAAACCTTATGAATCTATAGTTTTGAAAGTATAAAAATACTCCAATTATGGAAAATATAAAAACATATATCTCAGTGAACCCAAAAATATATAAGAATTTGAAATAATTATTCCGTCATTTTCTATATGTGTTAGAAAACTTAAGAAGAATCGCATTGATATTGTATTTGGAGATATAGATACGAGAACAAAAACTATGTCTCCTCTTAGGAAAAAAGCTGAAAATCAAGAATTATTTTCATAGAATGAAACTAAATATATCATTGATGAAATCAATGATGAATTTTCTGTAATATATATTCAAGAATAATTGACTGAATTTCAAATCAATAGTTTCTCGAAACTTTTAGAGAGTCCAAAATACAACATGACTATAAGAACTAAGTGAGTGTTTAGAAATGAAGTTGATAAAGATGGTACCATAGTGAGAAATAAGTCCATATTGTATTCTTAAGGATATTTTCAAGAATAAGGAATTGACTATGAAGAATATATTGATCATATTTCTAGACATAAAGCCACTAGAATTCATTTAGTTTATGAAAAACATGTTAATTTCAAAATATTTAAAATATATGTTAAATGGGAATACCTACATGGGTATATAGTTTATGATGTTGTGTTGAACATCCCCCAGGTTTTACAATCCCCGATTTTCCAAATCATGTTTTAAAATTAACAAAATAATTGTATGGATTAAAACAGGATCCAAGAGCTTGGTCTGATAGAATCAACAATTTTTTATTTCAAAAGTAATTTAAAAAGGTTTTTCTTATAATAATTATTTTATAAAAAGAATATCTAAAGATTTTTTAGTTGTAAAATATATGTTTATGATATTATATCTGGATATTCAAATCATTCATTGCGTGTTGATTTAAAAAAATGATTGAAATTGAATTTGAAATGAGTATAATTGGTGAACTCAAATTTTTTCGTGGATTTGAAAATTTTATAAATAAAATTGTATTATTTTATATCAAAGTAGGTACAATAAATAACAATTTAATGGTTTAGATTAGATGTTATAAAAAGTATTGATACACCAATAAGCACTACCTGAAAATTGGATCGTGATGAAATTGGAAAATATGCTGATCAAACCAACTACATATATGTGATTGGATGTATATTCTAATTAAATTATAGTAATCTTTATCCTATGTTCAGTGTGTGTTTCTATGAACATTTAAAGAAAACAAAAAATAAACTCTATTAACTGATGTTAAAATAATTTTTCAAATAACTTAATAATACTACCGACTTAGGATATTTTTTCCCTATATAGTGTTTTTTAATTTAGTTGGTTATCATGATGACTATATTGGTGGTTTCAGGTTAGATTGAAAAAGAACCTCTAGAACATGTCACTCTTTGGGTATGTCTCTAGTATCATGATGTAGTAAAAAAGAAACATTCTATTTCATCATGTAATGTAGAAGATGAATACATAGTTATAAATAATTTTTGTTCTTATGTTATTTGTATGAAACACTCATTTATAGATTATGGATATCATTCTAAAAATTTACATTTAATATTTGAAAATAAAAGTACAATAAGAATTTCTAAGTATCATATTTCATACTCTAGAACAAAACATATTGATGAAAGACATCCCTTTTTCAGATATCATTATCAATAAGGTTATATGACTCTTGAATTCATTGGAATATGACATTAGCTTGATGATATTTTTACTAAGCCTTTATACTGTGAGAGGAAGAGTAACATTAGACATGAGTTGGGGTGATCAAATTTTATGGTCTCACGGATGATGTCTCTCTAACATGACTCACTAAGGATCTCTCAACGACGTGACTCACAGATGATGTCTCATCGACATGTCTCACCTATGATCTCACACTGACAAGAATCATCGATGGTGACTTACCAAAGGTTCTCACCAATGTATATCATGGAATAATGTTTTATTTATATGTCTTGAATTTGAAATGTTGTTGTTTTTATAGTTTTTTTTATTTCAACATGCTTTTAATATTTTATGTTTTCAAATCCATAGGTGATAAAATTATGCATCGACCAAAATAAAATTTACCCTTTGTCTCTTACCCTCATACTCTTACCCTAAAAAATTTCACTCTCGATCTCCCATATCTCTCAGGAAGAAAACATCATTCCTCTATAAATGGCTTGTTTTAATCATGTGCTTCAAGGATCTAAGGATGTTTTACATTCTTCCAAATATCATAAAGGAAAATATAGTCAGTCTAGGCCTAATCCAAAAACAATTCATCCAAAACATAGGAACCATATTGTAACCCCTGAGAAAGATGTAAATTCCACATGGACATTATCATGAGATCCTATGTACTGAATATGTTTCTAACCCAAGAGTGGATGGGTTGGTTCTCCAACAATGAGAGGTTGTTTTATCTAGGGATGGTACATGAGTTCTACCTAAATGATGAGTTTATGTTGGATGGATTTGATCTATTTTGTATAAAGTTGATAGTTGATTGAAGCATAGTATACTTTTTTATAACCATTGAGAAGAATGATTGAAAATACACCACGAGGGTGTTTTTTATGACCATATGGGGATTTATCCTCCATAATCATACCTATTTAGTTATGGGGAAGCTTTAGCTGAGTATACTAGAAGTGGAGATCATAGGATCCCCTTTGTTATAGAGCCCTATAGTGAGTACACTCATTTTTTTTAAATTTATCAAACATTAGTTATCGCCAAGGAATGGGGAAAATGGTTCTCTTATGTTTCAGGTTGTTTACATACTGTATCTGTTGAATAAAGGTTATATGTTAAATCTGTGAATATACATAATGGTTCATAATAGTGAGATGATCAAGCCTTAATGCAAGATAAAATCAATATTTTATCGCAGAATTATCTCGACCATATGGAAGGATAAATTATTTGTAAAATAAGTTGAATATGTATTCTCTTCATGTGATGGTTATTGTCTCATCAATCCCATATGTAAGAGGATGAAATGTAATTGTAATATTTTTAGGATGATATGGGTGTAGGATAAAAAAATGTTGTTTGAATATTTTGATTTGGTTTACCATCCCTCATGGACGAGGACCATGGTTGATTTTGTTCATGGACCATATAAAGCTTGTGAGTATTCAATGAGGATGTTCCCTAGGAATGTCAAGGAAATGAGTCTCCAATATATGACATGATTGATCCAATGATTTATGATTGTCCAGAGAGGATTTCTTATGGTCCTGTAAGTCCACCAAATCCTTTACCTTATAAGGAACCACTTTTGGATGAGAATTAAAGTGATGAGATTGAAGAGTCTAAGTATGATGAGTATGATATCAAATCTGTTAGTGATAAAAACGAATTTGGTGAAGAATAAAATGGAATTAAATATGGAGAATAAAAAATAATTTTGAAGATGATTGAGATGATGGGGAATCAGGAGAGGATAATGGAGAAAATAAAAATTAAAGGGGTGATAGAGAAAGTGATGATTCTGATAGTGGTTCATACCATGGGGATGATGACCAATGTCCTAGTATAGATGTAATGGATCTAACACTAGATCATCTGGAACATGGGAGTCTTATTGATGCTCCTATAATGGATGTGGAATAAGAACCATATGTAAAATATCATGAGGCTATTGAAATATTTGTAATTGAGGATAGAGCTCCTAATGATCATGTTGAGCTAGTAGTGGTTGAAGAGAGATCTCTTGTTGTTCATGTTTAGGATTAAATTCATCTTGTTAGAGATGTATCTGTGAATCTAGTGAGGGGGTTGGTTTATTTAAAAAAAGGACATCATAGAGGGGTAGAGACAATTTAAAAATAAATGGATGATGTAATTGATCAAATGGGTGATATTGTGGTACTTTTATGGAAGAGGGGCTCAGGGTATGAAACACTCAAATTGGATTTCCTTGATTAAATATGCAGGACTACTACTACTCTTATGGCTGGTTTCTAATTTGGTGAATATATCACCAATGTGGATTTTATTTCCTTAAATGAATAATTGTTGACTACTATTTTATCAACCCCTTCAAAGCCACGTAATCCTTTTTCTACTATTTTTAAAAGAGATGTGGAGTTGATTACTGAGTGATTTGTATCTTAGTTTTAGCCAAGGATGATATTTCTTGATGAATCATGTGTTTCAGAAAATCATAAGCTAAGAATAGAGTTCTCTATTATGGTTTTGTTCATCAAGGGAATGTCACTTAAATATAGAACATCTTTAGACAAAGTTATGAATACTTTTAAATACACCACTTCTGAATCTTCTATGGAGGCTACTCCCTCTCAAATATCACATCATGATCTATCAAGGTTGAGATCATTTCTTTGAGATATTTAGAAAGGTTCTTCCATATTAGATACTCTATCTACTGACTCTCTACAAGTTGTTATGGTCATAAATTTTATTAGTGAGGAACTTCATACTATGATGGGTAGCACAGACATAGAGATTATTTAAAAAATTAGGGAGAATTGTGATTATATTTATAAAATGGTTAAATTTTATTCGATTGGTGATACTACTAATCATGATGAAAAATACAAAAAAGTAGATGTCTATATCAAGAGAATTTAGACCCAAAACTAGTTAAAAAATCAGTACATATATTTGGTGTAGAATTTGATGTTTCCTACATTGAATCATGATTTTAAATAGAAATTTTGGTAGTTAAAATAGATTACTCCAACTCTTGAGATGTTCATGGAAAATATGGATGATTTTGATAAGGCAATGAGTTATGTTGGTGTGGTCATTAGAAACTTCAAAAAATTTCTCATACTATACCTTCACTGTCAGAGCACAATTATTGTTCCCCTTCTAATACTCTGATCCGACCAATCTTTCCAACTTATACCTCTTATTATACTCTTTTAAAACCATCAACATTGACCCCTGCTCAATCACTTATAATTATTAGTCTTTTCGTACAATATGAACTCATAGGTCCTGCTTCATTTTCTATCCCCATCCTTGCACCATCTATTTTTCACATGAGTCATTCTTCCTTCCATCTCTATCTTCACTGATCCTCTAACTAAGACCTCTGTTCAACCTTCTGATCCTCCCTCTACTTCTTCTAATAATTTCAAAGATGTTATGGAATCTGTTTTTATAAAGAAGTATTTGGATATCTTTTTTATAGGGATTTTAGGCACTCTATTTAATATTATACTATTTGTGTTATCACATTTACTACATGATTAATGAAATACTCTTTTTTAATTTGTCTCATTATTATTTCATTATCAGTTATTTATTTTTCAGTCATTGTTTCCAATTTGATAATCACAAATTGTGGATAAATAATATGTCATCTATCTCAGGGATATCTTATGGATACACATAAGATTAAAAGGGGGAGATTGTGCTTCTTTTCAATAATATGGCAGCTCATTGTTATTTAATTACATATTTTTCTCTAAATATTCCATCTCAAAATTATCTGTAATATGATAATAATTTATTTTCTGAGAACATAATAAATCAATTAAATTATAGTTGAATATAATTCCATGATCCGTGATCATAAAAAAGGGGGACATTGTTGACCACCCCGAGTTTTAATACTCACAAATAATGCTTAACTATGTTAGTAATGATTTATTAAGATACAATTAATTCAAAAATGATCAATTTTAATCTTAACCACTATTATTAATGTTTAAATCATAAAAAATCATTAAATACATTAATTAAATATGAGACAATGATACTTGAAATTCCGATAGACAAGTCACTAACAAATGAACCGCCGAGAACCGACCAATCGATAGAGTGACTGAATGACACTCAGAATTTCATTATGTCTGAACTATAGATAGCATTACCTACCAATGTCCCACCTAACGATATATTGATTGACTGATACTCATATGTTTTATAAATAAGAGCTACCGAATGATGAGCTACTGATGCATCATATAGAAATGGATGAGCTACTGACACATCATCTACTGATAAAAATGATCTATCGATAGCCTGATACAGTAACAGAATGAGAAACATAATGACTAAGATGTCGATGATCAATCTCTTATAATATAACATACCTCTAACATTCTTTTTGAGAAATTTAGGACTACTTATTATATTAATTATCCATTATTTATTTCATACAGAATTTATTGATGTTATAGGAAAATATGAGGTATGAAGTACCAGAGAACATACTTCTCGTATATATAAAGGGAATATCATGACCAACTAGAAATAGTGTGGAAAATAAGAGACCTATTAAAAGTTGTTCTTGAAAATTATATAAAAAACTAGGGCTTCTTAATTTTCATTCCTGAAGACACTAGATTGAAAAAAATGTCAACAAATATCATTAGTGACAACTTAGTGGAAAAGAATACTTAGAGGAATATTTTACCTCACTGGGAACAGAATTTAGAAGATACCATGACACTTTGTTTTCGGAAGGTGACTCTAGCTTCAATTATACCATCCAATATGAGTCCAAGAGCCTCATAGAACATCAAAACATGCACAATAAATTCTTATTATCTATTTAAATTTCCTATATATATTATTTTACATCTCAAAAATTTCATGTATTTGTTTTTCAAAAAACATTGGATCTCTTGCTAAACTAAATGAAACACACATATCTTCACAAAGAATCACATTTAACCTCCCACAGATAATAGTCGAAGAGGTCCATTTGTGCCATTCCAATTTGTTTTACACTCCTATAAAACATATGGAATATGTCTAGTGACATGGACAGTTTGTATACTGTTGATACCTCAATCGAGGGTCTAGATTATGATTATTTTATATAATCTTTTTACCAGAGGAGATCACCATGTGGAGAGGATTATGTAAGAGCTTGAGACCGAACTACTTTTTTACTTCTTCTAGGTTATTTCATGTTTTGTTTTCTATTTTCCTCTTCCTATTTCAGAAAACATATCTTCACTTTGATAGTTAATCTTAGCTAGTGTATATAATAGAATCTGTTTTAGTAAACTGATTTTAAAAGTTGAGATAATAAATTATATTTCTATTACGGATTAAAAACCTGTATTTGGGAAACATTTTTAACAAAGAAAAAATTTATTAATATGATTATTTTATTAAATGGGATATTTTATTATATAGGGTATGTTTAATTTTTTTTTGTATAGAAATTTTTATTGGAACTCCAGTCACCACCCACTTTAGTATCTTACTCTGAAAACAATATTGTTTCTGCAATGTATCTTATGTATCATGATGAAGAGTGGATCAGTGTTGTCCTTATATAAGTGTTGATAGAGAAACAATAAGAATTACTCAAATTACTAAAATAATATAAATTAATTATCATTTTCTTATCGATCATAATTGATATAATTCATATATATTTAAACAAAATAAGAAATACTATCATCGAATAATATGTAGATTTTTTTTGTGTTGGTTTAACCTTGATCACTTAGTTTTTATAGCCGACTAAACCTTTTATGACTACCATGATATAATATTCTTTTAGATATCATGGGTCAAGAATACAACATAAAAAAGGGGAAGTGACTAATCAGTGTAAAACATATGACGTTATCAATCATATCCCATGGACTATTTGGATGATATTATTTTTAATTGTAATTTGATAAATAAATTATTATTTGAACTATGATTCATTAAAATTAATTTGTATGTTTATTCAAAAAGTGATCTTAAAAAATCCATATATTGAAATGTAATTAAAATTTTAAATTTTAATAAATCCGTAAGAAAATATATTTATCAAAAAAATCTTTGAAAAATATAACTAATCCAAATAATTATTAAATTGTATATTTTGAAATAAAATTACTAGATATTTCTATTATGTGTAGAAGCAATGTTAATGAGTTGCTTAAGAATTTAATGAAGATATTTCATGAGTAAAAATTTAAAAATAATTAACATGATAAGGAAAAACAATTCATAATCCATAAAACCATTTATAAATAAATATGAAATGTTTTCCACGTATGACATAAAATTAGGGATATTAATAAAGAAGGGGTAAAATTTTTTAATTATTCATTATATAATATAATTTTAGCTTCATTGTATAAGTGAAATGGATAAAATCCCAAATATCATCAAATATATTTTTAGGATATTTGATATAAACTGATTAATATCAAATACGGTGGGGTTTAAATGCATTTTTAAATCCTTATAATATTATTTTAGAATATAATTACCTAATTAATCATTATCAAGAAGACATATATTTAGCACATTTACTATTTATTGTATCCAAAAATAATTTCAACCAATTTTAAAAATTGGTATTTTATGAATACTAATATGGAATCTATTATATCAAATTGAGTCCCCAAAACCAAAAAAATTTATTAAAAATATCCAAAAACACAGTGAATCATAGTTTTATAGAAAAATGTATTTTATGTATAATAATTAATCTTATACAAAAATGAAGAAAAATATAGATCATAATGAAATGAATTTTAAGAAAAGGGAAGAAATTATAGTATAAAACCAAATAAAAAAATGAGATTCATGAAAGACATGATATAGAAATATTTTTTCCAATAAAAAAAGAATTTCTCCCTATTCATTGAATAATTAGTCTTTTTACCAAAAAAACCAAAATTTCTCCTAATTATTATTTTAATTATATAAATTAAAAAAATATTTCAACAATATTAAAATAAAAAATATTTTAGTGTATTAATAAAATTAATGCATTCTCTCATAAAAATATATAAAACTAATTTTTGAAGAAAATAAATGTTTGAATCATTAAATGACCTCACATAAAATTGAGTTCATAATTACTAAAAAAATTAATATATTGGTATTTCATTGAAACATTATAAATCTCTTTCATTATGATGTTACTCATATTAATACCCACCAAATTAGGGAGTTTTTTATGAAGAGTAAATTTATATAATTATATTTCTATAAAATATTTTAATTTACATGAATAAAGTTAATGTGTGATATAAAAAATATCAATATTCTTATTCTTATACTATATTTTAGGGTGTTATAATGTGTACATTATATCCATTAACATAATATAAATTTTTCTGAAATTTGGGTCCCCCAAAATTTTAGTTGATGATGAAAAGAGTGTTGAGAATCAAAAAACGTTTATAGATTTTATTTTTAAATATTAAAAAATTTGTGTATGAAAATATAATGTAAAACTCATAATAAAATGTTCCATCTTTGGTGGAATTTTAAACTATGTTTTTAATTATTCATGTCAAAAATAATCCGTGTAAGTCATCTAAATGGTGGGTATATAAAACAATCAATGAAAACAAATGGAAGATCCCCCAAGGAAATATTGAAATCTAATGATGGATGAAGAATAATGAAAATACAAAATAAGGGAATGTTGTAGAGTAAATATGATGATGAAAATTTATCAAAAAATTGTGATACTACATAATATTTTTGTAAAATCCCAGGAAAATAAAGAATATTACATTTTCATATTTATTAATATCATTGAATTAAATATTATTTTTTACTTTAAATGGGATGATATCTTCGACGGAGTAATTTATACGCAACATTGAGTTATACTGAAAAATATTAATATAATATATTTATTTTAAGTTATAGTTAACTTCTAGCTACTATAATTTCATGAATGAACAGAACTACCTAAAATATTACTATATATATTTTTTAAATATTTTTTAAACTTATACAATAAATTTTAGAGGCATAAAATAAGAATGTATTTGATTTTAAGCATAAATAGACTAATATTCTTTAAAATTTCATTTTACAGCCTTTTGATGGATAACCCTTTTTATATCTATTTTTTGTAAATTTCATAGGTTTTATTTTAAAAAAAATATTCTTCTTTATAATCAGGAAATCAAAATTAACTTCGGAGGAAATTGTTTTATTTTTCTGATAATGATCATGATTTAATGAATTGTGAAAAATATGGTATTTTAATTCAAAAAGACCTTTTAATATAATATATTTATATGGATTGATTAACTTTTTAATTGTTTGTAAAGTGTAATTAGTGTATATTTTTTCATTTAATCCAATATTTTTCATTTGTGTAATTGCACTATGAAATTGGATATAAAGAATTGTCAATATTTTGATTGTTATTATTTTTTTAAAACATGATTTTGTTTTGACAACGAGAATTAGTTTTAAATTAATGTCTAGCACATCTGTGTCATTAATTTCAATAAATGGAATCATTATTTTGAATTAGGAATTTAAAATTTTGTAAATTTCTTTGTTTTATTTTTATACAATATGAATATTTACTTCATAAAAAGTTTATTTACCATGTTTGAAAGGTAAATCTGTTAACTAATTGAAAAAAACAATTATTATTAATATATTAAATTTTCCTAACATGTTTATTAATACTATTGGGTGATAAATATCCACCATGGTCATATATGGGTCGATTTTGGGACCCTATGGAGACACATTGGAGTTTTAATGACTGTATATATTAACTAATTTAAAGTAATGACAAAATTGACATAAACATATATCTTATAGTGAAATAATTCTTATATGGGGTGATATAAGTTATCTATTAGAATATAAATATTCATTTGAAATCAAAAAATATTTTCGATATAATGGTATTTTATTTATTAATTTTATAAATTAAATAAATTAATTTTATTATGACACACTAGTGATGCAGTAATTTCATTATTAATAAAGGATTCAAATAAATTATATTAAAAATAATAAAGAAAATTAATTTTAATCCTTTTATTCCACACACGATTTTTATGGATGATTATTACTTTTTATTCTTGAATTATTATAGGTATTTTGATAGAATAAAGTAGTTATAGATTTTTTAAAAGTATCGATAGGAATAGAATTTAAATTTTCATAAATGAGTTTCTAAATCGATCTATATTTTATTAAATTATATAACAGTCCTAAAAATCAACAGATTAGCCAAATTACTTATATAAGGTTGATAATGTCATTAATGAAATATAGTATTAATATATAAGAGAATATCGTAAAAGTTAAATAAGTCAACAAAGGGTTAAATAAAAATGATAAGGATTAAAAATAATCCAAAACCTATCAAATGTTTATTGGATGATTTTTAAGACTTATATTAACCATATATTATAACAAAATACATTTCTTACCTTTTAAAACTGTAAATAATATTATAAAGAAATAATACTTTCAAAATTTTCAAAAGATCCCCTCCTCCCTCATATAAAAGGACACCACTTATAACCAATTAATGACACCTATCAATCCCCTAGGTTCATTTAAAAACTACTCCAATAGTCCTTAAACATCCCTTTATTCCTCTTTAAATCCTTACATAGCCATAAGAAACATTAAAAAATCCTTTTGGTTCAAACCAATCAGAGTTACCTGATTTAATTGTTATGTCTTCACTTAAGTTATTTTATTTTATTTTTCATCTCCAACCCCCTAAAATCTCATTATTCCTTTATTTTATAACATAACCAGTATACTAAATATAATAGGTTTTTTTATGTGAAATATTTGAACTACACTTCTACACACCGCCATCTAATGGATACGAACATACTGTTTTTCTAGATAATGAACTACTACATCACAAAATAATGATTGTTAAAATATCTCCAACTACTTATCACAGTGGAAATTATGATAGAAATATATTTATAAATGATATGTATTATGTTTATGTTTTCTCTATGCTTTTATATTTTTAATTTATAACACACCTTAATGGTTTCCATAATGGGTAAATATGATAATTTAATTTGAGAGAGTGCGAACTACCGCCCTCTCAATATGATATGAATCATTCATTCCATACGTGGAACATATAAATGATGGTTTTACGGAAATTATATATTATATTATAATAGAATTGTAATATAACTATGTATAATTATTTTTTCATTGAATTAAATATGGAATTGAATTGAACGTAGCGATTATGCGTACATACGACTTACTGTCTCCACGAACGGTGCATTTCCTTTATTATCTCCAAATATTTTGTACTATTATAAAAACAAGTATATACTGAATATATATGATACATATTATATATAAATAATAAAAATAATTTTAGATATAAATTAATTTTGACCACGTTAACAATTTATAATTATAACATGTTTATTTTTGACTTATATTCCGAACATCGACAAAATGTCCGATATGAACTAGAATAATTATCTAACTATTATAGATAAGTAATAAGTCACATAAAATGAATAAAAAATTTAAAAAATATTCTTATGAAAGTATAAATTAGCTTAAGTTTATTACTCATGCTATTAATGAAAGAATTGGTCAAGTCGGACATGAGGAAAGAGATTTCATCTCAATATCCTTTCATTGAGGCATGTTTTTTTAATATACAACACCTTCTTTTTACATTTTATAATAAACCCCTTTGTATTTTAATTTCATTAAATTTAAATATTTTTACTATGAAGTGGTTTACTATATAACAAAATGAAATATTTTTAACATTGTTGGTGATAATGTCATCTCTGCAGCCATAATCGTTATTTGGATTCCTCTATAAGCCTTAATGTATTTTTTAAAATGCAAAAAAGAAAACCCCTGTTCAATTTTGGGGAGTTTTCATATTGAAAATGGTTTTCAGATGGATTTTTTATTTAAATATGTTGAAATGATTTCTTGTGATTTCAAATGATATGTTGTTAGTGAAATGTTAATATTTGAAATATTTTCTGTGTTATGATTTTATAATGGTACATGGAAATTTGACGGGTTGTTACCTGATAATCAAAATGACAGGTGGTGCCATGATAAACCTGGAATGGTGGTTACGTTTTAACCTCAAATTCATTGGGTATGGAAATCGGTCGTATGGATATCCCATTTAGTGATATGTGTGGAAGTCAACCGTATGGTTATTCTATTAAGTTTGTTTATGTCCAAAGTTACTTAAATATGTTATGTGTGGTTTCTATGGGTCTTATGGTAATATGTTTCTTACAATAGGGTAATCAATGATCTTTGGTTTAGTGAATATTATTTAATTCTTAATAAAGGTGTAATGTATTACTTTTGATAAATTATTCTTTGTTTCCTTGTTATTTTGAAAAACTAACAGTTTTCCTCCTTTTTGTATCCATTAAAAAGATTATTATGTTCATCCCAAATTTTTTTAAAATTTTTTCATAGGTATTAATGATAAATATGGTCAAGGATGGGATCAATTAAGTGGCATGATGACTAAAATATGGAACTATACATGTCCCATTTTTCCAAGAGTTTTTATTTTATAAAAAAATTGATATTGAGTAGAAGTGTTTGAATGTTATATTCAAATTGTTATGTATATGTTATGAACTAATTATATAACTCAATAAACATGAAATGATACTCAATGTGAATTATTAACTTAATTCAAGAATATTTAATGTTTAAGGCATGGCCCTTATAGTTTCTATTGGAGGCCACTTTAGACAACTTTTGGATTTTGGATAATATTAAATTAATTTCCATAAATTTATTTATTTAAATAATGAAATGATATAACATTTAAATACTACCATGTTTATTCGTTTAAGAAATTTTTGTTCAGAATGGGTTTTCACAGAGAAAATGGGCCAATTGTGATGGGAAGGCATACAAATGGGAAATTACCTTCCAAATCATCATCCTGAGTTTTTCGGATTCAAAATTGAATAGTTTGTTGCAGTGATGGATCAGTTGACTCAGTTGATAAATGTTGGTTGTCTTTATTGATGATATTTTGGTTTATTCTAAATTTAATTATGATAATAAAATTAATTTTATGGTTGTCTTGCAAACCATTAAATAATAGAGAGTATATGGAAAATTCAGAAAATGTGAGTTTTGGTAACAAATAATTTCATTCCATGGTGACATTGTCTAAAAATGGCATAATTGTTGATCCTTATAAAACAAAATTTGTTGAATAATGACCACGAACTACCAATAACACAAGGATTTTTAGTTTTCATGGATTGGCAGGTTATTATAGATGGATTTCTTAAAATATTTCATGGTTATCTAGCCTACAGGCTAAGTTAACTTGAAAAGGCGTTATGTTCATCTGGACAAAATAATGTTATGATTGGTTTTAGGAATTGAAAAAGAGATTGTATAATGATCCTATTTTTACACTGCCTTCCAGAAATGGTGAGTTTTTTATCTACAGTGTTTCTTTGTTGAAAGGACTTGGTTGTGTCCTTGTGAAAAATGATCAGGTAATTGCTTATACTTCATGTAATTTGAATCCTCAGGAGTTAAATTACCATACACATGATTTGGAATTAGCTACTACTGTTTTTTATTTAAATATTTAGAGGCATAATTTGTATTGAATAAAGTGTGAAACATATACTGATCACTAAATATTGAACTGTATATTCACTCATAAGGAATTAAAAATGTGGCAGAGGAGATAGTTATAATTAGTCAATGATTATGATTTCATGATCCTTTACCTTCCATGAATGGAAAATAATGTGGCTAATGCATTGAATGAAAAAAAAGTAATTCTACATTAACCATGTTATGTTTGTAACATGACACATTGATTAAATATTGTTTAATGTTTG
This sequence comes from Viscum album, assembly GCA_963277665.1. Taxonomy (NCBI): domain Eukaryota; kingdom Viridiplantae; phylum Streptophyta; class Magnoliopsida; order Santalales; family Viscaceae; genus Viscum; species Viscum album. Next base: position 1,292,951,486 of record OY728129.1, read on the forward strand.
GAATAGAAGTTTTTGGTGCCGGAGATTCCGCTATTTTGGTTTAAGTGTCAGTGAAATTATCTCTACCAGACAGAATTAAGCAAGGGAATATGGAAGATAGTGAGTTGTAGAAAAAGGTAGAGTTGGTTCTGAATGGTAAGATACCTGAATTTATTATTTATAATTATTGTGTCTTGAGGTTTGGAAAGAGATTATGTCTTCCTTGTAATTCACAGTTGAAGATAGATTTGTTATGTGAAGCTTGTAGATCTCTATTTTCAATTCATCCTGGCAGTACTAAGATGTACAGATATCTTCGAGAGTATTACTGTTGGTATGGAATTAAAAGAGATATTTCTGAATTTTCCATGAACTGTTTGACTTGTGAATAGGTTAAAGGAGATGTTTAGTTACTGAAATGGATGCCTTAATCTTTACCAGTTTCAGAGTGGAAATATGAATGTATATCCATGGACATAACTGTGGGATTACCAAAGAATTCTTGACGTAGTAATTCAATATGGGTTATTGTTGATGTATTTACTAAATCTACTAATTTCCTTCCTATTTGAGATACTTTTTCTCTAGAAACATATTCTCGGTTGTATGATTAAGATATATTCAGGTTTAATGGAGTCCCCATCTCTATTGAATCTGATCATGATCAGAGGTTTACTACTATACTTTGGAAAGGCCTTCATATGTCTTTGATTAATGAATTAAATTTCACTACATCTTTTTATCCATAATCAAATGGGAAATTAAAATGAACAATTTAGATATTGGATGATATGTTACCCATCTGCTCAATGAATTACTAGGGATGTTATAATGGACATCATTCTTTGGTAGAATTTTCTTATAATAACAGTTTTATTCCCTCTATATAGATGGCTCCATTTGATGCATTATATGGAAAGTGGTGTCAAACAACATCATTTGGGCTGAAGTATGTTAAAGTAAGATGATAGGACCAGAATTGGTAGAAGAGATGGATGAAGAAGATCAGTTTATTCAGAAGCACATAAGAACACCTCAGAGCAGCCAAAAAAGTTATGCAGATAAACAGAGGAAGGATCTTTATTTTGGGGTAGGTGATCATGTCTTTCTAAATGTTTCCCCATAAAAAAGTGTGATATGTCTTGGTACGAAGGGAAAGATGAGTTAGAGGTTCATTGGACCCTATGGAATCTAAGAGAAAGTTGGATCAGTTTATAACAGAGTGGATTTACCACCAAGTTTATCACAGGTACACAACGTATTTCATGTTTCAATGTAGAGAAAGTATTTTCCAGATATATATAATTTTTGAGTGTAGAGGAATTTCAGTTGGAAGAGAATCTTTCTTTTGTGAACAACCTGTCCAAATTCTTGACCAAAAAGATAATGTGTTACAGAATAAGGTAATTTATCATGTAATGGTATTTTTGGAAAACCCATTTAGTTGAAGAGGAAATGTTGAATTCTGAAAATTAAATGAGGGATAAATACCCCCAATTATTTGATGAGTGAATAAAAATTATTAGCACACAATTTCAAAATGGGGAAAAAATGTAATATTTCAGGTAAATAATGTATGTGAAATTTTTATATGTATTTATATTTGTGAATTAAATATTAATTTTACTATAAATGGGATTCTATATTCAATGGCATACATGATATGAAACAATAGTTTTTTTAAAACTTATGTTAGACACAACGTTGAGTTATGCTGAACATTTTTAATATAATATTATTAATTTAAATGGTAGTTAAGGCATAGTCGTTGTAATGTCAGGACTAAATATAACTAACTATAATATGATTATAAATATATTTTAAATGTTTTTACATTTATGAAATGAATTTTAGTGTCTTAAAATTAGAAAGAATCTAATTTTATGTATAAGTTGTCTAATATTCATTAAAAGGTCGTTTTACCACCTTTTGATGATGAACCCTTTTAAAATCTAGTTTTTATCACATTTATATGTTCTATTTGAAAAAATAATATTCTTATTTATAATAGGGACATCAAAATTTACATTGGATTAAATTTTTGTATTTTTTTGATAATATTTTCATTTTTTAATGAATAGTGAAAAATACTGTATTTTAATTTAAAACTATCATTTAATATAATTTATTTATATGGATAGATTATCTTTTTAATTGGGTTTAAAGTGTAATTTGATTATATTTTTACCATTTAATCCAATTTTTGTCATTTTACGTAATTTCACTCAGAAATTGGACATAAACAAGTGTTAATCTTATGATAGTTTTTATTTCTTAAAAACACACTTTTTGTTGTAACAATGAGAATTAATATTAAATTAATTTATGCCACTATTTTGTTTCAAAAATGAAAAAATTCATTGCATAATTGGTATTAGGTGGTGAAAATTGTGTAAATATGCAACTTTTATTTTTAGATATTATTAATATTTACTTCAGAAAATATTTCATTTACCATGGTTAAATTGTAAATCTAGTAAATAAGGGTATCAAAATCATACTATAATAATATTAAATTACCCTATCATGTGTACTAATCCTATTGGTTGATACATGTCCAACCTTGGGCATCCTTGGGTCGAATTTGGGACCCCATAGAGACACATGGGAGTGATAATGACACTTTATATTAATTAATTTAATGTAAAGAGAAAAATCACATAAAAAATATCTTTTACAAAAAATTTAAATTTGTGGTTATATAAATTATCTCTTAGACTAATAATATTAATCTAAAATCTCAAAATATTTCCTACATTATTGTATTTTATTTATAATTTTTAGACATTATATTAATAAATTTAATAATGACACAATGTTGATGCAGTATTTTCTTCATTAATAAAGGATTCAAATAAAATATATTATAAATGTAAAAATAAATTTACAATGAAAATTATAATTACATAAACTATTTTAATGGATGATTATGACTTTTTATATTTAAATTAATTTCTGTTTTTTAAATAATTAAATAGCTATAGTTTTTTTAAAATTATTGATATGAATATTATTTAAATTGTCATAAATGAGTTTTTAAATAAATCAATATTTTTCTGAATCATAAAATGATCCTAAAAATATAATATTCAGCGAAATTCATTTTATATGATTTATAATTTCATTTTATGATAACTATGTTTACCGTATAGTATGAATATATAAGAGAACATCTTATATGGTAAATAAGCTATCAAAGGGTAAAATAAAAATGATAAGTATAAAAAAGTATCCAAAACCTGTCCAATTCATATTGGATTATTTTTTTCGACTTATATGCGTTTTATCTTAAAATTTATTATTTTTTGGACTTTTTGAAACAAAAAATAATATTATATTAAAATTATACTTTCAAACATTCCTAAAGATCCCCTCCTCCCACTTATAAAATGAAACCAATTATAACCCATTACACACACCTCTAAAGCCTCGTGAGTTGTCTAAACTCTACTCTAAGAATCCCTAAATATCACTCTCTTCCTCCTATATTCCTTTCCATAGGAAGAAGGAACTTCAAGAAATCATTGAGGTTAAAACCAAATGGAGTCACCCAATTTGAAGGTAACGTCTTCTCTTAAGTTCTTTTATTTTTTTTTACTTCTCTAACCCCTTAAATTCTATTTATTCATTTATTTTATAACAAAACCTGTATCATAAATATATTTGGTGGTTTTTATGAGATGTATTATAACTAAAAATTCAAAAACCTCGATCTAATCGATAAGAACATACTGTTTCTGTGGATGACGGACTACTACCTCATTAAACGATGATTGTTCAAATATCAACAACCTCCTATCCTGGTGGCCATTAGGATGGAAAATTATTTATATATGATTTATATTATTATTATGTCTTTTCTATGATTATGTATGTTTCATTTATAGCATAACATTATGGTTTCCATAATAGGTAAATACAATAATTTCATTTGTGTAAGTGCAGACTATCACCCCCTCAAAGTGATATGACTCATCCATGCCATACGTGGAACGTATAAAGTATGACGTTATTGAAATTATATATGATATTAAAATTTAATTATAATATACTTATGTATCATTATTCTTTCATTCCATTAAATATGAAATAGAAACGAATGGAATGTTCATGCGTACGTACGACTTACCTTTCCCATAAACGATGCATTTCATTTCGTAACTCCAAATGTTATTTACTATTATTAATACATATATATATATATATACTAGATATATATGATATATATATCATGAATATCATTTTGGAGATAATGTGGTTTCAACACACATGGACAATTTATATTGATATCAATTTCATTTTTAACTCATGTTCAAACATAAACAAAATGCCTGATATGAAATCAAATAATTATCAAATTGTTATAGAAATGTAATAGGTAATATAAAATAACTAATAAACTTGAAAAATTATCTAAATCAATTAGAAATTAACATAACTTTATTATTTAGGAACTTAATGAATGAATGGGTCAAGCGGGCCTGAGGTAAGGGACTTCATCTCAATCTCCTTTCATTGTGGCATGTTTTGATAATATACACTCATTATTTTATAAAATATATAATAAAGAAATTTTACTTTTAATTTCATTAAAATGGAATCATAGTTTTATGAATAATTTTACTAAATGACAAAAGAAATTTTTTAATCTTTGTAGCCAAAATGAACTCTCAGACGAAGTAATCGCTATTTTTCTTCCTCTATAAGGCTTAATGTTTTTTAAAATTATAAAAGAAACCCCTTATTCACTTTTTTGGTGACTTTTTATTTAAAGGGTTGGATTTATTATTTGAATAAATTGAAATTATTTCTTGTTATTTAAATTGAATTGTTTTTAGTTAAATGTTTATATTTGCAATATTTTAAGTGTTATGATTTTATAATGGTACATGGAAATTTGTCGGGTGGTTACGTGATAAACCAAATGACGGGTTGTTCCATGATAAACTGGGATGGGAGGTTACATTATAACCTCTGATTAATGCATTATGGAAGTTGTCCATATGGCTATTCGATTTAGTGATATGTGTGGATGTCGACCGTATGGATATTCTAATTATGCTTGTTTATGTCCCAAGTAACCTATATATGTTATGTGTGTTTTCTATGGGTTTTATTGTAATTGTTTGGTTACAAAAAGTTATGAAATGATCCTTTGTTTAGTGAAGAGTATTTAAAACATTATAAAGGTTAACATTATTACTTATAATAAAGTATTCATGGTTTACATGGTGTTTTGAAAAAACAATCAAATTTCCTTCTTTGTGAATCCTTACTGATCTTTTTAGGCTCAGCTAAATTTTTATTGAATTTTTTTTCAGAGGACGTAAATATGAATATGGTCATGGATGGGATCAAGTAAAATCCTTTATTTCTGAAATATAAAACATGACATGACTATTTTTAATTGAGTTTTTATTTTATGAAAAAATGGATACTGAGTTGAAGTGTATACATGTCATAATCAAATTGTTATGTATATATTAAAAAGTAAATCAGTAAGGCTCTAAACATGAAAAGATACTTAATGTTAATTATTAACCTAATTCAAAATTAAGTAATGTTTAAGGTTTGGTCCTTATAATTACATTTCAAATAAAATCATTTTCTTGTAACCGGTTCATATGAAATAAGATAGTATAGGTAGGCAAGAAGTATAAGTGAAAAATACATATAGATTGAATATATTAATAAAAAAACTTGACGTATGTATTTATAGAATCAATTAACTATATAAATTATGAAAATATAATTAAATTAAGGTGAATATTTGAAAAATGAAAATTATTATTTTCACACAAGAAAAAGTGATCAAATTGAGTTGACAAGGTGTAACACCATATGATTTTAATATAGGAAACTTATGTTAGATATCATATGGGAAATACAAATGAAAGATTAAAAAAATATAAAAACATAATATTTTGTGATATATCTATTTGTAAATAAATTTAATCTTTTCAATATCTGGAATTACAGGAAACACTATGGTTGGCATGCATTACATGAAACATTCATTTTAAATGAAATGTGATATAATATTAAAATATTATTAATTAATATGACAGTTATAAACTAGAAATTACAATTGAGGGTGTTAATATAGTTAATTTAAATATTTTAATATATAGTTTATACATTATTTATTTATTTTTATTATATGGATAAAAATATAACCATTTGAATGAAAATAAATATTTCCTGAATAACATTAATTTTTTTCTTAAAGATGGTTTAGTCACAATTTGGACAAAATACATAAAAGTTATTACTAAAAATAATGAAAAATATATTTCAGAAAAAATAATTTCTATATCATTATACCAAAATTTTCATTATGTGAATTTTTTATATTTTGCAGATAAATTTCTTTTTTTGCTGAATAGTGAAAAATATAAAAATTTATATGAAAATATTAATTTTTGTTAAATTATTAATAATGTTAAATTATGTTTTCTTTTTTTAAATTACCATTAGTTAAAATATATATATATTAGTATAATTTAATTCGTTTTACTATTATTTCTATTTATGTTTTATATAAAAATATTGTAAAATTTGGAAAACTTTATCTATGAAAAACATCATTCTCGTGTCGTCCATAAGAATAATTTTATGTAATGTTTTCCCACATATTAGAATTTAATTTTATAAAATAAATTAATGATTTTTAGTCATAATTATTTATATTTTCAAATAATCCAAACATTACATTTTTACAAAATGATTTGTAAAAATAGAAAAAATTAATTTCCATTAGTAAGGTACAAATGTATTTACCGTGGGTTAAAATAAGAAGAAAATGGTTAAAAATGACCTAAATTCATGTATAAGGCCAATTGGATGTCCATATATCCAACATATAACTTATAGTTTTTATAATGGACAATTTGGTATTTTTAATTTCAAAAATGAAAATTTGGAAATGACTGAATAATTTCAACGTGATACTAGTGTGACAGCCACCTTGCATATAGATAGTCAACCCCCTATTATATAATATTTATATTAAAATATTTTCTTTTTCCAATACCTAAAAAATAAAATTAATTATTATCTCTGACCATATATTTATGATTTTTTTGTGAAAAGGTTTAATATTGGAAGGATTTTTTGAAAATGTAAGAAGGATACTCATAAAAGACGTGATGTTCTTAAACAAATATCTTTACATTATTTCTTTCTACACCACAACAAACTATTATTAAAACATTATGTTATAATAAAATATTTATATTATAAATAATATGATTTTGATATCATATTTTTATAACCTATTACCATCATCAATTCCATCAAATTGGTTATGAAATCATCATTCCTGCGTACAGAGGACTACCACCTCGCGAATTGATGCCATTCATTTTTCCATTTACACGTCTCATAGTTGGATATGATGAAAATATTAAATATATATATATATATATATATATATTTATCTGATATTGGTAAAATAATTATACATTTGGAATTATTATATCATATATAACTATTTGAATCTTTATACCATGTGGGATAAGATAATGTTGTTCATGTGTACGATGGTCTACCGCCTCATTAACCAAAGTCATTTGTTTTCACAAAACATTCATATAGTAGGTAACATGGTTAACAATAATGAATATATATTATATATAAATGTAATTGTGAAATTAATGACATTTTTATCATTCTTAAAAGATAAAATATCACGTTTTTTAATCCTTTTTTTTTGAATAAAAAAGTAATAACGACGTTAGTGTACCTATAGACTACCACCATCACTAAATAATTTTAATATATTTTCATTAAAAATAAATTTGATCTTTTTGATATTTTTAATTTTAAAAAATATATAAATTATCATTTTTATATTAGATCACTAAATTTATTTTCACCTAACTAAACTCAATACTTATATTATCATATTCTACACACACAAAATACTTCGCATGTTTTACACGCAACATCAATTTCTACGAAATATTATTTTATTTTGTAATTATTTAATAGAGATAGTTTTAACATGTATGTTAAACATAATATTATGAATAAAAATAAATAAATTTTACATATTATTTATAATTTTTTCAATATAAATAAAACATATTTATAATAAAACATTTAAAAATTTTAATATATTTATATGATTTAAAATACTATTTTTTTCAAACGAACATAATTATCGGACATTATTTTAATAAAGATAAAATAAATTTTAGACACATATATAGATTTAATTTAGAAAAAATAAAATATATTTTTGAATTCATAATTTACAAATTTTATTATACATTTTTTTTAGTATTTTTCTGTGGAACATCACTTTTGGGGAATAATAAAAAAAAGTTATTTTAATTCCAAACATCATTTTCATAAAATTTATTTGTATAGATAAACTATATTTTATATTTGTTTTAGAATCATAATAGATCAAAAATAAATTTAATAGTTTAATTTATTTCACTAGAATTATTTTTAAATTTAATATTGATATAAGTGCTTAATGAAGTTTTCAACATTATCACATTAAAACCCACTTTCTTCCCAAGAATACAAGATAAGAAATAAACATAATTTTTATTCATATCTAATATGAATTATGAAAACTAGAAATACACAATTGTAGTATGTTTAATATTATTATTATAATAATATAAAATTTTTATTTTCCCAAAATGACTGTTGAATGTGATTAATATTAATTAAATTGATTATGGTAAAATCCAGATTAAATAATGACAAAACCAAAATCATAGGGAGCAATAAATACCTAGAAAAGTGTCCAAAACCTATTTTAAATAAATATTAAATCCATAAACTATAAATTATTATTTTTGGATTTTCATGACTTTTTTTAGTTAAAACGTGGGCACAACTAACATATTTTCGGAAATACCAATTGTGTCTGCACCCTCCATTATAAAAGGCCAACTCTACTCCCCCTATCCACACCTAAAAAAATACTTATGTTTTGGAATTATATTAAATATTTAATTACAAAAATTCCTCCCTTTATCCTTGAATACTAAATTTTATCACAAATCCATCAAATTAATCCATTTGGTTCCAACCAAAATGAGTTTACCAAGAAGATGTAATGACCTTTTTCAATACCATTTCCTATATTTTCTTTCTCCACTGCCTAAATTATTCTTATTCAATGAATAAATAAAAGGTTATGTATCCAAAATATATTAATATTATATAATAATAAGTATTATAACTAAACTTACACACATGTCCATCTAATGGATAATGAACTTACCACTCTTTTGTATGGAGAACTATCACCTCACAAAATTATTATGTTCATTTTTCATTTACCATGTCTCATGGTTGGAAATTCTGATCTGATGTAAATTTTTATATGATATATATGATATACATTATGTATTTATACTTATTTAAATTTTAAAAGACACATACCTTCATGATTTACATTTTTAAAATATGATAATTTCGTTCGGGGAAGTGCATACACATACCTCCTCAAAGCGAAGGGATTCATTCACACACTACATGGTATGTATTAAAGATGCAATTAGTGAAAATATATGATATATATGAAATAGTAATGCTAAATTAATTATATTATATATAAATACATATATGTCATTAATTAAACTCATTCAATATGATAAAAAATAGAAACAACATTCTTTTGTACGTACAATATACTATCACTTTGAATGTTGTATTCCATTTCATATTTATATATTATATATATTATTATAAATATATATATATATAATATAATTGTAATTAAAATCATGTTTTATTTTATGGAAATAATTATATATGTATGAGTGCCAAAAATAGAACTAATTAAGACACATACGAAAAACAAAGCGGATATTACCCGAAGCAAAACTTTAACATTTAATTGTTAATAAAAGGGTAATATAAATTCAATAAAAAATATGTATGGTGCTATATATAATAATATTTTTCATTTAAATATATATAATAAACATATATTTGTTATAAAATAGAAGTGTATGGGTATAAACAGATTCAAGACATAATGTAATGGCCTTCTCATCTCACTTTTATTTTCCATTAGACACAAGCCTTGTTCGTCTCATATTTCCTATATGTGGATTTTATACTAAAAAGTTGTCTTATAGAATTAATATATGTAATATTATAGGTATTAAAATATATATTTTATGTCTTTCTTTCATGGGGTTAATGTTTTAAATGCCACCAAATTATTATTGTAAATTTTTCCCAATTTTCGATTAATGAGACACGTTACATGTTATGAACATAATATTTTCAAAAAAAATTATATACTTCCTTTGGAATTTTATACCCCGGAAAAATTATTATTAATGATATTTTAAGCACAATTTAATTTTTTTATTTCCACTATATTATGATTCATTTTAATGAATGTGGTTACGATTTTGTGATAAAGTAAAATATTTTATTGAGATTGTTTAAGAATAAGCTTCCCTTAATGAAATATTATGATCCATATATCAAAAACTACACAGAATTTTTTTAATCTTTTTATTAATATTATATCAATGTAACGATATAATTTTACTACTATTTTTCACATAAGATAAGTAATAATTGTTTATGAAAATTTGACTGTGATTCACCATTCTGTTAGAAATATGTCTTCTTTCAAAATTGGGTTTTCAAATTATGTTATAAAAATGATTTAATATTTTCATATTATGTATAATAAAATTTTTTGAATAGGTATTACATTTTTATTAAATGGTTTTATGAGTGATACTCGTTAAATTTTTCAATCATGGCATATTTCAAAAATTCTATCGTGCCAAAAAGAATGTTTGGCGCGTATAGACTCACCCGCCTCCACAAAAGTCATGTTGATGTTGAATCATCTTTAAGATCATAAGGTTTATATTTTAAACGATGTTTTATCATAATATTATAGAATTTAATTGATTTTAAATTTTGTTTAAAAGAATCTAGGTTTCAAAAAAAATGTTTTATGATTATAAATTGATTTTAATGTTTTTAAGATTCATTTATATGTTTCATGTAAAATGGTTTCTCATATTTATTAAAAAATTTATTTATATGTTTTTAATGAAAATGGTTTACAACATTATTTTAATCTTATTTTATAAGAAATCAAGGAATCTTCTTTTCATAATGAATAGAAGGCTTATTTTTATTTATTAAAATTATTTTTAAAAAATATATTTTCAAAATACTTTCAAGATTTGATTATTTATTATTATGGTTCATCCCAATAAAATTATTTCAAAAATATTTCCATTCATCCTTTATTAATTTTCATTTGTATTTTAAAATAAATATTATTTCAAAATGATATTTTTCTTAAAGGGTGTTTATTAAGAATAAAAAACAATTTCCTCGAGAAATGTTTTAAATGAAATTATAAATATTTATTTAGAAGAAAATTAATTTTTAAATTGGTTTTATGAAATTTATTTTAAAAGAAATCATTTTTTTCGTTAAGAATGTTTCAAGTGATCATGCAAAATCCTTTTTCATTTGTCATATCATCCTTCGATATATTTTATGATATATTAGTGATATGATCCAAGAATACTACAAATATTTATTCTTGAATGGTTTATTTTATAAGACATGATTTTTATGACACATTATTCTCATCCATGGGTTATATGGTTTTTAAAGAAACTTAAATTCATCTTCTATTAATTAATAAAGTTGTTATGAAACACATCTATTTTATATAGTATATGATGTGATTAAATATTTACGATACCCATTTAATTTCATGGTTAATGATATCATATTTAAAAACTCATCAATTTTTATGGGTTTTGATATGATAACTATTTTATTATCTTGTGGAACATGTTTGAATGATTTTATTATGAGATGGAAGGGACATACATCTTCCTTATACACATTGGGTATATACACATTTATCATGAGATTATGATGGAAATCAGATCGATGTCCTTGATCCACTATGAAAAGATGGGTAAACCCAATACCTTATAAGGGAAGACTGTCACTGAGGATGGTGGTGTGTCCCGCCCAGTAGGTGTAGTCATGATGAAGATAAATGATGGGGAAAACTAATCTATAATGGGAATATAAGGAAACTCGATCCACAATGGGATGATGGGGTAGCCTAATACACTATGGGAATATGGGGAAACCTGATCCCTTACGAGGAATGGACTATGACTGGTGATGGAGATGTTTCCAAATAAGTATGTGTGGTTCCATTTAAGTACCCTAATAGGTTATAGTAATGTGTATTGATTTATATGGAATGATATTACGTGTTTATGTGTATTCAATGATTTCATGTGTTATTCCTATTTTATTATTTAATGTGTTATGCTCTAGATTCCCTTATGATTAATGTCTTATAAAATGCTAAACATTATGAAATCATTCTTGTTTATAATCTTTGAAATACATTGTATGATCCTATAATGTTATGATCATGTTCTCATACCCTTATACTCATGATTATGATTACATGTCATCATTTTTTATCCTTATTGAGCATATGAGGGCATCCCTTTTATTATTTCCATCCCCATGGTACGAAGATATATTTCATGTATGATATGTATAAGAGGGGTTCTACACCTATAGAACCTATTGTGTGATAATATATCTCACTCATGCATCATCGTTCACTTTTCTATGATTCCAGTGGATGTAATCTAAAAAGGTCTTTGGGAGTCAGTTTGTGTAATGTTTTAGGTATTCCATAAATGTCATGTAATTTTTATGTGCATTAAAGTTGGGTTATTATAATATCCTAATGGTAATATTGAAACAATTATTTAAAACATGAGTATGACTCATTGAATTTTCTTTAAATAAAATATTTCAAATGTCATAATCTTAAATAATTAGTTACCAATGTTTTAATTTATAGACATGGATGATTATATTTGATGATAAGTCAACCAATAAAACTGTTGCCAGTGTTATGATCTTTTCCTCGTCTATATGATTTTGTGTACCCTTTGTTACCTGATTTTACCTTCATTATGATAATAAAAATTACTAATTATATTATTCATATTGTCCCAAAATAAAGGTGACCTATTTATTTACTTTTAAATTTGTGAATCAATTTCGAGAATTTTTTTTTCAAATATTTAAAATTCAAAAGCATCATTAATTAGTATAATATTAATGTATTGAAATGAAACAAACTTTTGTTTTATTGAAAAAAAATATTTTAATTAAAATGGTTTACATATAAAAAATGATGAATCATAATTATTGAAATGAAATTAATTAGATAAAATATAAAAATTGAATACATATGTTACATCGAGATAAAAATAAAATAATAAACAGACTTTTAAATACAATAAAATTGAATGGTTTGTAAAAACAAATATTTTCCACAATTCACTAGAAAATCATGATTTTAAGATAAATACCAAAAAACACACTGTAAGATAATTTTGAAAATACTCTCTTAAAAATGTAATTTATTTTTTCAAATAGAATATATAAATGTTTCTAAAAAATTAATTTAATGTATGTGATAAATTAAAATGTGGGAAAGTTGACATTCGAACAAAATTTATCTTTTTTTACATAGAATTATATTTTTTCTATTCATATGTATATAAAATATAGTGGATTTATTTCAAAACAATTTACTAAATATAAATTATAGAAATTTCTAAATGTTGTAAATAATATTAATTCCGACTAATTGAACTTCTAGGGTATAATGATCACATAATAATATTTCATTGTCCATTTAAGTTTACAATTACATGAAAAATAATATATTTATGATATTAGAAAAAATAAGAAACATACCATAAAATATTTGGGTGTTACAATTCATAATGAAAGTCTCAATTTGTAATCGATTTGGAATTTCTAGAAATTTTATTTATTTCATGAATGAAAATTTCTTCAATTTTGAAAAGGTAGGTTGGAAAAATTGTCTTCGTTTTCAAGAACAAAATGTGTGTGATAAATTTTTATCATGAAATATTGAGTTTTTTTGTGAAATTATTTGGAATTAGTTTTGTAATTAATAGTTTTCTTGAGTGAATTTGTTTCTAAAATACCATTTATAATTAATATCTACCAATATGGTCCTATTATATGAACATATAGAAGGGGCATGTGACATTGGTTTGAAAGAGATTATCCAATATGCGGAAACCTAGTGGACTGAAAAGTTACCACTCATGATTATGTAAATAATACATGGGATTCATGTGTGTATGTGTTAATGTGTTTAAAAACACCACAATGCGTATGCTAAATTTTGATAACTGGTTTCAATAATTTATTATTATTTTCCACATTAGTTCTTATGGTTTTGATATAAACTGCTTACACTATTTCATTTAATTGTGTATATTTTTTTGTCCGGGTGATATGTGTTGGGATGTCCCTTGGGAAAACCTTATGATTTTATACTCATATTCTACTTGAACACATCATTGTGTTTAATTATGAGATCTAATAGGATATCGGTAGGGTGAATGTATCAAATTTATCATATTATGCATCTCGATACCATGGGAAGAAAATGTGGGGTTTAAGATTGGATCATTGTCAGGTGTTGGCTGGGAAAGTGGGACTTTAGTGCCTTTAATTTTTTTTATTCAATTCTCATTGGGTATGTTGTTTTATTCATTGGTACTATGGTTATTTTAGTGTTTATATTTTTCACATTTTTTTGGTCTTATTTCTTATTAATGACTCTCATAGTTGAGTTGGATGTCAATTTTTATGATACCATTTGATTTATATTTAATGGAAAAAATCATCCCCCAATTTTTTGATTCCATTATAATTTATTTCAATCCATTACTGTATTGTTGATGTCACATAAGTCTAGTGGATCCACCATCACATAAAAATCCAATGATGGGTGGAGTGGTGTTACAAATGGTTTCATTATTTTATAGTACATGATTAATGATTGTAGAAAATAGATAGAATAATATTATTGTGAAAATTATATAATAAAAAAGTAATTACTATGAATTTCATGATATACATCATGTTTCTAGGGTGTTTAGGTATAAAAGTTTTATAGACACATTTAGGTGAATATTTATATCATATTACGGGGTTACTCGATGATTTTTATCATTTTATTAATTTGTAGAAAGACACCCCACTATGATTTCATTGATCATATTTGGTTTTATGATTAATGGAAAACAATAAAAATGATTACAATTTTGGAATTTGGAAAAGGATGATTTTTTAGAAATTGTTTAAATGTAAAATCGGAATCTATAAGCCTTTAGTTTATAGTAATTAATACTGAATTGTTTGTTTTTCTACATGAGTAATATGGTATTGGTTTAATATTATAGGAACCAACAAGAATATGTATAAAACGTTTTGTTTTACTTGATCCACATGTGAACTATGTATTTGTCCAAAGATCGTTTTATGATTTTCAATCCATGGAAAGTGGAAATTGGAATAAAAAGGCTTGATAAGTTTACCACACATTTCAATTTAAAAATAATAATACTCCCATTTTTTTGTGGTATTCAGAAATTGAGAATTTAGAGGTATGGTTTGATATGATGAGTCAAATATTAAATTTTCTAGTAACATTATATGAGAGAATATTAATGTTGGAAATTTAAATTATTGATGATCTTGAAATATAATGGTAAAAATTTATTTTCTAAGATAATCATTAAAATGAGAATTCAAGGGATTAAATTAATGAATTGTTTAAAGAAACTCTACACTAATAACATGGATATTTATAAAAGAATGGATTTACTCCACATAAATCATGTTAATATAATGATGATATAGTATGATCCTATTTTTATTAACATTGTTTTATTTTCACTAGATGTAGCTACAAATTAATTTTAAAATAACTCAATTTTATTATGGTTTAGGATAAAACATAACACTGATTTTTTCAACTAAATTACTAATTATGAAGATATATTAAATAGATATACTATAAAAAATGGATATCTTCTAATATATGAATGTATGGAGCATGTCAATCCCAATAGGAACATGAGGGAACTCTAATGGTGATAATAAATAGACATTAGACACCTACATCAAAAGTGGTGGAATGTCTCATAATTGGAGAATGGGATCAGTTAAATTCCCAATTTTTTAGAATATTAGGTATTTATGTTTCAAATGTGGATCCATTGACCGTGTTAAATTGATATAAAATGGAAAAACTGGAATCTTGTATCAATTGAAATAGGATGGTTCATCTATTTTGTTACTGTTACATATCTCGAATTCATGGTAATAGAAATACATATTACGTCAAGCAGGTATCATATGATTTAACAATACAATATCTTCTTAATAATATTTGTACTTATAACCAAGAGAGTTGAGTTTATTCTAGTAAAATAGAGACTTCATTTAAAATAAATTATAAATGGGGACAAAGGATATGGAAATCATCTAAATAATTTATTGGGGTTGATTATGTTATCTCGGATGATCAATATCACACTTTGATGGTAAAGAGTAAATTTATATGGATTTATACTATTATGTATGTCTTGTTTCAAGATGTTGTGTCCCACTCATTGATTAACATTCACAGTTTCAATCTTATTTGTTTGTGTCTTGAGATGATTCCCAGTTTTTTAAAATGTGCAGATATTTTAAGTGTTCTGCTTGTACAATGAAAATATATGGGGATGAATTAGTATATAAATCATCTTTTCTAAAGATGAACATCAATGACATGATTTTGGGAATTGGTTGTTTCATGGAAACCATTCTCTATATAGGTTGTCATAATTGACATGTGAGTTTCATATCATCAGATAGGGTTTAATAGATCGTTAATTCAGATAAAGTTGTTCATGAAGGAAAACTAGGTTAATTGTTATGGATGGTTTGAACTATATCATTTAAATTGGTATTTTATATGTTATCATCCCTGGATGATATCAGAGTTACAAATTTTATAACCATAGTTTCCATGTTTCGTGATGAATTCACTGATAATTTTTTGGCTTTTTACACCCAAAATGGAAGTGGAATTTACAATTGTGCTTTTACCAGGTGATGATCCTCTTTCTCATTAATCCTGTAGGATAGAACAGAATGAATTATTGTAATTGATAGTTTATCTTGATTAATATGAAATAAATGGTTTCATTCAACAAATTATTCCCTCGTGAGAAGAAAGTGTACATTATATAATGAAGGATAATAGATGTATTATGTTTTTTATATTGTATATTATTCTTAAAAATGTTATAATAAATAATCAGTATCGTATTCAATTAATCAATGATCTGTTTGAAAATATGGTGATCCTTATGGTTATCTAAAATTGACCTACTTTGGGGTATCACCAAATACATTTTAGATGTAGGATATTCATAAGATATCCCTGAGAAGATTATTTGGCCAATTGAGTATGTGGTTATTCCCTTTTTTCATAAAATTTCACAAAAACTTTTGAGGTAATTGTTGAATCAATTATTTCAATGGTATATTTATTCCTTTATAGTGGTGTTCCTGGATGTTATTTTGGGGAATTCTATGTTAAAATAGTATTGCAATGAACACATTGATATTGTTTTGGGTATACTTCTATGGAATATCATGTATTCAAAGGTATTGAAATATGAAATCTATACTTAGGAGGTACGTTTCCTTGGTCACTCCATTTATATAATGGTTTTTTATATAGATCCTAAAAATATTGACAATGTTATATCTTACAAACTACTAAATAATGTCTTTGGGATACCTAGTTTCATAATCATAATTGGATTATATAAATTCTATTTTCATGGTTTTACACATATTGAATCACCAATGATGGATATGGAATGAGTTTCTATTCTATTGAAATGAAATGATAAATTAAAAAAATATATTCTTGAACATAAGGTTCACCCCATATGAGAACCTACCATCACATTTCATGAGTATGTCTATAGATATGTGGTTTATCAAAAACCATATGGATATTTATAATTATTTTTTCTCTTTTAGGGAGTCCATATTGTCATTTATATCTCATGATAGTTAAATGAGTGTGAGAAAAACTTCATGGAACATTGTTTAGAATTACTTTCTATAGTCCATGCATTAAATACATGGATCATTAATATTATGTTGGGAGGTTTATGATATTTATTGATCATAAGTGGTGGGAAACAATTATCACAAAGGGCCTTGAATATTGGGTAATGATGATGGATTAAATATCCTAAAATGTTTGAATTCAACATGATTTATATTGTAATATCTTATATTCCAGAACTCTCTCACAACGCCAAATTATGATGGTTATTAGAAATAAAACATGGGTACCCAAACACTAGAGCGTTTAGAATATTTGAAGAGGTGTATAAAACATTATGCAGAGAATATAACATTGGGTATAGTGCTTCGTAAATGTGGAAATAAGTAAATATTATATTAAAATGAATAACGGAAACAATACATCATACAAATCAATGATAAATGTTGAACTATTTAAACTAAATAATAGTGAACCATGAAATGTTAGTCTATAACGAAACAAAATTCCATGTTGTAATTTATACAAATAAAAAAAATCTGAGAAATATAAACTCAAAATTCCCTAGTCCTAAATCCCTAGATATTCCAATCTCCACACTCCAATCCTTCTATCAAGAAACAAGTATTAATATGGTCCCTTTCCCAAGTCCAAAAAATAATTGTTGTAATCTTCTTTCGTACCGAATGGCAGCCCAAAATGGGTTTTAGTGAAAATAATAAGGTCAAAAACACCATGTCAAAATAATTCATTCTAATTATAAGTACATGAAATTAAGTGATAAAAATTAGTAATAATAAAAATATTTTTATATTATAAAAATTAAAAACTATTCTAGAATATGTTTGATCATGTTACGTTACCATGAAAACCAGAACCAAAAGTTCATGGAATAATCATATAGCTAAGAAAAAAAATATAAGCATTACAACATAACCTTTCAATGCCCTTAATATAAATTTCAAAACAACTAAACCAATACATTTATACAATTATTTTTATATAATCAGTCAATGCCTTTTATATAATAATTATAGAATTGTCAATCCAAGATATTTATATAAGAATTTGACAAAAACTGGGCCACCACATTTATATATGGAACATTGCAAGACCCACACAAAAAAATTCATAATAGAAACAATGACACAACATAATATCATAAGGAACTATGGTCATTTCATTCATTTAAAATTTTCGTTTTAATTACCCATTCATTCTTAAAATTATAATTTAAGAAACTATCTTAACAGTGTCCATTACCATTACATATTAAATTGTCATTCTTTATTTAAATAATCATATAATACATTTTATATTACATAATAAATTGTCACTCCATATTTAATCCATTATCAAGATCATTATTTTTCATGTGTAGGACCTCCATAAGGTCAATCTTTGGAAATAATGAAACACGGTTGGGTAAAAAGTGATATAAGGGATAGTATCAATTGATGATTATCATTTCCAATTCTTTTTTTAGTTAATTTCACGTTGAGGATTACCTCTTACATAATAATTAACACACATAAAAATATAATCACATAATATGGATTGGTTGTAGTAAAACAACCTTTATATTGTGACAAAATAAACTCTTTCAATAGGAAAATCCAACATAGAATAATGTTAAATAATATCACAAGGAAAACTAATATCATGAATCATTAAGAACAATCCTGAAACTTCAGTTGTTGGGATATCACACCATGATAAAAGAGAACATTCATAATGGAATAAGAAACCAAAGATAAGGAATTGACAAGAGACCAAACCCTAGATTTATATATATATATATATATATAGATGGGGATAAATGACTCAATAATCTACTAGATTAGACATATATATTCATAGATATGGAGATGCAATAATAATGAAATTAAATTACATCGTTTAAAATCATTGATCATGAGATATTTATGAAATCAAATATTTTCACTATATTCATTTATCAATTTATGAGTTACACTGAAAAACATGTCACCATGAGGTCAAATAACATCAAGTGACCATTTACGATGTGAACTAGTTTCACAGCATGTAACAACATTATGATCTGAATTAGTTTATTTTAAAAAAGTAAATAAACAACCTCTAAAGTCATCAAATCTCATAGAGAACTCCCTTAATCCATTAAATTGATTAAAACCAAAATACATTAATCAAAGAACATTCATTCTAAAACATTAGGTTATTTTAAGAATAAAATTCCCACTTTATCATAATGATAATTTACTAACATGGTCTAATTGAGAAGGAACCCCAACTAATATATTTTTAAATATGAATAAAAGAGTGTTGTACCTGGAAAGTGAGGATAGTTTACATCCTCCCCCACAATATAAAAGAACATACCTATGATTGTCCAAGGATCACTATAGGGTCTCAGCAATGAATTATATCCACAATGATTACATATAATATTCCATCTTCCTTATCTTCTCTTTAATATTCCCATGATGATTCTATAATCGCACTATAGGTATATTATTTACCCACAGATACTTCTCTTTATGGTCAATAATCATCATCAGGTAACCTCAAAGGACTCATCCACACCATGAAATAGTTTAGTAGTTTATATCACAATATAATGGCCTTGATGAAATATGAAATGATCTAAAACATGAAACAAAATGATAATGGAATTTTAGCAATATGGAAGCCTAAATAGATACTCCACTAGAAAGACCCTTTACGCTATCTCTAACTGACCAAAATTCAAGTGAAATATTTCCTCGTTTCTTTATATGAAACTTCCCCATCCTAGGAAATATAAGAAGGAAAACATGATGACCCACCAAAATTTATAATGGTCATTTTTACTATTCTGTGTGCGATTTTTATCACTCTATAGGGTCACAAACCATCTCTTGATCAACTGAACTTTCTTGGACATCACCTGCTTGGGACTTAGTCCAAAAAGTTCTAAATCACTTGCCATCAACTAGAAAAATTGTGAAAAAAGTAATTACTTTAAATTCATCAAATAAACACATTGGTATCCATTCCTAAAAAAATTTATTATATAAAAACACTATGAGTTCCATATGATTCTCTCATGAATGATTGTAATATTGCACATAGGATTATAATATATCCTCCAAATTTGAATAGTCTGTTCATATTTTCTGTTAATTTAAGGATTATATACCCTTCAATTAAGAACTTATGATCTATGATAATTCTATATAACCTATCATAACTGAGATGTGAAATGGTGATGTTGATTAGAAACAATTCTCTTTGCAACACTGTGCAACAGTACTATCAATCTCACCTAAAGACAACCCAAATCATCCATAATGAAGTTCTACCTGATAGGTAGGATGTGGAATTAATTAATCATTCAATTCATTATCTCTCATAATAAATCACTCTTATGGGGTTTCATGGGTAATCCTATCACAAAATATGGAGTTACATATTCCATTTTTTATTTTGGAATAGGAAGAGGCTACAATATCCAATAAGGCCTATGATGCTCAGCCTTCGCCTATTGATAGGTAAAACATCTCACCATGAATACCACTACATATTTATTCATTCATGGACTCCAATAATATCTATGCATATCACAATACAACTTTGTTATCCCTAGAAGTCCCTTCCATCTAGAAGCATGAAATTCAATCATCATATCCTCATGAAATCCCATTAGAACAAATACGTATCTGAGGAAGAGAACACAATTTCTACTATGATGAGACCGTCTAGAATGACCCCCTATAGATAATATATCTCATAGAGGTGATCCCCATGATCATATATTTTATTGGTCATGAACGAGTCTAAATGAATGGTTATAAAAATATTCAAAGTAATAGATACCCATTTATGGGACTACAAAACATGTTTATGAATGTCATCAAATAGATTTATCATCCTACACTACTCAATATACTCCAAAAATCTCTATTTATGATTCTTCCATATCATGTAATATGTAATAAAAATGAAATTACCAATTATATAATAAATATTGATGTTTAATGACTATAGAAACTCGACCAAAACGCACTACATAAGGTATTGGTCCTGCTGAAAAATAAGTACATGAAAATATGGTAATCCATCTATTATATATACCTCTCAGTAAAAAGATAATGTCTCCTTCATCTCAAGTCTTGTACAACCATTTCTAGCACTAGATCGTGAGTTGGATAATTCATGTCACATGATCTGAGTTATCTAGATCCATTAGAAACCAAAAAGTCCTCCTAAAATGAAAACTGATTTGAGTCCAACTGTAATTGAATTATAGTAAATGGTATATGCCTTACCCAAATAGGTAATTTTATGATCAGTGATAAGTTCATCATAACATTCAGCTAATTAAAAACTCTCTCCCATGCATCTGGACAGAAACATTACTCCATTCTTATTCAGCTTACACATAGGTTCTTCAAGATGGGGTAAGTACTAGATAAAATTTTGATAATAATTTATTAAACTAATAAATCTATTGATCTCAAGTGAACACCTCGACCAATCCTAATATATGATGACTAAAACCTTCCCTGGTTCCACTTACACTCCAATGTTTGAGAAAATAGACCCAATAAGTGCACTTTATTAATACAAAAATTGCAATTGGATTTCGTTAAATAAATGTGATTCTCTATCAATGTACTCAAGAAAATAAAAGGAGTTTTATAATGATATTTTATTGACTGTTAGTGAACTAAGATTTTATTTTGAAAATGAATAAACTAGGTCCATAAAATAATTAAATATTTAATTAATAAAGTAAATGGATACAATTGGTGTGTTCTTCATATCAAAGTGGATAAACCTGAACCCTTACAAACCATATCCAACCCTAAATGAATTATGATATATGTTTGTTGTTCTAACTCTAAATTGATTATACCGTGATCTCAGGTAAATTTAAAAGAATATATTGGCACCTCAACATTGATCAAAGTGATCATCAATTCATATTAAGGGATATCAATTCTAGACCATCATCAGGTTCAATATCTGATGATCCACACATTAACGCAAGGTTCCATCACCCTTAGTGTTGTAAAGAATAGGGGAACCCCAGGGAGATGTACTAGGATGATTAAAACCCTTAGCTTCCATATCATACATTTGAAATTTATACTCATGAAGATCTATTTTCTCTATCATATTATATGGAAAAGTAAATGGTCTCTACTCTCGACACAAACACTATTGTGAACTTGATACCCCACTCAATTGATAAGATGCAGAACTCATCTTGAATGATATCCTAAAAATGGCCCACACATGGAGGAAAAGTATCATGTTCCATGCCACCATTATATAGATCACACCCAATCAACTGAGTGTTGAGACATTACAATCTATAATGAATTGGTCTGGCATGATCATTAGGAAGTTTCACAGAAACCAGGTTAAAATAAGATCCTCTTTCTGGATATAAAATTGTAACTCTACTCCAGTGATAATTAATATGAGATCTATATACAAGTAGAAAATACATAACATGAATATATTAAAATCCATTCATTTTTATAGAAAAAGGCTCCCCAATGAAACAGAATCCATTAATTTGTAGCGAACATTCCTTTCCATGTTTGAAATTTTTTTAATGCAATATAAATGATGTATCGATTTAAATACACAATCAATGGTTTCTAAAACCCTAAAAAAATTCTGAAAATATGATATATATGAAGAAATAAAATACTCTTGTATAAAAAATCATGATAGAGTACATGATTAAAGCATCATACCAATAATGGTAGATGTTCCATCATCCCAAAAAGTTGGATTATATGGCCTAACATGATTCTAAATATACACTATCAAATGGTCAGCAGTTTGAATCCCTAATATTGTTCCATTTTCCTAGAATGACTACCCTTGTGTTGGGGTACCATATCCCCAGCCTCAGCATGAACGTCATGTGGAACTCCATCTATCATGCTTCTAAGTTTTCATTGTTTTTATCCTAGAATCTATTGAAAAATTGTTCTACTACCACTACTATGATTATACATTCCCCTGGAATACCTCTATAGTTTAACTAGCCTACCGAATGACTGGCACTCCAGTTCATGGTTTAGGTAGTGATGGTAATTATTTCCCAAAATTAAACAATTTTAGATTTCAAATGGAACATGGTCCAATAGTGTTATCCCCTAACCTGATTATACTTCCCATGGGTTTCTAGATGGTAACTATTATAGTAGATATTTTTTCCACCAAATGATGAAATCTATGTTCTCCCAACTAAAACAATGTTGCTTCTAATCAGTGTGTCTCTATGATTCCATTCAATTATGAGTTCCTAGTTCATCACATGTTAAATGTAACATAGTTTAAAAATGTTAACTAGTGACAAGATATCACATCTAAGACCATCTCAAGAACTATTACACCTGAAAATCTCTTCATAATATTAATATAGCACAATTATCTATAATTTAGTAAAATTTCCACAAAGTACATCACTAAAAATCAATCATATGTTTGAGTCATAAACTTGTGAGAAATATCATCCCTCAAAATTTCATGATTGAAGTTACTTGGAGACATTATCTTGAAGTTCCTCCACGATAACACCTATTTCTTCATAGCTTGATCTACAATGTCCAACCAATGGTTGGACGGTGAATAAATTAATTGTATAGAATGATTACCCTAACTAAATGGGGGTGTCATGAGGTTTATGATTATCATATACAGTAAATCATTGAAAAACATTACTACCTTCGGGAATACCTCCCTAGGGAATATAGGTTGATGTTAAAGATGAAATTATATATTCAAATCAAAAAAATAAATGGTGATTTTTGAATAGTCTCCCTTTAAATGAATCTTGTGACCCTCATGAAGCTGATTCAATGGTGAAAATAATTATCTCCCTAAATAGCTACAATTATCCAAGGTTCCACTACATTAGTATTGTGATT
Organism: Viscum album; assembly: GCA_963277665.1. Taxonomy (NCBI): domain Eukaryota; kingdom Viridiplantae; phylum Streptophyta; class Magnoliopsida; order Santalales; family Viscaceae; genus Viscum; species Viscum album. Next base: position 1,292,976,350 of record OY728129.1, read on the forward strand.
ATTTCTTCTCTCTTTACTATAAATTCAAATATAACGATGAAGCATTTTTTCTATAAGAAAATCGCACTACATAAAACATGATATAACACAAAGGTTGACCTAAAAATGTGATAACCATAGAGAAACACTTGATCAGGGTCTCTCTAATAATTTCTTATCAATTGATTTTGAACTAAATAATTATTTTTAATTTCATTTAACATATGAATAGTTATATCATTATAACATCCTAAGTAAATAAAGAATATTAATTTTTCATAATTATTAATATTTATGAATAAATATTAATTTTACTTTAAAAGGGATTCTATGTTAGATGGTGTATATGATACACAACAATGGGTTTCTTTGAAAACATATGTTGCACACATCATTGAGTTATACTGAAAAATATTAATATATTATTATTATTCTAAATGGTAGTTAACTCATAGTTGTTGTATTGGAGAGAATGAACAAATCTAAATAAAATATTTTTATACATGTTTTTTAAAGGTTTTTACATTTATCAAATAAATTTTAGAGGCTTAAAATAATAAATAATTTAATTTTAAGCATAAATAGTCTAATATCCATTAAAAGGTCATTTTACCACCTTTTGTTGGAGAACCCTTATTAAATATAGTTTTTTTCACTTTTATATGTTTAATTTGAAAAAAAAAATTTTTGTTTAGAATCAAGACATTAATATTTACTTTGGATGAAATTTTGGTATTTTTATGATAATATTCATATTTTAATAAACATTGAAAAATATTACATTTTAATTCAATACTTGATTTTATTGTAGTTTATTTATATGGTTAGATTAACTTTTTAGTAGTATTTAAAGTGTAAATAGATTATATTTTAACAAATAAATCCAATTTTTATCATTGGAAGTAATTTTACTTTAATATTGAACACAGACAAGTATCAATCTTCTAATAGTTATTATTTCATAACAACACACTTTTTGTTTTGAAAACGGTAATTAATTTTAAAATAATTACATCCACTACTGTGTTTTGAATTTGAAAAAATGGATTGAACATTTAGAATCAGGAGGTCCAGATTGTGTAAAAAAGTAACTTTTATTTTTATACATTATGAATATTTTCTTTAGTAAGTATTTTATTTACCATGGTTAAAGGGTAAATCTGGTATATAAGGGTAAACAAATATAGTTAGAATTATATTAAATTACACTAACATGTGTCCTAATCCTATTGGTTGATATATTTCCGATGATGTTCATTTTTGGGTCGATATGGGGACCCCATAGAGCCACTTGTGAGTGATAATGACACTTTATATTAATTAATTCAAAGTAAATTCAAAATCGACCTAAACATATATCTTTTAGTAAATAAATTCTTTACATGGGGTTATATAAGATAAAGCTTCGACTATAAATTTAAATATTAAATATAAAAAAATTGCATATATCATGGCATTTTATTTATAATTTTGAGATATCAAATAAATAAATTTATTTAGGACACAATGGTGATGTAATGATTACATCATTTATTAATGTTTTAAATAAATGAGATTATAAATGTTAAAATTAATTTATTTTGAACATTTTTATGCCATACATGAGTTATATAGATCATTATAACTTGTTATATTTGAATTATTTTACATTGTTTGAATGAATAATGTGGTTATATATTTTTTTAATGTCATGATATAAAAAGAATTTAAATTGACCTAAATGAGTTATTAAATCAATCAATATTTCATTAAATGATATAATATTAAAAAAATATAAGATTCATCTAAATTACATGGATAAGGTTTATAATTTAATTAATTAACCAATTTTTGTTCTATTTTAATTAAATGGTAACTATATTTACCATGTTGTATGGATATATTAATAAGTTAACAAAGGGATAAATGAATAAATGAATAAAATAAGGGTTCAAAAATACAAAAAACCTGTCCAATTCTCATTGGATGATTTTATTTAAACATATATTCACCTTATATTAGAATTAAATATGTTTTTGACTTTTTGAAACTGAAAATTAGTATATAATAAAATAATATTTTCAAACCTTCCTAATGAGACCCTCCTCCCCCTTATAAAAGTTTATCACCTCTAACCCATCACTCACACATCTAAAGCCCCTTGGCTCATACAAACTCTACCCAAATAATCTCTCAAGATAACTCTCTTTATACTAAAATTATTACCTTAGGAATAAGGCACTTCAATAAAGCCTTTTGGTTCAAACCAATGGGAGATACACGATTTATAGGTAAGGTCTTCTCTTAAGTTCGTTTCTTTTTATTTTACTTCACAAACCCCCTGAACTCTCATTGTTACTTTATTTTATAAAATCACCAATATCCCAAAAATAATAGGTTTTTTTTATGAGAAGTATTCGCACTAAATTTACATATACCTCCATCTGGTGATTGTAGAAGATACTTTTTCTGTGGACGGCGAACTAACACCTCAAAAAACAATTATTATTCAATTATCTCATACCGCCTCTTATGGTGTTCATTAAGATGGAACTATATTTATATGAGATATTAATTGTATTTATATAATATCTAATAATTCTATATTTTTCATTTATATCATACCTTTATGGTTTCCATAATGGGTAAACGCGATAATTTCGTTTGAGGAAGTGCGAACTACCACCCCCTCAAAGTGATAAGACTCATTCATACCATACATGGAAAGTGTAAAGGATCATTATAATGTAAATATGTAATCTATAGAGAATATGATATTATACTGGAATAATTATTTACCTATGTATGATATGGCTTTCACTCTTTTTAAAATGAAATGGATGTTTCATTCATGCATGTGTAGGGCTTATCGTCTCCGTGAATAGTGCATTTATTTTTCATATATTCAAATGATATGGACTATTCAAAATACATATATAAGGGATATATATTATATATATGATATATAAATCATGAATATCATTCTGGAGATAATTTAATTTCAACCACATGGACAATTTATATTTATAACAGGTTCAATTTTAACTCATCTTCAAAACATCGACAAAATGTCATATATGAACGAAAATAATTAACTAATTATTATAGAAAGATAATAAGTGATATAAATAGAATAATAAACGTGAAAATTGTTCTCATTCAAGTCTAAATTATCTTAAGTTTATTATTTAGTAAATTAAAGGACAAACGGCTCATGTCGGACATGAGGTAAGGGACTTCCTCTCAATCTCTTTTCATTGAGGAATATTTTGATAATATACACCACCTTCTTTTATATTGTATATAATAAACCCCTTTGACATATAATTTCATTAAAATGTAATATTTTTTCTACAATGTGGTTTACTAAATGACAGAAGGGATGTTTTTAACATTTGTGGTGATAATGACCTCTCTATCTCCATAATCATTATTTGGCTTCCGCTATTAGCCTTAATGTATATTTAAATGAAAAAAGAAACCCCTTATTTAGTTTTTTGGGTGTTTTGAAATTGAAAATAATTTTCAAAATGGATTTATTTTTTCAATATCTTGAAATGATTTCTTTTTATTGAAAATGAAATGATATTACTGAAATGTTTATATTTGTAATATTTTCTGTTTTACGATTTTATTTTGGTACATGGACATTTGATGGGTGGTTACGTGATAGACTAAATGACGGGTGGTATCCTGATAAACGAAGAAGGGTGGATACATTATATCCTCCAATTCATTAGGTATGGATGTCAGCCATATGTCTATTCTATTTAGTGATATGTGTGAAATTTGATTATATGGTTATTCTATCTACATATGATTATGTCCCAAGTTACCTTTATATGTTTACTGTGATTTTAATGGCTTTTTTTGTTAATAATTTGGTTAAAAAAAGGAAAATAAATTAACTTTTATTTAGTGAAGAGTATTTAATACTTTATAAAGGTGAAAATTATAACTTATGATAATGTATTCATAGTTTACATGTTGTTTTGAAAAACTAATTGTTTGCATTCTTTGCGTATCCCTTACAAGGATTTTTATGCTCATCCCAATTTTTTTGAAATGTTTTTAATATGACATAAAGATTAATAGGGTCAGGAATGGGATTAAGGAAAATTAATGTTGTAAAAAATATGTAACTAGAAATGACCCCTATTTAAGAGTTTTTATTTAATCTAAAAAATGGATATTTAGTAGAAGTGTCTACATAATAATATTTGATATGTAACGTAATAAGTTATGGATTAATTATCTGAAACTCTAATCCTTAAAAGATCTTCAATTTGAATTATTATCTTAATTCAACATTATGTAATGTTTATGGTTGAGTTCTTACAGTTGATATCAGTGGTTGGTTTAGATAACTTTAGAGGATAGGGTTTTATTATGGTATAAGTGACATAACCATAATGGATTGAATATTATAAAGTGTCAAAGTTATTTTGGATAAATTGAATGGGTTTAAGATAACATGAATAAGTATATCATAGTGTTTACTCTACTCATAAGATATTATATGATGATTATACTGAAATACTCACACTAAACGTTTTGGTTTTAGTAAATGGTTTGATCAAGCAGGCACCAAAGTAACAATGGATGTGAAGAAAATTAAGACGGTCTTCTGAATGATCAACTGAATGAAATAATAGAATCAATGAGAACTCTTTTACTTATTCTAAACAAAATACCTGGAGTCATGATTGACCACCTTAAACATGGTGATTTTTATATGGCATCATATATGCAAGAAACAAATCCCTAAAAAAGTTTAGGTAATAATAAAAAAGGTAAGAATATTCAAAAACTTTTGTTTCAAGGATATGGAATTAGAAAACATAGAAAATTCTTCAAAAGGATGATAATATGATTTATATGTGATAATGAAGTTTATAAAGAAAGAACCTTCCACGGAAAAAGTGAATCATCAAGTTGAATCCATGGAAGGGAAATAATTTTTTATGAGGGATCCATTGAATGTTTTAAATATAGTGTGCATGGTCATTTTACAGATAGATTTCCTCCAAAACAGGTCCCAAAATGGTATCTGTAGGACCGTACAAATATATATTTACCAATACCAAATTCCATTCCAATTGAGGATGAGGAAACTGAAAATGACCAATGAAATGTATGGATTATTTCTTAGATGATGTTTTGACTTTATTGAATCTTAGGATTTGATTCATGATTTTGTTTGTAGGAAATATGTATTATGAAATAATTTGGGAAAGAATGGTTAATGTATCATGAATTAAATTCAATGAGTAAGAAGTTTACATATAATGGATTCAAGAGTTATGATAGATTTTAGGACGATGAAATGCTTAAAAGTATTAAGACTATTTTGATGATGGGATTACATGGAAGGATTTTTCTAGTATCTGAAAACATGAATTTTGATAGGTGAAAATTTTATTCAAGGAATAATTATATTTTATTTTGTGTATATTATTATAATGAACCATTTGGGTTTATGATCCTTTAATTTGAGGTAATTAGAGGATATTACATTTTGGGATAAAAATGCAAGGTATGAGATAAAATATGTGGTTAAAATATGTTGTTGTTATTTTTTAGGAAATTTTCACATTTTTGGGAATTTTGTAAAATTTTATTGTTTTTTAGAAAGGACTACAAGTAGACCAATTGAAAAACCATCATGTCGGAAAAAGCTGTGTGAATCGAACCCACAACCAAAGTGAGATTGTGATTTATATCCAAATACTGGACTACATGAAGTCGATGGTTAGTATGAGAAACTCTATTTAGTAAAATGCTTTATGGATTAATTATAAATTTATTTTGGGAAATTATTTTTTTATTAAATGGATATCTTTAGTATAGGAATATTATTTGATGATTATGTGATAATGGTTATTTTGGAAGAAGTTCTCTCTTATGGGAATAATAGATACTTAAGGAAAATGAAATACTATGGGATGTCTTATGTGGAGTAATTGTTTATATTTTATTTTGGAAGAATCTATGTTTTTTGTGTGGACATTTAGAAATTTGGGTTATTTATTGAAATGATTATCCTTTCATGAATAATATGTAATTTGGTTAATTACTCTTCAGTATTAGACATTAAGATTAGTCTATGTTATTTGTAGATAAATGTTATGATTTACTGTGGAAGACTATGTGTTTAAATCCTTCTGAGTTTAGGGGTTCCAATTTTAGATTGCGTTACTTTGAAGAATAATAAGGACAATTGTTTATTTAATGGTCTTTAATGAACTTTGGGATTTGTTTGTCAAATTTTGGGGATTAAGAATATTATTTATTTTTATAAATTATAATCCTTTTTGCGGATTATATTATCATTAAATAACTATATTGTTTTTCGTTAATGTCTAGAGACAAGGGATATATATATTTTATCTTTATTGGATTACGTGACTCTCTAGAAGTTGATTATAGCACTTTAGGTGTGACCAAGTCATCTAGAATACTCATCATTTGGAGAAAAGATGTGTTTTGGGTAGAAACTTATTAAAAAATGAAACTCAATTTGAAAAGTAAGTATATTTCCTTATGTACAGAGTCAATATCATTAATAAATTACGCAAATTTACTATATGAAACATAAAACAAAAACTTTGAGTATTTACCTTTCCAACTGGGAAATCAAAATCTGTTTAAATGATCACATGTTTATGGTTTTCTTGTGGTTCACATTCTCATTATCATGTTTTCTATCACTCTCAATCAAAACATGACACTTAGTTTTTCCTCTATATCTATATTTTCATCTAATCCTTGTATGGGTTATCCCGGTTGAGCTTTGTACTTTTCTTCATTCATTTAATGTTATAGTTTACTGACTCTTTTTCTGATGTGGGACATTAAATAAATTTTCTATTCCCAATTTTAAAATTATGAGGACGAATTTTCTAAAAGGGGTAAGGATGTAACATCCCATGTAAACAAGGAATATGCCATTTTTTATGGTGTACCTGATATGAAGCAATGTTTCTGGTTTGAAAACAGACATTGCATACAATGTTGAGTTATACTGAAAAATATTAATACAATATTATTATTTTAAATGGTAGTTAATGCATAGGTTTTTTATAGTTGGGAATGAACATAAATAACTATAATTTTATTATACATATTTGTTAAATGTTTTTACATTTATCCAATAAATTTTAGAGTTTTAAAATAAGAATGAATCTGATTTTAAGGATAAATACTCTAATATTCTTTAAAAGGAGTTTTACGGCGTTTTGTTTGAGAACCATTTTTAAATAATTATTTTTAACATTTATATTTTATATATTAAAATGTAAAATTACTATTTAGAATCAGGACATAAAAATTTAATTTGGATGAAATTTTTTTATTTTTCTAATAATGTTCATTTTTTAATAAATAGTGGAAAATATTGCATTTTAATTCCAAAATGGATTTTAAACTAATTTACTTATATTGTTATATTATATTTTTAATTGGTTTAAAAGTGTAATTAGATACTATTTTAACTAATTAAACAAAATTTTGTCATTGGGACTAATTTCACCATGAAATTGTAGATAAAAAGTATCAATAGTTTGATAGTTATTATTTCTTAAAAACACGCTTTTATTTTTGAAAACTGGAATTAATTTTATATTAATTTCCTCCACTTTTGTGTTTCTAATTTGAAAAAATGTATTCCACATTTGTAATCATGAAGTCCAAATTTTGAAAATAGTTATCTTTTATTTTTATATATTATGAATATTTACTATAGTAAATATTTTATTTACCATGGTTAAAGGGTAAATCTGTTAAATAAGGTTAAAAATATCATATTATAATAATATTAAATTACCCGAACATTTTTCCTAATAATATTTTATTATACGTGTCCAACCATTGTAATACTTGGGTTGATTTGGGGACCCCATGGAGCCACATGTGAGTGATAATGACACTTAAAATTAATTAATTCAATGTAATGACAAAAATGACATAAGCATATATCTTTTAGTAAATCAATTTTTACATGGAGTTATATAAGTTAACTCTTTGACTATAAACATTCATTTTAAATATAAAATTATTTTACACATAATGATATTTTATTTATAATATTTATACTTCATATAAATAAATTTATTTAGGACACAATGATGATGTAATGATTACATCATTAATTAATGTTTTCAATAAATTAGATTATAAATAATAATAATAAATATTTTTAATCGTTTTATTCCATACATGAAATTTATTGATTAGTTTTAAATTTTTTTTAATTATTTTTGTTTTTTTGAAAGAATCGTGTTGTTATATATTTTTAGAAAGTCTATATATGAATTGTATTTAAATTGAAAAAAATATGTTTTTAAATCAATCAATATTTTATTTAAAGATTTAATAATATTAGAAATATTTGATTATGTAAAATTACATAGATAAGGTCGATAATGTCATTAATGAACCCCTATTTGTTCGATTATCATTTTATGGTAACTATATTAACCAAATAGTATGAATATATAAGAGGACATGGTAAAAGATAAATAAGTTAACAGAGGCATAAATAAATAGAATAAGGATTAAAAATATCCAAAACTAGTACAATTATTATTGGATTATTTTATTACAACTTATTTTCTCCTTATCTTAGAATTAAATATGGGTTGGACCTTTTGAATCCGAAAATCAGTTTAGTTTATAAAATAATATTTTCAAACTTTACTAAAGAGCCCCTCCTCTCCATTATAAAAGGCTATCACTTATAACCCATTACTCACACAACTCAAGCCCCTTGTATTGACCAAAATCTACCCAAATAATCTCATGAGATCCCTCTCATGACCATATAAGCCTTACCATAGAGATAATGGACATCAATAAAGTATTTTTCTTCAACCTAAAGGGAGATACCAGATTTAATGGTAACATATTCTCTTACGTTCTTTTCTTTTATTCTACTTCTACAACCCCCTAAAATCTATTTATTCCTTTATTTTATAAAAACAACAATATCTTCAATATTCTAGGTTGTTTTTATGAGAAAGATTCGATCTAAAGTTACACACACATCTATCTAATAGATTTAGAACATATTGTTTCTATAGACGGTGAACTAATGCCTCACGAAATAATGATGGTTTGATAATATCCTATCACCACATATACTGGACCTTATGATGGAACTATATTTATATTAGATATATAATATATTTATATTATCTCTAATATTTCTATATTTTTCATTTATAGCATACCTTTATGATTTCCATAATGGGAAAACACGATAATTTCATTTGACAAAGTGCGGACTACCACCCCATAAAAGTTATATAACTCCTTCATACCAAAAATGGAATGTATAAAATATGGTTTTAATGAAAATCAGTAAAATAAATAAAATATGACATTATACTGGAATAATAATGTACCTATGTATCATATGGTTTTCATTCCTTTTAAATTAAAATGGAAGTAGCGTTCTTGCGTATGTACGACTTACCGTCTTCATGAACAATGCATTTCTTTTTCATATATCCAAATGATATAGAAAATAATAAATACATATATAATGGATATATATGATATATATATTATATATAAATAATTATTATCATACAGTATATAATGGAATTTCTACAACATGGAAAAGTTATAATTATAATAAGTTCAATTTTAACTCATGTTCCTAACATTGAAAAAATGTCCAATATGAACTCAAATATTTAATTAATTGTTATAGGAAGTTAATTAGTGTTATAAAACGAATAATAAACCTGAAAAAGTTTCTTAATAAATTATTAATTAACTAAATTTTACTATTCATGAAATTAAAGAACGAACTGGTCAAGTCGGACATGAGGTAAGGGACTTTGTCTTAATCTCCTCTCATTGATGCATGTTTTGATAATATACATCTCCTTATATTATACGGCATATAATAAACGCCATTGAATATTAATTTCATTCAAGGGGAATGTTCTTTCTATGCTGCATTTTACTAAACGATAAAAGGAATGTTTTTAACGTTTGTGGCCATAATTACCTCTCTACTACTGTAATCTTTATTTGGATTCCTCTATAAGCCTTAATGTTTTTTTAAATTAAAAAGGAAACCCCTTATTCTGTTATTGGTGTTTTGGTATTGAAAATAAAATTTAATTTGGATTTATTATTTCAAAATCATGAAATGATTTCTTTTTATTACAAATAAAATTTTATTAGTGAAATGTTTATATTTTCAATATTTTATGTGTTATGATTTTATAAAGGTACATAGAAATATGATTGGTGGTTATGTGATAAACCATATGACGGGAGGTTCTGTGATAAACTATGACCGGTTTTTACATTATAACATCCAATTCATTAGTTATGTAAGTCATCCATATGGTTATTCCATTAGGGATATGTGTGGAAGTCGACTGTATGGTCATTTCATCTACTTATGTTTATGTCTGAAGTTACCTTTACATGTTATGTGTGCTTTCTGTGGGATTTATGGTAATATTTGGTTACAAAATTGTAAGCAAGGAACATTTATTTATAGAAGAGTATTTACTACTTCATAAATGATAAAATTATTAATTATGATAAAGTATTCATGATTTACTCATTTTTTTGAAAAACTAATACTTTTCATTCATTGTGTATCCCTTAATTATATTTTTATGCTCATCTAATTTTTATAAAATGTTTTTCATAGGGAATAAAGATGAATAGGTTCATGGATGGGATTAATGAAAAGTCATGCTATCTGAAATTTGGAATAAGACATGACTATTTTTGAAGAGAGTTTATTATATGAAAAAACATTGATACTGAGTAGAAGTGTCTACATTGTAATATTTGAGATGTAATATATTAATTTATGGCCTAATTATATGAAACTATAAACATGAGAAGATCATCATTGTGAAGTATTATCTAAATTCATGATTTTGTAGTGTTTATGTTCGGTTCCATACAATCACTTCATAGTTCATATAATAATATATTCAACATGTAATAATCATGTAACAATTTTGATAAATTCAGTTAATTATATATATTTATGTGCATATCATGATACATTCATGATAAACTTATATCATACTGGTAATATATTTTAAATATCAAAAAAAATAACATAAAACAACTCGTGAATCACCTGATGTGTAATAACATCAAATTTAAAAAACAGACATCATAAAAATACAATATAAGGGAATGTGGGTTTTCCCTATAGTTGGGTTTGATACAACTTAGAAAAATCTCATTACCAAGTCATAACACGTCATGTACCCATTTATACCTTTCCCAAATAGTAAATAATCAAAAATGTCAACCTTCTACATCTGATACAACTTTGTAACATCCCCTAATCTAACACTCTATCATGTAGCCAAATCCAGAGGGTTACTATACCTCTTTTGTACCGGTACATATGATAGAGGTTGTGAAACATAAGTGGGGGTGTAGAAAAAAATATTGGGGATACCATACCTGTAGGTATGGAGTCGTAACATAGTAGAAATAAACATATATCAGAGTAATATAAATAGAGGGAATGTAAACTATACAACTGGAAGTAAAAGGAGTAACCAAGTAAACCAAATAATAATTAACCATGTAATGTGAGTTTGGAATTTTACTAAATCACATTATATATGTCATGTAAATCAAACAACATGCTTACACAAGCACACTCAAACACCCTAGTCATGAATGACTTGTTGGTTCTATCTCCAATGTTCAGCCCATCCTTCCAACAACGAACATCATGAAAGTCCCTTTCCCTCTCCCAAACATTTATTCATTTAATCTTCTCAGGATCCAAACAATGGGTAAGATAAGGTGTAAGTAAAACTCATTAGTTCAATAAATCTATTAATCTTTAATCTTTAATGATAATAAGTATGTTCTCAATATCATTATACAAATTAACAATAAAAATATTATTAAAGTATGAAAATTAACCATCTTCAATAACATGTCATAATATCTCTAATCGTGTACCACAACCATGAAAACCATAACCACTAGTCAATGTAATAATCATACAACTATGATGATTCCTATAAAAAATAAATCATTACCTGGTGAATCCATTTATATATGGATATTGGAATCATTGATAAAATATATTTAGATAATAAAATGATATAAAATCAGACATGCCTTTTAAATAAAAATTAATCATAACTAGTCCAATCCATTCACATTAAAATATCAACATAACCGAGTGAATCTCTTAATATAATCATTTCAGCTTAACCTAGATATGCCCATAACATGATCATTTGTGAACAACCAGGCCATGCCTTTTTTATAAGAATTTCTAAATAACTAAGGAACTCCCTTAATATAATCATTAAACAAGTTTCACAATAGATGTCATAACAGAAATAATAAAACAACATAATATTATAAAACTCAATGTTCAATTCATCACATTTTTATTTTCCTTTCAGTTATCCATTCATTAATTAAATTACATATATAGAATTTAGTATTCCAATCTACACACCCATTCCATATCAATTTATCAATAATCATTTCAATTACAAATTTATCTATTTTACAATGTTAATTTATCATAAATAAGTTCATAAGTTACCATATCAAGTTAAACTATATTTAAAACATTATACATTCCATTATTTATAATGGATAGTCTCAAGTTATGGGTAGGTGAAGGCCAGATCACATCATTTTTGGGTCCAAAGGGATCTTTGGTGTAATACAAAGTAATGATCATAATTAAATGTTCTTATATTCGTTAATGCTTGTGTAATTATAGTTAAATAAAAAAACATTTCACATGCATAAGAAATATAAAACTAATATATGGAATTTTTTGGAGCTCCAACCATTTTCATGTGATAAAGAATCTCTTTCAAATAGAACTGTCATTGAAGAATGAATGTGATGTTGTAGATAAGGATATCCTATAACACACAAAATCAATATAAAACCTAATTCATTTCTGGTTAAGAGATGACAGCATGATAATAGATAATGTGAAGATGATGTAGGAATAAAATAAATAGAGTCACAAGAGACTAATCACTATACTGATATGTCTAGAAGGGAATAAATCATTCAAAAACGTCCAACAGTATCCCTAGGGTTTGAGAGAGAGAGAGATTTCCACCATAAATGAAATTAATTTATACCAGATTACTTTTTTATTACCATTAATCCCAAAATATTCATGTATTGAAACTCTTTCATGATGTGAATTTCACGATTTATGATATATGATGAAAAAAATGTTGTCATTTTCTAAAATAACCATGTTCAAGAGTTTCATGATGTAAACTTATTTCCCAGTGTGTAAAAACTCATTCCAAAAATTAGTTCATGAATTCATTCTAGAAATAGGATCAAATAATGTAACATGTTCATGATGTGAATTTTGTAGCGCCCCAACCCCAGTTACCCAGAGTCGGTACATTATTATATAACATTGGCATGATCACAAGAAAGACCATGTCTCGAAAGACTAATTAGTTTAGTAGCCTTGGAATAACTATATACATTAATAAAGTTTTCATTATATCATAAAATGAAAACTACAAAAATATAGTCTCCATAGTCCACATTATTATCCCCTCATATTATCCCTGCAGGTCATTCATAAATTACTTCTTCACATCTTGGGAAAAACAAAACATAGAAAATGGGTGATCTCAAATTACCAGTAAGGATAACAATATAGCAGAAACTTTCATAAATAAGAATAAACATTTAACGCAATGTATAACTAAAAAAATCCTTTTAATCTTTAACTTCAACATAGTATGGAGAAAATAAAATTAAATAATTCCATTTACTTATTCACATGGATATTCTACTAATCGAATATTCACATGCAATATCACTAACCACTTTCATAATGATGGAATGCATTATGACAGAATATAATAACCACATAGCCAAGGCCTCGTGCTATTACTACAAATAAGATTTTTCCAAGGCCTTGTGCCAAGACACTAGTTTGTCTCATGAGACATTTTGATGCATCAAGGAGCTATAGCGGGCTCCACCCATCACATATTAAGTCCAATGCATTCCCATATGAAAAGGTTTAAACATAACATAAACATTCATAATAAAACTATCATACAAAATGTAAATACTTCATCCATAAACCATAAATGGTATAAAAATAAGACATCCACAATCAAAGATATCACAAAACCTTCAATACAATATAGATGTTTTGTATCATAATAAATCAACTTCATATAAGCGTAAAATCCATCAAAGGATGTTGATATAGATGAAATCAATAATCTTTTTAGAGAAATACCAATTTTCATTTTGAAATAATTTAAGAGTCATATATTAATAAAATAAAACATTTTCATTGAAAATATTCTTATAATCTTGTAAGGTAATCTTCGACGATTTTATAACGGCGGAAAATAGTCTCACCCTCCATATATGTTAAAAAAACATTCTTACCTTAATTATGTCGAAAAGGTTAAAAAGGAACTTGTTTGGAAAATTATGGAAATATTCCTTTATAAACAACTCATAAAAGTCAACAAGGGTATAAATGAGTTTAACCCATATTCTAGTAAATAGTAAAAATGTTTTGAAATACATTTTTATGAAACATGGATGTGGATGATAATGAAGTCCCAATAAATTATTACGTATAAACAACCTCAGATAATGAAGAGATTGCGAAATAAACCCTTAACTTGTCCTTTTCCTTGGTTGGGGTAGGTTAACCTCCTGTATAATGGTGAATTAATTCTTATTAAATTATACAAGAATCATATACATTAATATGATATCATATATGATCTTTAAACATTGACTTGTTAATATTATCTTATTACTATCGTTCTTTCGGGTGTTAACTTACTCATTTTCATTTATATGTTTTGTTACGTAAGCCATGATTTTCATGGATAGGTTGTATCTTAATCATATCCAGAATGATATCAAGTCCTTAGATACTATTATTAATCATAAAATGAGAATTATACTTGAATGGATACGATGGAAAATGAATCTCATCACGTTCATGGAGATGGTAGTCCGTACGTATGAACGAGCGACAATATCATCCTTTTGATACTAAAATAATATATAATTGGATGGTATATCAAATATACATAATCATTATCATGTTATATTTATTATTTAATTGAATTACACATCATTATTTTACCCATCCAAATAATAATTTATTGAATAACAATTACACCACGACGTGGAGTCGGTAAGCCGTACGTACGCACGTATGGTGACATATTGTAACATCCCAAGTAAGTAATGAATAATAGATATTTTTATCTATTTATATTAATGAATTAGATAGTGTTTTATAGGATTAAAATGAAAATAAATCCATTCTTAAGAATGGAATACACTAATATTCTTAAAAGATTGTTTTACTGCCTTATGATGGAAAACCCTTTTTAAGTCAATCTTTTGACAATTTTATAATCTATATTTGTCAAAATAAACATATTCATTATTATTGGGACAATGAATTTTACATTGGATAAATTTTTGGTGTTAATCTGACAATGTTCACTTTTTAATGAATATTGAAAATACTGCATTTTACATCAAAACTGCTTCTTAATCTAATTTATTTATATGATTATATTATCTTTTGAATTGGTTTGGAAGTGAAATTAGATTATATTTTTACCATTTAATCCAATTTCGGTCATTGGAATCAATTTCACTTTGAAATTGGACGTAAACTGGTGTCAATATTTTGATACTTATTGTTTCATAAAAGCAGGCTATTTTCTCTGACAGCGGGAATTAATTATTAAATTAATTAATGTGACTTATATTTTTTTAATTTGGTAAAATAGACTTCATTTTTGAATTCAGAATATCAAATATTGCTTAGGGTGAAGTTTTGGTATTTTTCTGAAAAACTCCAATATTTTATGAATAATGAAACCACTAAGTGGTAAACAAGCAAACTGATTTTTCAGTTAAATGAAAGTTTATCACTAATGTGTACTGAATTTTGAAAATCCGAAATACATGGTTGTCATTAGTATGTAAAATGTGGTTCAATGGGATGAAAATAATTTTTTGGTGAATAATAACCTTTTTTGCATTAATCACGATTAGAGGTAATTAGTGTAGTTTAAGGTAAAAATAATGCTTTAATAACATGATATGAGCTCGACACATGTCCTAACCCTATTGGTTGTGTCATGGCCGACCAAGACAACCCATGGGTAGATTTAGGGGACCCCATGGAGCCACTTGGATGAGATAATGACTTTAATGCCTTTTTTTAAATAAAGGTGAAAATGACACTAACATAAATTGTTTTACTAAAACAATTTTTAGAAGGGGTTATACTGATCATATTTTTGTCTATAAATATTAATTAGAAAGCTAAAACGATTTCCTACATCAGGATAGTTTTTTTATAATTTTTAGACATTAAATAAATTAAATTATTTATGACATCATGATGATGCAGCGATGACCTCATTATTTAACGATTAAAATAAAATTGAAAGATAATGTAATATCTAAGACCTACACTTGTCCAAAAAATATTGGATGAGAATATTTCGAAGCCTTATCATCTTATATTCGAAATATATCAATGTGGAACCTTAGAATTTCGAAACACTTTTGAAAATAAAATAATAGTTTCATGATTTCCAAAAGTGCCACTCCTCTCCCCTTATAAAAGGCCCCCACCTCTACCTCATTTCACACACTCCTCAAGCCTTTGGCTCGGCCAAACCCTTCCCATTTACTCTCTCCACATTCCTCTCTTCATCCTAGAGGATTACCTTTGGGATGAATCCTTTCAAAGGAATACTTTAGGCTCAAATCAAAAGAAGTTACACTTTTAAAGGTAATTCATTCTCTCACGTTCAATTGTTTTTTTTGCATCTCCAACCCCCTAAACTCTTTTTATTTACTTCTTTTGTAACAAAACCAGTATCTTCAATATACTAGGATGTTTTTATAATATTTATTCGAGCTACACTCTCACAAAACTAAATCAAATGGTTAAAGAACATACGGTTTCCATGGATGGTGAAATTCTGCCTCCCGAAACGATGATTGTTCAATACTCATCTAACACCTTCAAAGGTGGCCATTTTGATGTCACAAATTTTATATATGATATATAATATGTTTATTCTTTCCTTAACCTTATGTATTTTTTATTTATGGAATACCACTATTTTTTCCATTATGGGTAAACACGATATCTTAATTTTAGGAAGTGCGAACTACCGCCCCCTGAAAGTGATTTGACTCGTCAATACCACATGTGGGATGTGTAAAGGATAAATTTATTGATATTAAATATGTTATTAGACTGTAATTATAATATACTCTTATATCATTATGATTCCATTCCAGAAAATACGAAATAGAAATGGAAGTAGCGTTCATGCATACGTACGGCTTACCGTCTCCATGAACGGTGCATTAAATTTCTTAACTCTGAATGTGATGTAATATTATAAATAAATGTATATGATAAATATATATTATATATATGTTATCCAAATCATTAATATCATTCTGGATATAACGAAACTTTGACCAAATTAACAACATGTAAGTGTAAGAAGCCTATTTTTGACTTAAGAACCAAATACCGACAAAATGAACATTATTAACTTAAATGATTACATGATGTTCATAACATTTTATAAAAGGAATAATCAACTTGAAAAAGGTTCTTAAGAAAGTAGAGATTAACTCAAGTTTATTATTCATGAGATTAAATAATGGTCGGGTCAAGTCGGATACGAGGTATGGGACTTCGTCTCAATCTCCTTTCATTGAGGCATATTTTGTTTTATACACAACCTTCTTTTATACTATGTATAAAACCCTTTTACATTTACATTTATTTAAAAGTAATCATTTTTATACGAAGAGTTTACTAAAAGACAAAAGGAAATGTTTTTGTCGTACGTATGCGGCGACAACGACTTCTCCGTCGTCGTGACTGTTATTTGATTTTCGGCTTCCTTTAGAAGCCATACCTTCTTTTTAAAAGAAAAGTTAATACCATGTTTTAATTTTCATTTATTTTGGTATTGAAAATGGTTTTCATAATGTTTTTATATCAATGTTTTGTATTGATATCTTGTTATTGAAAGGTGGAAATGTTATGTTTCTTTTATGCATGTTTTATGTGATACGATTATGTTGAGGTTCTTGGGCATTATTATGAAGACAGGTGGTTCCGTGATAAACTAAGGGCGGGTGAGCCCGATATAGCTCTCCAATGCATTGGGTAACGTGAAGGAGTGAAACCTTATGTTTTCTCTGAAGATATTTAGGGAATATACTGTGATGGGTATTCCAAACGTAACCAATAGTGTTACTCCCTACGTAAGAATGTTATGAATCCCTCAAGTTACCTTTATGTCTTATGATTTCTATGATTTATTCATGATTTTATGAGGTATGTTAAAGTGTCTATGTTTTATGGGTAAATTATGATTTCATTCTTTTGTATATATGAACTCATGTTTCCTTTCCATGTTTTTTTTATAACCCATACTGAGTTTTTATGCTCATCCCAAGTTTTTTGAAATGTTTTTCACAGGTCAAGGGAAAGGTATATGATATGATGATAGTGTCAAGGAAGTGTCAATAAAGAATCCATGTTTTATTTTAAATATGTTTCCATTGATGGGAATGAAGAATAACATCTTTATGTAACCACTTTGTATATATGTGGGATGTAATGAAAGTTTTATGATCTAATTCTCTAAAACTCTAAACCCGAAAAGATCCTCAATGCGTAATCTTGTAATAACTCAGGATTAAGAATGGTTTAAGGCTGGGGCCTTATAGTTGGTATCAGAGGTCGGTTTAGATAACTTTAGGAGTTAGAATTATATTAAATGATTATCCAAAAATATTTTTTTATGGTCTAATTAAAGTTATGTAGAATTTGAAGATTACCATGTTGCTTCATCTAAGACATGTTTGTTAAGAATGGTTTTTCATAGAGGAAACAAAACAACTTTTTTGGGAAGGCATACAGAGGTAAATGACCTTTCCAATCAGTATCCTCAGATGGTCAGAATCAAAATTGAGTAGTTTACTGTAGTGATGGCTCAGTTGAATCAGGTGATAAGTGGTGGTTTTCATTGATGATATTTTGGTGTTTTCAAAAAGTAAAGAGGATCATGAAAGACATTTAAGTGTTATCTTGAAAACCTTAAAAGAAAAGATATTGTATGGGAAATTAAGAAACTGTGAGTTTTGGTTGCATCAAATTTCTTTCCTTGGTCACATTATTTCTAAAGATGGAATAACTGTTGATCCTGCAAAAACAAAAGTTGGGGAAGACTGGCCAAGAGCCACAAATGTAATTGAGATTCGTAGCTTCCTTGGTTTGGCAGGCTATTACCGAAGGTTTGTTAGAAATTTTTCACGGTTATCTAGTCCAATGACTAAGCTAACTCGAAAGGGTGTTAATTTTATCTGGACAAAAGAGTGTGATGACTGTTTTCAGGAATTGAAAAGAAGATTGGTGAATGCTCTAGTTTTGGCACTACCTTCTAGGAATAGTGAGTTTGTTATATACAGTGATGCTTCATTGAAAGGACTTGGTTGCATGCTAATACAGAATGATCAGGTAATTGCTTATGCTTCACGACAGTTGAAAAATCATGAGGTAAATTACCCAACACATGATTTGGAATTATCTGCTTTTGTTTTTGCATTAAAAATTTGGAGGCATCATTTGTATGGAGTAAAGTGTGAAATATATACCGATCACAAAAGTTTAAAGTATATATTCACTCAGAAAGAGTTTAACATGAGACATAGGAGATGGCTGGAACTAATCAAGGATTATGATTGTACAATTCATTACCATCCGGGTAATGAAAATAAAGTGGATGATGCTTTGAGTCGAAAAAGTAATGCTTCATTAGCAATGTTGCGTTTGGAACGTGATCCTTTGGTTAAGGATTTGATGAAATTTGGCATAGAAGTTTTTGGTGCAGAAAGTCCTTATGTTTTGTTTCAGGTATCAGTGAGATCTTCTCTATCAGGAAGAATCAAGCAAGCACAGAAGAGAGACAGTGAGTTGCAGAAAAAGGTAGAGCTGGTTCAGAAAGGTAAGTTTCCTGACTTCAACATTGATAATGATTGTGTTTTGAGATTTGGGAAGAGATTGTGTGTGCCTTGTGATTCACAGTTGAAGAGATATTTGTTATGTGAAGCTCATAGTTCTCCATTTTCAGTTCATCCGGGAAGTACTAAGATGTATAGAGATCTGCGGGATTATTACTGGTGGGATGGAATGAAAAGAGATATTACTGATTTTACTGTGAAGTGTTTGACATGTCAACAGGTTAAAGCAGAGCGACAGTTACCGAAAGGGATGCTTCATCTATTACCAGTGCCAGAGTGGAAATGGGAGAATATATCCACGGACTTTGTTGTGGGATTACCGAAGACATCTCGAGGTAATAATGCAATATGAGTTATTGTTGATCGCTTGACTAAATCTTCTCATTTCCTTGCTATAAGAGATACTTTTTCCCTAGATCAACTTTCCCGTTTGTATATTAAAGAGATAGTCAGGTTACATTGAGTTCCCCTATCCATTGTATCTGATCGTGATCCCAGGTTCACTTCTAACTTTTGGAAAGGCCTTCAAAAGTCATTTGGTACTGAATTAAATTTTAGTACAGCTTTTCATCCTCAGTCAGATGGGCAGTCAGAACGAACAATTCAGACCTTACTGGATATTCTACGAGCTTGTTCTATGGATTATCAGGGAAGTTGGGACCAACATCTTTCTTTGGTTTAATTTTCATATAATAACAGTTTCCATTCCAGTATACAGATGGCACCATTTCAGGCATTATATGGGAAGCGGTGTCGAACTCTGGATTTCTGGGATGAAGTGGGTGAAAGGAAGTTGATGGGACCAGAATTGGTAGAAGAGATGGCAGAACAAGTTCAGCTGATTTAGAAGCACATGCGAACAACTCAGAGTAGGCAGAAGAGTTATGCGGATAACCGGAGGAAGGATCTATCTTTCGAGGTAGGTGATCATGTTTTTCTCAAGGTTTCTCCTTGGAAAAGTGTGATGAGATTTGGTAAGAAATGAAAGTTGAGTCCAAGGTTTATTGGACCATATGAAATTCTGGACAGAGTTGGATTAGTTGCTTACCGAGTGGATTTACCTCCGAGTTTATCTCAGGTACACAATGTTTTTCACGTTTCGATGTTGAGAAAGTATATGCAAGATCCATCTCATGTTTTGAGTCCCTAGGTAGTTCAGATGGAAGAGAACCTATCTTATGAGGAACAACCGGTCCAGATTTTTGACCACATGGAGCAAGTGTTAAGAAATAAGGTGATTTACAAGGTAAAGGTTATGTGGAAAAACCACATGATTGAAGAGGCAACATGGGAATCTGAAAATGCAATGAGGGATAAGTACCCCGATTTATTCGATAAGTAAATAAATTGCGGGAACACAATTTTCTAAAGGGGGGAAGGATGTAACATCCCAAGTAAGTAATGAATAATATATATTTTTATCTTTGTCTTTTAATGAATTAGATATTGTTTTAGTGGCTTAAAATGAAAATAAATCCAATCTTAAGCATGGAATACACTAATATTCTTAAAAGATTATTTTACTTCCTTATGATGGAAAACCCTTTTTAAATCAATATTTTGACAATTTAATAATATATATTTGTCAAAATAAACATATTCATTATGATTGGGACATTGAATTTTACATTGGATAAATTTTTGTTATTTTTCTGACAATGTTCATTTTTTAATGAATATTGAAAATAATGCATTTTACATCAAAACTGCTTCTTAATCTAATTTATTTATATGATTATATTATCTTTTGAATTGGTTTTTAAGTGAAATTAGAATATATTTTTACCATGTAATCCAATGGTGGTCATTGGAATCAATTTCACTTTGAAATTGGACTTAAACTAGTGTCAATATTTTGATACTTATTGTTTCATAAAAACACGCTATTTTCTCTGACAGTTAGAATTAATTATTAAATTAATTAATGTGACTTATATGTTTTGAATTTTTTAAAATAGACTTAATTTTTTAATTCATAATATCAAATATAGCTTAGGGTGATGTTTTGGTATTTTTCTGAAAAACTCCAATTTTTGATGAATAGTAAAACCACTAAGTGGTAATCAAGAAAACTGATTTTTCAGTTAAATGAATGTTTACCACTAATGTGTACTGAATTTTGAAAATTTGACATACATGGTTGTCATTAGTATGTTAAATGTGGTTCAATGGGATGAAAATAATTTTTTGGTGAATAGTTATTTTTTTTCATTAATCGCGATTAGAGGTAATTAGTGTAGTTTAAGGTAAAAATAATGCTTTAATAAAAGGAGATGAGATTTACACATTTCCTAACCCAATAGGTTGTGTCAGGACCGACCAAGAAAACCCATGGGTCGATTTAGGGGACCCCATGGAGCCACGTGGGTGAGATAATGACTTTAATGACTTTTTTTAAATAAAGGTGAAAATGACACTAACATAAATTATTTTAGTAAAACAATTTTTATAAGGGGTTATACTAATCATATTTCATTATATAAATATTCATTAGAAAGATAAAAAAAATTCCTACATCAGGATATTTTTGTTATAATTTTTAGACATTATATAAATTAAATTATTTATGACATCATGATGATGCAGCGATGACCTCATTATTTAACTATTAAAATAAAATGGAATGATAATGTAATATCTAAGACCTAAACTTGTCAAAAAACTATAGGATGAGAATATTTCTAAGTCTTATCATCTTATCATCGAAATATATCAATGTGGGACCTTATAAATTCGAAACAGTTTTGAAAATAAAATAATAGTTTCATGATTTCCAAAAGTGCCCCTCCTCTCTCCTTATAAAAGGCCCCCACCTCTACCTCATTTCACACACTCCTCAAGCCTTTGGCTCGAAAAACCCCTGCCCATTTACTCTCTCCACATTCCTCTCCTCATCTTAGATGATTCCCCTTGGGCAGAATTCTTTCAAAGAAAGCATTTAGGCTCAAATCAAAAGGAGTTACAGTTTTAAAGGTAATTCATTCTCTCATGTTCATTTGTTTTATTTTTCTTCTCCAACCCCCTAAACTCTTTTTATTTACTTATTTTATAACAAAAACAGTATCTACAATATACTAGGATGTTGTTATAAGATTTATTCGAGCTACACTCTCACACAACTACATCAAATGGTTAAAAAACATACGGTTTCCGTGGATGGCGAAATTCTGCCTCCCGAAATGATGATTGTTCAATACTCATCTAACACCTTCAAAAGTGGACATTATGAGGTCACTATTTTTATATATGATATATAATATGTTTATTAATTCCTTAAGATTATTTATTTTTAATTTATGGCATACCACTATTGTTTCCATCATGGGTAAACACAATATCTTCATTTTAGGAAGTACGGACTACCGCCCCCTGAAAGTGATTTGACTCGTCAATACCATATGTGGGATGTGTAAAGGATAAAGTTAATAATATTATATATGTTATTATACTGGAATTATAATATACTCTTATATCATTATCATTTCATTCCAGAAAATATGAAATAGAGATGGAAGTAGCGTTCATGCTTACGTACGGCTTACCGTCTCCATGAACGGTGCATTTCATTTCTTACCTCTGAATGTGATGTAATATTATAAATACATGTATATGTTGAATATATATGATATATATGTTATCCAAATCATTAATATCATTCTGGATATAACAAACCTTTGACCAAATTAACAACATGTAAGTGTAAGAAGTCTATTTTTGATTTAATAACCAAATACCGACAAAATGAAAATTATTAACTTAAATGATTAAATGATGTTCATAACATTGTATAAAAGGAATAATGAACTGGAAAAAGGTTCTTATGCAAGTAGAGATTAAATAAAGTTTATTATTCAGCATATTAATGAACGGTCGGGTCAAGTCGGATACGAGGTATGGGACTTCGTCTCAATCTCCTTTCATTGAGGAATATTTTGTTTTATACACAACCTTCTTTTATACGGTGTATAAAACCCTATGAATTTTACGTTTATTTAAAAGTAATCTATTTTATACGAAGTGTTTACTAAATGAAAAAAGTGAATGTTTTTTTCGTACGTATGCAGCGACAACGAATTCTCCTCCATCATGACCGTTATTTGAGTTTCGGCTTCCTCTACAAGCCATACCTTCTTGTTAAAAGAAAAATAAATACCATGTTTTAATTTTCTTTTTTTTTTGGTATTGAAAATGGTTTTCATAATGTTTTTATATCAATGTGCTGTATTGATATCTTGTGATTGAAAGGTTGAAATGTTATGTTTCCTTTATGCATGTTTTATTTGATACGATTATGTTGAGGTTCTTGGGAATTATTATGAAGATGGGTGGTTCTGTGATAAACTAAGGGCGGGTGAGCCAAATATAGCTCTCCAATGCATTGGGTAACGTGAAGGAGTGAAACATTACGGTTTCTCCGAAGATATTTAGGGAATATACTGTGATGGGTATTCCAAACGTAACCAAGAGTGTTACTCCCTACGTAAAAATGTTATGAATGCCTCACGTTACCTTTATGTATTATGATTTCAATGATTTATTCATGATTTTATGAGGTATGTTAAAGTGCCTATGTTTTATGGGTAAATTATGATTTCATTCTTATGTATATATGAACTCATGTTTCCTTTCCATGTTTTTTTTATAACCCATACTGAGTTTTTATGCTCATCCCATGTTGTTCGAAATGTTGTTCACAGGTCAAGGGAAAGGTACATGATATGATGATAGTGTCAAGGAAGTGTCAAGAAAGAATCCATGTTTTATTTTAAATATGTTTCCATTGATGGGAATGAGGAATACCATCTTAATGTAACCACTTTGTTTATATGTGGGATGTAATGCATGTTTTATGATCTAATTATCTAAAACTCTAAACCCGAAAAGATCCTCAATGCGTAATCTTGTAATAACTCAAGATTAAGTAAGGTTTAAGGCTGGGGCCTTATACATATTATTCAAAGGACGGATTTAATACTGAATATGGTTGTACCATATTTATAATAACATCACTGTATATATAAGTTACTGGAGTTATTATTTTATAATGGGAAAGAAGGAAGAATTTGAAGAAGAAAGGAACTTGAAATAGGGTGGTGAAAACATTACCTCTTCTTCGGGTTCTTCCTTTTGATTTGAACAAAAGGGATCCATAAGTTGGCTTGCTGACTAACGGAAGGCCTCTAGGATGACGTGAGGGAAGTTTAGAGAGTATTTGGGTAGAGTTTGGCCGAGAAAAATGGCTTTGAAGATGTGAATTAATGAGAAGAGGGAGTGCCTGTTTATTAGAGGGCTGAGGGGAACCTTTGAAAAAGATAGAAATATTATTTTATAATAAATTAATATTCTGTTTATAATTGCTCCAAAGTGTATTATTTAATTTTTAAGGTAGTTATGGGTCGAAAACCACTCAACCAATAGAATTTAGACAGGTTTGGGTCATTATATTAACCTTATCTTTTAGTTTTAACTCTTAGTTAATTAGTTTGACACTTACCATGTCACTTTGTATTTTTATAATATATAGTTAATAAACTTACTATATACCTCCAAGAGGCCCACCATGTGGTACATTAATGATACACCTATCATGATATATGTCTCTTGGCCGAACCTTATATTTTTAGGAATTTAATATCAATTAATAATATAATATTTTTAAAAAAACTCTTTTATGTGAATTTTGAAACGATTCTGAAAATTGATTTTTGTGAAAATCATAACAGAATGATTACTTCGCACAATGTTAATTAACTAATTCATAACATGTCATATTAACCTATAAAATTAGTTCAATTCATAAAAAGTCTCAAATTATATTTATTTGTGTATTTATAATATCAATTATTTTAATTTTTCACTATTATGGTAATTACTTCATCATCATTGTGTCATAAATAAATTAAATTATTTAATGTCTAAATTTTTTTAATAATATATCATTATGTATGAAATATTTTTCTTTCTTTCTAATGAATATTTATAATCAAATTTAGCTTATGTGTAACCCTATATTAAAAATGTTTTAGTAAATATACTTTGATTTTGACTCTTTTAATTCTTCATTGAATTAAATAATAATAAATGTCCTAATCTAATCCAAGTGTACCTAAATGATAATATTTTATTCCTAAGGTTGGTTTTGGTTGAGATGGAATTTTCCAATAGAAATAAGATATTTGTTAGGGTAATATTAATATAATTTTACCCTTAATTTCCGTATTTACTTTTAAACATGGTAAATAAAAGTAAAAAGTTACAATTCACTAAAAATTATTTTCATCTCACTGAACCAAATTTTACTCCATGATATGAACCGTGTCTCTTATATTTTTGAAATTTCACTCACATAAGCGGTAAAATTAAGTTTTATGAAAAATTCAGTTTTTTTAACTACCACTTAGTGGTTTCACTATTCATAAAAAAATGAAGTTTTTCAGAAAAACTCCAAAAATTTACTCTTGGCTAATTTAATTATTCCGAATCCAAAAATGAAGTCCATTTTGAAAAATAAAAATTATAAATTTCAAAAAGTGGGTATTATTATTCATAACGTCTAGTTTGATTGGTTGTGGTGTGTTAGAACTCAATGTTGCATACAACAAACGCTATTGCATTATTAAAAGACAAGCGTACCATAGAAGTTTGCGGTGTTACATTCTCCCCTCCTTCAGATAATTTTATCCTTGAAATTTCTAGAATACTACCGCATTAAAAGACTCGGGTGGTTCTTCATCATAAGTTCCTCGTGTTCCCACGTTGCCTCTTCCATCTTATGGTTTCTCCACATGACTTTTACCTGACAAGTCGTATGGTTTCTCAGTACTTGTTCTCTCGTATCAAGAATCGTGATGGGCTCTTCGCAATAAGACATATCAGGTTCCAGTTCTAATTCATCATAGGTGATTACATGTGTTGGGTCTGGCATGTATTTCCTCAATAGTGATACATGGAACACATCGTGAAAATTGGAGTGAATTGGTGGCATTTCCAAAAGGTACGATACAACCACAATTTGTTCTAGAATTTCGAAATTCTGATGTACCTGGGACTCAATTTACCTTTCTTACCAAAACTTATGACTCCCTTCCATGGAGGTACCTTCAGGAAAACATGATCATTGACTTGAAATTCCAAATCCTTCGTTCGATTATCGGTATAGCTCTTCTTCCTACATTGAGCTGCTTTGATATGGTTTTGGATTACCTTTACATTTTCCATCATTTCCTCCACCAGTTTCGGGCCTACAAGTTTTCTTTCACCAACGTCATCCCAATAGGTTGGTGTGCGAGAACTCTTTTCATATAACGCTTCATATTGTGCCATCTGAATACTCAAGTGGAAGCTATTGTTATTGGAAAATTCTACCAAAGGTAAATATTGATCCCATATACCTTGAAAGTCATGTGAGAAGGATCTCAACATGTTTTCTGAGGTTTGAATAGTTCGTTTTGATTGTCCATCTGTTTGAGGGTGGTAGGCAGTGATCAAATGAAGGTCAGTATCCAAGGCTTTCTAAAGACTTTTCCAGAATCTTGATGTAAAACCGAGATCACGATCAGAAACAATCGATAGGGGTACTCCATGAAGTCCCACCACTTCATTAATATATAGTCTTTCTATTCGTTCCAATGGTAGATCTTCTCTTATAGAATGAAAATGTGCTGACATGGTAAGACGATCTACAATAACCCATATTGCATCGTTCCTTCTTGGAGTCTTTGGTAGCCCCATGAAAATGTCAATCTTAATATTGTCTCATTTCCACTCCGTTATGGGAAGAGGTTTCATGTCTCTTCCAGGCTGTTGCCTTCCAGCTTTCACTTGTTTACAAACCATACATCTTGACACAAAATCCGAAATCTCCCTCTTCACGTTGTCCCACCAAAAATGTTCCTTCATGTATCTATACATTTTGGTGCTCGCAGGGTGTATAGAGAAATTGGAACTATGAGCATCATCCAGCAATTCCCTTTTTAGATCAGGTATATCGGGAACACAATGTCTCTTCCCGAATTTCAAAATTCCATCTTCATACACAAAGTCTCTCAATATCCCAACATTCACAACTTTAATCTTCTTTTAAAATTCTTCATAATCGGTCTGAGAACTCTTAATACTTTCTAGTAAACATTTTTTGGAAACCATTTGAAAAAGAAATGATGTTTCACCATCCCTGGTTATTCCCATGTCCATCTTCACTAGATCCATGAAAATCGGATCCCTTTCAATTCTCATATTGTTCAAAACTCCATGGTCGTTTCTGCTCAAAGCATATTCCACCTTGTTTTCTCTCCCCGGGTGGTAGTGTATCATACAATCATAATACTTGAGTAATTCAAGCCATCTCCTTTGCCTCATGTTGAGTTTTTTGTGACAAAATATACTTGAAACTCTTGTGATCAGTATAAATCTCATATTTTTCACCATAGTGGTAGTGCCTCTATATCATCGAATCAAAGATCACAGCTGCTAACTCGAGATCATGAGTAGGATAGTTTTGTTCATGAATTTTAAACTATCATGATGAATAGGCAATAACCCTATCATTCTGCATAAGAACACAACTGTGTCCTTTCTTCGATGAATCACTATAAATAACAAACCCATCAATCCCCGATGGTAGAGTCAATATAGGAGCATTGACTAATCTTCTTTTCAGTTCTTCGAAACATTTTTCAAACTCTTTTGTCAAAACAAATTTAAACCATTTACGTGTGATCTTTGTTAATGGGTTAGCCAACCGAGCAAAATTTTGGACGAAACATCGATAATAACCTGCTAATCCAATAATACCATGTACCTCAGTTATACTCGTCGGTGAATGCAATTATTGGATTTCCTTGGTCTTAGAAGGATCAACATAGATTCTATATTTAGAGATAATAGGGCTAAGAAAATAATTCTCATGAAGCTAGAATTCACACTTTCTAAACATCCCATATAATTCATGTCTTCTCAGAGTCTTCAGGATAATGTGCAAGTGATTTTCATGATCTTTGTAGATTTTGGAGTATACCATGATATCATCAATAAATACCACCTCAAATTCATCGAGATATTCCTTGAAAACTCTATTCATCGGATCCATGAATACATTGGGTGCATTAGTAAATCCTAAAGGCATTACTGTAACTCGTAATGCCCGTACCTAGTTCGAAATGATGTCTTTGGAATGTATTCCTTCATCAAACACAACTGATGGTATCCAAATCGAAGGTTAATCTTTGAAAATTATTGAGCTCCATGTAGTTGGTTAAATAAATTATCAATGCGAGGTAGGGGATACTTGTTCTTTATTGTTATAGCATTGATCTTCCTGTAGTCGATACATAACCTCATAGATTCATCTTTCTTTTTAACAAAAATAACAGGGGCTCCCCATGGAGAAACAATAGGGAAAATAAATCCCTTATTACTCAATTCTACTAGTTGTTTCATTATTTCAACTAATAATAAAGTGGGAATTATATAAGGGGACTTAGATATAGGCCTTGGTCCAGGATTTAAATCAATGGAAAACTCAACTTCTCATTCTGGAGGATGTCCTGGTAAATCTTCTGGAAAAACATCTACAT
Organism: Viscum album; assembly: GCA_963277665.1. Classification (NCBI taxonomy): domain Eukaryota; kingdom Viridiplantae; phylum Streptophyta; class Magnoliopsida; order Santalales; family Viscaceae; genus Viscum; species Viscum album. Next base: position 1,293,005,968 of record OY728129.1, read on the forward strand.
ATTCTTTCACAATAGGTACATCCTCTATTTGAACATTCTTTTCCTCACCCACTGTAATTTTATCCTCTTCCTTCCCAATAATTGAATTTAGTTGAGCTACTGTGGGTGGATCTAGATAAGAATTAGGTGGTGACGATTCTTCTCTAAAGATAAGGAGTTACTTATAATCATAATCAAAAATCATAACCTCCTTCTTCTTACAATAAATCATCTCATCATGTTCCGAAAGCCAATCCATACTTAGGATTATATCAAACTCAATCATAGGTATGACTATGAGATCAGTATATAAAGTACATTTATGTTCACTAATGGGGACTGATTCAAAAAACGTTGTTGCAATGATAATTCCGTTATGAGTCTTAGCTGACAACTCCCCTGTTAAATCAAATTGGAAATATCTAATTTTCTTAGAAAACTGGGAAGATATGAAACAATGTGATGATCCAAAATCAAATAATGCATTTTCTAAACATGAGGAAACCATTAAATTACCTGCCACCACGTCTTTCGGAGCTTCTCCCTCAGCAGTAGTGATAGCATAAGTGTGGCCTTGATCCCTTGGCCTTTTCTGAGGTAAGTTCCCCTGACACTGAGAACATACATTTGAATAATGTCCCATCTCACTACAATTGTATCATTGGAAATCGTTATCTTTCTTCTTCCCCTTGCAATCACGAGCTTGGTGGACTTTTTCACTACACTTGTAATAGACTCACGTTCCTTTTAAGCAAGTACCGGGGTGTTTCTTCCCACATTTACTGCAGGACGGATATTAAAATTATCCCTTCTTCCCTTTACTTCCATTCCCAGATTGATCAAAAGATATCTTCTTCTCTTGCATTGTTGTAAATATATATGACTTATAGAATTCTTTCTCTATCTTGATAGCACATGAGACAATGTCTTCATACGACGAGAAGGATTTTGAGACTAATTCTCGATGGAGAAATGGTTTTAACCCATCAATGAAACGGTACATATTAATTCTTGGGTTACATATATAATATTCATCATACCTTGTTATCCTTGTAAATTTAGCCTCGTAATTTGCGACATTATCATCCTCCTTTTGTCTCAGATTCAAAAATTGCATTTCCATATTTTCTCTATGGTCACGAGGAATGTATTTTTCTAAAAAAAGATCTTTGAACTCCCTCCATTTCATATTTGATACTTCACCATCTTCTTTCATGTTTTGAATCAATTACCACCATTGATCAGCATCTCCAGTGAGGCGGTAAGCTACCATGATAACTTTTTCCCTTTCACTACTTCCCAAAGCCTGAAATATTTTCTCTAGGTAACTTATCCATTGCTCAGCTACGAATGGATTTTTACTCCCATTGAATGTTGGTGGTTATTTCCTCATGAATTGATCTAACATTGATCCTCCTCACTGTGGAGATGGGTTCTCCATATGGGTAAGGTTATTATTCATAACCTGAGTGAGTTGTCCCGGTATGGTGATTAGTTGATCAGCAGTAGTTGCATCACCAGCTCCACTATAATTATCTTGGGCCGGATGGAAATCCCTACATGGATTGCGTGCATTGTTACGGTTTCCATTTCCTCTACTAGGTACCATTTTTAAACAATGTCATAAACTAGATCAGTTTATGAATCGAAATACATAATTCCATGCTTATAAAAAAATTAACATATATTTTACTATTTATGGATATAATCCATAATCATAAATATGTTTTCGTTGAGGACGTATTTACTCATAAACCCTTCATAATGACTTGTAATGAATATCAAAGTTATCCTAAGCATATCCCCCGGGAGTGTCGTAACAAAGAGTGCAGCAAGGCCCATTGTTGTGCACCAGTCCCCATTCGAGTCTAGATCAATGCGATGTTTTTAGGTTTTACCCCTAGGTACATATCTACCAGAGCTTCCTCTAACTTCTCGTATCCAGAAATGGATGTATTGCTCGGAAATCTCACAAAATCTCTACAGTACCAAAATTCTAGGAAGTTCAACTATACTAATCCTCAACGTCCATCTTAAATATATGTTCTCTAATCAGAGTTTATTTAAATATATCTTCCAAGGTTTGTACTAAACTTCCCATGATACCAACTATAATGCCCAGACCCATGTTACCCAGATTCGGTGCATTATTACATAACATTGGCATGATCAGAAGAAAGATCAAGTCTCAAAAGAACGATTAGTTTAGTAGCCTTGGAATAACTAGATATGTTAATAATGTTTACATTACATCATTAAATGAAAACTACAATAATATAGTCTCCATAGTCCACACTCTTATCCCCTCATACTATCCCTGAATGTCATTCATTTATTACTTCTTCACATCCTGGGAAAAACCAAACATAGAAAAGGTGTGAGCTCAAAATCCCAGTAAGGATAACAACATAGAATAATCTTTCATAAATAAGAATAAACATTTCAGGAAATGTATAACTAAAACAAATGACTTTTAAACATGAACTTCAACATAGTATGGAAAAAGTAAAATGAAATAATGCAATTTACATATTCACATGGACATTCTACTAATCAAATATTCACATGAAATATCAATAACCACTTTCACAATGATGGAATTCATAATGCTAGACTATCACAACCACATAGCCCAGGCCTCGTACTAAGGCTACAAAAAGGATTTTTTCAAGGCCTTATTCCAAGACACTAGTTTGTCTCATGAGACGTACCGATGCATCGAGGTTCTATTGCAGGCTCCACCCATCACATATTAAGTCCAATGGATTCCCATATGAAATGGTTTAAACATAACATAAAAATTCGTAATAAAACTAGAATACGAAATGTAAATACTTCATCCATAAACCATGAATGGTATAAAAATAACACATCTACAGTCAAACATATCACAAAACCTTCAATAAAATATAGAAGTTTTGTATCATAATAAATCTACATCAAATAAGCGTAAAATCCATCAAAGGATGTTAACATAGATGAAATCAAAACTCTTTTTAGAGAAATATATCTTTCTATTATGAAATCATTTAAGAGTCATATATTTATAAAACAAAACATTTTTTTTGAAAATATTAATATATGCCTGTAAGGGAAGCTTTGATGATTTTATAATGTCGGAAAATATCTGCACCCGCTGTATAAGTTAAAAAAACATTCTTACCTTAATTCTATCAAAAAGGTTAAAAATGACCTTGTTTGGAAAACGACGTGAAGATTCATTTATAAACAACTTATAAAAGTCAAAAAGGGTATAAATGATTGTAACCCATATTATAGTAAATAGTAAAAAAAATTTGAAATACATTTTTAAGAAACATGGATGTGGATGATAAAGAAGTCCATGTAGATTATTACGTATAAACAACCTCGGATAATGAAGATATTGTGAAATAAACCCTTACCATGTACTTTTCCTTCATTGGGGTAGTTTAACCTCTTGTATAATGTTGAAATAATTTTTATTAAATTATAAAATAATCATATACATTAATATGATATCATATATGATCTTTTAACATTGATTTGTTAATAATATATTAGTATTATCATTGTTTTAGGTGTTAACTTACTCATTTTCGTTTATATGTTTTGTTTCTTAAGCCGCGTTTTTCATGTATATGTTGTATATTAATCATATTCAGAATTATATCAAGTCATTAGATACTATTATTAATCATAAAATGAGAATTATACTTGAATGGATAAGACGGAGAATGAATCTCATCACGTTCGTGGAGACGGTAGTCCGTACATACGCACGAGCGACAATATCATTTTTTTATATTAAAATAATATATAATTGGATGGTATATCATATATACATAATCATTATCATGTTATATTTATTATTTACATTAATTACACATCATTATTATACCAATCCAAATAATAATTTATCGAATAACAATTACACCATGACGTCGAGACGGTAAGCCGTACGTACGCACGTATGGTGATAGGTTATTAAAAGGATAGATAGAATAATGAATATGGTTGTACCATATTTAATATAACATCACAGTATATATAAGATACTGGAGTTATTATTTTATAATGGGAAAGAAAGATGAAGTTGAAGAAGAAAGGAACTTGAAAGAGGGTGGTGAAAACATTACCTCTTTTTCGGGTTCTTCCTTTTGATTTGATGAAAAGGGCTCCTTAGGATGGCTTTCTGACTAAAGGAAGGTCTCTAAGATGAAGCGAGGGAAGTTGATAGAGTATTTGGGAAGATTTTGGCCATGAAAAATGGCTTTGAAGGTGTGAATTAATGAGAAGGGGGAGTGCCCTTTTATAAGAGGGGTGAGGGGAACCTTTGGAAATATTATTTTATAATAAATTCATATTCCGTTTGTAATGGATCCAATGTGGATTATTTAATGTTTAAGGTTGGTATGGGTCAAAAACCACTCAACCAATAGAATTTATAAAGGTTTGCGTCATTATATTAACCTTATCTTTTAGTTTTAACTCTTAGTTAATTAGTTTGACACTTACCATGTCACTTTGTATTTTTATATTATATAGTTAATAAACTTACTATATACCTCCAAGAGACACCCAAGTGGTCCATTAATGATACAAATATCATGATATAAGCCTCTTGGCCGAACCGTAGATTTTTAGGAATTGAATATCAATTAATAATATAATATTTGTTTCAAAAACTATTTTTTGTCAATTTTAACACTATTTAGAAAATTGATTTTTTTGAAAATCATAACAAAATGATTACTTCGCAAAATGTCAATTAAATCATTAATAACATGTCATATTAACCTATAAAAGTAGTGTAATTCATATAAAGTATCAAATTATATTTATTTGAGTATTTATAATATCAATTATTTTAATTTTGCACTATTATCGTAATTACTGCATCATCATTATGTCATTAATAAATTATATTATTTAATGTATAAAAATAATAAATAAAATGTTATTATTTAGGAAATATATTTATATTTATAATTAATATTCATAATCTAATTTATCTTATATGTAACCCTATATTAAAAATGTTTTAGTAAATAAACATTGATGTTACCTCTTTTAACTATTCATTGAATTAAATAATAATAAATGTTCTAATATAATACAAGTGGACCATAATGATAATTTTTTTCCTAAGGTTGGTTGGGGACGAGATACACTTGTCCAATAGAATTAGTACATGTCTTAGTGTAATATTAATATCATTTTTACCCTTTATTACCCTATTTTCTTTTAACTCTAGTAAATAAAAGTAACAAGCTATTATTCACCAAAAATTATTTTCATCTCAATGAACCACATTTTACTCCTTGATATTAACCTTGTCTCTCAGATTTTCAAAATTCCACTCACAGAAGCAGTAAAATTAAGTTTTATTAAAAATTCAGTTTTTTAACTACCACATAGTGGTTTCACTATTCATCAAAAAATGATGTTTTTCATAAAAATACCAAAATTCACCCTAGGATAATTTCAATATTCCAAATCCAAAAACGAAGTCAATTTTGAATAATAAAATTTATAAATTCCAAAAAGTGTGTATTACTATTCATAACAGCTAGTTTGATTGGTTGTGGTGTGTTAGAACTCGATGTTGCGTACAACACACGCTATTGCATTATTCAAAGAAAAGCGTACAGTAGAATCGTGGGGTGTTACAAATGTAATTGAGATAGATCTCATCCCAACATATTTATTATGAACTAAAACTAACTTTGATTTATCACAAACTCTATGATAATCCCTAAATTCCCATGACACATTTATAACCAGACTCCATTAAATAAAAATACATATATCCATGATATTTTTGAAATTTCCCCTAGAAAATTCTTTATAAGATAAAATGTGACTCAACATCCATGGTTTAGAAGAAAATTATAATAAAATTAAAAGTTGATTAATAGAAACTCAAATAGTGGGTTGCCAAGAAAAAGATGGAATATTATATATAAACTATGTAAAGGGAACTCTATGAATGATTCATTAATTATGATGACATATAATCATCTAGGAAATGAGGTTTTAGGTAAGTGGTAGGTAATGATGTTTATAGATGATTATTATCTCGAGTTTTTTTAACAAGGTAATGTTGTGACTTTATTTCGAGTATTAAACATTCCAAATTTTATTTATGCAATTGACATAGATTAGAACATCATATCCTGAATTTTTTATAATAAGATCCTAAATAAATTATGGGGAGACCATTGAGGGATTAAATATAGAAGGAAAATCTAGTTTATTATTTAGATAGAAAATATTTTTCCCACCAAAATATTAGGAATAAATTCATAATTCTTGTTATCATTATATACATCCTATTATTTTGGGAATAATGAATACGTATAATGTGTTGGGAGAATTTTTTTGGTGGGAATTAATATAGTTGAGTGTGGAAGAATATGTATTTAGATGCCTAACAGATCAGTATGTCAAGGAGTATGACTAAATTATATATGGTATTTTTCATTCACTGCTAATTCCAACAAGGAAAATATATATTATGGATGTGTATTTTTTGATTGGAAAACCATGAATTTGAAATAATCATGATCCGATATGGGTGAGTGGGTATCGACTCTGGGATTATGATCACATTATATCTATTCATAAATCTAATATGGGGAAGGATTTTTCTAAACTCTACATTCAATAAATGGCAACGAAGCATGGAATTCATAAGGAATTTCTGTATGACAATGAACCTAGGGGAATTTCTCAATTATTAATATCCTTATAGATATCCCTTGGTATGAAATGAACCATGAGCAGAACATATCAAAATAAAACTGACGTAGAGTTTGATTGGATGATACAAAAATTGGAAGAAAATAGTAAGGTCGTTATTATTGAATTTGGAGGCTTTAGGAAGGACAATATTTGACTAGTGGAGTTCTGATACAGTAACAGTTATTTGGACATGATAACTATGGAACCTTTTGAAGTAATGCTTGGCCATACCTTTTATTATACACTTTTTAGAGGATATTGGTGATAAATCACCTATCATACCTAGCATAGTGAATGAGAAACTTTTCATGATATAGATGATCAAGATGATAATAATGATGGAATAAAAACATTATAAATTTTATTTGATTTTTATTTACAACTATTACCTTTTGAGGTAGTTGAAGATGTTTAATTCAACATATCTCTATAGATTCAAAATCATTGTTTTGGTAAATTGGGGATCTTTTCTGATTATTAAATTATTCAATTTGATATTCATGAAAACGTAGGTGATGTAGTATATCGACTGGTTATACCTATAATGTTTTTTTCTATGAAGAATGCATTTCTTGAATCTGAATTAATAGTGTATTACCCTAATATTGACTATGTTATTTGAGTGGAACATAATTATATTTAACCAAATGATATGTTGATAGTTGTTCTAGTACAAGATATCTATATGAAAGACAAGATCATATATGGAAAATTGATCAGTTTATTGTTAATTTTATTGAACCATAATTAGATTAAATATGAAACTTGGGTTTAAGAGAGGAATTGTTAGAATAATGGATAAAACACTTATACAAAAAAATATTGTTTTCTATATTATAAGGATGTAAATGAAAAATGTGGGTATAATGTAGCATTAAGTGTTTTTTAACAAATAATATATTTTTTATGTTTTTTCATGTTATAAAATGTGTGGGATATTTTTTATTATCTTCTAGGAGGGTTCATCATGTTCTGGTTGATATTTTATAAGCTAATGATTTTTGTGTAGTTAGAAAAAACAATGCACCACCTCTAGTAAACTTTGCAACATGATTATAGATTAAATGGGAATGTCCATCATTGGATCATAGAATGGAAAAGCTATTTATGTTTATTGCCTTAAATATGAAAAGTAAAAACAAAGTATTAACAAGTTAAAACATAACTTATATAACAACATGAGGAAACATTGTGGGGTGCTGGATTCAATCTATATCATAGCATGTTTGGAACACGATCTTCCAAAATGTTTTCCTTAACCATGCAACATGTATTAATTAATCGAAAAAAATTTATTTGTATCATGCTAATGGAACTAAAACCTAATTTTCTCAATTATTCATGTCATCAAACTCCTCTCCCTCTGAGGGGTCTCTTGGTGTTTCCCTTATATTTGAAATGATATTTTGTGAATTTGAAGTTTTATAGATAAATATATTCTCAAATAACACATGGTTTCCCCCTCTTTGTTAAGAACATATCATTTTCTATCACTCAGATTACGATATTTTCTTATCCAAAGATCGATCAAAATTATATTTTGATGATTACGAGGTGATAATTTGGGGTCTATTGATGGGACAAAGATCCAATGACATATTTAGAATATATATATATATATATATATACCTGTGTGTGTGTGTGTGTTTCATTATATATTTTCTCAAATCAATAATATATAAGTGGGTTCTATATTATCTCCACATAACTTAGAACACGATGTCATTTTTTTGAATAAATTATTTTAATGATATTATTTTAAAATGTTTTATATTATTTAATGATGTATCATTTTGTTATACTTTTTGAAATTTTGAATATTTTTATGGATTTGAAAAAATTCATTTCTTATAATTTTATCATTATGGATTTAAAATGATGTAATGGTTTTAGTGAAAAATAATGTTTTAAAAAATATTTTAAAGATTGATTTTTTTTGTGAAATGGTTTACAATTAATTTTTGGCATACATGGTTGGAGTGAGATCATTATTTTTGATGTGACCCTATAGAAGGAGAAACTTCCAATAGGGTACCAGGGCATGATCCAATATTACAGGCATATTCCTTTGGGGAACAAGAGATTTGAAAATAAGTTATGTACTAGTGGATTGATGAGGGACTACTCACATGTATGGAATTATCACATTGCAATCATGTATATGTATGTCTCTATGTTGGAACATGCAAATGAGTATTCCATATTTTGAGAAATGGTCTAAAGGAATTACTAATTATTTTCCATGGAACTCTTTATGGTTTTTATATAAACATCATAATTTATTTTATAAAAATAATAATTTAACGTGATAATAAATATTTTCTTTATAGAGTGTGTTGATTAGATTTTTGGGAAAATATAATTAGTTTATAATCACTCTTACTTGTAAAATTTTTTCAATTTTTATATATCATATATTAAGATATAGATAAATGGAATGTGTAAAATTATCCAATGATGCATCATCGAAACACAAATGATAAGTGTACTTCATGAATAAATTGAAATTATTTTAATATATTAATTTATGTATTTAAGTTATTATTATTTCCAATTTTTTAGATATTGGAAATGTTTTATGATGTTTGGTAGGAAAAATGAATATTTTAAAAGGAACAAAAGGAGGCATATAATAGACCAAAAAGACATTTCACACCACTTCGCTTTGCTCACATCTTGACACTATATTTATAAAGATGGAGAGAACATGATTATGAGACAAAGAATAATTATATTTCAGGTATCCTCATTACATGACGTGATAGTTTGGAGAGGAAGGTTGTCGCTTGGACAAGTCATTAATTTACATGATGTGAAGGATAGTTACACATCATGAGTCCTAATTTCACATCATTAATAGTGTAAAGGTTCCAAAAAAACAAATGAGATTCATGGGAGATTCTCATAGACACGAATGACACTCGGATTGTTATTACATGATGTTTATTCTACATACACGCCGTGACAGTCTCAGGAAACAAAAAAATTAAAGATATGTGGTGATCTGATGCACAACATGGGTTTTGAAAAAAATTCCTATAAATGTCACCCTCAAGCACACCATTTGGCGTGATTCTAGATGGAGGACCACTGACAGACACCTGCGGAGACTCTCCAAACCACTATAGTTCTGTGCTTCAACACCTTTCTTTTGGATATTAATTCATTATTATTTTGCACATTCTCATGGCTAACACGAGGGGGTGATTTCCTTATGTCGAGGCATGCATGTTTAAATTATATTTAATGTATAAGATATTTTATAATTAATTTCAATTCATGTTGGTATTTCACATTTTTTATTCATTTAAATATCATTCATGATTTCTTTTTTTATGAGAGGGGTGGTGGAATGAGTTTAACATATTTCATTTGTTGAGCATGATCATTTTTGGAGTTTATTGAATGAAATTGTGTATTTTTTAATATAGGGTTTAGACATCCACCATTACCATTGGGGTTTTCATTGGCCTATGATTAAATTACATTTTCAGTTACCCATTATTTGTAATCAAAATTACCTAACAAATGGAAATTGAGAACATAGGATGGAGAGAATTTTACATAAGCATTGTACTCTCTAGAACATGATTCCAACAACTACATCATTGGTAATTAATTTTTTTATACATTTTCATCCCATTTACCATTATTCATTGATGGACAATAGCGGTTTATATTTTCTTCTCCCAACATCTTCAAAAAAATCACATGCTCGATAGATTAGAATTTATTTTTAAAAACAAAATTTCTATAGGTCTTTTTATATATTAATTTTTTATCCATACCAATCTCTGTACGGTCAACATTAGACATTCAATTTCTATACTACCCAATAGTTCAACACTTTATTTGTTTCATATTTTAAATTTCAAATTTTGGTAACCTAGAGGGAATGAACGACACTCATGAGGATATCATCAAACATAATACTATGTGTTTGAGAAATGAGCATAAATGGTATTCATATGGGATAATTCCACCTTGATGTCTTTGAATTAAGTATTATTTTAGTTTCTCCTAGTTATGATGTTATTTCCATTGGTACTATAAATATTATATTGTTTACATTTGTATATTTCTGGGTTTTATTTTCTCAAACATCAAATAGCTTACTAGGATGTATTGTTTAATAAAATTAATTGATTTGTCTTTAAAGGTAAAATTGATCTCTGTTGTTATTTAGCACCCTTGAAATTTATTATCATCCATTAGTGACATGAGTATAAAACCTAGGGGAATTATATTTTCTATCACTTTTTAAGACTTCAGGGAGGATTGGGATGTTATATTAATTTCCCATGATAATGAACATGGGTGTATAAACCCATTAATAATATTCTACTATTGTTGGTTCTTCCAGTCTTGATGTAGAACATTTTAAATTCTATACGATGTCATGGCTATTTAGAAATATCCATGTATAAGTTCCAATGATAGCATAAGATCTTGGAGGAGACAAAGACTCAAAAATTAATAAGTAAACACATTATCATATTCCCTTATAATGGGACTGTCTGAAAAGATGATATATTCCATAGTATCCATTGTTATAGAATTGTACTCTTAAAAAAATGAAATAATATTCATTCCTTATATGATGACTACAAAAGAGGATAATCACATTCCATATACTTTTATATATATTGGGGGAAACGTTCAATAATGTGTTTTATTTACTTCTCTTTTTATTTTATGATTTCTTAATACATGGAAGTACTCTTCGTACCAAGGATATCATCCAGTTTTGCTAATTTATGTATCATAAGGATTTTTGGGATGGTTAGGTGATCAATTTGAATTGATCAAAAATTATATACTAGGGATATATTGATATTTCCATTTGTTGTATTGGATTATATATCCAATTAAATATGTTCAGTCTTAGTTTGAATAGTTCTACTAAAAATGCATGATATAAAATATGTTGTTGTACCATAATCATATTGTATATTTTCAATACAAGAATAAAAAATAGTATACTTATAACCGCATCATTTCTTGAATACACCTCAACTATTTAATGGGAAAAATAGGATTCTTTACCTATATGACATAGAGGATGTTTTCATACATTATTGGTGAGAACCATTAAAATAATTCATTGATTCACATATTTTCCATGTTCACTGTAGTTGAAAAATTTAAAAATATGCTGATGGTAGACTATGATATTTCTTTCATCTATCACATTTTTTGTTTTACCTCATTGGCCTCCAATAGATATATTAAATTTTCTCATACTCCATAAAAATTTATTTTTACCTTCAATAAATTTAAGACATGGTTCTTACCACACTTTTGAAAAGTTGGATATTGGAATTTATTTCCACTATGAGATTTCTCCATCACTCCCTCATAAGTAAACACCATTCTTCATTTTCCAATTCCAAAACCATAAGACCATATATGGTCACTGATCTAAATTTCTAATTTTTGCACATCATAATGTTTCCCCATAAAAATCAATGTCATAAACCCCCAATTCATTTTATATATTTAGGTGTATCCCACCAATGATGAGATCAATATTAATTTATGGGCCAATATGAAATCCATGGATGTATCAGGCATCTCCAATGATGAAAACATCAAATTCCTTATAGATTATTCATTAGTATTTATAATTATAAGTAAATACATATCTATTTTTTGTCCATTTTTATGATGAAAATATTTATTTAAATAGATGATTCATTAATATTTAACCTCTTTTCCTTTGATCACCTCCTTGGTATTTTTATTTTTTATCAACATCTACAATTTATTTTTTTCTCAATCCATATGATAAATAGATAACATGACCTTATATTCCTCAAAAATTTGAATTATATAGAATATAATTTCAGTATATTTGATATATTTTCTGTTGATTAGCTAATCAAAAGACCCAATACTATTCAGATGACTTTTCAAATAAATATATCAATTGAAAAATGGTATTTCCTTGGGGGATGTGGGTTTTCTCTCTCATTCATATTTTTGAGTAGAAAATTAATTCATTGCCTATGTATTATCAGGTTTTTCCTTATTTTTTCTCCCATGGAAATGATAATTTCATTAGGGATGTCATTACATTGACTATCACAATGTTTACTGACTCGGTCCCTCCTATTTTTTTCTACTTGTTAAATAATGGGAAACATTAAGGTTGAAAATTTTCAAACAATTAATCATATATATTTCAAAATATGAAAACTGATTTATTAACACTTAAATAACATAAATTACTTTCCCCATTAATTCATAGGTTTAAACATGTGTTATGCATGGTGTGTTTCCTAAAATAAAAGTATTTATTCATTATTTTTCATTTAAAATGGTTTATGATGAGCTTTTTAATTTAAAAAATAATATTATTCTATAAAGTAAAACCACATTAACACCAAGTATTTTTATAAAGTATTAGATAATATATTTAGAAATCATTATATCGTTTTAAGGGTTATTATCTGACGTTGCAATAATGAAAATACACATCCAGTATCATTATATATAAAGGGATTTTTTATTGTAAACCCACATACTCTATACATTACCATAATTTATGGACGTTTTCCTATATTTATTATTATACATATTGACTCACTAAACATATATAATCTCAATCCATAAAAGACAATTTTATTATTTGATTCTAACATTCAAATCCCATATATTTATTAAAACTTATTTCGTGAGTTATTATATAATGGAATAAATAATGAATTCCAAAAATTATATGGGGAATATTATATGTTGGTTATTACAGTATGATAACAATAACATGAAACATTAAAATATACACAATATTAAAAAACAATTCAGTATTACCTAATATTATTTCAATCTTCTTATAAATAAAAAGATAACCCATGGATGCACATAAAAAAGTTGTCAAATATAAATCCCAGTAAGGGAATAATTAATGAATTACATGATTAATGACAGATGTTTTCCAAGAGGAATATAATGGTGACAATAAAAAACATGAACCACCAATAATGATATAATATAATAACTAAAATTCAACATAGAAATATAAAAACAATATAAATCGTCCATAATAATAATAATACATCAAGGATAACCATCAATATATCAAAACATTGTGTATATAGGATAAACTTCTATACAAATATGTGACTATTATTTTTGTATTTAAAATTTAAAAATCATCTTAATATTAATTTTTTATATTTTTATAAAATAAATTAATTGAATGTGAATGGTGAAAAACAAAAAAAAAATCTTTAACCATCAATTATACGTCATTATAATAATTCAAGAGTGTCTTTTATTATTTGGAAATTTTTTATATAAATTTATGACATCTATAAAGTAATATAAATCATTTAAATATATTTTGTTTGATTTATAACTCTAGTGTATAATATTTTTGAACTTAATAAATCTTTTATTTTCCTATAAAAACAAATTAGTAGTTATTTATTCTAATTAATTATTTAAGAGATTAAATAGTTTATTTATTGATTTTAAATATTCATATCGCTAGTTTATTAATGATTAAACTAAATATTTTTTTGAAAAAAATATTCAAATTTTATAGGAATGTTTTTTTAATGTAAAAATGGATATTTATGAAAAAAAATTATTTAATGGATTTTATATTTATTATTGTTATTTAAAATTTATCACCTTCATAAATTTAGTTAAATATATTGAATTTAAAATTTTTAATATTTAGTTAATACTTTTTTTATATGTTTTATATAAATTTTTTAAATTAAAATTTCTACATTTGATTAAAATTTATTTACCATGGTTAAAAAAAATCATATATGTAATTATTAATGTGTAAAGGGTTTAAAACATGAGATAAACGTCTTTAAAAAATTTAGATGAGAGAGGCTTGAACAAGGTTCCTCCGCTCTCAGTTAATTTCTATATTTAATCCCTCTTAACATATAATTGGGTCGTGAGGTCATTAAAAGTTAACGAGTATTCAAAAAAAGAATTCACCCAGTTATAAAAGGAGATCACACACAACACATTTATACACCATGTAAAAAAAACCTTCCATTACAAAAATCCATCGTAGTCTCAAAAAACCTAATAACTAATTCCTATAATCCTACGCCCATCCAAAATACAAATACAATGATTTTTATGGAGTTACCCAAGGGTGATCTTCCAAATGGAAAGGTAATCCTCTCAACCGAAATTTCCTATTTTTTTTCTAGAACTCATTAGTTACCCTCTATCTAGGAAGGTAGGATAATATGGAGAGTTATAAGATGATTAAATTTTATTTAAAAATGAAATATCTATTTTATATGTTCACTAAAATGATTGGGAATAATGATAACATTTCCATGGGTTGGTGTAGAACACAACCTCCAGGAAATGGGAGTTCAATTTTTCAAATAATATTTAAATGGTTGATAAAAATTATTTATTTATAAAAAATTATAATAAATATAACATGATAAATTTAATTAATTGGGTATTAATTTATTCACATACTCCTAAAAATACTATGAAATGTGAGAGAAACAATTGTTTATGCTGGATAACCACCACCACAAAATATCATATTTTGTTTTTCCATAACATCATCAAATAAATCGTTTTAAAATTATATCTAATGTATAAAAATAATATTTATGAAATAATTTGTATTATTTAGTAATAATATTTTATAGACAATAACAATGTTTAATAATAAACAGTTATAGTAACTTTAACAACATTAAATGAATTGATCAATGAACCATTCATAATTTGGGTCCATTTTTGTAAAACATATGAAAATATATATATATATATATTCATATTGTATTAATAATTTAATTGAACATAGGTTGTTATAGAGTTCTTTATGTTGTTTTATAATTCCATTGACCATGGTCCAAAAACCAGAATAGTTATGTTGAAATTAACCAAACTACCCGAAGTAACTACTGTAAGTGGAAATTATATTAAAAACATAAAATATTATTATAATAAAACCTTATACTATAAAATATTTATTTATAAGTATATTATTACTTATTTTTAATTAACATAATATTATTATTCACGATTTTGGGCACACCTATAGTTCAAATCCGAACCCAGGGTAAGTGATTTTCTCTCAATTTTTATATTGATTTTTTTTCTAATAACCCATTATTTCTTATTGTTTTATAAGAATTATAAAACAAAATATCATTTTCATAAGATTCATAAATTATAGTGTTCATCCTTATCCATATAATTCACCAGTAAGTTGTATTTTTAAATTGAAATATTGTGATGATGTAAGGGTTTTGTTTAATTGAAGCCCTATTTCATGGAGCTTTTATCCTCCAATTTAACACCCTTCTTCTATGGTCAAATCCTTTCACCCTATTATTTTATATTTAATTTTCTATTTATATCTATAGAAAATGAATTTCTTAATTTAAATATAATACCTTAATGAATTTGGTCTTCAAAAAATATATCATTATTGAGAATATTTTTCATCCTCATTAAAGGTTTCCCCACCTTTCCCATATTTTAATACTCCTGCCAATTTTCTACATTATATTTGAAATCCAAATTAAGTGTTATGTAATGAAATTGTCATATTTATATTCCCTTATTTTCATAATAATATATCACTACACCGTTTATGATATTTTATATTAAAAAAGATGTTTTAAAAGAATAAAAAGTGATCTTCCAACCCACCATTATTAATTTTGAGTTACATGATCCCTTTAATTATATACTATTTATCCTCATTATTTCCAAATATTTTATTAATATTATTAATATTTGTTTTTTACATATATATCGATATAATATTATCATTATTTTGTGGACTATAAATTTTTTATCAACCCATTTAAATTCATGGTTTTATGTAAACTCAACTTAATAGAACATTATTATTTTTTAGTGTATGAAATGTTTCACCTCTGTTAAATATTTTTATCCATGAATAACTTCTCAAAAATATTTTTATATTATAAATAATACTCATTGTTAAATTAATTTTTAGAGAAATACAGTGGTACATTTCCATCCTTAAAACATCATTTTCATATTTCAAGAAGAATTACCTATGGAGTTCATTTCAATTCATACTTATTCTTTATCCCTCTCGTTAGGTTTCAGGACATGGTACTCGATGGTCAGGAATAATGCATCTTTATTAATATATGAACAGTGACGGTTATTTAACTATTTATTCTCTTGTGAATACATAAGATATGACCATGATTTATTCTATGTGACACAATTATGAAACATGATTATTTCTCGTGAATATTATCATTATTATTATTATATATATAGTATATTTTCCTCTTGTGGAACATGCAAACATGCATATATTAAAGAACAAAACAAAATATTATCAATTTAAATACACTTCCTATAATTATTTCATATTTTTAAAAAACATAAAATTACTTTTAAAACCCAATGTAAAAATTATAAATGATTTATTAATGAAATAAGTTGTATTTCTAGAAGTTAAGGATCTTATACCGACAGAATATTAAGCTTATCATTGGAATAGTAAAACAACCATTAGAAATAGTAATTTCTACAATATAATAGTAACCTCACCTATGAAAGTATAAATACATATAGAAATATTATAAATTATAATATGATATAACTGTATCATTGTATAATTAAAAAAATACGAATTTATTAATTTAGTGTTGGTATTTTTATAAAATAGAACTTTTTATTTATAATTTTTTAATAATATAATAATTAAAAATAAAATTTATTTTCTTTAAATATATTAATAAAATAATTTTTGTTTGCCTAATGATTATAGGATAATTCAATGAAACTGTAAATAATTTTTCAAATTGTAGTAAAATCGGTTATAATATTAAAATATATATTATTCGAGAAAATGATTATTTTCATAAAATTAAAATTTATAATATTTTGAAAATTTATTTCTTTAAATGGACATTATATTAAAATTTTTCACATTAAAAAATTGTTATGTTTAATTTTTTTTATTTTTCTAAAATATTGAATTTTTTCAGGAATATTGAAACGTTGTAATTTATATTATATGTACATTAAAAGATAAATGCAGTATTCCATGAGTCATATCTAATGTAAGAACCATAATATTAAAATAAAATATATTATTTTATAATATTTTATTATAATTCAATAACTATTTATAGTCTTGATCCACAAATAATATACTAATGAATAAAATAATGACAAAATACCCCTCAACGCCCCTAATAATACCACCTCTCACCACCTATTCTCCTCAGACATTCCAAGCATTTATACCAATCCAAATTCTATGAAATAACCTTCCCACTCCCCTCCCCCACCTCCAGGATCCCATGGACTTATCAAATGACCAAACCCTTGATCCTATAGAGGTCCTCAGGAGGATATATTCAAGATGTAAAATACTGTTTTTTATACATTATTTTCTTCTCTATTCCACTTATTTTCATATATTATACTCACCCACACCTATCCAAGATTCATGATAACTCTAGTATAATTTATATACTATAAAATGTTTTTGATAATGGAAGAGTTCATCTTCACGTCTCTTATATTTTTTTAAACGTGAAAATATCATCGGTTGTGTGTCGATTTTAGACCAACATGGATGATGCGATTTAATTTTTCACTACTTCCTTCAATAAAGGTCAAAAAAATCTATATGGTTAAGTAATATTTATTTATACAAGTGTTATTTTATATGTTAATCTGGAATTAATATATAAGACAAAAATTAAATATAATTATATAAGCTTATAATAGCTGTAATCCCACCAAAATTAATTAAAACTCTTTCATTAACATTCAATATAAAAAATCATCTTATTAATACATAACAAAAATATATATAATACCAATAACACCTTGATGTGTTCATTAATAACATATATGGAGAATAATTCTCATTTTACATTAACTCCTATAATTATATACAGTTGATTCGATCATGAAAACCATGAAAAGAAACACTGTGGAATGATGAAATTAAATTATACAACTCATTGAAAATCCCTTAAATAAACATATTAAAAATATGGTGAATAAAATTCATATATAAAAGGTTTATTGTTTTTTATTTAATTATTTGAATTCTATTTTCTAGGATTTTATTGTAAATAGAGGATTCAGACCTAAGGAAATATGATTGTTAAACCCAATAGTCTTTCTTTTGGGATCATATATTTCTCCCTATTTTATGTGTGTATGTTCCAATGATATTTATTAAATATCATTTAATTATCCTTAACTTTAATTTTTTTTGATATAAATGAATCAAAAATTATTTTATGACAAATTAAAGGAATTTTTCCAAAAGAAGACTTCTTTAAAAAATATAACTTTCACATCTCATGAAATTGTTTCTTTATCACTGAAGATTAAGGATTTTTATACCAATCATGTTATTCCCTCTTTATTTTTGCAACCCCATTTTTTCATGAATATATTCTTTATGAATTGAAACTCATTCCATTCTATGGGTTTTCTTATTTCAATGATTGATATATGTTCCATGTGGAATGCATGATAATGTATATGTTATTATGTGATGAGTATGCCTGGAATTAAAATAACTTATTTACATAATGATGTGATGGGGGTACTAGAAATTAAATAACCATCCAATTCCTTGGGAAATGTTATGTATCTCAAGAGAAAAAGATAAATTTATGTGGATTGTTTCGGTGCGGATGTGCGTCGGGTTACGCTGTTCCGCCAGGACGCGTTCGCGCGTGCACCCGTCAACCCGAGGGGATGGGCGTGCGGCTTGTGGTCCCGCAGTCCCGCTTTCCAAGGGCGGGCGGCATTCGTCCCTTATTCAGGGGCGTCTGCTCCTTGATCGAAACCGGGATGATGGGATGTCGGCTCCTCCTTCCTTGGATGTCTCCTCGGAACTCGTCGCCTAATCTGGGTCTCCCTCATAGACTTAAGAATGTTCGTGAATCTCGTTCCCGGCGCCATATCTTCATGGACACCGGTTAATTACGCTGCTTCCGCCCGGACGCTCCAAGGAGTCTGGGCGGGGCAGCAACCTGCGGTGAGAAGGCCGGGTGGCTCTGGGTGCTGGGGGCGTGTCGTAGCACTGCGGCTCTGCACGTCTGTCTTCCGTCCCTAATAGGGCTTCTCGAAGGCATGATGGCCTGAGGCATCCCGTACTGGGTGCGGGGAACTGTGTCACCTGAGGTTTTCCTCAGCTTCCCATGTTTAACATGGGGTATGCCGCGAGTTTAACGTCCAGCGGGGACGGCATCGGACCGATCAACACGAAAAGTGGATCAGATGACAGAACCCCTTGCGGGGAACCTCCGACGCTGGGGCCAGCACATGGGCGGCTTCCCAAATGATGTGGAGTGGAGTGAAGTGGCATGACCCCACCGGGATGTGGCGGCCCGGGTAAGGATCAGGATGGATGATGGAGTGAAGAGCTTGGACCCCGTAGAGGCTTCCTACGTACCGCGCGTTAGCACGGATCAAAGTCAACGTAGTTCGGGTATACAGTTTAACGTCATGCTGGACGTCGGCAAGCCGACTCACGAAGAGGTCTAGGCCGCCGGGCGGAGGATTGAACCGGACCACCTCGCACAGAGGGGGGTGGAATGGCCGGGTGGATCACAGTTTCACGTCATGCTGGACGATAAAAGGAGAAATGGGAAAAGGGGCTGTGGGGAGGCACAGTGGAGATACACACGGGCAGTCTCCCACAGGGGCGGATTCATAGGTGAATCGACGCAAGCGTGAACCCTGGAGGGGTCCACTGATGGACGAACCGACGTAAATACGACCGGGACGACCAGGTGGTGGGCTTGGACCTCAGGGAGGCTTCCTACGTACCCTGTATAGAAGACAGGGATCAAAGTCCACGTAGTTCATTCTGTCAGGACTTACGCACTTGAGGCAGCCCGGCTGCGGCAAAACTCAGTTGGAAGGGACTTGGACCGAAAGCAGAAGACACCTCGATCCCAGTCACACCCTCTACTGGCTTCGGCAGTGGGGAGGCGCAATGGAGATACACATGTGCAGCCTCCCACGAGAAACTAGGGGTTTGTAATACCCTGCCCCCGTAGGGAAAAGCCACTCCCATTAAATCGTCCCAAAAGGGGAACAATCCCGACATCCCTGCAGAGACGAGCGGGTGGGGGCCACATCCAAACCGGGGGAGACCCTGCGTGCAGAGCACGGGATCGGACGAAGCGGACGGTTTAGCGTCTTGCCAGACGAAGTACAGTTTAACGTCATGTGTTGAGGACGAAGCGGACGGTTTAACGTCTTGCCGGACGAAGTACAGTTTAACGTCGTGTGTTGAGGACGAAACACTTGGCAGTTTAAAGTCTTGCAGCGCGGACGATGGGGGCTAGGCAGTTTAACGTCGTGCAGCCTGGACGTATACAGTTTAACGTCGTGCCGGACGTGGTGCAGTTTAGCGTCATGCTGGAAGAATGCTGAACAGTTTAACGTCTTGTAGCTCGGACGTAGTGCAGTTTAGCGTCATGCTGGACGAATGCTGAACAGTTTAATGTCTTGTAGCTCGGACGTAGTGCAGTTTAGCGTCATGCTGGACGATAAAGCCGCCGGTAGGTCCGCGTCACTTCGCGCGAGCCTAGGGGGGGCCGCACGGAAAGACGACGCACAACGCGGGCACCTGCGATGAAGACCATCGGGCGCCACGCAGGCGGGTACCCTCAGGGGGTCAAGGGAGGCGACCCTGGCGGATTGCGCGCAAAAGAGGAGCTTTGCGCGCAAAACCGCGGATCGGCACGCAAAATGGTGGGCTGGCGCGCAATTGGGCCAGCGCTTTGCGCGCGGATGATTGGGATTGCGCGCACCGGGCTTCGGTTAGCGCGCGGGGGCAACGGCTCATTCTCTAACGAATGGCCACATTGAAAATGGGGGGTGCGCGCAATCGGGTTGGATTGCGCGCACCCGGGGGCAATTGCGCGCAAGAGGCTTCTTTTGCGCGCAAAGGCCTTCGGGTTGAAATTTATTCAAAGGAAATGAGCCAAGGGGATTGCGCGCGAAGGCGTACCCCAAGGCTCTATTGCGCGAAAGAAAGGAGGTTACCTAAAGATCGGCATTGCGCGCGGAAGGGGTTGAATTGCGCGCGCGGGAGACCGTTCGACTTCCAGCAACCTTTGAAACGTTGGGGGTCGCCTAGTATTTATAGGCAACCCCGGGCGCGGAATCCAAGGCGCGAGCGCGGAATTCTCCTCGCGGGCGCGGAATCGGGCACGGCGCGCAAGGGAGTTGCGCGCATCCCGGGGGTTTTGCGCGCGGATCATCATCTTTGCGCGCAGACCTCTGAAATTCCGCGCAAGGCCTCCAGGCCCTCCGAAACATTCTTCCGACTCCAAATATGACCTCGCTTTCCGCATCCGGAGCTTCGTTTGGGAACAACGGACTTTTTCGGCGTCTACAAAAGCCCCCCCTCGGAATCTGATCGGCGAGAGGTCGCAACGATCGGGTTCCGAGGGAGACGCCGGAATGCCGAAGTCCTGGGCGGCGCGGGACTTAGGCGCGCAAAAAGGGGCGCCGGTCGCAAAATTCTCCGCTGCGGTCGCGCAAAGCGCTTTCCGCGCAGCGCGGACCCCGGCCTCGCCTATAAATAGGGGCACTGGGTCCCTCCGTGCCGTACATTGGCCTTCCGCGCGATAAGCTCCAACGCTCTCGTGCGCGAAATTGCCTTCTCCGGCGCGAAATTCGCCCGATCGGCGCGCAAAACCGTCCGGATTTCGCCTGTCTTTGCGCGAAAACCCGGAACTTTGCGCGACAGTCTTCCCAATTGCGCGCCGTCCACTTGGATTGCGCGCCGACTCTCAAACTTTTCCACCAGCCTCGTCCGATTCCGCACACTTCATCCCTTAACCCGCACGACTCCCGAAACTTCTGAGATGGCCGCGCACAGAGGAAATGAGGGGGATGCCGCCACTCGCAGGGCTGAGATGGCGACGAACGAGGAGGTTTACGGATCCAAGGATATTGTTTCCAACAATCAATCCTTGTTCGACTTACTGACGCCGGCCCAGAAGACATATCCACTGTCGGACAACCTGCCGCTCTGGAACTTCGGCATCCTAGATGAGGTCCTGGTGCCAGGGTTCGAGATTGATGCGCCGCGGACCTGGGTGACCCGGGAGGACGAGCTTCTCCGCTATAACATCACCAACAATGGGCATCCTGCCAGGGAGACCAGACACTTGGATGTCTATGTCCTGAACCCGAGGACACGAACCATTGATGGGGGTGAGCCTACTGCGGAGAATTCTCCAGCCCTCTACTCGAGCATATATCGCCAGAGCGTCACGGACGACACCAAGGGCTGGCTGAAGGACTGGGACTTGCGGTCTGGGGGCAATTTCACCAGAGAGTGGGCCTGGGCGTTCTGGGTACGCCACACTTGCGATCACTTCGCAGAGGAGCTGCGGTACATCGGCCTATTCGAGGCGGTGTGGACGTCGCAGTTCCACTTCTACCAGCAGTCCGAGCTCGGGCCGGAGCTGTTCACCCGATGGTCTCCGGATACCAACACCTTCCATCTTCACCATGGGGAGGTCGGCATCGGTCTCTGGGACATCCACTGCATCGGAGGTATCCCGCTGGAGGGCTACCAATACAATGAGTTCCTGCCACCGAAGAACATCTGGGAGGACAGGTCACGGACTCCCATCCTGACCTGGCATCTGCTTGACCTGGCTGCGCAGCGGCTCGGGATCAAAGACTTCCAGAAGGACATAGCCTACAAGGAATGGTTCGGCCAGTTCTTGGAGCATGACCCGGCGGTCAAGATGCCAGGCAGGGGGAAGCGGTGCCCGACCGCAGCTCAGAGGAGCCGGAACGGGTCGTACTGGCGGGTCCTGGAGACGGGCGACTACCGCTCATGGGGGTACCGCGTCATCGAGGCCCGGGACCCAAACGTCCGGTACGCGGCGTTCCTGGCCGCCTTTCTGAGTGGGTGGCTCCTGCCAGTGCGGGACGCGAGAATGGGCGTTCGCCCGGCGACACTGGCGGTGGCGGGCGCTATGGCCGCCAACAAGAGATACAACCTCGGGGTCCCAGTGCTGGCGAGGCTGTATGCCATCCTGGGACGCATCTCACGAGGGGGGTCGCCACGAAGGATCTGTGGGCCCTTTCAGTTCTTCCACGGCTGGGTGGCTGCTCACCTCGGTGGGTACACGTTTCCGAACGCCATCATTCCTCCGGGCAACGGCCTGCGACCCTCCCTGCTGAACATCGCGGGGGTCGCTCCGATGACCCTAAGTGAGGAGGGCGTGCGGATCCGGATTGGCAATCATGCCAACTTCAACTTCAGTCCGTTCCCCACTCCCGTCGGCCAGATGATCGACAATGGGCAGGGTCCGCTGGAGCAGCATGAATACTTCCTGAACATGCGGGGCGGGGTGCTCGTGGCTCGGATCGACGGGAAGGTGATCTGCGAGCCTTACGTGCCGACCCGGTTCGCCAGGCAGTTCGGGTGCCTTCAACGGATGCCGAAGAGGGTATTCACTGCCGTCCGGGAGGAGACGAACCCTTGCGTCGTTCGCCAGATGTGGCTGATGTTTGCCGCTTTCGGCTCTGACGACGTCATCACTCTCCCTCCTACCGGAGTTGACGCAGGCTTGGCAACTGAGTACGCCGAACACTGGGCCATCGCGTACCCCGAGGGGCTCTTGCGGAAGCTAGTTCGGCGGCTCGAGGCTACCCGTGCGGAGACCGGGCGTCAAGGAAGGAGGCGAGGCGCCGCCACACGGGGGAGAACGGAGGCGCGCCAGGCAGCGGAGCCGGCGCGGGCAGGGACTTCGGCGGCGGGCACATCGCGAGCTGCCGCCACGACCTCGGCGCCCAGAGAGGGGGCACATGCGGCGGTCGAAGAGCGGCCCGGGAAGCAGGTGAGACGTCTGCTTGAACCCTCCCACGATGCAGTCTTCCCGGCGCTGTGGTCGGCCTGGATGACCCTGCGGCAGTCACTGGGGACCGACGCCATCTGGCGAAAGATTCTCAGAGAAGGAATCCATCTGCCAGAGGTCGGGCGCCTCCACATTGCCGACAGGGTGGACTTCAACCGGCAGTATGCGTATCTGACGGCCATGGACGAGTACGCGCGCCAACGTGGTCAGCGCGCAGAGCCATCCCTTCTGGTGAAGGTGATGCTCGGTCTCGAGCCCGCTCCGGAACAGATGCCGCCGGAAGAAGACGACAGTAGCAACGACTCCGAGGAAGAGGAGGAAATGGGGGAGGATGAAGGCTCCGAGGGAAGATCCCATCAGGGGAGCCCACGGGAGAGCGGAGAGGTGGCCGGCTCTGACAACGTTGATGTCACTAAGCTCCTCGAGGTCCGCTTCTATCCCTACTCAATCTGCTTCATCCACTCTCTTATGCAGCTTCTAACCCATTTCTCCATCTTTCTCAGGAGCGCACGGATGTTGGTCAGGCGTCCTCTGCGGGAGTAGGAGGGGCGCCAGCAGGACAAGGCGGGGGCCAGACACTTATCATTGAATTGACAAGCGCTAAGGGGTGCCCTGCTGCAACTGTTCCTGCGGCGACCGGGGTAGCGGAAGATGACGCTCCGAACTCCCGTAAGTCTCCCTACTTTACTGCTGGTGCTTGCCGTTGACGATCCGTGACTAACCATGGCATGCCCCGCGCAGTGATATCAACATTGGAGGCTCGTCGGGTTGCCGAACCCGGGCCATCTACGAGTGGACCAGTGGTGGACATGCCGCCTGCTCCGGAACAGACTTCCCAAACCGAGCCGGCCCCACCAACTGCTGATCAAGGGGCTCCGGACATCGGCGGTGCTGACATCGGAGAGAGGTTGGGGGCTGACGAGGGTGTCAGTGCCACTGGGGAGAGAGAAGAAGGTCTCCCAAATGTTGGGGAACCTATCCCTCGTGAGGACCTCCCAGGGGCGGACCCTGCAGCAGACCTGCTGGCTGCCTTCCCTGCCTACCGGCCTGTCGATCCCGAGGAGATGGACGACTCAGACACGGAGGCGGTCGAGGAGAGCCGGATAACGCGCCGTAGGGGGTGGAAGTGCATCCAGCGCTTCCTCAAGCGAGACCCATCGGAGTGGCTAGGGCGCATGGGATCACTTCAGACCTGGCTGCACTTCCTGTGTGCTGGGGGAGCTGATGCTCAACGCCTCCATCTGACGGTCCGTGATTTCATGGCCGAAAAGATGCGCGAGAGCTGCCGGCGTGCCGACGTCTCACAAAGTCGGGACATGTCGGAGAGCACGCGGGCGCTCCTCGCGGCGGAGCAGGAAGTCCGGCGCTTCGAAGGGCAGGCGGCAGAGAAGGAGGCCTTCGTCGCAACGTGTACCGAGCTTGTGGAGCAACTAGCAGCCCAGCTGGTTGACGCCCAGGTACAGCTGACGGAGGCGGGCCAACAGATGGTGACAATTCAGGTCGAGCGGGAGCGTGCACAGGCCAGAATCGACGAACTGCGTGCTGCGACCGCCGACGAAGAGAGGGCACGCAGAGAGCGAGAAGCAGCTCTGGAGGCCACCAGCCAAAGGGTAGCGGCATTAGAAAGACTCATTCAGCACGCTAATCCCTAAGGGCTTTGTTTTGCCATTCCCAAAACATTTGCTTCCGCTACTTTGATCCATCTGTATGAATCAATATATTTATCTGCATCTTTTGGTTTAATATGCTCAACCACAATTCACTGTCTTGCGGGAGTGTTAACCAAGCATCAGGCATCCATAATTGGGCCTGGATTTCTGGAGAAAAGAGGGAGGTCATTCCCAGGAAAGGAGACCTCAGACCTAATCAATGTACCATCCCCCCAACCTGTTCCAACACACGAGCGGGACAATGCTAGGGGCGTTGATATTTTATCCGAACATAGGGAAATGAGAAAGGGTGAATCGCGTGTCCCGAATCCAGACATCCACAACGGTCGGCCTTCCAGGAAATGCCCAAGACGGTAGGCGGACAGTGGATCGACCATAACAACTGCAATAGACAGACCGAAAAAGGCCATCATTCATATTGCAGGAGGCGGACCACATGTCATCATGAATACCGCCTTGGGGTTCCTTCAGACACAAGGGTGGAAATCCAGATCAACAGGGCATGCGAAGCGTGGGGCGAAGTGACGATTTGTTCGGACAGAATCCAACGCTCTCAAAATTGCGCCACCGTGGGGAAAGTGTATTAGGCGGATGCACTAATCTGGCCGTGAATCACCTCAATCCTCAGACAGAACCTCTTTGACGAGGAAACCGTCGCTTCCCACCATTACAGTGGGGCATCCCGAGCTGAATCGGGGAGAATATCACAACTGCACCACTCTACCCGAAGTCAGGCCAGACGGCCGGCGACGAGGAGGGGCGGGACTTAACGATCCCTGAGGCTGGACCCGAGTCGGAATGCCCGGGCGTTCCTACGTACTCCATCAGGCTGGAGATCAAGCCACACGTAGTTCTGTGAGTGCAGTTTAACGTCATGCAGGACGTAGAATCCCGTTTAGGGGAGATCTTAGTTTAAGGTCGTAGAGCTCGGACCATAAGGGTAGATCTTAGTTTAAGGTCTTAGAGCTCGGACCATAAGGGCTAGATCTTAGTTTAAGGTCTTAGAGCTCGGACCATAAGGAGAGATCTTAGTTTAAGGTCTTAGAGCTCGGACCATAAGGAGAGATCTTAGTTTAAGGTCTTAGAGCTCGGACCATAAAGAGAGATCTGAGTTTAAGGTCTTAGAGCTCGGACCATAAAGAGAGATCTTAGTTTAAGGTCTTAGAGCTCGGACCATAAAGAGAGATCTGAGTTTAAGGTCTTAGAGCTCGGACCATAAGGAGAGATCTTAGTTTAAGGTCTTAGAGCTCGGACCATAAGGAGAGATCTTAGTTTAAGGTCTTAGAGCTCGGACCATAAGGAGAGATCTTAGTTTAAGGTCTTAGAGCTCGGACCATAAGGAGAGATCTTAGTTTAAGGTCTTAGAGCTCGGACCATAAGGAGAGATCTTAGTTTAAGGTCTTAGAGCTCGGACCATAAGGAGAGATCTTAGTTTAAGGTCTTAGAGCTCGGACCATAAGGAGAGATCTTAGTTTAAGGTCTTAGAGCTCGGACCATAAAGACCTCAAAGTACGCCGCATCTGGTCATATCCCCTGGATATGCGAAGATGCACTGAGGGATAGTGTCAAGAGTGTCGAGTTTTCGCCTGGTCAGAATGGGAGGTGGGAAATGTGAATCATGCGGCCATTCACTCGAGGACCGGGAGCACCGGCGTGACGATATGAGAGTACTGCCGACCGTGGCGGAAAAGCAGCATCAACATCGCACTAACCGTTGGTGGAATGAGGCAGCAAACGAGCATCGACCGCTCAATCGCAGGATTCATATCGATTTGCTGCCCGAGGCCATTGGGGGTACCGGCCCGAGTCGGTGGGAGAGCACTGAGGCATTGTGTCTGAACCGTTCACGGGGGCTCCACCCAGGGCGTAGACGATGGGTCCGAATGAAAGGGAGCACGAAGCCTGAAAAGCGGAGGAAACCTGACCAAGCGGATCCTGACCCTCCTGGCAATAAACCAGAGTACTCTTGACACCGGTGGACCACTGCAAGGGGTCGGGGAACGCGCCTTGAGGGTGACCTGAAGGCGGCGGATTCCCCAGAGAAGGGGGAATCTCTAAGAGGTGGGGGGCTGGACCCGAAGTTTCAAACATCCGGGCGTTCCTACGTATCCCATAAGGATGGGAATCAAGCCGCACGTAGTTCTTGAAGCGCGGCGCAACACAATCGGGCACCAGCGCGGGGAAGAGTGCGGGTCTGACCCTCGCACACAGAAGGAGCGGCATTTGATATTTCTTGTTTATCCTTAAAGATGAATGGTTTTTCTTTGTGCGGTGACATGCCTGTGATTGAGAAATCTCTGGCGTCGGCACAATAATCAAGCCACGGAAGGCATTGATGAATGGCGTGGTTATTAACCAGCGCCCAACATGAGTGTCCCCTGAGGGGAACATCACGATGTAGTGCCGTTTTCTCGTCGGGCGGCCAAGACGATCACAGTTTACGGTCGTGTGGTAGGACCAGACAACACAGTTTAAGGTCGTGTGGTTCGGACCATGGAGGAATCCGCTTACCGCGGTACGGCGGACACGGCGGAGGTGGGAGCATACCCAGCCCTGCGGTCACGCACGATTCCAGGAGAAGAGTCTTGGGATGGGGGTCTGCGTATGTCCATCACCCGAGGGGCAGAGATGCTAGCCTCCAGACATACTGGGCTCAGAACGCGATTGTTCGAGCGACTCCTCCCTCCTTATGGGGACGAGGGTCCAGCTACGCATGGCCCTTGGGGAGAACATCCGCATATATCCTTAGTGCTCAGATCATGGGAGCCTCGAACGACATCATTACCTTGGTTGGTCTGCCTAACGTGTAAAGGTGTACTGAAGGTCAGTATGAAAAGAGTGTCCAGATTCCACTACAACGCATAAAGGCGGAGTGTGATGAGGACTGCGCAACCAATGTTCAGAGCCTGAAAGAGCCGACATGGCGATCAAGGATGTTGCTGACGCATTCGCAACACAACATCCGATCGCGTCAGCCTAAGACGGGGCAAGCAAACGAGCATCAACCGCTCAATCGTAGGATTCATATCGATTTGCGGCCCAAGACCCGCCGGTAAATCGACCCGGAGCGGTGGGAGAGCACTGAGGCATCGTACCCAAACCGCTAACGAGGATCCCTTTGAGTGAAGGCTCGAATAAGAGGAAGCGCGAGGCCTGACAAGCAACACAGGACTTGTCAGGATTGAATCTGACACTACGAGTCATAGACCGAAGTACCCAAAACATGTTAACAGATCTCCGGAAAGGGTCGGAGGACTCACCCTGAGAGCAACCAAAAGAGGGCAGATCCCCGTGATCAACCAAGAGACGGGGCTGGACTTGAAACACAAGCGTCCAGGCGGTCCTACGTATCCCATAAGGATGGGAATCAAGCCATACGTAGTTCTTGAGAGGCAGTTTAACGTCATGCAGGACGATGAGGGGTGTGAGGTAGTCCCACACACGGGGGAGGCGTACGGCGCGGCTAGTAGACCGACGTGAATGAGGACATAATCCCCCGCTCACGCGATACGCCTCGCACAAAAAAGGAGGGGAACTGGGGCCAGAGGCCCAACGCGGGATAGAGATTCCCGGGAAATGGGGCTGGGCCTGAAACATGAATATCCAGGCGGTCCTACGTATCCCATAAGGATGGGAATCAAGCCATACGTAGTTCTTGAAGTGCAGTTTAACGTCATGCAGGACGATGAGGAAAAAAGAAGGGGGGAGCAGAAGGCATCCCCAAACGTGGGGGGCGTACAGCGTGGCGAGAAAACCGACGTGAATGAGGACAGAATCCCCCGCGCACACACCATACGCCACATACCCAGAGGCAACTGGACCAAGGGCCCAGGATGAGATGGAAATTCCCGAAGGATGGGGCTGGGCCTGAAACATGAATGTTCAGGCGGTCCTACGTATCCCATAAGGGTGGGAATCAAGCCGCACGTAGTTCTTGAGGGGCAGTTTTACGTCATGCAGGACGAATGCTGAACAGTTTAACGTCTTGTAGCTCGGACGTAGTGCAGTTTAGCGTCATGCGGGACGAAGCACTTGGCAGTTTAACGTCTTGCAGCGCGGACGAATGCTGAACAGTTTAACGTCTTGTAGCCTGGACGAATGTAGTTTGACGTCGTGCAGGACGTGGTGCAGTTTAACGTCATGCAGGACGAAGTGCAGTTTAGCGTCATGCGGGACGAATGAACACTTAGGAAAAGTATTGCTTGAGGAACCTAGCGTTGGTGGGAGGAGTGACACGCTCACCATCCATAGTCGCTAGGGAGTACGTGCCATTGGGATAGACCTTGTGGACAACAAAGGTTCCCTCCCACTTGGGCTCCAACTTGGGTGGCTTCCTGCCGGGGATCATCGGCGCTCTTAGGGCTAGCACTAGATCACCCTGCAGGAAGGAGCGGAGGCGAACCTTCTTATTGAAAGCTCGAGCCATCCTGCTTTGATGCCTCTCCAAGTTGTGCAAAGCGCGAAGTCTATTCTCATCCAGTGCTTCCAACTCGACTAGACGGGCTTCAGCAACTCTGTCCGGCGCTTGCTGGTCGTAGACCGCAGTGCGCAAGGACGGTAACTGGATCTCGATGGGCAGGACGGCCTCAGCTCCATACACCAGGGAATAAGGGGTCATCTGGGTGGAATTGCGAGTCGTCGTCCGATAAGCCCAGAGGGCGTTGGGGAGCTTGTCTGGCCAACTCTTCTTGTTTTGACCAACCATCTTTTGCAGAATGTTAGAGAGGGTTTTGTTAAACGCCTCGATGTGTCCATTCGCTTGCGCATGATAGCGAGATGTATGGTTCGAGCGAATGTTATACTTGGCGTACAACTTCTTCAACTCAGCTGCTCGGAAATTGGTTCCGTTATCCGTGAGGATAGCGTGAGGCACTCCAAATCGATAGATGATGTTGGAGGTCACGAAGTCTGCGATCGAACAGGATTTGACCTCTCTGAGCGGAATCGCCTCTGCCCATTTTGAGAAGAAGTCCGTAGCGGTCAGAATGAACCGGCACTGGCGAGCTGTCGCCGGCGGGTAAGGTCCCACAACGTCCAGTCCCCAGACTGCAAAGGGCCAGGAATACCTTGTGGTATGGAGAGGCTCCGGCGGCCGATGCACAAAGTTCGCATGAACCTGGCACGCATGGCACCTCCTGGAATACTCGATGCAGTCATGGATCTGCCCGTTCTTCTTCCTGACCGGCACAATGTTGGCCAGCCATTTGGGGTACTGAACTTCCCTCACGAAGTTGGCTTTGATAAGCTTGTCAACTTCGGCCTCAACCATGGCACCGTGGGATGGGTGCATCTTCCTGGGAGGCTGCTTGAACCCGCGATGGTTCGCCGGGAGACCAAGGCGGTGGACAGCTACCTGAGGATCTAGCCCCGGCATCTCGTCATAGCCCCAAGCGAACACATCACGGTGCTGCCTGAGAAAGTCCACGTACTGCTGCCGCTCCTCAGAGGGCATGGCGGCACTAACCAATGTGGGTCTTGGATCGGCCTCGGTTCCAAGGTTCACCTGTATTAACTCATCGACCGTGGCGGGGACGCCCTCCTCAAAGGCTGGGGGTGCATCTTCCACGTCCTCTCCGCTCGGGGAGGGATCGTCCACGGGAGAGACTGCGTTGGCAACTGCATTGGGGCTACCAGATCCTGCTGGGCCACTGGTGCTGGCGCGGGCGGTCGCGGCCATCTCATCAGGAGACTCACGGACCGTCAAGACCATGGCGACGTCCAACCGTTGAATCGGGAGGACGTAAGCGTCATCCAGACTTGCCCAGGGATCACTTGCAACAGCGACAGGCTCAACCTCACCTGCCAGGATCTGCTTATCCTTGCTCTTGTAATAGTCCGCGTCCAGATAGCGGGCTTCACATGAGGCAAAAGGAGAGGCATCTCCTTGAAGCACACCTACTCGACCATTAAGGGAGTATTTGAGGCACTGGTGGTATGACGAGGGAACCGCCGCGTGAAGGTGAAGCCATGGCCTGCCCATCAATGCGTTGTACGCAGTGTCCTGAGAGACCACCATGAATTCGGTGTTGGAAACCAAGTCACCGAACTGGGTCTTCAAACGTATCTTGCCGACCGGGGTTTGCTCGGTGCGATCGTACCCCTGGATCCTGAGGTCGGAGGGAATCAAGTCATCCTCAGACAACCCCAATCTCCGGAGCGTCCGAGTTGGAATCAGGTTAATCCCGGACCCCGTGTCGACAAGACAGCGCTGGACTTCAAGGCCATTGAACTGGCCAGTGACATACAGCGGATGAATGTGTCCCTGTATAGGAGGGTCTTCATCCTTACCAGAGAACGAGATAACTGCCTGACATTCGGCGTCCTCGATCGTTTCGGCGTGAAAGGCCTCTGCAGCCGAAACCTCTGTCTCAAACTGGAGGGGGCTTTTCAGGGCTTTAGCGAGTGCCTCGCGCATCTCAGATGACATGCGCAGAGCCTCAAGGATGGAGAGCCTTGCGGGGATGTCGGCCAAGTGCTTCAGGACATCATACTTTTTGGCCAAGCGCGAGCCCCTGGTTGCAGGAGGTTGCTCTGCGGTTGGTGGCATGACGGGCCTTGCCGGTTGGATCGGCGGCCGACTGGTACTTGGCGCATCTCGCTGTTCACTGGTCGCAGTCCGGGAAATGGTCACCGTACTGGAGTCAGGAGGCCGGGATGGACTTGTGGCAGGGCGGAGCTGTTCGCGACGCGGCTGAGGCGGTTCTGCCTGGTCCCACACCACAAACAGTGGCGGAGGCGAATCCTTCATCCCCGGATGGGGGGGCTGCGCGCGCTGAGCTCGGTTTTGAGGCTGCTGCCTAGTCTTGGTGGCGTGCACGGCCTGGCTGGAGGTACCAACGGCTGTGCCCCGGCGACTCCTGTTGCTGCGGTTCTTCCAACGGTGGTGACGACCGGGGACACTAGGGAGGTCCACCTGGTGTTCTTCAACGTCGGGAACCGAAAAGGGATTTACCAGCTCGACGGTGTTAACCGAAGCGTACCCAATACCGTCATCGGACGAATCATCCATCACCGGGCGGATCCGAGGAGGGACCCCCATCTCCGGGGGCATGAAATCGCCGAGAGTGCGGGATAGTGGCGGAACCGGCGGGGCGCGCTCTTCCTTCTTGCGCTGCCGCCGTTTGCTCCTCATGGAAGAGGCAGGCTGGGACGACGATGCCGAAGCATCACCCGCGGATTCTGGGGGCTCAGGCTGATTCAAGCGCGCACGGATGATTCCATGGGCGTGAATGGTCGTCTTGCGGGCCATCCAGTTATTGTACTTCTGAGATCCGCGGTCGGAGACCAGCTGCCATTCGTCCTCGTTGCCACTATCGTCATCTGATCCCACGAACACGCCCGCCACTTGTGCTGGAGCTGGGCCCAACCTGATTACATTGTTGTTAATCTGGTCTTGGAGCCAATCCTTAAACACATAGCACCGCTGGATGGTGTGCCCCAGGGCCCGGTGGTAGGGGCATTAGCGGGGGTTATTCGTAAGATGTTCCTCCTCTGGCTTCCAACACTCAGGAAGTCGCACAATCCTCTGCTCCAGGGCGCTCCGGAAATAACCGGGGACCTGATCCTCATGGAATGAGTAAGTCAGGTGTCACGGGCCCCTGGGAGCGTGGTCTTGACGAGGGGCTGGAGGGGCCTGCCGAGGAGGTGGACCCTGATTATCTCGCCTGGGTTGCGGCGGTACATTACGCGGAGGGGCCGGCCGGTTCTGAGGCTGCCGCTGCTGGGCCGGGAACTGAGCCCATGGAGGCGGATTCCTGTGAGGCTGTGGAGCTGGCCTCGCCGGCAGCAGCTCCAATGGCCTGGGGGCCTCTATCTGGGCAACAGCAGCGGGCTCAGCCCTGCTGACTCTCCTTGCAGGAATCATAGGAGGCAGCGGGTGTGCCTGGCTGGCCTGTTGCAGGGCTTCCTCAAGACGTTGAGCTTTGTATGAGAAGTCCCTGAACCCTCCGGGGTAATTTTGAGTGATCAGGGAAGGGACCAGCTCGGTCTTGACGTTCCCGACGCACATTGTCAGCAACTGCTCCTGAGTCAATGGCATGTCAAGGGAATACGTGAGACCCTTCCATCGGGCGACAAAGTCCGCGACTCGCTCATCAGGCCTCTGCTTGCACTTGAAGAGGTCTGCGATACTTGTCTTCCGGGTCGTGGAACTGAACTGGTAGAGGAACTGTCTACGGAGGTCCTCCCAGCTGGTTACCGACCCGACGGGGAGCTGGCTGTACCAGACAAATGCTGGCCCTTCCAGTGTCTGAACAAAGCAGCGAAGCTTAGCGGCCTCTTGCTGCGTCGGAGTCCCCAACATAGGCCCGCACCTCGAGTTGAAGTGGGCTAAATGCTGTGGCGGATCTCCAGTCCCGTTGAAGGGGGCAAAAGTGGGATTCCCGAATCCCGGAGGCGCCGGCATGTCATCCACCCATGCTGGGTAGGGCTTGCCGTCCGGTGGGATCGCCACCTGCCGAGTCTCCAAGGCTTCCAAGCGGGCAATGAGTGCCGCCATCGGATCGTCCGGACATGGGTTCCAGTCCTGGCGAGGATCTCTAACCACGAGCGCATTGCATGGCCCTTCAATCGGGTCGTCGACCGGGTCGTCGAACTCGGCAGCTCGTGGGATGGCGGGCGGAGCGGCCCTTGGGGCAGCGGGAGGAATCCGAGCGGGATCTCTCAGGTAGTCACGCCGCTCGGGAGGGTGTAGCGAAACATACCGCGCCCTCTTGCCATAGGCAATGGCCTCTCTCCTGTCGGCGAACACGGCGTAATCACGGTTGCCCGGGAGAGTCTCATCGAGGAGCGGTTGTTCCGGTCCCTGCTGTCCTGGCCTGGGATCACTGTAGTCAGGCCGCCGTTCTGCAGCGCGCTCGGCGAGGAGCTGGTCAACCAGCTTCTTCTGTTCGGCGAGCTGCTGACGTAGCGTAGCCTTCTCGGGATCCTCCTCTGCCCTCTGCATGGAGGCAGATGGGTCGGCGGGCTTTATAGCCTCGTTGTGCTCTTTTCCTTTGCTGACATTTCGGCTTAACGTCAGTGCTTCAGTGGGTGCGGGGAGCCCCAGGAGGTTTCTCTGATGACGAGTAACTCTCACTGATGGATCTGACGACGGCTTGTCTTCGGGGGGGAAGCCCCCGTCGAGAAGTTCCAAGTCGTTCCCCTCTCCCGACAGGTCAGCCATATTGACTGTTTCTGTCCCTGGGGATATACCCTCAGGGCCACCCAGCGAATCGGGCTGTCGGCGAATCACACTAAAGCGTAGGGCAGCATACTGCCCCCATCCACGGATATACACGTGGGGAGTGGCTTCCTCGATAACTTTGCGGAGTACTTGAAAGCACTCAACGCATCGTTGTTGGAGGGCCTCGTGGCGCTCAAATGACCCGGGGTGCCGAACCGCGGGGAGCATGGCCAGGTCAATTTGACGGCACTGCTCACCAATATCCTCCAGGTGCGCTTGACTCCCGGGGTATGGCATTTGTAGGCGGTGAAGACGGGAGTGAGTCTCCCGGAGAGTTCGGCGGAAGCATTCGAACTCATCTGGGGTGAGCGATTCGGGTGCATCAAAGCCCGGTCCTGCGACTGGCCAAAACTTCTCAGGGAAGTGGCCCTCTGCTAGGACGGTCCAGAAGCTCCACGACTCAAACTCGGGACCCAGATCTCCTTGGTCCTCTTCCATGGCTGGGAACGGACGGGGAACTGGTAGTGGTGCCGAGGCGGGCCGCCGGGCCGACGGGCTGGCCGACGGTGAATACGGCGAACATGCCGATTGGCCTCCATATCCCGGGCCGCCCTCTGAGGGTGGCGGTGCCCTGGCTACCACATCACGATAGGACGGGCCGGCGAGCGAACATCCTTCCGTAGCATCGGTGCTCGCCGAGGGTGCACTAGATCGTGGTTCGACCGTCGGTCCCCAGAAAAAGTCTCCGGCTTCTCCGATCGAGACGGAAGGCACTTCCGGAGGGGCCGGTACCAACCGCAAGCTTGATTCTTGGGGGTCTACCAGGCCCTCGTTACTCCGGATATACCTTCGGAGAGACGCGGGGATCACATCGATCTCGCTCTCGGGGAGCACGAGGCTGACGTGCCGCATTCCTACCCCTGCCCTTGACTGGCGGGATTGGGGAAGGGGATCTGTCGCCGAATCGTACTCCGCCTCTAAGTCAGAGAAGCAAACCGGTCGGATCTCTGTCCGGAATTCCGTAACATTCTTCCCTCGGCGTCGACGCCTTGCCTTCCTGCCCCTGGGTGGTTCTTCGGGGCAGGGCTGATCTCTGTCCTGGCGTCCTCCGGCCGCACTGGTGCTGGGGCCGAGAGGACTGGGAACCGAGGTGCGAAGGGCACCGGGACAGATATCAAAGGGGACGCGGGGAGAGATGATTCCGGGCAGGACTCCGGGCCGGGATCGGAAGGTGGGATGACCCATGCCTCCTGGATCGGCCACACAGAGTAGATCTTTCCAGTGAATAGCGCTACCGCGAGGTGGTCCGCGGTGGCTACTGCCAGTGCCAGCAACCGGGAGAGTGGACCCAACCTGCCTTTGGGGCGGTCGGGGCCTCGATCCAGGTCGGGCATAGGAGTTCCCCTGCTCAGGATGCGCAGAGGCCTGGCGACTGGAGCCAGCAGTGGCTTGGGCCAATGCGGCCGCTGTTGCTAGAGCCCCAAGGTGGGCATCCTCTTCCGCTCGTGCCCGACGTTGGCGTCGAGACAGACGAGTCGGGATGAGCGGCGTGGGAAGGTGGAGAGCCCGCTCTTCGACTGGAGAGGCCTGGCGGCGGTGTCGCCGTGGCCTGGCGGGAGTCCTTACCGTAGATCCCTGGAGCGAATCCTGGATAGGATGATCCCGGGCCTCTTCCACCTCATCCGCGTAGGGAAGGGAACTGTCAGAGCGCTCCGGGGATAAGCTCCCGAAGCGGTTGGACGTTGAGGTAGGCAGCGGTGCCTCCCTGCGCGGCCCTCGGGGGCGGCGGTGGTGGCGAGTCGCAGCCTCCTCAAGGTCTAGGTGAGCCATTTCCCTAGTGGGGATGACTCCCTCATCCTCGTATCTCCGCACCAGGGTGTTGATCACCCTTCTCTGGATGACCTCCGAGGGGGAGAGAGGGCGTGGTCGTCCCGCAATTGCGGCTGCTGGGACGGCTGTGTAACGGGCGGGACCGCGCGGAGTAGCCGCGTCGGTGTTTCCCCTGTCCCTGTGCCAGTGGGCGGGTGGCGATCGGGCACTGGATCGGGCGACCTGATTTCTGAAAGCAGGGAGAATGACCCATTAACACTGACAGGAAAAAGGAATCGACAACCAACCATTAGTGCCACGACGCCTTCCGTGGGGGGAACCCAGGCCCTCGACGTTGCGAGACGGAGTGCCCGATTTCACTTCCCCAGCCCCTGGCGGGTAAGACTGAATGCTTGGCCGGGCAACACGCCGGTCTTCCAACACCTCTGAAAGCCATCGGTCTTCGTATCGAGGAGAAGAGATTCACGTCGGGTTCACCATTTTTCTGTTTCGGTGCGGATGTGCGTCGGGTTACGCTGTTCCGCCAGGACGCGTTCGCGCGTGCACCCGTCAACCCGAGGGGATGGGCGCGCGGCTTGTGGTCCCGCAGTCCCGCTTTCCAAGGGCGGGCGGCATTCGTCCCTTATTCAGGGGCGTCTGCTCCTTGATCGAAACCGGGATGAGGGGATGTTGGCTCCTCCTTCCTTGGACGTCTCCTCGGAACTCGTCGCCTAATCCGGGTCTCCCTCATAGACTTAAGAATGTTCGTGAATCTCGTTCCCGGTGCCATATCTTCATGGACACCGGTTAATTACGCTGCTTCCGCCCGGACGCTCCAAGGAGTCTGGGCGGGGCAGCAACCTGCGGTGAGAAGGCCGGGTGGCTCTGGGTGCTGGGGGCGTGTCGTAGCACTGCGGCTCTGCACGTCTGTCTTCCGTCCCTAATAGGGCTTCTCGAAGGCATGATGGCCTGAGGCATCCCGTACTGGGTGCGGGGAACTGTGTCACCTGAGGTTTTCCTCAGCTTCCCATGTTTAACATGGGGTATGCCGTGAGTTTAACGTCCAGCGGGGACGGCATCGGACCGATCAACACGAAAAGTGGATCAGATGACAGAACCCCTTGCGGGGAACCTCCGACGCTGGGGCCAGCACATGGGCGGCTTCCCAAATGATGTGGAGTGGAGTGAAGTGGCATGACCCCACCGGGATGTGGCGGCCCGGGTAAGGATCAGGATGGATGATGGAGTGAAGAGCTTGGACCCCGTAGAGGCTTCCTACGTACCGCGTGTTAGCACGGATCAAAGTCAACGTAGTTCGGGTATACAGTTTAACGTCATGCTGGACGTCGGCAAGCCGACTCACGAAGAGGTCTAGGCCGCCGGGCGGAGGATTGAACCGGACCACCTCGCACAGAGGGGGGTGGAACGGCCGGGTGGATCACAGTTTCACGTCATGCTGGACGATAAAAGGAGAAATGGGAAAAGGGGCTGTGGGGAGGCACAGTGGAGATACACACGGGCAGTCTCCCACAGGGGCGGATTCATAGGTGAATCGACGCAAGCGTGAACCCTGGAGGGGTCCACTGATGGACGAACCGACGTAAATACGACCGGGACGACCAGGTGGTGGGCTTGGACCTCAGGGAGGCTTCCTACGTACCCTGTATAGAAGACAGGGATCAAAGTCCACGTAGTTCATTCTGTCAGGACTTACGCACTTGAGGCAGCCCGGTTGCGGCAAAACTCAGTTGGAAGGGACTTGGACCGAAAGCAGAAGACACCTCGATCCCAGTCACACCCTCTACTGGCTTCGGCAGTGGGGAGGCGCAATGGAGATACACATGTGCAGCCTCCCATGAGAAACTAGGGGTTTGTAATACCCTGCCCCCGTAGGGAAAAGCCACTCCCATTAAATCGTCCCAAAAGGGGAACAATCCCGACATCCCTGCAGAGACGAGCGGGTGGGGGCCACATCCAAACCGGGGGAGACCCTGCGTGCAGAGCACGGGATCGGACGAAGCGGACGGTTTAGCGTCTTTCCAGACGAAGTACAGTTTAACGTCATGTGTTGAGGACGAAGGGGACGGTTTAACGTCTTGCCGGACGAAGTACAGTTTAACGTCGTGTGTTGAGGACGAAACACTTGGCAGTTTAACGTCTTGCAGCGCGGACGATGGGGGCTAGGCAGTTTAACGTCGTGCAGCCTGGACGTATACAGTTTAACGTCGTGCAGGACGTGGTGCAGTTTAGCGTCATGCAGGACGAATGCTGAACAGTTTAACGTCTTGTAGCTCGGACGTAGTGCAGTTTAGCGTCATACTGGACGAATGCTGAACAGTTTAACGTCTTGTAGCTCAGACGTAGTGCAGTTTAGCGTCATGCTGGACGATAAAGCCGCCGGTAGGTCCGCGTCACTTCGCGCGAGCCTAGGGGGGGGGCGCACGGAAAGACGACGCACAACGCGGGCACCTGCGATGAAGACCATCGGGCGCCACGCAGGCGGGTACCCTCAGGGGGTCAAGGGAGGCGACCCTGGTGGATTGCGCGCAAAAGAGGAGCTTTGCGCGCAAATCCGCGGATCGGCGCGCAAAATGGTGGGCTGGCGCACAATTGGGCCAGCGCTTTGCACGCGGATGATTGGGATTGCGCGCACCGGGCTTCGGGTAGCGCGCGGGGGCAACAGCTCATTCTCTAACGAATGGCCACTTTGAAAATGGGGGGTGCGCGCAATCGGGTTGGATTGCGCGCACCCGGGGGCAATTGCGCGCAAGAGGCTTCTTTTGCGCGCAAAGGCCTTCGGGTTGAAATTTATTCAAAGGAAATGAGCCAAGGGGATTGCGCGCGAAGGCGGACCCCAAGGCTCTATTGCGCGAAAGAAAGGAGGTTACCTGAAGATCGGCATTGCGCGCGGAAGGGGTTGAATTGCGCGCGCGGGAGACCGTTCGACTTCCAGCAACCTTTGAAACGTTGGGGGTCGCCTAGTATTTATAGGCAACCCCGGGCGCGGAATCCAAGGCGCGAGCGCGGAATTCTCCTCGCGGGCGCGGAATCGGGCACGGCGCGCAAGGGAGTTGCGCGCATCCCGGGGGTTTTGCGCGCGGATCATCATCTTTGCGCGCAGACCTCTGAAATTCCGCGCAAGGCCTCCGGGCCCTCCGAAACATTCTTCCGACTCCAAATATGACCTCGCTTTCCGCATCCGGAGCTTCGTTTGGGAACAACGGACTTTTCCGGCGTCTACATGGATATGAAGTTATCATTGTTAAAACTATGTTTGGTGGTTATTCACTAGGACATGTTGATTTATTTTTATGAATTTCCATATTCCATGAATATATCTTATACTTTCACTCATTATTATGACAATGATTCTTTCCCTATGTTATGTTCATTATAATTATGCTCCACCATTCTTCATGTATCTTATTTATCCTATTATTGGTATTTTAACTAACCCATTACATTGATGTTTATCCTCAAGAGAAGATTTTTACTAAGTAAAACATGTGTGCTAATAATAATTTATATAATAATAAATTAAATTAGTTTTTTGGTTTTATTGTGTAAATTTTCTATATGGTCTGATGTTTCATATACACTAATGCTTTGGGTCATTATTTTTTAACCAAATCATGTTTCTAATCATTAAAATGAGGTAACAGTAATGTAAAAAAATAAGGGACTCTTTTGTTGGTATCAAATCCATGTTTAGTTAATTCATGAATTTATCTTACTGAACCTTGGTGAAACCATATTGTATGAGACTAAGTCTATTTAATCACCCAATAATATTTTTTAGAAAAATTCTAAACATATATATCATGAAAGATATGGATTTAATGATAACTTCAAATAGTATTAAATTATTAATTAATCAATTATTGATGTCTTTTTATAACATTTTATAATTTAAAAAATTGTGGGAAACAAAAGAAAACATGTCAACAACCCATTCGCGTGGCAATGTGGTTATTCCCTGAATGACATCACCAATTACTTGGGAGGTGGAGTTCAACATTTCCTCAAACTATTTGTTCAGCTTTATTAGTCTCTCAAAAATTTCCTAAATAATGTTTAATGTCCCCCTTCAACTATGAAGGAGAACCTGATATTGATAATTCTATATATGGAACGACCAAAAAAACAATTAAGTGGCTCTTCCAATCCACCAGTTGTGGTAATAGGTATGATGGGGTAATATGTATGATTCCTATTCATTAAAAAATAGAGAACGTACTATTTGATGTTGGTTCTACTTGTTCTTTCATATCTTGGATGTTTAGTAGAACTATTCAAACATCACATTGAAATATAGAGGTTGAGTTATCTGTGAGAAAAGAAAATGGGGTAATTAATACAACCAAAGTGTATAACTCCTCCCCATTTAATTTTTGAGTACTGGAACTTCCAGAAAATATTATCTTATATACAATGGTGGTGTTTGATGATATATTTATCATGTATTATCTATCTTTATATAAATCCAAAATCGATTGTTGGGAAGAAAGAGATGACTCTTCCAATCCAGAAGCATCCCCCAATTTTTTAATTGTGTATGGAAGAGGATGAATCTTTTTTTTATATCCTCTATATTGTGTATATTATTGAATAATAAGAAACCATATAGAGCTCAAATTATTGAGATAAATGAGAGAATCGTGCTTGAGGACATGCCCATTGTGCCGGACTATAATGATGTGTTCACGTGAGAACATCATGGTCTTCCTCATGACCGAAATAATGTTGTATCAATTCACCTTATTCATGTATCTCTGGCTATATCGAAGAAATATTACAGAATGGACACTATTTAGTTAGAGGAACTGAAGAAGAAATTGCAAGATAATCTAGAAAAGGGATTTATGTACCCGATTGATTCATTGTGGAGTGCACTTGTACTATTCTTAAAAAAGAAGGATGGATCAATGTGAATCTTAGTTTACTGTCATGAGCTCAATAATATAATTATAATTAACATGTATGTCATTCCATATATATATATATATGACTTTTTTGATTAGCTATGTGGGGCCAACTATTTCTCTACGGTGGACCATTAGTAGTAATATCACCAATTAATGGTAAAGAAGAATGATATTTAAAATATTACATTTCAATTGTGGTATGGACACTGTAAGATAATATTGTATCCTTTATGACTCACTAATTATCCAACCATATTACATAAATGATGGATAGAGTCATTATAGATTACCTTGACAAATGTATAGTAGTATTTATCTATGATGTTATGATATAATCCAAGTGCAAGGAGGAATATAAGAGAAATTTTAATACTTACCTATAGACATTGTGAGTGGAGAAATGTATTGAAATTTATAGTAAATGTGAGTTTTGTTTTGAAGACAAATAATTCTTGGGGAATGATATCACATGCAAAAGAATTTTTGTGGACCCTTACAAGATAATGGAAATCAAATAGTGGTTTGTGCCATCATCTGTAATAGTGATCTACAGTATTGTTGGACTATCTGGTAATTAACAGCAATTTTCAAAGAACTAGTCATGATTATCAAACCCACTAACCAAAAATATATTGATGGGAGAATTTTGTTTCAGGACCGGTGAAGGGGGCGACAACTTCCAATAGATAAAACAATAGCTTATAACCACTCCATTAATCAAAGTTCTGATAAGTGAGGAAATCATTGTGGTATATAGAAATGATAAAAGGAAGGGAGTAGTATCTTTTCTGAGGATAAAAGATAGTATTACATCCTATGACTCAAATTAGTTGAATCATTATGAGGAAACTATCCAACAAATTATCTTCTGTAGGAGGATGTGATCTTCACGTTGATAATATAGAAGAATTTTCTTTATGGGATGAAGTAATACATATATTCTCATCATAAGAGACAAAAATACATATTCACAACTATTCCTCTTAATATTATCTAATGAATATGTTTATATCTCATTTAGGATTTTTACTACTCAATCTACTACCATTATGGTAAATCAGACATAGGTGGCAGATTTTATATTTATAAAAGATCCTACATCATTGTCAATGATGATAATTGAGAAAGATCTTATCTTATAATATTTTTAAAGGATGGTCATGGTATAAAATAAAAAAATAAAATATTAAATACTCTCTAATATTATTTCATAACCATCCCTCATGGAGAAAATAATGGATTCTCAAACAAATTATGTCGAAATTCAAATAATGTGGAATTTATGAGAAAGTGGGAATCCTAAGAGTTTAAAATAGATGTGGAATAAATTTTCT
Source organism: Viscum album (assembly GCA_963277665.1). NCBI lineage: Eukaryota > Viridiplantae > Streptophyta > Magnoliopsida > Santalales > Viscaceae > Viscum > Viscum album. Next base: position 1,293,049,441 of record OY728129.1, read on the forward strand.
GATATTGGAAAAAATAAAGTATACCCTGAAATACAATTATAATTAATGTGATTTTTAATGATCTAGATTACACAACCATGTCTATTATTCAATAGAGCACAAAGATGCATCGAGATATCTGATAGAACTATTTTGAGGAAAATATGAAGATGGAGATTGGTGATCATAAATCAGGGCTCCAGGTATGTAAAAAAGTGAAGTATGAAATGCAAATTTATATAGGGATACTGTGAATATTATAGATACAATCATGGAAATTGGAAAACATCACCATAGGATTTGTCATTATACATCGAAAGACATCTAAATAAACAATTTTATATGTGTTTTTGTGGGTCATATCATCAAAAAATATCACTTTATCAAATTTTGAGTGGACTTATCACTGGATGAACATGAATATAAATACATAAATTAAGTGGTGAGTATGTATGGAGTAACAATATCAATTGTATCCGGTCTATATACATGATTCATTTTGATTTTCTAGAACAGAATCTAGTACTCTCTAAGAATAGAGCTAAACTTTACTATATATTTTCATTCTAAAAATTATTAAAAATCAAAACAGACATTTCAGAAACTAAAATAAATATTTAGAGAATTTTCTATTTACCTATAAGGGGTATTAGACCAATATTTTCCTCTATGAAAGTTTTCATCCAATAAGAGTATCCAATCAAGCATCCAAAGGGCTCCATATGAATCCTTTTTTGGGAAACGATACAGAACATTAGCACGATTTAATGAATTCAATTAAAATAAGATTATAGGACACAAAATGGTATAATAAATGGGGGAAAATTTGAAATCCATTTATTAACACATAATGGAGTGACAAATTCAACTGAATATTTACATAGAAAATAATCGATGGTACATCAAGTTTAATTTTGGAAAAATTGTATTTATCCATATAAATCCTTGGAAGAGGATCCTGATATTTGGGAACAAAGAAAAACTCAGTCCCATGTATATAAACTCTATTGAGATTCGTGATGGTGTTAGAGCTATTTCATATACATAGTAACTACCACTAATAATTTATAATGTATAAAACATCTTCCATATATCTATCTTGAGGATGTACATAACAGATCCCTCACATGTAGTAAATATAAAGGTGATAAAATTGAAAAGTGATCTCTATTATGAGGAGAAGCTAGTAAAGATCTTAGCCCATAGAGACAATTTTTTATGCTACAAGACTACTCACTTGGTAAAATTACAATGGAGGAACCATAATTATGAAGATAAAACATGTGAACTGGATGAAGTGATAAAGGATAAGTACCATCACCCATTTTCATGATAATATGTAAAACAAATTGAGGGAAAATATTCAGAATGGGGGATGAATTAAACAAAAAATAAAAATTATCATTGTAAATTTACTTATAGTAATTCTAAAATACAATATATATTACATAAAATCACTTTGTGAACATAATAATATCATTATAAAAAAGAATGAATTGAATAAGAATAATTTTTAGAAGTTAAGGATCTTATCCCAATGAAATAGTAACCTAAACATTAAAATAGTAAGATAAATACTAGGAATAGTAATTCATCAATCAGAATAGTGACCTCACCGATGAATGTATAAATAAATTATTTTACTTCTTATAAATTATAATATGATATAATTATATCAATGTATGTGTGAATAAATATTTTAAATATAATAATTATGTTTTGGTATTTTTATAAAACAGAAATAATATTTTCATTTTAATTGTTAATATAATTATTTAAAAAAATATTTATTTTAATAATATAGATTCATAATCTAATATATTTTTTGGGATTATATGATAATTTTATGATAACCTAATTAATTGTTTAAGTGTTATAAAATCTATTATAATATAAAATATATATTTCTCAAGAAAATTATTATTTTATATAATAATTTAATTTATCATATTTATAAAGATATTTTGAAAAAATTAAGTTCAAATTTGAATTATACATTTCATTAAATGGTTATGGTATTGTTTTTTAAAATTCTTCATATTTTGGTGGATCGTTATTTACAATAATTTATGGTATACATTCATTATATGATTAATATGTCATTCTATGCCTTATCACATATATAAGAACCATAAACTAAAACTAAAATAAATTATCATAATAAATTTTATGAAAGTTATTAATCAACTCACTGTCTTGACACAATGTAATAAACTAATCAATAAAATAATGTCAAAAACCCCCTCATTCCATATAAATAACATAAGCCACCACCTATTCACTCCACACAATACAATCATTGAGCCTTGTTTGAATTATAAAAATTAATTTTCCAATGAACATACCCATGTCCACGATCCCTTGGTCTGATAGAAATACCAAATACATTCCCCTAAAGGAGACTCAGAAGTAGTAGAAATTCAATAGGAAAAATCCTCTTTCTTTTTTCTTTTATTCTTCTTTCCATTCCATTCTATTTTTTATCCTATTGTAACATTCACCTATAAAAGAGGAATGTTAACTCTACTATTCTATATATACTGTATTTACATTATGATAATTGAATAATTAATCTTGATGTATATTCCCTTTTCTTTTTTTCAAATCATGAATATACCTTACGGGGTGTGTCGATTTACCACTACCGTTCATAATGCGTTATTATTTTCCACTACAACCTTCAAGGATGGTTATAAAACCATAATTATGGTTAAATAAGATTTTATTATTCATTTTATATTTTATATAATGTTCTAGAAAAAATATGTAAATATTATGTTAAGTAAAATGATATAAGCTATTAATGGTTGTAAAACCGCCAAAATTAATTATATCATTTTCATTGACGTTAAATATAATAATTAATACTCATACCCTATAAAACATGATATATAATACCATGTAATATATTTTATGTTCCTTAATAAATATTCTGGATGATAATTTTCATTTTACATGAACTTCTATACTCATATACATGTTAACTTGTCATGAAATCCAAAAAAACGAACACTCTTCAACAACGAAATAAAACTCATTAACCCATAGAAAATATCAAGAATGAGCATAATAAAACAATAGTGAATCATATTAATGTATTAAAATTTTTATTGGATAATTAAGAAGCTTAATTTTATTATCTATTATTTCATTTGAGTAAGCAATTTGGATATAAGTAATGGGTATTCATGAACCCAACTCACTTCCACGGTGTTTTCCCACAGTCACTCCATTTTAAGCATTGATATCAGATTAATGTAATTGAAATATCATTCATTTATCCATCCATTTTAATTTAAAATCATACATGTTTTTTTTTCATTTTACAACAAATGAATATATTTATTACAAAATAACACTTCTTTCTAAAAACATAAATTTTATTTCACATGAGACTGTTTTTTCCTCAGTAATGATTTATCCTTATTGTACAATTATGTTAATTAATATTTATTTTGGGAACCCAAATATTTATACATTAATTTATTCTTTATTAAATTAAACACATTAATTTCAATGGCTTAATCAATCCCTGTGATTAATATATTTTCTATGTGCCATGAATTATAATGTAAATGTTATGATGTGACATGTGTTCTTGGAATTAGAAAACAAATTTAAATGGTATGATGGGAAGGTTGAGACCCAAATTATGTATAACTCCAATTCATTTTGTAATTTGATCTATCTCATGAGAAATTGTAAAATATGATTGAACACGATTTTCGATTTGGTCACAATTATGTGTGGTCATAAACCATTAAGACATAATATTTCATTTTTATAAATTTCCACATTTCATGAAATAATATAATTATTTCCCATTAGAATATGATTATTATACATTAAATATATTATTGTCATTATAATTATTATAAACCATTTTTCATTCCATTTATTCATCCACTTACTTTTTTAGCACATTCATTATTTTGACGTATATCCCCACATGAATAATTTTACCAAGGAGAACACGAGTTCTAATAAGAAGCTATAAAAATAGGAACTAAATAAAATTTTGTGTTTTATTAGTAAATTTTATGTATTTTCAGAATTTAAAAAATAATATAACCATTTTGGATCCTAGTTTTGTAACATTGTTATGGTGTTTATCATTAAAATTATATAATATTAGTGTAAGAAAAAAATGTTTGATTTATATTATGATACTAATTAAGTTTTGGAGGGTATATAATTTTATATCCCTAAAATATAATGGGTGATGGTTTCATCCTAAGAGATACATTTTATGGTAAATCAGTGGTTATCATATGCATTATATGATATATGATGGGTTGGACTAGAATTATATTATCTTCCAATTCATTAGGAAATGATTTCCACATATTGAGAAAATATAAATTTTAATACGGAGTGAACATGGCGAACTATATGACTATGTAAATAATGTATATAGGAATGTGGAGTGAACATAATTCAATTTGTCAATATTCAAAACATAATTACTAAAATAATGATTCAAATAAATCCACTATAGGAATTTATCATTTGATATTCTTGGTTGTGACTCTTCTTATTTAATGTTTTCATTTTATATATCATATATTTATTTTTATGATACAATGAAATGATTATATCATTTCTTCATTCTATGTTATCATTCTAATCGTGGATTCTTATATCAGGTTACATGTTTTTTCTTTTGATATTATTTGTTTCAAGGTCTTGTTTTATCAAGAAATGTTATTATTATATACTATTTTAATAAAAAATAATCAAACACACATGATTTACCAAGTGTTTTTTATCTTACTCATGATTACATATCAATGAATTTTTTTCATGACAAGGAATTTTACCCTGTTAATTCTTATATTTTCATTCCATTGATTATAATTATGAGTATTTACAATGATAATTATATAATTCATTCAAGTGTGTCTCAATTTTAAATAAATTTTCACATATTTTTGTGAAATATCATTCCAATGAAGTTGATCATAAAATAAAATAAACTAATTAGTTCTTAGAGCTTTCTGATGTTATTGTGAGATGTAATGAATAACTATAGGTAATGATATAAAATAGATAAATATTGTTCTTGTCTTATAAAATGATAGAGTTCTCCCTATGAGATTCCAACTATCATTAGTCATATTCCATCAATCAATCACACCAAACAACACATTGTTTTGTTATCCGAGATAATAGAGTAAATTTGAAAAGACAACTAATGTAAATAAATATTATAATCCAATATATTTTTGTATATATATTAAAAATTTTTCAACTATTAATCATTTATTTTATGATAGGATCAAGTATAACCAGAGTAATACAATGTCAAAATTGTGAATAAAATTCAATTTTCATGAATGTAGAGTACCCGTATTCCATCAATTAATTAACAAATAATTTTAAACCACTTAATACTTTTTCTATGCATCTTGTTTATATATGTTTTTCAAATATGGAATTATTTTCAGTGAGTTCCTAAGAGGGTGATTGATGTGAGGAGGTAATTTGAATTCACTCGGTATTTTATGTTCTGGGAATTGTATCAGGGAAAGCATGAAATATGTTTTTTCCAGATAATTATTTTTGGGGGATATGATCTAGTAGATTTGTCAAATGATAGTCATGAGACTAAAGAGATTTAATTAAACTATAATTCCAATGAGTCTGCAACATCCATGATATATTTCTGCTTTTAGGTAATTTTTTCCATCACATTTTCTCATATTTTTTAAAAACAAGGATAATAGATCATAATATTTTAGTAAAAGAATTTATTTTTTTAAAGAATCATGGTTATGAATTAACAAGTATTGTTTTAAATCCATAACAAAACCAACCCAATAAAAACCATTAAATATTTCCTTACCACCTCCACCTCTAAACTAGGAACCTTGATCCACCAAGGCCCCAAAAACCCATGTCCAAATTATTCAATTTACTCTTAAACTTCATAGATACATCATGGACATTTACAATCAATGGGTAGTAGTTGAATTGACTATTCTGGGTGTGTGCCCACAAAAACACACACACACCCAAAAAGACGTAGATATATATATGTATTTCTATATATGCGTATATAAATTATTAAATTCTAATTTATATGAAAATAAATTAAGGAAATTCTTTTATTATATAGTATGTTTTCTTTTCAAGTGTTATATAATACTATTATATGCATTTATATAAATATGTGAGTCATATATTATGAAAACAAAGATATTTATCAACTCAAACATGTGTATATATAAATAATACAAATTTTACAAATAAGTAAAAAATATTATTATATATAATATATTATATATTATATATTATATATTATATATTATATAATTATCTTTATATATTGAGTATTATATATTATATATTATATAATATATAATGTTTCTACCTATATATATAAATATATTTACACTGTCAAATATAATTATTAAATATATTTAGTAAACAATAGGTGAGAGGGATATGTGAACTATTTATATATAAATATATTTTTAATTATATATATATATATATTAATTTTCTATTCATAAATTTTAAAATTTTTATAATTTTACATATTAAAAATTAATTATATGTATATGTAACAAAATATTTTTTCCTAAATAATTTAATATATATAAATAAATTTTTAACGTATAAAATGAAAAATTATTTTTTATATTATATGATATATATTTAATATTAAATGTTAAATAATTTAATTTTTTCTTAAAAAGGTTCAAATGACAATCATGGAGAGAGACACTCATGTAATCCACATATTGAAAATAATAATGCTAAATTAGCAACCTCTCAAATAGAAAATTTTTAAATATGTATTTTTTGAAAAACATTTTGGCCAATTTAACCTTATTTTGATGAAAAAAGCATATTTTGAATCCTTATGGATAAATCATAGAAAATGTTTCCATTAATGGAAGAAAACATGACTAATTAAGAGATTTTTTTTATAAAAAAGTATATTTTTATTTGATTTTTCTTGATATTAGTCCATCAATGTATATAGAATGATATGTTATGAGCTAGTTACGGAGCTGATGTGATGTTTTGGGTTTTCTATTTTTGTGATATTTATATTCTAAAATGTTAATGATATTTAGTTTTATACAATAATAATATTATAAATAGTGTATTTAATCATGATTGGGGTATTAAATGGAAATATAGAGGTCTCAATTGAATTTAGAACATAGGTTTTCTCAAAAAAAAATACATATGATTGGACTACATCAAGTACCATGATGGTGCCTAGTCTTGGGATGAATATATATATTATCAATTAATCAATTGTTTATCTGTATATATTAGTTTTTAAATGATAGAAATCACCTACATATTCACACATCATCTACACCTATTGTATTATCCACATAATAAAGATGGTATCTTCAGAGAATATTTATGGTTGAGAACATTGGTGAGCTCTCTTGGATCAAGGATAAATCACAAACATGTTTGATATCACCCATGTCAAAATCAATGAAAATTTAGCCTTCTTCTTCATTAATTATCAACCCAATTTTGATATAGCTAAATTTTTTATTTATACAATTTCCTTAAATCATTACGATCAGGCATTATTCATTCTAGAATTAAATCCATAATCACACATTGTAAAAGACACTATAATTTATAATTTTGACATAAAATATTATCGCATCTTCCATGATTTATAAAACTAATTTATTTATACGCGTATTCATATTATTATATTTTATTTAATGGTTTATTATTTATAAATATCATTGGTTCTAAATTTTTTATTTTATGGATTCCCCCCATTACTATTTTTTCATTAATTATTGGTATTTTATTAGATTGGTGATTTAATTATTCTAATGAACTAATTCATTTTCAATCCAAAAATTGGTTATGTAAAAGATTTTGATGAGTTTTGATGTAGAGATTTTGGAACAAAATTATGATATTCTATTTAAATGGAATTCATTTTTGGAATGGGGATGATACTTTAGTGGGGGAAGGCACATGGGAAAAATTTAAGTCCTACTTCTATTAATTTTTCTGACAAAAGGTTGAATGAATCCAACCATTGGTGTGGGTTTATCATAGACAATTTTATCTAAAATTGTTCTCGTGAGAATCAAGAATAAGATGGTGTCAGTTTTGATTATTTCATGAGAATCATGGAATCTAGACACTTCCCAACTACAATGTGTGTAGTCCATAACAAAACATGTCGTGAGTTTCATTTATATAGAGTCAGAATTTCATGTCATGTTTAATATCATCAAGCCATGTGGATTGGACGACAATACATGTAAACATAGAATTATAAATCATCATGTATAGAGTGTGAATTATCATGGAGCCCTAGTAGAATATCACATTATGTATTCCTAGCTAAACCACATGTCCCAATACGCATAGCACAGAATGGGTATTGAGGAATTTTTTGAGTATCAAAAAAAGATGGACATGCATTATAATAGGACTCACATACCTTGAGGTTTTTTTCACGATATGCGGATAGGAAACATGAAACCATGTTATCAACTTGGAGTAAATAACTAGGAATGTGAGTTTGGATAGATTGTACACTTCACTTTATCTTTATATAGAATGCTCTAGTGATCCATTTGGAGTCTGGTTCCACATGGGATACAATGGTAGAGTCTCTAATCTCCCCAAATAATGTCATGTATCCCAACATTAAACGTTTGCTGACAGATTCAATATATATACTTATTCATTAAGTATAGATATAGCTATCCATGTATGGGTCCCCATTTCATAATCACACATTCTTCTTCCCCCACAATTGTTAATGACATTTTTTTTCTTGATATTAATGTCTGCTCCCTCCAATGTACATTGAAAATAGATTCAGGTATCCCCTATATCCTATGGTGAAATTATATATCTATGAGTTTATTTCTAATTAATTAAGATATTACCCTATGACCAGGGTACGATCCTATATTAAATGGTTGAATTATATCATTTGAGGTATCATTTAGTGAGACTTACCTTTACTTTTGTAATTTCATTAGAGATCACATAACGATCTTCCTGATCGTATGTCATTCTAATGATTCATGGAGAGTGATGATAATTTGACTATATATTAAATCAGATACTATATTGGATGGATTTTATCCTTATGTGAACATATATATATAATCCCTTATTTACCAATAACAATGTAATTCAGAGTGTCATCTAAATTTTTGATGATTTACTACATGTATATGTCAGTGTTTCATAATTTTTGTGTGTATATACTCAATCATGCATTATCTAACCACACATGTTTTATATATTATATAGATGAGAGGTTTTCCGAGGAAGATATCAGTGGACCTAGGGAGAAATGTTCAATGTGGTTCTTGGAGGAAGTGGTAGCAAGATAATGGCCAGACCAATGATTGTATGTAGGAATAGTATTCCTATTAGTTTTCATATTGGACATAAATTCTAGTTTTTGTACTGGTATTTTTTCCTATGTAATTTTGTTATGTACAATCATACACTATTGAGGGATATTAGAGGTTTCCCATGTGTTTATTGTTCTAGTTCCTTAAACATAACTATTAACATAGTGGGGATGTAGATTTTTGTTTTTTGTATTGGTATATTAGTTCAAGGTCATCCATCTCTGTGATATGACAACTTGTTTCTACTCACAATCCATTTTCCCACAAGAGGAAGTCTTGATGTGGCACTCTTGTAATACCATTAGATTGAAGGACTCTATTTTACCCAGTTATTTCATTGATTTATTATTTACTAGGATTTCATAGGAGAGTGTATAATGATAAAGTACATGTCTGGATTGGTTTCATATTTTGGTCAATTGTGATAATGTGTATTTAATTCAACTCACTTTTGTAAAATAGGGTTACCCTCTCAGAGTTATACCCATAGTTTATAGAAACTCTTGGTATAGAATGTATGATGTATATCTATACAAGTGGTGTATATAATCTATGGGCATAGTTATTTTTTCGCAATGGTTTTTTAAAAACCATTGGGATAAATTATATTACAATTTACCAATCTCTATCCATCCCCACATCACTAGATGGTCAATATCTCCCAACATTCGGTCGAGCTTTTTTCTTTTCCTCAAATGAGTGATGGCAGACGACTGTCATCCTCTAGTGGTGTCCCCTGATTCAATGATTTCCTGATATTGTTCTTCATTCTAGTGAGTACTAAATAAATCATTTAATATTAGGACTAGCTTTTTAATATTTATCTATGTATGAAAACCTATGAATGATATAGTTACATCTTCATTCTTCTGGATAATTTGAAATAATTTTATTTGTGAGTGATGTTTCATTCATTGGTATTTTCATTTTATGATTATAATTTTGATAAGGTAATAGTATCTTGATGTTTTATATTTTTGAGTTATGTTTGTTTTTTTATTTCATATCCATGATGGGAGTACCAGTATATTCATAACCACCATATAAGGCTAGTTTTCTAATGATTACACATAAAATTATTTTGTGCACAAACTATCGAGACTTTATGTATTATATTCCATCTCATACTCCACATATTACTTAATATTTGTATATATTGGGGATTATATTAATAAATTGATGCCGATATATTTAATTTGGCATATTTAGTATGTTATAGGACAATAAAATTTATTTATGTGGGAACCAGTTGGTAGGAGATAGAATTAAAAGGTACATCTATTATTTTATAGCTTATGGAATATAATACATACACTTTAATTTTTTGTTTCATTGTAGTGGTTAACATGGAAAGAATAATACATTAATGAATTGGAATTATAATCTATAATTTTTATACTATAGTAATGAACTATGACAGTGTTTATCATTATACAAGGCTTTTGGATGAGATATTTTATTATAGTTCTAAAAATAATAGGAACTTTATTATAGAAAGAAATATTCAATTCTACACACCGATTAGTAAGAGAAAATTCCCCCAGTATCTCATCCAAATGTTTTCCTCACACTAAACTAGAAATCATTCAATTTTTATAAAATAATTATACACGTAAATAGAGAGAACTTCATGCATAAAATAATAGGTAAGGATATAATAAATATTTTTCATATTTATTTATATTTATAAATTAAAGGATAATTTTACCATAAAATGGATTCCATGTCTAATATCATTCATGACACGCAACAATTAGTTTCTTCAAAATATTAGGTTGAATATAAGATAGAGTTATTATGACCAATAATATATTGTTAATATTATGTCTGGTGACAGTTATAACCTATAAATTATAGTATTCAGTGTAAATTTCACTAACTATTTTATGTATACATGTTATTATAATTTTTTACACTTATCCATTAAATATTAATGGAATATGAAAAAAATAAATCCAGTTTTATGATTCCAATTTTTATTTGCCTAAAGAGCTGTTTTATTGCAATTTAATAGAGAACAGAGTTTTCAACTAAGGTATTACAATTAGAAAAAAATTATAGGGAACAAATAACTTCATTTTTGAAATATCATTAAAAAAAATCTTCGGGTAAATTTTTGGTCGTCCTCTGAGATGTTTCATTTTTTGATGAAATGTTAATAAGATTGAATTTTAATTGAAATATGCATTTTAATTTAATTTATTTATATATTTATATTATAGGTTTTATTACATTTGTTTTATAATTTTTTCATTAATAAATCTATAAATCCAATTTAAGTCCTTTTAATAAATTTCAAATTGAAAATATATATATAAACATAGAATATTTCTGTCACTTTTGACTTTAAAATCTCATTATCTTGTCTCTTCTAGAAGATTAATTTAAATTAATTTCTTTTTATTAACTAATTGGTATTTTTAGAAATTGATTCAAAATTTGTATTCAAATAAATTTATATTTTATAATAAGTTAATCTTTTTTATGAAAAAAATTATTGAACGTAATTAAAACTAATTACAATGATTAAGGTAAAAAATAATTGTCTTAGTGGTTACTCTTTAATCATAAAGGAAAAAATAACCTCAAAATGTTCCAAAAAATTATTTGGTAGAATTTATTTGACCATATACTTTATTTTATAAAATTTGGATTATTATTTTAGGCACAATACGTAATAAAGGCCTATCAATAGTGTTTACATTATAATATTTAAAATAATACAACTCATCCTCCGATATAAAAAGGCACTCAGCGTCCCCACTAATTTATATCTATGAATCCTATTAAAACATACAATCCATATCCTACTAGTATCCCAACATACCTAATATGAAATTATAAGCCACAATTTGGGCATAAATTAAATCAAATGTTTCCTTTGGTGAAAACCGAAATAAGTTACTCGATGAACATGTAACATTATTTAGTGACCACGTTTGTTTAATTAATTTCTCAATCCATTCATTTATTTTTATTATTTTTATATATAATAACCTCAATATCCTAATTATAATTATATTATTTTATGATAAATTTTTTTCCAACACCTACATACAAAACAATATAATGTGTAACGAAATTACCATTAGTCTGTAGGGAAGACTATGAGCTCAAGAAACAACGTCGTTAATTTTTCTATTACCACCTCTTGTGGTTGAGAATTATGATTTCCATAATGATTTTATATTATATATAATATATTAGTTTTTAATTAATAATTTTTCAATTATTATATAACACGTACCTTCATGATTTTCATTTTTTGGATATATTATAACATAATTTTTGTACACACGGATTATTTACTGCTCAGAGAAATTTGACACGTTCACATATTATGTGGAATTTAGTAAGTTTAAATTTAATAAAAATATATTATATAAATGAATTTTATATGATATGTAATCCATAATTATATTTCATTGAATATAACATATCATTTTTTTATTTCCTTTTCACATATGGAAAAAGTGAAGACACGGTTAGCGGATGTGTGGACTACCACCTCCTCGAAGTGATGTGATTCCTTTAAAATCCACAGAAATATATATAATATAATAAATGATAATATAATTTGGTTTATATGATATAATTATCATTATTCAAAGCTAAAAGTTATATACCTTTTTTCGATAATAATCATTAAAAATGGGAACATTATATATGCTTATGTAAGAGATTCCATCGTATTTACTATAACTGTGGCTCATTTTTCAAAATCATTTTAAATTATTGGATTTAAAATTATAATTCCAGTATAATGATTATAATTATCCTTAGAATATAATTCCATATATGTTTATATGATGACCTCTAAGACCACAGTCAACCAACATTATTCATTTTAAACACGTAAACCGAATATAGTCAAAACACCAAAAGTATACTTATTTTTTAAGTAACTGTATAAAAAATTGTAATAAGTGAAATAAAAATAAAAATAATGTTTAAATAGTTTCCTATTAATATAAATATTGAACATAATTTTGTTATTCAGGAACATTAATTCACATGTGATAATTCAGACTCAATGTAAGGGATTTAATCTCAATCTACATTCATTGAGAAATATCTTAATATTGTACACCCACGTTATTTTATGATCTGTATATACATCACATTTTAATTTCATTCAGATTTATTTATTTATTCTCATGATATTTATATATTTTTTAAACTTTTTACCTTCATGGGTATTATTATTCAAATATTTCAAAGTGGAATGTGACACATTTATTTCAAAATATCTTTATTTTCCTATACGTCAATATTCAAAAGATTATTTAAAATATTTATTTATAAGGATTTAAAATGATTATAAATGAATTTTTATGTCTAATATTATATTTGTATTTTTTAAATAAGAATTCATGTTTTAAAAAAAGAAATTTAAAGTCCTATTTTCCATTATTAGCTGATTTGTTATTGAAAATGTGCCTCTAAAACTGAAATGATTATTTAAATAAATTGAAATGTTTTTAATGAGTAAATATTAAATTATTATTAGTGACATATAAAAATATTCATTTTTATCTGTTATGATTATATAATGGTACATGGGAATTCGATGGGTGGAAATGTTAGAAACCCTTGATATATGGTTCCGTAATAATCCAATGATGTGTGGTTCTCTGATAAAGCAATAATGGGTGGGTATGTGATTTCCCTATAAAGCATTGGGTATGTCATTCGTCTGAATGGATATTCAAACTCTTATATTGTCATGTATGTAACGTGAACACATGGTTATTCTATTTATGTCACTAAAAAGTATAATGATGTCGCAATATTCTAATATGATTGATCTATACCTGATATGGGTTATATAATAATAATGTGATTATATATAATTTTATCAAAAGAGAATATTTTCATAGGAATGTACTTACAACTTATTATGGTTGTAAAGTATTAATTTAGGTAAATATTATGAGGGGTCATCTTGTTTTGATAATACATAAGGTTTTCCTTGTTTGTGTATCATTTAATAAAAAATTTATGATCATAAGATGTTTTTAAACATTTATAACAGGATAGAAAGAATAGTTAGAGAATAGAAGGATTCAAGTCAAAATTCATGAATATCTCTCAAAAAAATATGATGGAATTTTTAAATGAATTAGATTATGGAGAAAGGATACAAATCATAGGTATACACATTTCACTTTATATTATTGTTATATATGGTTATGGCCTAATTATATAAACTATAAACCTAAAAATATACATAATGTGAATGAATATAATTTCCTTATATAAACTAATGATTTTTAATTATTTATTTTTGGGTGTGTATTGTTAGTATGAATGTAATTAATATAATATGTTCAACATTTAAATTTATATTAGTTGCATGACCATAAAATATTTCACTTAATAGTTTCTATGAATTTATATAGAATATTAAGATTACTATGATGCTTCACCCATATATGTTCGTTCATAACAATTTTCCACATATGAAGTGATGAAACTTTAGTGGGAAGGAACTAAGAGGAAATATCTAACCGAATTAGTATACTAATATGGAAGGAATTGAGAAAGATAAGATTCATAGAGTGACGAGTCAGTTGCAAATGTCTCTAAATAGTTCTTGTGATGAGATAGAGAGAACCATGATCTATAATACAGGAACATGATGTTGGTTGGTAATTTTATGTGAAAACATAACCCACCAACCAAATGATCATATAATCTTATTCCAGAATAAGTATGGATTAAATACCTTGAAAATATTTTCATTGTATTTTGTGGTTTAGGTCATTAAAAGGTAATTTTTTCAATTTATCATTTTATATGTGAAGTTGACCAATGGTTTTTTCAGAATAACAATATCAGAGAAATATAATAATTTGATTCCTAATAATGGGATGAATTAATTAATATTTTCCTTGAGAAATATTTTCCTATGCTTGTTTGAAATATGAATGAAAATAAATTATTTAAATTCAAGAAAAGTAGGAATATCTGGTGGCATCATATCAAGAAAACTCCACACAACTGGTGTGGTACATCCCAAACTTTATCAATGATATTTATAAATGAAAAACTTGTTTTAAAAGGGATTAATTCCACGATATAATGGTTAATTATTTTCCCATGTGTTCTATTGAGATGAGAAACATTTTTAATTCGTTTAGAGGGTCAAGATATATTTTTCTAATTATCATGTTTCCCTTAGAAATAAGAAAATGAATATATCTATTTGGTTGTAAATGGGAATGAATTCATTAATTAAGTTTGGAGGTAGGAAAAAATTCATATAATTTAATAATTGGGGTAAATAGAATCATAGAGATTACATTCAATGTTGGTAAAGTTTTTTAGATATGGTAAGTTTGTTAATATTCTTGATAATTGAAAGTAAGTTGACTAAAAATTAAATTAAAACCTACAGGATTTATGTTTTAGCTCCAAATAATTAGATAAATATACCAATTTTAATCCCAATTTGATTTCCTAGGGTGGAAACCATCACGAGTGAAAGATAAATGGTGTGAAAAATCCATTTCTACGAGTAATGTTTTTGTTGGGACATAAAATTATGTGGTGATAGCAATGTTACTGGTTTATTTAAATTGCACCAATACTCTATCTGGATTTGTTGATTCAATTTCTTTCAATTTTTATTTATTTACAATTATATTAGGATTATCACCTCAATGTTATAAATAATACATGGTAAACACTTTTGGTGGAAGTATAAAAGAAATCAATATTTTTAAGAATCATCATATTATCATTAGTTGAATTTTCATTCCTAAATATATCATTGACCTTCCTATAGTAGAGTTTGATATTATTTTAGATATGAACTATATTTCAGTTTATCATTATACAATATATATAAAATCCAAAAATGACCCATTCATTTATTTCACACCTTTTATAACATATCATGAAAAATGAAATAAATGAAAAATTGATGTGAATCTTCCCTAGCTCAAGGTTTTGAAAAGAAATAAAAAATTATGATTAGTCAAATCCTAGTAGTGACTTAATTTTTGGATGTTTTCCTGAGTAATTTCCCGGTATAGTCCATCATTAGGAATTTTCTTTTTCTAGTGATTTATTTCCTTTTGGTAATCATATTTTGAAACCACCTTATTAAATGGAACACGTTGAAAATATGGAATTGAAACCCCAATTTCCTAAAATCATTGATTAATTTTTCACTTATCCTAGAACTTCACTATGTGGTGATCATGTTTTATATTTGAATATGAAATATTCTTGTATAAGAATTTTCATTGATTATAAATCCTTGAATAGAATAATAAATAAGAACAATTATCATTTCCCTCATATCATTGATTTGTTTGATACAACCCAAGCATCTCTATGTTTTTAAAATAATAATATAATTTCTATTTATGATTAGCTGACGGTTATTGTGTATTACATTTGGATTATAGTTTTTTAAATTATATAGGGTAATAATGATTTAGTAGTTATTCCATCTGGGTTATAAAATGATCCTACTATATTTATTAATTTTATGAATAAAGTCCACCAGCAGCTTTTGGATCGGTGTGTAGTTATGTTTATAAAAGATATTTTGGTATATTCTAAATGAAAGGAGGAACCTGAAAGGAACATATGGATGGTTTTGAAAACCATAAAATAAAATAAATTATATTGAATGATTTTTAATATTGAATTTTTGTGGAATGAAATCCATTAATTTGATATATTATTTTTAATGATGGCATATCTATTAACCCTACAAAACAATGTTGTGTAAGAGTGGAAAAGAGCTACAAATGTTATATACATTAGTACATTTCTTTTATTAGTCATTTAATATGTAATTATTTTAAAACATTATTTCATATCTATCACACTATATATGTGAACACAACATGATTTAATTTTTATTAGTATAGGATAATGTGATGTTTTATTTCAATAACTGAAGATAAAATTCTTTAATGTTATAGTTTTGGTCCAGCCTTCTAGAAATGGAGAATTTGTCATCTATTTTATTTTTTTATAAAAAGGACACGGTGGTGACTGGATGTAGAATTACAATGTAATTCATTATGCTTTATTTTAGTTGAATCAACAAGACTTAAATTATCATACACATGGTTTGGAATTAGATTCTATTTTTTCATTACAAATTTGGATGAATAAATAGTTTAGAGTGATTTGTTAAATATAAACTAATTAATTTTTTATATAATATATATTCACTCAAAAATATTTAAAAATGATTCAATTAAGAATAATTTAATGTATAATGTAATATGATTGAATAGTTCATTATATTTATATAAAATAAAAAAATTTCACAGATGATATGGGTCAAAATATTAATGATATATTAACAATGTCATGTTTGGAATGTGACAATTTGGTTAATTATGTGAAAATTATTTTCTTGTAAGTTGTAGATGTAGGGATATCCTCTATTTTGTTACAGTTTTTAGTGTAGTATTATTAGTCATAAATAATTATTAAATATCATAATGTGGATCATGTTTTAAAAGATAAGGTAATTTCCATTATGATATTTAGGTTTCTAGATTTTAATTTTTATGAATAATATTTTTATGAAATGTCAAAATATTATGTGTTACAAAATATTCCCAGTTTAGGATTGAGTTTTTGATAGAATCTCATAGATTTCAATTTTATAATTATATTAGGAAAAACAAATATGTACATATAAGATTGTGATTATTACTATTGGGATGTAATGAAATGGTATATTCTTTACTTTACTGTAAATAATTTTACTTGTTAGTAGTTTAAAGCTAAGTGAATTTTACTGAAGAGGAATATTCATCCTTTACTAGTTATAAAGATGAAATGAGATAAAATATTAATATATTTCAAGTTAGTATTTACAAATATTTCTCAAGGTTATATAATGATTTGTTTTGTTCATGACTGATAAATAAATATACACATTTACTTATCATTTGATATAACTATAGTAAATATCCTTATCTTTGGGTATGTGATAATGTAATTTTAAATGTTTCTATTTGGAAATCTGTGATGTGTTTCGGTAGGAAGTGAATTCAGAGTCCACAGTTCAATGAAAAATATAATATACTAGAGAAATATATATTTTGTACCTTATTAAGTGTACTTATATTATAGTTTATTCATGGTAAAAAATGTATTTCATTTTTCAATGTAAAGGAAGTACATACAATATTTATCTCATGTTTTGATCCTAGAATTAATTCAGCAGAAGTAAACAATTCATATGATGAATAACTGGTTCAGATTCTTGAAAATAAATTTAATTAGTTAAAAAAGTATACTAATCATGTTAATAATTTATTGAGAACCCATATGGGCGAGTAAGAATCATGGGAATCCAAAAAATCAATATGTTAAAGATACCCCAACTAGATTAATTGAAAATAATTCGGATAACACAATTTCCAAAATGAGGAATAATGTAATTTACAAGTTTATGATAGAATAAGTATTTTTCAAATTTATTAATATTTATGAATTATAAATTAATTTTTCCTTAAAATGGATTCTATGTTAAATAAAATATTTAAATTGAAACTGTGAGTTTCATCAGAATCTTATATTGCATGCAAGACTGACTTATATCGAACAATAATACACTATTAATTCTATTTTATGTTATTTTTATTACCTATACATTATATTTGAGGATGTGAATAATAATTAATATATTATTTATACACATATTTATATATATATTTTAAAATTCAACCGAAAATATTATAGTTATAATATAATAAATAATCAATTTTTACACATAAAAATGGTATTTTATAAAAAAAATATTTTACATCCTTTTATTGGTGTGATGATTTTTAAAAATATGGTAATTTTATATTGTTTATATGAAAAAATAAACAGTAGTTTTGAAATAAAAAAATAAAAATGTACATTGGGTGATAATTTTATTTTTCATAGATGTTTCATTTTTTAATGACAACTGGATAATACGTATTTTTAATTGAAACAATCATTGTTGTCGAATTTATTAATATTTTTAAATTATTTTGTATATTTATTTTAATGTGTAATTAGTTAAATTGCTTGTCAATAATCCTATATATTTAATTTTACTGAATTTCACTTTGAAATTGGATATAAAAACATAGAAATCTTTTGAACATTTTCACTCTAAAAACATATTGTCTTGTCACATCTATAATATTAATTTATATTAATTTCTGTAATTTATGTTATTGGGTTGTCGAATAATGGATTAACTATTTTGACAAATCATAATCTATGATTTCTAGTACTAGAAAATTAATTTTCACCCCAAATATTAGTGAAAGTATTTAAAATTAATTAAAATGATTAAGTTAATAAGAAGTTTTATTAGTTGATAAAAATTAATCTTAAAAGGTATAATGACCTAGACAAATTTCCAAAACCCATTGGAAGTAAATTATTATAAAATATGAACTCTTGTATCTAATTTGGATTATTATTTGAGAAGGTTTATGTAAGATAAACCAATCAATATTTTTTTACCTTTTTTATATTTACAATAATGACACCCATCCACTATAAGAAGACATTCAACCTTACCACTACTTGATACCTATCAATAAAATTTGATTATCCATGACCACCCTAAATATTATAAAAAATATGTATTATAATCCTATTATCCACAATTCGGAATGAATCAATCAATGGAATGCATTTGGTGCAATCCAAAAGGTGTTACCTAAAGAAGAGTACCATTCTTCAATGAGAGTTTTTTTTCATTCTTCATCACACATTCCATTTTTATTACCCCATAGTTATATAATAATCTTGATATAAAAAATTTATTAATATTTTGATAGTTTAATGGTTATAACTGATCCTGAACACACTTCTATCTTATGTGAAACGAAATCACAATTCATGTCTACATTAGACTACCACCTCCCAAAACGATATTGTTCATTTTTTGATTACTACCCCTCATGGTTGGGATTTTCAATGGAAGTAATATTGTTATTTTATATATATTATAGTTTTTTAGTATTATTAATTCTTTAATTTTTATATAACACATACCTACATTCTTCCCGTTTTGTAGAGACACGATAACATCATTTGTGGATGTGTTGACTACCGTCTCCTCAAAATGATGTGATACTTTTACACATGGAATGAAATATATTATAGATGGTTTTAGTAAAAATATATGATATAAATTAAATATAAACAATATTATCTTATTATAAATTTTTTTAAAAATATTATATATCTTTATATTTATTATCTTTCTACACATTGTAAAAGCGATAATGTCATTCGTGGACGTGTGGACTACCACCTCCTCGAAGTGATGTGATTCCTTTTACAACAGAAGAATTATATAAAAAATAATACATGATCAAATAATATTGTATATATTATATAATGATCATTATTTAATGGTAAATTCACTTTACCTTCATTCTATAATGACAATTGAAATACGATAATGATACTCACAAGTGTTCATGGTCTTCCACATCCATGATTGTAATATTGGGTAATTTTTCATATCCATATTTAGTAAGTATTTTTAATGTATAATTAATTTATTAATATTATAATTATATAATTATTATTATTCTTGAGGTGTTTATATAGATACATATAGTCAACCAACCTTAGTCATTTTTTAACATTTAAAGTGAATGCGGTAAAAACAACAATAA
The DNA here is from genome assembly GCA_963277665.1 of Viscum album. Lineage (NCBI taxonomy): Eukaryota > Viridiplantae > Streptophyta > Magnoliopsida > Santalales > Viscaceae > Viscum > Viscum album. The sequence continues at coordinate 1,293,070,460 of OY728129.1, forward strand.
TAAACATAATTCATTAGGTAGTTCTATAAAATATTTTAATAATTGAAATAAAAATAAAGATAAACTTTTAAAATATTATTAGTTAGGTAAATAATAAACAAAATTTTATTATTCATGATGATACATTCCCATGTGACAATTCGTAATCAAGGTAATGGATTTTGTATCACTCTCTTTTCATTGAAATATATCTTGATGTTGTACAGCCACCTTATTTAATGAGGTGAATGTACATAACCATTGAGTTATATTATTAATAATTTATTTATTCTCGTTTTATTTAATATTTCTTAAAATTTTATTCCTCATGCAGATTATTATTCAAATTTTTCAAAGTGATATGGGACACATTGATTTAAAAATATTATTAATTTCCCCCATTTAAATATTCTTAATTTTATTTAACATAATTATATATATGGATTTAAAATGATTACAAAAGAAATTTTAGTCGTATGTTGATATTTGGATTCATTTACCAGACATTTTTTAATTTTCAAAAGAGAAAAGAACTCATTATTTTCTTTTTGGGTATTTTGATTTTGAAAATGGTTTTTGAAAATATATTGATTGTTTTCATAACCTGAAATGTTTTATTTTGATTAATAATAAAATATTACGAGTTTAATGATTATTATTGAATTATTTAATGTGTTAGGATAAAATAATGATACTTTTTCATTTTACGGGAGGTTTCATGATAAACTAATGGCTAGTGGTTTTGTGATAAACAATGGCGGGTGGTTTTGTGTTTAACCAACGATGGATTGGTTCAGGGTTGTCCTCTAATGCATTATGTATTCAATTCATTTTTATGGATGTTATATTTTTAATAGTGAACATTATGGATTTTAATATCATTGTTATTTCATTTATCATATTGGAAAGTATAATGATGTCTTATGAAACTAATATTATTTATCCAAGCTTGTTATGGTTTTTAAGGTATTATTATTATTATAAAAAGGGTATTAAATCCAATTATTTTCCATGTAATGTATTTAAAACATATTCAGTGTGAAAATTATTAATTTATCTTCTATTTTTTCTAGGATTTATTCTTTTCAATGGACCAAAGATATTCCTTCGTTGTGATCCCCTTACTGATATTTTTTTGTGCTTAACCCATGTGTTTAAATGTCTTTACAACATTTTTGGATGAATGTGGAAATTAAAGTATTAATGTTCAAATTCCTAATGATTATTCATAAAGGATATCATTATTTATTTTATATTTTTTATATTATGGGAGAAATGGATGGTAATTGGATGTGATTTATTTGTACTTCATGATTTTTACACAATGTTTGTGGCCCAACTATCTAAATATATAAACCAAAATGATCTTTTAAAAGAAAGAAGGTAATTTACAAACATAAAGTAAAGAGTATATAATTTTTAGGAACGTTCCTTATATCATGTTCTATATAGGTAGAGGACACCCTGGTTTTGGGGAGAACCATAACCAATGGATGTTGAGGGAAGGAGATAGTCAACAATCTAACAGTTCTATCTTGTTCAGACCCCTCAAGACCTGATGGAGGATCTTGTGGATATCCTTATTTCTATAAGAATAGGATGTGGGTGGATCTTGGTGACTCTAATACATGACAAGATTAATCATTTTGGGATCATATTCAGGAACAGCTTTTTGAATGATTTTTTCATGAAACCATGATGAATGGACATTATACAGATTCTAGAGTTCTAATAAATATGCATGTTAATAACTGATTATTTATCGAGGATCACCGACATTACATGACATTTTATTGATGTGATAGGTGATTAATACTTTTGGGTAATGAATTTAATGATTGTATTCACAGTGATGTTCATGTTGGGGTGGTTATTCTCTGAATAACATCATATGTTGGAGCAGTAGAGTATTCCCTTATGGTATAGCTATTTTTTGGAGAATACATCATCAATAGGAGATGTAACTGGTGATATAAGATTAGATAGATCATCTTTATGTAGTTAGTGATTTAATTTATCACATATACATCTTAGATAATCTAAGGAGTAATCCAAAATTTGAGGATTAGTTAATCGTGTATAATAAATGGGATCATGTCTATAGGGATAAATGTGTTCCTTTTGTTATTCATAGTGAGGTTAACATCGTAGGACTACCCGGTTACTTCTATAATTGATTGTGGGTAGGAAGTGAATGGATTTATACAATACAATTTTTTATTCTAGAATGTCACAACCAATGTAGGTAATGGATATCATTATTATGGTTATTATGAATTAAGATATTCATGAGTCGATACATTTTAAAATATAATATTACTTCCAATAACATTGTGTAGACCATAATATTTGTAACAGCCCGAGATTTTATAAAAAATATTCTTTTTAATGTCTTGTGTTGTACGCTACACCAAAAGGAGCTTGCACAACACACATCCTTAACTTGACTTGCATTACACGCAATCACGACCTTCCTCGATAGCGTGTGTAGTACGCAATACCGAGTTTCACTAAACAACGATATGCTATTAAAATATTATTAAAACTAGCCGTTATGAATAGTAATAACCACTTTTTGAAATTTTATAAATTTTATTTTTCAAAATGGACTTCATTTTTGGATTCGTAATACCGAAATTAGCCTAGGGTGAAATTTTGGTATTTTTTTGAAAACTTTAAATTTTTGATAAATAGTGAAACCACTAAGTGGTAGGTTAAAAACGGAATTTTGCATAAAACTTAATTTTACCGCTTATGTGAATGGAATTTCGAAAATCCGATAGACACAGTTGATATCAGTAAGTAAAATGTGGTTAAATGAGATAAAAATAATTTTTTGGTGAATAGTAACTGTTAACTTTTTTTACCGCTGTTAATAGTAAATAGGGTAACTAAGGGTAAATATGATATTAATATTACCCTAACACATGTCCTAATTCTATTTGATAAGTGTAATTCGACCAAAAACAACCTTATGAATAAAATATGACCATTTAGGCCCACTTGGGTTAGATTATGACATTTATTATTAATTTATTTAAAGAAGGGTTAAAATAGTTAAAATCAAAGTTTAATAAGTAAATCATTTTTAATATGGGGTTATACATAAGATAAATTCGACAATAAATATTCATTAGAAAGCTAAAACGATTTCCTACATAATGGTATTTTATTTATAATTTTTAGACATTAAATAATTTAATTTAATTATGACACAACTATGATGCAGTAATTATCTTATTTATGAAATATTGACATAATTGATGTTATAAACACCAAAATAAATGTAATTTGAGACTTTTTATGAATTAAACTAATTTTCTAGGTTACTATGATATATTAGTGTCGATTTAATCAACTTGGGGCGAACATATAATTCTTTTATGACTTTCAAAAAAATCATATATCAAATAGTGTCAAAATTGACACAAAATAGTTTTTAAATCAAATATTATATTATTAATTGTTATTTAATTCCTAAAAATCTAAGGTTCGGCCAAATGACTTAGATAAAGATATATGTATTAATAATAAACAACTTGGGGTTCGTTTGGCATGTTATAGTAAGTGTATTAACCATATAGTGAAAGAAAACAAAAAGACACGGTAAAAGTTAAATTATTTAACTTAGAGTTAAATCTAATTGATAAGGTTACAATAATACCCTAAACTTGTCTAAATCTTATTTGTTGATTGGATTTCGACCCATCCCCACTTTAGCTTCGAAATAAGACCATTTGGAACCATTATAAACCGATTTTGACTTTAATATAAAATAATATTTTGAGATATTCCTAAAGTGCCCCTCTCCTCCCTTATAAAAGGACACCTCCTCCCCCTCCTCCTCACACCAATTTGAGCACTCAAGCTCGGACAACTCCTGCCATTTTCTCCTCTCCACTCTCCTAGAATAATCCTAGAGGTCTTGGTCTTCTTCAATGACCAATCGTAGTTCCCTAAGTGGAGGATTCAAAGAGGCGTTCCAAAGAAGAGGTAATATCCATTACCGATCTTTTCAATTTCTTTCTTCTTCAACTTCTTCTTCTTTAGTTGTTTCATTATAAAGTAATAACATCAGTATTACTTACAAACTGATATGTTATTATAAATATGAAACAACCCTAATTCACCTTCTATCCATCCTGTGGAAAAATGAAATCACCGCGCGTGCGTACGTACGGAATACCGTCTCCACGCCGTGGTGTAATCTATTTTCCACCACCACCTTACAAGGATGGGTATAATGGTGTAATGAGTAACTATTTATGATTATTATAAAGTAATATTGATACTGAAATAATATATATATATATATATATTCAAATACAATTCCATGATCATAGGAACGATATCATCACTCGTGCGTACGTACGGAATACCGTCTCCACGATGTGATGTGACTCGTTCTACATGATCATCATTACATAGTAATTATATAAATGAATTGAATGAATAAATATGATATATGTTACACTAATACCATTCTGGATATAAGGTATCTATAACCTTAAAAGAAGCATAAGAATTTATTCGGAAAAACACGCATAAGAACAAAAGGCAATAAAGACCCGAGTAACAAGTAACAATGAAATATTACTAACAAGAAGATAAGAATATGACCATATATGATATCATATCAATATGTATGATTCTGGAATAAGTCAATAACATTATTTAAACCATTATACTGGAGCTTCGGACACGTACAAAGCAAATCGGACCTATGGTAAGGGAAATATCACAATCTCATTTTTATCCGAGATTGTTTGTACTTTGGTATTTACTGGGGTGTATTTTATCATCCACATCCATGTTTCCTCAATATGTAATATTATTTCCATCCAACTAAAATAGATTATATCCAATTTTACCCTTCGGTAAATTTTTAGTAAAGGATATGAAAGGAATCTTTTGTCGTTTTTCGTACGAGGTACTTTTTTGACTTTTCCGACAAAAGTACGAGAAGAATGTTTTTTTTAACTTATACGGCATGAATGGATTTTTAAAACATTATTTCCAAGAAGATTACTTTACAAGTTTTCATGTTTATTTTTAATCAACATCTTTAAGTTTAAAATTGTATGACATGTTAAGAAAGGAAAAGTGTTTTTTTGAAGTAGAAAGGATATTTTCCTCAAGAATGAAGTTCAAGTGTTTTATCAAAATTATTTTCCATCTAAGATAATAAAGGGTTCTGTTTTTATCCCTATTATTACATTGATTTGATTATGTTGTGATGGAATTATTTTTATGAATTCCTTTATCTTATATGAATTGGTTTATGATGTCACGATGTTTCAAGAATCCCATTTTTATTACATGGGTTATGAAATGATGTATGGTTTATGATTTTGTGGCACACATAAGAATGGTATCATTATGAGATGGGTGGGACATATATCCCCCTCCAATGCATTGGGTAATGATTTTATATCTCATGAGATAGATATGGCTGGAACGGTAGGTTATACCGGTTCAGTGAAACAGGACTGAAACGAGGGTTACTCGGTTCAGAAATGGACTTTGTCCACTAAGATAGTCTTGGCAATGAGTCTTGACTAACAAGAAATTATTCTCTATGATTATGTGTGAATGCCACAAAGTTTCATGTTTTATGTTATGATTATTGTGATTACATTTCACTGCCATGATTTATCCCATGTTATTAAATTATGCTCTCTTTTGCAGGTTAAGATTTCCAAAATGTTATGTTCTTATGAATACGATGTGATTGATATTTATTTTTTTACCCTTACTGAGCATTTGAGCTCACCTTTTTATGTTTTCTTTTCCCCAGGATATAATGAAAGGTTTTAGGTAAAAAAAAGGAAGATCTTTATAGGAGATGTTGAAGATCTTTCAACACGATTAAAAGATTACGTTCCGAGTTTCCAAAGACACTAAACTATTACGATCCTTGTGTGTGTGTTTTTGTTATGTTCTAAGTATTCCGCATATGTAATGTAATGTAAATGTACGTGAAGCTACGAGTCTCTACAGTTGGTATCAGAGGAAAGGATTAGTCAACCTTTGGAAACTAGAATGCGAAAACGTTAGTGAGATCCCTAGAGATATTTCTACGGTATGTCTAGGGATGTCCCTAAAGTTAAGTATACGTATATGTTATAGTACTAGAATTACGCTAACAATCATAGAATTAAACCTAAGATGTTAGATATTGAAGGTACTCCCCCTTTATTATATTGTTTCCCTAGCATGATTTTTGCCTCTCACACTAATCTTTTTGGGTTTTAGACGATGGCTGGAACCCGAAGGAACTGTGTGGATCAATGCAATGGACAATGCAATGATTGCCCTCCTGAACAAACAAATGTTATGGGAGATGGAGTGCAAAATCTTATTGCTATACTTACACAAGATATGAATCATTCTGGACTTCCAAATGAGCAGAGAAAGGAACAGTATTCTATTGAGTCCTTCATGAGGCAACGTCCACCTTCTTTCAGTGGGACTTATGATCCACTTGTTGCTGAACAATGGATCAGTACCACTGAAAAGATATTTTCAGTTCTTCAATGTTCTAAACATGATAAGTCATCTTAGCAGTATATCGTTTGGAAGGTGAAGCTGATCAATGGTGGAATCTTATCAATAATACGAGGCAAAGAGATGAAATTGAGTCCATGGAATGGGACGAGTTCAAGAACTTGTTTTTCAGTATGTACTTCCCTCATATTCTTTGAACCAAGATGGAGAAGGAGTTTTTTGAACTAAAGCAAAAGGATGATGAATCTGTTGGTATATACGAAGCGAATTTTAGAAGACTTGCAAGGTATGCATCTGGCATTATCATCCAACCTGAAAGTAAAGTTGATCGATTTTTTAGTGGCTTAAAACCAAGTCTTCGAAGGGCATTAGCTATAAGAGACTTTAGTAGCTATGAAGAAATTGTGCGTTGTGCTATCAAGGTAGAAATGGAAGTTGGTGTTACATATCCATCTCATGGTTTTGACAAGAAACGAAAGATGGAGGTCAAGGAGAAATCTCAGAATAATGGTGAAAAGAAGATGAATGTTTCCTTATGCACAAAGTGTGGAACGAAGAATGGTGGAGATTGTCTTAAAGGGACTAGAAAATGTTTTAAGTGTGGAAAAGAAGGTCATCGAGTAGCTGAGTGTCGAAGTAATGGAAAAAGGGTTTCTAATGATGTGAATAAAGAAAACACTGCAGAGAACGCACCACCAACACTTCAATGCTTCATGTGCAAGGAAATGGGGCATTATGCTAATAAATGCCCTAATCCAAGGGTTAGTGATGATCGACATGAGCAACCACTTAAGTCAAAGGACAAAGTGAAGTCACATGTGATCACCATTGGCGATGTTGAATATGATAACGATGTGGTGGAATGATTAAGTGTTTATGTAATGGGATTCCAAAATAATGTTGTATCATTGAGTATTGCAATATTTATTGATGTGGTATTCAAAGTGATTGAGATATTTTTGGAAATAAGATGATATGCGCATAATGAAGGGAAAACGAGAAAATGAAATTTTTAATAGTATTCATGAGCTCATGATTGATATAAGGACTAAGTGATATCATGGTTTGAGTATATAGAATTTTGAGGATTTTGGTATGTGGAAAGTGTTAACTTTAAACTGCATTCATGTATTCAAGAGAATGCATGATTAAGGACTTTGAATGTTTAGAATGTGACCAACAAGACATATCTTATGGGGATCAACGATGGTATTAAATCTCTGGTAATTGTTTTCACTATATTATGAGAGTGGACTGTAGTATTATGGGTAAGCCTAAAGATTGGAATGGATTATGTTGGAATAAGTTTGTATTTTTTAAGGATAGAAGTTTTTTTCTATATTATTGATGGGATGTTATAGTAATATAGTTTTGGAAAAATGACAACCTGCAGGACGGGCGACAGCCCATCACGTCGGACAAGGATGTGGGAATCGAACCCACAACCGAAGTACGACTGGCCTTTATCGCCTACCACTGGCTTACAGGAAGTCCCTGTTTAGTAGAAACTAGTTTTATTATATTAAGAAATATGATATATGAAGATAAAGTCCATTTTAGGAACCATATATGATTAATGTCACTATAGATCGACTTATGTATATAATTTTTGCTAACCTTTTGTTTGAGACAGATGGAATGACCCGTCATTCTATCACATGATCTGCTAACACTTCACGAATAACAAATTCAACTTCATTTATTTAAGAGATGAAGTGGAAATTGTTCAAGACACAAACAATAGTGAGATTGTACCAAAATAAAGTAAGTATTTATTTTAATTCAAATTCTTCAACTTTAGGGAAACGATCTTGAAAACCAAAAATGTTGTCCTAGTGCTCTTATATCTGATTAATCAGATGGTACCTTAGACCGTCACAAATTTATGGATTTGTGATTGTTGTCTTTTCCATAGCCATGTTCTCTACCACTCTCCATCAGAACATGATGGTTAGATTTTTCTTCCATATCCATATTTTCACCTATGTGGAAACCCAGTGATTAGTTTATTTGGGTAACCGTTACGTTTCATACTTTTGTTTTTAAAGATTGGTTTTTGTATTCCTTTTTACGATGTGGGTTTCTATTAAAGAAACTTTCAAGTAGAAAACCATTTATAACCCCGACAAATTTCGAGGGAGAAATTCATTTTAAGGGGGGTAGAATGTAACAGCCCGAGATTTTATAAAAAATATTCTTTTTAATGTCTTGTGTTGTACGCTACACCAAAAGGAGCTTGCACAACACACATCCTTGACTTTCTTTGAATTACACGCAATCACGACCTTCCTCGATAGCGTGTGTAGTACGCAATACCGAGTTTCACTAAAAAATGATATGCTATTAAAATATTATTAAAACTAGCCGTTATGAATAGTAATAACCACTTTTTGAAATTTTATAAATTTTATTTTTTGAAATGGGCTTCATTTTTGGATTCAGAATACAGAAATTAGCCTAGGGTGAAATTTTGGTATTTTTCTGAAAACTTTCAATTTTTGATGAATAGTGAAACCACTAAGTGGTAGGTTAAAAAAGGAATTTTGCGTAAAACTTAATTTTACCGCTTCTGTGAATGGAATTTCGAAAATCCGACTGACACGGTTGATATCAGTAAGTAAAATGTGGTTCAATGAGATAAAAATAATTTTTTGGTGAATAGTAACTTTTAACTTTTTTTACCACAGTTAATAGTAAATAGGGTAAGTAAGGGTAAATGTGATATTAATATTACCCTAACAAATGTCCTAATTCTATTGGATAAGTGTAATTCGACCAAAAACAACCTTATTAATAAAATATGACCATTTAGGCCCACTTGGGTTAGATTAGGACATTTATTATTAATTTATTTAAAGAAGGGTTAAAATAGTTAAAATCAAAGTTTAATAAGTAAATAATTTTTAATATGGGGTTATACATAAGATAAATTCGACACTAAATATTAATTAGAAAGCTAAAAATATTTCCTACATAATGGTATTTTATTTATAATTTTTAGACATTAAATAATTTAATTTAATTATGACACAACGATGATGCAGTAATTATCTTATTTATGAAATATTGACATAATTGATGTTATAAACACCAAAATAAATGTAATTTGAGACTTTTTATGAATTAAAATAATTTTATAGGTTACTATGATATATTATTGTTGATTTAATCAACTTGGTTCGAACATATAATTCTATTATGACTTTCAAAAAAATCATATATCAAATATTGTCAAAATTGACACAAAATAGTTTTTAAATCAAATATTATATTATTAATTGTTATTTTATTCCTAAAAATATAAGGTTCGGCCAAATGACTTATATAAAGATATATGTATTAATAATAAACAATTTGGGGTTCGTTTGGCATGTTATAGTAAGTGTATTAACCATATAGTGAAAGAAAACAAAAAGACACGGTAAAAGTTAAATTATTTAACTTAGAGTTAAATCTAATTTATAAGGTTAAAATAATACCCTAAACTTGTCTAAATCTTATTGGTTGATAGGATTTCGACCCCTCCCCACTTTATCTTCGAAATAATACCCTTTGGAACCATTATAAACCGATTTTTACTTTAATATAAAATAATATTTTGAGATATTCCTAAAGTGCCCCTCTCCTCCCTTATAAAAGGACACCTCCTCCCCTTCCTCCGCACACCAATTTGAGCACTCAAGCTCGGCCAACCCTGCCATTTTCTCCTCTCCACTTCCCTAGAATAATCCTAGTGGTCCTGGTCTTCTTCAAAGACCAATCTTGGTTCCCTAAGTGGAGGATACAAAGAGGCGTTCCAAAGAAGAGGTAATATCCATTACCGATCTTTTCAATTTCTTTTTCTTCTTCAACTTCTTCTTATTTAGTTGTTTCATTATAAAGTAATAACATCATTATTACTTACATACTGATATTTTATTATAAATATGAAACAACCCTAATTCACCTTCTATCCATCCTACGGAAAAATGAAATCACTGCGCGTGCGTACGTACGGAATACCGTCTCCACGCTGTGGTGTAATCTATTTTCAACCACCACCTTACAAGGATGGTTATAATGGTGTAATGAGTAACTATTTATGATTATTATAAAGTAATATTGATACTGAAATAATATATATATATATATACTCAAATACAATTCCATGATCATAGGAACGATATCATCACTCGTGCGTACGTACGGAATACCGTCTCCACGATGTGATGCGACTCGTTCTACATGATCATCATTACATAGTAATTATATAAATGAATTGAATGAATAAATATGATATATGTTACACTAATAACATTCTGGATATAAGGTATCTGTAACCTTAAAAAAAGAATAAGAATTTATTCGGCAAAACACGCATAAGAACAAAAGGCAATAAAGACCCGAGTAACAAGTAACAATGAAATATTACTAACAAGAAGCTAAGAATATGACCATATATGATATCATATCAATATGTATGATTCTGGAATAAGTCAATAACATTATTTAAACCATTATACAGGAGCTTTGGACACGTACAAAGCAAATCGGAACTAAGGTAAGGGAAATATCACAATCTCCTTTTTATCCGAGATTGTTTATACTTTGGTATTTACTGGGGTGTATTTTATCATCCACATCCATGTTTCCTCAATATGTAATATTATTTACATCCACCTAAAATAGATTATATCCAATTTTACCCTTCGGTAAATTTTTAGTAAAGGATATGAAAGGAATATTTTGTCGTTTTTTGTACGAGGTACTTTTTTGACTTTTCCGACAAAAGTACGAGAAGAATTTTTTTTTAACTTATACGGCATGAATGGATTTTTAAAACATTATTTCCAAGAAGCGTCCTTTACAAGTTTACATTTTTATTTTTAATAAACTTATTTAAGTTTAAAATTGTATGACATGTTAAGAAAGGAAAAGTGTTTTTTTGAAGTAGAAAGGATATTTTCCTCAAGAATGAAGTTCAAGTGTTTTATCAAAATTATTTTCCATCTAAGATAATAAAGGGTTCTGTTTTTATCCCTATTATTACATTGATTTGATTATGTTGTGATGGAATTATTTTTATGAATTCCTTTATCATATATGAATTGTTTTATGATGTCATGATGTTTCAAGAATCCCATTTTTATTACATGGGTTATGAAATGATGTATGGTTTATGATTTTGTGGCACACATAAGAATGGTATCATTATGAGATTGGTGGGACCTATATCTCCCTCCAATGCATTGGGTAAAGATTTTATATCTCATGAGATAGACATGGCTGGAACGGTAGGTTATACCGGTTCAGTGAAACAGGACTGAAACGAGGGTTACTCGATTCAGAAAGGGACTTTCTCCACTAAGATAGTCTTGGCAATGAGTCTTCACTAACAAGAAATGATGCTCTATGATTATGTGTGAATTCCACAAAGTTTCATGTTTTAAGTTATGATTATTGTGATTACATTTCACTACCATGATTTATCCCATGTTATGAAATTATGCTCTCTTTTACAGGTTAAGATTTCCAAAATGTTATGCTCTTATGAATACGATGTGATTGATATTTCTTTTGTTTACCCTTACTGAGCATTTGATCTCACCCTTTTATGTTTTCTTTTCCCCAGGATATAAAGAAAGGTTTTAGGTAAAAAAAGGAAGATCTTTATAGGAGATGTTGAAGATCTTTCACCACGATTAGAAGATTACGTTCCGAGTTTCCAAAGACACTAAACTATTATGATCCTTGTGTGTGTGTTTTTGTTATGTACTAAGTATTCCACAAATGTAATGTAATGTCAATGTACGTCAAGCTACGGGTCTCTACAATATTATTAGAGGTTCAGTGGAAAAGAGAGTGGATAATTATGTTGAGTTTAAACTTATAATCATAAAGTTATTGACATGATGAAAAATATGATATATTTCTTTAACACATTAAAAACAGTTTTGGTAGACACTCATACAATGCATATCATTATAATGATATCACTTTTTTTGAGAATTAGAGACTATAACATCTCATCTAACTAGAACCTTATGACTCGAGGCTCCTACTAAAGGGGATTATATGATAATGGCCTCATATTGTTAGTGTGAAATGGACCTTATAAAGATATAAATTATATTGGAATCCATTTTGAAGTCTTAATGAAACCATGTTATACCATTCTTTGTATGTAATAGATTTTTATCAACTATCACCAAATTTAGTTTTTTCAAAATATTAAGTGTTGTAATCAGGGTTATGAGTTAATATTTTCCTTCACATATGAGAATAAATTTTTGTTTTAGAATTCATGGTTCATGTTAGTGAGTCTACAGTTTATTTCAAATCAGTTGGATAGCATGAATATTGGTTTTTCAGTCTCATAAAATTATTACTTCCCTACAATTGTAGAGAATTAATTGAGTGTATTTCCTGTTGATGTACACATTTTACCCCTCATTAGAAGGTTGAATAATTTATTGACTGTTATCTTGTCACACCCATGATATCTACACTACCTTATTAGATATACCTTGCAAAACAATAGTATCTATTGGGTTAGTTGGGGGAAATTTAGTGGAAACGATTTATTCTACCATTTGTGTCCACCTAGGAAACCTAAATATTATTATCTTTGAAGGTAGACATAATCATGATTTTTTTATAGACTATCTTCCCATGAACCAAGTGACCATCCGGAATATGTATCCATTAACATGAATCAATAACATCTTCTATCAACAGAAAGTAGTCAAATTGTTCGTGATGATTTTCCGTAGGCTACACTATCACTAGATACTAGATTCTGAGGAGTACATAATGATGATGAAATTCATATCTTAATATGATTGTAATGAGTACATGTTGATTCTTTTTATAGTAAATAAATTACCTAGTTGTATATATGGGGATCATTAACTAAATTTTTCATCAATTCATAGATTTTTTCGGTATTCTTTATTGAATGTAGTCAAATTTACCTGGTTTTGGAGGTTGAGAATATATATAATTTGATGTTGGTCTTAGACGTATACTGAGAGAATAAAAAATATGAGTAAACGTTAACGTAATAGTTCTGGATTTGAAAGATCCACATTATGGTATGCATTATCTTCATAGAGAGAGTAGATATTGACCTAGTGATAACTTATGCAACACATTCTTCAGAGCCACTCATGCTAGTGAAATATGGGTCAATAATACTCAATTAGGTAGGATGTTAATGATTTTTTTCCATGAATATTTATTGAATTTTGGATCCCTTAACTTACATGACCAAAAATTGGTAGCCTTTTTTTCTTCCTGGGAAAATGGTGACTCACCATTTAGGAGTTGTGGAAAAGGTTGAAAAGGGCACTTGTTCTGCGATTTCATGAAGAGGCATTCAAGTATATTGTGCTTTTCATTTATTCTAAATATATAATCAGTTTTTTTAGAGTATACGTAGGATATAATAGGTAATTTTTCTAGGAAATTGATGACCCAAGATGAGAAATATAAAACCAATGATTTGGAGTTGGATGATGTGGTGTTCACCACCAAAATATCGTGAAAACCCATCCTTTGTGTGAAGTATATTTTTTGTTTAGAACAATAAATTCATTTTTACATCATTAATCAGAGATATTTAATCCTAGAAAATAATATGTCTATATTTTATAAAAGTGAATAACGTCAAAATAGTATATACTCTAGGAAAATGGAATGTGGGAAAACATTCACTAAACTAGAAATATGATTTCCATTTTCTTCAAAATGAATAAGAGTTGTTATATTAAATTCAATTTTCTAATGTTGGATGATAATGGAAAATCATAAATCTCCTCAATTGATGTGACCCCTCTACTCTTTCAGCATGATAAAGAAGAATAACTTTGAGATGATCATTGTGATTTCATAAATGAAAAAATAATCAAAATACATGAACCAAATAGATTTTATAATGGTTGGGAGCTTGTCATCCTCTACTATGGACTAGCTAGTTTCACATAAAACATCTAACTAAAATGATCGACATCATATTATATTATTATTAAATAGTAAATTATAGGAATAATAAATCCTATAGTAAATAAAATTATGTTACTCAATTAAAATAGCTTACATTTAGAGGTTCAATACATAATATATAAGAATATTACAAAGTATTTATCATTGTCAAATAACTAAATTATTATGTTTTATATCTTATCAAAATAAATAAAATTTCCCATTTTAAAATATAAAATAAAAAAATTAAAATAATATATAAAAATTTATTAAAACAAATAATTTAAAAACATGTTATTGAATTTATAAAACTCATGATTAACATTTGGGAAACTTATGTATTATTTTACTACAATACAATCTATTTTCAGTCTATTGATTTTAAATACATACAAAAAGGTGGAATTCAATGTTATCATTCTTTCAATGGAACATAAACCATAATTTTTTAATAATAATATTAATATTGATATAATTTAAATAAAATATTATAATTTTTTCATAATAGTTTATTTTATGTAAAAAATTCATAAAAATGGATTTATGTTTTATGTGCGCTAATATTTAAATTATTTTTTTATTCCATCACAAATATTATATAATAAAATATATTTCATAAGTTTAATAATTTGTTCCATATTATGTATTAATTCCCATTTCATTTATTTTCAATGATAGTAAAATGAATAGGTTAAAATTGGTTACCATGGTATAAATGAAAAATGATAATAGTGAAAAAAACAATTCAATGGAAAAATAAAAAAATATCCATAAATTTTAAAAAATTAATTTTTGAGGATTTATCAACCTTTCCATATACACAAAAATATTATTTCACTCTTTTATAGCTCTAATAAGTGAAAAGTTTTATAACCCTTTATATTACTAAAAAATGCCAATCCTCTTCCTTATAAAAAGAGGAAAACCCCATCTTAATTCACCACACACCCCAATCCTTATATATTTAACCAAAATATAAAAAAATAAATAAAAAAATCCTAGACACTTTATAGGGGATATTTTATATTCAAATTAACTCCTCTAAAATCTTAAATCAAATTTTTAATCGATCTCTCCCAAAGTGTAATGTAAAAATATCAATTACTCATTTTTCATTTTTTTCTCATTTCCACTTTCTCTACAACATATGAAAATAATGATGCCTTATAAAATAATAAAATAAATATCATAAATATTATATAATGTTATTATGTTTATGTTATAATATTTTTCAACATTCCCCTAAACTTTTAGAAAATAAGAAATGACAGTCGTGTTGCACATGAGCTATAACATGAAAAGGAAACATGATCTATTTTAAAAAAAACATGCATGGAAAGTTATAAGTGTTAATTTAATGGATCCATATTATATTTATATCCAAATTATCATTTCATAAAAGATAAAACTTTTCCAACCGTTCATCAATTTTATAGAAATTAAAATCATCACCAGTATATATGTGTAGACTACGACCACAACGACATGACATATTTCATCTTCCATATATTTATTTAATATTTTTTATCTAAATACCTTAAATTGTTATTAAACACTATAAAGAAGTAATAATATCATTATTATTATTTAATAATTATATAACAAAATATTAATCTCTTTCTAAATGATATTCACCCTTCAGTTATTACATATTCATATTTGGGTGTATTTAACATCAAATATGATAAATGTTAAAAATAACTACAATGCATGACTATAGAATAATTAATAATATTATCATTATGGATTAATGATAAAATTGGATCAGTGTTAGGGAATGGTTATATAAATATCTAACTTATTTTAATATAAACCACTTTGTTGATTAAAAATTACTAAAACAACATATCACATGTTTCACCTCAAACAATTGTAATTAAAACTAACATGGAATATAAAATTATAATTAAAAATAAATTATATTCATTTAAATAATATTTTAATGACTTAATTTTTATCATTAAATTGTAATAAAATCTTAAATTGCAAGACATGTGAAGAAATTATAATTAGAAACGTTCTATGATTAAAGAGGTCAATATGTAATGAATAAACACACACTAAATTAATAAAAATAAAGAGTAAATATTGTAATATAGTTGATTAAGGTATTAAAATAGGTGACTCTAATCATTGATTTTATGATGCAGTGGGGAACTACAGTTTTTCTGAACTCGAGAATAATGCTCACGAAGTTTGATATCAATTTTTGTTCATTGATTTTTATTCCAAATTCACCAATTATGTAATTTTTTATTTTGTGTATAAACTACCCATGGAGTTATTTTTAATTTTTCATTCATATTATAGATATTTATAAACTCTTATCATTTTCAACCTTTCATAAGTATCTAAATCAATTGAAAATAATTTTGTAAGGTGACTTAATAAATATAACCCCCTTTTCATTGATATTTATTGATTCATATTGAAATCAGAACATTAATTTTTGTTTCCTAAACCATACAACTTTATTTGATAAATTCTATTTATATATAGTGAAAAATAATTTTTTATTCAAATATTCCACCACGATTAATTTCTTCCCCATAAAATTATATCATTATTTGAAATAATTCTTATTATATTTAATGAATATTCCTATTCCATTTCAATACTACATATTCCCATAAATATAAGATATATTTTATAATTATATATTTGTTATCTCATGCGGAATACATATTTACATATTTCATTATTTTTAGCATACTGATATTTTAAAATGAAACACAATGAAAAATCAAGATTAAATGAACTACTACATAGTATGTAACCATTTTAAAATAGTCATTAAACATAATTTTAGCACTACATTATTTTGAATTTTGAAAAATGAAAAAACAATGTTGTTATAAATAAGATATTTAAACTCTCTTAGGATCAACTTAATATTTGTTGGATTGTAACATACCCTTATAAATTGTAACATACCCTTATGAATTATAATATGCCCCTTATGAATAGTAAATCAAACAAAGTAAATGTAACCACACCCATGAGTGTATAAATAAAATTTAGGCATCTTATATGTGACAATATAATCATTATATAAGTGTTGTAATTTTTTTAAAGTCATAAATATTTAATTACACTTTTGTTATTAATTTAAAAAAATAAAATAATGATTTATTTTCATAAATTGTAATCAAAATTTTTTTTACTGTTCTTAGAAGATAATTTTATGATACTATTAATTATTTTTAAAGTGTGAAAAATTAGTTATAGTTATAAAAATGTTATTTTTTGAATGATTTAATATTTTTTTCTAAATTAATTAAATCATATTTATAAAATTAATTTTGTAAAATTGAGTTCATTTTTAAATTCTACATTTCTAAAAAGAGTTAGGTTTTTTTGGGATTTTTATGATATAGATGGATTTTTTGCGAATAGTTAATTTCGATAATATACCAAATAAGCTAAATAAATAAATTTATACATCATGCTTGAGTCATTGATGATGTAAATAGCGATTGGTTTTAACTCACATTCCATATTTACTACAATTCGTCAGAATAATCAAGAATATTCATATTCTTGAGCATAAATATTTACATAATGATAAAAATAATGGAATACACATCCTCTCATCCAATAAAAATACAACTCTCAACCCCTCTACATAACACATGTCTTAAGCTATGAGAATTGATTAAATTATTCCAAAAACATATCCCAGTGATCTATACATTTATGAAAACCTAATTTTTTCACCAAAAGGCCAAAACCAAAGGCTTTAAGGAGGATCTCAGGGAGAAGAGATAAAGAGGTTAAAATCCTCTTTCATTTTCATTTTTTTCCCTTTTATTTATTTTCTTCTCTTATACTCTCATTAACTACCATTATCAAAGAGTCATTAAATCTCCAGTATTATATATACATAATATTTGTATTATTTTTATACAAAAATTCTCATCATATTTCGTCTCCTCTCCCTCTAATTCTAAAACAAAACAGAGTATGTGATTTGTCGAATTACCCACATCATGGATGATGTGTCTTAAATTTCCTTTAATACCTTAAAATATTGTCATAAAATAATTTTAATCACTAAAAAGATTCTAAATTGTATGATATGAAATCCCATTTGTTTTTAGTTAACTTATATTCATAATATTAATGGTATATGATGAAACAAAGATGCTATTATCAACGAACCTCCAAAATGGTGTAAACATCATTAATGTTTTAGCTAATAATTAATCATCATATATGATAAAAAGGATTAATGGTTTCATTTAGTTTTCTAAAAATGTATTAATAACAAATCATTTCTCTTCTGGAGTTTTTCTTCTATTCGACAAGAAAATCTATTACGAACAGAACACGAAAACCATGTCAAGAACACACACGAAACAATATAAATAACATAGTATTATTTATAAATGTGTGGAATGATGTTATAAAATCATAATATAATGTGTCATAAAAATTATTCATCTTCTTTAAATTATTAATAACACTCTTTTAACCATTATACATGAGAATTAAACATGTTTGATATAATATGAGCATGAGGTATTTTAATTCTTTACCTAATTTCCATTATTTGGGTTAACCATCTACATGATTGATTTTTTCGTGATTAGATTATTTGTGAAATGAATGTTTAATATATTATTTTTTTCTAATATGTACTTATAGTGAGTATACTTAGTCCTTTAATTTTCTTTATTCTCTCATTAACGATATGGTATATGTAAGGGACTTCCCTTTAAAAATACTCTTTTAAATTTTTATGTTTACAAAATTCAAAAAGAATGTTTTTATAGAAGATTTCATGTTTTGTGAATAATTTATGATTGATTGGAATTTTTATCAGAAGGGTTTGATATGTATATCCCTATAATGAATTGGGTATGATTATGATGGAGGTCGACCGTATGGTCACACAAAGGGTAATGGAAATCATTACACCATAAAGTAGACTTGAGGATTCATTATGAGGTATCTGTGAGGGTTACATTATAAGGTAGATATGAGAGTTAAAAATCATATGGGAGCCTTCCTTTAGGGTTAAAGTATTAATTAATTAATTCCCCGTGTAACCCATATATTTTATTTATACTTTTTATGCATTTATGGGAGCCTCTTGTTTTCATATGTAATGTTATTAAGTTTATATTCAAAGGATACTTTTCTATAAGTATTTATGGACTAATGGTTTCTCTCTTTTTTGTAACCCTAACTAATCATTTTGTATTCATCCTCTTTCTTTAAAATGATTCGCATACGATTCCTTATATGTTCAATGGAATGTAATGCTTGTAATGTAGATGAATCTAATTATTTATCTTGTAATTAGTTTTTTATACTATGATTAAATTCATGTACGTTGTTTTCTAATTCTCCAGAACCTAGATTGGGGAAGGTCCTTAGATGTATGATGTACTGTTTATTTTTCTATTATCCTTTATAAAAAAATTCATAGCATGTTTTATTACTAAATCTAAATGGTCATATTCTGGTCTTTACATTTCTTATCAGAGGAATGGTTTAAACAACTTTTGATATTAGACAATGTCAATTTTTAGGGAAATTTTTTTTGCGATAGTAATTAATATTGAACATAAAGTAAATTATGACCATATAATAAAATAATTTTTATTAATTATTGATATTTATAGTGAGAATTATATGTATAATAAACTAATTGGGAGGGAACAATTCATTTATGGGTGGAGAATGTAATATCCTGAAATATTAAAAGGAACACAATACCACATTATGATTACATGAAATATTAATTGCTATGTGACCATTATAGCATGTAAATTAATCATAATTTTGGCACTTCGGTATTTTTAATTTTGAAAAACGTACATACACGGTTGCAATCAGAATTTTATATAGAGTCTAATAGGATCGAATTAACTTTTAGTGAATAGTCACTTACCCTTATGAATAGTAAAATACGCTTATGAATATTAATATTAATCGTATGAATAGAAAACCTACTAAATGAATATTAACCTCACCCATTAGTGTGTAAATAGTATTTTGGCAACTTATAAGTGACAATATTATCATTATATAATGGTTGGAATCATTGTAAACCATAAATATAAAATTAAACATCTATCATAAATTTAATAATTTAAATGAAATTTTATTTTCAAAAACTGTAATAATAAATTATTGTTTTATAAATTCTTATAACATAAATTTATAAGACCTTTATTAATATTAAAGGTGTTATAAAATCAGTCATTGTATTAAAATTGTTTTTTTTAATAAATTAATAAATTTTAACTATTTAAATTAATCAAATTTTAAAAAAATTTATAAAATTTAGTTCATTTTATAATTATACATGTTGAAAAATATTAAGGATTATTTTTTTGTATTTTTCTAAACTACGCGAGTTTTTGGTGAATAGTGAAATTTGATAATTTACAAAAATCTGCTAAATAGATGAATATTTGCCTCATTCTTCAGACATGGATTAGGTAAATGGCCATTTGTTCAAAATCACATGTTATCAATACTATTTTTTCCAGAATAATCTAGACTATTCATAATCATGATCAAAAAATTTAAAATAATGATAAAAATAATGGTAACCCCTAATCTCATCCACTATAAATACCCCCGGAAGTCCAACTTTTCCTCTTTCATATCTCATTATTTGATAACATTTATAATTCTTCTCTATACCCATCCCATGGATAATCCCCATATCCATGACATGGAGTACTCTTCCATGCTCTTTAATATCTCTAAGTGAATCAATTATTCCATACATGACAATATAATTTAATAAGGAAATAACCTATAATTATAAGTCAGTATGTTTATAAGTGTATCTTTTAATTTTATTTTTAGATGTCACTTAGTTTTATAATGATATGTTTAAGATAGAATCTTTATTGGATTTTTATAGTTCCTGGAAATGAACTGATGTTCGACACACCGATGTTCGACACACCGATGTTCAACACACCGATGATTGCACACACCGATGTTCGACACACTGATGATTGACACATACATGTTCGACACACCAAAGATGACAGACCAATGTTGACACACCAAAGGTATCAAACCGAAGATGATAGACCAAATATGACAGACCGATGTTAGAAAATCGAAGATGAATGATCGATCTTAACAATCCAAAGATGACAGACTGAAGATAACAGACAAATGATAATAATCTGAGGATGATGGACCGATGTTAACAAACTGAAGATGACAGACCAGAGAAGATAGAACAATGATTACAAACCGATGTTAACAAGCTGAAGATGATAGACCGATGCAAATGACTCACTAATAGTCATAAATAACTTTTTAGAATTTCAGAATTAAAATTTATTTATAATGTTCATATTTAAGATAATTAATGATTATGACTTTATTTAATGTTGTCTGTAGGACTATTCAAATATATTACTGGGTACATTTACATGTGGAGATCTTAGTGCTTAGTGGACCTTGAATTATAAAATGATTACAAGATCAACCTAAAAGATATCTCAAAAAGAAAAACAATGAAAAAATATACTAAGCCAATACGTAGTATTTCAAATAGAGGAACTTGAA
This sequence comes from Viscum album, assembly GCA_963277665.1. Lineage (NCBI taxonomy): Eukaryota > Viridiplantae > Streptophyta > Magnoliopsida > Santalales > Viscaceae > Viscum > Viscum album. Next base: position 1,293,092,456 of record OY728129.1, read on the forward strand.
TTTGAGCTCAAAAAGTTTTACAAGAAATCGTATGCTGATGATTACTAAACATCTTTAAAAACACGAGTTGAAACTTTTTCACACCTAGAATCAATATTATAGAAACCGTGACACTCTATTTTGATGCCATCATTCAGAAAAGGACTAGAATATTATTTTCTCTACATCCATTGAGTCCATAGTTGTACTTCACAACACATAAAGATCTAAAAACCCTACTTTTCATTAATTACTCTATTGGGTTATGGTAGTTACTATTTGGGAAGTGTGTATATCTATTTGGATCACACACAATATATCCTAATATTAACTAAAGGATACCAAATTATCGTCACACTCAATCCACTTTTACTCTTGTATCCTTCGTAAAACTGTGGAAGTGATCCTGTGTGATCTGCATGATAGTATTCCCATGAATAACTATGGTAGAGGTAAGGTGTGACCTAGACATCTTTATGTGCTGTTTTGAACCCAGATCCAGGGTGTGGATGAAAATATTATGAATATAAACTGCCTGGTGGAAGGTGATCACCGTGTAGAGATGAATAAGTATCATCATGAGAATGAACCTCTTGTTTTATCTATTTTGTTGTGTTTCTTGTATTTTAACCTGATATGTTTTTCACAGATTAAGATAACGTTAAAATTGATAGTTAGTTTATCAAGGATTTATTTATTTTTGAATAACAAAATTAGTTTCAAAAGTTTGTCTAATATTATATTTGTAAAATTGAGAACAAATGCATATTTTGAGAAACTAATTGAACCTTCAGTACTTTTAAAAATTCACTACAAACTTACTTTGTATATTATTTTAATAGGGGGATGTTATTTGAACGAAATTTTTTTAATAGAATTTTTTATAGATACTCAATTCACCCTACCCCTTGGGTCATCTAATCTTACCAACATTTGGTATCAGAGGATACATGAATGTTATTGTTAGTTTTTCAAATTGATTCAACAGTTATTACAGTTGTTTATAAAAGATATCAACATTTCTGTTATTTCTAAATTTTAATCTCATTAAAATAATTTTACAATATGTATCATGGAAAATCTATTATAAGGGGGTGCTACCAATATACCACCATTATTTTATGGAACTAATTTTTCTCAGGGAAGCTTAAAATGAAAATACATCTAGAAAGCAAGGTACTTTAAATCTGGACTACTATTGAAAGTAAATAAGGAATTATTGACATTTCTAGAAACACTTGGGATGAACCTACCATTACTGCCTATAACAATAATTGCAAAGCAATGAATGTTATGTACTATGAACTAAGAGATTGTAACACCCCAAGATTTTATAAGATATACTATTTTTAATTTCATTGATTTTCTATTATACACTACACCAAGATTAGCTTGTACTATATGAAACACAACATTAGCTTGTTGTATACACAACACTATTCTTGGCTTTCATTACACGCAATCGTGACCTACCTCGATAGCGTGTGTAGTATGCAATACCGGGTTTCACTAAACAACAATACATGGTTATAATATTATTATGGACAAGCTGTTATGAATGGTATCAACAAAATTTTAATTTTTATAACATTATTATTCATATTAAACATTTTCTAGAACATGGTATGAGAACAAAATAAATTTTTCGAGTAAAATAAATATTTAAAAAAAATGGTATTTTGCCACCTTTGATGGCACACCCACATTAAATCTGGGTTTTGACATGTCTATAAGTTAAATATGAAAAAATCAAATTATTCTTTGGAATCAGGATAAAAAAATTTACTTTGGATAAATTTTTCATATTATACTGATAACTTTCATATTTTAATGAATAGTAAAAACACGCTATATTTAAATTAAAAACAACATTTTTCATCACAATAATTTATATGGATATATTATCTTTTTAATAAGGTTTAAATTTTAATTATAATGTATTTTTACCATTTAATCTAATGTTGTTCATTGAAATTAATTTCATTTTGAAATTGGATATAAACAAGTATCAATCTTTTGATAGTTATTGTTTCTTAAGAAACACGCTATTTGTTTTGATAACAGGAATTACTTTTAAAATTAATTAATTCCAATTATTTGTTTCAAATTTGGATAAATATAAATCAATTTTGAATTCGGAATATCAAATAATTCTTGGGCCGAATTTTTTGTATTTTTCTGAAAAACTACAATTATCAATGAATAGTGAAACCACTTAGTGGTTGTTAAAAAAACTGACTTTTTCATTTAAATGACATTTTACCACTTCTGTGAATTTAATTTCGAAAATCCATGACACACGGTTAATATCAAGGACTAAAATGTGGTTCAATGAGATGGAAATAATTTTTGGTGAATAGTGACTTTTTACTTTTTTCCCACGGTTAAAAGTAAATAGGTTGATTAAGGGTAAAAATAATATTATTATTAATACCTTAACACATGTCCTAATTCTATTGGATAAGTGTATTTCGACCAAACACAACCTTAAGAATAAAATATGACCATTTAGGCCCACTTGGATTGGATTAGGACATTTATTATTAATTTATTTAAAGAAGGGTTAAAATAGTTAAAATCAAAGTTTAATAAATAATCATTTCTAATATAGGGTTATACATAAGATAAATTCGACTATAAATATTCATTAAAATGATAAAAATATTAACTACATAATGGTATTTTATTTGTAATTTTTAAACTTAAAATTATTTAATTTCTTTTTGACACAATGATGATGCAGTAATTATATTATTAATGAAATATTGACATAATTGATTTTATAAATACACAAATAAATGTAATATGATACTTTTTATGAATTAAAATAATTTTCTATGTTAATATGACATGTTAGTATTTATCTAATTAACTGTTTTCGGACTAATCAATCTGTTATGATTTTCAAAAAAATCAATTACCAAATAGTGTCAAGATTGACATAAAATAGTATTTAAAACAAATATTATATTATTAATTGTTATTATATTCATAAAAATCAATGGTTCAGACAAGATACTTATATCATGATAGTTGTATCATTTGGGGATAACTTGGGGGTCTCTTGGATGTATATGGTATGTTTATTAACTATATAATACAAAAATACAAAGTGGCAAGGTAAATGTCAATCTAATTAATTATGAATTAAAACTAAAAGATAAGGTTAATATAATGACCTAAAATTGCCTAAATTATATTGGATGAGAGGATTGCGACCACTCCCAACCTTATCTTCTAAATATATCATTTTGGAGCTATTAAAAACCGAATATAACTTTATAATAAAATAATATTTTTGGTTATTCCAAAGGTGCCCCTCTCCTCCCTTATAAAAGGGAACCTCCTCCCTCTGTTCCTCACACCACATTAGGCCTTCAAGCTCGTCCAAACCCTGAAAAATTCTCTTCTCCACATCCATAGAAACATCCAAGAGGTTCTGGTCTTCTTCAAAGACCAATTTTATTGCCCTAAGAGGAGGTCTCAAAGTGGTGCTTCAATGAAGAGGTAATGTCCGTTACAGATTCTTTCATATTTATTTTTTATTCCACTTCTTATTTTTTAGTTTTATAATTATGAATTAATAAAATCAGTATAAATCATATACTGATATGTTATTATATGTATGAAACAACCCTATTTCACCATCTATCCATCCTACAGAAAATGAAATCACTACGCGTTCGTAATTACAGACTACCGTTTTCATGCCGTGGTGTAATCTAATTTCCACCACCACCTTACTTGGAAGGGTATAATGGTGTAAATAATGACTATATATTATTTTTTTAATGTGGTATTTATTCTGATATAGTATACATACACTCCAATACAATTCCACAATCATGGGATTGATATCATCGCTCGTGCGTACGTACGGACTACCGTCACCATGAACGTGATAAGATTCATTTTCCATGATTAACCATTTAAGAATGATTATAAAGTATATATAATGAATAATAATGAAATATATGGAATAATAATTATACAGTATTTATGTATATATATATGTATGTCATCTATTTAATTTCATTCAATTCAACAAGGAAACGAAAATAGCGTTCATGCGTATGTACGACCTACCATCTCCATGAACGGTGTATTTATTTCCTTTTATCGATCTATAATTATATTTATATGATTAATATATATTTTATATAAATCATGTTATACATTCTGAAATTATGTAAATAAGTATATGAGTAATAATATCAAGAATAACAAGTTGAAACACAAACGATAAATGAAATGATTTTAACCAAAAGGTTCCTTTTACATGGAATTTACAAAAGAAAGTGTAATATAATGTTATAAGTGAAACATATATGATATCATAATAATTAATATGATTATTTAATAAGTCAATGACATTATATAAATCATTATACTAGTAGTTCAGATCCATACGAAGCATATCGGACCTAAGGTAAGGGATAATGTTGCAATCTCAATTGATTTCTATCCGAGATTGCTTATACGTACGTATTTACTGGGGTAATATTTATCAACCATGTCCAAGTTTTATAAAAATGTTTTCATGTATGTTTAATTCCTTTTTTCATTATTTTTCACTTTTACTACATGGTATGTAAGGAATCTTCTTTTTTATTACAATACGAGGTACATTGAGACTTTTCCGAAAAAAGTACGAGAAGAATGTTATTTTTAACTTATACGGCATGAACAGATTTTTAAGGTTTCATAACGCCTCATTTTCATGAATCATACTCTACAAGATATTAAGAAAATTTTCAACAAAATTATATAATTTTAAATGTGCATGGAATTTTGTGAAAAGAAATTAATTTTGAAGAAGAAAGGATATTTTCCTCAAGAATTTGTTTCAAGTGTTTTATCAAAACCATTTTCTATCTAAGATGACATTATTTAATATGTATATGTTTCAAGTATAATATCTCTATGAATTACATGGTTTCAATTTTATTATTATGGAATGATATACATTTCATTTATATGGATTATGTGATGATGGGATTATGTTTATGAAATCCATTTTATTCGTTGGGTTATTATGAATGATGTATGTTTATTTTTTGGAACAAGTAAGAATGATTTAATTATGAGATTTGTGGGACCTATATCTCCCTCCAATGCATTTGGTATAGATTTATATCTCATGATATAGACATGGCTGGAACGTTAAGTTAATCTGGTTCAGTATTACAGGAATGGAATGAAGAGTGAACTCGATTCAGAAAGGGACTTTGTCTACTAAAATGTTCTTAGCAGCAATGCCTTGGATACTATGGAAATCATTACATGAGATTAATGGATGCCACAATTAAATGTTTTATTCCAATTCTATTTTATCATGATTTATGTTCCACTATGATCTATGCCTTATGTACTTCCATGTTTTATGTCGTTGCTCAGGATTTTGATGTTTAAACATTATGTTTTTTTAAGTTAAAATGTATATGGTATGTTATATTTTATCCATGCTTACCCCTACTGAGCATTTGAGCTCCCCATTTTTATGTTTTATTTTCCCCCATGATTAAAATAATGGTTTTAGGTAAGGAAACAAAAAGTGGAAGATATTTATGGGAGATGTTGAAGATCTTTCGCCACGATTAGAAGATTACGTACCAAGTTTCCAAGGACACTAAACTATTACGGTTGTTATGTGTCTGTTATGATAGGTATTAAGTATTCTGGAAAAGTAATGTAATATCAATGTACATCATGATTGGGGTCTCTACAGTTGGTATCAGAGGAAAGGTTTAGTCAACCTTTGGAAACTAGGATGCAAAATCATTAATGAGATCCCAAGATATATTTCTATAGTATATCAAGGGATGTCCCTAATGATAATTATACGTATAGGATATAGTCCTAGAACTACGGTAACGATCTTAGAATTTAACATAAGATGTTAGATATTGAGGGTACTCCCCCTTTACTATGTTGTTTTCCTTAGCATGATTTCTGTCTCTCACACAATTCTTTTTGGGTTTTAGAAAATGGCTGGAAACAAGATGATCCATGATAATATAGGATATGATAGACAATGGAATGATATTCTTCATGAGCAACCAAATGAAATGGGATTTCGAAGTCCAAACATCATTATTATGCCGAATCATAAATCTCATAATATGATCAATAAACTCAAATTTGGTAAGTTTCCTGACTCAGCTAATAAGAGAAAGTTGGAGTTTTATGATGATCATAGAGGAAAGAAAGTTCAATTTCCCCTATCTAAATCATGTGGGAAGAGGCATCAAGGAGGATGTTTAAAAGGAACTGGAAGATGCTTTGCGTGTGGAAAAAAGGATAGAAAGCCAGTAAGTGTAAAGGAAAAGGTTCAGTTAACACCATGGATGAGGATAATGGTATTGCAATGACATAAAAAATGGTTAAGTGTTTTAAATGTGGAATGTATGAGCATTATGCAAACCAATTCCCTAAGGGAAAATCTCATAAAGGGAATTAGCATGGTCATATGGGTAGTATTTATGTGGATGATGATGAAGAGACTACAAATGATATGTGATGTGAAAGAACTGTTGAAGCTCGATCAATGGTTTAAGAAGGTAGTGGAATGATTGCATGTTTATCAAGTGTAATGTTGTATAAGTAATATCATGGTACTATAGAATAAAGAGACATCTATGGATTGTTACACTGTTGTCCTTCCTTATGTTTTGAATGTATATGATGGATGGTACCAGTGACCATGAATGGTTATTCAGATATTTTTGGAAAGTAGATGATTTGCGCATAATGAAGGGATAAGGAGAAAATTAAATGTTTGATAGTATTCATGAGCTCATGACTGATATAAGGAGAAGGTCATATCATGGTTTGAGTATATAGAATTTTTGGATTTTGGTATGTCGAAAGAGTTAACATTTGACATCATTCATGTTTTCACTACGTTTTAATGGGTATTCATTCTTCAAGAGAATACATGATTAAGGAATTCACATGTTTGTAATTTGACCAACAAGATATATCTTATGATATATTGGGGATAAATTATGGCATTCACATGATTGTTATGTGATATTTCAAGTAATCATTTTCTTTATACTATGATCTTGGACCAAAGTATTTTAGATAAGCCTAAAAATTAGAATTGATTATGTTGGACAGAAGTTAGTATTGTTTAAGGATATAACATTTTTCGATATTATTGATAGGATGTTATAGTAATGTAGTTTTAGAAAAAGGACAACCTGAAGGATGGGCAACATCCCATCGCGTCGGATAAGGATGTGGGAATCGAACCCACAACTGAAGTGTGACATGCCTTTATCGCCTACCACTGGCCTACATGAAGTCCCTGTTTAGTAGAAACCAGTTTTATTATATTAATCAGTATGTTATATGAAGTATAAGTCCACATTAGGAACCATATATGATTAATCTAACTGTAGATCAACTTATGTATATTTAATAACTTTTTCTATCCTTTTGTTTGTGACAGATGGAACGACTCGCCATTCTATCACATGATCTGCTAACACTTCACGAATAACAAATTCAACTTCATTTTTTTAAGAGATGAAGTGGAAATTGTGCAAAGAACTACTAATGGTGAGACTGTACCAAAATCACGAAAGTATTTCTTATATTTCATATTTCATCAACATTAGGGAAATGATATCGATAACCAAAAATGATTTCCTAGTGCTGTTATATCCGATGAATCAGATGTTGCCTTAGATCGTCACAAATTTATGGCATTGTGATTGTTGGCTTTTTCATAGCCATGTTCTCTACCACTCTCCATCAAAAGTTGATGGTTATATTTTTCTTCCATATCCATATTTTCACCTATGTTTTCCTATATGTAATCTCAGTGGTGAGTTACATTGGGTAATAATTACATTTCATACTTTAGTTTTGAAAATTAAATTTTAGTATTCCTTTTTACAATGTGGGTTTCTATAAATAGTAAATGACTTATAACCCCAACGAATTTCGGTGATGAAATTCATTTTAAGGGGGGTAGAATGTAACACCCCAAGATTTTATAAGATATATTATGTTTAAGTTATTTGATATTCTCTTATACACTACACCAAGATTATCTTGTACTATACACAACACCGCATTAGCCTGCAGTATACACAACACTATTCTTGGCTTGCATTATACGCAATCGCGACCTACCTCGATAGCGTGTGTAGTACGCAATACCGAGTTTCACTAAACAACGATATATAGTTATAATATTATTATGGACTAGCCTTTTTGAATGGTATCAACTAAATTTTTAATTTTATAACATTATTATTCATCTTATACATATTCTATAACATGGTATGAGAACAAAATCAATTTTTTGAGTAAAATAAGTATTTTTCAAAAAATGTAGTTTTGCCGCCTTTTGATGGCGCACCCACATTAAATCTTGTTTTTTACATGTCTATAAGTTATATTTGAGAAAATAAAATTCTTTTTTGGAATCAGGATATAAAAATTTACTTTGGATAATTTTTTCATATTATTCTGATAACTTTCATATTTTATGAATAGTAAAAACACGCTATATTCTAATTAAAAACAACTTTTTTCATCGCAATAATTAATATGGTTAGATTATCTTATTAATAAGTTTTAAAGTGTAATTAGAATATATTTTTATTTTTTAATCCAATTTTGGTGATTGGAATTAATTTCACTTTGAAATTGGATATAAACAAGTATCAATCTTTTGATAGTTATTGTTGCTTAAAAAACACGCTATTTGTTTTGATAATGCAAATTAATTTTAAAATTAATTAATTCCAATTATATGTTTAAAATTTGGAAAAATAGACATCAATTTTTTATTTGGAATATCAAATAATTCTTAGGCTGAATTTTTGGTATTTTTCTGAAAAACTGCAATTTTCGATGAATAGTGAAACCACTTAGTTGTAGATAAAAAAACCGACTTTTTCATTTAAATAAATTTTACCAATTCTGTGAATTGAATTTCAAAAATCCGAGAGACATGGTTAAAATCAAGGACTAAAATTTGGTTCAATTAGATGAAAATAATTTTTGGTGAATAGTAACTTTTTACTTTTTTAACCAGGATTACAAGTAAATATGGTAATTAAGGGTAAAAATGATATTATCATTACCCTAACACATGTCCATATTCTATTGGATAAGTGTAATTAGATCAAAAACAATCTTAGGAATAAAATATGACCATTTAGGCCCACTTGGATTAGATGAGGACATTTATTATTAATTTATTTAAAGAAGGGTAAAAATAGTTAAAATCAATGTTTAATAATTATAACATTTATAATATAGGGTTATATATAAGATAAATTCAACTATAAATATTCATTAGAAATCTATAAGGATTTCCTACATAATGGTAGTTTATTTTTAATTTTTAGACTTAAAATAATTTAATTTATTTATAACACAATGATGATGCACTAATTATCTTATTAATGAAATATTGACATAATTGATGTTATAAATACCCAAATAAATGTAATTTGAGACATTATATGAATTAAAATAATTTTAATGTTTATATGACATGTTATTAGTTATTTAATTAACTTTTTTCCAACTAATCATTCTGTTATGAGTTTCACAAAAATCAATTACCAAATAGTGTCAAAATTGACATAAAATAGTTTTTAAAACAAATATTATATTATTAATTATTATTATATTCCTAAAAATATAGGGTTTGGAAAATATACTTATATCATGAAATTTGTATCATTAATGCACGACTTTGGGGTCTCTTGGATGTATATGGTATGTTTATTAACTATATAATATAAAAATACAAAGTGACATGGTAAATGTCAATCTAATTAACTAAGAGTTAAAACTAAATGATAAGGTTAATATAATGACATAAACTTGTCTAAATTCTATTGGATGAGAGGCCTACGACCCATCCCCACCTAAGCTTCGAAATATATCAATATGGAGATATTAAAAACTGAATATTACTTTATAATAAAATAATAGTTTTAGTTATTCCAAAGGTTCCCCTCTCCTCCCTTATAAAAGGGAACCTCATCCCTCTCTTCCTCACCCCACATTGAGCCTTCAAGATCGTCCAAACCCTGACCAATTATCTTCTACACATCCATAGAAACATCCTAGAGGTTCTGGTCTACTTCAAAGACCAATTTTATTTTCCTAAGAGGAGGTCTCAAAGTGGCGCTTCAAAGAAGAGGTAATGTCTGTTACCGATTCTTTCATCTTTATTTCTTCTTCCACTTGTTCTTATTTAGTTGTTTCTTTATGAAGTAATAACATCAATATAACTCATATACTTTTATGTGATTATAAGTATGAAAAAACCCTATTTCACCATCTATCCATCCTATAGAAAACCAAATCACCACGCGTGCGTACGTATGGAATACCGTCTCCACGTCATGGTGTAATCTATTTTCCACCACCCACTTACTTGGATGGGTATAATGGTGTAAATAATGAATATATATGATTATTTTAAAGTGATATTGATTTTGAAATAGTATACATACACTCCAATACAATTCCACTATCATGGGAATGATATCATCACTCGTGCGTACGTACAGACTTCCATCTCCACGAACGCGATGAGATTCATTTTCCATGATTAACCATTCAAAAATTATTAAAAAGTATATATAATGAATAATAATGAAATATATGACATAATAATTCTACTTTATTTATATATATATATATATATGTATTTCATCTATTTGATTTCATTCAATTCAACAAGGAAACGAAAATAGCGTTAATGCGTACGTACGACCTACCATCTCCAAGAATAGTGTATTTCATTCCTTTTATAGATCTATAATATATATGTATATGATGAATATATATTATATATAAATCATTTTTTACATTATGGAATTATGTAAATCAGGATGTAAGTAATAATATCAAGAACGAAAAGTCAAAACACATAAGATAAATGAAAAGATTTTACCCAAAACGCTGCTTTTACATGGAATTTACAAACGAACGGGTAATATAAAGTTATAAGTGAAACATATATGATATCATAACAATTAATATGATTATTTAATAAGTCAATTACATTATTTAAATCGTTATACAGGAGTTAGGATCCATACAAATCAAATCGGACCTAAGGTAAGGGATAATGTTGCAATCTCAATTGTTTTCTATCCGAGATTGCATATACGTAAGTATTTACTGGGGTAATATTTATCAACCATGTCAAAGTTTCATAAAAATGTTTTCATGTATGTTTAAAGTCCTTTTCCCGATTTTTTAATTTTACTACATGTTATTTAAGGAATATTCATTTTGATTACCAAATGTGGTACTTTTGGACTTTTCCGACAAAAGTACGAGGAGAATGTTATTTTTAACTTATATGGCATGAACGGATTTGTAAGGTTTCATAACGCCTCATTTTCATGAGGCTTACTCTACAAGATTTTATGAAAATTTTCAACAAAATAATTTTATTTTAAAAGTGCATGGCATTTTGTGAAAATAAAAAGATTTTGAAGAAGAAAGGATATTTTCCTTATGAATTTGTTTCAAGTGTTTTATCAAAACCATTTTCCATCAAAGATGACATTATTTAATATGTGTATGTTTCAAGTATAATGTCTCTATGATTTACATGGTTTCACATTTATTATTATTAAATGATATCCATTTCATTTATATGGATTATCTGATGATGGGATTATGTTTATGAACCCCATTTTATTCGTTGGGTTATTATGAATGATGTATGTTTATTTTGTGGCACAAGTAAGAATGATTTCATTATGAGATGGGTGGGACCTATATCTCCCTCCAATTCATTGGGTAAAGATTTATATCTCATGATATTGACATGGCTGGAACGGTAAGTTAATCAGGTTCCGTATTACAGGACTGGAACGAGGAGTGAACTCGATTCAGAAAGGGACTTTGTCCACTAATATGGTCTTGGAAGCAATGCCTTGGCTTCTATGGAAATCATTACATGAGCTTAATGGATCCCAAAATTTCATGTTTTATTCCCATTCTATTTTAGCATGATTTGTGTTCCATTATGATCTATGCCTTATGTACTTCCATGTTTTATGCCGTTACTCAAGATTTTGATGTTTAAACATTATGTTCATGTTTTTAAGTTAAAATGTATATGGTATGTTTTTTGTTATCCATGCTTACCCTTACTGAGGATTTGATCTCACCCGTTTTATGTTTTATTTTCCCCCAGGATTAAAAGAAAGGTTTTATGTAAGGAAACAAAAAGTGGAAGATCTTTATGGGAGATGTTGAAGATCTTTCACCACCATTAGAAGATTAAGTTCCACGTTTCCAAAGACCCTAAACTATTACGGTCCTTGTGTGTCTGTTATGTTGTGTATTAAGTATTCCGCAAAAGTAATGTAATATCTATGTACGTCAAGATTTGGGTCTCTACAGAGATGAAGAGTCTAACTGTGTCTCTTCTTGAAAAACAACTAATGAAATATGGGACACTCTATCTATTTCTCCCGAAGGAACATATAATGATAAATAAATGAGACTAAATAATTATACTATTAAATATGACAACTTAATAATGAATCCTGATGTTTCTATTTCAGATATGTCTCTCAGGTTCAATGAAATTGTGAATACCATGATTTCTTTAAGAAGAGAAGTAACAACCAAAGAACAGATTATGAAAATTCTACAATGCTTACTAGAAATATGGCATGGAACGTCTGTATCAATAAGAGAATCATGGGATATTGATTGGATGCTAGTGATTGAATTTTTTTGAAAATTAATGATGTATGAAGAGGAATTAAAGGTAAATCATGAAGCGGATGAACCAAAATGTAATTCTGTAACTTTCAAGACAACTAAATCTAATGTAAAGACAATGATAAAGCTCTAGCTTCAATTAAAAGCTCATGGATTGATGAAGTACCTTAAACAGTTACGAATTAATCTCCCACTTGCCTAGAAGATTCAAATATATTTATAGGAAAATGATGTTTAAAAACCCCCATTTATAACGGCATGTATGATAACAACAGAAATTGGAAAAAGGATTGGAAGAAAAATATGAAATCATAAGAGGTAATATGCTACAAATGTAAAAGGAATGTACATGTCAAGGATGACTTTCCAAAGATAAAATACCTGAAAAATTATGATAATAAGGACAGAAGGTATATGAAAGTAATAAAGTCCACATGGAGTGCCTCTGAGGACAACACCAGTGAATATGTCTCCTCTCATACGAGAAAATGATTGGGATAATATGTGTTTTCTAAGAAACACAACTGAGGTGACCTTAGACTCTCATGTGTATAATTATTATAATTCTGAATGTGTGTGAGAATATTAAAAATGATGAATAATTAGAATATTGAAATATGCTAGACAAAACTTGAAATGAGTTGAATGTTAAGTATAATACTTTTAAGAAAAAGAATTCTTTTTGGGTGACTTCTAATTCTAAACTTACAAATTAAAAAGAGAAAAATGATCAACTACTCAAGGAGAACAATGTGTTAAAATTCCTAATGAGCATTTAAATAAAGCCTTAGAAAAGTTTACTAATTGGAAAAATACTTTTACTGAAATTATTGATAAAAAATAGCTCCTAAGTATACTTCTGGGATAGGATATCAACCATGTCAAAGGAATTTATCCAAATCACGTTTTGTAACCAAATCTAGAAAATCTGCTACCTTTTTCAAAGACCATATTTTTAGAGAAAGTTCTAGTCCCAATAATTATTTGACTACATCTACTTCTATAGGACCAAACATAGTACACTTTTCAAGAGAATTATTTTCAGCATAAAGGAAACCCATAAGACATTTGTATGCTATTAAATCTTATATAACTAATTTGTGTGGACCCATACAAATATGGTTATGAAATTAGTTTCTTGGATTAACTATTTTGTAGGTAAAAAGATTAAAGGGATCCTACAAAAAGAAGTTGTACTTGAACAACGACTGTTCAGGAAATATGAAAGTTTATTATTCATGCTTTAACAGGCTTATCAACATTGGTGGAGTACATGTAACATTTCGTGACAATGGTAAAGGAAAAATCAAAAGGTCGAGGCAAGATTGGTAAACATAACACTATTTCAATTTGTAAAGTAATGTATATTGATGGATTAATTTATAACATACTTAGCATATCTCAATTATGTTACAATGTATTTACTGTTAAATTTAAAAATGATGCATTCCTTGTTTTTTATGACAAGAATAATTTATTATTTACTACCTTTAGAAATGATAATGTATATGCTATAAATCTTGACACACTAGATCCACAGAATGTATCTTGTCTATATGCCTTTCACAAAGAGTCTTGGCTCTGGAATAGAAGACTAGGACATTGAAACATACACTCTCTCAGGAATTTATCTTGAAAAAACCTAGTTAGATACTTACCCAAATTAGAGTTTCCAAATAACAAAGTATATAATCCTTTCAAAAAAGAATGAATCATAATATATCTTTCAAAACAATGAATAATGTATCTACTTATCAACATCTTCATGTGGCTCACATGGAACTATTTTTACCATCTAGAGTTTCAAGTCTCAATGGGATACATTTTTTTAAGTTCTTGTAGATGATTTCTCTAGGTGAACCTAGACCTTCTTCCTAGCTCAAAAAAGTGAAGTATGTTCAAATTATACCTACTATTCTAGGACTGTAGAAGTCTCTGTTTACTTGAGATTAATTCCTTATGATGTTTCATGGCCGTGAGTTTGAGAATTAAGTCTTTGAATCTTTTTTCTCACAAAATGGTTATAATCCTAACTTCTATGCTCCTAAGACACCTCAACAAAATGGTGTAGTAGAAGGAAAAAAATAGAACCTTATATGAAATTAATCAAACTATGCATAATGAATATGATCTACCGATTTATTTATGTGCTAATGTTGTTAATAACCTTTGTTTCATAGTAAACAGAGTCTTGATCAGACACATCCTCAAGAGAACTCCTTATGATTTGTGGAATAATAGGAAACCCAACGTAGGTTATTTTAAGGTGTTTGTATGTAATGTTTATATTCTGAACACTAAATACAATTTAGATAAATTTCTCTCCAAAACTGATGAAAGAATATTTATTGGATATTCTACATAAAGAAAACCCTATATAGTCTTTAATAAGAATACCAAATGTGTAGGGGAATCTGTACCCATCAATTTTGATGAAGCAGATCCACATGATCCAAAGACCCCTCTAGAATATATTGAATATGATATGTCCAACCTAATCATTAATAATAAAACCAAAAATCATCATGTAAAGGAATATGTTAAAAAATCAAGTTCTAGAAATTATCTAGATCCTAACCATAGTGAATCTGATCAACCAGATTAACCTTAAATATTGTGTACTACCTTCTTAAGACCATCTAAGACCCTTAAAAATAATCTCCTAGATGTTTTTGTTAGAGATTTAGATAGAGGAACACAAACGAGAGCTTCCTTGAGAAACCTAGTTGTACATAACGCTTTCATGTCATAGCTTAAACCTAAAAATATAAATGATGTAATTAATGATGAATTTTGGGTAATGGAAATGCAAGAAGAACATAAGCAGTTTGAATGAAATAAAATTTGGAAACATGTAGATAGAACGAAGGATACATTGACCATAGGAACAAATTGGTTGTTTATATATAATGTTAATGAATCTGGAAATATAGTTAGAAATAAACGTAGACTAGTTGCACAAGGATACAATCATGCAGAGGGTATTGTTTATGAATAGACCTATTCACTAGTAGCTAGACATGAGGCCATTAGGATATTATATTCCTATGCATCCCACTTTGTTATTAAACATTAACAAACGGATTTTAAAAGTGAATTCTTAAATGGTTACATAATTGGGGATGGTTTTTTGAACAACCCCCAGGTTTTACAAATCCACAATTTCTAAATCATGTGTTCATATTATCGAAAACATTATATGGTTTGACAAATGATCCAAGAGCTTTGTATGATAGGTTGAGTAATGTTCTCATTTCTACAGGATTTACAAAAGGACTTGTAGATCCTATATTATTTATAAAAACAATTTCAAATGAATTTTTAATCACCCAAATATATGTAGACGATATTATCATTGTATCTTCTAAAAACCCTTTACAAAATTATTTTTCGAATATAATGGGATGTGAGTTTGAAATGATTTTGATGGGTGACCTTAAATATTTTCTTCGATTTCAAATATTTCAAAATAAAGAAGGTATTATTTTAAATCAATGTAAGTACATAAAAGATCATTTCAAAAGATATGGATTTGATACCATTAAGAGTAGTGAGGCACCTATGAGTTCTACATGTAATCTAGATCTTGATGAAATTGGAAAATCAGTTGCTCAAACAACTGACAGAGGAATGATTTGTAGTTTTCTATACATAACTACTAGTAGTCCAGATAATATATTTTGTTTGTGTATGTGTGAAATATTTCAAGTGAACCCAAAAGTGTCATATTTAAATGTCGTGAAAATAATTTTCAAGTACCTCATGTATACCACTAGTTTTGGATTGTTCTATCATAAAGGAAAACCTTTTGATTTAGTTATCTATTCAGATACATTATTTGGTGGATGTATGTTATATGGAAAGAGTACCTCTAGAACATGTCACTTTTTAGGAATGTCACTAATAGAATGGTGTAGTAAAAATAAAAACTTCAATTGCATTATCAACTTCTGAAGCAGAATACATTGCAGCTGGAAGTTATTGTGCACAAATTTTGTGGATGAAGCACACCTTATTAGACTATGGATTTAAATTCAGAAATATCTCCATAAAATGTGACAACACAAGTGCTATTTAAATTTATAAGAATCTAATTTATCATCCTAGAACATAGAATATTGATGAATGAAATCACTTTTGGAGAGATCATTATAAAAATGGTGACATAACTCTTGAATTTATTAGTATTGGACATCATATTGATGATATAATAACCAAAACCTTAATCTCGGACAGTATTAACTACATCAGACATGAACTAGGAATGATAAATTAGTAGGATCTCTTAAAATCGATCTCCTGAAACCGATCTCCTAAAACTGATATCTTGAAACTGATCTCTGAAACAGATCACATGAAACCGATATCTAAAACTGATCTCTGAACCCAATTCTTGACACTAATCTTATGAAACTCATCCATGAAACTGAATCATTGAAACTGATGTAGTAAAGGATTCTTCTTTAATTCTACCTCTTTTAAATAAATCGATGATGTTTTGTATTATTTTTGTTTCTCCACATTTAAATTTAATGATTAATGATTTAAAAACCCTAAATGGTATATTTAGTTCAATCCAACGCGACCATTCACCTTCCCCCGGTAGTAAATCATTAAAACCATTGTCACCCTACCTATCGACCTTCGTTCTCAACTCTTTTGAAATCTGAAGCCTCATCATGGAAAGGACCTAGAGCGCTGTGGAAGATCCAAGTAAATATCCTTCAACTAAATCTCATAAGGGTGAGTCTAGTGGGACAACAAAACCGAGCTTGGAAATCTGAGTGGTTATGGTTGAAAAAGAGGTGTCTACTAAGAGGATTTTTTCAGGAAAGTCATTTTTATTACAAGTATTGGAATCACAGGGGTGGTTGAGCTAGTTTTCTAATAATTACAGAACCTATTATCACCTGTTAGTACATGAATTATGTAAAAATTTAGTATTATCTCTTGATGAAGTTGAGGAAGCAATAATGAAGTCAATAGTAAAGGCAAAGGAAGTAGCTTTTTCATCGAAAGAAAGGGCTAAGTGCTTAGAGATGTCTAATGAAGGTGTTTTTGCCGATTATCTTGGTAAAATTCCACCTTCATCTAATTTGTTCTTTGATGAATATGATTTTAAGGAGCTAATTAGAAATAGAGAATCTAGGAGGACTATTAAAAGTGAGTTTGAAAGAGAAGTAAGGATACTATTTATATTTATTCAACATCATATTGGCCCAAGGAAGGGAGATTTCTATGTTGTAATGTATGAGGATGTATTCCTGATCTATCTGGTGAAACATGGGATAAAATTGAACCTTTGTATATATCGAATGGTTCATGTCTTTGATTTGATAAATCCATCCAAGAAGGCAGAATATCAATAAAATATGAAGATGATCTCTACCATGATGAAATATATAGGATGTTTGGAAGATGGAGATGAATAGATAATTACTAGTAGTGGTTTTTTTCTTCACAATGATATATGGAAAAGGATGAAGATCTTCTAAAACCCATGGAATAAATGATGGGTAAGAGATGAGGAAAAACTATATGAAGATTTTCATCTAATTGACCATCCTAACAGACCAAAGGATCATGTTGACCCAGGTCTCAAACCACATGAAGAACCTATTTATTCTAATGAGGGAGGTCTGCATGAAGTTCCAACGGAAGAAGGATCTTATTTTGATAACAGGAGTGATCCTGATATTGCTGAAATTCCAAATGATATGTCATATGGTCTTTCTATTCTACCATAGGATGTGGAAGAAACTAAGGATACTGGAGGTGAAGTCTATTTGAGTAAATCAAATGGGGATTATGATGAAGATGATCATAATGATGGTGATGAAGGAGGTAATGATGAGCATGTAAGTGATTCATTAAAAGTGGGACAACAAGTAGTTAACAGATCCAATGAGGAGTCTGTACATGGAGCTAGTGATGGTGCTGAGCCTGTTGAACAGGAGGATGTTGATCATAGAGATACTAGTCATGAGAATATATCACCCCATACTAATGATGAAAATCAAAAAAAATCATTCAAGAATTGAATGAACATATAACTTGTGGACATGAGGACCAAGTTGAGGATCAAGTGCCTCAATTTGAGGATGTTCCTGGAGAAGTTGAAATAGATGGAGATCATGCATAACCTCATGCTCAGTTGGTACTATTACCAAAAAATGTCATTATGGCTAGAGTACAGGATGAAGAACTTTATGAAGTTGAAGTTGTTCCTATGCCTCCGGAATGAAGGGTCAAAACTGAAATTATTTATCCAAGAGACTATACTTGTACTAGAGATAGGAATAATGAACCAGTATAAATTATTTTAGGATTGGAATATGACCTTCTTGAAGAGAGGGTGAATCCTCCTCTTCCTCCAAAAGTCCAAGCTGAATCAGAACCTATTCCATCGGTTTCACCTCCAGCAGTAAAGCCAGTATCACTGATAGTGCCGAGTTACTATGTCACTAAGGTTGATTTGTATAAATTCAAAAACGATATATGTGAGTCAGTGATAGAATCAATTGGATCCATATTTGAATCTTCCAATTCAATAGTTATTTATGATACTAATGCGTCGAATATTTCATCAATAGTGATCCAAGAGATTCAACCAAATCTCATTACCACAACAAAAACCATTATAAGGCACAATACCATTCTGAGATAAAAATTTAAGAAATATGATCAATGAATTATATTCTATGAACTATTATTTCAAGACCTCCTATAGTGGGGTACTATATGTTCATAGGAACCTGGTGACTCATGTACTACGTGTAGATGAGAAAAAGTTGGAAGAAGAGCCTAGGAAAATGATTATTAGCCCATCCATCCATTGGAGTGCAATGTGCGTTGTTGCTGATCTGAAGTCTCTCAAGGTTTTGATGAGAGAGGAATAAAAAAATCTTCAGAATATTTCAGTCATGTAAACTTTTGAAATGGTGCACATAAATACAGACATCATGTACAATATGGTATGGTAGTGCCCAAATAAAGCCTTTGCTGCTCAGAAAGAGATTTGATAAAAAGTGGATAAGTACTTTATTGAGAATTATACGAAGAATGATCAGATCAATAGCTTCATGTTTTTAGCAGATAACCTCAGAATACCTCCAGTCACAGAAGCATTCCAGAAGCAAGTTACTGAATTGATGGTGTTTACCCCTTTGATGAATAAATTCACGGAGAATAAGGATGAAATCGAGAATGCAATACAATATAATGGTGAAATCATTAATGATTTCATGAATCTCCTTAAACCATATCTGCATGACTAGGCTGAAGCCATTGTGGTCCCTCTCACTACTTCCATTGGTACTACCTCTTAGACTACTACTACAAATATTAGCTATCAGTCTCTTTCTCGGATTCGAATAGACATTACAGAGTAGACTCCCAGTCGTGTGTTGTCATAAAGAAGGCATAGCCTTGCATAAAATTGTCTTATTGGTGTTTTTTTACCTGGTGTTATCTTCATACCCCCTTTACCCTCTATCAATCCCAAACCATATCCTCATCCTCCAAATCATTCAGATAATGTCAAACACATAGTAATGGATTGTATCTTTTAAAGGGATTTGTTATTTTTTGGATTGTAATTTTTTTCTTCTTAATGTAAATATTTTTTTAATCTTTCTTTTTAAAATTTCTCATCATCCTTCATGCTTTTTTTTTCTAATCCCAACATGAGGAGAAAAGGCATAAGGTATATAATATTTTTCTAAGCATAAGGCATACATTATTTATATAAGAAAAAGGCATACAATATATATCTAGGGGTAGAATTTCTGGTACAGGACACATGGAATGTACACACCATAATCCATTTATTGAAAAGGAGATTAGTTTTTAAAACCACAATCAAGGTAAGAAATTAGTCATTCAGTGTTGAATACTCTTCCTAATTATTTTTGATTCCTTATATTTGTATGTATGCCATAATTTGTGTATATAAAAAAGCGGGAGATTTTTAGACCCTTTATGATATGGTAGTTTTCATAATAAAAAATTATGTCTAACTACCGATTCTACTCTTTCATACTCTTTAATATCTCTAAGTGAATTAATTATGCCATATGGAACAATATAATTTAATAAGGCAATAACCTATATTTATAAGTCAGTATGATTTAAAGTGTAACTTTTATTTGTATTTTTCGCTTTCAATTAGTCTTGTAATGTTATGGTTAAGACTAAATCTTCAGAGGATTTTTACAGTTCCGCCAAATGAACCAATGTTCGACAAACTGATGTTCGACACACCATTGTTTGACACACAGACGTTCGAATAACCGAATTTTGACACAATGATGTTTGACGCACCGAATATGACACACCAAAAATGACACACCGATGTTAACAAACGGAAGATAACAGACCGGTGTTAACAAACTGAATAGGAAAGACTAAAGATGACAGACTGATGTTAAAAAACAGAGGATGAGAGATCGATGTTTACAAATCAAAGATGATAGACTAAAGATGATTGACCGATGGTAAAAAACAAATGATGGCAGACCAATGTTAACAAACCAAAAATAGAAGACCGAAGATGACAAACTGAAGATAAAAAACTGATGTTAACAAACCGAGGATGACAGACCAATGCAAATGACTCACCAATAATCATAAATAACGGTTTTGAATTTGTTAATTTAAATTTACATGTAATGGTCATATTTAGAAAAATTAATCTTTCTGACATTATTTAATTTTGTCTATGGGACTATCTGTAGATAATTTGAGGTACATTCACATAAATATATCTCCATTCCTAGTGGAACTTGAAGTATAAATGGATTACAAGCTCAACCTAAAATGGAGCTAAAAAAAACTCACCGATTCGAAGTATTAAAAATATAGGAACATGAAGCTTGAGTACAAAAATTTTTATAAGAAATAATATGCTAAATATTACTGAAAATCCTCAAAAAAATATGTGATGAACCTTTTTCACACCTAGAAGAAAGATTATATAAACTTTGACAATCTGTTCTGAATCTGTGTTTCAGAAGAGGACTAAAATGTCATTTTATCTACATCGATTGAGTCCAGATCTTTACTTCAAAACACACAAACATTTACAAACCCAATTAATATTTAATAACTCTGTTGTGTTCTTTTAGTTCCTATTTGATCAGTGTGTATATTTGTTTGTATCACACACACTGTCTCCTGAGCATAGCTAGAGAATACCAAAATATCCTCACAATGAATCATTTTTTACTCTTTTATCCCATGTAGAACTATGGATGTGATGTTGTGTGATCTGTTTGATAGTATTCCTACGAATAACTGTGGTTGAGGTCATTTGTGACCTAGACAGACCTATGTGATATTATGAACCCTCATCCCGGGTGTGGATAAGAAGTTTATTAATATAATCTTCTTGGTGGAAGGTGATCACCATGTAGAGAGGTCTATGTCTTAGCTTGGTACTGAACCTATGGTTTTATCTGTTTTGTTGTTTGTCATATATTTTAATCAGATATGTATTTCTCACATTATGATAAACAGAAAATTAATAGTTAGTTTATCAAGTGTTTATAATTGTTTTGAATAAGTAGATTAGTTTCAAAATTCTGACTAATCATAGATTGGAAAAACAGAGAACTAATCAATCTTCTGTGAAATTAATTGAACTTTTAGGACTTTGAAAAATGAACTAAAAACTAACTTTGTTTATTATTTTAATAAGTGGATTCTATATTAATGAGCCATTTTTAATAGAAATTTCTATAGATACTCAATTCACACCCCCCCCCTCTAGAGTCATCTACTCCAACCAACATATCAAATATTATATATATTAATTATTTTTATCTTTTTTATGGATATATTTCTCATTATAATTCTTATCATCACTTTCTTATTCTAAAATTTAATACATTGTCTGTGATTTGTCAATTTACCGATATCCTGGATGATGTGTCACCAATTTACATTAATTCCTTAAATTATTGTTGTAAACCCATTTTTAGTATTGAAAAATATTTGAATGTGTATTATATAAAATTCATTATATAATGGAATTAACTTATATTAATAGTATTAATGTTATATGATGAAATATTGTTTTTATTATCGATGAAGCATCAAAATAATATAAACATTATTAATGTATTATCTAATGATTGAAAATCATATATGATCTAAAAATGATTATTGGAATCATTTTATACTCTAGAAACAAATTAATAACATCTTATTTCACCTTTGGATTTTATTATCCATTCGAAATGAAAATCAGTTACGAACTAACCATGGAAATCATGTAAAGAACCCAACTGAAACAATGTACATAAAAATTTATTATTAATAATTTTTTTTAATAATTTTTGTTATTAAATATTAATATAAGGCATCATAAAAATTATTATTCTTCATTAAATTATTAATAAAACTATTCTGACCATTATATTGGATATTTAATCTTGATTAAATAAATACAAACTCGGGGTAATAGGATTCTTTACCAAGATTCCATACATTCGGCTAACGATCTAATTCATTTATTTTTTAATTATATATTTCTTGTGAAATGAATTTTTAATAAATTATTCTGTATACTAAAATATCACCTTGAGTTTACATATTCAATTTATTTTATTAATTATTCCTTTAATGATATGGTATATGTAATGTAGTTTTTATTAAGAAGCATATTTTTATTTATATTTTTATAAATGTGAAAATGAATGGTCTTATGATGGTGTTCATGTTTTATGATTATTTTATGGTTTTTGGTCACTATTTATTAGTAGGGTGGAAACTATATTTCCCTATAATTAATTGGGTATGATAATTATTGAGGTCTACTATAAGGTTTCTCCAATGGTTACTATGATGGTTTGACCATAAGGTTGACGTAAACATTACATGGTTAAGTTGCTATAAGGGTTACATTGTAAGGTAACCACAAGGGTTACAAATAATATGGTATCTGTGATTGTTAAAATATTATGTATGTAATTCCCAAAATTAACAATATATTTTATTTATACATTTTATGCCTTTATGTGAACCTCTTCTATTTAAAAGTATTGTTATTAAGATTACGTTCAAAGGATAATTTTTTATAAGTATTTTTGGACTGAGGAATTATTTTATTTTTTTTATAACCACAAAGAATATTTGTTTTTCTCATCCCATGTTTTGAAAAAAATCATAGGATTCTTTAGATGTTCAATGGATAGTTATGGTAATAATACAGATGAATACAATTAGTTATATTGTAATTATTTTTTAAAACTCTAATTCAATGTATGTATTTTTTGTCTAATTATCGAAAACCTAGATAGGAAAAAGTCCTCATATATATAATTTACTTTGTATTTTTCTCTTATCCTTTATAAAAACAATACACAACATGTTTTATTATAGTATCCAGATGTGTGGGTTTTGAGAATTACATTAGTGAAAAGGAAAATTTATTAAATTTTTTTACAACATTGGTTTGCAACAATTGTATTTAAAATTATTAAAAAAGGGTTTTCTTCACACCCAAATTCCATTTATAAAACCATTATATATTTACCAAAATCAATTATCATTTATTATTTTAAAATTATCGTATTTATCATGGTTCATTCATCACTAACTGTGAAATTAATTTGAAATGTGACCCATAAAATCTTTCATTATGAAAATGTTAAAAAAATTATTAGATTTATTTGACTAATTTTTTTAAAATTTTCCTCTTCTCCAAATGGGATTAATTTTTAAAAAATTGGATAAATGTTTTTATTATATAAATGAAGTAATTTTTTATTTTCATAAAATGTTTAGTAGAATCTCATACATGACACTTTTAAGACCAACATTACAATGGTTGAAACAATTTTATGATCCATAGTCCATTTAGCGATAATGTGGCAATAGTAGACCCCTAATACCCAAATGAGTATACTAAATTGACATCGTGTTCCCAATATTCAAAATGTGACTACCCCAAACAAGAAACCATTGCATTTAACATCCCTACTATGATTTTGTGAAATATAACCCATATTTTACACACTTTTGAGAAGAGGGTGAGATGATAGGTGTCCATGTACCAAAAAATCATTCAAATTATTCATCCACCAAGGCATGAAAATATCTATAACAAATTACCTATATAGATTCATTAATGCAACTACTTGGTCATTTCCATTCATATATTGTCTCTGCGACTCCTCCAAGAAACATCACATTGTTCTTCCCTTTAAAACATCATGGATGATCTCACCATTGACTCAATAGTTAAATGGACTCTTGATAGTTTCAAACAATCCTATCTCTATTTCGAGTCGATCACCTAGTAATTATATGTGGAGGCCATCCACACAACCAATATATAATAGACTACACCAATTAATTTTATGATATATAGGGTAATCCAAAATATTCTATAGAGGTTTAATAGGCTATATATAAATTTTATAAAATTAATTGCTTATTTGAATAAATTACCAAAAATTATTATTATAGTTAATTTGAAGAGAAAATAAAATAATGAACACATAACTTTTTTATACACGTTCAGTCCAAAGTTGTCTTAATTTAGTCCTATTACTCTCTACATAATTATATATACAAGTTCACTAATCTTATTTTTTATAGTGATTATAAATTTATTAAAAAATTATTCTCTTTTGGAGAAATAAGTACTACACAATTACATTTGTATTGGGAGAAACAACCCAATTAATACACGAATATTGACACTGGGATTCAATACCTAAATGGTCCTGACTATCAAAGACTTGAGTAAAAACTTGATGATGGATAGAACAAATAATTAATTATTATTAAAAAACATAAATATAAAATAGAGAGTTCTAATGAGATTTCAGAGGTAGTGTTATAGATTAAAGAGAAGATAAATCAAATGAAGCATGGGTACTAGTTCTCAACTATGTGGATGTATCATGAAGGAATTACTAGGTGTATATGTTTATGAACATTCCTTAATTGACCATCCTTGTTATAAAATATATTATTGGATAGGGCTTCAAAGTTTACTCTCAAGATTCAATTCTCAAAAGTTTCAGGTTCTCGCGGTTCGTATCAATATTTTATTATCCATTCGATGCTTCATAAAGAATTTAAATATAAACTGTAATAAATAAAAAAACAAAATTAAATCATGCCAAATAATTAAAATTCAAATGAAACAATTATCCATGGTATAAAAAATTTTCATCGATTAAAATGGTATCAAAATTTGTATGACCCAAATATCAAAAAAATTTAAAAAAAAAAATTAATTTCCCATTAAATTATGATAATAAATCTAATGAAATCCCATAAAAATAAATTGTTAATTTTAATTTTTAAACTCAAATATAAAAAAAAATTTTAATGTAATGTCACATATAATTTATTACTTTTAATACATTTTTATATACAATTAAATATGTTTGAATAAAATCAATTCCACTAATTAATGATTAAGAAAATAATAAGAACAAAAAATTAATGTTGAATATAAAATATTAAATATTATAAATACGTGATTTATATATTACATAAAAAAATGAATTAATTTAATAATAATTTAAAAAAAATTAAAAATATTATAACAATTCATATTATTACTTATATATAATATATATTATTTTACAAATTAATAAAACTATTAAAACTAATAAAATAAGCATGTAGTTATTTTTATTATAAAATTTAATAAAAAACATAGTTTGGATAAAACATATATTATATAAAAACTAACCAAAGGAAACAACTATCAATGTTCACCTAATGTTCAGGAGGTCGATATGTTCATCGTGCAGTGATATTGGTTCTATTATTAGTATGTTGACTCTGAAAACGATTTAGAGTCAAATAAAATAACCCAGGGTTTAAGAATATAAAAAATGTTGTAAGGTGGAATTTCATGAGGTCATCATACCGACTGTGCATAGTTAGTTGAATTACCATGTACAATAACAATACCTAATGTGATTTTCAATAATAACTTCAACCAATGCATTGAACAATAAAATTGTAATATAAGTGGCCCATGTACAAGAGTAAAGATGGTGTTTTGTGGTCATATTGAGATAAGACAATATTCAAGTGGATACATGGAATGGTTTCCTAGCCTCGAGAATCTATTCCCATCGAAGAAATAGTGTAATATAATAGCATGATGCTTAAACATGAAGGTAGAGGTTTGATGGTTCGTCCCTCTTGTATTATAGGAATACATCCGTCAGGTTGCCTTACCTATTATTGAGTTTGTGTAAAAAAGGTTTCATTTTTTTAAGATATATTCAAACTATAAAAGAACATTGAAAAAAAACATAAAGGCATGTGAAGCTGTAATATGTTCAGGAAATCATGGAACAAATAGATTGTTCTATTATAAACCATGTTATCATTGTTAAAATACATGAGCATGTTGATCCAAGTACCTGAGATACGTTTATTGTATCACTTTTTCACATGATAAGTTTCATTCTTTATGTTCAAAGTGTTCTTATGTTATGTTAAAATTCTTTTTGATTTATGGTTGACTTAAAGCTATTTCAAAACATGAAATATTGAAAACATAAACATCGATAATTTTTTATTGCATCTAAAAGACTCAATCATACAATTTTCAATAAAAGATAATTTTATATAATTTTTAGAGTTTTTCATCGATTCAAATAATTCATTAAAATAACATGTATATTAATAGATATGTTTCAAATACATATAAAAAAATTCTCTGAAAACAGGAACAAAATTTACAATATTTATTCAAATATTCATAGATTTTTGTTGTTTCTAAAAAGGGATTTAAATTATAATGTATTTTGATTTGTTTTTGAAACAATTCTTATCATTAAATATCAATAAATGGAATTTTATTCTGATGTTATTAAAAAGTGATATTGTAACGACCATAGTATTTATAGAATAATAATTTTTATTTTCTATTACCATTTATGAATATGATATTATTTTTACAATAAATGGGATTATATTTCTGATGGTTTCCTCAACAAACAACAACAGGTTTCTTTGAAATCATACGTTGCACACAACGATGAGTTATAATGAAAAATAATATAATAATATTATTTTGTTAAATGGTAGTTAATTACTAGTCATTTTATTTGTGAGAATGAAAATAACAATCCATATTACGATGAAACATGTTTGTTAATTTTTTTTACATTAATCTATTAAAATTTAGAGGCTCAAAATAAGAATTAATCAAATTTTAAGCATGAAATACTCTGATAATTTTAAAAGGCCAGTTTACCACCTTTTGATGGAGAACCCATTTTAAATCTATTTTTTTCACTTATATATGTTCTACATGAAAAAATAAACTTCATATTTATAATAGGGAAATCAAAATTTATATTGGGAAAAATTTTGGTTTTTTTAGATAAAGTTCATTTTTAAATGAATAGTGAAATTTTTTGCATTTTATGCCAAAACATTATTTTCGTCTAATATATTTATATGTTTAGAATGATTTTTTAATAGTTTTTAAAGTGTAATTATATCATGTTTCTATAATTTATTAAAATTATTTTTATTAGAAGTAATTTCACTTTTTAATTGGTCATAAACATATGTCAATCATTTGATAGTTATTATTTGATAAAAACATGTTTTTTGGTCGTGACAATGAAAATTAATTTTGAATTAATTTTTTTAACTTCGATGATTTGAATTTGGAAAATGGATTCTATATTTTTAATGAGTAGGTGAAATTTTTTTAAAAAGGTAACTTTTATGTTTAGAAATTTTGAATAGTAACTTTAGTAAATATCTTATTAACCATGGTTAAAGGTTATATCAGGTAAATAAGGCTAAACAAATAATATTATAATAATATTAAATTTTTGTAACACAACTCCTATCGTCGTTGGATGAGATATGTCTGACCACTTCCATCCTTAGGTTGATTTTAGGAACTCATTGATGTTATGTCAAAAGTATTCTTTTGAATTTGTTGTCTTTTATTTTTGAAAACAAAAAATATATTTATTCATTTCTTAAATAAAGCTCTTACTTTGAATATGGTTTTCAGTTTATCATACTGACTATTTCCATCATACTCACTGTGTCCATCATACTCACTATATTTATTGTACTAACTATGTCCATTGTACTCTCTATGTTCTTCATACTCACTATGTTCATCGTAATCACTATTTCTATTGTACTCACTATCTCCATCGAACTCACATTATATATTGTACCCACTTTGAATCATAAGTGTGTTTTTCACTAATTAATATTAATCTTACTCATGTGTTAATTTTATAACATGATTTAGTTTTTTCATTTATCAAAATACATACTAATTGTACTCTTTTTTTCATCTATATATATATATTGTTTTAACCAAAATGATGTTAGGGAGTATGTTATAAACTAACCAAAATGATGTTGTGTTTTCAGTTTTGATATAACTATTACAATGCCATTGGTCCACGTCCCTCTATGTTTTCTGGAGAAATGTGATCATTAGAGAAAATATGACTTTCAGACCCTGTAGCCTGTAAATATGAGGTCATTTAAAGAAGAAATAAAAACTTCAAAATCTTTAGCTACTTCATTGTTCTAGAGAGAGATTGTGTGCCTTCTCTCTTCTTACGTGTGAATGCCTTGAAATTACAAAACGTGAATGTTTCATTATTAGATTTTGGGTATAAATAAGTGATTTGTTTTTTATTTTCTATCGGATTAGGTGTTAATGAATGACTTATGCCAGGTCTAGGTAGATGGTGCTACTGATCATTGTATTGAGGGATTTGATACATTTGAAAGACTGAGGTGCTGATTACCTATATAATCATGGGCTTGTGAGGATAGAAAGACGGATGTGTTGATCATAATATCAAGACCAATCAGATGTTGGTGAGAAATACCTATTATCCTAGGTGAAAGGATACCATGCCCTTTGGGATAAAATATTTATAATACATTTTACTTTTCTACTGTATATGGTAATAGAAAGATAATATTTTTATTTCTTATTTCTAATTGTATTCTTTTATATTGTAATTGTTTTAGTTAAACTTATATCTTCAAGTATTGATTCGATATGCTATATGGTATTATATTTTACAATTTTTAATACTATGATATTTTTATTCAACATGAATACAATTGTTTTCATATCCTCTGGTATGAAAACAATTCCATCAGAATGGGAGTCATTCTGATTGTTTGTTTTGTTTTATAAGAGGCATTGTTAATTTGTTTAGTTAATATTGTATTAAACTAAAAACTATTCATATAGGATATAAAATAATTATTATACCTAAAATTCCACCCATTTTATTTTTCTATCCAACAATGGAGCCACATGGAAATGAAATTGATGTTTAACTACTTTAAATTTAATGTTAAATGAAATATAACCTAAACATGTATGTTTTTGTAAAAAAAATATTTGGTGTTATTTAAGTGATCTATTAGACTATAAATAGTCTTCAGAAATATAAATATATTTCCTAAATCATTTTATTTTAGTTATAATATTTAGACATTAGAAAAATGAATATATTTATTACATAATGATGATGTCTTGTTCAACTTATTAACGAATGATTAAAATATATCAGATAAAAAATTTTAAAATATATTTATTTTCAATATTTTTATATCATCAACTCATTTTATGGATGATTAATACTTTTTATATTTGGTTAATGAAGGTTTTATTCGAAATAATCATGTTGTTGTGGATTTTTAAAAATTTATGATATGAATAGTATAAAATTGTCAAAATTGAGTGTTTAAATAAATTAATATTTTAATAAATTATATAATAGTCTTAAAAATCTATTATTTGGATAAATTACATATATTATGTTTCACATTTAATTAATGATACATTTTTGAGTCTCTTGGAAATTTATATTGACAATGGTAACCATATATTATGAATATACATGAAGACATGGTAAAAGTTAAATAAGTTTACTATGTGTAAATTCTAAATGATAAGGTTAATTTTGTGACCTAAACATGTCTAAAACCCATTTGATTAGATTATTTAGACCCATACGCATTTTATATTAGAACTATATCACTTTGGAGTTATTATATTTCTAAACCCAATTAGTAATAAAATAATAGTTTCAATATTTTCAAAAGTTCTCATCCTCCCTCTTATAAAAGGCCACCATCTCTAACCCCTACTCACACCTGTCCTGCACCCTTGGCTTATCCAAACTCTACCAAAATAAGATACCCACATCCCAATATTCCTAACAGAATATATACCGTATAAATAATGCAACTCAAGAAGGAATTAAATTTAAATCAAAAGGAGTTACCCAGTTTAAGTTAATGTCTTCACTCAAGCTTCTTCCATTTATTTTCCCTCTATAACCCCATAGACTCCAATTATTCAATTATTTTATAAAAAAACAAGTGTATTCAATATAGTAGGATGTATGTATGAGAAGTATTCTAACTAAACGTCCCCATATCTCTATCTAATGGATACGAACATACTATTTCTGTGGACGGTGAACTATTGTATCACAAAACGGTGATTGTTGAATTATTTCCTTCCACCTCTCATGGTGGCCATGATGATGGAAATGAACTTTAATATGATATTTATTTTATAATTGTGCTTCTATAATTATCATTTACAACATACCTTTATGTTTTTCAGGTTTAAAAATACAATAATTTCATTTGAGGATGTGCGGACAACCACCCCCTCAAGGAGATATGACACATTCATGCAATACATGGAACATATTAAGGTTTTAATTTATGAAAAAATGTAACATATATAACATATATGTTAGACATGAATTATAATATACCTATTTATCATTTATTTTTCCTTCCTTTGAAAATAAAAAATGAAATTAAAGTAGTGTTCATGTATTTGTAGGACTAATAGTCTCCATAAATGGTGCATTTCATTTTCATATATACAAATGTCACTAACTAATCTGAAATACAAACATACTAGATATATATACATATTTACTAGATATATATGATATATAAGTCATGAATACAATTCTAGAGATAATGGAATTTTGACCACATCGACAATTTGTAATTATAAGAAGTTCATTTTTGACTCAAGTTGCAAACATCGTCAGAAAGTCCGATATGAAAATGAATAATTATATAACTATTATTTAAGGTTAATATGAGATATAAATGTAATAATAAAGTTAAAAAATCTTCTGAATCAACTTTAATTAACTTATTTTTATTATTCAGTGAGATAATGAACGAACAAGACAAGTCAGAAAAATTGTAAGGGAAAATTAAAAGATTTTGGTTGTGTGGGGGAAGATGGATCGGTCATTTGGGGAAAAAGGAATCAATTTCAAGAGTATGGCAGTGTAATTTCATGGGATATGTGTGAAACATGCATGGTAAATCATCAAGAAACATACACTGTGGGGGAGAAGCATGGCTCATAGATACACGACAGGCGCAACTCGTCCTTTGGGTCGAGAGATGTCTTTGTGGGCCGCGGTGTGTATTATTTTTCTGACTCTTCTTCCTCATTATTAATGGATTTTCGGGGAGGGTAGTGTCCTCTTTTGGTAGCAGAACTGGTCGTGGAAGGTGCTGAGTTATCCGGGGTGCCCGGCTCCATTTATCACTTTCAGAGAGGCTAGTTCTCACCCTCTGTTTTTCAGATCGATCCTGGATTCCTCTTAATGGAATGTTTTTGACTCTATCATGCTAATATCTAAGAAGGATAGATGTTTGTATACCCCATCGTGTTCAAGAAAGTTCAATGTCAATGATTTTCGAAGAAGTGCTGGTTTTGGAGGTCTTCAGGAGAGCGTGAGCAGGAACAGAGTGGTCTGGCGAAAGAATATTCCCGCAAAGCATAACTTCCTTACTTGGAAGTTTCTAGTATAATTTTATTCCATCGCATGATAACATCAAAAGGATGGATATTAGTATGGTCTATTTTTTCTATTACTGTTAGTTCAAGAAGGAGGAAAACATGAATCATATTTTCTTCAAGGGAGATTGGGCCCCTAAGGTGTGGAGCTTCTTTGGGGGGCTTGCCGGTTTTTCCTTTCATGCTGGTAACTATGAGTGTTTCTTGGTAAAATTGTTAGATGGAAGAAGTGATAATAAAAATCAGACTGTAGCACGAGCCTTTGTTTTCAATTAGGGTTGCTGTATAAAATAGAAAGCTAAAAATATTTCTATGTTTGAAGGGATGTCGTCTATGGGGAGGGTGGTGGTGGAAAGAACTAGATGCACATTGTTTGACTATTTTGGAACATAGGGTATTGGGAAGGAGGTGTTTGTGTATCTTTGTTTTCATTCTACGGTTTCTGAGTCTAAGAGGAATGGTTCTAGGGTACATAGGATCTAGATCCATTGGATAACTCCTGAGGAAGGCTTTAAGCTAAATATTGTTGGGTCCTTTATCACGGAGGTCGTGCATGGTGGTGGGGTACTATGTGATCACAATGGATGTCTGGTCTTGGATTTCTCGTCTTATTATGGTTGTGGTAGTTCGGACTAGGCGGGGGCCCTTGCCGTGCTCATAGGAT
Source organism: Viscum album (assembly GCA_963277665.1). Taxonomy (NCBI): domain Eukaryota; kingdom Viridiplantae; phylum Streptophyta; class Magnoliopsida; order Santalales; family Viscaceae; genus Viscum; species Viscum album. The sequence goes on from OY728129.1 coordinate 1,293,125,668, forward strand.
TGTCCATGTGTAAGAAGAGGAACCTCCGCATCGCACAGGTTGAAACAGAATCAAAGGTTCTCTTGGATGCCTTGCTTGGGAGGAGTAGCACTCTGTGGTCGATCACCTATACTATTAGGAAATTTAAGGTTCTTCTCTCATACAGAGTAATTGTCACTCATACATGGTGTGAATGAAACAAATGTGACAAACTGCTTGGCCTCCTTTGCTGTCCTAGAAGATCATGTGGTTTTCTATTCTAGTGTGTCTCTTTTTAAACTAGAGGTGGAGAAACTGATTAAGGGTGATACTTTGGGTCTTCATTATTTCCAGCCTCCCTAGATGAAGTCCCGTGTATTGTACTTCGTTCATTCCTATTTTGAAATAAAAATCATACAGTTGGTTTGATGAGATACCCTTTTCACTCTAATTAACTCATTTTCAGAAATTATGTGATGTCATTAGGGTGCCAAATTCTCGTAAGAGATTTGGTCTCAATCCCCTTTCATTGAGGGATATTATGAAATATTCAATAATTTCTTCTATACATTGTATAAAACCATTTGACATTTAATTTCATTAAAAGGGAGTATTTTTTAAATGATGTGTTTTACTAAATTGAAAAAATAATGTTTCAATTTATCATATATGATGACAATGACCTTTCTGCCACAATAATCCTTATTTGATATTTGGATGCCTTGATAAGCTGTAATGTTTTCAAAAGGAAAATAAATACCATATACCCTTTTTACATATTTTGGTATTGAATATGGATTTGATAACGAATTTATTATGTAAATATCTTGAAATGATATATTTTGAATAGAATGTGGGAGTGTTATCTTTCATTTAAACTTTTTTTCTGAGTTATTAATATGTTCTGATTCCTGGGAATGTTTTACGAATAAGTCTTTATTATTTTCAGAAGATTCAAGATCATTTCTCATGATGGAAAGAATGATATATTTCACAAACATATTTTCAATCCCATACTTTTTGATCCTCAATATTATAGAAAAATCATAATCAAATTATTTTGATAGCTTCTTGAGTATTCAAATCACCTGCAAGAAACTTTTTGAGTTTTCCAACACCTACTCATTTCTAAAAAAAATTATTTTTCTTGGTATCTTTTTCATATTATTTCATGATATCAAATTTTCAAACTCTATTGAAAAGTGAAATTATAGAAGTGGAGTAACTGGTTACTTTTTTAATGTATGAAAACATGCCAAAAGGGAAAGGGGAATCCTGAAAATCATGATATCTAGATTCGGGGAATTATTTATTTTATTATATATAAATAATTAATCATCATTGGATTTATTTTTATAAATGATGAGGATATTAGTTCTGCATGAATAAAGTATTAGAAAGTAATATTGAAATGAATATTTAATATACTATGAAGTGAACTAAATGAGTATGATGTCACCATAAAATGTATTCAAGAGTTACTATAGAATATAGGATGATGAAATGTTTAACAGTATTAATGATCTTTTGATAATGGGAATAAATTTGGAATTTTTTTTATATTCGAAACCCTAATGACTGATATCTGAAAATGTAAAAAAAGGAATAATTTCATTTTCTTCGGTGGATATAATGGATAGTGTTAGGGGTTCATATGATATTTTTTTGAGGTGATTAATGGTTATTACATTTTGGGATGAAAAATGAAAGGTATTAGATAAACTTCATGGATAAAGAAATGTATGGTAAATTTTGAGGATGTTATATGTTTTTGTTGAATGTTTTATGAATGATATGGTTTTATAAATAGGACCACCATTAGTATGGGTGAAAACCCGTCGCATCCAGAAAGGTCGTAGGAATCGATCACAAAACCAAAGGGTGACAAGGGCGTATCGCCTACCACAGGCCTACGTCAAGTCCCTAGTTAGTATGACTTATTCATTTTAGTTAAATGATATTATTGATCAATAATATGTTGATTTGTTATCTTATGTTATATCTAATGGCTATACATAGAATAAGAAAATGATTTGGTGATTATGTAATTATGATTATTTGGGAAGACATTTACTCTTTCAGGAACACTATATTCTTAAGGAAAATAGAATACTTTGAGATTTCAATTGAGGAGAAATGGTGGAATTTTATTTTGGAAGAATATATGTTTATATTATATACATATAAGAATTCGGTTTCTTTATGGAAATTATTAGCTTATTATAGGGAATATTTTATTTGTTAATTACTTTTTAGAATTAGACATTATGAGTAGAAGATGTTATTTAGAGATAAATGATATTATTTTTGTGGAAGAATATATGTTTATATTATATACATATAAGAATTATGGTGCACAAAACATTGAATTATACTGAAAATAATATAATAATATTATTATTTTTAATAGAAGTAAACACCTAGAGTTTTTAATGGTGGGAATGAATAGAACTAAACATATTCTGATTAAACATGGGTTTTAAATGTTTTTACATTTTTCAAATAAAATTTAGAGGCTCAAAATAAGAATTATTCCAATTTTAAGCATTAAATACTCGAATAATTTTAAAAGGACGGTTTACCACCTTTTGACGGAGAACCAATATTAAAAATAGAATTTCTACCTTATATATGTTCCATTTGACATAATAAACTTCATTTTTATAATAGGAACATCAAAATTTACATTGTATAATGTTTTGGTATTTTTATAATAAATTTTATTTTTTAATGAATAATGAACAATACTGCATTTTATGTCAAAACCGTCATTTCATTTGATTTATTTATATTATTGTTTTATCTTCATAATTGGTTTCAAATTTTAATTTTTTTATGTTTTTAAAATTTAATAAAATTTCTGTCATTAGAAGTAATTTCACTTTTTAATTGGACATAAAAACTTTCCTATCTTTTAATAGTTATTATTTTTTTAATCTCGTTTTTTTGTTTTGACATCTATAATTAATTTTAAATTTATTTCCACAAATTATGTGTTATGAATTTAGAAAAATAGAGTACATATTTTTAATTTTAAGGTTAAAATTATATAATTAGGTAACTTATATATTTAGAAATTATTAATAACTACATCAGTAAATATTTTAATTTCCATGGTTAGAGGGTAAATCTGGTAAATAAGGGAACACAATAATTTTATAATAATATTAAATAACTCTAACACGGGCACTAAAATTTTTTTATGAGATATATCTAACCATGGGAATCCTTGGGTGGATTTGTGGACCACATGGAGCCCCTTAGATGCCAAACTAACATTTAATTACTTTAATTATCAAATTAAGGAAAATATAACCAAAACCTGTATCTTTTAGTAAAAAAATTTTTATATGGGGTTATATAAGTGATATATTAGACTATAAATATTCACATGAAATATAATATAGTTTGCAATATAATTTTATTTTATTTATCATTTTTAGACACCTGATAAATAAATATATTTATGACAGAATGATGATGTAGTGTGTACCTTATTAATGAATGATTTAAATAAATAAGACTATAAATATTAAAATAAAATATTTTTGAACGTTTTCATTTCATACAACAATTTTATGGATGATAATTACTTTTTATATTTGAATTAGTAGATTTTGTTCGAAATAATCATGTTGTTATGGAATTTTAAAGTCTTCATATGAATAGTATAAATATTGACATAAATGAGTTTTTAAATCAATTAATATTTTATTAAATGATATAATTGTCCTAAATATCTATGATTTATGCCAAATGACATATATCATGTCACAAATATCATTAATGGTCCATTTTTAGATCTCATGGAATTTTATAGTAACTATGGTAACAATATATTATGAATATACAAGAAAACATGGATAAAGATAAATAAGTTTACTATGGGTTAATCTAAACGACAAAGACAATTTATTGACATAACTTGTCTAACACCGATTGGATTGGATGATTTAGACCCATAATTTTCTTATATTATAAATATATCACTTTTTTGTTTTTATAATTCAGAAAAACAATTAATAATAAAACAATACATTCAAACGTCTTAATGTGCCCCTCCTCCCTCTAATAAAAGGCCACCACCTCTAACCATTACCCACAACTCTAAATCCCCCTAGGATCATCCAAAAAATGAAAAACAAATCACTTAAAATCCCTATTTTCCTCTTAGAGGCCTTACATTGGGTATATGGAAATTCAATAAGCCCACTAACTTAAATCAGTAGGAGTTACCTGATAAAAGCAATATCTTCTCTCATGATTCTTCCATTTTTTCCCTTCTCCAACCCCTTATACTCTAATTAATCCATTAGATTATAAGAAAAATTGTCTTAAATATACTAGTTTATTTTTATGAGAAGTACTTCGACTAATCTTCCACACTACTTCATTTAAGGGATATGAACATTCTGCTTCAGTGGACGACGAACTACTGCCTCATGAAACGGTTATTAATTCATTATATCCTACCACCTCTCATGGTGGCCATTATAATGGTTCTGAAATTTCATATGGTATATATGATATTTTTATATATATATTCTTATGTAATTATCATTTATAACATTTCTTTATTCTTTTCAGGTTGTATAAATACAATAATTTCATTTAAGGAAGTGCGGACTACCACCCCCTCAAATTGATATGACTCAATAATTCTATACATGGAACTTATAAAGTATTAATTAATGAATTTATGGACCATATATAACATAGATAATATAATATAATTATAATATTCCTATTTATCATTTAGTTTTAATTCCATTAAAAATGAAAAATCAAATGAAAGTAGACTTCATGTGTATGTATGACTTACCATCTCCATAAAAAGTGCATTTCATTTTATTATATCCAAATGTTATAGAAAATCATAAAATAAATATCTACTGGATCTAAATACAAATATACTGGATATATATGTTATTTAAGTCATGAATACAATTTTTGAGGTAATTGACATTTTACCACACAGACAATTTGTAATTATAACAAGTTTATTTTTTACTCAAGTACCAAACATCGACAAAAAGACCGATATGAACATGAATAATTATATGGTTGTTATAGAAAGGTAATTATTTATATAAAAGAAATAATAAACTAGAATATTTTTTTGAAGTAAGTATAATTAAATTATGTTTATTATTCAGGGTGATAAAGAATGAAAAAGACAAGTAAGACTAAATTTAATGGAACATTTCACCCTCATCTTTTAGTCAAAGCCCTATTTGATGTTATATATTTTAATTTCCATTTATTAATGTTGGGGTATGTTTTTAAATATCCTTCATTATTTCAATTTTATGTCCATATAATGAGATACCCTTCCCCCTCATTAACTCATTTTTTGAATTTATGTGACGTCATTGGCATGCCGAATTTCTGTATGGGATTTTGTCTCAATACCCTTTCATTGAGGTAAATTTTGAATTATACATGAAATTATTTTATATGGTGTAAAAAAACCTTGAATTTTAATTTCATTCAAATTAGTTCTTTTTTATACGAATAGTTTTACTAAATGGCCAAAACAATGTTTCTTTTTAACAAATGCGGCAACAACGACCTTTCCCCCGCCACCAGCATTATTTGATATTTGGTTGGATTAATATATTGTAATGTTTATAAAATGAAAATAAATACCATATACACTTTTATTTATTTTCGTACTGAAGATAGTTTTTATAAATCATTTATTATGTCAATATATTGAAATTGTATATTGTGATTGGAATGTGAAAATTTAATCTTTCATTTGTGCTTGTTTTAGGTGTTATGATTGTGTTATGGTTCCTGGGAATTTTTTACATATATGGGTGGTTCAATGAAAAACATAGGTCATGTGAGAACAAGATAGCTCTCCAATTCATTGGGTAATGTGACATATGTAAACATTAATGTGTCCCCTAAGAGATTTATGTAATATACAGTGATGGGAATTCCAAACGTAACTCCCTATGTAGCTGTGAAAGCTTCAATGTAAGTATGCTTTGGATGCCACATGTTACTTTTATGAATTGTTATATCTATGTGTTTTTCATACATCTTATTATTTTGGGAGTTAAATTTAAGAGAATATGTTTTCTGATTGAAAATTATGATTTCATTTATTTTATGTATGGACGGTCTAATGTATTCCTTCCTTGTTCTATAACCCTTAATGAGATTTTAATGCTAATTCCATGTTTTAGAAATTTTTTTAACAGTGTATAAAGATGGTTATGGTTGTGGTAGAATTCATGAAGATTTATATCAACAATATAAATGTTGTTTTTTAAGGATTTTTTTTATTGTGAAAAAATTGGATATAGTAGTGGAATCAACGTTGTAATAATTTGAGATGTAAAGTAATAGTTACAGCCTTAATTTATTAATGTCTAAAACTAAAAATATCCTCAATCTGAGTTCTTGACTAAACTCAAGATTCTGTAATGTTTAATGATGGGGATTTACCATTTCTATCATAGGCTTGTTTATATAAATTTTGAGGTCATGGTGTTATCTGGGTGTAGGTAAAATATCATATATAACCAGGAGGGTTATTATCATATAGAAACGTTTTGAGGGTCAATTTTAAATAGGTTGTTTGAATAAAAAAACAAAAAATTTGAGATATAAAGAGGTTCATGTAATAGAGTAATATAAAATATTTTGTGTTATCTTTACCCAATAGAGGATTGTTTTTTTAATAATTGTATTCATGTTTAAGTGTTAATTCATTTCAGCAAATTAATTATCATTTATCAGGATGGATGAAAATATATCTTTCACAACCTTCTTATCACTACTTAACTATATGATCCTCACTATTATGGAAAAATCATGTTCAAATTGTTTTTACATCATCTTGAGTATTATAATCACTTGCAAGAAATTGTTTGACTTATCCAACACCTACTCATTTATAAAATAATTTAATGGTTCACGACATATTGCTTATATGATTCCAAGATCTCAACCATTCCTGCTATATCAAAAAGTAAAATTATAGATGTGGATAAATTGTAAACTTTTTAAATGTATGAAAACTTGCCAAAAGGTAAAGGGGGAAACCTGAAGATCATGATATCTAGATTCAATGTATGATTTATTTTCTTATCCATAAAGAATGTGTCATCTTTCGATTGATATTTTTAAATGACATGGATATTCAATTTGTATGAATGATTTTTAAATAAATATGTTGGAAATTTATATTCAATGGTTTATAAAGAGAACTAAATAAGTAAAAAGTCAACATATACATGATTCAAGAGTTATTTTATATTGTAGTATGATGAAATGTTTAAAAGTAGTAATGATCTTTAGAAGATGTGATTAATTTGGGAATACTTTTTCAAATATGTTTAACACTAATGTGTATATATAAAAATGGTATTCAAGGTAGAATTACTTTTTCTTGTTTGTACATAATGGATAGCCTTATGGGTTCACATGATCTTTTTCTTTTGAATTTATCAATGGTTATTACATTTTGGGATGTAGAATTAAAGTTATTAGATACCCTTTGAGGATAAATCAAGGTATGGTAATTTTTTAGGGAATTATCTTACTTTTTAGAATGTTGTGTGAATTATATGGTTTTATAAATAAGACAAACCATTGGATGGGTGACAACCTATCGTATTCAGCAATGTCGTAGGAATCTATCTCACAACCAAAGGGCGACATGAGAGCATCAACTACCACTAGCCTACGTGAATTCCCTAGTTAGTATGACTTAATATTTTTAGTTAAATGATTTTATTGATCAAGAATAAGTTGATTTGGTATCATAATCGTTATCAAAATTATATCATTAATACAAGAAAATGATTTGGTTATTAAGTAATAATGGTTATTTGGGAAGATGTTTTCCCTTTTGGGAACACTATATGCCTAAGGAAAATAGAATACACTGGGATTTAAATTGAGGATAAATGGAGGAATTTTATTTTGGAAGAATCTATGTTTTTATTTTTGAAATATTGAAATTTGGGTAATTTATGGAAATGATTAACCTATAATAGAGAATATTTTATTAGGTTAATTACATTTCAGTATTACACATTAAGATTAGCTGATGTTATTTAGAGACAAATGTTATAATTTTTATGGATGATTAAATGATAAAATCCTTCTGAATTTTGGCCATAAAACATAGTTTGGATTATTTTCAATGATTTTAAGGACATGTTTGTATTTAATGGTATTTTTTGTGCTTTTGAGAATTTTTATTCAATGTTGGAGATTAAGTGTAGTAATTATTTTTTATAAATGATTGTCCTTTTGAGGGTCATTTGATCTTGTATTATGTTGTTTGGTTTTAGTTAATATCTAATGATAAGGGAAATATATGGTTAATATTTTTTGGATCATGTTATTCAATAAGAATTTTTTTCTAGCACTTCATGTGAGACCAATTCATCTTCAATACTCAATGTTTGGTGAAAAGATAAGATTTTGGTAGAAACTTATTAAATAATGAAACTCTACCTAAACATTGTCTATATTTCCTCATGTTATTAGTCAATCTCATAAATAAATTATCCAGCTTTATGAAAGGGAACCTAAAAGAAAAACTATTGTCCGCTTACATTTATTTCTGGGGAATCAACGGCTGGTTAACCTATCACAAGTTTGTGGTTTCCTGGTGGTTAAATTTCTCATAATCAAGTTTTCTATCACCCTCCATCAGAACATGACACATATTTTCTCCACCATATCCATGTTTTCATGTAATCCTAGAATTTTTATCTTCAGTGACCTTGGTAATTCACTTTTTTCATAAAAAGATATAGTTTTATTGACTCTTTTTCCAATGTGGGACTTTCAATGATGTTTCAATGACTGATTGTAAAATTGCGAAGACACAATTCCTAAAAGGAGTGATAGATGTTACGACTGAGGTATTTATAGAATAATAATTTTAATTTTCTATTTATATTTTTTATTAAGATATTATTATTACAATAAAGGGGATTATTTTTTCTATATCGTTCTCAACACACAAGAAAGGGTTTCTTAAAAATATTATGTTACACACAACTTTGAGTTATACTAAAAAATAATATAATAATATTATAATTTTAAATGATAGTTAACACCTAGGAGTTGTAATGGAGGGAATAAAAATAAATAACATTATTATTTTTAAAAATGTTATTTAAATGTCTTTAAATTTGTACAATAAAATTTAGAGGCTCAAAATAAAAATTAATCTAATTTAAAGTATTAAACACTAATAATTTTAAAAGGTCAGTTTATCACATATTGATTGAGAACCTCTTTTAAATCTAGTTTCTGTAATTTTAGTATGTTACAATTTAAAAAATAAAATTAATGTTTAGAAGAGTAACATAAAAATTTACTTGCATTAAATTTTTGGTATATTTCTGCTAATGTAAATTTTTAATGAATAGTGAAAAATGCTGCATTTTAACTCAAAATTGTCTTTAAATATGATTTATTTATATGGATAGATTATTTTTTAGTTACCTTTAAATTGTAATTATATTATGTTTTTACCATTTAATACAATTATGTTCCTTGGATGTAATTTCCCTTTTTAAATGGACATAAACCCATGTCCCTATTTTGATAGTTATTATTTCCTATGAACATGCTTTTTGGTTTTGAAAACTAGAATTAATTTTAAATTATATTCGAAAAATTCTATGTTTTGAATTTGAAAAATTGGAATCCATATATGGAATAATGAGATATAAATTTTTTAAATAGGTGACTTTTATTTTTAAACATTATGATTAGTAACTTTAGTAAATATTTTATTCACAATGGTTAAAGGGTATATCTGATAAATAAGGGAAACAAAATAATATTATAATAATATTAAATTTTCCATACACATGTATTAACCCTATTGGATGATATATTTACGACCATGGGCATCCTTTGGTCTTTTTAAGGACGCCATGGAGCCCCATGGATGTGAAAATGACATTTAATTACATTAATTTTATTTTTAAGGAAAATATAACCTAAACATGTATCTTTTAGTAAAAAAAATTGGAATGAGGTTATATAAGTTATACAATCGAAAATATATAGTAACTATAAATATAAAAGTATTTCCCTAACCATTGTATTTTATTAATAATTGTTAGACATCTGATTAATAAACATATGTATGAAATAATTATGATGTAGTGTTTACCTTATTAATGAATAATTTTATTAAATAAGATTATAAATTGTAAAATTTATTTATTTTGAATTTTTTTATGTAATTGATGAATTAGATGGATGATTCATACTTGTTATATTTTAATTAATGACGTTGTTTCAATATAATGTTGTTTTAATGGGTTTTTTTTTCAAAAATTCATTATTTGAATAGTGTAATAAATGACATAAATGTGTTTTTAAATTAATTTGTATTTTATTAAATTATATAATAGTCCCATATAACTACAATTCGTCCAAAAGACATATATGATGTTAAAAATGTCATTGATAACCCATTTTTGTGTCTCTTAGTATTTTATAGTTACTATGGTAAGCATATATTATGAATATAAAAGAATACATGGTAAAAGATAAAAAAGTTTAGTAATGGTTAAAGCCAATAGATAAGGTTACTTTTTTATATAAACTTTAATAAAACCTATTGGATCAGAGTATGACTACCCATAATCATCTGATATTTGAAATATATCATTTTTGTGTTACTGAAATTCTATAATCAATTTATAATATAATAATACTTTCAAACTTTCAAAAAGTGATGCTCCTCCCTCTTATAAAAGGTCACAACCTCTAACCCTTACTCACACCTCTGAAGTCCCCTTGTACCATCCATACTATTGCCAAATATGCTCCCAACATCCCTTTGTTCCTCTTATAATCCTTACCTTGGGAAGAAGGAAATTCTGAAACGCCTTTTAGATTAAATCAAATGGAGTTACTCAATTTATAGAAATGTATTCTCTCAAGATTCTTCCATTAATTTTTCTTCTCCAGCCCACTAAACACTATTTATTCCATTATTTTATAAAACCTATAGTACCTATAATATACTAAATTTTTTTTATGATATGTATTATAACCACACTTACATACACCTCGATCTAATGGATACGAAAATATTGTTTATGTTGACAACGAACTACTACATCACGAAACGATGACTGTTAAATTATCACATACATCCTCTTATGGTGGCCATTATGATGGAACATAAATTAAATATGATATTTATGATATTTATTGTATCTCTATGGCTGATAAATTATAATTTATAATATTTCATTATTCTTTTCATGTTGAATAAATACGGTAATTGCATTTGAGGAAGTGTGGACTACCACCCACTGAAAGTGATATGAATTGTTCATGCTATACATGGAATGTATAAGGTATGTAATTAATGAACTTATGTAACATATATAACATATATATTATAATTTTATTATAATATACCTTTGTATCATATATATTTCAACCATTAATAAAAGAAAAATGAAACAAAAGTAGTATTCATTCACACATACGAATTACCATCTACATAAATGGTGGATTTAAATTTCTTATATCCAAATGATATAGAATATTCTAAAATAAATATAAAATAGATATAAATACGTATATACTAGATATATATGATATTTAATCCATTAATAAAATTCTTCAGATAATGTACTTTTGACCACCTGGACAATATGTAATAATAAAAAGTTCATTTTTGTCTTCAGTACCAAACATCGACAAAAAGAAGGATTTGAACATGAATAATTATATGATGGTTATAAAAAAGTAATAACCGATATAATGGGAATAAAAATTTTGAAAATGGTTTTGAATCAATTATTATTATCTTATGTTTATTATTCATGGAGATAAATAATTAACAAGACAATTGGGACACAAGGTAAGGTAAACTTTCACCCTCATCTTTTAGTCAATGAATTATTTTATGTTATGTATTATAATTTCAATATTATTATTTTTTGAATGTTATTATATATACTTATTTCTTTCAATTATATTTCAACGTGATGAGATGTCGTTTTCTCTCTCATTAACCCATTTTCTGAATTTTATGTGACGTCGTTAGGCTATTGAATTTTCATAAGGGACTTTATATCAATTCTCTTTCTTTGAGAAATATGTTTATATATACACTACTTTATTTTAATGGTGTATAAACCCCTTTAACTCTTAATTTTATTCGAAGGGAAAATTTCTTCAATGAATCATTTTACTAAATGGAAAAATGAGTTCTTCTTTTTAATGTATATGACGACAACTACCTTTCCTCCATCGCGAGAATTATTGGATATTTGGATTCCTTAAAAAAACGTAATGTTTTAAAAAGGAAAATACATTCCATATAACCATATAACATATTTTGGTATTGAAAATGGTTTTGATAAATAATTTATTATGTTAATATAGTGAAAATATATATTTTTATTTGAATTTGGAAATTTAATCTTTACCTTAGTTGTGTTTTATGTGTTATGATTATGTTCTGGTTCTTGTCTATTGTTTACGTATATGGGTGGTTCAATGAAAAACATAGGGTAGGTGATATAATTATAGCTCTCCAATACATTGGGCAATGTGCTTTGGGTAAATGTTAATATTTATCCTAATATATTTAGTTAATATATCGTGATAGGTATTCAAAACATCACTCACAATGTAGATATAGAAAATATTATGTAAGTATATCATGGATGCCACAAGTTACCTTTATGATTTATGATCTCTATATGTTATTCATAAATCTTATTATTTTGAGAGGTATGTTTAATAGCTTATGTTTTAGGACCGAAAATTAGGATTTCATTTATTTGTATGTTTTAATGGAATAATGTTTTCTTTCCATGTTTTATAACACATACCGAGCATTTTATGCTCATCAGAAGTTTTTTAAATGTTTTTTACAGGTTATAAGGAATGTAAAGGGAATGGAATAATTCAATAATATTAATATCAAAAAAAGTATTATTGTTTTATTTAATAATTTTTATTATTGTGAAAAATATATGATTTCGTAGAAGTGTTAACTTTGTAATATTTTGAGATGTAATATAATAGTTATGACCTAATTCTCTAAAAATCTAAACATGAAAAGATCCTCAATGTGAATTATTGACATAACACAAGATTATGTATTGTTTAATGTTGTGGGTTTGTAGATATAAATGAAATAAAAATGATTTTAAAATTTCAAAATTCAATAATTCCAAAATTATTTCCTTATCTTCAATGATTTCTTATAACATGTAAAGGAAACATTTCGACTACATTTATTCTAATGAAACATAAAAAATGTATTTAAATTATAAAAGATAAATTTTCATAAAAAATAGTTCTATATGAATTATATTATAATTAAAATACCAAATAAAGCTATGAATGCTATTAAACATAATATTATTCTTGAAACAAAAAACATACAGTGAGATCATTTCAAAATTCGAACATGCTAGTGATAAGATTCAGTTTTTTAATAGTTTAATAAAATTTATATAAACATGTTATATTTCATATGAAATTTAAATTTATTATACTAAATAATATATCCAATGTTATAATAAAAGTAATAGAGATTTTAAGATCATGTTTGTTTAAATGATATGAGATTTTAGATTTGTCAGAAACATTACAAATCCTGTAATCTGGAAATATAAAAAAAATCATTCAAAGTCACATAAAATCTCCCAATTTTCCTCTGAATACAACAATTTACATTTAAAAAAAAATTTATACCCCTTTATATTAGTAAACTAAATAATAAATAAATAAATATCAATATACATATACATGATAAAATAATTAATCTTCCAAAATCATAAGCAGAAATTAAATTCTTTTCAAACTATGAAGAGTTTTAAGGCTTATTAAAGATAAATGGAAGATAATTTTCAATTTGGATATATTCTATAACACTATCACTAATATTCAAACTATCTATAATAAAATGAAATCTATGATCGGTATGCATTGTTCTGGAATGCTGTATGGGATATTTTAAATAGGTATTATATAAGTATTTCCATAATAAATATGCAATTTATTAAGATAAATACCAAAATAACATTATTTTTCTTCATGAAACGATATGTTTTCAGAACTAATAGTAGTATAAATGTAATAATGATCGTGTAGTAGATAGATAAATAAATAGTTGTTTTATAGAAGATGAAGAAATTAAACTTTTTCTAGTAAAATGACACATACCTGGTATGATTTTTCTATCAGTTCTACTACCTCCAATACTAGAGTAAAAATAAGATATTAATACAAGAAGTTATATTTTGGATAAAAACCCATAGTTAACAGTTTCTTTATCATTTCTAGTTATTCTTTTTATATTTTTTATATTAATTGATCAGGATCATCTTCAAATCAATCTTATAGACCAATACTAAATATGATATGAGTTCTAGATGTAGTTAAATTTATAACGCTACCTATAATACCTCTATAAACATTGATATCAAAATATTTATAATATGAATCAACCTATAATTTAAAACTACCAAAAATATTTTTTTCATTTATTTATAAGAATTGAGACCAATCCATTTAACCAACTCCATAGCATACTATGATTTTTTAATCTATATCCCATATTTACAATGGATAATTTTCATTCCATGATTTGGATTTAATTATCCCATTAAGATCATATAAAACTCAAATTATATCAATGTATAAAAATCATTATAAATAATTTCATTGGAAGACCAAAAACCTATATAGTCAACAAAACATTATAAAATTAAAATATCATTGAAAATTATTTTATAATAAAATTGGTTCAACATTTCCATTCATGAAACCATTATTCAATAAAATTAAACAAATAATTTCATACCAAGAATGGGGTTCTCATTTAAGAAAATAAAAACCATTTTATAATTTAAAAATATCATTATGAAATTAATTTTGTACAAAAAAATGGAGTTGAGAAACAAAAAATTCTGGCAGTTATAAAAACATTTAAAAAAGTACAATTTGAATTCATTTATTATAATTTAATTCCATGAGAACAAGATAAATAAAACATGATTCTAATATCATATAACCTATAAATAGGATAAAATAAATCTTCATCCTCTATACCATAATATTGATAGTATCATGGAGAATCAATTCTAGATTTCTGTTGAATTTTTTATAGACTTTGCAAACTTTTTTCTAGAGATCGATTTAGTTATGATTACCCGCTAATATATAGGAATTTCTATTAATGTACAAAAATGATTCTAAATAATGTTATTTAGATCTTCTTCGATATTAATAATATTGTTTTCATATTTTAATGAATCGTTAACATAATTAGAAATAAAATATGTTATTGAGGCATAATATGTAGGAATATTTAAAAAAATTAGAATTAATTAAAGAATGTACATTACTAATAACAATCTAAATAGGATCTTATTGATGATTGATCGTTTATTTTAGATTAGGTAATAATTATACTCCTACTTATTTGATTCATTTTTATCTTGTGGTTTTTCTTTAACAATATTTAAATCAATAAAATCATCTTTTATATGTCTTTTAAATATTTTTGAGATTTATAGTATATATTAATCATTAAATTTACATATGTTTCCAATATTAATGCTATTATTATTATATTAGATATATTAATATCAATTATAATAAAAACCAATAGATATAACTTCAACAATTTTATAATCATTCATATCAAAATTATCTTTTGTATTTTAGATAAAATATTACAATGAAAAACTATAAAATTACTAAAATTTGGTTTTATATCAATAATAAATCCATAATAGGTTTTATTCATTAACGGTATAACATATAAAGTTATCATAAAATATAAATTAGTGATTAAATATTCATCAAAAATATTTTGGTAAAATATATTCATTAATAATTGTTCGAACCATCTCCGGAATAGTTTTATTTTTCTTTTCTATATCCGTATTTTGTTATGATGTTCTAGAAATATAAATTTATTGAGGATAACTATTGTAATAAAATAATTTTTCAAAAATAAAATTAAAAAATTCAACTCAGTTATAAATTATAATAAAAATAATTAAACAACCATAAATATTTTGAACAATATTGCAAAAATCAATAAATACATTTACGTTTTAATTCATACAAAATGTGAAATAAACCATTTAACTCTACTAAAAGCATAAAAAATAACGAAAACATACATCATTTCACTCATTCTTTATTTTTTAATTACACCAATAAATAAAGATGTTATAATTCAAGTGTTTGAGAAGTATAAAAATATTTGGTGTTATTTTAATATTCATTATACTTATTACATTTTTGACCAGAGACACAAAGAATATATATACTTACCATTAAATTTGGAAAATCTAGATCATGTGCATACATAGCTAAAATATGTATCATTTGAAAAATAGAATAGTAATCCTACCTTTTATATATTAATATTATATAATTTTAATGATTAACAATATAATATTATTATGATACCATGATCAATTTTTTTTGTATCATTGGAAAATTATAACCGGACATAACATTTACATAAGAAAAATTAACATTATTTAATTCTTTCTTATCTTTCTTATTATTGGCCCTTATTTTCTCCTTAATTCAATTATTCTCTTGAGTATATACATAAAAAATGGGGTGAGCTAAAACCCTAGTAAAATGATAGATAAGATTATGAATAAATATAACCTATGTGATCATCATCAAAACATAATCATGTGATCATCATCATAATAATGAGAGGTATCATTAGATAAAAGAATGAAATTTGGTAGTGAATAAAAACAAAACATCACATCTTAGTGGTAAAATACCACATAAAATTTTGAAATCATATAGCATCAAATTCAGTCAAATTTCACTTTATCTCATGAGATTAATCACATTAACCAATGCGTTAGAGTAATATATATTTCTAAGAATATCTGTAACAGAAACAAATTTATGTATTCACGAATGAGATATAGAACATATTTTAATATTGGACATAAAATAACCAATTAAAATGATTGGATTTCATTTAATAAATCATACATCCATGAATAAACATTAGGGTTATAGTACCCCTTTAATTGTAAAGATATTATTTCATGATTTTAAACATAACTATCCATCAACTACATGCCAAAGATTGTAAATTTTAGTTGATTGGCTGAATACGTACATAAAAATAAAATAATTGAATTAAAAATATTTATTTTTATCATCCATAATGGATTTGTAATTTTAATTTCTCTGTGAGATCATTATATGAAAACCTTGGGCCTTCGGGCCAATTTATTCTCATGGAAATCGGCCCACCTTAAGGCCTTACAGAAACCCCAAGGCTTTCGGGCCCCATGAATGCAGGCCCCAGACACACTACAAAAAAAAGAGCAGTCCTTGAAGAGGATTCAGAGCAGGGGAACTCATTAAAGCAGAGCAAAATGGTTTTTTAGAGTGACAGGGTATGGAAATGCCATCGGTACCAGCCTGTGCCTGCACGAGAAGCCAAGATATATGGTCATGAAAAAATGGAGATCTATTATCAGGATGCAGATGCTGGGGAGGGTTAGTTCCTTATAGATGGTCTGGTTGAATTCCCTAAGACGTTCGGGTCATGTAATCTCCTAAGCCTACGAGCCAAGTAATTTCTGAGCCTAATGGCCTTTTATGGGTTCCCCTCATCCCATGAATGAGGGTTTATCAAAAATAAATAAAAATTAAGGCCTTTGGTCTATTCAGGCATGCAAATTCCCTATATTTGAGAAAAAATATGAATAAAGCAAAGCCCATGGGTTAGAAGGAATAACATATTGACCCAAGAAGGACTAAACATAAGGAAATTTAATTTACATAACATGGTAGTACATAATAATGGAATAATTTTATTGTGGTGGAAATATAAAATAATGCGCAATAAAGATTCAATACCCATTTCAAATTAAGGATCACGAGTCAACGTTGACAACCAAGACTATTACAAATGGAAAACGGGTCAAAGGTAACCACAAAGACCATTGCATGGAACGCCTCATGAGCCTAAAAATTACTCAATGTTTCGTAGTTATATTTGGGTAGTCCCATCATAACATTTTCATTAATATGTTATCCACACTAAAAAAATGAACATAAGGGTTTCCCAAGGAATGAAATGGCGACCATAATTATGAATTTTTCCACATGGATTAATAAATGAGAATATCATAACGGTGTAAATTAATGAATGAATTAAAGTCATACATGGAAATTAATAAGGGAATATATTCATATATCATGATATTTGTTGTCAATATAATCTGAAAACATATAAATAGTGTGTTTTGGAAACATTAAAAATAATATATTTTATTGCAGCTTAGGGAAAAATTAAAGAGAGTTTAAAGCCAAAAAAATATTTATATTAATAAGTCCTCAAATAAAACAAGATATTTTATTTTGTTATAATGAGATAATTTTTAAAAATAATTGTGTATTTAAAAATATTATGAAGAAAACTTGAAAATGGGTAAGAAATCTAGATGTTACCTTAAATCGAGATTACTTAACGGAAAGAATTGTGAAGGGACCATTTCAAAGAAAATATCCCCACAAAATATGGATTTAATGATCTAGATATGTCAGTTTTTAACATATCAAATACATATATACTAATTATATAAAATTAAACATAAGTTCATTGATGTAGAGAGAGAGAGAGAGAGAAATCAAAACCCGATGGAATAATTTAGGTTTAGTTGGAATCCTATACCTTACGTATGAAATAGTCCTTAACTTTATCTTAATGCCGTGGATAATTAGATTAAGTCAATTAAATAATTAATTATGAACCTTTTATACATTTACATGATTTATTTTAACTTATTAAGTTCATTTATTTCCCTTTTTATTATTAATGGGATTCAATTATATCGTTCAGGATTGTCGATTTCCTTGGCTTTCATGATCGGTTTACTTATTTACATATTCAAAAAATCATTTCAAATTACAATGGTTGTCCATAATTTAATCTATATGTTATCAATGAAAATAAAAAATAAAAATAGTTATAAAATTTTATAGTTTATTCGATGTATGGATGAATCCATAGATAAAAATTTAATGATAATCATTTGGATTAATTGGTAGTTTTCCAATCATCATAAATTTGTTTTGTTTCATTATTTAATATCAAACACACAGAGGGGAAAATAGAGATGATGATAAATTATTATATTATCATATTAAAATTATGTTATATGTATGGTATTGAATTTATCATACCATTTTAATGAGGGTAGATGAATAGATAAAAAGAAAAGAAACTAAGATGAATAGAAATTAATAAAAGGGGATTTTACCTCTTGATTCCTTCTTCTTGAGAACCTTCATAGAGGATTGGTTTGGGACATTTGTTAATACCGGATTCTGAAGAACGTGGTGGATAGGGTTGGGAATCAATTTGAGAGTAATTTGGATAAGGATCTGGCCATGAGACATGTGAGTAGAAGAGGTGGTGAGGGGTGGTATTTATAGTGGTGGAGAGGGGTGTTTTTTCATTATTTTATTCATTAGTTTATTATATTGGCTCAAGACAATGAATAGTTTGAGAATTATCATAAAATATAATAAAATAATGAACGATGATTCTATATTTTGGTCTTAAATCATCCATACATAATCTATGACTCTATAATTCATGTATTTAGTTTTTATAGTAAATTATCGTATTTTAATATTCATAAAAAATTCATTTATTTCAAGAAAATCTCAAAACTTCTCCTTAACAATTTTTCAACAAGTAGAATTAAAAAAATTTCTCCATTTGATTAAAATAAATATCTAAATATGATAAATTCAATTTTAAATGTAAATAATTAATTACATGTAAAATACTAATTTTAAAATTTTAACTTATTTTCTAACACTTTGAAAAAATAATTAAGGTCTCACAAAATTATATGGAAATATTAAGATACTAAAATATTAATTTCTGAATAAATTTTATGAAAATAAAATATATTTTAAATAATTATATAAATTATAATATATTAGTAAATTTTTTATATTTTACAAAAATACCATCACATAATATGTTATTTATAAAACATTTATTTACATATTAAAAGATATATATATATATATATCATATATTTATTTATATGAAACAAAAATGTTATTTATAATTTCATAGGATAGTTTAATATTCTATTGTCTATATTACTATTCGAATGGGTTATGTTACTGTTCCAATTTTAATGCTGCTATCCCTTTGGTATATGTTCTTATCCTTTTAAAAATTCCTTTTATTTCATTAATTTATCATTTATACAGATTGTATAGTTTTCTTACTGTGATTTTATGTGATTATACTATATAAAATAATTATAAGAACGAAATTTCTATTTATATAATTTAGGTTCATCCCATGGGTTCCTAGATGAAATAGGATATAACATACTATTTATAAGAATCCTCAAGGAGAAACAATATCATGAAAAGTTAAATAAATATATTTTGAAAGAACAGTTGTTTTAGAAAAATAGTGGGATTTGTGATCAAATATGATTGGAAAAAAGTATATCTAATAAAATATAATGGATGGAAAAAAATTATATTTAAATAACATTATAAGAACATATATACTAAATATGATGTGAAATAGGGAAAACCCAAAGGAATAGTGTTGAGTATACGAGTCCCCATACCTTATATAAAAATTATTTCAGTACATTTTTATCCGTGGCAATGAAAGCTAAATTCATTATGTGAAAAACAATAACCTATTATATTTTTATATTATTTATTATTATTTTATAAAGTTCATTTAAGGCCATTTTGATGATTTATGGAGGCTAATTTCTTTATTCATGAGTGTTTGATTACATGGATTTCATGATCAGATCAATTGTTTATAGGTACATAATTTCACGTATAATAATATTGATTCCATAGAATTGATATTATATTTTATTAATTAATATTAATAAATTTTTTTGGTATTATATATTATTTTATTTCCAGATGTGAGGATGATTTGTTATATAAAATTCCAATGGTAATCATTTAGATTGTTTTTAGTATTTATTGTTGAAATTTAATTCATTTTTGTTTTATTATTTAATATTAGGTATATATGTTATTTATATAACATAAAAAGGATAAAAAATAGTAAAAAATATGTTTCATCCATTGAAATGATTTTATGACCATTCTTGAAATAGTTAAAAGAAAATGAAAGTGTATCATCCACAATAGCGGTAAACAAAAACGAATATTAAATTTTTAAAGAATAAAAGAGAGAGGGGAAGAGGTTTGATGATGCATTATCGCATTAAAACAATATAATTAATTTTTTATTTTTTATTTTTTAGTTTCAATTCCACTTAGATAAGGGTCTGTGATGAGATAATAGGAAAATAATATAAATTGCAAATAAATTAAAATGAAATGGAAGAGGGTTTATGTTATGAAATATCCTAATTGAAAACCTCCTTAGATTTTTTTTCTTTTATTGATACCAAAGGATCATTTTCATTTGGTATGGGATTGGGAAGAAAATTATGAAAACATTTACCAAACTCATATTATGTAAGGTGTGATGAGAAGAGGTGGTGTGATTCGGTATTTATAGGGGAGACAAATAGTATCTTCTGAGTATTTTATTCATTAAATTATTGCTTTGGCTCCAAAATATGAATAGTTTTATAATTATGAATAAATATATTAAATAATTATGGTTATTTCGATATTATGGTTCTTATATTATATATGACTCGTGTAATGGTGTATTTTATATATATAGTATATATATCGTAATGACCGAATTTTACTATTCAACTAATATTCAAGTATTTCAGAAAAATTCCCAATAATTACCCAAATCATTTCTCCATATTTATAATTTAGATATGAACTAAATTTTCTGATAACGAATTTCCAATTGTGAAAATTTAAATTTTAAATTAAATTCATTATCTAATCGAAATATACATACATTAAATATAAAACTGATTTTATAACACAATGAAAATTTAATTGATTTATCATAAAATTATAATATAATCATATGAGAAAAAAAAATTTATTAAGATATTTTCTAAAATTAAATTTTCTATTAAATGATTATATTATTAATAAAATTATTAATACACATTTATGTTTTATAAAAATACTAACAAATAATTATTATTTTTTAAACAATTTAATTAATTATACTATGATATATTTATATCATATTAAAATTTATAAGATTCATAAATTTTATTTATACTTTTTATATGTGAGTATACAATTCAATTGTTAGGTTTACTATTCCTAATGGTCACATTACTATTCCAAAGTTCATGTTAATATTCTATTGGTATAGGTTCCTTAACATTTATAAATACCTCTTATTGCATTCATTATGCATTTATAATGTTTATATTGTGTAATATATGTGATTTTATGTAATTTATAGTATATGTTGTAATCATAATAGGGGAACTTCCATTGATAAAAGTTTCAGTTGTTACCTTCATTCCCCCTTATTAAATTTCACCATGTATTTTTTTTTAAATTATAAGAGGAAAACATGTGAGTTTACTTCTACGTTATCACTTCTTCTAGTTCCCAAGTTCCCTCTTCGTACATATGGTTTCTCAAAAGTACTTTAACCAGGTGAATTATCTTGTTTCCTAGAACATTATCTCCATGGTCCATGATCGTAACTAGCCCCACCTCATAAGAGAGATTACTTTCCAAATGTACCACCTCTCTATTCAGTACGTGTTAGGGATCTAGTATGGGATTCATAAAGAGGAATACATGTAAAACATTGTGTATATGAGATATTTTTGGTGAATGTTCCATTCAAAAAGACACAAATCCGACATGATCATGAATATCAAAGGGGGTTATAGTACCTAGGACATATCTTTGTCTTATTTCCAAATCTTGTGAAACACTTCCATGGAGATATGTATAATAATACAGTATCTCTAGACTCAATCTATAGGTCTCATTAATAATTTGGTATATAGATATTCTATCAACATTGGTATATCTTAATGTTCTATTTAATTTCATTAGCCTTTTCCACCAATTTCTCAAACATTTCATGTCCTAACAGCTTATGTTCACCGACCACATCTTAACATGTTGGTGTTATACATTTCTTTCAAAAAATGATTTCATACAGAGCCAAAATTATGATTGATTAAAAACTATAATTTTATGAGGACTTAGATCATGTAATATGTTTGTACAATCCTCAATTGATGTCTATATAACATGCTCTCAAAATTTCTTCCAGCATATGATTTTTTTATTCTAGATTAGACATTAGTATGAGGATGAAATCCGTATTGATGTTCAGATTAGTTTTTAGAGAATGTTAGAGGATTCTACAGATCATAGATGTGAATTTAAGATCTCGATCAGATATAATGGATAGTGGTATTCAATCAATCCTTACCACTTATCATATGTATATCTGTGAAATTTGATTTAGTGAGATGTCATCTAAAATTGTGGTAAATTGATTTGTCTTCATAAGACTGTCCAAAAAACCCATATTTTCGTATTTCCTCTTTATATCATCAGATGTATGATGAAATTTTGCATGGTAATTTTCCAATTTCTTCATTGGTTTGTTTAATGTTTGTTTCATCCCCATATATTTTTTCTCCATAGCTTTAACTTGATGATATACCAAACCCTTTTATGTATATTCAATGATATAGTTCTTTATATAGTCCCCAAATAGTTCTCTTGAATATCTCAATACCTCTTTGTGCTCCTTGGATGAAAGGATAAGGTTGATCTTTTCGTGTCATTTTGAAGCTCCATGTTTATATCTTGAATGGATGTTACACATATTCATGACCCAAATCTATAAAATCGTTCCACATAATTTTTTAACTCTGAGGATGTAAATTTTCGATATTTTGTTGACCTCTTTTGAATATCCACATCATTTATTTGTGCATCCAGGTGTTTTTTCCATAATGAATGGTTGAAAAATAATTCTAAAAAAATTGGTGATTTTGATTTCATAATGAATCCAGTTCCCATCCATTTCAAATATTACAAGAATAGATCCTTCTCAATTCTAATCATTTTATAATCTTGCAAGAATATTCCTACATTGTTCATTTTCCTTATTATTTACCTTAACAATATTTTCATGGATTGAGTATTCGTATTCATAGATGATCTCTAACCATAATCACTCATTCATATTATGATAGTTATGTGTGATTATATATTTGAGGCTCTAATGATCAACACATTCAAACATCACCTATGTAGATAGTTCTACCATATTTTCAATGTGAATATCATAGCTCTGAACTCTACGTTTTTTCTGTGATGGTATTTATTATGAAATTTCAAATTCCATGATGCGTAGGCAATCCCATTATTATTTTTCTCAGTAAAATTAGGAATCTTTTCTTTGAAGAATCATATTATACCACAAAGTGTTCCCCACATGTCAAAAGTGTGAGTACTAGAGTAGTGATATGCCTCCTTTTAATCTCGTTAATGTAGTGTTTAGATTCACTGGTCAATAAAAACTTTTCTCTATTAATATTAGTCTTGGTTATTGGGTTTTAAAATCATGATATGTTCTTAAAAAATCAAAATTAATACCCAGATAGACCATCAAAACTATTTATCTTGATTACAGTTGTCATCCTAGACATCTCTTCGATTTCATTAGTATTGGAATGGGTTATAGATATTCTATTTCTAGTGATAACGTGCTCTAAGAATGATATTTCCACTATGAAGAACATAGATTTACTGTGATTTTTATATAACATATCCATTCATATGGTATTTATCATTGTATTCAAATAATATTTATATTATTCCTTGATCATAGAGTATATTAGAATATCAAATATAAATACTTCCACAAATTTTTCGACTTAATCTGTAAATACTCTATTCAATAATTCAATTAATATTAGTAAATAACTAGTTAGTCTAATAGAGATAGATATGACAACATAGTTTCTATACCTCATTAAAATGGAAGTCTTGGGAATATCTTCTTTACTCGCCTTTAATTACTAATATCATTACTAGATGTCCGCCTTAGTGAAATATTTGGCCCCATGAAGTTGATCAATCAATTCAACTTCCTATGTAAGGAGATACCTGTTCAATATCAAATTTTTTTTGAGATTATGATAATCAATGCATATGAACATTGACCCATCCTTCATTATGGTGAATATGATTGTTGCACCACATGGTGAATCACTCAGTCATATAAAACCCTTATCTGGATTATACTATAAATACTTATTCAATTCCTATAACTCTATAGTCCCTATTTTATTGGGTGTAATTTATATAGGAATATATCCATGAAAATGTTAAATTTAGAACTCAACCTCTCATTTAGGAGGAAGACAATGAGGGTAAGAGGAAGGATGAATGGAAACCAACACTCACGGGGACTATTCTTAGCATCATAACTCAACTATTTATTCCTATATTTAGGATTTCAATCTCTCCTCTGTGACTATGGGACTTTACCCACCCTTTAGATGATTATTTGTCCATATTTCCATGGTTTATACACTCATCCCTTCGTTTCAGCTATGACATCTCCTTCAATGGGTTCTGTTGTCCTCTAGGCATATATGGGTCATCCTTTCAGCTTCTCAGCCATCATTCTCACTAGGATCATTTCCTTTCAGTTCTATAGAGTTAACTTTCATTTTCACCTTCCACCAATTCTCTTCTAGTCTTACTCGACAAACACAACTCCATATTGGCTCTGTGTTTTTGTCCCACAGATGTGGATGTGATTTTGGTAGTGGGATTAAGGGTGATGCAGGGTTCTTCATTTCTCTGGTTCACTTATTTGGTTTACCTAGACCTGTTTGGGTTTCTTTTTTGGGTCTCAATCACTAGTCTCTTCTGCGACATCAATTTAGGATTCATCTCAATTGTTTTTCTCTCATAAAGTTATGAATTTCATTTTTTGGATGGTTTTTAGTTCGGTAGTTTTGTCTCTTCTTGAAAGGCATTGTGTATGGTTTTTTTTTAGCTATGGTTTTTTAGAATTATCGAATGGTTCTTGGTGAAAGAATAATTCCCTCAGAATCTCTTGTTTCATTAACCCTACCCTTTCCCCGAGTTTAATTTATCCTCTCCAGTTCAGTTAGAAGATTTGGTTTGTCGATACTTTGGGGAATGGCATTCAGTCAGTAACCATTTTTTCAAGGAATTATCCCTTAGCTCATGTGTTTAGTGAAGGTGAAGTGAGGAAGGTGGATTTTTCTTGGTTGATATGTTTTTATTCACTCTTTTTACCAGATCTGAAGAATGATATGGGTGAATATTTCATAGTTTTTATGTTTTCCATGGATTATGGGGTCTCTATTTTTGGTATCTCTAGTTAGTTTCTCAGAAGATGATAGGGAAGCGACTATGTTATTGATTCCTTCTCAAAGTGTTGATGAACTTGTTGAACAGATTTATGGGGATGATGATGTTGGTGATGAGGCATAATGGATGCATGATGATGGTGGGTGACACGATAGGTTGTTGTGGGTTCTCATAGATTGGGGTCCCCTTGGGTTCTATGGACTTTTTGAATTTGGAATTTTCATTTATGAATCTTTTAATTCGGATCCCATGTTTTTGTAAGGTTTTTTCTGGGTATGGTGGTATTCTGGTTACCGCTCAACCATAAATTTGGTATATAGAAAACTAAAAAAGATGTGTTTCTACATGTGGAAGTCCACAAAATTATATAGGAAACAAATCAATGTAGACCCTTTCAATTGGAATGTCCTTGATCATGAATCTCCCATTTTTCTAAATTATTTGAGCTGCATATAATTTCTTATATGTAAATAAAATCCACAGTTGAGATGATGATTCTGAAGAAGATTCATTATCTTCCTTACACATGCATAGAATGGGAGTATCCTATGATTTAGGAAGAGTTATATCCCATTCTTGATAGTTATTGTTGAATTTAAATATAGATAAAAATTCCATTTGTAAAATATCACCAACATCCATTAGAAAATGTAAGACAATATACTTAGGGAGATTTAGGTCATAGACATTATCTAGGGAGGAGTTATATAATTTGGATCAAATAATATCCCAATTTTATATTCTCACAAATAACTAAACCTCAAAATTTTGAGGCGGTGTTTCAATTGTTTTACTATACATGAAAGATATGGAAGAATTAATAGAACTAGAATCAATTAATACATTTTAAATTCTTTAATGAATAACCAGCATACCTATCACCACTTCATTGACAAACTCATCCTTTGTAGTAGTGATGGAATAAGCTTTCCCTTTCTCCATTGAATTTAGTGGTTGGTGATGCTGATTACCCTCTAGGACTCTAGGATTGGTGCACTCTCTTAAAATTCCCCCATTCTCTATACATTTGAAGCATTGAACCTAGTGTGGTTCTCTCATTTACATAACCACATTTTCCTACTTCCTTATGTATTTTCAATATTAATGATCTTGTTGGAATTCACATTCACACATGAATCCTTTTCCCTTAACTCTGATAAAATTCCCATGGTCCTTCTTCAAACATTTTTCATATGCGACTGGTTGAGTTTTCATTCCACCTTTTTCACTAGGTCCTCCATATTGAAACACCACCCTTCATTAATTATCTCTATAGAAATGGCACCATTCTCCAAACTTCATCTCCACATAAGATAAAATTGATCTATTTATTCATAACTCCCAAAGTATATAAATTATTGATCCTTTCAAATGTTTTTTCCAAACAAATAAATAATCATTATATTATTATATATTTTTGGATAAAAAACCTAAAGAATACCTTGAGAGCCTCGGTATGTTTTCTACGTAGACTATGATTGATTCACGTTACAATTTCATCATCTCAATGAATTATCTCTATATATTTTTATGAATTTTATATAGATAGTAATTGTTATGAAATGTTTTCGTACTGTATTACCACTTAATATATTGAATTTAATATTTCATATTGCTGTTCTTAATTATCACCCACCATTGGTTGGCCTCTCTCTATATAAAATAAATAACCAGATTCAAATTCTCTCTCTTAGAACAACGAAGCATTAAAAAGTTATTCTCCATTGATTTGACCCACTATTCTGTGGTGAGCAGATCAGAATACCAACTAAAGGTCTGTTGACTTTTCAACATAAAATAATTGATATCCAGATTATCCCTATAAGGTGAAGGAGGATGTTCCACATGGTTCATGTTATTTATCATCCACAAGTCAGTTGGGTATGAATCACTATGAAATTTTAAAATTAACCTCCCCATGAATTTGTGATTTCATTTGGACAACCATTGTATTATCAGTTATACAGATTGTTTTCATTATTTCACCTTGATCAAAAAATACAAAAGGTTCGAAAAAACATTAGTGAACAATTCATGAAAAAATAAATTATTTCAATTTTTAGTTAACGTCAAATGAATATCATGTGTGATCTTCATGTTTATTATTTCTATATAAAAAGATTACTAGGGTATTTCATATACTTACTATTATATAAAGGTTTTTCACTCATTTTCTCTAATACTAATTATATAAATAACTAAATTGTGATATGATACCAATTATAGAGAACACACATTTCTTAAATTAGTATTACATATTTTCGATGTTAAAAAATATAAAAGTGTTCCAAAACTAGGATCCAAAGGATTAGTGTATTATTAAAATGAAGATAAAACATAAAATTTAAAAAATTAAATGTAATAATTAATTAATTCCTTCTTTTCTAGATTATTTGTGTCTCTTGTGTTTTCATTAGTAGATGTATTCACCTGAGGATCTTCATCAAAGAAATGGGTGAGCTAAAATACTAGTAAGATGATATATTAAAACAGGAATCAGTATAACATGGGTGATAATCATCATTACATATTCATGGGACCATTATCATAATATTGATATTAAGGAAATGATAAAATCATTTAATATGATTATTTATAAGAACGAAACATAATGTCATATTGGTATAATTCCAAACATAGCTTTCAAAAAATCTAGCATCATGTTAACACAAATCTCACATTTTCTCATGATATGCACGGTATAACTAAATTAATTGTAGAAATATATAATTTAGGGGGAACCCAGGAAATCATATAATTTACATGCGCTATATATTTCTAGGCACACCTGTTACATTAAAACATTTACAAAATCATGATTTCCATAGAGAGTGTAAATAAATCTTGGACATAAAATAACCATAGAAAATGAATGAATTTAATTTCATAAATCATAAAATCATGAATAAAAATTTGGGTTCCTAGATAATGTATTTAAAAACATACATTTCATAAGAATAATCAAGTAGAAACAATCTCATAAAAAGTAAATGATATATTTTTGGAGATAAGAGATCTTTTAAAAAAGAATTTCATTTGTCGTAAAAACATAATCGAAATATTTATATCCTAGAAAATAAATAGGAATTAAAAAAAATATTATTTATGAAACATTAAATGAATATACATTCCAAATATTGTGTGGGATATAGAAAACCCAAATGAAGTGATTGGTGTTTTAGAATCCCCTTACCTTATGTCCAAATTTCATTATCAAATTTATAATCTTGGATAAAAAATAAAATTCATTAATTGAATAATAAATTAACTCATTTTAATGTATTATATTTATTAGTATTTTCTTAAGATCCTTTATGGACTTTTGGATGAGTTATTGAGAAAAATTTCAATAATTAGGATTGTTTTTTTTCATGGGTTTCATGATCTACTATCATGTTTATAGGTATGGGAGTTTGTGTATAATAACAATGATTCTCTAGAATAGAATTTATAAGTTAATAAAGAATATAATTTAGTATAATTTTCTTAAATATTATATTTTCTATATATGATGATGATTAATTAGATAAATGGTAATGATAATGATTTAGATTAATTTTAGATGTGTTTGATCATAACAAACTCGCCTTGTTTTATTATTTATTGTTGTGTTTATAATTTTGTTTTAGAAGATAAAAAAGGTGATAAAATAATGTTTAAATATATTTTAACAATTATAATAATTTTATGATCACCAAGAAGGTGGTAAAATAATGTAAATGTATCATCCTTGATGCTAGTAAACAGACACATAATAAACGATGAGTTCATTTTTTTGAATAAAAGGGAGGGGAAAATAGTGTTGATAATGGATTAAACTTTTAAAATAATAAATTTCAATTATATATAACAAAATATAGTTACCATTACACTAGTATAATATGATATTGTGAGATAATAATAAAATAAATGAAATTGAAACAAATACTAAGAAAATGAAAGGGGGTTTTACATGTTGATTTCTCCTCCTAAAGAACCTCAATATGAAAACTGGTTTTAGTAGTCTGTTCTTAAAAAGGATACTAGAAATGGTTTAGGGTATAGGGAATAGGATTATAAGGAATTTTGACAAGGATCAATGGTTGGATGGTGTGTCAAGAAGACATGGTAGGGGTTAAATTTATTGGGGAGAACATGGGTGTTTTCTCATTATTTTATTCATTATATTATTATTTTGGCTGAAGACTATGAATTGTTTAAAAATTATCAAAAAATAAATTTAATAATGAATCATATTTTTATAATGTGATTATTACATCATCCCTAACTCATGGAATAATATCTTTAATTTGTAAAGCATGTATATCGTTGTTACTGTATTTTAGTATTCACCAAACACTCAAGTATTTCATAAAAATATAATAAATTCACCGAAACCATTTTTCAACATATAGAATTCAAAGAAGAACTATATTTTTTGAAAATTATTTTCCAAATATTATATATTTAATATTAAATTAAAATCATTATTTATTCGATAAAATATATATTTTAAAATAATAAAAGATCTTATAACATTTTTAATTATTAATTTTAGTCTCATAAAATTTTTCTATAATCATAAGAAAAAAAATCATTTATGAATCTGTTTTATGAAAATAAATTTTATTTTAAATAATTATATTAATTAGAAATTATAATGAAAATTTTTTGTTTAATAAAATTACCGAAACATAATCATTAATTTTTTAATATATTTAATTACATGTACAATGATATATTTATATCCTATTATCATTAATGAGATACCTAAATTTTATTTATAATTGCATAGATGGGGTTACTATTCTTGTAGAAGAATGACTATTCATAATGGTCACATTACTATTTCAATGATAATGTCACAATTCTATTGGTATAATTTCCATAACTTATATAAATAACTCTTATTCCATTAATTATTTATTTATATAGTTCATATTGTGTTCTTTATGTGATTTTATGTGATTAATACTATATGCAATAACTACAATAAGGTAACTTCCATTGATAAAATTTTGAGTGGTTATAATGAGGATTTCCATGCCATATGTTCCAAAGAAGATCATATGTTTATATAGATTTAAGACAATTAACATTTTGATTATAGATATTAGAGAAATTATTAGAATAAAAATTGTTTTTAATATTTCTATAATATAAAAAAAATTAAAAACAAAACTTTTATTGTCTACAAGTTTTTCTAACATACCATCATCACATAATTTTTATATTCTAATTGATTTATGATTCCAACCATCATCTCATAAAAATATTGAAATTAAAAAACATTTGTACTACCTAAAATTAAAAAAAACATTAACCATTACATTAATGTAATCATGAAAAGTGATGGAGCCACCATCACAGTTTGTGTAAGAGAGAAAATTTGATAGGTCACTATTCAAGTTCTTAGAACAACCACTGTCAAAATGTTAGGATTCATTCTTAAGGAATCAAGGAAATTATTCCTCCAAAAATCAATTAAATATCATTTTTCGTACCAGTGTCAATTTCGGTCCAACATGGTTAGTATTAGAATTATTAGGTACCCATACATATTTAAGACATTTTTTCTATGGTACTCTAGTAGATAAATTATTTGAAATAAACGTCTTGGTATAAAAAAGATATTAGGAAAATATAATAGACAATTAATTAACATTTTTAACTTGTATAAAATATTTAATGCATCTAAGGAATGAAACTTTTCCGTCCAAAAAATTCAATTGAAGTATTATTATACGATATAGAATTCTATGAATTATAACCAAAACCAGTTTGAAACATTTTAGTTTCATAATATATACAATCTTATCATATTTATCTATTCCATGAACACATATAAATAATATAGATTTTAATCATAAAAATTAATCTTTAATATTATTGTTCTATTTTTTTGATACGATCATAATCATCATATATCATTCCAGTATAACATGATAATGAAATCATTATTTCTTAAATGAGAGAAATATTACCCATATTTATTTTCTTACATTCATTGGTACAAATTAATTTTATTCATTCTATAAATTATATAATTAAACTACAAATTAAAATTTTTTAACCTCATCATTTTCTTTATATAACCCATCCATAATATAACAACCACTATAAGAATAATTACTAGAATCTAAAGTACTGATGACCCTGTTTGTATTTATCCCCAATTAGTAGAGGTCGACTAAATATTTTTCACTTTTAGATTCATTCCTTTAGTCTTATACTTTTATGAAACTATCAAACATGATACATGCATTTCAATTTGTATCAAAAGATTTTCCTTTTAGAGCCATCATTTTTTAATTTACCAGTATGTTATAATAACAACTCAAAGGCAGTCCCATAAAAATAATAAGTTAATTTGAGTATTTAATTTTAAATAATAGATACATTTTAATTTAATATATATTGTAATTTAAAAATTAACAATACTAGGTTAAATACATTAAAATGAATATGAATAAATTTTATTTCATAAAATAATGTTTTTTAAAAGAATAATAATAATAAATGACGTCGAAAAAATAAATTTTTAAAAATTCTAAATACATTTTGTATTGGTTATATAAAATTAATGAATGAATTTATATAAAATTATAAATGATTAAAATATTATAAAAATTATTCATATGTATTATATATAATATATATTAATTAAAAATGATAATAAACAACATGAAATAATTAAAATAAATATGAAGTCAACTAACATATCAAATATAACAAAAACTAGCATATAAGTAAAATATTTATTTTGTAGAAAAACAAAGTAAAATACTAACCTTGTGTTCCCAATGTTAATGTGGTCATGATACATTATACGTTTTGTGATTAGTTCCAGTAATCATGATGCATATACGCTGACCATGAAAACAGTGCGAAGTCACTAAATATTACACATAAGGTACGTTTATAAAATATGGAGGAAGGTTGACTGAAATGCATTCACCCTACTGAATGTACATAGTAAATTGACTTATTGTATTTAGTAACTATACATAATTTGATATTACAAGATATCATCAACCAATGCATTTAATAATTAATCTATCAAATATGTGGATCCTGTATAAGATTGAAGCAGGTGAAATATGGTCGACTAGAGTTTTGAAAATCTTATCAACGTGGAATTTCATGATGCTTCATCCTTTGAGAATGAGTTTATATATAAGAAAATTTTTATTTGATAGTCGGACACTTGAATGTGAAGGTAACAATATCTCTGTTCATATTATATATTTTGGAGGAAAAAATCCGTCAAGTTGAATATACACTAATTGAGTTGGTGTAGACATGAAGTAATTTTTTAGGAGTTATACAAATCAGAAAGTCTAATTCCTCAAAAATTATAAACCTAGTTTTATTATTAAAATATTTTGTTAAAAGGATTTATTTATAATTTATATAATTTTATGATTATTTTCATTAAAATAATAAATAAAATTCACTGTTTTACATAATTTTTTGTACAGTTTTCAAATTCATTTTAAAAGACAATATTATTTTACTTTATTAGTAATCATTTTAAAATAACTATTCTTATTTAATAGAATGCATTTTTATAAAAAAAAATTATTTATAAGAATATTTTTTATAATTATTATATTAATATATGAATATAGTTAATTTGTTTATAACTTTCAAAAAATTCTATATATATTTTTATATTAGTTTTGAATTATATAAAGATATGAATATTGTATAAAACTATTACTATTATGAAATTATAGTTTTATTATTATTTATATTGTAAATGATGTTTAATATTTTCATATGTTATAATATTAAAAATGTCAAATATTTAATGTAGTGTTATCTTAATCTAATGTTTGTAAAAAATGCATGATAAATATTTTCAATCTATTTATTTTTTTAAATTTTATTATTCAGTAAATTAATACTAAATATTCATAATAAAAATTTTTATTATAAAAATAAAATTTATTTTTAAAAACATATTAATAAAATAATTTTTATTATTATATAAAATAATATTAGGTTATAATTATTTTTATATCATTTGAATGTAGATATTAAACTTATAATGTCATACATATAATATCTTAACCATTATATTAAGTATATTAGATAAATTATCTCTCTAATAAAAATGATATAATAATAATAATAATAAAGAATAAAAAATAGAAGGAGAAATCTGAAAGAGGGGAGTTGGAGGCATTGACCTAGTGTTATTGGAGGAACTGATCGGGACTCATTAGTGAGGGTTGAGTTGAGTTGTGATCTGCATGAGGTCGTGACATGTGGTTCAGGAGTCTGTACAGAAAGGGATCTCCGCCTTAGTAGTGAGCATGGTCATAATGTAAGGGGGATGTCATCCACATTTGGTGAAGTGGAGTCGAACCACTGAGATGAAGTTGTTCATCTAAATATGATCGACCACCGGGCCTAGTGTTAGTGAAGAGGACAGAGTCGCACCGTTAATCTCAGTTAGGGTTCTGATTTCGAATTCCATTGACCTAG
Source organism: Viscum album (assembly GCA_963277665.1). Lineage (NCBI taxonomy): Eukaryota > Viridiplantae > Streptophyta > Magnoliopsida > Santalales > Viscaceae > Viscum > Viscum album. The sequence goes on from OY728129.1 coordinate 1,293,160,426, forward strand.
TGCAAGGTAGGGGTGCATTTTTTTATTTTTGGATGATATTTTTCTACTAGTTAAACACTATCATTTTTCCATTTATCTAATTTTCTATCTAAATCACTGGATTTGATCTTTACAACTGTATTGCGGATGGTTTTATTCAATTTACATTCATATTCTATTATTTTTTGTTATTGTATTATTTTTGTGAATTTGATGTTCCTATAAACTTTTTTATGTCATCGTTTTTTATTTTTTATCTCGATGAGTGCTTTCCACAAATAAGCATAATTTTCCACTATTTTTTTCAAATATTTGTGGTCATAAAATAACTATGCACTTGAAATCCTATATTATTATGTCATTTTTATGAGTTTTTTTCCTTCATATGTATCTATTTCAATGATATAAATTAAAATGTCTATCCTATTATCACCTTCCTCAAATCTTCTAGATTGGAATGCTTGTATTCGGACCCCGACATTACCATTTTCATATATTTATATAACTAGATTTTGTTATAAAAGGCATATTCCTTTGTGTCAATTGAATCTTAGAAAACCTATATATAGTTCAGTGTCTGTGTGTCCAAGAAATTAGAACATTCATCATTTTCTCACATGTTTCAATGAAATCCTTGTATGTATTATTATTAGTATCCATTCCATAATTAGGGTTTTAATTTTATAGTTTTCTATAAGGTATTTACACATTAATTTAAATTTCAATTATAATGGTGAGCAAGTTATTTTGAAATTATTATTTTATTTTTATACATGTTTTGTAAGGGAAAATTTAATATTCGTTAATAATTATGTCGTAATTATATTTTCTTCTAGTAAAATATAACAATAACTTATGAATTCTGGTTCTATATAATGGGGTTTATTTCTATTTTTTTCAAATAATTAATTGATTTCCAAGACATTAGTTCTTAGATTTTATCTATGAAGTATTATTTTCATGTTTTATTTTATATTTGTTTAATGAGGTGTAATTTTAGTTTAAACAAGTCTTGTATTTATATTTTCATGGAAACACAATTTATATACATGCATGTATGTAATTATGTATTTATATGTGAGTGTTATGATATATATTTTACACTTCTATATTATTTTATAATTTTTATGGGATTATTGTTATGTGTACATATATATACATATATGTATCTTTATGATTTATATTCTTAGATTTTATGTCCCCGAATTACTGAGTTACCAGATAATTCAATTTAAATTATAAAAGTAATTCCAATTTTACAAACATGTAAGAGGAATTCATTCAGGCATACAACATGATGGATCCCACATAATATTTTTTTAATATATATTATATATAAAAAGGTTATTATACATTGATATGCACATTGAACAATTGATTATTGTCCATCTGAAAATGTTATCCTAACAATTTTGTGTGTGATATAATAAAAATTATTTCTTAAGGATATTATATAACGTGAAAATAAATTTGTATTTATATGCAAAGAGTATATATTTTCATTTCATCAAAAAATTCATATAATTTTTTGAAAAACTATATTTTAATTGTATATTCATAAGATAAACTAATTATAAAATGTGTTACATTAATTAATTAATGGGATTTTTATGTACATGGATGTTTAATGTTATTAACAATTCATTTAGTTTTAAATATCATGTGTTTGTTGATATTAAATCTCACTATTGGTTTTCAAAAATAATTCCTATATATATATATATATATTCATATGTTTTATCCTAAAACCAAGGTTTAGTCATTTATTTGTTGGAATGTTTATATTTTGTGGAATATAATATAATAGGTTGTCTCAATAAACGTATAATTATTTATCATCGATCACTAACTCTATGTATGATTTATAAAACAATTTTCCACTTATATATGTATATATGAGATTATGTTTTCAATTTTATTTCATGTAAAATTTTCTAATGGATGTCTTATTTTATCAAATTTTTTATAAAATGTGAATTTATTCAGCAATGATGAAGTCAAGGTCACATTTATTTATATGTTTATATAAGAATGAATTGTTTATATCTCATATAAATATAAATAAATATATGTGTGTGTTTATGTGAAATGGGTTTGGAATTAAATTGTAATTTTCAAGGATTATGGATTTTAAGGATAAATTAATTACAATGGTTAATAATTTTTAAAAAAATATAATGATTTATGCATATATAGATATACGAAAATGATCATAACTACTTGATGATTTTTTTATAATTAAAAACATAAGATTTTTAGTTTAATAAATAATTTAGTTCCAATACGTTGTACACATAAATGTATAAATATATATTTTAGGATTAAATGTTCATTTTTTTATCTTATATTACCATTCATTAGAAAAATGTTTGGTCATTTTTGTAGTGTTATTTTAAAATTAAGGATGTCACACATGCACAAAAATTTGGCCATATGTCAAGCACGTCATCAACATACTTTCCATTCTGAATAAACTTGTGGTTTAAAATTAATTTTATGTTTTAATTCTAATATTATCATGCACCTGGATTTCTTCAAGAATTTCAATAATTTATTTATATAATGTATTTTATAGATAATTCATGCATTTATCTCATTATTATTTTTTATATGTACATTGAATAAAAATAAATTTATTTCAAGTGTGGGATTAATCATTTTATGATATTATATGGATTAAGAATGAAACATTTCAAATTGCATGGGGAACATTGGATTTTTTAAAGGTTATGTACCTGATGAGTTTTTCAATAAATTAATTTTATTATATGATCAAGAAACAAACAAATCAAAGTGGAATAGAAACTACGACATAATGTCAATTTTTTATTAGACATATGAGTAATGAATTGAACATACTATGTAATGGGAGAGTCCCTATATAGAATCTCAGTTCATTGGTAAGTCTCATGAGACAAGCTAAGTCATTCCTTGTGGCCTTGACAAAATGGTTATGTATGGTCCTAGGAAGAGGTCTAAAAATAATGTTTATGATGTCCCACATTATTCATTACCTCATTATGAATATAGAAAATTGAAGTCTATGTGATTATTTGTCCAGTAAAATAAGAATGTTCAACAATAATTCAATTATGAACATGTATTAATCAGTTACACATTCTCAAGTGCACATGGAATAAGGTATTATAATTATGTATATCATTTATTATGACAGGTAATCGTTCATTTCTAATCCATAATCAAATGGTAAGAACTTATCTATCATTTCTTGGATTGAATATATGTGTTTTGATGTCATTTTAAATGAAAATAATAACAAGTAACATTTCAGGAGAAAAACTATATTTTCACACATAGAATATCATGCATAATTATATGTGGTCGTTATCTATCTTATAGCAGAATTTCATACATTTTTGGTCATATGTGTGCCTATTGATAATGTATTTTATTTTCATCTCTTAAATAAGTTCATCTATTTTGACCATGATTTTATCTTAAAATATGTTTCATAATATCCCTTGAAAATGATGATGACATGTTATAAGAAAGATAATTTCATGATTTAAAATATGTATTTCAATAATTGTTTTAATAAAAATTTATTTCTTTATTATCTTGTTGTAAAACCCCATTCTAAGAATTTCTAATGCTCACCCCTTATATAAAATTATTTTTCATAGGTTACTTTGTTGTAAAAAGTTGAACGACAACATTTTAACATGTAAACAAGTGAATTTTTTTTATTGTATATATGTTAAATTTTAGGCTTGTGTTGAACTCCACATAACCTTGACGAATAAAAGGTCCTCGGTTGGGTAATGTTTAATGATGGGTCCTTAAAAAATCCATCCAGAAATAAAAATTCGATATTATGGATGGTGAAGCTATAAAATATCTATAGTGTCATTGAATAAACACACAATAGCACAGTAAAATGTTTTATCATCATTACAAGATATGAGCATGTTGATCCAATGACTTGTGGTAGGTCCAGCTTATCATTTAGTCAATTAATAATCATAACACAAAAAAGTTTAACGTTTTATTGTAGTAATTTAATTTTCTTTATTTTAGTAAGGCAAACGCGTTCTTGGAGTAAGGTGAAAACCATCATGTAGTATGGTTGATCAATAAGGTTTCAGTACCTGAAAAACTTGAAAATTAATTTTTCTTTAATTTATAGTCTTTATTGATATCTTAACTAGAAAAACACTAATTCAAAATTATTTTTTATAGTATCAAGGGATTCCAAATGAATAATATAATTCATTTATTCCTTAAATATTTTAGGAGATATGATCGAAATACGTAGATTAAAAATATCTGAAAACTATTGAAAAAAAGGATAATGTTACAGGTATTCAAAAAAATTGTAACGTTTCTAAAAAAATTTCTTCAATTAATTTCATTGAATTAATTTAATGAACAGTTATTATATTTATTACACAATTAATGGAATGTGATTCTAATATAAATCAAATGAGATATATATTTAATAAAAAAAACTTGAATTTATGAATTTCCAAAATTACCAAAGAATTGCATGATCTTCAGAGATTCTTTAGACCTCATAAATGACGAAATAAGACTAAAATTTATTCTAATTAAATTTCAAAAAAATTGGATTTAAAAAGGAAAATGTTTTAAAAAATTATTATAGATATAGTTACTATTATAATTAAATAATGATATAAAACTATTATGTTGTATAAACTAAAAATTTTTCTTGAAGCTAAAAGCATTATTTTTTTCTAATAAAATTTATAATATGATAAGGATAAATTTATTCTTCATCATAGTTTGTTAAAGATTATATAAACATTTCATATTTCATATCAAATTGGAATTACATAAATTCAATAACTAAACTACTCTGTTATTTCTAATGTTATTCCTTATATATTAATCATTTTTAATAAATCAAACCCCATATCCATGATACTAGGTTCAAGTACATTTCAATTGGAATGATATGATGTTTACTAAAAAACATATGAACTGGATTTAGGAAAACACAGATTAGGGAAAATAATCCTATGATATATTTTTTTGTTTTTTACAAAATAACATCATAATGTGTTTTCAAGGAAGATATGGTGTTGTTTTAACTAACAATAGATTAATTTATTGATATTACAAGAGGAGGTGGTTTTCTTAAAAAGGTAGTTAGTGGAAATAAATCCAAAAAGGGCGATTATGATTGAAATTATTATAACATAGAACACAAAAATAGGTCTTACTGCACACTTTTTTTTGACACTCCTATGAAATATTCTTAGGATATATCACATTTTATTAAAAAATCATTTTATAGGAGTTGAAAATAAAATTATTTCCAATGAAACAACATTTATTATTATGAGGGTAGATATGTATTAATTTTTCAATTAATGTTAATTTTTTCACTAGATTTGGGATTATACATTTTGTTTCTAAATGATATGATCTAATGTAGTGTATTATATCATTTAGAAATAAAACCTAGATAAAATAATGGGAAAAAATAAATATACATAATACAAATAATAATAATGGTCACTTATATGATTTGTGAAATCCAATATTTCAAATGGAAATAGTCTCCAAAAATTCTCATCATGCGAGGATATAATATTAGGTACTAAAAAAGATAAATATTATCTAATGGTTATCGAATATATGGTAAGTTAAAGAAACAACATAGAATAGAAAATGATAGATTAATATGATACTGGAAAGAAGGATGTTCCTGGTTGTGGTAATTGTAGAATGAAACACCCTTGTACATTCATCAAGGAAATGGGAGTTTTCTACAATTTTAGAGTTAAAGGAAACTATGCTCATGAATTCATGTTTTTGAAAAGGGTTTCAAATGTATAATAATTATACTATAAGGATGCATATAACTATGTAAATTAAATCCCTATGCCTCACAAGAATTTTTACATTAATGTAGAAAATGGTTCATGGTAAAGATTATGATATTACTATAATCGAAGGGGAATGATGAATGTAATTGTTACTGTATTTAAAAATAATTTCGTTTGAGTGTTGTATGAATGAAAACATTAAAAATATTATTAAACTTATAAGAATTATGTAATTTATAATTAATATATTACTATACATTTCATCGCCCGCTGGGGCTGGGTGAGTTGGTTCAAGGCGGTGGCATCCCGTCGCTGAGGTTCTGGGTTCGAGTCCTCACAAAGGCAACGCGCACCATATGCCAACGATCCTCTCATCCCCTCGACTCCGTGTGGAACTGGCCTAAACCCAAGGGTTGTCCACCTTGGGCCTAGCTGGGGACGTGTGGCACGCAGGTGGGCAGGCCAACTCAAAACCTCGTTACCCAACAACACGTTTGCCGCTTAGGCGGTGGCGTAGTGGTTCAGGTTCGAGGGCCATACAAACGGTGTTCGGTGAGGTCTGGGGTTCGATTCCTGGGAGCCCGCTCTTGGGGGAATTTCCTCCTCCCATGTACCACTCGTCTTGCCGGGTCACCCGGTGTCTCACCGAGTGGGCAGAATGGGCACACTTCACCTAGCTGACAGATTTCTGTGACGAACCATCGTTGATCGAGGTGTTACCCCGCGGGACGCGATGTCATCTCAGCTGGCAACGGCTCCTCCCCGGCTGGGGCATCCCCGGATGACCTCTTCGTGGGGAGGGGGGTTCTTGAGTGTGGAGGGTTCGAAAAGGCCACTCTCAAGAATTCCCTCTTTCTAAGAATAATATTACCATACATTTCATTAAATATTTTAATGTATATGTTTAACGGTATTGATAACAAAATAAAATTGATTTATTGGAAATATTAAATTCATTAAGAAAACATAATTGTGAAAATGATAAACCGTAATATTTTTATATTATTGAGAAATTTATTTAATGATAATGTGATGATTGGTATGGATAATGAAAATTGGATAGTACTAACTTCATTGGAACTGGTTACTGATTTACAAGCATAATGGATTATGCTATCATTTATGGTGTTAGCATTATTTCTTGATTTATGGAACATATCCTATAATCTACGATTTTTTTATCGAATAAGGAAGTATCCACATTTTAAATGAGGTTTTATAGTAATTTAGGTTCTTACTATGTTTGAAAATAATATATGTTGAAGTTATTCACATGTTTTGTATGTGATGAATAAGAATAAAAATCATGATGCTTTGTGGATTAATTACAATTTTATTTTGTAAATTTGGTGACCTTATTTCTAATGTTTTGGATATCATTTATTTTGAAGGGTTATAAGATTTACCATTAATGAGATGGTTTAATTTTATCTTTGGATAATGTTTTAAGAATTATTTTATTACATAAATATAATAAGATTTATTCAAATTGTATATTTCTGAATGATTCTCATTTTTTATTCCAAATTGTTCTTAATTTTGTAGAAATTATTGATATGTTTTTAATTTGAAAAGATGGTATTGCCTCTACATTATATCTCTATAGACCCATGCTAATATTAAATATCCTCTTGCCTACGCGATGAGGCATGTTCGTGATCATGCGGTTACCCAGGTCGGGGAACATGTCAATGTGACTCTCGAGCTGAGGAGTTACAACGATTTTGATGATATGGATTTCAAATTAATATTTATCGAAATATTAAACAAAATTTACTTCCTTTCATAATATATTTAATTATTCACCCCATATTAACATAATAAAACATTTATTACTATTTAAGACACTGTTTTTGAATAATATTTCAAAAAATATGTTTTTTCATAAGAATTTACTTAACATTTTGAAAAGTACTTTTGAATGTGTTATTTAACCACTTATTTTATGATATTTTTTGAAATGAGATGTAAAAATTATATTATAGTATAACATAAAAAATTATATTTTTATCAAAGATAATTATTAATTGAAACAAATCATGAATTTTCATCAAAATACACATATACTATTTTTCATTATTGAGATAATAATATTTGTTAAAAATGACCAAATATGTATTTCAATTTATGAGGTAATATTAAATTGTTTTTCTTATGAATTTATTTTAAATATATGTGAATATCCTCCAATGATTCATTTTTCTCTCTAGTTATATATTCTTATTCAACCACGAACCATCCTTCTTTGAATGATTTAGGAAAAATTCTTGGGTTTTTTTTTGAAAATCCATCTCTTTTTCAAATTTTAATTATGTGTTATTTTTAAATATGAACATTTTCATGTTCACATGAGTATGAATAAATATTATGATGATGGGTCAAGTACAATATCTCCATATAATTAATTATATTATTTAATATATCACATGATATGAATAAAGTTAGTGAAAACATGATTCAAGTTAATTTCTTCACAACATTTAGTTTGAGCGAGATGTTGGTAGATTTAATATCAATATTGTTTTTCTGGTTTTTGTATGAATATACTTATTCACATGTTTATCATGGGAATCTTATATGGTTATTTTTCATTGGTTTTTAATGTTAACATGATGTGGGTAACTGTGTTCACATGTTTTCTATATAAATGTGATGTGTTTATCTTTTTAACAATAATGATGGTTGAATGTGATACTGGTAAATATTATCACAAGTTATCATAAAAATATGTTGTTGATGGATTTGACTATTAGTTTTTTAGCAATATTTGGGAAACTTTGTTTACATGATTTTTTATGCGTATGTTTGGGTCATTATTCTTTAATGTTCAATGTTTAATAGACATGCTATAGTTATATGTAATATTTTTATTACTATGCTTCATGAATCATTTGAATTATATAAAATTAAAAGGACATAGTCTATGAATTAGGATTTCAGAATACATATCATGATATCATGAATTATAGAAAACACCTTTTTTGCTTAATATTTATTAACATATTTCTTGAATTCTCTTGTTTTCTCATAAACGTATTATCTAACCATTGATAAATTATTTTATATTGGTAAGTGTTTGAGATCATCCATTTATTATGATTCCATTCCATGGGTCATAAATATGAGTACATTCTATGATATTTCTATAAGGAAGTAGAATTTGGTTTAATAATTAAAAAATATTTAATAATATCATTAATTATTTTGTTATGACATTGATCCAAAAAAACAAGACGTTCTTGGGGTTTTGCGAAATTTTTGAGCAATTAAAATTAAATTATTTAATTATATATATGTTTATATTCAAAAATCATAATTTATATTGATGATATTTTTTAATGAATTATTTTTATCAATGGACTATAGAGTGTAGATCAAGGGTGCCTTGCTTTGAGAGGATGATCTATGAGTGCTCCACAGATCTTCCTTAATTGTATAAATAATAATGTTAAATATGTAACTAAACTATTACAAGTAGTTTTCTTAGTTTTTATGAATAATAATGTTTTCTATTCCATCTCCCATTGATTAATATTCATGATGATGAATATCGCGCAATAGTTTTCAGTGGATTTGGCTCGCGATTTGGGTGACCTTTTTTATGGGTGATGGGGTATACATTGCTTTTCTGAAGAGACATCAACTGATGGTGAGAGGAAATAACATTATATGTATGATCATAGATGGAATCACTAATTTGAAAAACTTTATTTTCATCATAGATAATGTTTTTATTGAATTCGTCTGATTCTTATACATGCAGGAGATCTTCCAACCACATAATATACCCCTAAAAATTTATTTAGACCATGGTTTTATTCTCATATAAACATTATTGATAGGTTTTCAGGAATAGTTTGGGACCCAAATTTATATTTTATTAGTGCTCCATCCCTTGAAGGGAGGCTATACCAAGTGTAATATTCTGGTCATAGGGGTAATGGTGTAGGCTTTAATATTGGAAAATGGTTGATGAGGGAAGGATTATCGACCGAGAGTGGAGTTTTAAAAAAATAAAAATTATAAAAAGATATTAGTGTAGTCCCTTTCCAGGAAAATTATAGATAATATTTTAGTCTCTATTATGCTAGTCAATGATGGGAGATCTAATAGTTTTGGGTCAAGAGTTACTATGGACCATAATATAAGAAATGAAAATCATCCAGAAGTATGTGTAGAGAATATATGGATGTCCAAAAGCATACAAAGGTCAATGGATGAGGCTTGTAATGATTAGTTTGGGGGGAAATGTGTTCCTAAATGAATCACCTATGTTTATATTATGTATATTTTTACATGGTATTAAGATATCATGGATGGTCAATAATATATTTTATTTTTTATTTAGGATTAGAGATATTTCATACCACATGGAGTTACCACCAATGTTAGACATATTTAAGGAGGTATTATATATATCACAAGAGAGGAGGTCTTTGAAAAATAAATCACACAATAGTTACAAAGTGTTATGTATATTAATGATGCATAATACTTTGAGTGTGTGTGGTGGTGATTGAGGATTTTTTTTGAGATGTTTATTGAGAAGATAATGAATCGCATTGTGCCTATTATCTAGAAGAATATAAAACTTCAGGAATGTATGTGGGAGCATAAGATCAATATTTGAGCTCAATTCACTCACATTATTATATGGGTCTTAAATTTAATGATGAAAAAATTGATATTTGGAAGAACATAATAGATCCCCTTCTTTTTAACCCCATGAATATTTAAAATTGTTTATTTTGACCTATATGAAGACATTATGTTGAGTTTTGGGTGTCCTATAACCCAAAATATTGACTTAATAAAAGTATAAAATATATTTACTAAAAAGTGAACATAAATTTGGAAATAATGGATTTTATTCTGAATGGATTATGGCATGGGGAAACTGATATCACCATTTAATACGAAATGTTTGTCATCCCCTAAGAACAATATAACTATTATGTTCATATAATTAGATCTAATCTAACTAATCACATTTATTTCATATTTATAAAATAAATATTCGTTATAAATCACAAATAGTAATATATATAATAGAATTGAAGGTTCAGTGTCTTGGAATATTATGTATATAAAAACTTACATTCCAACACTTTTGAACATTTTATTATAATAATTCAACTATAAACCCCCTTATAGATATCTCACATGTAAAAAAAATATTTATCTTGTGGAAATAAAATATTTAAATGGGTTGAGATAAAAATCTCAGTAAGATGGATAAAATTGTTAAAATTGGAAGAATATGTGTTATAAAAATATAAGTATATGGTAATGAGAGAATAATAAAGATTCATTAACATAACTTTAGAATAACATACCAAAATAAATTGTTGAGAATCTTAGAATAGAAGTAATAACATATTTATATTTCAATACAAAATAACATATAATAGGAATGAATATAGGAATCATGACAAAGAGGATCAGTAATTACAACAACTTTATATTAGAATATCATGATTTACTCACCTAGTTTACATAGTGCATAAAGTTTTAGTCAACTATTTTTCTTTCTAGATCGGAAATCACAGACATGTTTCCTTTCATGGATCACACATCTATTACCTCCTTCTCTTGACTGATCATGCACTGCAACTCATTTCATAATATCTCTTGAGATATAATTCATTTAATAATTCATTTTAGGGATATGATTGTCTAAATGATCACATAATAAAAAAACATACATATATGTGACATAATATTTCAATCTCAAAATATATCATTGGATATGATGGAATAAAATGGGCTTCATCATTCACATCATACAGATCACATGGAAATAAAAATCGGTTTTAGAAAATGTAAGTATGATTTCATCAAAATTGACCTAAATAATGTAAAATATCGAAACCCCCAAATCAATCAAAATAAAAGACTATATTAAATTATACATTAATGGGATATTTATAAGATAAAACTTCAATGCAATTAAATTTATTAATAGATAAATATAAAATTCTAAAAAAAATTTAAATTGTATTTATAAATCTATTTTATCATTTTTGGTAAAGATAAGGTCACCATTAGTTGGAAAAATCATTTTCAGAGTGGTAATATATGATAAATTCTATAGAATAAATTATAAAAATAGATATTTTTAATTAAATAACAATATTAATGACTTGAAAATATATAATGGTTTCAAAACATTAAAATTAAATCATTTTGAGAACATTTACTTTTAAAAAATAAAATTCATTAATGAATCCATGAAAAATATTTAATCATTAGTAAATATGTATGTGATATGTTTTTGTAAACCATTAATATTGGAAAGGAATGTTCAAAAAGATATCCCTAGAAGAGGAATAAATTATTAAATATGTGATTATAAAACATTTTCTCGATGATATATTTTTGAAAAATAATATTCAATACATAAGACTTGAAAAAGAAAATGAATTCAAAATATAAATTTAATTATTTTGAATAAACATATATTCGAAAAATATACATAAATAATATATAATGAAATTACATAATATTTTCCAATATAATTATGGATAAGAAGATAAAATATCTAATTTTTAAAGGATGAAAATAATATTCATAAAAAAATATTTATTGAAAATACCCATCCTAAAAAGTGTAAATACTATTATTTTTAAAGTATAAGAGAATTACTAAATTAGCATGAGATGAAAAAATTCTAGTTAATCTATAAATTATGGAATTATTGAAAATGAAAAATATGGAAATATATGTGGAACAATCTTTTACGATGAAAGGAATTATTGTAAAAAATTATATAATTTAATTTGGAAAGAAAATAGTTTATAATAAACATTTTAATAAAATATATCACTTTCAATAGATTGGGGGGAATATTTCATTTAACAAAATTATTATGATGGGATTAATATATCATGGAAGAAATAATTTAAATAGTAATCATTCAAACTCAATGAAGGTAGTCGCATTAGAAAACAACAAAGCCATATGGTATCGTGTGAATTGATATCCATTTAAATAATGAACAAGATATGTGTCTCTAAAACCCATAAATTCAATTAATATTTTTAAATACATTCGGTATGTATCAATCACATTATATCAAGATATCATTGTTCATAAAAGAAAGTATGTATAAAATAAATAAATTTGAGACCAAACCCCCATATCGTAATTCTTGACATATATATATGTTATTTAATATAGTGTAGGAGAAAATACATATATTAATCATCTTTTTTAAAAATATATTTATATATATATACATAATTTTATAAAAATTAATTGATATTATTCTATATAATTATATAATATAGTGATTATTTAATTTAAATATGGTTAGTGCGTAATATGCATCATTTCGATCAAGTTTTATTATAGTTTTGTTGATCTTTATTCTTCTCCCAAATTTTATAATTACATGATCATATAAGAAATTTTACTCTATAATTAATGATATTTTATAAAAATATACAATTATTCAATGTTAGTCTTATTCATAGTTCTTAGAGAGGAAATTAGTGATAAGAATGTGTTGATGATATTTAATAAAAAACAATGGTGTCTTAATTATTGAGGTTAATATTAATGTTTCCATTAAATAATAATATCATTATTTACATCTTTAATTAAAATATATATTTTAATTTTTTTTATAATTTTAATTCATGCAATTATTTTATATCATTGATCATGTACGTGGTTCGAGAGACCCAAATATGAATATAAAATAATTAGTAGAGGATTTTGAGTATGAAAGTGTCTTATTATGGAAAAATATATTTATTATAGAATAATAATGATATAATTTATAAAAATTTAAGGTTATGAAATCTATTTTTTTGATTTAAATAATTAATAATGAATCATAACAAAACAATGGTAAGTAACGTCATGGAGGTGGTAGTTCGTACAAATCACTTTTAAAATTTTAATTTCATGAAGAATGAGAGGTGATGATTGTGGAATATAAATTTACTTTCCATAATCATAATTATATTATATATTCCACATTTATTCATTAATTTCTATTTCATAATTTTTTAAAGAGGTTGTGGAGACAATACTGAATTTTTTACTTTATAAAGGTGGTTGTCTGTACGAAACATGAATGATGGTTTGGATTTTATAAATAGAAATTCCGAAAGGATATTCATTTTCATTACATAAAATGTTAAAATCCTTCATATAATCAATAACTAGTGGTTGTATAGGAATCTGAATATTATACATGGGCATTTAATAAAAAAAATAAAAGTATTTTGGAAAAAATTACTCACATTGAATAGTTGGGCATTCCAAAAAAAGAAACATTGTAATTAATGTCTTAAGTTTAAATATTGTCATCATAGTATCATTGAAATGAATAGGATTAAAAATTGAAATTTTTTCACATTTTTAGGTATGAAATTATTTCCTTAGTGACTATGAATTAGTGGTTAGAGAACACTTTTATAATTAGAGAGAATGACATATTTGTAAATAATTATAATTTATATAAATAAATCTCAAGTTTTAGAAGTAAATAATACTAAAAAATCGAATATAATTGATTTCGTATTGATATATGTTTATTCACCCCTAAAATATTTTCTTCACACATGTTGCAAATAAGTTCATTAGTCCTTTATACATAAAATGGTCACTTTTAACATTATCAGTTTTATCATGGTGTCTAATTTTTTAGTTATAAATTTACATTTAATTCCAAAAAAGTTGACATTATAAAATAATTTTGACCAAAGTATTCCAAATATGAAATAAATTTAATGGGATAAAATTTTTATTGTTTACAAAAATTAATTTTAATAGTAGAATATGTAACTTGTAAAAATATATTTTTAGGAAAAGATTATTTTTAGTAGTATAATTTATAGGATCGTTTAAATTATCAATATTATAATTTAACGGTGAACATTCACTTATATGTAACACAAATTAGTTATCCACACGGAGTCAAGAATGATACACCAAATACAATTGTTTTTACTACTAGTTATGGTATATGATGGTATGATAGGGATACTACAACATTATGATCACACACTATCCCAGTGGAATAAAATATATTTTTGATTTCAAAATACTAAAATAGGGGACTTATAAAGTATAATACTACCGGATATAATAATTAGGTATAATAAAAACCAATAACAAAAATTAAATTATGTTATGAATATATGTGATACACATGATGGGAATACAAGTAAACAGAGTAGCATGAATAAAATAATATAAAAATTACCATGATAATCTCAAATAAAATTACAATAATATGCTTTATCCTCTTCAATCATACCCCATTCTTGAAAATAATGTCATGAGTCCAATGATGGAAGCTTCCCATTCTCCCTAATGGCATCCATGAAGTCTTTTTATATACCATTCAATGGTCGTAAAATGTTATGACATATAATAATTAGTCCACCAGAAATAGTTTGTAGAACTATATAGTCTATGTATATAAAATGAGATGTGTTTATATATTAATTATTTTATAATATTAAATAAACTAAATCACATCGTTCACTATTCCCTTGGGACACCCTACCAATACTACCTACATAGACCTATGTGTCAATATCTCTAAATGCATTTCACCTAGTATTTATATGTAATTTTGTAATTATCTATGTACTTATTCATAACATATATGAATGAAAGTACATTATGTTATATAAATATTTGTAATATTAACATGTATCATTGTTTTATATGTTGGTAATACTTTGATAATCATAATTGGATCCATATTTCTCAAGTAATATATTATTATGAAGTAAGTATGACTAGGTTTTGATGTTTTGAAAGTCTGAAAATCAATCCAATTATTATATTTTTATTTGAAGATATGTCAATTGATTTAATTTATTTAAATATTTTCCCTAAATAGGTAATTATATATTCCGAACCAAGGTATCCCTCCAGGTATACTACTAAAACAAATCATTATAGGGTTACATCCAAGGAATTCTAGAAAAGGAAATAAGGTATCACTCAAGGCATGTTAATAGGGAATAACCCTATAATCTCATTCATGATATAGCACATAGGGTACCAGGTATCACTCATCATATGTTACACTATAAATTTCCATTAATTCCATCTAATGTAATCAACTAGGGTACCAGGTAACAATCATATGGAAATATAAAGGCATGTTCCCAGTTGTAACATCCATGGGGTTCTATATAAGAAATTATGTGTCACTAAAATTGTGTTATAAATAATTTTTAAACATATTTTTTTGCTTAATGACCCCGTCCATGGAATTAAAAATTAGAACACTTGTATCATCCTCATCATGAAAAGCATGATGATCATGGGTAGAATTTAACATGTACCATTTGAGAATTCACTTAAGGAAATATTGGGATTTAATTTAATAAATATTACTAATGTTATAATAAAGATGAATATATGGCCTATTTATATGGCCTAACAGTCTCTTATGCTTTAGTTAATAAAATGTTAATCTATAAGGCCAATTAAACACAGCTAAATTAGTGATTTTATTTTATAGTAAGGAATGTGACTTCTGGACTTTAAAATAAATACTCCATATGTGATGGATTAGGTTGAGGTTTTTATCCACCAATGATTGGATTTAGGTTCCTATAACAACCATAAAGAATGAGTTATTATTTAAATTAATTAAATATATATTTATGATGAGTCTCATGTATGGTCTGGAATTCAAAAAATGTCATATAATATAAACATATAGACATTAGGGAAAATGATCTAAACCAATTACCATAGTTGTTAGTAATTTTATAATATCTTGTAAGACATAAACTAAATATAGAATGGGATGAATCAAAAATTTTTAAAAATATCAAATATTTATGAATATTATCAAATTTGGATTTTTTATTCCATAAAGTGAGATAAAAAATGATGTAAGGAAGAGGATTGAAGAGCTTAATTTTATTCACTGAATGAGAAAAATAGTGAAGCAGTCAATGTCCGACCAAAGTTGGAGTTTAGAAGAATATCATATAACAATGAGAGAGTTATAAAATGACTAGGGTAGTGTGACATGTGGAAAAAGGTATAATGAGAGTTAAAATATTTAATAGGGTAGGGGAAAAATATTAATTTCACCTAGTTTTAAAGGGCCTCATGGTTTGGATTCATGGTTTTCAAATACAATGCACCAACCATGTAAACCCATGGGAAAAATGTCCCTAATAATGTTGTCTATAAATAAATTTTCAATAAATCTTTTGAATCATGTGCATCCAAATTAAGACCCCAAATAATTCCACATGCTAATTAACAAAACTACTATGCCCAACTATTTTCTCCAAAAATCAAAGATACAGGTTCTAAATAAGGCGTAAAAATCCCAATCAATTACAAATCCAAATGAAGACAGAAACAAGTGTAAAAAAGTATTAAACTAATATTTAGGGGTTTCTTACCACATATTAAATTTATATATCTTAAAATATCCCCTCCGAAAAACAACTTTTCCCTTAGATTTCCTTCTGAGAGTGGGAAGACATCATCTGAGATTACTTACAGCCTCTGAGAACATAGATCATACTCTCATTACCATGCCACATTATATACAATTAAGATATTCTATAGCATCTTTACTAGAGTTAATAAACTAGATTGGATGAACTTCATACTCCCTTCAATGCTAAAAATTGGTTTTTCATCAACATGATCATTAATATCTAACTCACCCTCCTTAGGATTAATGATGTGAGGTAGATCTTAATAGTAATGGAGTAGTTTTTATTCATGGAAGATACCATATATTGATCAATAAATCTGATGTAACTACAACCGATGGTATAAATTCCCAAATTTCTCAATGATCTCCAATGTCCTACCGTGATGAATCAATATTTTTCTATATATATGAATTCAACTATAACCCAAACTAGGAGAGACATAAAAATAGACCCAATATCCCACTTCCATCTCCATAGGTCTGTGGAAACCATCCGCTTATGATATCATCCAAGATTTAGCTATATACAAAAAAAAATTTAATCATTGTTCTTTTTTAGAAGTATCTGGAATGAGATGATGTTCCTACAGTGCTACCTCACCTACCTCAAACCAGGCACACGGGTAAACAACATGACCTTCCATATAGGGCCTCATAAGGAGAAATTTCTACAATTTCTTTAAATATCATGTTTTATGAAAATTGTTAAATAGGTAGTTGTTTCCACTATTAACTTCCAATGATAAGGAAACATTAATAGAGTATTTCATCTAATATAAGAATCTTATTCTTAGATTGACCATAGATATGTGGGTGTTAGGCATTTATTAGAAGCACTTGTGTACAGAGATCCTTCATTTTCTCATAATAGAACTATTTTTTGTATCGTGAATAACCATTTGAGACAATATTACACTGATCTTTTTGATGAAATATCATCTCTTTCACATTTATCCATCCATTATTTACATTTAAAAATGACTATATGATAGGTAAATGTGATCTACCTTCATTATAGTATAGATGACCAACCGTACCTCAACACTACCTCAAGGGGATCTCAGTAGTCTATTAATTAAAACCTAAGTGATTATATCAAATTTCAAATCTAGAGTGTGAAAAATCCATAACAGAACTTTTAGTAACTGTTTTTTTACCCTCACATCCTGATAGTTATAACACCGAGAAATGAATCCAATTATCTATCTTTTCATTCTCGAAATCAAATACTTGTGTCATGAATCATTGTATATCCAAGGGAGTTTTTGATTTAATACCAATGAAGTGGAATTAGACATTCATATCAGTTCCTATCAAGTTTATGAAGGAACCATTATATATCAATGATTGTAAAAGATCTCATCCATGTCAATGATACATCTAGGTAGTGGGTCGGCGTATGAAACTCTCTCCCATCAGACCGAGCCATCATGATTAGAAATTTTTATCATCTTCACTCTTTCAATACGTAATTCTTAAATATAGTGATTTTAGTGTATGATTCCCATCACAATTACACACCACCATGTGCATCAAAAAATAAAAAACCATTAACTAACATTCACTACTTCCCTCATAAACATCAAGTCACTATGTCCCCCAATTTAGAGCATCACCAAAAACATTTCCCATATTGTGTGTATAGGGAAGATCAAAATCAAATTACTCTAGGTAAACGTCCCAAACTATCAATATAGGACACATGTTAACATAATTTATATATGTATTTAAGGTTCTTGTGGTCTATATGAACTATAAATCCTTATACGGGCATGTATTCCCTCCAATAACGTAATTACTGAACCTAAAATTCCATATTATAATCATGTGTTAGGTAATTAAACGCATGAGGTGTAAACTAATGAAACTCGTATTCAACAACTCTCCTTTCCTAAATTAGGACTTCTCCTAGACCAATATAAGACACAACATAGTAAAAAATGTAGCTCCATAATGATTCTAGTAGAATTGGACTTGGTAATGAAGTAAATATTTATTTTATCTCCAGAAATGCTATTTAGTGGGTTCAGATTATAAAAACATAACATCTTTCTTGTTCAAGGCTTTGTGTGTTGATTTAAGTCATGATAAAGCATGTATAAATTTCATATAAAAATGAGCTAAACCTGAGAAACTCTATATTTTAAAGACATTTTTGGGATACTTTGAAGAAACTATAGCTCTTCCCTTCTCTAGATCAACTGATACTCCAGCCTTTAAGATAATGGAACCAGGAAGTGATCCATATCAATCCAAACTACCATTTTGGGTAATTATAATATATATTTTCCTATCATAGTGTATTAAATAAAATATCGAGATTCTTTTCATAGTTGTGTCGATTCTGCGAATGCAATAATATGTATTCCATGAATAATACCAAAATATTTTCTAGATACGTCTGGAAAACCCATTTGAACAGAACCAAAAATACTGAGTGTTTTTTCATGAGATAAATCATCCTAAAAAAATACTCATACTAATTATTTCGTCTATGGAATGATCAATATGGTTGTTTGGAAATTATATCACGGTCATGATGATATGTTGATCTAAAATAAGTGTATATGAAATTTGAAGATCTCTAAAGCCGGACAAAGTGATCATCAATACGATTTAAATGATATTGGTTTTAAACAATTAACATCTTCAACTCAAGTAATAGATCAAATAAAACCATTTTCTTAAAATTTTTATAGCTACCTCTTTAATACCTACAACTAAATAGTATACATCAGGTAAGTTGTAATGGAAATGAATTATTATCTTGAAACTATATCAATATTAACTTTACCTCTCTCGTATGTGGGAGGCTAGGAAATTCATCAAGATTACTTCTTTAAAAGGATACATATTAGGAGTGAAATATGTACATCCTTTTCTGTAATCAAATATAGAAAGATGGCTATAATATGGTTATTAAATCCACTCATCACATTATTTTATTTTCTAAATTGGAATTCTTGGACATCCTATTAAACCTTGTGAATATATGAAACATCATTTAGTGATGTGAAAGAGACCATCTAACGATATAAATAATCATCAGAATGATGAAATACTCACTAGTATATCCTATGTGTGATGGAAAAACCCATCATCCTAAGAACAACGAGATTTCATGTAAAAATATAGTAATATAACTCAAGGAAAAATTAAATAGATTAGCAAAAAGTATTGGATGAGATCCCCAACAATATGTCTTGAGTCATGACACCACATAGTTACTTTTTCTCTAGGACCATATTATCCATAATTTTGGAAAATAAAATATAATGAAAATAAAATGTATCCAATAATGAATATAATAATGTAGAGGAAAAAATAATAGTACCTAAAAAATCATATTATCCCAGGTTTCAACTTATAGTATAGGTTGTACTGTATAAATATTACTAGATCTATGAATGTAAGTGAAAACCAGGATACCCTGAGAAAACCCACTATAATAGTTTTTCATATTAGAGGACTATCTTCAATGGCCACAACCAACTCCTCAACCTGATTGACCAATAGTAGTCTAGCTCTATGCCTAACCTGGTGGTTCAAATCCTAGACCTGAATGTGTAGTGAGTGCAAATCCCTTATCACTAGGTTGTAGTGGGAAATTTTTATTTAAAAAAACTAATTATGAACCATAATCCCAATGTCTCATCACTAAATTGGTTCCTTTATAAACTATGGATTCTTAAGGATGGACCTACAACACTGGTGACAGAACATATAAATTATTGTCTGTATCTCCTGACATATACTGCCTCTATTAGAAGGCTCAAAGTGATTTGTCTTTCACTTATATGAACCACTTACCTATCTCAGTACTAAACTGCAAAGTCCCACACTATCTTCTTCCCATAGGTTCTTCATGGTAATAAAAACCCATTTCACTATTTTTGAAATGGTATTAAATTTGAAAATTTTACCTTAGATCAAATGACATATACAAACACATCCTAAAATTCTTTTTTTCATCCACTAATCACTAATATGGGTCGATGTTATGTAATGAATATTGAGTAAATGATAAGAACACTCCATAATTGATATAGCACACTAATGTTGGTTAATATACATGTGAGATCATTCATCTCTAAAAATCTATGGAAATAATTGATCACAAAAGATCATATGAAATTTTCTCTAGACCATATCATGAGGTAAATATTCCATGTAATTCATGTCCCATCAACTCTTAGTAGAATAATGAAGCATATAAGTCATGATCATGACCAGCCACACCAGATTTTTCTTCGAAATACTAATTATGGAATCACGTCCCCTAGACATGAATTATAATCATGATGACCACATTCCCCAAAAATGGAGGGTTGGTGCTGCTGTTGGAATTATTGTGTCTCATCTTCTATAGTAGAAAATTCTTATGGGGATCCCTATATAGACTTACTATTCATGTGAATCTACCGAAGGGATATGAATTTCCCTCTATATTCGTTATACGTCGAGGTTCTATATGAGTAACCATATGAGGAAATAAAAGGGGCTTAGTGCCCAATACCTCTAGATCCTGGTTATTTCCACCTTCTTATCATACGACCTGAGTCCTTTATGTTCAAAATGTATATTAAATACAAAAAAGACCTCAAAAAATTTTATTTTAGATCATATATACAGATAAATAAAACTGTAGTTAGATATAATTCTTATATAGGAATCAACACCATCCAACTACTTCTAATAAAGATCAAAAGAGAAAATCTCAATGACCTAATTAAATGGTATGGTGAGGATAATATTACCACATCACATATTAGAGGTCCCAATATATGGAGTTTAAAATTTCAAGATATAGAGGATGAAACCCATAACAATACAATTGGAATACAAACTTAATGTAAAAACATTTATTTGATAAGTTATATTTTCAAATTTTCGTACTCATTTATATATATATATATGTCACAGTCCAGCTATATGAGTATCTATTCCAATGTTATAAAGGAAAAATATTTAATATATGCTTCTATCATGTTATATAGCAAAGACCTAGCCATTACATATGGTAACCAGACAGTAGGATTCATACCAAATGACTTGATAAGATGAATCACTATTCCAAATTTATAAAATTACATACTTCATATGACACAGTTTCCATTCAGGTATTTGGAATTAACTTAAATTTCATCCCATATGACTGGTGGTCTATAAATTAAAAATGGGATAATTGGTAAATTAAGGTGGAACCACAATGATATATGGTAATATTACAATTCAATTGAGGTAGATATTTTAATTAAACAAGTTATTCTATAATCATAAAAACATTTGAACATTTAAAAATATAATAGTAATGTCACCAACAATATGTAGAAGATAATTCATTTATCACCATATCCCAGGTGTAACAATGACTGATACATTGTTTCAATTTGTTACATGACCTCTGGTGCACCTCCAATATGCTAGAGGATTACGACTAGCTCTGAGGGACTACTGAGAGACAAGGGGAGATTATACCTTCTTTATCCGGGTAATCTATATGCAATAACAACAGTATTAATGGAATTAATATAAAAAATATATCACATAACAATTTCCAAAACTTGGTAAATAAATATAACCAAACTATAAATATTTCATTTCATTTCATATTGTTCTATGTGTAATGTAAATCCCAAAATAAATACAAACCGAGGAGTCCCAAAAATGGTTCCCACCACCAAGTCTAGTTCCCTCATCAATGTGTATCCCAATCCCAAATCAATTATCTGGCATATGGCTTGTACGCTTACACTGTCATGAAACCATGAAGTCTTGCAGGGTTCCCAATGGTGGCCTGAGGAGGGTGTGGGTACATCTTATAATACCACCACCAATGGTATTAAAAAAATACCCATTCTAAAAAATATTTAATCATAAGTACAGTAAAGAAAATTAGATTCATTAGACAAAATAATTTCTATCATAGGAAAATATTAGGATTATCCTCTTTTATCATTAGTCCCTATTATTACACATATTCCCTAAATTCACAACATCATTTTCCAAACAAAAAAATGACACATAAGTGTGGTAAAACTTCCTATTCCACAAGGAAATTAATTTCCCATATAATATCCATAAAATTCCCAAGAATCATTTGTCTGGGTGATAATAAAACATACCATGGAGCCTCAATCTAGGAAATCATATCTCTTTCATTCGTTAGGGTAATATAGCCTCATTATGACACTCTTACCATGGAAATATAAGAGGTGGTTCAAAGAGTATCAATCTATCCTGACATATGGAGTAGTGCATCAATACAATACCCCAATGAAACCACTTACTCACATGTTCACCTATTTCATTATCATTTAAACACAATTACCATTTACATTCCTTAATCTAATTGTCATATTAAAACATAACCAACACACCCTTAAGGTATTTTTAAAAAATAATCACAATTATAATCAATCCAACTTAACTGGTCCATTTCAACATGATAACATTAATTTCATGTGTTCTATCTCATTACCCTTACAATTATGTATTTAACAACCTAATACCATGTTCATGTAAGTGGATCACTTGATGGGTCCCCTTTAACATAGTCTTATCAACCATAATACAACCCATGGGGATCATGACATGTTCAATTAATCATTACACTAATAAATTTAGTTATTTTTATCATGGAAAGAAAATGGAAAAAAATAAGGTAACACAATGAAACCACATTCACATAAATGATACATAAAGAATATGTCGTATAACTTATATACCACCGACCTCATGTTTGAAGATGAACGTTCCCTTGATATTCTACCTTGATTTGAATCCAAACCAACATAAAATCCCCAACTAATAAATCTTCATGAAAATATATATTTGTAGTATCATAAGGGAAAGAACAACTATAAAATACCCTAATTATAACAAATAAGTTTTGAGATCATGAGACTCACCCAAAGATTCGATCTTTATAAATAGGTAGTAAAATGGTGAACAATCGATGATGAATTGAATCTTGGGATCTGGGGGAATAATGGTTCATTACCATTGATATAGTAGGGTTTGGTGGGAGTTAAATTTAGTAAGTTTTTATTTAAAATTAGGGGATAAATTTTAAAATATTCCATTTTAATGTGGCTCCCATTTTGGTTGCACGGTTGGCCAAACCGTGCACTAACCTAGCGCCACCGTCTATCCAAATGGGTCCTAGGTCACATGGTCTCCTATAGAGAAAATTTTGTTTTAAAAAGTTTACATGTGGGATGGATGCTTCCATGAACTTTTTTTCTTCTTTCATGCATGGTTTTTTAAACCGTGCACCACCCCTCTCTAGGTTGCATTGTCCTGGCCCACGATTTTCACTCACTGTATTCCAAAGTTGAAACCTACACATGATCTCATATCTTCATCCTCCTTCTTGTCCTAAACCCCGAGACACCACCAAGGATCTGCATATCCTAAGGAAACATTTCATTAATAATTGAAATGGAGATAAACCAAAATTTTATATAAGGATGTAACTCATTGAATGGAAAACATATTATAGTTCATTAAGTAATATAAATATGGAATATTATCTACATGTCCTTTGAATCCATAGTTCCCTATAATGATGTAACAAATAATAACTACTGTCCAAAACTATCCTAGAAAAAAATAAATTCGATAGTAATAACAATAATTACCCCAAAAATCATGTGTTTCAACTTATAAAGAAATGAGTAAAAGTTTAACATGAATAAGCCAGACTAGTAATTTCCCATCAAAGGTAATTTTTAAAATAACCTAAAAGTTATTCATCTACATCGAAAAATATTATCAATACCATTTCTAGGTACATTTCTATTCTATTTTATACCATCGCTTAAATGAAATACAAAAATAATCTTTTTCTATGATTCCACATTGTAGAAACATGGACTTTTTAACTCATTAGTAACCGAACACGGTTATCCATGGGGCGCCATGTGCACCTCCCCATATTCCAGAGGCTACTAATTAGTAGTGAGGTTCTATGATTGTATAGTAGGGATACTATACCCTCTTGATTTGAGTATATATCAGCCTTATAAAATATCAGTAATAGGTATAAATACTATAATAATGGTCTTCATGAGAATTAGACATCATGATACATTAAACAATGAAGAAAACAAATATCATATATATAATGATACCTTGTCTGTATATTATTCAAAATATCGGGTCACAAGAAAATATTCAACTAGGAATACATAAATATAAACAATATACCAAGAATACATCTAATAGAAACAAAAGCATCATCATGATCCTCTGGTCATATACCCCATCATAGTATAGAAAGTCAGGTTCCCAATTTTGGATACTTCACATTTACCTCACCTATAGTTGAAATGTTTTTCTAGGTACAAATAGGAGTTGCAGAAAGGGTGTGTCATATACTCAGTTTCCAACCACCATTGGTTTCACTAACCATCTAGTTTCTTTTTATAAAATAATAATTGTGTAGGTGATAATAAATGAATAAACAAAAATAATATAAATCATGCCATTCAATGTTTAATAAGAGATAAACAACCAACACTACCAACCATGGCCTAAGATTAAATATATATATTCATATGACTCTATGTATTTACATGTACATGTAAAAAACTATTTGTATATATATAAATTATATATGTATAATATTATATGTATATAAATATAGAAATGTAATATTTAAACGGGATCAAGGTGTATACCCAATGTATCCTTTCATAATCATATGTGGTTCCATTATTCTAAAATAAATATGTACTCAGGATTGATGTTTTCTAGTCCTTGATCTATGTATGACATATTCCAAATTCAATTATTCACATTGACATGGAAGTTTTGTTAATTGATTTATTTAATTGGAATCATTACCCTATCCAAGGTGTTTCATTATGGTAACCATAGTATCTCTGTAGGTGTACTATGGAAACACATCAATATTGGGGTATATCCATGGTTTTCCTTATATGTGGCCCTAGCTTCATTCATTTCATGTTAATAAAGAACAAACCTCTAATCTGGTCTATGGTTTACCTCATACAGAACTCAGAATCACTCAGGTCATGGTGATGTATCATTAGCCTCTAATCCTATCCATAGAAATCCAATAAGGAACAAGGAATCTATCATGGGGTAATATAAAGACATCTTCCCCGAGACACGACACATAGTGTTATATATATTATCTTTTGTATCAATCCTATTATGTTCTAATTCATTTAAAAAATAATTATTATTATGCTTGATATGCATAAACAAAGATTTCATAATCAGTAACCTAGGATTGACCTCAGCATGAAACATGAGTTGGTTATCCCTAGAGTTGACCTATACTATTTTTCAATTAAATTAGTACAATTTAACCTATTAATTTCATAAAAATATATATGTTTATTATAAATAAAAGTCAAGGGACTATGTATAAGTCTTACCATTCCCACATGGATAGATTATATTTACATTTCCTCCCTAATTCCAATTAAACACACCTCAATTTGTGGATTGATTTAATTACTTAGAAGAGAATCATTTCAAATAATTGAAACACACCCTAAGGGGTATCATGCATTGATGTATTTATCCTCTAATATTATAATTTATGTGTATAAGAATATCCAGAGGAATGAGTTATTATATCATTTAATTAATTTGACTTTTATATGGTGTTGCAAAGATGTCCCAATGTAGATAATAATGATGTATAATATTAACATTGATAAATTGTGGAAAAATAACTAGACCAATTACATTAACCTATTATTACTCGAGTCATAATTTTTCATATATTAACTCGAGATAGCATTTTATAAATCACAAAAAAAGAAAAATAACATGAAAAAAGGTCATATTATCTCACATAGATTTATAATATTGTTAAAAAATATATATCTTTATAATGTATTAAAATATATTGATGTATTAATAAATTATTGGAATATTACACTATTCATAGATGAATAAAATGTTCTGAAAATTACAAAAAATTCACCCAATGCTAATTTTGATATTTTGATTCAAAAATATTAATTTCATTTTGTAAAACAAATTAAAAAAATTTCAACAAATTATTTTTTTATAGTTTCAAAAAATGAAAAAATGAAACAGTTTGAGAAAAAATTATTTTTGAAATATATAAAGACTTTAGTAAAAATTAAGTGCTTGATTATATATATTTTCATTATCTAAAACCACTATACATAATTTTAAATATGACTTTATTCTTATTCATACTATTAAATTGAATAGATATGTTATAAAGGTCACATTTAAATAATATTATTAATATTATATCGTAATTATTTATAACATGGTGGTTCATGTAATGCAAACTGTTGAAGAAATTAACTTTACTTGAAAAACAATATTTCATAAAATCGTTGGGTGTTAGAAAAATTATAATAAAGTTATCAAATTATAGATAAATCATCCTTTATTTAGATAATTGAGGATTATTAATGATATTATTTGTAATTATAGAAGAAGGATGATACATTATGAAAAGGGAAATCATTAGAGTTCAAAATTAATAATGAATAAATCACATAATTCAGGTCATGAATATGCTGATAAACTTATAAAAAACATTGATTATTTTAATGATAACAATATAAAAACATTCTCCAACCATCTAGTTAGCATAATGATGTTTTGGATCTCCGAGAGAACTATTTTTTTGGACAATATGGATAAGGATATCACATAATACACATTAATGTGCATGGAATGACTGTAGGAGAAGGATGAATGACAAGTGACCAAGGGGATGGAAAAACTATTACTGATACCTACAT
The DNA here is from genome assembly GCA_963277665.1 of Viscum album. NCBI lineage: Eukaryota > Viridiplantae > Streptophyta > Magnoliopsida > Santalales > Viscaceae > Viscum > Viscum album. Next base: position 1,293,188,427 of record OY728129.1, read on the forward strand.
TTAATGGAAAAACATAACCATGTAGATTTTCACTGGAATTATGAATACATACATGGGAAATAATTCTATGTGTTTTAGTGTACCCTATTATAATTAATACACATTATATTTCTATTCAAAATGAATTCTCACTTAATCAACATACAGGTATATATAATAGAGATAATTTGATGTTTCTTGGAACACTATTATCTGTTATATCCAATCTATATAAATGGTTTTTATTTGTGTTTTGGAGGAGTCCCTGACATGATCTAAAAAATAATTTGATCATTTTTATTGCTTATCACCAAAAAAATAATGGCATATCTAGGAAAATTATCCTGACACTTAAAAGCATGTTGAGTTAATTCTTGATGGAATTCAATGGATTATTGGATCAACATACTACTCTGGTCATGTTATCTTAAAAAAATATCACTCTCTCTGGAATCTTAATAAATCTATATTAATCACATTATGGGAGTAATTTCGATAACGTCTTTTTCTGATAAAGTTTGTAACAACCCAAGTACTTATAAAATAATTTCATTTCATTATGGAATTAAATAGTCAAATTCATTATACATTTATAATGAAATAATTTGTATTTATATAAATTATAAAATTTATACTTATATAATAGTAAAATTATCATTGGAATAGTGACATGATAATTAGGAATAATAATTTAGTTAATATAGTCGTAACCTAACCTATGAGAATATAAAAAAAATTTGTTTTCTCATATAATTTTATTCATGATAAATTTATATCATTGAATAAGTAAATAAATGCTTTGGAATTGACAAATTAAGTGTTGGTTTTTCTATAAGGAATAAATATTTACATACAATTTTATAAATAATTTAATTTTTTTGAAAATTTATTTTCATAAAATATATTTATGAATTATTATGTTGTTGTGTTATGATTATAAAAAAATTTTATTTGAAATTAATTAATTTTTCAAAGTGTAATAAAATTAGTATAAATTTTATAATTAGAATATTTGGAACAAATTATGATTTTAATTAAAAATTATATTTTTCATATTGAGAAAATTATTTTCAAAAAATGAAGTTCATTTTTTTATTCTACCTGTCTAAAACTAGTTGGGGTTAATGTTTCTATTTTTCTAAAATAATAGAATTTTTAGTTAATATTAAAATACGGTAATTCATGATCCAAATTAATAAACTGATGTATATATAAATGATAAAACACCACTCAACTCCATTATTAATAGCACCCTCACCACATCTTCTCCTCACACCTCAAAGCATTCTGTATTTATTAATTTCATTCCAATTACCTTCCCATGCCACTTCCCCACATAGATGACCTAATGGTCTCATGAAAAGAAACAATTGAGGACCATAAGGATGTTTTCTAGAAGGATGATTCAAGATGTAAAAGTCCTCTTTTTTTTCTTTATTTCATTTCTTTTATTTTTAATTTGTTATACTCTATTCTCCCACCGTTATCAAAGAGGAATGAAAACAATATTATCTTATATATAATGAAATATTATCATATTTATATAATAATTCTTCATCATACTGATTTTCCTCTTACTTTTTTTCTTAAAATAAAAACATCATCTGTGATGTGTTGATATACCTACATCATGATTATGCATTTTTAATTTCTATTTCCACCTTCTAGGATGGTAATAAATCCATAAATTTAACCTATTTTTATATATAACTATAATTAAAAAATTAATGTGGTTCTAAATGATCAAATTCACTAAAATATACTATAGTTCGTCACTAAGGAATTACCTAATGATTCATATTCATACCATATAAAAAGGATATATAATAAAATTTAATATTATGGACGTTTATAAATAATATTTAAATTCAATTCTAGTGTTTTTCTCTCTTCCATGAAGAAAATTCATAATAAAGAAACCATGTAAACCATGAAATAAATGCACCTAACATAATGAAAACAACATTATATTATTAATAAATGGGTTAAGAGATATTATGATAATATCACATAACTAATTATAAAATTTCCTATAATTCATTAATAAATTAATAACACACTTTAAACTATTTTAAATTAGGTTTAAACACATTTCTGGTAAGATGAACATGAGGAAAGGGTATTCATAACAGAATTTAAATTTGTTGGGTTAATCGTCTACTTAATTAATTATGTGGTATTGAGATTATTTGTATATGTGTTTTGTATATATTATGTTTTATTTTACGTATTTATAGTTTTTAAACATATTATTTTCATTATAATAATTCTCACTTCTATTGTATGATATTTTCATGGGATTTTTCTTTTAAATTCTTCTTTTAAATTTTAATTTTTAAAAATTTAAAAAGGAAGTATTTTCTAAGATAATTTTTTTATTGAGATATTGTTAGGGATATCTGGAATTTTTATGATGAAGGGTGGGACATATATCACCCTCTAATGCATTTGGTATTTTTTTTATGGTCGACCATATGGTAACTCCAAGGGTAACTACGATGGCTACACCATAAGGTATCTTTGAGTGTTACATCATAAGGTAGCCACGAGGGTTACATAATAAGGTAGTTTTGAAGTTTACAAATAATATTTTGTCCACGAGTGTTAAAGTATTATGTATTTAATACCCTAATTTAACTTTATTAAAAAAAATTTTATGTAAATATAATGTTTTAATAGAGTATATATATGAAACTTATTCAGTGAGAATATTTTATTTGTAAAATTTAGTTCGAAGATTTATAAATATTCATGTTATAATGGTTTCTATCATTTTTCTAACCCTTACTGAGATTTTTTTTCTCATTCCATGTTTTCAAATGTTTTTCATCGGGTTTTTGGATGGGTAAGAGAAGAGAAGAATCTTAGATGAATATTGTGAAGAGTTTTCATGAATAGATTTCATGTTTTTATTGAATACTATTATATTATACAAAGAATGTACATTGTTATAATAGTATCTACATCATAAGATTATGGTTTTATATGTATGAATTATGACATTATTTTATAAAAACACTAAACCATAATGTTATTTTGGAATTTATTATGTATATTACGTAATTGTTTAGGTTAAGTCATTATAGTTGATTTCATGGCACAATTTGGATAAATTTAGGAATTTGGATTATGATAATAGAATAACAAATATGATTTTTAACTTATTTTCATGTTGAAATTATTTAAAATTTGAATATTAAAATGTTTCTTCATCTAAGATATGTCTCTTCATAATGGTCTTACTCAAAAAACACTACGAAGCTAAAGTAAGAACGCACCAAAAGGATAATATCCTTTTGAATCTAAAACAAGGAATAATGGGACTTGGAACTGAATAGTTTGTGATAGCAATGACTCAATTTCTGTATGCTATAAATGGTGGTGTAATCCATGAAAGATAAAAACCATAGATAATAAAAAAGAACATGATTATAGTGGAAAATTTTATGAAGAAAAAACCTCTAGCTTTTATTGGATATTTTGACCTGGTGCTGACTGAAGGACAGATTAAATACATTGAAAATATATTTTATATTACGGGTTAGTCAAATGATCTAAAGTTTATTCATACCATTTATCATTTTAAAGGATAATATGACTAGTGGTTGTATCTTTTCATGAATTTTATAGATAGTGATAAGATTTATTCCTTGGAATAGGATGAATTTAGAAATATTTTCCTTGAAAAATATATTTCTATGGGGTTAGTCATAGTATAAGAAAGAAATTACTTGAATTAAAATAAAAATATGTAGATTTAGTGGTCTTTTATGAATAAAAATCGAATGATTGGAAAGGTATGCTCCAAATTTATTCTGGATCTTAATAAAAAAATTGATTTTTTTATTAGCATTAAAGCCAATATATTAAAGGGTATTGGCCTCTGATGATTTTAAAAGGTATGAGAAACATTATTGATGTATTGAGAGGGTATAAATAGTGTTTTAAAATCGTCATGTGTTCTTTTTAAACATGTAGAATAAGATAAGGATATGGAATTAAATTGGAAATAATAAATTAAATAAATCAGAAGGTGAGAAATTCTAGTTTCTAGTTTGTGAATTATGTTGTACAAATCACCATGGGAATTTCCTTTACAAAAAATTCGTGTGATTTTATGTCATTAGTTTGGACATATGGACCATTATTGTAATGAAATTGATCTTAATATTAATTCATATGATAAAAATATAAAGTGTTTTAAATGTGGTGGGATGGGTTTTTATGAAAACAACTTCTTAAAGAATGATCAGAATGATGGAAAGTAACAAGATTGTTAATAGAAATGTGAAGTTTATCCTTTGTAACTATTTCAGCAAATTTCAGGCCATATAATGAAGTGGTATTAGATACTCTTTTTTGTTACTCATATTTTTCTATTGTCCTTTCTAGAAACGGGTCTTCACATTATTTAATTATTGAAAAATGTTCTAGTAAATTGGAAATTTAATTTCAATAAAGAAGACACGAAAAAATGGATAAAACACTAGTATAAAATATTTCCAAAAAAATAAATATAAAAATATTTCTATTTTTTCTATGTAAATGCATTAACTAAGAACCTTTTTATTTTTTCCATAGTAGTGTTTGATGTTATTCTGCGTAGGGGTTGGATTTCTATTTATCATGATATAATTGATTTTATCATTAAATATGATTTTTTAGAAAGAGTTTTAGTTTTTATGAAATAATTAATCCATACTATTGATAATATATCAGGATGTTTAGAAATTTTTAAAAGATAGAAATGAATTTAATCTTTATCATATTTGTGAAAACAAGGGAATTATTAAGATTAATTATGTGTTAGTAGTAAATGAATACATGGATGTATTTTTTGACGATTTTCCTTGTGTAATACTTAACTTGGAAGCTGAATTTCCTATTGACATGTTCCTGATGTTAATCCAATTTCAAAACCCCCTTATTTAATGGATTAGTTTAATCTTCATGAATTGAAAAAAAAATAGGAGTTTCTTGATAAAATAATTATTCATTATATAAATTCACAATGTGGTTCTCTATTTTATGGATAAAATGTATGATGGATCCATGAGATTTATCATTTATTATTGAGCATTGAATAACATTATAGATAAAAATAAGTATTATTTTCCTCATAGCAATGACATGTTTTATCAACTATAGTGAGATTAATCATTTTCTATGATTTACTTAAGATATGGGTACCATCAACTAAAGGTGGACAATAATGAAATCATGAAAATCGCATTTCATACATGGTTTGTGAATTATGTGTGTTTTATAATTCCCTTTAATTTTAAAAATTCTTCATCTCTATTCATGGATATTATGAATAGAATATTATTTGAGTATTTGCATAAAATTTTTATTATTTTTATTGATGATAACTAGGTTTTTCGAAATGTAATGAGGATGAAGAAAAAAAATAATGATTATCGTGCAATATCTTAAAGAAAATAAGTTATAAATAAAATTCATGAAAAGTGATTTTTTGTTGTAATGGGATTATTTTTTTGGGAACATTGTAATTAAGGATGTAATAATTATTGATATTTCCAAAACAAATGTGGTTCATGAATAGTTAAGACCTACAAATTTTATATATATTTGTAGATTCTTATATTATAAAGTAATTACCAATGGTTTTTTAAAACAATTGCATGGTTATTAATCTCTTGGACTAAGATAACTGAAAAATTGGTTAAATGTATTTGTATTGAATAATTTGAAGTTTGTTTTTCATAAAATCAAGAAGTTATTAGTGAATTCTATTATTTTGGCCCTACCTTATAGAAATTATGAATTTTTTATCTACAATGATGCATCATAGATGGGACTTACTTATGTTCTAATGAATAATGATTTGGTAATTTATAATGCCATAAGACAACTAAAACTGCATGAGTCAAATTATCCCACATGTGATTTGGAATTATAAACTGTAGTTTTTTCTTTGATAATTTGGTGGTATCATTTATGTGGATCCAAATGTGAAATATAAAATTAATATAAAAGTATATAGTAAATATTAACTCAGAATGAATTATACACACGGCTTAGAATATATCTTCAACAAATAATGTATTGTGATTGCATTAGCAGTGATCATCCTAGAAAATAAATAAAATTGTAAGATAACATGACTCGAAAACATCATGTACTATTAAACATGTTAAATTTGATATAATAGCCATTGATTTTTGATTTGATGAATTTTGGATTTAGTATTTTTGTTGTTGTATGAAATTACTTGGTTTGTTTCAGGTCTTAGTGCAGTCATCTCTATCAAATAGAATTTAGAAATGGTACAATGGAGATAGTGAGTTACCAAAAAGGTATAATGACTTAAAAGGGGTACGTTTCTTGAATTTAACATTTATAAATATTGTGTTTTTATATTTGGAAGTTGATTAAGTGTACCTTGTGATTTAGAGTTGAATAAATAGTTGTTAAGTGAATCTTTGATTTCTCCATTTTTAGTTCATCCTGGAAGATATAAGATAGATAGAGACTATTGGGTGTATTATGACCGGAATATAATGAAAAGAGTTATTTTTGATTTTATCATGAAATATTTTACATGTTAATAGTTTAAAAGAAGAGAGAAATCTAAAAAATGGGATTCCTCAATCGTTTCCAATACCATAGAAGAAACGGGACAATATATCCATGGACTTTGTAATGGGACTACCAAATACTTCTCGGGGTAAAAATTCTATTTGGGTTGTTATTTATCAGCTGACTAAATCTACAAATTTCCTTCCTATTTAAGATACTATATATTTAGATCTGATTTCTCAAAACTACCTCAAATATATTGTCAAGTTAAATGTAATTTATCATCTTATTTTATTTGATTGAGATTCTATGTTCACTTATAACTTTGGGAAAGAGATTCAAATGATATTGGGTATAGAATTAATTATTTGTACTTCTTTTCATCATTAATCTAAATTATAGACCAAAAAAACAATTATTAAATTTGAATATATGATTTGAGCTTCTTCAATGAACTACTAGGAAGGTTGGGATAAATTTATTTCTTTATTTGAGTTTCCTTATTGTAAAATATTTCATTCTATTATATAAATGGAACCTTTAATGGAATTATATTGAAAAAAAAGTCCAACTATACTCTTTTAGGATGATGTCGGTGTAATGAATTTGATGAGTGTATAACATGTTATAGAATTGTCTGATAAATTGTAGATGATTCAGTAACACATGAGGATAGATCAAAGTAGGCAGAAATGTTATTTAGATAACATGAGAAAAGAATTTTATTTTGTGGTAGGTGATAATGTATTTCTTAGAATCTCACCATTAAAAAATGTTATGCATTTTGGCAGGAAAATAAATATAAGTCCATGGTTCATTGGACTCTATGGTATCCTAGATAAAGTTGGACTAATCGCCTGCCAAATTGAATTTCTTTAAGGTTTTTCTAAGGTGAAAAATGTTTCTAATTTTTTGATGTTGATAATATATGTGACAGATTCATCTCATGTATTGAGCCTAGATGTTTTTTAGATGGAAGAAAATATTTCATTTGAAGAAAAACATGTTTATATTATTTATTGTAGTGAATAAGTATTGTGGAATAAGGTAATCTGCTAAGTGAAGGTCTTTTGGAGAAACATCATTCTTGAAGAAGAAAGATGGGTATCAGAAAATTCTATGTGGGAAAAGTATTTTAAATTGTAGAATGAGTAAATAAAAATTGTAAGTATTCAATTTTGAGAAGGTGGGGAGAATAAAACAACCCGGGTAATTTTAAGATATTTATATTTTCTTATAGAATAAAATAGTTAAATTCATTATAAATTTATAAAAAAAATAAGTAATATTTTTTATAATTTTGGAATTTATACTAATAGAATAGTAACTTGACATTATGAAAAATTACATGACAATTAGGAATTGTAATTTTTCCAATATAATAGTAAACTCATCTTTGATATTATAAAATAAATTTTTGTATATTATAAGTTTTACCATGATAAATTAATGTCATATAATAAGTAAATATTTTTTTTGGAAATGATAAATTATGTATATGTACTCTTTGTAAGTCATAAATAATAAATTATAATTGTAATATTAAATTAATGATTTAAAAGAATATTTATTTTCATAAAATATATTCATAAATTATAATTTTGTTGTCTTATAATTATAATATTATTTTATGAGACTTTAAATCATTTTTCAAAGTGTTATAAAATTTGTTATAATTATAAAATTGGTATTTTCGGAATAAATTATAATTTTAATTAAAAAATAGTTTTCTCATATTTAAAATTTTATATTCATAAAATGGTGTAAATTTTTTAAATATACAAATAATTAAATTTATAGGGTGAATTTTTGGTATTTTTTGAAATACTAGAATAATTGGTGAATAATAATATATTGTAATTTACAGTATAAATAAATTAGAAAATAAATAACCTATTACATTATTAATGAATGATGTAAAAACCATAATATCTAACATACAATAATTAATGTTATATAATTTATGATAATGTTCAAACTCTTCATAGTCTAGATCCGAATAAATAAACTAACGAATATAATAATGGGAAAACACCCCTCTCCTCCACTATAAATACCACCCCTCACCACCACCACTCCTCAAACTTAAAATCAATTTTGGTCCCTTACATTCTACCAAATTCCTTACCTAGGACTTTTTCCCTTGTCCAAGACCTACTGGACACAGAAAAATGAGAAAAAAAGGGATTTATGGGGGTTCTCAGGAAGGAGGATTCAAGAGGTATAAATCCTCTTTGATATTCTTTTACATTATTTTAAATTATTTTTATTTTATAATAATATCATCACTTAACATTATCCTTGATGAATTAAAAATATATTATATTATATATACAATAATTATATCAGGTTTATGAAAAATTCATCCTCATAAATCTTCTCCTCTGTCATTTATTCTAAAAAAATTATCTATGATGTTTTGATTTACTAACATTGTGAATGATGTGTTTTCAATTTCCATTATCCGCTTCAATTATATCATTAAACTATAAATATGAATAAATAATATTTTATTAGACATCTTATATGTTATATTATGTTCTTTAACTACCATATATACATAATATTAATTAATAAAATAAAAGTGGTTCCTAATGATAAAATGTCACCAGAATAAACTAAGGTTCATCACAAATAATTTATCTAACATCCATGCTCATATCATATAAAAAATTATATATTAGGCCATTTGATATTCTGGTAGTTTATTAAGAAAAATTAATTTCATTTCTGGATTTTTTTTCTCCCTTATGACAAGAAAATCTATAATAATCCAACTATAGAACCATGAAATAAATTTACATGAAACAATCAAAACAACAAAATATTATTAACAAATGGATTCAAATATGTTATGAGAATTTTATATAAAAAATTATTAAAATTATTATCATTATGTTACATATTAATGAAACTCTCTAAACAATTATAAATGGGGTTTTAATATGCTTGATGTAAGACAAACCAAAGGTAATTGAATTCTTAATTAAATTTTCATTCATTTGGACAACCCTCTACTTCATTGATTATGTGGTTATATGATTATTTTTGAAATTAATTTTGTTTATATTATGATATATTATGTTTCATTATATTTTAAACACATATCCATTTAATTATATTAATTCTCACTTCAATTATATGATATATTTAAGAGACTTTTCTATTAAAAACCTATTTTAAATTCCAAGTTTTAAAATATTCAAAAGGTATGTTTTTATGATATTTTTCTTCTTTTATCATTATTTTATTATTATTTAATTTGTTGTAATTTGAAGGGTGGGACCTATATATCCCACATTTCATTTTGTATATTTATATTGGAGGTTGACCATATTGTTACTCTATGTGTAATTTTTATGGTTACACCATAAGGTATCCGTGAGGGTTACATCATAAGGTATCCATGACGGTTATATTGTAAGGTCGTCATGGGGGTTACAAATCATATGGTAACCATTATGGTTACTATCATAAAAAAGTAATCCCCCAAATTACCATTATGTTATAGTTTCTATTTTCTATGTCTTATGGAAATATCATGTTTTCATGGATAACTATATGATCCTTATTGGGTTAGAAGTTTTTATTTGATAAAATGACTTCATAGGTTTATAAGTATTGATGTACATATGGCCTATCTCCTAATTTTTATATACCTTACTAAGATTCATCTACTCATCCCATGTTTAAAAAAATTACAATGTTTAAGGATTGGTATGTTAAAAGGATAATCAAATATGAATGTTGTGAAGAGTTTTCATGAATATATTTCATGTTTTTTTAATGAAAATTTTATTATGAAAATAATGGATATTTTTCAAATAGTATCCACATTGTTTAATTATGGGATGATATGTATGAATTATGTCATAATTTTCCAAGACACTAATCCCAAATGATATTTGGGTATATAAAAACTATTTTATTAAATTTTTAAGGATAGGTACATATAATTTTGGTGAATGTATGAATTTGGGACATGCTATGGATGAGGAAATAATATAAAATTCCACAGCCATTATACGACATATCATAGATGACCAAATAAGATAAAGAGATATACTAAAATCATTGATGATAAAATGTTTCCATGGAATAAATAGAATAAAATAATATAACTAAAATTTGAAAATTTGGATATGATTTACCCACCCAAAAAACTACAGTGACAAAAAACACTATAGAAATACATTAGAATATTAATAGTAAAATATTCATCATGAAAATTAAATTATATGTTACATATATTGAAAATATATATGAAGAAATAATAAATGAATTATGGGTATTTATTGTATGTAGGGAACCATATGGCTATTAAAAATAAGACTATTCGAATAGTAATATGTTCATTGTATTATTAACATGACAATTGGAATATTAAAAAAATGATTAGGAATTGAAACCTAAAATTTATAATAGTAATATCGCCTTTGGATATGTGAAATATATTAAGGTTTCATATTAAAAGAGAATGAAAAATATTTATTCCATGGTACAATTAAATAAATTTATTAAAAATGGTATCATAATTATTTCAATTATTATAAAACCTAGGTTTTTATTCATCATTTATTAAAAATTAAAATAATGTTTATTTTAATAAAATGGTTATATGAATAAATATTATGTTTCATTATAATGAAAATATAAATATATTGTACATAAGAAATTTTCAAAAGGGTCAAAATTTTGATTCTAATATTTTAATTGATATTTTCAAATAAAATGGGTTTGGAGTCAAAAATTAAATTTTTCATATATATAATTTTTTTGACAAAATGATTTTCATATTTATATTTAGATATAGATAAATATTTATATTTATTTTTTATTTTTTTAAATTCATATTAATTTTTGTTTAATAGTGAAATATTATAAATTTGACTGTCAAACATTATAAATATATACCAGAATTTTTGAGTCGTGGAAGATTTAATCTCCCATTAGTTCAAATACATAGGAATCATTTACAATAAATAGTAATATGAATCAATAATTTTTATATTTTTGAACAAAAAATAAATAAATTATGAAATATAATATTCAAACACACCACTCTCCTCCACTTATATATACCACTCCTTCTACGCACACATTCTAAACATTGGCCATTTCCAAAATTTTGTGAAAATAAATTAAGAATCTTCTAACCCATTTCAACATGCAACTGGTCTCATGTGAGGACCATTTAATGGTTCCTTATGTAGTTTCCCAAGAGGAGAAAACCAAAGGAAGGGGAAGGATTCTCAACAAATCTCTTCCATTTTTTACTCTTCTTATATTACCCTATTATGTTTTACATAAACCAAGATATAAAAACATTATTTTATTATATATAGTAATATGATATTATTACGGTGTAATATTCAACATATACCCCATTATTCATATTCAAACATAAGAATATTGGTTACAATATGGTTTGTTCACCGCTACCATGATCAGCATGCTTTTTTTCCTCCACTATTCTCAAGTATAGTAATGAAAAATAGTTGTAGTTCCCAAAAAGCGCTCAAGGGATGGAGACAGATGAAAAAACAAATCAATGTCATATTCGAATCCATGGACCAAGTCTGAGGGGCTCGAAGGTGGGGAGAAAAAAAAATTCAGAAGTGCATGGAAAAATGATGCCCATGTGGAAAGTTCTGGGATTCGTGAGAGTTCTTCGGCGTGGGCCCGAAATATTTCGCGCCCCCACCCCTCATGGTTAAAACTTCATGCCCCCACCTTTGGAATGCAATAATTTTCTCTAGACCAATTTTCCATGCCCCAAATCTTCAGTAAATAGAAGGTGACATCTTCGACATCCATGCTAAAGAATCTGACTCGGCTCTCGTGCACGAAATCCACCTTCCGTGCGATCATAGATGGCTTTCAGGTACGGTACTTTTCACTCCAAGTCACCCTGGGTCCACCAACATGTGATATCACCTTAGAATATACTGAATTCAAATCCCTTAGGGTTCTTCCCTTGGTGTGAAATTCCTTCCACTTGTGCATAGGCCAACCAATTGGGTGCAATCCCCTTCAATTGCACGCACCCTAGTCATTTGCGCGCAGCCTCTCATAATTGCGTGTAATTAGTCCGCATTGTGTGCAATCCATTCTTATTGTGTGCAACACCTTGGCTCCATTTTCATTCTAATCCTCATTTATTTCATGTTGTGCCGGTGGTTTTCGCGCAAAGATGCTTATTTCATGCGTGCGACTCAAAGGTTACGTGCAACTCTGTGAAACCCCTTTTCCTGTACTCCTTGGGTGTACCTCTATGTATGTGCCTGATGCTCATCTTATGGATTCCAATCATCGGATTCACTCATTCCTTATGCATCCACATAATACACCACTTTCCCGTAAAACCTTCTTGGCTCTTAAGAAGTAACATCAGAGTCCCTTGGATGGTTCTCCCCATTGTGTTGCTTCACCTCATGCTTCTTCTAATAGGCATGCTAATGACTATTGATTCTTCACATATCCACACTAACATGGACCCCTTGATGGTTCGATCTATAACACCCCCTCACCAAGGCATTGTCGATGCCTTCCCTTCCATAAGGATCATAGGGTACTAGTTATGTAAGTCTTAGTGGTGTGGAGTGCACCCACCTCGTCCGAGCTGCTGGACGTTAAACTTCCAAGCACCATCATCCTCAACACATGACATTAAACTATGATCTCGACCCATGCCTCGCACACAAGGTCCCCCGCCTTGGTTATTCTCCACACCCACTAGTCTCCATGGGGATGGTATAACCCCTCACAGGGGATGATATCATCCTTATCGGAGTGGCATTTGACCGTGGGAAAAGGGAATCCACCTTGGTGTAATCCCCTAGCTATTTTTTGATGAAGGCAGCATCCCTACTTCTCCTTTCACGTTCGGTCCCCAAGGCCAATGAAGGGCGTGGTGGGAAACTATGCTTCTCCTTTCTTCGGTACCAAATACCTCACCTACTATGCTTTTTCGCCCTCAGGCCTCCATCCTGGAGTATGTCCCAACTTCTTCGGGATGCTAACCACACATAAGCCCATGTTTCCTCTTTGGGCCACTCCACGTGTAAGCCCCACTCCATTTTGGACGAACACACCTTTCGTGACGTGATCATCAAGTATTTTTTATCTCTTGTTTCTCACACCAAGCATGACTCACGTGAGCTTAGAGTAAGCACCAACCATGACCAATACCTTGGGCCGTCTCATAGTGTAAGCCCCATACCATCCTGAACTATGGGGACATTGATCCATGTCAAGGCATGGTACGTAGGAAGCCTTCATGAGGTTCAATCCCAACGACACACCTTGGGCCACCTCAGAGTAAGGCCCCATACCATCCTGAACTATGGGAACATTGATCCATGTCAAGGCATGGTACGTAAGAAGCCTCCATGAGGTTCAAACCCAACAACACATCATGGGATGCCTCAGAGTGTAAGGCCCATACCATCCCGAACTACGGGGACTTTGATCCATGTCAATGCATGGTACGTAGGAAGAATCCCTGAGGTTCAAGCCTAAAAACACACCTTGGGCCTCCTCAGAGTGTAAGCCCAGTACCATCCCCAAATACGAGGTCGTTGATCCATGTCAAGGCATGGTTCGTAGGAAGCATCCACGAGATTCAAGCCCAACAACACCAACTATGCCACCTCAGAGTGTAAGCCCCATACCATCCATAAATATGAGGACATTGATCCATGTCAAGGCTAGGTACATAGGAAACCTTCACAAGATTAATTCGCACCACCCGGTCATTCTGACTATTATCATGTCGGTTCACCAAAACCATGGGATGTATCAGAGTGTAAACCCCATACCATCCCAAACTACGGGGACTTTGATCCATGTCATGGCATGGTACATTGGAAGCCTCCATGAGGTTCAATCCCAATGTCCCACCTTGGGCCGCCTCTGATTGTAAGCCCCATACCATCTTAAACTACAAGGACATTGATCCATGTCAAGGCATGGTACGTAGGAAGCCTCCATGAGGTTCAAGCCCACCACCCAGTCGTTCCGAACATTATCATGTAGGTTCACCAACACTGTGGTCCGCCTCAGAGTGTATGCCATATACCATCCCAAACTACAATGATTTTTATCCATATCAAGGAAAGCTACATAGGAAGCCTCCACAATGTTCAAGCCGACCACCTGGTCATTCCGAAAATTATCATGTCGGTTCACCGACAACTTGGGTCGCCTCAGAGTGTAATCCCAAAACATCATCCCGGACTACAAGGACTTTGATCCATGTCATGGAATGGTACATATGAAGCCTCCATGAGGTTCAAGGATAGCATCCATCAGGACCCTAGGTCCACATTCACATCATCTTACTAACCCCATGGGCTGCCTAAGAGCGTAAGCCACAAATGCCACATGAACTACTTGGACTTTGATTCCCTGCCACGTGGATTCATAGGAATCCTCAATGAGGTTTGTTCCCATCACTCCCATCTCATCATGAAATCTCCCTTGAGAATTATAATCTCGGGAAGCTCATGCCCAAAACTAAAGGTTCCATTTCATCTAGGTCCCATCCACGTGTCCATTCTCACAGGTCTCCTCCCAAGGTGTCCCATCATTTGACCGAACTACGTGGACATTGATTCCTTACCATGGTAATATGTTAGAAGCCACTTCTAGAATCAATCCTAACTTTATAGTCTCCCTTGTGATGGCCATATTTCATCCCCCCTCACTTCATCACCCATCATGATTCCCACTCATGCCTCTACAACCTAGTGGGATCATGCCACCCCAATCCCCGTTATGTTTGACATCACTTGGGAAGCCTCCAACATGATGGCCCCAGTATCGGTGCTCCCTCCATGGGGTTTCTCCATCAGATCCACTATAATCAGTGCTCTGATCAGTATGATCCATCTCCACTGGATGCTAAACTTGTGGAATACCCCATGTTAAACATGGAATGATGAAGAAAAACCTCAGATACATGCCCATGGCGTACGATTTCCTACATTTGGTGTGGGCTCCCTCGGGCTACTGCACCCTCGAGAAGACCTATAATAAGGTACAAGAGACAGAATTCCAATCTCACAGCATCTAGACATGCCAGGGATGCCCAACATGACTACTCCCTTAACCGAAGGTCGCTACCCTGATCACACCCCTTGAAATGTCTTGACAGAAGAAGTGTAGTTAACTGGTGTCCATGAATATATGGCGTAGGGAAGAGTTTCACGAACAATGTCTTAATTCTATGAGGGAGACCCAGATTAGGTGAAGAGTTACGAGAAGGAATCCAAGAATGGAAGAGCTGACATCCCATCATCCGATTTCGATCATGGAGTAGAGTTCCATGAATAAAGAGCGATTGCCTCCTGCCTTTGGAATGCGAGAATGCAGGGAAACATCTATGCATCCTCTACGTGATGGATGTGTGCACCCCGGCGAATGCATCAGAAATAGAAATGGTGAACCACACGTGAATATCTTCTCCTCAATATAGTTACTAGTAGTGTTTGTGGAATCCATGGATTAACATGCCATCAGACCCCGTCATCCAGCACTAGGTCCCACCAATAAAATAGAAGGCCTAACCTGAAACTCACCAGAAGTAGGGGTATTCAGGACATTGATAATTCCACTCTATGATGTTTTCAATGTGGATCCCTCTTATCGGTCATAGAAGACGAAACGGCCCTGGGGCCCTGGTTCTCAATTTCATTTCTTCTCAGTATTAATAAGTTCATCTCCCTACATTCATGAACCATGTCATTTCATATTGAACTCGATCACCACCTGCCCACTGGCACAAGGGCAGGGGAAATATTGACGAGTCCACCCCATGCTGTTCTGCCTCGTCCTTGACGGCCTCGACCACCACGAATTCTAGGCACACATGCCACATATCCCCATCTAAAATTATCCAACAAAGGGTAATTAATGACCTTGTGCGCAAGTACGAGGAGGATGGGATCATTCCCACCAGCTATATGGCCCTCAAGATCTCAAGGTGGTCACGCCTCGCCATCAACACAGCCCCAAAGGGCCACATAGAGATCCGCTGCTCCCCACCCCAACATTCAATCATTTCGAGTGCTTGTCCCTAGAGCTCCTTGTAAACTCCCTTCCCTATGCCAACGCGATAGGGGATGTTCGATTTGTCCCGATCGGAGTCCCACTCCAAGGGATCCCGGAGAGGACTCCCACCAGGCGGCATCAGCGCCGCCACCCAGCTCCCCAAGCCGAGGCATAGGTAAGCCACACACCTGCACCTCTAGAAACAGTTCAACTGACACGGCACCAGCGTCAAGCCCAAATGGAAGAGGGCGACTGCCATATGGCATTAGCGTTAGTGACTAATGTCACCCAATCCACTACTGAATCATATCCGCAACTCCTGGAATATGTTGAACAATGGAAATTATATGCCCGACCAGGATTGAATCCCCAACTGCCCCACGGGCAGGCTGGGTCAACACTCTCGGTCATCGGCTAGGTGATGGCCATTGTGGGCCAATCTGCAATAATGCCACCCAGTACGGAGGCCCACTTCATACTACAACATTGGAAGGTGCGGGTCCTCCCTACTTCTAACCTCGGTTTGGAAGTCTGCCCCGTGCCACCTTCAACCCAAGCGAGGGTCTTACCTGTGACAGAAACACTACATACGGGGTTCTCTCCAGCGCTCACTACACTGAGTACGGGGTCACTCCCCCTACCACAGACCACATGTATAGATATATTGCATGTCCAGTCACTCTTAAACATGAAGGACCCCTCCATGTCCCCGTACTAGCCAGGGAAGGTCCTCCTCTCCACAGTAATTGGAGTAGTGGATGCCAACTCTACTTCACCAACTCCCATCACAGAAGTCCTAAATGTGCTCAGCTTTACCAATATGAGGACCATCCCTGCACTAATTTAGTAAGGGTATGGGACCATAGAGGTCCTACCCCTACTCCTACCACTCCTACCTATGCTTCAGTTAGCTCTAACAGAGGTCGTGCCCACTCCATCGCTTCCCATGGAGCTCCTCCCTATGTCCTTTTCAACATTTTCCCTGGTGCTCCTTGCACCGCGGCCCACCCTGTCGGGAGCTCTCTGCACCCCAACACCAGTATGGTCGAAGAACCTCCTCATGATAAAACTGTGCCTTTCCCCAATGACCCACCCATGGGTAGGAGAGCAGGTGGCCGCTTCCGCAAGTGGAATGCTTGGGAGGTCTGGACAGAAATCCAACTATTCTGCTTCTCAAACTCTGAGGCGGAGTACGACTCGGCTCTATAACCCTCCCCTCAGTCCTCCAAGTTAATGGATGGGGTAGGAACGAGGAGCATCAACTTTGTACTGCCATAATGAAATGTTCATGGGATCCTTTTCTCCATTAGAAGGTATATACAGGATGATGAGAATCTGGCATGTCCCCAAAGACCGACCACACAGTCAGCACTGTCATCTCCGGAAGTGCCCTCTGCCTTGGATATAGACTATGGAGAGCTATATTGGGGTTTAATGGAAGGAGAGTTGCTTCATAGCCCACCCTTAGCAGATGTTGATGTTGTGTCAGGGTCATTGGTTTTCGTTCCATTATATCGTGGTATAGCGGCCTAGTCTCTACAATCCTGGGAGGATAGCCCAAGATTCGGTGGCCAGTCAACCTGCTCACCATATTCTCTGTTGGCCACCACATCGTCCCAGCGGTCTGCCTTAGTGCCACTACCAATTCCATAGCTACCCCATGTAATGAGTGGGACAATCAAGGGACAGACCCTGAATCTGAGCTGAGGAGCTTCGGGACTATCCATGCAGCGGGCCACATCCCTATGAATTTTTTTTCCAGTTGTAGGACAGAATTTTTGTGCACCATAAACTCTCACCTCAATGGAGTTTGAATTTTTCCACCCCACCCTCTGGGCAACTCACTTCCGTCTTCGGCACCAGCGAGTGACTTATCCCAGAAGCCAAGTGCACCTTGAGGACATCGGCGAACAATGTCGTGTGGTTGGCCAGGCCACACTCCCCGTGGTCCAGCACCCTAAGTCACCTGGTTGGCACAGGGACCTCCAACGACAATGCGTTCAGAGTTTCCATGTAATCAAAAAGGTTATTAAGGATTATACCCCCCATGTGAATGTCTATGGCTGGGGGTAGTACGCTTCCCTCCTCTTCAGTGCTATTCGTCGGCAGCCTCACTCCCTATGTGACATTGAGGGCATGCCCCCGAGAAGAGTTGTGGTCAATATTACCGATCTGTCAGGAGGGGGAAATGATCTGAATATTCTTGACGAGAACTTCATTCTTTGAGGAAATGACCCCAGTACTAGACCCATTGTGGATGATTTCTCGTTAACAGATGAATATCTTTGGTCTCCATGTGCCCACCGAGGCATTGGTACTCAGAAGAAATTCCAGTAAGGTAAAAGAGCATGTCAGAGCTGTCAAGCACTCCGACCCATCAGCATCAATTCCGAAGATGGAGGAGGACCCAGAAAAGGCCACATTGCACAAGCAACTTTCTGAGAAGAAGAATTTTTTCGATGACCTTTTGGATGGATATGTTATTGAGGGATGACCTATCTAAGGTGATCCTTGGTTGGGGTAGTAGGGTCAGGAAAAACTACTCCTTGGTGAGATGCCCCCAGGGAACCCTTATCATGTTGCTCCCATGGACAGGGAACAAGCCTGTGCTCATGGAAAGAGGGCGCAATATGTCTCTATAAACTCTCTTGAATAGCACGACAATCCAAGGAACCCTGCTCAGGCTTCTCTGGTGTCCCCAAGGGTCGCTCCACCCGCAGCTCCATGAGCCGCAGAGCTTGTCTACAACATTTAAGAACCCGGAAATGCGCTCGTGGTTAGGGACCCCTGTCAAGAAAGGGACCCGCGTCCAGATGATCCATTTCCCACAATAATCACCCACCTAGAGGCTTTGGGGATGCAATAGGTGTCCATCCCACTAGATGGAAATCCATACCCGGCATGGGTGGATGATATTCCAGCACCCCCAGGATTCGAAAACCCCACCTTTTCCCCATTAATGGGACTGGGGACCCACTGAATCACCCGGCCCAATTCAACTCAAGGATTGGGCCCATGTTTGGGACTCTAGCGCAGCCGGAGGCCACCAAGCTATGCTATTTTTTTCATACACTGGAGGGACTGGCATTCGTCTGGTACAGCCAGCTCCCTGTCAGGTTTGTGACCAGCTGGGAGGACCTTTGCAGGCAATTACTCTACCAATTCAGCTCTACGACCCTGAAAACGAGCATAGAATGCCTCCTAAAGTAAAAACAAAGGCCTGATGAGTGAGTCTCAGACTTTATCCCCCGGTGGAAGGGGCTCACATACTCTCTTGACATGCCATTGACTTAAAAGAAATTACTGACGATGTGCATGGGGAACGTCAAGACAGAGCTGGTTTCCTCCCTGATAACTCCGAACTATCCTGGAGGGTTCAATGAATTTTAAGATATGGCCCAATGCCTCAAAGAAGCCTTGCAACAAGATATCTAGGAACACTTGTTTCCCCCAATAATCTCAGCAAGGAGTGTTGTCAGAGCCGATCCTATTGCGGTGGCCAAGATAGAAACCCCTAGACCACTGGAGTTACTGCTAGTGGAGCTAGATCTACAGCCCTGTAGAGGACTACCACAACGGGCACAGTTTCCATCTCAACAGTGTCCGCCTAAAAATCAGCTGGCGCCTATGAGTAATGTGCCACCACCACCTAAGAGAGATAATTATGTTATGCCTTCTCAACAGGCTCCTCCTGCCCCTCATCAAGGGCAAGCTCTAAGATCCCCCTTTTAAGGCAGAAGAAATCAGGCATACTCATTCAATGAGGCTCAGGTCCCTAGTTACATATGCAGTGCCTTATAGTAGTGAATTGTACGACTGCCTAAGTTCAGAAAGCCAAAAGAGGTGAATCTCATTGATCGCCCCAACTACTGCCCATATCATTGAATCCTGGGGTATAACCTCAAGCAATGATATGTGTTCGGGGACTCGATCCATGACCATATTGAAAACAACATCATCCGGTTGGGTCCGGCCCCGACACTAGTGGTAGGTGTCTTTGTGAGGTCAGATAGCAGTAGCAACAGCAAAGGCGAGTGGCAATAGGTTTCTGACTATGGGTCTTAGAAGTATAATGACCGGATTCCCAAAAAGCGGGTTTCTGCACCCATGGAAATATACATGCATGAAGGAATCATCTGGAGATTTCAGAAGCTACGACCGCCACATCTGTATCATCATCTCAGACGCCCTCTTCCCAGAAGAGCAAGCATCAGCAATGCAAGAAAAAGCAACGCGCCCCACAAATGCCATCTTCATCCCACACTCTCAGCGACTTCATGCCCCCTTATATGGGGATTACTCCCAGAATGTTCCTAGTGATGGATTACTCTTAATGTGACTGTCCACAGTACGCGTTGGTTAACACCGTTGA
The DNA here is from genome assembly GCA_963277665.1 of Viscum album. Taxonomy (NCBI): domain Eukaryota; kingdom Viridiplantae; phylum Streptophyta; class Magnoliopsida; order Santalales; family Viscaceae; genus Viscum; species Viscum album. The sequence continues at coordinate 1,293,209,374 of OY728129.1, forward strand.
GTTGCTAAACCCCTATATGACTCCCGATGAGGAGGAGTGTCAAGGGTACCTCCCCAACATCCCCAATTGACGCCAATGTCGGTGGGGCCGCGACTATGAAGATCATCAGGGCACGTCATTTAGAACCTCGAGCCAGTCTGTTCATGGCACTGTGAAAAGACAGCAAGCCCAACATAGAACTCAGCACGCACAGCCTCTTCATATGGTGTTGACAGGACCACCTCCACCGCCGTCTGTGCTACTAGATCAAGAAGAACCACCTCGGCCATGCCCTAACAAGATTCTCCCCGCTAATGGACGATCTCAATCATCTAGTCCTCATCCAGTGACTACTCTTTGGGCATTTACTAGTGAGTAGTAGGATATACACAGTACCAGCCAGCCACCATCCCGGCCGACCGGGCCATCCATGCCTTCTATCATAGAGCAGATTCCAACAAGAATGAGTTCATGCCTGGCGTGGATGTATGATTTTATAAAGAACCTCAATGGAATCCCAGAAAGACTTTCCATTCTGGAATCCCTTATCTTGTTTCCAGATATGCACAAAGCACTCGTCGAGGCTTTAAGAAGCCCCTCCAGTTTGAGACAAAGGTAGAAGTGGCAGAGGCATTTCACCCTGAAGTGTTTGAGAACTCTGAATGACAGGAAGTCATTAATTCTTAGGAGCAAATGAATTCTTCTCCATATAAGGTCACGTCCTCCCTTTGTACATCACAGGACAATTTAACATCATGTTGGTTCGTCGTTGTGTCGTTCACACCATCTCCAGAATCAACCTCATCCCGACACGGACGCTACAGAATCTGGGGTTATCCGAAGTTGACCTAACTCCCTCCGATTTAAGAATACAGGGATATGACATGACAGAGTAGACCCAAGTAGGAAAGATCAGTATGAAGACCCAGTTTGGGGGCCTAGTTTCCAGAACTGTTTTTATGGTTGTCTCCCAGGACACCGCGTATAATGCATTGATGGGAAGGTCGTGGATCCACCTATATGCAGTGATCCCCTCATCATATCACCAATGTCTCATGTACTCCATTAATGGTCGAGTGGCCATACTCCAAGGTGATGGATCTCACTTTTCCTCTTGTGACTCCCGCTATCTAGACACTGACTATTATAAGAGCAAGGGTAAAAAAGTCCAAACTAGTGAAGGTGAGCCTGTCACTGATATGACCAACCCTTGGGCTAGCCTGAATGACGGCTACATCATCCAGATTCATCAGTTGGAGGCCACGACCAATGATATGGGGAAAATGTTTTTCATTTCCGGGATATGGTTGAACCATGATCCCAAATCTAGGTGGCGTCGGAAGATCTCGTCGTATTCTTATATAAATCAGTCCTCAGTGATCCCAGAGCCTCCCACTCCCATTAGGTATCGGGGATTCCAGTACATGGAAATGGAAATACCACATACTTGTCTATTTCACCGGGCTGGAATAAGCCTTCTATGGCTAAAGATCCACTACTAATTCGATATTATGAAGCATGGCCCCTTGGGCTGGAGACTAGATGAGATCAGCTCCACAACCTTCGTTTCTATGGTCTCCGTAGTGCCGGAGTTCCCCGATGCAATAACCATTGCCGCTAAAGCTGGTAACAACCTCCCATCGGGGTATGGTAACTCAGAATTACTTTCCCCCATAGAAGATCAATCCATATGTGGAGAATAGAATATAGTGGATGCCCCATACCTTTGAATAAGGCTTCTCCTTTACGGTTGACTAGTTGGTACAGATGAACCTCGGATGCGAGGTAGACCCAAGACCCACATTGATCAGTGCCGCCATTCCCCCTGAGGAGCAGAAGCGGTTCATAGACTTACTTATATAGAACTATGATGTGTTTTCCTGGATTTATGATGAGATTACAAGACTAGATCCTCAGGTAGTCGTCTACCGCCTCGGTCTTCCAGCAAATCTCTGCAGGTTCAAACAACGTCCCAGAAAGATGCATCCATTTCACGACGCCATGGTTGTAGTTGATGTTGATAAACTCATCAGTGCCAACTTCATTAAAGATGACCAGTACCCCAAATGGATGGCCAACATTATACCAGATAGGAAAAAGAATAGATAGTTCAGAGTCTGTATCGACTTCCGTGATCTCATTCTCCATTGTCCGAAGGATGATTTTCCACTTCCAATGACATATCTCTCGATTGACGCTAAAACATTGTTCCATGCCCTCTCCTTCATGGATGGTTACTCCGGGTATAATCAGATCCGAATTTCCCCCGAGGATGAGGAGTCCACAGCATTCAGGTACCCCCAGGTACTTTTTGTTACCAGGTAATTCCTTTCGGCCTAAAAATTTATGGTCCCACCTATCAGCGGGCCATGCAACGCATATTAAAGATAATCCTCTGGAAATTGGTGGAATGTTATGTAGATGATCTGGTGGTCAAATCTGCCAGTGCTTGGACCATATCAAGGATCATCAAGAATGTATTTTGCTTCCTTCATTCCTGCCACCTGAAGATGAACCCATTGAAGTGTGCTTTTGGGGTCACCTCTGGCAAGTTCCTTGTCTTTGTTGTCAGGTACAGGGGCATTGAGATTTACCCATAAAAGATCAAGGTAATCATCCAGATGACTTCCCCGAGTAATATTCATGAGCTTCGAGGTTTTCAAGGCCACTTGGCCTATATACGCTGAATCCTTGGGAATTTGGCTGGAAAGTGCGAGACCTTCTCTCGGATCATGAAGAAGGGCACCATTTATGAGTGGGATGAGGAGTTTCATACCACCTTTGAGGAAATCATGCATTATCTGCTCCAGCATCCGGTCTTGATGTCACCCATCTCTGGGAAGCCGCTGGTCCTCTATGTCACTCCCTTGGAATGGTCCCTTGACACACTTATAGGCCTGATGAACAATGAGGGGATAGAGAACAACCTCTACTAACTCATCCTGATGCTCCCTGATACGGAGAAAAGATACTCCCCCATTGAGAAGAGCTTACATGCACTCGTATTTGTTGTACAGAAATTGTGACATTACCTGCAACCCCACGAGGTACAACTAGTGTCTTGAGTAGTCTCGTGGAATTACATCCTAAGTCATCTGATGTTGGCTGGCCGACTCTAATGGTGGGCGGTAATCCCCCAGCAGTTTGACATCAGGTCTGTGCCTCATAAGTCTATCAAGGGACAAGCGTTGTCTGATTTTCTTTCTACCCATCCAACCCCCGCAGACAGATCCTTGGACCTAGATTATCCCGATGAAGTGATCCTCTCAGTCGATCATGTTGTCCCATGTTGGAAAATGCACTTTGATGGAACCTCTCGGTGCCCCACCGGTAGGAGGATTAATGATCCTTGACTCAACAGTGTAGGCATGGGTATCGTTTTTATTACTCTAGTGCAATCCATTCTACCATATTCGTTCCTACTGTCAGAAGGCTGAACCAACAATGTGGTGGATGGTCAGGACCTCATTACTGGCCTCGAGTTGTCCCTTGGGATCAATATGCCCCATTTTCATGTGAAAGGTGACTTCGAGCTAGTCATTTAGAAGATCAACAATGACTATGTCATCAGGAAGCCATTTCTTGTACCATTGTTGGAACGTACTCTCCAGATAATTTCCCAATTCCCTTATTATCCAAAGGTTATCCATCTCCCTCTGTAATAGAATGGCCGAGTAGATGCTTTGGCCCGCTTAGCTGCAACACTGGCGGATCCTGAAAAGGATGATCTGATTATCCACAGGGTAGATCAAAGAGTCATAGCTCCTGTTACCCAGGATGGCGATGACGACCCACATGTAAGCCATATTACCATTGGTGCCTATATTCCAGGACCCCCGGGTCATCCGGATGTAGTTATCAAAGTGGTTGCTGATTGGGGGATGCCCTTGGATGAATACCTCCAACATGGTAATCTCCCGTCAGACCAAGATGAGCATCAGAAAATCTGATGTCGTGTGCTAGAGTTTACAATCCAGAGTGGTCCCATCCTTGAGCCAATCATCAATAAGCGCGAGTTTGATGGTATTCTCCTCCGTTGAATTAAGGGGGTTGAGATTCCACTGGTCATGGAAGAGGTTCAAGCCAGTTCCTGCAGTTCCAATCAGGTTGGGCCAAAACTGTCTCAATAGATCTTGAGATTATGGTATTTTTTCCCTCCATGATCCACGACTAGATCGAGTTCTCCAAGAGGTGCCATGCATGTGATGTTTATGTTAACATTGTGCATCGGAAACTAGATACTCTCCACACTACCATGTACTCTTGGCCCTTTGTAGTCTGGGGATTAGATGTCATAGGACCATACCCACCGGCAATGGCTCGCCAATGCCATTTCATTCGAACCACTACAGATTTCTTTTCCAGGTGGACAACATTAGGTCTACTCAAGGAATTAAAGGCATATTATATTATTGACTTCTTGAATTCCAATATCATCAACCAGTTTAGTGTTCCTCAAGATTTCCTCAACGATAACTGCAGCAACATCTGATTAGTTGAGTTGAAAAGGTTGTATTCCAAGTACAACGTCCACTATAACCATACCTCTCGCTATCATGTACAAGTGAATGGGAAGATTTAGGAATTCAATAAAACCCTCTCTATCATCCTACAAAAAATGGTTGGTCAAAACATGAAGAGTTGGCCAGATAATCTCCCCAATGCCCTCTATGATTATCACGAAATGACTCGTAATTCCACCCAGGTGACCCCATATTCCCTAGTGTATGGAACTGAGGCCATCCTGCCCATCAATATTCAGTTTACCTCATTGCGCACAGTGGTCTATGATCAATAAGCACTGGAGATTGTAGCTGAAATCCATCTATCTGAATTGGAATCACATGATGAGAATAGGCTTCATGCACTGCACAATCTGGAAAGGCGTCAGAGCAGGATGGCTGAAGCTTTCAACAAGAAGGTTCACCTCCGCTCTTTCCTACAAGGCAACTTGTTTATGGACCTAAGAACACTAATTATAATCAGTAGGATACCACCAATGTTAGAGTCCAAATGTGAAGGACCTTTCATTGTTTGTAAGGTTTACCCAAATGGAGCGTACGCACTGGTGACCATGGATGGTGAGAGTATAACTCCTCCAACCAATGCTAAGTTCCTCAAACAATACTTTGCCTGAGAAAATGGGTCCTACATGACATTAAATTATATTATGGTCTTGCATGACCTTAAGCATCCGCTCCAACATGAAGTCAAAAATTATGTCATCGTGCATGACATTAAACTGTTTGTCATCCCACATGATGTTAAACTGTATGTCATTCCGCAAGACGTTAAATTGAATGTCATCCCGCATGACATTAAACTGCACCTTCAAGAACTAAGTGTAGCTTGATTCCCATCCTTATGGGATACATATGTCTGCCTGAAAATTCAGATTTTAGGTCCATCCCCTCTCAAGTTGAGCCCCCTCAACCCTTTATAGTGGTTCGCCGATGTTTCTAGGAGTACTCTGGTCTTTGACCTGGAGTGTCAGAATCAACTTGGGAATGTTTAATTCACTTGCCAGGCTTCGTGTTCCCCTTAATTTAGGCTTCCATTATCTTTCACAGTTGAAGGGACCCCAAAACGGTACGGATGATAGGCCTAATGGATCTCCTACCATTACAGGAAACATCCCTGAGGGGTTTTAGACAGCAAATCGATACAATTCTCGTGTTGCGAATATGGTCAGTGGTCGACACTCATTTGTTTGTCCCCACATCAGGCTAATGAGTCAGGGATGCTGTGTTGAAAACATGGTCAGCGGTAATCCTATATCTCCATGCCACCCCCATCAAGCCTTGAATGCTGGTTACATAGTTCACCTTATGTTCCACCCCATAATAACCTGGTGTAATTTTAACACTCTTAGCATTATCCCTCATTGCACCTCTACATGTTAGGGGAATGAAGCTGCAATACAGCGTTCTTTGAGGCTCCCACGGTCTAAGCTCTAAGACCATAATCTAAGATCATCATTAGGTATTATGTGCGCCTCCATTCTCATCCCCATGGGATATGTAGGATCACCCAGGCATAACGTTTCTGGGTCCAGCTCAACTGGGAGAGAGATTTTCTTTCCCCTTATCCTGTGAACCTTGCTGGCCTCTTGGCCCAAGGCTCCTTCCCGGAATTGCACATGGGGAAGATGTGTACCTTATCCTCATTTACATTGGGTATTCTTTATAGCCTTGTGTACATTAATTCATGTCCAAGACATATGATTTTAATTTGTGCTATCTTGTCCCATCAGACGACCCTAAACTGTGATAATATCATTCCGACTGCACGATGAAAAACAGCACTGCATTGTGATGACCTCATCATAGGGGACATCACGTTGGTTATTGGTCATCCACCATACTATTTTTCGACACTTGTATATGGCATGATTCTTGTGGTGATTCCAGGAATTTCTACCTTAGGCATATGACTTCACAAAAAAAACCTTTCAACTTATAGGACAAACAGTAAACATCAAATACCGCTTCTTTGGGTGAAACGGCAAGACCCGCACTCCCCGTTCATCCTTTACATTGTGACCTTACCATGACACACCTCAAAACTACATATGTTGTGATTCTATTCTCATGAGAAACATATGAACGCCTGGGAACTGCCCCACAGGTCCAGCCTACATTTCATGTTCGATCCCTTAACCTAAACACTTCCCCAAGTAACAAATGGTAATATGGACTTATGTCCTCATTTACGTAATGTTTCATTATCACCTTACCATGTGTCCCCTACATTTCATACCGATCCTAGGTCCTAGTTCTAATAACTTAAACTAAGACCCTTTTCCTAACTAGGTATGTAATGATTCCCTTCATTATGGGATACGTAAGAATGCCCAGACATTTTGTCCCAGGTCCAGCCCGGGTAATCACAAATTCCATCCTTTCTCACTGTTGGTCCCTTGGCCAGACCCCTTGAGGAGTTTTGTATGTTTAGAATTTTCCCTGAACAAGTTTGGGATTCCCAATAGTGACATTTAAGAGAGACAACTCCCTCACCATAGAGGTCCTATATAAACATAGGATTGATCCATGATCATATTAATTCTCCCTCTTAACGTGTTTATATCACGGTGGAAAACTTTCAAGAGTGTTGGATTCTGTTTGAACAACCCATCACTTCACTTTCAATGCTTTGCGTACCCTTTATTCGAACCATAATCCTATTTCATGTCCAAAGGGATCCCCTAATAGTATGGATGCTCGTCTTATGGTCTTCCTGCTGTCCTGGGCCAACGTTCTAGATGACTGATGGACGATATTTTGAGTTAGGTCCCATGTTTCGCACATGGTCAGTGATTGACCGTCATTTGTTGTCCCCAATTCAGGCTAACATAATAATTATGTTGTGTTTCTAACAAAGTCAACAACTATCCTTTATTACCACACCCCTCCCACGGTGTCCAAATTTGGGGTAACGCGATTCACATTTTTCATTCCCCTATGTCCGGAATGATTCTAATTCCTCTAGAATTGACCTTCTCATGCGCTAGAGAACATTGATAAGACGATACATCAATAGGTCTAAGGTCCTCTTCCTATTGATCGGGCCTCCCTCCTCTTCATGGAAATCCGGAACCGAATCTTGAATGCCTGAAGCATGGTTGATTCTCCCACGATAAAACTAATTGATAGTATGAGTATCCCTTGTTTCTCACATCGGGTATGACCCATGTGATCTTAGGAACGTATTGATATTTATTTCAGGATTATGGATGAGCGTATTAAACCAAGGAGACAAGTAAATAAATTTTTCCATACATACAATTCAAAATAAGAAGCAGTAACGTGAAATATTTTTATGAGTTTGGCCAAAACAAGGCCCCTAAGGGTCAGCTTCCAAAATGGATCATTCCAATGCTGCTACATTTTTTCTGGTGGCCTCCAAGACTACTTCCCTCCCCATAAGGACCCTCACTTTATTAGAGGCCATGAAGTTCAGTTCACTGACCCTAGCTCGTGCATGCGCCTGTTTGGATTGATGTTCAGTCATTTGATGACATGCTTCCACGAGTTCCTCTTCGGCATCTGCCAGTTGGTCCCTCAACTCCTCCACGAGATCAGAACAATTTGTGATGAATATCTCTATTTATTTCGCATGTTCGTTGTGGTGCAGGACCTCCCGATCCTCCTTTATAAATGCTCGGGTACTCCCAAACTCCTCCGGACACAGGGAGACATCAGAGTGCAAGATGCTCTCACACATCTTCTCAGCTGTGTAATCACATACTATCGAGTGAAGGTGTTGAGCATCTGTCCTTCCAATACACATGAAATGTTACCATGTGTGGATTGATCCCATCCTATTTCGCCATTCCATCTGATGATGACTGATAAAATGCATGATGAACTTCCACCCTTTGTGTCGTGTCATCTGGCTCTCCTCGGGTGCTTCTGAGTCCTAATCATCAATTTCCATGGGATCAGTGGGCCGTTAGATAGGAAAAAGTTACAACAATCTAACATCATGGTCTTTCTCGGATATTCCTCCACGGGGGTCTGTCTCTTCAGCGTCTCAGCGACCTTCCTCTCTTACCTCGACCCTGGTGGCACCTTCTTCGACTTATGACCCCACTCTGATGACAGCGTCACTGGTGTCCACCACTCCCTGCTCACCAATTTCCGGGGCCAACTCTGTTTGTGGGGCATGTCCTTGATAGGGCGGTATATTTTCCATTGACTCGCTCATGGATGGTCCAGGCTCAGCAACCTGATGAGCGTCAAATGTTGTGATCACTGTACAAACAAAGAGCACCATAATCAATTGAGTCCTCTGATTTTATGTACCAGTATCGAAGTAAGGAACATATAGGATCCTAAGGCGCCATCCTCCAGTGTTCTGTCTACTATGAGAGCTTTCATAGTGTGGGAGCCCTCATCACTCATCAATTCAATAATGGGTGTCGGTGCCCCACCTTGTTCCAGGGGCGCTTTGTAACAGCCCAAGATTTTATGAAAAATATTCTTTTTAATTTTATTAATGTCTTGTGTTGTACGCTACACCAAAAGGAGCTTGCACAACACACATCCTTGACTTGCCTTTCATTACACGCAATCGCAACCTTCCTCGATAGTGTGTGTAGTACGCAATAACGAGTTTCACTAAACAGCGATATGCTATTAAAACTAGCCGTTATGAATAGTAATAACCACTTTTTGAAATTTTGTAAATTTTATTTTTCAAAATGGATTTCATTTTTGGATTCGGAGTATCGAATTTAGCCTAAGGTGAAATTTTGGTACATTTCGGATAACTTTCATATTCTGATGAATAGTGAAAATTACTAAATTATAATTAAAAACAACTTTTTTAATCGAAATAATTAATAGTGATAAATTATTAATTTGAGTGGTTTTAAAGTATATTTAGAATATATTTTTACAATTTAATACAATGTTGGTCATTGGACGTAATTTCACATTTAAACCTGACATAAACAAGTGTCAATCTTTTGATAGATATTGTTTCGTAAAAACACGCTATTTGTTTTAATAGCGGGATTTAATTATAAAATTAATTAATTCAACTTCTATGTTATGAATTTGGTAAAATAGACTTCATTTTTGAATTCGGAATATGAAATATAGCTTAGGATGAAATTTTGGCATTTTTCTGAAAACTTTTAATTTTTGATGAATAGTGAAACCACTATGTGGTAGGTTAAAAACTGAATTTTGCATAAAACTTAATTTTACCACTTCTGTGAATGGAATTTCGAAAATCCGAGAGACACGGTTAATATCAAGGACCAAAATGTGGTTCAATGAGATGAAAATAATTTTTGGTGAATAGTAACTTTTTATTTTTTTTACCGCGGTTAATAGTAAATAGGGTAACTAAGGGTAAATATGATATTACTATTACCCTAACACATGTACTAATTCTATTGGACAAGTTTAATTCGACCAAAAACAAACTTAGGAATAAAATATGACCATTTAGGACCACATAGATTAGATTAGGACATTTATTATGAATTTATTTAAAGAAGGGTTAAAATAGTTAAAATCAAAGTTTAATAAGTAAATCATTTTTAATATGGGGTTATACATAAGATAAATTCAATTGTAAATATTCATTAGAAAGCTAAAACGATTTCCTACATGATGATATTTTATTTGTAATTTTTAGACATCAAATAATTTAATTTATTTATGACACAACGATGATGCAGTAATTATCTTATTAATGAAATATTGACATAATTGATGTTATAAACACCAAAATAAATGTAATTTGAGATTTTTTATGAATTCCACTAATTTTCTAGGTTACTATGATATATTAATGTTGATTTAATCAACTTGGTTCGAACATATAATTCTGTTATGACTTTCACAAAAATCATATATCAAATAGTGTCAAAATTGACACAAAATAGTTTTTAAATCAAATATTATATTATTAATTGTTATTTTATTCCTAAAAATCTAAGGGTCGGCCAAATGACTTAGATAAGGATATATATATTAATAATAAACAATATTTGGTTCGTTTGGCATGTTATAGTAAGTTTATTAACCATATAGTGAAAGAAAACAAAAAGACACGGTAAAAGTTAAATTATTTAACTTAGAGTTAAATATAATTGATAAGGTTTAAAATAATATCCAAACATGTCTAAATTTGATTGGTTGATGAGATTACAACCCTATCTCATCTAATCTTCGAATATGAGTCATTTTTGGAGGTTTTTAAGTGGGGTTAGATTTATTATAAATTAATATTTTTAAGAATTCCAAAGGTGCCCCTCTCCTCCCTTATAAAAGGGCACCTCCTCCCCCTCCTCCTCACACCAATTTTGAGCACTCAAGCTCGGCCAAACCCTGCCATTTTCTCCTCTCCACTTTCCTAGAATAATCCTAGAGGTTCTGGTCTTCTCCAAAGACCAATCTTAGTTCCTTAAGTGGAGGATTCAAAGAGGCGTTCCAAAGAAGAGGTAATATCCATTACCGATCTTTTCAATTTCTTTCTTCTTCAACTTATTCTTCTTTAGTTGTTTCATGATAAAGTAATAACATCAGTATTACTTACATACTGATATGTTATTATAAATATGAAACAACCCTAATTCACCTTCTATCCATCCTACGGAAAAATGAAATCACCGCGCGTGCGTACGTACGGAATACCGTCTCCACGCCGTGGTGTAATCTATTTTCCACCATCACCTTACAAGGATGGGTATAATGGTGTAATGAGTAACTACATATGATTATTATGAAGTAATATTGATACTGAAATAATATATATATACTCCAATACAATTCCACGATCATAGGAACGATATCATCACTCGTGCGTACGTACGGAATACCGTCTCCACGATGTGATGTGACTCGTTCTACATGATCTTCATTTCATAATGATTATATAAATGAATTGAATGAATGAATATGGTATATACTACACTAATACCATTCTGGAAATGAATTATCTATAACCTAAAGATAAGAATAAGAATTTATTCGACAAAACACGCATAAGAACAAAAAGTTATAAAGACCCGAGTAACAAGTTACAATGAAATATTACTAACAAGAAGCTAATAATATGACCATATATGATATCATATCAATATGTATGATTCTGGAATAAGTCAATAACATTATTTAAACCATTATACAGGAGCTTCGGACACGTACAAAGCTAATCGGACCTAAGGTAAGGGAAATATCACAATCTCATTTTTATCCGAGATTGTTTATTCGTAAGTATTTACTGGGGTGTATTTTATCATCCACATCCATGTTCCCTCAATATGTAATATTGTTTCCATCCACTTGCAATAGTTTAAATCCAATTTTACCCTTAGGTGAGTTTTTAGTAAATAATATGAAAGGAATCTTTTGTCGTTTTTCCGTACGAGGTACTTTTTGACTTTTCCGACAAAAGTACGAAGAATGTTTTTTTTAACTTATACGACACGAACGGATTTCTACTATTTTATAAAGCCTTATTTTCATGAAGCTTCCTCTAAAAGATTTCATGACTATTTTCAATAAAATCTCTTTCTTTTAAAATTGCATGATGTTTTGTGAAAAGAAATTGATTTTTAAGAAGAAAGGATATTTTCCTCAAGAATTCAATTCAAGTGTTTTATCAAAATTATTTTCCATCTAAGATAATAAAGGGTTCTGTTTCTATCCATATTTTTACATTGATTTGACTATGTTGTGATGAAATTATGTTTATGAATTCCTTTATCTTATATGAATTGTTTTATGATGTCATGTTGTTTAAGAATCCCATTTTTATTACATGGGTTATGCAATGATGTATGATTTATGATTTTGTGGCACACATAAGAAAGGATTCATTAAGAGATGGTTGGGACCTATATCTCCCTCCAATGCATTGGGTAAAGATTTCATATCTCATGAGATAGACATGGCTGGAATGGTAGGTTATACCGGTTCAGTGAAACAGGACTGAAACGAGGATTACTCGATTCAGAAAGGGACTTTGTCCACTAAGATAGTCTTGGAAATGAGTCTTGACTAACATGAAATGATTCTCTATGATTATGTGTGTATGCCACAATGAGTAATGTTTTAAGTAAGGGTTTCATTTTCACTACTATGATTTATCCCATGTTATGAAATTATGCTCTCTTTTGCAGGTTAAGATTTCCAAAAATGTTATGTTCTTATGAAAATTATGTGATTGATATTTCTTTTGTTTACCCTTACTGAGCATTTGAGCTCACCCTTTTATGTTTTCTTTTCCCCAGGATATAAAGAAAGGTTTTAGGTAAAAAAAAGGAAGATCTTTGTGGGAGATTTTGAAGATCTTTCACCAGGATTAGAAGATTACGTTCTGAGTTTCCAAAGACACTATACTATTACGATCCTTGTGTGTATATTTTTGTTATGTATTAAGTATTCCGAAAAAGTAATGTAATGTTCATGTACGTCAGGATACGGGTCTCTACAGTTGGTATCAGAGGAAAGGTTTAGTCAACCTTTGGAAACTAGGATGCGAAAACGTTAGTGAGATCCCTAGAGATATTTCTAAGGTATGTCTAGGGATGTCCCTAGGGATAAGTATACGTATAGGTTATAGTAATAGAATTACGCTAACGATCATAGAATTAAACCTAAGATGTTGGATATTGAAGGTACTCCCACTTTATTATGTTGTTTTCACTAGCATGATTTTTGCCTCTCACACTATTCTTTTTGGGTTTTAGACGATGGCTGGAACCCGAAGGAACCGTGTTGATCAATGCAATGGACAATGCAATGATTGCCCTCCTGAACAAACAAATGTTATGGGAGATGGAGTGCAAAATCTTATTGCTATACTTACACAAGCTATGAATCATTCTGGACTTCCAAATGAGCAGAGAAGGGAACAATATTCTATTGAGTCCTTCATGAGGCAACGTCCACCTTCTTTCAGTGGGACTTCCGATCCACTTGTTGCTGAACAATGGATCAGTACCACTGAAAAGATATTTTCAGTTCTTCAATGTTCTGAACATGATAAAGTCATCTTAGCAGTATATCGTTTGGAAGGTGAAGCTGATCAATGGTGGAATCTTATCAAGAATACGAGGCCAAGGGATGAAATTGAGTCCATGGAATGGGACGAGTTCAAGAACTTGTTTTTCAGTAAGTACTTCCCTCGTATTCTTCGAACAAAGATGGAAAAGGAGTTTATTGAGCTGAAGCAGAAGGATGATGAATCTGTTGGTATATATGAAGCGAATTTTACAAGACTTGCAAGGTATGCATCTGGCATTATCATCCAACCTGAAAGTAAAGTTGATCGATTTTTCAGTGGCTTAAAACCAAGTCTTCGAAGGGCATTAGCTATAAGAGACTTCAGTAGCTATGAAGAAATTGTGCGTTGTGCTATCAAGGTAGAAATGGAAGTTGGTGTTACATATCCATCTCATGGTTTTGACAGGAAACGAAAGATGGAGTTCAAGGATAAATCTCATAATAATGGTGAAAAGAAGATGAATGTTTCCTTATGCACAAAGTGTGGAAAGAAGCATGGTGGAGATTGTCATAAAGGAACTAGAAAATGTTTTAAGTGTGGAAAAGAAGGTCATCGAGCAGCTGAGTGTCGAAGTAATGGAAAAAGGGTTTCTAATGATGTGAATAAAGAAAACACTGCAGAGAACGCACCGCCAACACTTCAATGCTTCAAGTGCAAGGAAATGGGGCATTATGCTAATAATTGCCCTAATCTAAGGGTTAGTGATGATCAACATGAGCAACCACTGAAGGCAAAGGACAAAGGGAAATCACATGCGATCACTATTGGCAATGTTGAATATGATAACGATGTGGTGGAATGATTAAGTGTTTATGTAATGGGATTCCAAAATAATGTTGTATCATGGAGTATTGGAATATTTATGTATTGGTTTAATGTGGTATTCAAAGTGATTGAGATATTTTTGGAAATAAGATGATATGCGCATAATGAAGGGAAAATAAGAAAATGAAATGTTTAACAATATTCATGAGCTCATGATTGATATAAGGACTAAGTGATATCATGGATTGAGTATATAGAATTTTGAGGATTTTGGTATGTGGAAAGTGTTAACTTTTAACTGCATTCATGTTTTCACTAAGGTATTCAAGAGAATACATGATTAAGGACTTTGAATGTTTAGAATGTGACCAACAAAACATATCTTATGATATGTGGGGATCAACGACAGTATTAAATCTCTGGTAATCGTTGTCACTATATTATGAGAGTGGACTGCAGTATTATGGATAAGCCTAAAGATTGAAATGGATTATGTTGGACATAAGTGAGTATTGTTTAAGGATCGAAGTTTTCTCGATATTATTGATGGGATGTTATAGTAATATAGTTTTAGAAAAAGGGACAACCTGCAGGACGGGCGACAGCCCATCGCTTCGGACAAGGCTGTAGGAATCGAACCCACAACCGAAGTGCGACTGGCCTTTATCGCCTACCACTGACCTACAGGAAGTCCCTATTTAGTAGAAACTAGTTTTATTATATTAAGCAGTATGATATATGAAGTATAAGTCCATTTTAGGAACCATATATGATTAATCTCACTATAGATCGATTTATGCATATAATTTTTGCTAACCTTTTGTTTGAGACAGATGGAATGACCCGTCATTCTATCACATTATCTGCTAACACTTCACGAATAACAAATTAAACTTCATTTATTTAAGAGATGAAGTGGAAATTGTTCAAGGCACGAACAACAGTGAGATTGTACCAAAATAAAGTAAGTATTTATTCTAATTCAAATTTTCAACTTTAGGGAAATGATCTTGAAAACCAAAAATGTTGTCCTAGTGATCTTATACCTGAGGAATCAGATGGTACCTTATATCATCACAAATTTATGGATTTGTGATTTTTGGCTTTTCCATAGCCATGTTCTCTACCACTCTCCATCAGAACATGATGGTTAGATTTTTCTTCCATATCCATATTTTTACCTATGTGGAAACCCAACAATTAGTTTATTTGGGTAATCGTTACATTTCATACTTTAGTTTTTAAAGCCAAGTTTTGGTATTCCTTTTTACAATGTGGGAAACTTTCGAATAGAAAACCATTTATAACCCCGACGAATTTCGAGGGTGAAATTCATTTTAAGGGGGGTAGAATGTAACAGCCCAAGATTTTATGAAAAATATTCTTTTTAATTTTATTAATGTCTTGTGTTGTACGCTACACCAAAAGGAGCTTGCACAACACGCATCCTTGACTTGCCTTGCATTACACGCAATCGCAACCTTCCTCGATAGTGTGTGTAGTACGCAATAACGAGTTTCACTAAACAGAGATATGCTATTAAAACTAGCCGTTATGAATAGTAATAACCACTTTTTGAAATTTTGTAAATTTTATTTTTCAAAATGGATTTCATTTTTGGATTCGGAGTATCGAATTTAGCCTAAGGTGAAATTTTGGTACATTTCGGATAACTTTCATATTCTGATGAATAGTGAAAATTACTAAATTATAATTAAAAACAACTTTTTTAATCGAAATAATTAATAGTGATAAATTATTAATTTGAGTGGTTTTAAAGTATATTTTGAATATATTTTTACAATTTAATACAATGTTGGTCATTGGACGTAATTTCACATTTAAACCTGACATAAACAAGTGTCAATCTTTTGATAGATATTGTTTCGTAAAAACACGCTATTTGTTTTAATAGCGGGATTTAATTATAAAATTAATTAATTCAACTTATATGTTATGAATTTGGTAAAATAGACTTCATTTTTGAATTCGGAATATGAAATATAGCTTAGGATGAAATTTTGGCATTTTTCTGAAAACTTTCAATTTTTGATGAATAGTGAAACCACTATGTGGTAGGTTAAAAACTGAATTTTGCATAAAACTTAATTTTACCACTTCTGTGAATGGAATTTCGAAAATCCGAAAGACACGGTTAATATCAAGGACTAAAATGTGGTTCAATGAGATGAAAATAATTTTTGGTGAATAGTAACTTTTTATTTTTTTTACCGCGGTTAATAGTAAATAGGGTAACTAAGGGTAAATATGATATTACTATTACCCTAACACATGTCCTAATTCTATTGGACAAGTGTAATTCGACCAAAAACAAACTTAGGAATAAAATATGACCATTTAGGCCCACATGGATTAGATTAGGACATTTATTATGAATTTATTTAAAGAAGGGTTAAAATAGTTAAAATCAAAGTTTAAAAAGTAAATCATTTTTAATATGGGGTTATACATAAGATAAATTCTATTGTAAATATTCATTAGAAAGCTAAAAAGCTTTCCTACATGATGGTGTTTTATTTGTAATTTTTAGACATCAAATAATTTAATTTATTTATGACACAACGATGATGCAGTAATTATCTTATTAATGAAATATTGACATAATTGATGTTATAAACACCAAAATAAATGTAATTTGAGATTTTTTATGAATTCCACTAATTTTCTAGGTTACTATGATATATTAATGTTGATTTAATCAACTTGGTTCGAACATATAATTCTTTTATGACTTTCACAAAAATCATATATCAAATAGTGTCAAAATTGACACAAAATAGTTTTTAAATCAAATATTATATTATTAATTGTTATTTTATTCCTAAAAATCTAAGGTTCGGACAAATGACTTAGATAAGGATATATATATTAATAATAAACAATTTGTGGTTCGTTTGGCATGTTATAGTAAGTTTATTAACCATATAGTGAAAGAAAACAAAAAGACACGGTAAAAGTTAAATTATTTAACTTAGAGTTAAATATAATTGATAAGGTTTAAAATAATATCCAAACATGTCTAAATTTGATTGGATGATGAGATTAAAACCCTATCTCATCTAATCTTCGAATATGAGTCATTTTCGGAGGTTTTTAAGTGGGGTTAGATTTATTATAAATTAATATTTTTAAGAATTCCTAAGGTGCCCCTCTCCTCCCTTATAAACGGGCACCTCCTCCCCCTCCTCCTCACACCAATTTTGAGCACTCAAGCTCGGCCAACCCCTGACATTTTCTCCTCTCCACTTTCCTAGAATAATCCTAGAGGTTCTGGTCTTCTCCAAAGACCAATCTTAGTTCCTTAAGTGGAGGATTCAAAGAGGCGTTCCAAAGAAGAGGTAATATCCATTACCGATCTTTTCAATTTCTTTCTTCTTCAACTTCTGCTTCTTTAGTTGTTTCATGATAAAGTAATAACATCAGTATTACTTACATACTGATATGTTATTATAAATATGAAACAACCCTAATTCACCCTCTATCCATCCTACGGAAAAATGAAATCACCGCGCGTGCGTACGTACGGAATACCGTCTCCACGCCGTGGTGTAATCTATTTTCCACCATCACCTTACAAGGATGGGTATAATGGTGTAATGAGTAACTACATATGATTATTATGAAGTAATATTGATACTGAAATAATATATATATACTCCAATACAATTCCACGATCATAGGAACGATATCATCACTCGTGCGTACGTACGGAATACCGTCTCCACGATGTGATGCGACTCGTTCTACATGATCTTCATTTCATAATGATTATATAAATGAATTGAATGAATGAATATGGTATATACTACACTAATACCATTCTGGAAATTAATTATCTATAACCTAAAGATAATAATAAGAATTTATTCGACAAAACACGCATAAGAACAAAAAGTTATAAAGACCCGAGTAACAAGTAACAATGAAATATTACTAACAAGAAGCTAATAATATGACCATATATGATATCATATCAATATGTATGATTCTGGAATAAGTCAATAACATTATTTAAACCATTATACAGGAGCTTCAGACACGTACAAAGCTAATCGGACCTAAGGTAAGGGAAATATCACAATCTCATTTTTATCCGAGATTGTTTATTCGTAAGTATTTACTGGGGTGTATTTTATCATCCACATCCATGTTCCCTCAATATGTAATATTGTTTCCATCCACTTGCAATAGTTTAAATCCAATTTTACCCTTAGGTGAGTTTTTAGTAAATAATATGAAAGGAATCTTTTGTCGTTTTTCCGTACGAGGTACTTTTTGACTTTTCCGACAAAAGTACGAAGAATGTTTTTTTTAACTTATACGGCACGAACGGATTTCTACTATTTTATAAAGCCTTATTTTCATGAAGCTTCCTCTAAAAGATTTCATGACTATTTTCAATAAAATCTCTTTCTTTTAAAATTGCATGATGTTTTGTGAAAAGAAATTGATTTTTAAGAAGAAAGGATATTTTCCTCAAGAATTCAATTCAAGTGTTTTATCAAAATTATTTTCCATCTAAGATAATAAAGGGTTCTGTTTCTATCCATATTTTTACATTGATTTGACTATGTTGTGATGAAATTATGTTTATGAATTCCTTTATCTTATATGAATTGTTTTAAGATGTCATGTTGTTTAAGAATCCCATTTTTATTACATGGGTTATGCAATGATGTATGATTTATGATTTTGTGGCACACATAAGAAAGGATTCATTAAGAGATGGGTGGGACCTATATCTCCCTCCAATGCATTGGGTAAAGATTTCATATCTCATGAGATAGACATGGCTGGAATGGTAGGTTACACCGGTTCAGTGAAACAGGACTGAAACGAGGATTACTCGATTCAGAAAGGGACTTTGTCCACTAAGATAGTCTTGGCAATGAGTCTTGACTAACAAGAAATGATTCTCTATGATTATGTGTGTATGCCACAATGAGTAATGTTTTAAGTAAGGGTTTCATTTTCACTACTATGATTTATCCCATGTTATGAAATTATGCTCTCTTTTGCAGGTTAAGATTTCCAAAAATGTTATGTTCTTATGAAAATTATGTGATTGATATTTCTTTTGTTTACCCTTACTGAGCATTTGAGCTCACCCTTTTATGTTTTCTTTTCCCCGGGATATTAAGAAAGGTTTTAGGTAAAAAAAAAACGAAGATCTTTGTGGGAGATTTTGAAGATCTTTCACCAGGATTAGAAGATTACGTTCCGAGTTTCCAAAGACACTAAACTATTACGATCCTTGTGTGTATATTTTTGTTATGTATTATGTATTCCGCAAAAGTAATGTAATGTTCATGTACGTCAGGATACGGGTCTCTACACGCTTGACCCCCTCCTTCTACTGGTGAATCTTGATCAGCACCAATATGCTCATATGTATGATAATGAGGGAGTATTATGGATTTTAAAGGAAATCAGATAAATGGAAGAGGATAGATAAATGTTGAATCATACGTCAAGTAGCTCAGTCACATCTATATCAGAGTCGACTATCTCACCACTCTCCTGGAGACTCCCATGGTGGGACGCCCCCTGAGACCCTTCACCTTTAGACTCGTCTTCTCCATCACCTTCTCCTTCACCTTCTCCGTTTTCCTCATCCTCTTCTATCTCACCGCCCTCTAACTCATCATTGCTATAATCAACCCCTGATGAAATCTTTTCCGGATCATGCTCCTGGACGGGCATCACATTAACCATGAAATTTGGCTCCACGCGCCGACCTCGTTGGCATGAATACAAGCCCATGGCCATCCGATACGGATGCCGGAGATGAATGTTCACTCTGTCTCCAACCCGAACAACCCTAACTTCTGGAATCTTGATTCCATCTCGCACTATCTTTTGCCAGAGGGCTTCGGTACTCACCGACTATCTCATGGTTTTCCAAGAAGACCATAGCACTATAAAGATTGTGTCGTGTGAATTTTGAAGAAAATATCATATTTGATTACTGGGAAGACCTATGGCCACTCTATGGGACCCTCATCATCTAGGCGATGAGGCTGTGGCCATGCCTTTCGACATCCCTGCTGCTGAATTACAGGCCTGTGCGGGCCACGTTGTCTGACGTGCTTCCAGTCTTCCCCCTCTAACGGCACTCTTCCTGCTCTCTCGCCACCTTGGTTCCACAATGGCGACATTGAGTTACCGAACTCTCTTCCACAAAAGCCCCTCATGGTATTGTATGGTCCAATGTTTGGCATACTCGGTTGAGAGGCCATCATCAACTCCTGGGGGAGGGATGGTGATGTCGTCGATAGAGCCATAGGTCATGAACATCAGAAATAGTTGAAAAAGAAAATAGGGATTCCTTTATTCCGAGATGTCTGTGTATACTTCTTTCGGCATCCACTGGAGGCACCGAAACTACCAGGTCATCCTGGACGACACATAAGGCTCACAGAAGATCTTCCCATCAATTCGGGCCACATGATCCCCGCCTCTGATGCTCTATAAGTAATCCTTATGCTCCAGTGATCTTTTCCCATTGTCTATCATCGAGACAATAGTGTTGGGGAATTGGTTGATGGCGATTTTGGAATTGTTACCAATTCTTATCCTTACTCCATCCTCATTTAGCATTAGCAAAATCTCCCCAACAATGTTTAGTAGTGAAGGTCGTAGGCCATTACCTGGAGGAAGGATGGAATTTGAGAAGGTATATCTACCACAATGATCCACATCCCATCCATAAAAGATCTATAAGGGGCCACAAATTCTCCAAGGTGACCCCTCTCTCAAAATGGCTCCCAAAATTCCATACAAATGATACAACATGAGGACCCCTATATTGAATCTTATGTTGGAAACCCTGATGTTGGCCATCACTGGGGTTGTTAGACAGAACTCCCTTAATTGCGTCTCTAAATGGAAAGAGACACCTGCTCAAGAATGTGGTTAGAAATTTGGCGTACCGAACATTCAGGTCCGGACTCTCGTTTATGCTATTGTCCCATGACTAGTAGTTCCTCGCCTTAAGTATCCTCCAGTATGATCCGATCTTGCTCTTTGGTGCCACGGTTGGACACCCTCTCCCTCTCCCTAACATCTTGACTGCCATATCCCTTTCCAGGAAAATTCTAAACCTATCCTTGTAAGTGATTTACATTATAAAATCATTCACCCCCAACCTCTCCTTAGCCAGCTCCAATAATTGCCTTGTCATCATAGGAGTTCTTGATCTGTATCCCTAGGTGATCATTGGCAGAAGGAGTTAATCGTATTGGTAGACCTCCAATGGGATAACCCTGAAGAAATGAATGTCCCAGAGACTGATACCGACTTCCCCATGATGGAGATGGAAGGTATTGGTATTAGGGGACCACTGAGTGAACAACTCTGGCCCGAGCTCGTGATGGTGGTAGAAGTGAAATTGTGATGTCCACACCGCCTCGAATATGATTTTATGCCATAGCTCATCCCCAAATTGGTCAAATGTATGGCGAACCATTATGCCCAGTCCCACTCACTAGTGAAGTTGCCTCCGGCCTATAGGTCCCAATCCTACAGCCAGCCTTTAGCATTTCCAGTGACACTCTGATGGAAGGTGCATGCATAGAGGGCTCATGAACTCTCCGCAACACGGTCACCCACAACAATGGTCCTAGTCTTGAGATTCAGGAAGTAAACATCCATATGACTGGTTTATCTGGCAGGATGACTATTGTTGGTGATGTTGTACTGAGGGAGGTCTCCCTCACGGATCACCCATGACCGTAGTGTATCCACTTTAAAACCCAACAAAGGGACCTCCTACAAGATACCAAAGTATCATAGTGGATGATTGTTCGACAGGGTGTACTCATTTTGGGTAGGTGTCAGCATATTGAAAAGGGTATGGTTATTGGAGACAATACTTTTGGTGCCATAAACCTTTGGGTTGGAAACCATTTCAGCCCTATGATCAGCGGATTCTCCCTCATCATCCTGATTTGCATCCTTCTTCTTCTGACAAGTGTTTTTGGAAGATGGTGAGAAATAAGAGTTTTTTGTGATAAATATTAGTGTTCGTTGTGAAATATCAGGCTTCAGCACAAAAAACCCCGAGTTTGTGCGTAAAACGACGCCTGCTCTCAGTGGAATTTCATGCAACCCGAGTGGTTTTTTGCGTAGGTCTGGTAAAATTTTCTCACACGAGAGCTCGAATCTTGTCGCGCAAAGAAACTCATATGGCCATGGGATCCAAGACGGCTTTTATAGGCAATTCCTGGTTTTCGTGCATGCATGGAAAGAAAATTCCAAGACCCCTTTTGTTTTATGTGCCGCTCTAGGTTTTTAGCACTCATGGACCCCACAGAGTTATGTCTTTCAGCATGTCACTCAGAATCTGATTGTTGCAACCCTTCATCGATCCAATTCCGAGGGGGAATTTGAAGCCACTGAAAAGCACTCCAGGGATGGAGAAAGTTGCAAAATGACAAATCGAATTCAAATTCAGATCCTGGGACCTAGCCTGAGGGGCCTAGAGGAGGCACGCAAAAAAAATTCATAAGCTCGTGAAAACGTGATGCCATGCGTGGAATGTACCGGGATTCACGATAGTTCTTCTTTGTGGTCACGAAATATTTGCTGCCCCCAAACCACGCAATATAAATTTCGCACCACCTCCTTTGGCACAGAATAATTTCACACCAACCTATTTTTCACTCCCCCAAACTTCTATAAATAGAAGGTGACCCCTTCGAATTCCAGGTAGAATAATCTGAACCGGCTCTCATAAGTAAAATCCGCCTTTCGTGCGTACAAAGTTAGATTTCAGGTACGGTTCTTTTCACACCAAGTCTCCCAAGGGTCCACATTCATGTGAGATCCCCTTGGTTTAAACTTAATTCCAATCCCTTCGTGGTCCGCCCCTGGAACGCAATTCCTTTCTCAAGCGCATAGCACGACCAATTGTGTGCAATCCACTTCAATTGTGAGCACCCCAGTCATTTGCGTGCAGCCTCTCCCAATTGCGTGCAAATAGTCCTCATTGTGTGCAATCCATTCTAGTTGCATGAAAAACCTCAGATCCATTTTTGCACTAATCCACATTGATTTCGTTCCAGCCCGGTGTTTTTCACGCAAAGTTGCCTATTTCGCGTGCGTGCCTCAAAGGTTGCGTGCAACTCTATGTGACCCTGTTTCCCATACTCCTTGGGCGTAGCTCTACATGTGTGTAATATGCTCTTATTATGGATTCCATTTATGTGTATCTCTCACGCCTCAAGCATCCACATCATACACCACTTTCCCAAACGACCTTCTAGGCTCGTACTAAGTAACTACAAAGTCCCTTGGACGGTTCTCCCCGTTGTGTGTCTTCGACACATGCTTCATTGTATACGCACGCTAACAAATATTTCTTCTTCGTATAGCCATTCTAACATGGACCCCTTGATGGTTCTCTCTATGATGTCCCATCGCCACGACATTGCTGAAGCCTTCCATTCCAAAAGGAGCAGAGGGTACCAGTTATGTATGGCATAGGGGTGCAGAACGCACCCACCTTGTCCGAGCTGCAGGGTGTTAAACTGCCAAGCACCATCGTCCTCAGCACATGACGTTAAACTATGACCTCTCCTCATGATTCGCACACAGGGCCCCTCACCACGGATATTCTCCACGCCCACTCGTCTCTATGGGGATGTGATCACCCCTCACAGGGGATGATATCCTCCTTATCAGAGTGGCATTTTTCCGTGGGGAAAGGGTATCCACATTGGTGTAATCCCCTATCTATTTTTATCGAAGGTAGCATCCCTGCTCCGACATTCATCTTCGATACCCAGGGCTAGTGAAGGGTGTGGTGGGAAACATTGATTTTCCATTCTTCGGTACCAAACCACTCTCTCGTTCTGCTTTGTCACCCTCGAGCGTCCATCCTATAGTTAGTCCCAACCCATTCGGTTTGCTAACCATACACAAGCCCCTATTTCCTCTTTAGGAAGCTCCACGTGTAAGACCCACTCCATTTCCCCCAGACACACCTATTGCGACATGATCATCATGTCTCTGATATCAATTGTTTCTCACACCAAACATGAGTCAAGTAATCTTTGAGCAAGCACCGACCATGACCAACACCTTGGGCCGCCTCAGAGTGTAATCCTCCAACCATCACAAACTACGGGGTGATTGATCCATGTTAGGGCATTGTATGTAGGAAGCCTCCATATGATTCAATCCCAACAACACACCTTGGGAAACCTCAGAGTGTAAGCCACATACCATCCCGAACTACGGGGACTTATTCATGTAAAGGCATGGTATGTAGGAAGCCTCCACGAGGTTCAATCCAAACAACACACCATGGGGTGCCTCAAAGTCTAATCCCCATGCCATCCCGAACTACGAGGAATTTGATCCATGTCACAGAATGGTACATTTGAATCCTCCACAAGGTTCAAGCCCAACAACACACCATGGGCCGCCTTAGAGTGTAAGCCTCATACCATCCCGAACTACGGGGACTTTTATCCATGTCAAGGCATGGTACGTAGGAAGCCTCCATGAGGTTCAAACCCAATATAACACCTTGGTCCGCCTTAGAGTGTAAGCCCCATACTATCCCGAACGATGAGGAATTTGATCCATGTCAAGGAATGATACATAGGAAGCCTCCACGAGGTTATGTCCAACCACCCAGTCATTCCGACCATTATCATGTCGTTTCACCAACACCTTGGGTCGTCTCTGAGTGTAAGCCACATACCATTTCAAACTAGGGGGACGTTGATCCATGTCAAGGCATGGTACGTAGGAAGCTTCCAAGAGGTTCATGCCCAACAACACACCTTGGGCCGCCTCAGAGTGTAGGCCCCATTACGTCCCGAACTACGAGGACAATGATCCATTCCAAGGCATGGTACATCAGAAGCCTCCACGAGGTTCAAGACCACCACCCGGTTGTTCCGACCATTATCTTGTCAGTTCACCATCACCTTGATCCATATCAGAGAGTAAGCCACATACCACCCCGATCTACGAGGACTTTGATCCATGTCAAGGCATGGTGCGTAGGATGCCTCCACGAGGTTCAAGCCCACTACCCGGTCATTCCGACCATTATCACGTCAGTTCACCAACACCTTGGGCCCCCTTAGAGCATAATCCCTAAACATCATCCCGTATAATGGGGACATTAATCCATGTCATTTCATGGTATGTAGGAAGCCTCCACGAGGTTCAAGCCCACCATCCATCAGGACCCATGTCCACCTTCACGTTGGTTTACCGACCCCATGGGCCACCTCAGAGCGTAATCCCCAAATGCCACCTGAACTATGTGGACTTTGATTCCCTGCCATAGGGATATGATGGAAGGCTCCATGAGGTTCGATCCCATCACTCCCGTCTTATCTTGAACACTCCCTCGAGCCTATGGGTCTCAGGAAGATCATTCCCCAACCCAGAGGTTCCATTTCTTCTAGGTACCATCTATGTGTCCATTCTCATGGGTCACCTCCCCAGGAATCCCATCATTTCACCGAACTATGTAGACTTTGATTACCTTCCATGCAGACTTATAGGAATCCTCTTCGATGCTCACGCCCAACATCACCATCACCCTTGCGATGGCCATATTTCATCCCCCCTCACTTCATCACCCATCCTGATCCTCACCCGGGCCCCCACATCCTGGTGAAATCATGCCACCCCATTCCCCATTATGTTTGACAACATTCGGGAAGCCTGCCACATGATGGCCCCAGTATCTGAATTCCCTCAACAGGGTTCCTCTATTGGATCCACTCTAATTAGTGATTCGATCAGTCCGATCTGTCACTGTTGGATGCTAAACTTGTGGCATACCCTATTTTAAACATCGGAAGGGTTGTAAAAACTAATATTCATGCCCAGACCATACGATTTCCCGCGTTCGATGTGGGATGCCTGGGTATTCGTGCCCTCAATAAGCCCTATAATAAGGGACATGATATAGATACACCAATCCCCCAGTGTCTAGACACGCCAGTGACTACCAACATGAATACTCCCCTAAAATAAGGTTGTTTCCTTTATCGGACCCCTTGGAATGTCCTGACAGATGTAGTTTAATTCACTGGTGTCCATGAAGATATGGCACCTGGTAGAGTTTCACGAAAAATGTCTTCTGTCTATGAGGGAGACCCCGACTAGGTGACGAGCTCCGAGGAGTATTCCATAGAAGGTGGAACTTACATCCCATCATCCTGTTTCGATCAAGGAGCATATTTTCCGGAATAAGGAGCGAATGCCACCCACCTTTGGTATGTGGGAATGTGGGGAAATAGCTACGGTTCCTCTATATGATAGATTTGCGCGCCCCACCAAATGATTCAGAAACAACAGTCTTATAGAAAAATATGATTATAATATATATTATAACATGTTAAATGTTTTTAATGTTTTAATTATCATCTAATTTAATAAAAATAATCTTTTTCATGATGGTCGGTAAAATTGAATAAATTACCGGAACTCATAATGTTAACTTTATTTATCACTTGAATCATTCATATAAAAAAACATGACTTTTTTTTAGACCATTTATATTTATAAATGTTAATCCATAAAATTTAATTTCATGTATTATTTTTCATTTTATTTGAAGAAAAATCAACAATTATCCCCAAGTGACCGCGCCTTGGAAAAATAAATGGAATGCCCTCTAGAAAAAAGAATATAAAAATTATATATCATTGATAGTATTATAATTGACCAAAATAAAATCATAATAAATATAATATATATATAAAATTTTACTATAATTTAATTAATTAATATAATTAAATTGTTTTGGAAATTACGTTTAAGTGAAGAACAATTATGATAAATAAGGTAAGGGATCACTCTAAGAAAATCATTCTCATTGGATTATTAACTTATTCTCTCTAACTAACATACAATATCTATTTAATTTTATGTAATACCTCAAAGATATTTTTTCATGTATCATATATATATATAAATATTATTTCATATTCCATTATTTTAATAAAAATTTCCTAAAATATTTCTTAATATTCCTTACCAAAAATCGACTCTAATAAATGGGAACATTTCATTCCCTTAATCCTTTTTTGTAATTTACCAATCTTGTATTTATTCACAAATGAAGAATGTATTTTGGGACCTATTAAAATTTATATAGATATTATAATCCATAATATTTAATTACATATTCTCTTTAGAAACATTATGAAATATCTTTTTGATTTCCATATGAGTAAATATTATGAAAACACATTTCTTTAGATGGGAAATTCATATGTTTATTCTTTATTATTGATTTCCATTTGTGGAATACACATTATTTGACATGTTTTGATTGTGTTCCCAAATATTGATCCAATTCATTTTGTAATTTTTATATCTCACGATACTTTATGTGTGAGATTGGTGTGTGAACATAATCCATGATGGGATTCTGTCTAAAATAAGATATTTTCTTAGTATTAATCCTTGACTTATTACTATTTAATGTTTTAAATTGCATCAATTTTAATATGTTACATAATATTATAAAACTATATACTTCATAATTTATTTCTATTTGATTATTCCTTATCCATTCATTTGATGATATGAAGATATGTTTTTGGACTCACATGTTGTGATTCATAATCATGTTTGTTCCCGTACTGGGATTTTTTATTCCCACTTTTTCAATATATTCGTCATGTTATCATATATAGTATAATGAGTTCAAATGGATCTATAAGAGAATTATGGATATTAAATTAAATGTGTTATGTTTTTGTTTCTTTTTAAAATATTTTATCAACCTAGTATTCCAATGACATTAGGCCTCGAGATACTTTTGTTGTATTTGTTAGATATATATGATAAAAATCATTAAATAATCTATATAAAAGACATGAGTCACAATATTATATATATACCTAGTTAATTGTCCCATCTATTAATGTGTAGTACATTCCATAACATTATTTATCAAATCCCACCGACAATATCAAAACATATTTGGTGGTACATTTCTCTCCCTTAATTGTTTCATGTTATGCTCTATTAAATTATTTATTACCAAATGAACACCATAATTTGAGACGATAACTTATATATTAATATATGAATTTTCATAATATTTAATTTCATATTTCCAATATAATCTCTTTGAAATCCCCGTTTATTATTATATGAGACGAATTTATTCAACCATTTTATTTCCATGGTACATTCTTATGATTATAAATTATTATATATTTACATTTCTCAAATTCATAATCAATTATAAGTTATGATGGGTGAAATTGAATAATAGTCTTATTCATTTTTCAATGATTTTGTCTCATGGGACTTTATGTATGGGATTATAGAATAGAAATTGTCCAAGATGGAATCTCCCCACCATGTGATATTTTCATAGTAGTTTCCCTTAATATATACTTATTTAATGTTTTAAATTAAATACTATTTCATATGTTTCCATTTTCATATGATATCATAAACATTATATTATCCTTCCATGAGATTATTCATTAAAATTACCTTTTATGACATCATGTTATTCCATTTAAACCATGTGTTATTCTTCATTATCATGTTTATTCTATTTTAAGGATTTTCTATAACCCATATTTCCTATTTATTCTCAAGGTTATCCAATATTGTTTTAAGAGATAAGATTGATTTAAGAGATTAACCTAGATATTAAAATAAATAGTTTTTTTAGTTACATTTTAATATATTATGTACCTAGTCATCCAATGACCGTATGAATCCCTATTATTTGGTTGTATTTACTTGATATTTTTTTCAATAAACATTAAATAATATTCATAAAAGTATTTGGTTTCTATAGTAAGAATAATAGGATAGTCTAGTTGGTTTTTAGGATTATGACTACAATACCTTATTGAGAACCAGTTGTAAAAGTCAATGTATATGAAAATTACATGGTATTATGGTGATATATATAGAATGTGGTTTCAAAGAAATGGCATCCCTATATGAATAAAATAAAATTTTATGGATATATAAGAAAATTACCTATGTGAAATAACCCCAAAAATTGAATTGTGGGTGTAAAGACCCGGATTTTTCATGTAATATTTTTAATATATTGGATATTTACTAGTCCGCAAA
This sequence comes from Viscum album, assembly GCA_963277665.1. Taxonomy (NCBI): domain Eukaryota; kingdom Viridiplantae; phylum Streptophyta; class Magnoliopsida; order Santalales; family Viscaceae; genus Viscum; species Viscum album. The sequence continues at coordinate 1,293,238,753 of OY728129.1, forward strand.
AATTGACCGCATGTGATTCCAAGTCCTAGTGTTCCTAGAATCAATTTCTGAACTTTTTTTTCTGGAAAGTTCAGTAAAAAAGCGAGTGGGATTTTCTAAATTTTGAACCGGTGCTCAGAATTGAAATCTGAGGGCACCATTGAACTCGCAGTGCCGGTATTCTCTTAAAGTTAATTTAACCTCGACGACAATTGGTCGTGGGTGAATGATTGTTTTTGGGTTTTACGTGAAGCAAAAAAATAAAAATAAATGTGTGTAATATTTTTTACAACACCCTTGGTGGTGTTGGGAGGTTGGGTCCATTGGAACTAAACCTTCTCTTCATGTTTATTTGTGGTGGGGACCACTCGAGTTCTCAATAACCTACCAAATAAAATTTTGGGGTGGGGACCACCCAATCTATATTAATGGGGGGAGAGGAAACCACTCAAACCCCCTATTTACTGTGGAGGATCCTCTTGAGCTTCCTCCATATTAATTATGCAAATGAACCATATTAATTGTTCCAACTCTCCCTTAATCAATTAAACAATTTTGAATATTATTCCAATGACTTAGTAGATATTATAATCTATTATCTTGGGATTCCATTTCATTTTGGGTGGAATTGGGGAGAGGAGGAACATGGGAGAAATCTCCCATCTAAGAACGCTCCTCCGACAAAGAATGCTCCAGCAACAAAGAATGCTCAACCGATGAAGAATGCCGATGAGGAACGCCTTGGACTATGAATAACGACCTCGACATCGACTTTCTTCCTTGGAAGATCCTCTGACGTAGGATATGTCATGTACAATGAATCGACATCTGCATTCTCACGCTGAATTCAACCAATAAAGACCAAGGAAGGGGGTTGTTATCGAATTCATGAATCTTTTTGATTATTTTCCTTGTTCGTGGTTGATGATTAATGTTGAGCCGCTTGCTATCACTCTAAACGTGGAGGGTACGGGAAAAAAAACATGGCCGGACCCCTCCGTCATTCTTTCATAGTGTGACCTTTGAAATGTAGGAAGGATACGATGGTGATGAAGTCAACAACGATGCCACCCATGGCCTCCGCAACCCGCGCGGCTTCTGTGGGGCTCCACCCTGGCCGAACCGGTCATGCTCCCCTCACGGCGCCCTGATTGAACCACCCCGCGCCCCTCGCGGCACCCTGGACAAATGGGACCGTGATTCTCACAGCACCCCGGCTGGGCCAGCCCGCACCCCTTACGGCGCTCTAGACGGACCGGCCCGCACCACTTGTGGCACCCTACTCTGACCTATAATTCCCCGACCCCTGTAGCCTAGAGCAAGTGCTATGGTTATTGTGTGTAATTTAGTTCATACAAACGAAACAAATAAGTTTCACATCATAACACAGTAGGAGGAACGTTATGGTTTAGATCCTAGAGAATCAGAGACAACAACTTTTCTTCTTTATTGCTGAGCTAAGAACAAAAATCCAAGACTTGGAAAGGCTCTATCAACCTGTAAAATTTTTAACAAAAACTTAGGGTGAGCATTGAAATACTCAATAAGGGGATTTTTTTGAAAATATATAAATACAGCCTTTGAAAACTACTTTTAAAATACTTTTCCATACTTAAAATGTTTTCTTAAAGGAAAAATTCAAGACAAAATTTAGGTTGATATAATAAAGTTAAAGCGCTTCATACTTATGCACTAGAACACTTAGCTGAAACCCAACTTAATAGACACGATTAGCATGCTAATAAAAAGTCATGGGTTATACTAAGTAAAGTGGCCATAAACAAGATTGGTGTGTATGAACAACTAGGTACAAACATCATCGGAGCCTCACACAAGCGCATTATCTACAAAGAAATGCACATCATGACATGATGAAAGTAATGAAACATTTGGAATAAAATTATGGAAATGAAAACTGGACATTCATCATCATTACCACTTAATATGTCTTGTGTTTCTTAAAAATATGATACTCATAGGTAAAAGTTATATAACCAAGGTTATTCTTCTAGTCAGAGTAATCACTTGGTTGGTCATATACTAAGAAATGTATGCTGAAGGACTCACAGTCTCTATGTCAAGGCCTTGTGCCATGATCTAGGGGTAATAACCCAATCTGACTGTCTCGATAACTATCGATGCATCGAGGATCTTACTTTTACCGATCTCCAACCCAGAGGGCTTAATTTAACTAGTCCATAACCTGGAGGGTTTTCTTTTTAACGGTCCCCATCCCTGTAGTCCCATACTTTTCTCACATCTTGATAAGGTCAAATATTCACGGTGTCCCATAAAACATTGAATATTTAATTTTCATTTCATATTACCCAAGGTGTCCCATACCACATTGGTTAATTTAGTTCTTAGTTCATTATAATGTTGAGTCATATGCATGAATAATAATATAAATAAGGTCAAAATTATATAATTGGTCTACAAATACATGACACGGCAGATAAAATTGAAAATATGGAATAAAAGTAGGCATGGTTGAGTAAGCATACTATGTGCATAAAACAATTAGTTAAGCACATAAAATGATGAATGTATGAGATTTTCCATAAGGTATATTAAATGATGAGTCTATAAAATTCCAGTACATGGAAATTAACTACTTACAAAAAATACTTGGCATTGTCTATTGTTCTTCACAGGTCATTGTACTTGAAAAAAATCTCCAACCACTAATAATAACTACGAAATGATTGGTATAAAAATAATAAACAGTTGCAATCATTAAAATTCTTATACATGTAAATAAACTACATTAAATAAAATATTTGGAATTAATTATTTTTGTTCACAGGTCATAGAATTTACAGTTAAACACTGATCACTAACAATCACTACAGCGTGTTTGGTATACAAATAATAGAGGATTTCTACATATTAACATAACCCTGAAATCACTATCCTCTTAATAAAAGTTTATAACAGGGATAAGCATATCCTTAAAAACATAATTCATTTTGAGGGCGAAATTTTTAATTAGTCAAGTTCATTGGTGTACTCTTAGACACAAAAATAAAAAATAGCACAGGCAACCACTAAAATCCTATATGCATTAAAATATTAATAACCATTTCTTGAAACTAGGGTTTCAGATATCAATCTAAAAAATCACATACATACATAGGGATATATACACAAAGTATATATATAGGTTTTCTCATAAATCAAACATGGTTCACTTAAAATATGAAAACCTATAACACATATCATTTATTCATATTAAAAATCAACAATTTATGGGGGTTTAAATGTTCATGAAACTATAAATACATAAATATATAAAAACATTATTTTTAACTATAACACAATTGTACTTAAACCAAATTCCATGTTCGCATCAAAAATGTTCTTCAAAGATAAGTATTCATCTCTTAAAAATCAAACCTGATTTCCATTCTAATACATAACCTTATATAAATATATAGTTATATATATATATATGGATTAGATAAAATCATACATGTTAGGAATTGATTTTAGAAAGACTGTTTTCAAAATTATAATTCTTAACATAAAATACTGAATTATAAGGAAATCTTAGAAACATACTTTGTATGGTTGCATGTATATTTTTTTGTATACTTGAACACCCGAAAACACATATAAATAAGATATGTAATGCTTCCACTTAAAAGAAAAACCTATTTCAACTAATCTTGTGTAATTGTTTGAGTACAAAAAAATATCAACCTATTTGGAAACCCTTATGATGGAAGAGTTTTATGGTCTATACCTACACATATATAAAATTATATCAATGCACCTATTGTATCACACCGGTTACAAAATAAAGACTCAAAGGAAATAGAATCTTTATATCATTTTAGAGAAATACCCTTCCAAACCCACACACCCCATTTTTGAAACAATGAGTGAAACGATTCTTATAATATATAAAATTTATATGTATATATATATACATTTCATGTAACTGACTACACGTAGAGAGTTTATAATAGGTTTTCTATTATATAACAAAACGGGAGTACCCCTCAAAGGAAAGCACCCTTGGAGTCCTGTGTTTAAAAAAATGGTTTGAATGGAATATATATATATATACCTTTAGCTATAAGTATAATATATACTCATGTATATATAAAAATGAACCAAGGAGTATGGGTGGGTTTTAAAAAAAACACGTAAATAGGAAACCCTTAACTTGTTGTGGAGTACAAACGGATCAGAGGAAGCATGCTGGTCTTATTGGAGAGGTCTGGTGGAGTTCATGTGCAGGAGGAAGTCCGTGAGGAGAGGGCTTATGTAGGGGTTTTGGTGAACCTAGAAGGACTCTATCTAGGAGTTAGGCCGAGCCTATGACATCCTAGGAAGGTGGGGTGCGCAAGGTCAAACATAACAGTGTAGAAGGAGGTGTCTTGGGTAAACCAGTGCTGGTTAGCGGTACCCCGTCGTGAGGTAGAAGATGACCGAGTTCGAGAAGGAAAAAAAACAGAACGACGGCTGTGATCCAACTTCGCGAGATCGGACGAACAAGCTAAAAAGGGATGAAATGAGTGTTTAAAAAAACATCAGCGGCTGGGATCTGTCTTGAAATGATCGCATGGATGAGGACCATGCGGGGTCGGGATTAACCGTAGGAGGCTTGGGTCACGTGATTGGAAAAAATATATATATAAAAGCAGTATAATAAATGTTAATATTACATCGCATTTTAAAAAAACAATATCAAACCAGAACGTTATAATTTGAATTTGTATAAAATTTAATACGTAATTTTAACTCATAATTTTCAAATCCAATAATCCCAATTTATTTTATGTAAAAAATTATACTATTTGATATAATTTATATTTTTTTAAATATATACTTCATACTAAACTACTAGGATCATATAACCTTTAAAAATCTAAAATCCAATTTACAACATACTTCACTTGTTGATTTATAAAATTATATTTAAAAGACCAGTAGTTTTTTCCAAATTCAAAATACAAAGTTTTAGAGATCCAATAAGATACATTTTTCAATTATTATAGATACCCCTTTAGACATGACGTTCGACACATTTTAAAATACTATTTTTCCAACCTTATAGATATCATCAATATTTTGAAAAAAATCAAAATACAATCAATTTCAAGAATAATATTTTATTTTAATGCTCGAAGATATAATTCTAATATGTTGTAAATATTAAAATATTGAAATACCATAAGATTATAAGAGAGTTATAAAGACCACATTTATATAAAAATATTCACTTTATCCTTGGGAATCCAACGGTCATATAACAGGCATATTCCATTAGAGGACCATTATAAAAAAAGGGGTAGGGTGTTTTACATTTTCAAAACACCTGCCCCTATTCAGATGGCTATCCTCATACCACTGGTGCTGAGTACGTGCGTGGTGGTTCTGGTTGTTATATTTTTCACACTAATGGATCCTGAAGACGATGACTATCTGATTACTCGAGTTGTGATTCTTAGTAGTCTTGTTGTGGCTGTGTTAGGTCTTGTGCATGGTATTTTCAATTAGTTGGGTCTTGTTGAAATGTAACATTAAAATATATACCAGTTTACCATAGTATTCATGTTTTATTTTGTTTCAAAATATTTATTAGCGCAAAAAGCACAAAAATAAAAAATAAAACAAGAGACATCATTAAAAGCATAACATTTTTCACTTGGACCAATTCATAAAACCTGGGGCGTCACATTATCCACCTCTTAAAATAATTGCATCCTCGCAATTCGATCAGTGTACATACACTGACTTATTCACATGGATTCCCATACACCCTTGTTGATGTCCCTCTACCTCCACTTCCCATGGAAGAAGGTACTATTCAAATCTATCCCTAGGGAAGAACAAAGCCTGTGGGTCTCCTCTTCCCAAATACATTATTGGGAAAGTGGATCCTAGTTAAAACAAAGCTCCCATTTGATACAGGTGGTTTTCCAAATATGGGCATGAGTGACATCAAGATTCGCGACATCCTCTTGGATTTTGTTCCTAATGATCTCTCGAACCACTTCATATCTGAAGGATTCGATGAGAGACCCAAAATTGTAGAGCTCCCCAAGAATGCTGAAACACAGGATTTGGTACATTAAGACTACACAGAAGTCCAACACCTTTGCAGCTTTTCTGAAGTCTGTGAAGGCCAAACATTTATTATTCAAGGTGAAACATAAGAAGAGTCCCTCGTAGTACATCCCTTTCTTTTTATAATTCTCGAATAGTGCATTATCCATTTTGTTATACAAAACATCCGATCCTCAGATGATTCGAAGGAAATTCAAGATTTTCGATATTTCATAGAGGGTTTTGTACGTGAGTCTTAAGTAAACAAAAGGTTGGTAACTTGTTGAGTAGGATTTTGCTACAATAGTCTCCATGATATCTGTAGGGAGAGTCAAGAGTCTAGGTGTGGTTGGCTGTCTTTCCATCTGAGAAGTTTAAGAACAAACCCTACTTAGTAAAACATTATTAATGTTTTTGCGTTGTCTTAATTTTCCAGGGTTTCCTAAACCATTCCTCTGATACCAACTATAACGCCCCGACCCCGGTAGCTCGGAGCTGGTGCTATGGTTATGGTGTGTAATTTATTTCATACAAAAAAAAAACAAATATGTTACACATCATAACACAACAGGAGGAACTTTCTGGTTTATATCCTGGAGAATCAGAGACAACAACTTTGATTCATTATTGCTCAGCTAAGAACAAAAATCCAAGACTTGGAAAGGATCTATCAACCTGCAATTTTTTTTAACAAAAACATAGGGTGAGCATTGAAATACTCAGTAAGGGGTGTTTTTTAAAAATATATAAATACAACCTTTGAAAACTACATTGAAAATACTTTTCCATACATAAAATGTTTTCTTAAAGGAAAAAACGTCAAGAAAAAACGAAGGTTGGTATAATACAGTTAAATCACTTCATTCTGATACACTAGAACACATAGCCGAAACCCAACTTAATAGAACAGATAATCATGCTAATAAAAAGGAATGGGTTATACTAGGTAAAGTGGCCATAAAAAAGAAAGTTGTGTATGAACTACTAAGTGTAAACATCATTAGAGTCGCACATAAGTGCGTTATCTACAAAACAATGCACGTCATGACATGATAAAATTAATTCAACATTTGAAATAAAATTCTGGAAAAGAAAATTAGACATGAATCAACATTGCCACATAATATATCTTGTGTTTTTTAAAAATCTGATACTCATAGGTAAGAGTTCTATAACCAAGGATATTCCTCTAGTTGGAGTAATCACTTGGTTGGAAATATACTATGAAATGTTTGCTGAAGGACTCATGGTCTCTGTGTCAAGGCCTTGTTCCATGACCTAGGGGTAATAACCCAATCTGACTATCTCGAGAACTATCGATGCATCGAGGAGATTACTTTTACCGGTCTCCAACCGGGAGAGCTTACTTTAACCAGTCCCCAAACTGGAGGGTTTTCTTTTTACCAGTCCCCATCCCGGTAGTCCCATAATTTTCTCACATGTTGATAAGGTCATATATTCAAGGTGTCTCATCCCACTTTGAATATTTAATTTTCTTTTCATGTTACCCAAGGTGTCCCATACAACTTTAGGTAATACCATTTTCATTTCTCATTACCCAAGGTGTCCCATACCACTTTGGGTAATTTAGTTCGTAGTTCAATTATCATGTTGAGTCATATGCATGAATAAAAATATGAATATGGTAAAAATTATATAATTGGTTTAAAAATACATGATACGATAGATAAAATTGAAAATATGGAATAAAAGAAGGCATGGTTCAGTAAGAATACTATGTGCATAAAAAACTTATTTGAGCACATAAAATGATGAATGAATGAGATTTGCCACAAGGGGTATTAAATGATGAGTCTCTAAAATTCAATACATGGAAATGAACTACTTAAAGAAAATACATGGCATTAACTATTGTTCTTCACATGTAATTGTACTTGCAACAAATCTCCAACCACTAATAATCACTACGGTATGCTTGGTATAAAAATAATAAACACTTGCAATCTTTAAAATTCATATACTTGGAAATAAACTACATTAAATAAAATACATGGAATTAATTATTATTCTTCACAGGTCATAGAATTTTCAGTTAAAATATGATCACTAATAATCACTCTGGTGTGTTTGGTATAAAAATAATAGAGGATTTCTACATATTAACATAACCCAAAAATCCATATCCTTTTAATACACATTTAAAACAGTCATAAGGATATCCTTTAAAAAACATAATTCTTTTCAAGGACGACATTTTTAATTATTCATGTTCATTGGTGTACTCTTAGACATAAAAAATATAAAACAGAATAGGAAAGCACTAAAATCCTACACGCATAAAAATATTAATAACCATTTCTTGAAACTACGGTTTCAGATATCAGTCTAAAAAAACACATACATACATAGGGATATATACAGAAAGTATATATATAGGTTTTTCCTTAAATTAAACATGGTTCACTTAAAATATGAAACCCTCTAACTAATTATCATTTATTCAGTTTACAAATCATATCCTTATGGGGGTTTAAAAGTTCATGAAACTGTAAATACAAAAATATATAAAAACATTCTTTAACTATAATATAATTGTACTTAAACCAAAGACGAAGTTCGCATCAAAAATATTCTTCAAAGATAAGTATTAATATCTTAAAATTCAAAATTTATTTCCATTCCAATACATAACCATATATAAATATATTGTTTTATATATATATATATATATATATGGCTTACAAAAAATCATACATGTTAGGAATTCATTTCAGAAATACCATTTTCAAAAGTACAATTCGTAACATAAAATACTGAATTATAAGGAAATCCTAGAAACATACTTTGTATGGTTTCATGTATATTTGTGTGTATACTTGAACAGCCAAAAACAAATATAAATAAGATATGTAATAGTTCCTCTTAAAAGAAAAACCTATTTCAACTAATCATGTGTAATAGTTTGAGTACGAAAAAAAATATCAACCTCTTTGGAAACCCTTAAGATGGAAGATTTTTATGGTGTGTACCTACACATATATAAAATTATATTAATGCACCTATTGTATCACACCGGTCACAAAATGAAGACTCAAATGAAACTGAATCTTTAAATCATTTTAGAGAAACACCCTTCCAAACCCACACACCCCTTTTTTGAAACAAAGAGTGAAACGATTCATATAGTATATAAAATTTATATGTATATATATACATTGCATGTAATCGACTACTCATAGAGGGTTTATACTGGGGTTTCTATTATATAAAAAAATCGGGAGTACCCCTCGAAGGAAAGCACCCTTGGAGTCCTCTGTTTAAAAAAATGGTTAGCATGGAATATATATATATATATACCATTAGCTATAAGTCATATATATACCCATGTATATATAAAAATGAACCTAGGAGCATGGGTGGGTTTAAATAAAACACGTAAATAGGACACCCTTACCTTGTTGTGGAGTACACTCGGATCAGAGAAAGCTTGTTGGTCTTGCTGGAGAGGTCGGGAAGAGTTTGGGTGCAGGAGGAAGTCTGTGAGAAGAGGGATTATGTAGGGGTTTCAGTGCACATAAAAGGATTTGATCCTGGAGTTAGGCCAATCCTACGACGTCCTAGGATGGTGGGGTGCACAAGGTCAAATGTAACAGTGGAGAAGGAGGCCTCTTTGGAAAACTAGTGATGGTTAGCGGGACCCTGTCGTGAGGTAGAAGACGACCGAGTTCACGAAGGAAACAAAACAGAATGACGGCTAGGATCCAACTTCGCGATATCGGACGGACGAGGTAAAAAGTGATGAAATGATCATTTAAAAAAAACATCAGCAGCTGGGATTTGTCTGGGAAAGATCGGAAGGATGAGGACCGTGCAGGGTCGGGATTAACCGTAGGAGTCCTGGGTCGCGTGATTGGAAAAAAATATAAAAAAAATAGTATAATAATTGTTAAATTTACATCGCATTTTTTAAAAAAACAATATTAAACCGGAACATTATAATTATAATTTGTATAATATTTAATAAGTACTTTTAACTCATAATTTTCAAATCCCAGAATCCTAATTTAATTTATGTAAAAAGATGATACGATTTGATATAATTTATATTTTTTAAAAAAATATATATACATCAAACTAAACTACTAGGATCTTATAACCTTTAAAAATCTAAAATTCAATTTATAACATACTTCACCTGTTGATTTATAAATTTTTTTTAAAAGAACTGTAGTTTTTCCCTAATTCAAAACACATAGTTTTAGATATCCAATAAGATACATTTTTCAATTATTACAGATACCCCTTTAGACATGACGTTCGACACATTTTAAAATACTATGTTTCCCAACTTATAGATATCCTCACAATTTTGAAAAAAAATCAAAATTGATTCAATTTCAGGATTAATATTTTATTTTAATGCTTGAAGATATAATTCTAATATGTTGTACATCTTAAAATATTGAAACACCATAATATTATAGGAGAGTTATAGAGACCAAATTTTTATAAAAAGATTCACTTTATCCTTAGAAACCCAACGATCATATAACGGTCATATTCCATTAGAGGACCATTATAAAAACAGGGGGTAGGGTGTTTTACATTTTCAAAACACATGTCACTAGTCGGATAGATCTCCTCATACCACTGGTGCTGAGTACGTGCGCGGTGGTTATGGCCGTTATATTTTTCACACTGATGGACCCTGAAGACGACGACTATCGTATTACTCAAGTTGTGATTCTCAGTAGTCTTGATGTGGCCATGTTAGGTCTTGTGCAAGGTATTTTCAATTAGTTGGGTCTTGTTGAAATGTAACTTTTAAATATATACCAATTTACTGTATTCTTCATGTTTTATTTTGTTTAAAATGTTTTAGTAGCACACAAAGCACACAAAAAAAACAAGAGATATTATTAAAATCATAACATTGTTCACTTGGACCAGTTCATAAAACCTGGGGCATCAAATTATCCCCCTCTTAATAGATTGAGTCCTCGCAATTAGATCGGCGTACATACACTGACTTATTCACATGGATTCCCTGAAACCCTTGGTGATTTCCCTCTACCCCCACTGCCCATGGAAGAAGGTACTATTTAACTCTATCCCAAGGGTAGAACAATGATTGTGGGTCTTCTCTACCCAAATACAATCTTGGCAAAGTGGATCATGGTTAAAACCAATCTCCTGTTTGATATAGGTGGTTTTCCAAAGATGGGCATGAGTGACATAATGCTTCGTGACATCTGCGTGGATTGGTTCCTAAAGATCTCTTGAACCACTTCATATCTAAAGGATTCCATGAAAGACCCAAAATCGCAGAGCTCCCCAAGCATGCTGAAACACAGGATTTGGTAAAAATATAATCTAATTTCACATTATTCCCATTTAATGATATAATCTATCCATATAAATAAATTTTATTGAAAGTTAGTTTTGAATTAAAATGGAGTATTTTTTCACTATTCATAAAAAATTATACATTTTCATAAAAATACCAAAATTTAATCCAAAGTAAATTATTGTTTCCTTATTCAAATGAAGAAGTTTATTTTATAAAATATAATATATAAAAGTGAATGTTTCCCTCTGGAATGGGGGATGATTTCATTTATTTAAGATTCAAACATTCCAATTGGTTTCTAACGGGTTTTTTCATAGAACCAGAAACATCCAATGATTCCATATCCATTTGAACCTACTTCTTAAAGGTAGGTGCTCATTATTTTTGGACTGATGGGGCTTAGGAATTTGCATTGGTCGAGACGATGGGAGGTCAGACGCATCACACCTTTTTGAGTGGAATTATTGTCTACATCAGGGCTCTCTTTATAGATTTAAGTTATATTCGTTAATCTTTATTGCATTACCAAGTAAAAAGTGACATTTCCTTTCAATGATTGATATGTAGGAAATTTAGAGAATCTTTTATATGTATTCGATGTTCTTAATTGATAGATATTCATCAATATTTGTTAGAGATTCTTAGTTAATGGTATCCTTTGATAAATAAAAGTCTGTTTTTCAGTATGATGACCATACCGGTTTTAAAGCCACTCGGGGGGGGGGACTTGAAGTTTATTGTCATTCAAAAGGACATGGATTATTTCATAGTTGGGATTGTACCCGCAGATCAGGTGCCTACATATCCTATTTTTTGGAAAAGGAATCAGATCCCACGTAGTTCAAGTAATGTAGTATGACGTTTATGCATGATTGATGGCGCAAAGAAAATATGTCATGATTAATTTTACAATCTAAGCCCGCGTGAGACATGCTCGGTTTGAGAAACAAGAGGTATTGGTGAAACCATAAAATTGTGCCATGAAAGATGAAATGATGTGGGGATTATTTGTGTATGACTACCCTAATAGATGAGGGTTAAGATTTACTTTAGAGAAGAAATCTAGGAACAGGGTCCATTAAGGTATATGTGCATCATGGAGATTTGGATACTCTAATATTGGGGCCTACCCCAAAGGAAGATTCCCAAGTTAGGAGGGGACTTATGATTGGGTTTTACTCTTGATAAGGAAGCCCAGGTAAAAAAAAATTAAGACTGCTCAAGAGAAATTAATACTGGGACTTACTCCTAAAAAGGAGGCCCAGGTTAAAGGGATTTGAAAATTAAAGTGGCTTGGGGCATAATCCTAAGGAGGAGGCCCAAATTTGAGATTGGGGCTTACTCTTGGAAAGGAATCCCAGGTTAAGAGAATCATGGTTGGGGCATACTCCTAAGGAGGATGGCCATATTTGGGAATTTTAAGAGTGGGGCTTACTCTTGAAAAGGATTCCCCGATTTGGAAGGATTTAGGGCTTACTCCTAAAGAGGATGCCCAAAATTAATGGTAATTATAACTCAGACTTACTCCTGAAAAGGAGGACCAGGTTATGGGGTTGACTCATATTTAAATGATGAGGTTGAATGAATGAAATCTCTGACCTTAGTGACATAAAGAAGTGTAAATCACTAGGTTTTGAGAGATGTTCCACAAAATTCCTTTCAGTTAAGGAAGTCAATCAAGAAAAAATTCCATAAATGGCTTCGAAGAGTGTCATGAAGACTGAATCTTGAATAGGATAGGTGGAATGGCATAAGAGGGGTTAAATGGGTAGGAAGAGCACCCAAAAATAGAAGGGGAATGCAAGTCCTGGTAGGCGCGCAGGTACTGCGTGGGCGCGCAAGTCCTGAGCGCACAGGTATACCTGCGCGGCACATGGTTACTTGCACGATTTTCAGCCCTTAGAGTAATATTTGGGTGATCCATGATCAAAGCCTTTAGAATTATCCATAGAGGCTTTCCAGAAGATAGCACGCATGTTATGGTGAATAAGTAGGGTGGCTCGCAAGTGTGTCCATTTCCCTTAAGGGTAAAACACATAGATGCGCAAGTGTTAGTGAATTATAACACTTATAACTTACTCCTCTTGTATAGACCTTCTATTCTAGGTATGTAATTACATTATAAGTGTTAGGAAGACCTAAAAAAGAGACATGGGCTTTCATAGCTCTATATCGGAATTCAGGAAAAATTCCTCCTGAAATGGGGGCCCACTGGGGGTATTTATTGGCTAGAGAAGACCCCGGGAAGTTATCACTTAGGGCGCACAAGTCACATTCACGACCATTAGGAGGCGCTCAAGTTTACTTGCGTGACAGTAAGGTAAAATAAGCGGCACATGTGAATTTGAAGCCTTGTTCATGCCTTTATCGATTTTTGATATTTTCTTAAAAGGATGAATCACATTGTGCTAAGTCATTTTCCTTTCCATTCCTTTACACAATGTGACGAAAAGGAGAATCAACAAAAGTCCCCCCTCAGAGGTGGATCCAAAAGAACAGGGATGTGACTCTAAGGAAAAGAAGAAAACCAAAGGAAAATAGGTGCGCAAGAATTCAGTACACAACACTCATCGCGCAGGTGTGAGTCACGTAGAGCTCTACAGAAAGGAACCCTTCCTCATGAAGGTGATGCTTCCCCACCTGAAGCTGATTCGCCCGATTCCTCTTCTAGGACTGGTTCACCGGATTCCCAAGATGGATATGATGAGGCACAACAAGTGGAAAAGAGTCCGCATGCCCGCTATAATCCTCCTGTTAGAATCAAAAGAGCCACTCCATCAACTCTTGGTGAGTTACTTCATTGGGGTACTTTAATCACTACTACTTTATAAAATAATAAGCCTTATTTTATTATTCTCTATCTGTAGTAGTAGGAGCTGGGAAGAATCTAAAATCATATATTGTAGGACCTTCCTCACAGCCTTCATATCTAAGACCAGAGGCTATCCAGACATGGTAGAGTTTATTCTGTGGTGTTGAAACTGCCTGGCTGTATTTATGCAAGGGGCTACACCTCCCTGGAATAGGGAATATTATGTCTTCTATGGACATCAGTTTTGAGAATAACCTCGATGATGTGCATATTTATATCATAGATCAAGAAATCCTCATTTATGCCACTGATGAGTCCATTCCTGTCACCATGCGGGTGAAGGAATTGATTGATCGTGGCACCGCTGAGGGGACTGATGAGGAGTGGCACGATTACGTGGCCCCTGATGATGTAAGTTTTCTTTCCTTATTTTTTTTCAACATGATTTTAGTCGAAGATTTGTTACTTAAGGGAGTTATTTTCTTCGTCTTGCAGCTTGCAAAGAAAGGAACTACTGAGATATAATATAGCCCTGGTGGTACTGCCATCGGGGCTACTAAGGAATCTCCTCGCGAACCGAGCAAGATATATCCAAGACAGTAGGCCATGAATGTGTATATGGACATGGCCTTCCATTCTCCAATTCAGGTGCCTATATGGGAGATTGATGATACTCTAAAAAAGCCAAAAGGAAAAAGGCGACGAAGGAGGAAGTCCACCGCAAAACGCTTTATCAGAATTGGAAAGTCCTTAGGATAATCATGAATTTTAAACCATGAAAAAGATTGCTCATTTTCCTTGGGATTACAGAGGATTATTCAATTTCCCCACTGAGAGAGAGGACTGTTCCTCCTTTGAGGACCATTGAGGATGCTGCAGAACAAATGCAAATTTAGGCTGAATTGGCTGCTTTTGAAAAAGAGCCAACATCTAATCCAAGTACTACTCCTGGTGCTGCTACAAGTAGAGAAGAACCTACTCCAGAATATTTGGTGGATGTAGAAACTGAATCTGCCATCCTTCCTGAAGAATCTATCCAGGGTCAGGGGCCGCAGAATGAGGTTCGCCAAGTGGACACATCAAATGCTCCCACCGGTGAGACTAACTGGGATTCTGAAATATCGTTGGATGAAATGATGAATCGTGGAATGTATTTTGAATAATTTTATGATCTTGTTAAGTTATCATGTGATTTATAAGACCTTGGGAATGAGTGTTATCCTTCACCCAGTATATTTTCTTTTAATTTACACTTCTAATCATGACTGAAAATAATATGTAGTTCTATCCATAGAAGCTGATGATCTGTCAATGCCTGAAGAGGGTGTGGACATTGATATCAACCCTACCATTGTAGAAACATTAGCTCAAGTGGTGATAAACCTAGTAAACCCTCCTAAGACCCATCTTGAAGATCCTGTAGAAACTGGGAAAGATGGGGAGGAGTCATCTTAATATGTTGATCTACTGTTAGGTAGTAATTGTACTGATTTTTCAAGATAGACAACAAACTTCCATTATTATATGAAACTAACCATACTTTTAATTTATCAAACAGGTCTATCAACTTCAATGGCTTGAACTGGAGGTGATGTCTCAACCTTTGCCCAAACAGTAGTATAAGGTTAATCTACCAGGGTCAGGGGGGAAGGAGATGAACATGGCACTTCCCTAAGTGCATTAATCCCATATTACATGACCCCATGTGATGATGATGTCAAATCAGAACCAGAGGTGCATAAGGCTCTCAGCTTTTCACGACGCAAGGCATGGAACAACATATGGAAAATCATGTCTGAGGTGACATTAAATGATCTATCATCAAAGATCCCTCAATTTTCGTCCCAGTTCTTTAGGCTAGGACTTGGCGGTTTTGGATACCAAGAGATACATACCACAGTGAAACAAGTCAACTTTAGGAGGGTGATGGAGCAAAAGTGTTGTGAAGATCTAAACAGGGTGAAACTGTCAATAAATATTGGCGAATTTGAGGCTACAATATCCCAAGATGAGGCTGACTATGCTTCCAGGGTGATGAAGATGAAGCATAAGATCAAAGAAAAAGTTGTCCAGAAGATGAACCTTCAGCAACAGTTAGATACTGTTACTGCGGAACTTGACCAACTCAATAATTCACTAGAGGGAGTTCAAACGAATGGTATGAAGACTATTGCGGATGCCAAGAAAGCACTCCATTAGGCTGAAAAAGTGAAGTTGGTTGAGTTCATGAGCTTCAAGTAGCTGCTGATGAAGCTCAAGATGCAGTTCATCAAGTGAAGACTTATGTCGACAGCCTTTTGTAATTTCCTGAAAAAGAGAAGAGACTCAAATATGTGGATGTCCTTCTAATTTATGTGCATCAATGGAGAGAACTTTTATCTTCAATCATTTATGCTTGTATTCTTTCTCTACATGTGTTAAATTTTACCTAAGCCAATGGGCCTAGTAAGCATAGTTTGATTTTTACAAGGATTAATGTAAAAAACCCAACAAACATTGAATCTTTTAATTTCTCAATATTACCTAAATCATACAAAATATATGGTTAGTGAGATGGATCATGACTTTTATTTAGAGTTCCTTTGACTTTTTTGGGTAGTTTAATGTCATGCACGTCAGACATAAAGAGGCTAATGTTTATGGTCGAAATAGATTTGACCAATATTGATTTAAATTGACTCAGTTCCTTGACAATTTATCTGAAAACATATTACTGTACTCATGTATGAGATAAAATATATAAACTATGACTTATGTATATTTGAATCTGATGAATGATATGAAAATATCTAGAAGGTATTAGAAGAAGTAGTTACCATGAATGAAGTTACCATTATTTAACAAACCCGTTAGGGGGTTGAATTATGTAGGGCCACCTAAGGGAATTGGTTGCATAGTCAAATAAATAGTATATTTTGGCTGATAGGTCCGTTATGTGGACTACTTATGCAAGGCCACATAAGGGCATGTGCTGCATAGTCAAGGAAAAGAACTCTCAGAAATTTACTTTCCTAGTGCTAAAAAGCCTGTGAAAGTTTATTGAGATTCAAATTTTCCGAAGTAGAGAGATTGCTGTATGGAAAGAGGTATTTGAATATAGATGAGATATTTCCAAAAAGGATTATCGAAGAACTGGATGGATATCACTCCTACGAAGGTCTGACCCAAACGTAGGGAAGGAGAATATTAACCATAGACTTCACTACATTCAGATCATGAAAAAGGATATGTGAAAAATATGTTAAGGATGGATATTTTTGCAGATACCTATATATTATGAAGACAAATAAATAAAAAATAGGTTTTCCTCCCAAGAATGAAGTTACCACTATTTAACAAACCTGTTAGGGGGTTGAATTATACAGGTCCACCTAAGGGAATTGATTGCATAGTCAAATAATATCATCTTTTGGCTGATAGGTATGTTATGTAGACTTTTTATGCAAGGCCTCCTAAGGGAATGTGCTGCATGGTCAGGCAAATGAACTCTCAGAATTTCAGGACTTTTGTGATTAGAAGTTATGAAAAGGGTTATGAAGATCTGAAAGTATTTATGGTTAGGATTATGACACATAAAGATGGGTATTTTCCAATGTATGCAGAGATACACAGATCAATGCTAAACATAATCATATTGTGGCTGGGCCATGAATGGAAATGTTGGACTTCACTATGTATCCCATAAGGATGGGAATCAAGACATACGTAGTTCTTGAACTACATTTTAACATCATGTGGGACAAAAGGATTGGAGATATTAGCTTAGGTTCATAGAGCTTGGACCATTATAAGAAATACACAGTGTGTGTTTTCATGGGGACTTTTCTGCCAGGGGACTGAATGATGAATTTGGGGTTTGGCCCCAAAGGCTTGGGGCTGGATTCGAGGGGCACCTGAACGTTCCTACATATCCCATAAGGATTGGAATCAAGCCCACGTAGTTCTAGAACTACCTTATGTACAAATTAGGTTCGTACATGTGAAGGGTGAAAAGGGATTTTCGTGCAATGATGGTTTAACCCAATATAAAAGGTTACGGTATTGCCATGTAAGCATGTAGTCTATGAAATGAAACATTATTGAAAATCAATGTAAATAATGATTCCCTCTCAGGTGAGGGTATCAATGAATATTGTAGATTATTTTAATACTGGACAAAAGTGTTTTATAGTTTAATGTCGTATAGCAAGGATGAAAGTGAACCAATTTAATGATATTGATTATAGGGGTGGTTTCACGAATCTACATCGTATGAGATAGAGGTGAACCGATGTGAAGAGATTGGTTTTGGGCTTCAACCTTGGGAGGTTTCCTATGTACCCAGCCTGGAAGGCAAGGATCAAAGTCCACGTAGTTCAATTAAAGAATGAATTAGTGATCAAGTTTTCCTTGGGGAGAACGTCCGAAAAAAGTTTTGGGACATACACATGGTTAGTGGCCTGGATAGAGTGTTATGGTTGAAGTTTACTCGAAGATCATGTGAATCATACTCAGTATGAGAAACAAGAGTTAGAAACAACCCTAACGAAGAACAGTTTAATGTCATGTAGGACATATTAATGGACTATCTGTACAGTTTAGCGTCAAGTAGTTAGGACGATAGGGACAATATAGTTGAATGTCATGTTGGATGAGAGGGGGACTTTTCAGTTTAATGTCATGCAGTGAGGACAAAAGAGTAAACCATTTAACGTCATTTTGGACGTATTAGGGGCTTTTTCATAATTTAACGTCATGTTGGATGTAAGTTCCAATAGATTAAGGTCATATGCATGGATCTTTGGTTATTCATTTTAACGTCATGCTGGAAATAAGGTACTTCTATATAGTTTAACGTCGTATAGCAAGGACGATGAATGGGGACACAGTTTAACGTCATGCTGGACATAAGTGCGAATAGTTTATAGTAATATTCATTGACCCTGGATGGTGCAGTTTACTGTCATGCTGGACGTTGGTGCATTTTAAGGTCATACCGGACCATTAATGATATATTTTTTGTTTATACAAAATATTTCTTCAGAAATATGGCATTGGTTGGAGTAGTGATGAGTTTTCCATCCTTTGAGATTAAAGAATAAGATCCATTGGAGTAGACCTTATGTATTGAGTAAGGTCCTTCCCATTTTGGCTCAAGCTTGAGAGGTTTCTGTCTTGGTATCAATGGAGTTCTGAGAACTAATACCAATTCTCCCTGAGTGATTGAACAAAGACGAACTTTTTTTATTGAAAGCTCGTGCTATTTGATTCTGATAGACTTCCAAGTCGTGCAAAGTGAACAATCTTTTCTCATCTAACCATTAAAATTCATTCAATATCTTTTGAGATTGTACATCTGTAGATGACTAATCACAAATGGATACTCTGAGAGATGGTAGTTGACCTTCAATGGGAAAGACATCTTCTGTTCCATATACCAATGAATTTGGAGTTGACCGCGTTGTAGTGCGGCTGGTAGTCCGATAAGCCTATAAAGCATGAAAGAGTTTATCATGCCATGATTTTTTAACTTTATCCACCATATTTTGCAGTATATTTGAAAGAGTCTTATTGAAGACTTCTATCTAGACATTGGCCGCTGCATGATACAGAGATGAATGGTTAGATTTGATGTTGAATTCTTGATACAACTTCTTCACCTCGGATGAATAGATGTTGGTTCAATTGTCCATCAATACGGTTTGAGGGACACCAAATCTAGTAATGATGTTAGATTTGATGAATCTAACAGTTCATTTAGAACTGACTTCCTTAAGAGGTATTGCCTCTGCACATATGGAAAAGAAATCAGTAGTAGTAAGAATATACTTAAACTGCTTGGTCGTAGCTGGAGGGTAAGGTCCCAACACATCCATTCCCCATGTGGCAAATGGCCATGAGTATTTAGCTGTATGAAGAAAATTTGGAGGTTGATGAATGAAGTTTGCATGTACATGGAATGAATGATAATTCTTTGTGAAATCAATACAATCATGTATCATTGATGGAAAAAAGTATCCAAGCCTTCAAATTTGATCAGACAGTCTATGTCAAGACTAGTGGGCACCACAGACTCCTGCATGCACTTCTTTCATGACATCCATTGTCTCTTCACCATCAATGCATCTGAAGAGAACTCCATCAAAACCATTTTTGTATATAATTTTCTCTAGGTGATCTGGGCTATCATAAAGAGTAAAATCGACCACACATCGCCAGATTTTTTCTTTCTCGGTGCTATCAGGTGGAAGTGTTCCATTTTGTTGGTAATCCCTAATTGATGAAATCCATCCAGTAGTATGAACCTACGATTCAAGAGTGGGACTAATTTCATTAATTTCCTCTATTCTTATTCGAATCTAAGGTGAAATTTCCTGACGGTGGGCAATACTGATGGTTGTATCGTCCCGATTTGGATCTGCTAGAGTTGTGGCTATATTAGCCAGTGCATCAGCTTGAGCATTTTCTGATCATGGGACATAAGAAAATTTCAGTTCTAAATGTAATTCTGCCATTAAATCTCTTACTTAATCATACATAGGGATTATTTCTTCTTTTCCGATGGCATAATCCCCATTGAATTGTTTGATTACCTGGTATGAATCACCTTTCACCTTTAAGTGATTCACTTGTTCTTGAAGCGCCAATTACAAGCCTGCGATGAGAGATTGGTATTCTGCTTCATTATTGGTACCACCTTCCCACAATAAGAAGGAATAAGGTAACACTGCCATTTCTGGTGAAATGAGCACAATTCCTAAGCCAAATTTTTGGAATTTAGGATTTTCCATTTTTCCTCCCTGTTGGACTTCTAGAAGCACCATCAAAATACATATCCCATGCCTGAGGACTTTCTTAAATAGAGAATACTTCCTCATCAAGAGTTAAATATCTAAAGATGTTTCATCCACTAAAGGGTGTTCAGCGAGGAAATCAACCAGAGCTTGGCACTTTATTGACTTTTGAGACACATACTGAATGTCAAATTACTGCAAAATAACTGCCCACCTTGCCAGACGTCCTGTAAGCATTGGAAGACTAAGGTTGAATTTCAGCGGGTTATTGCGAGATACCAATTGGACCTTGTGATGTTGTAGGTTGTGTCTCAATTTATGGAATGCACAAATTAATGCCAGGAAGCACGTCTAAATACTTGAATACTGGGTTTCTGCTTCAAGTATAGTCCCACTGAGGTAGTAGAGGCTGTTTTCATTCCCATCATCATTCTTCTTACCAAGAAAGGCACCCAATGATCTCTCTAAAGCTATCATGTAGAGGATAAGTGGTATTCCTTCAACAGATGGCATGAGTACCGGTAGACTCAAGAGGTATTTCATCAGAATATTGAATGCTTTTTAACATTATTCAGTCCACTAGTAAGTGACTCCCTTCTTCATCAATTTGGTAAACAGTAATATTTGTCCTGCCAAATTGGCGATGAAACGCCGAATATGGGGTAATTTTCCTTGATGTCCTCTTAATAATTTCAAATTTCGAGGACGTGACATACCAAGGATTGAATTTTTCTTCTCAGTATCAACTTCAATACCATGATGGCGTACAACAAAGCTGAGAAATGTTCCTGAGGTTACCCCAAAAGCACATTTTAAGGGGTTCATCTTCACATTATGTTGTCGAAGCTTGCGGAATCTGACTTCCAAATCAGCCAAGAGAATATAACATTGTTTTTATTTTACCAACAAATCGTCCACATGTCATTCAAAAAACATCCCTAAAAAAGGTCTGAAGATACGATGCATGGCACGCTGATATGTTGCACCGGCATTCTTTTAGCCAAAGGGCATTACCTTGTAGGAAAACACACCATGATGGGCTCTGAAGGCTGTGGATTACTTGCCTTCTGGGTCTATTCAGATTTGATTATATCTGGAATATCCATCCATTAAGGAAAGTGTTTTGTATCCAGCTGTTGCATCAATTAAAAGTTCTGTAATCGGAACTGGGAAATCATCCTTAGGACATTGCAGATAAAGATCTCTGAAATCGATGCAAACTATAATTTGTTTGTTCTTCTTCTTTACAGGGACAATACTATCCAACCACTTTGGATATTGAACTTCTTTGATGACATTGGCTTTGATAAGATTATCCACGTAAGCTTCAATTTTGGAAGCATAAGTTAGGTGTGTTCTTCTCGCGGCTTGCTTAAATCCTCGATGTTCTTCTGGTAAACCCAAATGATGAGTAGAAAAATCAGGATCAAGCCATGGAATCTCTGTATAGTTCCAAGAAAATATGACTTGATTTTTCATTAAAAATGATATATAAATCTCTTGTTCATTAAGATTCATGGCCGCACTGATTAAAGTGGGGTGTGGATCTTCTTTTGTACCCAGATGTATTTCTCTGATTTCATCCACAGTGGTAGAGATACCCTCTTCAAATGCTGGAGAAGAATATCTGAGATCATACTCTTCTTTTTCAACATGTGTTATTTCTTTCGTTTCTACTTGCATAGAAGATGATAAAGCATAATTTCCATTATCAGAAGAGATGTTAAAATTTGAACATCTTGAAGAAGAAGCATCCATTTCTGACCCGATTGATGATGAAGGGTCTTCCATGGGAAATAAAGAGGAGACAATGGATTAAGTTTCGGAATCATTTTTCACCTCTGATGTTTCTATAACTTCTCCTAGCCTGATTGGAAAATTGTAGACGTGTTGGATTTCCGCAGAGGAAATGAAGACATCACCATTTAGGCTTTCATCACTGGTTGGTGGGTTACCAATATCTCCCATGTTGTCTAGCTCGATTTCCGTAATTGACATTATGGTTCTTTCTATAAGATTATTTTGATTTGGGTCTATCTTGTCAATTTTACAGATAGGAAACAAAAAAATATGTACTCACATGTGTAAATTGATTTACTGTAATCTTCTCCAAACCATATGGAGCATTAAATTTGGTAATATCGTTTGTTGTGGATTTCTCCCTTCCCTTCATGTGATAGAATTCCGCTTCAATGTATTGAGATTCAAATGTATTGAATGGGGATTTTCACCATACAATGTCCCAACTTGACCATCAAAACAATATTTGAGACATTGATGGTATGATGAAGGGATAAACGCATGTTGATGATTCCAAGGTCTTCCAAGCAAGATGATAAAGGCTGAGTGTTGATCAAAAAACATGAAATCTTAATTGGATACAAGATCTCCAAACTGAGTTCTGAGTGTAACTTCACCCAGTGTTTCTTGTTCATTTTAATCATATCCTTTTAAAATCATCGTAGAAGAAGATAAATAAGATTCTGTGAGGCCCAATCAACGATGTGTACGAATGTGCATGAGGTTGACTTCTGAACCATTATCAATGAAAGCTCTTCAAATGTCTACACCATTGACCTTTCCAGATGATTACAAAGGTCTAATATGTCCATGTACGAAATCATCTTCATCTTCATCTATGAAAGATATCACTGCATGTAATTCTGCCAAATTATTCTCTATGTGATTGACTTTAGCTGCAGCAATTTCAGTTTCAAACTCCTGAGGATTTTACAAAGCCTCGATGAGTGCCTCTTGAAGATCTTTTGACAGATTCAAAACATCTACAATTGAATACTTGGCCGGTACATGGGCCATGTGTTTCAATACATCATACCTTTGATCCATAGTTCTGTGTTTCCCAATAGGAACATGTGGTTTAGCAGGTTCCTTGGAAGTTGATGCTTTGGAATTTGTTGCATCTTGTATTGGGATATGAGTTGAAAATATTCCTGGATTTGGAAGATTAGACTGATTAGATCCATTTTATTACTGAGGGGAATAAGATGTAACCTTCAACCGGTCTTCCAGAATAACTATTCCAGGACTGAATTTTATATTGGTGGAAGAACTTGCTTGTTATTGTTGATCTCGATGAAGGGCTCTGCCATTGGTTTCTAGTGAATACACTGTTCTAGCAGGGGTGAAATTGTCATAGTGGATTTTGAATGATCTACGTCTTCCCATGTATCCTGAGCCTCTTGAACTTCCTCTGATTCTGCTATTTGATATAGGGAATCTAGGCTCATCAAAATCGAAACTGCAAATGGCATATAGATCTATTAATGAAATCATATTAACAGAATCAAAAATCAACTCTTCATCCGATGAAAACTCTGCCTGATTAGAATGTTTAGGTTGTGCCTTTTGGTGGGACGGTGCCCGTGAAATTGAAGTAGATGGCATGAAGTCTGCCAGAGTCAATGACTACTTATTCTTTGACACATACTCATGTTCTTATGATTCTTTTTCTGCCTTTGAATCATGTCGTTTATTTGTGAATTTTCCCTCTGATGAAGATGGTTTTTCTACATCATTCATTGAAGAAGGCATAATTGGTTTCTTCATTTGCGTTCCCAAAATGGCATGAGTTCGGTTGATCATATTTATGACCATCTAATCATCATATTTTTTTGCATTTTTGTTCTTAACTTCATGCCACTTTCCATCCTCCTCTGGAACTGTAGTAGTAACACATGATACATGGGAAAAAGTGCCTTTTAGTTTGACTTGTCCTGAGTCGACCATATTTTGCAGGAGGTCTTTGAAGACAAAACACTCCTGGATGGGATGCCCCAACATTAGATGAAAGGGGAAATAATTGGGACGATCTTCATCTCCTTCCTTGTTTAGCCTTTTGGGCCTTGGGAATTGAACCAAATTATTTTCCAGAGCTGAAATGAAATAACTAGGAACTTTTTCATTTCGGAAAGATTAAACATTGCTTTTCAAATCCACAAATTATTTCCGTCTTTGATCTCTTTGATCATATTAAGGAAACAGACTCTGTTGATGACAATCAAGAGGTGGAGCCCTTCAGGGAGATGAAGTTTTTGAAGTAGAATCAGGTAATGGGGCCTGCTTAATCATAATTATAGCAGTCTCTGCTTTACCTATTCTCTTTCCTGGAGCTGATAGAATTACATGAGATTTAGCCTTATTCTGTTTAAGAGAATCTTCAATATATTGAGCGATTGAAGTAATGTCTCGAAACCTTCTTGTGTATTTCACAGGGATCAGCACTGTGGGTAATTCATCATGCAGAGTTTCCACACAGATTGACAAAAGTACATCTTGATGGAGTGTTAAGCTTAGGGAATAAGTTAATCCCTTCTAGCAAGAAATAAAATTAGAGACCCTTTCATTATACCTTTTCTTACCATTTGTATGATCGGAAACTATTGTCTTTGGAAAAGTTGAGCTGAATTGAAGAAGAAATTGTTCACGGAGATCTTCCCATCCGGTAATTGACTAGGATTTCAAGCTTGTGTACCAGACAAAGGTTGATCCTTGCAATGTTTGCACAAAGCCTCTGAGTTTCAGTACTTCTTGCTACTCCGGAATTCCCATCATTTGAACACAACAAGACACGTAATGCATCAAATGATGTTCAGGATCGCCTGATCCATTTGAAATAGGGAATATAGGGTTCCCAAAATTTTATGGGGGATAGATTGCATCTACCCATTCAGGGTAATCTCTCTTTTCTGGTTGAACCTGCTCACGCTTCCCTTCCAAGGTCTCTAATCAAGTTGTTAATGACTCAATGGTAGTTATTAACTTCTAAGAAACATCTATTTGAACTTGGGCTTGGGCAGGTGCAATGAATGAAGTTTGGACAGGTTTGGCATCTAGTACTGCAACTGATGGCAGTAATGCCAATTGTTGTTGCACATTACCCATAGGATTATGCCTGTGAGGGTGTACTAATAAAGGAGGATATTCTTGATCAATCTTAGTAGCTGCAACATACTCCCTTGGCTGAATGACTCTAGAACGCTTAGGAGGAAGACTACCTTGAAGTAGTTATGCATTCAACCTCCTCAATTCTTTCATTTCTTGCTCTTGTTGTACAAATATTTGCTATAGTGAGAGCGATTGGCCTTATCCAGAGGAAGGATATGTAACCTGATTCTTTCTCTTCTCCTTGTATGATACCTTTCGGAGAGGGGAAAGTGGGTTATTTGAAGGAACGCCCAGATTTTGGGTAAACATTTGATTTCATGAACGCACACCTTCTTCATTTATATCTGTGCGTACAACTTATTGAATAGGAACCTCTTCATCTGATCACTCTGAGTGAGCCTCATCTAGTGGATCAGCGTCAACCACATTAATGACATTAATTGACACATAACACATCACATCCCTTCTATCATCATTTCTGTGATTTTGTCTTCTGACATGCCCCTAATGAAACATTTCCTTTTGTTGGTTTGATCCCTCAGGAACTTCGTGGTGAACCGTAATTTGGAGAGAATCTCTTGATAATTTGGCACATAGATCCTCTTGATGTTTCTTCTCCAATCTATAAAAGACTGACTTTCTCCGAGGAGGGGATTGATGATTTGAAAAGGTCCACATTCCAGTGGACTGGGGCTATTCCTGCTGTCTTTTCCCAAATCCTAAAATCCTATTTGTTGATTTCGAGGGTTGGTATAAAAGAGTCCCCAGTCTGGAAAGTCGGGGTGGCTCTTGACATGCTATGTCTGAGACTTTCTTAAAATATCTCCTGATCTTGCAGACCTTAGTCCAGAAATTAGCGGGATGCAACAATCGACATACACTTTTACCACCCGGATCGAAAGACCGTTGGATGATTTCTAACAATTATGTCACTGGATGATGTGCTTTCTCTATACGAGAGCCCTATTCAATATTCTCGTTTTCTTGATGCAGGAGTAATTCAAAAACTTGTTATCTGTATTCTTGATTTTGAGAAGAACTAGTTGAGGCATGTTCTTGGGAAATCATTTGACTACAAACAAAACCCATTGACTGTGGCCGGACACATGCAATAACTTTTCATGAGACCATTTTTTGTGGGCTTTGATGATTGCAGAGCACAGATAAATGTAGTGCTCCATGAACACCCCATCCTCTGACATGAATACCAGATGGGGCATTGGAAATTAACTGGAGCAATATTCTTAGTGTGCCAAGGCATGAACGCTGAAGGGCTCTCTGCTGCTTTTCAGCCTTCGGATATCGAGAGACTGATAGAGATCCCAAATCAATCTGATGTTGTAACCCTTCTATTATCTTAACATGATTTTAATATTCATGATAAGATAATACTTTCATTTTCAACTGACAAATAGTTTTCCATATGTTGATATGGATATCTTGAATTCCATCTTCTGTCAACATCTCTGGAATGTCATACTGGGAATCAACCAGAGGCAAAAACATGACTGACACTTCACCTTTCGCAAGTTGTTGTCACATGTTCAGCATTTCCTCTTTATCATTCAATGAATATTCTTCTACCTGATTTGACTAGAGATGGTGCTTCCTTGATGATTCATCAGATTCAAAAAGATTTATAGAAAAATCAGTGATCAAACTAAAATATGCATGACTTAGGGGTGGATCGGAGAATGACCTGCACCCTGCACTATCTTCTTATTGAGAAAGTATTTCACCTACTAGCGATGAAGCATCAGACATGACTGGTTTCTCATTTGCATGTTCCTCAAGGTAAGAGGGATTTCTCGGCACTACAATGTCCACTAGAGAATTTTCCGGGCAATGTGAATCACTACTACGGAGAGAACTTTTTCAGCAAAATCCATCATCATGGGGAGGACCACCATGGTGAGTTACAGCAAAAGATGAGATCTCTTACTCCTTGGTCCTCCAACCACATAGAGGGTTCCTATGGCTCTAATCTGAAGACGAAACTTCAAGATAGACCGAATTTTCATGAAGCAATCCTTCATGAGGAAGTGCCTCTTGAAGACCTTCAGAATTAATGTTCCCACTATTGGGGAATGAGGGAGTAGAATATTTAATTCTAACAGATAATTATCTAAGGGATTCAAGAACTCCAGCATTGAGCAAGGCCTTGTTACAAATTGGCTCTTGATCTCTTTACTGTGTTGGGCAGGTCTTCTTCTTAGACGCCTTCTTACTCGCCTTGGAAACCACCTTTTGACAAAAGTGGCTACTCTGAGCAGGTGTATGTGTTTGATCAAGAGATATGGACAGGTTAGGCTGACGATGTCTACTCAAATTAGGTGTATGTACCAGACATGGTTGTCCGTATGATATGGGGGAGTACGCCCCACAACCCTCCTGGACTGGAACAGATGTGTGTGTCTGCTCCGGAGTGAATTGTTGATGCGTCACTCTACTGTTAGGGAAATATTTATGTGTCTTTCCCTGAGATGTTTCTAAAGATGTTATAATATCTTGGCAAGCATCCAGAATATGAGCATGGATTTGCTTCTGCTCTTTCACCATGGATAGAATATTCTTGGTGACTTCAGCTGCCGAAACGGGGATATGAGCCCATTCTGTTCTTTGAGTAGGTGTATGTGCATGCTCCTGTCCTCCTTTTCTGTCAGTGAATCCTAATAGTATTCATGTGTGGGGACAGAATGTTGATTTGGCCACCTGTTTGTCCCTGGAGCTTTCCAACTGACTTCTCCGAGTGCTACCAAGCGAGACTGTTGGTAGGCTTGATCAATACTAGCAGGTGTATGTGCCTACTAATTGTACTTCACCGAATGTGGTTGAAGAGATCCATCATATGTAGTCAGACGAGCCTACTGACTAGCTGACAACGTATAAATTGGTGTATGTTCCTGCCTATAGTACTCCGCCAGAATTTCCTGGCGGGATTGGCGTGATGCTTCCAGACGAGTCTACCGGATAGCGGAATTAAAATAGATGGGTGTATGTGCATGCTCGTTGCTTTCCACCAAGTTAGGTTGGTGGACTTTTCCGGAGATGGTAGAGATTAGAACCTACTCAATGTTGATCGTATTTCGCCTCTGGAAATTCGTCCTGCCTGCTCGGGTTCGAGGAACCTGAGCCGAATGCCTGTGGACGACACCCACATCATGTTCAGGGTGCACTACCGCACGATTCTGGAAGCGATTGTTGATAGGAGAACTTGGTAAGAACACATGTATTCTTTAATTAAGGCCCTGAGGGACCAGATCATTCACCTCCCCAGAATAAGGGAGCGAATGGTGATTGCGTTCTGGGGATAACGACCCGAAACGGTTGGACACGGTGGTTAGCACTTCCTGCTTCTTGATCACTGGACGTCGCTTTCCGGATGACCAGGATGAATTGTTCACTTGAAGTGCTTGTCGAGAAGCCTCTAGAGTTGTAATAGTACTGTTTTGACGGTAATCCTTAACCAGCGCATTTGATACCCAGCATGGAAGATGCTGAGTAGGTGATGTCGTCCTCAGAGCAGACAATGATCGACTAGGAGTTGCAGTAGTGGAATTCGCAGCAACGGTATTCATAGGTGTAAATTTGAGAGCAGCCATTTCTTAGAAAGCATAAAATCTTGGAAAAGAGTTTCTGTTTGATATAACAGACGTAATCAAGATAAATTCATCCACTGCATCTTTCGGATGAGCACATATGTCAATGATTGTTTTTGTTGGCCCTCTCATTGCGTTTCAAATAGGGTCCTAACAAATAGTAAAACATCATTTTAACTTGGTTAAGGATTCACATCGGGTTCACCATTTTTTGTTTCCCTCTAGAATGGGGGATGATCTCATTGATTTAAGATTCAAACATTACCAACAGTTTCTAACGGGTTTGTTCATAGAACCAGAAACATCCAATGATTCCATATCCATTTGAACCTACCTTCCAATGGTAGGCACTCATTAGTAGTGGACTGATGAGTGTTAGGAATTTTCATTGGTCGAAAGGATGGGAGGTCAGACTCATCACACCTTTTTTAGGGGAATTATTTTCTACTCCGGGACTCTCATTATAGATTTATGTTATGTTCATGAATCCTTATTACATTACAAAGTAAAAAGTGAAGTTTCCTTTCAATGATTGATATGTAGGAAATTTAGAAAATATTTTATATGTATTCGAGGTTCTTAATTGATAGAGAATCATCTGTATTTGTTAGAGATTCTTAGTCCATGGTATCCTTTGATACATAAAAGTATCTTGGTCATTATGATGACCATACTGGTTTTAAATCCACTCAGTGGGGCACTAAATTTTTATTGTCATTGAGAAGGACATATATTATTTCAAATTTGGGATCGTACACACAGATGGGCTGCCTACGTATCCTTTGTTTTGAAAAAGGAATCAGAACTCATGTAGTTCGTGTAAGGGAGTATGATGTTTATGCATTATTGATGGCTCAATAAAAATATGTCATGTTTACTTTTACACTCTAAGCTAACGTGAGTCATGGTCAGTGTGAGACACAAGAGGTTTTGGTGAAACAGGACAATTGTGCCACGAAAGATGCAATGATGTGGGGCTTATGTGTGTATGATTGCCCAAATAGTTGGGGATTAAGATTTACTTCAGAGGCGAAATCTAGGAACATGGTCTATAAAGGTATATTTACTTGGTGGAGATTTGGATACTCTAATATTGGGGATTACCACTAAAGAAGATTTCTATGTTTGGAGGGGACTTATGATTGGGTTTTACTCCTAAGAAGGAAGCCCAGTTCAAATGGAAATTAAGACTGGTCAAGAGAAATTAAGACTGGGGCTTACTCTTGAAAAGGAGGCCCAGGTTAAAGGGATATGTAAATTAAAGGGACTTGGGGCATACACCTAAGGAGGAGTCCCATATTTGAGACTGGGTCATACTCCTAAAAAGGAATCCCAGGTTAAGAGAATTATGGTTGGGGCTTACTCCTAATTAAGATGCCCATATTTGGGAATTTTAATATTAGGGCTTACTCTTGAAAAGGATGCCTAGATATGGAAGGACTTAGGGATTACTCCTAAGTAGGATGCCCAGATTTGGAAGGACGTGGGTCTTACTCCTAAGGAGGACTCCCAAAATTAATGGGAATTATGAATGGGACTTACTCATGAATAGGAATCCAATGTTAAGGGTTTCTCTCATCTTTAAAGGATGTGGTTTAATGAATGAAATCACTGACCTTAGTGACATAAAGATGTGTAAATCACTAGGTTTTGAGAGATGTTCCACAGAATTCCTTTCAGATAAGGAAGTCAATCAAGAAATCATGCCATAAATGTCCATGAAGAGTGTCTTGAAGACTGAATCTTGAATAGGAGAGGTGGAATGGCATAATAGAGGTAAAATGGGTAGTAAGGTCACCCAAAAATAGAAGCGGCGCTCAAGTCCTGGCAGGCGCGCAGGTACTGCGTGGGAACGCAAGTCCTGGTCTCGCAGGTATACCTGCACGACACATGGGTACTTGCACGATTTTTAGCCCTTAGAATAATATTTGGGCGATCCTTTATCAAAGCCTTTAGAATTAACCCTATAGGCTTTCCAATAGATGGCGCGCATGTTATGGGGAAGAAGTAGGGCGGCGCGCAAGTGTGTCTATTTCCCTTAAGGGTAAAACATTTAGGCGTGAAAGTGTTAGTGAATTATAACACTTAGACCATACTCCTCTTTTATAGACCTTCCATTCTATGTAATGAATTACCTTATAAGTGTTTGTAAGACCTGAAGAAGAGACTTGGGCATTTGGAGCTCTATATCTGAATTCTGGAAAAAATCCTCCCGAAATGGGGGGCCCACCAGGGGTATTTATATGCTGGAGAAGACCCCGGGTGGTTATCACTTAGTGTACAAAGGTCACTTGCACGACCATTAGGATGCGCTCTAGTGTACTTGCATGATAGGAAGGGAACTTGTGTGGCATGTGTGCATTTGAAGCCTTTTTCATGCCTTTGTCGATTTTTGATGATTTCTTCAAATGAAGAATCACTTTGTGCTAATTCATTTCCCTTTCCATTCCTTTAGACAATGTGACGAAAAGGACCATCAATGGTGATAAAAACTAGATTTAAATATTTTATCTATGTCAAAAGGTGGTAAATCGACCTTTTGATGAATAATACAGTGTTTTTGCTTAAAAATGGATTCATTCACATTTATGCCTCTAAATGTTTTTGGATAAATGTAAAAACATTTCACAAAATGTATAATCATATTTTATTATGTTTTGTTCATTTATTTCGATACAATTTCTAAGCGTTAGGTACCATTTAAAGTAATAATATTATATCATTATTATTTTTCAGAATGACTTAGTATTCTGTGAAACATAAGACTTCATTTAAACCCATTGTTGTGTGTCGGGTATTCCATCAAACATAGAATCCCCTTAAAAGTAATATTAATAAATAATTCACAAATATTAATAAATGTGAAAATTTCATATTCTTTATTTACCTGGGATGTTACATAATTCCCCCTGCCCTTTGGGAATTGCATCCTCAGAGTTTTAAAATAGTTCTTGTAAACATCATTGAATGTCCCACATCCAAAAAAAATGTGTTAATGAAAATATCACTTTAAAAGAAATAAAGTAAACTATAATGGTCCCCTGAGATAACCTATACAAGGATTTCATGAAAACCTAGATATAGAAAAGATAATAAGTGTCATGGTCTAATGGAGTGTGACTAAAAACATGATTAGGAGAAAGTTAACAACAAGAAAACCACAAACATGTGATAGGATAAATGACCTTTGATTCCCTAGTAAGAAAAGTAAACGAACATCATTTTTTTAAGTTCCCTTTCAAAAGTATGGAGATTTTATCTATGATTTTGACTAAGTACATAAGGAATTATAATTAATTTCCAAGTAGAGTTTCTTCCTATAATATGATTCTACCCAAAACTCATCACTTCTCCAAACGATGAGTAATAAAGATGATTTGGTCACACCTGAAGTGCTAAAATCAAATTCTGTAGAATCACATAATCCAAAAATATTAACTATATATCTTTGGACATTAAAAAACCCCAAATGTGAAGTACATGATCAGAAAATCCCCAAAATTATAATGTTTTATAAAAATAAATACTACACTTAATCTCCAAAATTTAACAAAGACAACACAAAGCTCAATAATGCCCATTCAATAAACAATTTTCCTTAAAATACATCAATATAATACAAACTAGGACTGAAACCCAAACCATAGAAGTATTTAATCACATAGTCTACCATAGAAAATCATAACATTTATCTCCAAATAACATAGTCTACTCTTAAAGACTCTTACTGAAGTGTAATTAACCAGATCATATATTCCCTATAATGGGATAATCATTTCAATAAATAACCCAAATCTACATATGTAAACCATGAAAACATATATTCTTCCAAAATAAAATTTCAACTATTCCTCCACAGATGAAATACCATAGTATTTCATTTTCCTTAGGCATATAGTGTTTCCCAAAAATATAGAACATCTTCTAAAATAACCTTTCTCACGTAATCACCAAATCATTTTCTTATACTAAGGATATCCATTTTATAAATCATAAGTTCCCAAAATAAACTTATTATTGATCCATAAAATCATTTATCTAAAATTAATTTGTTTCACTAACTAAGGACTTCACATAATCCAGTGGTAGGTGATAAATCCAAATTGCAGTATTGTTGTGGGTTCGATTCTTACAACTTTGTTCGACGTGGCAGGTTTTCACATGGTCTATGTGTTGTACTTTTTCAAAAAATATATAATTTAATTAAACTCCCAAAAATGATATAAATTACTCAAAAATAACCATAACATATTTTAATCAAAAGTATTATCTCATACAACACATTTTCATCCGAAAAGGTAATAACCGGTAATTGCCTCAAATTCTAAGATCATATAATCCCAAATGGTTATTTTTAACACTATCCATAAAAGATAATATATTTATTCCTTGAAAAAATATTCACATATCAAACATCAGAATTACACATTCTATAAAAATTATTCCAAAGTAATCCCATTGTTAATACATTTAAACATATAACCATCCATAGATCATACATTACCTTCCATTTCCTAAAATGGTTACATCTTAGTCATCAGAAATTATTCCTGATCCTTTATCAAGGTTTCTCTATCTTATTTTATTATAATTATTTCATACAAATAAAATAATGCATTATTTCCTAATATTTCAGTAATGTGAAAACATGATCTAAGATATAATATATAACATTCAAAGGACATTTTTAGCTTCCTCTTCTTCAATTGGAATGAAATTAGGAATAGTTAAAAATATATTTGTACGATCCTACTTATCCTATTCCTAATCCTTCATTGTAGGACATATATATTTATAATCACCATGCACACTACATTTAAAATAGTCAATTGATCCCTCAAAAAGAACTTCTTTCCCTTTCCTAGAGCCAACTAGATGCTTCCTTTTTCCATGGAATGTTCTTGAATTATGACCTTCATTGCCACATAATAGATTCTTCACGTCCCTTTGAATCATTTTCATAGCTGTTTCTTGGCAAATCCTTGACAAAACAATTTTTTTAACATACTTGCCTTTATGAATATTACCTGAACTTCCATTGGGATTCAATTCTCACATATATGATATCTTTGAAAAATAACCAAGGTTCAATTATTCATTCATGACTCCAGATAGTTAGATGAGAATACCACAATAGATCTCATTCCAACTACTATTTCATTCAATTTTTTATTCATAAAACCTTCACAGTTTTCTTCACATTGATTGTTACTTTGGTTCCTACTAGATCCTGGAATTTAATAAAAACAAAATAGTTTGTGTGAATATATCAGTAAAATCATTATATACTATCTTATGAGGAGGTAAACAATAATATATACTTATTCATTATATCTTAAACTAATTAAATTTATATAAAATAACTATGACTCTTTCTAATATTTTGATCATTATGGTTAAGTCACTTATTCTAAATAACACCCTAACCTCTAAAGTTATCTAAACCAACCTCTGATACAAACTCTAAGGCCACATCCCTAAACATTACATAATCTTAAATTAAGTTAATAATTTATATTTGGGACATTTTCATGTTTTGAGCTTTATAGAATTAGGTAATAACATATATATAATGAATTGAATATTACAAGTAGACACTTCTACTCAGTATCCATTTGGTTTATAAAATAAAAACTGTTAAAAGAAAATAAACATGTTTACATCCTTGTTTTGATCATCATGACCATTCCTTGATCACATCCTAAACCCTATTCCACTTTATGTCATGTGGAAAATATTTCAAAAAACATGGGATGAGAATAAAAAGCTCAGTTTGGGGTACACAAGGATGGAAAACTGTTAGTTTTTCAAAAGAACAATTAAACCATGAATACATTATCATAGGTAATAATTTTATCCTTTATGAAATAGTAAATACAATTCACTGAATAAAAGTTCATTGAATTCCCTTTTGTAACCAAAATATTACCATAAATTCCATTGAAATCACACATAACATATAAATGTAATATGGGAAGAAAACATACTTAAATGAAATAACCATATGGTTAACATCCACACAATTTACAAAATGAAATACCATACGGTTGACTTCCATACCCAATGCATTAAAGGTTATTATGAAACCACCCATCCAGGTTTATCACACCACCACCTGTCGTTTGGTTTATCATGTAACCACCTGATAAATTTCCAAGTACCATTACAAAATCACAACACATAAAATATTTAAAATATACACATTTCACTAATAACATATCAATTGAAATCAGAAGAAATAATTTCAACATATTTAAACAATAAATCCATTTAAAAATCATTTACAATACCAGAACACCCAAAAACATAATAAGGGGTTTCTTTTTCATTTAGTAAAAACCATTAAGGCTTATAAAGGAAGCCAAATAACGATTACGGTAGCAGAGAGTTCATTATCATTGCATAAATTAAAAAAAACAAATATTCTTTTTTGTAGTTTGAAAAATAATTCATAAAAATTTATTTATTTTGAAGAATTGAAATGTCAAAGGGGTTTACACACCGTATTAAATATTTTTTTTTATAAA
Organism: Viscum album; assembly: GCA_963277665.1. Classification (NCBI taxonomy): domain Eukaryota; kingdom Viridiplantae; phylum Streptophyta; class Magnoliopsida; order Santalales; family Viscaceae; genus Viscum; species Viscum album. The sequence continues at coordinate 1,293,274,716 of OY728129.1, forward strand.
TCAAAATATGTATCAATGAATGGAGATTTAGACGAAGTCCCTTACAAAGATCGTATCCATTGATTAAGGTTAAATAAATCACATAATAATGTGTGAAAATAGGAATACACCCAAAATTAGTGGATAATAAGTGTAAAACAATCATAGTTCATTCACTCATATTCATAGCATGATACCATAAAGAAGTGTAAGTTTGACACAAATAATTTAAATTTGGTTCTGAAGTTCCCTTACCAAAATTGGGTAGCCTAACACTGTCACATAAAAATTAAAAAAATTAGTTTATGAGAGTGAATATTGTATCTAATTACATGGACATAAAATGTGCAGTAATAAGGATATTGAAGAACATATAAAAACATTTGAAAATTTAAATCTTAATATATAAAAGAATTCTGATAAAAAAAGGGGTGAAAGGATCCAATACTAATTTTGTAGCTTACGAAACATACACCACATGAAAGAAGGATCATATAATTAAGATCTAAATACCAATGAAATAAAGAATATTACACATTGAATACAATCATGGGTAGTACATACACGACACAAAACAAAATACTAGTAAATATACCTTCAATATCACAATAATAAAAAGTGAGATGAGAATCCCTTACCTTGTGTCTAACATGACTTGTTCGTTCTTTAATATTCTGAATAATGAAATAAAGGTAATTTCAACATTAATCAAAACCTTTTTAAAGTTTATTATTCCTTTTATATCACTCATTACCATGTTATTAACATTATATAATCATTTATATTAATAAAAGACTTTTTTTCAATATTTGGTACTTGAGTAAAAAATGAACTTCTTATAATTTCAAGTCGTCCATGTGGTCAAAGTTCTCTTATATATATAATAAAATTAATGATTTAGATATAATATTTCTAAAATATATATACTATATATATTAGCTCATAATAGTACATAATATTTGGAGATAAGAAATGAAATGCACCTTTCATGGAGATGGAAAGTTGTACGTCAGCATGAACACTACTTTCATTTCTAATTCGTATTTTACTGGAAGGAAAAAATAATCATAAATATGTATATTATAATTTCACTATAATATCATAAATAATTTCATTAACTCTATCCTTTATATGTCCCACTTACGACATTAATGATTCATATCACTTTTAGGGGTAGTAGTCAACACATCCTCAATTGAAATTATCGCATTTACCCATTATTGAAACCATAACGGTATGCTATAAATAAAAAATATAGAAGAATATAAAAATTATAAATATAAAATATATCACATATAAATACACTACTAGAATAATGGCCACCATGAGTGGTGATAGCATAAAATCGAAAAATCATCGTTTTGTGAGGCAATAGTTCGCCATCCACAGAAACAGTATGAGAACGACACACCCCCATCCTCTTTGTTCTTAGAAATAAAAACTCGTGGAAGCTCCTATATATGTGTGATTACTTTGAAGCTTTATTTTTGATCACCAACAATCATTATTGACAATTTTCTTCTAATGTCCTGATCTTTGGTCTTCTCTCTTCATTATATTCTATTCATTAAGGTTCTATGGATTATTTGTTCTTCTGAATGCTATTTTGTGCTAATTTAAACTATGATTTGATTTTTGGTTACTGTTTATTTTTGTTTTTCATTTTTATAATTAATTTTTGAATAGATATTACAGTTTTTAATTTTCCAATTCTTTATAAGGATTATAGATCAGATTTGGGAATCAATTTTCATGTAGAATTCAGAATTTTGTAAATCATTAATCATTTGATTTAAAATTAAATTTTCTTCAATTATTAGTTTAAAGTTTATTTAAAATGTCTTGGAACATAGTTAATAGTTATCCCTAAGAGTGATTAGTCAATGTTCTTGATATGAAATGGTTATGTTATGTCCCCTCTTATGCCTTGCATGACATGAAAATAATTATTCCATGATTAGGTTATGTCACAATAAAAATTTATTTATCCATGTTTTTATTTTACTTTATTTTCATTTAGAAACATGGCTATTGTATTTGCCTACATTTTACAAAAACATGTTTAAATGAGGTTTTGATAAATTAACTGTGTAATCTTTCACACATACACAAACATTTATGAAATATAGGTAGTGTTGAATTTATTTAATGAAAATAATTTAATTTAGATCTTTTAATATCCAAAAATTATCACTAATGTAAAAAAATGTAAACAATCATGATATGTGTACCTTTACTAGGTATCTATATAGAAAACAGCACCATTTCACTTGGTCAGTTGGTTAACTCATCAACCATTCATCAAATCCTGGATGGACCTAAAATCAAATATCCTAAGTGGTATCTATTTCCTAAATCATGCACCTATATCCAATAGAATCATTTCTCATTCATCCCATTCAATCCATAGATGTGTCTAGATCCAGCCGAAGCCATATCTCTTAACCAAAATATCTGATCCCACTTGGTCACAACTCTCCCCCACTAGGTACCCATCCTGGGTCTACAGTGAAGCTCATGGTGACCCCCAAATCCCTCCTCCACAAACACATATTATTCATCAAATAATTTCCTTGTTCTCTCACCCAAATGTATTGTAAAATACTATCTCGAACCTGAAAGTTGAGGAGATATCTGATTACGAAAATGAAGGAAAATTATTAATAAATTCGATGTTCAATATATATATAGCCTCTAGACAAAGGAAAAATCAGAGGATTTTTATGTGGGATAGGTATGGAGGTGTTATTTAGAAAATAAATTGATTGGAAATATTAGATCTAAAAGATACAATGGTTGATAATGACATCAAAAACTTGTGAATTTTCTTTATTAAATTGTATTTAGAATGAATCAGATTAGGATTTTAAGATAAAAAATTGAAAGACAACTATTGGAACAACCAAAATAAGGTTTTAGATATTATACTGGTCAGATTATCAGGATATATGTATTGGTTTCAAGATATTGTTCTTATGATAATAATGAAAATAATACTGAAGATCATATGAAACCGATTAGAATTCTAAAACTGATAAAGATAATCTGTTGCCAATAAAATAATCTAATACAAATAATCTAGTGATGATAGTATATTCTAATACCGATAATCAAGTAATGATAACAGAAAGCTGATAAAATGGTAAATCTGATAAAAGAGTGAATCTTATAAAAGTGAAACCTATAGATGGTAAAACCGATAAAAAATTGAAACCAGTAAAATACTGAAACTGATAAAAAAGTGAAACCGATAAAAAGTAAAATCAATAAAAATTGAAACTGATAAAACCGTGAAACCGATAAAAGTAAAACCAATAAATGGTTATTTATACTCCCCATTTGAGAAAGAGTAACTTAATGTAAGGAGATGGTCTAAAATAGAAATAGATTTTATTTATTACTTTATAGTGATTATTCCTAGTTTATATTTAATGTAATCAAATCTGTAGAAAGTTATTGGTTTTTTAAAAATATCATCATGTTGTACTTGTGTTCCAATTAATTTGAAATAATATCCCGTTTAAGTGTGTGATCTCTAAGAAATTGATGCCCAATATATACGTGTTTTTCACCTTAGTGATGTGCAGGATTTTTAGTAAGATCAATGAAAATAGTATTTTCACATAGTATTTGAGTTTTATAAAAATTAAAGCCTAATCACTGAGTGTGGTTTGCAACTAAAATACCTGAGCACAACTACTTTCAGCTTCAACATATTCAGCTTCGGTAATTGAAAGTTCTATTGAATGTTGTTTCGTGCCTAACCAAGAAACTAAATAATCTCCTAAGAAATAACATGTTTTAGATTTAATTTTTTTATCCATTCTACAAACACCAATGGAAGCTTCTGAAAAACATTTTAAAACAAAATCATTTCTAGAAGAATAGAATAGTCCTAAATCCATTGTTCCCTTTATGTAGTGAAAAAATATTTTCACTACTTTTAATTGAGGTTCCATTATATTAGATTGATATCTTGATAATAATCATAAAAAAAACATTATGTCTAAACGTCTAGTTACTAAGTATAACGAACTTCCTATTATAACTCTAAAACATGTTTGAGCTACAGGTTTTCCAGCTTCATCATGATCAAGTGTATTTGAGGTACTGATTGGAATGGTTGTACTTTTAGTGATGTCAATTCCATACTTTTCAAGTAAATATTTGATAATCTTATGTTTTGATATATAGGTTCCTTATCATTTTTGAGATATTTGAAAACCTAAAAATAAAGTTAACTCACCCATTATACTAATATAAAAATATGATTTCATTATATTCACAAAAGAATCAGTTAGGATTATAGAGTTGATCCAAATATAATGTCATCAATGTATATTTGAACAAACAAAATATTTTTTTTATTTTTGTAAAAATATTTGGATCTGCAGTACATTTTTCATAATTTTTTTAAAAAAAATTCATGTTAGTCTATCATACCAAGAACTAGGGGATTGTTTAAATCTATATAATGCATTGTTAAGATTAAAAACATGATCTAGATGATTTGAGTTAACAAAACTTCTAGGATGGTCTAAAAATACATATTCTTGTAAAAAGCCATAATGAAAATCACAATTTACATTCATTTGAAATTTTTTTAAATAAACGAATTTTATAGAGGCTTATCAAATAGGAATAGATTCAAGTCCCATTAACAGAGCATAGGTTTATTCATGGTATATTTCTTCTTGTTTATTATAGCCTTTAGCAACAAGTATTTCATTATTTCTTATAATTTCTCCATTTTGATCACAATTGTTTTTCTAAAAACCCATTTTAGACCAATTATAGTAGTTTCATTAGGTTTTACAACCATGTTATAGACCGGATAACTTTCAAATACATTTAGTTCTTCTTTAATTTATTTAGTCCAATCCTCATCAACTAAGGCTTCATTAGATTTTTTATGTTCAAATTAGGAGAGAATATTGAGAGGTACTATTTCATTTCACAGGGAATTCATTGTCCATATAGGTTGATTTACATTACCAATGATATTATCACTTGTATGATTCATAAGAAACTATTGATTTGGGTTTTGTAAAACCTGTTCATCAACATATGATAGAAATTATTCTGTGGTAAATATTATAGAAACATTTTCTTGATTATTTTCCCATTCAGAAGAGTTTTCAATCAATGGTAGATAATCAGTTTGTGAAAAGACATCTATTGTTGCAGGTAGGTATTGTTTAAAAACAAAAGGATCTACTTCTCCAAAACATAACATGCACTCTTTCCACAACATCTCAAGAGTTTTTATTAAAAACTATATAAGACATAGAAGTAGTGGAATAACCTTGAATGCTTCCTCTATTGGATTTACGTGAGAATTTATGTAGATTATATTTAATATTCAATATGAAAAATTTTCTTCTAAATACTTTGATGTAAGAAACATTAGGTTTTTAGCTAGTCCATAATTCATAAGATGTTTTATTAAGAAAAGGTCCATTTAAAACATTATTAATAGTATAACATGAATTTCATACAAATATTCCCAAAAATACTTAGAAATTGAGTATTAACTCAACATGGTTTTTATCATTTCTGGAAGAATATGATTTATTCTTTCAGTAACACCATTTTATTGAGGGATCGTGGAGGTGAAAAGTTGTGTGCAATAAATTTCTTACCAAAAAATGTTTCGAAATATAAATTTTGAAATTATCCCCCAAGACCACATCGAATAGTAATTAGTGGTAGGTTTTTCCAAATTTTAACATGGGCTCTAAAAGTTTTTAAACATAGTAATGATTTATATTTATTATTAGAAAATAGACCCATGTAAATCTGGTGCAGTCATCAACCAAAACAAATACATAGTATTTTCCTCCAATACATCAAGTTTGTATTTGACCAAAAAGATCAATGTGATGTAACTATAATGTATTAGATGTTGAAACACTATTAATTGATTTAATGATACTGCTATGTTCCTTTGAATATTGAAAAGGATTACAAACTTTTGATGAATCATTATTGAGATCTGGTAGATCGATAACCATACTTTTCTTGGAGAGATTAAAAAGGTTACAAAGGTTACAGTTTTCTAACCATCTAATCTATAACAATGACTTTCCTTCCATTTAACTACAGAATGTTATGTTTTTACTCTTATGGTCTTCTATGTTATGTGTGTATACATTCTCATTCATATGGGTAGAGAGAAAGAATTCAACTGTGGAATTTTGAACCTAACATTTATCATTCCTAAAATTCAATAGGTAACCTTCATCAGATAATTTAATTATGCTTATAAGGATATTATTAAGACCATTACCAAATAAGCAACTTTTAAATGAAAACATTACTTAAAAGAACAATATTACATATATGAATGATCATTCCTTGAGAATTATCTCAAAATTCCACCTTTATACTTTTCATTTCAATAAAATTTTCAATGAAATCTTTATTTCCAATCATATGTTGAGAACAACCACTATCCATGTACCAAATATTATAGTTGTTGGTACTATTTTTTACATAAAAAGAAACAATTTGTTTATCGAAACCCAAACATGATTGGATCTAGAAATGTTACATAAAGTCACTTTAGTAATCCACATTTGTTTTTCATGGTGGGATTTATGAAATCCTAAATATTGAGTTTTATTAAGAGAAAAATTTCATTCCCAATGTCCTCCATATTGACACTTGGTGCAGAATGGAGCACATTGGGGAACGAATATAATTGTGACTAAAAACTGGTTTTGAATGAAAATAACCAATTTCAGAACTATTTCTTAGAGGACAGATTTGTGAATACATTTTCGTAAATTCCTTCCATATAGTTGTGAAATTTGATTATTGTTTCATAAGATAAAAAAATTCATATTTAAACTTATGATTGAATTATCACTCTCATATTAAATTGTTTTGATATTTGTTTTTGTTTCAATAAAATTTTTCATTCAAAAATGTTGTTCGAAGTCCATATAATGTTAATCCTTCTCAGAATTTACAGTCATAATGTTTTTTTGAAATATTTACAAAATCATGAGTTTATTGATCAAGATCTTTTGAAAGATATGATTCTTTTTTTAAGGATAGAAATTCAAGAATTTTTCATATCCAGTTTTTTTCTTGAGTTTAGAATTTTGATTCTCATGTAGTTTGGAAAATCTGGATACTTATTCAAAAGAAGGTAATTTATCCCATGATAAGGAAGATTATTCATCTAAAGAGTAAGAAAATTTCTAATAGGGATTATTTCCATTTAAATATACTATTGTAAGATATTATCCATTGTATACCTTATCCATGAGGCAATGGTTTTGAATAGGTAATATAGCTAATAGTACAATATTCTTCTAACTATAAGATTCATATTCATAAGATCCATCTAATGAATCACAACCACTTACACTCTAAGTATCATTTGAAATCAATACATTCTTACTATTAGAATTTTAATACTTTTTCATATTTCTTTCAGAATATTTATCCTTCCTATATTTTATTTTATGTATAGAAAATATGGTCTAATATGACCCACTATTTTATATTCAACAAATGTTTCTTCTTGGCCTTTATTCTACTTTCTATCATTGGTTTTGATTCTATAATTAAAGTCTTTCTTTCCCAAAATCTTGTTCATTATTCGAAATAGATTGGGTAATTCATTCTATGAATGATCACTTTCACTAGATTCTGATATAACAATAGATTCCATCACTTTGGATTCTATTACCCTTTTATGTGTCTTGGATTTAGATGTAGTAGTAAAATAATTATTTCAAGTACCATTATTTTTCTTATTTAAATAAAAATATCTTTTCATTCTTCTCTTTTACTATAAAAGAGTAAAAAATAATTCATCAAGTTTTATTTGAGTAACATTACTGTTTTCATCAATAGTTGTACTTTTTTAACCATTTCTTTTGGAATTATATCGATTATCTTTTCCACAAGAACAATATTTTCAACACCATTTTATCCCATTAATTAATGACTATTGAAAATTATCATAAATATTTGTTGTATCTTTTAAAATGGCATTCCATGGGAGAAAACCATGATATTTAGCTAGGAACATGGTTCATCTTGTTTTTATAACGTTTGATGTACCAAAAACGTGTGTCTTCCAATTTATTGCCTATATTGTTGGCAACTTCACATAAATATACATGAATATATATATTCCTGGTCATATAACACAAAAAAGTATTTAGTACCTTGTAATTCAGTTGATATTCTAGTTTCTCTTGGATGGTGAAGGTTCTAACTTCATTGTTTGGAATTTTTAATCTCTAATAAGAATCACACAATTATCTATTATTGTATCAATTACACATATCTTCATTGAATCTCTCTGGTACTCATAGTCATTACCAAAAAATAGGTGGTATAGTTTGGTTCATATTATCAATTCATCCAATATATATTCCTTCCATGTCATAATACTACAACTTCCCACTCCACACATTATGTTACTAAGTAAATATAACCAAACTTTTTTAAAATAAAAACAATTTTATTACAGAAATACATATATCATGTATTATAAATCCTTGTAAACCTACTCTAATACTAATTGTTGGATCGAAATATTGATGTAAATGTATATGAGATGGAACAACACAAGAGGGTGGTGACTTGTATGTTCAAAAGATTGTATTTAAACTCTGTAGAATGAACGTAGATTAAGAGATCTTAAACTAATACAATTAAAAATCAATAAAAATTTCCATAAGGATCTTGAATACAATGGATATGATATCATTTGATACAATATGTTATTAAAACAATTGAATTATAGTTCAATACAATGATTAGAGTAATACAAATGTAAATGATTCTACAAAATGGCATATATAATCTCTTAATACAATATGAAATGAATAAAATGTAATTGAAATAATTACCATAGAATTGAATATGAATAGAAATATGAAACAATACAATTCCCATTCTATTACAAATTGAAGTGTAAAATAAAATGTATTCTATTTCATTTATCCCATAGAGTAGGGTATCCTTTCACCTAGGATAAAAGGTCTTCTTTACCACAACCCCTGTAATCCCTCGATATGATGATCAGTATGTTTGTCGTACTATCCCTATAAGACCTTGATTAAGAAGGTAATACGCACCACTACCTTTCAAATACTTAAAATCCCTTGATACAATGTTCAGTACCACCATATTCCTATCCCCAGAATCCATTGATTATTATCACAATTATCAGATGCACAAAGAAAAAAAAAGAACTCACTGAAATACAAGAAATACGAACATGTATTTAACATATTGTATCTTCAAGTATTTCACATGATGCAAGAGAGAAGTCACACGGTCTCTCTATAGAACTTGAAGATCCCAAAGTTGTTCCATTTGGTTTGAGTGACTTCTTTTTTATAGGCCTCAACTTACAATGGTCTAATTTTCTCCAATGGTCATATTTCTCTAGAAAAATCATAAGGACTTTGACACATGGTATTGTAACAGTCAAATAAAATAGAATACATGATATTTTTTTAATTTTTATATAACTAACACAACGACATCATTTTTGATAGAAAATATAAAAGTATGAAAAATGAGTATGAGAAACATGTATAAAATATTGGAATGATACATGATTACAATTCATTAAATGAGTACGATAAATAACATTGTTATGATTCTTTACATGCTTACAAAGCATATCATGATTACGATGCATATCGTGGTTACGATAAATAATATGGTTATGATGCTCTATATGGTTATGATGGAAATTGTGGTTACAATTAATATAATGGTTAGGATTCATAATGTAGTTACAATTCATAACATAATTATGATGTACAACATGGTTATGATTCATATCATTGTTATTATTCATAATAGTGTTTTGATTCATAACATGATTAAAATGAATATCATGGTTAGGATTCATATCATGGTTACAATTCGTAGCATGGATATGATGCCTGGAATGAATACAATTCGTTTCATAGTAACAATATTGTTCATAACCTGGTTATGATGCTTGATTATAATGCATAATATGAAAATTATGCATAACCTGGTAACGATGCATGTGGTTACAAAAACACCATATGTGATTACGATTGAATACAAACAGCATATAATTATGATTTATAACAACATCATGTTTCGTTACGATGGAAAAAATATTGTGATTATGATTGTATAGAATCGGTATATGATTACGCTATATGTGATTACGAAGGGAATAAAATATATATGAGAACGATGTATGGGTTTATGATTTTAAAACTATAGTATTTTATTACGATGTAAATAACATACATGATTAAAATATATGTGATTAAAATTGTAAAAAAACTTATTTGGTTTTGTTGTAAACAAACATACATTGTAAACAATAAGTAATTTTTTTATTTACAAAACAAAAATATTGATTAAAAGGTCAAAACATATTTGACTCAACACTATATTTTTTCATATCCCATGTAAATGGAAGATAAATAATGTGGGCAGGGATACATATAACGAATGTTCTCAAAACAATAATAGAAAAATGTATATTATGGAATGAATAAATACTAAGAAATTAAACATAATGAAATAAAATAGATATCATGATATATATATATATATATATATATAAATTAAAACGTGGATTAAAATTTTAATAACTTTTTATTGATGTAATGTATAATATTTTACAAGAAATCAAGTTTTCATGTCCTTATGTTATGGAACTCTACAAATATGAGAAGAGGTATACACCAAGACCCAAGAATTTTGGTCTCATTATACCTATTGATTAATCAAGGGGATATATAATAACGGATCCCACCAATCACTTAATTATTTATAATACATTAACCATAATATTCATAAATACATTTTATACCATTCTATAAGGAGAGATTCGTTGAAAAAAAATCAATATAATAAAGAATATAGAATATAAATACATAATAACCCTACATTAATAACCATCAATCATCATGAATTTAAATAATATTCCCCATTTCCATAAAAGTGATAACATTATCATTACCCATACAGTGAAATAATGTGTATTTGCTAAGAATACATTATCAACATTCCAATAATAAATAGAATTGTTGTAACAATATAAAGAACACTAATACTTTTCCCGACATCAACACAGGTGAAGATCACAACCAATTTATAAAAAGAATTTTTATGGTTTTAAAAAATATAACCACTATGAATTATGTTAAATATAAATTGGTGTTGAGATAAATGAAAAGTAACACCACTAAATAATTCATTGAATGGTATCAAAAGAAAAAAGATCAATTTTCAAATTGATTCATACCCTGAGTTTAGCACCCCAAATGATATATATATATATATGTGGTAAAAAATTAAAATAATCCCCATTTATTTATATACATTTCAAAATAACAAATTCCATTCTCTAAACATAGAAAATATATTTTTGAAATTTTTATTTATATTTACGTAAAAGAATTATGTAAATATTTTTTGAAAATGTAATTTTTTTAAATGCAATGCCATAATTTTCGAAAACATTTAAACATAAAAAAAAATGATTTTTTCATTAAATGACTAAAATTTAATGTTGTTAAAATTAGTACAGGATGAAAAAAAATAATGCTAGAGTAAACATCCTTTATATCATTTTTATAAATAGTATTGTTCAGAATTGAAATTACATAAAGAGTAACAAATCATTGATTTGAATCAAAATATATTAATTACCATAGATTTAAATAAATTAAAAATTAATATATTATTATGGGTGGAAAAACCAAAACATGGAATAAAAAAGTTTATAGTTGAACATTATTACCCAATAAAAGTTTACTTGACTTAATAATTTCCCATATGGGCATTATACTAGTTGAAGTAAAAAATATTTAATAATGGAGTTTATTAAAAATGTATATTCATGTAATAAAATATAATATCACATAATTTAGTATATTAGTATAATTTACCCCTATATTATTCCCAAGAGGAAGAATCATAACTCAATGAATTAAGATCAACATACAATTAAATATATTAACCAATGAAAAAAAATTGGGGTAACAGTTGAGTAAAAAAATTGTAGAAAATGAACCAATTTTTATTATATTTTAAAATGAATAACAAAAATATATGAAAAATATACAGATATGGGTTTTTAATACATATTTAATTGTAAAATGTAAGGTATAATATAATCATGTCACATGAAATTAACTTTTTTGAAAATGAACCCTTATAGCATGAAAAATATTTTAATCAAAATCCCTTGAAAGATTGGGTATATAATTAGAACTAAAAAAACATAATATATATCATGATATGAAAACTGAAATAGTAATTATATAAACAAATGAAATAAAGTAAGGTCTATAATAACAAATATGTCTCAAATATAGGAATTTTAGGTGAAAACACTTACCTCGGTTCTGATACGTTATGCACGTGTATAATTTATCCAAACTTATTGAATTATATACATCAAATACATACCGAAGAACATTTTTCATCAATATAAAAATTCATTATCCACGTTTATATTCAATGTATACTTATATATAAATATTAGTTACATTTTTCGTATTTTCAATACGAGGTGTTACTAATGCTAATTTCCTTGAACTAGTTTCATAAAATTGGTGTTAATATATATATTCCTCTCAAAAATTAAATCATTCATAGATAATATAAGGAAATATTATATATTTTTCAATATATTATATAATATATTATTTCATTTTGTACATTTTTTTCTAGGATCACTTTATAAAAAATCAATGATGGTCATGTTTAGGTGATTCTTAAAAATATGAAAGGTGTTTTCTTCAATATTTAGTTAAATATTGATATAACCCTAAAAGAAAAAATAAAACATTATTTACATATTTATATAATTTATTAATATTTAATAATTTATTATATTCATCCATGATATAAGTTCATATTATTGTTCAAATGGGTGGTTAAATTGACCAAAACATCAACCTAACATTATTAATAGATGATTATGAGATGATTATTTCACAATATCATTATTAAAAGAGCATACTATTATTATTTATAGTTTATTGTTTGAAATATATTAAATAATAATATTTATAAATAGGATATAATTTATATAAATTTATTACTAAAAAATAAGAAATAATTTTCCTATTTGTTTTCTTATTTAAAACAATTGAACTAATAAGGATCATTTTTGAGTCATATTATAAATATATTATCCAATTTGTTATCAAAAATACATAATGATACCATTAAAAAAAATTATTTAATCCCATACATTGATCCATACATGACAGTTGATAATGAAAAAATTTCAAAACAATTAAATTAAGGTTTAAGTCCTCATATATGAAAGGATGATGATTTTTTTTCCATTGATTGGTGTAAAACAGTGTTTCCCTCATAAAAAGATTCATGTTAAGAATGTAATGGTCCAATGGGGATTAAGGCAGTATATAATTTTTTAGCTTGTGAATTATATTATTTAGTTGAGTCATTCATAATAGGTTCACAAATATTTTTGTTTCCAATAGTGAATGTGTGGTTGGATGATTGATTATAGGGGGATGAGTTGTGTGTAATAGTTCACATCCGGTTCACTATTTCTAAACACTTCCCAATAGGTTTATTAATGAAACTAAAAAATACACAACAGTTCTATATCTATAATGACCTAATTTCTAATGTATTTCAATCATTGGATCATAAGAACAGACATTGGTCGAGAGGATGTGAGGATGGTCTCATCACACACAAGGGCGATTTTACCTAATCTGGAACCCTCCTATTTTTTTATGATATATTCATGAATCCTTTATTAATTCCCAAGTATGATATCGGTCACCCTAGAATTAAAAATTAATTATCAACATGTATGGGATTTAGAATCTTTTTTTTGTATATGAGGTTCTTCTTCAATGGATATATCTCTATGCATAAAATATTATCCATTAATTGAATACTATTATGGAATGATTAGAGATTATTTGGTCATTATTGCGATGATTATGGTTTCCTATCCACGTAGTGGGGAGATCTGGATTGTGTCATCATCCATTGTGATGGAATTTGTTTTTTTTGTTATTAATAGACCATTGAAATTGGATTCCCACATATCCTTGTGAAATGAATAAGAACCCACTTAGTTCATTTCCACTCAATGAGGGATCATCGTACATTTTACAACCATGTGATATCGACTTAACATGCATTTTAATGTCATGTGACAAGGTCATCTAGGAAAAAGGTGCATATTAATGGTTTGTAATGGAGCTTATCATAAATCATTACAGTGAACCTGAATGATATGTGGACTCTATGGATTAATTAGAACCTATATGGAAAGTGGCTCAGAGTGAATAGGGTTTATTCTAGTTGTTGGGTTTGTACTCAAGAAGGATTCCTAAATATCCAATTTTGTCTAGAATAAAATATCATGTATTTCATTTGGTAATCACACTTGGGATTAAAGAACACTCATTGTATTAACATTTTCTATATTCCAGAAAAGGATTCCTATTTTAATAAATTTTTGTCCATGATATGGGTCTTGACTCCTAGAGATCTAGGAGTTTGGTTCTGGGTGTACTCTTAAAGTGGATTCCTGGAATACATGATGTTTAGTGGGGTATTAAATCTTAGTAGGATTACCTAATTACAAGTATTATGACTAGGTCTTACTCTTTAGGATGATGTACATTGATCTCGGGACTTAGGTAGGAGTCCTATGTATCACTCTTATAATAGGAATCAGAGTTATTCTATTTAAATAGATCAGGTATTACACATAAGGGATACCATACATAATTTTGATTGGGTCATACTCTTGAGGAGGATTCCAATGGATTTTCTTGATGTGGGTATTACTCCTGAGGAGGATTCCAATAATTAGTTGTGGATTAGACATGGAATGAGGCTCGAGGATTAGTATGCTGGGGGATTACTCATAAAGAGGATGCCAATTTTTTTGGAATCATGTGGACTTCATGAACACCATCATCCTCTATGTGCATGTGATTCATTTTCTGTATGAGAAACAAGATGAAAAAGAACATACAAGAAAACACAAAATCCAATTTTCTCAAAGATTGGATACATGGACATGAGGACCCACTCATATAGGGGAACTCTGGACAAAGGTGAGAGGAAAACACAAAAGGGGACTCTTCTAAATCCTGAATCATGGTGTTAGCGTGTTATAGTCAAAAATATCACATCAGTACACAAGTCATGATGAGTCATTATTTAATTTGTGAAATAAGAGAAACCAGACAATCTATAAATCCACACACTTCTCCTCCTCCACTAATAGATGATGAAAAGTGTACCTGAGAGATATGAGAGGACCATGGTGCTCACACCAAATATAACCATGTATCCAAGGGGTATATTACAAGACTGAGTGAAACATATTGCATGAAATTATAGGGGATTAACCTAGGAGTGATGCAATAAAATTCATTCTGCAACAAGGGATGATGATATAATTCCATGTCGTGATGAAACAAAAGTGTTATCTGATCCCATACTCCTTGTAACTGGAGGCTCTGGGTCTCAGGGGAATATAATATTAGGAAATTGTCATATCCCTTATATCTAATACATGAACTCTAGGACAAAATCCCCGAGGTAGGGGTCTTTGTGACTGTGGAAATACAAATACGCACGCACCCCAAAGTACACAACCATCTTCTAAGACAAGTGATAGAAAAAGTTTATGGAAGTAATACAAATACAAATGGGAGACACACTAAGGTGCCTTTATTCATAGAATTACATGTTTGGATGCCTTAGTAGAGGATTAAATTTGGTACCTCTCAGAAAAGTGAACTATATGAGGGGAGTCCCTTCAATTAGTGGTTTAAAATAGGTCATAGTCAGAATCCCACATAGGGTAGAGGCCAGTGTGAACGTAAGGAGTCTAATGTCGATAAGACTGGGATAGCCAAGTGAGTCTCAGACAAGTAACATGGTAAAGATGATCATACCTTGGGTGAAAGATGATTTTGGAAACCAAAATTTGTTGGGACCATGATCATGCATTCAAGGGTCACCACACAGGTTCCAAGAAGTTACTTCTGTAGGTCCTTCCTTAATAAAGGGGACCTCTATCTAGAGTCCAACCATCAAAAGTGGACAAGTTCCTTATACTAGTGTTTTTTTATTTATAACCCTGGTATTTATTTAGATTCACTATAATCTTTTAATTACCTATCTTTCAGGGTTTTTAGGAGTACTTATATGGGTTTAGGATCCTTGGATAAAGGACTACAATAATCAAATCATTGGCATTACGTTTGGAATTTTATTTCATAAAAATGAGGAGCCTAAAGTGTATTTTTATAGGAAAATTTATAATACTTGGTGGTGGAATTACTCTAAAATGGATATCCATTTTGTCTATCCATGGAGGTTGTCTTTTTTAGTCTGTCTACGCTAACTTTCCACCAATGTTGTTTGTGGAGGCTATCTGCGTAGGCTGTCACCACTGTCTATCCATGCAGGTTATCTGTGCAGGTTGTCCATGAATGATATCTATATAGGATTTCCACATTGGATATCCACATAGTATGTCCTCATAGGTTATCCTCCCTAACTATCAACCTTAACGTTCCACACAGGATGTGCACATAGGATGTCTCTATTTCCTATCCACATAGGTTTTCCAATGAAGTGATTCAAATTCTATTAAAGAAATTTGACTTCAGAGAGATATAATTTTTCTCCATGAGTCAAATTTCTGCTTTGTGTCATGTCAAATCAATTATTTCAAATATTTATACAACTCCTGATATATTCAATAAACCAAATGTTCTCTAATGAAACAAAAAAAAAATCATTTCAATGCTCTGAATTATTTTTCCACCAATCATATAAATCCACGACATTTTCTTATAGGGGGTTAATTAAACATATTCTTCATTGTGGAGTATTCTTAATGGACATAAAAATCCAAAATACATCTTAATTTAGCACTAATAGACATATATACTAGAACATGACATTTATTTTCAAACATGGATCACATCATGAATTCCGTAGCTATTTTTATAAAGCCCAATTTTTTGTGTCAACAAAATCCCCCCATAGAATTTGATTCAACCATATTGAAAAAAAAAACAATTTATAATGTAATTATAGGGGACATTGATGCATCCCGACATTATTTTTTTTTTCTTTTGGGGCAATTTCATTTGTGTAATAATGCCCTAATTCTTTCCTAAACTATGGGTCCTAGAGAATATAGATTGAATATTTCATGGTTCATTTGTATAATAGTAAAAAAAATTATTTTATTCAATCGATCAATTGTTTCCCTATGATGCATATGAATGTAACCTAGTGGGATATATTAAGATTTTTTCTTTTCCCATAATTTTCAGGTTCTGATCCTAACTAGTTGTGTGCCTATTTATTTTCAATACTCGTTTTTTATTACCTAAACTGTATAGAGTGTAGTTCTAGATATTTGAGACTCAAATATTTCCCAGAGTTCCCTTTGTGGGCTTTCAATATTTCTAGTATTGTGTCTATATTCATGGTATGTTTAAAATCAAAAAATTCAGACTAATAAGTATAGTGTTATAGGTCAAGCATCCTTGACCATAATGTTTTGAAATAATAATCTAAACAAGGCTTGATGTGAATTAATTTTTCTACATTCTACATTGACTTCCAATGATAATAATGAGCCACAATTTGGTGGTTTTAAAATTTACAACATTATATTCAAGAATATTAAAGGTCTCTCATGTGTTTGAAGTTACTACTATTCAAAAAACATGTTAGGAGGGTTATTATATGAATGTAATACTATGGTGTGTAATACATAATCAAGTGGTGGTATCTGTAGGCTGGCATACCCATTTTGTGGGAGACATATCAAAACACCACTATAGAGTGTCACATTACTTTCAGATAAACCATCTACTAGAAATTATAAAATTTTATTGCTCATGGACGAAGGATACTTGTAACTCCCCGACCCTAGTTACCCAGAGTCGATGCATTATTACATAACATTGGCATGATCACAAGAAAGATGAAATCTCGAAAGACTGATTGGTTTAGTAGCCTTGGAAAGACTAGTTATATTCATAATTCTTACATTACATCATAAAAATGAAAACTAAAACAACATCTTTTCTTCGTATTCCACACTCATATCCCCACATACTATCCCTGCAGGTCATGCATAATTTACTTCTTCATACCCTGGGAAAAATAAAACATAGAAAATGGGTGAGCTCAAATGCCCAGTAAGGATAACAATATAGTGGAAACATTCATAAATAAGAATAAACATTTATGGCAATGTAAAACTAAAACAAAATCCTTTTAAACCTGAACTTCAACATAGTATGGAAAAAGTTAAATGAAATAATTCGATTTACTTATTCACATGGATATTCTACTAATCGAATAATCACATTCAATATCAATAACCACTTTCATAATGATGGAATGCATAATGCCAGACTATCATAACCACATAGCCAAGGCCTCGTGCCAAGAATACAAATAAGATTTTTCCAAGGCCTTGTTCCAAGACACTATTTTGTCTCATGAGACCTACCGATGCATCGAGGAGCTATAGCGGGCTCCACCCGTCACATATTAAGTCCAATTCATTCCCATATGAAAAGGTTTAAACATAACATAAACATTCATATACGAAATGTCAAATAATTTCACCATAAACTATGAATGGTATAAAAATAGCACATCCATAGTCAAACATATCATAAAACCTTCAATAAAATAAAGATGATTTGTATCATAATAAATAAACTTCAAATAAGTGTAAAATCCATCAAAGGATGATGACATAGATGAAATCAAAACTTTTTTTTAGAGAAATATCTCTTTCTATTTTTTAAATCATTTAAGAGTCATATATTTATAAAATAAAACATTTTTCTTTGAAAATATTCTTATAATCTTGTAAGGTAAGATTCAGCGATTTTATAACGACGGAAAATAACTGCACCCACCGTATAAGTTAAAAAAACATTCTTACCTTAATTCTGTCGAAAAGGGTAAAAGCACCTTGTTTGGAAAACGGCGGAAAGATTCCTTCATAAAACTCTTCTAAAAAGTCAAACAAGGGTGTAAATGAATTTAACACATATTCTTTTAAATAGTAAAATTTTTTTGAAAAACATTTTTAAGAAACATGGATGTGGATGATAAAGAGATCCCAGTAGATTATTACGTATAAACAACCTCGGATAATGAAGAGATTTTAAATAACCATTACCTTGAACTTTTCCTTGGTTAAGGGTAGGTTAACCTCTTGTATAATGGGGAAATAATTGTTATTAAATTATACAAGAATCATATATATTAATATGATATCATATATGATCTTTTAACATTGATTTGTTAATAATATCTTGGAATTATCATCGTTTCGGGTGTTAACATACTCGTTTTCTTTTATAGTTTTTGTTACATAATCTGTGTTTGTTAGGGGTAGGTTGTTTCTTATTCATATACAGAATTATATCAAGTCCTTAAAGATTATTTTTAAATCATCAAATGATAATTATACTTGAATGGATACGATGGAGAATGAATCTCATCGCGTTCGTGGAGACGGTAGTCCGTACATACGCACGAGCGACAATATCATTCTTTTAATATTAAAATAATATATAAAAGGATGTTATATCATATATACAGAATAATTAACATGTTATATTTATTATTTACATGATTTACACATATTTATTATACCCATCCAAATAATAATATATTGAATAACAATTACACCACGACGTGGAGACGGTAAGCCGTACGTATGCATGTAAGGTGACATGTTATTCAAAGGGTGGATAAAATACTGAATATGGTTGTACCATATTTATAATAACATCACATTATATATATGATACTGGAGTTATTATTTTAGAATGGTAATAACAAAGGAAGAAGAAGTGGAAGAAGAAAGGAACTTGGAAAAGGGTGGTGAAATCATTACCTTTTCTTCTGATTCTTCCTTTTGATTTGTTCAAAAGGGCTCCTTAGGTTGGATTTCTAATCAAACTAAGGCCTCTAGGTTGTAGTGAGGGAAGTTCAGAGAGTATTTGGGAAGAGTTTAGCCGAACCAAATGGCTTTGAAGGTGTGAAGAAATGAGAAGGAGGAGTGCCCTTTTATAAGAGGGGTGAGGGGCATCTTTGGAAAAGCTAGAAATATTAGTTTATAATAAATTCATATTAGGTTTATAATGGATCAAAAGTGGATTATTTAAATTTTAAGGTGGTTATGGGTGGAAAAAAACTCAACCAATAGATTTTAGACAGGTTTGGGTACTTATATTAACCTTATCATTAAGTATAAACTCTATGTTAATTAGTTTCACTTTTACAATGTCTCTTTGTATTTTTATATTATATGGTTAATAAAAAAACTATATACACCCAAGAAACCCCAAAGTGGTCCATTAATGATACACCTATCATTATATAAGTCTCTTGTCCGAACCTTAGAATTTTAATAATTTAATATCAATTAATAATATAATATTGTTTTAAAAAACCCTTTTATGTCAATTTTGACACTATTCAATAGTTGATTTTTGTGAAATTCATAACAGAATGATTACTTAGAACATATTTAATTAAATAATTCCTGACATGTCTTATTAACTTAAAAATTTAGTGTAATTCACAAAACGTCTCAATTTATATTTATTTGTGTATTTATAATATCAATTATTTTAGTTTTTCACTATTATGGTAATTACTACATCATCATTGAGTCATAAATAAATTAAATTATTTAATGTCTAAAAATTATAAATAAAATATAATTATGTAGGAAATCTTTTTATATTTCTAATTAATATTTAAAATCGAATTTATCTTATGTATAACCCTATATTAAAAATGTTTTAGTAAATAAACATTGATTTAAATTCTTTTAACTCTTCTTTGAATTAAATAATAATAAATGTCCTAATCTAATCCAAGTGGACCTAAATGATAATATTTTATTCCTAAGGTTATTTTTGGTCAAGATAAACTTGTAAAATATAATTACGACATGTGTTATGGTAATATTAATATCATTTTACCCTTAATTACCCTATTTACTTTTAACCGTGGTAAATAAAAATAAAAAGTTACTATTCACCAAAAATTATTTTCATCTCATTGAACCACAGTTACTTCTTGATATTAACCGTGTCTCTCATATTTTCGAAATTTCATTCACAGAAGCGGTAAAATTACGTTTTATGAAAAAATTCAGTTTTTTAACTACCACTTAGTAGTTTCACTATTCCTAAAAAATTGAAGGTTTTCAGAACAATTCCAAAATTTCACCCTAAGCTATAATTGATATTCCGAAATCAAAAATGATGACGATTTTAAAAAATTCCAAAAATTTAAGTTGCATTAATTAATTTTATAATTAATTCCCGCTGTTTTAAAAAATAGTGTGTTTTGAAGAAATAATATATACCAAAAGATTGACAATTGTTTAGGTCCAATTTCAATGTAAAATTAATTATAATGAACACCATTGGATAAAATGGTAAAATAATATTCTAATTATACTTTAACACCAATCAATAATATAATTTATCATTATTAATTATTTTGATTAAAAATGTTGTTTTTATGTATTTTTCACTATTCATAAAAATTGGAAGTTCTCGGAAAAATACCAAAAAATCATCTTAGGATAATTTCGATATTCCGAAACCAAAAATACAGTCATTTTGAAATAAAAAATAAATATAATTTCAAAAAGTAGTTATTACAATTCATAACGGCTAGTTTGATTGGATGTGGTATGTTTTAACTCGATGTTGCGTACAACACACGCTATCACATTATTCAAAGAGATGTGTACCATAGAAGCATGGGTTGTTACAATATTTATAGAGATTTAGATTTCTCGAGACCATATTAGGTGATTTTTTCAAGGTAAGATGTCTGATAATGAAAAGAAAAACTTTATTTTAATTGGTCATGAATTGGAATATAATCAATCACATATTTAGATTGCGGAATGAATGAGTCATTTTGTGAGTTGACCAGTTTTATAGAAGGGGAATGACCCTTCCTAACAAGGGTCAAACCATCATGCATTTTAATGTCAGGCTACAAGGACATTATGATGTTTAGTTTAATGTTGTGCACTAGGGACCTTATGTTGTGTAGTTTAATGTCATACAACAAGGGCACTACGATGTTCTATTTAATGTCTTGACGAATAGATATTATTGTGGGATATAATTTAAGGCTATTTTATTTGACTGAAAGTTTGATGATTCTTCCATTATTGGTAACATTCACATAAATATAACACCACGTTTAGGTGTGAGAGAATAAAGTCAGAAATAATGATTTGGGGATCCATGAATTTTAATTCGGGTATGGGGAAAGTTCTTATGGAGTTATAGGAGGCCTCTATTGAAGAAAACGTTACCAGTGATAAAAAAACCAATAAAAGGGCTATTTTATGCAAGAACAACTAGTGAATTTATTTACATGTCAACAGTGGAATCCCTTTTCTAAAAGATGATAAATGTTTTTTACCATCTCTTGAAATCTAAATGTGTTGTGTTACATAATACCCTAGAAAACAATTCCTCAATATTTCCAAAATTCTATTGGTTATGGCCAATGGAGTTTTGCTGAGATTTGAATTTCCCCAGGAAAATAGTCTGGTTTGTGGGATGAATGTACCTTAATACAGAATGATCATTTCAGATCAAATTTTACAAATAATTAGGGGAATACGTTTTCTAAATAACTCATACCATGTATATGGAATATGGTTCCTATAGTTTTATGTCATATTACTATCCCCATAACATCATGGAAACAATAGGTGTCATGTGGCCTTTAGAACCTAGGACATTCCAAAATATATCATAAATCAGGGTAGAAATTTTAAACCATTTATTTGGAGGTTATCGGATCAAGATAAAGGATATATGATAATTATTAAGGAGAATATCACATACCAAATTGAAATCATGAGTTCCAATATAATGTTTTTAATGTTGATGGAGAAAAAAAGTCTACTCCTATAAATGAATTAGTCGATGATTTAAAAACCCATTATGGTATTTTTTTTAATGAAATGACAATGGGGGTGATTAATGAATAGTAAATAGTTTTATAATTTGGATTAAACACCCATTTTGTACGCTATTATTTGAAAATCTATATTGGGTGTGTTACTACATTGGCAAGAAGAGATGTCTTTAAGTATTAGACATTCAATCACTTAGATCTGGGGAAATATTTGGAATATTTGAAACTATTTATGATTAGATGTATGATGTGTATATGGGTTATGTTTTAGCATGAATAAAGTGTTTGGACTAATATGGGACACGAAGTTTAGATTCCCTTATATAGATCTTCATCATATATAGAATAGGGACATCCTGATTTCATCGATTGATGATTTAAAATGGGGACCCAAATTGATATATCCTTCATATATCATTATATTCAAAGAGGAGAGGGTTTATTATTTTTTCTCTATAGATGTGACTATGACATGGGAAATTTGTGTCACTATATAACACATTGGATATAGGATCATGCCATATATGGATATCAAGGGACTATATATTTTATATTCATGTAGTCAGGACATTATCCATGTTTTTCAACATCATACATCATAAAAGAAGATATCTCAATATTTGGAGTGACGGAATGATGAGACTGGTCTAGGGAATAAGACATGGTAATCACTAAGTATGTCAACATAACCAGAATCTAGACACACATAGTTCTAAAAATAAATGTCCCCACCCTTATAGAATTCTTAGATGGAGGAAATTGGGGGTTTTCTTTTTTATATGGGTTCATGAATTGGGTGGTAACTCATACTGGGTCTTCTCATATTGATATGACTTCTAAATTTTTGAGAGGGGGTATTTTCCATATTGTTCTATTGTTTATCCCAATATTGGATATCTAAAAGTCACTATGTATCTCTTTGAAATGACAATGAAGTTGGTCTGAGTTCATGAATAAAGTATGAATATTATTGACATGAAATGAGGAATTTTTTTGTTTCTTTGATGTTATTGCAAAAAAGACCATGGAAACAAAAATATCAATATATATGACTTGTTTATGTCGTAATCATTTTGTAAAAATCTAATAATCCCACATGATTTATTCTTTTCCAGAGAAAAAATGAGTAGAATATTTTCCTTCTAAAAAAAAGAAAAAGAAATTGACGGATGGGGGAATTTATATTTATGTGGTGGATGGGCTAGGATATTTGATTTAGGTGTCACTTCTTATCTAATTAGGGTTCATTTTAACATGATGTGATATGGACTATGGTGAACTATTGTTGAAGGAGAGAAATACTGCATCTAGAATTGAGGATGGTGTTTGGAAAAAATCCCTTAAGGAAACCTTGAATATTTTTTGGGTTGGTTTTGTTTATTGACAATGTAGGATTCCATGGTGACTTTTCGAGTTCAAGATATATTTTTGACAATACTAGTGGAAAAATAACCATGAAAAATGAATAGATGATCTAGAGGTCGTATAAAAAGAATAGATACAAGGTGGCGCTATTTTTTAGTGTATTCCAAATTATTGGGTTCCATAATTTGGAGTTTGGATAGTATTTTGAAATATGTATTTACATGGAGATCTAATAAAATTATGACCAAGGAATGAGTTTCATTAATATGGACATCATGAAGATTATTCCATGAAGGATCAATGAAGTCTGATGGTGATCTATACAATTACAACGAGCTTCGCAAATAGAAGTGGTGAAGAGCATTATGATGGTGATTTTTTTATTTAATCTCTGAAATTAAGATATTAGGATAATAATATTGGAAAAAATGATTTCATGGAAAATTCTATGATTATGAAAATAATTAAAAACTGAAAATGTCTTCAGAGCTTCGCAAAAGGGAGGATTGCAGTGGGAAAGTGTGAGTTCTGAGAAATATTGCTGACATGGTACTGACATGGAAACAATGATATAGAGATGGTGGGAAACACCTATAAATCGGTCTCCACCCCCTTGATAATAGTAGTGATAACTAACTAGGGTCTTAAGGATCTATAATCATGAAGCTGGTTTGCGAATGTGGTTCATGAACGTTGTTCATGAAGAAGGTTAATGAAGGTGGTTTGAAAAGAAATTCATGAAGATTGTATAATATAACTGAATGTTATGAGGTTCATTAATGTAATGTAATTTTTAAAGGGTGGTTTAATCTTTTCAAAATAGGTGTGCTTTGAAAAGGCTATGTAATCTTTGAGAAATGGAAGGGGATTTACGAAAGAGGTGCTTATCACGAAGGCTAGTTTTAGCTTTTCTAAATAGTTATATTTTCAAAAAAGGAAGGAGATTAATGAAGGTTAAGTTTAGACTTGTGAAATAGGGAGATCCATGAATGAAGTGTTTTTTGTGAATGTTAATTGAAGGGATTTCCTAGTGAACTATGTTAATGTGGTATTCATTAGTGGATAAAATTTGGACCTAAAAAATAGAATATACATATAGTGGAGGATCCATTAATAAGTGAAAACGAAGGGACCTAAAATTCAATAAATATTGTTTGAATACCTTCCATGATTATTGAAGGAAAGAAGAGGAAGATGGTGATCCTTCCAACTAGTATTGAGCTATAGGAAGAGACATAGGGAGTGACCCTTAGGAATGTAGTGGGAAGACCCTAAACAATGCAAAGATTGTGATCGTGGTCCAAGAAGGTATATATCCCACACATTGTAATTGGTAGTGGGTTTTAGACAATTTGGTACAATAGAAAATCGCCATTGAATTCTAGTTGGATTTATCCTAGTGAGGGTTAACCAAGAAAAAAATTATGTGCCTGTGTGTTTTAATTCCTGCATTACAGTCAAAGCATCATCATCAGATAAATAATGACTGAATAATATGGACATTAATAATAAATTGAAATAAAAGTGGCCCTTCTAATAAATAGGTTGATATCTAGTGGGGCATGAAATATTTTTTAAAAGAATATACATACCCTGATTCACACCCCACCCACATTGCTTAGGGTATCTATGAACTTTTTATAACTAACAATAGGTATCAAAGGGACATGTTTATTATATCCAATTTTTTTTTTCAATGTGTTGGTCAACATGGTTGTTGAAGTTAAATATTTAGTATTCTCATATCATATTGTGTCGTGGAGAACGGAATAACTTCAAAAAAATTAATAATTTTCATGGAATTCCTCCAAGTGGAAGTGTCTATGAAAAGATTGTGATGGAGTTGAAGGAATCATGTAATGAAAAAAATTATGATTTGGATAAATTATATAGTGTAAATACTTACTCATTAAATGATATATAATGATTAAGACACGAACCTAATATTCCAAGGGATTTTGGAACTACTGGTGATGATGAAATTTCAAGAATACCTGAAGTGGAATATTTACAAAAAAAAAAGAAATCAAATGAGAAAGTTTTTAATGAAATTAAATCTAAAGGTATTCAGATCCAAGTACTTTATATTGTGTTCAACAAGGTAATATGTTTTAATTAATTCCTTTAGGATGTGTCCACAGATCCGAGGGAGAAGAATGACTCCCAATCTGAAGAACTCTAAAATATGTCAACAAAGAAAGAAAAACAAAAACTTAATGAAAAGGGAAATAATCAAAAGTCAGAGGAAATTTATAATCTATAATCTAGAAATGATGACCTTGATGAACAGTTGTCTAAACTAGTTTAGAAGAACTAAAGTCTATAACTAGGGAATGTATGTTGTTCTAATTTTTCTGCTCAAGAAATATACGAAATAAATGATAAAAGTGACATGGTGGGTAATGTAACATGTTAATTGGAATATGAGATGAATATAGGGATGA
The DNA here is from genome assembly GCA_963277665.1 of Viscum album. Taxonomy (NCBI): domain Eukaryota; kingdom Viridiplantae; phylum Streptophyta; class Magnoliopsida; order Santalales; family Viscaceae; genus Viscum; species Viscum album. Next base: position 1,293,301,514 of record OY728129.1, read on the forward strand.
ATCTAAAGAGATAACATAATGCTCAACTTGAATAATGATATATAAATATTCAACAATTGAGAGAAGATCAAGAATCACTAAATAACATAGTGGATAAATCTAATTCCAATGGGTATCCCAAGTTGAAGGATGATTTCTACATACTATTTGATTATACTAAATGAAGTTATGATGAAATGAAAATAAAATATGCTAATTCAAAGAAGAAGTATTAAAAAAATTTATCATCCCAAAGGGAAAATTGTTTTGGAAAAACTAGTGTTGGATATGATGAATCCTCTCCCTTTCATGAGAAGAAAAGAGACATAAATAGTTCTAGAAATATAAAAAATATAGTAGGTGCTGAATATAGACATCAAAAGGATTTTATTGGAATTAATGACATAATCTACTATTTATGAGGTATTTATGGTCATACCTCATGTTTTTTCAGAGTATTTGGAATATATTTCATGCTATTAAAGAAGAAATATTGCCAAATCATAAAATAAATAGAAGCTTCAAGATAATTTTGAGAGAAAGGCCTTTCAAAAGAAATAATCCATTGGATACAAAAATTTTGGAATACATGGACATATTATGAGTATGTTCCATGAATCCTGGGATTTTAATGATAGAGGAAAAAATCTCGCTTCATCAACATCTCAATCAAGAAATAATTACATGAGTTATTGTTCTAATACGATGATGGGAAGATCTTTATGGGTGTTCACCAATGAGGAGCAGAGTAATTGTATTGACAAACAGGATCTGATTTTGATTAGGGGTTTTAATGATGGGAAGATCAACCAAGAAGAGTACATCTAGGCTTGGGACAAACTGGCGGACCATTTCGAAGAACTTCTAAAGGATGATTCTGATACTCAGTTTAGCATTCTCTCTTGTCATCTATGTAGGGAGATTAACTCTAACCGGCTCAAAATTTTCATCAATGGTTCATATATTTCCTTTTGTGCATGAACGATTGGTTTCTCAGTTTTCCCACAAAAGTGATTCCTTAATAAAAAATTTAATTTTCAGTCAGTTAGGTATGTTTTTAATTGTAGATGTTTTATATGTTATAATTATGGGAATTTGGAAAGATAGTATAGTAGGAAGAAAACATAGAGGAGAACTGGAGGATATACGATACTTGTGAGTAAGAAGAATTTATGATTACTGAAGAACCCTGCAACAATAAGAAATAGTGTGGAGACACAAATAACTAATAAATGAAAAATTAATGAGTATTGTCTCTATAAACACACATGATTCATATGGATAGTATTGAAAGAAGTTAAATGATCCCTCTAATATAAGAATAAAAAGGTGAAGATGGATAGTGGAGAGATTCCCGCTCAGAGAAAGAATCATGAGAAATGGAATTTTGGTGGAACGTCAAAGATGGGAATTTTTAATAGTGTGTATAAAATCCAAATTGTGAATAAGGTAAAACCCATAGAACATAAATATCTGAAATAAGACTCAAAATGTTTGTAAATAATTTTTATTTATATGGAAAGAACAGTTAAGGATGGATAATAAATTGGATCAAGAACCTAAATATTCAGTTCTTTGTAAGAAAGTGTCAAAGGGTTTATCCAATAGGATCAACCACAATCATATTATTTAGAATTAAATAGAAAACCATCTTCATATGTATATAAATTCTTTCAACTAATGTTCATGTGTTTCAGGTTAAGGGGAGATACAATCTAAGAGGAAGTCACATCAAAAGATGAAAATTAGTGAAATGATGTGCTCCATAATGTTAACCGATTCAAATCAGTTACTAGAGTTTAAGAATAAATCTAAAATAATTAATTGAATGGAGTTAATCGTTTATGGTTGTATGGGGAATACTTATGTAATTAGGCATAATGGTAAATGGTGGTGATATTTAACTTATGTATTGTTTCCCAAACTAAGTCCTATCTCAGTAGGCTTAGAGCGTCTGTATATGGATCATCTCTAAGTAGAATATTTATCTAATGGAAATACAATTGAAGGAAGCTACAAATGGTATATGTTATTGATCTGGAGAAGTTTCTAAATCCTGCATTCACATGTGCTGAAAAGATTTAGGATAAGAAGATTTTTTTGGGTCTAAAATGTGGGCCTAACAACTAGAATAGTTTCATATTTTTGGGGTATCATTATATCTCCTAATCAGATGAAATGCTTTATTTGTATAGAAATTATGAGATTATATATTAAGGAAGGGAAATTTTTGGATGAGAATAAACATTCTTTTATTTCATGACTATCTATTTTTGTCTTACTGTATTTCATCATTTGACTATTTTATGGATACTAAGATTCTACGAGATAATGGCCACAATATTTCAACATGAGGCGACAAAAGTAGATGAATGAAATGATGTAACATTAAAATTGAACGAAGAAACTTTTTAACAGAATAGTGAACACTTTCCTTATGATAGAAAAAAGGATGTCAGAAAAAGAGGGAAAGTAAAATTGAAAAATGTTCATTCATATAAATATAACCATTATGAGTAGGATGATTCAGTTGAAGATAAAAACTAGGTTCAGGCTATGAATGAAGATCATGAACAAATTGAGGAGATTTGGAAATGAAAATTCCAGAATAAATGAATACTCCAATTGCTCCCTAGAAAAAAATATCAAAAGATAATTATGGAAGGGAAGTTATCATCAAAGATTATAGGCATATAATTGGATGTTTACTATATTTACATAAAGAAAAACTAATATTTTTGGTTCCACATGCCAAGATGTGAGTTACCAAAGTAATCCCAAACAAATCCACAAGCTTATTGTGAAAATAAAACATTAATATACTAAGGTAACTATGAATTACAGTTTGATGTATAATGATAAATTGTAATTGGTGCATTTGGGATATACTGATGCAGATTGACCGAGTTTAGAAGATGAAAGGAAATAAACTTCAGGAGGTACATTCTCTCTTGGAGGATTTTGAATTTCTTGGATAAGAAAGAAACAATATTTTATTTCATTGATCACTATAAAATATGAGTATATTTTTTACACTAAAGTGTTCACATAGTTATTGTGGTTGAATAAGAATCTTTATGAAATTATAGTTGATGTGAAGTCTCCGATCAGAATCCAATATGATAATTCAAGTTCTATCAATATTACAAAAATTGATTCCCTCACTCAATGACAATAAAACATTGAAATAAAATATAATTTTTTCAAGGAGAAGTTGTATAAATGGCTTGTGATATTGGATTATGATCCCACAAAATAATAGGTTTTAGACATTCTAAAAAAGGCCTTACCCAAATAAGCTTTTTAGAGGCATTTACAAACTCTATGAGTCAAGTCAGTGCCCCATACTTAAATTTTTTTTTCATGTGGGACCTCCCTTATCCCCATAGTATGGTGTTTTTCCTAATATAATGATATCTATTCTCTACTCTATTACAGACCATCAAAGAGTGACCTTTGGGTTTGTTGAAAAGTGGGGAGAAAGTTTGGTTCTTTAAGCGGGAGAAATTGTGGATCAGGAAGGTAGACAATGTATTATGTTATAAAATGTTGAGAATATGGCATGTGGAGGAGTGAGATAGGGGGAGCAGATATCATAGGCGAGATAGGGGGAGGAGTTTTAAATCTGGTGATGCTATAAGTGATTGATCAAATGAGATATATCATGACAATTGATGTTTGTGATGGCAGCAGTTGATTGATTTCAATAAAAAAAATTAGGAATTAAGTGGTTCATTGATGAACATTTCATTATTATCTTATTTCTAACACTGATCTTTGCTCATGTGGGATTAGTGTATGTGTTGAGAAAAATACTTGATCACTATCTGAATTGTGAAAGGCGAATGGTGGTAGAATACTAATAAAGGTATAAATAGGTATTATTTTAATAAAGAGTTGTTAACTAACCCAAATAGTGAGATTTTTGGGAGAAAATACCATAAAGAACAATTGAATAATTTTTTGTTTGGTTGTTTCTGTTGAAAAAGCAGGCTTCCATGGTAAATTGTTGAGTATCATAGATATTTTTGATAATATCTGTAGACAATGAACCATGAAAATGGAATGCATGATATTTATTTGTTTCAAAAATAACATATACAACGTGGAACCCTTTTACAATGTTTTCAAATTTTGTAGGGTCCAAAATTTGGAGCTCGTATTGCATTGAAAAATATGGATTTCCATTAATATCTCATCAAAATATGAAAAATTCATGAGTTTCATGAATATGGAAATCATGGTGATTATTTTGCGAAGGATCAAAGAAAGCTGACAGTGATCTATGTGATTACACTTTGCTTCGCAAATGGCAGAGGTGAAGATTATTGCAATGGTGCAATGGTTTTGATGGAATATATGTGATTATGAGAGAAGGATAATTGTAGAGGAACAATGTATTTGATGGAACTCTATGATATTATTATAATTATTTGTAACTGAAAATGTTTTTGGAGCATCATAAAGAAGGGATCATTGCAATGGAAAAGTGTATGCTTCGAGAAATGTTGGTGATGTGGTGCTGGTGTGGATGGAAGGTTTTGAAGTCGATTTGAAACACCTATAAATAGTCTTCTACACCCTTGAGAAGAGTATCAAGACCTAATGGGGATATTAAGGCTCTCTAATCACAAAATATTTTCATGATGGTGGTTCACAAAGGGGGTTTTCAATGAAATTCGTGAAGGTTGTATAAGCTAATCGAAAGCTCTGACCTTCATGAAAGAAAGGTAACTCTCAAAGGATTGTTTGATATTTGTGAAAAATGTGTGCTTCACAAAGGCTATGTGAGATCTTCAAAAAGTAACATGGTTTATGAAATTGGATTTCTTCACAAATTCTAGTTTTATATTTGCAAAATAGAGAGATTCATGAAAAGGAAATATATTCACAAGGCTAAGTTGAGCATTGTGAAATAGGGATCTTCATGAAGGAATTGTTCGTTGAAAAAGTGTTTTAAAAGGGATTTCCGAGTGAACTATAGTAAATACGTATACATTAGTGGATAAAAGTTAGAGTCTAATAGGGAATCTACATATAGATGAGGATGCATTCATTAGTGATAATGAAGGGAACTACAATTCCATAAATTGTGTTTGAATCCCTTCCAAGATCTGTGAGAGAAGGAAGAGTAAGATGGTGATCCTTTCCACTGGAAGTAAGCCAAAGGAAGTGAAAAGGGAGATACCATTGGGAATACAATGATAATACCCTATAACTTGTTATGGTAGTGAGAATGGGCATGGAAGTGATCTATCTCGAACATTGTAATTGGAAGTTTACTATAGTGGATTTGGTATAACAACACCTCACCATTGTATACTCCTTGGAAATATCCTAAATAGGGTGATCCAAGTAAACAAAATGTGTTCTTTTGTGTGTATGTTCCCTAATTACATTAAAATCATCATATTAAGATAAAGAATGGAAGAATAAGATCAACATTAATACTCAATTTCAAAAAAAGTGACACGTGTAATAAATAAGTCAAGATCCTATGGGGAAAGAATTATTTTTGAAAAGAATATCCACACCCTGATTCACCCCCCACATCTTAGGGTATTTATGTGCCTTTGGTCCTATGATACGAAAATATGTTCATCACTGTATTTGTCATGGAAATTAAAATCAAGACACATTTAATTAATGTAAGGTTTCTTGTGTAGCTATGATCCGTACAAAGGGAGTGGTTTATTTGATTTATTGCAGTTAGACACTATATTGGAGATCTGAGCATCATTATGTATGTTGCTGGATTACGATTCAATACACACATAGTTCATGAATTTTTTTTCCTACATCAATCGGTTTTTGATTTGGGTAAATGGGAATTAATAATTTCTAGAATAATGTTTGTGACCAAGACATGAGGTCCAAGTGTCACTATTTACCCATTGTAATAAGAATCAAGCCATATGTTCGTTGAGTGTCCCCTATTTAGATCTAGTTCATACATTGGTAAAAGGGGAATTATTTTCATTATGGTTATGTTATGACCCAATATTTTAGATCTGGGTATCACTACATTTCTCACTGGAATTAGAATCAAGCAATAAATAGTTCATGAAGAATCATCTAATTTACCATCATCTGGTAATGGTATTGAAGTTCCAGTTTAGCATCATTTGGTAAAAACATGGGTCAAAATTCATGAAATTATTTTTGTTTTTTGACCATGGGATAGGACCTAGGTGTCACTACATAATATTTTAGAGAAATTTACAAGCCACTTGTAGTTATGGAAAATGTCCCATTTGTAGGTCTAATTAATACAGAGGGGAAAGGGGATTTATATTTCTTATTTCAGTTGGACTTGGGTTTAGATATATGGGTGTTACTATATATCCAATTGAGATTATAATTACGAGATATATTGTTATTGGATAGATCGTACAGTTTACTATCATCTGATTAGGAAATTGGCCATGTAGTTTACTGTCTTTTGGTAAGGATATGAAAATACTGTGGATTATACCATTAAGGGGACCAAAATTCCTTATTGAGTTTCAGTGATATGAGTAGAGATTATTCATGGGAGATTCCAGGATGTTTTTCCTCATTTATACCCAAGAAGAAATCTCCACCCATTTAAGAGTTAGAGGGATGTGATTATTACTATCATTTGAGATAGAGGAACATTTGTAATGAACCATGTGGAATTTATAAACATGTGGGTTTTCAAGGGTTTCTTAACAACAAATGAGTGGAATATTAACAATGAACTTTAATGACAAGCAGTGAGGAGGAATGGTGCCCTGCAATATTAAGTAATACGATTAGGACCTTATTAAAATAATTTTATCATCGTGTGAGAATGATGATGATCCCATATAATTTAACATCACGCATCTTGGATGTTAGGTCATGACTTTTATGTTCATCTGCCGGTAACTAATATCCTATTTTAACCCTTTCATATGGGATATATATGGATCTATGTAGTTTAATTTCCTCTACTTAGGAAATTTTTCATGTGACCACATAAAATATTTATTTTGGAACCTTCCATTGGTTGGGTTCATGAGGATCTCTCAATACTTTGATATTATTGACTAATATCTATTAGAGTGGACCTTGTGTATGTAGCAAGGGCCTCCCCACATTGTCTCATGTTTTGGTGGATTCTTTTTTGATATCATTGGAGTTTTATAAACAAATACCAGTTCTCCTTGGTGGGGTAAATGGAGGTGGACATTTTTACTAAAGGTTATTGATGTATGATTTTTGTTGACTTCCATGTGAGGCAATGTATACAACAATTTTTTCATCCAACCAGTCCAATTGTTCTAGTAATTTCATCGATTTTTCATATGAAAACAGCTGGTCATAGATAGAAATATGGAGGGATGGTAATTTAACCACAATGGGAATGACTACTTATGTTCCACATAAAAATGACTATGGTTTTTCCTGTGTGGAATTATAGGTTATGGTCTGGTAATCCCTTAATAAATTGAATAAATTTTCAGTCCAATACATTTTTCCCTATCTTCCATATTTACAGTATGTATGAAATTTTCTTATTGAATGAATCTACATTCCCATTATCCACTTCATAATAGTGGTATGAATGGTTGGACTTGATATAATATATCTAATATAGGTCTTCCATCCTTGTTGAACATAATATGGTGTAATTTTCTATTACAATAATTTGAGGGACTCTGAATCTGGTAATTATGTTGGATTTCAAGAAGATAAAAATAATTTTTCCCATTTTTTCTTTCAGTGGAATTTCCTCATCTCATTTTTTGAATAAATTATTAGCACTTCTTATGTACTTGACCTTTTTATCCATATCTAGGGGTAAGGCCCCCAATCATCCATTACAAATATGTAAAATTACCATGAATATATGGATGTATGTAGAATCTCAGGTGGTTGATGGATGTTTTGGGAATGTACATGATAGGAATGTAATTTCATGGTGAATTATGTGCAATCTTGTTTCATCAAAGTCCATAAGATTCCAGGCCAAAAGACTTGATCAGAAAGATTTTACCATGACTACGGGGCATGATAGGCTCTCACATGTACTTATTTCATAATTGTAACAAACTCTTATTCATCGATACATATGAGAATGACTCTATTAAAACCCTATTTATAGAGGACATTTTGGTGATTTCGACCATAATAAAGAGTGAAATTGACTTCTGACCATTTGATTTTCTTCTTCCAATATCTTTTGGATGGAAGTACCTTTTCATGAAGCTATTCCATGATGGGTATCATCTATCTTGTGGAAGGATCCTACATATTAGGGATATGTCCTACTTTTTTAAGGCCTTCCATTCAAATTGTAATGAAAGGTGAAATTATTCGACAATGAGTAATGCTGAAGATTATTTTGTTCTAGTTTTGATCCTATAATGATGTTTTTTATTTTTTTAATGCATATACAAGGGAATTTATTGATAACGGGATGTGATTAAATTGTTTGTCCCTGTTGAATTCTTCCATTAATCCTTATATATAGTCAATCCAGGGGATTAACTCTAATTTTCTAATGAAATAATAATCACTGATATGTCTGATTACCAAATCTAATTTAACATTCACCTCCAGGTAATCTACTATTATTTGGTGTGACAATTCTATAACCATAATGAGGGCATGATATTCCAACTCATTGATAGTATAGCCTTCTGATACTAGCATATTTTATAGTAAAACTTCTTTCACTAGGTAAATAAGAAAAATCCAAAAACCACTGTTATTTTGAATATGGTATTCCATTATATTCCTAATTTTTATCCAAGATGCACAATGAAAATTTATTTCCCGTGTTTGGGGGTAATCATTAATTGAGAATATATCTCCATATGTAAATTTAGTATTAAATGACCTTGTTTCCGCAAACAGGTGTTCGCCAAGGTAGTCTTCCAAAAAATGTACTTTCACTGATTTTTATGGGATGAATTAAATATTAAACTATTATAGAATAACATCCCACTATGAAAGATGACATCCCAACATAGGACGGAAACAGGTATATTTGAGAGGGCTGTTCTGAGAGGCTAATTTCAACATGTGGTGCTTCAAGTAGTAACTCAATTTAAAACTCAAAGGATTAATTCTAGGTATCCTTCCATGGTATTGTAAATAATGAATTTTGGTGTTGATCATGGTTCAATTAAGATAATATATGATTTTTTCACTCATAGCATAATTATTTTTTGCATTGAATGAACCTGATGATCGCTCGAGGCTCATCACATATAGAATAACCAGTATTCCATTAATAGTTTATATCAATACTGGCAGGATCAAGAGGAATTTTTTTATTCTATCAAATGATTCACGATAGTTATTTTTTCACTGATACGTGATCCCCTTCTCTATATGTTTAGTGATGGAAAACTAATTTCTTGAAATGTTGGATATGATGCACCGGTTGTAGGCCAGGTGTCCATGAAGACCTCTCAAATATAAAAGGTTTTTAGAAGTTTAAATAATATGGAAATAATTTTTTTCTCATGGTTAACTTAGAATAAATGTTGTAATATGATGAAGTTGAAATTTTTTCATGAGGTTAACCAAAAAATAAATTTTATGGGGTTCATCATAAGTCTATATTGTTAAATAATGTTGAAGATAGTCTCTATATAATCGAAGTGATTAGAATTTTGTCGATATATGACCACTAGAACATATACCTAGTGTTGAACAAACATCTACAAAAAGGGTTTAAATATTCATTTCATGTTTCATTGTTATTTTCCACCAATGTTCTTTAATCAATATCACCTTACAAGACTGAAAAATACTCCTTGGGAGGTCTATGAATGTTATGAATTCAACATATTATTTGTAATTCTGAATTCCCTTGTACCCTGAATAGCCATCTATTAAAAGAAGGTCTTTTTAACAATATATTACATCAATTAAGAGTTTTTTGATTGGAACCAAGTATTATTCTTTCAAACAATGTCATTTGAGATATCTGAATTTGATATAGTATCTAATTTTACATTTTTTATTCATTACTAGGAAAATGTTGGCTGGCAATTTTGGATATTATAACTCTAAAATGAATTAATTCCTAAATATAATATCTAATTCAACTTCAATTGTGTAGGGAAGAGTCTATTGTGTTCTTATGGATACTTTATTTTATACATGATGATCTTCTAGTCAACCCAATTGATGGTTGTCCACATTAGTTTCAAAAATTGAAATATCAGTGTAATTCTATGTGAACACATCCTAGTGTTTCTTTAGTAATGAGGTATATACTTACGATTCATCTAATGTCATGGATATACTAATTAGAGTGGGTCGCGGAAAATAATATTTTAGAAGATTTTTTTCGCAACGTTTACCAATAGTAGTGGAGAGTCATTACATGAATACTGGAGGGATATCCCTAAGGTCTTCTTATTCTTACTCTTCCCCATGATTTACATATTCTATTCATTCCTAAGAAGTAGGTGATGGAGTTAAATTCTCTGAGTTTGGGAAAGATTCATTATTTGGTCATCTAGAAAATGAAGCAATCATTACTCGATCAATCAATGGTTCCAAACATTTTTGAATCTCTAAAGAGGGTATAAGGGAGTGATAATGGTAATATATATATTCTCCCATTTATGTGGCAACATATTCCATAATATATAATGAAAAGGGGATTTTATGAGGATTCGTGGATTTAATTAATACATTTTAATAAATGATTTCATTATTGTTTGAAGGTTTGACACCTTATATTCTATTTCTTGGTTGAGTTTCAACAGATAACAATATGGATGTCAGTAAATTAGTTCCTAAATTCGGGTCTACCCATTTGATTTCATTTATGGTTAGACTGTATGTTGCATTGACCTTCTTCAAATGGTCATCCATATCCTTCATCATTCTATTGAGGGTATTGAATCAAGATACATTATTGTCCATTAAAGGTTTCCCATACGTTTGAAGAATCTTGTATTAATATATTATGACTCACATGATTTTAATGGTTCTTTTTCACTATAAATTATACAAATTTTACCATTTATACAATATTTGAGGAATTAGTGGTATATCGAATGAATGGTCACATGATAGTGTAGGAAAGGTATTCCTAGATGGACATTGATGGAAGTATCCTACCAAAAAACCATGAATTATATGTCAGATATGAGTTACATGAATAGTATTTGAATTCTGATATGTCTAAGATTCATTTTCGTATTCTTTTTATATCCTTATTACATCATAGTGGAGGGGATAAGTGAGATGCATTGAAATCCGGATGGAAAAGTGTCTGAACTAGTATGAGGTAGAGTCCAGAGATTTTTTCGATGAATGATTTTGGATATCAATTTCATTTATCTTGAAATATATTTAAAAGGGATAGAAGTACCCATATATGACAACATCTTCATCTTGTTCTATTAAAGATATAACTGTGTGTTATTCTATATGATCATTATCTCCACAATATAATTCTGCAATGGAAACCTCAACTTCAAACACATGGGGATTTAAAAAGGCCCCAACGACTTATTATAAGACTTCTATTGATGGACTCCAATCATTATTGATTAAAACCATTGTTATCACTTTGGCCAGTTCATTGAAAATATCATACTTCTTATCAAGGGTTATGTGCTTCTAAACATGGGGATTCTTTTTCTCATATACTTATCGAGATAAAGCACTTGATGTGGATGGACCATCCCTTGAAATATTATGTGAAGGTTCTTTCATTGTTATATGATTAGTCAGACTATGACTTTCTACACGCTGGGAATGATTAGCTTATGGAATATACTCTAATAGATTTTTCTATATTATCATTTTAGGAAAGACCCTATCCTGCATGGAAAATTACCTTATTCCTATTGTTCTCACTAAAGATATATTCCATGAGTTTTTTTTGAATAAATAGTTATTGCAGGGGGTGTTATTTAGGTAGCGACTCCCCGAACGACTATGTCTCCCTTGTATCCACGACAATGAGGGCCTCTTCCCCCAAATAACCAATTAATAATAATGAATTATGGTTCATAATATAAATAATAATCCATTACAGGATCTATGAACTGAATAAAGTTAATGGAACCAAATATTAATTATTTATATGGTGAAGATTATGTATGGGGGGTTGGACCCTTGTACCAATTGGAGGGGAAGTGCCTATGCTTTTGGGACTAATGGAATTAATTCCACTAACATCAATGACAACATTTTATTTGTTACGAGATCATATTCATAAATTTTATTATTACCATTCTAGAAATTTTAATTTTTAGGACTTTATTTCAAATGATTGAGTTTTCAATGAAGACGAAAACATTTTAGTCGAATTATTTAGTGGAACATTTAGATGTTACAACTATTTTCATAGAATAACATGAGTACAGTTGGTCCTTTTTCTGATCATCCAGTCACCACACTTTTACTTATTCTTGATCATAACTTCATTAAATTTATTTATCACCTTCAGAATAGTGGAGGAAACATATACAATCTGAGTAGTGAAAATATTCAACTTGACATTCCCATATTCAACCATCTTTTATAGGAGCTCTTTGAAAACCAAAATAACCTAGATGTTGTTCAACTGTATTTGATGGAAGTGAAAATAATTTGGGATAAATTAATCACCTTATATGATGGGATTTCTAGGATTTGTAAACATGGAAAAGCTATTTCTCGATTACTATATTAAGTAGTCTGATAATGGTCATTTTGAAAAAAAATATCATGTTTTTAATCTCCTCAAAATATTTTCACCTCTATTTTCTCAGATCATCCTGATGAGGCGGACATTATAATTGAAGCTCAAGTTGTGGAACCACATTATATGGTGTGGGATTTGATGTAGGAGATGGTATATTTTATTTCATATGATTGTCTATATTGGCGTCTTCATTACCTTTTCTACAACTATGAGATTATGTAATTACTCAGGACATATCATTGGTATCTACGATGGAGTCTTCCAATTTTTGATAAATTCCAAGAAGATCCCAAAAACCTCTTGGGTATTTTAAATGAAGAAGTAGTGTTTGATACCATCCATAAAGATTCTATATATATAAATATAGAAAACAACTCTTATTGAGGGATTGGTAGGTTCAAGGAGTATGTTAATTTGTTTGACCATAAAATGATATCTGAGACTCATTAATTCTCCAATTGCTTATAATTTTTGAGGATGAAGAAAATTTTATTCTCCTCTATTGATCTAAATTCGAAGATAATCTTATGTAGAAGGTCTTCCCACCATGTGATTGACAGAGTATAGAAACATATATTCTACACAAAGGCTGATCCATGCAATGATTTCACGAAACACCTGAGTTTCACCGCCTCCAATAATTCAGGTGTGCCCATTATGGAATAATAGTGACAGAGGAAATGTTTAAATTAACGTTATGGGTCAATTGAGCCTTTAAAAATAAAAAAAGGATTTCCAAATTACGGGGAGGGAATATTCATATCTATCTATTTAGGGTAATTATTATTTTCTATCTGTATTGGTTTTCCTCATTCCTCCATGTCCTTGAATCATGTCATTACTGACTTATTAGTGTTCAAAATCATTTTATGAATGTTTGGTTGAGATAGATCCTGAATAGGTGTAGTAGAACATAGGGCCATTGGTGGACGTAGTGCTGGTACTTTTCATTGGTAGCCTATATGGTAAGGATTGTAAGGATTTGTCTAGACCTATTCTATTTGTGCACCCAATGGAGGTAACTCTTAATCTGCTGCAATGGTATCCATTTACATTTGTGTTTGGTATCCCAAATTGAAAGATTGTCACATATTTGATTCATATATTGAGTGAAAACAACTTTGTTAATGTGTCTCAGAAATAAGTGTCATTTTAGGATCTGATTGTGGAATATATCTAGCGATAAGGTTTATTTTGAGTAATTCATAATTGATTCTCAATAATTTTTTTATCTATTCCTCCAGTTAACAAAATAATTCCACTAGTGTGATGTTCATAACCTCGTTATTACCCAGGTGAGGTACAATCTTACAATTTCCCCTTTCTTTGTAGGATTCCTTTTAGGGGAGTATTGGTGGATTTTCTGAGCGAATGCCCGGATTCAGGGAAAGCCTCTAGTTCCACGTATACACACCTCCTTCAATCATTTTATTTTAGAACAAATTATGATCCCAAACATCCTCTTCTGACTCCTGTAAATAGAACTCTTGTTTTTAGAATCACAATGGTATACGTTGAGGACATTCAATAATGACGAATGTATTGCAGGAATTATTTCACTATATTTGTGAGAATTCCTTCTACTTAACCCTCTAGGAGGCCTTGTCATATCTTTTTTTGATTCTCTAGGAATGTTTTTTAAAATGGTAGTCTAATGGGAATCTACATATAGATAGGTTGCGTTAATCCCTAATTATGGTACTTGATCTTGAGATTGGATGAACTGGGAGGATCTGTTTTACGTAATATTCCATAATCAGAAAAATATTTATTCTAGATGAGGAGGGGGTTGTTGAGATGAAAAATCCCTCATCTCTCTTTCTTGGGGATGCTTCAGTTCTTCATTCACATCCCATTGGGTTTAGACTGTAGACCTATAGGTTTGGGCTAACCCCCCCCCCCCAAGCCTAGTAGATTGGGTTGATCATTAATAACATGGATTCTACTTCCATGGATTCCTTTATGATTCTATTTAGGATTTTTTGAATATTTACTTGGTGAATCATTCAACACCCACATAAATTTCCCTCTTCTGAAGACAACTGGGTTATTTATGACATTTTCATTATCTAATGTTCTATTTACCCTAAATAAGAGTCTTTCTTAATGATCTCATATTCATAATGCAAACGTATATACATATCCTTCTCTCTTCTGGCCCAACATCATTAATAGTTAGTTGGGGTCCATTTTTGTTTTGTGTGCCATTGGTTATGAAGAGATTCTATTTGTTTATGTCATCCTGATGTTATAACATTTCATTTCATAAACATCAATTGGATTTCATGGTTTGGGAGAATGGTGAAATTTAACACTGCATTATCTCCCCATAATCAAATATGAACATTGGATGGGGTGTCAACATTCAGGTGTCTCAACCTCATTGATTCTATGATCCATGGACATTTAAGGGATATTTTTATTTTTAGATCATAGTATTTCATAAAGAAACAAGGGATTCAAATTCATTTTTGTATTCAAATACTTCTAGTAATATTATGTGACATCGAAACTCACTATAAGGTAATACCATGTATTTCAATCGATGAAGAGTTTTACACATGTTGAGGAAGATCTCATGACCATAGTATTTGGAAAACACCTCTGGAATGATGTATTGATGGGTTTCCAAAGCCTATAATATGACCGGTAGTTCATCTTTATCATATTTATCCTTCTGTTTTTAATTTAGTCTTCAACTTTCACCAAAATTTACTCTTTATGGTCTGACCATAATGGACGCTTCCCAATCAATTTATCATAAGAAATAAAACAGATAGGTATTTCCTCTACTAAGTTGGAAGGAATGCAGTCCAATGTAGGTTTAGAGAATAACCACTTGATTGTTCAATCATCTATTTTAGAATGGATATCACCTTCCAATGATAATGAATCAAACATGGCTAGCCTTTAATTCTCATATTATTCATGATTGGAGGACATCCCATCACTAAATTTTCAATTATATAATTCTTAAGACAATATGAAACACTACTGTAGAGAGAATGATCATAGAATAAACATCATGGGGGAGGAATCCCATAGTGCAGTACAGAAATGGGAATACCCATCATGCTCTTTGATATCCTAGACACATTGAGGGATGTTTTGGCTATAATCATGAGGTGGGATCTCAAGATCGATCATATTGTGGTAATTAAAAAATCCTTCATGGTGAATAAAATTTATAGGAATTTTATAATTACCGATACCTCTCCCATAATTTTATAATTGCATATTATGATCTTAATATGTCATAGATAAATGTATGATGGATTCAAGAAATATGGAATTGAGTAAAGTGGGTTCATAAACCAAATCATTGTTTTTAGATCCCTTTACTGGGGCTACTTTATAGATACTTTAATGTAAGAGATTGAGGTAACATTCCAGGGGATGTCATTTTTATGGATAGTTTTTATGAATTTATTAGAGTGGCTATTACGATAGGACTATTGCCTCCCGTTGGAGAGAGTGTATGTTCTCTATTTGGTTTTCCATATAATATTGGGGATTTCCCTCCCATGAACCTCATGGACGGGAGTAGAGGTGTGTGTCTCTTCTAGGGTGAAATATTGGCCAATCACCATATTTGTGGGGAAGTATTTGTGTATCCACCCCTAGGGAACTACCGTTGGAATTGTTATGTTGAATTGGAATGTTTTTTCGATATGGGGAGGGATTTGTGTCTGCAATTTCACCATTAATAGTATATTCTTGGTGACATCAGTGATATGAACCTGGAGAAAATATAATTAATCATCTATAGAATGTGTATGTGGTTTATCCTATCCTACCCTTCCTATATGTGGGTACTGATAGTAATCGTGTGTTTAGATAGAGAATTTAGTCCACCCTTACACAATGACGAGACATTCTGACTGACTTCTCAAGGAGCTGGATGATAAATCTACTAGAATGACTGATTAATATATGTAGGTTTGTATGACTATTGTTAGTTGTCCACCACACATGGTTTGATGGCTTCTTTCAGTTCTACTAGAAGAGTCTATTTGAATTTTTAGTAAATATTGGTAGGTGAATGTTCCTTCTTGGTGTGTGCAACCATATTTGAGCATCAGGCTTTTTTGGATGCTACTATGTGATTTTGTAGGCTAACGGAATTAACATTTCCATGTGTATGTTCCAACATGAATGTTTCCACCAAATTGAATTGGTTAGTTATTCGGGATCATTCATATGAATCTATGGGAATGATTATCAAATACAGGTAGGTGAATTTTCTTAATTGTTTTGTGCTGATGGATTTCTATGGTGGGATTCTATGGATTCCTCTAGTTTATTGTGTTGGTTGGATGAATTAATATGAGTGGGTGTATGTGTGTGCTCATATTTCTCAACCATATTGGATTATTTGGATTTTCTAGAGGAAAGAGCAATGTATCCCTGGTCCCTAATGACTGGTTTTTTCCTCCAACGGGCCATCATTCAATCTTTAGTCTTGATGACATGGTTTGGTTTTCCGTGTATTTCACGCTCATTATGTTGAGTAATTACTACCACACATTTATTGCAGTGATGATTATCTGAATAAACCATTAATAAGGGACCACATGTGTTATAGATTAGGATCTATGTGGCCTCATGATACAGCACCTGGAGTTATAGGAGGGATTAGTTTCCATGTTGGGTGGATAATATCTCTAAATGGTTAAAGATGGCTTTCATTGCCATTTTCTTTTAGACCACCAATAATCACAGACTAGACAAGAGGTGGAAATTGGTGAGTTGGATGGACATTAGGGAAGCCTCTAGTATCAATATGGTACCATATTTATCATACTCCAGAATGATCTCATTAGAGACCTATCGTTGAAGATTTTGGGATGGTGATGGTGTCCTTCCCCTAGACGAATACCAAGTTTGAATAGTAATCATGGTGTATATTCACAGTAAAAGGAAGGAAGTCATTGGATTGATGGGAGTTCTAAGAGAATGTTACTGAATTTAGGACAAAAAAATAATTCCCCTTCAAATATCATATCATTTGAATGAAAAAATGTATATTCTACTATTTTGTAATGAACTATTTCATTTATGATAGATTGGTTATACTATCATCACGGTTAAGGATAAAAGTTGGGTTCACAATATTTTTCCCCTCTGAAATATGTTTTGGGTATGTAGTGGAATGGTCCAATGTGGAATATGTAGTATATAGTTTTAATCATGTCAAGGATATTAAAAAGTTGATTCATTCACATTGGATTCATCATTTGGTGTTTTTTATGGAGAATGTGTGGCCCGATGATTGATTATAAGGGTTGAGTTGTGTTTCATCATTCATATCAGGTTATCCATTTCTAAATATTTTTCAAAAAATTTATTCATGGAACCATAAAACCAAATGGTTATATAACCATATGTACCTACTCTCCCAAGGTAGATGCTAGTTTGGAAGATTAACCAATAATGATTAAGAACACATGTTGGTTGAGAAAATGGGAGTTTGGGCTCATCATACCATTTTGTGGGAGAATAGTTTCTTACTATGGGAATCTATTATATATTTAATATTGTTTCACAAATCCTTCATTAAATCCAAAGTATAATTTGGGTCACCCTTTAATTAACAATCAACTATTATTGTGAATGGAATTTTGAATCACTTGTATGTATATAAGGTTTTAATTTAATAGAGATTTATGTATCTATCAAAGGCTCTCCATCATGTAATCCTCTTATGTAAATATTTGATA
Source organism: Viscum album (assembly GCA_963277665.1). Lineage (NCBI taxonomy): Eukaryota > Viridiplantae > Streptophyta > Magnoliopsida > Santalales > Viscaceae > Viscum > Viscum album. The sequence goes on from OY728129.1 coordinate 1,293,319,883, forward strand.
TTATTACATAATTATTATGATGATTATATTTTTCAGTCCACATAGTTGGTCACTCTGGAGTGTTTTTTCTTCTAGGGAGATGGATGGTATTTTGTTGGTGGGATCATACCTATAAAATAAGATTCATATGTCTCCTTAAGAAAGGAACCATAGACCATGTAGTTTGGTTCCACTTAATGGGACACATCGCACCTTTCAAGGTCATGTGATATGGGCATAACCACAAAGTTTTAAATTATTTGGAAAAAACTTCTAGGAGGAAGGTTCCTAATCCAGGTTTGGTGTGGGACTTGTGCCGCAGAAACCTAGGGAATGTGATATAGATATGGATTCTCATGTTAAATTAGACCATATTAGAAATGTGGACTGGAGTGAATATGGTTTATTTGAGGTGTTGAATTCAAACCATAGTGAGGTTTTCTATGTATCCCATTTTTTCTAGAATCAATGAATTCATAGTTTGAACTGTTGTTCTACAAGAGATTATAGCCCATGTTAATGATTAAGTAAGGTATTATTCATGAAAATGATGCCCAGATGAATGAATTTAAGGCCGTGAGAAGTGTTTGGACTCATAGAGATTTGGGTATTTATTTGGGGGGCATACTCTTGAGAAGGAATACATAATTATTTTAAGTTTATTAGGGGCTTACTATTGAATAGGATACCCTAAAGAATGGAGTTATGATATGGGATTACTCCTAAAGATAATTCTTATTGAACATAGCCCTTAGGTAAAAATCATATGTATCCTTTTTATAGTAGGAATAAGAGTTCTAATAGTTCAATAGTTCAGGGTTTACAAACTAGGGATTACTTTGTTATGTTAGATTTGGGATTTCTCTTATGCATGATGCCCATGGATTGAATTTATTCGGATCATACACATGATGAATATGCCCATAGTTTTTTTCATATTAAACCTAGAATGAGGACTGAGTATTAGATTGACCAGATATTACTCCTAAGGAGGATTCCCCTTGGTTTAGGATCATGTGGATTTATTTACCACCATTGACCTATAAGCTCATGTGATTCATAAAAGTGTAAGAAATAAGAGTAAATAAAATACATAAGAATCCACAACATCCACTTTTCCAAAAAATTAGATACATGGACTTAAGGATCTATACCAATAGGGGATCTTTGGAGGAAGGAGAGAGGAAGATTCAAAATATGAAACTAAAAAAACATTAATCTGGCTATGCAGGTGTTTTGGTGGTGGATATCATTTATTCCCATAATTCATTATGATTCATTCATGATTATAAGAAACTATATTAATATAAAGATGTAGCAAAAATATACTACTACTCCTCTAGTGGTAGAAATGGTCTATGGTTTGGGAGATAGATGAGAGGACTCTGGTTCCCATCTCTAATATCACCAAGTAGACAAGGGGGTGAGGTGGATCATGATTGATACCCCTTACAAAAACTAATATGGGCTTACATCAGGAGGGATTATCTATAATCAATTCTATATCTGGGATGATGAACAAATTCTATACCCGAAGGAAAACCAAAATTTATCCTCCACATTCCGACTTGGAACTGTTGTTTCCATGTCTTAGTGGTTACATGGGTATGACATGGTCCTAGACCATGTATTCAAGACTAATAACTCACTAAAACCATCCCTAGGTTCTTGGTACTTGTGAAAATTGAAATAAAAATCCACACACACCCTGAGGGACCCTACCATCTATTATGAAAATTATGAGAAATCTCTATTGTAGGAATACAAATACAAATTAGAGAGAAATTGGTGTTACTTTCTCCGTGGTATTAAAATCCTAGAGACTGTGGTTGATGCTTTTATTTGGTCCCTATTATAAAATGGAACCATAGGATGGGGTCCCTTCCATGAACATCTTATAATATAGACTAATCAAAATCTCGAAATAGGTATAGGCTTTGGAGAACCTATAGAGGCTCACAAAGTTATGCCTGGTCGAGCTATGGGAGGATAAAATATGTTCCCTAGGAAAGTTGATGGTACCCTAGGTGAGAAAAACCTATGAAACTATTCTTTAGAGGGGCCTTTCTTAGTCCTTCAACTGTCTGGATAAATGATCCTAAAAGAATCTTTCACATGTCCATGTGTAAAGAAAGTGACTTTCTATTCATGTTCATCCACCATATGTGAGGGAATTCCTTGCTATAGTGTTGTTTAATTTTAAACTGTGTGGGAAATTAAGTTTAAATTTTCCCCTTTAATTCCCTCTAATTTATGTTTCTTAAGAGTAAGTATAAGGTTTTGGAGAGCCTGGTCGATGGACTAGGGAAATAATTGCATCGGGAGGCCTTTACGAATTTTTCTCGTACAAATGAGGAGCCCAAAGGTCAAGTTTATAGGAAAATATAGAACTAGTATCATCTTATATATATCACATATATTCCTTAAATTTATCATTATTACCTTCAATTTAAATTTTAATATAAAAATATCATGTCTCTTCGCGAGGCGGTAGTGCTTCGTAGATATGGGCAACATTATCATATTTTAAACATGGTTAATTATTATATGTTATATGTGTTATTAATATTACAGAAATAAATTTTCATTAAGAATATTATATATATACATTAAATATAACATTATTTCCATCCTTGATGGGTATTGATGGAAAACGAGTCACATCAGTTCATGAGGCACATGATCAACGATTTCTTAAAAATTTGATTAAATAGGAGATAGATATTGGTGATTATATTAACATAATAATATCATAGTATATGGGAGATTATTTTAATTTTGTATCATATTTATTTAATATAATTTTAATGAGGTGAAATAACAAATAAAATAAAATCACTATTTTAGGAATGATACATCTTCTTCAGATAACCTCTTTAGTTTTTCAACAAAATGCTTCCTAAAATGGATTTATGATCAAACAAAGTGCCACAGGATAATGGGATGGAAATAATGAAGGTGAATTTTCATCAATTTTGTAATCCTGTTATTTTTTTGAGCATGTGATGGATATTATAGGGGTTACCTTTTATAATGGAGGGGTAGTGGAATTCTTGTAAATATGCAGAAGTATTCAATAATGGGTAGTCACTCTCAGGACTAGTTATTAAAAAATTAGTAAATAAATTGGTGGAGGATATATAAGTATGATAAACCCATTTAACATTCAAAATAAATATTTCTTGAACATTTTATTCTATTTTAACCACCCCCTCCCCCACGCGCTATAAACTGGTTTTCATGTTGATTATGTTAATAAATTTATTATTTTATTTTTTGTATTTATTATGAAAAACATTTTATATAATATTAGTTATTATTATTCTAAATATTATATAAATTTTACCAAATTCTAATAATTTAATTGGAAAAATATAATTTAAAATAACACTAATAGAAGTTTTAAAAAAATTGATTTTCAAGAAATACATTCATCAAGATTAATATAATAGTATAGTAACTATATGACTTGTAATAAAATATAAATGAATTTAATTTTATATTTATATATATATATTCTATCTAAATCATTAAAATAATTATTTATTATGTTTCATTTTTATAATTTAAAATGTATATTCATTATGTACATTAAAACAATTTTATGTGAAACTAATTTTTAAAGAATAAAAAACTTATTTAAACCCATTTTAGCGATGATATAAATGTAACTAATTTAATAAAATATATATAATTTAATTATATTTAATTTAATGTTATATTTATGTTAAAAGTTTTATTTTACACTACATAATTAATTAAAAAACATAACATATTTACAAGAAAATCAGTATTTTTCACTATTCATTAAAAATCTATATTTTTTAAAAGAAAATTTATGAAACATTTTCCCTATGTTAATCTATATTTTCATAATTAAAAAATTTATTTTATTTTAAAAAGTAACAATTCTAAAATATCTAAAAAATATTTATATTATTTTCTCACAATGATAATAAAAATATATTTTAAGGAAACATATTTCTGAAGAATAAAATATATATATTTAAAGTTCAATGATTATTTATTAATAAATTATCGATCAATATTTAATGGGTGAAAACTTTATATATCTTTAATATTTTATTTAACCGCATTAATACAGACTAATTCAATGTCTATTTTATAATTTTAATATTTTATAATATAATTCACTGGTCATTTTAGGCTCATAGTAGTGTGTCATATAAGATATAAAAAACAATTTTCTTATTTAAAAATATATGGGTTGTATATAAAAAAAGATGTAAAATATATTAATGTTACATAAAATAAATAAAACTTCAAATATTTTAGTGTTACATTCTCCCCACTGTCAATAAATTTTGACTTAGAAACTTTATTTTGCTCTAAAAAATAAATGGTTTGATATTTGAAAAAATATTTATTGAAAACTCACATCGTTGAAAGAGTTAAAAAACATCCTATTAAATGATGGAGATTTAATTGTGATGGTCCTATGGAATGACACATAACACAGTTTCTATGTAGTAGAACAACATTGGAATTTTAAAATATGGACATTGATGAAAAGAATAAATTTTTAGCGTGATAATGATCATTGATCCGAAAAAATATGAATGTTCATGAAATAATTAATGAATAAAAGAAAATAAATATGTGATGAGTTAAATGACCATTGATTCATAAAATATTAAGGTAATAAGATAACATTTTTTAAATATCTTATTCCAAGAGTTTAGAGAATATATCACAATGAATATTGAGGGAACCAAAAAATACTCTAACTTGACTATTTAATAATAACAATATCATAATTGGGTTGTGCATGGATCATTTTTCACATTCACTCATACTCTATATAAGGATCCCCTATATGAATTTATTTATTCCAGATGTGGTAAAATATATTTCGTATGGATTACATAATTCCAAAAAAGGATAAAAATCTATTCCACCAGTCCTGACTAAAATTAAAATAATCAGCATATGTCATAAAATATGGATAAATATAATACATTAATCTATAAAACCAAACAAATAAATTCTAAAATTCAACATAATTATTTTTGGAATTATCAATTTGTCAAATAAATTAATTTTAATCAATTAAATATTAATTAGTGAATCATGTAGGACAGTGGTTGGTAAAACAACCTTATCACCCATGGGTGTGGGATGAAGCCCTAGATTCATTAAAAATTAGATGGATTTCCCCAAGAATATGGTTGGTCATTTATCCAAAACTATATTTATATATTTCGTCTAAAATTTAAAAAAAAAATTAGTGACCTATAATTTTCACCACATCAAATATATTGTAAACCATTAAGGTTTCCAGAACAATTTTTCTTATACCCACAAAAGCTAATGTCAATATTCCTTAAATAAACTATTCAATAAAAATTGAAATAATGGAATGGTTTTTTTTTCATAATTATCTTCCCAAATTCCCTTAATCATGATAAACTCCTTATTACATGAATCCTAAAAATGTTGTGTATAGGATAATAACCATATTATCAACCTTAAACTCATACACCCATGTTTATATTCACAATTCATGAGTTAGTCATTTATGAAGATATAAATGTTTCCAAAAAAGTAATTTAATCATCATATGGTTCATTATTCTTATAACCAAAATACCATTGGTAGAAATAAATCATTGATCTAATTATAGAATTCCAATACATAAATAATTCAACCCTTTATACATCAATATATTGCATTCCTTGGTTAACTAGTTGACCATTAAAATAGGTTATTGACTTGAATAATATCTATGTTTCCCACATTTAAGATGATAAACATTAGGTGGATCCCTTAGACAAAATATATTTACTCCTACCCAAAATCATTATTTTAAGTCGAAAATTTATATATTTATGTCATAATTTTTAAAATATAATAGATTTTATAATTCCAATGAGAAAATTTCCCAGGAGGCTATCTCCACATTTATGACATAATAGAAGTTAATCATTCTTTCCTCCATACTCTCCTCCACTCATGATCTTTGTGTAGTCCATCCATCTATGAATTGGTGAGTCAAAGAGTTGGTTAATGTTTTGGTTGTTAATAATATATCGGTAAAGACGTTTATGCATAATCACAATATATTTCTATTTGATCACTATCAAAATTGGGTTCTCATATTCACAGTTGTTTCCACCATTTTCAATGTTAACAGTATTCTTTCTGGTTCTATCCATTGAAAAAAAACTAATAATCATACCGTGAGAAATTTTAATCATTCTATGAAAACCATATAATAGTTTATCTTGATTACTAAATAATGACACCTATATTTATTGAAAAGAAACCTATTGTTTTAGAAAAGTCATTTAATTTCATCATCTACTCAAATAATAAATTTTTCAACATTAATATAATGTCAAATATACTAAAAATATCCCCTTAGAGTTTGAAACTAGGTGTGAATCAAGGCCCATTTTTTTACTAGGTAAGGATCAAGTCAAAGCCTAATAAATAATTTTTAGAGTTATTAGCCCTATGTACAACTATACCATTAAAACATATAGTTGATTTATTTAGATAGGTATTTATTTTTAAAAAAAACAGAAAATATATTCATTAAAAAAACATTAATAAAATTATTCTATACAAATTTGATTATTATAATATTGAGATATTCTCCTTAAAATATGATTTACTAAATATAGTCCCCTAGGATTATACTAGTCTTGTCTCTAATCATTCATATAAATACCAGAACCCCCACATCCTAGTGTCGGTGGTTTATTTATACATTGGCACTAGATACAAGTGATCACATACCAAAGTAAAAAAAATGTTTAGTAGTATAGATAGACAAGATATATAAATAAATGTCACATTAAATATGAAAATATAGAATAAAATATAGTGAGATTAAAAAAACTCTTCCTTGAAAAAAATAAATGATTTCTTCTTTTTAACCTTTGAAATTTAAAAAAGAGTTCTCTTAATTTTAGTGAAAGGGTAACAAAAAGTATGAGATATCAAAAATAAATATGGAATAATCAATATGAAAATATATATAACTAAACACACCTCATATTTAATAGATAACATGAACAAAAAATAAATACTTAGATAAAATCTTTTTAATAATCTCGTGAGTAATAATAACTGAATTATTAATGAAGGAAAATATTATAATTATACTCCATGATATCAGACATCATAATATCTATACCATAATGACATTTTAATAGATGGTTTACAACATTGTTAAAACCCATTTAATTAAATGATAATCATTTTTATCGAGGTATTTTCAATGCATTGAGGGGTATATATTTCTTTCCCCCCCCATCCCAACCTGTCCAACTGATTCCTTGTTTAAAATATGATCAATATAATTCATCAAAAATATACCTTGACACTAAATGACCATATTGAATAAATAATATGTATATCAATATTTCCATATCTAATGAAATAATGATAACTATAAAATTATATATGTTGAAATTATATACTATTTTGGAAGTATTTAAACGATGACAAATAATTTGGATATTTACGAGAACTCTAATGTCCAATGATTTCAAAAAATTGAATACTTTAAAAAATATTAAGGAATGAAAAGGTATTCAAGAATGTAGATTAATGTACATTCCATTTTAAAACCAATATTAAAAAAATCTATAGTAATTAAATTTAAGGTATAATTTTTACATATTCACAAAGTATTATATGAAAGATACCAGGGTTTTATCACTGATGAATATAAATACGATGAAAAGATCATAAAAAATTGTTGAGGAAATACCCATTTTGCGTGGAAAATAAGTTTTTAAAAATAGAAATTTACATAAAATAAGAATATATATTTCATCAATAGAATAATATAAACATGTAAATGAATCTTCATATAAATAGGGTTTTGTATTGGAGACATTCTTTTGTTCCAGATGAGTATGTTAAATAGAAATATTTGATTCTCATATTTTTTAGAAATAAAAAAGTAATTTTTTTTAAAAGATGAGGTGATTAGTTTTTAATATTTGTTAAAAAAAATACAATGATGGGTACAAATGGAATTAAAAATAATTAGATAATTTTTTAATACATCCTTATAAAAATGATCTAAAAACATGGATTTAGATTTAAAATGATTTTCCACTGAATGGAGAAATAATAATTTCTTTTCATAAGAACATTATCTCAGTAATTTTATGTACCAAATATGGAAAATGGTGTTATTATTTTAATACATATTTAATAACCAAAGGATATGAAAAGTTAAGGGTATTATTTTACAGTGATCAAATAATTTACTTTAATGGAAGCTCAATAATAATGAACCCAGATTAAAATGACATTGAAACATTAACTCAAAGGTCCTTGGTAACTTTTGAATAATAACCCCCAAGAAAGAAATAAAATCAAATTAGTCATTAAACAACATTAATAGTAATATATTAATGATATTTTATATCAGAGGGGGTGTATACATACGTCAAAGAAAAGGGTGAAAAAAACTATATATGTATAAATGGAGTGAAAATTGAGATGAAATCTATTAGATAGATAATACCATTGATGTGGGGATCAGTAAATGAAATTATTATGTGTATGGAATTTTAATTCAGATTAAATATATGTAAAAATGATAAATTAAAATAATTATAGAAATAGTCTTATAATATTAACTAAAATGGGGAATTAACCAATGAAATGACACTGAGTAATGGAACATCTTACAACAGAGTAAAAATCAAGTCAAATCCCCATGGATAATATAATTTAAATTAAAACATAAAAAACCATGAACTATTAAGGATTGATGAAAAAAATACAATATGGTCATCATATAAACCGAATAAATAAATTTAGTGCAGAACATTAAAATATCCATCAATGAAAGTAGATTAAGAAAAAATCCCTTACATTAGGCTTCCGTTTGGTTGACATTTTTGTAAATTATAGTATGATGGTTTAAAAATATTATTTATTTATAAAGTAACCATTTTCATGTTCATTATATCATATATAATTCTCTAATTGACTGTTAATTACTGTTTTGAAGAAATATTTTTTTATTATTATAGTTTTGGGTGTTATTTTTCATGTTTTCTCATGTCTGTCTTGTGAAGAGAGTTCTAGTTCATTTTTATATGATATATATGCATAATTTATACAATTATTTAATTGTTTTGAATATTAAATTTAATTATTTTATTCATTTTTTAAACCATTATTGAATTTGGGACTTGGAAAATAATTATCATCGCTACGTGGAGATGGTAGGATGTATGTACACACGACCGATGATATATTTTCCCAAATGGGAGAAAGGGTATGTAAGTGTATGGTACATTAATTTTACATAATCTATTTAATTTCCCATATATCACATATATTAATTATATATATATATATATATATATCTATATTAACATCCATAAAAAGAGTAAGTGAAAAATGAATCACATCACTTTGTGAGGTAGGAGACTATTGTACACAAGAGAAACATTACAAAATTTAAAATAACATTGAATATAAAAGGGTATATATGATAATAAATTTTAAGAATTGAAATTTTATCATTATATATGTATATATATATTATATCCAATATTATTTTTAACCATGGGTGTGTTAATCGGGTCTTGGTGAAAACACAGCCACCCCGCCTTAACACAGCTGTCGGCTCCTAGCCCACTAGGTACCACCAATTCCCCCGCAAACACAAGGTACCCACCCTGGGGGCCACTAACATTCCTTAACGATTCATCTGACTAATTACAGTTCCCGCAGGCCAATACACGACCTATCGAGTGTTCGTTTTCCTCACACACACCCAGAAAAACATCTTAGAAGGCACTCATACTAATCAATACTCTAGGGAAAGCATGATTAACTGTGGAGGTGTAATAATGTTTTCTCTTGAAAAGGAACCTTTACCTTGTTGACATTAATCATTTAATTTATTCATTTAACCCCTTATCATTCAGGGGTGTTACATTCACCCTACATAGATCAGAATCTCCTCGTTGTGGGACCAACATCTCAACCAAGGCAGTGCACCAAAGTTATGGTTGGGTAGCAGCTCTGATACCAATTGAGATAGATGGGTCATTATGATAGCACAAATACCCCTCTTTAACATGAATATCGGATCATGGGTTTCCAAGTACCACCATTTTCCCCGCAGACACATGGTCCACACCCTGGGTCCCACCCACATGCCTGAACGAGTCATCTAACTAATGAGAGTCCCAACATGACAACAAATGTCCTTTCCAATGTGATTTATCCCCACTCACACGAACCATGAAGAAATTCATAGAAGGTGAGCCATCCTGATCACTACTCTATGTAAAACACACTTATCTATAGTGTTCTAATCAAGAATGCTCCAAAACAAGAAAAGTGCTCCTTATTGAAATTATTCATATCATTTAGTTGTTTAACGCTATCATTTAGTGGTGTTATAATGGGAGGTTTTTATGGATAATTAGCCACATCTGTGCATGAGGTGGTAGTCTTCCCTACAAAAGATTTATGATTTTGTTCCCCATTTTGTTAAAGAGGATATGGATATTGATTATTATATTATCATAATAATATCCCAAAATATGGTAGATACTTTTTCTATTATATCAGAATGATTGAATAATGGTTGAATGTTTTCCAAAAACAAATAAAACAAAAAAAAAATTATAAGTGTTAGCGTTTCATCAGACAACCCTTTTAGTTTTTAACCAAAAGCCATCTCAGGTTATCATTCTAATCAATTCAAAGCCTATAGTTTTTTTGGAGGGATTTATTAGGTATTTTTTATGTATGGACTAAAAAAATTGGTTTTGTATGTTTTGAAATGATAGAATATGGGGTTAAATTTTATAAGGGAGGATGAGTGGCATTTTTGTCAATACCCCAAACTATTCAATAGTGGGAAGTCACTCTCAATAAAATTGAATCCAAAATTTTAAAAAAAAAATTTGACGCTTATAAGGATGGGGAAAACGGTTATTGAAATTAGACATCATTTAAAAATAAAATTCCTCTTTCTTCTTTAGTTTAACCTCCCCATATGCCTATTTTAACATTAATCATGATATAAAAATTACGGTTTTCAATTCATTTTGAAAAAAATTATTTTCAATTATTATATAATTGTAATTATACTAATTAAAAATATGGAATCCATTTTATAATATTATGTTAACATAATTTTCCTAATTTATTTTAAATCTAAACTAAAAAATGTTCTAAATTTTCTTATGAAATGCATTCATTAAGCATAAGATGATCTTATAATAACTATATTACAATTAATAATACATCATTTAATTTAAAGTAATTTTTATATAAATTTAACTTATAAAGATAATTTAAATGATTACTTATTATGTGTTATTTTAAATTTTTAAAATAGAAAAATATTCTGTACTTTAAAACAATTTTCTGAAAAAAAAATTATTTTCAAACCTTGAAATAATCGTATATTAAAATCGAGTACAAAGATGAATCAAATAAAAATAACTAAATTTAATATTACTAAAGAAACATATGTAACATATAAACCATATCAATAAAATAAATGAACATTTTAATTACTTATTATAATAAATAAGGAAATCCTAGTTTTATCCAGAAAAGAATTTTTTTAACTATTCACTGTAAATCTATATTTCGTGAAAAATCAAAATATTTCACCATACATTAATATTATTATTATTATTTCAATTTTTTTTTCATTTTATAAAATAACCATTTAGAAATATCAAAACTTAATTATAACAGTTTCAAAAAAATAAAAATAAAAGTCATTTATGATTCAAAAATATATCTTGTAGAATAAATAATATTTATTACGACATGATTTATTATTTAATATGAATTTATAAAAATATTTAAATTTAATAGGACCCTTTTATATATTACAAAATTTATTTAATTAGATTCACACCCTCCAATTCAATTTCATGGTTGTAATATTCATATTTAAATAGTTTAATTTGACATTCATTATAGGATTGATATTTCACATCTAATGAACTATCGAAAAAAAAATTTATTTTAAAATATTATTTTTTCATAATACACAATATATCATAGTGATTATATTTATTTAAAATTAGTATATTATAACATATTGGGGTGTTACATCTATATTACATACATATGCATTAGTGATGTTAAATTCATAAATTCATCTAGCAGTGAGAGGTAGTGATGGAACATGATTTATATCAGTTCATGAGGGGATATTCCATTATACACATGATCGACATTATTATATCCCATTTTATAGGGTATAAGATGTATATTGTTTATTCCATTAATATAATAATATATAAGTATATTTAAAATACTTATATATTCATATAAGTTTATTTTGAGAATATTGTAATGAGGTGGATGAAAAATAAAAAAAAATTATTTGTTAAGAGTGATACCTCTTATTTGGACAACCTCATAAGGGTTGTTACAAAATCATTCAATAAATGGATTCCTAATAAAAATATAGAATATATGATATTATTTTATAATTATATTAGTGATATGGTTCAGTATGGGTAGATAAAAATAGGATTTTTATGTGTGAATCGAAGAGTATACAGGTTGCCTTTTTTATGATGGGGAGTGGACACACATTGAATTTTTTAAACTAAAAAGGTGTATTCAAGATTTAAAAATTTTATAAGACTCAGAAATTGATAACTCTCGAACCTTAGATTATATATGGTCTAAATGTATCAACAAAATAAATTTGGATAATTATTTCTGTCATTTCATCCATTATATTTACAGTCAAACCCTCAGAAAACATGATTTTCACTTTACAATATTAATGAATCTTACCATTTTTACTATTAATTTGTACCAATATTATGTTTAAATTATTATATAATATTAATAATTTTATTAAAAACATGGAATTTGTTTTCCTAAATTCCATTCACATATCTTTTATAAAAATATTAAAATGAAACTCATATATTTGATGAGCATGTCATTTTTCAATGGAAATATTTCATAAGTATTGAATTTTTTTATATAATAATAAAACATGAATTTTATTCCATTAAACTAAATTGTTTGATTAATAAAACTATTAAAAAAATTAACCTTTAAATAAATGTTATCTAATATGCAACATTGTAAATTCATTAAATGGAACGATCAATTTTAATAAAATTCAGTGTTTATCACTACTCAACAAATAATTATTTTTTTCATAAAATTAGAAAAATCCCCTAAATATAATTTTTCTATATTGATTAAAAAATGATATTATTTTTTAAAAAAATATTTTCAAAAATGAAAAAAAAATTAATGTTATTTTTTAACCACAAAAATCAATAAAACTCAGTTTAAAAAAATTATTTTTGAAGCATATAAATATTTTATTAATATTACAATACATTCTAATAACTATATTTTATTTTCCAAAAAAGTATATATTATTTTTGAAATGTGTTAATTGTTATTCATACATTCATATTCACTATATATGTTTTAAATTTTGTTTTTAAATATCAATTTTAAAAGTATATAATGGGTCCATTATCTCAGTTGACTGTGAAATGAAATCTACTAAAGAAGCTAAATTTATTTTAGAAACATATTTCATAAAATATCATGTTGGTGCATTCTACCCCACTTGAAAATAATTTATACCTTGAAATTTCATCACATAGATATAAAAATATAGGGATTCTTCTATGTTATCATATCCTCATGTTACCTTGAAGATTATTCATGTTGGTAGATTCACTGTTAAAAAAATGATCGGTTAACTCTGCTTTTTTCATAGAAATATCCCTCTTTGACCCAAAATATAATCTATTTTACCCTCATAATAGAGGTAATTATCCCCATTCATGAACTCAGTGTTTAATAAATTTCAATGGTAATGTATGTGCTTACTTCGGAAAGATACAGTGAACAAAACATGAACTTGCGAGAGAATCTGTGGAAGTTCCAAGAGATAAGACACTCTAACAACTCACTTAATAATATAAATGGGGCCAATAAACCTAGGACATATTTTATTTTCCCAAAAATCTCATATCATTATTCCATTGATAGAATCATATAATAACCTTCTCACAAACATTAAACTCCAAATCACATCAATGATTGTCTGCATAATTTTATTATCAAATCTATGATTCCTTATTGTGCTATTGAATGACTCTTGCTTTTAAACAAATTTCCTCATCAAGTTTATTTCTTAATATATTTTATTCTCCAACATTATCAAGAAATTTTTTGTTTTAACCATTCATTCGATAGATTTATTAATAAGGATTAATCTGAATGATTTAGTGAACTTAATTTTTTTTTGAAAACAAAACTACAAGAAGGTGTTGATCATAAAAACCATTGAAAAGCAATGAAAAATATGTGAGAATATAATCACTATTTAAAAGTTTTCTGTCAAAATGACCATATTTCAATGGATGATGCATTGTTCTAGAATTGTAATTATGTATCAAAATCATACTGAACACTTCTCCAGAACATCAAGGTAAACCTTAAATCCCGATCTAAAAAATGTTGTAATTTGTGAAACCTTACCACTCCCCAAATATATATTATGGAAATATGAACTAGAGAGAAATATTCTCTAGTAACATTTAAGTGTCGTTAATTTTTAAGGTGGTTTATTATAGCCCATACATCATCATGCACTCTATATATTTTGTTGATTTTTTGGATAATATCAATGGTGACATTTTCTCATTTCCATTTTTAGGGTAGTGGATATAACATACCATATGCCTTTTTTCCATCTTCTGAATCATTGGTTCTGTCTTCTTCAACTCATTATTCTTCACCTGTATTGATGGTTGAATGATTATTTGAGAAAGATAATATTTTCTCATTCCTTCGTGATTCTTAGGTTTATCCCTTTAATGAGAAAAAATATTGGATACTTTTTAGCCTCATCATATATTATATATCATTATCCTTTCAAATTAATGAATTGGCCTCCATGTCATATTTCCTAGGGTGCTATTATATTTAACTATCATAATTAACATTTAATAAGCTCCAACCGTATACGATTGATCATGTTCAACTATTTTTATATGAATATTTAATTTAAACTCTTATGATTAGTATATTTATCACACCATTATCTAAATATTTAAATCTTCCCTATAAATAATATAAAAAATTCTACAACTAACTCCAAACCCTGATTAGTGTAATTTTTCACATGAAACATAATTTTTCATGAGGAATAAGATAAAACCATTTAATTATTCAATTTATTGTATCCTAAAACTTTATTTGATACGTAAAAATATATTTAAATCACATCTCCACTATATGGTAATGTAAGCATAGGTGCAGTGACTAACCATACCTTCAGTTCCATGAAATTAAATTCACTTTCATCTGTCCAATGGAACTTGGATCCCTTTTGGGTTAATATGGTGATTATATTTGATATTCAAGTAAAATACTCTACAAACCATCAATAATTACAATAAAACCAACAAAACATCATATATGTATCATAGTGGTTGTTATGGGTCAAAATTCAATAACACTCACCTTTGGTGGATCTAAAAAGATACCCTCTTTTGAGATTTTATTTCTTAAAAATGGAATATTTTTTACAAAAAGTTGACACTTCTAAATTTATTCAAACATATTATCCTTCCTCTTAGTTTTTAGCAAAATATTCTTGTGATCTTCCAGCTCCACTATATTAATTTAAATATAAGAGTTTCTTCTATAAATACTTCCAAATTCAAATAAAGGTAATCTATTAATAATATATTAATTCAATCCATGAATATAAGGGGGAATTAATATTTTCATATTAAATATATATATATTTATATTGACCATACATTGTACAAAATATTTTATTTGGAAAATCTTTTTTCTATAACCACAATTTGAATATATGTATACTAATATTTAATATTGAGAAATTTGATATCGTTTTGAAATTGATAAAAAAGTCATCAATATGTGGAAGTGGATAGTTGTTCTTTACTGTAATATTGGTTGGTTCTTGATAAGAAATTTTGGTTCACATAGATCCAAATTTATTCCTTATATATAAACAACATCACCCCAATGTGACACACTAATCTGAATGAATCCCTTTTCAAAATTCTATATGAGTTTGTTTTCAATTAATGTAACTAAATTTTTTATTTTTTATAGGGAGCGATTTAAATTGAAATAACACCAACTATGAGTTCTATTAATAACTCTCTCATATGTTTTTTAACTATGAAAATATTTTCAAATGACATCAAGAAAAATAAAAAAATATTCATATAATTAATATTTATTTTCACCCCAATCATATGATATAAGAACCCCTTGGTAATATGAATCAAAACTCGAACAATGGATGTGACTTCCATTATATGTTAAATTTTTTCATCACAATAATATTTGATCATTTTTTGGTATGAAATATAAAACATGAATTTCCTTTCTAAAAAATAGACATTGTATTTTTAAAGATTAAACATATCCATAGCTATGATAACATCAAATTCTAAAATAGGTAGAATAATAGTATTTTCATGAAGCACATTCTTACAAACATCTATTGGAGAGGAATCATAGACATGATACGTGATCATCATATCAGTCCGGGTTAACACTTATAATTCAATATCTAATCATTGAGGATAATAATTAACATCCCTAGATACAATTTATTATAAAAATTACATCATATAACTAATATATAATAGGTAACTTAAGTATATTTGTATAACTTTTAACACCTCAATGTTTTCATTCTATATTCAATTCCATGGTTATACCAAAATGGCCAGAATGGATTTCAATAATATTTGATCAGTGTGATCAAAAATTCATTGGATATCTAGATCAGTACATATTATTTTAAATATATCAATCCTTATGTTTATCATAGTTAATTGGTGGAGAACTTTTTTATTAATCATTTGTAATATTTCCTAAATATTTTTGGAATTTGAAAAATTTATCTCCCAGGTATGTCAATCCAAGTGTGCACCAAAGACTGTTGTCATAAACTTGGTGATGATAAAGTTAATGAAAAATGTTCTATTTTGGAGTTATTAACCCTAGGTACAATTATTATATATCCACATCCACTAGTAGTATCTATACAAGGATTTAATTTCTAAGAAATAACAATCTTATCCATTACTAGAATTGGAGGATATTTTTATATACTTAGACTTATCAAATGACTTATCCTTAGACATATCCCAAAGGATCTCACTATTTTTTCACGTCAAAGTTTCCAAAGGTTAACTAAACATTTCTATAATACCAACTATAGAGAACAAAAATTCATATTAAAAAATATTTCATCTTACTAAATTAATATTTATTACATAACATAATTATCCATAAAATATTGTGTGGGTCTAGTGATTTTATATTATTGGATATAAAAAGAAAAACTTCATTGCAGAAATATATCATCTCCCACTATGTTCTTAATAAATGGGACCATTATTATACAAGTTTTACATAATACATTTCTTTATAACTTGGGCAAACGAATCATAAGAATGACTAAGCTCTGATTTTTAGTAAGGGTAATGAATGGACATATCAGTTATCAAATATTCATAAAATTAAGAAAAATGTGTATGTGAAAAAGTTAATTAAATTTTAAAACAATATCATAAAAAATTCATCATGATGTAATCCATTGAAATGGAATTCAGTATCATAACCAATTCCTCATATAATAACCATGTGGAAAATAAATGGGTTTCATAAACATATTGGCATTATAAAAATAAACATTAAACGTCTAGAGAAAGAACAATGATGGTATTATTTAATTATATCCTTAGTAAAACATACGAAAAGACAACATATTTATTCATTCCATAAAAATACAAATTATCTTTTTTGAAGAAAATACCCTTCCATATTGAAATCAAATATTTAAAATCTGAAAATATTTTATCTAGTAAGGAATATTATTTTATTAAACCACCTTATAATATTTTAATGGAGTATTTAAATAATTTATTTTTCATGATGGAATAAAATACCATTCATGTTATACATGTCAAAAATAATATTCCTTTCACACGTTTGGTAAAAATTCAAAATATCATTATTCAGAGAATTAATGGTTGAATTATTTTTAAACCATTTAACAAAAATTCAAAAAATAGTCTAAATATCATAAAAATAATTTTATAATATTTTAAACGTTATAAAATATATTTTTATAATCCATGAACATGGAATATAATTGGTTATTGAATAAAGAGTGAAATAATGTTGAATTCTCTTAAAAACATTCATTTGGTCTCATTAATACATTAAAAGAGTAAAATGAAATGAAAAATAATAATTATCTTTAAATAGATATAGGATAATAATTTTCATGAATTTATTGTGATATATGTCATAATTTTTCATCAGTGGATGTAAAATGTCTTACAATCCAAATATACCTTGACTTTGTAACATAAAATCAAAACCACATTGGTAACTTCTGGGTAGTAATCCTCATGAAAGAAAGAAACATACATGTATTTTTAAATCCACATAATATTAGAAATAATTTTCATAAAATACATTAATAGTAATTATATATAAAATATAAAAGAAATATGTTTTGAATAAGGAATTTATTTCATAGATATAAATGCGAGATAAAAATTAGTTATCTCAATTATCAACATTCATCACATACATTACAAAATTAAGTATAATAAATATCGGTTTATTATACATTATATTAATAACCATAATCATATATATCATACTATATGTGATTTTCTTGTGATCTTTTATCAGTAGTTTATTAATAATTTCCATTTTAAAATAGGATTTGTGTAATAATATCTTCGTTTTTCATGTATATGTTTTCTTGGTAATTCATTGATTGTAAATTGATCATCATTCAATCATCTCTATAATTTTTACCATGATAGAAATAAAATATATATTTATTATATATTTATTTACAATATTCCACTAATGTTTACAGTGTAAAATTTATGATACCATTCATGTAGACTTTAGGTCATACATATACTAGAACACTATTTCATGATTCTCAGGGAATAGAATGAAGAAATGGTTTATAAGATATGACCTTTATAAAAAAAGTACACATAATTTTGGACATATAAGTTCATTAAATCTATCCTTATTACTATCTATGTAAAAAAGAAAATGAAAAACCTATCACATCGCTTCATGAAGGATGAGGTCGACACATACTTATGAGAAATGTTAACATTTCTCCAATGGAATGGAATATAAGAAGTTTGATTTGATATTATAATAAGATAAATATAATTATTCTAGAATAATAATATTAATACGTTAAATCCATCATATAATCTATATGTGAGAGGCGGTGATGGAAATTGAATTACATCAATTCTTGAAGTGGTAGTCATCTGTACACACAAGCTACCATTTGGATTCTCATTTGATGTTGGAAGAGATGGTATAAGTTATTACATTAATATAATAACATATCAAAAAATTGAATATAATTATGTTGTTTTTTAATAATATTTTTAAATAATTTTAAGGATGTTTAAGAATAAAATAAACAAATACACTTTGTTAAGAACGATACATATTCTTCGAACAAAATATTTATTATAACACCAAAAACCATCAAAGGAGTGACTAAAAATCAAAATAAGACCTGTAAGAATTTTATATCATTTTAATAAATATATTTTAGTACGTATTTTAAAATAAAAAATAATTTTTATGTGTGAATAAGAGAGGATAAGGGGTTCCCATTTTAAAATGTGGGAAATGACATACATGGAAATTTTTAAATGAAAATGGCGTACCCATATTTTCAACAAGAAAAAATAACCCAAAATGGATAATTAGTGAACCTTATATTATATAAGGTCTCAATATGTACATAATACTTCCTTTGGATATGTTTGTAGTAAACATTACCTATTTCACATGTAGTCTAACACCATAGTAGACATGTTTTAACCTTAATCATGGTAATTATATACTTTTTGTCTATTAATATTGATGAAAAAATAATTATACCCTGTAATAAAATTTGAATATTTATGAATAAATAGTTTTAATAAATTTATGATTATTAATTCAAATAAGAGGTAATATTCAATTTAAAAATAAAAAAAATGCGAGAAAACGTGGTTGGTCAAAGCGAAAATTTTCATAATTATTGAAGGATTATATAAAAGTTTTCAACATTGTTTGATTAAAATGTCCATAAATAGTTTAGTAATAATTTAATTAATTTTTTTTACTTTCAAATAATTTATAAACATTATATATCATTGAAAAATCTTTATAAAATTGCTTTTATTTAAAAAATCAGAATTTTTCACTATTCACTAAAAAAGTAGTCTATTCAAAAAATTTCCCTAAATTCACCTTAAGGTAATTTTGAAATTTTGTTTCTAAAAAATTAATTTAACATTTTAAGACAACATATTATTAAATTTTAAAAAATATGTAATACCTCGAATTTCCATGATTTTATTAAATAATATAAATTAAATTGTATTATTTTGAAAACAGGCTCTAAGGAGACATGTAATTCTGAGGCCCAAAGTGGCTGGAAAAAATTTCTGATGTATTGTTTATGGTTTGTTATATAAACGTGCGAGTTGGTTTTTATAACTTTTAAACCAGTGCCTGGATCAGAAATATGAAGGCAAAATTGAACTCAAAGCATCAATATTCTCCTAGAAATTGATTAACATAGTTAGCGCAGGCAAATAGTAGAACATAGATTTTGGCTGAAAATAAAATAATTGAGTAACAATTATTTTATTCTAACGTCTTTATATCTCCTAAAAGGTAAAATGCATTGAAAATATGAGAGTACCGTTAAGCTGGTGATTGTATGTTTCCCTTAGGCGGAGCATAACCTCAACCGGTGCGGTTCGAGGGTGAAATATATTTTTCAAACATATCTATGAAAAAATAAAGTTAAATAAACATTATTATTTTATATTTATTTTGAATTTTTGAAATTTTGGGAGAAACCAGAGTTGTAACTAAATAAATTGAAACATACTTTCATCAAAGTAACTGTGTAATGGCACTGTAATGCAACAATAAAACAAAATTCTTTCCTCCTTTAATCATTTAACATGGGGGTGGTTTATTGACACATTGGGAGAAATACTCTGAATCTCTAGAGGATCTCCATTGAGAATGATGAATGATGATCACCAATGACATTGAGAACCCCCCCCCCCCCTCTTTGTGAGATCCCTTCCTCAATGAAATACTGAGGACCTTCATGGACCGATCACCTTCAGTGACAAATTATTCCTATGATCAAACTCAAACTAGGTAGGGTTTTAAATTCATAGTGACTTGGTCTTCCACATTCTCCCATATAAATAATGAACATGGATCAACTATCTAAAAAGTTGATCCGCGGATGGATATTCCTTTTGGTTTTGGGAAATATAATTGTGGGTTGATATCGAGATTAAATCACAGTGATTTATAATTTATACATCGTGTTCCTACTAACAGAAACAATTCTGAACCAACACGAACAAAGGATGGTTGTTCATTTGGGATTTCCTTGTATCCCCTCAATATTTCTCTCCCCATTCTTCATGTAATAATGGACAGTGTAACATCGACCGTAGAGGAACCATGTTGAAGGGTCGGGCTAGATACATTGTCGCATCAACTAGAGACTGTGGCACAAGGCCGTGTCAATGGCACTAGGGAGGGGCCCCAAGCTGAACCACCTCGGCCGTAGTGAAATGCTGGAGGAGGCTTGCTATAAGCGCACTACATAGGCAATAGAAACTGTAGGTACGAATCCTAGTGACTAGCGGTACGCAGACGTGGTCATCCGACTGCATTAAGGGGCACATAGTACAAAGATTTGGTCTGTAGACTGTGGTTGTGAACTGGACCCACAGGTCACGTGGAAGGACCATTTCGCATGAGTGGACCAGTGCTGGTCAGCGATGCGGTTTAGGAGCCATGGTGGTGGAGTGAGATTCACTAGTGGTCAATGGTAGGAGCTGGAGCGTGGTCCTAGATAGATTGCAGAGTTAGTGTATAAGCCTATGCCGGATGCGTTCAGTGTGAAGAGGATGCCCCGCAGGCATTCGAATTGGGGGGAAACCGGCCCCCCATGTGGGTTGGGCTGGTGGGGTGGACTGGCTAGACTGGGCCCAGCCGATGGGGTGTTTTGGGCCCCTAGGTAGGTCGGGATGTGGGTAGAACCAGACCACCAATACGAGCCAAGCTGGATGGAACCAGGTCACTGGGCGACCTGATGGATGGGAAACACGGCCGAATGGGCCTGGCCTAATTTCTAGGCCAGACCAAGCCGACCCCGAACCCACCAGGCCGGGTCGGGTCAGTAGAATCTGGTTGCGTCATGTTGGACCCTCAAGCTGGGTTGGTCAGGCTGGTCCGACCAGGTCAAACATTGCCCAGACACAACCGACCCATGTTTACTAAATCATCAATATTATTAAAAGTGATCATCCGATTGACACGTTGTTTACTACGTTCGAACCCTTGAAATTAGATTTTCCTTTGTGAATACTCTATGTGAGATTTTGTGGTCACCGAGATGTGACTGATGGACTGAGGTGTAGATTCTCCCAGAATCAAGTGCTATACATGTAAAAATCATATGGCTAACTATAACGTGATGTATATGTGGAGTAGGTCTTAGTGATCCAGCTTTCCCAAGGATGAGTGGGTATAATATATCCTCCTTGAACAAGAGATGAATGAGTCTATGTGATCCTTCTAGCCTATAGAGGAGTGGGTCTAAGTGATCTATCTTTCCCAATAGATGAGCGATTTTTAATGATACAGATGGCCCAGAGAGGAGCATGTCTAAGTGATCTAGCTATCATAGAGACAAGTGGGTCTAAGTGATCTAGTGGCCCCAGAGAAAATGGGTCTCAATGATCTAGCTAACCAAGTTGATGAGGAGACCTAGATGACTAATCCCTCAGCAGTATTAATATTCATCTTTACAAATGATAATTCTACGTCTTATACTTTGAGTTATACCTAGTGCGAGTTGTTTTTATTTTTTTTCATGCTTTGTGGTTTTTGTTTCTTATTATGATTTGTGGTATTTCCTTTGTGGATTTGGGTTCCCACTGAGTATTTTGTTACCTAACCCTACACATGTGTCGCCCATATGTGTTTTGTCTTATGCAGAAGATTGAAACCTTAATAGAGGACTCGGTGTCTTAGGACCAGGTGATACCCAGTGAGTACAGGTCAGTGGGGCACACTTCTATGACTTCCAGCAGCTACTCTACACTTACCCATCAGAAGGGGTTTCTAGGGGATTCTTTATTAGCAATCCTGTAATCCATTTTGTTTATAGTTTTCTTTTTTTGGGTCTGTATTCTTGCCCATTTAGATTCAGTTTGTATTGTACTCAGAGTAGTTTTCTTGTGACATTTTTGGTTTACTTAGTGTTTAAATTTCTATAGTTTTTGTTGTGTGTCTGTGTAAATGTTTAAAGAAAAATACCTTCCCTTTTGTGATATACCCATTTAGTGTTAGTCTCCATCCCCTAGCCTATGGATTGTGGGATTGTGATAGTCACAGTGTGGGCCCTGGGGGGTCATGATAAAGTGGTATTATAGGAGGTCGATTCTGACATAATAACTGATATTATATAAAATTTTATGGGGAAACAGATTTTAATGCATCGAGTTTGTCTTTCATGCCAATGAGTCCAGTGTCGGTGCGTTAGCTGACATATCCATACACAAGGACCTTGAATTCTGTTTTATAACCTGGTACATGAAAACACTGGTTTCATGCAACTTTGTGTGTTTTATCTTGGTCTTTTTGATTTAGAGTCAGCTTAACTAGAATAATCTATTGAGTGTGGTTCATCTTGATCTATTTTAGGATTCCCCCACATAGACATCAATCTAGGATTCCAGTTTTTGAGAATGAGGATAGTCTATAGAGTGATGAGTCTTTCTTACAAGGATTGTTACCCTATATGGAACATTCGGGTCATGCCCCACTGATTCCACCACTCGTTGGTCAGCAATGGATACCAGTGGTACCAATAGAGGATGCACAAAGGCTCAGTGCCTTACACGAGTTCCAATGATAGATACCTACCATGTTCAGGGGAGATACATATCCATAGGTTGTTGAGGGTTGGCTAGTGGTGGTGATGTAAGTCTTATGCATTGTGATGACTCCCCGTGACCAGATGGTGGTTCTAGCAGCGAGCCTTATGCAAGTCTCGGTGGGGGAGATGTTGGATTTTAACAATCCAGCCTCATGAGGAGGAAACCCTCACCTAATATGACATTGAAAGTCCTTTAATGGATCAATTCATCCTCATGACTTGTGCTCAGTGTGCATACATGAGATGATTCACTTATAGTAGGTTATCCTGAAAGTGGATGAGTGCTTTGCGAGGTTTAGTGACCTCTCCCATTACTCTACAGATATGGTGGGGGACCCTTTTTTCAAGGTCGTGACCTTTGAGAAGATACTATAATGGGATATTATGGTATCAATGCTTTCCCTTAGCAACCCTACATTGGTTAGTGTCCTGGAGAGAGATCTAATAGTGGAGAGATTCCTTGTAGAGCAGGCACCGACAATGGGAGCCACCACCGGGTGTTAGGTGGCCAACTAATAGGTGAATGGTAGTCGATATATGAAACAGACGTCCAGGTGGGAGAGACCATCTGGAGGATGACCACAATACTAAAGGATTGTGGTAGGAGGACACCAGGGCTGCTGGAGTTCGCAGAGGAGCATGGCGTGATACTCGTGTTGTGGGCATGGGCACATGGATTGTGACAGCCTGACCCACCGAACAGATGATCAAAGGACAATCGAAGGGCCCTAGAGTAAGTGGTATAAGTTCATGTGAGGTGGTCCATAGGGCATCAGAAGTGGTAGGGTAGCAAGAAGGTCGGCGGGTGGTGCACAGAGGTTTGAGGTGCTACCACCACGAGCTCTGGTAGCCATTGGATAGGGGCTAGGCCAACGTTATGTGATTGATTTCTATGACAATGATGCTACATAGATTATTAGAGGTATTATCTATGAATTCTACACCTTATCTAAAGTTCTTTCAGACACAGGTTCCAGTCACTCCTTCCATTCAATGTGACTTGTTCGAAGCTTGGAGATTTTGGTACAGCCATTGGATCAGTACATGCAGTTAGAGTATCCTACGGGATGGGATTCGATGATTATACACTGGTTTGGGTAGTGTGATATTAATTATAGAGGCAATAGATTTGGTTGATATCTATTATTGGCAGGGTCTAGGCCTTATGACATCATCCTGGGTATGGATAGATAATCCACATTTTGTGAGAAGATTGACTATTTTAGGCGCAGAGTGTGTTGTGTTCTTGAGGATGGGACTAGGTTTTCCTTTTGTATTGAGACTAGAGCCCTTATAGCATGGGATGGACTCTCACATAAGAGGGTGCAGTCGGTCACTAATCAATTGGAAAGAATGACCCTCAGTGTAGTGGGTGAGAAGTTCCCATAGTTTCCTACAGTGGTGGACGAGTATGATGATTTCTTTCAAGAAGATGTGCATGACTACCTCCTCACAGAGAGATATACTTCTACATTGATCTATACCTCAGGATGACATCGATTTCTACACATGTATACCATATGGATCCCATAGTGTTCCGAGAGACGAGGGTGAAATTGGAGTACTTGTAGAGGAATGGGTTTGTAAGGCCTAGTGATTCACCATGGTCATCCCCCTTGTTGTTTTCCAAGATGGATGATGGATGATTGAGGTTATGAATGGACTTCTTGCACCTGAACCAAGAGACCTTGCAGTACATATATCCTCTATCGAGGATAGATGGCCTATTTGATCATCTGAAGGGAGCAAGATGGTTCTAAATGATATAGCATAGATCATGCTATCAACAGCTTCGAGTGCTATATGAGGACATCTCGAAGATAGTTGTAACAACCCGAAATGTTGAATAAATGTTGTTTCCTAATTTTGTGTGTTATTTTATTTTATACTCAAAAAAAACCATTTTATTTGATAACATGAGTATAATTAAAATGAGACAGTTGGGATTCGACTGTTATATGACCATTGGTCAATATGACTGCTGGAAACCAAACGTTTCGATTTTGGTCCTTAAATACAAGTGATCTTGGTTAATTAATATAGAATGAAGATTTGATGGCCACATCCGGTAGTCTTGGGCCGATCCAATCCCATATAACAGAACTTGGGAAGGAGGTAGCAACACTGGGCTTTGCTCTGGAACAAACCCATGCCGAACATTATCGTGTGAATGTAGAACGAAATTGTATTTGCGAGAAGTTCAAACTGATAGAAAGTACTACTCATGCAATGTTGGTCGAGCCACCCTCGGATTTTCTCACTATAGCACACCTTACACTTAGGTCCTATGATGGGGTTATAAGGGGCTATGTAAGGAGACCATAACTGCCTTTTGTAATCCCTTGATTTAAATAAAAATTGTGATTTCTTCTTATGATGAAGTTTGTGAATTTCCAAATGTCCGGATAAATATAGTATGCATATTTTTCATTAATTTTGAAAAAGGATATTTTAAAATATTTATGTAACCCATAAATAATTAATGATGTGTAATGATTTTTAAAAAATGGCCTTCTATATTTATGTTGAGTATGAAATTTAGAATCTAATAAGATCAACTTAATTTTTGATGAATAGTATATTTTGAACAGTGATATTATGCTTAGGATTAGTAATGTGACTAAATGGATTAGTAATCTCACATAATAAAGTATTAATATAAACTAGGCACCTTCATTAAGTAATGTGATTCAATAAAATAGGTAAATAAATGTTTCATAAATTATTAGTAATGTATTAGTTTTTTTCGGTTGAATAGTGTTTTTAAATTAAAAAATAATTTAAAATTATTTAAAAAATTATTTTTATAAAATGGATTTCATTTTTGAACTCAGAGCATCGATATTATGTTAAGGTAATTTTTGGAGAACAAACTGAATTTTCGGTGAATAGTGTATTTATTTAAATAATAAATTCAAAATATTTAGAAAATTATTTTTATAAAATGGAGTTAATTTTTGAAATTAGAGCATTGATATATGGTTAAGGATAAATTTTTGGATTTTTCTAAGAAAGTTGAATTTTTGATGAATAGTGAAAATATAGTTTTTAAGTAACGGGTGTTTAATGACATCATTAAATGATATATTAAGTATGTAATCAATATGGTCGACTCATGAATAGTAAGATAAGGTATAAGGTGTCCCAATTGGCCAATACCATGGGAAAATACCATGGGAAAGCCCATGTTTTGGCTAATACATCCAATGAGGTGTCCCTTGGCCATTAATGCCTTGTCCCCTCACATTCCATATAAATACCCACCTGTTCCTCTTTTATTTTTCACTCCCAACTCTTCCCCAATGAAGTTCAAGTCTCATTACCTCCCTAGGAGTCCACTCAGGGTTCCCCCAAGCCATCAAGGTCCCGACCATTGAGTTTTAAGAGATACATTTAAGGTAAGAGATCCAACCTCTCTCTTTCTTTTCAAATACTATCTTTTAAGTCATTTCATTAATGCTCCATGTTATTATGTTGCAGGATGTTCTTTTATATTCCTATTACTTCCCTTTTCATTTTCATATGATGAGTGATCCCCTCTTACTTCCATAATTTCTTATTATAAATGTTTATGTGGCGTCGTTATGCTGCCGAAATTTATGTA
Source organism: Viscum album (assembly GCA_963277665.1). Lineage (NCBI taxonomy): Eukaryota > Viridiplantae > Streptophyta > Magnoliopsida > Santalales > Viscaceae > Viscum > Viscum album. The sequence goes on from OY728129.1 coordinate 1,293,347,521, forward strand.
ACAGATTCTTTCACCATTCTCATTTTCATGTTCTATTTTCTTGTCAAGTATTTCAAATTTATTTTTATTATGTTGAGGTATGATCTCTATATATATCATACTGATATTTTATTTTCATATGATGAGAGACCCTATTTTATCTCATCAATTCATTTTTTTCATGTTTAAGTGACGTCGTTATGCGGCCACATTTTTAAGGGTTTCTTTCACCCTTCTCATTTTCAAGTTCTATTTTCTTGTCAAGTCTTTCAAGTTTTTTTATTATGTTGGGGTATGATCTCTATATCTATAATACTGATCTTTTATGTTCACATGATGAGAGAACCTATTTGATATCATAAATTCAATTTTTTGAAGTTTAAGTGACGTCGTTAGGCTGCCAAATTTTCATAAGAGAAATCTTATTGTTGTCCTCCTTTCATGTTCTTTATTTCATATGGTATATATTTAAAATTTCATTACCATCTTCTTAAATAATTTATATTCTGTCCCCCTACTATTTTATGGAACATTTATTAGTGCGTTACCCATGTCCCCTCTCTTTTCAATGTTTTCTAAAATCCTACAACATAGCTGTTATGCTGCCGGATTTCCGTCTCAAAATGTCTCTCTTTTTCTCAAATTCTTATATTTTATTAATTGAATACTCAAAGATATTTCTTCTAAAGGTATATTAACATATATACCAAAATGTTATATTTTAAATTTTTTGATTTACATTCATGAGACCCTCTTTCCTTTTCTATGGGTTTAAAGTGATATAAAGATCATGTCTTTAAAGCAGTTTTTATAACATAATGATTATGAAATGAAACCCATTTATTTTATGATATATGGGTTATTTCTAAAATTTTTTATGATGATATATGAGGCTCACATGACAATAAATGAAAATTTATGGGTGCACCGTGATAGCGCTCCAATGGATTGGGTAAATACTTAATCTCTAGAGATGACCATTTTGACTAATACCTTGGTGAATAACTGTGGTAATTTTTAATTACACCTTGGGGATAGACCTTGGTGAAACAGAAATGATTTTCTGTATATAATGTTTTATCCACATCAACAAGTTATGAAACATGTTATTTTTATTATGATATGCCTCATTATCTCTTTCTCATGCCTTAAAGTTATTTTTCATGACTTTTGATGTATCTCAAGTTCTCATGTAAAATGTTTCCCTTGTTTCCCTTACTGGGCCTTTTTCTCACCCTTTCCTTTGATGTATGCCCTAGGTTATGAGATGTTGTATTGAACATAGGATGAAAAAATGAATAATCCTTTAAATTTTTTAATAATAATGTTTTTTTCTCATGTATTATGTTCCTGGTGTCCAAGACACTAAACCTTAAAGATCCTCAGTTTTGTATAATGTAATGAATGTTTATTTGATAAAAAAGTGGTATTCTATAGTTGGTATCAAAGGATGGTTTAGTTATTTGTGGAAATTAGGATACAAAAAATTTAGTAAGATTCCTATATAAAATATTAAATATAGGAAATCTTCTTGGTATTTTGGTGAGTATTGAGTAAGGGGTTGCCAATAAAATACATCCATGTCTTGATACAAGCAGGTAGAGGTGGCTCTGGAACATATATACATAGTGGTAAAACCCGAAAACACCGCTTTGAGCTAGAGTCTAACAGGAACTGGTACACGACATCGGGCCTTGCTATACTCTTGGTTACGACACACCCGAGGGATATGCTTTGGTAAATTCATAAGCTTAGTATTAACCATTATTAAAGGAACAAAGATATAATTAAATAAAGATTCACATATGAATATATGATCATGGATAACCTAGTTTGGAACCTAGGGGATCACATGTTAGGGTATACTTTTCTTCTACAGGTTATCATTCTATGCTTTAAGTTCCTTTTCATGATTTTTGGCTAAGTATTTAATCCCTAATTGTACTATCTTTTATTAGTTAATGTCGGGAAATGGAAGAACATGTCCCAAAAACCAATGTGATAGGAAATGTGATGATTGGCGTATTAATATGACAGAGATGATTAGGGTATTAAAATATGATTCTTATTTTGAAAGACGTTCACTATTTTGGGAACCCTATTTGATCGTGGTAAATAGATTACTACGGTATATTCTTTGAGGAGTAAAGGTTGACTTATATTTTGAAGAATCGATAAATTTAAGGTGGACTTATAGTAATTTAGGTTACTTATGGAAATGATTAACCTATCATGGGGAAAATATTCTTACGTTAGCTACTTATGTTTTAAGATGTTAGGAGTGGTTGATGTTGTTTGGAGATGAACGATGAAGTTTATTTTGGATGACTATGTTATCAAATCCTTCCTGTATTTGGGTTTCAATATTAGTTTGGTTTATTTTGAGGAATTTTAAGGACAGCTATTTATGGAATGGCCTATGATGATCTTTGGGTAGTACCATGGAATTTTGAAAATTTAATGAAGTTTCCCTTCCTATGGGATTATTTCTTTTTGAAGAGTTTATTTATCTTGCCCTTTCTATTTTTTGGATAATTGAAGAAATAGATAGTTAATATTTGGTGGACTATGTGATTTTCTAGAAGATGATTCTTGTACATTTATGCGACCAAGTAGTTTTGAATTCTCATCAATTGGAGAAAATATTAGTTTTGGTAGAAACATATTAAAGGGTGAAACTCTACCTGAAGGTAGGTATATTTCCATATGAGTTATTCTATGTAGTAAATGAATTACTCAAAACTATGAAAAGGAATATAAAACAGAAATGTTTTCTGTTAACGTTTCCTACTGGGAAATAAATTACTATTTAACCCATCATAAGTTTGTAATTTTCTTGTTGGTAACTTTCTCCTAATCATGATTTCTATCACCCTCCCTCAGAACGTGACCCTTTGTTTTCTCCTCTATGTCCATGTTTTCGTACATGGAATCCTAGTATGGGTTAACTTGGGTGACCTTTGTACTTCCTTTTCTTTCCTTTAAAGTAATAATGTTACTGACTATTTTTCCGATGTGGGACATTTAATGAAATTTCCAAACCTAATTTTAAAAATTGCGAGTAAACAATTTATTAAATGGGGAAGATTGTAATGACCCGAAATTTTGAATAAATCGTTCCTTCCTAATTTTGTGTGTTATTTTATTTTATAATCAACAAAACTTTTTCATTTGATAACATGAGTATCATTAAAATGAGATAGTTGGGCTTTGACTATTATATGATAGTTAGTCAATATTTCCATTGGAAACTAAACGTTTCAATTTTTGTCTCTAAATACAAGTGATCTTGGTTAATTAATATAGAAAGAATATTTGATGGCCTCATCTAGTAGTCTTGGGCTGATCGAAGCCCATCTAACAGAACTTGGGAAGAAGGTAGCATCCATGGGCTTTGCTCTAGACCAAACCCAAGCTGGACTTCATCGTGTGAAGCTAGAACGGAATCTCCTTCGCAAGAAGGTCAAACTGATAAAAATTACTACTCGTGCAATGTTGGTCGAGCCGCCCTTAGATTCTATCACCATAGCACACCTTACACATAGGTCCTATGATGGGGTTATAAGGGGCTATGTATGGAGACCATAACTGCCTTTTGTAATCCATTGATTTAAATAAAAAATGTGATGTATTCTTATGATGAAGTTTGTGAATTTTGAAATGTCTGGATAAATATAGTATGCATATTTTTTATTGATTTTGAAAAAAAGGATATTTTAAAATATTTATGTAGTCTTTAAATATTTATTGATGTCTAATGATTTTCAAAAAATGATCTTCTACAATTATATTCAGTATGAAATTTAAGAACTAATAAGATCAACTTAATTTTTGAATAAGAGTAAATTATGAATAGTGATTTTATGCATAGGATTAGTAATGTGGCCAAATGAATTAGTAATCTCACTTAAAAAAAGTATTAATATAATCTAGGCACCTTGATTAAGTAATGTGATTCAATAAAATAGGTAAATAACTGTTTCAAAAATTATTAGTCAAGTATTAGTTTTTTAGGGTGAATAGTGTTTTTTAATTAAAAATTAAATTAAAATTATTTATAATATATTTTCATAAAATGGATTTTATTTTTGAACTCAGAGCTTCAATATTATGTTGAGGTAATTTTATGGGATTTTTCAGAAAAAAATGAGTTTTCGGTGAATAGTGTATTTATTTAAAAATTAAATTAAAAATATTTAGAAAATTATTTTTATAAAATGGAGTTCATTTTTGAAATCTGAGCATTGATATTTGGTTAAGGTGAAATTTTGGGATTTTTCTGAGAAAGTTGAATTTTTTATGAATAGTTAAAATATAGTTTCTATGTTACGGGTGTTTAATGACATCATTAAATGATGTATTATGTATGTAATCGATATGGTCGACTTATGAATAGTACGATAAGGTATGATATGTCCCAAGTGGAAAATACCAAGGGCAAATACAATGGTCAAGACCATGGTTTTTTCAATACCACCAATGAGGTGTCCCTTGGCCATTAATGCCTTGTCCCCTCACATTCCCTATAAATACCCACCCTTTCCTCCTTTAGTTTTTACTCCCAACATTCCCCCAATTACGCTCTAGTCTCATTATCTCCCAAGGTGTTCTCTCAAGGTTCCCCCACTCCCTCAATGTCCCAACCATTGAGTTTTAAGAGAAACGTTTTAAGGTAAGGGATCCAACCTCTCTCTTTCTTTTGAAATACTCTCTTTTAAGTCATTTCTTTTATTCTCCATGTTCTTTTTTTGGAGGATGTTATTTTATATTCCTCTTACATCACATTTCATGTTCATATAATGAGATATCCCCTCTTACTCTCATCATTTAGTTTTATGAATGTTTAAGTGGCGCAGTTAGGCTGCCGAATGTTCTGTAACGGATTCTTTCACCCTTCTCATTTTCAAGTTCTATTTTCTTGACAAGTCATTCAAGTTTCATTTTATTATGATGGGGTATTATATCTATATATATCATAATTATAGTTTATGTTCATATGATGAGAGATCCTATTTGATCTCGTCAATTAATTTTTTTTTGAAGTTTAAGTGACGTTGTTTGGCTGCCGAATTTTTAAGGGATTCTTTCACCCTTATCATTTTAAAGTTGTATTTTCTTTTCAAGTTTTTAAAGTTTTTTTTTTATGTTGTGGTATTATATCTATATCTATCATACTGATATTTTATGTACATATGATAAGAGACCCTATTTGATCTCGTCAATTCATTTTTTGATGTTTAAGTGACACCGTTAGGCTGCCGAATTTTCATAAGAGAAATCTTATTTTTGTCTTCCTTTCATGTCTTTCATTTCATATGGTATATCATCAAAATTTCATTACCATGTTTTTAAATCCTTAATATAATGTCCCCATACTTTTTTATGGATCATTTATGAGTGGGTTTCCCATGTCCCCTATATTTTAAATGTTTTCTGAAACCCTACAACATAGCCGTTATGCTGCCGGATTTCTGTCTCAAAATGTCCCCCTCTTTTTCTAAAATTCATTTATTTTATTAAGTTAATAGTAAAAGCTATTTCTTCTAAATATGTAGTCACATATATACCAAAATGTTTTATTTTAAATTCTAGGATTTACAAACATGAGACCCGCTTTCCTTTTCTGTGGGTTTAATGTGACATAAAGATCATGTCTTTAAAGCAGTTTGTAAAACATTATTATTATGAAATGAAACCCATTTCATTAATGCTATATGTGTTATTTATGAAATGTTTTAGGATGATATATGTGGATCACATGATAATAAATGTAAATTTATGGGTTCCCCCAGATAGCGCTCCAATGCATTGGGTAACGACTTAATCTCTAGAGATGACCATTTTGACTGATACCTTGGTGAATAACCTTGGTAATTTTTAATGACACCTTGGGGATTGACCTTGGTGAAACGAAAATGATTGTCTATGTTAAATGTTTTAGCCACATCTTCAAGTTATTTAACTCTTTATTTTTATTATGATATGCCACGTGATCTCTTTCTGATGCCTTAATGTTATTTTTCATGACTTTTGACGTATCTCATGTTCTCATGTAAAATGTTTCCCTTGTTTCCCTTACTCGGCCTTTTGATCACCCTTTCCTTTGATGTATGCTCCTAGGATATGAGATTCTGTAATGAACATAGTATTAAAAAATTAATAATCCTTTCAAGTGTTTAATAAGAATGTTTTTTCTCATGTAATATGTTCCTAGTTTCCAAGACACTAAACCATAAAGATACTCAGTTTTGTATAATGTAATGAGAGTTTAAGTGATAAAAAGGTGGGATGATATAACATATTTCTGATGTTTCTACAACAACTATGAGTACTTATTTATGCCATTTGGCATGTTGAACTCCCCATATATGTTCATGGGACTCATAAACAGGATCTGTCATCAATACGTAGACCGGTTTTTAGTGGACTTTCTTGATGACATCTTAGTGTATTTAGTGTCACAAGAAGAGCATGTGATACACCTGAGGATGTTTCCGGACACACTCTGAGAGCACCAGCTTGACAGTAATCTCTAGGAGTGTTTTTTTTTTGATATGAAAGGTTCACTTACATGGACAAGTCTTCTTGGAGGCTAGAGTTTTAGTGGATCTAGTTAATATCGAGGAGGTGCTTATTTGGGATCTACCCAAAGGAATTACCGAGATTTGGAGTTTCCTTAGGTTAGTTGAGTACTATCATAGGTTTATACTAGACTTATCTATAGTATCATATCCCATGAAGACATTTATGAGGAAGGGAATACCCTTCATTTTGATAGAAGGATTCCAGTAAAGCTTTCAGCAGCTGGGGCAGTGCATGTAGAGTGCTCTTATTTTGAGTTTACCAGAAGAGGGTTATGACTACTTAGTGTATTGAGAAACATCAAGAGCAGTGCTTGATAGTTTCCTAATGTAGAGGAAAGTAGTCATTGTTTATGGATCATGATAGTTAATACTGCATGAGCAGAACTATAAAACTCATTACCTTTAGTTGGAGTGGTATTATTTGCAATAACGATGTGGATACACTACATTTTGAGAGATTGATACATCGTCTACTATGACAATAATAGTCTCAAGTATATATTTTCTAAAAAATATCTAAATATGAGGCAGTGGTGATAGTTATAGTTCCTCTAGGACTATGAAATCGAGATAGTATATACTCTTGGGAAGGGAAATGTGGTGACAAATGCTCTCAGTAAGAGATAGAGTTCACATCTACTAAACATGGTCTCAGAGTAGTTGGCCTCACTTCAAATATCCTTTGGGGAAAGATATGAGGATGTTTATCATAAGTTAGTGGTAGTTTCACCTCCACTCTTATAGAATTTCAGGGAGGCACAACTCATAGATTCCAACTGCGAGGCTACACATGCCAAAATGTACACATGCCATTCCCCTGATGGATATTCTAAAGGATGGGAGAACATAATCCTTTTAAAAGGATGCCCCATACTACTAATGGTGTTTTCTGAGGATGTGGAAATGGATTTACATACATACCCATTATAAGTAGATCCAATTTTGACGAAGATTTACTAGGACCTCTGACATCATTTCTGGTGGTCGGGGTTGAAGAAAGAAGTAGTAAAGTCTATCTTGAGATGCCTCACATGTCAGCAGGTGATGACTGAGCACCAAGTTCCACTAGGATTGGCACAAATCCTCTAGGTAACAGAGTAGAAATGGGATGTAATATCAATGGAATTCATGATGTTCATACCATGTATGTCTAGGGGGAAAATATAATTTGGTTATCATAGAACAACTCACCATGTCTACCCAGTTCCTACACATTCAAGAGAAGGGTTTAGTAGTGTACTTTGGATTCTTATTTATGTAGTAGATAGTTTAACTCTGGGGATTCCCATCTACGATAGTCTTAGATAATAATGCACATTTTATATCCCGATTGTGGAACGAATTGACGGAGGATTTCGGACTCAGTTGTGCTTAAGAACAACCTTTCACCCACAAACAGATGGTCAGACAGATCAGACCATAAAGACCATGGATGACATGATTTTTTCTTTCATTATTCATTTTGGTTAGAATTGGGAGGACTACTTACCACTGGTGGAGTGTGCATACAGCAATATCTACCACTCCAACATCAGTATGGATCCATTTGAGTAACTGTACGGATGAACATGCAGGTCACTGTTATGCTGTACAGAACTTGGGGAGTCCACACTAATGGGTCTAGAGATGGTACAGGCTACAATTGGGAAGGTGCATGTCATCTGAGAGAGGATGAATACTACATAGAACTAACATAATTCCTATACTGATTGGATATGGAGACCCTTGGAATTTGAGGAGGGGGACCATGTATTCATTCGAGTCTCTCCATGATGAGTTATATGATTATTTGTCTTGGGTGACAAGTTATCTCCAATGTTCATCAGACCTTTCTTGATTCTATATAGAGTGGAAAATATGGCGTGCTTCCTGGATATACGTCCATGGTTATATATGGAACATGACGTCTTCCACGTATCCCACCTATGGATATCCATTTATGACCCTTATCATGTCATCAACCATGATAAGATAGAGAATGATGACTAGTATACATTCATGGAGTATGTGGTGGATATAGAGGATCAACAATAGAGGATCCTTCGTGGATAGTCAAAACCACTAGTGTGTGTTCATTAGTAGCATGGGAATCTCTAGTAGAGCATGTGGGAGTTGGAGGTTCAAATTAATGCTAAGAACCCCCATTTTTTTTATTAGACCATATTTTAGCTCTAGAGGGAATAAAGGCATAAAGGGGGTAGTAATGTAATACCCAATAATTCCATGATTTTTTTTTAAAAAAATTAATTGGATTATTTTGAGACCAGGCTCTGACATGTCATGTAATTCTAAGGCCTAGACTGGCTGGAACATATTTTTGAACTATTTTCTTAATGATCATTAAATAAATAATTGAGAAGGTTTTTCTATCTTTTAAACAAGGGCCCTGATCAAGAATATTAGGGCACCATTGAACTCAGAGCATCAGTATTTTCTTATAAAGGGCCTAACATTAGCCTGTGCGGGCCAGCAGTGGAAAGTAGATTTTGGCCTTAAATAAAATAATTAAGTAACAATTATTATATTTTCAAATCCTTATAACTCCTAATTGGAAAATCAGATTGGAAATATGAGAGTAACATTGAGATCATGATGGCGTGTTTCCTTTAGGTATTCCTTAAACTCGACTGGCGTGGGTCGAGAGTGAAAGATGTTTTTCAGAATTATATACAAAAAATTATAATAAAATAAAATTGATTATTTTATTTTTATTCTTAACTATTGAAATTGTTTCAATGAAACAAAATTGTAAAATAACGAACCTGAAATGGTGTATCATAATTGAAGCAGCATAATGACACTACAATGAAATGGTAATAGGAATTTTTTCCTCCATTAGTGATTTAACTATGGTTGTGTCATTAACCTTTTGGGAGAAATACACTAAATCTCTAAAAGATCACCGATGAGGAATGTTGAACGAAGATCACTAACGACATTGAGCACTCCCCCTCCTTTTCGCGAGATCCATTCCTTGATGAAGGATCGAGGACTTTGTCCGACTGATCGCCTTCGGCGATAGATTCTTCTTCTGATCGGACTACAACCATGTAGTGGTTTAAATTCATAGTGAAATTGATTTCCATGTTCCCCCAATAAACAATTAAAGTAGATCAAATCTCAAACAAGTTGACCCGTAGATTTATTTTCCTTCAAGGGTTGGAAAATATAATTATGGTTTGATATCAGGATCATATCTTTGTGATTTATAATTTATACATTTTGATCTTGCTCCTAGAAAAAAAAATTGGACCAAAATGAATAAAGGACGGTTATTCATTTTCCTGTTCTTTGTGATCCCCTTAATCTCTCTCTCCCCATTCTTCATGGCACAACACACGGTGGAGAATAGAATGTAGAGGCACCAGGTGGAAGGTTTGTAGCTGGGCAGGTCACAACACCATTGAAAACCCATGAGAAAAGGATACAATAGTAGTAAGAACCGCAAGGACAAAGGCCGACAGCTCGCGGTTGGCGGACGCTACCGCCCCGCCATGTCGGGGGCACACATGGTGCAAAGCAGAAATCCACACACTATAGCAGCAAGCTAAATCCACAGAAGTGTCATGGGTCACAAAAATTGATTGTTCTGTGTGAGTAGAGTGGAACTATAGGGAAGCACCACTTGATAGATGTGTTGAAGGAGCATCCCACAGTGGCCGGCTAAGGCGGGAGCTGGCATGCGGTCTTGGACCATGTGCGGATGATGTGGACGACCTTAGTTGGCCACGTGTAGTGGAATGTGGATTCCCTTCATGTGTACAGGCACGGGGGAAATTGGCATGAAATTCTGGTAGGACCGGTGGTAAAAATCAGGATATTGGGTGGCTCGGGCTGGAAGCAAGTTATCCCACATTTGCGGGTCGGGCCAATGGGGTGCATAGGCTCAATGGCTAGCTCGGGCTTCGAGTAGAACCGTTTCACCCGTGATGTCTTGTCAGGATAGAACCGGGTTGCTGGGAAACCTAGTGAGCTAGAACCATTACCCACTGATCTATGTTCAGCAAGGCCCATGGGGACGGGTCTAGCAAGGACTAAGTGGCTGAGCCCAGTGGCCATGCCAGACTGTGCCGACCTAGACCCCAGCAAGCAAGCCTGGACCCCAACAGGCTAGGTAGGGTCAACCAGACTAGGTCAGGTCATGAGGGACCACTGGGTAGGGTTGTTCGGATCGTTATGACTACGTCGGACCTGGGATAGACACAATTATCCCCCTTTTTACGAAAATTCCAATATATTTCAGACCGAGCGTCTGATTGATGCATTTTTTGTGGCACTAGAACACTTGAAATGAGACGGTTCATTAGGCTTACTCTGTGAGATTTCTTGGCAGCAGATATGTGACCGACTGATTGAGGAGTAGATTATCTCTGAATCAAGAATGATTAGAGTAGGAATCATATGACTGGCTATGACACGATGGATATAATGATTGGATCTTAGTGATCCAGCATGTATAGAGACGAGTCAATCTAAGTTACTCAGCTGACCTAAGATAAGATCATGTCTTAGTGGTCCAGCTATTGTAGTGATCAGTGGGTCTTAGTGATCCATCCAGCCTAATAGTTAATCTCTTCATAATGATCTAGTTGGCTCAAAGATGAGTGGGTCGATTTGATCCAGATGGCCCAAGAGACGACAGAGTCTTAGTGATCTAGATAGCCCGAAGAGAAGCAGATCTAAATGATCCAACTGTCCCAGATACGAGCAGGTCTAAATTATATAGCTTCCCCTAGAGAAAAGTGGGTCTCAGGGATCTAGCTAGCCTAGGTGATGAGCGGGCCTAGATGAGGAATCCCTTAACAATATGAATGATTATATTTACAAATGATAATTCTACTTCCTATACATTGAGTAATACAGATTTTTATTTCTTTTTATTTATGATCATACTTTGGGGTGTTTCTTTGTGGTTATACTTCGTGGTATATCCTTTGTGGATTGGGGTCCCTACTTCGTATTGTGTTACACACCCCAGAACATGCCTTTCCCACACTGGTTGTGTCTTTTTTAGATGATTGGACCCATGAAGAAGGACTTAGTGGCCTATGACTTGGCAGTTCCTAGGGAGATCAGACAAGTGGGGCATACATCTATGGCTTCTGACAGCTACTCTACCCTTACCCATCAGGTAGGGTTTCCAGCGGATGTCTTATTAGTGATCTTGTTCTTACTTTTATTTAGAGTTTTATTTTGTTGGGTTTTAATTTTGGTCCTTTTAAATTCAATTTGTAGTGTACTCACAATAGTTCTGTTGTGATAGTTGTGGTTTACTTATTCTTTACTTTTCTATAGTTTTTGTTGTGTGCATGTGTACATGTTTAAAGGAAAATGCCTTCCCTTTTGGGGATATTCTTATTCGGTAATAGTCGTTAGCCCTATCCTATGGAAGGAGGGCTTGGAGTAGTCACGACACGGGCTTTGGGGGATGGTTTGTGAAAAAATATATATTTATTACAAAAATAAATAATTGAAATATTTTGATGAAAAAATTAGACCCAAATGATAACATTAATATAAATTAAGTATATGTGTTTATATATATTTTATTATTTATCTAAAAAATTATAAATTATTTTAAATACGTTTTTATTCCTATTAATAAAATCAAATTTAATTAATTTGATATAAATGTCATGTTTAAATACTAATATTAATTGTGTATCATATTTCAATAAAACTTGGTGGTTCATGTAATGCATTTTATCGATGAAATTAAATTTACAAAAAACTAATTAATAAAATATCATGGTGTTATAATTATTATCATTACATTATCAAATGATTTATCAACCATCCCTTCAAGAGAAGGTAAAGGATGATCAATGAGATGATCTACAAACAAAGATGAAAGTCGATACATTTTGAAAAGGGTTTTCCTCATAGTTTGAAATTAAAGAAGTATGATTTTTAAAATTTTGGTGATGAAAATGTGTACCATAAACTTATATGAAGAAGGTGTTTTTTAATGATATCCATACATCTACCTACTCCATCCACCAAGGGATCACAATAATGTGTTAATATCTTTGAGAGAACTGTTGGTGGAAAAATATGAAGAAGGAGAAACCATAATATATATAAACATTCTTGGTATGTATGTAGTAGCAGGATTAGGGTAATGTTCCCATGGGGATGGCACAAACACTACCCATACATCCATATAAATTGGTAAACAACACCATTGAGACTGTTACTGGTCTTGTGGATACATCGAGGGGAAATAATTTTATATGTGTTGAAGTGAAGCCTTGTATAATTACATTGCATGTCATCTCTATTTGAGAGGAATTCACACTCAATCTACTAATATGGAAATACAATATATATGTTTTGAAGTTTCATGTAACATGATTTATTATTATGTCATATCAAAATGAATGTTCATAATAAATTTTCTATAATTGTACCCAATATGTTCCAAACAATTATTTGAACTTTTATATGTCTTATCATCCCTAAAATAATGGCCTATAAGGCAAGACTATACCAAAAATTGAAAACATGTAGAATTAATTCTCGGTGGCCATTAATAGAGGATGGGATCAACATACTGCTTTACTTCAGTTTTCTTAAAATATTATTGTTCAATATAATATTTAAATTTCTCCACAAAAATCCCATTATGCGAGATGTGTTGGAAAATTGTGTTTTGGTAAGTAGTCGGTGAACAAAATAAGTTGGGACATGAAATGGATTAGTAATATAAGGAAACTTTCAAAGTCATTTAGTGACAAATTAGGGTTGATCAAAGTTGTGAAAAGTTATATGCTAAAATTTAATGATGACACAAAAAGTTTGATACTATTGATAATTTATTTCTGTATATAACTTCACAGATGATAGTAACATGATTTGCGAAGAAATAAATTTTAATTCAAAGTATATCATCCTCATAGATGTTATAAATCACATTAGTGGCATGACCTATCAAAAAAACATCCTTCCATCCCTTTCTCTAGTAAATAATTTATTCCATGTATCCCTTTTGAGGAAGTAAATAATATACCCCTCAAATGGTATTATTATAGAGGTTGTAAATATATAATGTTTCCTCTCTTATGAGGATCCTCTGGCGAATATCTTTGACCACATAGGAAAATTTATATGAAATATGAAAATTTACATGGTAAATTACTATAGGGAACCATATAAATGAGGAGGAAACATGGGAACCAATTAAACCAATGAATCATAAATAACATCACCAATTTTCACTATACTATCTAAAATGAAATTTATATGGAGAAATATTGTAAGGTGGGGAATATTGTAGTGAACCAAAATATTTATAATGGAAGTTAACTTTTGTGTATGTAATAGTTTATTATAATATTATAGAATACACATGAACCAAATGATAAAACCGAAAACACTTAATAATTTGAACATTACATTTAGAAAATAAAAATCACAATAATAATTTAAAATATTAAAATGAGAATAACAAATAAAAATAAGATAAATAAAATTTGAAAATATGGATATGCTTGATTCACCCAAAAATATTCACCCATAAACAAAACAAAAGAAATAATGTAAAAAACTAATAATTAAATATTTATCATGAAAGATAAATTACATATTAAGTATATAAATAAATAATACAATTGAAATAATAAAAATTAATTATGTGTATTTATTTCATTTAGGGAACCAATATGACTGTTAATAATATGACTATTTAAATAATAATCTGATCGTTGTATATGTAACATGACCATTAGATTAGTAATCTGACCATTAGGAGGAGTAACCTAATAATTATAATAGTAATTTCACCTATGTAAATGTAGAAATATACATAGGTATATTAGAATATTAGAAAATGAAATATTTATACAATGAATAAATTGGATTATTATTTTATAAAATGGTAAAAACATTATTTCAATTTATATAAAACCTATTTGTTTTATATTCATTATTTAACAAAGAGAATGAATCAAAATAAATTTTACTACAATAAAATATTTTTTAAAAAAAATTATCTTTTATTATAATGATAATATAAATTTATATTACATCTGTTAATTTCCAATGGGTCAGAAAGTCGATTATAATAATAAAATTTATATATATCATATAAAATTGTTTGTTAGTTGACTATTAAATTTCCAATATATAAAAAATTATTTTCATAAAATTGAATTCATTTTTATAAATTTAATCATTGATAAATTGTTATGGTTGGTTTTTTAGTTTTTAAATTAGATTATTTATTTTTGTAGTGAGATATGACAAAAGAATATTTTAAACATTTTAATATATATATATGAATTTTTTAGTCATGGATGTTTTGTGAACACATATATTCCAAATAAAAATAATAAAATATATTATATAAACAAAACATTCAACATTATTGATGGTTTTTATCCAAAATAATAATCTAATGAATATTATATTGAAACACACTACTCTCCTCCCCTTATTTATAGAACTCCATATCCTCACACATTCTAATACTTATAGATTTACAATTTCTATTAAAATAACATCAATATCTTATTCCCTATGTCATTTTTCTTCTATGCACATCAAAATACACTTCAAATGATAGTTAAGTGGTATCCAAAGAGGCGAAAACCAAAGTAGGTGGAAAGACTCATGACTATTCTCTTTTTTTATTCCCCATAAAAGATCCCCTTCTATTTTACATGAAACTAGAAATAGATTCAATAGTGTAATAAATATACTAATATGTTATTATCATCCTTTAATGTAGAAATTATACCATCCCTTTTTTATATACAAATATAAGAACATTGGTTACAATATTGTTGGTTTATTGTCTCTATGAACAACTTACATCGTTTTTCTCCTATACCTTCAAGGATTATTATATAAAACATATTCCAGATAAATATGACTATAATATTTATATTAAAACATTTTAAATGTTCCTTAATGTTTTAATAATCATCTAAAATAAATAAAATGAATCATTTTCATGATGGTCGGTAAAATGAACTAAATTTGAAACCACACAATGTTAACCCTTTTAGTAAGTGAATCTTTCCAATGGTGGAACATAGAAAATTTATTTGTACCATTTATATTTTTAGATGGAAATTAATTACATTTCATTTATCATCTATATTTTTAGTCTATTTTTAAATAAAAATCAAAACAATTCCACAGGTAATCCGATATTGGAACCATGAATGGTATGCCATCAGAAGAGGCAAATTACATATTATTTCCAATTGAAAGGATTTTAATTGACCACGATTAAATTGTTTTAAATAAAATATATATATAAATGTTTAATAATTATGAAATTAATAAATCCAATTATTTATTTTTAAACATTATGTGTAAATGAAGAATGATTCCGGTACATAAGGAAATAGATCTCTCTAAAAAACCTTTTTAATTTGCATATTGTCTTATTATCTCTATCTCACCTAATATATCTATGTAATTTTATATAATAACAATAAATTCAATATATGTGTCTCTTCAATATATAAAAATATTATTTTCTATTCATTTTTTTGGGTAAAAGATGCATTAAATTAATTCCTAAAATTCCATACCTAAAATCATCTTAGATTAATTGGAACATGTTTTTCACTCAAAAAATATATTTTAATGATATTGTGAAGTATTTATTCCCAATTTTAAGACAATATTTTTTAACATATGCTGATGAATTCATATATTATCATCCATAAAATATAATCATTTCATATCTTTGGAAATATTATGAAAGCCCCTCTGATTATTATGTGAGGTAATGTGTTTAAACCCATATAATTACATATGAAATTAATATTTTTATAACCTATGATTGATTTTTTATTATGGAGTACATAAGATTTTAAATTTCGTGATGGTGTACCCAAATATTTCTCTAATTCATTGGTTATTTTTAATATCTCATGAGATGTTATGCATGGTATTGTGGTGTGAATGTAATACATGATGAGACTCTGTCCACCATGTGATATTGAATTGGTAGTTATTCTTAACATACACATTTAATGTTTTACATTTCTTATAGTTCACATTATTTACATGATCATATGATACTATGTACATCATGTTATGCTACTATGTGATTATTCTTCATCCATTCATTCTATGAAATCATGTTATGTTTTGAGATTCCAACGTTTTGCTTCATTATCTTGTTTGTTTTCATACTAGGATTATTAGTTTACCACATTATCAATATATTATTCAAGTCCTCCAATATAGTTTAATGATCTAGAAGGAATTTAGTATATCATTATGGATATTAAATGATAGTTTTTTTAGATTATTTCTTTATATATTTATCAACTAAGTATTCTAATGAAACTAGGCCTCTAGATCATTTAGTTTTATTAAATTTAAACATGTGTTAGAAATGATGAAATATTATTTGTAAAATACTTGTTTCAAAATAGTACATATATTCCAATCATATTATCCCTGATATTAATAGTTAATACATTCCAAAATATCATTTATCAAATCCCATCCATAAAATAAAACTTGTTTAAGGGAGATAGTTTAATCCCTTAAACATTTTATGTAATATTGATTTAACGACTTTATTCTGAAATGAACACCATACATTGCGAACATTACTTATATATTTATATATTATTCTTCATAATATTTAATTACCTATTCCCTTTGTAATATCTAAAAAATCCCATTTTATTATGATATGTGGAAAGATTATTCAACCCATTTATTTTCATGGTACATTCTTATAGTTATGAGTTATAATGGATTTAAATTTTTGTAACACATAATCAAGTACTAGTTATGATGGGTGCACCCAGATAGAGGTTTAATGTATATGGTATTGTTTTAGTCTCCTATGATTTATGTACGGTATTATAGAAAAAACATAATTCAAGATATACATTATCCACCATGGGATATTGTCTTAGAAAATTCCATTAATATACATATATTTCATGTTTTATATTGAATTATATTTCATTTGTTTCGATTTTCTTATAATTAAATGAATATTATTTTATTCTAAAATGGGACTATTCATTAAATTTCCATTTTATGATATTGTGTTGTGTCATTTGACCCATGTGTAATTCTTTGTTATCATGTTTCTTCCCATATTAGTATTTTTTTATAACCCACTTTTCCTGTTTATTCCAAATGTTATCCAATAATCATTTATGATCTAAAAGGGATTTAGGATCTAATTACAGATATTAATATAAATTGGTTATTTTTTAGTTATTTTTTATATATTATGCACTTATTATTAATATTGATCTTCTCATACTAATCATTTGGTTGTCCTAATTGGATAATTTTGGCAATAGACAAGTGATACTATTTATAAAGGATTGGGTCACTATATTTGGCATTAGAGGTAGGGCATGTCATTTATGGGGACTGTGAATAGAATAACTTAGTGAGAAACCTAGAGATAATTAAATTTATAGGAATATATCTTGGATTTTGGGTGATATATATATAATGTGGTTTCCATGAAGTTGAATCCTTGTATGAATACAATACATGGTTTTGGATCAAAATCATTTTTACTTATGATATTTTCCTAAAAAATTGAACACTCTGTATTAAATTAGTCGTCACCAAGTTCATAACCATGAGTCCATTGTGTATTACTAGTTTAACACTCTTAGTGATCATTCTTTTGAAATATATATAACTTTTTATGAACCATTATAAAGGACATGAATTTAGTGTTGTGTTTGAAAATGTAATATAGAAATTACCATTCATGAAAGAAACTAATACTTATAGACTCATTATTTCTGTATTTATATGTCATATAAAATATATACACCATATTTCCATTGTTTTAATTTTTATATAATTTTTCATTTAATTATTCTCACCATAAATTTTTATTTCGCTTAATCTTTTTAATGTCCTAAAATAGGAGGAATATTTCCAATAACTAATGTGATAGGAAATTTGATGACTTCTCTAATCATATGTCAAACCATAATTGAGTGTGAGTTTGTAACTTCGTAGAAATACTGGATCAGATGACTCATTCTATGAACAATAACATTAGTTATGTGGAACATAGTTCCTACTCTAATAAAGAGGCAGTTTTAGTCAAGTCATTTATGAGAAAATTACCTTCTTCCCTTAGTAGATATTCTAATCACCTCACCCTAGAATAATTGATTAAATATATTGAGAAGATATTATATATAGAATAATGACCAGAATAAGATAAAATCTTGTTATCTACCTTTCATCTTGAAAGGGAAACTGATCAGTGGTAGAAAAAGATGAATAACATGAATCCCAAAGAGGACATATATTTTTTGGAATAAAAAGGTTTCAAAAAATTATTTTTCATCAAATATTTTTAGTTACCAATATATATTAAAATGGGGTGGGATTACATCACACTAAAATCAACAGATAATGATTATATTAGTCCAAATAAGGAAGGATTCAGAAACCTTCCACAGTATTTCTCCAGCTTCATCATCAACATGTAATTTACGGTGTACCATTTTTATACATTGTTAAAGACAAATCTCCAAAAATAAATTGATATTCAAGATAATTAAAGATATGAAGAGATATTACATTATTACACTAAGGATATAATGGATTTGGGGGTTTATGAATGGTCTTGTGGGTCCGAATATAATGTGTATAAGAAAGATATTTCATCAAGAGGATCAATGGAAAAATCACATGATGGAATGATAACCAAATATACCATGAGACAAAATTATTGGATAAAACATCAAGGTTCATATCAACAGTAAACCTATAATACAGTGATTGAACTAAAAGGAACACAATAATTATGCAAGTCCATTACCTATGACATGGGTTGTTAGAGAAAATCAATGGAAACGACCTATGATACACATATAGGATGTGAGGGCATATGTTATCCTAATTTTGATGCAGATCCTATCATTGATATTTTAATAGATACACTGTTTATTCATTCAAGAATACGAAATAGTCGATTTTATTATAGTTCTATATATTATTTCATATATTTAATGTTTTTTATAATTATTTAAACACCACCACAAAACATGTGGGCTGAACTATATATGAAATAAATAAAGAAATTATTCCATCCAAAATATTTAAATCCACAACAGTAATTACTTGTAGGCTAGACAACTCATCAATAATTTTCATTCATCCTTAATTAGAGTTTAATGATCCATTGGGAAGAGAATATTTTTACTTATATATATATATATATGACTTCATCTTACCTAAGACGGAGATCACAAATCTCATCTTAATTCATCCTCCAATTCTATAAATGTTTATGCAGGAGGATAAATCTCATTTTGAATCATCTTCTCAAGAATGGATAAACATATCTTTCTCAAAAGATTCGGGTGTATCTGGGAACATTGAGAGAAACAATTCTCATTATGGGGGATTATATAGATGTATTCCCTGCAAAATTCATTGATCACCTTTCTATCAAATAGGATGAGTTCTTAATTTTCATTATACCTAGATCTCTTCCCATATGCATGATTCCTTATAGTATTTCCACCATTGTGTTGGAATAAAAAATGAAATAGCTACACGTGAATCTAGAAAATGGTTGTATACCCTCCAATGCTTCACCGTGGGGTGTGTCCATCATCTTCTTCAAGAAGAATGGTGAATCAATGTACTTATACATTTATTACCACAGACTCAACAAAATTAGTAAAATGCAAAATTATCCCCTTCCCTAGAATTATGAATTGATCGATCAACTATGTGGGACCCAATATATCTATAATATACAACTTATTAATGTTATCATAAGTAAAATATAAAAAATTATGGTATTCCATATACTACCTTTTAAGAACATGAAAAACTAAGTTTAAATGAATCATAATCTTGATATATTATTCAACAAGTGATGCTGTGATTTAAGAAAATTATCATATGTTTTAAAAACTGTTATTATTTAAATGTAAACTATTCATTGAATTTTCCATTATGAATATGATTAATTAAATTATATAAATTATAAAAAGAATTATACTCAATAAAAATTTATTTATTAATTCTTTTTAAATTGGCACCAATTTTTTTGTAAAGTAATTTTATGTTTCAAAAACAATTTTATTAATAATTAAATTCTTTTAATTTTGTGAATGGAAGTTATAAATAATTTTTGATATTTTTCTAAAATTATAAATTAATTTTCATATTTTAAATAAATATATCAATGATAACATTTAGTAAATTTTTGTGGTTTTTATGAAATTATATATTTTTCAGTGATTATTGAATGATACAAATCTTTCAAATAGACTTTTTTCAATAATGAAATTAAATTAAAAATTATTTTATATTTTATATTTAGTATTTATGTGACATATATCAAATTTTATTTAGAATATCCTAAATAATTTCATTTTATTCTTTAATGTTCATGATTTTGACATAAGTTAATTTTTATTCTTAAATATGATTTTTTTTCAAAAAAATATTTTTCACCACTTCTTATGAATTTATATTAATTATAATTTATAATAAATATGTAGACTATATCATCAAAAATGGATTCCTTATTTTGAATCATTAGGTTCATATTTCAAAAATATTTCCCTTTTATTTCTTAACATTGTAAATACTAATAGTGCAATCTATTTGTCACCTCAGTAATGGTAACATTGGTAAACAAATTATAAAAAATGAGAAAATGTATCAAAATCAACTAAAAACTATCCTTTATTTAATTTTATTAGAGTAATTTTATAATAAATATCCCTAATTATAATATATATAATTTTTGTTTTCTTGTCCCTTTATAATGTCATTTATATTATTTTAAAAAATGAAAAATGAAAAATGTCACTCTCTTACTTTTGAAAATAATTTATATGTTCATATAAGGATACAAATAAGTTGTGAATTAATATTAAATCTTATATTAAGAATAATTAATTTATATTTATGATTTATATTTATTTCTAATTGTTTGTGAATATTTAATTTCATTAATTGTATATACAATGCTGACATGGTACTTTTTCAAGGAGCATAAAAAACAAATCAACTAAATTAAAAAAACATGAAAAGTAATATTTTTGGATAGATAATGGTGTGAAAATTATTCCGTGGATAATGATAATGTATAATTTATTTTTGAAGTTATTATATTCTAATTCATGTTTTATTATATTGTATTTAACATAAGATACAATAAACAATTTCAGAAATAGAAATAATTATATATTATTGAAAATAATATATTATTAATATATTTAAAAATTAAAAAAAACTAACCAGAGAAAAATTATGATGATAAATGTTATACAATATCATCACCTGTAATTTTATGATCTATATTTTATATTATGTGTAAAACTATAACCCTTTATAATTAAAAATTTAGTATCACAATTATGGATAACATAATTAATAATGTAGTTGAACTAAACAATAGGGATTTATCATGAGTCGTCCCCCACGTCCCATCCCATGAATACCCCCAAGTCAATGTCCTATAATTTCCTTATAACTATTTTTTGAAAATTAGATGGCGTTATTACATGACTTGGCGCTGAGACATCACATGATTACGAGGCCCAGAGTGCCCATAATAAATGATCGAACTATTTTCATTTTTTTAAACAATAGAAAGCATGTAGTATTTTAGTAACATATAAATGGGTGCCTATATTTGATATCTGAGGGCACCATTGAGCACCGAATAGTGAGTTCACTATTGGCATTACTTAACATTGGCTGACAAGGGTTGGCTGAAAAATATAATTTATGGACACTTTAAGAGAAAAATCAAATATACAAAAAAAGTTATTTTATTTTTTTCATCATCGTAATGAAGAGACTCATAAGCAATGTGATGCAATGACTTAGCGATGCTGCAATGCATCATTGTGGCAATGCTGAAATACATTTAAAATGTTGAAGCATGTTAACTAGGTTCCTCCATTAATCATAGTCAGGGTCCAGAATTAGAATTCATAATGCTTTAGTATTTTTCCTTATAGCCCGGATGCTTACTTGAGGCAAGGAGAAGGAATCTCTCCTAAGGGAGATAATGAATTACAATGAATGATATATCAAGGATGCTCATGGATGTATTTCCATTATTGATGAATTATATACTCGAACTAGTCCTTTTCCACAGAGAGGGTTTATTTCAATTCCTTATTTCCCAATTCCTGGAATTAACGACAAACACATATAAATCCATGGACAAGTTGACCCGCGGATAACTCCTTATTCTGGGATGGTTTCTTTTGTGGGATTTTATTTTGGGGTTTATCAATCTTTTTCAAATTGTTGTGTATTTGAATTTGATAATGATTTTTTATTGATCCTTATAAAGGAATGAAATAAGGCTGAAAAAAACAAAGCCTAAGGTCCTTTTATTTGGTTGTTACTTGTGATTTTTCCCTTCTTGTTCTACAAATTCTTCAAATTCATCATGGGAATAGGAATTCACTATTTTTTCAAAACTGTTTCTTGGTGAAAAGATTTGGAATCAATGTCCTAGGCTCATAATGACCTATAAGAGGTGCAACAGTGACGAACAGATATAAGCGACATGAGAGATATTGTCGCATGAGCATTTACTAGTGTAATGGGTCAAAAGGTGGAATTGTTCACATGGAAATAAATAATGTGGCCAAAGGCTCATAGGTGTGATACCATTTCAAAAAATGGAGCACTGTTGTGCAACTCATGACTAGGAGAAGGAGATTCATTCCCTAGCAGTAGGCGGTTGTCGCCCGACGACCACTGGTACAGGGGCCCGTGGTGGCACGACAGTGAGTGGAAATGGAAGTTTCATCTAGGAGGAACCATGGTAGAGTTTAATAGTGATGTGATAAGGCATTTCGTGGGACCGTCTGGAATGTGGCCTTGCAGACTGCATGCAGGAGAAGCAGCTGACTCGATAGATGGTCTCATGGAGACGAGCAGGCGTGGAATCTGTTGTGTATTGGGGGGCTGAACTGGCTTACGTCCAAGCAGGCCGAGCTGGAGAGAGTAGGTCAGGACAGGTTGACCCAACGGGTTGGGTTAGGCAGGACCAGGGTCAATCCGACCGGGTCAGACTAGACTCAGACCCAACCAGACCCTTTTTACATAAATTCCCATACCTCTCAAAACGTTTTCCGTTTGAGGATCCATTTGCGGCATTGGTGCCCATATGAAGAGGTGGTCCTTTTCGGATAATATAATTGACCTTTCTTTGAGGTTGAAGCATAACCTATTGGCTCAAAGAGTAGGTTCTTATGGAACAATTACACTAGGGGCGGAATCTTGTGACAGGTTGTGACCCATACAGAGTGTGTCTCTTATGCCTGCACGGTGTGTGACTCCTACAGAGTGTGTTTCATACAATGTTTGTCTCATATGAAGTGTGTCTCATATGTAGGGTGTCCCATGTGCCCATACAGAGTGTGTCTTATACAGAGTGTGTCTCCTTTATATGACCCAAACATTCATTAATGCAAATTCATAATAATCTAATACTTATATTATTATTTAAGAGATTATTTAAAATGTGAATTTGTTTTATTTATATTTTTTGATTTTACAATACCATTAATAATTTCGAACATTTCTAATATAGTCATTTAATGGTGATTAGATGATTTGTATAAGTATAGGGCTTTAACAAATCCAATTTACTAAGACAATGGAAGTGATGGCCTCATCCAGTAGACTCGCACCATATGAATCCCATTCGTCAGAACCTATAAATGAGGTTCCATCATTGTAATTATCTCTTGAACAATCGCAAGCGAAGCTTGAACACGTTATTCTTGAGATAAACCGACTACGAGAGAAGTATAAGTTAATAGAGATTACCACCCGAGCGATGTTATTCGAGCCACCCCAAGAGTTTATCACCATCAAAAACCTTACCCTTTGGTCTTATGTTGGTCTTATAAGGGGTTATTTAACAAGACCCTAGTACTATGATTATTTAAATAATTCTTGTATAGAGAATATACATTCATTTTATTATTGTTACTCAGTAAATTGCTTTTAAACTGAAAATAGTATTTTTATTTAATATTCAACAAAGAAATATATTTTGATGAATTAGTGGTTTTTTTAAATAAATTTCATTTTATTAAAATATTATTATTATTATTATTAAATTAATATTTATTAAATATAAATGATCGTATAATTTTATGAATTAATTTGAAATTTTTATAAAGGTTTGAAAGCTGTTTTTCTAAAAACGCATGAACATTTGACAGATATCAGTTATTATTTTAAAAGTAAAAATTCATATATTTATAAAAGTATTTAGATATATTGAATATTAATTTTTGGAATTAGGATGTCGAAATTATCCATCGTTGAATTTTTTATAATTTTTTGAGATAGTCAATTTTTTTGGGTAAAAATTAAATGTTTTTAAAATAAATAAGGTGTATTATGATATCATAATGACCCAATTGTGATGAAAAGAAATACTAAAAACATTTCTTTCCAAAAATATATGTTTTAAAATTAAAATAATGTAATTTTTAGATTTTTTTTGTTTATTTTACAAATCTTTAGTTGACCATCCATGACTTATAATACATTTTCCCTTTTTAAATTATTTTCCACGAGAGTGTGACTAACATTCGCATAAGCGAAAAAATTATTATAATAATATAAGACATTGGGCTTAAAAATATTGTTTTCTAATACCCTTTGAAAAAATCATTTGAAAAAACCATGGGTTGGTTTTTGGTTCTGATTAGTTTAATGTGTGGTGTCCAAAACATAAATAATAAAGAATTTCATCTCATTTTCGATATAAACCCACACAATCTCCCACTTGATCTTCACTCAAATCCTTTGGATTTTTCCCAACATCTTCACTCCTCTCTCTATAATCCACTCAAGGTTCCCCAAGTTCACAAGATGCCTCTATCAAGCCTCTCCCAATCATTTGGATGAACACTTCCACATAAGGGATTCTCACTTTCTTTATTTATGTCCAAGTTTGCTTATATTCTTATGACCTTTTATTTTCAAATATAAATGTTAGGTTATGATTTATCACCTCCACTATACTGCCCTATTTATGTTTTAATGATGGGTGTCCCATTTCTCTCTCATTAATGCCTTCCATTTACACCTATTACTATGCCGAAATTCTGTAAGGATTTTCTACCTCCACATTTATATTAAAAAAAATTAATTACATATCTAAATTCCATTACATTTTTTGGTACATGTATCTATATGACCCCCATTACTTCCAATTCCATTTACATATGATGAGGCACCCCTTTCTTTCTCAACAACCATTTTTATGAATTCTTACGACACACTGTTATGATGTAGAAATTGCACCAATTTTCTAAGCCAATGTCATTGTGTAGTGAATACCATTACCATATATTTTTCTAGGGCATTAAAATATATGAAAATTTACTTATTGAATATAAATATTCTTGTATTTATTCCAAATCCCATAATCTTGTAATAAATTATGATGATTGAAACCATGTCTTACAATCTATGTGGCACACTTATGCATGAAATGAATTGATTATGAAGGGTTTTCCCTAATAGCACTCCAATGCATTGGGTAAATTATAGTATCTTGATAAATCATGTGAAATCGTTGTTTACTCATTCTAATTCATGTTCAATGAGGTTTTACTCATTCTTCATGAGTAATGAGTTTTTACTCATGCTTCATGTGAAATAAGGCTAGGCTCATGCTAATTCTGTGTGAAGGGTTGTGGCCACATATCCATGGTATGATTAGAATCCTTTATCATGCATTTATTTTCATGTTTCTCTTATGATACATTCATATTCCTATTGTCTAACATGTATTTTATTCCTCATGATATTCCATGTTTATTCCATTACTAGGAATTATAGCTCACCCTATTTTTATTCATGTCCATAGGTTATCCCATGCAATGCTTAGTACGAGGGAATGTAGTGGTCTTGTAAATGATGTTTTCAATAAAGATGTCAAGTTTCATGGTTTATGTCATTATGTAATGATCCTAATTCCCAAATACACTATACCTCTCGATCGTCTTTGTTGATTTAGTGATCATTTCATGTAATTAATCATGTTTAAGTGTGAAATAAAAAGCAGGGTTGTTATAGTTGGTATCAGAGGTTTGGTATAGTTATTTTTTGGATTATGATTATAAAACCCGAGTGAAGCAATAAAGGCTAGTATATGGTGTAAAAAATATCGCTATTTATTAGTGAGTATTGAGTTAGTGGTTATCATGAAACTATATCCATGTCTAGATACGAGAAGTTAGAGGTGGCTCTGGCAAAAATATACCTAGGACTGAAAACTCTGACAAGGGGTTTCAGGTTTTACCCAGGGTATCCTGGTAAATAAAAACGGGCCATGTTGAACTCTTGGCTATGACACTCCTGGGAGATATGCATTGGTAAATTTACAATCTCTGTATTAATGATTATTAATGGAATTAAAAAAATACCATAAGAATATATTTTAGAAGGTAGATCATGGGTACCATAGATTGAAGCATATAGATTCATAAGATAAGTAAATAAAGGCTCTGTATATGTAATATGTTTTCCCATGGATTACCTTTTATGTGATACCCCTAACATTCCGTTTATTCTATCCAATGGATATTAATAGGAGGACTCAGGAAATCAACCGATGTGATGACCATTTTTATGATTGTTCTAATGAGATCCCCAATCTGATGGGAGTGGGAATCGTGAACTTTTTCACGATATTCTCTCAGTTAACTCATGAATTTAATAGAGTCATAGGTCAATAAGAAATTACAACCCCCCCCCCACAAAGAACATGTTCCTATCGAGAGCTTCATGAGACAATGTCCTACGACTTTTAATGCATCATATGATCCCTCAATAACCAAACAATGGATCAAATCCATTGAAAATATCTTGTCCATACATCAATGTTTCGAACAAGAGAAGACTCTTCTAGTTTCTTATCGTATTTATGGTGAAGCTAATTAATAGGGGACATTGATAAAAAATATTAAGCATGAGCTCGAGATCGAGGGGTTGGAATGGAAGGATTTCCAGAAAATGTTTTTCAATAAATATTTTCCGTTCACCATCAGGCTAAATATGAAATGGTACTTCCTTTCCCACATGAAAAAATACTACAAATCTATCGGAGCGTACAAGGAAAAAATTACAAGGATTTCATGCTATGATCTCAGTTTTTTCGTTACCCACAAATGCAAGATTGAATTCTTCTTTGGTGGGCTGAAACATAACATGCAGAAATCCGAGGTGATCCATGACTTCAACATATATGTGGAAATTGTCTGACGTTACCTCATTGTCGAAATGGAGATCAGTGAACCTCAGGGGTATCTAGGGGATAAGAAGCATAAGGTGGACATCAATTCTAGAGATCCGATGGATATATCCAATGGTGCTAAGAAAATCCATCAACTCACTATCCAATGATGTGGAATGAAGCACCCCATAAATTTCCTGAAGGGGTCGAGGAAATGATTTAGGTGATAAAGAATAGGGAACCTAGCCACTAACATCCAATGACAAAAACCCGTGGCTGCGATAGTTGATAGGAATCCTCTGTTACACTCTCAACATGGCGTTCATTGCTTCAACATCAAAGAACCAGGTCATCTTATAAATTAGCGCCCCATGACAATGGTTTTTAGATGCAACCAAGAACCTCTATGGCAACAAAGGAGAGATTTTCCATAACTACTTCTTAATTGATCCCCGACAACGAAAAGGTGACATGTACGCTAGTTATTCATTCATGAATAGCGAATTTACTTTTTGGTTCATGTTCTAGGAATTCATTTATATCCCAAATGTTTTTTATAAAAATCCCAGCACCACTACAAATAATGGAATTAAGGATGTCGGTGAGTACAACCAATGGGTAAAAAATTTCATCCCATGAATATAGATCCTCCCCTATCTTAATTGGTGGATTGAACTTCCTGGAGAACCTCGTTATACTCCCTCTAGTAGAATTTGATGCAATTATTGGAATGGATTGGCTTTTCTTATATAGAGCCAACATAAATTATCATGAGAGGGAAATCACTCCCAATGTGGAGAATTGTCCCCTGATTCTGTACAAGTGAAAAGAGGGAGATGATTCTTCTTTACCTCCATCATCTCAAGCATGGATATTATTGCACTATGAGCACTCATATATGGATCAGATGATTGAGTATAAGGAGGAACCCATCCTTGATAAAATTCCTAATATGAGGGAATTCAATGAAGTGTTTCCCAAGGAATTGTCTAGTCTTCCTCCTATAAGAGATGTTGAATTCATAATTGATCTTATTCTTGGGGCATGGACAATATCCAAGACTCCATATAAAATCGTTGTTGGGGAGTGTGAGGAGCAAAAGAAAAAACTACAAGTGAATCTCGATAAAGTGTATATACGCCCAAGTGCTTCACCCTGGGGTGCACTAGTCCTCTTTGTCAAGAAGAAGGATGGGTCAATGCACCTTTGCATCGATTATCATAAGTATAACAAAATCATGATAAAGAACAAGTATACTCTCCCATGAATTGAAGACGTTTTCGGTCAGTTGCTTGGAGAAAAATACTTATCCAAGGTAGATTTTCAATTGGGATATTATCAAGTAAGGGTGATAATGGATGATATGACCAATATTGCTTTTCATATAAGATACAAGCATTATTAATTCATAGTAATGCCTTTAAAACTCACTAATTCTCATGAAATATTCATGGACATGATTACTGGAGTCTTTATAGATTACTGAGATAAACACTACTAGAAAAACAGCCTATACCCACAATTCAAAACCGTGGGTATAGCCACCAAAACTATGGGTATAGGTTATACCCACAGTTTTGGGAACCGTGGGCTGGAACGACGTCGGTATAGGTCCCCAGCCTATACACACGGTTTTCCAAAACCGTGGGTATAGCTGTTCCTCCACCATTTCAATGAAACAAACAAATTTTTCATGGTGTCAAAGGACTTTCCCCACGGTTTCAAAATCGTGGTTATAGGTCTTAAAATAATGCGGCTGGCAGGTTTCGAACTGCAACCTCTCTATTGCAGTCGAAGCACCTAAGAACTACCACAACACTGCTTTTATGTATATATATTTATATTTAGTTAAATATGGTTATATAAAATGTGGGTATAGAGGGATGAACCATGGTTATAGGACTCCCACCAAAAAAAAATTTCTTCCCGTGGAAGAAAAAATATTCCCGCACACACATGGGAAAACCTATACCCACGGTTTTTTATAACCGTGGGTATAAATATTTTAACCCATACCAATGCCCACAGTTTTCCCCAAAACTGTGAGGATAGGTAACCCTATACCCAAGTTTTTGTAAAACCGTTGGTATAGGTGAATTTTCAGGACCAATCCCCACAGTTTTCTAATACCGTGGGTATAGGGATACCTATCTCCTAAGTTTTGTGGAAAACTATGGGGATGGGTCCATTTCCTATTAGTGAACGTTTTTATAGTCATTATATATTTCATTCTAATATACTCCAAAACCAAGGAGGATCATGAGGAGTATCTAAGAACTGTACTATATACATTGCGAAAAAGAATCACTATGAAAAGTACCGAATGTGTGAGTTCTCGTTGAAGGAGGTCTCATTCTTCGTCCATATCATCCCAAGCAATGGTATATCAATGGATGCCTCCAATACCATTGAAATAGAGGGATGGTTGAGGTCATCATTGGTAACAGATATCTGTAGCTCTTAGGGGTTTTCTAAATATTATAGACGATTTGTGAGAAATTTCTCACAATTGTCCAACCCTCTTACCAAGATAACTCAGAATGAAGTAAAGTTTTCATGGAGTGATGAATGTGAATAAAGCATCAAGAAGATGAAAAGGAGGTTTATCACTACACCATTTCTCACCTTACCCACAAGTGGAGAACTTTTTGTTGTATTTAGTGATGCTTCAAAGAAGGTCTAGGGATACATGTTGATGAAAAAAGACAAATTCATTTCCTATTATTCAAGGAAATTGAAAGTTCATAAGCCGAATTATCTAACACATGATCTGGAGATTGTTCCAGTGATCTTCACTTTAAAATTTTGTGGAATTATCTCTTTTGGAAGATGTGTGAAATATATACAGACCAAAAAAGCCTCAAGTACATATTCACACATAAAGAGTTGAACATGCGCCAACGAAGATGGTTAGAGATGATCAAAACTATGACTGCTCAATCCATTACCACCCTGGGAAAGTGAACAAGGTGGAAGCTTCTCTATGTAGAAAGCACCCAGCGATTCTATCATGGATGAGAATTGAAAAGGATACAATATTCTTACATTTGATGAAGATAGACAAGGGAGTCATTAAGAATGGAACATCGTCAATACTTTTACAAATGATTTCTCAACTATATCTTTTGGAAATGTTAAAGGATTATGAAATGGATAATGTGGGAATTCATAAGAAAGTGGATGATATCATAAAAGGGAAATCATTGGAGTTCAATGTTAATGAAGAATGAATTGTGAGATTTGGGAAAACACTATGTGTTCTATCATGTCTTGAGTTGATGTAGGAACTTTTGGATGATGTACATAGTTAAAATTTCTCTATTCAATTAGGAAACATAAAGATGTATCAAGATCTCTGAGATAATTATAGTTGGGATAATATAAAGAAGGATATCGTTGAGTATAAATCAATGTTCATGGTGTGTAATAAAGTGAAGGAAGAGAGGCATAAGTCTATGGAGATGATGAAACCATTTCCCAAACCATCATGGAAATGGGAGAACATAAGCATGGACATTGTCACGGTACTTCCAAAGACATCCAAAGGCAACAATTAAATCTAGGTTGTTGTGGATCGTCTCACAAATTTTTCACACTTCATTGAAATTAGGGATGATTTCTCATTGGATCAACTTGCACTGATATATATCAGGGAAGTGGTAAGGGTACATAGAGTGCCACTATATATTGTATCATATAGGGATCTGAGATTCACCTCTATGATTTGGAAGATTATTTAACATGCTCTGGATACTGAACTGAACTTCCGTACGGATTATCATCCTCAAACTGATGGCCAATATGAGCGAACTATTAAGACACTGAAAGATGTGTTTAGATCATGTTCTATGGACTTCAAATTAGGGTGGGACCAACATCTTCCAATGGTTTAATTCTCTTATAATAATAGTTTCCACTCAATCATCCGAATGGAACCATATAATGCCATTTATGGGAATAGGTGCAGAATACCGACATGTTGGGATGAATTCTGTGAGAGTATGCTATTAGGACTCAAAATGGTTGAAGAAATGGTTGAGAAGGTTAAAACCATTCAGATGCATATCAGGGCACCCTAGAGTCAACAAAATAATTATGAAGATAATCGTCGATGAGACCCTGAGGTTAAAGTTGGAGACATATAATTTCTACGCATATCTCCATGGAAGAAGGTCATAAGGTTTGGAAATAATGGTAATTTATGTCCTAGGTACATCAAACCCTTTGAGATTCTTGATCGTGTCTGAGCTGTGGCCAATCTACTAGAACTTCCACTTACCATGGTCAATGTACATGTTGTATTTCATGTGTCCCTTTTAAAGAAGTACATACCAAACCATTCACATGTCCTCTTTTCAGAGGTAGTGTTGTTAGAGTATGATTACTCTTATGAGGAGTAACTAGTGAAGATCTTAGATTATAGAGAAAAAGGCCTATGAAATAAGACAATGCCACTCTTGAAGATGTGGTGGAGAAACCATAAGTTTTAAGAATTGACATGAGAATAGGAGGAAGTGATGAAGCAGAGTTACCTTCAACTTTTTTAGTGTGGGAAAAGGAAAATTTGAGGGTGAAATTTCTTAAGGGGGATGATTGTAACGACCCAAATATACATTAATTAAAATTCTTATTGATCTAATTAAATATCTTATTATGAAAAGTTTTTATATAAAATGAAAACTTCATTGTCTTTATTTTTTTTGATTTTAAATTACTGTTAGGAATTTTTACCATTGCTAATATAGTCATTTAATGGTTATCACATGATTAGTATAAATATAGGGCATTAACAAGTCAAATTTACACATACAAAGGATCAAATGGCCTCATCCAAAAGACTCTCCCCTTATAAAGCCCATTTTTCGAAACTCAGAAGGGAGGTGGCATCATCAGTAATTTCTCTTGACCAAGCCCAAGTCGATCTTGAACATGTTAAGCTTGAACAGTACCGACTACTGCAGAAGTGGAAGTTAATAGAGATTACCACCGGAGAGATGTTATATGATCCAGCCTACGAGTATGTCACCATCGCACACCATACCATTCAGTCGTATGAGGGTGTTATAAGGGTTTATTTAACAAGACCCTATTACTAATATTATGTACATTATTCTTGTATAGAGAATATATATTCATTTTATTATTTTTTACTTTGTAAATTACTTTTAAAGCGCAAATAAATGTTTTAGTTAATATTCAAATAATAAATATTTTATGCTGAATTAATGGATTTTTGAATTAAATTAAATTTTAATAAATTATTATTTTTAATATTTAATTTACTTTTATTAAATATAAATTATCTTATAATTTTATGAATGCAATTGAAATATTTATTATGGTTTGAATGCGGTTTTTTTCAAAACCCATGAATTTTCGATAAATTTCAATTTTTATTTTAAAAGTAAAAACTCAAATATTTAGATAATTATTTAGTCAAAATTAATATTAATTTTTTAATCATGGCATATAAATTATTTAACGGTTAATTTTTCATAATTTCCCGAGACAGTGGAATTTTTGGGTAAAAATTAAATATCATTTAAAAATATAATGTGTATTATTACATTACAATTACTAAATAGTGATGTAATAAAATACTTTCAACATTATGTTCGGTCAATATATGTTTTAGCATTTAAATAATGTTATTTTGCATTTTTTTGATTTATTTTACAATGATTTAGTGGAGCCTCCAAGACTTATAAAACATTTTGTCTTTTTAAATTTTTTTCCTTGAGAGTGTGACTCACCTCCACATAAGGAACCCTATTATTGTATGAAGTAAGTTGATTGTACTTATAAAGTATTATTTTTCACTCCCCTATGGAAAAACCCTTAGGAAAAAACCATGGGCTGGTTGGTGGTTTTGATTAGTTTAATGTGTGGTGCCCCAAACCTAAATAATAATGAATTCCACCTCCTTTACTATATAAACCCCCCCCCCCCAAGATCCCACTTCATCTTCATTAAATGCCTTTTGAGTTCGTCCAAAATCTTACCTCTTCTCTCTAGAATCCTTCCAAGGCTCCCCAAGATCACAATACGCCTCTCTCAAACCTCTCCCAAGCCTTTGGATGCATATTTCCCAATAAGGGATTCTCACTTTCCTTATTTATATCCAATTTACGTTATATTGTTATGTCCTGTTATTTTAAATTATAAATGTTAGGGTATGATTTATCACCTCCAAAATGATTCTCTCTTTATTTTTTAATGATGGGAGACCCCTTTCCCTCTCATTAATTCCTTCCATGTACAACCATTACTATGCTGAAATTCCGTAAGGAATTTCTCTCTCCTCATTTACATTCAGGCAATCATTTTGTATTAAATATCTAAATTCCATTACATTCATTGAGAAATGTATCTATATGACCCCCATATACTACCAATTTAACGTACATATGATGATACACCCCTTTCTCTCTCATCAACCATTTTTATGAACTCTCACGTCACACCATTACACTGTATAAATTGCACTGATTTTCCAAGACAATATCATTGCGTAGTGAATACCATTCCATTTTATCTATCAATGGTATTCAGATTTATGCACATTTACTTATTGATTATAAATCTTCATGTATGTATTCCACATCCATTTATCATGGATTAAATTATGATGATTGATTCCATGTCATATGATCTATGTGGCACAGTTATGCATGAAATAAAATGATTATGAAGGGTTCCCCTAATAGAGCTCCAATGCATTGCGTAAAGTATATGATCATGATACATCATGTGCAATGGGTGTTGAGACATGGTAAATCAAGTGAATTTTTTTACTCATTCTTCAGGTGCAATGTGGGTGTACTCATGCTCCAGGTGCAATGAGCCTTTCACATGATAATTCCATGTTATGTGTTGTTGCCACATATCCATGTTATGATTATCATGCTTTATCATGCCTTTATGTTCATGATTCTCTTGTGATTTATTTATATTCCTATTTTATAACTTGTATTTTATTACTCATGGTATTCCTTTATTTATTCCCTTAGTGGGATTTATAGTTCATCTATCTCTTTGTGCATGCCCTCAGGTTATCACATTCAATGCTAAGTACGTGGGAATGTAGTGGTCATGTAAAATAATTTTTCAATAATGATATCATGATTCAAGTTTTAAGTCATTGTATAATGATCCTACACCCCAAAGACACTAGCCCTATCGATCTTCTATGTTTTATCAAGTGATTATTTTATGTCATGAATCATGTTTAAGTATGAAATAAAAAGAAGGGTTGTTATATCTTTCACCTACATGGAGAGTGTATCATGCACCTACATAGAGTCTGTCTCTTACAGAGTGTGTCTCCTTGGATTTTGATATTTCTAGATGGTCATAGTATGTGTATCCTAGTGTGAGATAACTCTATTGAATCTTTTTACTATTCCTCATAGACGCTACACATCATGTACCTATTTAGTAGTCTGCCTTGTGTTTTACATTTGTGGTTTCAGGTCCCTAGTGAGTATTTTTTTACTCAAACATGAATGAGCTTTTTCCCCTACATGTCATGTATTGTGCATATAATCAATTTCATTGACAATTTCCTTGGTGGTTCAGAGATAGGTGGTGCTTCAGGGTGACCCGACAGACATGTTATGCTTTAGTGACATTCAGACAGCTTACTATACCTACCATTCAGGTATGGTTTCCTACGAATGAGATCCCGGATCTTGTAATTTTCTATTTCACTTGGTCTTTTATTATGGATTGTAGGACCTTTTAGTTTTTATTATTATTATCATTGGTTTTTGTACTGGTATGAATATCTTTTTACCTAGGGTTTTTGGATTCAGTAATTTTTCTTGGGGATGGGAGCATGTGTGCAGGTTCAAAGGAAAATGCTTCTCCATTGTGGGAAATTCCTACTCTGAGATAGTCACCTTCCAAGGAATATGGTTGGTGGGCCTAGGGTAGTCAATGAAAGTTCCCATTGGAATGGGTCATGAAAAACTATTATCAAAGGGAGGTAATTTTAAATATTGTTTTGGGGAAAATGTTTTAAGTATTTTGAGTTCGGCCTTCAAGATATGGATCCCAATGATAATGCTACAACCGATGTATGCATACAACAAGACCATGAATTCTGTTTTCCAAATCAATACATGAAAACGCTATTATTGTAAATTAATGGTTCATGAATCTTAGATTATTGAGTATGTTCTTGTGTCCTTATAAAGTCCGAGTCATATCACTAGATATACGCAATTGAATGTAGAACATCTTGTTTTGTTTCAGGATGCTTCCACACATGCAACTATCCAATATTATAGGGGGTGAATATGAGGATGGTATTTTGAGAGATGAAGCATCGGTACTGGGACCGTTTCCAGAGACAGCACCTCATGGTGGTGTACTATTGATACCACCACCTAGAGAGCATCATTTCATACTGGCTATATCAGTAAAGCACACAAGATCAGTGCATTACATAATTTTCAGAGATATAAACCTCCTAGATTATAAGGTGAGATAGATCCTCATGTAGATGAGGACTGGTTGGAGTCGGTGACGTGATTTTTCCTTCTAGTGAGGATGCCTCTTGACCAGATGGTAGTCATAGACATGGTTATTTTATAGGGATCGGTAGGGAGATTTTCGATCATGATGATCCCAACACATGAGGAGGAGAAACTCTCAATGACAAAAATTGAGTGCCTCTTTAGAGAGGAGTTCCTTCCAGAGATGTTACACTATGTGCGTATACATGATCTCCTATATCAGCAGCAGGGAATCCAGATGGTGGTTGGGTACTCGAGACGATTTAAGGATATTTCTCACAACTATATAGACATGGTGTGGGACCCATTATTTATAGCATGTACCTTCGTGCAGGAACTAATCCGAGAGAGTAAGGATGTGATGATATACCTTAGCATCCCTACGCTTGTTGGGGTGCTAGAGTGAGATCTATTGGTAGAGAGATTTTTGGCGAAGCAGGCACTGGTGGTGTGAACTACCACCGGATATCAGGTAGTTGGGTCATTGGAAGCAGGATGATAACAACTAATGTAGGGGTACAAGAGGACTAGACAACCCAGGGGATGACCCCAGGACATGGGATCAGTGGTGCATAGATCTCAGGAAATAGAAAGTCAGCCGAAGGAAGGGTTGTTCCACACATGCAGCAGTCGAGGGCATAAGACTAAATATTGTCTGATTAGCCATACGACTGACCAAGAGGTGGTCAAGAGACTTTTGAGGCACTGATGGAGAAATCAATAGGTTAGTATACTAGGTGGAGTATGTGGAATAATATCGGGACAAGGATAATGAGGTGTATGGAGGTTCAAGGCACTACCACCACCCCTATGTGGTCCACCTCATGCTCAGGGAGCTAGTGGACATCAGAGAGGCCAGTTCTAGGTGATGTAGGATTATGATCCTGATACTCCTAGGATGATTAGTGGTAAAATATGTGTCTTCACTACATGAAATACAGTTTTTATTGACAAGGGTGCTAGTCACTCTCTTCTATCCATGACCCTTGTTCGAGATAAGGAGATTCCAGTGGAACTGTTGACTCGATCTCTATGTATAGATATTCTTATAGGAGGAGATTTTATTATCACACACTTGTTCTGATAGTTTTACCTTACTCTTTGGGGTGAGAGTTTTGGTTTTGATCTCGTGGTCAAAGAATTGAGGACTTTTGGCGTGATTCGGGGTATGGACTTGTTATCCATAGTTCATGCTCATATCGATAGTTTTTGCTACACAGTGTTGTGTGCCCGGGATATGGGACCCATTTTTTTCTTGTTGTGAAAATTGTAACTGATGTATTGAAGTATGGACTCACACATAAAAGGGTGCATCCAATCACACATAAATTATCTGGAATAACCCTTGGTTCAGTAGACGAGATGTGTCCTCAGATGCCTATAGCGGTGGACGAGTTCAAGGATGCATTTTCAGAAGATGTTCCCGGACTACCTCTTCGTAGGGAGGTATAATTTTTTATTGGCATATACCATGAGATTTGTATCAATAACTACACCGAAATATATTAATGATCTTGTAGATCTTCATTAATTGAAGTTACAATTAGAGGACTTTCATTGGTAGGGCTTCATGGACCCAATGCTAAACTATGGGTAGCCCATGTTTTTTTTCCTAGAATGATGATGGGAGCTTGGGGTTGTTTGTGGAATTATGGTTCCTGAATCAGGTGACCATGATGAATATGTATCCACTCTTGGGGATTGATGGACTCGTCGACCTGCTTAAGGGAGAAATATAGTTCTTGAAGATATACCTCAGATCAGGCTATCACGTACTTCAGGTGAGGGATGAGGAAATTCCAAAGAATACATTCAGATGTCGCTAAAGTAACTATGATAACATAGTAATTGTGTTCGTCATGATGAAAGCACAAGCAGTGTTCATGGGACTCATGAACATGCTCTTCCAGCCTTAGCTAGACTGGTTTCTAGTGGTCTTTATTGATGGGATCAGGGTGTACTTGACATCGGAGGAGGAGCACAAGATACACATGAGGATGGTCTTGGACATAATCTAAGATCACTAGCATTATTGGAATATATCGAAGTATTATTTCTAGAAATGAGAGGATCACTTTCTAGGACATGTCATCTCAGAGTCTGGAGTTCTGGTTGATCCAGCAAAGATAGAAGTGGTTCTTCCTTGGGAGAAACCAAAGAATGTTACTGAGGTGAAGAGTATCCTTGGGTTGGATGGGTACTATCATAGGTTCATGCCTGACTTTTATAGAGTTGCAACATCCATGAAATCCTTGATAGGAAAGGGGGAACCTTTTTTGTTGACAGAAAAGTTCCATGAGAGATTTTCGTGTCTAATACAGAGTTTGAAGAGTGCTCCCATCTTGAGATTTCAAGAGGATGGTGTCGAGTACATGGTCTTTTGTAACACATCAGGGTCCAGTCATGGTTGTGTCCTAATTCATAGAAATGAATTAATTGGATACGATTCATTTCATTTGGGACCACATGATTAGAACTATGTGACCCATGGTATGGTGCTGGTTGTCATAGT
The DNA here is from genome assembly GCA_963277665.1 of Viscum album. Taxonomy (NCBI): domain Eukaryota; kingdom Viridiplantae; phylum Streptophyta; class Magnoliopsida; order Santalales; family Viscaceae; genus Viscum; species Viscum album. Next base: position 1,293,386,335 of record OY728129.1, read on the forward strand.
CTTTGCTCTGAAGCTGTGGAAACACTACTTTTTGGGTGAGCAGTTTATAGTCTACTCAGAGAAAAAAAAGAATCAAGTTTATACTTTCTCAGAAGGATAGGAACCTGAGACAGCGATGTTGGATAGAGTACCTCCAGGACTATGAGTCGAAGATATTTTATTCTCCTGGGAAGGGTAATGTGGTGGAAGATGCTCAAATCTGGAGATCCAGTTCACAGCTACTGAATGAGGCCTCATATAAGTTGACCTCTCTTTATATATCCTTCATGGAAAGAGATGAAGCATATTATCTTGAGTAGATGGTTGTTACCCTTCCACTCATATAACATGGGTGGGAGGAACAACTATGTTATATTAGTTGTGAGACAACATGTGCTCATATGTCCACAGGGCATGCTCTATATTGATATTCGGAAGGTTGTGATCCCATAATCCTTTTTAAAAGTCTCATAATTGTACCAGTGAGGTTACTAGAGGAGGTGATGAGGGAGTTCCATACATCCACTTGGGTGGTGCAAACATGTGTGTAAAAGATGTACCAGGACTTCTGATATCTGTTGTGGTGGTTCAGGATGAAGAAGGCAGTGGAAGAGTTTGACTCTAGATATCTCACTTGTTAACAAGTAAAGGTTGATCCTTAGGTTCATGTAGTTTTGACTCAACCCCTTTATGTTTCATAGTGGATTTGTGATGGATTATCAATTGACCCCATTACAAGATTTCCACATTTTCCCAAGGGGAACAATACCATATGGGTCATCGTTGACTGACTCACCAAGTTGTCCCACTTACAAGTGATTCAGTAATAGGTTTCATTAGATATCTTGGGACGCCTCTAGGTACAAGAGATAGTTCGACTATATAGGGTCTTATTGATGATAGTCTCGGATCATGATGTTATTTTCACAACCTAATGTTGGAAGGGATTTCAAGGGGCATTTGGGAATCAGTTGTTCTTGAGAAAAACTTTCCACCCATAGATAAAAGGCTAGATGGAGTGGACCATTAAAGTCATAGAGGACATTCTATGTTCTAGGATTCTCCATTTTGACCATAGTAGGTAGGATCACCTACCTCTAGTGGAGGTTTCATACAAAAATAGCTACCACTCCACAATTAATATGACACCATTTGAGGCCTTTTACAGACAAACATTCATGTCGCCACATTGCTCTACTGACCCTAGAGTGTCAACACTCATGGGCTTGGAGTTTCTATATTCTACTACAAATAAGTTCCATGTCATCTTGGATTGGATGAAGACTACACAAAACCATCATAATCCCTCTACTGATAGGCAATGGAAACCTTGGAGTTTAAGGATGGGGATCATGTGTTCCTCTGATTCTCTCCTCAACGTGGGCTATAGAGATTTGGTTGGGGCGGTAATTTATCTCTGACGTCCATCTAAACATTTCTGATACTATATACAAATGGCGAGGTGGAATACCACTTGTCTGTACCTCCACATTTAGAGTGGGTGCACAACATCTTTCATGTATCCCAACTGAGAAGATACGTACATGACCCTTCTCACATTATTGACTTGGGCGATCTGGATGTTTTTTATGGGGAAGATTTTGTGGAGTTCCCAGTGGAGATCGGGGATCGTTAAGAGACGACCCTCTTGGGGAGATTGATTCCTCTTGTGCACATTTAGGGGAAGCCTGGGAATATCCAAGAGATAATATGGGAGTGTGTTTCTATGAATTATATCAATATACCCATTTGGTTTTTATCCCTTTTTTTGTATTTAAGGGATGTAAATCCCTAAGGTGTGGAGAATGTAATTTCAAGGATTTTCCATGATTTTTTTGAAAATTATGTTGTATTATTATGAGAACTATCATTGAGACTCCATGTGATTCCAAGGCCCGAGGTTCCCATAAAAATTGGTTGTTCTATTATTTTGTTTATTAAAGATAGCATGCATGTGGGGTTTTAGTAACTTCTAAATATGTGAAAAGATTAGAAATCTAAGGGCACAATTGATCTCATAATATTGTTGTTACCTTAGGTTGGGCCTAACATTGGCCGTCATGGATCAGCTGTAAAATTTAATTTATAGATTATTTAAGAGAAAAATAAAATATTATTATTATTTTATTTTATTTTATTTTATTTTCTTTGATATTACGCAGTGACTCACTAGCACTACGATGTGGTGACTTGGTGACATTTCAATGTAGCATTGTGGAAACTCTAAAATTCATTTAAAATGCTAAATGTCGTTAACATGTTTTCTCTATTAATCAAAGGTAGGTAAAAGCCTTATAGTAAATAATACTGGAAAATGTTTCCCTATAACCTAATTGTTTATTTGAGCCAAGAAGAATGAAGCTCTCCCACTAGTGAGGATGAACGATGAACAATGATGAACAACAGATCGAGGATTTTCATGGAAGGATCACCATCAACAACGAATTATCTCCTCCAACTAATCCTTTTTCTAGGTAAGGGGTTTGTTTCAATTAATTCTTTCCATGTTCATGGAATTAATGATGAATGTGGATCCACCCACGAATAGTTTGACTCAGGGATCTCACGTTCATTCGACATGGTTTCTTATGCGGTAATTGTTTTGGGGATTATCATTATTATTCAAATTGTTGTGTATCTGAATTTTATTATCATTTTTCTTGATCCTTTTAACGGAATGGATTATGGATGAAATGAACAATGGTTTCGGTCTGTTCCTCAAGTTTTATATTTTTTCTTCTCCCACATCTGGTTCTACGCATTCTTCCTATTATTTGAGGGAATATGAAAAAATGATCATTGTGAAACCGTTTATTGTTTAAAGGTTCTTGAATGAAATATACATCATCATGAAGACCTAGATTATGTGTGATAGTGATAACGATAGAGATATCTATGTGACACGGTAGATACTGTTACTCAAGTGTTTTCTAGAGGAATGGGTTTCAACATGGATTCGATCCCATGGAGATTAAAAATGCAACCCAAGGGTCATAGGTGTACATACATTTAATAAAATGTATCATCGGAGTGTGATTGGAGACCTGTAGAAGGAGAGTCGATGGTTGTGGCACCGTTGGTGGTGTGTGGAAGTGCGGCTATGAGCAGCGATGGGAGGTACGACCTGGGCGGGCCATGGTGGAGCAGACTGGGGACATAGAAGGACGCTGGATCAGACTATCTCGAACATGGTCCCACAGACCATGTGCAAGAGAAATTTCTACCTTGATGGCCAGCCACATGGAGTTGGAGCGGATGCAACAACCACCACATCCTGGAGGAATGAACCGTCACCATCTGAGAAGGTCGAGCTAGAGCCGACAGGATGGGTCGGGCCCAGTAGGTCGGTTAGTACTCATTTGGTTGAGTCAGACCCAGAGATTAAGGTCAAACCCATTGGATATGGCCAAGCATAACCCATGTCAGGTCTGGTCGAGTATGGCCAGACCTGACCCAACCAGCCCCTTTTTATTTAAATTCCCCAAATTCTCAACCCATGTGTCTGTTTGGCGTGTCATTTTTGGAATTAAGACCCTCCCAACAAGGTAGTAATTTCGGGATAATCTACGTGACCTTTTGTTGGGGTTGGAGTATAAAATATTGTCTTGAGGTGTATGTTCTTCCGAAACAATTAGGCTATTTATGGAATCTTGTGAGTGGTTGTGACCTATACGTAGTGTGCCTCATGTTCCTACATAGAGTCTGTCTCCTACGCCCATACGGAGTGTGTCTCCTATAGAGAGAATCTCTTACACATACATGGAGTGTCTCTCATGTGCCTACATAGAGTGTGTCTCCTATGGAGTGTGTCTCTTACGCCTACATGGTGTGTGTCTCCGACAGAGTATATCTCCATGGATTTGGATATTCTTTTAATTTATTACTATATGTATCCAGGTGTGAGATTACTCTAGTAACTCTTTTTAATACACTTCTTAGAGTCTATATTTATTTTACCACTTTAATAGTTATCCTTTTATTTTACCTTAGTGGTTTGGGGTCCCTACTGGTTATTGTTTCACTCACCCATGCATGGACTTCACCAAGATGTGTCATGTCTTTTGATGAATATTGAAAAACGTGTTATTCTTTACTTTAAAACTATGTTATGCTTTATAGACTGTTAGAAAAATTATTGTACCTTCCCTTCGAGTAGGGTTTTCTACAGAGGAGATATAGGTGATTGAACTTTTCTATTTTAGTTGGGCATTATTCTGGCTCGTTTGCCTTTTATTTTGTTCCATTTCTCTTAGTGGTTGTCTTAGTGGGATGCATATATATATACTTAGTATTTTATTTTTTAGTACTTTTCATATGGATTGGTCAATGTGTGAAGGTTCATAGGAAAAGGAGTCCCATTTTGGGAAAATTCCTACATGGAGCTAGTAAACAACACCTGGACTATGCGAGGTGGGCTTGGGGTAGTCATGACATAGATCTCAGAAGAAAGATTGTGACATGATTAAGAAAACTAAAAAAATTATTAAACTCGACTAAGTGGTTGGATATTTATCGTAAATATATAAATATATAATAAGATTAATTTTAAATAATATTTCTTATGATATTGACTTAATAAAATTTTCAAACATTAAAAAATTACATGTGTCCCACTAAACACAATTATAAAAGGGTTACTCTTCCAACCACTAATTTATACTTTTTGAAAGCATTATTCAGAAAAAACCTTCCATGATCTCTCGAAAACATCATTATAAAAATAATAAGGCTTTTTACATCCTATAATACCATTCTAATTGTCCATATGAAGATATCCCAAGGAGGTATCTCTGGGAAAAGTCAATCGTCCTAATAAAGGTCTTCCCTTTGTTACTTCTTCATTTACCAGAATCACATATACCATAAAAATTAAAATATAATAACACACATATCTCTCCTATAAATATATTTTATTATATTAATTTCATAATATTTTTCATCTTCTTCTCCATAAAATGTGAATCAAAACAATTTCTCTTATGTATGGAAGCCTACCGCCTTGCAAACTCATTTAATTTGTTTTCCATATCCAAATCACATGGAATGTTATAAAAATAGAACCAATGAATATATAATGTTTTTTTAAAAATAATAATTTTTTATAATTAATATATCATATAATTCCATTCCTTTTCACCCAATATGAATTGATATTGTGGATCATTATTATATTAAATCTACCCTCTCTATGATGGGATGTTATTCATTTTAAATGCCCATATTTTAATAATGATTAAAGAAATACAATAATGAATAAATATTATATGAATTAAATTTATATAATTATATATATTTTTAAACTATATACTATTCAAATGATCTATATCATCTATATTAATATATAATTGAGAAAAAAATGTTAAAACTAGAAACAAAGGTAATTAAGAAGGATTACTAAAAAGTTAGTGATAATATGTAAAAGGAATAAATTATGTGATATTATATATGTGAATAATGGTGTGGAAAATATTAATAACATTTATGAAACCATTATGAATTTCAATATTGAATATAAAACTATGGATAAGTGTGAGGTGGGGGATTTTATCACAATTTGAACTCCATTTGATACATATTTTTATATTATGACCCAATTTTTGTTTCTGTGGTGTATATAATTAATCTTTGATCTACTAATCATGAATATTTTTTTATTCATTGAAATCAATATTTCAATTAAATTTTAAACATTCAAGGGGTTATAATTTAAAAAATCCCAATTAAGGAAGAATTTAATTTTAAATCTTTTTTTTATGTCAAATATTTTTTTATTCTATGAATATAGTGATTTATCTATCATAAACTCCATTTCATTCTTCTCCACGTCATTATTATGTAGATTAATTATTTTTTACCAACTTTGTTCCCTTATGGTACTTGAATAAAAAATCAAATGATAAAAATATAAACTTATATTATTTATATTTTTGACGAAGTATATTTTTATTTCATGACCATATTATTAAAAATGGTTTTACAAAAGTCCTTTCTATTTACAAAAATTATTTATTATATAAAACTTATGTTATCCATTACTCTTTAAAGGGCTTAAAAAGATTATTTATAATTATTTCATAAGGTTAAATTCCAAATTTCTTAATAAAGAGTCAAAAGTAGTATTTTATTTTTTAATGTGTGAAATGATTATAAATATTCCTATTGCCATTTTTTTTAATATTTAGGTTCTTCATAAGGTTATCAATTATTTTACAATTAAAATAGTTTAATTAATATTTATTTTAATATATTCATTAAATTTTCTTTTATTCTCCATCAAATATTAATTTATTGTAAAACTGAATTTAAAAAAAATGATCTCATATTAATTTATTTCTCATTAACATTCCCATGAAACATTCACTTTCTTATGGTCATCCTTCATATAACATTATAATTATATTAATTATCCTATTATTTTTATCAAGGATATTTTTATTTCCTATACTATATAACATTTCTATATATGATGTGTTATTATGAATGTTATTTAATTGACTAGAAAAATCATGGTATTTTTAATCCTTTCCTCGATAAAAATATTTTATGATATATAATATTGTTGATTAATTGATTTTTTCAGTTAATGTATAAGGATGTTATTAAACCTGAAATTATTGGTGGGACTGAGAGTTTTATATACCATAAATGCATTGATATATATCATGATACAATATTGTTGGGTAGAATTATAAAATGGTTTTCAGTGTATACATAACTATAGTTTAAATTATCTTGGTGAAAGGACTTGGTGGTAATGATATCAGAATATCAAAGAATATAGTATCCTACATTATGCATTTCCTTCATTGAGAATTTAGTTTTTATAATACATGTGATAATAAAATTTATTTTTATCCTTGGAATAATGTTATGATAATTTTATTTATTGTATAAGATGTGTTTTCATTTTTTTAGTATTCCATAATTATTAAGACATATTTATTCATCATATATTTCATTGTATGTCAAAATAACTGAGTTTTTATTCTCACCCATATTTTTTTCATTCCCATTATTATGAAGATGGAATCCTTGAATCACTTTACAGAGATGAAATAATTTCATTACGATTATTTATATTTTATATAATGTATAAATCAAAAATCATGTTTTTTTGTTATAAAAGACTAATAGTTTGTTCGATCCTTTTTTATGAGATACCCTATATATTCTCACAATGTAATAATTTATTTCCTTGATATAGGTAACTAATATTTTTATATTTATAGTTGGTATCATAGTATGTTTAGTTAAATCCTTGGGAAATAGATATTATAGAAAATATAATTTGGAACATTACCCTTTGAATATACTTGACTATATTTCTAATTATTGGGTAATATGTTAATGTTTTTTCTATGGAAACAATTAAGTGGGTTTCCAAGAAAAAATTAACTTTATATGGAATAAAAGTGGATATTTTGTTACCAGAGATACATATACAGGAAATTTCCCTAAAAAGAGATGGTCGAGTATATATCAACCATCATTCTGTTCCATAGTCTATGTTCCCTTACTACATATCTATTTTGAATCTATATTGGTATATACGAGGGTTAATATACATTTTAATTATGAACCATTATGATGTAAATGAACCATTTATGATTATGATTTAATTTGTAAAAACTTGTTTGTCATGGATAGAAAATAAGGTTTCATGATTTTAGAATCATATTTATTGCTTTCATAATTATTTAGTTTTCAAATATGATTATTTTTTATCATACTCTTCATTTTTTTTATATAAATTGATGGAATAAAAAGGAAATTTTTTACCACTAAATATTATGTATAATGGAATTATTTCCCTCATTATCAACCAAATGAAATTTTATCTCAAATGTGAATCCTTATGATTGTGCATTATAAGATATCTTTATTAAAAATATCGTCCTTACTGAATTTATAAAAATATAAAATAATATAAGGTTTTAGTTTTTTTGTCATTCAAGTTATAATACCTATGAAATGAAAATTATTCAATGTCCTACCTATCAGTATTTTTAGAGAAATTTCTTGGGAAATGGATTTAAGGAATACGAAAATATTTTAGTTGTGGAGAATGAGGGACTAACGTAATAAACTATCAATTGAAAATATTTTAAAATAAATTATCCATAGAATGATTAGATGGTCATACTAATAAAGGATTTGAAATGTTATATATTATATAGTCAATTATGAAGAATACATGAGTATCACATAATTTTCATGACTAATTTTTTTAGTTACCCTTACGAAATAATACAATTAGATTGAGATTAAAGAAATTTTTTATATTATTCACATTCAAAATTTTATGAAGTGTTATGGAATAAAAAAGTAAATGATTATGATGGAAGTTTAATGATTTATTCACTTAACAAATCTGTTTTCAAAATTATGATGTATTCCTCTTTATTTATGGTATTTGGGAACACAATTTTTATTTTACCGATATTTATTGTAATATAGTTGTATAGAGGGGTAGGTAAATCAGAACTCTTGGAATATTTTTTTTAATATTTATAGAACCTTTAGAATTTTTAAATCCTTTCATAGAGTGTTAATTATGGTGAAACATTATTTTATTTTCTTGGAAATAAATTAATATATATTATGGGAATGATAATTTTCTCTTAAATAGTTAAAATTATTGAGAAAATGGGATTATGTTAATAATTTGTTTTCTAAAATTATAATTTGATTAATTTAGGAAATGATTTTTATATTTATTTTTAGTGTATAAGAGGGTTGATATAAATTTTAGTAGGATATTTTATGAGTTATGTTATATCATTTAGTGACAAAATATAATTCAACATGATAAAATATTTCGGAAATTTTTGCCATAATTTTATGAATAATCCTATGATGTGTATTAAGGACCAGGGCTTTATAAAATATTTTAAGCTGAATGTTGGTTGTATTAGTTGATGTTTTTATAACTAATGTGTTACCCCTTTAATATAATTGTTACTCATTTTTTATATTACATTAACATGGATAATCTATTTTGGTTTCTAAATTGAGGGATAATTTTTTCCATTTTATATATATTATGATCCATTAAAAGTTAAATTCAGTTTTTTAGGAATTGAAATATAATCTTGATTAATCATTTATTTGAGTAAGATCAGAAGTGAAAATTGACTGAATCACAACTAAATTTGAAATTATTTTAATGAAATAAAAATAAATAATGTAATTATATTTTCCATGTTATCAATATTGATTTCCTAAAATTTTAGTAAAATGATCTTCAATTAAAAAAAATTTCCTTTCAAATTTAGTTCATATGACTTTATGGTCTTTTCACTCATAACTGATTTATGGTTATGTCGCTGTAAACATTTTCATGAACATGTTCTCTATCAGATTAATATGATCCCTCAAACATTATTTTTCTCCTCCATCTATATAATATAATTTCAAAGTAATGTTTTATTTATCATGGAATTCTATTATGTGTTATTTCATCTAACCATTGTCCTTCAAACATAACCTTATTAAAAGAATTTTTATTATACTATAGTAAGATTTTGGTTTTGAATAAAGGTGTTTTAAATTAGTGAACCTCTGAACACTGACGTAACATGTCAATGAAGAAATATACATTTGGTAAAAGTATGTAAAACCCAAAATAATAGTTTAAAATAATAATATTAATTATATATTTAATATAATGAAACATTAATCCTTTTATGAATTGAGATATATTATACAAATATTATTATTTACATTTAAATTTTTCATTAAATTGAAATGTATGAAAATGAGTAAATGTATTATAAATTATACATGTTTAATGGTCAAACTCAATGGAAATTTTTTGAATAATTATAAGTAAATAACCACTCAATTTTTAGTAATTTAATTTTATCATTTTAAAAGGAACATTATTAATAATTGATTTTTATTTAATTTTACTAAACAAGTATAGTCATAATTAATTCTTCTGATAAATTTTTTAAAATAAAGGATATAGTACATGAAAGAGATTGTTGATATCAAACAAAAGGACATACCCTAATCCATCAAATAGATAAATTTTATAAATCATAATAAAAAATTACATTTCTATATTCAGCCTCATCAGTAGTTTTCCATTCGGATTGGGATGTACCATTGTTGAAACTTTTGAATATTTTTGTATTGATCATATTTGACTCTTTAGAAGAGGTTTTGGTAGACACAGTTCGTGGTAAGTTAGAATTGTCCTTATATAGCCTTCTCTTTAAAGGATCGCGATTGAATCCCTCAATCTCAGTTAGCTTTGTCTTTCCATAAATATGTGCATCCTTATGGCAGGTGTGACCATTACTGTCTGATGCCCTCAAGTGGTATTGTCACTCACCTTTTAATAATCATATATGTTTCCACACATAGTAGTTATCCTGGATGAGTTAATGATTTTCTTAATATCCTAATAAAAATCAACATGTCATTGTGTATCAATCTCATTGATACCGTCATCCTGAAGGGATTGGGGATTATAAGACACCAGCTACATGCATTTTCCCCCAAATGAGACTGTATAGAGGTATCCTTCAATACATTTAGATGTTTCTAAACATTGTCATCAACTTCCATGTCCCATTTCATGAAATCACCACCAATGTTATGTTCATATTCTTCCACCTAAACATTATGAACCAATACAGGACTACTAACTATCTTCCACACCAACCTCCTTGGATGCAAGCTTCCCCAATGACTAGTATTCATGCTAGCATTTTGGGTATCCGTTCAAAAGTATATTCAGGAAAATTCCCCATATTTGAGGATGAGGTGTGTCCCTTCAAATAATTATCCACAAAAATAGAAACATTTTTCTTCTCAAATTTACATTTTCCACCAACCTTGTCCAACATAATCTCAATGTCCAATTTACTCTTCCAAGTTGATTGATTAGTCCCATTTAAATCATAGTACGAGAAAACAGAAATTTTATGGAATTTTTCATTACATTGTCCAATAATTTCAAAATCAATACAAAAATGATAAAATATTGTACATCACACCTTATGAGGGATGTCATCATCAAATTATTAAATCGCTATTTTGTTAATTAAGCACATGATTATGTAAACCTCTATAAGGACCCTAGATAAGTTCCCAAATGTATCGAACTCAATGTCTCTATCCATATTGATTGGAATAGATGTAGTATAAATAATATTAAATAGATTCTTAAGATGAAATAGAATCCAATTAAGACAAATAATTTTAATCCTTACTTGGACCTAAGCATTTTTAATGAAAATGGATTAAAATGAAAATTACCTTCATGAAGAATATCATACCTGTATTTAACAAAATTGACACAATTATCCCCACCATACACTTATGTTCTTCCAATGGGAAAAATATGTGCAATAAACCCCTATCCATGGGTACACATTTCCAATATGAGGAATACCAAATAGGGGATAACCTATGAACCAATTCATAAACATTCCAAATATTTCCACCAAAAGAAAGAAAAAACCCGTGAAATGATAGAGAGCATGAAAATTTGTAATATATCCCAAATATCCTCCATGTATGAAATCAAATGATTAGAATAACTATTCTTCACAATTCGATTAGGATTAAAATCTTTTATGTGTGTAAAATGTCTTCTATTTTAGTCTTTGCCATCTTCCCCAATACAAGAGTTACATACAGCAGTATTCATATTACTAGAAACCCTTGAAGCACATAGAGAATCAAATAAGGGATCCCCCATATCCTTATCCCAAATGTTTCAATTCACTATTTCCATTGATAATGTATTATCTTTTAACCCTAACCATGCCAATACATAACTACACTTACCAATCTTTTTAGCAACCCCAACCTTGGCGTGCCATGAATTATAACTACTATTCCACTCATTTATCCCCCTAACAAAAATTTGAGTTCCATAAACTTCATATATAATCCTACTAGTCATCACTAACATATATCTACCCCCACCATTTTTATCCAACCCCATCACAGCACGCCAAGCATTAACATCACCATTCTTATCAACCATCCCCATCGCAGCCTGATGGGTCCCAAGGATAGAATATATAATCATATTAGTCTAAAACACAATAGATCAACCCCCAAAATCTCCACCGACATTCTTCATGTAATATCTAGTGGTTTTAATTCTAGTTAACCAAGCCCAATTCCTTATGATCCATAAATTGGACAATCACCATCACCAATACTGATTTTTCAAATTCTCTTATTTATTTTGATTAAATAATATAAATAAAAATTCAAATTATATTTTTTTTGTAATAATGTTTCATATTAACCATTTTATTTATAATAATCTAATAAATTCTATTTTAATCAACAATATTCATTATCTTGATATAAGTTATTTTTTTTCTGAAAACACATTTTCTTTTTATAAAAACTGTTTTTCATCACGTTTAATGAATTTATATTAAAATTCATTTATTCCTCTTATAGATATTTAATAATGAAAAATGGATACTATATTTGGAATTAGTTTTTCCATATTTGTTCTAAAAAGTTCACTTTTATTTTTAGACATTGTGATTAGTAAAGATAAAAAATACTTGTCACCTTCATAAGGATAAAATGGGTATAACATGGTTAAAACTATTTGACAATGTCTAAAAAAACACATAACCTGGTTTTATTTAATTGGATTTTTATAATTTATCTATATAAATTTCAAAACCTTATATAAGTCAGTTTGGTTCCATTTACCAATGATAATGGAATTATTTTATTTTAAGTATTGAAAAATACAACATATCACTCTATTTTATTTAAACATCTTTCATATGTTCACATAATGATAAAAAATGTTTTGAATGAACATTACAGATTATTTTGTTAATAATGAAATTATTCTGATCATGTTGAATTATTTATAATTTATAATGAATATATAATTTTCTTTAAACACTTATTTTGTAGTGCCACAATACTTCGTCACGAAGTATAAAAAACAATTAAATGATTTTAAATAATTTCAAAATTAATAATATTTGATCATTTTTTGTCTAAATAAAATTTTATTCCTAATAAAAATGTATAATTTATAATTGATGTTATTTTATTCAGATTTATTAGTTATCTAGATGTATATCAGGTTAAATAAAATGATGAGTTTCCAAAATGACATGAATGGTATTCTAGGAAAATAATTTTCTATTAAATATGATATAAATTATAAAAAACATGAATGATGAAATGTATAACTATGATTGTTCAAAAAAATATTCACTTAAAAATTATAATCCAATTTTTACATTAAGTGTATAATTATTACACTTTAATGTTGAAATACGTGATACTGTTGTTATGGATAAAAATATTTAATGAGGTGGTTAAACTAAATGATAAGAAATAAAATGACATAGAAACATCTTTAATCCCTATTGGTCAGATTTATTAATAATATTCCATTATGAACTTTTAATTTTAGTTAATTTGGTTCTATTTTTCCATGAGATTGAGTGAACAAATTTTTAAAACCTAGAAAAATTTCAAGTGTTCCACACTCCTCAATTATAAAAGGGAACCCTCTCCCCAAAATTCATCAAAACTCATAATAAATTTATCTATTCCTAACCTACAGTAATATCTCCCAAAAAACATAAAAATACATAGAGTTTTTTCCTTCTCAAATGACCACCCCTAGTGTAACATCCCGGCACGGAAAACCATCGAACTGGTGGATGGACTAGTGGGTCACATCGCCTCAAGGGTGTCTCCCCATATGCCGGAGGTTCCCGACCAGCATCGAGGGTCTTGGGAGGTGATAGTGGGGAGAATAATCCCTCATATCAGAGTATCACAGTTGTATTATCAGAGTAAATAATATTCAATAGCGGAAACAGTATACAATTAAAAGGCAGAAGCAGAAGATAGGTAATAACCATTTTATAAAAGGCGGAAAATTCTAGTTTACAATTCATGAATGTACAGATAATGATACAGTAATGAAAAAAGGAATCAAGACAGAATGCTTTACAAACAATACAAAAGAAAGGACCGAAAAGCCCGACGTCAATCTCCTGAGCATCCCAAGATCCCGCTTGGTCCATTTCTCCAAACTCCTCAGGTACAAACTGCACAACACACAACCTAGGTCCTGTGAGCATGAAGGTCTACTCGGGTACCCCAGTGCAATGGCGGCCCGAGTAAGGTGTGAGAAATAAATCTCAGTAGGCCAGAACTACTAGTGTCTAACCCAATCCAGACAGTGTATAATAATTAAACCGTGAGCAGGTATGGAGAAATAAGTATACATAATTACATAAGTAAATATCACCCATCCAGGTTCCCGGGGGACACCTGATGGTTATACCTACTTCAGCTCGCTACTGGTAAAGTAATTTGATCATGTCACCATATACATATATAAAATAATTTAGATCATTGGTGGAATGGGTTAAGAATGTCTCCCACACATTAGTCGTGGTTAATAGGAACAAGGTAAGAATGCCTCTCGTCCCTATAGGTCAAATGGAAAGCGGTAAGAAGGCCTCTCTTCCACACACATATCGATATTAGCAGGCATGAGGTAAGAATACCTCTCAATCCTAAATGAACTATAAAGGAGTAAGAATTCCACATTTATATACACGTATCGAGATTAACAGGAATGAGGTAAGAATGCCTCTCGTTTTTAAATAAACATTCAAGGGGTAAGAATTACTCTCTTCCATACACATGCATCACTCTGGCGTGGGGTATAACTGCCTCCCACCCAGACACGTATTTAGAAATAGCAGGCATGAGGTAAGAATGACTCTCGTCCCTATAAGTCAGCTGGAAAGGGGTATGAATGCCTCCCTTCCATACACATTCATTACTCTAGGATGGGGTATAACTGCCTCCCACCTAGACACGTATTTATCACTAGGTGGCATCAGCATGTGATCACCTTTGTTATACTTCATTATGTGGCATCAACATGTGTACACTCACAGTACAAACATGTCTATAGTATAGTGCTTATGGAATTACCTCATAAGCATTCAAAGAATCATACCAGATACACATAATAGAACACATTCATGTTCATACTTAAGGAAACCCATCTTAAGTATCTAAAACAAGATATTCACATCTTCATTTTACAAGCATAATACATGCTCATTATGTTATCCCAAGGCATGGTTGTACCAGCCCAGTCCATTCATTTCTATTTTTACCATTCCATCAGAAAAGGATATATTTATCATTATTTAACCCTCTGACACCATCTAGAGGAAACATGTCACATTGTCTTAAGTCATACCACTAAGTTTACCATATTAGTCAATTTTCTTAACATGGAAAATTGATCCAAATACAAGTATCATCGCCATATCATTCTATTTACACCAACAAGGAAAGTTCATAAACAAATCATCAAAGAGGCACCACAACAATCCAGATGGCAAGCATAAAAAGTATATCACTACTTTTTATCTGGAAGATATAGCACCTCTGATTGAGGGGTTTTATTATTAAATCGTGAGTTTAGTTACCAAGCAACCTCTTTTATCTTATCCCTACAATTCACACGATTTTCATAGAAGCATTTAATTGGGACTAAACATGCATAATTAAAATTCTAAGGGACTGTAATATTAAACTCATTATTACTCTACTTAAAATTAAAGGGAAAGGAGTGGGACCCTACCTACGGGTGGATCCATCCATCCACTCCAGCTCTTGGTGCTTTCTAACTAGAAGCCACCTAAGCTCTGACAAGCCTAAAACAACTTGAACCTACCAACGCACTATGAAAAACATATCAGGAACTCATAAACACAAAAGGCCCAAATTTGACAAGTGAGAAATAAAGAAAGAGGTGAAATCCTTACCCTGAAACCATACCGACGGTCAAAAACCACCCGAACTTCTTCGCCTTCAGTGACGGTTTCCAGAATGCGCACCAAGGAGTCCCAACAGACCTTCCGCATAACCTAGAACCAAAAGAAGACTGAAAATCGAATCACCCAAACCCCTAGGGTGTTCGGCCGAATCTCACAGGGTGAGGAATAGGCCGAAAATAATCTAGGAAGATGGAGTAGGAGGTCAAGAAGTTCTTACTATATATATTTGATGATGAAATAGCCTGAAATCGGAGGAAGAAGCTCGATCGAGAGGAGGTCGAGGGGGTGTCGCGCATGACTCAAGGGGAGCCCCTCCCTATCTGTCACGTGGGTTTTGTGAAGATGAAGGAGAGATAAGATTAGGTTTTAATCTTTTTAGTTTGTTTTCTTTTAATTTAATTTTAATCAAATTCTTTATACAGACCAACCCACAAGGTTTGATCAGCACGGTTTTCCAAACTGTGTGCAAAACGTGCAGCACCCTCTGCCCAAGAGAGATCCCTTGCATGGGATAGGCGCACAGTCTGGGAAATCATCAGCAACCCATGCGCAGTCCACTGGCTCTTTAAATAAGCCCGCATGATTTGGACCCCACGGTATGGTCAACCCGTGTGCCAACCATGCACCCTTTGCAACTCTTCACAAACTAGGGTTTAGCGCTTATGAAACCTCTCGGGCCACCCATGAAACTTAACGGGCCTTTGCCAACATCCAATAACATTAAATGTAATGGTTCAAACCTTCAAACCCTTATTCTAATGCCTGGTCTTCAAAATGATCGGTTCAGTAAATGAAAAGTTCGAATTCCTTAAGGTTTAGTCCGGTTCAAAATGCGGGTAATTACAACCTTCGCACCTTAGAACATCTCATCCCAGAGAAGCCTTCGGGAACAACGTACACATCAACCAACCTACAAGGTTTGTGAAGCTTCGTTCAAATGATCACATTGTGTTCACAAACATCCAACAAACCCTTATGAAACCATTGAACTCTACGGTGCTTATGGCACCAAAACTCGAGCCAATGATAGTTTGCAAAAAGAAACACCAAGACAGCTCTTCCTGAGCCCATCTACCCAGAGACACGAACTTGTCGTCATCTCACAAAGCATCCAACCACAGGTACTTCCCACCATATATTAATAACGTTAAGTAAACAATGCCATGCTATGGTTTGGATCACCTTTGGAATTAACATTAAAACCACGCCCCATGCATTCCCACGATGCTCCAAGCATGATTTGAAATAGATCAAACAGTCAATTCCCCATCGACATCAAGGCCCAAGTCCAGCCTGTTGTTCATATTAGGCATCGACCAACACAAACCGCACTCACCTCTACCTAACGAAACACCAGGGAACGGTATGTCATCGACCGTAGATATTAATCAAGAACCCTGAGTCAATCCATCTTCGTCTGACTATTTACAAAAACACTCAACCTAAATGGCTGACGTATTTCAAACAGAACCACAACGCCATTCTCTAAGGCACCTTACGTTTAGCACAAACACGGTCACCGAAGACTATACCCAACTTTCGATGACATTTTCATGATTAAACTAAACAAGAAACCATGCATCCCACGTGCAACGCTAAAAGAGAACCATCTGTTCAATCCCAATGGAATAAAAGAATTAGCGTGGAAAAAACTGACTCTCCCTTAGTGCATCTAGAAAGAGGACAAGATAGGGGACATGCTCGTCGCTAAACAGAATACACTATGATTTTTGAAAGGATCCCAGTTAATCATACTAGACTACTAGAAAGAAGAACAGTCGAACCTGAACTGGTCGACTTCAAGAAAGTAACTTGGCTTCCCCTGCCAATACATCCACATGTTTTAAACTTGCATGTCTCACAAGAATTCAGACACAACCAACCAATTTACAAAGGCATTCCATGAAGAATCCATTCCATGGGAAAGGACACATTTACCAGATTTGACGCGATTCACTCCCAACCTTAATAGTTTCCTAGTCGCCGAAGGGAAAAGAAATAACATAGATGAGCACAGACACGCTAGTACACAAACACCGCAAACGATTATGTGATGCTCCTCTACCTCAATAAAATCACCAAAAAAAACAAAGAAGATCCAAAAAAAGGAAACCAGCTTGTCAAAACACACGAATCATTCAAAAACAATAATGAACATTAGGCTGAAACAATTTTTTAACGTCGGGCCACTCTACTGAGGAGATGACCCAAAGCCACAACGAAAGTCAAAACCCAACGACCACCCATCCAAACAAGGGTGTCATTATAAAAACTAGTGTCCAACAAGGGGTAATGGCACACGAATGTCACCTCATGTTAGAAAACCCACGGTACAAGAAAGAAATTAAAATTATAAGGGTGCTACCAACCATAGGCTATCCCCTTACGAAGATCAAACATCGACCGTAACACCGGGTCATACAAAACAATGTCGCTAGGCTCAGAAGGCAAACATCAAGACACCGCTATAGAAAAAATCTCCTACAGAAACACCTATGATCCCATTCCAAGGCAACTCTACGAGAATCTAAAAACTACCTCTTACACAAGGGTTTTAACACACCACTACAGGTTCCAATACCAAGACCTTTCTATTAAACCACACTAATATTTAACCATCTAAAAGTTTAAACTGCATAACAAGGTAAACAATCTTGTTTCCTAAAAACATCCTTTTAAAAAAACATTCACATTAATCAGGCATCCCACCTTTACCCGGAAATATTTCAATGAAAACCCATTTAAATAAATGGGCGACCCACTAGGGTCCCATTCTATCCATCTCGGGTTATTCACAAAGCAACCCCAAAGAAATTGGTCAATTTTGTTTCTCAAACACCCCAAACCGGGTTATCTCATACTACACTTTCCAACTGACCTACTCGAGTCCAGTTGCACATTTAACACTTAGCCAAATCCTTTAAATTTCGAAATTAAGCATCATTTTCCATTTAATCATTTCACAATATGACAACCCTTTACATTTAATATGTGATGCCATTTCCCAATTCATGAAGCTCCCATACACTTCATGGATTAAAAATTGACTCCCTTTTTTATCAAAACCAGATTCCAACCAAGAATTTAACATACTCACATACAATGGCCCAAGAATATGTGTTGCCATCTATCAACCTATAAAGCGCCCATACACTTTATAAATTCGAATTTGGATCCCATTTTTAATAAAAAACAATTTAATTTATCATTTTAACTTCTACAGCTTTAAATTGTTATCAATATCCCTACATACGTATTTATATCCTGCTCAGAATTGTTTTAATACACATGTTACCCCTTCCCAGTTGTAATGCATCCATACACATTGCAATCGAAAATTTGTTCCAGTTCATTCACAACCTAGGTACAACCAAAGCAAGACATGGCATCATAAACTGTAAACACAGAACATGTTATATCATAGATGCATTTTATAACACATAAGGATGGTATATCATCACTGAAACATATTATACAGGCAACCTGAGATGACACTACGTGGCATGGCACATGCATGACATATTAATTCTTATGTGCCTAATATGATGCATGGAATGAAGCATTCTTTCCATATCAGGCCAAGGGTAAACATCTAGGAATTTCATAAACCATAAGTTAAAAAAAATACAACAGTCACTCCAGGTGAAATCATATAAATTGTAATAGCAAACAACATGAACAATAATTCCCAGCCCTGGCCACTTGGTCATTTCCCGTACGCGGGGTGATCAGTCCCAAGCACGACTATTTTCCAATCACAGACACTTTCCTAATCTCTTGTCCACCAACCCAAAACAGTAAGGAAAATGAAAATAAACCCCTCTGATACCACTTTGTAACGTCCCTACCCGTCTTACCATTGAACCGGTGGCCAGACCGGTGGGTCACATGGCCTCAAGCGCGTCTCCCCATATGCCAGAGGGTGCCGACTACCGTCGAGGGTCTCAGGAGGTGATAGTGGGGAGACTATACCCTCATATCAGATTAACACAGTGGTATTATTAGGGTAAATAATTTCAATAGCATAAATAGTTAACAATTAAAAGGAAGAAGAAAAAGACAAGTAATAACCATTTTATAAAAGGCGGCAAACACAAGCTTACAATGCATGCACGTACAGATGACGATATAGTTATGAAAGAATGAATCAAAAAAGCATGCTTTACATACAATACAAAATAAAGGACAACAAATCCTTACGAAAATCCCCTGAGTATCCCAAGCTCCCGCTTGGTCCTTTGCTCCTACCTCCTCAGGTATAAACAACACAATACACAATGTATGTCCTGCATGAAAGAAGGTATATTCGGGTACCCTAGTGCAATGGAAGCCCATGTAGGGTGTGAGATATAAATCTCAATAGGTCGGCACCACCAGTGTCTAACCCAATCCATATAGTGTATAATAATTAAATAGTGAGCAGGTATGGAGAAAAAGTAAACAGAATTATATAAGTAAATAACACACATCCAGGTTCCCTAGGGACACCTGACAGTTATACCTGCTTCGACTCGCTGCTGTTAAAGTAACTTGATCATGTCACCGTATATATATATAAATGAATTTATATCATAGGTGTCATGGGGTAAGAATGACTCCCATCCATTAGTTGAGGTTAGCGGGAACGAGACAATAAAACCTCTAGTCTTTATAGGTCAACTGGAAATGGGTAAGAATGCCTCTCATCCACACATGTATCAAGATTAGCGGGAATGAGGTGAGAATTCCTATCATCTATAAATAAACAGGAAAGGGGTAATAATGCCTCCATTCCAAACATGTATCAAGGTTAGCGGGCACATGATAAGAATGCCTCTTGTCCCTAAATAAACTGTCAAGGGGTAATAATGCCTCTGTTCCTTACACGTTCATCACTCTGGCATGGGGTATAACTGCCTCCCACCCAGACACGTATTTAGAAATAGTGGGAGTGAGGTAAGAATGCCTCTTGTCCCTATAAGTCAATTGGAAAGGGGTATGAATACCTCCCTTCCATACAATTTTATTACTCTGGCATGGGGTATAAATACCTCCCACGCATACACGTATTTTTCACTAGGTGGCCTCATCATGTGCTCACCTTTATTATACTTCATTATGTGGCATCAGCATGTGCACACTCACAATAAAAACATGTCTATAGTATACTGCTTATGGCATTACCTCATAAGCATTTAAATAATCATACCACATACACATAAGTGAACACATTTACGTTTATACGTAAGGCAACCAATCTTATGTATCTAAAACAAGATATTATCATCTTCATTTTACTAACATAAGTCGTGCTCATTACGTTATCTCAAGGCATGGTTGTACCACCCCAGTCCATTCATTTCAATTTTGACCATTTTATCTTAAAGTATATGTTTATAATTATTTAACCCTTTGAAACCTTCTAGAGGAAACATGACACATAGTCTTAAGTAATACCACTAATTTTACCATCTTACTCAATTTGATTAACATGTAAAATTGATCCAAATACAATTATCATCGCCATATAATTCTATTTACCTCAACAAGGCAAGTTCACGAACAAAGCATCAAAGGGGCACCACAAAAATCTATCAGGCAAGCATAAAAAGTCTATCAATACATTTTATCTTGAAGACAGTGCACCTCTGATTGAGGGGTTTTATTATTAAATCGTGATTTTAGTTACAAATAAACCTTTTTTATCTTATTCATGCAATTTGAACTATTTTCACATAAGCATTTAATTGGAACTAAACTTTCATTATTAAAATGCGAAGGCAATGAAATATTAAACTCAACATTAATCTACTTGAAGGGAAAGGAGATGGACCATACCTTTAGGTGGATCCATCTGTCCACTCTGGCTCTTGGTGATTTCTAACTAGGTGCCGCCTAAGGTCTGGCTAGCGAAACTAACCTAAACCCACCAACACACTAAGAAAAACATATCAGGAAATCATAAACTCCAAAATCCTCAATTTTGACAAGTGAGAAACAAATTAAGTGGTGAAACCCTTACCCCGAAACCATACAGACGGTTTGAAACAACTCGAACTGCTTTGCCTTCAGTAGCGGTTGCCGGAACGTGCACCAAGGAGTCCCAACAGACCTTCCACATAACCAAGAACCAAAAAAAGACTGAAAATTTGATCACCCAAAACCCTTGGGTGTTCGGGCGATTCTCACCAAGCGACTAATGGGCTGATAAGAATCCGGGAAGAGACAGGGGGAGGTGGATAGGTTCTTACCGTAGGAATTCGACAAAAAATGGCCATAAATCGGAGGAAGAAGATCGATCGAGAGGAGGCCGAGGAGGGTGTCGTGTGCGGCTCAAGGGGAGCCCCTCCCTGTGTTTCATGTGGGTTCACTGAGGGAGAGGGAGAGATTAGATTACGTTTTAATATTTTTATTTTATTTTCTTTTATTTTAATTTTAATCAAATTCTTTCGACAGACCGACCCGCACAGTTTGATTCGCACAGTTTTCCAAACCGTGCGCAAACCATGCGACACCCTCTAGCTAAGAGATATCCCTCGCACGGGATAGGCACACGGTTTGAGAAACTATTCGTAGCCCATGCGCAAGCCACTACATCTTTAAATAAATCCACATGGTTTGGGCCACACAATTTGGTCAACCTGTGCTCCAACTGTGCGCCCTCTACAGCTCTTTTCAAATGTGGTTCTGACGCTTTCAAAACCTCTATGTCCACTCGAGAAACTTAGCGGGCCTTCACCCATGTACAAAAACATTAAAAGGAAGGGTTCCAAACATCAAGAGCCTTTTTCTGAATCACGGTCTTCAAAATGACCAGTTCAGTAAATGAAATGTTTAAATTTCTTCGGGTTTTAGTCCGGTTCAAAAAGCGGGTCATTACAACTACGGTCCTTAATGAAATATCTAAAGGTTGTATCTTTGAGAGAAGGTAATTGTTTTAACAAATGTTTTTTTTAAATTATTATTTTACCCCATATAATTATGTTATAACAATTGTAAAAATATAAATACAATATCATCTATGTACTTAGAGGTTATTTTTTTAAAGTAATAATATTTTCTATCTTTTTCTTGATCATATGTGAAACCAAACTATCACCTATGTGTATGGTGGACTATCTCCTCATACATCATTATAATTTTTATTCTACCACCAACTCACATGTTTATCCATAATGATAGAACCATTTAATTTATATTATAATTATTTAATAATATTGATATATAATATTTATTTTATCATACACTTCCTTATCCTTTATCCCATTAGTAATTGATAATATTTCTCATGCGTATGTAAGAAATACCATCTCCAAGAAGCGATATAATTTATTTTCCATGTACGAAATTCAAGGACATGAAAAATTTATTTCATCAATAAATATGATATTTTTAAAATTAAATTAATTATAAAGATGATGAAAATTTATCATGTGAACAAGAATCGAATCTTCCCAAAGGTGTGAAGCATGAGGAAATGAAGTGGTTACCATCTATAACAATGGTAACAATGAAATATTGATAAAAAACATGTGATAATGTATAATAAGAGGATAATATATGACATTAAAAATAAGAATATTTTCTTCAATTAACTTATTAAAAATTAATATTTTTATACAAGATATTAATGAATTTATAAATAAGGGGAAGTGTGATTTTTGGGATTTAATCTCAATCCCCACTCTATTGTGACATATTTGGAATTATAAACCTTTTTTATATTACCTTTTTATAATAGTATAAATTTTATGTATTTAAAATAAATAGATATTTATTAATAGAGAATTTTTTTACAATTAATGTTTACACATTCATGAGGTTATAATTTAAAATTAAACAAAGAGGTAACCAAATATTTTAAAATCACATTTTTCATTTTTTTTTCTTATATTTTTATTCGAAGGAATCATATAATCTACCAATTAGGAACACTATATAAATTCTAATATTCTAGATATTTAATAATAGTTCATATTTTATTCCAATTATTACTATATTTGGATCATAAATCAAAAAAAATTAAATGAAAAATGTATCTTACTTCTATTTCCAAACATGTATATTTTTTTCCAATCTCCAAATTTTTCAAAATGGGTTTACAAAAGTTGCCTCTATTTACCCAATTTATTTATTAATAAAATTGTTTTTATCTATGCACCTTTTGAGGTTTTAAATTGATCCATATAATATTTTTTGAAGTGGAAATTTTATAATATCTTTATAAAAAACATATGAAAATTTTTTGTTTTTAAAGAATGTGCCCTTAATAGAAATTCCCACAACTGCAACTATCTAAATATTTTGACTCTTCTACATGTTTTTAATGATTATAATATTAAAAAAATTAAGGAATACTTATCTTAATTTTTTTCCTATTTTCCACTATTCAAAAAAATATATGAGTTTTTTTAAATATATATTCCTACAGTATTGATCCCTTATTTATTTTTGGGTCATTAATTTTCTCCTCAAACACTCACTTTCTTATGATCCTCTTCCTTTGTTAATTTTATATCTCATAAATATATATTATTTGTTTCATAGAAACTATTATTTCCATTACATTATACCAATACTATGTAAGGTGTAATATATGAATGTTGCTTTATTTTCTGAGGAAATATTGATATTAGGTATCATTTTCTCAATAAGAATATATATTGATAATGAATATGATTTATTAATAAAATTTTCAATAAGTATTTTCAGATAACATTGGACACGTATTAATGGGTGGGGACCAGAATTATATACTACCTTGTTGAATTCATAGGTCTTGTGACACCAAGTAGTTGGATATATTTATTAAATGGGTTTTTAGTGAATACTAACTAGAGATTAATCTTTTCTGGTGAAAAGCCAAAGAGGTTGAAATGTCTCAGATTTTTCTGTTCATTATTTTAAATATTATATGGAATTATTTTGAGACTAGGCACGAAGACAACACATCATTCCGAGGACCATTCATCCTGGAATGGTGGTTTGAACTTTATTTATGTTAAGTGAGTCGGTGCTTGTGCGCGGTTGTGGCAGTTTCCAAATGGATGCCCAGATTAAAAATATGAGTCCCCCGTTGCGCCTTGGACGACGAATTTTCCGAAGAACGAGCCTAAACTCGGCCAGTGCGGGTCGAGGGAAAAGGTTAATTTTCAGATGTTTCAAGTAAAATAAAATAAAACAAATCCAAAATGTTTATTTTATTTTTAAAGAAACATCTACAGCAGCGCAGAAACAGCGCAACTGTTTCCTCAAATAATGATGTGTCACAATGAATCAAAAAATGGAAAGTTGTGTTCATTAATGCCACCACGTAATTAAATACCAACATGATTCCCTTTTAATGTTTTAACCAATTGTTGATCGTTAGCAACGTTTGAAAGGAACCTATTCAGAATTCACGAGGCGTTGGAGAGGATTTTCGGTGATGAACGACGACGGATCGAAATCGAGAATCATTGCGCCGATGATGAAAGATCCCGACGACAACGGTAGCATGGTGCCTTCATCAATGATCGATTCTTTCAAAAGGTAATGGATTGTTATTTCAATTTATTTTCCCAATTTTTGATTTTAAACGATGAACGTGGATCAACCACGAACAAGTTGATCTGCGGATTTGTACGTTCTTGTGGGAGGGTTTTTTTTGGATGATTTTGGGGAAATAATCCATGCATTTATATATGTTGATCTATGCTTCGTTTGAACCTATTAACAGGAGCGGATCAACGCCGTGACGAATGATGGCGGAGGTTCGTTCCTCGATTTGTTTATTGGATTTCTTACCCCATTCTTTTCTCACACATTCTTCGCGTGGCAACGAACAATGGATCATTGCGCATCCATTTCGCGATGCAACGATACCAAATCGAAGGTTAGACACCGCAACGACCCTGTGGAGGTGCGGCGATGATGGAAGACGATGAATCGGACCAGACCGGGAAAGGGATTTCTTCGTGCATTCTTTATGAGGGAAGATCAAAACATGTTTTCGGAGCCGATGAGAGGTCCAAAAACACCGGGAGCAAAATTGTGGTGATGGGGCGATGAAAACCTAAAGGTTTCCTGTCAATCAGGCGGCCGGATCGATGAACTGATCATCACCGGAGGCACGACGACGGAGGTCCACATTTCTGGAAATTTCCAGAATACACGACGTGTACTTCCGAAGAACACACCGTGTAGTACTGGTGGCAACGACTAGGGTTTCGGAGTCAGAGAAGAACAACACTGCATGTGACCCCTGTCACATAGTGTATTGGACTTTCCCCGAAGCTCGGCGTGTGTTTAGGAGATACACTGACACAATTTAAAGTACAGGGGCTGATAATCGTGTACAGCCACACGACCTGTGACACAGGGCCAACCCCAGCCACTCATACACGGCATGTACATCGTACTACACGCCGTGTACTATGTTTTTCTACATGACCAGTTCTACGACACGAGCCATTGCACACGGGCATTACCCACGATCAGACAACACCATGTCTATCTTTTCTACATGTCGTTCACTTTTCGAAAACATCATGGTCCTCTTGTTCACCATATCCTGTACATCTTTCATTTGGGTTAGTGCCCCTTATTCTCGTTTCCTTGAATGTGAGGAATTGTTTCCTGCTATAGGAGTTTGATCCCTTCATCTGAAATTTCTGTGATAGAGTCGGCATCCCTATGAGAGGCCCGAAGTGAGATCCTCTATACATTATTCACCCTTAGTAGAGTCAGGCATCGACATGACCAACTCTACCATGCGTTGATCCTCTAACTAGCTGGTGTATCACCTATCTAGTGAATCCGGATGAGTCGCGGTATCCACAATGGCCCTAGAAGTTATCCTCATTTGTGTATCATGATCTTTCCGACTCAGGAGTGTGTCTCCCATAATGGGGGATTTCTGTCTGTCGTAACCTTCCCACTCAAGAGTGTGTCTCACGTAATGAGTGCAGCTACCTCTCGTGATAGTTCCCGAAGAACAACACTTCTCGAACGTACATCATCAGATCTAAAAGACTCGTAGAGTGTGTTCTCCCAGAACGAGTGAATCGCGGAATCTTCGAACAGAATCCCTAACGGGGTATGAGGTTGTGTGACTTGTATCTAGACCAAGGATCTGGTTTTGGAGTATATCTGGTTTGTTCTATATGATTTGTAGTCATATACTGTGCATAGCTAAATGTACCTTTAATTTGTGTACTACTTTGTGGTTTTCAGGGTCCTCTACTGAGTATTGTTATACTCACCCCTACACGGGCTTTGCCCGCACGTTTTGTGTCTTGTGCAGACGAGCAGCCTTTTGACAGATTCTAGGGCGGTCCATGATTGGACTGAGATTTATGAGTTCCCTATAGGCCGAGGTGTTTCTACAGCTACGAGCAGCAGTCCCAGTACCTTTTGGGCATACAGGTTTGACTTTGCAGTTTTCAGACTTGTTTTTTTTGTTTTTTTTTGGGATAATATGCTGGCCTAGTTTACTTTTTAGTACTCTACCTTATTTCGTACTCTGTTGGTTGGGGTTTAGTTGTATGAATGAATTTTGTTCCTTAGTGTTTTACATTTCATCATTTTGTGGGCTTGGATATGTGTGTGTGTGTACAGGTACTTAGGAAATGCCTCCCATGTTAGTGATATGCCTACTCAATGCTAGTCAACAGCCCCTGGCCTATTGGAGGCGGGCTTGGGGAGTTATGGCCTGGGCCCCACTGGGACGGGTCGTGACAGAGTGGTATAAGAGGTTTTTGGTTCTACCTTAGGTCCAAGAGTTCGTGACTTTTGTTTTGGGAAATAGTTTTAAGTGTTTCTAGTTCAGATTTCAGGCCAGAGACTCCACTTTTGGTGCAGCGGCCGACATATCAATACAACAGGGCTCTGATAACCTGCTTTACGACTTGGTACATGAAAACACTGTTTAAGGGTGAATAAAAATGTACATGAATCATATAGGAATGATGTGTGGTTTCCATTTCATTTGTGTCAGCTATCCAGATATACTCTTTGACCATGGTACATCTTGTATCCTTACAGAATGCCTCTGTGATGCATACCCTCTAGGATTCAATAGAACGATCACGAGGATGACCCCCTCAGTGATGAGGATTCGATACAGGGTCCAGTTCCCCAGGCGATTCCAACGAGTGATGAACCTGATATGCCACCATAAGTGGAGCAGCCAGTGGTACCTGCAGTACCGACCGGCGAGGAGCATAGTCTTAGAGCGCTCTATGAGTTTCAGAGACAGATAATCCTCTGGTTCGGAGGCGAGACCAAGACCCATGAGGCTGAGGACTGGCTTGAGGCAGTGAATAAAGTTTTCTGTCTACTGAGGACACCAGCAGACTAGATGGTGGTCTTAGGAGTGAGCCTTCTTCAGGGTTTGGCGGGATGATGGTGAAGTCTGACCACACAGACTCATGACGAGGAGAATCTTTTGTGGACGTAGTTCGAGAGACTCTTTTGGGAGGAGTTCACTCTGGTTATGCTGAGAGTTGTATGCATGCAAGAGCTACTCTAGCTCCAGAAGGGCTGTATGATAGTGTCTGACTATTCATCTAGGTTCACCATCCTCGCCAGGTACTTGATAGATATGGTCAGGGATCAGTACTTCAGAGCACGGAACATTGAGCGAGGTTTATGACGAGACACCTGAGCTAGTGTTGTGCCTCTATGCATATCGATTTATGCGGGAGTGCTCGGGCGAGCATTGGTGGTCGAGAGCTTCTTGGCAGAGCAGAGACAACCACTGGAATTTAGCAACAGACAGATAGGTGCAGAGCCCTTGGCATTAGGGAGCCGGCATCAGACGCAGAGATCATGACGTGAGAGTCATCGGAGGAGGACCCAGGATAGTGGATCGATAGTCAAGGGCTCTCAGGTTTGATCCAGTTAGCCTAGGGAGAAGTGATGTTACAAATGCGAAAAAAGGGGACATCTCTCTTGGAATTGCCCGATCCATCGAGCTGCTAACAGGGAAGTGGTGGATGGACCACAAGGCAGAGATAGGGAATAGAGTAGGCAGACCCGCTAGGCGGCATATGTGGAAGAGGAGCAGGGAGAGCTTCGGGTGGTGGCAGACGCTTCGACTTACTTCCACCACCACCCCTCGTTGGTCTGCACCAAGCTCAGAGAGCTGGGGGACAGGGATGGGGATAGCAACATGCGGTCAAGTCATACAACCCAGGGGCTCCATGGGTGATTCGAGGTACGATTTGTGCCTTTTCTACCTTGGATGCCATACTCATAGACACAGGTGCCAGTCATTCCCTTGTATCCACATGTCTTCTACAAAACCTTGAGATTCCGGTAGAACCGTTGACTCGATCCTTAAGCATGGATACACCTAAGGGAGGAGACTCAATGTTCACGCACCTTTCCAGATAGTGTGATCTTTCCTTTGGAGGCATGAGTTTCGGTTGGAACCTCTTCGTGGTAGTTCCGAGGCCTTACGAAGTCATTCTCGGTATGAATTGGTTATCTTTGGTCCATGCCCGGATTGACTGTTTTTGTAGAAGAGTACGGTGTGTCCGACGTGATGGAACACTGTTTTCTATTGTAGGAGAAACTGAAACCAAAGAAGCACAAAATGGGCTCATGCATTGAATGGTGCACCAGATCACTCTTGAGTTGGCTACCATTACCATCGAAGCGGTAGATGTTGTGAGATCTCAGTTCCCAGCAGTGGTGGCGGAGTATGAGGACATCTTTTTCGAAGACGTTCTAGGATTACCTCCCCACCAATAAAATTGACTTCTGCATCGACTTAAACCCCGAGATGACACCAATTTCCTCATCGGCATATCGGATGGCTCAAATAGATCTTCGTGAGTTGAGGGTGCATATGGAGGATTTGCAGAGCAAGGGTTTCATAAGACCCAACATCTCACCCTGGGCAGCCCCAGTCTAGTTTTCCAATTAAGTAGACGGGAGTCTGAGGTTGTGCATGGATTACCAGTGCCTGAACCAGGGGATGAGGAAGAACAAGTATCCACTTCCGAGAATCCATGACCTCTTCGATCAACTAAGAGGGGAACAGTGGTTCTCAAAGGTTGGCCTTCAATTAGGTTATCACCAGCTATGAGTTCGGGACAAGGATATATCGAAGACGGCTTTCAGATGTCGTTACGGTCACTATGAGTACATGGTGATGCCTTTTGGCATGACCAACGCCCCCGCAGTGTTCATGGGGCCGATGAACCGGATCTTCCATCCGTACTTGGACCGGTTCGTGGTGGTCTTCATTTACGACATCCTCATGTACTCAGCGTCAGAGGAGGAGCACGTGAGACACCTACGGATGGTTCTGAACGTACTACAGGAGAACCAGATTTATGGGAAGCTCTTGAAGTTCCAATTCCAGATTCACGAGGTCCACTTTTTGGGTCATGTTATCTCAGTAGATGGAGTAGCTGTGGACCCAACCAAGGTGGAGGCTGTGTTAGCATGGGAGCCACCTCGGAGCGTGACGGAGGTGCAGAGCTTCCTTGGGTTGGCAGGACATTACCAGAGTTTCATTCATGATTTCTCCTAGATATCAGCATCAATGACGGCCTTGAACAGGAAGGGGAAACCATTCGTGTGGACAGAGAAGTTCCAGCAGGATTTTGAGCAGTTAAGGAAGAGTTTGTAGAGCGCCCCAGTCTTGAGATTGCCAGAGGAGTGTGTCGAGTATGTGGTTTTCTAAAACGCATCAGGGACCGGGCTCGGCTGTGTCCTGATGCAGCGGCATGAAGTGATTGCTCATGGTTCTCTCTATCTTAGGCCACATGAGCAGAACTATGCGACCAATGATCTTGAGTTGGCAGCAGTAGTCGTCACATTGAATATGTGGAGACACTACCTTACGGGCTACCGGTTTATTTTATACTCTGAACACAAGATCCTAAACTACATCTTCTCACAAAAGGATCTATATCTGATGCAATGGCATTGGCTACAGTTCCTATGGGACTATGATTTCGAGATCGTCTATACTCCTGGAAAGGGGAACAAGGTGGAAGATGCTCTTAGCAGAAGGTCCCTCTCACAGCTGTTTAGTGAAGAGACATAGCAGTTAGCCGCGTTACAGTTATCCTTTGTGGATGGAGATAATACACCTTACCTACAGTCGATGGTAGTCACCCCTCCACTCTTAGAGAGAGTTAGGGAGGCACAGCTTGGGGATTTTGACAATGTGGCTTTACGTGCTCAGTTATCCACAGGACATACTCTTGATAGATATTTACAAGGTGGGAAGAATATACAAATTTCCGAGGATGCACTGTTCTACTAGTGGAATTCCAGGAGGAGGTCATGAGGGAGTTTCATACATCCCCTATGGCGGTACATCCTGGAGTGGAAAAGATGTACCAAGATCTCTGACGACAGTTCTGGTGGTCATGCATGAAGAAGGCAGTAGCAGAGTTCATTTCTCAATTCCTCACATGCCAGTACGTGAAGGCTGAGCACCAGGTTCCACCAGGGTTAGCTCACCCCTGGAAGATCCAGAGTGGAAGTGGGATGGAATATCGATGGGCATCATGACCTTCATACCACAGACATCCAAGGGGAATGATTCCATCTGGGTGATCGTTTACTGACCCACCAAGTAGGCTCACTTCCTAGCTGTTAGGGAGCAGAGTTTCATAGAAATATTGGGGTGCCTCTACGTGTAGGTGATATTTCAGTTTCATGGAATCCCCTTCAAAATAGTCTCGGATCGAGATGCCCTCTTCACGTCCCGGTTGTGGAAGGGAATGCAGGAGGATTTTGGGTCTCAGCTACGCTTGATAACAGCGTTTCATTCCCAGATGGATGGTCAAACATAGAGGACCATTGAGGTTCTGGAGGATATGTTACGAGCCTACGTCTTGGACTTTGGTTGCAGCTGGGAGGACCACCTACCACTGGTGGAGTTTTTGTACTACAATAGCTACTACTCCAGCATTGGTATGGAACCGTTCAAGGCCTTGTATGGGAGATCATTCCGATCACCACTTTGCTAGACCGACCCCTGAGAGTCGGCACTCATGGGTCTAGAGTTACTGTGAGCCACCACATAAAAGGTGAAGATAATTGAAGAGTGGATGAAGACTGCACATAGTTGGCGGCAGTCTTATGCTGACGGAAGACAGAGACCTCTGGAGTTCGAAGAGGGAGACCACGTCTTCCTTCTGGTCTCACCTCGACGAGGGTTTCAGATATTTTTTCTGGGCGACAAGCTATCTCTGAGGTTCATCGGACCTTTCTAGATTCTTTGCAGAGTTGGTGAGGTGGCATACCGCCTAGCCCCACCGCCTCAGTTGCATTAGGTACATGATGTATTCCATGTGTCGCAGTAGAGGAGGTACGTGCATGACCCATCGCTTGTCATCGACTGGGGAGAGCTAGAAAATGAGGATGGAGTGACCTTTGCTGAGTACCCGGTGGAGATCGAGGATCGGCATGAGAGTATCCTACATGGGTGATCGATTCCCTTGGTGTGCATCCGGTTGTAGCACGGGAATATTTAGGAGATCGCGTAGGAGTGGGAGGCCCAGATTCGGGCCCAGTACCCACATATTTTTGAGTTTCCTTTGTTTTGACTTTTTGGGGACGTAAAGCCCCAAGGTGGGGAGAATGTAATGTCTCAGATTTTTACGTTTATTATTTTAAATATTATATGGAATTATTTCGAGACCGGGCATGAACAAGACAAATCATTACGACGACCAGTGAGCCTGGAATGGTGGTTTGACCTTTTTTAATGTTTAGTGAGTCGGTGCTTGTGTGCGGTTGTGGCAGTTTCCAAACAAATGCCCGGATTAAAAATCGTAGCACACCGTTGTGTCCAGGACGACGACTGACACACGCCTATCGTAGGGCGTGGAAAAACAATTTTTTCCTAAGTTAAAATGTATTAATGTGGTTGACCTAAGATGTCTCCCGAATAGGAGTGCACACAAAAAGGGTTTTCACTTTAAAACGGGGGTAAAAATGTTGTGAACGGAAATTTGAAATTCAAATGATTGAAAAACAGTGAAATTAAAAGGGTGATTTGGTCGGGGTCGGTTTCCTAATTATAATGCTATCCTTGTTCAATTTAATTAAAAAATCTTCTTCTTAGTTGATTAAAGTGAGTTTCCACACTCGTTTCCTCTCACTTCATTGGTGAAATTGTTATTGTGAGAGAAAACCTTACCAAGATCTCGGTTTGGTCAACTCTCCTTCCATGTGTAAAATAGTTGTATTGAATATCCTTAATTGAAATGAGCAATACCCGATCGGGTTTTTTTATCCCAAACAATCATGAACATTCACTACACCTTTTACACGTACTGACGATCGTCGAGTACTTCACCACTAATTCCTGGTTTATTCCATCGTATATAAACCAGAAATTAGTGGAGGGAGATTATGATTATTTTACCAAGGACAAAAATAAATAACGGAATTAATATTCAAGAACAATCACACTTGATTATAAAATCCGCTATAATAAATTGAAAAAAACTTTGTATAAGAAAGAAATTTATTCAATTGCGTCCAAGAACTCAAGCATTACAATGTAGAAAACCAACCCTTCTCCAATCACTCCAAAAGTTTACCCCACCATGGTAAGGGTAATCGAGTTGAATGGGGAAGAAGAAGGCATTACAAAACAATGAAAAAGAAAATAAATACAAGAGAAAGATGAAAAGTTCTCCTTCTTGGTGTCCCAGAAGGAATGGGATGGAGAATGGATGGAGAATGGATGCTTTGAGAGGGTGGATCTCTCCTCCTTTTATAGCCAGAATGCTTCCCCAGAATGTCTACGCGTTGTGGCCCCATTCAATGACATCTTTACGCGTTGATCCCTTCTTAAATGTTGTTCATAATTCCCTTGGCCGTGTCCTCTCAACATTTCAGAGGATTTGGACATGTATTCCGAGAGTTATGGCCGTTTTACTATGAGAATTTATTCTGTCCAGTCAGACTCTCCAAATCGAAATCCTCCGGATTAGGGTGCTTTAATGGCACCATAAACGGCCAATGCACTCGGTGCTTCCTTCATAAAAGATTCTCAAAAACCCTTTTCGCGTCCACCCACCGAATTTCACAAGCATTGGGCCCACAGTTGATGAGTTATGGATCCCACATCAAAACTAGGTATAACTGAAAACAGTTTTCTTAATCCGACTTGTGAGCTTCTTTTGAGCTTCCATATGGCCGATTCAGATTTTAGTCCAAATATATTAAATGAATCCCCGGATGTGTAGAATCTGGAAAAGAAAGAATTTTGCAATTTGGATCAGTGTAGATAATGTTATGGCCAAACTACCGAAATAATGTAAAACTGTTAAAAATCCAAAATGGCCAATTTTTACTATTCAGCTCAAAATAACACCATTATCAAAAAAAATGAAACAATTCATCTTAGAGAAACAATTTTGTGGGTATAAAACAATGATATTCAATATAAATTAATTGAAAATATTTTCTCTATCAATTCCCCCACACATAGCACTTGGACTCCTGGACAAGTAAAAATCAAATCAAATCAAATCCAAAACACATATCAATGAGACCAATCAAATCAATTTCAAGAAACAAAAAATATCATGCCTCATAAAAAACTATTATTTCAAGTTCTCCATCTAATATTTTAATATATTTCCACTTAATTTTTTATCCCATGCACACAAAACACCTACCTCACATGAATTTTCTCTCATCTCACAAATGTAAAGGTTGAACAAGGCTTTTCTCATCCAATCTCACACAAGAGTCACCATAGGTTTGATAAATTCCTACTTCTCCACCCGATGTGAGTAAAGGACATGTGTTTCTCATGAGGACTTTTCAGGGTTGTTCTGTGTCTTCCGGTTGGTAGGATTAAGATGTTAAAAGTTCTGAGGCCGAAAAAGGAAGGATTGGCTCTTATTGAAGCAGAATTGCAAGATTCTAATTTTCACTCAAATATGGTCTCCTTCACTTCCCATTTGTTGAAAATAGGCTCCATCATCATTCAATCAGCTCAGCAGAAAACATTTCAATCTTTTCAAACATATTTTTTTTTAAATCTCCAGATAGGTACAACTTTATTTTTACATTGGAAGCTCCAGAGAGGCACAACTTCTCTTGTTTTAAAAGCTCCAGAAAAGGCACAGCTTTCAACAGAATAATTTTTCATCATCACACACATCTCTTCCACAATTTATTTTCCACCCAATGTATAACCAAATGAGGTAGTACCCCACAAGACATCTTCCCCCACACTTAGGTTCAACTAGATTATGCAATTTTACTTCAAGAGCAGGTATGATAGGGAAAACTGGCTGTTAATGTGGCTAACCTAACAGGAAATTCATGGCTTCTAGGGGATACAATGAAGGATAAATGTAAAGGTGGGCCATAATGAAAAGGATTATTTTGAAAAGGGGGCTTCAAACAAAATAAATGCCTCAATCATTTAAAACACACGTACCCCAAACCTCATGTTTTGAAAGGAATAAATCAAATTCTGGTCAAAGCAAGCATGGTCTGGTTCTCTCAAGAAATGAGGTGAATTAAAAGAATATGACAAAAATGGTTTAGAAGCCTCACAGGAAATTTATTTCAAAGATATAGACAGTGAAATATGGCATGAGATTCAAAAATCAGTGTACTTTTCATGAATTTCCAAAAGATTTGAACATGAAACAAAGTTATTTCAGCATTCATTTAAGATCATTTTCATGAAATAGAATGGTTCACTCATTGGCATGGGTTTCAAAAAAGGTATTGATAATCATTTCAGCTCAAAAATTTCAGAAACACACCAAAAATTGAAAAATAAACACACAAAAATTTGAAAACACACATTTTTTTTATTTTTTTTATTTTTTAAAACAAACATGAAATGAAAATCCTATACTACAAAGGTTCCCTCCCCCACACTTAAGTGATGCACTGTCCTCAATGCATTCAAGTGGATTTAACATATATATAGATCTATGATTGAATCACAACAGCTAAGTAAGTATAAAAGAGAGGTACAACCTGACTTATTGGCAATGCAACGTTGAGTTTGGATCCTAAGTGTTGCTCTTTGAAAACCTAAAAAAAGTAAAAACATAACATAAGAAATATATTAAAAGAAATTAAAATATAAATAGGATGAGAAAATAAGTATAGATCTTGGTTTAATCCCCCATGTGGGCCCTGGGTTTTGCCTGCCTCCAGAGGGGCAGTTCTAATAAGTTATCCCCAATCTGATGGTGGGTGAGGTTTTTTTGATTTAAACCACCACATGTGGATCTTCCCAGATTTCATTTCATTTTTCATGTTGAGGAGGACTCTATATATAGAGAACACCAGATCCACCCTCATTGTAATGAGATAAAACATGAATGGTGGGGTTAGTATGAAGTACAGAGCCTCCTCCTCATTTGTTGCAACATGTGCAACTATCTTGTCTTCCAGTGTTAGC
This sequence comes from Viscum album, assembly GCA_963277665.1. Taxonomy (NCBI): domain Eukaryota; kingdom Viridiplantae; phylum Streptophyta; class Magnoliopsida; order Santalales; family Viscaceae; genus Viscum; species Viscum album. Next base: position 1,293,422,521 of record OY728129.1, read on the forward strand.
TTAATGGGGGCTTTAACATCGTTTATTATTTCCTCATCCTTATCAACTTGGATCTCTTTATGATTGGGCTCCTCCAGTAGATATTCCATGACTTCTGGGAGCTCTAGGTTTTCCTCAACAGGCGCATCTTCGTTTGTCTCTTCATCCTCTAGGGAATAATAGGAGTCATCTGATTCTGAAAATTCAAAACAATTGGGAGTTATACTCAAATTAGTTTCAACAAAATTAAAAGAATTTTAGTTCAAAAATGTATCATCTCCCTGAGTTGGTTCAGCTTGAATCTCTTCTTGATTTGAAAGTGCCTCTTAGAGTTGATTATCGTTGGATGGAGGTAGGTAGTCATGCTCCACCACCTTGCGTTTGGATTCAACATCATGGATGTCTTCAGTTAAATCCGGGAAGACTAGTGGCACTTCCTTTTTGGCCTTGAATCTTTTTAAGTCATCTTGGAGTTCATTGACCATGGCCATCAAATCTTCCGGTGAGATCCATGTTGTTATGCCTCTTTCCACCTGCTTGAACATTATCATCAGTGCATCAGCTCCTCGTTGGAGGGCCTCCACAATGTAGACTTCTTCTTGCACCGATGAGGAATTGTCATTCCATGTAGAATAATAATCATTTGAATTCATTATGGAAAGATTTTATTTGTGTTTTTTTTAAGAAAAAAAATGTCGAAAATTTACAAAAATATTGCGGCACTACCTCCCCGGCAATGACGCCATGTTTGACGCACGCCTGTCGTAGAGCATGGCAAAACAATTTTTTCCTATTTTAAAATGTAGTAATGTAGTTGACCTAGGATGTCTCCTGAAGAAGAGTGCACACAAAAAGGGTTGTCACTTTAAAACGGGGGTAAAAATGTTGTGAACGGAAATTTGAAATTCAAATGATTGAAATACAATGAAATTAAAAAGGTGATTAGGTCGGGGTCGGTTTCCTAATTATAATGCTATCCTTGTTCAATTTAATTCAAACATCTTCTTCTTAGTTGATTAAAGTGAGTTTCCACAATCTTTTCCTCTCACTTCCTTGGTGAAATTGTTATTGTGAGAGAAAACCTTACCAAGATCTCGGTTTGGTCAACTCTCCTTCCATGTGTAAAATAGTTGTATTGAATATCCTTAATTGAAATGGGAAATACCCGATCAGGTTTTTTATCCCAAACAATCATGAACATTCACTACACCTTTTACACGTACTGACGATCATCGAGTACTTCCCCACTAATTCCTGGTTTATTCCATCGTATATAAACCAGAAATTAGTGGAGGGAGATTATGATTATTTTACCAAGGCCAAAAATAAATAACGGAATTAATATTCAAGAAAAATCTCACTTGATTATAAAATCCGCTATAATAAATTGAAAACAACTTTGAAGAAGAAATAAATTTATTCAATTGCGTCCAAGAACTCAAGCATTACAATGTAGAAAACCAACCCTTCCCCAATCACTCCAAAAGTTTACCCCACCATGGTAAGGGTAATCGAGTTGAATGGGGAAAAAGAAAGTATTAAAAAACAATGGAAAAGAAAATAAATAAAAGAGAAAGATGAAAAGTTCTCCTTTTGGTGTCCCAGAAGAAATGGGGTGGAGAATGGATGTAGAATGGATGCTTTGAGAGGGTGGAGCTCTCCTCCTTTTATAGACAGAATGCTTCCCCTGAATAACGACGCGTTGTAGCCCCATTAAATGACATATTCACGTGATGAGCCCTTATTTAATGTTGTTCATAATTCCCTTGTACGTGTCCTCTAAAACTTTCAGCGGATTTGGACATGTATTCCGAGAGTTATGGCCGTTTTACTATGAGAATTTATTTTGTCCAGTCAGACACTCCAAAACGAAATCATCCGGATTAGGGTGCTTTAATGGCACCATAAACAGACAATTCACTCGTTGCTTCCTTCATAAACGAAGCTCCAAAACTCCTTGCGCGTCCACCCACCGAATTTGACAAGATTTGGGCCCACAGTGGATGAGTTATGGATCCCACATCAAAACTAGGCACAACTGAAAACAGTTTTCTTGATCCAACTTGTGAGCTTCTTTTGAGCTTCCATATGGCCGATTCAGATTTTATTCCAAATATATTAAATGAATCCCCGGATGTTTAGAATCTGGAAAAGAAAGAATATTGAAATTTGGATCAGTTTAGATAATGTTATTGCCAAACTACTGAAATAATTTAAAACTGTTAAAAATCCAAAATGGCCAATTTTTACTATTCAGCTCAAAATAACACCATTATCAAAAAAAATGAAACAATTCATCTTAGAGGAACATTTTTGTGGGTTTAAAACAATGATATTCAATATAAATTAATTGAAAATATTTTCTCTATCAAAGAATTTTCCTAAGAACGAGTCTAACCTCGACCGGCGCGGGTCGAGGGGAAAAGTTAATTTTAAGACATTTCATGTAAAATAAAATAAAGCAAATCCCCATTGTTTATTTTATTTTTAAAGAAGCATCCGCTGCAACGCGGAAATGGTGTAACGGTTTCCTCAATTAATGATGTGTCATAATTACTAAAAAATGGAAAGTTGGCCTCATTAATACCACTACATAATTAAATGACATCATGTTTCCCTTTTAATGGGTTATGTAATTGCTGATCATTAGCAACGTTGAAAAGGAACCTCTGCAGAATCTGTGAGGCGTTGGAGAGAATTCTCGACAATGAATTATGGCGGATTGAAATCGAGAATCGTTGCACCGATGTTAAAGGATCCCAATGACAATGGAAGCATGACGCCATTGTCAACGATCGATCCTTTCGAAAGTTAGGGGTTTGTTATTTCAATTTCTTTTCCCCATTTTTGAGTTTAAATGACGAACGCAGATCAACAACGAATAAGTTGATCTACATATTCGTACATTCTTGCGGGAGGGTTTTCTTCAGGATGATTTTGGGGAAATAATCCATGATTTTATATATTTTGATCACTACTCCGTTTAATCCTATTAATGGGGTCGGATCAACTATGTGACGAACGACGGCGTAGGATCGTTCCTCGATTTGTTTATTGGATTTCCACCCCCATTCTTTTCTCATGTGTTCTTCACGTTATTTGTAGGGTGACAATCAACGGTTCATTGCTCATCCGTTCCACAATGCAACGATCCCAAATTGAAGGTTCGACACCGCAAAGACCTTGTGGAGGTGTGGCGACAATGGTAGACGACGAATCAGACCAGACCAGGAAAGGGCGTTCTTCGAGCGTTTTTCATGTGGGAAAATCGAAACACATTTTCGGAGCCGATCGGAAGTTCAAAAACATAAGGAGAGGCTTAGTGTTGATGGGGTGACCAAAACCTGAAGGTTTTTTGGTGATCGGGCAGCTGGATTGATGAACAAATCATCACCGGAGGCACGACGGCGGAGGTCCGCGTTTCTGGAAATTTCTAGAATACACGGAGTGTACTTCTGAAGAACACGCTATGTAGTACTGGTGGCAGTGGCTAGGGTTTTTCGGTCAGAGAGTAACAACATGGAGTGTGACCCCGGTCACATGGCGTGTTAGAATTTCCCCAAAGCTCGGCGTGTGTTTGGGAGATACACAGACACGGGTTAATGTACACGGGCTGATAGCCGTGTACGGCCACACGGCTAGTGTAACGCCCCGACCCCAGTTACCTAGAGTCGGTGCATTATTACATATCATAAGAATGATAAAAAAAGATCAAGTCTTGAAATACCGATTAGTTTAGTAGCCTCGGAAACACTAGATATATTCATTAAGTCTTACATTACATCATAAGGTAAAAAAAACATTCACAGCATCTTGTCTTCATATCCCCTCATACTATCCCTGCAGGTCATTCATAAATTATTTCTTCACATCCTTGGAAAAATAAAACATTGAAATGGGTGAGATCAGATGCTCAGTAAGGACAACAATATAATAGAAGCTTTCATAGATAATAATAAACACTTAAGGTAATGTTTAACTAAAACCAAGAGCCTTTTAAACATGAACTTCAACATAATATGGGAAAGACAAAATGAAATAATTTCATTTACTTATTCACATGGATATTCTACTAGTCGAATAATCACATGAAATATCAATAACCAGTTTCATAATGATGGAATTCATAATGCCAGACTATCATAACCACATATCCAAGGACTCGTGCCATGACTGAAAATAAGATTTTTTCATGGCCTCGTGCCATGGCACTATTTTGCCTCATTAGACCCACCGATGCATCAAGGAGCTATAGAGGGCTCCACCCATCACTTACTATGTCCAATGCATTCCTCATATGAACATATTTAAACATAACATAAACATTTATATTAAAAATAGCATACGAAATGTCAATACTTTAACCACAAACCATGAATGGTTTAAAAATAGCACATCCACAGTCAAACATAACTCATTCAATACAATTTGGAAGATTGTATTGTATCAGATAAACCTCAATCGAGACTAATGAAGGATATTGAGATAGATTAAAATCGTCATCAAACTATTGAGAGAAATATCCCCCATTTTCTTGAAAACATTTAAAAGTCGCACTATTTGTCAAGAAGCCATTTAAAATAGATTTTTTAAATCAAAGTGTTCCATACCACATGGAAACTTTTAAAAGGAATTTTCATTTTAAAACTTAAATGTCCATATAAATAAATCCTTAAACCCAATTTTAAATCATGGACATTAATGAGAAAGATTTAGAATAATAAATCTTTAAAACATTTTAAAAGGATATTTTATTTAGAGTTCCTAACCAAAAGAGAGACACATGAATACAAATAATTGAGGTAATAAAAACACTATAATATCATGAGAACATAGGTATTCATGATATAATATGTCAAAGTACATTATATTCACCATATAAAAGTGATTTGGTGTATAACAACAAAGGAGTCTCAATGTAATGTAAATTGAAATGAAATCTCTCAACAACATAATTATGTGTGACAAATATAAATGCACTCAATATGATTGGATATTTAGTTTAAAACAATCAAAGTACATTAACACATATTCTTGTAAAAACAACACCAATGAATTGGATGTTTATCTCAACAAATTGAGATTGAGTAAAAATTACTCATATCATGTTCATACCGATGACTTGAGAAATTATCAATGGAGTGATTATGTGTATCAAAATTATATCCACAGAAAGGGGAGTGGAAATTATGACATAATAAACTGAATAGTGATTCCACACATAATCTTGGAGTAAAATAATCAATGAAGTATGTGTAATGCTGAATGAGTGGAAATTGAAATTTCAAATTCCCTTATCGATTTGGTAACTTAAGAAACATACACCCATGAAAGATGGATCATAAAATGATGATTCAAATATCCTTTAATTAATGTATATTATAAAATGAATACAATCATGGCCATTACACACATCATATGGAATAAATAAGTGGGGAACAATGGAAATTTCATGAAATTAAAAGTGAGATAATAAACCATTACTTTGTAATTTTTCCTTGGTAGACGGTAGGTTAACCTCCTTTATAATGTAGAAATGATTGTTATTGAGTTATAAAAGAATAAATTACATTAATATGATATCATATATGATCTTTTAACATTTATTTGTTAATAATATCTTAGTATTATCGTCTTTTTGAGTGTTACCGAATTCGTTTTCCATTATATTATTTGCTATGCGAGCCCTATTTTTTTGGATGGGATGTATCTTATTCATATCCAGAATCATATCATGTCTCTAAAAATTATTTTTAATAATAAAATGAGAATTTTACGTGAATGGATACGATGGGGAATGAATCTCAACGCGTTCATGGAGATGGTAGTCCGTACGTACGCACGAGCGACAATATCATTATTTTGATATTAAAATAATATATAATTGGACGGTATATCATATATACAGAATCATTATCATGTTATATTTATTATTTAAATGAGTTAAGCATAATTATTCTACCCATCCATATAATAATATATTGAATAACAATTACACAACGACGTGGAGACGGTAGGTCGTACGTACGCACGTATGGTGATATGTCATTCAAAGGATAGATAGAATACTGAATATGGTTGTACCATATTTATAATAACATCACATATATAGAATATACTGGAGTTATTATTTTAGAATGGAAATAATAAAGAAATAAGAAGTGGAAGAAGAAAGGAACTTGAAAGAGGGTGGTGAAAACATTACCCCTTCTTCGGGTTCTTCCTTTTGATTTGATCAAAAGGCCTCCATTGGTTGGATTTATGATCAAGATAAGGCCTCTAGGTTGAATTGAGGGAAGTTTTCAGGATATTTGGGCATATGTTGGCCGATCAAAATGGATTTTAAGGGGTGAAAAATTGAGAAGGGTATGTGCCCTTTTATAAGAGCGGTGAGGGGAACCTTTGAAAAAGCTAGAAATATTATTTTATAATAAATTAATATTCGGTTTATAATGGCTCCAAAGTAGTTTATTTAACGTTTAAGGATGGGATGGGTCAAAAACCACTCAACCAATATAATTTCGATAGGTTTGGGTCATTTTATTAACCTTATCTTTTAGTTGTAACTCTTAGTTAATTAGTTTGACACTTACCATGTAACTTTTTATTTTTATATTATATAGTTAATAAACATACTATATACCTCCAAGAAACCCCCAATTGGTCCATTAATGATACAACTATCATGATATAAGTCTCTTGGCAGAAACATAGTTTTTTAGGAATTAAATATCAATTAATAATATAATATTATCTTAAAAAACTCCTTTATGTCAATTTTGAAATTATTTGGTATTTTGATTTTGATAAATTCCTAACAGAATTATTACTACCAAAACAATTTATATAATCAATAATAATATTTCATATTAACCTATAAAATTATTGTAATTCATAAAAATTCTCAAATTATATTTATTTTACGATTTGTAATATCAATTATTGTAATATTTCATTAATTAGGTAATTACTATATCACCATTGTTTCATAAACAAATTAAATTATTTAATATCTAACAATTATAAATAAAATACCATTATGTAGGAAATATTTTTATCTTTCTAATGAATATTTAAAATCGAATTTATATTATTTATAACTCTATATTAAAAATGTTTTAGTAAGTAAACATTGCTTTTAACTCTTTTAACTCTTATTTGAATTAAATAATAATAAATGTTCTAATCTAATCGAAGTGGACCTAAATGATAATATTTTATTCCTAAGGTTGTTTTTGTTCGAGATACACTTGTCCAATAGAATTAGTACATGTGTTAGGTTAATATTAATTTCATTTTTACCCTTAATTACCCTATTTACTTTTAACCATGGTAAATAAAAGTAAAACGTTACTATTCACCAAAAATTATTTTCAACTCATTGAAACACATTTTACTCCTTAATATTAACTGTGTCTCTCAGATTTTCGAAATTCCACTCACAGAAGTGGTAAAATTATGTTTTATGTGAATTTCCAAATTTTCCTAGGAGGTGGGTAAAAGACAGTGAAAAGTTCAATAAAATTTTTATATATCTAAAATTATTCTAAAATAACTCCAATGAAATACATTGAACTTATATATATATTATGCATCTATTTTTACCTTAATTAAATTTAAATAAAATAAATAATTATTTATATAAAAATTCGGTTTTAAATTATAGCTCAGTATTTTTCACTATTCATCAAAAATTGAAAGTTTTCAAAAAAATATCAGAAATTCATCCTAAGATATATTTTATATTATGAATTCAAAAATTAAGTATAATTTACCAATTTAAAAACAGATAATTTACATTAATTAATTTATAAATTAACTCCTGTGGTCAAAACAAATAGCGTGTTTTTAAATAATAATAACTATCAAGAGATTGACACTTGTTTATGTCTGGTTTAAATGTGAAATTATGTCCAATGACCAACATTGTATTAAATGGTAAAAATATATTCTAGATATACTTTAAAACCACTCAGATTCATAATTTATCACTATTAATTATTTCTATTAAAAATTTGTTTTTAATTAAAATTTAGTAATTTTCACTATATATCAAAATATAAAAGTTATCTGAAAAGTACCAAAATTTCACCGTAATCTAATTTCGATATTAAGAATCCAATAATGAAGTCCATTTTGAAAGATAAAATTTATAAAATTTTAAAAAAATGTATTACTATTCATACCGGCTACTTTGATTGGTTGTGGTGTGTTAGAATCTCAAAGTTGTGTAAAATTCAAGCCACTGCATTATTCAAAGGGAAACGTACCGTGGAAGCTTGGGGTGTTACATTCTCTCCTCCTTTAAAAAATTGCATCCTCACAATTTTTAAAATTGGGCTTGGGAATGTAATGGAATGTCCTACACCGGAAAAAAGAGTCAATAAAACTATCACTTTAAAATAAAGAAAGAGAAGTACAAAGGTCACCCGAGATAACCTATACTAGGATTCCATGTAGAAAGAAATGGATATGGACGATAAACTAACTGTCAAGTTCTAATGGAGAGGGATAGAAAACATGATCAGGAGAAAGTTAACAACAAGAAGACCACAAACTTGTGATGGGTCAAATGGTCATTAGTTTCCCAGTAGGAAAAGTGAACGAACAACATTTTTTTAAGTTACATTACATAAAGATGAGGAATTAATTTATGATATTGACTACGAACATAAAGAGATATACTTAATTTTTAAGTAGAGTTTAATTATTTAATAAATTTCTACCATTAACTCATTTTTTTGAACAATGAGTATTCAAGAAGACTTGGTCACACTGGAAGAGCTATAATAAACTTCTATAGAATAACATGATCCACATAGGATAAACTATATATTTACCTTCTCTTTAAAGATTAATGAAAACCAAAATGGTTACTATAAGATCTAATGATCCCCCAAATGGATATTCCATTAGTGAAAAAAAACACTAATCTTAATTTCTAAAATTAAAACAACAATTCCACAAAGTTAAATAAATACCATTCAATAATCAATTGTCCTTAAAATCCTTCAATATAATCCAAACTAATATTAAAACCCAAAACATATAAGAATTTGGTAATGTAGTCTTCCACATTAAATTGTATCTCTAAATGACATCAACTACTTTGAAAGTAACAAACATAAAAGTAAATAACCTAATCACATATTATTTATTATAGGTTAATCATTTCCATAAATAACCCGAATCACTATAAATCCACAATAAAAACATAGGTAAAAAAATCCACCATTAATCCTCAAATTAAACTCCATAGTATTCTATTTTCCTTGGGCATATAGTGTTCTCGACAAAGCGAACATCTTTAAAAATAAAATTTATCACTTAATCACCAAATCATTTTCCTATACTGAGGGTATACATTTGATAAGATATAAGATCCCAAATCAACATATTTGTAAAGACCCGTAAAAGTCAAGGGAAATTTGTTTCTTAATTTTCTTTGGAATTTTACAAGAACGCGGTTTCTGACGGAACCTGATTCCAAGGCCCGGTGTGCCCGAAATCATTTTCCGAAGTTTGGCTCGGGTACGTTCAATGAACGAACGAGCGGGTTTTTCTAAATTTCTGAACCGGTGCTCGGAATTGAAATCTGAGGACACCAATGAACTCGCAGCGCCCGTATTCATTTAAGGAGACCTTTTCCGAGGTTGCATTTTATGCTGGATGAGATTTAGTTTTGGGGGAAATTAGAAGAAGTTAAATAAATTGTGGAGAACAATTTATTTTTAACTTTGTTGGTTATTTCCTCCCAAAGGGAGTTAGAGGTGGGACCCACATCTACATAACCTCCCTTGAGAGGATTAAGTGTGGTGGGGCCCACACGAGCCCTAACTCTTCAACTTCCCTTAAACTCCCAAATAACTCCACTCTAATTAATTTGACAACTTGTGTTATTAATTAAGATGAGTTACTCAATTTCAAACTTTTGAAATTCAAAGAGGTGAAGTTCTGTAAATAAAATAAGGCTTAGACTTATTTTATTTTTGTTAGTTTCCTTTTTCCACCTTGAGATGATTGGGAAGCATTCTTCATCTTCTTCAACCTTGACGAAGAATGCGAAGAACACTTATGCCCCGACGAAGAACGATGTCACCATAAGAAGAGATAGACGTGTCGTCTCTTCTCTTCTTCGCAGCCGGTGTGTTTCTGAAGATCGACGACGCCGCTTCTTTCGATCTTTTTCCCGTGTCAACGAAAGGAGACGCCGCTTCCTCCCCGGGATTTCTCCGTCAGCTTACGATGCTTCTCCAGCGACGTTACCTCTTCGGACGCACCACGACGTCAACAGAATCGACGTTCGATTCCCACGACGCCCGACCTCCGCGACGCTTGTCTTCCGCGGCTTGTTGATGTGCTCCGCTCTTGAAACCGAGGTAGGGGATTATTGTTATTTTAATTAAATTAATTCCGTTCTTGATTCCAGCATGTCGAACTTCGTGATTAATCGACTAAATGTTATCATTTAACAAGAGGGGGCCAGACCGCACAAACACGGCCTAACACCCCTCCTATATTCATGATTGTTTCTTTGTGAATGGAACGGGATGGCGTGGTGTCGTCACACCACGCGAGAATCGCTCGGCAAGTATTACGCGATGCTGTCGCGCCACGCCGAGAAGTCGAACAAGAACGTGACGCCGTCGCGCCGCGTCGAAGGAAGTCGAAGGCGCCGCGGCCAGAGCAGAGCCGCGGCGGAGGGGCGTGGTGCCATCGCACCGTGCTGGACGACAAGGGCCGCGGCCGGTTCTGGGCCGCGGCGAAGCATGGTGGCCAGCGGCCAGCCGGGCTGCCGTTGTCAGAGCCGGAAGCGGACCAGCCACCGCCGGTCCCGTTGAGAAGGAGTCGGCTGACCAGGTCGGGCCGGAAAGAAAGGAGAAAACTGTCACGACCCGCCCTCGGGGTCCGTGCCGTGACTACCCCAAGCCCGCCTCCCATAGGCCAGGGGCTGGCGACTAGCACCAAGGTGTAAATCCCAGTAAAAAGGGAAGGCATTGCCTTTGTAAAGTAATCAAACACCACAGAGTAAGCAAGAGGAAAGTAAACACTAAGTAAAAATAGAGTACAACTGAAAGTGTGGAAAAGTAAATGGGCCAGTATATAACCAAAACAGAAAGTAAAGTACAACTCGAAAGGGAAAACATCAACTGTAAGTAAAAGCCGCTACACCGAGCTGTCCACTGGAGATCCCACCTGAAGGGTGGGTACAGATAGCTCCACTGCTCCACGGGTCCCATCTTCCGCTCCGAACACGTCCCGCCCAGTGGTCCACCTCCAGGTACCGTCCTGCTCTGCAAGCCTCAGCCAAGATCAACGCTGTCCGTCGTCTGCAACCAACACAACGTAGTGCGGGCATAGCCCGTGCAGGGGTGAGTATAAGCTACTCAGTAGGGACCCCGAGACCCCCGAAGGTCTCACAAAATCCACAAAGGATAATCCACAAAGGAAGATACAAACACAAGTAACAACTGACACTTCTTAGGTATATGCCCATACATATACCTAAGTCATCAATTTCAAATACGCTCAAACCTACGAGCCCAAGTACAACGCAGTCCACACAGGAAAGTAAACGTATTCCACACAGGAAAGAAAAACGTAATCCACACAGGATAGCACAACACAATCCACACAGGAAAGCAACAGGATTCAGCTCACAGAGGAATACTTCTTCGAAAGACGATAAAGATGATCTCTGATCCATCTAAGTAATCGGACCCATGAAGGATCAATAGGTAACTAACTCCCGCAAAAGACCCACACAGGATCGGGCCCACATAGGACCTGTAGGCGCTGGTTCACACAGGACCGCTGAGCGCAAAGACCCACACAGGATCGGACCCACACAGGATCGGGCCCACACATGACCTGTAGCACTGATCCACATAGGATCGCTGAGTTCTGTAGTCATCGTCGAATCCACATAGGATCTCTGTACTGTCGTCGTCGCAGTCACAGTAGCTGTAGTAGCAGCAGTAGTAGTAGTCACAGTAACAGTCACAGCCAGCACTAGGGTTCCCCCACACAGCAAGCTCGTACAGAAGGATATGCTCCATGAGCCAAGAGGCTGATACATCAACTATCAGAAAGTCCAGAGTTGATGTATCCAAAAGTTCCGTATCGTCAACAGGAACTCAACGCAACAGACGTCGCGTCGATCGGAAGCCTGGTCTGAGAGTTATTGGTATTTTCGTCCCCGGGGCCCGGTTGGTTTTTAAGGAAAAACCAACATGACCGTACTCCACCTGCGTCCAAACCTTGGGAGGAGTATGCCAAAAGATCCGTCTCACTAAGAGGAACACAACCTAGCTGACAGCACGTCAATCAGACGTCCGTAGCTCAAGAAATGAGCGTTTCCGCTCCGAGGGCCCGGTTGGTTGCGTGAACAAACCAACCCGGCCGAACTCAAAGTATTCCTAAACTTTGAGTGCAATATACCGAAACGACCGTCTTGATCCAAGAATCGTGTTGCCGTAGACGGTTCGTCAATCGGAGGTCTGTGGCTCACGTTATGGACAAAAGATCGAAACCGTCTCGAAAATGGGGGGTCTGGGTCCGGGCCGACCCGGGTCCGACCCAGCCCGGCCGGCGGCGGTCCGGCGCGGCGGCGCGGCCTTGCGCCGCTGGGGTCACGCGCGGGGGGCTAAGCCCCCGCTGCTTCAAAAAAAAACGGCGCGGCTTTTAGCCGCGCCTTTTGGAGAACCGGCCCCCCCTCGTGGGGGGCCTGCTTGAGGAAACCGGGGGGCCTCCTGCCCCCCTCAAAGAAACCGCCCCCCCTCTTAAATGGGGGGGGGGGGGCTTTTGAGAGTTGACCGGGGGAATTTATTCCCCCGGTCTTTGACCTTCCGGCCGGCCACCTGGCCGGCCGGTTTTTCTCCAACGAGATCGGCAAGCCGGTCCCCTTCCGGTTTCCGACACCGGCGGCCTAGCGTGCCGCCGGTCTTCCCGTCTCGCCGCGGCCTAGAACCGGCCGCGGTGTTCGTCGTCCGGCACGGTGCGACGGCATCTCGCCCCTCCGCCGCGGCCCCTCTCCAGCCGCGGTGCCTTCAGTTCCCTTCGACGAGGCGCGACGGCGTCGCGTTCGTGATGATTCTTCCACGGTGCGAATTTCCGCGTGGTGTGTCGGCACCACGCCATCTTGTTTCATCCGCAAGATAAATCAATAAGAACAAAGGAGGGGGTTCGGCCGTGTTCATGCGGTCCGGCCCCCTCACGTTAAACGATAACACATATTTACATATACTCACGTTTGTCATGCTAGAACCACGATCGAGAATAAATAAATAAATTAACAACAACCCCTACCTCGATATTTGTACGTTGACGTAGTCGTGGGAAGCGTTCGTCATTTCGTTGACGTCGGTTAGAAGATGAAGAAGTCGAGGAGGAAGCAATCGGAGAAGACGAGTCAAGATGTCATCGTCGGTGTTCTTCATGGGCGGCGGACGTTCTTCGCGTTCTTCCACGAAGGAGATGAAGAAGGTGGAGGATTTCTTCAGCTTCTCTCCAAATCTCTTCCACACCTCACCCAACAATCCAAATAAAATAAGGTCCCTCCTTATTTTATTTACTAAGACAAGAATTTCAAAAACAAAAATTTCAAAAAAAAAACACTTAATTAATTATACATGAGTTGTGTAATTAATTAAGTGTTAAGTTATCAGGCGTTAAAGAGGGAGGGAGGGGAGTTAGAGAATTTGAAAAGGTGGGGCTCGGGTGGGCCCCTCCTCACCTTAATCCTCTCTTTGGTGGTTAAACCACCCAACTTCCAACAAAAGATTTTAACCACTTTAAAGATATAAAATATATATTGTATCATAATTTTATTTTACTCTTCATTTCATCCAGAAAATTAAACAACTCCTCCTAGGAAAACGCAACTTCAGAAAAGGTCTTCTTAAGCGAATATCGGCGCTGCGAGTTCATCGGTGTCCTCGGATTTCAATTCCGAGCACCGGATGAAATGTTAGGAATTCCCGCTTGTTCGTTCACTGAACGTACCCGAGCCAAACTTTGGAAATTAATTTCGGGCACTTCGGGCCTCGGAATCAGGTGCCGTCAGAAACTGCGCTCTTGTAAAATTCTAAAGAAAATTAAGAAAAAAAAAGAGAAAAGAAAAAAAAAATCCCTTGAATTTTACGGGTCTTTACATTACTCCCACCTCAGGGCTTTACGTCCCCGTAAAGATACATCAAAAACTAGGGAAACAAATGAGGGTACTGAGCACGCATTTGAGCCTCCCGCTCCCATGTGCTCTCCTGGAGGTTCCCATGCTGCCATCTGATGCACACAAGAGGAATCGATCGCCCATGCAGGACCCGCTCCTGTCGATCCTCTATCTCCACTGGGACCTCCGTAAAAGTCGCCCCATCGTCAACGTCAAGCTCCCCATGGTCAATGATTTGCGTCGGGTCATGCACGTATCTCCTCAGATGAGACACGTGGAAGACGTCGTGCACCCGGTCCAACTGAGGTGGCAGATCCAGGTGATAAGCCACCTCGCCAACCCTGCTGAGGACCTGGAAGGGTCTGATGAAGCGCGGAGATAACTTGCCGCCTCGGCCAAATCTCCAAATACCATGTCGAGGTGAGACCCACAAGAAGACGTGGTCACCATCCTCGAACTATAGTGGCCTCCGCCTCCTGTCAGCGTATGACTTCTGTCGGCTCTGATCTGTCCTCATCCGCTCCTGGATGACCTGGACCGTCTCTGTCGTGGCCTGGACCATCTCCGGTCCCACCAGTGCTGACTCCCCAGGGTCTGTCCAGCACAAAGGAGATCTACAAGGTCGTCCGCACAACGCCTCATATGGTGCCATCCCGATGGTGGAATGGTAGCTGTTGTTGTACGCAAACTCCACCAAGGGTGGGTGGTCCTCCCAGCTACGACCAAAGTCGAGGACACATGCGCGGAGCATGTCCTCGAGAGTCTGAATGGTCCTCTCCGTCTGACCATCCGTCTGAAGGTGAAAGGCTGTGCTCAGACGTAGCTGCGTCCCGGACGCCTCCTGCAACCCCTTCCAAAGCCGGGAAGTAAAGCGAGCGTCTCGATCGGAGACGATATATGATGGCACGCCGTGGAGCCACACAATCTCTTGAACGTAGAGACGTCCCAAGCTCTATACTGAGCCCTGCTCTCTGATGGGTAAGAAGTGTGCCGACTTGGTGAGTCGGTCAACAATCACCTAGATGGAGTCGTGACCTCTGGAAGTGCGTGGAAGTCCAGTCACGAAGTCAATAGATATATCGTCCCACTTCCACTCCGGAACCTCCAAGGGTTGTACCAAGCCTGCTGGTACCTGATGCTCCGCCTTCACCTGCTGGCAGGTGAGGCATCGAGAAACGAACTCTGCCACTGCCTTCTTCATGCCTGGCCACTAGTGCTATCGTCTGAGGTCCTGGTACATCTTCGCCACTCCAGGATGTACCGCCAAAAGAGAAGTGTGAAACTCTCTCTGCACTTCCTCTCGCAAAGCGACTAGTACCATGGTACGTCCTCTGAAAAGGATGTCGTGGTCTGCTCCAAGGGAGAAACCATCAGGTGCCTGTCCCGAGGATATCAGTGCACGCCGTGTCTCACAGTCAGCATCCTCACACTGTGCCTCTCTGACCCGCTACAGTAGTGGAGGGGTGACTGTGAGAGACTGGAGGAAGGATGCTCCATCTCTATCCACGAACGATATCTGCAAAGAGGCTAGCTGCTCCGTCGCCTCCTCAAGTAGCTGAATGCCTGTCCTCCTGCTGAGGGCATCAGCTACCACGTTCCCCTTCCCAGGAGTATAGACTATCTCAAAGTCATAGTCCTGGAGGAACACGAGCCATCGCCGCTATCTCAGGTTCAGGTCCTTCTGCGAGAAGATATACCTGAGACTCTGATGATCGGAAACGACTGTAAATCGCTCGCCCATCAGATAGTGTCGCCATGTCTTCAGAGCGAAGACCACTGCTGCTAACTCCAGGTCATGGGTAGCGTAGTTCTGCTCATGCGGCCTCAACTGACGTGATCCATAGGCGATCATTGACCGCTCCTGCATCAGAACAAATCCGAGTCCGGTCCCTGATGCATCGCAGTAGACTACGTACCCTACTCCCTTCTCAGGCAACCTCAAGATAGGTGCACTGGTCAATCTATGTCCCAGCTCCTGGAATCTCTACTGACATCTGTCTGACCACACAAAGGGTTTCCCCTTCTTCATCAAAGCTGTGAGTGTTGCCGCAACTCTAGAGAAGTCTGGCACGAATCTCCGATAGTATCCAGCTAGTCCCAAGAAACTACGAACCTCAGTCACGCTCCTGGGTGGCTCCCATGCTAACACAGCCTCGATCGTCGCAGGATCCACTGCAACTCCCGCCTCAGAGATAACGTGTCCCAAGAAGTGGACCTAACGTATCCATAAATGGAAATTCGAGAGCTTACCATAAAGCTGGTGCTCTCGGAGTGTGTCTAGTACAACTCTTACGTGATAGGCGTGCTCCTCCTCAGTCGTAGAGTAAATCAGAATATCGTCGATGAAGACCACGACAAACCGATCGAGGTATGGCTGAAAGATCCTGTTCATGAGATCCATGAACACTGCTGGAGCATTGGTTACACCGAAAGGCATAACCAAGAACTCATAGTGGCCATACCGACATCTGAAGGTCGTCTTCTGCACATCATCGTCTCTGACTCTGAGCTGATGATAGCCTGACCTGAGGTCTATCTTCGAGAACCACCGTGCTCCCTTGAGCTGATCAAAGAGGTCATCAATCCTCGGTAGCGGATACTTGTTCTTCACTGTCACCTGGTTCAGGCGAAGATAGTCAACACAAAGTCGCAAGCTCCCATCCGCCTTCTTGGCGAACAATATCGGGGAAGCCCAGGGTGAAACACTGGGTCGGATGAACCCCTTTCCCTGCAAGTCCTCCAACTGTACCCGTAGCTCTCGAAGCTCGGCGGGGGCCATCCGATATGCTGGAGTGGATATCGGGGCTGTCCCGGGGTACAAGTCAATATAAAAGTATACCTATCTATGAGAAGGTAGCCCTGGAACGTCGTCAGGAAAAACGTCCGCAAACTGATCCACCACTGCAGGAAAACCAGGACTCTGCACGTCAACTACTACAAGGATGAGGCTAGCTAACTGATGAGAAATGGGCTATCCTCTCCTCCGCGGAAGTCCATCCTGTGCTACTAAGGCTCCCTTCTCGCCGGTGAAGGTGAACCTACTCCCGTCGGTGCGTACACATCGCACCTTGCGCCTAAAACAGTCAATCTGTGCATGGACCGTAGATAGCCAATCCATGCCCAAGATGAAGTCGTAAGGCCTCGACGCTGCTACAAGAAGATCCCAGCCGAAGATCTTGCCTCCTAGAGTAAGCTCACACTGCCGGCACCAGTGTGTAATCGTCGAGTCTGCTCCCGTAGGAGTCTCTAGCCGTAAGGATCGAGCCAACGGCTCTGTCGGAATCTCCAAGCTCCGAACAAGGGCAGCGGCTATGAAAGAGTGACTCACTCCTGTGTCTATAAGTACTGCAGCAAGGGTGGAATAGACACAGATAGTACCTAGAATCATCTCAGTTGCGCCGTGGTCATAGGCCTGTGCTGCCTGGAGCTGTGCCTGTCTCTGCCCGCCAGCTCCCTGGTGGTGGTGGTGGCAGAGCCTCAAAGCGTCGCCCACCACCGGCTGCTCGTCCAGCTCCTCTACCTCGTCCTCCTTCTCCCTGCAGACCACCACGGTCGACCCTCTGCCTCTGCCTCGGTGGTCCCTCAATTGTCTGCTGCTCCTCGGCACGGCGGGTCGGGCAGTCACGAGCCATGTGGCCCTGCCCGCCGCACGAGTAGCACTGTCTGCCTCTCGAAAGACTGGCTCCTCGCTGTGTGCCCCGCACTGCTGAGCCAGTGTCCTGAGGTCGTCTGCCTGAGGGTCTGGTCTGTCTGGACCCCTGAGTCATCCGTTGACTGCCTGCTGTAGATGACTCTGCCACGTGCCGCCCTGCGGTGGGTCGCTGCGCTGGTGTAGACTCAGCAAGGAAGCTCTCAATCAGAAGGGCCCTCTCCAGTACTCCTGTCTGAGTCGGTATGCTGAGGGAGATCAGCGATGCCCTGATCTCGTGTCTCAAACCCTGCTCAAAGGTCCGGGCCCGGAAGAATGAGTCCTGTACCATGTCAGTCGAGTAACACGAGAGATCAGTAAATCTCGCCGAGTACTGAGAGACCGTCATGCTGCCCTACCGCAGCTGAAGAAGCTCCTGGATACGCACCGCACGAAGGGTGGCTGGGACGAACTCCAAGCGGAAGAGGCTCTCAAAGTCCGTCCAAAGTAGAGATGCCTCATCGTGCACCTGGAGCATCAAGCTCCACCATCGTCCTGCTGCTGCGTGTAGTAGGCTCGCAGAGAGGATCACCATGAGGTCTGCTGGTGTCCTCACTAGCCTAAACACACGTACCACTGCCTCCAGCCAGTCCTCGGCTGCCTGGGGATCCGTCTCCCCGCGAAACCTTGGCGGTCGCTGGCGCTGAAACTCATGCAGTGCGCTGAGGTGACGTGCATCGTCAGCGGCTGGTGCTGGAAGCATCGGTGGCTCGACGGGTAGAGCTACCGCCGATGCCACTGCTGACAAAGGGCCCTGCACCAAAGCCTCTTCGCTCGGTGGGCTGTCGTCACACTCGACTCTCGGAACCCAAGATGGCTGCCGTCGTGGGGCCATCCTAAAAAGGAAACAGGTGCGCCACGGTCAGAAAAGTATACCTGGTGAGCTGATATAAGTAATCACATAGAAAACATTGAAACACACACACAATCAATGTTTTCGTGCATTAAGTCGGAAATCAGAAATCAGGGTCCTGGTGTACGGATACGTCGGCCGCCGCACCAACACTGTACTCCCTGGACTGATAACCACACTCAATACGCTAAACATTATTGCTTCACATATAAAAGATCAGAGTTCGCGGTAGAACCGAACTCCTCTGATACCAATTTGTCACGACCCGCCCTCGTGGTCCGTGCCGTGACTACCCCAAGCCCGCCTCCCATAGGCCTGGGGCAGGCGACTAGCACCAAGGCGTAAATCCCGGTAAAAAGGGAAGGCATTGCCTTTTTAAAGTAAACAAACACCACAGAGTAAGCAAGCGGAAAGTAAACACTAAGTAAAAACAGAGTACTACTGAAAGTGCGGAAAAGTAAATGGGCCAGTATACAAACCCAAACTGAAAATAAAGTACAAATCGAAAGGGAAAACAAAAACTGTAAGTAAAAGTCGCTACACCGAGCTGTCCATTGGAGATCCCACCTGAAGGGTGGGTACAGATAGCTCCACTGCTCCACGGGTCCCGTCGTCCGCTCCGAACACGCCCCGCCCAGTGGTCCACCTCCAGGTACCGTCCTGCTCTGCAAGCCTCAGCCAAGATCAACGCTGTCTGTCGTCTAAAACCAACACAACGTAGTGCGGGCATAGCCCGTGCAGGGGTGAGTATAAGCTACTCAGTAGGGACCCCGAGACCCCCGAAGGTCTCACAAAATCCAGAAAGGATAATCCACAAAGGAAGATACAAACACAAGTAACAACTGACACTGCTTAGGTATATGCCCTTACATATACCTAAGTCATCAATTTCAAATATGCTCCAACCTCCGAGCCCAAGTACAACTCAGTCCACACAGGAAAGTAAACGTATTCCACACAGGAAAAAAAAATGTAATCCACACAGGATAGCACAACACAATCCACACAGGAAAGCAACAGGATTCAGCTCACACAGGAATACTTCTTTGAAAGATGATAAAGATGATCTCTGATCCATCTATGTCGTTGGACCCACGAAGGATCGATAGGTAACTAACCCCCGCAAAAGACCCACACAGGATCGGGCCCACATAGGACCTATAGGCGCTGGTTCACACAGGACCGCTGAGCGCAAAGACCCACACAGGATCGGACCCACACAGGATCGGGCCCACACAGGACCTGTTGCACTGATCCACGTAGGATCGCTGAGTGATGTAGTCGTCGTCGAATCCACATAGGATCTCTGTACTGTCGTCGTCGCAGTCACAGTAGCAGTAGTAGCAGTAGTAGTAGTAGTCACAATAACAGTCGCAGCCAGCACTAGGGTTCCCGCACACAGCAAGCTCGTACAGGAGGATCCGCTCCACGAGCCAATAGGCTGATACATCAACTGTCACAAAGTCCAGAGTTGATGTATCCAAAAGTTCCGTATCGTCAACAGGAACTCAACGCAACAGACGGCGCGTCGATCAGACGCCCGGTCTGAGAGTTATTGACATTTTCGTCCCCGGGGCCCGGTTGGTTTTTAAGGAAAAACCAACCTGACCGTACTCCACCTGCGTCCAAACCTAGGACGGAGTATGTCAAAAGATCCGTCTCACTAAGAGGAACACAACCAAGCTGACGGCACGTCAATCGGACGTCCGTAGCTCAAGATATGAGCGTTTCCGCTCCGAGGGCCCGATTGGTTTCGTGAACGAACCAACTCAGACGAACTCAAAGTATTCCGAAACATTGAGTGCAATATACCGAAACGACCGCCTTGATCCAAGTATCGCGTTGCCGTAGACGGTTCGTCAATCGGAGGTCCGTGGCTCAAGTTATGGCCAAAAGACCGAAACCGTCTCGAAAATGGGGGGTCCGGGTCCGGGCCGGCGGCGGTCCGGCGCGGCGGCGCGGCCTGGCGCAGCTGGGGTCACGCGCGGGGGGCTAAGCCCCCGCTGCTTCAAAAAAAACTGCGCGGCTTTTAGCCGCGCCTTTTGGAGAACCCCCCCCCCCCCCCTCATGGGGGGCCTGCTTGAGGAAACCGGGGGGCCGCCTGCCCCCCTCAAAGAAACCCCCCCCCCTCATAAATCGGGGGGGGGGGGGCTTTTGAGAGTTGACAGGGGGAATTTATTCCCCCGGTCTTTGACCTTCCGGCCGGCCACCTGGCCGGCCTGTTTTTCTCCAACGGGACCGGCATGCCGGTCCCCTTCCGGTTTCCGACGTCTGCGGGCCGCCGGTCTTCCCGTCTCGCCGCGGCTCGGAACCGGCCGCGATGTTCACCGTCCGGCACGGTGCGACGGCACCGCGCCCCTCCGCCGCAGCCCCGCTCCAGCCGCGGCGCGACAGCGTCGCGTTCGTGATGATTCTTCCACGGTGCGAATTTCCGCGTAGTGCGTCGGCACCACGCCATCTTGTTTCATCCGCAAGATAAATCAACAAGAACAAAGGAGGGGGTTCGGCCGTTTTCATGCGGTCCGGCCCCCTCACGTTAAACAATAACACATATTTAAATATCCTCACGTTTGTCATGCTAGAACCACGATAGAGAATAAATAAATAAATTAACAACAACCCCTACCTTGATAGTCGCACGTTGACGTAGTCGTGGGAAGCGGTCGTCGTTTCGTTGACGTCAGTTAGAAGACGAAGAAGTCGAGGAGGAAGCAATCGGAGAAGACGAGTCAAGATGTCATTGTCGGTGTTCTTCGTGGGCGGTGGGCGTTCTTCGCGTTCTTCCACGAAGGAGATGAAGAAGGTGGAGGATTTCTTCAGCTTCTCTCCAAAGCTCTTCCGCACCTCACCCAACAATCCAAATAAAATAAGGTCCCTCCTTATTTTATTTACTAAGCCAAGCATTTCAAAAACGTAAATTTCAAAAACAAAACACTTGATTAATTATACATGAGTTGTGTAATTAATTAAGTGTTAAGTTGTCAAGTTTTAAAGAGGGAGAGAGGGGAGTTAGAGAATTTGAAAAGGTGGGGCTCGGGTTGGCCCCTCCTCACCTTAATCCTCTCTTAGGTGGTTAAACCACCCAACTTCTAACAAAAGATTTTAACCACTTTAAAGATATAAAATAAATATTGTAGAACAATTTTATTTTACTCTTCATTTCATCCAGAAAATTTAACAACTCCTCCTAGGCAAACGCAACTTCGGAAAAGGTCTTCTTAAGCGAATATCGGCGCTGCGAGTTCATCGGTGTCCTCGGATTTCAATTCCGAGCACCGGATCAAAAGTTAGGAATTCCCGTTCATTCGTTCACTGAACGCACCCAAGCCAAACTTTGGAAATTAATTCTGGGCACTCTGGGCCTCGGAATGAGGTGCCGTCAGAAACCGCGCTCTTGTAAAATTCCAAAGAAAATTAAGAAAAAAAAGAGAAAAGAAAAAAAAATTCCCTTGAATTTTACGGGTCGTTACAAAAACCGGGGGAAATAAATTCCCCCGGCCAGCATCAACACCCCCATAATGAGGGGGGGGGTCGCGGTTACACAAGGGGGGGCAGGCGCCCCCCATTTTTCCAACAGCTCTGCTGAAGGCCGAGCTGGAAGCGCGCTGGGCACGTTGCGTCCTGCCAGACCGGTGCCTGGCTGGTCGGCCTGGCGGGGCCGCGCCGGGCCAGGCCGCGCCCAGTCGGGTCGGGCCGTGCCGGGCCGGGCCGACCCTGTCCGGGGCAGGTCGACCCATTTCGGGCCAAACGGGGGGTCTCGGGCTGGGGCGGCCCGGGCCCGAAACCTCCGTTATCGGACTATTTGGGTTCAAATTCCCATAACTCGGGCTACGGACCTCCAAACGACACGTCGTTAGCGGAGATGCGATCCTTGGATCGAGAAGGTCGTTTTGGTATATCGCACTCAAGGTTTCGGAATAATTTGAGTTTGACCGGGTTGGTTCGTACACGAAACAAACTGGGCCCTTGGAGCGGTAACGCTCATATCTTGAGCTACAGACGTCTGATTGATGTTCTTTCGACTTTGTTGAGTTCCTCTTAGTGAGACAGATCTTTTGGAATACTCCGCCCGAGGTTTGGACGCTGGTGGAGTACGGTTGGGTTGGTTTTGTCTTAAAAACCAATCGGGCCCCTGGAACGAAAAAACCAATAACTCTCTGACCGGGCGTCCGATCGACGCGCTCTCTGCGACGTTGAGTTCCTGTTAACGATACGTATCTTTTGGATACATCAACTCTGGACATTGTGACAGTTGATGTATCAGCCTCTCGGCTCGTGGAGTGGACCCTCCCGAACGATCTTGCTATGTGCGGGAACCCTAGAGCTGGCTGCGACTGCTACTGTGACTGCGATGACAACTGTGCAGAGATCCTCAGTGGATTCGACGACGACGACTACAACACTCAGCGATCCTGTGTGGATCAGTGCTACCAATCATGTGTGGGTCTGATCCTGTGTGGGTCAGCGCTCAGCGGTCCTGTGTGAACCAGCGCCTACAGATCCTGTGTGGGTCCGATCCTGTGTGCGTCTTTGCGGGGGTTAGTACCTATCGATCCATTGTGGGTCCGACGACATAGATGGATCAGTGATCATCTCTATTGTCTTCGAAGAAGTATACCTAGGTGAGATGAATCCTGTGCTTTCCTCTGTGGATTGTGTTGTGCAATCCTGTGTGGATTACGTTTTCTTTCTTGTGTGGATTACGTATACTTTCCTGTGTGGACGGAGTTGTAGTTGGGCTCGGAGGTTGGAGCATATTGGAATTGATGACTTAGGTATATGTATGGGCATATACCTAGGTAGTGTCGGTTGTTACTTCATGATTGTATCTTTTCTTTGTGGTTTATCCTTTGTGGATTTTGGGAGACCTTCGGGGGTCTCGGGGTCCTTACTGAGTAGCTTATACTCAACCCTGCACGGGCTATGCCCGCACTACGTTGTGTTGGTTGCAGATGACGAACAACGTTGATCGGGGTTGAGGCTTGCAGAGCAGGACGGTACCTAGTGGTAGACCACTGGGCGGGTCGTGCTCGGAGCGGACGGCGGGACCCAAGGAGCAGTGGAGCTATCTATACCCACCCTTCAGGTGGGATTTCTAGTGGACATCTCGGCATAGAGGCTTTACCATACAGCTGTTGGTTTCCCTTTCGAGTTGTAATTTACAGTGGGGCTTGTATTTCCGCCCCATTTTTACTTTCTGTACTTACTGTTGTACTCAGTTTTTACTTAGTGTTTACTTCTTCCGCTTGTACTCTGTGGTGCTTATTTACTTTACAAAGGAAATGCCTTCCTTTTTTACCAGGATTTACGCCTTGGTGCTAGTCACCAGCCCCTGGCCTATGGAAGGCGGGCTTGGGGTAGTCACGGCACGAGCCCCGAGGATGGGTCGTGACAAATTGGTATCAGAGGAGTTCGGTTCTACCGCGAACTCCGATCTTTTCTTTGTGAAGCAATAATGTTTAGCATATTGAGTGTGGTTATCGGTCCAGGGAGTCCAGTGTTGGTGTGGTGGCCGACGTATCCGTACACCATGACCCTGACTTCTGATTTCCGACATAATGTACTAAAACATTGATTGCGTGTGTGTTTCAAGTTTACTTTGTGATTACATTGTATCAGCTCACCAGGTATACTGTTCTGACCGTGGCACACCTATATCCTTTTCAGGATGGCCCCACGATGGCAGCCAACTAGGGTTCGAAAAGTCGAGCATGACGACAGCCCACCGAGCGACGAGGCCTCGGTGCAGGGCCCTTTGCAACAGTGGAACCGGCGGTAGCAGTACCCGCCAAGCCACCGATACTTCCAGCACCAGCCGCTGACGATGCACGTCACCTCAGCGCACTGCATGAGTTCCAGCGCCAGCGACCGCCCAGGTTCCTTTGGGAGACGGACCCCCAGGCAGCCGAGGACTGGCTGGAGGCAGTAGTACGAGTTTTCAGGCTAGTGAGGACACCAGCAGACCTCATGGTGATCCTCGCTGCGAGCCTACTACACGTAGCAGTGGGCCGATGGTTGAGCGTGAGGCTCCAGGTGCACGATGAGGCATCTCTACTTTGGACGGACATTGAGAGCCTATTCCTCTTAGAGTTCGTCCCAGCCACACTTCATGTGGTGCGCATTCAAGATCTTCTTCAGCTGCGGCAGGGCAGCATGACGGTCTCCCAGTACTCGGCGAGATTTACTGATCTCTCACGCTACTCGACCGACATGGTATGGGACCCATTCTTCCGGGCCCGAACCTTTGAGCAGGGATTGAGACACAAGATCAGGGCATCGCTAATCTCCCTCAGCATACTGACTCAGACGGGAGTACTAAAGAAGGCCCTTTTGATCGAGAGCTTTATTGCTGAGTCTACACCAGTACCGAGACCCACAGCAGGGCGGCACATGGAAGAGTCTTCTGCAGAAGGCAGTCGACGGATGACTCAGGGGTCCAGGCAGACCATAACCTCAGGCAGACGACCTCAGGATACTGGATCAGCAGTGCAGGGCACACAGCGCGGTGCCAGTCTTTCGAGAGGCAGACAGTGCTACTCGTGCTGCGGGCAGGGCCACATGGCTCATGACTGCCCGACCCGCCGTGCCGAAGAGCAGCAAACGGTTGAGGGACCACCGAGGCAGAGGCAGAGGGTCGACCGTGGAGGTCCAAAAGGAGGATGCGGACGAGGCAGAGGAGCTGGCCGAGCAGCAGGTGGTGGGCGACACTTTGAGGCTCTACCACCACCACCACTAGGAGGTCCACCCCGACCACAGGGAGCTGGCGGGCAGAGATAGGCAGAGCTCCAGGCAGTAGAGGCCTACGACCACGGTGTGCCCGAGATGATTCGAGGTACTATCTATGTCTATTCCACCCTTGCTGCAGTACTTATAGACACAAGAGCAAGTCACTCTTTCATAGCCGCTGCCCTTGTTCGGAGCTCGGAGATTCTGACAGAGCCGTTGGCTCGATCATTACAGTTAGAGACTCCTACGAGAGCAGACTCGACGATTACTCACTAGTGCCGGTAGTGTGAGTTTATTCTAGGAGGCGAGAGATTTGGCTGAGATCTTCTTGTAGCGGCGTCGAGGCCTTAAGACGTCATCTTGGGCATGGATTGGTCATCTACGGTCCATGCACAAATTGACTGTTTTAGGAGCAAGGTGCGATGTGTACGCACCGACGGTCGCAGGTTCACCTTCACCAGCGAGAAGGGAGCCTTTGCAGCACATGATGGACTTACGCGGAGGAGAGAACAACCCATCACTCATCAGTTGGTTAGCCTCATCCTAGGAGCAGTTGACGTGCGGAGTCCTAGTTTTCCTGCAGTGGTGGATCAGTTTGTGTAATTTTTTCCCGAAGACGTTCCAGGGTTACCTCCTCGCAGAGAGGTAGACTTTTACATTGATCTGTACCCCGGAACAGCCCCTATATCCACTCCATCATATCGGATGGCCCCCGCCGATCTTCGAGAGCTACGGGTACAGTTGGAGGACTTGCAGGGAAAGGGTTTCATCCGACCTAGTGTTTCACCCTGGGCTTCCCCGATTTTGTTCGACATGAAGGTGGACGGGAGCTTGCAACTTTGTGTTGACTATCGTCACCTGAACCAGGTGACAGTGAAGAACAAGTATCTGCTACCGAGGATTGATGACCTCTTTGATCAGCTCAAGGGAACATGGTGGTTCTCGAAGATAGACCGCAGGTCAGGCTATCATCAGCTCAGAGTTAGAGATGAGGACGTGCAGAAGACGGTATTCAGATATCGGTATGGCCACTATGAGTTCTTGGTTATGCCTTTCGGTGTAACCAATTCTCTAGCAGTGTTCATCGCCCTCATCAATAGGATCTTTCATCCATACCTCGATCGATTTTTCGTGGTCTTCATCGACGACATTTTGATCTACTCGACGACTGAGGAGGAGCACGCCTACCACTTATGGGTTGTACTAGACACACTCCGAGAGCACCATATTTATGGTAAGCTCTCGAAGTGCCAGTTCTGGATACGTGAGGTCCACTTCTTAGGACACGTCATCTCTAAGATAGGAGTTGCAGTGGATCCTACGAAGATCGTGGCAGTGTTAGCTTGGGAGCCACCCAGGAGCGTGACAGAGGTTCGGAGTTTCTTGGGAGTAGCTGGATACTACCAGAGATTTGTGCTAGACTTCTCCAGAGTTGCGGCACCACTCTCAGCATTGAAAAAGAAGGGGAAACCCTTCGTGTGGTTAGACAGATGTCAGCAGAGCTTCCAGGAGCTGAGACATAGATTGACCAGCGCACCTATCTTGAGGTTGCCTGAGGAGGGAGTAGGGTACGTAGTCTACTGCGATGCATCAGGGACCGGACTCGGATGTGTTCTGATGCAGGAGTGGGCAGTGATCGCCTATGGATCATGACAGTTGAGGCCGAATGAGAAGAACTATGCTATCCATGACTTGGAGTTAGCAGCAGTGGTCTTCGCTCGGAAGTCATGGTGACACTACCTGATGGGTGAGTGCTTTACAGTATTTTCTAACCATCAGATTCTCAAGTACATCTTCTCGCAGAAGGACCTGAACCTGAGACAGCGATGATGGCTCGAGTTCCTCCAAGACTATGACTTTGAGATAGTCTATACTCCTAGGAAGGGGAACGTGGTAGCTGATGCCCTCAGCAGGAGGACGGGCATTCAGCTACTTGAGGAGGCGATAGAGCAGTTATCCTTTGTGCAGATATCCATCGTGGATAGAGATGGATCATCCTTCCTTCAGTCTCTCACAGTCACTCCTCCACTTCTACAGTGGGTCAGAGAGGCACAGTGTGGGGATGCTGATTGTGAGACGTGGCATGCATAGATATCCTCAGGATAGGAACCTGATGGTTTATCCTTTGGAGAAGAGCACAAAATCCTTTTCAGAGGACGTACCATGGAACCAGTCGCTTTACAGGAGGAGATAATGAGGGAGTTTCACACTTCTCATTTGGCAGTACATCCTGGAGTGGCGAAGATGTACCAGGATCTCAGACGACAGCACTGGTGGCCGGGCATGAAGAAGGTTGTGGCAGAGTTCGTTTCTCAATGTTTCACCTACCAACAGGTGAAGGCTGAGCACCAGGTACCAGCAGGCTTGGTACAACCCTTGGAGGTCCCGGAGTGGAAGTGGGACGGGATATCTATGTACTTTGTGACTGGAATTCCTCGTACTTCCAGAGGTCACCACTCAATCTGGGTGATTGTCGACCGACTCACCAAGTGGGCACACATCTTACCCATCAGAGAGCAGGGCTCAGTGGAGAGCTTGGGACGCCTTTACGTTCAGAAGATTGTTCGGCTTCACGGTGTGATATCATCTATCATCTCCGATCGAGATGCTTGTTTTACTTACCGGCTATGGAAGGGATTGCATGAGGCGTTCGGGACGCAACTACGTCTGAGCACAACCTTTCACCATCAGACAGATGGTCAGACAGAGAGAATCATTCAGACTCTCGAGGACATGCTCCGCACATGTGTCCTTGACTTTGGTCGTAGCTGGGAGGATCACCTACCCTTGGTGGAGTTTGCATACAACAACAGCTACTACTCCACCATCGGGATGACACCATACAAGGCAGTGCACGGCCGACCTTGCAGATCTCCTTTGTGCTGGACAGACCCATGAGGAGTCAACACTTGTGGGACCAGAGATGATCCATGACACGACAGAGAAGGTCCAGGTCATCCAGGAGCAGATGAGGAAAGCTCAGAGCTGGCAGAAGTCATAGGCTGATAAGAGGAGGAGGCCACTAGAGTTCAAGGATGGCGACCATGTCTTCTTGCGTGTCTCACCTCGACGTGGATTACGGAGATTTGGGCAAGGCGGCAAGTTATCCTCGCACTTCATCAGACCCCTATAGGTCCTCAGCAGGATTGGAGAGGTGGCTTATCGTCTGTCTCTACCACCTCAGTTGCACCGGGTGCACGACGTCTTCCATGAATCTATGCCGAGGAGATACGTGCACGACCCGACGCACATCATTGACCATGGGGAGCTTGATGTTGACGATGGGGAAACCTTTACGGAGGTCCCAGTGGAGATTGAGGATCGACAGGAGCAGGTCCTACGTGGACGGTCGATTCCTCTAGTAAGCATCATATGGCAGCACGGGAACCTCCAGGAGAGCACTTGGGAGCGGGAGGCTCAGATGCGTGCTCAGTACCCTCATTTGTTTCCCTAGTTTTGATGTATCTTTACGGGGACGTAAAGCCCTGAGGTGGGAGTAATGTAAAGACCTGTAAAATTCAAGTGATATTTTCTATTAAATTTCTTTGGAATTTTTTACAATAACGCGGTTTCTAACGGCACCTGATTCCGAGGCCCGGTGTGCCCGGAATCATTTTCTGAAGTTTGGCTCGGGTACATTCAGTGAACGAACGAGCGGGTTTTTCTAACTTTTGAACCAGTGCTCGGAATTTAAATCTGAGGACACCAATGAACTCGCAGTGCCGGTATTTTCTTAAGGAGACCTTTTCTAAGGTTGCGTTTGATGCGGGATGAGATTTAGTTTTGGGGGAAATTAGAAGAAGTTAAATAAATTGTGGAAAAAAATTTATTTTTAACGTTGTTGGTTATTTCCCCCCAAAGGGAGTTAGAGGTGGGACCGACATCCACATAACCTCCCTTGAGAGGATTAAGTGTGGTGGGGCCCACACAAGCCCTAACTCATCAACTTCCCTTAAACTCCCAAATAACTCCACTCTAATTAATTTGACAACATGTGTTATTAATTAAGATGAGTTACTCAATTTCAAAATTTTGAAATTCAAAGAGGTGAAGTTATGTATATAAAATAAGGCTTAGACTTATTTTATTTTGGATAGTTTTCTTTTGCCACCTTGAGAGGATTGGGAAGCATTCTTCATCTTCATCAACCTCGACGAAAAATGGGAAAAACACTTAGGCTCCGACGAAGATCGCCGTCACCATAAGAAGAGAAAGACGTGTCATCTCTTCTCTTCTTCGCAGCCGGTGTGTTTCCAAAGATCGATGACGCCGCTTCTTTCGATCTTCTTCTTGTGTCAACGAATGGAGACACCGCTTCCTCCTCGGGCTTTCTACATCAGCTTACAAAGCTTCGCCAGCGACGTTACCTCTTCGGACGAACCTCGACGTCAACGGAATCGACGTTCGATTCCCGCGACGCCCGACCTCCGCGACGCTTGTCTTCCGCGGCTTGTTGACGTGCTCCACTCTTGATACCGAGGTAGGGGATTGTTTTTATTTTTATTAAATTAATTCTGTTCTTGATTCTAGCATTTCGAACTTCGTGGTTAATTGACTAAATGTTATCGTTTAACAAGAGGGGGCCGGACCGCACAAACACGGCCTAACCCCCCTCCTATATTCATTATTGTTTCTTTGTGAATGGAACGGGATGGCGTGGTGCTGTTGCACCATGCAAGAATCTCTCAACAAGTATTACGCGACGCCGTCGTGCCACGCCGAGAAGTCGAACAAGAATGTGACGCCGTCACGCCGCGTCGAAGGAAGTCGAAGGCGCCGCGACCGAAGCAGAGCCGTGGCAGAGGGGTGCGGTGCCGTCGCACCGCGCCGGACGACAAGGGTCGTGGCCAGTTCCGGGACGCGACGGAGCATGGTGACCAGCGGCCAGCCGGGCCGCCGGTGTCAGAGCCGGAAGTGGACCGACCACCGCCGGTCCCATTGAGAAGGAGCCGGCCGGCCAGGTCGGGCCAACCGGAATGGAGAAAACAGGGGGAATTGAATTCCACCGGCCCGCATCAATGGCCCCCCATAATGAGGGGGGGCTGCTGTTACACAAGGGGGCAGGCACCCCCCGTTTTTCCAATAGCTCAGCCTAAGGCCGAGCTGGCAGCGCGCTGGGCGCGCTGCGTCCGGCCAGACCGGCGCCTGGCCGGTCTGCCAGGCCAGGCTGAGCCCAGCCAGGCCGTATAACGACCCATACTTTACATACATTGTTAATACTTCAAAATTGAAGCATACTTATTACAACATATAACAAAACCACGAAAGGACCGTATAGGTATTGTGTCTTTAGAAACTGGGAAACATAAACAACTGGTTCATAAAGCGTCTATACTGTCTCCCATTTATTTCATCATATCTATAGTCCCTTTTGGAATATCTTACTTAATAACCTTCTTCCTGACCTGGGGAATGAAAAAATACAAAAGGGTGAGCTCAAATGCTCAGTATGGGTAAACAAAAGAAATATAAATCACATCATATACATAAGCACATAACTTTTGGAAATCTTAACCTGCAAAAGAGATCAAAATTTCATAACATGGGATAAATCATGGCAGTGAAATGTAATCACAATAATCATAACGTAAAACATGAAACTTTGTGGCATACACACATAATCATAGAGAATCATTTCTTGTTAGTCAATACTCATTGCCAAGACTATCTTAGTGGACAAAATCCCTTTCTGAACCGAGTCACCCTCATTTCAGTCCTGTTTAACTGAACCGGTATAACCTACCATTCCAGCCATGTCTATCTCATGAGATATAAAATCCTTACCCAATGCATTGGAGGGAGATATAGGTCCCACCCATCTCATAATGATACCATTATTATGTGTACAACAAATTCATAAACCATACATCATTGCATAACCCATGTAATAAAAAAGAGAATCTTAAACATCATGACATCATAAAACAATTCATATAAGATAAAGGAATTCATAAAAATAATTCCATCACATCCTAAACAAATCAATGTAATAATAGGGATAAAAATAGAACCCTTTATTATATTAGATGGAAATTAATTTTGATAAAACACTTGAACTTTATTCTTGAGGAAAATATCCTTTGTACTTCAAAAACATTTTTCCTTTCTTAACATGTCGTACAATCATAAACTAAAAGAATTTGATTAAAAATAAACTTGAAAACTTGTAAAGGAAGCTTCTTGGAAATAATGTTTTAAAAATCCATTCATGCCGTATAAGTTAAAAAAACATTCTTCTCGTACTTTTGTCGGAAAAGTCAAAAAGTACCTCGTATGAAAAACGACAAAAGATTCCTTTCATATCCTTTACTAAAAACTCACCGAAGGGTAAAATTGGATTTTTTAAAAAAAATTGTAGGTGGATGGATATAAAATTACATATTGAAGAAACATGGATGTGGATGATAAAATACACCCCAGTAAATACCAAAGTATAAACAATCTCAGATAAAAATGAGATTGTAATATTTCCCTTACTTTAGGTCTGTTTTGCTTCATAAGTGTCCGAACCTCCTGTATAATGATTTAAATAATGTTATTTACTTATTAAAGAATCATACTTATTTTTATGATATCATATATGGTCATATTCTTAGCTTCTTAGTAGTAATATTTCATTGCTACTTGTTATTCGGGTGTTTATAACTTTTTGTTCTTATGCGTGTTTTGTCGAATAAATTCTTATTCTTATCTTTAGGTTATAGATACCTAATTTCCAGAAAGGTATTAGTGTATTATATATCATATTCATTCATTCAATTCATTTATATAATCATTATTAAATGAAGATCATGTAGAACGAGTCGCATCACATCGTGGAGATGGTATTCCGTACGTACGCACGAGTGATGATATCGTTCCTATGATCGTGGAATTGTATTGGAGTGTATGTATACTATTTCAGAATCTGTATCACTTTATAGTAGTCATATATAGTCATTATATACACCATTATACCCATCCAAGTAAGGTGGTGGTGGAAAATAGATTACACCACGGTGTGGAGACGGTATTCCGTACGTACGCACGCGCGGTGATTTTTTTTCCCGTAGGATGGATAGATGGTGAAATAGGGTTGTTTCATACTTATAATAACATATCAGTATATGAGTGATACTGATGTTATTACTTAATAATGAAACAACTAAAGAAGAAGAAGTGGAAGAAGAAATAAAGATGAAAGAATCGGTAACGGACATTACCTCTTCTTTGAAGTGCTTCTTTGAGACCTCCATTTAGGGCACTAAAATGGGTCTTTGAAGAATACTAGAACCTCTAGGATGTCTCTAGGGAAGTGGAGAGGAGGAATTGTAAGGGGTTGGACGAGCTTGAAGGCTCAAAGTGGTGTGAGGAAGAGGGGGAGAAGGTGCCCTTTTATAAGGGAGGAGAGGGGCACCTTTGGGAAAACTAAAAATATTATTTTATTATAAAGTCAATTTCGGTTTTAAATAGATCCAAATTAATATATTTCGTAGCTAAGGTGGGGATGGGTCGAAATACTCTCATCCAATAGAATTTAGACAAGTTTAGGTTCCTATTTTAACCTTATCATTTAGATTTAACATTAAGTTAAATAAGTTTACTTTTACCGTGTCTTCTTGTGTTCTTATACTATAAGGTTAATAAACTTACTATAAGCAGCCAAACAAACCCCAAGTTGTTTATTTTTAATATATATAACCGTAGATAAGTCATTTGGCTTATCCTTATATTTTTAGGAATAAAATAACAATTACTAATATAATATTTGTTATAAAAACTATTTTATGTCAATTTTGACACTATTTAGTAATTGATTTTTGTGAAAATCATAACAGAATTATTATTTCAAACCAAGTTAATTAAATCAATACTAACATGTCATATTAACCTAGAAAATTAGTATAATTCATAAAAAGTCTGAAATTTTATTTATTGTTGTGTTTATAACATTAATTATGTCAATATTTCATTAATAAGATAATTACTGCATCATCTTTGTGTCATAAATAAATTAAATTATTTAATGTCTAAAAATTATAAATAAAATACCATAATGTAGGAAATCGTTTTATCTTTCTAATGAATATTTATAGTCGAATTTATCTTATGTATAACCCCATATTAAAAATTCTTTACTTATTAAACTTTGATTTTAACTATTTTAACCCTTCTTTAAAGAAATTAATAATAAATGTCCTAATCTAATCCAAGTGGGCCTAAATGGTCATATTGTATTCCTAAGTTTGTTTGTTGGTCGAATTACACTTGTCCAATAGAATTCGGACATGTGTTAGTGTAATAATAATATCATCTTTACCCTTAATTACCCTATTTACTTTTAACCGTGGTAAAAAATGTAAAAAGATACTATTCACCAAAAAATTATTTTCATCTCATTGAACCACATTTTAATTACTGACATCAGCCGTGTCTCTCGAATTTTTGAAATTCCACTCACAGAAGCGGTAAAATTACGTTTTATGAAAAATTCTGTTTTTTAACTACCACTTAGTGGTTTCACTATTCATCAAAAATTGAAAGTTTTCAGCAAAATACCAAAATTTCACCCTAGGCTAATTTCAATATTCCGAATCCAAAAATGAAGTCCATTTTAAAAAATAAAATTTTAAAAATTTCAAAAAGTAGTTATTACTATTCATAACGGCTAGTTTTAATAATATTTTAATAGCATATCGTTGTTTAGTGAAACTCGGTATTACGTACGATGTAAGCTATCAAGGAAGGTCGCGATTTCGTGTAAAACAATACAAGCAAGTGTTGTGTATAAAAAGATTCCTTTGATGATTTATATAACAGAAAAGTCTCGGGTGTTACATTCTACCCCCCTTAAAATGAATTTCTCCCTCGAAATTCATCACTTTGTAACAGACAGATAAGGATACCTTTCCCTCATCATATTCTCATGCTCCCATGTAGGTTCTTCTAATCGGTGGTTCCTCCATAAAACTTTCACCAATCGAGTGGCCTTGTTTCGTTTGAATTTTTCGCTACGATCCAGAATCTCTATCTGTTGTTCTTTATAAGGAAGATCTTGCTTCAGCGGTACAACTTCTGAGCTGAGTACATGTGAAGGATCAGGTATGTACCTTCTCTGGAGAGATACATGGAACACATCGTGAACTTGAGAGAGATTCAGTGGAAGTGCCAATCGGTAAGCTACCTTCCCAACGTGATCCAGTATTTCGAAAGGACCGATATATCTAGGGCTCAACTTCCCCTTCTTTCCAAATTTCATAACCCTCTTCAAGGGAGATATTCATAAGAACACTTTATCGCCCACTTCAAACTCTAGGTCTTTTCTTCGGTTGTCGGCATAACTTTTCTGTCGACACTGAGCTGCTCTTATGTGTTGTTAAAAAGATCTGACCTTTTCTGCCATTTCATCA
Organism: Viscum album; assembly: GCA_963277665.1. Classification (NCBI taxonomy): domain Eukaryota; kingdom Viridiplantae; phylum Streptophyta; class Magnoliopsida; order Santalales; family Viscaceae; genus Viscum; species Viscum album. Next base: position 1,293,457,326 of record OY728129.1, read on the forward strand.
ACGAGATCAGGTCCTAATAGCTTTCTTTCCCCAACTTCATCCTAGCAAGTTGGAGTCCTGCATTTCTTTCCATAGAGAGCTTCATAAGGAGCCATCTGAATACTAGAGTGAAAACTATTATTATAAGAAAATTCTACTAAAGGTAGGTGTTGATCCCAACCACCTTTTAAATCCATAGAGAAAGCTCTCAACATATCTTCTAGGGTTTGAATTGTTCTCTCAGAATGATCGTCTGTCTAAGGATGATAAGCAGTGCTGAAACTCAACTCTGTATCCAGAGTATGCTGAAGACTTCTCCAGAACATCGAGGTAAATCTCGGATCCCGATCGGATATAATAGAAAGTGGTACTCCATGCAATCTTACCACTTCCTTTACATATATCCTGCCAAGCTAATCCAGAGAGAAATCCTATCTAATAGCAATGAAGTGTGCAGACTTTGTAAGACGATCAACTATGATCCAGATAACATTATTGCATTTGGATGTTTTAGGAAGTCTTGTGACAAAGTCCATAGTGATGTTTTCCCATTTCCATTCAGGTATGGGTAATGGTTGTAACATATCCTTAGACTTCTGTCTCTCAGCTTTAACTTGCCGACAAACCAAGCACTGAGAGACATATTCAACAACATCTCTTTTCATGCCATCCCACCAGAAGTACTATTTCAGGTCCCTATACATCTTCATGCTTCCAGGATGAATAGAAAATTAAGAACTATGAGCCTCATCCAACAGCTCCTTCTTTAATTCGGGGATGGTAGGAACACAAACCCGACTTCTGAAATTTATTATCCCATCACAATCAAGGATGAATTCAGGAACATTTCTCACCTTCTTTTGTAACTCGACATCTTCTTTTTGTGCCTCTTTAATATTCACATGTATGGATGGTTGAACATTAATTTGAGAAAGATAAGATTTTTCCCCTTCCATTATAATTCCAAGATCCATCCTTTGTAAATCCATAAATATTGGATCTTTTTTGATCCTCATCATGGATAAACTAGCATGGTCTTGTCGACTTAATGCATCTTCCACCTTGTTTGCTTTCCCAGGGTGGTAATGGATTGAGCAGTCATAATCCTTAATCAGCTCTAACCATCTTCATTGACGCATATTCAGCTCCTTTTGTGTGAAAATATACTTTAAAATTTTATGATCATTATAGATATCACACCTTTCACCATAAAGGTAATTCCTTCAAATCTTTAATGCAAAGATTACCGCAGCTAACTCCAAATCATGTGTTGGGTAATTTTTCTCATGGATTTTCAACTGTCGTGAGGCATAAGCTATCACCATATCATTTTGCATAAGAACACACACCAATCCCTTCTTGGATGCATCACTATAGATCACAAACCTTTCTCCACTACATGGCAGTGTGAGCACAGGTGCACTGGATAACCTTCTTTTCAACTCCTTGAAATTTTCATCACATTCTTCCATCCAGACAAACTTAACTCCTTTCCGAGTCAACTTGGTGAGTGGATTAGATAATCGTGAAAAATCTTTCCCAAAACGTCGATAATATCCAGCCAAACCAAGAAAACTTTGGATCTTAGTTACTGTTGTTGGTCTCGACCATCTTTGGATAACATCTATTTTTGCTGGACCCACAGATATCCCCTCTTTTGAGATTATGTAACCAAAAAATGCATCTTTTTGAAGCCAAAATTCACACTTGGTAAATTTGGCATAAAGCTTCTCCTTTCTCAGGGTCTTCAATATAATTCTCAAGTGATCTTCATGTTCTTCCTTTCTCTCTGAATAGACAAGAATATCGTCTATAAAGACTACCGCAAATTGATCAAGATAGTCTCTAAAGACTCTATTCATCAGATCCATAAAGATAGAAGGGGCATTAGTAAGACCAAATGGCATCACTATAAATTCATAGTGTCCATACCTTGTACGGAAAGCCGTCTTTGGTATATCCTCCCTTTTGACCCTTAATTGATGATACCCTGAACGAAGATCAATCTTGGAAAAGTATTGAGCTTCGCGTAGTTGGTCAAATAGGTCATCAATGCACGGAAGATGATATTTGTTCTTGATAGTGATATTGTTATGTTCTCGATAATCAATGCAGAGTCTCATTGATCCATCTTTCTTCTTAACAAATAGAATAGGTTCTCCCCAAGGTGACGCACTAGGGCGTATGAATCCCTTATCAAGATTCTCTTGGAGTTGATTCTTCAATTCCTGCAACTCAATTGGGGCCATTCTATAAGGTGTCTTTGATATAGGCAACGCACCCGGTATGAGTTCTATTGAGAACTCAACTTCACTATTTGGTGGAAGTCTCGGTAATTCCTCCGGAAAGACATCATCAAACTCCCGTACAATGGGAATATTCTTAATCGTGAGTTTCTCACCAACCATTTGAGATAAATAACCTTCATTTAGTGTAATCAAGACCCATAAGATGGAAGAAATTTCCACTAGAAGGTTAAGTTCATCCTTGCATTGATAGACGATCATAGATTGATCTGGGATATGAAATGTGACTTCCCTTCATTGGAAATTGATATGAGCTCCATATAAAGAAAGACAATCCATGACAAGAATCACATCAAATTCTACTATAGGAAGGATCACAAGATTTTCAGGAAGCACTTTCCCACAAACTTCGATCGGAGAAGAATTTTAAACTTTTTATGCGACTGTTGTGCCATTAGGTGTTGTCGCAACTAACTCAACATCTAATTGTTGAGGTAATATGGTAATACCCTTAAAAAATTCTTCAGAAATAAAGGAGTGGGTGGATCCAGAATCAAATAAAACATTTTCTACTTTAGAGTGGATGGTAAGTGTACCTTTCACCACACGTTATCGTACTCCACATCGCTGATAGAAATTGCATGTGACTTTCCTTTTTCTTTAGCCTTAAGAGTTTGTTGACGTCGACCATCATAATCAACCCTTGGATTAGGTCATTTATTGGAATAATGACCCATCTCCTTGCACTTGAAACATTGAAGTGTAGTAGGTTCATTCTGTGTATCCCTTCCTTTGTTTGCATCATTAGACATCATCTTCCAATCATCGCGGCATTCAAATACCTGATGACCTTCCTTTCCACATTTGAAAGAATTACTTGTCCCTTTAAGACAACTCCCTCCATGTTTCTTTACACACTTTGAGCATAAGGGGAAGCTCATCTTCTTTTCAGTGTACTCTTTAGATTTTCCTTTGAATTCCATTTTCCTCTTCTTATCAAACCCATATGACTGATGGGTTACTCCGATCTCAATCTCTACTTTGAGAGCACATCGAATGATTTCCTCGTAGCTATTGAAGTCCCTTATGGATAACGCCCTTCAAAGACTTGGTTTTAAGCCACTAAAGAATCGATCGATCTTACTCTCATGTTGGATAATAATACCAGAAGCGTACCTTGCAAGTCTTGTAAAATTTGCTTCATAGGTACCAACAGACTCATCATCCTTTTGCTTCAGTTCAAGAAACTCTTTCTCCATCTTTGTTTGGAGAATATGAGGTAAGTACTTATTGAAAAATAAGTTCTTGAACTCGTCCCATTCCATGGACTCAATTTCATCCCTTTGCCTCATATTCTTAATAAGATTCCACCATTGATCAGTATCTCCTTCCAAACGATACACTGCTAGGATGACTTTATCATGTTCGGAACATTGAAGAACTGAAAATATCTTTTCAGTAATACTAATCCATTGTTTAGCAACTAATGAATCAGCAGACCCGCTGAAAGAAGTTGGACGCTGCCTCATGAAGGATTCAACAGAATTTTGCTCCTTCCTTTGCTCGTTTGAAAGTCCTACATGATTCATTTCTTGAAAAAGTTGTGTGAGCATGGTTACAAGATTTTGCATTCTAGCTCCCATAACATTTGGTTCCTCAGGGGGGCAATCATTGCATTGCCCGTCGCATTCCGCATTAACACGATTCCTTCGGGTTCCAGCCATTGACTAAAACCAAGAAGAATAGTGTGAGAAACACTAATTATAATAGGAAAACCACATAATCAAGAATAAAATTTCACACTTAAGGTCTTATCCTAGGTTATACATGGCCATTTCTAAAACACTAAGATTGTGTTCTATGCTTAGACTTATCCTTAGTGTTCTTACTAATGCTTTCACATCCTAGTTTCCAAAGGTTGACTATAACCTCCCTTTGATACCAACTATAACGACCCATACTTTACATACATTGTTAATACTTCAAAATTGAAGCTTACTTATTACAACATATAACAAAACCATGAATGGACCGTATAGGTATAATGTCTTTAGAAACTGGGAAACATAAACAACTGGTTCATAAAGCGTCTACACTATCTCCCATTTATTTCATCATATCTATAGTCCCTTTTGGAATATCTTACTTAATAACTTTCATCCTGACCTGGGGAAAGAAAACATACAAAAGGGTGAGCTCAAATGCTCAATAAGGGTAAACAAAAGAAATATCAATCATATCATATAAATAAGCACATAACTTTTTGAAATCTTAACCTGCAAAAGAGATCATAATTTCATAACATGGGATAAATCATGGAAGTGAAATGTAATCACAATAATCATAACATAAAACTTGAAACTTTGTGGCATACACACATAATCATAAAGAATCATTTCTTGTTAGTCAAGACTCATTGCCCAGACTATCTTAGTGGACAAAGTCCCTTTCTGAACCGAGTCACCCTCGTTTCAGTCCTGTTTCATTGAACCGGTATAACCTACCATTCTAGCCATGTCTATCTCATGAGATATAAAATCATTACCCAATGAATTGGAGGTAGATATTGGTCCCACCCATCTCATAATGATACCATTCTTATTTGTGCCACAAAATCATAAACCATACATCATTGCATAACCCATGTAATAAAAAAGGGAATCTTAAACATCCTGACATCATAAAACAATTCATATACGATAAAGGAATTCATAAAAATAATTCCATCAAAACATAATCAAATAAATGTAATAATAGGGATGAAAACAGAACCCTTTATTATCTTAGATGGAAAATAATTTTGATAAAACACTTGAACTTCATTCTTGAGGAAAATATCCTTTCTACTTTAAAACAATTTTCCTTTCTTAACATGTCATACAATCATAAACTAAAATAAGTTGATTAAAAATAAACTTTAAAACTTGTAAAGGAATCTTCTTGGAAATAATGTTTTAAAAATCCATTCATGCCGTATAAGTTAAGAAAACATTATTCTCGTACTTTTGTCAGAAAAGTCAAAAATTACCTCGTACGAAAAACGACAAAAGATTCCGTTCATATCCTTTACTAAAAACTCACCGAAGGGTAAAATTGGATTTTAAAAACAAAAATTGTAGGTGGATGGAAATAAAATTACATATTGAAGAAACATGGATGTGGATGATAAAATACACCCCAGTAAATACCAAAGTATAAACAATCTCAGATAAAAATGAGATTGTGATATTTTTCTTACCTTAGGTCCGTTTTGCTTTGTAAGTGTCCGAAACTCCTGTATAATGATTTAAATAATGTTATTGACTTATTCCAGAATCATAATTATTTTTATGATATCATATATGGTCATATTCTTAGCTTCTTAGTAGTAATATTTCATTGCTACTTGTTATTCGGTTGTTTATAACTATTTGTTCTTATGCGTGTTTTGTCGAATAAATTCTTATTCTTATATTTAGGTTATAGATACCTCATTTCCAGAATGGTATTAGTGTATTATATATCATATTCATTCATTCAATTCATTTATATAATCATTTTGAAATGAATATCATGTAGAACGAGTCGCATCACATCGTGGAGATGGTATTCCGTACGTACGTACGAGTGATGATATCGTTACTATGATCGTGGAATTGTATTGGAGTGTATGTATACTATTTAAGAATCAGTATCACTTTATAATAGTCATATATAGTCATTATATACACCATTATACCCATCCAATTAAGGTGGTGGTGGAAAATAGATTACACCACGGTGTGGAGACAGTATTCCGTACGTACGCACGCGCGGTGATTTCTTTTTCCGTAGGATGGATAGATGGTGAAATAGGGTTGTTTCATACTTATAATAACATATCATTTTATGAGTGATACTTATGTTATTACTTCATAATGAAACAACTAAAGAAGAAGAAGTGGAAGAAGTAATAAAGATGAAAGAATCGGTAACGGACATTACCTCTTCTTTGAAGTGCTTCTTTGAGAACACCTTTTATGGCACTAAAATGGGTCTTTGAAGAAGACCAGAACCTCTAAGATGTCTCTAGGTAAGTGGAGAGGTGGAATTGGCAGGGGTTTGCCGAGCTTGAAGTCTCAAAGTGGTGTGAGGAAGAGGGGGAGAAGGTGCCATTTTATAAGGGAGGAGAGGGGCACCTTTGGGAAAACTAAAAATATTATTTTATTATAAAGTCAATTTCGGTTTTAAATAGCTCCAAATTGATATATTTCGAAGATAAGGAGGGGATGGGTCGAAATACTCTCATCCAAAAGAATTTGGAAAAGTTTAGGTTCCTATTTTAACCTTATCATTTAGATTTATCATTAAGTTAAATAAGTGTACTTTTACCGTGTCTTCTTGTGTTCTTAGACTATAAGGTTAATAAACTTACTATAAGCAGCCAAAAGAACCCAAGTTTTTTATTATTAATATATATAACCTTATATAAGTCATTTGGCCGAACCATAGATTTTTAGGATTAAAATAACAATTACTAATATAATATTTGTTTTAAAACCTATTTTATGTCAATTTTGACACTATTTAGTAATTGATTTTTTTGAAAATCATAACAGAATTATTAGTTCTAAAAAAGTTAATTAAATCAATAATAACATGTCATATTAGCCTAGAAAATTAGTGTAATTCATAAAAAGACTCAAATTACATTTATTTTGGTGTTTATAACATTAATTATGTCAATATTTCATTAATAAGATAATTACTGCATCATCTTTGTGTCATAAATAAATTAAATTATTTAATGTCTAAAAATTACAAATAAAATACCATTATGTAGTAAATAATTTTATCTTTCTAATGAATATTTATAGTCGAATTTATCTTATGTATAACCCCATATTAAAAATTATTGACTTATTAAACTTTGATTTTAACTATTTTAACCCTTCTTTAAATAAGTTAATAATAAATGTCCTAATCTAATCCAAGTGGGCCTAAATGGTCATATTTTATTCCTAAGATTGTTTTTGGTCGAATTACACTTGTACAATAAAAATTAGGACATGTGTTAGGGTAATAATAATATCATCTTTACCCTTAATTACCCTATTTACTCTTAACCGTGGTAAAAAAAGTAAAAAGTTACTATTCACCAAAAAATGATTTTCATCTCATTGAACCACATTTTACTTACTGAAATCAACCGTGTCTCTCTGATTTTTGAAATTACACTCACAGAAGAGGTAAAATTATGTTTTATGAAAAATTCCATTTTTTAACTTCCACTTAGTGGTTTCCCTATTCATCAAAAAATTGAATGTTTTCAGAAAAATACCAAAATTTCACCGTAGGCTAAATTCAATATTCCGAATCCAAAAATGAAGTCCATTTTGAAAAATAAAATTTATAAAATTTAAAAAAGTGGTTATTACTATTTATAACGGCTAGTTTTAATAATATTTTAATAGCATATCATTGTTTAGTGAAACTCGGTATTGCGTACGACGCAAGCTATCGACGAAGGTCGTGATTTCGTGTAAAGCAATCCAAGCAACTGTTCTGTAGAAAAAGATTCCTTTGATGATTTATATAACATAAAATTCTCGGGTGTTACAGGCCGGGCCGGGCCGTGCCGGACCGGGCCGACCCTGTCCGGGGCGGGTTGACCCGGTTCGGGCCAACCGGGGGGTCTCGGGCCGGGACGACCCGAGCCCGAAACCCCCATTATCGGACTGTTTGGGTTCAAATGCCCATAACTCAGGCTACAGACCTTCAAACAACGCGCTGTCAGCGGCGATGCGATCCTTGGATCGAGATGGTCGTTTCGGTATATCACACTCAAGGTTTCAGAATACTTTGAGTTCGGCCGGGTTGTTTTGTACACGAAACCAACTGGGCCCTCGGAGCGGAAACACTCATATCTTGCGCTACGAACGTCCGATTGATGTGCCGTCGACTTTGTTGAGTTCCTCTTAGTGATACGGATCTTTTGACTTACTCTGCCCGATGTTTGGACGCTGGTGGAGTACGGCGGATTGGTTTTGGCTTAAAAACCAACCGGGCCCCTGGAATGAAAAAGCCAACAACTCTCAGACCGGGCGTCCGATCGATGCGCCGTCTACGACGTTGAGTTCCTGTTGACGATACGGAACTTTTGGATACATCAACTCTAGACTTTGTGATAGTTGATGTATCAGCCTCTCGGCTCGTGGAGCGGACCCTCCCGAACAAGCTTGTTGTGTGCGGGAACCCTAGAGCTGGCTGCGACTGCTACTGTGACTGTGACGACGACTGTGCAGAGATCCTCAGTGGATTCGATGACGACGACTACATCACTCAGCGATCCTGTGTGGATCAGTGCTACCGATCCTTTGTGGGTCTGATCCTGTGTGGTTCAGCGCTCAGCGGTCCTGTGTGAAACAGCGCCTACAGATCCAGTGTGGGTCCGATCCTTTGTGGGTCTTTGCCGGGGTTAGTACCTATCGATCCTTTGTGGGTCCGATGACTTAGATGGATCAGTGATCATCTCTATCGTCTACGAAGAAAAATATAACTATGTGAGCTGAATACTGTGCTTTACTGTGTGGATTGTGTTGTGCTATCCTATGTGGATTACATTTTCTTTCCAGTGTGGAATATGTATTTTTTCCTGTGTGGACTGAGTTGTACTTGGGATCGGAGGTTGGAGCGTATTGGAATTGATGACTTAGGTATATGTATGGGCATATACCTAAGTAGTGTCGGTTGTTACTTCGTGATTGTATCTTTCCTTTGTGGTTTATCTTTTGTGGATTTTGGGAGACCTTCCGGGGTCTCGGCCTCCCTACTGAGTAGCTTATACTCACCCCTACATGGGTTATGCCCGCACTAAATTGTGTTGGTTGCAGACGACGGAAATCATTGATCGTGGTTGAGGCTTGCAGAGCAGGACGGTACCTTGAGGTGGACCACTGGGCGAGACGTGCTCGGAGCGGACGGCGGGACCCGAGAAGCAGTGGAGCTATATTTACCCACCCTTCAGGTGGGATTTCCAGTGGACAACTTGGTGTAGCGGCTTTACCTTACAGTTGTTGTTTTCCCTTTCAAGTTGTACTTTACAATTGGGCTTGTATTTCTAGCCCCTTTTTACTTTCTGTACTTACTGTTGTACTCAGTTTTTAAATAGTGTTTACTTCTTCCGCTTGTACTCTGTGGTGCTTGTTTACTTTACAAAGGAAATGCCTTCCCTTTTTACCGGGATTTATGCCTTGGTGCTAGTCTCCAGCCCCTGGCCTATAGAAGGTGGGCTTGGGGTAGTCACGGCACGGTCCCCGAGGACGGGTCATGAACATATTATTGATCAATAAAACCATTTTACTTAAATAATAGGCACACTAACCAGTGACATCACATAGTCCAGTAGTAGGGGATAAATCATAACCGCACATTGGTTTTGGATTCGATTCCCATAGCTTTGTCTGACATGACGGGTTGTCACACGGTCTGCATGTTGTCCTTTTTCATAAAATATATTTTATAACATTACCAAAATGAGATAAATTCCTCAAAATAACCATAACATAATTTAACCACAAATGTTATCTCATACCTTTCATTTTCATCCCAAATTATAATAACTTTTAATTTCCTCAAACCCAATGATCATATAAAACCAAATGGTTATTTATAACTATATCCACAAGATAAAAGATATTTCTTCCTCAAATATCATTCTCACATGGAAAACTGCAGTGTTACAAATACAAGAGAAGATTATTCCAATGTAAACCCATCAACAAGGAGCACTAGTACATTTTAAACATTTCTCCAACCATTTATTTCAATATAGCTTTTTCTTTGACCAAGAAAATATCCTATAGAATAGGGCATTCACTCGGGTAATGGCCAGGTCCCCTATATTTATGGAAAATGACTGTACATGGATTCTTGGGACCATTTTTATCTTCTTCCATAGTACACTTAATTTTTCTTTGGTAATTCTTCACTTTATGTCCTCCTTCCCGCACGTAGAGCATTTATTTGTCCCATTGAGACACTTTCCTGGGTGTCTCCCACCACATTTCCTGCATGATGGAAATTGAGGAATGCTTTATCCATGGTCTCCACTACTGCAGCTCTTATCATTCATCACCTTTCTATTCTTTTTTGAGTCTAGAAATTGGTTATTATATATATTGTTGATCATATTTTCAGATAATTGATTTCGCATGAAGACGATATCATTTACGACTATCAACATTCCATTTTGTTGCTCATTTCCACCAACATTCCCAACTTGAACATCATTCTCAAAGTCACCCTGTCTTCCTTGGAATCCAGCCATTGAATAAAACCAGAAAGCATTGTGTGAGTAACAGTAGTCATGAAATCATTTAGAGAATATCATGTCCCCATATTCTCAATTTGAAACACATTAGGATTAACCACAGTCATTTAATCTCATCTTATATAAACTACATCATATCAGTTTTTAAAGAAAATGTAAACTATCCTAAGAATATCCCTCGGGACTGTCATTACCAAAAGTGTAGCAAGGCCTGTTGTCATGCACCATTTCCCGTTTGAGTCTTGCTCAAAGTGGTGTTTTCAGGTTTTACCCCTAGGTACATCTATACCAGATCTGCCTCTACCTGATCTTATCCAAATAGGAATGTATTGCTCGGAAAACTCACAAAATCTCTAAAATATCAAAATTTTAGGAATTTCTTCTATACTAATCCTCAAATTCCATCATAGGTATATGTGATATAATCAGAGTTTATCTAAATCTTTCTTAAAAGGTTTGTCCTAAACTTCCTCTGATACCAACTGTAACGCCCCGACCCTAGTTACCTAGAGTCGGTGCATTATTACATATCATTAGCATGATCACAAAAGATCAAGTCTCGAATGAACAAATATTTTAGTAGCCTTAGAGACACTAGATATATTAATGAATTCTTACATTACATCATAATGTAAATAAACTACAAAAACATCTTGTCTTCATATCCTCTCATATTATCCCTGCAGGTCATTCATAAATTACTTCTTCACATCCTGGCAAAAATAAAACATTGAAAGGGTGAGCTCAGATGCTCAGTAAGGATAACAATATAGCAGAAGCTTTCATAGATAAGCATAAACACTTAAGGGAATGTATAATTAAACAAGAGACTTTTAAACATGAACATCACCAGAATATGGCAAAGATAAAATGAAATAATGCCATTTAATTATTCACTTGGATATTATACTAGTCGAATAATCACATGCAATATCAATAACCACATTAATAATGATGGAACGAATAATTCCAGACTATCATAACCACGTAGCCAAGGCCTTGTGCCAAGGCTACAAATAAGATTTTGTCAAGGCCTCGTGCCAAGACACTAGTTTTTCCTCATGAGACCTACAGATGCATTGAGGAGCTATAGCGGGCTCCACCCATCACTTACTAAGTCCAATGCATTACCCATGTGACCATGTTTAAACATAACATAAGCATTCATATTAAAATTAGCATACGAAATGTAAATAATTTAACCAAAAACCATGAATGGTATAAAAATTGCACATCCACAGTCACACATAACTCATTCGATACAATTTGTATGATTTTATTGTATCATATTAACCTCAATCGAGAATAATGAAGGATATTTACATATATTAAAATCATCATCAAACTATTGAGAGAAATATCCCCCATTTTCTTGAAAACATTTAAAAGTCGCACTATTTTTCAAGAAGACATTTAAAATAGATTTTTGAATCAAAGTGTCCCATACCACTTTGAAACATTTAAAAGGAATTTTGATTTTAAAAAATTAATGTCCATATAAATAAATCCTTAAATCCATTTTTAAAACATGGACATTAATGAGAAAATTTAGAATAATAAATCTTTAAATCATTTTAAAAATATATTTTAGATAGAGTTACTAACCAAAAGAGAGACACTTGAATACAAATAATTGAGGTAATAAAAATATTGTAATATCCTAAGAATAAAGGGATTCATGATATACTATGTCAAAATACATTATATACACCATATAAATGTGATTTGGTGTATAACAACAAAAGAGTCTCAATGGAATGTAAATTGAGATGAAATCTCTCATAAAGGTCGTATTCTTAGGTTAAGGATAAATCAACGACATAATTATGTGTGAAAAATATAAATTCACTCAATATGATTGGATATTTCATGTAAAAAAATCAAAGGACATTTACACATATTCTTGTAAAAACAACACCAATGAATTGGATGTTTATCTCAACAAATCGAGATTGAGTAAAAATTACTCTTATCAAGTTCATACCGATGACTTGAGAATTTATCAATGGAGTGATTATGTGTATGAAAACTATATCTACAGAAAGGGGAGTGGAAATAATGACATAATCAAATGAATAGTGATTCCACACATAATCTTGGAGTAAAATAATCAATAAAGTATGCGTAAAGTTGAATGAGTGGACATTGAAATTTCAAATTCCCTTATCGATTTGGTAACATACGAAACATACACCAATGAATGAAAGATCATAAAATGATGATTTAAATATCCATAAATTAAAGTATATTATACAATGAATATAATCATGGGCAGTACACACACCACATGCAATAAATAAGTGGTGAACAATTGAAATCTCACGAAATTAAAAGCGAGATAAGAAACCCTTAATTTGTACATATTCCTTGGTCGACAGTAGGTTATCCTACTGTATAATGGTGAAATAACTGTTATTGAGTTATAAAATAATCATTTACATTAGTATGATATCATATATGATCGTTTAACATTGATTTGTTAATAATATCTTAGTATTATCGTCTTTCTAAGAGTTAACAGATTCATTTTCCTTTATATTATTTGTTATCCAAGACGTATTTGTTATTGATGGGATGTATCTTATTCATATACAGAATCATATCACGTCTCTAAAAATTATTTTTAATCATCAAATGAGAATTATACTTGAATGGATATGATGGGGAATGAATCTCACCGCGTTCGTGGAGACGGTAGTCCGTACGTACGCACGAGCGATAATATCATTATTTTGATATTAAAATAATATATTATTGGATGGTATATCATATAGAAAGAATAATTATCTTGTTATATTTATTATTTACATGAATTAAAAATCATTATTATACCCATACAAATAATAATATATTGAATAACAATTAAACCACGACGTGGAGACGGTAGGCCGTACATACGCACGTAAGGTGATATGTCATTCAAAGGATGGATAGAATACTGAATATGATTGTAACATATTTATAATCACATCAAAATATACAGAAGATACTTGAGTTATAATTTTAGAATGGAAATAACAAAGAAAGAAGAAGTGGAAGAAGAAAGGATCTTGAAAGAGGGTGGTGAAAACATTACCTCTTCTTCGGGTTCTACCTTTTGATTTGATCAAAAGGCCTCATTAGGTTGGATTCCTGATCAAGCTAAGGCCTCTAGTTTTAATTGAGGGAAGTTGAGAGGATATTAGAGCATAGGTTGGCCGAGACAAATGTCTTTGATGGTGTGAATTAATGAGAAGGGGAAGTTCCCTTTTATAAGAGGTGTGAGGGGCACCTTTGGAAAAGCTAGAAATATTATTTTATAATAATTCATATTGGGTTTATAATGGCTCCAAAGAAGATTATTTAAAAGTTAAGGTTGAGATGGGTCTAAAACCACTCAAACAATAGAAGTTTTACATGTTTTGGTCACTATATTAACCTTATAATTTATATTTAACTCTTAGTTAAATAGTTTGACATTTACCATGTCTCTCTGTATTTTTATATTATATAGTTAATAAACATATTATATACATCAAAGAGACCACCAGGTGGTCCAATAATGATACAAATATAATGATATAAGTACTTTGGGCGAACCATTGGTTTTTAGGAATAGAATATCAATGAATAATATAATATTTGTTTTAAGACTCTTTTATGTCAATTTTTACACTATTGGGTATTTTGTTTTTGATATTTCTATAACCGAATTATTACATCAAAAAAAAAATTAATATAACCTGTTATAATATTTCATATTAACCTAGAAAATTAGTGGAATTCATAAAAAGTCTCAAATTACATTTATTTTGATATTTATAATATCAATTATTTTAATATTTCATTAATTAGGTAATTACTGCTTCACCATTGTGTCATAAATAAATTAAATTATATTGTTTCTAATAATTATAAATAAAATACCATTATGTAGGAAATCTTTTTACATTTTCTAAAGAATATTTATAATCGAATTAATCTTATGTATAACTGTATATTAAAAATGATTTATTTATTAAAATTTGATTTTAACTCTTTTAGCTCTTCTTTGAATTAAATAATAATAAATGTCCTAATCTAATAAAAGTGGACCTAGATGATAATATTTTATTTCTATGGTTGTTCTTGGTCTAGATACACTTGTCCAATAGAATTAGGTCATGTGTTAGGGTAATATTAATATCATTTTTACCCTTAATTACCCTATTTACTTTTAACCGTGGTAAATAAAAGTAAAAAGTTACTATTCACCAAAATTATTTTCTTCTTATTGAACCACATTTTACTCATTGATATTAACTGTGTCTCTTGGATTTTCGAAATTCCACTCACAGAAGAGGTAAAATTATGTTTTATTTGAATTTCCAAATTCTCATAGGAGGTGGGTAAAAGACGGTGAAATGTTCAATAAAATATTTATATATCCAAAATTATTCTAAACTAACACCAATTAATTACATTGAAATTTTATAGGTATTATGTATCTATTTTTTCCTTAATTAAATTTAAAAAAAATAATTATTTAAATAAAAATTTGGTTTTAAACAATAACACAGTATTTTCACTATTCATCAAAAATTGAAAGTTTTCAGAAAAATACCAAAAATTCAGCCTAAGATATTTTTGATATTATGAATTCAAAAATGATTTCTATTTTACCAAATTCAAAACATATATGTTCTGTCAATTAATTTAAAAATTAATTCCCATTGTCAAAACAAATAGAAAGTTTTTAAGAAATAATAACTATCAAAAGATTGACACTTGTTTATGTCTGGTTTAATTGTGAAATTACATCCAATGGCCAAAATTGTATTAAATGGTAAAAATATATTCTAAATATACTTTAAAACCACTCAAATTCATAATTTATCACTATTAATTATTTCTATTAATAAATTTGTTTTTAATTAAAATTTAGTAATTTTCATTATTCATCAAAATATGAAGGTTATCTGAAAAGTACCAAAATTTCACCCTAAGATAATTTCGATATTAAAAATCCAAAAATGAAGTCCATTTGGAAAGATTAACTTTATAATATTTCAAAATGTAGGTATTAGAATATTGAAGTTGCGTACAATGCAAGCCATTGCATTATTCAAAGGGAAACGTACCATTGAAGCTTGGGGTGTTACAACCCGTGACACGAGGCCAACCATAGCCACTCATACACGACATGTACATCGTACTAAAAGATGTGTACTATGTTTTTCTACATGACCAGTTCTATGACACGGGCTGTTGCACACGGTCAGTACCTGAGATCAGACAACACATGGTCTATATTTTCTACACGTCGTGTACTTTTGGAAAATTGTATGGTCCTCTTTTTCACTGTATCCTATACATCTTTCGTTTGTGTTAGTGCCCCTTCTTCTCGTTTCCCTGAAGTTCAGGCATCATTTCCTGCTATAGTAGTATGATCCCTTCAGCCATACTTTTTATGATAGAGTCGGCATCCCTCCGAGAGGCCTAGAGTGAGACCCTCTATCCATTCATGACCCTAGGTAGAGTCAGGAATCGACGTGACACACCCTACCAGGCGTTGATCCTATACCTAGCTGGTGTATCACCTAACTGGTGAATCCGGATGAGTCGTGGTATCCGCCATGGCCCTAGTAGTGATCCTCATCTGTTTATCGTGATCTTTACCACTCAGGAGTGTGTCTCCCGTAATGAGTGCTTTCTACGTACCGTGACCATCCCACTCAAGAGTGTGTCTCCTGTAATTATTGAAACTATCTCTCTTGATAGTTCCAGATGAACAACACTTCTCATACGGACGTCATCAGAGCTATAAGACTCGTGGATTGTGTTCTCCTGGAACGAGTGCATCACGAAATATACGAACAGAATCCCTAACATGGTATGCAGTTATGTGACTTGTGTCTAGACCACGGGTCTTGGTTTGGAATATATCTAGTATTTACTATATGTTCCGTAGACATATAATGTGCATAGGTGACTGTACCTTTACATTGTGTACTACTTTGTGGTTTTCGAGGTCCTCTACTGAGTATTGTTATACTAACCCCTTGCATGGGTTTTGCCGCACGTCTTGAGTCTTGTGCAGACAAGAAGCCTTTTGACAGTGTCCAGGGAGGATGAGGACAGGACCGATCATTCTCAATTCCCTATAGGCCGAGGTGTTTCAATGGCTACGAGCAGCAGTCCCAGTACCTTTTTGTGCTTAAAGTTTGGACTTTGCGGTTTTCAGACTCTTGTTTGATTGTTTTTGGTGGGCTTCTATTCTGGCCCAGTTTACTTTTTAGTACTCTACCTTTCATCGTACTCTGTTCATTGGGGTTTATTTGTATTCATGCATTTTGTTCCTTAGTCTTTTACATTTCAGAATTTGTGGGCTTGCAGATGTGTGCGTGTGTACAAGTACTTAGACAATGCCTCCCATGTTAGTGATATTCCTACTCAGTGCTAGTCACCAGCCCCTAGCCTATTGGAGGCAGGGTTAGGGAGTCACGGCATGGGCCCCACTGGGATGGGTCGTGACAGAGGTAAAGAAATCATGATCCATATTATCATGAAATACAAATTTATCAATTTACATCATTGAGGATTATTTTATTATTATCCATGAGAATAATACATTTATTATTTTCCAAGGATTATTTTAATTCTCATATTATTGATCAAATTGAATTTATTTTTATTTATTTTCATTACTATACAGATTATGCGTAATTTGTTCAATATAAATTTAATTATTTATACCAATTATCGATATTTCAACTTAAACTTATTTTTCTCTTTCCTTGTTATATCAAAAAGGTATATTTGAATGATTTCAAGGATGCTTAATATTTACTAGAACTATGTTTCATATATTAATTAAAATTAAAAATGTGATGCATGTTTGTATTTAGTTTTTAAAGACTGATAAAATGACCAGTACTTTTGAATAAGACCCCTTGTGTTTTATAATTACTTAATAAAGTATAAAAAGACATTGTGTTACTGGATTTTGGGTTTTTATATCAATTTTAATAAGGTATGGACACAATGATTTTCTAAATACTCCATTTTGAATAATTAGTGAACCATAAATCATTGTATACATAATGAATACATTGTTTATAGATTACATTGACAAGTTTGTAGTATTAATTATATTATATATTTTGATATGATAAAAAAATGTGGAACATGTGTAAAATATTTATATTGTGATAAATACAATGTGGAAGAAGATTCTATTTGAAAATAATAGTAAATGTAATTTTTAAATGTTTTTAGTATAATTCTATTGCCATAGAATGGGTAGAGAAAATAAAATTTTTAACTCATCTATGGCTACTAATCTTTAGGAGTGTCCCATACCAACGTTTTTGTAGAGATATGTAGTTTTCATCTACAAGATGATTATTTCCAATGATTTGGGATAATTGTATCTTATGTTTTAAAAAATCTAACCAATTTTACTCTGATAGAGTCATTTTTTTCTGGACTGATGAATGTGAATAGATCATTATTGATTTGGGAAAGAAAATTATTACTACACGTGTCCTAAAACATCCCTTATGTGGTAAATATTTCATGCAATGTTTTTCTGTATAAATGAAGGGATTATGATCTATATAGATAAAAAATTATAAATTGATATCATAAACATCAAGGTAGTCAAAATCCAAGAGTAAAAGTTCCTAACACATCATCTGGATTTCACTATACTGATCTTTTCATTTGATATTTGGGGGCATTATCTTGATGGGGTGATGTTTGAAATATTTAATTATCATAATTCCCTAAAAAATATATTCACATATAAAGAGATAAATTTTTAACAGAGGTTATATTTAGTACTAATCAAGGATTATGATTAATCATTCAACTATTATACAGGGATAAATAATACATTAGAATATTCTATATATAGAAAATATTAGAAAATCATCTCAATGACTAGAATTAAGATATATAAAATATTCATAGACATAAAATGGATGGTAATGGGGAGTGTAAAAAGGGATATTATTATTCATCTCTAAAACTATTTATCATTCATACCTTTTGGATAAGATATAAAATGAACAAAGAGATGATGTGGAAATATAGATGAATATAAATGATATAATGATTGGAAATGCTAATTGTTCAAATTTTATATAGGAGTTGTAATAATACATTCGCGACTATGTGTATAATCAAATAGAAGGTAAATAAGGAGTTAATGAATGATGAAAATTCATATACATTCTCTATCCACCTAGGGAGAATAAAGATGTACTATGATCTTTGAGATAAATATTGGTGTGTCAATATGATTGATGAGGTCACAGAATATACATCAAGGTTCATGGTATGTCTGCAGGTGAAGGTAGAATGGAAAAATACCAAGGGGATGATTCTACCATTACACATTACTATATTGAAATGGGAAAACATTATCATGTATTTTTTGAACTTTTTTAAGAACACATCAACTACAAATAATTCTATATGGATTTTGGTGGACTAAATTACAAAGAATTATAATTTCATTTATATTATGGGCTACATATTAGTAAATAATTAAGTAAGGATATATATTAAGGAAGTGATTAGGCAGAATTGAACATTATTATTTGTTGTATATGATCTATATACAACTTTATGATCACATTCCATTTTGAACCTCCAAAATTTTATTAACATGGAGTTGAATTTCAATATGTCATGTCGCCATGAATACGATGTAAAATTTTAGAGGACTATAAAAACATATGAGGACACGTTGAGAGAATAAAAGATTGCAATAAAAGGATGATGGGCTCAACATATTCCTCTTATTTGGTTATCTTACAATATTTTATTATAAACTAGATTCTAAATAGATCTATTTGAATTCCTTTGTGGGATGATATGTAGAACACCCACATGCTAGGATGGTATTAATAAACCCAAGCTTATAGGTTATCATATATTTTGGATGAATGTAAAACTAATTCCAAGGTCCATTGGCTGCTTTCATATTCTCGACCACATCAGAGTTATGGTATATCAACTAGAACTTCCATCAACTAATTATCAAGTACATGAAATATTCCACATATCCTCAATAAGAGAGTATATATCAGATCCCTCACATGTAAATATTTTAGTGTTGGTGATGATGTTAAATGATCTATCTAATGAGGATAATCCAGCGATGATCTTTTACTATAAACATAATGTTATACGCACTAGGAAAAAAACTATGTCAAAGTACAAAGGAGAAACCACAAGTGTGACGAGGTTACATGGGAACTAGAGTAGGTGATGGATTTGATGTACCCACACCTATTTTCAGCATGTATTTAAAATAATTTTTTTGGGAATACATTTGTTAAGGTTATTGAATGTAATGACACTGAATTTTATCAATGGAATTAACTTTCTAAATATAACTTTTTATAATATAACATTATATAATTTAAAGGTAGAACATATTAAAACAAATAAAATTTTATAACTAAAAAATCACATTAATATTTTCCAAACACCCATAAGAATTGAAAACAACATAATTGGATAAAATGATTTGAAATAATATATCTAAATTATGAAAAATTCGATCTAAGTGATCCACAATATTAACTAGACTCATCAAAAACTGTAGAAATGAAGAAAAATATTAGAAATGAAAAATAATTCATGAAAATGAAAGTACACGTATCCTTTAGAGAAAAATATATTTAAAAGGATAATTAATAAAAATTTGGTAATTATAGAATCTATGAAACCCATCTGATTATTATAAATATAACCATTGTAATAGTTATATGGCTATTGGAATATTATCCTCACCATCAAAATAGTAATATGATAATAAGAAATAGTAACCTATTAATTTGAATTGTAACCTCACCTATGATAATACAAAATAATATTTAGGTAACTTATAAAATGATAATATGACGAATTTATATCATGGTACAACTAAACACATTTTTGATAAAATGATAAAATAATTATTTATATTTTAATAAATAATCAATTTTTTATTTCTATTTTGTAATAATTAAAATTATTGTAAATAAATTAAAAATTTTGGTTTAAAAATTAACATTTAATTTCATTATAATGATAATATATTTTTATGTTTCAATATTTAATTTATTAAAGGGTAATAAAAAGGGTCAAAATATTAATTTTGAAAATTATAAAATAAATTGTATTTTTATTATAAGACATAATTTCTCATATTTGTAATTTTATTCAAAAAATGGAACACTTTTTTGAAATAAAAAATTAAATAAATGGGTATGGTGTATTTTTGGTATTTTTGTATAATAGTTGATTTTTTGTGAATACTGATATATAATGAAATCTCGTATTAGTAATTATTAATATAATTCATGATTTATATATCATATATGATGTAAGAAACCAATATTTAAAATTCACATGTACCATTTACGATATATAGTCCCAATAATCAATACTATTGAAAATCATAATCCAAAATAATATAATAATGAATGTAATATTCAAAATCAAAATTATCCACACCATATAAATACCACCCTCACCACCCCATCTCAAAACACATTATAGGCATTGAACATTACTCAATGTTTTCCCAAATATCATCACAATCATCAAACATCTTCATAGGTATTTTAGTCTCATCAATAGACCATTCCAACAATCCTTAAGATGCATACTAATATTAGACAAACAATGGAAATGTAATAATCTCGAATAATCAGTAATTTTTTTTATTTTTCTTCTACAATAACCTTATTAAAACCATATTACTATAATTAGTAACGTAATTATCCTATGTGTATTTATATATTGTTATTAATTTTTAATATCCATATTCATCAAACCCTTCATTAGACTCTAAAATGAAAACTTCGGCAACAATATGGTTGGTTCATAGTCTCTACGAACAATGAACATTGTTTTTATACACTAAATTTAAAGATAGTTATATAAAAAAAATTATAATTAAATATGATTATAATAATTATATTTTTAATTATTTTTAGTTTTAAATTATTTTAATAATCACAGAATTATATAATATCAATCTACTTCATTTGGGTATGTAAAATGACCCAAATGAGATGACCTTATAGCGATAACTTATTTATACTAATTGAATAACTACTATATCAAAATAAAATAGTATATTTGGGAAATTTTAAATTTTTTAAAGGAAAATAATACCATTTCATTTCCCTATTTATATTCTAGTCCCACTTTACATTGTGATCAATAATTATTCACATGTTATATAATCTCTGAATAATGAATCCAATACTCTTTGAAAAATAAGATTAAACAGTGTCTGTCTTTTAAATAGAAATATATGATAATAATAAAATTATATTAAATATAAGATATATGGAAAGGTTCGGAATTTATTAAATAAATAATATATTTTTATTATTCAAGACATTAATTTAATTTGTAGAATGATTTTCTAACATAAGGTAAAAGATCTCATTGAACCATCCTTTTTGTGTATATTATAACCTTTCTCTCTCTAAATAACATCATATAATAGAATAATGATATAAATTTCTTATAAATTTGGAATTCACGTCCCTCACATATACAATTATCTTTTACTATATTCCCATTATGAGGTAATTCATGGAAAACATCATTTCTCAAAGAGTTTCATAAAAATCAAACCGCATTATGGTAGACTTTGCTATCTCTTAATCCTGAAACGTATTAATTTTTTAATTTATTTATTGAATATTGAAAACCATGTTTTAGCCATATAATTACTTGTTTATATATAATCCGCCATAACATTTAATTTTTAAAGTATTAGGAATATTTAAAAATTAGTTTTTAATTTTTATATGATCTCGGATTATACATCCCATATCATTCCATAAGTAATTATTTTATTATTCTAAAAGAATTATTTCCTCATTTGGAACATATCAGTATATGTATGTTATGATTGGTGCACCCAAATAGTACTCTAATTAATTGGATAATGTTTTTATTTCATGATACATAATTCATGGGATTATTTAGTAAACCTAATCCATGATGGAACTATGTACATATTGTGATATAGTCTTGGTATTTATCCTTGACATATAATTATGTTACTTTTATATAATTTCCTATTTCATTTGATTCATTTATCATACAATTTCAGGTACATCATTTTATTCGACCTTTTTTATACTTTTCTATTCCCTTTTATGAGCTATTGTTTTTTAATTTGACTCGCATATTATATTTTGTTATCATGTTTCTTCCCATAATAGGATTTTTATGACACCAAATTTTTTAATGTATTCTTCTTGTAATCTTATATATTTTTAGGATCTCAATGTTATTAACAAACTCATTATTGAGATTAAAATAATCATGTTCATTTTAGTTTATTTTTTATATATTTTTTACCCATCATTCTAATTATATGTGGCCACTCTTTCTTTTAGTTGAATTTATTTGTAAATTATGTTAATAATCATGTAATAAGATGTGGAAAAGTATTGGGTATCTATAATTATGAATACCAAGAAAAATAAATTTTTTCTTCATTACTGGTTATGAATAGGATATAGCGAATATAAAGATCATATCTTTTCATACATTAACATTATATAATGTTTTTAGAATACTTAAATAATTATACAGATTTACACCCAAAGACTGTACTACTCTAGTGCCTTTGTAAATATGGAAACATAAACACTAGTACATAAGTAACCTACATTATCTCCTACTAGGTTCTTCATGAATATCACCCTTCTTATACAAATCAAACATAAATCATATCTTCATTTCATTGGGACTAAAAACTAAAAATGGGTACGATTAGATGATTATAAAGAGTTAAAAAGGGAGACATGTAAGAATATACATCATTATAGGGGTATGTGAATTTTATAATAACATTGAAAGATCAAAACCTCATATCACAGATCATAAACATGAATCATGGAATAAATCATTTATGTTCATAATACATGAATCACAAGTAAATAATGAACAGAATCCCTAAAAACATAAAATAGGAATATAATACGGAATTTTGGAAAACACATAATCAAATAACATTATTTCCATATTATTTAGGGAATTTCCTATAAGGCCATATTTTTAGTACATGTTCAATCCCCACACCATATTGGTAGTCATGGTTCACTCCCATGGACATCTTAGTAGCATGATTTCACTACTCATACCATCTTGGTATTCACAATGAACACTCATGGCCATATTAGTGGTCAGGATTCACTACTAACACCATATTATTTTATCTCATAAGATATAAATATTTACCCAATGCATTGGATAGAGATATAGGTCCCACCCATCTCATAATAGAATCGTACATACATCTAACACAAAATTAAAATCAATCATATAATAACACATGAATTGAAATGGGTTTCATAATATATAATCATATCATAACCTGTGGATAAAATTACTAGTTTCAAAAAAAAATTCATCAAAACCATAACTCATGAAAAGAAATGGGTTTCAATGGAATATGACCCATGAAAGTGAAACTAGTTTCACAAACATAATATCATCAAAACACACTCCATTAAGATAGATAATATGAATTGAAACATTGATTCACATCCCATAAATGCATAACTAAAACCAATGTATTTCATCTTATATGAGAAATAATATTTAATGATCTTTTAAAAAAACATTATGAAAATATACATTCTCCATTGAAAAACAATTTTTAAAACATAATTAATTTTCAAAA
Source organism: Viscum album (assembly GCA_963277665.1). NCBI lineage: Eukaryota > Viridiplantae > Streptophyta > Magnoliopsida > Santalales > Viscaceae > Viscum > Viscum album. The sequence goes on from OY728129.1 coordinate 1,293,481,513, forward strand.
AAAAAATTCATTATAAATAGATGATAAAACATATAAATTAATATCTAAAAACATTAATAATTTTGAAATCCATTTTCATTAAATATTGTATTAAATTTTTATTTTAAAACATTTTTTCAAACATGCTTTTGGAAATAAAATATATTTCCGACCGATGGGAGTGGTGAAGGAAAAAAATCATAAAACCACATTCTTAACTATTTTATGTACCAATGAGATAGAAATTGTACTAATATATTATGATTTCATGAATAATAAGGGGATCATAAAATTAATTCTAGTTCATATTATATGGACCATAATATATCATCAATGTAATCATAAACATAAATAATCTCTAAAAGCGAAGAGATTGTTTCAATAAACTATTATCACTTGGTAACATGGGATCACACTACCCATGTTTGGAAATAAAATTACATGAAACTAAAAATATAATGAAAATAATGTGATTTATGATACAACATTTTAATGGTATGTATATACACCATGAAAAATATGGTTGGTGAATGACAAAACATGTGTCTCAAAAAAGGAAAATTGAGACAGAACTGTCTTAAATATATGTAACATTTAAAAAATTAACACCAAGAAATAAAAATCCAAGATAGGATATTTAAATTGCCATAAATATAATAGAAATAATCATAAAATAAATTCATGTTTTGTATATACACAATTAAAAATAAAATAGTAGTGAACATGGCATGTATCTCACAAATATAAAAAGTGAGATTAAGATTCCCTTACCGTGTGTCATGACTCTCATCGTACTTATAAAAAATTCCTATATAATAAATATAGATTTATAATAAATCTATCACAGAACCATAGAATAATATCTAATTCCATATATTATTTTATTGTGACTTTATATAACCCTTTTAACAAGTTTCTACAAAGTTTTCACTTCGAGATATATCCTCATTGTTCATAGCATGTGTCTTAATTTGTTATATCATTGGTCCATATAATTATATATTTGTTTAGTGAATTTAAATTGTGATAAAAATCTTTTTTACATTCCTTTTAGGTGTATCATAATAATATATAGAATATAAATGTATGAAAATTTAACATATCGTTCATACAGACCATATCTCATACGTATGCATGAACGTTGCATTTATTTTATTAACATCCTGAAATAATGTGAGTAAAAGATATATTTAAATATATTTATATAATATTACTATAGTATAATTATTATTTCATTTATATCATATAATTTCTATAAAATAACCCCTATTACATTACTTGTGTGGTTTGAAAGAATCACATCACTCTGAGGAGGTGGTAGTCCACACTTCCCCATACGAAAATATCATTTTTACACAAAGCAGAAAAAAAGATATCTCTTTTCAAATCATTACATAATATTAAATACATAATATTTATAATATATATCATATCTAAATATATTTTCAATCATAATTCTGAGAAATGAATTGTTGTAAATGAAAAATGAATAGTCGTCGTTCCATGAGGCAGTAGTTCACCAAATACATAAACTGTATGTTTGTTACCCATTATGTTTAAATGTGTGTTTGTGTTTGTAGAACCATTAGCATAAAAAATATCATTATATTTATTTTAATATTTTAGTTCTATTATAATGTAATAAATATTTTTTAGGTGGTGGATAAATAAAATAAAATAAACAAGCTTATGGGATGGTGTAACATCTTAATCGGTGTTTTCCTTTGAGTTTCAACCAAAGGGAATACTTGGAAGGCTTCATAAAAATTATTATAAAAGGAGTAATGGAGGATTTTTTAGGATCTATTTTGGAATATATTGGATGAGAAAAGAGTCTTGATATGTGTGTTGAAGTGGTAGGAGAATATTTCTTATTTTATTGGATATGTAGTGGCACTATTGTAAATCTTTCGAAAACGAATTCCACTCTCAATATTAAAATATGAATTGGATCCAATAATGTACAAAATTCTATAAATTTCATAATAAGGTCAAAATTTTCCATCCAATGTCTCATGGATAAGTTTCTAGATCATTTAGTCCCTTAAGATTAATGTTTGTTCTCTTATTAGGCATAATTTTACCTCAAATGTTGTAATTAATTTTAATTTCATTCACTAAAATTTTTGGTAAAAAATTAATTTTAACTTATTAGAAATAATAAATTATTCATATTTCAAATATAGAATCCATTTTTCTAAATTCCAATCAGATAATTTGTTGAAATTTATTTATATTTAATACCACTGAGGGGACTACACTGTAGGTTTTTAAAGTAAAATCATACAAAGGATTTCTATGTTTTTATACCCAATTTCAATGTTATATTGATAATAATAACCTCAATTTTAATAATTTGTTGAAATATGATCTAATTAAAATTTTAAATAAATTTAAAATATATTTTAATCATATAACTAAATTATATGAAAATAAGGTTTGAAATAAAATTCATTATTTTCAATTTTCATCCAAAATTTGTGTTTCTTATAAAAATTCCAAAACATTACCCTAATATACATTAGACATTATAAATTAAAAAATTTTAATTTATTTTATCAAATTAAATTCCCTAATGTTTCAAAAATTCATTTTATTACTTTTTACTGAAAGACATGAAAAGTAGTTCATTTGAGAAAATAGTATTTATAATCATATAAGGAATTTACCAAAAATTATATGATTCATTATCAATATGTTTTATTTATATTAAAAAAATATTAAAAATTAAATGTAATTATTTTTATTCATATTACTATGTTTAATGAGTAAATTATAATTTTCTCAATTAAATAATTATAACCAAAAAAGTGTTTCATTTAATCTTAGTGTTGCATGTAACATATATTAAGTTAGTGTTGCATGTAACTTGTTCCACATTGGTTCCATGTGAATAAAAATTTTTAATTATTAAAATAAAATAAATAAATTTAAATAAATTTATTCATGAATGGTTTACAAAGAATAGTGGTGTTATATTCTACCCCCTTTAAAGGAATTTTTCCCTAAAAAATAATCATTTAATATAAAAAAAATTAGGAAACTTGTTTTGTGTCATGTCCTCAAATTACCATATATATTCATATATCATGTAACTTCTCTACAAAACATTAACTTGGTTAGTGTTATTTTTTTGTATAACATTCTTTGTATGACCCAAGAATTTCAACTGGTTATTCCCTGTAGGAATTCCCCTACTCTAGTGGAATGAAATCTAAGTTAGGTACATGTGAACGATTAGATGTATAATTCTTGAAGACAGATATATAAAACACATCATGGACTTTGGAGATATTTTTCTGAATTTCCATGTGATACTCTACCATCCCGATATGATCAACAATCTAAAAGGGTATTATATACCAAGGGCTTATTTTACCACTCTTTATGAATCTCATAATCTTTTTAGAGGATGATATTCTTAGAAAAACCTTTTTTAAAACTTCAAATTCTATATAAATTCATTGGTTATAAACATAACTTTTCTACAAAATTTAATCTACCTAGATTTGTTGTTTAATTTTATAATCTTCTCATCCATTTATTCAGTGATATCATGTCCCAATAGCTTTCTTTTTAGAAATTTATCCTAGAATTTTGGAGATCTAAATTTATTCCCATAGAGGGATTCATATGGTTCCATCATAGTTCTTGAGTGAAATATATTATTGTATGAAAACTATATTAGAGGATTATATTTATCCTAACCACATTTTAAATCCATCAAATAATATCTCAACATATCCTCTATGGTTTTAATTGCTATTTCAAACAGACCATCTGTATGAGGATGATATACAATGCCGAAACTCAATTCTATATCAAGTTCTTACAATGGAATTCTCTATAACTTTTATGTAGACCATGTATCCCAATCTAATACAATTGAAAATGATACTACTTGAAACTTTACCACTTCCTTAATATATATCCTGGAATGATGATTTAGTGGGATGTATTTCCTAATTGTGACGAACTGTGCTAACAGTGTTAGGATATCAACTACCATCCAAATAGTGTTAAACCAATTAGTGTTTTTGGGTATTCCAATGAAAAAATCCATATAAATTTTCTCCCATTTCCCTTATGGTATGGTTAATGGATGAAACATCTATTTATTCCTTTTTCCTTAAACATAAACTTGATGGAATACCATGCACCAAGATACAAACTCTGTGATATCTCTCTTTATGCCATCCCAACATAAGTATTCATTCAAATCAATATTCAAATTCTTGATTCTATGATGAATAGGGAATGAATAAATATGAGGTTACTCTTATATATCCTTCTTCAAGTACAGTTTATAAATAACACAAACACAGTTCTTGAACATCATCATTCCATACTGATCAAGGTTAAACTCAGGAACATTTATAACATTCTTTTGGAGCTCTATATCTTATTTCTCAGCCTCCTTAATATTTAATTTGATAGAGTTTTGAAAATTTATTTGATCAAGATAATATTTCCCCTTTAATTTAGGATTTTTATATCTATAATTTTTAAATCTATAAATACTGGGTCTTTTGTTATCCTCATCTTGGATAGGCAAGCACGATCAATTTGAATCCTTGAATAGTTCACCATTTTCGCTTTCCCAGGGATGTAATGTATTGGGAATTCATAACTAATTATCAACTCTAACCATCTTCTCTGGAACATGTTAAACAACTTATATATGAATATATATTTCAGAATTTTAAGATCATTATATATATCAAAAATTTCTCCATGATGTTAATTACTCACATAATTTATTCAGAAATTACCTCTACAAACTCCAAATCAGGAGTTGGCTAATTTTTTATATGAATCATCAAGTTCCACAAGGCATGATCTATAACCATTTTATTCGAAATAAAAACACATCCTAATTCTTTCCTGGATGAATCACTATAGATTACAAACCATTCTATACTATATGGTAATTTAATCATAGGTGCACTGACTAACCTTCTCTTTAGTTAATTGAAATTTTTTTCACATTAATTTGTACAAAGAAACTTGAAACCCATAGGAGTTAACATTGTTATAGGATTAGATATTTGTTATAAATTCTCTAAAAACCATTAATAATATCTAGTTAAACCATGAAATATATGCATCCCACTCAGCATGGCTAGTCTATGATATCATTCAATAGCCTCTGTTTTTGATGGGCCTAATAATATAGAATCTCTTAATATTATTAAACCCAAAAATGAAACATTTTTTAGCCCAAAAATAAAAATTCTAAATTTTACATATATGTTATCCTTCAGTAGGTTCTTTTGTAAAATTCTAAAGTGGTTTCAGTTATCTTACAAACTATATGAACATATAATAATATCATCTATAAATACTACCATAATTTGGTCAAGGTGATCCGTAAATGATCTATTCATCAAATATATGAAGATATCAATGGAATTAGAGTGACAAAAAGGCATCACTATATATTCATAGTGACCATAACTTGTATAGAATATCATATTGGTTATATCCTCCTTATTGACCCTCAATTGATGATATCCATAATGAAGGCCATTCTTGGAAAAGTATAGATATCCACACAGTTGATCAAACAAGTCTTCAATACGGGAGATAAGATACTAATTCTTGATTGTGATCTTATTCAATGACTGATTTTAAATGAAGAGTCTCACTAATCCATATATATTTTCCAAAAAATGAATTTTCCCCCTAAGGTGATACACTTGTTCAAATTAATCCTTTATCATGAAAGGGAATTTTCTATAAATGGATGGATATGCAAATATTCTAAATATAAATCCACAAATTCTTGAACAATACCATATCATCTATACCAATTTTCTATTCAACCATTTTAGATAAACAACCTTTCTGGATGGGAATTAAGAACCATCCACTAGATGTAATCTCTATTGTTTGTTCATACATATCATCACATTGGTGGATGATCATATTAGGTTTTGAAATATCAAAATGTACTTCCATTCTTTAAATTTTGATGTGGTATTTATGCATATAATTCTATTCCATGACTAAGATGACATCAAAATAAACCAATGGAAGAATTACATGATTTTTAGGATTCACATTCCCAACAAATGTTAGATTGACCCTGTAATTGGGATGAATTCATCATAAAAATATGTATATTTTCTAAAAAATACATATCTAATAATTTTTTGGAAATATTAACACTTTGTGAAAATTATTTATATTTGAATGAGTGGGTATATCATAAATGAAATAACACATTATGAGTTCTAAAGTTGATGTTAAGTGTACCTTTCACTACGTCGTTATCACCTCCATCATCAGAAATATAAATTGGATGATATTTCCCCTTTTAACTCATCTTAAGAAGTTAGATATGTATATCATCATCATCATCACTTGGGTTTAGGAAATGGTTAGTATAATGCAGATTATCTTTACACATTTACCACTGAAATGTAGGTGGTACATTATGTGCATATTTTTTCTCCATTATCATCATTGGTTAAATTTTTCTCATCATTTAGGGAATTGAATGCCTTATGGCCTTCCCATACAAACATAAAAAATTTATCCGATCCCTTAAGGATATTTTATCCATTCTTCTTCCAACACATGGAGAATAAAGGAAATCTCGCCTTCTTATCTTCATGATTTTTATATTTTACATGAAACTAAATCTTATTATTCTTATGAAAACCACGATATTAATATGTGACTAAAGACTCTATTTCATTCTTTATTTCACAATGATTAATCTGTTTGTATATACTAGAGTCTTATAAGGACAACTCTCTTCTGAGAAATGGCTTTAATCAACTGAATAACTTATCCACAATTCATTTGGGTTGAATGATTATTCATGAATCGTGCATTGAAATTCATTTTAAATTCACCTCATAGGTACCAAAATATTCCTAATACATTTTATTCAACTGAAGGAACTATTTATCCATCTTATTATAAAGAATATGAGAAATTACATATTAAAAAATAAGTTATTGAACTCATCTAAATCCATGGATTCAATTTATTATTGTTTCCTTGTATCATTATTTAGAGTCTACCACTTGTCTACTTCTCCTTATAACATGATAAACATGTAGAATTAAATTCCCAAGATCCAAACACTAGAGAATATAGAATATATTTTTAGTAGTTTTGAACCATTTTTTCAAGAAAAGTTGGATCAGAAGAATCTCTTAAAGAAGGTTGTTGTTTCATTATGAAAGATTCAACATAATTTTGTTACATCCTTGTATCATTTCAATGTGTAGTAGGATTCATAGATTAAGAATCTTGTGTGATAATAGAAAATGAATTTTTTATTCTATCTCCCGTATCATTTGGCTAATCATGAGGAAAATCGTTTCATTTTCCATTGTAATCACCATTAAAATGAATCCTTTGGGTTTTATATATTGACTAAGACCAAAATCATAAAGTAAGAAACAATTATCATAGCAAGGGACCACATATTCAAAAACATTCACTTATAATATGTCTAAATTATGACACCTTACATAATCTATGATACTTTAGGTTTATCCTAGTTTATTTATAGCCAAATTATATTTAAATCCTTCATGATGGTTTGTGAAGAGTTTGTGAATTCCCAAATAAATTCAAAATGGAGTGTTATACTAGGTGTGCAGCAAGGCCTATATTCATGTACCAGGTTATTTCGAGTCATCCCTGACACACATTGTTGGAGTTGTCATCCTTATGTATATTTGTACCATAACCACATCCACACGTATTATTCAGAAATGAATGTATTTATACAAAACCACTAAATCTATCCTTTACCAAAATTCAAGGACATTTTCCTACACATTTTCTTATTATTAGACTTATCCTTAGACAAGTACTTAGGGTTATCACTATGTTTTTATCAACCTAGCATCCAAAAGTTTACTATAACCTTTATATAATAAAATCTATTGTTACCCTTTCTTTTAATACATTAACATTACATAAACTTTTAATAGTACATAAAAAAATACACAAACAGTTACAAAAAAAACTATATTGGTCTAGTGCCTTTGGAAACATGGAAACATAAACACTTATGCATATGTGAGATACATTTTATCGCACTAGGTTATGCATGACTAACACCTTTCATAGTGACATCAAACATAAAAAATATCAACATATCCTAGGGAAGAAAACATAAAAAGGGGTGATATAGTATGCTCATTAAGGTTAAACAAGGGAGATATGATATCATAGACACAAGTATAGGGGGATCCGAATGTGATCAAAACATTAGAAGATAAAACACTACATATCAAATATCATACACATGAATCATGTCCTAAAGCTTGGTAGTTCATAAGAAGTGAATCATAATGAAATAAATAATATAAGACATGGAAGAATAACATTGAGTGAAACATGTAATTGTATGAAAAACATAATAATATAGTAGTATTTTCATAGTAGTGAAGGAATTGTAGTGAAAGTGTTCTTAGTGGCATGGGTTCATACCCCATACAATCTTTGTAGTCGTGATTCACTCCCATGTCCAAATAATTAGCTTGAGTTCACTCCTAATAACATCTAGGTAAAAATTGTTCACTCTCATGGCCATCTTGGTAAAAACTTTTAACTCCCAAGACCATCTTATTCTATCTCATGAGATATAAATCATCAACCAAGGCATTTGATGGAGACATAGGTCTCACCCATCTCATAATGAAATCATACATACATGCTCCAAAAATAAAAAACAATAATATCATAACCCATGAAAACAAATGGGTGTCATAAACATTTAATAATATCATAATCTATTGACAACAATACATGGTTCATAATAATTTCCTCAAAATCATAACCTGTGAAGAGAAATGTGTTTGAAAGGCATATAACCCATGAAAGAGAAACCAGTTTCACAAACATCATTCCATTAAAACATAATCTAGTCTGGAAAATAATATGAATAGAAACATTTAATAATATACCAATAAATGAATGAGTAACACCAACAGATTTTGTCTTATATGGGAATAAATTTTGAAAGATCTTTTAAAAAGATTTCTTCTGCAGAATATTCGTTCTGTTTTGAAGTTTTCTTTAAAAAAAACATTATGGAAAACATAATTCATTGAAAATAGATAAAAACATATAATGGATGCTTTTATAACCATATAACATTTTTAGAATCATTTTTCAATTAAAATTATTTTCAAATTTCCTTTGAAAATTTGTTTGAATTTTTTTAAGACATGCTTTTTGAAATAAAAAATATTTCAGAAAAAAGGTATAGGTAATGTTACAGTTTCATAAAAAAATAATAAATATTTTATGAAAAAAAGAGTGATAAAATGGAACCAATATATGAATATATAATGATTAAAAATATAATAATAAAAATCATGAGAGTTCTTAAGATATGGATCATAATATTTCATCAACAGGAGAAAAAACATAAAAAAGCTTGAAAAGAGAATATATTGTTTTAATAAACTATTATCACTTTGATATATGGGATACTAATATCCATGTACAAAAATTAAATTAAATTAAACGTAAAATATCATTAAAATTATGAGATTCAATATATAACATTTAAAATGTATATATATACACCTCAAAAATGAATGATTTTGTATAAGAAAACATGGGTCTCAAGTGGTAAATTGAGACAACATTTTCTTACTGATTTGGTATCATTTGAAACATTAATCCCCCGAAATAAATAACTAATATTGGATATGTAAATATCCATAAATTTAAAAATAAAAATCATTTAATATATTCATTATTTTTATGTACACAATACAGAAGAAAAGATTGGTGAAGATTGCATGTATCTCACAATCATAAAAATTCAGTTGAAATTACATTACCTTATTTTTTGACCCTCATTGCACTCATAAAAACATCCTATATAATAAATATAATTTTTTTATAAATATATCATTGAAATTTATTCTTAAATATAATAACATACATGGCTTGATTAGAGATTTATATTAGACACATTTTACAAATTTTATGTTAAGGTTTCACTTTGGGTAATATCCTATTTGTTCTTTGCATTGTCTTAATTTGTTATATCTTTGGACCTTATATATATATTATGATTTACAGAATTTTACCAAGGAAAAAAATATCTTTTATATTCAGTATATGTTTTTTATAATAATCTATATTATATAAAAGTATGAAAAGGGACCACAAATTTCCTGGAGATGGTAGGTCGTACATATTCATAAATGTTGCTTCTGATTTATGGATGTATTGAATGAATGAAATTAAATGATATATATATATATATATTTATATGTATGTATATATATATTAAAATTACTTTATAACTATTAATTCATATATATCATGTAATTTAACTAAAAAATCATGATTACATTCAATATATGGTTTGAACAAATCACATCGCATTGAGTGTTCGGTAGTCCACATTTCCTCAAAACAAATTATCATTTTTTCACAAAATAGAATGTGTAAAGATATGTGTTGTAAAATAATTAAATAATCATAATGAAATATTAAGTATGAAATATATAATATATAGAAATAGTTTCCATCATAATTCCCAAATATTAACGGTGGTAATGGAAAAATAAACAATCATCATTTTAGGAGGTGGTAATTCCCCAAATAGAAAAAGAGTTGTTTTGTTTCCTATTAGAGGGAAGTATGTGAGAGTATACATTGAAACCTTATATTAAAAAAATCATTATATTTATGACACTATTTTATTATAATAATGTAATAAATATATTTTAGTGGGTTCATAAAAGGAATTAAATAAAAGAGTTTTATGGAGGGTGTTATCTATTAATTGGGAAAATCATATTGGATTACATGTAAGGTATTCCTTTAAAGAATTTATGAAAGAAGGGATGATTAACAGAAGAAGGAAGGGATGTTTATGAGATATTTTGAGTGATCTTGGTCGATCCAATGTGGCTTGAGATATGTGAGGAAGTGAGAGGAGAGGAGGCCTTTTATAGTGGAGGAGTAATAGAACTATTGTAAATCATTAGAAATAGAATTCAACCTAGGTTTTTCCATTTTCAAGTGGATCCAATATTAAAAAATATATAAAAGTGATTTTATGGTCGATATATGTCTATAAAAGAGCACATGGACATATTTCTAGGCAATTTGGGCCCTTAAGATTAATGTTTAGTCTCTTATTATGCATAATTATTCCATAATCATTGTAATTAATTTTATTACTTTCAATAATATTTGTTAAAAAAAATATGTTTCGATTTATTGATTTTAAAAATTATTATTATTATTATGGAATACATTTTTATATATTAAAATCATATAATTGGTAGGTATTAATTTAAATTTAATCTCGCTGACGGGATGACACTGTGGATTTTAAAAGTGAAAAGTCCCAAAAGTTTGATATATTTTTATACCAAATTTAGTAGTAAAATTTAATCTAATTACCTTAATTGGTTTGTTTGAAAAAACACTATTTTATAATTTTATTTTTAAATAAATTTAAAATATAATTTATCCTTTATATAAATTAAACTAAAAAGCAGTTTTGAATTAAAAGTTAATATTTTTCACAATTCATCAAAAAATGATTGTTCTAAACAAAATCCAAAAAACTAACATAAAGATAATTTTGATATAAAAAATTAATAAAATTGAGTTTATTTTGTCAAATTAAATTCATAATTGTGTCTAAAATAAAATTTATTATTTTTCATAGAAGGATATGAACATTAGTTCATTTGAGAAAATGGTATTTTAAAACATATAAGGACATTACCAGATGTTATATCTTAGATTATCAATATTTATTATTTATATTAAAAAATTATAAAAAATATTTTTACTGTATTTTTTTATAATTCATATTAAAATGTTTAATGTGTAGATTATAATTATCTCATTAAATCATTATAACAAAAAAATGTTTCATAAAAATATAGTGTTGTATTTAACAAATGTCACGTTAGTCTTGCATATAACGTATGAGAAGTTAGTGTTGTGTCAAAATTATGTTTTACTTAATGAAATGAAATACACCAATTAAAATTAATATAATCAAAAAATACTGTAAAAACTACAGTTTTTACTGAGAGGACCATGAGAAAAATATTTGTCCTTGAGTGTTTTTCCTTGAAAACATATTCATAGTTTTTCATTATAGAGGATGAGAATTTTATTTAAGGATATTTTAGAGTCTATATATTTTAAATTATTCAAATTAAGGCCAAATAAAGACTACCTCAAACACAGATTGATCTTAAGTGGTCAGCCACATGGGTGGAATCAAACCTGGCCCACCGTGATTAGTATGTGTGAGTACGACGACATGCATAGCACCCATAGAGAGTTCACATGCAATCATACCATGCACAAAAGTTTCACAAAATTGGTCATATGGGACTACTAAAGGAGGTTTTTTACCTCATTTAGGTCATTCATTTGTGGGTGTGTGTCTAGTATCTAGCCCTGATTCTTTATAGAGTTATTTTGGGAGTGGAGATTATAAATTACTGGCCCGTGGAGGGTCAAAAAAGTGATGTGGGACAAGGAAAAGAGGGATATTATTCATGAAAACAAAATATATTAGGAATTCTATCCCATTATTCTATATCTTAATTTCGATTGATCTGGTTTTGTGTATATTCAAATCTGTTGCATCCTCAATCTTTATCATCTAAAGGACATGTGTGGTTGTTCGAGAATACTAACATTGAGAACTAGAATATGTGGAGAATCAACCAGATCATCTACATTGGTCCATCCGAAGGGAATGATACATGTATATTCAAACAGTCATAATCATTCATGAATTATATATATTATGTAAAATAATTTTAATAAAAAATCATGTGTAAAATAGATTCATTGTATGAATAAGATAATACTCGTAAATAAATTTTGACAATTACTATGGATGTTCATGAGAAATAAAATATCTAAGAATTTTCCAACATAGAGAGCCTTTGTTATGATTACATATCCACCAAGTGATCACTTAATGATTCATAAATTATTCATGTAGAATAAGTCTGTCATTATAATCTGAGTCTATGAAAAATACAAACTCCCTGATATTGACTGAGGTTTTTAGCATTAAAAGGTATACGAGGTTCCGAGATCTTAATGAATTTTAAGAAACATGACTCAGTTTAAAATCTGGTTGATAGGCTATATGTTCATGAATTGAAATACAAAGGTAGTGGTGAGAGTAAAATTTTATACTATTTGATTATGAGATGAGATCTCATTTTCGATGATGTTTGTAAAGAATTTGTAAACCTCCACGGTTATATGATGAATTAAAATTACATTCTTGATCCATTCACACATTTTATAAGAACTGATGATCCTAAGATATTTTCATGAAGGGAATGGGATCCAACATGTTATCTTCACAAAAAAGAAAATAATAACCCATGGTCTTCGCTTTTCATGCAATAGAGGTGAAGGTGGAAATCATGATCCATTAAGTAAATTTCCTTCTGAGAATATGATATATCCATAATGAATATTCATATGTGAAATTTTCATTGTGTTGATTAATGTATATTTAATTCCAAGAATTATAATAACAAGATATAAAAATTTAATTTATGAAATATAGATAAAGAACAATGCACTAAGAGGCCACATAGCCATTTATGTGCAAGTGATGAATAATGTTCATCGATGAATCAAAACATTGTAACATGAATAAAATGTTCCAACATTATTTCATGAGTTATGAATAAAGGGAAATATAATTATAAAAATAAATAATTCTGCTATTTGTATGCTATAGTTTCACTATAACATGAAACATGCACTTAATCATCTATGCATGATGTACTCTTAAGGAGTGATAATTGATATCAGGTTTAGTATTGTAGAATAAAATCATTATTATGTTGATAAAAATTAATAATGAAAATAATATTATATAGAACGTTTCTCTCATTAAAACATCTAATTGAGTCTGGGACAACATTATAAGAATATATAATTATTTATCATTCATTCCAAAAAAATGAGAATGATCTGATCATTCACTAATGACCAGAAGTACTTGATACTATAGCCATAATATAGATAAATTTGAATAATTCTTATGTCTGGTAATTTTATGTGTTGAGAAGAACTAGATCATCCCAAAATATGTGGGAATTATTTTCCTTATAATTAGTTTAGTTACTATAATTATTTTGGCTCTTGATATTGTATGAATGTGGAGATAATCCAATATGATTATAGAGTAATAACAATTTGAAAAATATTAAGGGATTTATACTACATGATCATCATAGATGAGAATAAAATGATGATGTCTTGGGACTCTAACAGTTTTTTAAAGATACTGTATGATTGGATCTCTAAAAAATCAGGAAGGAAGATTATAAAATAAGTAATGTCAGAGATATAACCAACTACGATAGAGGAGTTGATTTTTACTGGGTTGATATATGGAAAACATGATGAATGGTTTCCATTTTGTAGAACCAGTTGCTACATGTGTGTTTATAGTCCTAAAAATGTTAATAAAGAATCAATTTTATGGGATATAGCTATCACGAGAACGATTAGGTCATTTTACCGAAAATTTTAAATATTATGTGTTGTGTTATATTTTATTATTTTTTCATATGAGGTGATACTATAAGACTTCATTGAGTGTACTGAGAACCTTATAATTTTTTAGAGGTTATATTTGAAGAAAAGAATTTGTAATACTGAAATATTTATCCACACCCTTGATCAGTGTTCAATATTTTCAGGTGACATATAATTAGTATTAAACCCATGTTACCTCTAAATATCTAATAAATATTTTATGTGGTGAATATATATGAACTGAGTCTGTTACCTGATATGAAAAAATATGATGTTACGCTTGAAGATAAAAATAGATAGATTTATTCCAAGACTCAGATGAATGGAAATAGATTAAATAAAATTAATATGAAAAATAATATTATAGTATTTGTAGAGACACTTTTAATATTTTGTAATCAGATTTACATAATTTTTAAAAAATACTATGAATTTTATTATTCAAAATAAGATTGAATTATTATTCTTAATGATGTATCACTTAGTTAAATTACTTCTTAAGACAAAAACAATCTAGATAATGTTCCTAAATTACTATTAAATTATATTTGTGGAACTATTAAGTGTCAATACGATTAAAGAATATAGTAGGAGGAAGGGGATAATGTAATGGAAGGGGAATTTTATTAAAATTATGGCATCTAAAACAATCTCAAAAAAAACATGTAAATTAACTAGATAAAATAATACCTATCCACAATATATTATCTGCTAGATATATTTAAAAATATAGAATTGATATTTTTGAGAATTGTATCATGGATATTATCTTTAAAATGGCCCTCCACGAAATTGATAAATTATGGATTTTTTAATAGATGTCAAAGCATACTAAAAAGAGTTTAATTGATGTAATGTAATGGGGGTTGAAATTTATTTACACGAATAATGAAAAATAAATGATGAATGTGTAAATAACTGGAGGAGGAATGAGAATATGGGCAATGATTACTTGTTGATGTAAATAATTATCTCAAAATTATGTGTTTAGTGCTTTAAGTGATATTGAAGAAGCAAAAATAAAAAAATCTTAAAACACACCATACTATTATAAAAAAGAGATTTTTCCATAAAATTATATTTTAGGAGTCATAATTTTATTAATATAATAATATAATCAAAAAATAAAAGGGAAACTAAATACAATAAGATGGTATCCTATAAGTTAGAAACTATCTTATATACTATTGATGTTTCAATTGATGGTATAAGTTTTACACAAAATTATAAGATGGTATAGATCATGAAAAATATTAGTAAACAATAAAAATAAAGGGTGTAAAAGATAGGATATATGTATAATTTTACCCAATAAGATTCCAAAATAATAGTATTTTTTTTTTAAAATAAAAATGTACCAAAATTTAGGAAATATAATTATACTACATCTAAAATTTAGAGAATGAGATTGATAATATTTTTTTTGTTTTACTGGATGTCTGGGAAAATAGTATTGGAATATTGTAATTACATTAATATATATGAAAATAATGGAAGTCATAAATTTATGGTGATAAAATCATAAAAAATAGAATGCATACACTAGAGAAGAAAATTTCAAGGAAAGTTATTTTTTTTACAACCAACCGATTTTAATGACTTGAATATTTCTATGAGTACATCAACATAATTGGTCCCACTTATGAATAGTGATGATATGTATAAATCTTGGATAAATAATATATTATTGTTCAGAGAAACTATGTAAACCAAAACCAAAATAAAACAAAAAGTATTGTATTTCATGTTAAAAAAATAGACATGAACATTCTTGAAAAACAATTAAGTGCGAGATCATTTAATACATTAAATGGATATCGAAATATATTATGAAAATCAATATCCCATAGAAAATAGATGTCTTATAAAAAATAAGTAGAACAAAAACTCGATTGATAGAATACATATCAAGGTGTAGGATCTAAGATTAGTGGTTTTTATTGGTGTTTTGAAATATAATGGAATAATTAAAACTCTATGTCGAAGAACTTGTGATTTTTAAAAATTGGCATGGAATAAGGAGGATTCATGGTGTGTATATGAGAACATAATAAAAGTTACCATAAATACTTCCATGCTTCTAATAAAAAATAGATATGAATTCATAGAATTATTTTGTTATATATGTAATAAAG
This sequence comes from Viscum album, assembly GCA_963277665.1. Lineage (NCBI taxonomy): Eukaryota > Viridiplantae > Streptophyta > Magnoliopsida > Santalales > Viscaceae > Viscum > Viscum album. The sequence goes on from OY728129.1 coordinate 1,293,498,174, forward strand.
AGAGTCTCATAGCTTTGGAATATATAACCAAATTAATTGAGCGTTTCCTAATAACATGAATTAGAATAAAATTTAGATGAAGTAAGATAGTATTTTATTTAAATATTATAATGTAGGTGAGACACTAAAAAGGGATGGACATACAAATAAGGAATGATTTATAATTTTTACAAATCAATGAAAATAGTCTAGCAAATATGGTTACAAGAAATAATTTTTGAAGCTAAAGGAAATGATGCTATTTTGGAAAAATAGTTCAATATTTATGAAACAAATTATAAGACTATGTTGAAAAGTGATATTCCACATAAGTAATATGTATAAGGGAAGAGTCCATAAAATAATTACAATATTGATATTGGAAACAATAATGGCCTTGGTTGAGACTAATTTATCAACATGAATGCAATTAATGAGGTATAAATTGGTCCCTCCTTATTTCCTTATATATAAATATATATAACTATTTACATAGATGATTGGAATTGAATGATATAGATATGTCCCATGAGGGTGAGACACAACAAGTTAACACATTTTAATATTAACTATAAAGTGAAAGTGGAATTTCTAAAGATATATATTAAATTAGACTATGAATCATGATAATTACTGTAACACCACGAGCTTCCACGATACGCTTCTCATTCAATAATTCAATAGCTTGCATTGTATGCAACATCGAGTTCTAACACACCGCAACTAATCAAAGTAGCCGTTATGAATAGTAATAACCACCTTTTAAATTTATAGAAATTTTATATTTCAAAATGGACTTCATTTTTGTATTCCTAATATTGAAATTAGCCTATGTTGAATTTTTTGTAATTTTCTGAGAACTTCCAAATTTTTATGAATAGTGAAAAATACTTAATACAAGTTTTTTAATCAAAATAATTTATAGTGATAATTTATACTATTGAGTGGTTTTAAAGTAAAATTAGAATATATTTTTACCATTTTATCCAATGGTGTTCATTATAATTAATTTAACATTGAAATTGGACATAAACAATTGTCAATCTTTTGATATAAATTGTTTCTTAAAAACACGCTATTTATTGTGACAGCGGGAATTAATTATAAAATTAATTAATGAAACTTATATGTTTGGAATTTCATAAAATAGACATCATTTTTGAATTTGTAATATCTATTATAGCTTAGGATGAAATTTTGGCATTGTTCTGAAAAACTTCAATTTTTGATAGTGAAACCACTAAGTGGTAGTTAAAAAACTGATTTTTTGTTTAAATGAAATATTACCACTTATGTGGTTTGATTTTCAAAAATCTGACATACATGGTTGTCATTAAGAAGTAAAATGTGGTTCAATGAGATTAAAATAATTTTTTTGGTGAATAGTAACTTTTATGTTCTTAATCACTATTAGAGGTAATTAGTGTAGTTTATGGTAAAAATAATGTTTTAATAATATGAGATAACCTTGACACATGTCCTACCCTCATTGGATGTTCCATGGCCGACCAAGACAATCCATGTGCCAACTTGGGGACCCCATGGAGCCACTTTAGTTTGAAAATGACATAAATACCTTTTATTTAATGTTAAAGTAAAAAATGACACAAACATGAAATGTTTTACTAAATCAATATTTACATGGGGTTATACAAGTCATATTTTTTACTATAAATAGTCCTTGGAAAGATAAAGTGATTTCCTACATCATAGTTGTTTTTTTATAATTTTTAGACATTAAAAAAATTAAATTATTTATGACATCATTATGATGCAGCGATGACCTCATTATTTAACGATTTTAATAAAATGAAATTATAATGTAAAATCGAAGGCTTACACTAGTACAAAGTCTATTGTATGGGTTTATTTAGAACCCTTATCACCGTAGCCACGAATTATATAAGTGTGGGACCTTTATAATCAGAAAAGAATTGTATAATAATGTAAAATTTCCTTACTTTCCAAGAGTGCCCCTCCTCTCCACTTATAAAAGGCCCCCAACTCTACCACCTCATTCACACTTTCAAGCCATTGGTATCAGCCAAACTCTGCCCAAATACTCTCCAAACTTCCCTCCCTTACTCCTAGAATCCTCACTTTGGGCAGAATTCTTCTCAAGGAAGCCTTTGGCTCAAATCAAAAAGAGTAACCCGATTTTTAGGTAATGTCTTCTCTAATGTTGTTTTTTTTTAGCTTTTCCAACCCCTTAAACTATTTTTATTAATTTATTTTTGTAACAAAAACAGTATACTAAATATACTAAGATGTTGTTATATGAATTAATCGAGCTACACTTACACACACCTACATATAATGGTTAAAGAACATACTGTTTCTGTGGATGGCGAATTTCGGCCTCACGAAACGATGATTGTTCAACACTCATATAACACCTTCAAAGGTGGCCATTAAGATGTCACTATATTTATATATGATATATAATATTTTTATGTTTTACTTAAGCTTCTTTATTTTTCATTTATGGCATACCTTTATGATTTCCATTATGGGTAAACGCGATATTTTCATTTTAGGAAGTGCGGACTACCGCCCCCACAAAGTGATTTGAATCGTTAATACCATATGTGGGATGTATAAAGGATGGGGTAAATGGTATTATATGATATATTATACTGGAATTATATTATACATTTATATCATTATGATTTCATTCCATTAAATACGAAATAGAAATGAAAGTAGCGTTCATGCGTACGTACGGCTTACCGTCTCCATGAACGGTGAATTTCATTTCTTACGTCTAAATGTTACGTAATATTATTAATGAATGTATATACTGGATATATATGATATATATGATAACTACATCATGAATATAATTCTGGATATAATGTATATTTCACCACATGAACAAATTGTAATTATAAGAAGTTTATTGTTGACTCAAGTACCAAAGATCGACAAAACGACCGTTATTAACTTAAATAATTACATAATGTTCATAACATTGTAATAAGTGATATAAAAAGGATAATGAAATTTAAAATGGTTCATAATAAGGTAGATATTAACTCTAGTTTATTATTCATGAGGTTAAAGAACGGTTGAATCATGTCGGACATGAGGTAAGGGAACTTCTTAACCCAACTTCCATTCTTTGGGTTAATCTCCTACTTTCAAATTATGTCATGATATTATTAAGTCCTATTTTTTATTTTTACTTTATTTATGTGTGACTATAGTGAATACACATAATATATCAATTTTTTTTAAAAATGATATTTTTAAGGACTTCGTCTCAATCCCCGTTCATTGAGGCATATTTGGTTTTATACACAACTTTCTTTTATACGGTGTATAAACCCCTTTGACTTTTACGTTTATTCAAAAGGAATATTTTTCATACGAAGCGTTTTACTAAACGACAAAAAGGGAATGTTTTTCATTCCGTACTTATGTGGAGATAATGAATTCTTTGCCGCCGTGACCATTATTTGAGTTTCAGCTTCCTCTACAAGCCATCACTTTTTTTTAATGAAAAATAAATACAAAGTTTTAACTTTCTATTATTTTGGTATTGAAAATGGTTTTGAAAGCGTTTTTATTATATAAATGTGTTGTATTTAAATCTTGTGATTGAAATGTGGAAATTTTATGTTTCCTTTATGCATGTTTTATGTGATACGATTATGTTATGGTTTATGATATGTTTAAACCCATTCATATGAGGAATGCATTGGACTTAGTAAGTGACGGGTGGAGCCCGCTATAGCTCCTCGATGCATCGGTAGTTCTCATGAGACAACTAGATGTGGAATTGGTCGAGGCCCTTTCCCAATTTGATTTATGGTTTTGGAAGAGGCCTTAATCATTTTAGACGTCTTGGACGAGGCCTTGAAAAATTGTTTCAGAATGTCTGGCATTATGCATTCCATCATTATGAAAGTGGTTATTGATATTGCATGTGATTATTAGATAAGTAGAATATCCATGTGAATAAGTAAATGGAATTATCTCATTTTACTTTTGCCATATTATGTGGAATTTCATGTTTAAAAGGCTTTTGTTTTAGTTATACATTGACTTCAATGTTAATGATTATTTATGAAAGCTTCCGCAATATTTTTATCCTTACTGAGTATCTGAGCTCACCCCTTTCAATGTTTTAATATTTTCTAGAATGTGAAGAAGTATTTTATGAATGACCTGCAGGGATAGTCAGAAGATGATATGAGTGTGGACTATGAAGACTTTGTTATTAGTTTTTCACATTATGATGTAATGTAACATTTATGAATGTATCTAGTGTTTCCAAGGCTACTAAACTAATCGGTCTTTTGAGACTTGATCTTTTGTGATCATGCCAATGTTACGAAGTAATGCACCAACTCTGGGTAGCTGGGGTCAGGGCCTTACAGTTGGTATCAGAGTCATTTTAGTACTAACCTTGGAAGGTAGATTTAGATAAACTCTGATTAGAGCACATAGCCCGAAGATAGACTTTGAGGATTAGTATAGAAGAACTTCCGAGAATTTTGGAATTGTAGAGATGTTGTGAGTTTTCGAGCAATACATGACTATCTGGATACGAGCAGGTAGAGGCAGATCTGGCACAGATGTACCTAGGGGTAAAACCCGAAAACACTGCTTTGATCTAGACTCGAACGGGAACTGGTGCACGACAACGGGCCTTGCTGCACTCTTGGTTACGACACTCCCGGGGGATATGCTTTGGATAATTATCATTTTCTTTATAAACCACTATGAAGGTTTATGAGTATATACTTTCTCAAAGAAAACATTACTTTTTATGATTATGGATTATATCCATAAATAGTTCAATTTTTGTAAAGTGTTTTAAAAATATGGAATTATTTATTTTATTTCATAAACTAATCTAGTTTATGCCATTGTTTAGAAATGGCGCCTAGTGGAAGGAATTGAAACCGTATCAATGCACGCACTCCGTGTAGGGATTTTCCTCCTGCTCAAGATAATTATTGTGGATCTGGAGATACAACTGGTGCTGATCAACTTACAACCATAATGGGACAACTCACTCAGGTTATGAATAATAACCTTACTCGTATGGAGCACCCTGATCCGCAACATGGAGGATCAATGTTAGAACACTTCAATAGGCAACAACCACCAACATTTAATGGGGGTACACATCCGTTAGTAGCTGAGAAATGGATAAACTCCTTAGAGAAAATATTCCACGCCTTGGGGAGTAGCGAAAGGGAGAAGGTTATCATGGCAGTTTACCGCCTCACTGGAGATTCCGATCAATGGTGGTCATTGATTTAAAATACAAAGGAAGATGATGACGTATCGAATATGGAATGGAGGGAGTTCAAAGAGATTTTCCTAGAAAAATACTATCCTCATGACCATCGAGCAGATATGGAAAGACAATTTTTGAGTCTGAGACAAAATGAGGATGAGAATGTCGCAAAGTATGAGGCCAACTTTACAAGGTTAGCAAGGCATGCTGCAGATTATATACGTAACCCAATAAGTAAGATTGATTGTTTCTTTGATGGGTTAAAACCATTTCTCCGTCGAGCATTAGTCTCACAAACCTTCTCTTCATACGAAGATATTGTCTCATGTGCTATCAAGACTAAAAAGGAAATCTCTAAGTCTTATGACAACAAAGTAAAGCAAGAGAAGAAGAGAACAGTGGAACAAGAGACAGATAAAGGGAAAAAAGGAAAGAAGGATTTTCCATTATGTGATAATTGTGGGAAGAATCACCCTGGTACTTGCCTAAAAGGAATGGGAGTTCATTATAAATGTAGAGAAAAGGGTCACCAGGCTCGTGATTGCAAGGGAAAGAAAGAGGCTATCAATGTTGGATGCTACAATTGTAGGGAAATGGGGCATTATGAAAATGAATGTCCTAAGAGTCAGGGAAACATACCTCAGAAAAGGCCAAGGGATCAAGGACAATCTTATGCTATTACTACAGTTGAAGCAGAATAACTAATGTATTGGTGCTTTTGGACTCATGGATTATATTCTGGTTATAAGGATAATGTGATATATATATATATAAGGATTGTACTGCAATACTTGTTGTTTTCATTAAGGTTTTAATATGATGAAGGTAATCATATTTTTAGTATGTTACAATGAGAAAAACTTTACCTTGTTTGAGGAATCTGATGATACAATTCATTTTGGAATTTAGAGACCTTTTAGAGAAAGTCTGGATGGAGGTATGTTGGGTAACTATAATGGTTGGAATGGATTAAGTTGAACTTTGGATAGTATTTTTCAAGGTTAAAACATTTCTGAAGATTATTTTTGGAATAGTATAATACTATATTTTTAGGAAAAGGACAACCTGCAGGGTGGGGCATAACCCATCGCGTCGGACAAAGCTGCAGGAATCGAACCCACAACCATAGTACGACAGACCTTTATTTCTTACCACTAGCCTATAGGAAGTCCCTGGTAATTACAATATAATTTTACGAATCTAAATGGTATGTGTTAACATTTGGAACCTTATACAATTAGGATAAGTATAATATTTTTGAGTTCTATTATCTTTTTGAGTGAAAGATGAGTTGAAGGTTGAAACTCTAATTGTCAAGCATAAATATATATATAACTATCTCTTATTCAATGAATAAATTAATTCTTAAACTTTAGTAAAGAGATATTGAAAAAAAAAATTTGTTATCCCAATACAGTATGTCTTGTTGAACTGATGATATTTTAAATCAACATAGATTGAAGGCTTTGAGGCCCTCAATTTAACAGTTGATTGTGATTGATGACCTCAATCACTCCCTACAAATATTTATGTTTTTCCTCCAATTATATGTCTCTAATTTCCACTAATGTTCTCCTAATCGAGATCATAATTGGGTGGTGACTTTTTCATTTCCCTTTCCCTCTTATTAAGGCTAAATTTTATTAATCTTATTTCCGATGTGGGTTTTCCACAAAGGTATTTTCTCTTTTCAACCTTTTATTTTCAATGAAAAATTTCAAATTGCGAGTACGCAATTTATTGAAGGAGGGGAGAATGTAACACCCCGAGCTTCCATGATATTCTTCTCATTCAATAATGCAATAGCTTGCATTGTACGCAACTTCGAGTTCTAACACACTGCAACTAATCAAAGTAGCCAGTATGAATAGTAATAACCACTTCTTAAATTTATAGAAATTTTATATTTCAAAATGGACTTCATTTTTGTATTCCTAATATTGAAATTATCCTATGTTGAATTTTTTGTAATTTTCTGAGAACTTCCAAATTTTTATGAATAGTGAAAAATACGTAAAACAAATTTTTTAATAAAAATAATTTATATTGATAATTTATACTATTTATTGGTTTTAAAGTATAATTAGAATATATTTTTACCATTTTAGCCAATGGTGTTAATTATAATTAATTTAACATTGAAATTGGACATAAACAATTGTCAATCTTTTGCTATAAATTGTTTCGTAAAAACACGCTATTTGTTGTGACAGCGGGAATTAATTATAAAATTAATTAATGCGACTTATATGTTTGGAATTTCATAAAATAGAAATCATTTTTGAATTTGGAATATCTATTATAGCTTAGGATGGAATTTTGGCATTGTTCTGAAAAACATCAATTTTTGATAGTGAAACCACTAAGTGGTAATTAAAAAACTGATTTTTCGTTTAAATGAAATATTACCACTTCTGTGGTTTTATTTTCAAAAATCCGACATACATGGTTGTCATTAAAAAGTAAAATGTGGTTAAATGAGATTAAAATAATTTTTTTGGTGAATTGTAACTTTTAAGTTCTTAATCGCGATTAGAGGTAATTAGTGTAGTTTAAGATAAAAATAATATTTTAATAATATGAGATGTGATTGACACATGTCCTACCCTCATTGGATGTGCCATGACCTACCAAGAAAATCCATGGGTCAACTTGGGGACCCCATGGAGCCACTTTAGTTTGAAAATGACATAAATACCTTTTATTTAATGTTAAAGTAAAAAATGACACAAACATGAAATTGTTTACTAAAACAATTTTTACATGGGGTTATACAAGTCATATTTTTGACTATAAATAGTAATTGGAAATCTAAATAGATTTACTACATCATAGTATTTTTTTTATAATTTTTAGACATTAAATAAATTATATTATTTATGACATCATTATGATGCAGCGATGACCTCATTATTTAATGATTTTAATAAAATGGAAATATAATGTAAAATCTAAGGCTTACACTTGTCCAAAGACTATTGGATGGGTAGATTTAGAACCATTATCACCTTAGCCACGATTATATAAGTGTGGGACTTTTAGAATCCGAAAATAATTGTATAATAATGTAAAATTTGCTTACTTTCCAAGAGTTCCCCTCCTCTCCACTTATAAAAGGCCCCCACCTCTACCACCTCATTCACACTTTTAAGCCATTTTTCTCAGCCAACCTCTTCCCAAATACTCTCCCAACTTCCCTACCTTACTCCTAGAATCCTCACTTTGGGAATAATGCTTCCCAAGGAATCCTTTGGCTCAAATCAAAAAGAGTTACCTGATTTTTAGGTAATGTCTTTTCTAATGTTGTTTCGTTTTATTTAGCTTCTCCAACCCATTAAACTCTTTTTATTCATTTCTTTTGTAACAACACCAGTATCCTAAATATACTAGGATGTTTTTATAAGAAGTATTCGAGCATCACTTACACAAACCTACATCTAATGGTTAAATAACATACTGTTTCTGTGGATGGCGAATTTCTGCCTTACGAAACGATGATTGTTCAACACTCATATAACACCTTCAAAGTTGGCCATTAAGATGTCACTATATTTATATATGATATATAATATGTTTATCTTTTACTTAAGCTTATGTATTTTTCATTTATGGCATACCTTTATGATTTCCATTATGGGTAAACGCAATATTTTCATTTTAGGAAGTGCGGACTATCGCCCCTTCAAAGTGATTTGAATCGTTAATACCATATGTGGAATGTATAAAGGATAGAGTAAATGGTATTATATGTTATATTATACTGAAATTATATAATACATTTATATAATTATGATTTCATACCATTAAATATGAAATTGAAATGAAAGTAGCGTTCATGCGTACGTACGGCATACCGTCTCCATCAACGGTGAATTTCATTTCTTACCTCTAAATGTTACGTAATATTATGAATGAATGTATATACTGGATATATATGATATATATGATAACTAAATCATGAATATAATTCTGGATATAATGGATATTTAACCACATGAACAACTTGTAATTATAATAAGTTTATTGTTGACTCAAGTACCAAAGTTCGACAAAACGACCATTATTAACTTAAATAATTACATAATGTTCATAACATTGTAATAAGTGATATAAAAAGGAAACTGAAATTGATATTGGTTCTTAATAAGGTAGATATTAACTCTAGTTTATTATTCAGGAGGTTAAATAACGGTTGAGTCAAGTCGGACGCGAGGTAAGGGAACTTTTTAACCTAACATCCATTCTTTGGGTTAATCTCCTACTTTCAAATTATGTCATGATATTATTAAGTCCTATTTTGTATTTTTACTTTATTTATGTGTGCATATAGTGAATACACATAATATATCTATTTTATTTCAAAAATTATCTTTTTAAGGACATCGACTCAATCCCCTTTCATTGAGGCATATTTGGTTTTATACACAACTTTCTTTTATACGGTGTATAAACCCCTTTGATTTTTACGTTTATTCAAAAGGAATATTTTTTATATGAAGCATTTTACTAAATGACAAAAAGGGAATGTTTTCTTTCCGTACTTATGTAGTGACAATGACTTCTTCGCCGCCGTGACCATTATTTGAGTTTCGTCTTCCTCTACAAGCCATCACTTTTTTTTAATGAAAAATAAATACAAACTTTTAACTTCGTTTATTTTGGTATTGAAAATGGTTTTGAAAGAGTTTTTATTATATCAATGTGTTGTATTGAAATCTTGTGATTGAAATGTGGAAATGTTATGTTTCCTTTATGCATGTTTTATGTGATACGATTATGTTATGGTTTATGATATGTTTAAACCCATTCATATGAGGAATGCATTGGACTTAGTAAGTGATGGGTGGAGCCCGCTATAGCTCCTCGATGCGTCGGTAGGTCTCATGAGACAACTAGACGTGGAATTGGCCGAGGCCCTTTCCTAATTTGATTTATGGTTTTGGTCGAGGCCTTAATCATTTTAGACTTCTTGGCTGAGGACTTGACAAAATGTTTCAAAATGTCTGGCATTATGCATTCCATCATTATAAAAGTGGTTATTGTTATTGCATGTGATTATTCGACTAGTAGAATATCCATGTGAATAAGTAAATGGCATTATCTCATTTTACTTTTTCCATATTATGTTGAAGTTCATGTTTAAAAGGATTTTGTTTTAGTTATACATTGCATTAAATGTTAATGTTTATTTATGAAAGCTTCTGCAATATTGTTATCCTAACTGAGCATCTGAGCTCACCCCTTTCAATGTTTTAATATTTTCCAGGATGTGAAGATGTATTTTATGAATGACCTGCAGGGATAGTCAGAAGATGATATGAGTGTGGACTATGAAGGCTTTGTTATTATTTTTTCACTTTATGATGTAATGTAACATTTATGAAGGTATCTAGTGTTTACAAGGCTACTAAACTAATCGGTCTTTCGAGACATGATCTTTTGTGATCATGCCAATGTTACGAAGTAATGCACCGACTCTGGGTAGCTAGGGTTGGGGCGTTACAGTTTGTATCAGAGGCAGTTTAGTACTAACCTTGGAAGCTAGATTTAGATAAACTCTAATTAGAGCACATAGCCTGAAGATTGACATTGAGGATTAGTATAGAAGAACTTCCTAGAATTTTGGTATTGTAGAGATGTTGTGAGTTTTCCGAACAATATATCCCTGTCTGGATACGAACAGGTAAAGGCGGCTCAGGCACAGATGTACCTAGGGGTAAAACCCGAAAACACTTCTTTGAGCTAGACTCGAACGGGAACTGGTTCACGACAACGTGCCTTGCTGCACTCTTAGTTACGACACTCCCGAGGGATATGCTTTGGATAATTCTCATTTTCTTTATAAATCACTATGAAGGGTTATGAGTATATACTTCCTCAAAGAAAACATTTCTTTTTATGATTATGGATTATATCCATAAATAGTTCAATTTATGTAAAGTGTTTTACAAATATGGAATTATTTATTTTATTTCATAAACTAATCTAGTATATGCCATTGTTTAGAAATGGCGCCTAGTGGAAGAAATGGAAATCGTATCAATGCACGCACTCCGTGTAGGGATTTCCATCCTGATCAAGATAATTATTGTGGATCTGGAGATACAACTGGTTCTGATCAACTTATTACCATACTGGGACAACTCACTCAGGTTATGAATAATAACCTTACTCTTATAGAGCACCCTGATCCGCAACGTGGAGGATCAATGTTAGACCAAATCATGAGGCAAGAACCACCAACATTTAATGGGGGTACACAACCGTTACTAGCTAAGAAATGGATAAACTCCTTAGAGAAAATATTCCACGCCTTGGGGAGTAGCGAAATGGAGAAGGTTATCATGGCATTTTACTGCCTCACTGGAGATTCCGATCAATGGTGGTCATTGATTCAAAATACAAAGGAAGATGATGACGTATCGAATATGGAATGGAGGGAGTTCAAAGAGCTTTTCCTAGAAAAATAATATCCTTGTGACCATCGAGCAGATATGGAAAGACAATTTTTGAGTCTGAGACAAAAGGAGGATGAGAATGTCGCAATGTATGAGGCCAACTTTACAAGGTTAGTGAGGCATACTGCAGATTATATACGTAACCCAAGAAGTATGATTGATCGTTTCATTGATGGGTTAAAACCATTTCTTCGTCGAGCAATAGTCTTAGAAACCTTCTCGTCTTACGAAGATATTGTCTCATGTGCTATCAAGACTGAAAAGGAATTATCGAAGTCTTATGACAACAAAGTAAAGAAATAGAAGAAGAGAACAGTGGAAAAAGAGACAGATAAAGGGAAAAAGGGAAAGAATGATTTTCCATTATGTGATAATTGTGGGAAGAATCACCCTGGTACTTGCCTAAAAGGAATGGGAGTTCATTATAAATGTGGAGAAAAGGGTCACCAGGCTCGTGATTGCAAGGGAAAGAAAGAGGCTATCAATGTTGGATGCTACAATTGTAGGGAAATAGGGCATTATGCAAATGAATGTCCTAAGCGTCAGGGAAACTTACCTTAGAAAAGGCCAAGGGATCAAGGACAATCTTATGCTGTTACTACAGTTGAAGCAGAATAACTAATGTATTGGTGCTTTTGGACTCATGGATTATATTATGGTTATAAGGATAATGTGAAATATATATATAAGGATTGTACTACAGTACATGTTGTTTTAATTAAGGTTTTAATATGATGAAGGTAATCATATTTTTAGTATGTTATAATAAGAGAAACATTACCTTGTTTGATGAATCTGATGATACAATTGATTTTGGAATTTAGAGACCTTTTAGAGAAAGTTTGGATGGAGGTATGTTGGATAACTATAAAGGTTGGAATGGATTATGTTGAACTTTGGATAGTATTGTTTAAGATTAAAACATTTCGGAAGATTATTTTTGGAATAGTATAATACTATATTTTTAGGAAAAGGACAACCTGTAGGGTGGGGAATAACCTGTCGCGTCGGACAAAGCTGTAGGAATCGAACCCACAACCATAGTACGACATGCTTTTATTTCCTACCACTAGCCTACAGGAAGTCCCTGGTTATTACAATATAATCTTACTAATCTAAATGGTATATGTTAACATTTGGAACCTTATACAATTAGGATAAGTATAATATTTTTGAGTTCTATTATCTTTTTGAGTGAAAGAATAGTTGAAGTTTGAAACTCTAATTGTCAAGAATAAATATATATATAACTATCTCTTATTCAATGAATAAATTAATTCTTAAAGTTTAGTAAGGGGATATTAAAACAAAAAATGTTTTATCCTAATACCTTATGTCTTGTTGAACTGATGATATTTTAAATCAACATAGATTGAAGGCTTTGAGGCCCTCAATTTGACAGTTGACTGTGATTGATGTCCTCGATCACTCCCTACAAATATTTACGTTTTTCCTCCAATTATATGTCTCTAATTTCAACCAATGTTCTCCTAATCGAGATCATAATTGGGTTGTGACTTTTTCATTTCCCTTTCCCTCTTATTAAGGCTAAATTTTATTAATCTTATTTCCAATGTGGGTTTTCCACAAAGGTATTTTCTCTTTTCAACCTTTTAATTTCAAAGAAAAATTTCAAATTGTGAGGATGCAATTTTTTGAAGGAGGGGAGAATGTAACACCCTGATCTTCCACGATACGCTTCTCATTCAATAATGCAATAGCTTGCATTGTACGCAACTCCTAGTTCTAACACACTGAAACTAATCAAAGTAGCCGTTATGAATAGTAATAACCAATTTTTAAAATTATAGAAATTTTATATTTCAAAATGGACTTCATTTTTGTATTCCTAATATTGAAATTATCCTATGTTGAATTTTTTGTAATTTTCTGAGAACTTCCCAAATTTTATGAATAGTGAAAAATACTTAAAACAACTTTTTTAATAAAAATAATTTATAGTGATAATTTATACTATTTAGTGGATTTAAAGTATAATTAGAATATATTTTTACCATTTTATCCAATGGTGTTCATTAGAATTAATTTAACATTGAAATTGGACATAAACAATTGTCAATCTTTTGATATAAATTGTTTCTTAAAACACGCTATTTGTTGTGACAGCGGGAATTAATTATAAAATTAATTAATGCAACTTATATGTTTGGAATTTCATAAAATAGACATCATTTTTTAATTAAGAATATCTATTATAGCTTAGGATGAAATTTTGGCATTGTTCTGAAAAACTTCAATTTTTGATTTTGAAACCACTAAGTGGTTGTTAAAAAACTGATTTTTCATTTAAATGAAATATTACCAATTCTGTGGTTTGATTTTAAAAACTCCAACATACATGGTTGTCATTAAGCAGTAAAATTTGGTTCAATGAGATTAAAATAATTTTTTGGTGAATAATAACTTTTAAGTTCTTAATCGCGATTAGAGGTAATCAGTGTAGTTTAAGGTAAAAATAATGTTATAATAATATGAGATGAGCTTGAAACTTGTCCTGCCCTCATTGGATGTTCCATGGCTGACCGAGACAATCCATGGGACAACTTGGGGACCCCATGGAGCCACTTTAGTTTGAAAATGACATAAATACCTTTTATTTAATGTTAAAGTAAAAAATGACACAAACATGAAATGTTTTACTAAAACAATTTTTACATGGGGTTATACAAGTCATATTTTTGACTATAAATATAAATTGGAAAGCTAAAGAGATTTAGTAAAACATAGTATTTTTTTATAATTTTTAGACATTAAATAAATTAAATTATTTATGACATCATTATGATGCAGCGATGACCTCATTATTTAACGATTTTAATAAAATGAAAATATAATGTAAAATCCCAGGCTTACACTTGTCCAAAGACTATTGGATGGGTAGATTTTGAACCCTTATAAACTTATCCACGAATTATATAAGTGTGGGACCTTTAGAATCCGAAAAGAACTGTATAATAATGTAAAATTTCATTACATTCCAAGAGTGCCCCTCCTCTCCACTTATAAAAGGCCCCCACCTCTACCACCTCATTCACACTTTCAAGCCATTTGGCTCGGCCAAACTCTGCCCAAATACTCTCCCAACTTCCCTCACTTACTCCTGGAATCCTTAATTTGGGCAGAATTCTTCCCAAGGAAGCCTTTGGATCAAATCAAAAAGAGTTACCCGATTTTTAGGTAATGTCTTCTCTAATGTTGTTTTGTTTTATTTAACTTCTCCAACCCCCTAAACTCTTTTTATTCATTTCTTTTGTAACAAAACCAGAATCCTCAATATACTAGGTTGTTTTTATAATAAGGATTCGAGCTACACTTACACACACCTACATCTAATGGTTAAATAACATAGTGTTTCTGTGGATGGCGAATTTCTGCCTTACGAAACGATGATTGTTCGACCCTCATATAACACCTTCAAAGGTGGCCATTAAGATGTCACTATATTTATATATGATATATAATATGTTTATGTTTTACTTAAGCTTCTGTATTTTTCATTTATGGCATTCCTTTATGATTTCCATTATGGGTAAACGCTGTATTTTCATTTTAGGAAGTGCGGACTACCGCCCCCTCCAAGTGATTTGAATCGTTAATACCATACGTGGGATGTATAAAGGATGGTGTAAATGGTATTATATGATATATTATACTGGAATTATATTATACATTTATATCATTATTATTTCATTCCATTAAATACGAAATACAAATGAAAGTAGCGTTCATGCGTACGTACGGCTTACCGTCTCCATGAAGGGTGAATTTCATTTCTTACCTCTAAATGTTAAGTAATATTATGAATGAATGTATATACTGGATATATATGATATATATGATAACTAAATCATGAATATAATTTGGTATATAATGTATATTTCACCACATGAACAACTTGTAATTATAAGAAGTTTATTGTTGACTCAAGTACCAAAGATCGACAAAACGACCGTTATTAACTTAAATAATTACATAATGTTCATAACATTGTAATAAGTGATATTAAAAGGATAATGAAATTGAAAATGGTTCTTAATAAGGTATATATTAACTCTAGTTTATTATTTAGGAGGTTAAAGAACGGTTGAGTCAAGTCGGACACGAGGTAAGGGAATTTCTTAACCCAACTTCCATTCTTTGGGTTAATCTCCTACTTTCAAATTATGTCATGACATTATTAAGTCTTATTTTGTATTTTTACTTTATTTATGTGTTCCTATAGTGAATACACATAATATATCTATTATATTTTAAAAATGATCTTTTTAAGGACTTCGGCTCAATCCCCTTTCATTGAGGCATATTTGGTTTTATACACAACTTTCTTTTATACGGTGTATAAACCCCTTTGACGTTTACATTTATTTAAAAGGAAACTTTTTTATACGAAGCGTTTTACTAAACGAAAAAAAGGGAATGTTTTTATTTCCGTACTTATGCGGCGACAACAACTTCTCTGCCACCGTGACCATTATTTGAGTTTCAGCTTCCTCTACAAGCCATCACTTTTTTAATGAAAAATAAATACAAAGTTTTAACTTTCTTTTATTTGGGTATTGAAAATGGTTTTGAAAGCGTTTTTATTATATCAATGTGTTGTATTGAAATCTTGTGATTGAAATTTTGAAATGTTATTTTTCATTTATGCATGTTTTATGTGATACGATTATGTTATGGTTTATGATATGTTTAAACCCATTCATATGAGGAATGCATTGGACTTAGTAAGTGACGGGTGGAGCCCGCTATAGCTCCTCGATGCATCGGTAGGTCTCCTGAGACAACTAGACGTGGAATTGGCCGAGGCCCTTTCCCAATTTGGTTTATGGTTTTGGCCAAGGCCTTAATCATTTTATATGTCTTGGACGAGGCCTTGACAAAATGTTTCAGAATGTCTGGTATTATGCATTCCATCATTATGAAAGTGGTTATTGATATTGCATGTGATATTTCGATGAGTAGAATATCCATGTGAATAAGTAAATGGCATTATCTCATTTTACTTTTGCCATATTATGTTGAAGTTCATGTTTAAAAGGATTTTGTTTTAGTTATACATTTCCTTAAATGTTAATGTTTATTTATGAAAGCTTCTGCAATATTGTTATCCTTACTGAGCATCTGAGCTCACCCCTTTCAATGTTTTAATATTTTCCAGGATGTGAAGAAGTATTTTATGAATGACCTGTAGGGATATTCAGAAGAGGTTATAAGTGTGGACTATGAAGACTTTGTTATTAGTTTTTCACTTTATGATGTAATGTAACATTTATGAATGTATCTAGTGTTTCCAAGGCTACTAAACTAATCGGTCTTTCGAAAATTGATCTTTTGTGATCATGCCAATGTTACGAAGTAATGCACCGACTATGGGTATCTAGTTTTGGGGCGTTACAATTACTTCCATATACCTAATCCAAATTAATTGATAGTTATTATCATTGGGTATTTGATATCAAGCTAATTAGGGGGAGATGTTCCTTTTTTCACATTAATAATTTGATATGTTATTTAGATGAGTACAGTTTGAATAGATTTTAGGAGTTAATTGGTTAAGAAACAAGAAATCATAATGAAAATAGATATTTTAACTTAGTATCACATTGTATATATTTCATGTAGACAATTTATTAATGTAGTTGAAAACTTTTGTTTCATAGAAAATGATTTTCCAAAAATAGTTAATGTTTTCCAGCTAAATTATCTTTTCTATGGAAATACATGTCATGTCAAACATCCTTCACTAGTTGAAAAGGTTGATTCCTGAAATGATTGATGATGAGGATGATAATATTGACGACGTGAAAATGAACCTAGTGTACCTTATCATTTATTTCCATTAGGCTGGTATTGACATTCTAAAGTGATGCAATATCGATAAAAAAATACATTATGGGGATGGAATAGAATAATTTAAATATTAAAGAATTATTGTTCCCTATATTATGAGAGTATCATAAATTCAATTACATATGATGTATTTAAATGAGGAGATGATGATACATATGAATTGGTTTTTTTGGACGATAATGAATACATGTTAGTCAATGGTTTGTTTGAGGTTCTACTATGATTGATAAAAACAGAATTATGACACTTCCAACATAAAAAATTCAAATGAAGTCCAATACATTATTTAAATAACTATAATGACGATTAAATAATTTTTCTAGAAGTAAAAAACATTTGAATAAGGTTATTGTAGATTTAATATTGATTCTATAACAATTAAATAATTATAAAGATGTATTACATATGTTTCATCTAATGACTTCAACCCATTGATTTCCAATTACCTAACCATTGGATAGATTGGCGCTAGACATGGGGATGAATGTGTTGTATACATTAATGAATTCATTTCATTTATTCTATCATATCAAACATGTCACATTTCTTGATCCCCTAAATGTTATCTAATAGTTATTCCACATAAGTGGAAATAATAATAGATAATATAAAACATGGTTTATAAAAGGTTCAATACACTAATCTAATCCATTACATGTTTTTTCCCCCATACATAAATTCATTACTAACTTATTTTTTGATTATAGTGACAATATTATCAACCGGTTCTACTCGTCAATAAAAAATATTTTAGTTAACCCTAGTTTTACCCCCACTAATCAAATTTTCATTGATGGTTGGTTGAACCCCACAACTATCCTTCTTGTTGCCTCTTCAATCACCCCATCCTTAAGATACATGATAAACTGATTATATGCACCAATCACAATCTCATTTATCTCCATTTCATTTATAAAATAGTATAATGTTCTCTTTTTTATAGATTAATTGTCCAATATTATAGTAATAAATGTTATGCACTCATGTTCAACATAAAAATTTTTAACTGCTTCATTGATTAATAATATTAGTCCAAGAACTATATCACTCTAGATAAAGGATAACATACTTCTTTACATCTTTTTTAATATTCAGACATGATATTTATTCACTTCCTTATATCCTCTGTATTCAGTATTGAGTACTTATGAACATTAATAAATGATTAAAAATTTGTTATTAGTGTGAAATTTTCATACATGAATTATTACATCCTCTAATGAAGTCGTAGTCTCAATTAAATGTGCTTAATTTAATGAAACAATAAGTTATATTTTATGAATGAACTATATTTCACATGTTAATGATTTTTTTCTTCTTGTATTATTATCATTATCTAAATTCATATTCGTCATGGGTATTTCATGCATGGATGTTGAAGTAAATAGTAAATTTTATAGTGAAATTATAGTATACAACTACAAGTAATTATTATTATTATTATTATTATTATTATATCTTACTATTTGTTTAATAATTTTTCACTAATCATAAAAAATGGTTTGTCCATCATAATACATGGACACCTTTTTTATAGCATTGATACATTGTCTTCCTCAAGAGAACCCAAACATCTATGTAGTATATTAATGGTTTATTCTTCTTCCCTTTCATGTAAATAGTATATGAAGGTCCCATTATTCTTCATCACAGATGAAGAATTATTTTCAATATCTAAAATAATTATTTGCTTAAGAAGGTTGGTGATGGATCCATCATATTCATATAAGGACTTTTTATGAATTGATCACATAATCCACTACTATCCACTTTGTCTATCATGGGTGGACCATGGGTTAGAATTCGACTTTATGTAAAAAATAAATGCATGATATCAATAACTTCATGAAACTAAATAAGGATAACTGGTTCTTCTCCTTCATAGAAACAAACATTTTGGATTCTCTCCTTCTCCGAGTAAAACAAAATTCATGGATCCATTTTTACCGTCAAGGATAATGATAAATCTTTTTATACTAAAAAATAAGAAACAATTAACCTTATCCCTTCCTATATCTCAATATAAATTAATGCACCACCTCTCCATTGGATTTCATGTTGATTTATGTATCATTAAATTCCTAAATATATAAGGATTTTAATTTCTTCTGAATGATAAAAATCCCATTGAATATCATGGTGACCATCATGTTCATGAACTCGTATTCACAAGACCAAATTTCTATTAATGGGGCACAAATGATTTATTATAATATAGCCTAGTGGTCATTTGATCCTCTAATCTAGGATGTCCATGAAAAATTAATCTTACATATGCGATTTTTTATATGATTCCATAGTGATTAGAAACATAACATTGGGATGATCCTCTTATTAATGTGATGAATCTATTCTTAATTTGAATAATTGAAAAAAAAATCTTTAGTATATAGTTTTCTTGGAGGAACAATTTTACATGAATGAATATTTTTCATTCTCATTGGTTGGATCATTGGATATGGATAGACTAATTCACTTAAAATTTTGTGATATCAATGTCAATTTTATAAAGGTCACATGAAGGTCCTTTGAAGACCGAATGTTGAAGATGAAGGTCCCTTAAATATGAATGGTGTATGGTCAATTGGATGAAAGAGATGTATTAAATCATATGGAACAACTTATATGTATATTATTTAAGTTGAGTAATTATGTTCCACTTATTATAGTACAACATAAATTTTTTTACCCTCTATTGGAAGGTTAATAATAATATTTTCTCTTACAAGTGCTTGATCTGGTACTAGGCTCGACACCCCAACACACACACACACACATTACAAGAATGGGATAAGGAACAATATTCAGTGTTGCATCGATCACCCTCCCATAGGCAATGCATGCTTCTATGTTCCATAGGGGGTCTATGAGTACCCTCATATGAAAATTTACCTGTTGAGGCCGACCATGTATGCTTCCTCTCACAAGATCAACCACATAGGTCCCATATGTAGTTTAGGTGGCCTTTTGATGTCCATTGGAAATTAATTCCTTTTAAATTTAATTCATTAAAATTATCAAATTTGATAACGAAATATTGTAAATATAATTGTCTTGGTTAGACTCCTAATGAAAAAATATATTTTATTTATCCTTAAAAACATCATATTATTATCCAATAATAATGAAATATAATATTTCACATGGTCTTCATAGTCCTTCAAAAACCATTAAAATATATAGAAATAATATTGATTCTCCAAAAACCTCATGAAAATTTTAAGAACTACAGGAATAGTTATGTACATATAATAATTAATGTTTAAACTATTTCATGGTATTCTCTTGAATTCATCAAGGCATAAGTCCCACAATTTCATTTTCCATAGACATGGAAGAAATTCAAAAAAAATATTAACCGATATTTTTTTTATTAATAATGATATCCAATAACCTATAATCATTAACTCCATAAAGAAAATAATCCTAATATATTGAAATTATGATATATTTATGATAAAGAAAATATTAATGCTTCAATAATTCACTTTTTCCCTTCAATATCTCCCTTTAAATTTATTCTTAACACTTCCTCAATTTATAATGTTTATATCCCACCCTGATTGATAATTATAGAAAAGGTGCATGGGGGAATTTTTATCACATCAGTCTTAAGCTCTCTTACACCATTCATTTATGGCTTTTTCATTAAATAATATGCTAACATATATCCATACATACATTTATATGTATATATATATTAGTTAATTTTTACCCATTCTCATCACTTTTTTATATATGGTTTTTTATTAAATTAGTTTCATAAATGTGTTGTAGGTATTTAGTGTTTTTATAAATTACATCATTATTAGAACATATATGGAATTGGAATAGATGATAATTTATAATTTTTAAATATATATTTTCAATCCATGGTAGTCTTTCTAATGATTCATTAAGATAATAACATTGATGGTCATGATATAGTCATTCTTAATGAATGAAAGATGTTTCTAAATTATTATGTTTAATTTTGATATAACTGTACATGAATAAAAAATATTACTTATATATTTATAAACTTTTATTAAAAGAAATAATTTCTCAGAGACATCCATGATATAAATTTATATCATTCATTATGTCTGTGTCTTAATTGACCCATACATGAATGTACCATGATTTATCAATGATTATGAGATGGTTTAGTTGTAAATTAATAATCATTTTAGCATATCATTCAAATTTATTGTTTATTCATTATTATAAATATGATTGTAAAATAAATATAATGATGAGAGAACGACAATAAAGACATTCCATAGAAAGAACATATCATTTTCTTTGTATATTTCATGATTTAAATGATTGAATTATCAATATTCATTTATTGATATGTTCCATGATAGGTTCTAAAAATTGACATACCTACAAATTTATGATATCATAAAGATATCGCTTATCTTTTAATATCATCCCTAGATCAGTCATTGAATGGTGGTGTTGAGAAACAAAATTCACCATTCCATGGAGGTAGTAGACAACATGTTTTCGTGGATGATGGTTTTGTTTTTCTTAGAATGGGAAAATAGTTTAGTATGTTTTTTGTTTAAAATTTATAATAATTTTATAAATATAATAATTTATTATCAAATTACCCTCTTATACTATATTTTTATGGTGGTGATGAAAAATGAAAAATTCTTTCATGATGGCAGTAGTCTATACAAAGCACGAAAGCTAATCTTGTTTTATAAAATAGAAAATTGAAAAGGTAATTCATTTTTATTAAAATAAAATAATAAAAATACTTTTATAAAAAAAAAAAAAATCAATAAACTATTTTTATAAAAATTGTATTGTAAAATAATATGATAAGTGATTTCTGTTATGTAAAAAATAGATTACTCAAATTGAGCACATTTAGATTTCCTTGGATGAACCACTGAAATGGATGAAATAAGAAAATATCATGTCACCAAAATCTCATGAAAGTGAAACATTATTATACTTATGTAAAAATGGTAGGATTATAGAAGTAAACCTAATTTTTAAGATTCACTTTAAAGAGTTGTGAGAGGTCATATTTAAAAGTTATCCAAATGGAAATTTTCAAAATATTTAAATTAAATATAACATGAGAATAGGTAAAACATGTAAATATCTTCCATTATTCATAAATAAAATATTTTTGAAGAGATAATATCAATGCACATCTTAGTATCTTAATTATAATCATGTTTCTATAATTTGTAACTCCATTTACCTATCGAATGATTACCTTTAGAATTTTAACTTTTACATTATAACTAGTTTTTACATAAGGGAAATTATTTTTCATGACTAGAAATAATGTGTTACTTTTTAGATACATTGGAAAACTAATTTTAAATTTTTAATCCAAATTATTTGAAATAATTCATAAAATAGAGAACAATTAATTTAAAAATATAAAAAATATAAAAAAGTATTTTTTGTTAAAATAATTATGTTCTAAAATATCACATTTTATATTTTAAAGTAGAAAAAAAATTATAAACTATAAAGTCACATGTAGAATACATAATATTTATAAGAGTAACGGTTGAGGAATTTCAAATTCATAGTTATATATTAATAAATTTTTAAAATACATGTCATTTTCAAAACTATATTTTCACTTAATTTTATTCTTTTATGAAAAATATCAACAATTTTTATTTTGAATATTTTACAATGAATTTTTTTTTTCATTTTATAAAATGAAAAAGAATTTTTTAAATGTATGTATTAAATAATAAATTGATATATAATGATATAATTTTCATATGAAAATTACTTTTTCGTAAAACTAATCATTCTATTTCATATTTCGTATCAATTGAAATTTTAATTAGTATTAACCCACTATTATTATGAAATATATATTATCAACCATCAAATTTTCGTTCATGAAATAAGAATTCATATCTAATCGAAATGTAATATTTAGAAAAATAAATTCTTATGTATAGAATGATTGTATAATTAATTTTGTATATGTGAATTTAATTTCATACATATTAATGTAATCCTATATTTCATTTTTTTTAAAAAATTACGTGGTTATGCTTATTAATTCCTTCTAATTTAAAGGATTGGTTTTAACTAGAATGATTAATGTTTAAATTTATGTGTAAATATAACATGGCTTCAATTTAATTTTTTTTTGTTGATTATACAATTTCCAAATAATTTACCAATTAAGGGTTGTGGGATATAAAAATATTAGGGTGTTATGTCCCCACCCCTTAAAAAATGGGTTCCTCTTAATTTGAATCATACAATTATATTTATTTTTATAGATAAATCATAATTTACCCTACACTACTAGATGATCATGGGATTATTTAGGATATGGAATAAATTTTACCTCTATTAAAATAATTATAATATCCTTAAAAAGAGAGATAAACCATTTCGTAAATAAAAATAATTTTCTATAGTGAAGAAGATCCAAATACTTAAAGAATAACTTCCCATAATCCATAAAAATGATTTATATGATAATTGTCACACTATGAGTTTCTATTTATAACTCAATATCTAGTATTTATTGAAAAAACAATTATATAGAAGATTTTAACATATAGACTAGATACACACAATCCACTACATTTGTATAAGATCATTTGATTTTACATTTTCACATGGTTTTTTATAATATTTCATTAATGGGTCCTTAGGTTGGGACATTTAGATGGATATTTCCTATCTCTATTTCCATTAAAACATAAAACTTTGTTTATTCTCTATTTTCTGTACACTTGTGACTATTAAGACCATTATCTCCACACATATAGGATTTACATGAATTTTTATGTCATTTTCATTGATGATTCTTCCACTATTTTTTCTTGTGTAGGAAATTTAATCGTCTTTCCATCATCATCCTTATAAATTGACCTTCAACGAGACTCCATTAATTTCTTATTTATTGTGTTTATTACTTTGGTTGTGTTCACTTTGTTAAACAAATTTCATAATATCTTGTTTGTCTTAATCAACGGTTTCTCATCCATTCCCCCATTATAATGGGTAGTTTGTCAAGGTAATATCTACATTGTCCCTCAAACCCATTGTTTAATTTAAATCCATAATTTACAAAAAGTAAAATTGTTTACATGAGTGAAGAAATAATAAAACATAGGGTAAACCCATATTAAATAAAAAAAGGATTCATCATTAAATCATATTCCTCTTATTTCCATGATATACTAGAAATACTTTATTTTATTCACGATAAATATTATTTTATCCAAGGCTACTATATTTTGGTTTATCTTTTACATATTATTGTTAAACACAAAACAGATATCCCAAATTACCGTTAATATTTTTTGAAATATTATAAACTGAAATGTGATTAAGATATGTGTTCTTAAAATCCCACATATATTTTTTCTAGGAAATTAAATATTATATAATATTTAAAATAACATGTTAATATTTTTTATTCAATCAATTTTATCCTTGATAATTTTTCTATAATGTTTTATAAACTAATCATACTAAACACCCTCATAATTGTTCATAATGTTTTTGTGATTTATCTAATTCATTTTCTGGTGTTTCATACCAGGTGTGATGTGATGAATATTTTTCAAGTAACATATGATTAATAACATAATATCCAATTCAAACATTTCATTATTATTACCTAGATTTAAATAAAATTTAAATTATGTATTCACTAGTAGTATCTATATAAAGCTTTATGTTCTAGTATAAACAACAAATATATACTTTACTAGACATCATAATAAATTTATATCTTTCACTAAGGCTTATCCTTATTGTTCTCTCTGTATTTATCATATCAGAATCTCTAGATGAAATATTCATTATTACCATAACACTTAATCATATACTATACCAAAGGGTTATCTATACACTTTATATTATTATAAGAACATTCATATTAAAAAATAAATTATTCTAATCAAAAATCATAATATAAAATGTTATCTAAACCATTATATGATAACAACCACAACACCCTAAACCTTCACTCCCGAATCTAGTGATATAAACACATTATTTATATATTATCAGTGATACCGTCTATGAATTCCTAATAAAAATTATCCCATAATTTCATTAAATAAACCAAAAATTATTCACATATATTTCCAATAACTTTTAGGTTTACAGAATTTTAGATTAGGGGAAAACATATATACAAAAAAACTATTTCATTCTTCACCATTGTATATCTTTTCTTTATATAAGAAACTTGTTTATTTATAGAAATTATTTAATATTTCACATAAATTTTCTAACAAATACATCCTATTATTAATATCATATATAACAAATTTCTTCATAACCAATAGAAATGGAAACGAAAGTATGTGTTGCATCAATCTAATTATAAGGGATACATATAACTAAAGATGTCAAAATATAATAGTTGAATATATAATATTGAAAGTGTATATAATAAAAATAATTATATAATAAATTAAGTACATAGCATGATATATCTATAAAAATAAATGAGATCATGGATACAAATAATATCTAATGATTTATGGATGAAATTTATAATGTTTTTCATTAATACGTGTTGTTAAGTCCTTCTTCCAGGACACTAAATAAATATGAAAAGAGGTATATACAATAAACCCAAACCGTTTCATCCCATGATACCTGTTGATTCATATATGGGATATATAATAATGGTCCCACCAACCACTTGATTATTAATAATTCATTCATAATAAGATTAATAATGACATTTCTGACCATTCTCCCAGTAGAGTGCAGCTAGATAAAAGAAATTAAGAATCCGTATAATAATTAATAGATTATATTATACATAATAAAAATATATTAAGATCAATTAATCACTAAGAATTTAATACTATTTTCCCATTTCAACAAAGGGATAATGTTTCATGACCAATCTAGTGAATTAATGTGCATAGTATAAGAATACATTGCCAACATGCCAATAAAAATTAGCATTGGAGTAAAAATTTCAAAAGACAAATAAATTTCCCAATGTATAAAAATATTATAACAAGATCACAATACATTTATGGAATTAATGTTTATGGCTTCAAAAAAACATAACCCTAGTGAAATAAATGATGTAGAGATTGGGTATGAAATAAACAAAAAACACAATCACTAAAGAATACATTGAATTGTATCATAAGACGAGGGATCAATATTCAAATTCCTAATACCTTGAGTTCATGTATCAAATATATATATATATATATATAATATGAAAAATCATTAAACATAATGTCCATTTTGGTAAAAAAAATTAAAATTAAAAATGATTTGGTAAATAAAAAAATTTATTTTGTAATTTTTTACTAATATTTAGGTAAAATAATAAAATACATATCACTTGATAATATAATTCAATAAAATGTGATCTGAAGGATTTTGAAAAAAGAAAATATTTTTAAAAAGAACCACCAAATATGCTCCATTGAAAAGACTAAACTGGTATCTTTTATAAATTAAAATTGGAATAAAAAACAATGATAATGGTGAAATCCTTTACATATTTTTCATAAATACCATTGTTCCAAATTAACATTGCGTGAAGAGTAACAAACCATTAATTTATTTGATAATATCTTGATTCCAATAGATTTATAAATATTACAATGTAAAAACATATAATTGTTGGAAATAAGTAAACATGATAGAAATAATATCATAATCAAACAATATAACTCAATGATTGTAGACATGAGTTATCAATATCCCTTGCAGGAAACATACTACACGATGTAACAAAAATATTACAAAGTTGTGTAGTATACAGTTTAAATGTATATTCATATAAAAAATATAACATCACATGATATAATATTTTAGTAGAATCTACACATATTATATATCTAAGAGGAAGAATCGTAACTCAATAAATTAAAATTGACATACAAATATGGTTTATAATTGGGGTAACAATTCAGTAAAATTTTATTTAAAGAAGATAAATTAATTTGGAATAGTATTTAAAATGAATAAAAAAATATATTAAATATATACATATATGGGTAGTTAATTCCTCTTTCAATGGAAAATATTGTGTATAATAAAATCATGCCTCTTGAAATTAATTTTGGAGACAATAAACCCCAGAAGGATGAGAAAAATTTTAATCAAGCCCCTTTGAATGAATTGGGATATAATTAAAACTCACAGGACAAAATTAAATGATATATCATGATATGAAATCTGGAATAATAATTATATGAACCAAATTATAAAATAGGGTCCATAATACCATATAAATCTTAAACGGAAAATTTTGAATTGAAAGTTTTTACCTATATTCTGATTTATTCTTCACGTAAACAATATATAAAAATTAATTAAATGAAGTTAATTATATACATATGAAAGAGCCTTTTGATTAATATCACCATTTATACTCCATATTTTATATAATTACGCATGATTATATCAATGATATTTTACTTCTTAAAATTATTTCATATAGTGAAAGAAAAATAAAATCACATAGAGAAACAAAATATAAGATTTATAAATGAAAAATTAATGAAATAATATGTATTCCTAGAACATAAGGAAACTATATTGATGAAATATTAACTTGACCTTAGGAAGAGTAATATGACACTTATGAATATTAAATCATAAAAATAAAATTTAATCACACCCTTGAAAGTATAAAAAAAGTTAGTAATCATATAAATAAGTATATGATATAATTATATAATTGTATAAGTAAATAAATATTTTAAAAATTATTAATAAAGTGTTGGTATTTTTAGGTCAAAAATATTTAAATTAAATTTTATAATTAATAAAAATATTCAAAAGACAATATAATTTTCATAAAATGTAGTCATAAATTAAAATATTGTTTTCTTATGATGTTAGGATAAGTTTATTTCACCGTAGTAACTTTTTTAGAGTGTTTTAAATTCAGTTATAATTTTAAGATTTATATGTTTTGATTAGATGATTATTTTAAATATAAATTAAATTTCTCACACAAAAAAAATTATTTTCATAAAATGGTGTTCCTTTTTTAATTATACACATTGAAAAATGGTTAGGCTGAATTTTTTTTATTTTTCTAAAATACTTAAATTTTTAGTGAGTAGTAAAACATGAATATTTTCAATAAATGATAAATACATGAAATATTGATTCATATGTGATATATGGATGATTTATGCCCATAACATAAGACTATTCATCATTATTTTAATATATTTTGTGATAATGATCAAACTATTTATAGTCTTGAGTCAAAATAATAAACAATGAAGAAAATATTACAAAAACACTCATCTCCTCCCCGATAAATACCCATCTCACCAACCCTTCTCATCACACCTTCTAAAAGTTGATCCATGAATTTTTTTATCAATACATCTTCTAAGTCCCTCATATATTTCCATTATATCTTGGTCTCATAAAAATTCCAAAACCATTTCCCTTAGAAGGTTCTCGAGGTGGAGAATTCAAGAGGAAGAATCCTCATCCTTTTCTTTTTATTTTCTCTTCATGATATTTTATTTTATTATTTTTTTCCTCACCTACCCTCATAAAAATATCATGATAACTATAGAATGTTAAATATAATGTAATTTTCTATGATAATGGAATAATTAATCATTAATCCCCTTCTCCAATCCAATATATTCTAAAAATTGAAACGTTGTATGTGAGGTGTTATTCCATCGCCTTTAAGGATGACAGGTTTCCATTTTCATTCACCATCATCGAGGATGTTCATGAGAGCATTTTAATGGTTGTCATAGATTTTCAAATTTATACTACAACCTTTTTTAATTTATATATGTAACAAATTTTCCTAATAAAAAATCCGAAAACAAAATGAGTTTGTTGTGATCTAAAAGAGCTTAAATTAATATAAACAAATATCAGTCATATGTTATATATTTTTTCATCCTAATATCTGGGAGGAAAATAATATATATGAAAATTAAACTTATTTATATTCATTAATTAAATATAATTCCAACTCCAATGAATTATATGCAATTTACAGGAACTTCATTACTTATTAATTTGTGAATCGATCAAGAAAACTGAGAAAAAGAACACTCCCGAATGATGAAATTAAACACGGTAAATCATAAATAAGGCTATAAATGTAGATAATAATTTAATATTTAATAAAATACATATATAAAATGATTTTAAACAATTTATTAATGGATTTAATTTGATTATCCAGGACATTAGTATCAAGTGGAGAACAAATTCAAACATAGGGTATGTGTTTTCTTCTAGAACCTCCATTTTCATTCAGGTTATGCTTTCTCCAACGATTAACCATTTTAATTATTCATTATTTTTATATAATTATCCTAAAATTATTTTTATATGCTCCAAAATCATTTATCTAGATCATTTATCACTCTATTATTGGATAATAAATTTTTTACAAAGTTCTTTCTGATTTCATCCTAATAGGCAAGCCCAACTAAATGGATCGTCTCAATTTATAACCCATTTTCATGTATAATCCATGATATTTTTTAGGAAACAGTTATTTTCTAGGAAACCATTATTTTCTTAAACTATATGAATTTTCAAGAAAAAATATATTTTATCATTTATGGATTTATACAAAAATTCATGAATAATACAAATTATTTTTTCAAAAGAACACTTTTTTGCGATGTAAACATGGTATTTCCCAAAAGAATTCTATGATGATTTTATTAAAGTATTTTCATGTATTAGAACATGTTAAATTTAGTATTTATTGATATTTTCATCTTTTAATTTTTTTGTCCTCCATATTTTATTAAAATTTTATGATCGGTTTGACTATGGATGTGATATTTTGATACCATTCACCACACTGCTCAGAATGGTTAGTGATTATATTTATAGGTTGGGGAATATTATTTACATTTCATATGTATATGTTATTTATGTTTTACCACACTAATATGAGGAATTAATTTTAATTATTAAGTTATAGGTAGGGCCCTCTATACTCCCTTGAAGATTCGGTCGGTCTCATGAGACAAACTATATTGGGTTTTTACCCATTATCTATAGTTTCATGGCCGAGGCCTTGACAGTATGTTTATGATATTTTGCAATATGCATTTCACAATAATTATACTATTAATTGATAATCCATGTTATTATTCTTTTAGTATAATATCCATTGTTATGTTTTATTATAGCAGTGTTTAATTAGATTTTAATTTTTCCATTTTATACTCAAGATTATGATTTAATGACATGTGTTTTTACATAGTCATCCAGCATTGTTTTTTTTATTCATTATAGATTCTACAGTATTGGTTACCCGTACTGATCATCTGATATCATCCCTTTATTATGTTTTATTTTTCTAGGGGATACAAATATGTATCTTATGATGTATTTTCAGGGATAATCTTGGAGTCATGGGAGTTTCCAATAGATTTTCTATGTTGTTTTTCATTTAATTTTTAATGAAACAATTATTCATCTATTATGGATTATAAAACTACTAGATGATATATACTTTGGGTTTATAGTATTTTATTTATTCCAATGTAATAAATTAAGTCACTACCTCTAGAAAACATGGATCAGGCTCTCAATTGTTTCCATCAGAGAATGTTCTGTGGAAACATTAGAAACATGATTTAGAAAACATATATTAGGGAACATAACCCAAAGATTGGGTTTTAGGATAATAAAAGAAGAACATCCCTGAATTATATTAATGTATATATTATGTGGTTATTTCTATAAATACATCTTTGTCTATATAATAAAAGTGTGCATGGTTCTAAAACAGATGTTCTTACTTGTAACAACATTGAAAAGGTGTCTCGGGCCTGAATAGATGTTACTTAGTACATGAAAATATTATTTACTAAACACTTGGTTTAACACACCAATTTAATATGATTGGGATAAGTCAATTTTTATTCACTAACATCTATAATGGATTTAAAATTAATTATATCCACACAAATATCATTTTTATGATTATGAGTTTAGCTAAGTATAATATTTCAATTTATTTTAATTTTTCTTCTATTTTGAGATTATATATAATGATTCATGACCTAATTTAATGTGTTCCATTATTTAAAAATGGCTACTAGTTTATGGAATGGAATCTATATCAATGTGCATATCCCATGTCTGTAATTTTCATCTATTCAAGATAATGATATTGGTATTGGATAAGTGATAGGAGATGAAAAAATATAACTATACTGGGATAGATGACTCATGTTAGGAAAAATAACCTTACCTGTATAAATCATTCTAATCAACAATGGGGAGGAACAATGTTAGACCTATTTATGTGATAACAACCTCCCTCATTAAACTGAACTACAAACCCATTCATAATAAAGTAGTGGATAAGTTTTTTTGAGAAGATGTTTCTTGATTTTATAAGTAATAAAAGTTATAAGGTTATCATGGAAGTTTGTTATCTCTAAATACATGCTGATCAATGGTGTTTGTTTTCTGAAACCAAAAATGATGGGGAAGAAATTCTGAATATGGAAGGGAATGATTTTAAGGAATTCTTCCTTGAAAAATATTTCCCATGAAAATGGTAAGCGGATATAAGGATACAATTCTAGAATTTGAGTAAAAGGGAGGAATAGAATATTACCAAGTATCAATCCAACTTTAGAAGTTTGTAAAGGCATGAAAATGACTACATATATAATCCAATTTACATGATTTATCAATTCATTGATGGTTTAAAACCATTCCACTTAAGGGAACAGGTCTCCCACAATTTCTCATCATCTGAAGATATAGTATCATGTACGATCAAGAAAAATAATAATTCTATGAGACTATTGAATTTAAAATAAATAACAATAAGAAGTGTGATACTTAACAGTAAGTAAAATTCTAAAAGGAAAAGGGTAAGAATGGAATGGTTTATTTTCCATCCTGTGATAATTGTGTGAGTAAAAATCATGACACTTTTGTGAAGAGTTTGGTTATTTTATAAAAGTTTGAAAACAAATCCCACAATTCTTGTGATTCCAAGGGAAATAAAGAAGCTTCCAGTGTTCAATGTTATAATTTTGAAGAGATGATACGTTTTGGAAATGACTGTCCTACCCATCAACAAAACATTCCCCTAAGACATCCATGGGTGAAAGGACAAGCTTATGCATTCACAACTCCTGAGTTTGATGTTTTTAATAATGTGGGGGGAAGTTACTTTAATTATTTCCGCAAACTTATACCATGATTTTTTTATTCTAGATCATATCATTATTTTATATCATCCATGTTATAAAAAATGTCATTTCTATTTAGATTTAATAAATGAGTTGGAAGATAAAACTCTTATGGGAAGAATCATTACAACAAATATGTTTTGTTCAGTCCCCTTTATAACACATAAACGTGATTTAGTTTCTGACCTCTTCTTCATACCTATTATTTAATATTACATAATCATCAGTATGGATTGGATTTCAAATTGTGATTCAAAAATCTAATTTTAAAAGAAGGAAGTTGAATTTTTTATAATGATGTAGATTCAATTATATTTAGATAATAATCCTTATCAGATAACACTTATCCACACCCAACCCCAATATCTCTACTAAATGAAATCATTAGAGTGGAAGATAAAACATTATCTATGGATGAGGAAAGAAATATTAAAATCTATGATGTACTTATTTTTAAATAATTCATTGATGTATTTATAGAGGATTTACCTGTACATCATCCTGAGTGAGAAGTTGAGTTCTCAATTAATTTATTTCCTAGTGAAATACATATATCAATGACCCCTTATAGAATGACAACAATGGAATTAGTAAAAATGAAGAAAGACTAAAGGAATTGAGTGATAAAGTTTTTATTCTCTTTAATTTTTCTACATGGGTATCACCTATTATATATGTCACGAAGAAAGATGGATCCATGAGGATATTTATAGAATATAGATAAATCAATGCTATTAAAATAAATAACAAGTGTCCCCTACCTCGCATTTATGACTTATTTGATCAACATCATGGATCTCAATAATTTTGGAATATTGACCTTCGATATGGATAACATCAGTTTTGTGTGAGGAAGGAAGATATTCAAAAGAAATAATTTCAAACCTTGTATAGGAATTACATGTCTACCAAAATACCATTTCGACTAACAAATGAACCCTCTATTCTCATGGATCTTACAAATATAGTTTTGAAGGAATATATTGATTATATTCTTATGGTAATTATTAATGGTATATTGGTTTACTCCAAAAGCTACTAAGATAATGAGAATCACTTGTGTATTGATCTAAAGACTATAAGAATAAATGAATTGTATGGGAAGTTTAGATAGTTTTAATGTTGGATTCAGCTAGTTTCTTTTCATGGACATATTTTCTCAAAGTATGGAATCTCATATGATCATATAATAGAAAAGGAAACTCAGGAATGGCCTATACCAATGAACATAATTGATGAACAAATTTTTATTGTATTATTATATTATTATCAGTGTTTTTTATGAAATTATCCCTATTAGCTAACACATTAACCAAGCATACTCATAAAGTGGTTAAGCCCATATAGAGAAAACAATGTGAATGATGTTTTGAAAAATTGGAAAGGATATTAATGAATGCTCCGGTCATGACTCTACCATCGATAACTAAGGTATTCATGAATTATAGTGATACATCAAAGAAATAAATTTGTTGTATCCTTATGTAGAATGATAGAGTTATTTCTTATACATCAAGGCATTTAAAAAATAATGAATAGAACTATCCAACTTGTGATCTTGAGTTATCATCTATAATCTTTTCTATGAAAATATGGGGATACTATCTCTATGGAAAACGGTGTGAGATATATAATGGTCACAAAAAATAGAAATAGATCTTCTCACTGAAGGAAATCTATATGTGGATAAGGTGGTGGATCAAAATACTCATAAATGGTGATTATTCAATACAATATCACCCAAGGAAGGCGAATAAAGTAGCATATTCATTAAGAAGGAAGGACCGTGGAAATCTAAATAAAATGAGAATTGATAAGGATCATTTTTACATAGATATAGAATATATGGATATGGGAATTATCTAGTAAGGTGAAATGTCATTACCATTTCAACTGGTTTCCCGATCATCTTTATTAAAAAGAATTAAATGATCTTAATCTAATGATGAGAAACTCCAAAAAAAATTAAACTATGAATGATGGGAAGTAGGTCAAGATCATGTATAACAATGGAATTAGGAAATTTTGGAGAAGGATATGTGTTCCTTCTATACCCAAGCCTAAAAGGGAGTTATTGAATGATGCTCATATCTTATAATTTCTCAATAAACCCTTATTTGAATAAGATGTATAATTATTTGGAGGAGAATTTTTTGTGGGATAATATAAAGTGGGAAATTACTGATTATGTATCAAGATTCTTAGACATTTAACAATTGTTGGATGAAAGAAAACATCCTAGAGGTTTTATGCAACCATTTCCTATCCCAATATAGAAATTGGATAACATCACTATGGATTTTTTCATTGAATTACCAAAAACACCAAGAATGAGTGATTCAATATGGGTGATTGTTCATCGACTTTCCAAATATCCACATTTAATAACTATAAGGGAAACTCTTTCTACTAGTGAGACATTAGTGACTCTACATTAAGGAATTTGTAAGACTCCATGGATCACCTATTTTAATTATTTCGGATTGGGATCCATGATTTACATTTCAATTCATGAAAATTATTGGGAAATATTTATATACTAATATATTTTTGAGTACTTCTTATCATTATCAAATAGATTGGTAGTCTGGAAGGTCCATTAAAAAATTAAGAGACATTTTGATATCATGCTCACTTGAGGCACAAGGTATGTGGGATCATTATTTACCTTTGGTAGAGTTTTCCGAAAATAATGGTTGCCATTCTAGTATTCAAATAGCACCATATGAATCATTATATGGAAAGATATGTCATACACCAATATAATGGGATAGTGTTGGGGAAAGGATGTTTGTAGACCTAGTGCTTGTGGAGGAAATAACTATAGGAGTTGGTGTCCTAGAGCCAAATACATTAGATATTATTATTTAATAAATACCTTATCACATATTGATTATTCTTATGTGTGACAATGAATGTGATAATATACTAAGGATAGTTTGTGCATTAAAGGGTCATAGCAGATCCCTACTATGAGGAGAACTCGGAAGTTCCATAACATTGTTTTTTAAAATATGTTCTATTGTCATATGATGTTATTTGAGGGGAACAAATAATACAAGTCATTTGGGGTGAGGACTCATAAAACTTTGTAGGAACCTCCTCATGGTGTGCTCCCTTGGTAATATCCAGTGGGATATTATGAGAATGAGACCCACTAGTAAGAAATACATATTTCATTATCCCATTGGATGATTCTATCTACGAATGTGTTTATTGGTCCTTAGATTGTAAGATTATTATTAATGAATATTAAAACACACACACACATAGATTTATTGATGAATACTTTGATGGAACATTTTTCGCAGCGATGTAGGATATGTTGGGTTCATCACGAGTAACACTGAATTAAAAGATAATTCGACAAAAGGATTAGCCCCCTTTGTTCCATAATAGAAGCATATATCTTAAGACCATGGATGGAATTGATATTTCATGAAAAAATTCATGTCCATTTGTAATGAATGAGAGAGTTACATTTCGGGATTTCAGAGAAAGAATAATCAAGCACATTGGTTGATGGAACTAGCATGCAACCTGCTTGATTCGAGATATTGAGACAAATGGAATATATTACACAGAAAGATTTCATAGGTGGTGACACGTTATTGCTGCATTAAATTTTTTTCTCTATGGGTATTGTTCCATGCTTCTATAGGGTGACCTTGGAATTTAGGTAGGCTCTACCTAATGCCAATGGGAAAGAGGTCCAGATGGTCACACACTAAGTGTGTTCAAGTATGTTATTTAAATATTAATTTAACAAGTTGAATAACGATTATTTCTGATTATGGATTAATAATTATTCATGGATGCCTGATCGCATTTATTTCGACACTAATTATTTGAGAGAATATATTTTTGGTGAAATAATATATTTATTAGTGATTAATGTAGTGACAATTATTTTATAAATAAATAGCCCTTATTAATGGTCTAATAAATTTGGTGGAGGAAATAAAGAAAGTGGAAAAAAAGAAAATACATGTCTGGTATATTAATATACATGTTGTGTACTTTTTATGGGGATTTGTGAGAAATAATATTATTTATTTAATTAAATAATATTATGTATAATTCATTGGGGAATGCCAAGTAATAATAATAGTCAACATTAATTATTATACATGGGTAGTTATATGGAATTAAATGAAATTAATAAGTGCTTTTAGGTAATTAATTCATTTTATTATTCTATGTAATTAAAATCCCAATTATGTAATTCTAATTTTCCTAGCCATTTTTTAGTTGGTTGTGCACAAAAGATCAAGGGAATACTCTCAATCCAAAAGATAATTAGTTTCTTAAAAGGACTCTCTTTAGATACGAGATAGAGATCCTCCTCCACCGGATCAGGGTGATCGAAGGCGGACATCACAAGAGAAGGCTCTTCCGCACTAGCACCCGGGGATCCCTTTCGACAATGTCTAGAGATAAATGGAGCATGTGTGGATCACTGTGAGAGGAATACTGCACTTTGATTCTATGACACAAGGAACAATCATATCGGATCATTACCGAAAATATCAATGAACAAAAAAAATTTATCAAGGTAATTCTTGTAAATTAATTAAATTAATTCTAACAAACATATGATGATCCTATCTATTGTTCTGAGACTCCCCTTTTGTTTTTCATTCTCCATTCTATTTTGAAGATCCGACATTTTATTATCATGACTAATCTCAGATTTATTGTTTTTAATGCTAAAATTAATGTTGGGTACACCCCCAAAAAGCTTCCACTGCACCCATAACCTAAAAGAACTAACTAGGTATAGGCTATTCAATCCAATATCAAAGAAGATCAATGTATGCAAAAACAAAATTCCTATAATTGAATGAATGATTTGGAATTTCAAGTGGGAGATCTTGTTTTTTTAAATGTATCTCCATGGAAGGGATATAAATTTTTAAATAAAAGGGAATATAATCCCCATTTACATAAGTGTTTTGAAATTCTGGATAGAATTGGAGTTATGGATTATCATTTATAAATACCGCCTTGACATTAAAAGTTCACAATTTCATCCAAATATTTTTTTCAATGAATTACATGCCAGACCCAATGCATATTCTCAGTAATGATGAATTTTAATTAGAACTTGATTTATATTACAATAAATAGCATATCCTGATTATAAACACTAAGGATCCGATTTTGAGGTATCATAAAACATGGCTGGTAAATTTACTTTGGAAAATCATATCATTGATGAAGAGACTAGGTAACCAGAGAAGATTTGATAAATAACTACACAAATATTTTCATGAGGTGACATTCTAACAATTTTGATGATGTTTTTTTTAGAGGAAGGGATAATGCAATGAAATATGATTCTATCAATGACATTTCCCTTCTTATAATTATTTCATATAGTGTAAATCACATAAAATCACATATAGAACTAAAAATAGACTTTATAAATGAATAATTAATAAAATAAGAAGTTTTTATAGATTTTAAGAAACCTATACTAATGAAATAGTAACATGACATTTGGAATAGTAATACGACCCTTATGAATAGTAAATATGCCAACTGAATTTTAACCACGCCCATGAAATTTTAAATAAAAAGTAGGCATCATATAAATAAGATTATGATATAATTATATCATAGTATATTTAAATGAATATTTTAGAAATTTTTAATTATGTTTTGGAATTTTTTTGAATCATAAATATTTTATTACAATTTTATAATTAATAAAACGAATTGAAATTAAATTAATTTTCATAAAATGTATTCATAAATACATATTTTTTTCTTCTGATTTTATGATTACTTTATTAGTCCATAGTTAATTTTTTAGAGTGTTATAAAATCATTTATAAATTTAAAATCTATATTTTTCAAGTAAATAATGGTTTTAATTATAAATTACATATCTCCTTGGTAGAAAATAATACTCATTAAATGGAGTTCATTTTTTAATTCTACATATCAAAAATATTTTGACTAATTGTTTTGGGGGTTTTCTAAAATACATTCATTTTCTTGAATACTAAAATTCTGTAATTTATTATAAATGATAAGTACAAGAATTATTGAATCATAGATGATGTATAGATGATATAATCCCATAATACCGAACTATAATAAATTATTTTAATATATTTTGGGATAATTGTCAAACTATTTATTGTCTTGAGCTAAAATAATAAAAAAATGAATAAAATATTCCTAAAACAACCCTCTTCTCCACTATAAATACCACCCCTCACCACCCCTTCTCCTCACACCTTCCAAGAATTGATCCTTATAAAATTTATTCTCAATACTCTTCCCAAATCTCTACCCTACTTTAAGGAGCTCTTAGTCTAATAAAAATTCCAATCCTGGGTCCATATGGTGGTTCTCAGGAGGAGATTTCAAGAGGTAAATTCAACTTCCTGTTCCATTTAATTAATTTTCATGTTATTTTATTTTATTATTCTCTCATCACCTCACCTCGTCCAAATAGAATGATTGCTCCATTACCTTAAAAATAATATAATTTTATATGCTAATGTAATAATCAATCATTAATCCCCTTGTACTGTCCCTTTTATTCTAAAAAGTGAAACGTTGTCCATGAGGTGTTGTTTCATCATCTTCAAGGATGAAAAGTTTCCATTTCCTTCATCATATTTAAGGATGTTCATGAAACTATTTCAATGATTGAATACGATTTTAAAATTTATATTAAATCATATTTTATGTTTTATATGTATGATATTTACATAATACTAAATAATAAAACAAAATGATTTTTTGGTTATCAAATACTGCTTAAATTAATCTAAACAAATATCATTATCATGTTATATAATGATTCATCCTAATAATTGTGAAAAAAAATATATAAGACCAATTACACTTATATATTTTCATTAATAACATTTAATTAAAATCCTGGATAATTATAACCATTTTTTATACATGTCATTACTTTTGAAAAAGCGAATTGGTCATGAAAAATGGGAAAATGAATGCTACTGAATAATGAAATTTAACTCTATAACACATAAATAAGTCCTTAAATAGACATAATAAATATATAATAAATAAAATAAATATATAAAAAGATATAAATCAATTATTTAATGGATTTAAATTGATTATTAAGGACATTAAGGTGATGTGCAGAACACATTCAGACATAAGGTAAGGGTTTTCTTCTCGAACCTCCATTTTCATTCAGGTTGTGCTTTCCCCCTCTATACACCAATGAAATTCTGAATTATTATTTATATTATTATTATAAATTATATATATGTTCCAAATCATAAATCCAAATCATATCATCATTATGTTATGGATAATTTTTTTTTCAAGGTTCCCATTTTATTTCTTCCTGATACGCAAGCCAAACTAAATAGAATGTCTCGATTTCTTACCCATTTTAAAGTATCATCCATAATCTATTTTAAGACATAATTATTTTTCCTAAATCACTATTTTTTTCATGAAAAACTATTTTTTATTCTTTTCTAGTTTTATAAAAACAATCATGAGAAATAAGAATGATTTTTCTAAAATAACTATTCATTGAAAAGTAAAAAGGGTATTTTCCACAAGAATTATGCAATGATTATATTAGAGTGTTTTCACATATTAAAACACAAATATTTAAATTTATTCTTTATTGTGGTTTATCTTTATGTTTACAAACCACCATATTTTATTAAATGGTTTATGATTATTTTTGATGTGGATGTGTTATCATGATATCATTCACTATAATACTCAAAATGGTTAGTGGATATGTTTACATATTAGGAAATGTTATTTACATTTCGTTTGTATATCTTGTTTATATTTACCCCCATACATATGAGTAATTATTTGGACATTCAAGGTGTCAGGTGGGGCTATATATATCCCATCTATGCATCGGTAGGTCTGTTGAGACAAACTAGACTGGGTTTTTACCCATTATATATGATGCATTGGTTGAGGCCTTGATGGTATGATTATTATGTCTAAAATTATGCATTCCCTCATTATAAAACTAGTAATTGATAGTCTATTTTATTATTACACTAGTATAATTTCATTTTATTTGTTTTATTATGGATTTATATAATCTCTTTTATTAATTCCATTTTATGCAGAAGATTATGTTTTAATAACATGTGTTTTGAATTATTCACTATGTCTTATTATTTTAATTTATTACAGATTCCCCATTATTACATACCCTTACTGAGTATCTATTATCACCCATATCTTATGTTTTATTTTCTTTCGGATGAGTTTATGTATACTATGAATGAATTTAGTCGATAATATTGGAGTTGTGGGAGTTTTTATTGGATTTTATATGTTTTTTCTCCTTTCAAGTTTTAATGAAATATTAATGTATATATTTTGGCTTCTAAAAATACCAAATTGAACGGTCCTTTGAGATTCATGTCTTGTATCTATGATAATTTAATAATTTAAGGAACCAACGTTTGGAAATTGGGGTCGGGTTATCAACACTTATATTCATATTATACATATAAATATATACATATATTGTTTACATTCTCTCTATTTTAGATACCATGTGTTAATAATGATTATCTCCTTGACTATTTTCATAAAATTGTATTTGTTATATATTACCCCTAAAAATAAAAATAATTCTTACATCATATAAAGTAATATAATAGATAATCCAAGATAGTTTATAATCTATAATATCATTGTTCACTAGTTTTTCTTTATATCACTGAATAAAAAATCAACGACTGTCCTATTTCGGTGATTATTAACAAATGAAAGATATTTTCTTCATTAATGTGTTTAATTTTGATATTATAATACAAGAATTTATAATAAAAATATTTACATATTTATATATTTTAATAATATTTAAAAATTTCTTACATTTGTCCAATATATAAATTCATAGTATTGTTCGCATGTGCGGTTAAATCGACCAAAACATAATCCAACCATGATTAATAGATTATTATGGGTTAATTTTTTCATAATAATATATTTAAAAGATACAAATATTCTAATTTAGTGTTTTTAGATTCATATATCCTAATTGGAAGTATTTATATAGAGAATAAAATTAAAATAAAGTAATTACTTAGAAAGAAGGGATCATTTCCCTATTTTTTTCTTTTTTAAACAATTGAATTAATGATGATACTTTTTAGACATATCAATGATATATTATTCAATGTATTATACCAAATACTCAATTATATCATTAAAAAATTAATTTTTCATTCATCCCATACTTTTATCAGCACATTAATGTTGATAATGGAAAATTCTATACACCATTTCATTAAGAGGTAGATCTCACATATGCTGGAAAGATGACTAAATTTACATTGAATGGGGAAACGGAGTGTTTCCCTATAAAATGGGTTTAGGTTCAGAAACATTGTGGTCATATGGGATAATAGATTAATATCTTTTTTAACATGTGATGGTGATTTCGTAGTTCCGTCATTTAGGTTGGGTTTACCATTTTTTATTTCTGACCGAGAATATGTGTCCCAATGATTGATTACATGGTGTTGAGTGATTTTCAATTATTCACATTAGGATCAGAATTTCCAAATAGTTTACAATAGGTTTATTCATGGAACCATAAAACACCATGGTTATATATCCATAGGCACATACATTCCAATTACATTCACTTATTGGGATATTTAGCCTATTATGATTAAGAAATATCGTTGTTTGATTGGATGGGAGGCCAGGATTATCACATCCTTTTCTGGTGTAATTGTATCCTACACTGAGACTCTCTTTTATATTTAATATATCTCCACGAATCCTTGATTAATTCTAATATATAATGTGGTTCACCTAGAATTAAGAAGAAATTATTAGAATGTATGGAATTTAGAATCATCTATATATATCTAAAATTCAACATCAATGGACATATATCTATGTATATAGTGGTCTCCATAAATGAAATACTATTATGTATGTACTAGTGTGTATTATATTGTTATTACAATGATGTTTCCACTATAGAAACATAGTGGGGTGCTCTAGAGTGCTTCATCATCAATGGATATGGATTTAATTTTGATGTTGGGTTCAGACCCTTGAAATGGAATTCCTATGTATCCTCATAAAAGTAATTATAAAAAACATAATCTTGCACCAATTATTTGGGTACATTTAACCTTCTATGATCATGTAATAAGTTCCCAACAATACATTTCAACATCATGTGGAAACGAATTTTATGAGGAAAGTTCATAGTAATTGTTTAGTGTAGGAATTATGTCAAAGACGCCCTTAGAACCCGAGATAGATATTTATTATTATGTTAAATTAGACCCTTATAGTAATATGACCTTAATTTTATATCTATTATTTTATTTATTGGTTTTGGACCTTAGGAAGTCTTCTTATGTATCCCATTTGGTAAGGAATTTAAGCCCATGCAGTTTGGATGGTTTTCCCGCAGGTATGTATATCCCATTGAGAGGATTATGATGGGGATTAATCCTAAAGAGGATGCATAGATGAATTAATTTGAGTAGATGAGTAGTTTCTTGAATCATTTATATTTGGGGGTTTGGTTTGCGTCTTACAATATAGGATGATAAGAAAGACAAATTAAGTTCAATGGGGGCTTAATCCTGAAGATAGTGTCTTTGTGAATGTGGTTATGATTGGGGATTAATCCTAAAGAGGATTACCATTGATATTGGTCATTTGGTAGGAATCCAACATATCATGGTTATATAAGGAATGAAAGTTCTTGTAGTTCAGTAGTTCAAGGATTATACACTATGGATTCCTTGGATTATTATGATGACATATTACACTCGAGGTGGATACCCATGGATTGGATTAATTTGGGGATTACTCCGGAGGAGGATTCCAATAATTAGTTGTCTATTACACTTGGAATGAGGCACATGGATTAGTGTGAATGGGGATTACTTCTAATGAGTATGCCAATTGGTTTAGGATCATGTAGCTTTCATAGAATCCATCAACATTCAAGCTCACATTAGTCAAGATATTTGTGAGAAAGAAGAGGAAACATAACTTTTATGAAACCATATAATACAAATTGTCTTGATATTGGACACATAGAAATGAGGACCGATGCCTATTGGGGACCTATAGTGGTAGGCAGGAAGACTATTCCAAATAAGACTCATCCAAAAACATGCACCTATGTGTTCAAGTGGTCTAATTGATGTTATCCTTTAACCCCAAGAGTCACGATGAACCGTTATTGAATGTGAGAAAAAAGAGGAAGCATAAGATTAATAAAAACACACACTTCTCCACATATAATGGTGGAAATTGTTGAGGATGTGAGATAAATAGATGAGAGGAATCTGGTTCCCATCTTGTCTCTAACCTAATAGCCAAGGGGTGAGGGGGAGCAAGAGTGAAACCTCATATATGAAATGATACAACCTTACCCCTTAAATGATTCCATAAATTATGTTCTACAACATGTTATGTGGATCTTATTCCATGTCAAAGGTAAATTCATTCATTATCATCTCCCTCATTTAATGGAACTAGAGGTTTCGTGTCATATAGAGCACAAGGGTAGCACATGGTCTTGGCCCTTGTATCTAAGACTGCGGACTCCTTGACATCATCCTTGGGGAAAAGGTCCTCGTGACCAAGGGAATGAAAATACAAATCCAACCAAAGGTACCTAACCATCTTGTAGGACAAGTGCAGGAAACCTCTGATCAAATGAAGAAAAATACAAAAGGGCGACATGTTGGTTTTATTTTCTCAATTGTATAACAAGTACAGAGTCTTTGGTGGGGGATTTTATTTTTCCATCTCAGACAACGGAACAATATGAGGGGATTCCCTACCATGGGTGGATTATAAGAGGGACTGATAAAAAGGTTACATAGGGTAGAGGCTAGGTAGAGCCTATGGAGGGTCGTTTAGGTAGGACATGGTGACCCATGAGAGGCTTACAGAAGTACCCAAGGTAAGGTGATGGTACCTTGGGTGATGGATGACCTCGGGAACAACACATTGAAAATACCTTACTCAAAACATCATGGTTCTCCAAATATGTTCCCAAAAAATTTCAAATGTGTCCCTTATTAAGGAATCTGACCTCATGCTAGTGTTCATACACTATAGTGGATAGATTGACTTTTAGAGGTGTTTTTTTATTTTAATCTATGGGAGTAATTTCAATTCACTATCATAATTTAATTACATCTTTTTATGTTATTTAGGAGTTCAAATAAGTTATTGGATTGCTT
Source organism: Viscum album (assembly GCA_963277665.1). Classification (NCBI taxonomy): domain Eukaryota; kingdom Viridiplantae; phylum Streptophyta; class Magnoliopsida; order Santalales; family Viscaceae; genus Viscum; species Viscum album. Next base: position 1,293,543,112 of record OY728129.1, read on the forward strand.
GGGAGGAGGAATAGGGAAATCAGAGCATCGGGAGGCCTTATAGAATTTCCACATTCAAAAATAAGGATCTTGGGGGACCTATTTATAGGAAAATATAGAACCCTGGGTGAGGGAGTTACTAGAAAAAGGAAGGTCAAGAAGGATGTATATGTAAGCTGTGCACACTGGCTATCTCACAAGCTCACCATGTTTGTTTTCTACACAAGTTATCTGAACAGGCTAAATGTGTAGGTTATCTCTTTAGGCTATCCTTTGGGGTGAAGTAAATTTATTTAGAAACTTTTTCAAATCTCATAGATCCATAACCATTAATCTATAAGTCCATTTGGGCTCCACGACCAGTAAAATAAATGATTTCAAACATATATACTCTTCATGATACTATAAATTCACCAAATGTTCCATAATGAATTGAAAATACTTCATTTGAACCAGTTTCCATATTTTTTTCATCATTCTTATAAATCCACATCCTACATATATAGGGAACTTATTTACACATTTCTCTTATTACATTGTAGTCTAATGTAACATGGAAATCCAACATGCATCCTCTTCCTGTATAGAGACACATATATACTCAAAATAAACTTTTATATTCTATGTGAGGTTTACATCATATATTCTGAAAAAATTACATGAAATGAATTTTGTGGTGTCAACTAAATACCCCTGGAAATCCTGAAGGAAAACAATCTAGTTTTAAGGGAACTATAGGACTCTATGATGCATTCCAATATCATTTTTTTGGTTTCGGAGCTATGTCAAGTGTGTAATGATGCTCTAATTTATTCTTATTCAATGTCAAATAGCGAGCATTGTTCAAATGTTTCTAGGAACATATCCATAAACCTATAAAATTTGTTCCTATTTTTTTAATGCCCTAATTTTTCCTTAATCTCAATATGAAAAAGACTTAGCAGGTGATTCTAGGAGTTTTATTAGGATTCCCTTTGTGGGATATTAGCCTCAAAACTTTTATACATATTTCTTTTCATTGATTAATTTTTTTCAGGAACCATATAGAGTGTATGTCTAGTGAGATTAGACTCAAAGTTTTCTCAATGTTCCCTTTTGGGATTTCAATCTGGCAAGTACATTGTCTATTTTATTGGGTAGTTTAAATTCACTCAAATTTTACTAAGAAGACAAGTTTTTTTGGACAAAAAACATTGACCTTAATTTTTTTAAATAATAATCTGAAAAGGGGACGATTTCAATCAATGTTCATCCTTATTCATATACTTTTAAGGGAAATTATGATCCACGATTTTATGGTTTATAAAACAAAAACATGATATTCGGTAATAACAGATATTTCTCCAAATAGATAATTCATCACTGGTCAACATATTCATTACTAGGATTTTTATATGGAATGAAGAATATGGATCATACATTATAGTCATGTAGTGGTATCCTTAGTCTGATAGACCCATTTTCTGTGTGACTTATGATAACCCAACATGGCCATGTTAAAACATAGTTAGGTAAAGGATCTGTTTGGAAATATAATTTTATATTTCCCACATAAAAAGGAATTTTTTAGATATTAGTATTTATCAAGACCAATATATGTGGTTTTTCTAGGGGGAAAAGTTTAGGAATGAAAAAATAATCAGTATTGGCATTGGCCATGAATAGGAAACAACTCCTATATATATTTTTCATGAAGAAATGAGGGAACATTTTTATAATAACTGATCATAATGAAACGGAAGGCCCCTTCTTGAAAAGCGTTTAAATATCATTCACATGAAATTCAAACATCAAAAACATTATATTGTGCAGTTTAATTTCATCCAAAAAGGACCTTATGCTAAGATGTTTAAATTCGTGTAGCAAGTATGTTATGTTATGAAGCATATATTTGATAAAAAAGGATGTTACATAGATATAGAATTTATTAAAATTATCATTAAAAAAATATTTATGATTCTCCAATTCTTAGTAACATGTCTAGAAATATTCTTCCATATTCAGGCGTGAGAGAAGAATGTTGTAAGCTATGATTTAGGGATCCATTGATCTAAAGAGGATAATGTGGAATGGTTTCATGCTGTTAAAGGTGGTCTCTCTAAATGATGAAGTAACCGCTAGTTGGAAAGACTATTTGGAGGTCTATGTTTTGAGAAGGAAACATGGGAAATACTAAATAGTAAATTGTGACATCCCTTGGTTGACATGGCCAGAATTAATTGAGAAACATATGTGAAGAAAAATGGGGCGGGGGTGCTTTAAGAATATTACAGAACTGATGATCTTTGGAAATCTTTAATTTTATTACTTATAGATGATGTAGGTGTATGTAGATTTGTATTTACCTAGGTAAAGAGTCTTGTTTTTGTGAAGAAGGTACCTGATTAAAAAAGGGGAATTTGTAGTCAACATTTCCAAATAATTAGGAAAATAGTTTTTCTGCACATGTTTGACCTAAGAGAAAACAATATAGATCCTTTAGTTTTCATTCATTTGACTGGGACAATAACATCATGGATATATTTTTGGCATGTGGCCTATCAGACCAAGGATATTCAATCATACATCATACATGTGCGAGAAAATTGTAAACCATTTCAATGGAGGTTCTCTGATCATGGGAAATTATATAGGAAAATTATGTGAAACATGAACTCATACCAAATTCGAATCCTGGGATCCAAAATTATGTCATTAAAGTTGATGTAGAAAAAATATCTTCTCTAGAGGATGAAGTTTTTGATGATTGAAAAACCATTGCGAGGGATGTTTTATGAAAGGCAAACTAGGGTGCATACTACATAATCAAGAGTTCTGTAATTTTTCTAAAAAATCTATTTTGTGGCTTCTTTATGCAAATCCATATGGGGAATGATATTATATAGTCCGGAAAATAAGTCATCAGGTATCATACTCTCAATCACTAGATGCTAAAAAATGATTATAATGTTTTAAAACTCTTCAAAATTAGAAGTATGATGTGTAGAAGGGGTATAACCGAGTTTTAAGGAAACTTTTGGGCTATATGGCCCGTGAAGTGTTGATTCCCTTACATAGATCGGACATATATGAAGTGGGGGGACATACATAATTCTTCAGTGGATCCTTTAATAAGGGGACCCACATTTAAAACACCTTCATATATCATTTCTATACATATGAGTGGGGGTATTATTATTTGCCCTATGTATAAGAATGGTAGATGGGGTCTTGGTTTCACTACATACCTCATTAGAACGAGGATCAATCCATATAATGTTCTTAAGACTCTATGTAGTTTAATTTCATGTTGTCAGGACATTATCCATGCAGTTTAATGTTATGTGGAAAGAATAAGGTATATCAATGTGAAGAGTGATATAATTCTAAGGCTATGATAGAAAATTGAACTATAATCTTCACTACATATCTTATTGGAAGAATAATCAAGACACACATTGTTCTAAAAATAAATTCATGCAACCTGATTGAAATCATGTGTGGAGGGACTTGACGCTTTTTTATATGGGATCATTTATAGGGTGAGAACTCATATTGGGTATTCTTTTGTATATCTGACTAATACGTGGTATCATAGGTGTATTTCCCATATTTTGAGGTGTATTGGCCTAGGATTGGATATCATAACATCACTATGTATCTCATTGAAATGATAATCATTCCACATGTAGTTATTTAAAATTCTTGCAGTTTATTAATATACAATGAGGAAATCTACTGTTCCTTTTATAGTCTTTCATCCAATATCATTGTAACCCAAATATGAATAGATATTACTTTCATATGTGTGTAATCTATTTACTAAAACTCCTGAATTCACGTGAAATTCTCTATATGATAAATAAGTAGTAGAAAAAGATCCTTAAACTGTATAAAATCAATATAATTGATGGATAAGGGAATATATATTTTTTTGGTGGATGGTCCATGAGATATGATGTAGGAGTCCATACATGTCTCACTGGGATGAGAACAAATCCATACATAGTTCATGAAATCCTTGCAGCTAAATGCCATGTAGTAAATACGATGATGAATCGATGTGAAATGATAGAAATTTTACATCTGGGAACATAGAGGGAAATTTGGTCATCAATATGTATCTCATTGAAATAATAATCAAGCCACATGTATTTATTGGAGGGTTTCATGTGAAGGTCTAATCCATTCAAAATGAGTGGTGTCCTTTTTTTTACTATGGCTATACCTAGTATGAGAGATATTGGAATCGCTACTTCTCATACTAGAACATAAATAAAGACACATATAATTTTTGAAAACTATTTTCTATATAAATTAGTCTTTGATGTGGTAACATTTATTTAATATATTCCGAGATATTTCATGTTCACAAGACATAAGGTCCTAGTTTCATTGTGTATCTCATTGAAATGATAATCAATCCATATGATCTGGTAATGTTCCTTGTGAAGATATGGTTCATACATAGGGAAAAGGGGAATTCATTATTTTCGGTCATGGAAGGACTCGGTATTGGTTATCTCTGTGTCAATACATATCACACTAGATTGAGAGTCAAGTCACTCATAGTTCTTGAAGAACCGTGCATTTTAATATCATGTGGAATGTAAATTGATTGTGTCGTTTAGTGTATTTTCATAATGATGTGGGTTACCTGACATGAAATAAATATTATATCAGGACTAGGGTACATGACTTGGGTTTCAATATGTATCTTTATATAGTAAGAATCAATCCACATGTAGTTCTTGAAAAGTACCCCTATGTCGATCAAATTTGTACATAGGGAAAAGGGACTATTTCTTTTTTGAAATGACTGGACAAAATATTGGATAAATTGGTGACACTACATATACCATTGGGATGAGAATCATTCCACACATATTTGTTGGATAGATTTTATAGTTTACTATCATAAAATGAGTATGTTGATAATAAATATTTCTCTATTTTAATTAGGATGTGAAAATACTGGTGCTTATTCATATAAAGAGGCCCAAATTCCATTATTGAGTGGAAATTATTTGAGTATGAATTATACATGGTATTTTATTATCTGTTCTTCTTCATATTTGGTATATATGTATTCTCATCCCACTGAGGGGTTAGAGGGTTGCGATTGGTACATACACTTGATATGGAGACCCATTTTTTAGGGACCATGAAGAATTTCTCAAGTCGTGGTTCTATAGGGGGGTTTTAACGTCAAATGAGTTGGATGTTAACCATGATTTTTAATGTCATGTGTTGAGGATTGATGTAGTCTTGTAGTTTTAAGTCATATGACTAATACCTTATGATGTGTAGTTTATTTCCATGATCTAAGGATGATGATTCTACTCAACATAATGTCGTACAGCATGGAAAATTATATCATGCATTTTATGTTCATGATAAAAAGACCAAATATGTATATTAATGTATTTTAGATGGGATGTAAATAGTGAAACAAAGTTTAATTGTTAGGATGCTATGATATTTTTCATGTGATCACACGATATATTTCATTAGGAAACATACATTTATCAATGACATAATTATATCTATATTCACTGAGAAAAAAAAATCTCTTTTATAGTTGATGTTGTTTATGAAGAAAGGTCTCTACCACTTCATCTCATTTTTTGGAGGCTTATTTCCTAGTATCATTGGAGTACCAATGAACAATTCTAGTTATCCTAGGAGGAATGAATGGTGGTTGACCATTTTATTAAAGGATCGTGCTATCAAATTTTGACAGAATTACAAGTGATTCAGGGCATGCAATATTTATTCATCCAATTTCTCCAATTATACCACCATTTCCAAGACTGCTCATCTATAGATAGTTGGTCATAATTAGAAATTCCATGTGATGGAAATTTAACATAAATGATCAATACTACTTATGTTCTACGTTCCAATGAGTATGGGGTATCATGTGTGGTAGTATAGCTTGTAGTATAATAAACCCATAAGTATTTCAATATATTTTTATGCTAATACTTTTTATCTATATCCATCATCTTCTAGAGTATGATTTAAAGTGTCTTGTTGACTACCTCTATTTGTTCGTTAACTGATGTATGATAGTGGGATGAATGGTTGGACATGATATCATTTTCTAGATATAGTTTTTCCACATTAGAAAAACAAACATTGTTGATGTTTTCCATTAGTATTGTATGATGGAAAAAGAATATGGTAATTGTGTTGAATTTCATGAATCTTTAAATGTATTGGCTCCAAATTATTTGAGGTGTATTTCTTGAACCCAATAGGATATGAGATAAGTAGTAGTCAGTATGTACATCTTGTACATTCCCATAGCTGTGGGGTAAGTCCCCCAAACATACATTACCCAAATGAAAAATATCTATTATTATATGGATGTTTGTAGAAACACCAGGGGTTGATGCATGATGCTTTAATGTACATGAAAGGAATGACATTTCACGGTGAATTACTTACAATCACATGTCATTGAAGGAAAAAAGTATCCAAACCTAAAGATTTCATCAAAAATCAAGTACCCTAACTAGTGGGTTCCACAAGCTCCCGCACATACTTCTTCCATGATAGTTTCAATCACTTATCCATCAAAAAATATGAGGACTCTATCAAAGCCCTGTTTATGGAGGTAAATATGGTGAATTGGTCCATCAAGAAGATTTAAATTGACTTCTCACCACCATATTTTCTAATTCCCAGATCTACCTGATAGAACTACTACATCATAGAGTTATTTAATGATAGTAATCATCCATATTATGGTAGGACCATATGGATTAGGGTTAGGAATGAATTTTTTAAACTCTTCCATTTTGGTTTGAATTAAAGGTCAGGGCGTTCAATAATGGGTGGTTTTGATGACTAATTCATCCTGGTTAGGATCTAGTAGTATTGTAACTTCATTTTCCAATGTATCTTCATTGGATTTTTATGATCATGGGGTATGGGGAAATGTAATCTCTAAGGGGGATTCTTCCATTTATCTTCAGAAAAAATAAATCAGGGGTATTAACTCAGCATTTTTTATGGTGTAATCCCAATTTATATGTTTGATTACCAACCCTTAGTAACCTTTCACCTCTAGGTATTCCACTACTATTTTGAGGGCTAGTTCTAGACCCTTGGTGAGGAGATGATATGTAGCCCCATTGTTAGTAAATCTTGTAGCCAGCTGGAAGGATTACTTCACTAGGAAATGAGAAAAATCTTGGAACCAACTTTGTTGAGCATGGGGTATTTCATTCTCTTCCCTGTTGAGCTTCTGGATTCACCATCAAAATACATTTCATGTGTTTGGGGTCCATCTTGAATAGATAATATGTCTTCATCTACAAATTTAGTATTGAAAGACATTGTGTCTTTATATGGGTGTTCTTCAAGTAAGTCTTCCAAGGTCTAGCATTTCACTATTTTCAAAGGCATGAATTATACATCAAACTATTACAAAAAAAAATTCACATGATGTTAGATGCTATGTAAACATAGGATGACTGAGGATATATTTGATTAGTTTATCGTGAGAGAACAATTAGTCCTCATGGTGTTACATAGAGTGCCTCAATTTCTGAACTGTGATTACTAATTCTTGGAATATCATCACTATATCTGAAAAATGGTTATTGGTATCAATAAAATTTCAACTAAAATAATAATTTATTATTTTTATTCCCAAAATTATTCTTTTCTGCATGAAGGCACCCATTAATCTCTCCAGTGTCATCACATATTGAATGGGAGTCTTTCCTTCCACAAATATCATCAATACATTTGGTCCAAATAGTTATTTCTTGAGGCTATAAAATTCATCCCAACATTCATTGGTACATTGATACATACCCCCGTCTTCATTAGTTTAGTGAAGGGAAAACAATTTCTTGTATGTTTTTGTATGAAGTGACTAATTTAGGCCAGGTATCCTTGAATTATTCTCAACAATTTTATATTTTGAGTAGGTCTCATACTAAGGATATATTGTTTTCCCATGGTCGAATTAGATACTGATATGGTATATGAATAAGATAATAAACTTTCCCTTGGTTAACCAAAAATCCCATTTTAAGGGGCTCATCTTTTGGATATAGTTTTTTAGTATGTTGATTATTGTCTCTAGATCGGGTAGGTGATTAGAACTTTTTCAGGAACTTAACACTATATGATCAATGTATCATTCAAAAAACTTCCCTATAAATGTTTATAAGATATTGTGTATGGAACTTTGGTATGTTTCATAAGCATTCCAATGGAAAAATTGATTTACATGAAAATAAATTACTCATTAGGGGACATAATGGCTATGTATTATTAGTATTCACTATCCATATTAATTTTTCTATACCCTAAATAACCGTCCATGAATGATAGGTATTGGTAACTAGTTGTTGAATAAATTAAAAGTTATCTCATTAGAACCGAGAATTAATATTTCATATAATGTCAGTTCAGATCTCTGATGTCATTACTATAGGATCAAAATATGATGTAGATGCTCAATTTACAAGAGGGTCGTGAATTGTATGTTTAAAAAAATTCTTTTTTAACATTAAAGAAAACATTGTTTGACAAAGATAAACAATGTAAATTCATAAGGCCTATTAGTTCTACAAACATGCTAGTTTCTTGAAATATGGTTTCAGAAATGACTCTTAATAAAAGATTACACATAAAAAATTCTACCTTAATGAATATATAATCTTATTAATCCGAGTGCATAATAGAACAATAAAGTATAATAATGTTATAATTTCTACCTTTATCAAAATTCAGCAAGTAAAACTTAAAACAAGACAAATAAAAAGATTGAAATCATTTATCCCCATGTGTAGGGTATCCAACAACCTTGGATAAAGGTCCCTTGATTTATACTTTCAAGAAATTTTGTCTCAATCACACAAGGGTAAGACCTCAATAAGATTATTAGAATCTATCTTGATATCCCTTCAATCCCTCGAACATTAAGGTATTCAGCACCTCTGTCTTCCTATCCATGGAAGTCCTTGAACATTAAGGTAGTATGTACCTATATCTTTCTATCCACGAAAGTCCTATAACATTAAGTTAGTCAAAAACTCTATCGTCATATCCACGGAAGTCCTCGATGGTATAAAGAAACAATCGAAGTCGCACGAAGTAGACTGAATGTGATTTTAAGTATGAACAACACATGAGAGTCTCTCTATCTAGAAATCGCTTAAGAAGCATGAAATCTCATGAGTGATCAACATATATTAATATAGTTAAAATGAACTCCAATTCATAGGCATTTCTCCAATGGTCGTCTCCCTCTTCCAACGGTTATATTTTTCCTTCAAACTTAGAGGGACCTATACTTGTGTCACTCAAACAACAGTTAGTTAGAAACAGATTGTATGATATTGTTTGACAACTATAACAAGTATAAGAAAAATAAGGTTTCATAACCAAACCTTCTTTTCCAAAGTCTAAGGAAAAATAATGTTTTGTGTATATGTAAATAAACACATGGAAACTATATATCATGGATATTCTGATTATTTTCTTCAAATAATTCAGAACCTGAATTCTTGAGATTTCGGGGTCTGAATTCCAATGAATTCCGAGTCTGGATTCTGATTAATTCAGAGTTCGAATTATAAAGAAATCAATGTCCGAATTCTAATGAATTCATAGTCTTATTTATAAGGAAATCAGAGTCTGAATTCTAAGGAATTCTGAGTATGATTTCTAAGGAATTTGGTGTCTGAATTTTAATTAATCTGGAATTTGAATTCTGAGGAATTCAGATTATGAATTTCAATAAATTTGGAGTATGAATTTCATAGAATTCGGAGTGTGATCTCCAGATAATTCAGAGTGTACATTTTAGAGACTTAGGAGTCCGAATTTCATAGAATTCGGAGTCTGAAAACAGAATACTCTATATCCAAGGATTTATAGGATTCCTAGGTTTTAGATAAGAAAACAAATTTTAGAATTTATAAAAAAAATTAGTTAGAATTATATAAACTATAAAATTAATAATGAAAACATAATTAATGATAAAATATCCTTGGGGAAGGGAAATTTTTCTTATTAAGCAAAATTTTTCGGGAAAATAGAATTGGTCTTATGATATGGGGTATGTGATATTTAAAAAATGAGTGAATAGAAAATTCATAATGAAACATTATTTACTAAACAATCTCCCAAATTTTAAAAATCACAAACATCCTTACTAAAAATAGTATAAGGACTTATAATTTTTATGGACTTGAAAATAAAAACTTATCTCCCTTTACTTATGAATCATAGTGAATACAAATAAATCCCACATAGGTTATGAAATCCCTAAGGATCATATTCTTTATTTATTGAATGAGATTTTACATTTCCTTGTATAAGAAAATCTTCTTTGATAAGAACATCCCCTTAGATGAACTCCCCCTTACATAGGGAAGTCTATTAATCACATAGAATTCATTTTATAATTCCTTTCTACCGCTTTATGATTTTCTAAAAGAAATAAAGGGAGTGGGAATGAAAAAAATTGGTTCCCAAAAAAATTAATACTAAAAAACCAAATATATGTAGAAAAATAAAAATTTCATTAAGATTTAAATAAATTGTATAAGGAAGAGAAATGAAACAAAATATTGGAATGGGAAAAAATTATCATTCTTTCTCTTTTGGAATTAGCTTCATAAAAATGGTATTCAGTTTCTTTATCTCCTTCTGACCTTTTTCAATATTATTAAGCAGTTGATCTGAATCATCATTTTTCTTCTCTAAGGCTTTTATCTTTTCTTGCTGAGCCTTAAGAACATATTTTTGATCTTTGAAGACTTCTTCCTTCTTTAAAAGTTTTCCTTCAATCTCAATTCTGAGATGCCTTTCCCTCATACAATTCATGTCCATTTAATTAATATTTCCATTCAAGTCTTTGACTTCTTGCTTCTGAGTTTTGTATTCTAGAGTCAATATTTCCTCAAAACTCTAAGTAAGATCAGTGAACTTCCCTTCTTCGGTGTCAAAGGCATCATTCACACTTTCATGAAATTCATACAAGTCTCTCAAATCTTCAATTGTATAACATGAACAACTTGTAATATTATTTAAAGATATTTTCTAAGCTTCATATTCAATGAATAATGTTTTGAAATCTACCTCATGTCGGAAAAATTTATTCATAAGTTTTGAAACTGAATCTGATTTTAGATTGAAAAAATGTAAATGAAACTCATTCCTTGAGTCTATACATAGAAACAATGAAATAATACCAACCATCTTTTTCAAATATTTTACTAGAAAATCATCTCCGTGAGAGGATGAATCTGAATCAGAATGTTTTCTTGGTGATGATTGTTTTTCAAACTCTTCAGCTTTCCTCTTCGACAAAGAACCAACATCATTCTTTTTCACTAAAGATTTACTAGGTGTATCAACCAACACCAGCATTCCATTATTAGCTCTCTAAGTTATCTTTTATATTTTTGGTGATTCATGCTCACTATCTGATAACTGAACAATTTTTTCTTCCTCAAGATTTTGTTTCTTGGCTCCGACCACAACATCCTCTAGCTGAAAAAAATAATGACTGATGCTCTCCACTTCAGATATTTCATTCACTTCTTCATGACCTTTACCTTTCTTTCCTAGTGTAGCAGGTTTTGAAAACTCTACTTCATAAGTTTTGATTGAAAGAATCATATAATAACTATCCTTATCATGATAATCCTCTACATTCCATATCATTTCCACTGTATCACCACTCCCTTATTATTCTACTTCTATTTTTACCACTTCTTCTTCTTGAACTATTACTAATTATTGATCTAGTTACGAAATCACATTAGACTATCCCTAAGTCATAGGAAGTGATTCATGCAAAAAAGAATTTGGATACCTCATATTGTTTAGAGGCTTTCTCAGTATCTTTGAGAAGGTATTGAATGATTTCATCTTCTGATAATTTCATCCTTTGCTTCTTTTCGTTATCTTATTTTTCCAGATCCTCACCAGCATTTATCTTTAGAGATTTTTCCTCAGCAAGGTCCAAGCCAAAACTATTCTCCCCTTCCTTCATATTCATCTTTTTCTTCAATCCACTTAGACACTACTACATCAGGGTAATTATTTTTCTTAGTTTGTTTAGGGGGTGCTGATGGAGTTTCCATAGCCACATGGATTTTTTCTTTCTCTTCCGGTTCTTTTTCCTTCCTCTTCCTTCCAACCTTCTTGGAAGTTTCTTCCACTTTTGGTTTCTTAGATAAAGCTTCTACTACTTCGTGAGGTAGGCCATAAAATTATCTGGATTCATTAGACAAGTTGGGCTTCATCCCACTCAAGGTATCATCACTCAACAACATTACCTTATAACTTCTCATCTTGGAACTGAATGGAATTTTGCATGTTTCCAAACAATGAATTATAATTTTGGAAATAATATCCAGATAAATGATAATTTGAGACTTCTAATTTCCATTCTTGATATTCTTAATCATAACAAATATATATATGACCAATTTTATCTTCATCATATTCTATGAGAAGTCCATAATATAGATGTCACTTTTCATTAGTGTATCTTTATCCCCTTTTCACAGAATAGTAAAACTTTGAACCCATAATTCAAGAATCTGGAAATTTCAAGATATATGGAAAATTTTTGGAGTCTTCACATCATTAAAGACAAGTCACCCTAAAGCCTTTTCCTTCTCAAATGATCCTGATACATCTCGTAGCTTGTGAGTAATGAAATCAACTTCACCCTCATAAGGAATTATAATAAAAAAAAATTCCTTGTTGTCAGAAATGGAATTGGTATTCCCATAGCTCTTGAAGAAAAATTTATATCTACCTCTTTTGTTAAAGAAACATTCTTTCTCATAAAATTCAATCAACAACTCCAGATAGACTGGATTATGCGCCATAGGTTTGGATAAACATAGGATCTCCCAACCATTTAGATGATTTTTTTTTTGAAATGATCGAGTCATACTTATAATAGAATTTTGGATCGACAAACCCTTATCTGTAAATCTTAAACTCAGATATTTCCTTTACTGAAGACATGTCATTCTGTGGAGAGGCTTCTACCGACATTCTGAACTATGGAAAACCTGAAATTTTGGAATGGTCTTAAGTACATGGGAAGATCTTCAACATGTCATGTCTTGAAAATATATTTGGGAAAAACATCAGGGGGTCTTTATATAGGTATTTGAGGCAATGATTCAGCTTCCTTGATTGATGCAATGGTTGAAGTACTCTTGATCAGATTTGATGGTTGAGATGATAGTTAAAGAAGGGATTTGGTAGGTTCAGATATTTTTATTTTTGTATGATAAATATTCAGATTTAATATAATGTGAATCCCAAAATTTTTTGTTAAACAAGATAAAAATACCATCATGCAAAAAGATGATTACGAAAATTAAAGAGGGAAATCATACCATCTGTATTTCTAATAAAATTATTCATAATATGGAAAATTATTCTTAAAGAACATTTGATTCTGAAAAATATTCTTTTTAAATAAATGATTAATTAATATTTGAAAAGTTTGAATAAGAACATTTTGATTGAAGAAAAAAAAATTCACTATGAAATATTTTGACTTATAAGAAAATGTACCCCCCCTATGAAAATGTGTTTCTTACTGTAATGATATAGATTTAAAAAATAATTTAATATAGAAGATTACCTTATGTTTATCATTCCTAACTTCTGTTTAATATATTCAAATCTTTCGGAGGGTAATGATTTTGTGAAAATATTATCAAGTTGATCTTGTGTTCTGATAAATTGAAGAATGATATGTCCTTTTTTGTGTGATCCCTAAGAATTTGATGCCTAATATCATTGTGTTTTTCATGTGAGTGATTTTCATGGTTTTTACTTATGGATATGGCACTAGTATTATCAGACAATATATATTTTTTGGAAAAACTCATAACATCGTTTGTGAGTGTGTGTTGTATCCACAAAACATGATCACAAAAACTTCCAACTGCTACATATTCTGCTTCAGCAGTGGAAAGTGATACTATGTGTTGATATTTTCATGACCTATAAATTAACGAATCTCCTAATAAATAACATGTTCCTGATGTACTTTTACTATCCCTTCTGCATCCACCAAATTCATCATCCCAAAAAAAGGAAAACAAAATCATTTTTATAAGTGTATTAGAGTCCTAAATCCAGGATTCCCTTTAAATAGAAAAGGATTATTTTCACTTACTTTAAATGAGATTCCTTTGTACTTGATTTATACATTTCACATAAAAATACTGAAAACATTATGTCTTGATAATTAGCTGCGAACAATAGTAAGCTTCAAATCATAAATTTAAATGATGTTTGATCCACCGGTTTCCCAACTTCATCAAGATCAATTGAATTTGAGGTACCTATGGGAGTACTTATACTATTAGTGATTTCAAATCCATAATTTTTAATAATATGTTTAATACAATTATGTTGGGATATATATGATCCTTCTAGTTTTTGAGAAATTTGAAAAACTAGGAAAAATATTAACTTACCCATCATACTTATTTCAAATTCAGATTTCATTAGATCTGTAAAGGAATCAATTAAATATTTCTGAGTTTCTCCAAATATAATGTCATCAATATAAATCTGAACAATAAAAATATTTTTCTTATCTTTCTTTATAAAAAGGTTTCGATTATAATTTCCCTTAATGTAATTATTTTGTAACAAAAAACTTGTAAGTCTATCATACCAAGATCTAGGGGTTTGTTTAAGTCTATATAAAGCTTTGGTATGTTTGAAAACATGCTCATGATATTTTGTATCTTCAAAACCAAAATGTTGTTAAAAAACATCCTCTTGAACATAACCATTAAGGAAATCACATTTAACATCCATTTGTAAATGTTAGAAATTAAATAATGTAGAAAAGACAAGTGAAATACGAATAGATTCAAGCCTAGCTACTGGAGAATAGATTTCTTCATAGTCTATTCCTTCTTGTGGGTCATAGAATTTAGCAACTAACATAGGATTATTTATTACTATGACACCATTCACATCATAGTTATTTCTGAAGTCCCATATAACTCCAATAATAGAGGTTACCATAGGTCTTTCATCCAAGGTCTAGACTTTATTCATTTCAAATTCATTTTTCTCATCCTGCATGGATTTTATCTAGTCATCATCACCTAAAGATCATCAGTGATATTTTTCTATAATTGAGAAAGAAATGTTAGATGTTCTATATCATTTATTAAGGAACTTCTAGTCAATACAATATGATTTACATCACCAATGATACTATCACAATGATGATTCTTATGGAACAACATATCCTGGTTTTGTAAAACATGTTCATCAACATATGGTCAGAAATATTCTAGTTTAAATTCTTTACGAACATTTTCTAGAATATGTTCTTTATCAGAAGGAATTTATATCAATGTTTGATAATTAGTTTTTGAAAAAACATATGAAGATGTAGGTTGATGATGTTGAAAAACAAAAGGATCAGTTTCTTTAAATTTAACATGTATTATTTCTTCAATATTACAATTTTTTTTTAAAACTCTATAAGCCTTAGCAGTTGTGGAGTATCCTAGGAAAATCACTTAATCAAATTTGAGTGTGAATTTATCGAAATTATATTTAGTATTCAGAATGGACACTTTGTATAAAAATACCTTGATGTAGGAAATTATAGGTTTTCTACCATTCCATAACTTGTAAGTGGTTTTGTTTAGAAAAGATCTAATTAAAACATGATTTATAGTATAACAAGATGTACTAATAGCTTCATCCCAAGAAGTTATTAGATATATAATATTCACTCAACATGGTTTTATATATCTCTTGAAGAATTTGATTTCTTCTTTCAACAACAGAAATATGTTGAGGTGTTCTTGGTGATTAGAAGTTATGAGTAATGAATTTTATGCTACAAAAAGTTTCAAAATCATAATTTTGAAATTGTCCTCCCTGATCGCAATGAATAGTTATAAATGGAAGTTTATTCTCTTTTTTTTATTGGGCCTTAAAATTTTTAAAATAATAAAAATCTTCAGATTTCATTGCTAGAAAATAGTTCCATGTAAATCTAGTGTAATCATCAACTAGAACAAATACATATTATTTGCCTCCAATACTTCTAGTTTGTGTTGGGCAGAAAATATGCATATCAACCAATAGTAATTCATCAGATGTTGAGACTTAACTGACTGATTTAAACATTTATATATTTTTCTTTCTATATTTACAAGGATCAAAAAAAAATGAAGAATAAATTATAATCTCTAGTTGATTCTAAACAATTATTTTCATAAACAATTTAAATAATTTCCTAAGTTTATAGTGTCCTAACCTTATATTCCATAACCTAGATTGATCTTCCATTTCACTAAGGTAAGATAAGACTTGGATTCTAATGTTTTCTATGTTTAGTGTGTATAAATTCTCTTACTTGTGGGCAGAAATAATAAGCTCTTCCTTGGAATTGTGTACTAAGAATTTTTCATTCTTAAAATTCACAAGGTAACCATCATTGAAAAATTGAATTTTGCTAATGCAGTTGTGCTTAAGACTCTTTACAAATTTAACATTTGAAATCCTAGTTTTTCCATGATGAATAATGTTACCTATACTAATAATTTATCCTTGATCATTATCTATGAAAGTTACTTTTCCTCCATTCTCCCTGATAATCATTTCAAAAAAGTTTTTTTACCAGTCATTTGTTGGGATCATCCAATATCCATTACCATTTATTATTATTGGTAGTTTATTTATTTTCATAAAAATAAGAGTGCTAGACTTTGGGAATAAAAAATCTCATAAATCCGGAAATTTTATATTATAAGATTTTAGGTATCCACATTTACTTAGAAAAATATGCTTAATGAAAACCTAAAGAATGAGTTTTATTTAAAGAACAATTTTTATCCCAATGTCCACCACACTGAAATTTATTGTAGAATGGAGCACTTTGAGGAACAAAATATTTATTACTAAAAATGGTTTATAATGAGTATAACCAAATCCAGAATGATTCTTTACAAGTCTAATTTGAGAATACATCTTATCAATGTTTTTCGTATATAAGGTAAAGTTTGACAAACACTTTATCAAGGATAAAATTTCTGACAGTAGTTTAATAATGGAGTTTTTACCCTTAAAAACATTATTTTTATAACTAGAGTTAGTCTCAAAAAATTTATTCTTAGAAATTACTTTTTCAAGATCCATAGAAAGTTTATCCTTCTCAAATATTACTTTCTCACGGTTTTTGGGAAATAATTTCAATGTCAAAATTATTCTTATCAGGATCTTTAGAAAGATTTGGTACTTCTTTACTATGAATAAAAATTCAAGAATTTTCCTTATCAATATTTTTCATGAGTTTATAATTCTCATTATCATGAGGTTTAGAAAACCTAGATAATTATTCTAATGTGGTTAATAGATTATAATTATCAAAATAAGATTATTCATTTGAATATTCATAATATTTATTATCAATATAATTTTATTTCAATGAAACATTTGTTATAGATTCAGCATTGTGTACCTTGGCTATTATAAAATCATTTACAACGGGTAGTCTGCCTTGTAGACCAAGATTCTTCTTATCATAAGATTCGTACTCTGAGGATTTATTAGAAGAGTTACCACCATTGGCACTCCATGTGTCATTGGATTTCAAAACATTATTAGCTTTAGCCTTGTAATACTTCTTACTATTCCCATCATAATGATTTTCATTTCTATCCTTTTTCCAAATCAATGTACAATCATGCCTTATATTCCCTTCCCTTTTCATTCATAACAGGTGACTTCTGAGTCATTCTTGTCTTTTCATTCTTTCCTCTTAAATCTATAATGAAATTCTTTCTTCCCAACGATATGGTTCATTATTCGAGCATGATTAGCTAGATCATTCTCATAATTTTTACTTTCACTAGATTTAGATAGTTTACTAACTTTCTAAGACTTATATCTTGTAACCCTTTCAGGAGTCTTGGACTTAGTAGTAGTAAATGCTACACTTCCATTACCATTATTCTAATTATTCATATCAGCATCTCTTTTCATTCTAGTCTCATGTTGAATAAAATTTCCAAAAATATCATAAAGAGTAATTTGAGAGACTTTCCTACTCTCATCAATAGTTGTCTTCTTAGATTACCACTCATTAGGAATGATAATATAATCTTGTCCACAAGTGCCTCGTCGTCTAGACATTTCTCACCCATAGATAGTAGATTGTTAACAATAGTCATAAATTTGTGTTGTACCTTACAAACTGGTTCTCCATAAGGAAATAGAAATCCATGATTTTCTGCTCTAAGCATAGCTCTTCTAGTTTCTATAACTTTGGATGAACCAAAATGTGTAACTTCCAATTTATTCTAGATATAGTTATCAATTTCATAAGAAGCAATCTGGGTATATATATTCCTGGTCATGGAATATTACAAAGTATTGCATACCTTTTAGTTTTGCTAATATTTTTACATCTCTGGGTTAGTAAATGTTCTGACTTCCTTATCAGGAATCTTGTAATCACCCGTAATCATAATGATGTTGTCAACTATAGTGTTAATAAAAAAATTATTTATACAATCTATCCAATATTAATAATCCTTCCCATCAAATATTGGTGGTCTGGTAGGATTTATATTTTCAACAGAACCAACATTCATCCCTTCCATTCTAGAAGAAAAATATTTTTTCACAAAAACTTGTTAATAGTAGAAGTTTTTAAAGGAGGAAAAATTCCCAAGCGACAAAAAATCATAACAATGAATACATTAGAAACAATAATTATATGTGAATATAAGTTTTTCAGATACCTCCTCTGATACCAATTGTAGGATCAAAATATGATGCACATTCTCAATTTAAAAGAGGGGGTTGAATTGTATGTTTAAAAACATTAATTTTTAACCATAAGGGAAACTGTGTTTAACCAAGTCAAACTAGGTAAATTCACAAGACCTCTAAAAACATTATAGGTTCCAAAAATATAGTTTCGAAAATTAAACATATGAAAAGTTTACAAAGAAAATATTCTACCATAAATTGTATAGAATATTATTAATCAGAGTACGTAAGAGATCAAGAAAGTATAAGAAATTTATAATTTCTTCCTTTATAAAAATATAGTGTAAAATAAACTTGACAAAAAACAAGTAACAAGTATAAAATCTATTATCCCAAAGAGTAGGCTAACCAACAACCTTGGACAAATGTCCCTTTATTAATACATTCATGAATGTATGTCCGACACACAGTAGGGTAAGAAATTGATAGGATTATCATAATCTTTCATGATATCACCACAATTACTCTAACTTTAAGGTAGTCGGAACCTCTTTCTTATTATATATAGAAGTGATTGAACTTCAATGTACTCAGAACCAATGTATTCCTATCCATGGAAGTCCTCGAATGTTAAGATAGTCACCACCTCTGTCTTCCAATCCACAAAAGCCCTCGATTGTACACATCAACAATCAGAGTCACATGAAGCAGGCTGAGCAAGATGTTCAGTACACATAAGTCATGAGAGTCTCTCCCTCTAGAAATCACTTCAGTGGCGTAAAATATCAAGAGTGATTAACATATATGAATCTCGTTCAAAGGATATCCTATTTATAAGAATTTTTCAAACAGTAGGTTCCCTCCTCCAAAGGTCATATTTTTCCTTGATTCTGGGACGGACCTGTACACATTTAACTCAAACAAATGTTAGTTAGAAATAAATTGTATGAAATAGTTTCATAACAATACCATGTATAAGAAAAATAAGGTTGCTTAACCAAATGTTATTTTCAAGAGTCTAAGGGAAAAATAAAGTTCAGAGTCTAAGTAAATAAACACATAGTAACTATAAATCATGGATATGTAGATTTTGTTCATCAAATAAATTTGGAAACTGAATTCTATAGATTTCAGAGTCTAAATTCCAATGATTTTAGAGTCTTAATTCTGAAGTATTCAGAGTCTAGATTCTATGGAAATCAGAGTCATAATTCCGAGTAATTCTTAGTCAAATTTATATGGAAATCACAGTCCTAATTCTGAAGAATTTAGAGTCTGCTTTATAAGGAAATCAGCTTCTGAATTTTGAGGAATTAGGAGTTTGAATTCTGAGAAATTATGAGTCTGAATTTTTTAGAATTTAGAGTCTGAATTTCAGAGAATTCGGAGTGTGAATTTATGAGAATTTGGAGTTTGAATTTCAGAGAATTAGGTGTCTGAAAATATAATACTCTATAACAAAGGATTTATAAGATTCCAAGGTTTTAGATATGAAACTAATCTTTTGACTACAGAAATACAATGAGTGTGAATTATATAAACTATAAAATGAACAATGAAATCATAGGTAAGGATAAAATTTCCATAGAAAGGAAAATATTCCTTAATAATAAAATTTATTAGGGAAAATAAAATTTGTCTTAAGATAGGTTGTTTCTGATTTTCAAGACATGATGGAATGGAAAAGACATAGGGAAACATTTTTGACTTGACAAATGAAAATTCTAATTTTCCCTTTTTCCATTATCGAGACTATGATGGATTTCCATTTTGGATATTGTACCTCCTAGATGAGGTCATCCTTGATGATATTATCTACTTCATCCTGAATGGATGTGTGAGTTGAGTGTGTCCTTAAAGCTAACTTTTTTTATCCTTGATGATCTTCTAGTAAAAAAAGTGAGTAGTGGACACCACGAGGAAAATCCATAGTATCTCAATGTAATTCTTGGTGAACATGTCCATGTGTTTCTTTAGGGAGGAGTTATATACTTCATGTTCATCAGAAGTCATTATTGAAAAGATCAGAGTTGGTGGTGAATCTTCATCTATAGCAAAATTTGATTCTATGAGTTCATCAATAGTGGTGGAGACACCTTCCTTGTATACTGGAGGGGAAACCCAAAGGTATTACTCTTCGTACTCTTACCCATGATCTAACTCTTAATTATTTTACTCAAAATGTTAGTGAAGAAGAATGAATATTTGATTTTGGGATGGATCCATCAATTAGACATCCAGAAGATAAATCAATCATTTCTGAATCAATCAAGGGTTTGAGGCCTTTTTGTATCTCTAGAGGGAAGATAAGGGAGTGAGAATGGGAATATATATGTTCTCCCATTAATGCAACCACTTATTCTAACCTATCTACTGATATAAATCTTTTTTGAAGCTTAGTTGATGGAATAATGACATATTAATCTTGGATTTCATTATTTTTCGGATGGTTGGAAAGTTATCTTGTTCTATCTAGTTTATATTCCACTAATAAAAATAAACAATTATCTAAATTCGTTCTTGAATTTGGTACCACCATTTAAATTTTATTTATGGTTAGAATGTACTATTCATTGAGATGCTTGAAAGGGTTATCGCAGATCATCTCCAAGACATTAAAGGCCTTTATCTGAGGGACATTATAATCCATGGAGGGTTTCCCTTCATTATGGTAGAATCCAACTTCAATTAATTAGGACTCACATGATTTTAATGTGTCTTTGTCTCCCAAAAATGTACCAATTTTTCCATTTATACAATAATTTTGGAATTGGTGGTACGATGAAAGAATGGATGCCTAATGATATATCCACAATCGTCCCAGTTGGACATTGAATGATGTATCCTACCAATCAACCGTGAATTACGATTTAGACACCAGATCCCTGAATTGAGTTATGAGTGTGATCTTTCCATGAGGATTTTTATCATTTTTTTGTAACCTGGTAACATCAGAGTGGGGGGGTATATGTGAGATTCATTGAAAACCAGTCGTAACGTGTCTGAAATGAAATGATGTTTACTCCTGGCCCATTTTCGATTACGGGTCATTGGATATCAATTTCATTTATCAATAATGATATATAAAATGGAGTAATGTTCCCTTATAATATGTCATCTTAATCTTTGTTCACAAAATAGATTACAATGTGGAATTCTTTAGGATCATTCTCTATACGATATACATTAACAAGGAAACCTAAAATTCAAACTCCCGGGGGATTGATAAGGCCTCTATGTGTGATTAGAATAAGTCTTTTGATAGAATCAAAGCATCCATGATTAAAAACTCGGTTGGAAAATTGGAATGTTTTTTAAAAACATCATTCTTTTGATTGAGAGTTTTGTGCTTCCCAGTGGGGGGATTTACTTTTTTAGGTTCTTTAAGATCTAATGTACATGATGTGGATGAATCATTCCATGGAATATGAGTTGAAGGGGTTTATGCTCTGGGTTTGTTTGGATAACTAGTTCCACCTATATTTTGAGCCTTATAAGGCGATGAAATATCCACCAATCAATCTTCCAAGATGATCATGTCATGTCAAAACCTATCTTACGTGGGGAAATTTTATTGTTCATGTTTATCTCACTAAATATCTATCCCATGAGCTTCACCCATGTAAACTATTAGAGAAGGGTTTCAATTAAATTATTGAATCCTATCATGACTGCATCCTCTTCTATATCATTGACTCTAAAGCGATCTACCCCCAATTCCCTAATCAATAATAAGGAATTTTTGTTCATAATCACAATCATAATCTACTAATGGATCCATTATTTGTATAATATTAATAGAACCAATTATCAATTCCACATCTGGGGAAGAATTTTTTTCTTATGGGTAAACCCTTTTACCATTTGGCTGGGTAGTTCCCACGATTCTCGGACTATTGGAAAGAAGAAATATAAATCCATGGAAAAAATATTCTTTTTTACATGCTCATATTCATAGATTTTATTCTTACCCTTTTGGAAATTTATCTTTTTAGAAGTGTATATTTTAAAATATTGATCTATCAGTGATGGTGGTTGTATTGTAGTTGAAGATTTATGATACACAGTTGGTTGTTTCTATTGTTTTCAAATAATTTCATTTGTCTTTTTGATTGGTTTTCTAACCATATAGTCACTAAACTTCTACACAGTCTTACTATTAACTTCTTTCTATTCATTTTATTCTATTTGATTAGTGGTGGAAACATGTGTTACCTAAGAAGGAGAGTTTTTTAACTTCACTTTAAAATAGTCCATCTTCAATTGTAATATGTATTTGAAGAAAAACATTCCAATATGTGATGTAATATTATTATATGGTTTGGTAAATAATTTATAATATATTCATCAACTTATATTCTAGGCTTTGTTGGATTTTGAGAGTTTACTAAGCTATCTTCTTGCACTAAGATGATGTATCCTTGGATTTGATCATTTTGAAAAGAATAGACCTTGTTTTTCATCCCCTCAAAATATTTTCACCTATGTTCTATATGATTATCTTGATGAAGTGGTAATTTTAGTTTTCACTCAACTGGTGGAGACACATGATATGATGCAGAGTTTTAAGAGGGGGTGGTTACAGGGGAGATTTTAAGAGTGACTATGGAGGCCTACCCTTTCCCTACCATCATTGTATGAGTTGATGGAATTTCATGGGCCTTGGATTTAGTCTCCATGATGGATTCGTCCACCAATTTAGAATTTATAGTAATTTTAGAAAACCCTCCTCTATATTTCATATGGATAAGTAGTGTATGCAACTCATCACATTGATTCTCTATATTGACATAAAAAAACTCTTCTTGAGTGACTGGTATGTTTAAGGAGTATGTCAATCCTTTCCACCAAGAAATAAAATATGAGAATATTTAATTATATTACTACATACATTATTTATAGTAGTAGACTGTTATCTTACGCTACTTTGAAATGAACTATAAGTGTATCTTATAATGAATGTCTTTTCACCCCATGATTGACTGAGATTGAAAAATTGTGTACGACACAAATGATGTTACCAAAAAAATCACAAATAATCATTGTTTCCTCACCTCCAATTGTTCAATAGATAAAATTATGGAATCAGTATGAGATATGAGATTCATCAAGTGAATATATGGGTCTCCTGAGCATTTCAAAATTTGAAACATAGGATATTCAAGGTATGGTGATGGAAGGGTTGGATCTACACATTTAAGGTAAGGATTCTATCTTGGTTGTATTGGTGCAGGTCATTCCTCTGTGTCTTCTAATTGAGATGTCTGTAACATGATATTTTTCATAATAATTTGAGGGATGTTTGCCTAAGACAGTGCCTGAATAGGTTTAGTAAACAATAGGGACACAAGTTGTGGAACAACCCATACTTTTAATGGGTAGCCTATAGGGGTCGGCCTGTAAGAATGTTTCTGACCCTATTCTCTTTTCACACTGAATTTGGATAACTCATTATATGAAACTTCAGGATCTAATTATATTGGTGGTTGATATCCCATGTTGATAATATTTTTAAAATTTTCTTCAGTTACTATAACAAATCCACTTTTGTGGTGTAACTGATGGTAGTGTCAGTTGGGCATGTTCTTGCATAATATATATATCTGAAAGAATTCTTTAGAGTAATTCCATATTGTGTATCCTCTATTATTTCATATCATCCTCCTATTAAGAAAATAATTCCACCAATGAAAGGGGATTAAGCTCCCCAGGATGTTGGTGAGGTAACATATGAACCATTCGCTTTTCCCTATTAGATACATTGGGGGGAGTAATGGTGGATTTTCAAAGGGAATGTCCAAATTCAAGGAAATCGTCTGGTTAGAGGTGAGAGAACCTACTTAATTTTTTTTTGTACAAAATTATGAACTAGAAAATCCTCTTCTAATTACTATAAATATGTCTCATGTTCTATTGAAACTTTAGGGGTAGTGTTTTATACATTCATTGATAGAAAATGCATTACAAGAATTCTATCAGTGCCTTTTTGAGACTTCCTTCTTTTTCTCCCTCCATGAGGCCTTGCAATACCCTTTTATTAGTCTCTAGGATCCATTTGTATAATGTTAATCTGAATGTAATATCTAGATATTTCACTCATGTGTGTCCCTAATGAGGGTACTATATTGTAGGATGGGGAAAATGGGAGAATATAGTCTGTGGAAGTTTCTATAATTCAAAGAACACTGATTTCTTATGAGGAAGGGTTTGTTTAGGTAAAAAATCCCCCAAACTATTTTAGATGGGGAAACTCCTATTATAATTTCATAACAGTTCGTATCAGTTTTTTTGACCATGAGGGATGGTTTAAAAATCTAATGCCTTTATGGGTTGTATTTTCTTATAAACTACTGTGGATACTAATACTGTGGTTTACCTTTTGATTCTATGGGGTTTTATTCAAATGTGGTTTGGTTTCATCATGTAGTACCCAATAAAATCTCTTACATTGGAAAATGGTTTCTCTATTTTTGAAATTTTCATTATCTAATGGAAATTTTCACTAAACATGAGGCTTTCCCAATGTTCTCTCAAGCTTGGAACAAAATTATCTCTATATCCTTGTCTCTTCATTTCTAATGTTAGTAAGAATTAGTTAGGGTTTATTTTTGTTGAAACTGTCTTTGGTTATAAATGTAATATATTTGTTTAAGTCATCATGAATTTATAACATTGCATGCTACAAGAAATAGTGATATTTATTAGTTTGGGAGCATTGAGAAATTTAATACAACATGCACACCCTATACTCTAATATGAACACAATATGTGGAATCAGATATGATCCATCAGAACCTCCTTAATGCAATGATTCATGTACTGTAAAGGGATCTGTGTTGTTTTTTTGTCATTCGATTTCATGAAGATAGGATATCTTCCAATTAAATTTTAATTAAAACCATTCTATTACATTTACGTGACTTCAATAGTAATCAAAAGATACTGCCATTAATTTTATTTGAAGAATAATTTTCCATATGTTGAGGAAGATTTCAGGTAGATAATATTCTAACAATATCACTGGAATGGTGTCTTCAGTGGTGGATAAAGGATAGATCATAAATGTAAATAAATATTTATCCATTTTTTTAATTATTTTTAAAACATCCACTTTTTCTTTCTCTATAGTATCCTTAATCTGGTCCAATGTGAGTGAATACTTCTTTTGCCTTATATCGTAAGTGGTGATATTAGTTGGTATTTCCACTACTGTGTTGGAAAGAAGGAGATTCAAATGTGGTTTGGAGAATGATCATCATCTTAGGATATCATCTGGTTGAGAATGCAATCAACCTACCAATGACATGGTAGCAGACATGAGTGGACTTTTTTTGAAAAGTGACTAATGATATTTGGGATTTTCCATCAATACATAAAAAATTTGATAATTCTCTTGACAACATGAAACACTATTGTGAATATAAATTTCATAGCGAGGGACATCTTGGTGAGGAACACCATATTTGATTATAGTAAGGGGAAGGACCACTTTCTACTTGATCATTTTATCATGTGTAGGGGTATCATGGATATCACTAAGATATGGGGTCTAGAGATTTATTATATTGTGGTCATGAAGCATGACTTCATGTTTAAATGTCCAGAGAGGTCATTCACAGTTACTAATACTACACCAATAATTTAGTAGATGGAGAGTATGATCTTTATCTAATATAGATAAACATCTAAGGGATTCCAGAACAAAATCATTGTGTAGATAGGGATTTTATATCATATGTCAAATTTCTAAATTCTTTTTATTAGGATTATACTTGGATTTCTTCACACGAGCAGTTGGATCCACTTACTGGGGGATGTGATTTTTATGGGAATGTGTTAGTGCATCCCTTGTAGTAGTCATTAGGATATGTGAATTGCCGATATTTGGACCTTGTGTATGTTCTGATCTAGCTGTCCATATAATGTGGTGGAATTTTTCGCATTACCCTCTTATATAGGAGAATAGGTATGTGTTTTCTTTGGGGAGACATGGTTCTGAGCCACCCTATTTGTAGGAATGGAGTTGTGTATCCTCCACTAGATAACTATTGGTATCTCCATTATGATTTCCTAGAAAGTATGTAGGATGTGGGAATGGATTTTCATATACCCTTTCACCATTTTTAGCATATTATTGGTTACATCAACGATTAGAATGGAAATATATTCCCATCCTGTATCTGGAGAATGTGTATTTTTTTACCATGTCTTCCATTTCCTATATGTGAATAATTATAGTACTCATTTGTGGGGGAATAGAGTTGAGTACCAGATTACACGTTTCTAGGACATTCCATCTAACTTATCTGAGTGATTTTAGATAATGCTACATGAAGGATTGATGAATACAAGTAGGTGTGTGCATATTATAAAGGATGGGAACCAAACATTGTTGGAATTAATCTCCAAGTGCTACAATAAGAGTATGATAATAGGATTAGTAAATAAAAGAAGGTTTATGTTCCAAGTCACTTTGTGCAGAAGGATTTAAATAGCAGGATTTCTTGGATTCCTCTTAGATAGACTGCATGCTAGCTGAATTAATAAGGGATGTAGTATGTCCTAAATTGAAATTTTCCACCAAATATTGTTAGTGGGATTCTTCGAGTGCTGCCAAACAAGTCTTCTTTCAATCTTGGTAAATCCAAGAAGGTGTCTGTTCTTGCACATAGTGTGACACTGTATATGAATGGAAAGATGATTTCGATGTCACTATGAGTGTTTGATGACATCATGAATTAATATGGTTAGGTATATGAGATTTACCTCATTTTAAAACCAAATTGGATTAGTGGTATTCTTAATAAGAGAGAGGGGTGTGACCCAACTCATTGGTGATCACCCTCTACCCGCGAAGGTCTATCATTCATACCTATGTTTGTATGATCTGGTTTAGACAACATACAATGGAAGCCTCATAATGTTAGGGATTAATACCTTGCGGCATTGGGGAATGCGATGTATGGAAATAACCCTTGATATGTACACATGTGTCTTTTGGATGAGGCTATATGGGTCCTCTTGATCCACTTCCCTGAGATAAGGGTGGGATTGGTTTTCATGTAAAATTAATATGTTCCAAAAACGATGGAAGACATTAGTCAACACCATCTTCTTTTGGTCCACTGGTCAGCATTGATCAGACGAGCGGTGGGGATTAATGTGATAGAGGTCCTTTTGGTAATCCAATAGGGTTTTGATGGTATCATGTTAATGATAATCTTTAACTAGTGAAATAGAGACCTAGTGTTGAAGATGATGGGTTGGTTATGGAATCCTTCACTTGGATGAAGACCTAGAATGAGTAGTAGTCAGGGTGTACATCTACGGTAGCTATAAAGAAGACATTGGATCCAAGGGAGTTCATAGATGATGTCTCTAAATATATGAAAAACAAAATCAAGAAAACCCCATTAAATAGTCATATATTTCAAATGAACACATGCATAATTTGTTTTCTTGATTGTACCTATTTAATATATGGGAGAGAAATGGGCCTAACAGATGGGTGATACTATCAAGCAGTCTAATGATTCACGTCGGGATCAGAATTTTTTGTTTCACTTGGAAATATGTTTTGGGTTACAAATTTAATGGTATAATGGGGAATAAGTAGTAAATATTTTCATATCTTGTGAATGAGATTTCATAGTTGATTCATTCATGTTGGGTTCACAATTTTTTATGATATAGAATGTGTTGTTCTATTATTGATTATAGGGGGTTGATTTTTCATAAATCATTCACAGCAGGATCACTATTTCCAAACAATTTCTAACTGGTTTATTTATAGGACTGAATACATCAAATGGTTCTATATCGATAAGGACCTTCTTTCGAATGGAAGTTGCTTGTTGGGATATTTATCCCACATTTCTTAAGAACTCGCGTTGGGTGAGAGGATTGGAGGTTATTCTCATAAATTCTATTTGGGGGGAATTTTTTCCGAATATAGAACTCTATTATAGATTACAAATATGTTTATGAGTCAATTAATTCCCATGTATGTTGTGGTTCACCCTAGAATTAACAATCAATTATTATAATGCATGTAATTTAGAATCATATTTATGTATATGAGGTTCTTAATCAATAGATATATCATTATATATTTATGGTTGTCCCTCAATGGAATCCTATTATATAAAAATTTGATATTATTAAATCGATATTATAATGATTCTGGTTTTATACCCACAAATGGGGGCTCTTAAGAGTGTTTCAAGATCCAAAGTAATATAAGTTGATTTTATATCGATATTGAACCCATAAAATGGGATTCCTACATGTCTTAGTGAAAGGAATCATAAACCATGTAGTTCAGTGCCTCTTCATTGGGAACATCGTTCTGTTTAGGATCATCTGATAAAGACTTAACAATATATTTTATTGTCATGTGGAAAGGATGTCTAGGTTGAAGGTTCCTAGTCATGGTTTTTCATGGGGATTCTTCTGAAGATACCCAAGGAACCCGAGGGAGATATGAATTATCTGTTTGAATTATACCATATAGGGAACGTGGCACAAAGTAAATAGGGATGATTTTAGGTGTTCGATTTAGGACATAGGGAGGATTCCTATATATCCCATTCGGTTCGGAATCAAAGCCTATGATGTTCTATTGATTGTCTTATTGAGGACTATAAACCATTGATAGGAATATGATGAGAAGAATTCCTGAGACGGATGAACAAATGAATGATTATTATGACATGATTAGTATCTTGAATCATGGATATTTGGGGGTTTGGTTTTGGTATTACACATGAGTAGGATACCTGGAATTTTTAATGTTTAGTGGGGGATTGCATTGAAATAGGATGACCTAGTGAATGAGGTTATGATTTGGGGTTAATCCTGAGTAGGATAAAAATTATGCTTGAGCCATAGGTAGGTGCCCTATATTTCTTGTTTATAGTAGGAATTAGAGTTCTCAAAGTTCAATGGTTCATGACATACACACTAAGGACACCTTATATTTTTTTGATTGGGGATTACTTCTAAATAGGATGACCTTGGATTGGCTTGATTTTTGGATTACTTATGAGGATTATTCCCACAATTAGTTGGGTCTTACACTTGGTATAAAACTAAAGTATAATTATTATTGGAGATTTAATTTGAAAAGGATTCCCATTTTTTGTGATTATATGGATTTCATGACAACCATCAACCTCTATGCTTAGTTGATTCATGCTCGGTGTGACAATCAAAAGGACATAGAAGATCTTGCAAACCACACCATCCAATTTTCCCAATTATTTGAACAATGGAATTGGGGAACTAATCCTATGGGGGGATATGGAGGAAGGATATAGGAAGATTAAAAAGTTGTCTCTACCAAAACATGCATCTAGGTGTGTGGGTGTTGTGGTCAGGGCTATACTATACACCCATAATCATTATGAGTCACTATTGAATGTGAGAAACAAGAAATAAGAAGAAGATACACCAAATTAGACACATCTCCTCTTTCACTAGTGGAATAGGATGAGGGTACATGGTAGAGATGATAAGAATCTATTTTCCATACATTTTTAAACCCAATAGCTATTATGGCGAGGAGGAGCATAAGAGAAACCTCATGCATGAAAGGATTGGGGCTTACTCAATGGGTGTTTCACTAAAATTGGTTCTGTAGTAAGGTAGGAGGGAGTAATTACATGTCAAAAATAAATTCAAGCATTATCATATCCCTTCCAACATGGAACTAGGGGATATATGTCATAAAGATGGAAAGGGTAGGATATGGTCCAAGCCCTTGTATCTGAGACAAGATACACCCTGAAATTTTTTATGTGGTTAGGTTTATAATTTCCATGGTGAAAATCCTTATGCACCATGAAGGGCCTAAATGTCTGTAAGGACATGTTCATGAATCCACAGACTATATGACTCAAAGTAAAAATTGGATACATGCTGGTGTGCCTTTCTCAATGGTATTGAATGTCTATAGGCTTTAGTGGATGATTCTATTTAGTCCCTCTTACACATGGTAACTAGAGGAGGGGAGGCCCTTCCTTGGATGACTTAGAAGTAGGAATGATCAGAAGATTGGATAGGGTTGATTCTAGGGAGATTCTAGGGAAGATTGAATAGGTAGGCTTGGGTGAGCCAAGGGATTCCCACATAGGTATCCCAAACAAGTTGATGGTATCTTGGGTGAATGAAGACCTATGAAACTACACATGGGAAAAAACTTTCTCAAGACTTCAATGGTCTCCATTGATGTTCCCAAAAGTGGCTTGTGTATGACCCTAGTTAAGGAAGGGGACCTCATGCAAGTGTTCATCCCCTGTAGGGGAGAGACACCCTAGTATAGGATTTTTTTTTTATTTCAATCCCCGGTAGGTCTTTCATTTCACTATCACCCATCAATTACCTCTTCCATGGTTTTTTGGGGAGTACCTAGAAGTTTTGGTGGGATTGGGCGAAGGAATATGTTTATTAGAGTGTTTGGAGGATTTCTGGAATTTCCATCCACAAAGATGTGGAGTTCAAGGTTCCATTTTATATGAAATTATAGAACCCTAGGTGGGGGAATTACTCTATGAAGTCTAACAGTTTAGGTTATTTGTGCATGATGTCCACACAGGTTGTCCAAGAAGGTTGCCTTTGCAGGCTATCCATGTAGGCTTTATCCATAAGATGTCTTCATTGGTTGTCCATGCTAGCTTTCCACGGTGGATATCTATGAAGGTTGTCTACTCCAGCTGTCTGCACCATATTTCCACACAAGATGTCCATGTAGGTTGCCCACATTGGCTATCTACATAGGCTATCATGCACATGATAGAAATTCCTTTAAAAAAATTCTGACTTCTAAGAGTCATAATTGTTTATCTTTGATACCTTTTGTTCTCTGCAGATAGTGTTATAGTTGATTTTTAATCGAAATTCCCTTGATAATATTAATACCCTAAATTTTCTTGAAACAAATGAAAAACCTGAATTTAAATGCATCGACACCTTTTTTTCAATGATATCAATAATCCACCACCTAGTCCTGGATGGGGTCTATAAATATTATCCCTCATTGTTGAGTACTATTATGGCACATGGAAATATAGACTTCATATTCTATCAGTATGAAGAAACATTCATACTCACCCAAAAATTTATTGTCTAACTAAGGTTCATATTAAGAATTTTACAGCAAAGGGAATGAATCAAATTTTTTGTTTTCAATAATGAGTAATATAGTATACCGTTTAAGATTAATAAATATGATATAAATATCATAATTATTTACTAAATTACACAATTAGATCATAATTTTATGGTTTGGAAACAAAAAAAACATTTTTTCTTATGGAGATGGTTCTTCAAAAAATTCAAAAAACATTATTTAATTTTTATTAGCTGATATTGGAAAATGTTATTCATCAATATTCCGATAGTATAGTAGAATTCATTTTTTACTAATCCTATTTTAATTACATTCATAATTGAAAATTATATCTAGAAATGGAAAAATATTCTATGCTAATGAATAAGGTTAGGTTTTCAAGTGGAAAACTAATTTTGGGGAATTCCAGATAGGGGAAGTGAGAGGCTACTTTAATAAGTGGCGAGTAAATCATTTTTTGAAATATATCATCATAAAATTATAGGATCTCATGTTAAACGTTCCAAATAGCATGAAAATTTACAAATAATGGATTTTGGAATGAATATGGAAAAGAAAAACCTCTGCCACTCAATTCTTGTGATGTTTTAATCATGTTTGAAGTCATTTATCCGGTGAATTATTACTTCATACATTTTAGATTTTAATCTAAAATAATAATTTATCAATTATGGTAACATAATAATTTTTAATTAAAATAAAGTGTTCTATGATTGATAATTTCAACCCCATGATCCTATTTTTTAAATCCATTAAATTTAAATCGATTTATAATAGTGAAAAGAAGGTAATCTTAAATTTAAAATATATAATGTTTTTAATAAAATTAGAAAATAATATATAATTTCTAAAATATAAAATATGTATGTGTAACTTAAATAATAAATTATTTAAATTATAATGTAACATATTAAATTAATTTCTTTCATTGAATTTTTTTTGAAGGATTTCCCATTCATAATTACAAACTAATAATGTCAAAAAAATTATGAAAATATGAAAATAGATACTTTCAATTGAAATTATTTAATTTTAGAAACATCCCAAAATTATTAATGAATAATATATTGAAAATTGGAATATAAGAATAATTTCAAATTCAGAAAATTATAAATATATATTTTATTAAATAAACTTTTAAATAAAATGGTGTTTTATAAAAAGTACATTTTTTATTGGAAAATAAGTTTTTTGAAATTTTAACCAATATAATTCATATTTCATATAGTTTAAAATATTAATTATAATTTAGCCAATATTTGTATAACATTTCTTTTATCTTCGTTAACCACACATTTCTCAAAATAGAATTATATGTCTCATAGGATGAAAATATTTTGGAAAATACATTTCTAGGTATAGTGTAACATCCAAGAATCTAATAAATGGAAACTCCCTTCTTATAATTATTTCATATAGTATAAATCACATAAAATCACATAGAGAACACAATAAAAATATTGTAAATTATTAATGAATGAAATAAGAGGAATTTCTAGAAGTCAAGGAATATATACCTCCAGAATAGTAACTTGACCTTTGAAATAGTAATGTGCCCATTAAGAATATCAATTCAGTCAAGAGAGTAGAAACCTCATATATGAAAGTATAAATAATATATAGGCACCTTATAAATGATAATATGATATAATTATATCATAGTATTGGTAAATAAAAGTTTTAAAAATTATTAATTAAATATTTTTATTTTTTATAAAACATGAATGTTTATTTTCTATTTTATAATTAATAAATTTATTTAAAAAAAATTATTTTCATAAAATAGATTCAAAATTTAAAATTGTTTTATCATATTATTATAATATAATTATATGAGACCATATTTAATTTTTCAGTATTTTATAATATGAGTTATAATTTTAGAATAATTTTTTTAAAAGTAAATAATTATTTTCATTAAAAACTAAATTTTTTAATATTAATAAAATTATTTTCATAAAATGGAATTCCTTTTTTAATAATAAGAATCTGTAAACGGTTATGGTAAATTTTTCAGATTTTTGTAAAATAGTTGAATTTTTGTGAATAGTGAAATATAATAATTTATAGTATTAAGAAAATTGATGAATTATTGAGAAATAGATGATATATGGATTATATAAGAAAAACATATCAAGCTACCCATCATTATTTTAATATATTTAGTGGTAATTTTCACCATATTCATAGTCTTGGCCCGAAATAAAAAACTAATGAATAAAATATTCAAAAATCAACCCTCTCCTTTCCTATAAATACCACCTCTTCTCCTCACTAAATCATAGAGTTCAAGCTTGAAACAATTATACTCAATCCTATTTTAAATTATCTCTATAAAATTTAGTATCAATTGGTCTCAACAAAATACCAAAACCAATTTACCTAAGATTGTTCTCAAGGAGAAGAATTCAAGAGGTAAAATCCCTTTTCATTTCTCGTAATTTCTTATTAATTTCTTTTCATTACTTACTCTATACTCATAAAAACTTATCCATGATGAATGATAAATCCATTATAATACATACATTGTAATTTTATTATGTTATTGTATTAATCCATCAGCAAATCCCTTCTCCTCTTCCTTTTATTCAAAAAATGAAAACAACATCACTAATGTGTCGACATTCCGTTATCATTGATAATGCACCATAATTTTCCTATACTACCTTAAATAATGGTTGTAAAACCATTATAATTATTGAAATAGATTTTAAAATTTATGTAATAACCCTATTTATTTTCTCTAACTCACTTATATACATAATATTAAATAAGAAAACAAAAGTAGTTCATGATGATAAAAAACACCAAAATTTATCAAAATGATTATCACA
Source organism: Viscum album (assembly GCA_963277665.1). Lineage (NCBI taxonomy): Eukaryota > Viridiplantae > Streptophyta > Magnoliopsida > Santalales > Viscaceae > Viscum > Viscum album. The sequence continues at coordinate 1,293,577,804 of OY728129.1, forward strand.
AATTTTTTATCAAATGGTTCATAATCATACGATAAAACTGAATGATATAGAATATAATTTATTATTATATGAAACCATTAAAAATAAATAATCTCTATTTTGGAAAATTATCATCATTTTACATGAAATTCAATATATAAATTCAAGAAAACTAATAAAAAAGGAAAATTGACACTCTCAAAATGATGGAATTGAACTCTATAACAATTCATAATGGCCATAAATGAACATAATAAAATAATAATAAATTATATAAATGTAAAATTGGATATTTATTTATTAATTAATTAATCTAATTTGATTATATAGAATATTAATTGAAGACATAATTCCTGAAAAAAGTAAGGGGATTCTGAAACCCAATTTCCTTTTCGTAGGGTTATTCCTCTTTCATGGAAAAGTTTAGTGTGGATGCTCATTAATCTTACTAAATTATAATTTATTTTTTTCACCTTTTCTTTTCTAGGATATTAATTTTTCCAATTTTATTTTATGACCAACTAAAATATTTTTCCAAAATAACTCTTCCTTCTTAAAACACTTGTTTTTATTATGTAGAGGGTGTTTCCTATTCAATCAATATTGATGATTCATATACCAAGTTTGTTATTAAATTTCTATTTTGGGGTACAAAATGATTAATAATTGAATTTTTTCACAAAGAAAATCCCATGAAACCCATTTCCCTTCCATGGGTTATTTAATGGAAAATATTGTTATACCTTCTTTTTTACATGTTTGATTATGTAAATGTTTCGATGTGACGGGTGCACCATGAATTATATAGTTCTACAATGTATTGGGTAATGTGATGTGTCTCGTTATATAATGTGAAATATTTGTAAACATGGTTCTATATTTGTTAACAATGCTGATTTTATAATTATGATCATATGTTATATGTGAACATGACATTTGCTTTGTTAACAACTCTTTATGGTATTTGACCTCTGAGGCATGCTATTTCATTTTATGTACTTCCATGATATATTCCATTATCTAATTTTTTCCCTCATGTTTATGTTGATGATCCCAGGCTTATGTTATGATGAAGAAAATTTTACACACCCATGCTATATTGATTCATGTTATATCTATCATCTTAATGGGATTTTAACTCACCCCATTATTTGATGTATATCCAACGGTGACAACTTATTCTAAGAAAAACATGAGGGGCAATAAGAATCTAAGGAAAATGGAATTAAATTATTGTATATGTCTTACTATGTAAAAGTTTTGTATGGTTCTAATTTTTCCAAGACACTTAACCTCGGGATCCAAGTTTTGTGACAGTGTTATATTCTTTATCTGTAAAATGATGTAATAGTAATATAATAAAAAACAGGGGTCTATATAGTTAACATAAGCACATGTTTTAGTTAATTTATGAATTATTATTAGAAAACAATAGTGAAATTATAAGTACATATAAGATCCCAATATGATCTATTTTAAACAAATACTAAACATAGGAATCCCACAAGATATACCTTTAGAGTTAGTTTCACAATGAATAAATTATTTATTCATGTATTATAGAAATATGTTTTGTTATACCATTTCTATTCCAAAAAATGTTGGTAAATATGAGAAAATAGGCCAATAATACATTTAATATAAAATGTATATAATTCTCTAATGACATACCCAATTCCTTGAGAGGTGGAGTTTAAAATTTCTTAGAGATTCTTACCTAGTTGTCTCAATCTATGAACAATAACGTGAATAATGTGGAATGTCCTTATTCACTAGAGAGGGAGAATATGGGTATCAAATTGTTTATATGGAAATGACATCTGAAATTTAGTGGATCTTATGGTCCACTAGTCATAGAATAGTGGTTCAACTCAATCTAGAAGATCATTTATGTGATTTATTATTCTAAAATAGAGAAGGTGACTCTAGATATTTTTCTTTAGATGGAGAGTTAAATCAATGGTTGGAATTTATTAAGTACACCAATCTAAATGAAAAAATTTAATATATTGAGTGGGAAGATGTTATGATAATATTTCTAAATTATTATTTCACTCGTACACTTTGTATGAAGATAGAGGGAGAATTTATAGAGATGAAGAAAAAAGAAGATAAACCTATAATGGATTATGAATAAAATTTTACTAGGATTACATGATATGCCAAATATTTTGTTATAAACAATGATAGAAAAATATATTGATTCATAAGTAGTATATACATAAAAATTCTATACAAATTGAAAATATTTGAGTTATGTAGAATTTGTTCGATGTTCATTCAAAGTGGTTATGGAGTTTGGAGAATGGAAGCTTGTCAATGGAGATATGAAAATAAAGGTGTATTTTAATGTTTTTTGATCTAATGATAAAGGTGGAAAGAAAACTCAACCACTCACATGTCAAATATATGGGAAGAAGCATCACGGGAGTTTCCTAAAATTTATATGGAACTTCCTTAAGTGAGTGAGAGAAGGACTGTAAGCTTGTTGAAGTCAAAGATACCTGAGTAATATGAATAATGTGGTGGAGTAAAGTAGAGAACCACCTATATTTCAATACATAAATTCTGTGGAAAAAAGGGAACTATGAAATCTAGTTCATTATACCCCGAGTCCTCAAGGGAAATCTGTGTCCTCAGCCACCAAAGCCAAATGTGAAAGGGAAATATTATTCTGTCACAGTTGCAAAGGTGGAGACTGATAATATTGTGTTGACTAGTACATTGGTTATTAATTCAATAATATTGACCATACTATTTGATTTTGGTTCTATGTATTTTTTCATATCATGAAAGTTTAGTTTACTAATTCAAACACCACATCAAAATATTGAGGATGATTAATCTGTGAGAATAGAAAATGTGAAAATTATTGCATCCTAAGTATATAACTCATTTTCAATTAATGTTAATTTTTTAACCTACCAAAAAATATTTTCTTACTTTATTGGGTGGATCTTGATACTATAATAGGCATCGATTTGATATCTTTATGCAAATCCAACATCATGTTTTGGGAAATAGAGATCACTCTTCACATCATGAGGCATCCTCCAATTCTATATATGGGTAATTATTAGGATGAATATCATTTAGAATAATCAACTTAATTGTGGATATTATTTATTTATGAGAAATCATGTCTAGATCAAATATTTCAGATAATGGATATAATCATGATTAGATACATTCCCATTGTAAGGGACTACAATGATGTGTTCCCTATATAATTTCATAGTCTTCCTACTGAATGAGTGGGTGAGTTCTCAATTTAAAATTTTCTTTTATTTATACGTATATCAAATACACCTTGTTGAATATCAACCATTGAGTTTTAGGAACAAAATAAGTAGTTACAAGATATCCTATAAAATGATTTTATACGCCCAATTTCTTTACCATGTGGTGATCCCATATTATTTTTAAAAAATGAGGATGGATCAATGCGGCTCTACATTTATTATCATCATCTCAAAAAAATCAGGAAAAAGAAAAACTATCGCATTCCATAGATAAATGTATTTTTTTAATCAACTGTGTGGTGCCAGTTATTCATATCTGGTGGATATTTTTCAGAAATATCACCAATAAAATGAAACATAACAATATATTCCCATGAATATATTTCTATGAGGTATATAAACTATAATTTCATACTTATTCCTTTTGGAATCACTAATTCTCCATAAATATTAATGGATTTAATGAATATGATCTTTATTGATAACCCTAAAAAACAAAGTAGTCTTTATTTATGAGATTCTGATATACCCCACGAAAAATGGGCACATAAGGATTGATTGAATACTATGATAAATACATTGATAAGGTATACACCTTATCAAAAGTATAATAAATTTGAGTTCAGTATGGAAGATGTATTTTTCTAGGGTAATGTTATCAAAAATGAAGAAATATATGTTAAACCTTCCAAGAGAAAGGTAATCAATATGTGGCCCATGCTAACTTCTGTAATAGGGATCTGTAAATTCCCTGGTCAATATAGGTATTACTAGTAATTTGGGAAAATGGATTATGATTGGAAACCCGACTAACCAAGCTAGATCGTAAGGGAAACAATTTTTTGGGGGAAGTGATTGTGAATATTTATTCAAATACATAGAAAACATGCTTCTTACAATGCGATCACACGCACATCAGACACATGGGGAACTCTTTATATAACAAGTAGATTCTTCTTATAAGATATTATTATGTGTACTGCTAAAAAAATGTAAACTTTATCGGCTACAACTCAAGAAAGTTTAAAATTCATGATAAAAACATTCCCACACATGATCTGGAGTTGGAAGCTATGATTTTATCATTGAAAATTTGGTAGCAATATCTCTATGAGAATAAGTGTGATATATATACGGATCATAATAGCTTCAAAAATTTATTCACATCGAAGTATCTTAATATTATCTAGCAATTATGGTTAGATCAGATCATATAATATGAATGCTCAAAACTCTAGAATCCTGTTAGGGAAAAAACATTTTTCGATGCTCCTGGTAGAATGGATCTTACGACACTATCATCAATGAGAATTGATAAGGACCCAATCATAATATATTTTCAAAGGATGAACATTGGAATCATTAGGGAAGTAACATCATAAATCCTTACTCAAATTATTTCTCATTAAGCCCGTATAGATAAAATAAATGATACTAAAAAATGTTGTGGAAATTCAGAAGTATGAAGAATCCATGCGAAAAGGGAAATAAAAAGAGTTTAAAATTGATGAGGAAGGAAATATATAATTTTGTTCATGATTATGTGTACCATATAATAATCATATAATGAAACGGATTCTGGGTGATTGTTTCATTTGGAAATGGGGATGACCATGATTGCTTAAGGCTCAAACATTCCTATCAGTTTCTAACAGGTTTGTTCGTAGAACCGGAACAATTCAATGATTCTATATCAATTTGAACCTAATTTCTAAAGGTAGGTGCTCATTAGTTGTGGATCGATGATCCTTAATAATTTTCATTGGTCAGAGGATGGGAGGTCGGACTCAACACACCTTTTTGGGGGGAATTATTGTCTACTCCGGGACACTCTTTATAGATTTAAGTTATGGTAGTGAATCCTTATTAAATTACCAAGTATGAAAATGAGATTTCATTTAGATTTGACAATCAATGAATAATATGTAAGATATTTAGAGAATCTTTTATATGTATTTTAGGTTCTTCATCGATAGAGAATCATCTTAATTTGTTAGAGATTCTCAGTTTATGGTATCCTTTAATACATTATGTAGAGATCTCTTGGTCATTATGATAACTATACTGGTTTTAAATCCACTTAGTGGGGAACTTGAAGTTTATTTTCGTTCAGAAGGACATGGATTATTTTAGAGTTGGTATTGTACCTGCAGATGGGATGCATATGTATCTCTATTTAGAAAAGGAATTATAACCCCTGAAGTTTGAGTAATGAAGATTGAGGTTTATGCATGATTGATGGCTCAAAGAAGGATTTCATATTTACTTTTCCGCTCTATGCTCCTATGAGTCATGCCCAGTGTGAGAAATAAGATGTATCAGTAAAAACATGATGATTGTGCCAAGAAAGATGTAATCATAAGGAATGATGTGGGGTTTATGTATGTATGACTGCCCAGATAGATTAAGATTGAGCTTTACTTCAGGGAAGAAACCCAGGAACAAGGTACATAAATATATATGTTCTTTATAGAGATTTGGATACATAACTTAGGACTTAATCTTAATGAGGATGACCAAATTAGAGGTGATTTATGATTGAGTTTTATTACTGAGATAGAATCCCATATCAATAGAAATTGAGACCTGGAGATTACTCCTGAGAAGGAGGCCCAAATCTAAGGAAATTAAGACTGGGGCTTACTCCTTAGGAGGAGGCCTAGGTTAAGGGGAATTATGATTGGGGATTACTCTTGAAAAAGAGGGCCAGGTTAGGGAACATGGACTGGGGTTTACTCATGAAAAGGAGGCCTAGGTTAAATATCTTCTCATCCTAAAGGATGTGGTTGAATGAATGAAATCTATCACCTTAGTGACATAACGATATGTAAATCACGTAGATTTTGAGAGATGTTCCACAAAATTCTTTTCTTATAAGGAAGAAAACAAAGGAATCCTACCAAAAATGGATTTGAAGAGGGTTTTGAAGGCTAATTATTTAAGAGGAGAGGTGGATTTGAAGAAAAGATATGAATAATCAGGAGGGGAACCCAAAAATAGGTAGGCATGCAAGTCCTGTTCCGGCGCGCAAGTACTGGTTTCTCAAGTATACTTGCATGACACATGTGTACTTGCGCGATGGTTAACCCATAGGTTAATACTTGGGTGACACTTGGCTCAAGACCTTAGTATAATCCCTAAAGTATTCCAAAAGTGTCGTGCACATGTTTTGATGAAGGGATGAGGTGGCGCACAAGTGTTGGTGAATTTCAACACTTTGTCATTTTCCCCCCTCTTTAGATCTTACATTCTAGTTAAAAAACTACCTTAGAAGTGTTTGAAAGACTTCAAGTAGAGACTAGGGAATCGAGAGCTTAAATATGACTTTTGGAATTTTCCGTCCTCGAAATGGGGGGGCCCACATGGGGTATTTATAGGCTACTGAAGACATTGGGTGAAAATAAAACAGGCCATACAATTCATCTGCGCAGCCAATATGTGGCACAAAGGTATACTTGCATGACCATGATGAAACTTGTGTGGCCCATCTTAAAATAAATACATGTTCATGACTTTTCCAATTTTTTATGTTTCTTCAAAGGATGAATCTCTTTATGCTAAGGTATTCCCCTTTTTCAGTTGTTAGACTCTGTGATGGAATGGAGCATGAAAAAAAGTCCCCCCCCCCCCCCCCCCCGCAGATTTGGATCCGAAAGGAAGGAGGATTTGACTCTGAGGTAAAGGAGAAAACAAAGGAACTGCAGTGTGCATGTTTTGAGTGCGCAATTGGAGGCATGCAGGTGAGAGAAGAGCAGGGTACGACGCACTGGGTATAGCCTTGGCCTATAAATATGCGGCCATTCTCATGCAAACAATTATGCTACAAAACTTCCCGCTCTCTCCATGCAGGTTGCTCTCGTCGGACAAGTGACTTCTTTTCTGTGGGTCATTTCTTTTGTTCGTGCCGCGGTTCTGCAGAGGTATTTGGACTTGCACGGTGATACCTGTGAGCCCAAACATGTGTGACACAATTACGCTTGAGCGCCAACATGGGACTTGTGTGCCTTAATTCCTTATCCATTTTTTCACTTTTATTCACAAATTTGATGAAAAATAAACTTACTTAAGAGTTAATTATTAGACCATTGGGCATATTAAATGGTTCCCAGATGAATTGGAACGGCTGATGCACTGGACAGCAAGCGAATTTGTAACACCCAAATCTTCCACGGTACACTTCTCTTTGAATAATACAATAGCGTGTGTTGTATGCAACACTGAGTTCAATTACACCACGACTTACCAAACTAGTCGTTCAAAAGTGGTTATTAATAGTATTAACTAAATTTTAAATATTATATTATCCTTATAATTTTAATCCATATTATTAGATTCTAAGACATGTTTTATGAACAAATTCATTTTTTCAGGTAAAAGAAGTATTATTCAAAAAATAAAATTTTACCACCTTTTAATGGAGAAGCCTTTTTAAAACCAATATTTTAAACATTTATATATTAAATTTGAAAATATGAAATTCTTATTTAGAATCGGGACATAATAATTTAGTATCAATAATGTTTTGGTGTCTTTCTGATAACTTTCATATTTGGGTGAATAGTGAAAAATTACTAAATTTTAACTGAAAATAACTTTTTTAATCAAAATAATTTATACTGTTAAATTATAAATTTGAATGGTTTGGAATTATAAATAGATTATATTTTTACTATTTCATCCAATTATGGTCATTTTAAGTAATTTCACCTTGAAATTGGACATAAACAAATGTCAATCTTTCGATAGTTATTATTTCTTAAAAATACGTCTTTTGGTTTCGAAAGTAGGAATCAATTATAAATTAATAAATGAAAATTTTATGTTTTTAATTTGGTAAAATAGACATCATTTTTGGATTCTGAATGAAGAAATTCTTCTAGGGCGAAATTTTGGTACTTTTCGGATAACTTTTATATTTTGATGAATAGAAACAAATTACTAAATTTTAATTAAAAACAAATTTTATAATCGAAATAATTAATTGTGATAAATTATGAGTTTGAGTGGTTTTAAATTATATTTATAATATATTTTTACCATGTAATACAATGTGGTTCATTGAACATAATTTCACATTTAAACCAGACATAAACAAGTGTCAATCTTTTGATAGTTATTATCTCTTAAAACATCCTTTTTGTTTTAACAACCGGAATTAATTTTAAATTAAGTTCTGCCACTTATGTGTTTTGAATTTGGAAAAATGGATTCCATATTTGGAATCAGGATGTTAATATTGTGTAAATGGGTGACTCTTATTTTTAGACATTTTGAATAATTACTTCGGTAAATATTTTATTTACCATGGTTAAGGGTAAATCTGGTAAATAAAGGTTAAACAATTAATATTATTATAATACTAAATTACCATAAAACGTTTCCTAGCCTTATTTGTTGATACATGTCCGACCATAGGCATATTTGGGTCGATTTTGGGACCCCATGGAGCCACTTTTAGGTGATAGGGACACTTTATTTTAATTAAGTTAAAATGAATACAAAAATGACACAAGCAAATATCTTTTAGAAAAAAAATTTTAACATAGGGTTATATCTGTTGTATTTTAGGCTATAAATATTAATTAGAATTATATAACGATTTACTACATAATTATATTTTATTTATAATTTTTAGGCATTAAATAAGTTAATTTATTTATGACACAATGATGATGTAGTAATTACCATAATAGTAAAACATTAAAATAATTGATATTATAAATAATAAAATAAATATAATTTGAGACTTTTACTTAATTAAACTAATTTTATAGGTTAATATGACATGTTATTAATGATTTAATTAACTTTTTTCTAAGTAATTATTCTGTTATGAGTTTTACAAAAATCAACTATTGAATACTGCCACAATTGACATAAAAGAGTTTTTAAAACAAATATTATATTATTAATTGATATTAAATTCCTAAAAATCTAATGTTCGGCCAAGAGAATTATATCGTGATATTTGTATCATTAATGTACCACTTGGGGGTCTCTTGGATGTATATGGTATGTTTATTAACCATATAATATAAAAATACAAAGAGACATTGTAAAAGTAAAACTAATTAACTAAGATTTAATACTTAAAGATAAGGTTAATATAATGACCCAAACCTATCTAAATTATATTTTATAGGTGGTTTTCGACCCATACCCACCTTAACCTTTATAGAATCATCTTTGGAGCTATTATAAACCGAATATGAATTTATTATAAATTAATATTTCTAGCTTTTCCAAAGGTGCCCCTCACCCCTCTTGTAAAAGGGCACTCCCCCTTCTCATTTCTTCACACCTTCAAAGCCTTCTGGTTCGGAAAACCGCTGCCCAAATACTCTCTAAACGTCCCTCACTACATCCTAGAGGCATTATTTTGATAAGAAAGCCAACCTAAGGATCCATTATGATCAAATCAAAAGGAAGAACCCGAATAAGAGGTAATGTTTTCACCACCCCTTTTCAAGATTCTTTCTTCTTCCACTTCTACCTTCTTTGTTATTACCATTCTAAAATAATAACTCCAGTATCTTATATATACTGTGATATTATTATAAATATGGTACAACCATATTCAGTATTCTATCCACCATTTGAATAACATGTCACCATACGTGCGTACGTACGGCTTACCGTCTCCACGTCGTGGTGTAATTGTTGTTCAATATATTATTATTTGGAGGGGTATAATAATGATGTTTAACTCATGTAAATAATAAATATAACATGATAATGATTCTTTATATATGATATAACATCCAATTATATATTATTTTAATATCAAAAGTATGATATTGTCGCTCGTACGTACGTACGGACTACTGTCTCCACGAATGCGAGGATATTCATTCTCCATCATATCCATTAAAGTATAACTATTGTTTTATGATTTAAAAATAATATCTAAGGACTTGATATAATTCTGGATATGAATAATATACATCCCATTAATAACAAATATGGCTCACATAACAAAGAATATAATGTAAAATGAACCTGTTAACACCCGAAATGACGATAATTCTAAGATATTATTAACAAATAAATGTTAAAAGATCATATATGATATCATATTAATGTAAATGATTCTTTTATAATTCAATAACAATTATTTCACCATTATACAGGAGGTTAACCTACCGTCGACCAAGGAAAAAGTACAATGTAAGGGGTTTCTTATCTCACTCTTAATTTCGTGAGAAATCCATTTGTTCACCACTTATTTATTGCATGTGGTGTATGTGTACTGGCCATGGTTGTATTCATTGTATAATATACTTTAATTTATGGGTATTTACATGATCATTGTATGATCCTTCTTTCATGGGTGTATGTTTCATAAGTTATCTAATCGATAAGGGAATTTGAAATTTCCATTTCCATTTTTTCGGCTTTACGCATACTTCATTAAATATTTTTACTCCAAGATTATGTGTGGAATCAATAATAATTTGATTATGTCATAATTTCCACTCCCCTTTTTGTGGATATACTTTTTGTTCACATAATAACACCATTTATAAATTCTCAAGTCATCGGTATGAATTTGATAAGAGTAATTTTTACTCAATCTCGATTTGTTGAGGTAAACATCCAATTCATTGGTGTTGTTTTTACAAGAATATGTGTGAATGTACATTGATTGTTTTACACTGAATACCGAATCATATTTAGTGTATTTATATTTTTCACACATAATTATGCCGTTGATTTATCCTTAACCTAAGGATACGCCTTTATGAGATATTTCATCTCAATTTACATTCCATTGAGACTTCTTTGTTGTTATACACCAAATAACTTTTATGTGATGTATATAATGTACTTTCACATAGTATATCATGAATTCCTTTATTCTCATGATATTACAATGTTTTGATTACCTAAATTATTCGTATTCAAGTGACTCTCTTTTGGTTAGAAACTCTAACTAAAGTACCCTTTTTAAATGTTTTAAAGACTATTTCTTCTAAATATTGCTCATTAATGTCCATGTTTTAAAAAATGGTTTAAAGATTTATTTATATGGACAGTAAAGTTTTAAAATTAAAACTCCGTTTAAAAGTTTCAATGTGGTATGGGACACTTTGATTCAAAAATCTATTTTTAAATATCTTCTTTACATATAGTGTGACTTTAAATGATTTCTAGAAAAAGGGAGATATTCCTCTCAAATAGTTTTGATTATTATTTTCATCTATGTCAATATCCTTCATTATTCTCGATTAAGGTTAATATGATACAGTAAAATCTTCCATATTGTATCGAATGAGTAATGTTTGACTGTGGATGTGCTATTTTTATACCATTCATAGTTTTCGGATAAAGTAATGACATTTCGTATGCTAGTTTTAATACGAATGTTTATGTTATGTTTCAAACCTGTTCATATGAGGAAGGCATTGGACCTAATAATTGATGGATGGAGCACGCTATAGCTCGTCAATGCATCTGTAGGTCTCATGAGACAAACTAGTGTCTTGGCACAAGGCCTTGACAAAATCTTATTTTTAGTCTTGGCACGAGGCCTTGGCTATATGGTTATGATAGTCTGGCATTATGCATTCCATCATTATGAAAGTGGTTATTGATATTGCATGTGATTGTTCGACTAGTATAATATCCATGTGAATAAGTAAATGTAAATATTTCATTTTATCTTTTCCATATTATTCTGAAGTTCTAGTTTAAAAGTCTTTTGTTTTAGTTATAAATTGCTTTAAGTGTTTATTCTTATCTATGAAAGCTTCTGCTATATCGTTATCCTTACTGAGCATATGAGCTCACCCCTTTCAGTGTTTTATTATTCCCAGGATGAGAAGAAGTAATTTATGAATGACCTGTAAGGATTGTATGGGGGGATATGAAGACAAGATGTTGTTTTAGTTTTTTTTACCTTATGATGTAATGTAAGACTTATGAATATATCTAGTGTTTCCAAGACTACTAAAATAATCGGTCTTTCTGGACTTAATCAATTGTGATGATTCCAATGTTATGTAATAATGCACTGACTCTAGGTTTCTAGGGTCGGGGCATTACAGTTGGTATCAGAGGAAGTTTAGTACAAACCTTGGGAGCTAGATTTAGACAAACTCTGATTAGAGAAAATAGACCTAAGATGAACTTTGAGGATTAGTATAGAAGAACTTCCTAGAATTTTGGTATTGTAGAGATTTTGTGAGTTTTATGAGAAATACATCCCTGTCTAGATACAAGCAGGTAGAGGCAGCTCTCGCACAGATGTACCTAGGGGTAAAACCTGAAAACACCTCTTTGAGCTAGACTCGAACGAGAACTGGTGCACAACAACGGGCCTCGCTGCACTCTTGGGTACGTCACTCCTGGGGGATATGGTTAGGATAATTTACATTTTCTTTACAAACCGATTTAAAGTAATATATATATAAGATGATATTAAATGACCTTGGTTTTATCCTAATGTGTTTCAAATTGAGAATATGGTGACATGTTAATCTCTAAATGATTTTATGACTTCTGTTACTCACATAATGCTTTTTGATTTTTGTCAATGGATAGATTCCAAGGAATTCATAGTGACTTTGAGAATGATGTACAAGGTGGGAATGGTGGTGGCAATGAGCAACAAAATCGAATGTTGATAGGCGTAAAAGATATCGTATTTATGCCAAATCAGTTTTCCAAAAATATGATCAACAACATATATATTTACCAACTTCCAGAGTCAACAAGGAAGAGAAAGGTGATGAATGATAAGAGCTCCAACAGTGGAGACCATGGAGAAAGGAATCCTCAATTTCCATCATGCAGTAAATGTGGAAGGAGACACCCAGGAAAGTATCTCAATGGGACAAAGAAATGCTTTACATGCGGGAAGGAAGGACGTAATGTGAAGAATTGCCGTAGAAAAATGAAGAGTATTATGGAAGAAGATAAAAATGGTCCCAAGAGTCCATTTACAGTCATTTTCCGTAAATGTAGGGGACCTGGCCATTACCCGAGTGAATGCCCTATTCTATAGAAAATTTTATTGGTCAAAGATGAAGCTATGTGGAAATAAATGGTTAGAGAAATGTTTAAAAAGTATTAGTGCTCCTTGTTGATTGGTTTAATTTGGAATAATTTTCTCTTGTATTTGTAACCCCGCAGTTTTCCATGTGAGAATGATATTTGAGGAAGAATTAACTCTTCTCTTGTGGATATAGGTATAAATAGCCATTTGGTTTTATATGATCATCAGGGTTTGAGAGAATTATATGTTATTAAAATTTGGGGTGAAAATGCGAGGTATGAGATTTGTGGTTAAATTATGTTATGGTTATATTGAGTAATTTATATCTTTTTAGTAATGTTATAAAATATAGTTTTTGAAAATGGAAAACACGTAGACCGTGTGACAACCCGTCATGTCGGACAAATATGTGGGAATCGAGCCCACAACCAAAGTGCGATAGGGATTTATCGCATACCACTGGACTACGTGAAGTCCCTGGTTAGTGTGACTATTATTTTTAGTTAAATGATTTTATTGATCAATAATAATTTGATTTGGGATCTTATGTCTTACCAAATGAATACCCTTATTATAGGAAAATGATTTGGTGATTAAGTGATAAATGTTATTTTGGAAGTTGTTCGCTTTGTTGAGAATACTATATGCCAAAGGAAAATAGAGTAGTATGGGATTTCATTTGAGGAGTAATGGTGTATTTTTATCTATGTTTTTATTGTGGATTTATAATGATTTGGGTTATTTATTGAAATGATTAGGTTAATTACTTTTAAGTATGTGACTTTAAGAGTAATTAATTTCATTTGGAGATACAATTTAACATGGGAGACTACATAATAAAATTCTTCTATGTTTTGGGCTTCAATATTAGTTTGGATTATATTGAAGGATTTTCAGGACAATTGATTATTGAATGGTATTTATTTAACTTTGGGGTATTATTGGTTTAATTTTAGAAATTAAAATTAGTGTTTATTTCTCTAAAGGAATATCCTTTTGGGGGATCATTAGATCTTATACTAACCATTTTGGTTTTGAGTAATCTCTAAAGACAATGTAAATTTATATTTTATCATTCATGGATCATGTGAATCTATAGAAGTTTATTCTAGCTCTTCTAGTGTGACCAAGTCTTCTTGAATACTCATCGTTTAAAAAAAATGATTTGTGGTGGAAATTTATTAAAGAATGAAACTCTACTTAAAAAGTAAGTATATATATTTATATTCTTATTTAATATCACAAATGAATTCCTCATCCTTATGTAATGTAACTCAAAACAAAAAATGTTGTCCGTTTACTTTTCCTACTAAGAGATTAATGATCATTTCTCCCAACACAATTTTGTGGTTTTCTTATTGTTAACTTTCTCCTGATCATGATTTATATCCCTCTACATCAGAACTTGACACTTATTTTATCATCCATATCCATGTTTTCCTACATTGAATCCGAGTATGGGTTATCATGGTTGACCTTTATACCTCTCTTTCTTTCTTTAAAAGTGATAGTTTTATTGACTCTTTTTCTGATGTCAGACTTTCCATTATATTCTCGGGCCCAATTTTTTAAAATTTCGAGGATGAAATTTATTGAAGGAGGGGTGAATGTAACACCCCAATATTCCACAGTATAATTCTTTTTGAATAATACAATAGCATGTGTTGTACGCAACACTGAGTTCAAGTACACCACGACTTACCAAACTAGCCGTTCAAAAGAGGTTATGAATAGTATTAACTAAATTTTAAATATTATATTATCCTTATAATTTTAATCCATATTATGAGATTCTAAGACATGATTTATGAACAAATTCATTTTTTCAGATAAAAGAAGTTTTTTTCAAAAAATGAAATTTTACCGCCTTTTAATGGCGAAGCCTTTTTAAAACCAATATTTGAAACTTTTATATATTCAATTTGACAAAATGAAATTCTTCTTTAGAATCGGGACATAAGAATTTAGTATCAATAATGTTTTGGTGTATTTCTGATGACATTCATATTTGGGTGAATAGTGAAACATTACTAAATTTTAACTGAAAATAACTTTTTTAATCAAAATAATTTATATTGTTAAATTATACATTCTAAATGTTTGGAAGTATAAATAGATTATATTTTTACTATTTAATCCAATGATGGTCATTTTAAGTAATTTCACCTTGAAATTGGACATAAACAAGTTTCAATCTTTTGATAGTTATTATTTCTTAAAAATACGCCTTTTGGTTTCGAAAGCAGGAATCGATTTTAAATTAATAAATGCAACTTTTCTGTTTTGAATTTGGTAAAATAGACTTCTTTTTTTGGATTCGGAATAACGAAATTATCCTAGGGAGAAATTTTGGTAATTTTCGGATAACTTTTATATTTTGATGAATAGTAAAAAATTACTAAATTTTAATTAAAAACAACTTTTTAATCGAAATAATTAATAGTGATAAATTAAAAGTTTGGGTGGTTTTAAATTATATTTAAAATATATTTTTACCTTGTAATACAATGTGGGTCATTGAACATAATTTCAAATTTAAACCAGACATAAAAAAGTGTCAATCTTTTGATAGTTATTATCTCTTAAAAACACGCTTTTTTTAACTACGGGAATTAATTTTAAATTAATTTCACCCACTTATATGTTTTGAATTTGGAAAAATGGATTCCATATTTGGAATCAGGATGTTCATATTGTGTAAATGGGTGACTTTTATTTTTAGACATTTTGAATAATTACTTCGGTAAATATTGTATTTACCATGGTTAATGGTAAATCTGGTAAATAAGGGTTAAACAATTAATATTATGATAATATTAAATTACCCAAAAACGAGTCCTAGCCTTATTGGTTGATACATGTTCGATCATAGGCATCTTTGGGTCAATTTTGGGACCCTATGGAGCCACTTGTAGGTGATAGGGACACTTTATTTTAATTAAGTTAAAATGAATAAAAAAATGACACAAGCATATATCTTTTAGAAAAACAATTTTAACATAGGGTTATATATGATTTATTTTAGACTATAAATATTCATTAGAAAGATAAAACGAATTCCTACATAATGATATTTTATTTATAATTTTTCAACAATAAATAATTTAATTTATTTATGACACAATGATGATGCAATAATTACCAAAATAGTATGAAATTAAAATAATTGATATTATAAATACCCAAATAAATATAATTTGAGAATTTTAATGAATTAAACTAATTTTATAGGTTAATATGACATGTTTTTAAGGATTTAATTAACTTTTTTAGAAGTAATAATTCTGTTATGAGTTTTACAAAAATCAACTATTGAATAGTGTCAAAATTGACATAAAAGAGTTTTTAAAACAAATATTAATAATTGATATTAAATTCCTAAAAATCTAAGGATCGGCCAAGATACTTATATAATGATATGTGTATCATTAATGGACCACTTTCAGGTCTCTTGGATGTATATGTTAAGTTTATTAACCATATAATATAAAAATACAAAGGGACATTGTAAAATTAAAACTAATTAACTAAGAGTTAATACTTAAAGACAAGGGTAATATAATGACCCAACCCTGTCTAAATTCTATTGGTTGGGTAGTTTTAGACCCATCCCCACATTAAATTTTAAATAATCAACTTTGGAGCTATTAGAAACTGAATATGAATTTATTATAAATTAATATTTCTAGCTTTTCCAAAGGTGCCCCTCACTCCTCTTATAAAAGGGCATTCCTCCTTCTCATTTCTTCACACCTTAAAAGCCATTTGGTTCTGCCAACCCCTTCCCAAATACTCTCTCAACGTCCCTCAATAAAACTTAGAGGCCTTATTTTGATCAGAAAGCCAACCTATGGAGCCCTTTTGATCAAATCAAAAGGAATAACGCGAAGAAGAGGTAATGTTTTCACCACCCCTTTTCCAGTTCCTTTCTTCTTCCACTTATACATTCTCTATTATTACCATTATAAAATAATAAATCCAGTATCTTATATATACTGTGATATTATTATACATATGGTACAACCATATTCAGTATTCTATCCACCCTTTGAATAACATATCACCATACGTGCGTATGTACGGCTTACCGTCTCCACGTTGTGGTGTAATTGTTATCAACATATTATTATTTGTATGGGTATAATAATGATGTGTAAATCAAGTAAATAATATATATATAACATGATAATTATTCTTTATATATGATATACCATCCAATTATATATTATTTTCATATCAAAAGAATGATATTGTCGCTCCTGCGTACGTACGGACTACCGTCTCCACGAATGCGATGGGATTCATTCTACATCATATCCATTAAAGTATAACTGTCAATTGATGATTTAAAAATAGTATCTAAGGACTTGATATCATTCTGGATATGAATAATATACATCCCATTAATAACGAATATGGCACACATAACAAAGAATATAATGTAAAATGAACCTGTTAACACCCGAAATGACGATAATTCTAAGATACTATTAACAAGTCAGTGTTAAAAGATAATATATGATATAATATTAATTTAAATGATTATTTTATAATTCAATAACAATTATTTCACCATTATACAGAAGGATAACCTACCGTCGACCAAGGAAAAAGTACAAAGTAAGGGGTTTCTTATCTCACTCTTAATTTCGTGAGAAATCCATTGTTCACCACTAATTTATTGCATGTGGTGTATGTGTACTAAACATGGTTGTATTAATTGTGTAATATACTTTAATTTATGGGTATTTAAATGATCATTGTATGATCCTTCTTTCATGGGGGTATGTTTCATAATTTATCTAATTGATAAGGGAATTTGAAATTTCAATTTCCATTTATTCGGCTTTACGCATACTTCATTGATTATTTTTACTCCAAGATTATGTGTGGAATCACTATTAATTTGATTATTTCATAATTTCCACTCCCTTTTCTGTGGATATACTTTTTATACACATAATCACTCCATTGATAAATTCTCAAGTCATCGGTATGAAATTGATAAGAGTAATTTTTACTCAATCTCGATTTGTTGAGGTAAACATCCAATTCATTTGTGTTGTTTTTACCAGAATATGTGTGAATGTCCTTGGATTGTTTTACACTGATTATCCAATAATATTTAGTGTATTTACATTTGTCACACATAATTATGTCGTCGATTTATCCTTAACCTAAGGATACATCCTTTATGAGAGATTTCATCTCAATTTACATTCCATTTAGACTTCTTTGTTGTTATACACCAAATCACTTTAATGTGATGTATATAATGTACATTGACATAGTATATCATGAATTACTTTATTCTCATGATATTATAATGTTTTTATTACCTCAATTATTCTTATTCAAGTGTCTCTCATTTGGTTAGAAACTCTAACTAAAATACTATTTTTAAATGTTTTAAAGATTATTTCTTCTAAATCTTGCTCATTAATGTAAATGTTTTAAAAAATTGTTTTAAGGATTTATTTATATGGACATTAAAGTTTTAAAATTAAAACTACTATTATAAGTATCAATGTGTTATGGGAATCTTTGATTCAAAAATCTATTTTTAAATAGCTTCTTGACAAATAGTGTGACTTTAAATGATTTCAAGAAAAAGGGGGATATTCCTCTCAAATAGTTTTGATGATTATTTTCATCTATGTCAATATCCTTCATTATTCTCAATTGAGGTTAATATGATACAATACAATCTTCCATATTTTGTCGAATGAGTTATGTTTGACTGTGGATGTGCTATTTTTATACCATTCATAGTTTTTGGATAAGGTATTGACATTTCGTATGTTAGTTTTAATACGAATGTTTATGTTATGTTTCAAACCTGTTCATATGAGGAATGCATTGGACTTAATAAGTGATGGGTGGAGCCTTCTATAGCTCCTTGATTCATCGGTAGGTCTCATGAGACAAACTAGTGTCTTGGCACAAGACCTTGAGAAAATCATATTTTTAGTCTTGGCACGAGGCCTTGGCTATGTGGTTATGATAGTCTGGAATTATGAATTCAATCATTATGAAAGTGGTTATTGATATTGCATGTGATTGTTCGACTAGTAGAATATCCATGTGAATAAGTAAATAGATATATTTTATTTTATCTTTGCATTATTATGCTGAAGTTCAAGTTTAAAAGGCTTTTGTTTTAGTTATAAATTGCTTTAAGTGTTCATTCTTATCTATGAAAGCTTATGCTATATTGTTATCCTTACTGAGCATCTGAGCTCACCCCTTTTAGTGTTTTATTTTTCCCAGGATGAGAAGAAGTAATTTATGAATGACCGGCATGGATAGTAAGAGTGGATATGAAGACAAGATGTTGTTTTAGTTTTTTGTTTTTTTACCTTTTGATGTAATGTAAGCCTTATGAATATATCAAGTGTTTACAAGACTACTAAACTAATCGGTCTTTTGAGACATAATCCTTTGTGATCATGCCAATGTTATGTAATAATTCACCGACTCTGGGTATCTAGGGTCGGGGTGTTACAAAATTGATGATATGATGAACACTGTTGGCCATGATTACAATAATATTTGTGACAGAACTCTCCCAGATATGGCCATGCACTTGAGGAAGTGTCATCTTAATTTCCCAAAAAGTATTTACCTGCCTCTGTATGGGCATGGTCATATGAAACAAGTTAACATTCCAGAGCCAATGAACTATTTCCTACATTCTTGGTTTCAGGCTTACACCAATTTTTATTCAGAAAATTCCCCAATTGGAGGATCATTTGTAAATACTAGAATAGTGGAGAAGGCCGACATAATGCATCATAGCCCTTGTGCCCCAAATCTTAAACCTCACAAGTCTGAGCTGCAACCACAGTGTTATCCTTTAATCTTATGAAATTCTCAGACATATCAATCCAAAGGATGGAAGAAGAGTTGGGACTTCCTTCCTCGAGGAGGTGTGAAGCCGACATGCATGTGGGCATATTAGGAGAAACAAACCTGCTTAGAATTTGTCGAGGATCTGAAATGAGCTACAAAATATGTAGCTGTCTAGGCTGTCAGACATACATTTATACTAATGATAACATTGTGTCGGAGCTAATCATCCGCTGGAGCCGAGAAACCAATTATTTCCACCTTACTCATGGATAAGTAGTTATCAGTTTGTGGGATGTCTACAAGATCTCGGGTGGGATCCAATTTTGGGAGATATGTATGATGAATTCATCCCTCTCAAGATGACATGGAATGATTCTGAGAAGACTCCATCTTTGGCACGAGAATTACTGAAAATATTCTACAAACTAAAGAATTTAAAGACCTCCAAAACTCATTCTAGAAAGGAAATTCATCCAGAGGAGTGGATGGTTATGTTTCTTAACAGGAAGGAGGTTAATGGGCCCACCTGTACTGGTCCTACTACCTACCCCAGAACAATGTACAGGTTCTTGGAAGTTCTTTCAGGCCATCAGTGCAGGCATTTTTTGGAATTGCTCTGTCAGCTGTCAACATCTATGATATGAAGGTGAGGTTGAACGTGTTCTAGGAATTCTATTTATTTATTTCTAGAAACCCACCTATTGGGTGGTTTGTTGATGATGGAACAACTGTCCTGGAATTGAGATCATACATGCTGGCTTGCAAAGATGGTTTACATTCCACCAGGATTGATTGATAGATTATATGTGAGGCCTATTCTCTATACAGATTTACATGCCAATTCGATTGTTTGCAGTAGACTATTGTATCCCCTCTTGTGCATGTCAGGACAGAGCATCATCTGATGGATTCCCGACAACTATGGTTGCTGACATCTGTGGAGAATACAAGGGCAGTGTTTGATCAACTAGTTGCTGGAGCGGCGAGTAATTTGACTACATGGTATGCCAAGAACTGGATAGAATCATACCTTGAAGGTACTAAATGATCCAGTTTATCAGGTGGGAAAAAAGAAAAGAACTGTAGAGAAAGAAACCCTTCATCTAAAAGTTTACTCTTCTACACTCGAAGCAGATTCACCGGGTTCCTCACCCGGGGCTGACTCGTCGGATTCTCAGGATGGGGATGATGAGGCATGGCATGTGTCCAAGCGGCCTCATGCCAGATATAATCCTCCTATCAGAATCAAGTGACCCACTACATTGAATCCTAGTGAGTTACTTAATTGAGGGTATTTATTCACCATTACTTTATAGAGCAACTAGTTTCATTTTCTTATTATCTATTTGTGATTGCAGGAAATGGGAAGAAACTGAATTCCAAGATTGTAGGACCCTCCTTGCAGCCTTCTTGTTCACATGCTGAATATCTATGACCAGAGGCTAGCTATAAATAGCGTAGTTTATATTGAAATGTTGAAACTGTCTTGCCGGATTTGTGCGAGGGGATACACATCCCTGGAATCGGGAATCTTCGGGCCTTTACAGATATCCGTTTAGAGGAATACCCCGATGAAGTGTGGGCTTACATTAGAGATCTAGAGATCCCCATATATGCCACAAACAATTCCATTCCTGTCACCTAGTGGGTGAAGGAAATGATAGATCGTGGCAAAACTAAGGGGACTGGTGCTTTCGGAGATGAGGAGTGGCACAATTACGTGGCTCTGGAAGATGTCATTCCCTTTACTTATTTTCTTTGCAACTTAATTTTAGTTAAAGCTTTGTTAATAAAGGAAATTACTTTCTTCATCCTGCGGCTTGCAAAGAAAGGAACTGTTGAGGTTCTTTCAACAGAGTATAGCCCTTGTGGTACTGCCATCGGGGATAATGAATCTCCTCACGAGCCGGGTGAGGTATCTCCAGGCCAGCAGGCCATGGAGGAGCAGTTAGACATGGCACTTTATTCTCCAACTCCTATATTTGGAGATGATGATGTCATCACTCCCAAAAAGATGAAGAAACAAAGTCATCGAAGGAATAAGTCCAAAACTCAATTCTTCATCAGTAGTGGTAAGTCCTTCATATAGTCACGAGTCTTAACAAATGAAATTATTTCTCATACTTATTGGGATTGTAGGGACTTCTTCAATTTCTACTTTAAGGGATAGTATTGACACTTCTCTAAGAAAGACGGAGGGTTCTGGTGAACCATCTAAAATTCATGCTGACTTGGCTGCTCCGGAAGAAGAGCTAGTGTCCATTCCCAGAACTGCTCTTGTTCCTGCTACAAGGAGAGAAGTGCCTACTTCTGGTAATTTAACAATGATTCATAAAATATTGAATGAAAACATCAACTGACTTCTATTATGTGATACTTTAGGGTCAACACCTGCACCAGAACATTTGTCAGCCACTACAACTGATGCCGTAATTTTACCTGAAGATAATGTCTAGGGTCAGAGGCTGTAGGATGAGGGTCACCAAGAAGATACATCGAATGCTCCCACTGGTGAGACTAACCGGGAATTTGAGATATTGTTGGATGAATTGATGAAACTTGGTTCATCTTTTGAAAACATTTTAGATCATGTAAAATTACCATGTAATTTAGAAGATTTTGGGCATGAGTGTTATCCTTCATCCTGTTAAAATAACATTTTATTATATCTCTGACCATGATTGGTTAAAATGTGCAGTTCTATTTGAGCAAGCTGCTGAACTGCCAGTGCCTGAAGGGGGATAAAAAACCCTACTGTTGCAGAGATAATAGCTCAAGTGGAGCTGAACCCGATAAAGCTTCCTAAAACTCCTCTTGAGAATCCCTTTACAGCTAGGAAAGATGGGGAGGATCCTTCTCATGTTGTTGAACTACCGTTGGGTAAGAGATTACAATATTTGTTGCTGTAGTTAATTTTCAAGACAACTTAATCAACTTTTGAAATCCATTGAAACTAACCAAAAATTTCAATTGACTATGCAGGGACGTCAATTTCAGCGGCTAGATCTGGAGGTGAATCCTAATCCTCCACCCCAACATGAATAGAAAGATAAATACCAAGGGTCAGGGGGGAAGGATTAGAAAAGGTAACTTCTCTATGTGCATTAATCCATGATTATTTTCCCCGTGTGACAGTGATTCTAAATCAGACCCATAGGTACAAAAGGCACTCCAATTTTCACGACGCAAGGCATGGAAGAACATATGGAAGATCATATATGAAGTGCCTCTTGAAGAGCTGTCATCGAAGATCCCCCTACTATAATCCATGTTCGTCATGTTGGGATGTGGAGGTTTTGGATATCAAGAGATCCATGTTACGGCGAAACAAGTCATTTTAAGGAGGGAGAAGGAGAAACGATACCGTCAAGACATAACTAGGGGAAACATGTTGGCCAATATTAGTGAATTTTAGGCTGTGGTGTCCTGAGGTGAGGTTGGTCATGTAGCCATGTTGTAGGAGCTGAAGCAAAAGATCAAGGAGAAAGTTGTCCAGTAGATGCAGCTTTAGCAACAGTTAGATGTTGTTACTGGGGAACATGACCAGCTTAACAATTCACTAGGAAAAGTTGAAACAAATGGTATGAAAGCCATCGCTGAATCCAAGAAAGCACTCCATCAAGTTGAAAAGAGTGAATTCGGTCGAGAGCATGAACTTCAAGTGGTTTCTGATGAAGCTCATGATTCTGTAAATCAAATGAAGATTTATATTGAATGTATCTTGTAATCCCTGAAATAGAGGAGAGACTCGAGTCTGTGGACATCCTTCTAACTCTTGTGCATCAATGAAAAACACATTCATCTTCAATAATTTATTCATGCATTCTTTTTCTACCATCTTAAAATTTTTAACTAAGCCAATGGGCCAAGTAAGCATAGTGTTATTTTCCTAGGATTATTATAAATAACCCTACAAACATATAATCTTTTTATAGCTCAATATTACCTAAATCATACAGAATGTATTTTTAGTGAGTTGGGACTTGCCTTTTGTTCATATTTACCTTGTCTTTTGTGGGACGTTTAATGCCTTGTACATCGGACATAAAAAGGCTAATGTTTAAGATTGAAATATCTTTGAAAGAATGGATTAAAATTGAATAAATTCCTTGAAAATGTTTCTGAAAACATATTACCACACTAATGTATGGGGGAAAACTTGTAAAATATGACTTAAGAAATTTTGAATCTGAGGAATGTTATGAAAAAAGGGATAAGAGGTATTAGAAGAATTATTTCCTAAGAGTGAAGTTACCATTATTTAACAATCCCGTTAGGGGGTTGAATCATGCAGGTCCACCTATGGGAATTGGCTGCATAGTCAAATAATACAGTCTTTTGGCTGACAGGTATGTTATGTAGACTACTTATGCAAGGCCGCCTAAGGGCACGTGCTGCATAGTCAGGCAAAAGAAATTTAAAATTTTTACTTTTCTATTGCTAAAAAGCCAGTGAATGTTAATGGGAATTAAAATTTTCCAAAGCATAGAGTTTGATGTATGGAGAGAGGTACTTGAATATGGAGAGGATATTTCAAATCCAGATTGTCAAAGAATTGGATAAAGGCCACTCTTGTGAAGGTCTGGCCCAAACGTAGGGAAGGGAAACATAAACCATAGACACAAGTACTTTTATATCATGAAAAAGAGTATGGGAAAATATGTTAAGGAAGGATATTTTTGTGGATCCCTACATATTTTTTGAGACAAATAATGACAAAAGTGGTTTTCTTCCCATGAATGAAGTTACCACTATTTGAAAAACACGTTAGGGGGTTGAATTATGCAGGGCCTCTGAAGGGAATTGGCCACATAGTGAAATAATAATATCTTTTGGCTGACAAGTATGTTATGTAGACTATTCTGTAAGGCCGCCAAAGGTCACATGCTGCATAGTCAGGCAAAATATCACTTAGGTATCAGAAATTTTATGACCAGAAGTCAAGAAAAGGGTTATAGAGATCTGGAAGTATTTAAGGTTAGGAGTATGATATATCAAAATGGGCAGTGTTCAATGCATGTATAGATACACAGACCAATGCTAACCATAATCATGTTGTGGCTGGGTCCTAAATTGAGGAGCTAGAGTTCAATATGTATCCCATAAGGATGGGAATCAAGCCATGGGTAGTTCTTGAAATACATTTTAACATCATGTGGGACGAGAGTGTAAGGGATCTTATTTTAGTGTCATAGATCTTGGACCATGTGGGGATTTTCAGCCAAGGGACCAAAAGTGGAATTTTGGGGTTAGGCCCAAGGACATGGGGCTGGATTTGAGGGACGCTCGAACGTTCCTACGTATCCCACAAGGATGGGAGTCAAGCCACATGTAGTTTCTGAATTACCCTTTGTACAGATTTTGTTTCTACAAGTGAAGGGTGAAAGTGGACTTCAGTGAAATGATTGTTTGACTCAAAATTAAGGTTCAGGCATTTCCATGTATGCACATAGTCTTTGGAATATAACATGATTTGAGATCAATGTAAATAATGATTCCCTCTAAGGTTAGGTTGTCAAAGAATGTCGTAATTTATTGTCGTACAGGACAATAGTGCAAATAGTTTAACATCATATAGCAAAGTCGATGGTGAACCAATGTAAAAAATATTTGTTCTGGGGGCGGCTTCACTAATCCACATCGCATGAGATAGAGGTGAACAAATGTGAAGGTATTTGGTTTTGGGATTGAACCTCGGGAGGTTTCTTACATACCCATCCTAGAAGGAAAGGATCAATGTCCGTGTACTTAAATTGAAGAATGAATTGGTAATCAAGTTGTTCTTGGGGACAACGGCCTAAAAATGGTGTTGGGACTTATGCATGGTTAGCGGCCTAGAGAAGTTGTTATGGTTGAAGTTTACTCTAAGATCATGTTAGTCATACTCGGTGTGAGAAACTAGAGGGAGAACAAACCCTAACAATGAACAGTTTAATGTCATGTTGGACGTATAAGAGACTGAACACAGTTTAAAGTCATGTTGGAAAATGGGGTGACTATGTTGTTTAAATTCAATTAGTATGGACATAGGGGGGGACTATGCAGTTTAATTTCATGCAGTAAGGACAAAAGAGGGGGTTGTATAGTTTAATGTCATATAGCTAGGACAAAAGAGAAGATTATGCAGTCTAAAGTCTTGCAGTAACAAATTTGGGGACTGTGCAGTTTAATGTCATGCAGTAAGGACAACACAGTTTATCGTCATACTAGATGAAAGTGGAATAATATAATTTAACATCATGATGGACAATGGATTGCTGTACAGTTTAGCGTCATGTAGCTAGGATGTATTAGGGAATTTTTCATAGTTTAACGTCATGTGGGACGAATAGGTGCATAGTTTAATGTCGTATAGCTTGAACGATAGTTATGCAATTTAACAACTTATAGGACGTAAGATTATTTGTGTAACAGAAGATACTTCTTCATGAATCTTTTATTGGTTGGAGTTGTGATGTGTTCTCTATCAATTTAGATTAAAGAATAAGCACTATTGGAGTAGACCTTATGTATGGAGTAAGGTACATCCCACATTGGCTCAAGCTTGAGAGGTTTCTTTCATGGTATCATTGAATTCCTGAGAACCAATACCAATTCTCCTTGAATGAATGAACGAAGACAAAATTTTTGGATGAAAGCTTATGCTATTCGATTCTGGTAGAATTCTTAGTGGTGTAGAGTGCACAACCTTTTTTTATCTAATCGTTCCAATTCATCCAATCGCTTTGTAGATTGTTCATCTGTAGATGATAGATAAAAAATGGATACACTGAGAAAAGTTAATTGAACTTCAATGGGAATGACTGCTTCTATTCTATATACCAATGAATATGGACTTGACCACGTAGAAATGCGGGTGGTGTTCCAATAATCCCATAAAGCATGAAAAAGTTTATTAGGTGCTGATTTCTTAACTTTACCCACCAGATTTTGCAGTATGTATGAAAGTTTCTTATTAAAGGATTCTATTTGTCCATTGGCTGTTGCATGATATTGAGATGAATGGTTGGATTTGATGTTTTATTCTTGATACAACTTCCTTACCTCAGATGAACAGAATTTGGTGCCATTGTCTGTCAATATGGAATGAGGGACACCAAATCTGCTAATGATGTTAGACTAGATGAAGCTAACAATGATTTTATAACAAACTTCATTGATAGGTATTTCATCTTCCCATTTGGAAAAGAAGTCAGTAGCAGTAAGAATATACTTAAACTTCTTCGTTGTAGCTAAAGGGTAATGTCCCACTACATCCATCCCCTATGCGGCAAATGGACATGAGTATTTAGTTGTATGAAGGAATTATGGGGGTTTATGAATGAAGTTGGCACATACTTGGCATGAATGACACTTCTTCATGAAATCTACACAATCTTGAATCATTGAAGGCCAAAAGAATCCAAGCCTTCGAATTTGATCAAACAGTTTATAACCAGACTGGTGGGAACTAGAGACTCCTGCATGTACATCATTCATTACATCCATTGTCTCTTAACCATCAATGTATCTGAAGATAACTCCATCAAAACCTCTTTTGTAGAGAGTTTTTTCAAGGTTATTAGGGCTATAATAAAGAGTAAAATTGACCACACATTGCCAGATTTGTTCTATCACGGGTCTATCAAGTGGAATTGTTCCATTTTGAAGTTATTCCTTGATAAATGTCATTCATCCTGTAGTATGACCATATGGTTCAGAAATGAGACTAATTTCATTAATTTCCTCTGTTCTGGTTTCAACATAAGGTGAAATTTTATGACGGTGGGCAATACCGATGATTTTTTCGTCCTGATTTGGATCTACCAGAGTTGTAGCTATATTAGCCAGTGCATCTGCTTGCACATTTTGGGATCGAGGGACATAAGAAAATGTCGGTTCCGAAGGACATTCCACCATTAAATCTATGACATAATCAAACAAAGGGATTAACTCTTCTTTTCTGATGTAATAATCCCCATTGACTTGTTTGATTACCAGGTCTGAATCACATTTCACCTTTATGTGATTCAATTGTGCCTGAAGCACCAAATCCAATCCTACGATGAGAGCTTGATATTCTAGTTCATTGTTTTACCTCCTTCCAACAATAATAAATAATAGGGTATCACTTCCTTTTCCGGAGAAATGATCACAATTCCTAACCCAACTTTGTTGAATTTAGGATCTTCCATTTTCTTCCCTATTGGACTTATAGAAGCACCATCAATGTAAATTTCCCATGTTTGAAGATTATCTTGAATAGAAAAGACTTCCTCATTAGGAAGTTCAATATCTAAAGATGTATCCCCAAATGAAGTATTTTCAGCAATGAAATTATCTAGGGCATGGTCCTTTGTTTCCTTTTAAGACATATACTGGATATCAAATTGCTGAAAAATAACTGCCCACCTTTCCAGATGATCGGTAAGCATTGGACGACTAAGGATGAATTTTATCGGGTTTTTTTGCGAAACCAATTTGACCTCATGATGTTTCATGTAGTGTCTCAATTTCTGTACTACAAATATTAATGCTTGGTAGCACTTTTCAATACTTGAATATCAGGTTTCTGCTTGAAGCATAGTCTGACTGAGATAGTAAAGGTTGTTTTCATTCCCAGTATCATTATTCTGGGCAAGGAAGGCACCCAATTATCTCTCTAAAGCAGTCACATAATGTATAAGGGGTCTTCCTTCAACATGTGGCATTAATACTGATGGACTCAAGAGATATTTCCTGTGAAAATTGAATTCTTCTTGAAATTATTCATCCCACTAGTAAGTGACTCCCTTCTTCATCAATTTGGTGAAGGGTAAACTTTTTCCTTCTAGATTAGTGAGGAAATGCCGAATATTGGCCATGTGTCCTTGAATTCCTCTTAATTCCATAAAATTTAAATGAGAAGACATAAAAAGTGTTGAATTTTTATTATCATGATCGACATTGATACCACAATGGTGTACCACATATACCGGAAATTTTCTTGAGGTTACCCCAAAATCACATTTTAAGGGGTTCATCATCAAATTGTGTTGTAGATTTTTGTGGAATATGACTTCAAAATCAGCCATGTGAATTGAATGTTGTCTGGATTTAACCACAAAATCATCTACATAGCATTCAAAAAATTTCCCTAAAAGGGTTTGAAGATACGATTCATGGAATATTGATATGTTGCGCCTGCATTCTTCATGCCAAAGGGCATTACTTGATAGAAAAACATGCCTTGTGGGGCTCTAAAGGCTATAGATTCTTCATCTTCTGGATCCATTCAGGTTTGATTATACCTAAAATATCCATCCATGAAGGAAAGTGCTTCATAGCCAGCTATTGCATCAATTAATAGTTATATGATCGAAACTAGAAAATCATCCTGGGGACAATGCCGATTAAGATCTCTGAAATGAATGAAAACTCTAATTTGACCATTCTTCTTTTTCTCGGGAACAATATTAGCCAACCATTTGGGATATTTAACTTCTCTGGCGAAGTTATATTTTATAGTATTATCCACTTCATCATCAATTTTGAAAGCATAAGTCGGGTGTCTTCTTATAGCTTGCTTAAATCCTCGATGTTCTTTTGGAAAACCCAAACGATGAGTAGCAACATCGGGATCATGCCCTGGAATTTCTGTATAGTTCCAAGAAAATATATCTCGATTTTTCTTCAAAAAATGAAATATACATTTCCTTCTCTTCAAGATTCATGGCCGCACTAATTAAAGTGGGGTGTTGATCTTCTTTTCTACCCATATTTATTTCTCTGAGTTCAACCAAAGTGGCAGGGATACCCTCTTCAAATGATGAAGGATCATCTCTGAGATCTTCCTCTTCTTCTTCAACACATTTTATCTCTTCTCATTCTACTTTCATAGTAGATGATGAAGTCGAATTTCCATGATCAGAAGAGATGTTGAAATTTAAAAATATTGAATAAGAGGCTACCATTTATGAATATATTAATGGTGAAGGGTCATACTTGGGTAATAAAGAGGAGATGATGGATTTAGAATCGACATCATCGTTCATCTCTAACATTGATATAACTTCTTCTTACATGGTTGATGAAGTATAGAATTGCTGGATTTCAGCGGATGAAATGAATACATCACCATTTGAGCATTCATCATTTCGTGGTGAATCACCAATTTCACCCATGTTGTTTGGCTTTATTTCCATAATAGACATTCTGGATGTTTCCATAAGGGTATTTGGATTCGGGTCTATCCTGTAAATTGGGCTGATAGGCAAAAAATAATATGTACTCACATGTATGAATGGGTTTACTAGAATCTTTTCCAAACCATATAGAGCATTAACTTTGGTAACCTCCATTGTTGTGGATTTCTCCTTACCCTTCATGTGATAGAATTCCTCCGCAATGTATTGTGATTCACATGTTTTTAATAGGGATTTAACACCATAAAATGTCTCAATTTGACCATTGAAACAATATTTGAGACATTGATGGAATGATAAAGTGATAGCCACATGATGATGTAGCCAAGATCTTCCAAAAAAATGTTGAATCTTGTGTCATGACGAACAGCCATGAAATCTGAATTGGATATAAGATCTACAAACTGATTTCTATGTGTGATCTCGCCCAGAGGTACTTGTTAATTTTTATCATATTCTTACAACAGCAAACTAGATGGAGATAAATCGGATTCTGTAAGGCCCCATCGATGAAGTGTGTGAATGGGGATGAGGTTTACTCCTGAACCATTATCAATGAAATCTCATCAGATGTCTACATCATTGACCTTTATAGATAAATACAAAGGTCTAATATTTCCACGCACAACATCATCTTCATCTTTATCTGTAAAAGATATCACTAAATGACATTTTGCAGGATCATTATCTAAATGATAGACTTTAGCCACAGTAATTTCAGTTTCAAATTCCCGATGACTTGACAAAGCCTCAATAAGTGCCTCCCGAAGATCCTTTGATAGATTTAAAGCATCCAAAATTGATAACTTGGCTGGTACTTGGGAAAGATGTTTCAGGACATCATAATTTGGGTCCAAAGGTTTGAGTTTCCTAATAGGAACATGTGGTTTAGCAGCTTCCTTATAATTTGATGCTTTGGAAGTAGATGCATCTTGTATCTGGGTAGGAGTTGGAAATACTCTGGGATTTGGAATATTAGACTGACTAGGACTATTTTCTTGCTGAATGGAATAATGTGTAGCCTCGAACTGATCTTCCAAAATAACTATGCTAGGACGGAATCTACCATGTATGGAAGAACATTCTTGTTCTTGTTGAGCCTGCTGATGGTCTTTTCCATGAGTTTCGGTTTCCTAAATGGTTCTAGCAGGGTTAGAATTAGAATAGTGGCTTCTGGGATATCCACGTCTTCATTTGTATCCCAGACCTATGTAACTCCCTCTAATTTCGTTGTTTGATATAGGGAACTCAGGCTCATCAAGATCGAAACTGTGATTGCCATAAGGATCTATTAAGTGAATAATTTTAATAGAACCAAAGATCAACTCTTCATCTGATAAAGACTATGCCTGATTATCCATTTTAGGATGTGTCGTTTGATGGGGCAGTGCTCTTTTCTTTGATGTAGACGGCATAAAAGTTTCCAGAGTAAAAGGCAACATGGTCTTTGACATCATCTCATATTCTTCTGACTGCTCCACATTCTTTGAATTATGTCGTTTGTTTGAGGAGTTTCCTTCAGATGAAGGTGGTTTTGCTGTGGCCTTCAGAGTATAAGACTCAATTGGTTTCTTCAATTGCGTTCGTAAAATGGAATTAGTTCGGTTGATCATTTTTCTGACCATCCAATCATCATATTTCTGTGCATTTTTTCTTTTGACTTCTTGCAACTCACCTACTTTCTATGGATCTATAGCAATAACACATGCTACCTGAGGTGAAAAACCATATAGTTTGACTTGTGTTGAGTCCACCATTTTTTGCAGGAGGTCTCTGAAGGCAAAACACATCTGAATGGGATGCCCCAACATTTGATGGAATGTGAAATAGTTGGGATGGTCTTCCTTGACTTCCTTGTTCGGCCTTTTGTGCCTTGGGAATTGAACCCAATTATTTTCCAGAGTCATAAAGAAGTAACCAGGAACTTGTTCATTTCAAAAAGAAGAAACTTTTATCATCAACTCATCAAATTGTTTCTGTCTTTGATCTCTTTGATCATCTTGGTGAAATGGCCTCATTTGTTGATGCTCAGGAGGTGGAGCCCTTATATAAGATGAGGTTTTTGAAGTAGAATCATGTACAGGTGCTTGTTTAAGCATAACTATAGCATCATCCACTCTAACCATTCTCTATCCTGGAACTGATGGAATTACATGAGCATTGTCCTTAGTCTTTGTAAGAGAGTCTTCAATCAGTTGAGCGATTGAATTAAGGTCTCGAAACCCTCTTGTGTATTTCACAGGGATCAACAGTGTGCATAATTCATCATGCAAATTTTCCACACATATTGGCAATAATTCTTCTCATGGGAGTGCTAAGATTATGGAATATGTTAATCCCTTCCAGTGACCAATGAAATCCTAAACCCTTTTGTTCTCCCTTTGCATAAAATTTCTATGCTCAAAACTGTTATCTTGGGAAAAGTTGAGATTAATTGAAAAAGGACTCTTTAGCGGTGATCTTCCCTTCCGGTAATTGACTGGGATTGCAAGCTTGTCTACTAGACAAAAGTAGGCCCTTCTAATGACTGTACAAAACACCTGAGCTTAACTGCTTCTTGTTGTTGACGAGATCCCATCATAGGATCACAAAGAGAAACAAAATGTGTTATGTTTTGCTCTTGGTCTCCCGAACCATAAAATATTTGGAATGTGGTACTTGGAAAATTTGATGGGGAGGAATTGCATCATCCCATTCAGGGTAAGCTCTCTTTTCTGGTTGAATTTGTGCATGTTTTCCCTCCATATCTTCCAACAGAGCTGTTAATAAATCAATGGTAGTTATTAACTTTTGAGAAACATCTAGTTGAACTTGGACCCGAGGAGATGCAATAACTGGAGCTTGGACATGTGTAGTGGCTGGTAGTGCGACTGATGGTAGCACCACTGATTGTTGTTGTTCATTACCCATTGGATTAGACCTATGAGGGTGTACTAGTAATTTTGTATATTCTTGATCCATCTCAGTTGCCGCAACAAATTCCCTTGGCTAACTGACTTTATCATGCTTATGAAGAAGACTACCTTGAAGTAGTTCTGTATTCAACCTCACCAATTACGTAATTTCTTCTTCATTATTGTGCGAACCATTGCTCTAGTGAGAGTGATTCTTTCCTTTCCCCTTGTTGGGAGACATTAGGAGACGGGGAAGGTGATTATTTGAAATAATACCTAGATTATGAGTAATCCTTTGATTTCGTGTATGCACACCTTCTTCATTTGTGTCTGTTTGTACAGCATGTTGAGCATGAACTTCTTCATCTGATCCCTCTGAGTGAGCCTCATGTTCTGGAGGATCAACAACAACAACATTGATGAAATTTATTGATGCATAACAAATTTCATCCCTTCTATTATAATTTTTACGATACTTCATTTTTCCATGTCATTGATGAGACATTACTTTTTGTGGATTTGATCCCTCAAGGAATTCTTGAGGAATATTAATTTGCTGGTAATATTCTGATAATTAGGATCTGAGTTCCTCTTGTGGCTTCTTCGCTAATCGGGAGAAGACTGACTTTCTCAAAGGAAGAGATTGAGGATTTGAAAAAGTCCCCAGTCTGGTCGACTGGGGCTGTTCCTGTTGTTCCTACTTAACTTCTCCAATATTATTTGTTGATTCCGAGTGTTGGGTTAAAAGATTCCCCAGTCTTACAATCTAGGGTGGTTCTTGAGCTGCTACATCTGAGACTTTCTTGAAAGCTATCCTGATCTTGCAATCATTAGTCTGAAAATTGGTTGGATGCATCAACCTGCATCTAGTCAAATCACCTTGCTCAAATGACTACTGGATGATTTTTGACACTTTTTTCACCTGATGATGTTCCTTCTCTAAATGAGAATCATGTACGATATTCTCATTTTCCTGATGATAGAGTAATTAGAAAACTTATTCTGTGTATGCATGACTTTGGGAAGAACTAGTTGAGGCATGTTCCTGAGCAAGCCTTTGATTACAAACAAAACCAATTCGTTGTGGCCGGCCATGGGAAATAACATTGCATGCAACCACTTTTTGCGGGCTTTGTTGACTGGAGAGTACAGTAAAATGCAGTGCTCCATGAACACCCCATCCCCTGATATGAATACCAGACGGGGCATTATCAATTAACTGGTGATATCTTTTTTGTGCGCCAAGGCATGAACGCTGAAGGACTCTCTACTAGTTTTCAGCCTTCAAATATCGAGAAACTGAGAGTGATGCCAAATAAATTTGGAATTGTAACCCTTCTATTATCTGGACATGATTTTCATATTCATAATAAGATAATATTTTCTCTTTCAAGTCAAAAATATTTTTCCACATGTTGAGACGAATATCGTAAATACAATATTCCGTCAACATTTCTGGGATATCATACTGAAAGTCAGCCAAAGGCCAAAACATGATTGTCACATCACCATTCACCAGTTGTTTACTCATATTCATCACTTATTTTTTATCATTATATAATGATTCTTCTACCTGATTAGACCATATCTGGTGCTTCCTTATTGCTTCATAAGATTCAACAAGATTGGTAGCGAATTCATTTATCAAACTAGAAGATGAATGACCCATGGGTGGTTCAGAGAATGACCTATACCTCAGGCTATCTTCTGATTGAGAAATTATTTCACCTGCTAGCAGTAAAGCATAAGGAATGAATGGCTTCACATTTTCAAGTGCCTCAAGATAAGAGGGCTTTAACATTACTGCATTTTCCTTTAAATAATTTTTCATGAAATGTGAATTACTACTGCAGAGAGGACTTTCGTGGGTAAATTCATCATCATGGGGAGGAACACCTTGGTGGGTTACGACATTAGATGAAACCTTTTTCTCCTTGATCTTCTAGCCACGCAGAGGGTTGTCGTGGATCTCATCTGAAGAGGATACTTCGAGATTGACCGAAATATCATGAAGCAAGCCTTCATGAGGATGTGTCTGATCAAGACCTTTAAAATTAATGTTCCCACTATTGGGAAATGGGATATTAGAATCTTGAGTTCCAACAGATAATTGTCTGAGGGCTTCAAGAACTCCAGCATCGAGCAAGGCCTTATTACAGATAGGCTCTTGATTTCTTGACTGTGTTGAACGGTTATTTTTCATAGATTCCATCTTACTAACTTTGGGAACCCCTTGTTGATTAAATTGGTTATTATGGGCAGTTTTATGTGTCTTCTCAG
This sequence comes from Viscum album, assembly GCA_963277665.1. Lineage (NCBI taxonomy): Eukaryota > Viridiplantae > Streptophyta > Magnoliopsida > Santalales > Viscaceae > Viscum > Viscum album. The sequence goes on from OY728129.1 coordinate 1,293,613,211, forward strand.
GAGAAATAGTCAGGTTAGGCTGATTATCTCCATTCAAATCAAGTGTATGTGTCTGACTTGATTGTCCATATGACATGGGGAGTATTCCCCACAACCCTCTAGGACTCGAAAATAGTTGTGTATCTATTCCGGAGTGATATTTTGATGTGTCACTCCACTGGTAGGGACAAATTTACATTTATTTCTCTGTGATGCTACTGAAGCTGTTATAATATTCTGACAGGCATCCAGAATATGAGCAGGGATTTTATTCTTCTCTTTCACCATCGTCAGAATATTCTTGGTGACTTCAGCTACCAGAATGGGAATATACGTCGATTCTATGCTTGTAGTAGGTGTCTATTCCTACTCTTGTCCTCCTTTTACTATCAATAAATTCTGACAGTACTCATGCGTGGGGGCGGAGATTTTAGTTTTCTCCAAATTTATAATCGGAGATTTCTGACTAACTTCTCTGAGTTCTACCATATGAGACTATTGGTAGGCTTGATGGATATTGGAAGGTGTATGTGCCTGCTTTGTATTCTTCATCATGTATGGTTGATGAATTTCCTTCAATACTGGAAGACGAGTCTGCTGACAGAATTGTTGATTGTAAATAGGTGTATGTTCCTTCTTATCAGTTGTCACCACATCATATTGGTAAGCTTATTTGGTTGTAGTCAGACAAGCCTAATGACTAGCTGATGAGTAATAAACATGTGTATATGACAGCCTATAATACTCTGGCAGAATTTCCTGTCATGATTGGCATGTTACTGCCAGACGAGTCTGCTAGAAAGTAACATTAGGATGGATGGGTGCATATGCATGTTTGTTGCTTTCCATCAAGTTTGCTTGATGGACTTCTCCAGAGAAGGAAGAAGTAAGGACATGCTCCCTGTTTACCAAATTTCGCCTTTGGTGGTTCATCTTGCAGACTCGAGTCTGAGGAACCTAAGCCAAACCCCAAAAGGCAGTACCCTCATTATTTTGAGGGCGCACTGCCGCACGAGTCTGGCGGAGATTGTTGAAGGGATCCCTCAGGAAGGACTCATGTATCATTCAATTAAGGCCTTGAGTTACCTTCTCATTCACCTCCTCGTAACATGGTAGGGTCTGGTGATTGCGTTCCGGGGATAATGACCTGAAATGGTTAGAGACTGTTGTTGGACCCACCTGCTTCTTGATCGCCGGTCGTCACTGTCTGGACAACCATGGTGAATTATTGACTTGGAGGGCTTGTCGAGCGGCATCCATAGATGGAATGGTACCATGTTGACGGTACTCTTTAACCAATTCATTTTATACCCAGCGTTGAATATGTTGAGTAGGTGATGTCATCCTCAGAGCGGACGAAGATCCAGCAGAAGTTTGGGTAGATGCATTCACAGGTGTGAACTTTAAAGAATCCATTTCTGTAATGGATAGAGTTCTTGGAAACGAGTGCTTGTTCGATATAACAGACATACTCAAGATAATCTCTGCCACTACATCTTTTGGATGAGCACATATGTTACTGATTTTTTTTGTTGGACCTATCATTGAGTTTAAATAGGGTCATATCAAATAAGTAAAACACCATTTTAACTTGGTTAAGGATTCACGTCAGGTTCACCATTTTTTGTTTCCTATGGAAATTGGGATGACATTGTTTGCTTATGGTTTAAACATTCCAATTGGTTTATAAATGGTTTGTTCATAGAATTAGAAACATACAATGATTCTATATCCATTTGGACCTACATTCCAAAGGTAGGGGATCATTTGTTGTAGACCGATGTAGCTTAAGAATTTTCATTGGTCAAGAGGATGGGAGGTCGGACTCATCACACCTTTTTGAGGGGAATTATTTTCTACTTTGAGACTCTCATAATAGATTTATGTTATGTTCATGAGTCCATATTATGTTACAATGTATCAAAATGATCTTTCTTTTAGATCTGACAATAAATGATTGATATGTATGAGATTTAGAGAATCTTTTATATGTATTGGAGGTTCTTCATCGATAGAGATTCATCTGTATTTGTTAGATATTCTTAGTCAATGGTATCCTTAAATAAATTATATAGATATATCTTGGTTAGTATTATAACCATACTATTTTTAAAGCCACTCAGTGGGGCACTTGAAGTTTATTATCATTCAGATGGACATGGATTATTTCAGAGTTGGGATCGTACCTGTAGATGGGTTACCTATGTTTCCTTATATAGAAAAGGAATCAAAACCCACATAGTTTGAGTAAATAAGTGTGAGTTTTATGCATTATTGATGGCTCAAAGAAAGATTTCATAATTAATTTTACGCTCTAAGCTCACTTGAGTCATACTCGGTGTGAGAAAAAAGAGGTATTAGTAAAACCTAACGATTGTGCCACGAAAGATGCAATCATAAGGAATGATGTGGGGATTATGTATGTATGAATTCCCAAATAGATTAAGATTGGGATTTACATCAGTGAATAAACCCGGGAATAATGTCCATAAAGGTATATTTTCTATATGGAGATTTGGATACTTAACATATGAGATAATCCGGTGGAGGCTGCCCAAATTAGTGGGGATTTATGATTGGGTTTTATTCCTGAAAAGGAGGCCCAAGACAAAAGAAATTAATACTAGGGTTTACTCCTAAAGAGGAGGCCCACGTTAAGGGGAATTATGATTGGGGATTACTCCTGAAAAAGAGGCCCAGGTTAGGGAACATGGACTTGGGCTTACTCCTAAAAAGGAGGCCCATATTAAATATCTTCTCTTCTTAAAGGATGAGGTCTAATGAATAAAATCACTCAATTTAGTGACATAAAGATATGTAATTCACATAGAATTTGAAATATGTTACATAGAATTCTTTTAAGATAAGGAAGCCAATAAAGGAACCATGCCAAAAATGGCTTTGAAGAGAGTTTTAAAGGCTAAATATTTGAAGAGGAGATGTGGATTTTAAGAAATTAGTTGAATAAGAAGGAGGGGAACCCAAAAATATGTAGGCATGCAAGTCCTGTTGGGGAGCTCAAGTACTGGTTGCACATGTCTACTTGCGCGACACATGTGTACTTGCGCAACGGTTATCCCATAGGGTAATACTTGGGAGAGACTTGGCTCAAGCCCTTAGTATTATCCCTAAAGGCTTCCAAAATTGTGGTGCGCATGTTTTGTTGAAGGGATATGGTGGCGCGCAAGTGTCTTCATTTCCTTTAAGGGTTAGACACTTAGGCATGCAAGTGTTGGTGAATTTCAACACTTAGGCCTTATTACCCCTTTTTAGATCTTCAATTCTAGGTAAGAAACTACATTAGAAGTGTTCGGATGAATTTATTTTGAGACTATGGCGCCGGGAGCTTAAATCTAACATTTGGAATTTTTCGTCCTCGAAATGGGGGGCCCACAAGGGGTATTTATAGGCTACTGAAGACTGTGGGGAAAAAACAAACAGGGTGCACAAGTCACCTACGCGGCCAATATATGGCGCGCAATTATACATACGCGACCATGATGAAACTTGTGCGACCCATCTTTAAAAAAATCCTTGTTCAGGCCTTTTGTCAATTTTTGATGTTTCTTCAAAGGATGAATATCTTTATGCTAAGGTATTTCCCTTTTTCAGTCATTAGACTCTGTGACGGGAGGGAACGTCAACTGTGATGCACATAGATTTGCCTTATTTATTAACCAGGGGAGCACAAAAATATATCATTATCTACAAGAGCATTATTGGTTGGACAATTTGAATAAGAAGATCTATGAATATACATCACAATGCATGGTTTTTCAACAAGTTAATTATTACATGAAAATGTATATGAGGATGACTCACAAATTACCCATACCAACATGGAAATGGAAAAACATCACCATGGAAATTTTCCCTGATCATCGGAAGAAATCTAGATGAAACCAAGTTGTATTTTTTGTTTAGGATATTCTTATAAACATATATCACATTATCAAAATTTGAGACGACTTCCCATAGAATCAATTTTCCCATACATGCAATAATTGGTAAGACTACATGTAGTACCACTATTGATTATATCTGATCGATATCTTATATTCACCTAAATATTCTAGATAAGTCTCTAACATGCTCTAAACACTGATCAGAACATCATGATATCTTATCATCATCAAACTGATGGCCAATCTAAGAAGAATTTTTAGAGACTAGAAGACAAGGTTAGTGAATATTCTATGGACTTCAAAAGTATATAGTAAAAACATCTTCCTCTGGTTGAGTTATCTTATAACAAAAGATTCCACTTGAGAATCCAAATGGTCCCATATGAATAAATTTATGTGAAATGATACCAAACACTAGAATACTTAGATTAAGTTGGTGAATGTAAGCTGATAAGATGTGAAGTAGCTGATGAAATGGTTAAAATGTTGAAAACCTTTTAGTATCACATTAAGGTAGCCCAATATAGATATAAGATCCATGTAGGTAATTATCGATGAGAACTAGAATTTAAGGTTTGGAACACGGTATTCCTCTATATATCTCAATGGACGAGGATCATGATAGTTAGTAAGAAAGGATTGTTGATTCCTAGGTACATAGCCCCCATTGAGAATCTTGATTATTTCAAAGCTATGGGATATCAGCTAGAACAACCACCGAGCCTGCCCCAAGTACATGATATATTCCATGTATCCCACTTGTAAATGTAAAAACTAGATCCCTCATATGTACGGAACTCATAGGTTGTAAAGTTGTAAAATGATCTCTCTTGTAAGGAGAAACCAGTGAAAATCTTGGACTAATGTGATAATTTTCAACGTAACAAGACTACTCATCTAGTCAAAGTAATATGGTGGAATTTTAATTATGAATAGACAAAATGGGAACTAAATTATTTGATGAAGTATATGAACCCTTACCTATATTTTTAAAATGAAGTTTTGATGGTGAAATTTCATATAGGGGAAGAATGTTCCAACCGAGAATACTAGAAATGGAAAATCTCTTCTTATAATTTTCCCATATAGTATAAATCACATAAAAATATATGTATAATATAATAAAAACTTTATAATTGATGGGATTATGAAATAAGAGAAATTTCTTGATGTTTAGTCACCTATACCCATGTAATAGTGAATTGACCTTTGGAATAGTAATATGACCATTTAGAATAGTAATCCGGCCAATTTAATATTAAACTCATCTATGGAAGTATATGTAAACATTATGTATCTTATAAATGATGATATGATATAATTATATAATTGAATAAGTAAAAATGTTTTAAAATTTATTAATTAAGTGTTTACATTTTTAATAAAACCTACAAGTTGATTTTCAATTTTATAATTAATATAATAATTTCAAGGAATTTTAATTTTAATAAAATTTATTCATAAATAAATATTTTTTTGTCTTCTTATTATAATACAATTTTATGATACCTTAATAAATTTTCTAAAGTATTATAAAATCATTTATAATTTTAAAATTATTATTTATACGTAAATGATTATATTTTTTTAAAATCAAATATTTAGAAATAAATCATAAAATCTAGTTCTTTTTTAAATTCTACACGCTGATAAATGGTTAGGGTTAATTTTTTGTATTTTTCTAAAATAGATGATTTTTGTGAATAGTAAAATACTGTAATTTATGATATTTAAAAAATTCTTGAATTATTGAATCATAGATGATATATGGAAGATATAATATCAACATATAAAACTATTCATAATTATTTTAATATATTTAGTGAAAATGTTCAACCTATTCACATCCTTGAGCCAAAATAAGAAACTAATGAATAAAATAATAAAAAAACACGCCTCTCCTACCCTATGAATATAACCTCTTGCCACCTTTTCTTCTCACACCATAAAAGCCATTATGAACGTCCAATTTCTATCCAATCATCTTATAAAGACCCTCCCCCATGTTGAGGATCCTCTAGTCTCTACAAAAGAACAAAACCAATTTCCCTAATGTGGTTCTCAAGGAGAAGAATTCAAGAGGTAAAATACTATTTTTTTTCTTTAAATTTATTTTAAATTTATTTTCATTTATAATTATCTCCTCAAGTCTTCATATGCACGGTTCATGATAAATATATTAAAATAAATATATTTTCAATTTATTATTTTGATGGAATAATCCATCATCAAACTACTTTCTCATCTTCCTTTTATTATAAAAATCAAAACAATATGTGAGATGTGTCAATTTACCTCCATCATGGATGATGCACTTTAATTTTTATATACCACCTTTGGGTTTGATCATTGAACCATTATATTGTTTTAAAAAGATTTTAATATTCTTTATAACCCTTATTATGTTCTGGAACTAATATACATATATAATATTAAATAATAAAACAAAACATGTTTGGATGATCAAAAATCATCCAAATTAATATAAATAATTGTCATTAATGTTTTATCAAATTATTCATCCTCATAACATATAAAAAATGATATTTAATATATTTTAATATTTTATAAGTTCATTTATTACATATAATCTTAATTCTGTAAAATAATCTTCATTTTACTTGAACTTCTGTACCTGTCTACAAGAGAACCGATAATGAAAACCAAGAAAACAAACACTCTCGAAATAATGGAATTGAACTCTATAGCACATCATAATGTCAATGAATTAACTTAATAAATTTAAAATATGTTACATAAATTTAAAATAAGTAAATTTTTTGTAATTAATTAATCTAATTTGATTATCCATGATAATAAAGTGAAGAATGCATACAAATATAAGGTAAGGGGATTCTGAAACCCAATTTCCTTTTCTTGGGTTATTCCTCCTTCATGCCAAATTTCAGTGTGGGTGTACTCTAATATTTCTCAAATATAACATATTTTTTCTAATGATTTATTTTCAAGGATATAAATGTTACCAATATGATTTCTAACTAATGAAAAAAATTCAAAACCAACATTTATTATTCTTATACAAACTTTTTTAGAGATTTTTTCTTCTTCAATCAACATTTATTATTCTTATACAAACTTTTATAGTACTTTTTTATTTTGAAAACATTAATATTTATTCGTGAATGAATTATTTATTAAATTATCATTAAACCCATTTCCAGTCCATGATATATTTTATGGAAAATATTGTTATATTGTTATATGTTCTATGCATGATTATGTAAATGTTATGTTGTGGAAGGTGCATTGGGAATTATACAACACTATAACAGACTTGGTAATTTGATGTATCTAATGAGATAATGTGAAATATTCATGAAAATGATGCTATATTTGTTCCCAAGAATGATGTTATGATGGTTTACATAATCTATAAGTGACCATTTTTCTAGATTTGTTGACAAATATTTTTGGTATGTGACCACTAAAACATGATGTTTCATTTTTACGCATTTCCACATTCCATGAATTTATCTAATGTGTCATCTCATGATTATTATTACATTACCATTCTTATGATATGATGATAAAGATTTTCCTCACCCATTCTATATTGATTAATGTTTTTATCTATCCTCTTACTTGGATTTTAGATCACCCCTTTATTTGATTTATATAATTAGGTGACTACTTATACTATGGATAACATGAGGGATAATAAGAAGCTAGAGAAGAAGGAATTATATTAATGTTTTTTTGTTATGTAATAGTTTTTTATTCTTCTAATTTCCCATGACCCTAAACCTCTGGTTACTAGTTTTGTATCATTATTGTATTGTTTATATTTAAAATTATGTTATTGTAATATTTGGAAAATATGGGTTTCTATATATATAATAATCATATTTTTTATTTTAACTATACTAACAAGTTTTCATCTATATTAAATTTAGTTTAATAATTTTTTAGTATATTTAATAAATTATTTATTATTACTCATTCCCACTAATTAGACCGTAATGTTTTATTAGTAATACAAAATATTTATATTTTTATCTAAATATGTTATGGATTCATGTTACTACATTTTTTCATGTGGAGAAATCAATTTAAAACATTTCTGACATTAAATGAATATAATATATAATAATATAAGGATTTTAAGGATCAAAATATATTAATCATTTCATTGATATTATAAATATCATTATTATAATCCAAAAGAGATTTCCTATAATTATGTTGCTATTTTTATTCCACTACTGATCAATATAAACAATCCTCATCTAGTTTGTTTCTCTGCAATTATTATTTTTGGGATATAATCATTTCTGTCAACTCATTTTAATAGGATTATAAAACAAATATGATTTCATTTGTTGAAAATATTTCATTTTAATGAAGGTTTGTTTCCATTCTTGAGAATAAGTTTTTATCTTACCATAAATATGCCTTCAAATATATAAACTCATCCTTTAAGTGTCAAAATTCATATAGAATCCCAATAGAATGTTATTTTAGTTGAACATCAAGAACAAGATCATCCTCTTCAATATGAGATTAAATATCCTCATCTAACACCACCCTTAATATCCTTATATATTTTACATCCACTAATTTTTCATTATGATCATAAAAATCATCATGTGTTACCTATTTATGATTGAAAAAAATTTACAGTCATCATCATATTTTCATATTAATTTTCCCAAAACTAAAAAAACTTACTCTTATATTATTTAAATATCTATTCCATTAAACATATAACAATTATCTTAATAAAAAAATAAATCATATACAATGTATAAGATATAAAAATCATTTATATTTCAACATTAAAATTAATGTTATCTATGTTATTATCATCATCATTCCTTATCTAATTTTATCTCCATAATAGAATTAAGATATATCACTATAGATATACTTTTTGGTATAATAATATGATAATCATCCTCTTCTGTTTTAGTCACCTCAGTCCCAACACATTCAAACCTATTCACTTAACCTTCAATAGGTACATCCCCAATATTAACATTAGATGGATCCCCTTATCTCTTATAGGAACATCCTCTTCATTATCAATATGGGCATCATCATCCATATTAACAATCATTAATTTATTTTGGGCTCCATTCTATGTGAAATAATTTTTTTTAAAACTCTAACAGATAGAATACAAAAAAGTGGGTTTTTTTATATATTCTCATCATTAATGTGATATTATCCCTCATTAAAAAATAAAAGTAAATGTATTTATATTAAGATAGATTTTCATCCTCTATTTAATTTAACTACAAAACTGAATAACTTTTATCATATATCATGGATGTTTTACCTTTTTTTCATTCAGTAACTACTACCTGTTATACATATAATGAAATATGAAATTCTCAAATTATCTGGTTCATTGAGTAAATCTACTTTATTTAAAGTGACATAAAACCATTTATTGGGGATCTATATTTTTCATATACTCATTCATTGTACTCATTCATCCAAAAAAATATTATATTGGCCATTATATCAGCATCATCCACTACAGATTTTAATTTTTGAATTATCCATTTATACTAAAATTCAAAAATCTCAAAAAAAGACTATAGTATTGAATTAAATTACGTTTCCATTTGTAATAGAATTTATCTTGTTATATATACTTTCTAAAAATAAGGTACATTTGCATAAAAATATAAAATCCAGATTTATAAATTAACATTATCTTCTTTAATTTCTTCAGCCAAGTTGGATCTAATCCATATGGTCACACAGGACCTCAGGCATGCCTCCTTATATTTATGAGACAAAAAACTAGAATTAACTTTCTAGAAGGACTATAGGGAGACTATGCCCTTTTTATAGTTGTTTCTCCTTATAATGGTATAGTTCTACATGATTCAACAAAACATTCCTAACACATATAATTATTTATCTAATCATCATTACATGATTTCATGGTGGGTTCATAATTTTTGTATCTTTTGAATTCTAGTGTCCAGTTACTAATTGTGAGGGGTATTTTATAATTGTTTAATAATTATTCATATTTGGATCACCATATTCGTATATAATGGAAACTCTAAATGGATGCCACATTTTTATCAATTCATCAGACTACATTCAAAAGGCATGTGGTCCTGTGGTGTTTCAAATACAATGAAACATAGAAAAACACACTAGTGGGGGGGATTTGTTATCAGGATAATCACACCCTTTTAGAGGGAATTATTACCTACTCCTGTACTATCCTACAAAATTAAGATATTTTTGTGAATCTAGTCCATATCCCAATGTTAGAATGGTTACCCAAATAAAATAATTGGGTTCTGAATAATTATACATGTAATGGGGGTTATATTTATTAGAGAATATCTATAGATATGAGTTCCTACATCCATTTACTGATTTTTCTTATTAGTGGAAACTGCTAATATTTTTATTCCATATAACAAGAAACTATAGTGTTTACAACCATCAAGGGTGGTAATTTGTGATTCAAGGACATGAATAAACATTCATGAGTCATCCTATATTACCCAATTTATAATAGGAATCAAAACCATATTATTTTATTTAATTATAAATCATTTAGTTTATTTCCATGATAAAATAAAATATATAAAGGGACATATGAATTTGGTATAGAGCTCCAACATTATGAAGGCATCCTACATATCCATATTATAGAAAGAGTCAGATTCATTTTAGATTTCTTATCCCTCAACCTTCCTATGTGTAGGGGATGATTATTACTACTCGTATAGAAAATTTACCATGAGTTTTCCAATATGAAAAAAAATTGGGACTTACATCAGGGTGGATAACTTTTAAAGGACACAGTCGTATCATGTCATTGATTGGGGATTACTCATGGAGGATTCCATAATTAATGATAATTCATGATTCTTGTGATATGATAATTTCATGTCCCTAAGACCACATGATCCTTGATGGGTGTGAGAAACAATATGTAGTAGAGGATATAGAACACTAAACATGGATATGATACATATGCATTGGGGCTACCCTGGTGGAGTGTTTGATACAGATCTCCGAACAGAGAAAGTTAACTTATGTATATTTCTTATAGAAATAAATAATGTTCATACCATACAATTCTCCAATATCCCATTAACGGGTTGGATGAAGTGATTATCCTTCAATGGATTATCATTATTCCCAATGTTTGTGGATACTAGGGAATTATACCGTCATGGAATCCCTCATTGAATATTTATTCTATAATCTCTAATAGATTAATAAAGATGATCACTATGATTGTTTTATATATTGTTCTTAATATGAAAATGAGTACCATCCATGAGATTGATACGAATAGGACCACATGAGTTTTTAACCCTAACCCATTAATTGAACTCCCCTTGTGAAGGGGATTTTTTCCAATGTTTCACAATTGGGGGTTTACTTCGGGAATCTTTAGGTGTGTCTATCAGAGAAGGTTGATATATGCTAGGATGTCTGCCTAACATGTCACGGGTGTATGGATGAAATGTCTTGGGTATCTTCCTATCAGTACCTATGTGTCCACCGAACATGTACTGAATGTATTTGTTTCATTATTGAGGTTCCACTTGTGATAAAATAATTCATGTTCATAATTCTTCATGAGTTCAAATATGAAATATCTGGGTGCCTCCGTGTGAGAAAATATGTTGTTTCTAGGGTTCTTTTCATGATCAATGTATATATTTACATGTCATATGACTTAATCTAGTCTGATAGGTCTATAAAACATCTCATAAACTAGTATACATTTTCTAAGTACTTGAAATTATATGACTGACATCTATGGAGTGCATCCCATGACATAAAAGACAAGTCTGGAGTACTATCATGTTATTTGGATACCACATATGATGGAATTATCATCAATTAGAGGGCATGTAGAAGGTGATATGAATCATTGATTACATATCCAAATGACTTCACACAAACCAATTGAGATTTCCACAATGAGATTTGTGACCCGACTCACATTTCTATAGGACTTCACATGAACCATCTTACCTATTTGGAGTAATTCAGATGACATGCTTGGAATTTCCATAGTTCATCATGTGGTTTGGATGACTTGTTTGACCATTGTTGTGTGACTATTTAATGGGGCATGTGAATTTCATGATCCTCATTAGATGAAAACCATTGTATCCTACTTTGCATAAGGCTTCCATAATACAAATCCTTTATTCCATAAATGTTTATATATTTGTTAGACTCTATCATATTGAACACCAATTCAACCAAGTAGACACATGAAAACACTTACATTATCTGACTCGCATTCTAGATGTGCTTATTGTGATAAATGTAGTTATATTCGAGGTTTATAGACATATCGTGTAATCTCTTTTATCATTCCTTGGGTTTACCTAGTGGAAGACTCTTGAGATTATGTAATTAATTACTTTGAGATGTCATCTCATGAATCCTCTCTCCCATTTTTATGTTTTTTTGTGCATTAGGTGTTATATAGGACTTACAACCTTGTTTTTACACCACATATCATAGTTCCCCAACCTCATAAACAATATTGAGTCAATTGATGGAGTATCCCATTAAATATTTCATGTCTACTCATTATAGGTCATCCATGACATCATATTCTATAGCCATGATAAAAAATGACCACATTGTCACTTCATTTTTTGCATATTTATCGAACCCCTATCTTGTTAAATGGATTGTGAATAATCATATTGACAAGTCAAAGTCCCTTCATAAGATTATTTTAGCAAGTTTTGGAGTCTTCACTAGATCATAACACTTATCAAAAAGCCATTCTTGTTATTGAGAAATAATTTTCTCGGCCTCATCTTGAGATTATGATGGCTTATCTAAGGGCCTTTGAATGATCAGTAAACTCATCATGTTAAGTTCATTACCCATTCCTATGAAAATAAAGAAACTCCCACTCAAATGAGGGTACAACAATTTTCATGTATTATTTTATGAATCCTATTTCTCTCACACATAATTTATCTATTATGGGGTCTCATGATCAAAAAAACATTTCCAAACTCTTTCACATGATGAATATGACATGTTGAGTGGAATTTGTTTGATAAATTCAGCATGTTCCTTATGATTTCATGTGATTAATTAGATGGTCATGTTGAATGAATCACCATTCTTCATGAAAATTAGCTCAACTCCATTTTCATGAAGCTTCCTCATTTTTCATCAACTTGTTTACAAGGTTCTTGGGTGATTATCAGGAATATATTGATAAAAAAATCACAATATTGGGGGAACTCATCTAACATCCTTCACATAATCATAAGCCCTTTTCCAAAATCATTCATGATGTTAGGAATATTAGTTTGATGGGATTCATGTGATTATGAACAGATCATAAGAAGAACATGACCCATTCACATGATTTAATTAGGTTCACCTGATTTGTGAGACCCATGATCCTAATCCCTATATATCAATTCCACTCCATTATTCAATTTTATGAAAAACTAATACCCATGATTTGGGTATTTTTATTATCCTAAAATTGTCGATGCTCATTTGTTGAGTGTCAATAAACCATACCCCCATAAGTGAGGTCTGATAGGGAAATGAATCAATTTTGAAAAATAAAAAATTCCCACATGACTCCCCCGAACTTCCATTAGTCTATTTATTGAGCATATTTTGGTCTTCCTAGAGAACGTTCATATTTAGAAAGATTCCCTATAAATTGGTAAGAAATGGGGTATTTCATTTCAATAGTGACCCATACCATGATAAAAGATAAAAGGGAATTATAAAGAATCTGGTGGGCCATGAATTTGAAAATATCATCACTGGAGTGATGGAAATTATTGCATCCTGTGATCCAATAACTTTTATCATACAAGGATGATTCATGAATCATATAGAGGAAACAAAATAAAATGAAACGAGTGCAAAATAGCAAATCGAAACACACTCAACTGCAGCTCATTACTGGTGACCATTTTTCGCGGGATCTAAATATGAAACCATCTAGATCCTCAAAAATTACTCCAAGAATCATTTCAAACGTCATTTTTCAACTCCCAGGTTCTAGTGAGGATCTTTAATGATCTCTTGCACATTTTGACTATCACCTAGATCTCATTCCTTAGATCCCTCAAAGTAATTATTAGGTTGAATTCACAAAGAGATATTTTTCATCTCTAAAATGAAAGAGAAGAGAGTGGCTCTCATTCCATTGGATTGGAAAACACTAAGGAAATGATATCCTCTATTCTGTTTATATGGTGGATTTAACAAAATATCAGAAAGGGTTCTACAACACCCCAAAATAAAATTCCCATTAAATAAGAAATAAATTAATAATTAGGACTAAATAAACTACATAATAAATATATTTTTTATTTTATCATATACTTGTAATTTGAATTAATTATATTACATGATAAAATTATGTCCTCTAACTGAACATGTAATTTACCGTAATATGAATCTAACAAGGAATACTAAAATAATATGCTTTTAATATAATATTTTATCAGTATTAACTAAATACCTGTAAATATTTCTAATCAATATATTCACCCCAATTATTCTCTACTATACTAACAATAAATTTATTTTTTTAACAATGATATATTACTTGTAAAACCCTTGAACCTTAGGGTGGGTCCCACCATGTCCTATATATATATTCACCAGAATGGGAAAAAACATTATTACACTATTGTGTGGGACCATATTGAACCATATCTTGATAATATTGAAAACTATTCACTACCAAATACCTGAGTCTATCAACCCATCATGGCCCCTAAAGTGATAAGGAGTGGTCATAGAAATGAAAAAGAAGCTATGAACATTTATTTTTTAATATATTATCATTGTGTTTAGATACCTCATAATGTTGGATGAACACTTGTGTCACCATTAGTTCTTGGTTTATTATTTTTTGATCTATCATAAATGAAATACCCCGTACTACCTTGGAAATTAATTTATGAACTTACCACCATCCGAATCATTCAGGAACAAGATGTTAGGTCCCCAACTATAATAAGACAAATTATATCTTTAATATTTAACCAATCTCATACCGTCAATGATAGACCCAACACAAGATACCTCACCAAGATTCCATTTTCATGGTATTTTACTTCAATAAAATTAAGCAATCAAATGGTACACATTGATAACGACCTCTAGTAAGGAGACCAATTCACATGTTCATAGATAGGGACAAACAATGACACTAGAAACATGTAATGTTTTTATTGGTAGGTTTATTCCCATGATCTCACCAACCAAATAACAGAATGTGAGAACATCATGAGATGAATTCACAATGATTATGATCCCCCATCACCTAATAGTAATATGTCAACTATTCCTAGTTAGTATGACATATCCAGAACATATGGCATATATTAAATATTAATGTTACAGTATCTTGAGGTTCTGATTATATCTTGCGATATACTATATCCTTTTTATATAATAGTTAATATGTAGATATTTACATTTAATTAGTGGGTGCATGAATGTTTTAGGATGTAATGATTAGTGTGTATCGTGAATATCACATCGTATACATGGAATGGATATAAAAAAGTACTGTTTTGTTGGGGATAGGGAACAGACTATTAAAGAACTCCCACTTGAACAATATCTAACATTATAACCATCATGGTTTCCTCTCAAATTATTAAGATCATGTTTTTGTCAGTCATGGATCTAGCTCCTAGGTGTGCCATGTCTCTACTTTCTGGATATCATGCTATGTGTGACCTCGAATCCATATATAAGACTACTGAAGATATTATAACCTGAGGACATATCTATTTGATCACTATCTAAAAATGAAATATTGTCTAGTACAAGTACAATAATTATCATTATGATAATTCATTACCAACCATGAGTAATCCCAAGAACTGGGATAAATCATTTCATATGATACATTACTTCTTAGCTTCTTAAGAAGCCAAAATGTACATTAAATTTCTAGATATGGATAACATTTTCTTATAAGAGCTTTACTATTAATTATATTTTCTATACTGTGATAATATATCATAGTGACCTTTTTGAAAAACATGTTTGTATAACCTCATAACTAGTATTCATTTGTCTCCATATACGAGGTTCATATATGTTGTACTTCATCATGTTAAATTGGATAGTTTTGAATTATTCCATTATAGTTATCATGGATATAACTTGATATTTTCCTACTATGAATTTTATGTTGTAATTATCATATCATGTATATTTCAAGGGATATATGACTGCTCCACTACAAAAGAGAATAAAATTTCAAATCACCACAATAATATCCTCCTATTTCCAAGCATGTATTCTTGGACCGATTGTTTCTATGTGAATTTGGTAACAATTCATTCCAAAATTGTTATAAATTTTATTTTTCAATGCCATGTTAGTGTTTGTACTGTTGACATAGAAGAATAAATTGATAGACCTACCTCAAAATATCATGTTCTATAGAACATTGGTTTCTATATTACATAAATATTTGGTATAAAAATTTTATTCTCGTCATGGATAAACATATGTCTAATAATTTTTTTCTATATGTTACCCAACTAATTTCCATTATAAAATAATGGCTCTCCAACAACTCACAGGTAGACACATGGATAATATTCATACCAAATGAATGCTATATGATCATGTTTCTTACTTTTAATCATGAAATAGATTTATTTAACATTCAAACTTATTGGAATTCATTGATGTCACCATATATTTCTAGTGGTTTCACATATACACATTCCACAATTGGGGTCTCGATATCAAATTCATAATAAAATTATCATATGAATTATCTATGAAAATTTAAATTCTAATAAATTTGGGCATAAAAGATTGGAATTATAAATTTATCCTTATTGGAATAATTCTTTTTCCATACATGTATAGTCTCATTTGAATACCCACTGCATTATTCAAATAATAACCCCTCTTTACTTTTATACATTTTACCCATTAATAAATTTTAATTGATATTATCATCTTCAATATTTTCATATAATTCTTATTGGTAGGAATTATTATTCTCAATGAATATTGTATCACATACTATGGTGAATATAAAAACATCACCATCGTTTTATCCTACCTACACAGTATGAAACTTTGGAACATTTTCTTCCATACCTCTTACGGAACTCCTTCCTATGTTAACTATTTTTGTATTTCTAACACTGACTAAACCCAAGTCAATATTTCTCTAACTATCTCAAATGGATATGCACACCCTTTTATATAAATATATAATGTAATATTAATTTAACCTTTCTATTTGATGGATTTTCATAATATTTTATGAAACTCTAGGATAATTACTTTTGATGCACATTACGATTTTCTCGATGAAACTCTGATTATATCTTAAGAATATTCTTTGATCTGAAAACATTTTATTATGACCTGTTGGATTACCATCATACTGTAACTCATATGATATCCATTTATCATGATAATTGGAATATTTTTATGGGATAACATAATTATTTATGATCTATAATTGATGTATCTTCAGTCCAGGATTTTTATCATTGATTCTCCTTTTACTAACATTATTAATTTGATGTATATAAGGAAATCTGCAATTATGAAATGATCTACGCTACATTTTTTATCAATGATAATATTTTTGACTCAACATCGACCCTCCTTATTAAAATTTTATATTTTGATTAGGATAATGAAATCATTATTTAGCAATTACAACATGCTACATTATAATGATCAATGAATACGTGGATCAAGATATTCTCCGCAACCCTAGCCCAATGCAATTCATATGATCTGAAAATTAATATGTCATACTTTTTGATCGCATTCCTTAATAACTTAAATAAATCATATGAATTATACATACAACTAGAATACCCTCAAAAATGTTCATGATCTCTAGATGATCAAATATTTATATATGAATGGCTTTCCATTATTTCTATGATTTTATTTATCCAAAAATAAATACATAAGTTTTCTGATAATACATAAGTTCATGACTCTAATTATCTTGAAACCATAATGGATACATCCTTAAAAACTAATTTTTTTTCATGAAAACATGTTATCTACCATAAAATGGGTATATAAGTCTAAAATCTTATATTAGTCATGTATTTCATGTGATTCAAGTATCCCTTAATTATTGATTGATCATTATAAACCACAAGAAACATTCCATATTGAAATATAATAATGTATCCTAGTGTCCATAGGATATATGAGAAATAAAATTATTATACTGAATAAAAGTTCTTTTAGAAAAGGTTACATGGAAATTAGAAGTTGTGTTCTTCTAACTATTGAATTTAGAACCCCCATTTCCCTGCAACTTAGAGAACACACTTAACTTATTGTTATTTTTATAAAAAATGGTTACTATATTTAAATATACATATGTAACAAGAATATTATATTTAACAACAAAAAATTTTAACAGAGTCATAAATTATAGTTTACAAATATCCTTAAATAAGAAGTGACTACTTGCTTCTTTAGTTCTTCTCATTGTTTGCGAACTTCCATTGATTTATTTAATGATATTCATTGAAAATAACCTCTTGTTTAATATCTATTTCTTTTCAAGAGTTCCAACTGTGGATTTAGATTCTCTCTTTCCATTTTCCTTTTCAGATTTTATTTCAACTTCTTCATTATTAAAATTAATGAACATGCTTTTTTTAATGTTATTATTGATTTGTGAACTATACCAAAAAGGTAATAATTCTCTTTTCAACATAATATTCATTTTTATTCTTAAAAAACACTAGTATATAAGGTGAAATTGACATACGAATGACTCATGATCCATCTGTATATTTACATGTATCATGTGCAATAATAACTCATTCAAATTCACTTCACTTTCTCATCACATGATGATCGAAGATAACAAAACATGTAAAACCATTCATGTATCAATTTTTATCCACGGCTAACATTTGATTTCATTTAAAGCATTATGAAATAACCATAATATCAATTATACATCAGTATACTATATGCAATTTTAACACTCTTTTTTCATCAGGGGTCATTACATGTCTTGGGACACTAGCATATTGAATTTTTTATCATAGTACTTTAAAAAAGTGCATGTACTACTCTTTAATAACTCATTATATTTTGAGAATTATCTTTTTAAAATATTAACACAACGAAAATGTTTTATTAAATTTCATTTTGTACAAAAAAATTATAAAAGATTAATACTTTTATATCTCCATCAATGATTAGACATTACTGATTAATTAAATCATTACACGCTTCCCACTATTTGTTTAAACACTAAAAACTTCCTATATTAGAATTTGAGTGATGTGCTTATTGAATAATTTAGTGGAAATGATCCTTCATCCTCATCTAATCATTTACATAATGTGTCTCTGCCAATACTTATAGAGATGGATGTAGGCATTTCACTGTAGAACCATATTAACGTGTGCTCACTTAATCTGTTGAGTGAGGTAAAATCATCTATGAAAATTATTTTATCAAATCTTTCCACTAAAGTTGAAAACATATATCTAATGATACTCCTTTACTATCATCATTAGTTAATTCAACAAACCTCTCTGATTTAACCCTCTAATAGTAGGAGTAACACTCAATTATGTTTGATTAGGCACCCCCTAAACTTGGTTTTGTTCAAATTTGAATGAAGAAATGCATTTGTGACATAATATTTCATTGATGGGTTTTTATATTTTTTAATGAATGTTATCCATATCTATTAACCTTTTAATTCTATGCTATCAAACACAGAATAAAACATTAATATAAAAACATTCACCACATCTTTATGAATTTTAATATTTTTTTATTTTATGTTTTTCCCATTATCATGTAAATTCATAAAATAATAGACAAATTCATAAAGGAAATAAAATATCAGCACTGGTTTTAAGAATATAATATTGTTTTATCTATTTAAACATAGTGCATCAAAAATGAATAGGGGAATCATACCTTCTTCGTAGTGTGACTCCTGAAGCATCTCGTCATTGTCTGGTGTACTCCTCTCTTCTATATTTTTCCATAGCTAGGTATTGTCTATGAATTGCAACATATTCATCATAATACAATAAAACAAGCACGCAAGTGAGGGGTTTTGGGAGTAAAAATCATCGATAACTCATTGTTTATGGGTGTGAAAACCCTTATACATATTAAATAAGAAGAAAATTTGGACACACAGTTTGTTTAATTTAATTACATTCATCAAACATAATTAAATAAATAATTAAATAAATAAGAGACATAAAAATTTGTGGTCAGTTCCCATGACCGGTCAACTGGTAACAGAAAAACATGATATAAAATAAATGAAATAAATTTAAAGTGGAATGACATTTACTAAAGTAAATTAGTTATTTAAATTCAAAAAAGATATTTAAATTAGGTCCTGCTATTAATTTAATTATAATTCCAGAATATTGAAATTATTTATATATTTAATTTAATACAAAAAATAAATTAAATTTTGAGGACAGTTATAATATTATTTTTTAAAACCAATATTATTTATTAATTAATTAAATATATAGAAAATAATAAATTATCTAAATTAATTTTTATTATATATATTATTCCTAGGTCTCAAAACGTCGAGCATGGTTAGTGCAACTCGCCCAGGCCTATTCTGGGATAGGTGAACCCCTTACCAGGATATTATAGGCATGAAAAATCAAAAAACTTGTTACCATGAGGGCATATCTGGCCAGGACTAAGGTATAATGGTTGTTTCGAGAATCTGGGTGGGTGTGGTCCATGCTGTGAGCAGTGGGGACATCATGAGAATATAATTGGATGTGTTGGTAGTAGATAGAATTTGTTGAAAGTGGAGGAGTTGGATCGATCAGATATGGATAAGAGTGGCCAAGTCTGGAAGGGGTGGCACCCATTCGTGAGGGATGACATGAGTTTAACTATGGTCAATGTCGAAAGGGTCTAGCTTGAATGGAGGTGGAGGCCCAAGCTAGATCTTGGGTGGCAAGCCTTGTCTCGATCGGGGGGGAGGGGTTAGTTGGGGTTATCTTGTGGTGGTGGTACCCAGACCATAAGGAAGAGGCATGCGGTTTCACCATGAGGAATTGTCACCTGGTGGATCCAGCCAGTAAAGCTCGTAGGAGAGGAGGAGGTTGGAGGGACCTCAACGTTGGAGGGTCTAGGTGGTCGAGTGGAGGAAGATACCTTCATGAGGTTGGGGCCACCATTTTTCCTATTCACATGACTTATTTTTTTAATGCCTTGTTTGTGGCAGAACATCCAGCCACGATATGAAATATTCCTTATCATAGTTTTTTGAAAAAATATATATACCGGGTTCAAAAAATTTCAAAATGGACTTCTAAATTTTTTTATTTGATATCAATGGGTCAGACGCACCCTAACCCCAACACATTTCTAATATTTTTACTTAATTTTTTCACAAATATTTGGAATATAATACCAATAGCTGGAACATCAGTAGCAATTGGAATCAAGGCGAATCATGTTTGGAATTTCATGGGTCATCAAAAACACCTTCTCCCAATGAGAAATATTATAATTAACATATATAAAATATTTTTTTTTCAATTTTAAACAAGAGGAACCACAATTTTCGTCCAAAATTTTTTTTTCTGGTGGTCCAAACATGGATATCAGGGCTAAAATAAAATTGTGATCGGATCCATTGATATTTAATTTGAACCCTTTACATAATTTAATTCATATAAATTTGTTCTGGTATCATAAAAGTCATAGCCTATATTTGATACCAATTGAATATATCAGGGCACCCAATGGAAGTTGGTTTTCCAGAGATTTTAAATTTTTATCACCATATTAATTGAACATATCATCTTCAGCATTCCCATACATAGTACAGTCCAAGGATCTTATATGAATCAAATAGATTAAAAATAAATAAATTCAAACCAGCACATCATTCCAAATCAGATTGTGCTCAATTGCATCTCATCGCTGGAAAATGTTTCTCAACTAATGTAAACTGAAACCCATCAAGACCATCAACATATTCTCCAAGAATCCATTTGTATTTCGTTTTTATAATTCTATGTAATATTATAGAGATATTATGATCTCTTCAACACACTAATGATCACACTAATCTTATGTCTTTGATCCATCGAAGACATTCATAAGTTGAACACCCAGATAGAAACACTATATTTCTAGAAATTAAAAGGATATAGAGGCTATAAGCCCATTATAAGGAATAAAACTATTGAAATTTTGTCCTATATCCTTCTTATGTATTTGGTGGCATAAAATACTTGGACGTGTTCATTGGCCCCCGAAAATAAAACACAAACTAAATAGGATGTAAATAAATAATGATTACAAAATAATCCAAAACATGAATACTATATTTTTTTATCATGTACTTATCATATATATTAAATAAATTATGTGAAAAAAATAGTCACATAACTCAAATTGTAATTCCTGGTAATATCAAAATGAATGTGGAATATTAAAAAAACCATCAATAAAATAATTTTTTCCCTTTATTTACTAAATATGATCTGAATAATTTTAATAAATAAATTCAACCATTTTATTATGTTATGGAATAATTATTATTTTATTTATTTATCAGTGATTTATTATATAGACAACTCTCAAACCTCATGGTGCGGCCCACCACATCAAATATGCATGTTCAGTAGAATAAAACATATTCATGAATAATTTATTGTGTGTGACCATCAAGACCCCCTATAGAAATAGCAGTGAATATTATTCACAAACTAGGACTAGATTATAGAAACACATCTATGCTCATAAATAGATAAGGAATAGTTATAGAAACAACATCCAACCTATGTACATGCGATGTTTAATATAATATCATTATATTTAGATATCTTATAAATTGAGACAAAAGATTATTCCATCATCTATCATTTTCTTATTATTTTTTGATCAATCTGGATTGACTTATGTCTGATTATCATGACCTTGATTTTATGATGGTATTACTATCCTGATCAACAAGGCCCGATATATTACTTCTTCAACTAAAAAAATTTCAAATTCTATCTTGATCATTCAACCAATACCATATCACCAATGACACACCCAACACAAGCTACATCACAAATATTTCATTATCATGGGTTTTCCTTGCATAAAAGTACAATATTACGATCTCAATTATAGAGAGCAATAAACATGTTGGTAAATAAGAAAACCCAATAACACCTGAATCATGTGATATTCCTACATGTAGGTATGTCCTCATGATCTCACCTATAATTTATTGCCAAGTGTGAATATCATGAGAAAAATTTTCAATTCTTATGAGCCCCCAACAACTGATAGTCAGAAAACAACTATATCCATTCATTAAAATGTATATAGACAATAAAATATATATTTAATATAAATTTCATATTATATCAATGTTATTAATATAGCATGAATTTTTTAATATCATTTGGATATGGCAATTAATCTATAGACATTACCATTTAAATATTAATCAAAGAAATGTCTACACTATAAATAATTGTACATCATTCATACCTCACTATATATATGAAATGGTAATAAAAAAGTAATGGTTAGTTTTTTCTAGGTAACCAACTATTAAAATATAATGCTATTTTGATCTCTTCTCTCACATGACTACTTCAAAATACCACTCCTCTTAACATCTCCACAAAAATCAATTGGGTAACCTGATCATGCGAAATATTCAAGCTATTTCTTTATCTAATTGACTTATATTAATCTATCCTTGAACCAATCAACTGAAATTTCCACAGTCTTTATTGAAGGTCTTTGATAGTAGTGTTACCTTATTTGATTCTCAAAGTTCAATGGTGATTTCTCCTATCATTAATTGATCATTATTCAATTATTCTGAACTGCCTATGGTTATATGATCACGAGGCTTAAAATCAGTCCATAGAATCACAATATATTGAATGTTTCATGTGATTTATGACACCTATAAGAGGTCATACAACTGTGATTAATTTTATTGGTTATGCATTTCACGTGATGCTTACCAAGCTACAAAACAAATTTCACTTGGTTCCTTTTAAAGATTATAATTTATCATATATATTCTTGAAACTATTGTGAGGATGGCTTAAAATTTTCAAAAAACTCTTGATAAGACCGATAAGATGGTTGTCGTTTTCGGTAATCACAGTTCCAACCATCGGAATGACGTATTACCTGAGGACAAGGTTTTTAAGGGGGTTGTACCTATTGAACTATAGAACCACCCTCTATTACATAGACTACCATTTTATGGATTAAGGCTTCAAGATGATACTTCCATTCCTTTATCAAAATAATTTTATCGATTTCACCGATTGTTTTTCTCTATAAATATCATTCAAACAAAAAATTATAAAGGCAGAAAATTGATTATTTCACAACTCCAAAGGCTATCCTATTTTTTGTTTAACTCCCCTATGGGTCTAGATGGTTGCAATATCACTCAACAACCAATTAATCAGAGTTACAACAACATACGTTTTTACCCCATTATTGATCCTCAAAATGGTTAGTATTTAATGTCGGAATTCCGAACAGGCGAAATTGTTTTTGACGAATTAGAAAGGCCATTTTTTCGCCAAGAAGATAGGTTTATACATTTCTGATCAACTATAGGATATCAATCTTTAAATGGAGATATGGATTTCACATGTTATCATGTTCTCTAAATAAAAACGACTAGGATAGTTGATTAGAGTTTTAGTGTCCTTATAGTAATTCATTTCTTCTGTCCTATGGTGATGTAGGGATCATTCTATGGGATATCTATCAACTGTGGGAATACCTTTTCCTCAATATATGTGTTATGAATTCCTTCATATTCTGAATATTTGGGATGACCCAAAACAATCTCCAACCTTGGAATATTGTTATGGGGATTCCAAAAAGGAGTTGAATATTAGTTAAATCATTTCATTCATGTATTGAATCAATACTTTGCATTATCGAAGTGGGACATAGCCATATACCATATGCTGCCAACAATGTACTTTCTAAAAACTTAGAGATAGGGAATGATATTTTTAGTCCATTCTAAAATCTTGAGAGCATTCCTCATGAGGATACCATGTGAGATTATTGTTTCCCCAATCCTCAATAAGTTGGTGTTTTAGAAGTGTCTTTCAATGGATGTATATTCCTATTTTGGGACACATACCTAGGTTTTTGAGTAGTAACATTTTTGATGGAATCCTGATTGGAAGTGGGGTGACTCTTAATCAATATATGCTGAATTGTTCGCATTATTTATCTACATGGTCATATATAATAAATAATAATATCGTACAAGTTGGGAGTCCATTTATAATTCTTATATGTCTGGATATGAGATATTTTCAAGTGTCAAAAATATTAGAATACTTCCAGGATTCCACATACCTTGTTCTTTAATAAGTCATTGGACATTTCCGGGGGTGAGGTAATGTCATAATTCCATAATGAGGCTATTAATATGTTGATCCGGAAAGCATATTTCATATTATTTCCATATCCTTTAGCTACTGGTCTAATTGATGATAATTTCAATGGTTACGTCAATGAGAGTACAAATAAAATATATCCTCATTATGGGTATCATGTAGTGACATAGATGAACTGATAATTAGTGATCCTCTTATTGATTTGATTATTAGTTTTCTCTATTCATATGATTTCTACTCATCCCTTAGTTAGAATGTGGGGAGAGTGACATATTAGGCCAATTTTAAAAAAATGGATTATGTTGGTGTGTGAATATACAAATGTTAAAATCAATATTATTCCTTCTAATGACACTATATTCCTTTCTTGAGAATACAAAAAATATTTGGAGGAGGAAAACCCTATTGGTGTGCTCCATCAACAAGACACTCATGTGAAAAATCCCCCCAATTTCTATTGAATCATATCCACGGTAGTAATAGGTTTGATTCAGGACTCACGGGGATCCCACAAGGAAGTGATATCACTATACTGATGAGTCTCCCATTAGAAGGGTTGTATTTATCAAGGAATATATCGTTTGATACCTATTTCATATGATATGTTGGTAGTAGGAGTATCATATAAGGACTCTAAATTGGTTTTGTCATTTACTCTATTGGACTTAATTCTTCATTATTTCTCAATAATATTCCATATTCTAGTGTTCTCCCTACAGTTTTATTCTAGGATCAAATGTCACGTAGGGTGATTTCTTACAAAATATACACTATGATTATCAAAAACCACATATATGAGATTCCAAGGAAAGATGAATGCCTTCACCTACTATTTCATGATTTGGGAGCATGCTACATTGATTATTGACAACTATGTGATATCATGATCGATATTGTCAGGGCCCAATAACAACTGCCCAATGGTGATAATAATCATCCTATCATTTATGGCCTATTTTATCTTGTACAATTTATTAAGTAAGCATCATAGGTTCATGAGTAGAGATATTTGATAGACTCCCAATTAAGTGTTCAGATGGATGATTTGTCCACAAAGATAGTATAACATGATGTGTGCATAGATTACATGATGTCCAATTTTTCAATATCATCATCCTTATTAGAAACCACTCATAATGGAGGTGAATAATTTTCCCCTTTAATTGAAACTCTTAATACTCTATATATGGTAGAAGTAATGGAGTAAGTGGTACTTCAACACTCAAATGACACCATTTGAAAAAATCTAGCTAATTTTGTAAACTCAACTGAATATATTTTATTACTTTCCAACTATGAATGGTTTACCATTTTTAGATGGATCCTTGGAGAGAATCCATAATGTGTAGATTCCACCATCCTCTGTACATTAACAATAAACAAATCATTTCAACATTACATGTCATTGTGAGGATTTCATTTATTCATGATCGACATCAAATTCTATTGAATTGATATTATTTAGGACTTCAAACACATTCTAACTTTATATAAAACCATGTACAATCAAACACCATTATTTGAACACTTGAATCATAATAGATTTTTGTTGAGAATTTCCAATGGCTGACTATTGACATAAGAATCTACATTGTCATATATTCTCTATTTATCCAGAGATCACATTGTTTAATGGGTAATTTGGGAATACATATGTCCCAGATGGATAGTTATATTACTTTTTCCTATGTCAATGAATGTAATGAGAATAACATGATTTTTTATGTGGAATGATAATTAACACTAAATTATTTATATCATTATATTTTTAAATATTTTCCAAACATTTTCCTATGATTAATTTGGGTAATTCATAGTGGGGATGGACATGAGTTTTAATCTGTCATCCAATTTATGCGTTTTCTACCAGATATGTTTCATTTATTTTCTATATTATAAATTCTAGACTATTCCTGGATCACACAAACTATGTGTCTAGTGGGAATAGACTTCTCTTTTATCTCATAGTTACCATTATGAATTTTTACCCTGGTGAGTATTATCTCACATTCCATTGGGTGATTAATGTATTTAAAAATGAACCATTTTAATATTTTACAGTTTTGTAGTATATACGATCTACCAATATAGTTTAGGATCTTCTATCTCAAGCCATATATTAATATAGTTTAGGATTTTCTAGCTCAAACCATCTATTGTTGTTATTTAGGGTATTCTAACATTTTATTTTTATTGCTATAGATTATGGTATTCTAGATTGTATTGTCTGTTACATTAGTTTAGGTTATTCTACCTAGGACTGTAAACAATTATTAGTGAAGGAAGGGTATTCATCAATGGTTTCAGAAGCCTAAATTATTTCTAGGATTGTAAATAATGTGTATCCATGATGGGCTATAAAAATCATTTTTAGTTTATATTATGAATAATAAATTTCAATGAAGGGTTCTATCACATGAGTTCTTGAAGAAATTATGAATTTTGGATATCCTTGATGGGTTGTGCACCCTAAACCCATGATAATATTAATTTTTGTTTATTAGGGATGAAAATGTTACTTGGTTAGGTGAAATAATTATTGAATAAGTCATATCCCAAGGTTTTAATCAAATTTTATGATATGGTTAAGACATTCCAGGGATGATTGTAAACCATTAAAATATGACCAAATCCCCCATGATATTGTCTGGGCTCATGAGGTTAAAATTTATTTCTTGCAAATCAGACACCTTTATATTTAATGGGTTAGTTTAAATTATGAAATAACCCATAGGGAATAAAATAATCGAAATTAATATGGGTTTCCAATCCCTTACAACGGTCATGAATTATTTCTACAGATTATAACATTTGAGAAAAATTTTGGGATATAGATAACATAGTTATCCATGATGGGTTATGGAACCCTAAGAAATTTTAGTTAATTTTTGTGATATTTTGGCCCTATACCATGTGGTTGTATATCACATAGTGTGAGCCATCATATTTTTTTATAATGAAGTATCTTTTTATTATTTGAAAATAATAAAATACATGGTGATGTAATGCCAAATATATCAAATCCTCATGAAAAGTTGGGTCACATGAAGTGTAAATCCTAACCCATAGAATATCTGAGATAACTAGAGATTGAAACTGGTGAGTATAGGTCAAAAATTGATGATGGTAGAATCCTATATTTTAAACTATCAAGAAAATTACTCTAGGGTTTAAGTTGGGGTATTTTATCATGGAACAAAATAAGATATAGGAACACACTTAGAGTCATTACTTTATCCATGATAAAATACTAGTGGTTTTTCTTTGATTTAACTAGTCCCTATTAAAAATTTTCTATGGGGGGAACCATAATCTTGGTATCCAAAGGTCCATTCTGTTCTAAGATATTAATATCCGCATTTGTAATTGTTTGGTATTAAATCATGTATCGAATATATGAATGTGATTTTTGGAAAAATTAAAATTCAAGAAGGTTTCAAGAAACATAAATTTTTTTTCTCGACCTAGTTAACACCCTATCATGGGGATGTGATTATAAAGTTCATTATTGAAAATATTTCCTATAATAGTAGGTCTAATAAGAATGGATCATCTTTTACCATCCCTATAATATGTGAACTATGAGATTTGTGACTTTTTTATTTATCCCCAACCATTTCTATAAACACTAGATATGATGAGTGTATAAATAAGGGACATGAATTTTTCTCAGACCATAATTTATGGGTTTTAGTTTGTCTTGTTTTATGTCACATTTAGTAGCAGTTTAAGGATAGGTGATTTAGACCATAATTGAGTAATGTATATGGTCATAAAACTATGACCAATGTGCCTGAAGATTATATTCATGACACACCTAGACCTGATATATACGGAGTGTTACTCAATGGCCAAATTCATATTCTAATTTTCATTTTTACCCAAAAACAATACTTGGTAGATTATGTGAATTTTTTAAGTCATGAATCTATGTAATAGAATCATGATTAATGGTATGGGATAGTCAAGGTGATGATGATCGTGAATCACTCTATAATGATGCTTTCCACTACAATAATTTTAAGGCTCACAAGGGTCTTATTCCAATTATTCAAGGAAAAGAATCATTTATTTGATTGATAGGTGCGTATATACATGATCTAGGGGAAGACATGCATAATTAAATAAATTTCCCCATGATTCCAATTGCTTTTTTTCCAATGGGAATGGAAGGTTATTGGCTATTCAATAAACTCAAGACATTAAGTTTGGTTTATCAATTGAGGTTCATGGAATGATGATGGAAGCACCCTCAAATTTTTTCTGACCATAGTCAGTCTCTTTTGGTCAATTTATATAGAGTGATAATGGATAAGGGGATTTATAATTTAGTTTCATTTAATGGGGATAAATCTTTAATTTAATTTCATATTATGAAATAATGAAATATTCCTTATAGTTTAATGTCATATGTTAAGTATTTCATCATCCAATTTAAAATCTTACAACTTGGATATTTTCCAATAGTTAGACATCTGGAAACTATGATGTAAAACTAAGAGGAGTGACTAAAATAGAGAAATTGGGTCTTCATAGTAGATGCGTACCATGATATGAAGTGGTAAAAGGATTTGATATTATAATAATAATTTTTATAATAAGTATGATTAATAGATTTGTAACATCAATATTATTATAATCCACTAGAATTTTAGGGTTATGGGATGTAAAAATAATGACCCATGAATATATGATTTAAATAGAGTGCAATCCTTGTGGGTGATGGTCAAACATTGATAATGGTGAATGTGTATGTTCTAGGATGTCAAGAAAATAACTCCTAGATTTAATAGGGGGGATCTCCTTTGGGACTAAAATATGCACTAGGTGTATTCTCAAAGGCTTTGAGTTATTCATAATCAAATCCTATGGGTGTCCCTTTTGATTAACCAATCCCGATTACCAGTTTTATATAGGGGAAGGAGGAGCATGTTATCCCAAAGAACATGGGTTTTCACGAGAAAAATAACAACGCATGGAATTGGTTAATATCAAATTAACTATCCAATATTTGAAACTGGTTCATCTATAATGGAATATTCAAGAAGGATTTGAGAACCATTTAAGATATAAAAACATGTATTGAGCAATGTGAGAGCGCATGACAAGAAATATGTGGTTCTATTCACATATTTTTTATGAGAGGGAATCCCATCATAGAATTGGTTCTCACCGATGGGCATGGTAGGGAGTGGTTGTAACCTATGTATGGTCTTGAAGTACAATATCTATTCATCACTAGGCATCCCCTAGTATTTGAATCAATACATATGTATTTTATAAAAGAATATTCTTACACATCTTGAGATTATATTTTTGGAAAGGTAATTTTCATTATATTATGGTTGGGCCCAATATTCTACATTTGGGAATCACATCATATCATGTCTTAATATGAATCAAGACACTCTATGTTCTTAGAAATATCCCTTTATAGATATTTCCCTTATACTTGGAGGGTGTATTTATATATGTTTTTTCTAGGACCAAAATTTATAAATGGGTTTCACTAAATATCCAGTTATAATTGGATAACAATACACACATAGTTCTCTCACATAAAATTTCATACGATGGTCTGACTCATATGTTATGTGGGGGGAACTTTTAAATTTTTATTGTGGCTGGACCCAAGAGTTGGGAACAGGGAATAGGTGTGTATCCTATGGGAATAGAAATCAAGACACATGTATATCTTAATTGTAAATTTACTAACAATGTTTTTCCTATATACTATTGGAATTTTATATACATTTATATTGTAGTTGGACACAAGATTCAGGATCCAGCCCCATCATCATATCCTTCGTAAACAAGAATCAATCCACCCATAGTTATTTGATAGAAAATTCCTTTCATAGGTCTAGAACATTCATATGGTGGGGGAAATTTTCATATTATGGATATTACAAGGATTAAAAATCTGGAACTAAGTTTCCTAGGGTAATAGTTATGAACGTCACCTAGTTATTGAAAAGTGAAATTCCCTATGTATGTATTACCCATATGAAGATACATGGATTTTTTTACATTTATAATATAAACGGACATAAGATTAAATATTTATGCATCACTACATATCCTACGTAAATAAGAATCTTGACACATTATGTTCTTGAAAAATAAATTTCCATGAAGAATTAATTCCCATATGTAAATATGGGAGTACATCATCAGGACATCATAGATATATACCTAATGTGTAGTGAATTATTCATCAAGTTTCTATCTCTGGGTATTTTAGAATCATGTGGTAAGGATATATTCCATGTATTTGAATGTTATTTTATAAGTATGTAAGATAAAGTGTAATTTTAATCCTTTCTACCATGACTTCAGATTCCATATGATAGTTGTGTAATGTACTTCTTTATAAACCATACATTGTTGGGGGTGTAACACATGCCACATATATTGTGATAATGAGTAATAAATTCTAGAATATAACATATGTATTATTTAATCCCCTTATCACATAGATTATATATTTATATGTTTCTATCTTTGAATCATTAGGCTTCTAAGAACCAATACATATTATCATTAAAATAATAAGTAGAGGAGATCATTTTTATTGAATGCCTTCATAATCAGATTTTGATGAACATTGAGGTTGTGTAGTGTTACTAATAATTCATAATCATATCATTCCAACTCATGCATATATATTTTAGAATTCAATTTGGTTTATTTTCATCCAAACATATCAATTTATAGCAAGGAGAACTAGAATTCAATGTTCTATACTAATTCAATTCAGTAAACCAACAAATATGGATTTGTTTGTGTGGTGGTGCATGTGGTGGTATGGTATTCCCATAAAGCATGAAGAAGGTGGTCCTTCTCAGAATACATGTCCCTGTAAACCATCATCTATAGTATATTTGAAAATTTCTTATTAATGTCCCCTATCTAACCACTTTCCAAACCATTATAGTAGGATGAATGGTTGGATTTGATTTCATACCTCCGGTACAATATCATTAATTCATAATAAAAAAATTTGTTTTTATCCCTTCAGTATTGGGATAGAGATAACGAATCAAGTGAAAATATTGTCCTACATGAAGTTTATTGTATTATTTCGGCCAACATCCTTGATGGGTAATGCCTCAACATTTTTTCAAAAAATATTTGAGGCATTATGGATATAGTTAAATTGCTTAGCTATTTCTAGGTGATATGGCCCCACATCATCCATTCCCCATATGAAAATTAGAAATAGTATTTAGCCATATGTAGTAACTCTAGGATTCAGTTTATGTAGTTTTCAAGAATATGGAATGCATGGAATTTTCTAGTGAATTTCACAAAGTCCTACAACGCTATTTTTTAGTAGTAACTAAGACATCAAATTTTGTGGTAGTGTCTGGTCCCATATTAATGATCACCATAGAAGCATTCATTAACTTATTCCATGATGGTATGAATCTATCCTTCTATAATTTGTTTCAAGATGGCTTCATTTTAGCCTCTTTTTTTGAGGAATTTCTATACATTTGTCTAACCCCGTATTGCGAAGTTCACTACTTGGAGTCGAGTTTATTCCCTATCGAGTCTCTAACAACCTTGGTCTTTATTACACATTTCAAAATGATTTATTACTTTAAATTTCACTTAATAAAACATAAAATATTTATAGTTCTAGTTTCATTGAGGCATGGGAACATTGCATAAAAACATAAAACATGAAGTGCAAATTTTTATTAAAAACTTCATTTTCATGACCACAACATTCCTTCATACATTATAATGCATCAGATAATCTAAGGACATACACAAGAAAAGGGTGATCTATAAAGCCTATTAAAGTAATAAACATGACCTAAAATTAGAATGATAATACATGTTAGTCAATAGGAAAATCAATAGAGCCCAAAAGAAACATGAACCTAAAGGCATGATATAACATGATATTTATAACATTGAAATGTGGCAAAAACATACAACATGATATTAACATGACCCAAATTTCATTGAAAATGGATTATAATGAGTAAACCCGCATTGCAGATAAATCAGCATGAGTAAACCCTTGTTGCACTTGAATTAGCATGAGTATTCCCTCATTAAACATTGTGTATCAACATAATAGACATTAACCAATGCATTGGAATGCTATTAGGGCATA
Source organism: Viscum album (assembly GCA_963277665.1). Taxonomy (NCBI): domain Eukaryota; kingdom Viridiplantae; phylum Streptophyta; class Magnoliopsida; order Santalales; family Viscaceae; genus Viscum; species Viscum album. Next base: position 1,293,646,633 of record OY728129.1, read on the forward strand.
ACATTCATAATTATTTCAATAACATGTTTAAGAGTGCAACCAAATACAGATATCATGGATTCATTCAACATCATAAGTTATTCAACATAAAAGTATGAAGAATACGTGCATGTAAGTCCCTAATAAATATGTATGTGATCATAAAAGTGAATACCCTTGATAGAGAAATGGTTTTGGTATTCACTAGATGATGATTTTGGCATGGAAAAATGTGGTACATCTTTGGTAGCATAACAACTTTAAATAGAAATTTGTAAAATGGGTTAATGAGGTTGATAGTGGTCTCTCATCATTTATAAATGAAATAGAAATTAATGGGATTATGGAACATAATATCCCAACATATGAAATGTAATTTATATTCATAATATAAATGAACTTCTTGAACGAAAATGAGAATAGAGAAATCCCTTATGGAATTTTTGCATGGTAATAGGGTCAAGACTCACCCCACCCCAAACTCATTTCTAATATTTTTATCAAATCATTCCACAAATATTTTTAATTCATTACCAAGAGTTGGAACATATATAGAAACTATAATCTATCCAAATAATGGATGAAATTTCATGGATTATCGAAAACACCTTCTCCCATTGAGAAATAATATAATTAACATATATAAAATACATGTTTTAAATTTTAATACCAGAGGAACCACCATTTTCTATCCCATTTTTTTCAGATGGTCATTACATGGACATTCGGCCTTAGATCGATGTGCACTGGGATCTACTGGAATATAATTTGAACCCTTGAATTAATTAATTCACATTAATTTGTTCTTGGCTTAGGATATTCCGATCCCCTATTTGATACCAATTAAATGTACCAAGAAACACAATGGAAGTTGGGTTGTCATAGATTTTAAAATTCTATCACCATAGTAATGTAACATATCATCTCCAGCATTCTCATACCTAGAACGGTCCTAGGATTTAATTTGAATCAAACAAAGTACATAAACTAAAATAAAACATGAACATCAATCTAAATCAGAACTTGCTCGATTGCATCTCATTGCTGGAAAGTTTTTCTCAAATAATATGAAAACAAAATCATCTAGATCATCAACATATTCTCCAATAATCAACTTGTATATCGTTTTTTCAATTCTATTTACTAGTATGGAGATTCAATGTTCTCTTCAACGCACTAATGATCACCCTAATCCTGTGTCATTGATCCATCGAATACATTCGTAGATTGAATACCCAGAGATATACATTATCTTTCTAGAAAGTGGGATGATATAGAGGCTCTAATTCCATTTTAATGAATATCACTATTGAAATTTTCTCTTATATCCTTCTTATATATTGGGTGGCACAAAGTACCTGGAAGGGTTCATCGGCCCCCAAAAATAAAATAAAAATGAAATAAGAAATAAATAAATAAATGATAAAAACTACACTACAACATGAATGCTATTTATATTTTATCACATACTTATCATATATATTAAATAAATTATGTTATAAAAAAGAGACACTTAACATGACTTGTAATTCCTTGTAGTATTAAATGAATGTGTAATATTAAAATAGCCTTCAATAAAATATATTTTTTTATTTATTTACTAAATACACTTTGAATAAATTTTAATAAAAAATTCAACCCTATTATTATATCATAGAATAATTTTTAATTTATTTATTTATTGGTGATATATTACATAGAACAACTCTCAAACACCATGGTGGGTCTGACCACATCTTATATATCTATTCACCACAAAAAAGAGATTTTTGAACACACTATTCTATGTGACCCTCTAGGCCCCTATAGCAATAGTATTAAATAATATTCAAAGACTTGGACTAGATTATATAAACTCATCTATACTCTTAAATAGATACAAAATAGTTATAGAAACAACACACAACCTATGGACATGTGATTCTTAATGTAATATAATTATATTTAGATATCTTATAAGGCAAGACACAAGTTTAGGCCCTCATCTGTAATTGTTTTATTATTTGTTGACCAATCTGGATAGACTTACCTCTGACTATCATGACCCAAAAACTATGATGGTACTACTATCCTAATCAACCAGGCCAGAGATATTACTTCCTCAACTAAAAAATTTCATATTCTATCTTGATCATTCAACCAATTCCATATCACCACTGATGCACCCAATACAAGTTACCTCGCCACTATTTCATTATCATGATTTTTCATTACATAAAATCACATGATAATGATATCAATTTAGGAGACCAATAAACATGTTTGTAAATAATAAATCCCAACAACACCTAAAACATGTGATGATCCTACTGGTAGGTATGTCCTCATGATCTCACCTACCATAGATCACCGAGTGTGAGTATCATGAGAAAATATTTCAATTCTTATGATCCCCAAACATCTGATAGTAATAAATCAACTATGTCTAGTCATTGTAATGTATGAAGACCAAAGAATATATATTTAATATTGATTTCATAGTATATCCGGGTAATTATTATAATATGGGATTTGTAATTACATTTGGATATGAAAATTAATATATAGATATTACCATTTAAATATTAATCAAAGAAATTTCTACACTCTAAATAAGTTGACATCATGCATACCCAAATATTTATATGAAATGGTTGTAAAAAATTAATGGTTATTTTGGTCTAAGGCAACCACTATTACAAGATAAATCCCTTATGATCTCATCTCTCACATGACTACTTCCCAATACCACTCTACGTAACATCACCATAAGAATCATTTGTGTTACCGGATCATGTGAAATATTCACATGATTTATTTGTATCATTGAATTTATTAATCAATCCATAAACTAATCAACTATAATTTAATCAAGCTTTATTGAACATATTTGATATTGGGGTTGTATTCTATGATTTTCACAGTCTAATAGTGATTTTCCATGTCATTTATTGATCATTGTTCAATTTTTCTGAGCTTTTTATGGTCATTTTATCAAAATGATTAAAATACGTTCATATAATCGCAAGTTCTTCAACAAGTCATGTGATATGTGACACATATAAGTGGTTAGAAAACCATGAATACTTTCATTGGTTAAGCATTTTACATGATGCTTCTTGATCTACAATGTTTTTTAACTTATTCCCTTTTCAAGATTATAATACATCAAATATATTCTTGAAAATATTTTGACGATGGATTATAGTTTTCAAACAACTCATTATGTGACTGATAGGAGGGTTATCATTTCTGGTAATCGTAGTGCCAACCCTCAGTATGAGGTTTTATCAGACAATAGGGTTTTTATGGGGATTATCCCAATTGAACTATAGAACTACCCTATATCGCATAGACTACCATTTTATCGATTTACTCTTCAAAATGACACTACCAATCCATCATCCAAATAATTTCATCTATTTCACTGGTCATTGTCCTCTCTAAATTTCACAAAAACAAAAATTTCTACCGATAGACAATTCATCATTTCACAACTCCAGAGGCTATCCTATTTTTTGTTTAACTCCCCTATGGGTTCTTATGGTTTTGATATCACCCATCAAACAATTATTTAGAGTTACAATAACAATATTTTCTACACTTTTATTGATCGAAAAGGTGGCTAGAATTTAATGTGGACTTATGAACAGGTGTAAAAATTTCATGATGAATCAGAAAGGCCGTTTTTTGGTTAGGAATATCTGTATATAATTTTCTGATCAACTATAGTATATCAATATGTATATAGTGATATTGATTTAAAAACATCTCACATTCCTAAAATAAAAAATAAAAATATTATTGATTAGTTATTAATGTCCACACAATAATTCATTTCATCTATCCCATGGTGAAGTAGGGATCATTCTTTGGGATATCTATTAGGTGTGGGAATACCATTTCATTGAGATACGATTTATTGGTTCCTTCATATTTTGAAATTTTAGGATGACCCTGAAAAATCTCTAACCATGGTGTCTTGATGACGGGATTCTAAAGAAGGATTTTAATGATAGTTAAATAATTTCATTAATATATTTGATCAATATTTTTCTTTATCATAGTGTGACATATCCAAATACTATACTGCCTCATTGTTTTCCATCCAGAAAAAATAAGAGATAATGAATTATATTATTAGTCCATTCTTAAATCTTGAGAGAATTACCCATGAGGCTACTAATAGAGAACAGTGGTATCCCCAATCATTGGTTAGTGGGTGTTTTAGAAATTTCTTTTACTGGATGAATCTTCCCATTTTGAGACACTTAACTAGGTGTTTGAGTAGGTATGTTGTTGATGGAATCCTGATTGGATGTGGGGTGCCTCTTCATTAAGCTATGCTGACTCATTCCCATTTTATTAGCTACATGGTCATATCCAATAAGGAAACAAAGCCTAAAATATTGGTGTCCATTTATAATTCTTATATCTCTAGATATAGGATCATTTCAGGTGACACATATATTATAATATGAATGGGATGCCACATTCCTTATTCTATCATAAGTTGTTGGATATTACAGGGGGTAAGGCGAAATCATAATGCCCTAATGAGGTTTTTGATATTTTGATCCGGCAAGAATATTTCATATTCTTTCCAAATCATTAAGCTATTAGGCTAATTATTGATAATTTCAATGGTTCTTCCAATGAGTGTTCATATAAAACATATCATTAGGATGGGTTACATGTAGTCACATTGATGAAATGATAATAAGTGATTCACAAACATCTTAATGATTTGATCATCTGTTTTTTCTATTCATATGGTTTCTACTCATCTCATAGTTAGCATGTCGGGAGAATGACATCTTAGGCTCCTTTTCCAAAATTGTCTTATGTTGGTGTGTGAATTTATAAATTCTAAAATAAATCTTCTTCCTTCTAATGAACCAATATACTTATATTGAGAATATAACAAATATTTGGTGGAGTCCAACCCTGTTCTTGTGCTCAATCAATAGGACACTCATGTGAACAAGCCCCAAACATTCCAGAGCATCATATATATGGTAGTAATAGAGTTGATTCGGGACTCGGGGGGTCCCCCAAGGAGGTGTTATCACTATAGTGATGAGTATCCTATTATATGTGTTTTATTTGATGAGGAATATGTCCTTTGATACCAGTTAAATATGATATTTAAGTTGTAGGATTATAATACAAGGATTCTACATTAGATTCATCGTTAACTCTATTGGACATAATTCTTTAGTATTACTAAATAACAATTTCTTTTTCTAGTGTTCTCCCTATTCTTTTCTTCGAGGACCAGGTGTAATGAAGGATGAGTTGTTAGAAAATCCACACACTAATTATTTCAAAGCCCTTATATTAGATACCATTCCATGAAGAATTCCTCCACCTTTGCTTTCATGATTTCAGAGTTGGATGCTTTGATTATTGAAAACTATGTGACATTATTATCGATATTGTCAAGTCCCACTAAAAACTATACAATGGTGAAAAGGATCTTCATTTCATTTAAGACATATTTTTATGGTCCAATTGATAAAGGATGAATCATATGTTTATGAGTATAGAAATTAGATATACTCTAAATTATGTGGTCAGATGGATGATTTGGCCACAAAGATAGTATAACAGGATGCGTGCATAGCACATGCGAGGACATATTTTTTTATATCGTCATACTTTTTGGAAACCATTCCTAATGAAGGGGAATAATATTTATCTTTAATTGAGATTCTGTATCCTCTATCGATGGTGGAAATAATGGAGTAGTTGGAACTTCAATACTCAATTTACACCTTTTCCAAAACTCTTGAAGATTTGGTAAACTAAGTTGGGGAGATTTATTTATTTTCCAATTGTGAATGGGTTACCACCATTTTTTTGATGGATCCTTGGGGGGAATCCAGAATTTATAGATTCCTCCCTCCTCGTTCCATATCATAATTGGTCAATATTTCATGGATCAAACAAATTGTGTGTCTAGTGGGAAGAGACTCGTCTTTTATACAAGGGTACCTATTACGAGTTTTCACACTGGTGAGTATTGTGTAACATTCAATTGGATGATTAAGGTATTGAAAAATAGACAATTTATTTATTATACAGTCTTATATCTATGTCCATCTAGTAATATTGTTTAGGGTCTTATTTCTCAGACCATATAGTTCAATAGTGTAGGATTTTCTAGCTTAGAACATATGTTCCTATGGTTTAGGGTCTTCTAACTTGGAGTTTTTATCTCCAGAGATTAAGGTATTCTAGATAATCCTGTCTATTACTATAGTTTATGTTATTCTAGATAGGACTACAAACTATTAATAGCGAAATAAGGGTATTCATCAAAGGATCAGGAAACCAACATTATTTCTAGGATTCTAAAGAATGAGTATCCATGATGGGTTCTGTTAACATTCATTCTTAATTGATATTCTGAATAATAAATGTTCATGAATGATTCTAACACCACGTGTTATTGTATAAAATAGGCGTGATGTATATCCATTATGGGTTGTGACACCATAAATCCATGATAATATTTGTTATGATGTATTATGGATGAAAATTTTACATTGTTAGATGGACAATTTTACTTGTAATTCATGACCAAATGTTTTAATAAATGTTAATGATATGGAGAAGACATGATAGAGATGATTGTAAACCATTCTAATATATTGAAATCCACCATGATATTATCTGTGATCGGGAGGAAAACATTTCTTTCTTGCAAGTAGGATACCTCTATATTTAATGTGTCAATGTAACTTATTTATTATCCCATAGGGAATTAATTAATTATAAAGCGGATGTGTCCCCACTACATTACAAGGATAATTAATGATTTCTAAAGATTATAACATTTGTGTAACAATGTGGGATATGGAAAACATAGCAATCCATGATGGGTTATGGAACACTAAGACATTTTAGTTTACAATTGGGATACTTTGGCCCTATACCATGTGGTTGTATCTCATATAGTGTTGGCCATCAAATGTTTTTAGAATGTAATTTCATTTCATGATTTTAAAATGGGTAAAATACATGATCATGTAATGCCAAATATGTTGAATCCTATTGAAATGTTTGGTCACATGAAGTGTAAATCATAACGCGAATAATATCTAGGTTAACTAGAGATGGAAACTTGTGAGTATAGGTCAACTAATGATGATGGTATATGCTTAGATTTTAGACCATAAAGAAAATTACTTTAGGGTTTATGTGGGGTTATTTTATCTTGGAAAAAAAATAAGAACTAGGCCCACACTCGTAGTTATTACTCTATCCATGAAAAAATACCAGTGGGTTTCCTTTGAAATAACTATTCTCTATTTAAAGTTTTCTATGGGGGGAACCATGATTAGGGTAGCCTAAGGTCCATGGTGTTCCAAGAGAGTAATATCAATGTTAGGAATTGGTTGGTATTGAATCAGGAATCAAATATATGAATGTGATTTTTTTTATAAAGTAAAATTTAATATGGTTTTGAGGAACCTAATTTTTTTCCGCCTACAAAATTCATTATCATTAGGAGGAGATAAAAAAAATCACTATTGTAAATTTTTCATAGACTAGTTGGATGAATGAGTATGGATCGTCTTTTAACAACACCAAAAGATGGGAACTATGATATTTATGCATTTCTTATTTATCCACGAACATTTCTCTAATCTCTAGAGATGAAGAGTTTATAAATACAAGACATGAATTTTTCATAGACAGCCCTTTATGGGTTTTTTCTTATCATGTTTTATGTCAAATTCAGTAGTAGTTCATGGTCATGTGATTTACTATCAATGAAAAATATATATGGTCATAGAACTATGACCAATGTGCCTATATATTATAGTCATGACACAGCTAGACCTAATATATGTTGGGTGTTACTAAATACACAAATTTGGATTCTAATTTTAATTTTTACCCAAAAACCATCTTGGTGGATTATGTGAATGTTGTAAATCTAGGATATATTTTCTAAAATCATGTGTAATGGTATGGTACAATGATGGTGAGGATGATATTGAATCACTCTATATTGATGTACACCATTGCGATGATGTCAAGTCTCACAAGGATCTTATTCCCGTTATTTAAGTAATAGACTCATTTATTTGATTAATGGGTGCTTATATGCATGATCTAGGACAATACATTAATATTTAAGGAAATTTTCCCTCAAATCCATGATTTTTTTTCAATGCGAATGGAAGGTTTTCGACAATTCAAGAAACTCAAGACACTATGTTTGGTTTTTCAATTGAGGTTCTTGGAACAAATAATGGAATCACCCTCAACTTTTTTTTCCATGATAAGGATATTTTGGTCAATTTATATAGATTGATGATGGATGGGTGGATTCATAGTTTAGTTTCATTTAGTGGGGATGCATCTTTCATGTATTTTAACATCACAAAACAAGGAAGTAATTTTTATAGTTTAGTGTCATGTGTTTAAGATGTAATCATGTAGTTTGAAATCATACAACTAGGACATTTTCCTATATTTTAACATCAGGTTACTAGGATGTAATAGTAATAGGAGTTACTAATTTGGGAAATTGGGTATTCAAAGAAATGCATACCGCGGGATGAGGTGGTAAACAAATAAGATCTTATAATCTCTATTTGATAATAGGAATGATTCATGGATTTGAAATATTTATATTATTATAATCCCAATGAATTGTTGGGTTATGGGATTTTCTAAATTATGACCCAATAATATATGATTTAAATAGTTGAAAAACCTAGTGGGTGAAGGCCAACCATTGATAATGGTGAATGTGTATGTTCCATGATGTCATGAAAATAACTTGTAGATTGAACGAGGTGGCTCACCTTTGGTAGTAAAATATCCACTAGGTGTAAGCTCTGAGGCATTTAGTTATTCATGATCAAAATCTAGTATTGTACCTTTTAATTATCCAATATATGTTACTAGTTTTATATAGGGGGAATGAGAAGTATGTGATTCTAATATCCATGAGATTATAAGAGAAAAATATCAACTAATAGAACTAGTCAGTATCAAATTAATTATCCAATATATGAAATTAGTTCATGGATAATGGAATATTAAATATGTTTTTGATAACCCTTTAAGATATAACCACATGTATTGAGCAGTGCAGGAGGTAATGAAATGGAATATATTTTTTTATTCATATATTTGGTATGAGAGGGAATCCCAACACAAAATTGGTTCTCACCAAAGGGCATGGTTGGGTGTGGTTGGAACCTATGTATGGTCCAAAATTAGAATATCTAGTCATCTCTAGGTATCCCATAGTTTTTGAATCAATACATATGTAGTTTTAGAAAAATAATTTTCTCATACATCTTGAGATTTTATTTGGGGAGGGAAATTTTTTATTATATTATAGTTGGGCCCAAGATTCTAGATGTTGGAATCTCTACATATCATGTTGTAATATGAACCTAGCAACATTTAGTTCTTCGAATGATACCTCTATAGATCTGACCATTATACAGGGAGGGTGTATTTAGATATGTTTTGTCTAGACCCATGATTCATAAATGGGTATCAGTACGTATCCACGGATAATTATTTATCAAGCCAAACATAGTTCTATGACACAAAATTTCAAATGATGGTATGACTCGTACGTCGGGATGGGGGAATTTTTAAATTATTGTTATAGCTGGACCCTTGATTTGGGAAGAGATAATAGCTAAATATACTACAAGAATAGGAATCAAGATACATGAAAATCTTAGTTGTAAATTACCTACCCATTTTTCCCATATATTGTGGGAAATCATTTTTTTTACATTTATATTGTTTTTGGAATTAGGATTCAGGATCTAGGCCTATAATCTTATCCTTTATAATTAGGAATCAATCCACCAATATATATTGAATGTAAAATTCCATGCACAGGTTTGGAACATTCATAGGTTGGGGGAAATATTCATATTTTGGCAAGGCCAAGGATTAAATGTCTAGAACTGTGTATCCTATGGTAATAGGGATCATAACAAACATAGTTTTTGAAATGGAAATTCCCTATTTAGGTATTACCCATATGAAAATAATGGGAATTGTTTTCCATTCATAATGATGATGGAAACAAGATTAGAGATTCCTGCATCACTTCATATCCAATGTAAATATGAATCAATCTATTTGATGTTATTAAAATATAAATTTCCATGAACAATTCTTTCCCATATATAAATATCAGAGTACATCACCATGACTTCATAGAGATATAGATAATGTGCAGTGAATTGTTCATCAAGAAGAAATCTCTATGTATTTTAGAATCATGTACTAATGATATATTATATGTATTTGAATGTTACATTCTATGTATGTATGATAAACTAGAATCATAATCCATTCTACCAAGGCTATGAATTCCAGATGATAGTTATGCAATGAACTTTTTGATAAACCTTCTATTCATGGGGGGTGTAAGACATTCCACATCTGTTGTGACAATGGGTAATCGTTTATATAATAGAATCCACATCTCACATGGGTTATATATTTAGTGTTTTTTATCTTAGTATCATTGGATTTATGAGAACCAATACTAGTTCTCTTAAAAATAATGAGTACAGGAGATCATTTTTATTGAATGCCTTCATGTTCTGATTTTAATGAACAATGAGGTTTTTCAGTGTTACCAAAAACATATAATCATGTCATTCCAACTCATGAATATACATTTTAGATTTCAATTTTCATTATTATTTTCCAAAAATATATATTCAAAGCATGAGGAATTGGACTTTTGTGTTCTACGCAAATTTAGTTATGTACACCGACAAATATGGACTTGTCTGTGTGGTGGTGCATGTGGTGGTATGGTGGTTACATATAGCAAGAAGAAGCTTTTACATCTCATCCTACATACCATTGTACTCCATTATCTATTATATATATGGCAATTTGTTATTAAAGTACTCTATATTTCAAATTTACAAACTATTATAGAAGGATTGCTAGTTGGATTCGATTTCATAATCCTGGTATAATTTCGTTAATTCACAAAAAAAAATTGGTTTTGATTCCCTACAGTATCACAGTATGGACAATGACCCAAGTGAAAATATTGGAATTCATGTTGTTTATGATATTCATCAAGACAAAATCCTTGATGGTTTTTCCTCGGCACATTTGGATGGGGAATTAAAGGCAGTAGGGATATACATAAACTGCTTAGGTATTTGTAGGGGATATGCCACCCCAATATCCATTCTCCATATGAAAATTTCCAAGAGTATTTAGATATATGTTTTAACTCTTGGATTTGGTTGACATAGTTTTCTTGAATATGGAAATCATTAAATTTTCTAGTGAATTCAACAAAGCCCTGCAACCCTATTTTTGAGTTTGTAACTAAGCCTCCAAATTTTATGGTAGTGTCTTGTCAAAAATTGATGATAAATATAGAATCCTTCATGGAATTCTTCCACAATATTTTGAATCTATCCTTATATAATTAATATAAGCTTAAATAAATTTTAGAATCTTTTTTAGAGGGATTTATACTCATATGGATCACCCCATATGGAGAAGTTCACTACATGGAGTCGAGTTTTTTCACTATGGTATCTCTAAAAAATCTATTATTTATTACACTTTTAAACATGATTTATTACATAAACATTCCCTTAATAACAATCAGAAACTGGTGAGGTCTAGACTTTTTGGGGATTAAGAACATTATATAGTATTTTTAAATATGAAGTACACATCTTTATTGAAATTATTTTTACATTACCACAACATTCATTCATACTTAGCAATTCAAGGGATAACAAGGGGACATACATGAGAAAATGGGGATATATAAAACCTAGTAAGGGAATAAACATGGAATAACATGAATAAGAAAATACATGTTAGTAAATAGGCATGTCAATGGTTTGTAAAAGAAACATGATCATAAAGGCATGAAATAGCATGATATTCATAACATGGAAATGTGGCAACAACACACAACATGAAAATACCATGAGCCAAGATTTATTGTACATGGATTAGAATGAGTAAAACCTCATTGAAAATAAATTTGCATGAGTAAAACTTAATGAAAATTGAATAATCCTGAGTAATTCCTCATTTCACCTTGCCTGCATGATACGAGAAATTACACAATGCATTGGAGTGTTATCAGGGTGAAGCCTTCATAATGATTTCAATATCACGTTTAAGTGTTCCTTATAAATAACATAACATGGATTCATTAAAAAACATAAGTTATTTTACTAAAAAGGAATGTGTAATACATACATGTATGTCCCCAATAAATATATACATGATCATAAAGTTTAATACCCTTGAGGGATAAATGGGTATAGTATTATCTACATGGTGAATTTGGCAAGGAAAATCATGGTGCAATTTCTACAGCATAACGATGTCAAATACAAATTAGTAAAATGGGTTTATAAGAGAGAAATGGATATATAATAATGTATAAATTATATAGGAATTACGGCTATCATGGAACATAATATCCTTTCATATGAAATGTAATTTAGATGCATAATATAAAATAAATTCGTGAATGGAAATGAGAAGAGAGAAATCCCTTACAGAATTTCAAAATTGTAAAGGGTGTACATGGGACGAATTAAGGAGAGATAAAGGTGTATATCATCATTATAACAAAATAAGTGTAGTGTGGTATATTTTTAGAAAAAATACTCTAATGTTTTTAATTGATAACAAAGGAATGTAAGAATATAAGGAAACATTGAAAAAAATTGAGAAAATAAGGAACCCTTACAGAATTTCAGCATAGCAATGACTTAGGAAAGGGTCCAAATGGTGGAGGATAAATGATACCTCATTGATATAACAATAAATGGATATTATTAATTTTATTATAAAAGGATTAAAATATAATAAAATCAAATTAAATGTAAAATTTCAAACAAGGTTCATGAATTAAAAGAAAGAGAGGAAGGTGAGGATCACTTACTTGGTTGTGTGATTTAAAAGGCTCAGGAGAGGCTTCTTGGGAGCTTAGGGGAGCCTTGGGAGGACTCTAGAGTGTAGGGGGAAGATTTTGTTTGAACATAAAAGAGATTATGTGAATAGAAATCAGTTCTTGGGTGGGTTGATATTGGAAAGGTTGGAAAATTACTTATTATTTTGGTCTTGGACACTACACACTAAAAATTCATGACCACAAATCATCTGACGGTTTTTGAACATAGTTCCTAAAAAATGCAGTGGAATTAATTATTTTATATGGATAAGGGACAAATATATTAAAATATTTCCCTTTCTTATGTGGATGTCAGTAACACATTCAAGAAAACGTTTTTAAAGTCTTAAAATATTAAGTCTTTGAGGATTCATTAAGGCTTTATAAAATAAAATAAATAAAAGTAAAATTACATTATTTTAAAGTAAAAATATATATTTTTAATAATATAACTTTTATATTATTTTATTACACCGTTATTGGTTCATTATGATTCTATAAAACACATTATATATTTATACAGTATTTAACTTTCACCCAAAAATCCGACTGCCTCAGAAAATTTTGAAATTTCACCATTGGATAATATCAATGTCCTTATTATAAAATAATATTAATTTATATAAATAATTTTCTAAATATGTGAATTTACACATAGAAAATAAAAAGATACATTTATTGAAAATTTACATTTTTTGAAAAAAAAAATAGTTTACAATTCTTAATAAAAATTACACTTTACTTCAAAAAAATTATTCGATCATTTATATTTAATAAAATTAATATAATAAAAATATTTTTTAAAATTTAAGAATATATTAATTCAAAAAAATATATTTATTAATTGAATTTCAATATTAACAAAAATATTATTTGTTCTTTAAAAATCATTTACAAATTAATAATAATAATAATGTAAGTATATTCATTATTCCATTAAAAAAAATCATAAATCCATGGTCTTGATACATATCCTTTTATTACAGAAGAATACTCCCTAAGAGTAAGGTGTGGGATGGTGGGGATTTTATGGGGTCATTTACTGAACATGGTTTGGATCGTAATCTCAATGAGATTGAACATCTCCCATGAACAGTTTCATTCATGCTTAAGTGGTTGGATCTCAAAATGATATTGGTATAAGGAAAATCACAGAAATGCAATATCCCACGAAATATATGATAAATGGGATTCATAGGGTATGATCCGAGTATTTTAGTCTATCACATCCTTTTTTTATGTCAAAAGGATATGTTAAAACCCTATATTTTTTATAGTCATGTGATCACGTATCAACGACAATATTATCAATTGCATTGATACATACCAGTCATTTAAATCCAATTGAATATAATGAAATGAAATAATTGCATCTATTTTCTATCTCCATAATGAATTTAATTAAAATAATGGGACTTTTATTCATAAATGACCAGGTTGTTACAACCTTCCACCCTTAAGAATGTTCACCTTGGAAAGTTTCTTTTCACACAATAATACAGAAAATGGTAACAATGCCTCGTCACTTCCTCTGATTCCCACATTTCTTCATCTAACATAAGGTTTCTCCAAAACACCATGACAAGGTACATTGTCTTATTTTGGAGAACTTTTTCTCTACAATATAAGTTCTTCATCAGTTTCTCCACATATGAGAGGTAATTCTCCAATGGCACCACCTTAGGATTCAGTACATGTGATGGGTCTGGTATCTAATTCTTCAAGAATAATTCACATAATAAATTATGTATTTGAGACAAGTTTGGTGGGGGTTCTAGTTGATAGGCTATATATTAAATGCAATCAAGTATCTCAAAAGTGATTTTGTAACTTGGAGTAAGCTTTCCCTTCTTCCCAAATCTTATAACACTCTTATTTAGAGATATGCGGAAAAATATTATGCCTTCAAAATTACATTCTAGGTATCTTAGAAGATTGACAACATAGATCTTTTTTCAGCTTTGGGTAGCATTGATGTGCTTCTATATGGTCTTAACCGTCTAAAATATTTTTTTGACCACTTCTGGACTTAGAAGTTTTCATTCCCGATCTTAATCCCATCATGCTGGTGTTCTTCACCTCTTCCCATAAAGGGGTTAATAAGGAACCATATAGATGCTTGAGTGGAAACTGTTGTTGTAAGAGAACTCCACCAAAGGAATATGTTGTTTCCATCAACCTTTGATTTATATTTAGAAATATGTCAAAAGTTCCTCAAGTGTCTATTTAGTACGATCATATTAGTTATTAGTTTGTGGGTGATAGGCCATGCTGAAGTTCAACTCAATGTTCAGATCATATTAGAGACTCTTCAAAAACATAGTGGTGAATCTTATATATTGATCGGAAATAATCGATAGTGGTACTCCATAGAACCTTTTCATTTCGCTGATGTATATATGTGCTAGTTAATCCAATAAAAAATCCTTTCGAATTGAAATGATGTATGATGTTTTTATAGGATGGACCACAACAACCCATATAGCATTGTTTACTTTGTATGTATTCGGATATACGGTGACAAAGTCTACGGGTATGTTCTCCCATTTCCATATTGGTATGGGAAATGGCTGCATCATCCCCTTAGACTTTTTCCTCTAAGATGTAAATTTCAAACATACTAGGAACATTGATGTTTATTTATCGATCTCCTTCTTTATTTTATCCCATCAATTGTGCTCCCAGTGGTCTCAATACAACATCATGTGTCCTAGGTGAGTAGAGAAATTCAAACTATGTGCATCATCCAAAATTTCTTTATTTAACTCTGAATTTTATGGAAGACATAGTCTTGACCCAAATCTCACAATTACTTATTCATTAACATTGAACTCCGAGTATTTACCTTTTCTAATAGTTTCCACTTTCTTTTGAATTCCCACATCATCTTTTTTTAGCATCATTTTACATTTTAAAATGGGATTCTTGAGAAATAATTTTCAAATGAATTGATTATGTTCCATTCATTATGATTCCCATGTCCATATTAATCAAATATAAGAAGATTGGATCCTTTTAAATTATCATACATGAAATAATTAATGGGTCCTTTTTACGTAGAGCTTCTTCAACCCTATTCACATTCCAACAGTGTAAATGGATTGACCAGTCATAATCCATGATGAGAATTTAGCATCATCATAGGAACATATTCATCTCTTTCTTTGTGAATATATATTTGCGACTTTTTTGATATATATATATTTCACACTTCTACCAAAAGATAAAATTACACCATATTTTCAACACAATAATTATAGTTTCCAACTCCAGATCTTGAGTGGGACAATTCTTATCATTAATTTTCAAATGCCTTAAGGCATAGGCAATGAATTTGTCATTTTACATCAACAGACAGCTCATTCCCTTTTTCAAAGCATCACTGACGATTACGAAAATCTCTCCACATGTGGGTAGTGTGAGCAAAATGGAAGTGACAAGACACTTATTCAACTCCATGAGGTTTTCTTCACATTCATCATTCTATGGAAACATGATTCCTATTTGATTTATCTTGGTATTAGGGTTTGATAATTGCGACAAATGCCTCACACATCGGCGATAATATCTTGATAACTCCCGGAAGAAATGAATATCAATCATGGATGTCACCCTCTTACATCCCAAAATTGATATTTTGTGAAAGGATCCATATATATCCCATTACTTGTGTTGATATTCACCAAGAATGAGACTTCCTTCAACTAGAACTCACACATTTATTACTTTTCATAAAGCTTATCTTTTTTCAACATCTCTAGCATAGTGCTCTAATTATCCTCAGGATCCTCCTTGGTTTTGGAGTACATTAGAAAATTGAATATAAATATTACCAAAAATTTGTTATGTTATTCATTAAATACTATATTCATAATGTTTATGAATATTTATAGATTATTAGTGAGTCCGAATGGAATTAATATGAATTCTTAGGTCTTGTACCATGTATGAAAAGAAGTATTGGGGAAATCATCCTTCTTAACCCTTACTTGGTAATATCCCAATCGTAGATCCACCTTGGAGAAATATTTTTCTACCTATAGTTGATTGAATATTTCATCAATTTGTAGAAAAGGTTACTTGTTATTTGTCATGATTTTTTTTGAGATCATGATAATCAATTAAAAGGCACATTGACCCATCCTTCATATTGATGAAGAGGACTTGTGCACCCCATGGTGACTTACTTGGATGTATAAAACCATTATCTAGATTCTTCTATAGTTGTATATTTAGCTCCTCAATGTCCACAACAGCCATTCTATATGGAGTATTGGACATTGGTAACTCCCCAAATAAAAGATCAATGTAAAATTAAACATCTCTTCTATGAGGAAGTCCATGAAATTCTTCACGAAACACATTTGGGAATTCCCTCAAAATAGGTATGACTTCAAAGATGGTTATTTCCTTAGACTCCATCATCTGAGAAAGATATGCATGCTCATAGGGAAGTAATATCCGTGCTTGAGATGGTGGGGTTAAATAAGATTCATCCTTTTCTTTACACTTGTATAGAATCAGGGGTCGATTAACCATATAGAGCATGATTTCCCTATTGTATCAATTTACGTTGGCTCTATATAGGGAAAGACAATCCATGCCATGAGTTGCATAAAATACACTAGAGGGAGTATGATGAGGTTCAATGGGTAGTTAAATCTACACATTGTGATAAGGGAGTTGTTATATAAATAGGATGCAATAATTTCCCCATTTTCCCATTTCACTAAAATCTCTAATACCATGATTTGTGGTGGTGTTTGGATTAGTCTACTAAACTATTTAGATATATAAAAGAATATGTATAACAATTAAAGATAAACCTACTTTCACTATTTGATTCTAATTCTACCATATCTATTATAGACTTAGGGATTATTATTTTTAAATTATTAAACACATAAAGTTGAATCCAATGACAAAAAGGGATAACTTATAAATTACATTTATCCCCTTAACTTATGAATTTATAGGCTTTCGTCTAAGTTATACAAGATATACTTGATAATGTATATTTTTAGGGGATTTTTTTCATTATATAGTTTTATAGGATTATTATAAATTTATCCAAGAATATCTCCCATGACTGTCGAACCACGAGTGTAGCAAGGCCCATTGACGTGCACCAGTTCTCGTTCGAGTCTAGCTCAAAGCAGTGTTTTTGGGTTTTACCCCAAGATACATCTATGCTAGATCCACCTCACGATGTTTATATCCGAACATGGATGTATTTTGTTAATAATCCACTTACTCTATACTCAGCAAAATTTATCTATTATTTTCATATAATTAGTATTATCTCTGAGGCATTCACTATAGTTTTCTGATCCTAATCTCAAAAATATCTAAACCTACCCTCTGACATAAAACTCTAACAAACCTTCTTTTTATTACACATTTAAACATGATTTATTACATAAACATACACTTAATAAAATTTAGAAGACTGATATGTCTACTCTATTTGGGGATTAAGAACATTACATAATGACATAAAACATGAAGTACAGATCTTTATTGAAAATGACTTTTACATCATCATAACATTCTGTCATACTTAGCAATGCATAAGATAACATGAGGACATACATAAGAAAAGGGTGACCTATAAATCCAAGTAAGGGAATAAATGTGGCACAAAATGAGGTATACAAAACAAGTTAGTCTATAGTAATCTATATATATCAAATAAAATAAACATGAACATAGTGTCAAGATATAGTACGATATTCATAACATTGATATGTGCCAACAACAAATGACATGACATGAGAATGGGACAAGACTAATTTCACATGGATTAGCATGAGTAAACCCTCATTGCAAATGATTTAACATGATTAAA
This sequence comes from Viscum album, assembly GCA_963277665.1. Lineage (NCBI taxonomy): Eukaryota > Viridiplantae > Streptophyta > Magnoliopsida > Santalales > Viscaceae > Viscum > Viscum album. The sequence continues at coordinate 1,293,665,394 of OY728129.1, forward strand.
CCCTCATTTTAAAATAATTATAACAATTAATACCTCATTGCATAATCCATTTCAAGATACTAGACATTACCCAATGCATTGGAGAACTATTAGGGCCCACCCTTTATACTCATTTCAATCTCATGTTTAAGTGTTCCACATAAATAATATATCATGGATCCATAAAAAATGATATGATATTACATGGAAAAGTATTGTGGAATAAATAGATATAATTACTCAATAAATATGTACATAAGCATAAATTTAATACCGTTGATATAGAAATAGGTATGATATTCACTACCTAATGATTTTGGTATAGAAACTAATAGTGAAATTTCAGCAGCATAAGGATGTCAAGTAAAAATTTTCAAAATGGGTTGTTGAGAGTAAAATGGATATCTCATAATTTATTAATAAAATGGATAGTAATTGGATCACGGGACCTATTTTTCCAACATATGAAATGTAATTTAGATGCATAATATAAAATACATTCTTGAATCGAAATTATAAGAGAGAAATACATTACAGAATCTCGGCATGATAGCAGGTGTACATATGAGGAATTAATGATAGATAAAGGATATTATCATAATTTAAACACAATAATGGTTCTATGGGGGAGGTGAAAAACATAGTCAATATTTTTTGTTTAAAAAAGGTTGTATCAATATAGAGAATCTCGGACAAAAATTGAGGTAGGAATGAACCCTTATAAAATTTATGCATAGTTACGGATTAGGGAAGGGTCTAAATAGGGGAGGATAAATGATAACTCATTGAAATGAAATCAAATAGACTGTACTAAATTGATTATAAAATGAATAAAATATAACCAATTTAAATTAAAAGAGTAATTTCAAACAAGCTTCTTGAATTGAAAGATAGAGAGGAAGGGAAGGATCCATTACACAGATGTGTGATCCCAAATGAATGGGAGACGATTATTGGGAGAATGGGGTCACCTTGGAGGGGATATATAGAGTAGGGGGATGAGGGTTTCTGAACTTCATAGATATTGAGTTAAGTGAAATGGGTTTTTGTTTAGGATTATATAGGAATGGTGGGGGAATTCTTGATTATTTTGGTTTTGGAAAATACACATTAAACAATTAAAAACCACAAACCAAACCATGATTTTTGACCATGTTTACATAAAAAGGATAGTGGTATAAATTATTATATAAGTACAATGGATAAAGATATTTAAATATTTTCCTTTCTTATGTAGAGGTGAGTCACACGTTCATGGAAATGATTTAAAAATCATAAAATATCTTATATGTCTTGGACGATTCACTAATGATTTATAAAATATCTAAAATAAAAATAATATTAAATTATTTTAACAAGAAAAAGTAAATTTTTCCAAATATACCTTTTATACTATTTTATTATATCCCTATTGGGTCATTATGATGTCATAAAACATAATATATATTTATGCATTATTTAATTTTTACCCAAAAATTTTATTGTCTCAGAAAATTATGAAAAATTCACCATTGGATAATTTTTAAATCCTGATTCCATAAAATAATATAAATTGTATCTAAAAATATTCTATATATGGGAATTTTCACTTTTAATATAAAAACTGACATTTATTAAAAATTGTGAGGTTTTGAAAAAAATAGTTTTCAAACATTAATAAAACATACATTTGACATATTAAAAATTTTACGGTCATTTATATTTAATAAAATTAATTTAATAATAATATTTTATTTATTTATTTAAAAAATAAATTAATTCGTCTAAATATATTTTTTATTTGAATTTCAATATTAACCAAAAATACTATTTGTGTGGTAGAAATAATTTACAAAATAACAATAATAGAATGAAAGTATATTCACTGTTCTATAAAAAATAATTATAATGAATGTGTCTTAATACATATCACTTTATTAAACTAGTGTATTCCTTAATTTTAATGTGTTTTACGGTGGGGCTTTCATGGGGTCGTTCAGTGAACATGGTTTGGGTTCTGATCTCGATGAGCTCGAACTTATCTCGTAAATGGTTTCACTCATGCTTAAGTTGTCGGATCTCAGCTTTCCCTTAGTCAAGGGAAAATCCTAGAAATGAAATCTTCCTCAAAAGGTATGATAAATGGGCTTCATAGGGTATGATCCTACTAGTTGAGACCATCACTTACTTTGTTTATGTCAAAAGGATTTGTTTGACCCCTAAAATTATACGAGTCACATAATCACTGTTGAACGACTATATTATCCAATGTAATGATACATAATGGTCATTTAAATACAGTTGGATATAATAAAAAAATGATTTCTTGTGTTTTCTATATCCAGAAAAAAAATTTAATTAAAATAAATTAAATTTTATTCATAAATGTATGAGTCATTACATGATATATCTAAATGGAGGGTCCCATTTTGGAAGTAATCCCTTATGGGAGCCATCTATCTAGAGGCGGAAATAAGTTCATCATACTATGGGGTAGTGTTGACTTGACTGATTTACTCCATGTTATATATAATGATTGATAAGATAACCCTTAGACACATGATGGGGAAGATTAATTTTTATTTATTAGGATCATCTTGGACTATCGTTGCACTGGTTAATGCATTAGTATGTTCATTTTGAGAATGATGGACATGATGAAATTTTCATTCGAAAGGTAATTCTACCATCATTCCCATTACCTAATCAATGATAGGGGACTATTTGTCCTTAATGGTGGACTACATATTGTTGATTTGATTAATCAATAGCTAGGAATCCACTATGATGTTTATGTAGGCTACATGCAGCTATAGGGATGGATCCAATCTATGAGTTAGGTCTTCTTATTCTTTATCAATATTAGTAAAGCCCTCAGATATTGAAAAAATAGGAAAAATTTTATTTTTTTTGTGAAATGAATATTACATTTTAAATTCTATATCCAATACGACTTTGGGTGGTTCCATCAAAATATATATACCCCAATCCGAGAGTTTCGTAGTTATAGAATACCTCTTCTTATGGATGTTTGTTGACATTTGGTGCACTTTTAAGGGTACGATGTTCTATAAGGAATCTAGTGAGGGCCAACCCTTGACTCCTTTATATGATTTGAACTGAATGTTATATTATTGCTCAATAGACACCCATTATGATAAATTACCATTCAACATAAGGTCGATAGGGATATACTTCAGATTGTCAATATAAGAGACTATGTGGAATTTTTGATTCTGTAATTAATGAAACATCCTTTTAACTAAAATGATGAGTAGATGGATGTTATTCTAGATATTGAAATACGAGTCTTAGTACCCATCATATTTATAAAATATAGTATCATATTTTTTCATTCCCCGTATTATTTATCTACTCCATTAGAGAAACTAAATCATTCCATAATGTCTACATATAAGATATACAACTTTCCTTCTAATAGTGGCATCATAACTGGTGGTTATAATAGGAACTATTTGATATTCTAGATTTCATAGTGGTATAATTATTTGTATTGGTACAAAATTTCCTTTATAATTAACTTAGTGAAGGGGAGGTAATTACTATAAAGGATGCCTATGGATCACTAAATATATGTGAGCTTCCCCTGGACCCCCTTTGTTCTTTAGGATTATATCTGTGTGGAATTTATATGATTTTTTAGTATTTTGGAGTAAAACATGATTCCATAGTTTCATACCATATAGCCAAATAATTTCCATGACATTACTAAAAAATAACACTATAAAGGTTTCATCATCAAACTATAATGTTATAACATGCTGGAGATTGTTTAATGATTTGTTTGGTGATAACAACACTTTATATATTTTACCACCATTTCATCAACATAACATTCAATAATTTTTCCCTATATGTGTTTAAATATATGATATATGGTGAACTATTATGTATTTTTGGGGTTAATTAATCCAATGATAATGACATGATAAAAAATACCCCCATGGTTCCCTAAAGGTGGTGAAATTATCATCTTCATGTGTCATTTTTACTTAATTATAACTTAAATACACTTCCTTAAAGGAATGTGCATATAATACAATATTTTAAATAATCAAATGTTTTGAGATTGATAATTGGATATTTCTCATTAAAAATATTTTATTATGGTCTCTGAAATCAAAATAGAATCCTTATTCACAATTTTTCATAATAGTGATAATGTTTGTGAACCATTTTTGATAATTCACTTCATGGAAAAAAAAATTAAGAGATATTTTTAAACATCTGATTCATCATTAATAATACGAGAGTAGAGTATCCTCTTGGATGCTAGTTTTAACACTTGAAGATCATCGATTATTCCTATGTGATGATAATCCACCATAATGTTCAACCTAATATTATCTATATAATTTTGAGTGAAATTTTATCGATGATTATTTATAAGTGAAATATAAAAATTATGATCCTTGAGTGGAATGTAAGAACTAATCAGCATAGGTCACGTGTCTTATTATATTCCCAGATTCACTTGCCTAAGGTCATAAATAGTGGTTGAGACACATTTCTCAAATACAATTTAATCATTTTTATCCTTTAAATCTTTATTCCTTTCAAAATATACACTTTATGGATTTGAGGAAACCATAAAAAATTCCACATCCAAAATTCAAAGCATCCCAAAATTTCCCATTCAACAATTAAATCATCCCCAAATTCCACATTCAACATTCAAAACAATCCAGAATTCCACCTTCATATTTCAGAATATGAATTCGAGAAGCACTAATCAAGACCTATGACTTAACCGAATCGAGGCTCCATGATGCATCATCACCGCTTCTCTTCAACATTGGCATCATCATCACTAGAACCATCCCACCACACTAGTAACACCAGATCATCACCAAATTGGAAACACCCAGAGCCTACCTCACAAGAACACCATCACAGGATCGTCAATTATGATGGAAAATTAATAGTCATGTTCATTCCTATTGATACTGGAGACACAATGGAAAGATTGATTTTTATAATAATCTTATAGGGATTTAATATAGATATTTTGGGTATGCTTGTCTTATTTATCACTCTAAATGGGGGTAGGAGAAATATGGGCATCCTGGGTTTCATTTAATATCAATAGGGAATATTATAGGTAAGATAAGGTCTCAATATTATTCTTAAATTCCAACAAATAATTATTTGACTTCCCTTTCATGAATCCATTTTAGCTAACAAGATTTTTACCACATGTACATGAGATAGTAATGTATGTGGTACAAGATAGATTGTTGGTATTAAATATGCTAATTTTATTGGGTTTATAGGAAACACATTATTGATATCGAGTATGCTCTAGGGATTTTTAGGGTTATTCACCAATCCTTTTGGATTAGTAACCTTCATATCATTATTCACTATTTGTTGCTTACATTCCTTCTTATAAAAACCTCCCTTAGTATATATGGATTCCCTATACTCAATGTCTTTAATGTCACTATGTAGTATGATGACCTTACCATGGATGGGTGTATTTCACACATTGATTCCATGTTGAATATATATCTATGTGGATATTAAGCCATAATCTTCCAAGAAGTAAAATATATTTTGTGTCATGATGGATAACCATGAAGTCAATATTATAAGTGATATCCCATACCTGACACATGATCTTGATATTCTTGGGAGGCCTTTACTATATCTCATCATAACTTTGAATAGTTAGCTTTTATTGAGATAATTATCGCATTCCATATCCAAAATTTATAAGGGTTTTGGTCTGGATATGGTTTATTCCTAAACTATTGTAAACTGGAGACATTTGGATGTTCACATTATCTAGTTTTCCCATAAAATATAACATTATATGGTATTTTCTTGCATGGACTATTCATGATACTATTATGTGAATGAGACAGTGATAAGACATTCTAATGGAATAATATCTATATGATAATACTCACCTACTATGAAGTGTTTCTCAATATATTCTAGACTCTAGAGGGGTTTGATGAGCGCCTCTCTGATTTATTTTGAAATATGAAGATAATCGTGGATTTAGTGTCTTGATAGGACACCTCAAAACTATTTCAAAATGATATATTATTATTTCATGGTATTTGATTCCTAGGATGGGGATTATATTTATTATGTTGATTAGGATTTGCAATTTTTTGGTGGATGATCCTGGTACCTGACTAAGGGTCAAGGGAGCATCTTCTAAAAGTTGTGTAGGTCACAACTGCCTTCCCCTTTGTCTTGAATGATCATAAAATCACTCCCCTATAATTTTTTGCGTAAAAAAAATGGGCATGAGTAACCTATGAAGGGATATGAATAATTTCACGTTTCTATTGTCTTTCTAAAGTTTATTCCCATGGGTTTAACCCATGTATATTTATTCAATAGTGATGTTTCCTAAATATTCATTTTGTTAATTCCCACATCACCCCCTGCATCCTTGGCATCTGTATCCTCAACCACTAGTTACACCGTCCAATTTATAGGAATTATACACATTGTATTATTCATCATCAATTAAGAGGTACGATAAGTAAACTATGTTATTATAACCAAATATTAACTCTTTATCAAATAAGGGACCCATTTGGTTGGTCGGTTCCCATTATCCAAATGATTAAGGGATGATAAAACTAAGTGTCAAATCTTTTTTATGAATTAATTTTAAATCTTTTTCTGGTGTATTTTCTTATGTCTGATGATTTCATCTTCCTTAGAGAGGCATATTCAATTGATCCTCCCTATATATATGAACCAAAACTATATCATTGAACTTCACTCTCATAATGACATGATCTGGTTCAATAGTCTTTTAATTCATATTGTCAATGAACTTATTCCCATTCCTGATCATAACCTCTTTCTAATAAACCACTTCTTATGGTAGTTTAATGGTTATAGATATCACATTTTTGGGTCCTTTTCCTAGATCACATGTCTATAAAAAAATTCTCTAGAGAAGATATTTTAAGAAAAAAAGTCTTGGATGGTGTGACCTAGTCCTTAATAGAAAGGGAAGTAGTCCTGAATGTCAACGAGGATAGACTTATTAGGTTATTAGGGTTTTGTAACAATGAATATGTTATATTACATGGAATCAAGGAAATAATTTTTAACCATATAATTCATGAAGGAATAAACATTATTAATTAATTTCTCAAATATTGGGGACCATAATCCATTTTTCATTGATGTGGGTTACTTTGTTTCTTCTACCACTTGAAGGGAGGGTTCAAACAATTTTTTGACCATCGGGGTGTTAGAATGTGTACTGTCACAAGTTTTAGGGTGGATACAGAATTCTCTACCTTAACATGAATTTTTCCCTATATTGTGGGAGTAGGACATGTTTTATACAAGGTTTGTAGAATAGAATCCCCTATGGCATGTTCCATGTATGTGAACTCACGACGACCACAAAGAAACATCATTGAGATCAAAGGTATTTTTAGATCATTCTAAAGATTCTCGAAAACAATTTATAGAAATTACTCATGTGTGAAAGTTATAATGAGGAAGGTAAGTGGATTGAGAAGTAGGCATGCATTTTTCTTAGAGGACTCAATATGAGGAAAATCAATAAAGAGGAACACAAACTTTCTTGGGTCAACATGGAGCAACATTATAAAGACATTTTAATTGAAATACCCGACACCCAGTACACTCTATCCACTGGATACTGTTTAGGGAGATTGGTTCCAAACATCTCAAACTTTTCTTCAAAAAATCTATTGTGTAATTTGGTTCTCAAACTAGTATTGTATGAGGGTTCTCACTTCCACATAATAGTGTTTGGAAAATAAAAAAAATTAACATTGGATGAGAGGTTGATAGTTGTCATTTTCCATATCAAAATGCTAAAATAATAAATGAATTTATTATGATGGTCTTCCCAACCTATATCATAACATACTAGAAGGTTACTATACCAAATAATGACTGGACTAACTAGATCCTATAAAAAAATATAAATTTGTTCATATCCTAATAATCTCAAAGGCCCATCATAAAGCTGCATTATGGAACAAAGTGCGTGAGATGTTATTATAGATCACCCTCACTATAAACGGTTGATAAAATATGGTCACTAAATTTGGTAGTGGTCAAAGTGTCATCCACCACTTAAGGTTATTTCTTCTTTTTTAGTCGACACATGGGTACACCACCCTTGGATTTAATTTGAGTAGCTATAGATTCAATGTAATATTTGAGTTATGGAGGTATCACTATCTAAAACCCTTATCATCCTACGGGAGTGGGTTTGGATTAATTAGATGACCTATTTTCATATGCATCTTATTATTGATCCCTTCTAGGATGATTTATCTTGATTAAGGGGGTGAGGTTGTCACCATAATGGAGGAAAGTTATTATCATCAAAAAATCCACATTTATTTAAACTGGCTTCATGGATAAATATCCATCTTCTTGCTCAGATTCTTCAATTGAAGGTGGATTGACTCTCTCTTGATGTATAGTAGGAGAGATAATTATTTCTACTTGATGATGATATATAGTATGAATATTTCCCCTGATTAATTCCTCATTGATGTGTATGGGATTCTATATCTCATTATTGTATTGTTCCATTCATTCCTATACATTAGGAATTTTGACTCTATTGTCCATTAAGTGGGATGTAGAAAAAACAGTCCCCTTATCCAAGGTTGATCTTATCAAATGAGGTGGGAAATTAAGATTTATAGGACCCATGTTCTTGTTACTTCTCTAATTCTATATATCTGAAACCTTAGTTTGTGAATCCAAATCACCCACCTCTTAAGGCATGGTTTCTACATTGCATCCCATTATATTAAATTCCTTTTATACTGATTTTATATATTGGAGGTGAATATGTTAACATTTTTCTATTTGGAAATGATATTTATCCTGACACATTCCATCAAATATGAAGAGTTTTCCTTACATAACCATCCTTAAAGGGGTTTTCTAGGGTCATTTTTATGACCACTATTCATATTGGGTCATCTTAGACATGACCCATAAAGGATTTGATTAACATTGTTGTATGTTCCTCCTGTCTCGGTTTATGAATAGTTACAGTAAGGGTGTTTCCAGTCATGGTTTTCGAATGATCCAAAAAATGAAAGATGTATATCTTATGGAGGGAGGAATGAATTGTATTTAAGATGTTGATATTTTTCTCCCAACCTTGATAACTATAAATCCATTTAGGGAAAATTTAATTATTCTAATTCCCCACCCCCCTGACTTGTTAGTTGGGGATAATTCAGGGCCTCTATTGGAAGTATCTAAGACTATTCAAATTATATGTGGATTCTAGTTGAGGATCTTTTGATCCTTGTAAGCTAATTGAGATATAAATCCATACTATGATATGGTCTAGTATTAATTTGGAACTGCCATTGATTTCTCCCAGACCCACATGGGGTGTAATGAGCCTGGTGGTGGAAATTAAGATAAACATTTCCCCATACTTGAAAGACAGTGTTATTGTGAAGCCACTACTAATATTTTTTGGATCCTCTTAGGGTTTGATTATCATATGAGTGGTGGAGGTTTTAGATGATCCAACATCCATAATGGAAATTTTTTCTATTAAATAGATTATATGCCCAATAAAATTGCGATTATTTTAATTTAGAACAACAATAATCATTTATGATTTGGGTGTAATGATATCCTATGATGAGTCTCATATCCTATGGGAAGTTGTTGAGCGCTGGGAAAATCTGGAATTCATTTTTGAGACTTGTTCTGATTTTTTGATAGCTTTATCATGGTAGTCAACTAGGATACCTATCGCTTCTTTTAAAATTTATTTTCATCCTCAAAGTGGAGGAGTATCACTATATTTTCCAAATATCACATGCTTTACATGGTACCGTAATTTTTCTTGAAGTTATAACATTTTACGATTTTATAGATAATGATATTTACTATTCTGTATACAAAGTGAAGTTAAATTCTTCCTACATTCCCCGTATTCATATAAATATGATTTACATGGATATTGAAATATATCGACAAAGAATAGTTATGATATAGATACAAACACTTTATAGTAATTTATCTTGACCTTCCAATAACTGGTTCTGAGCAACCTAGAACATGACCATACCAAGCTAATAACATCGTTTATTTATAATCTAATGATTACCCTCATATCCATGATATTCTATGATACTATACATCAGTTGATAATAACCCATCCACATTATCTTGCAAAAATAAGGAATTAACTCCTTCTCTAGCCTACCCTGGATCTCATAGTCAAAATTGGTGAGGGGCCAAAACATGGTTGAGAGGTTGTGTCTTGTAAAATAATTCAATATATATATTTTCCACTTCTTCATTAGGTTTATATAACGAAACCTTTTCAGGATACATAGGATTATTCGATGGGTCTCCTACTGACCAAGGTGAAGTGTTGTAGATATTTTGTGGGGAACTATATAAAGTTAACCTCGATGGTTTTAAAAATACTATATAAGAAGGTGTTAGGGAAATGAAAGTGTTTAGTTTTTTTGGAGAGATATTACCATTCAGCGGTTGTCCATTGGGGACATTAGGATTAGTGTCTATGTGATTCATCACATCAGTACCATGAGATGAACTATTGAGGTGGTGATGGTATTCTACAACAATTAAAGAGTTTAAAGACACATGTGGACTGGTGGATATTATTTATACAACATAAAAAACACTAGAAATGAGAATACCACGGGTGTGATAATAATTTTACATTTTGGAAATTATATTCTGGATTCCCATTAGGGGAAATTATGGTTTAGGGCTTATTTACTGACTTTTATTGGAATATATTTATAATCATCTATTTTTTTAATGATATGAGGACACTATTAAGATGCTAATTCACTATTATAGTGATAATTTGTATCATTTACATGAATATAAGGACACCTATTGGTGGTTTATGGAATATTCCAGCCAACCTAGAAAAGAAGGAGATATAAGACCAATTCAAATATTAATTCAACATCTAAATATGCCACCAGATCTCTAGAATGGGAGAATGGATATGGGCATCCTTCTAAAAATATTATGAAGTATATTGATGCATTTGTTCATAAGAATAAGCGGGGATATGTGCATGATATCAGTAAGATACTTCTGTATAATGAGTAGCTTTATCAGTGGAGATATGAGCCTTCCATGAGTTGATTTACATATTGTATTACCTCACCTCAATTTTATTATGGTTGTAAGATCCTTTATATGAATTTGGAGTTTGACTATATATTTCTTTGATATGAATGTGTTTATATCCAGATGACTGTTCTAAATTATGTTGGTGAGCCCAAGAAATAACTAGAATATAAGCTCAGTCATGTGACATTGGGGTATTGTAATGGCTTTAAATAATAATAATGTGCTCTTATCCTTAGGAATTTTCAGAAAGTAGTTCGTGAGAGCTAGTAAGAATGGGGTTGTGATCCATGTACTATTTGAAATCCTTTACCACGATATATTGATAATCCTCTTAAATGGTAGTATGAATGTACGGGTTCTCCTGAGTATCCATTGTCTCATATTTATCACCATTATACGCTACTCCAGATATCTTGATAGGGATATGTATCTATCCTTTCATCTATATCAGTGTCATGATATGTCATATGAGAACATCTTCTATTTCCAGAATGTAATGAAACATCAAAAAAGTGTGTTTAGGATTGTAGGAATTCACATTATCAACCTCCAAGATGTACTGGAAGATCTCTTATATTGATGTGAGGATATAAAAACACTACTATTAACTACGATATCAAAATATTTTTATGGGATTTTTGTATGGGGGATGGATATAGTTCTCCCCCATGTTTTTTATATAAATATACATATATACTTTATTAGAGTAAGTATGGATACGATCCTTCGCACTTTACAAAATCAAAATATGATGATGATATTTTTAAGTGGAAGTGGGGATTTGATCCCCCTACCATTTATCAACAAATTTCTATGTCTGTATAGGCCTCCTTGGTACCCATGTATTCTGGACCAAGGAGGAAGTTTTTTAGGCGGTTCCCTTAGAAAGATACTAAGGGGCACTGTAAGTGTGACACTGGGGACAACTATTGGTGAGAACCCTCTAATGTATCTCTTGGACCCAGATGGATTCATAGTTGAATCCTTTTCCAGCTTCCTAATGTATGTAAGGTTTTGATCATCACACCCTAGTGATTATCATCTAATGTGGTTGGTAGTGGAAACTGGTTCCACCTAATTCATTGCATCTTTCCCAAAATGATACAAACTGGTTGGATTCAACGTTTTGGGGCCTATACTTTCCAACATGAGGAATGGTATTTTACCAACTCAGTGGTATTCTTGAACAATGTTTTTTTATACCTATTTCTAATTGTGTCATGTTGGTGAGGTTCTTTTTTAACTGATAGAGATTAATTTTATTGTAGACGGTCCAAAACAGTTTCATGAGGATAACATGATCTCAGGTCAATGTGATGATTGTGAGATCTTTCTCTACAATAAAAAAATATAGAATTGAAATTTTTCATCGAATATATCATCATAAAATGTGTAAAACATCATTAATAATGTAATCGTGGGTAGAAAAATTGTACATTCTTGTTATTTGTTCACCCAATTAGCTCGAATGTAATTTGTAGGATGAGAATAGTCTATTTCATAAGAAACATCATTTATTATTGGAGGATTTCACATTGCCCTTATAATTTTAATTTTCATTATAGATGAAGAAAAATGTCACTATATGTAGTCAAACAAGAATTTTAATTATTTGATATTTATCATGTCGTGTTCAAGAGTTTTATCCCATATGAATTGTATGGTTCTCCAGTTTTTCAAAACAAGATGTCTAACACCAAAAAATATTCTTTTATTGAATCATTACATGATTTCATACCAGTTTCATTATTTTTATTTCCATTGATTTTTGGGGAATAATGATATATTTTGAGGGGGTTTGGAGTATAATTCCAAAATACAATACATTAGGTTCACTATATTCTTCTCTCATTGAATATCTCAATGGCTCCAACAAAGGTAAAGATTCACTAGCCTATATTTCAACGGTAGTTGGTTACAAGGGGTTTCAAAACCAATGAAAATATAAAACAAACATTTTTAAATAGTATGGTAGGTCAATATCGTTATAACATATTAGAAGGTATTATTAGATATTCAAATACTCTCTTATAATTATAATTTATGATCTTGAGTCTCTTAAAATACTTGATATGGGACTATTTACCATACTAAAATGATTTTTTGTCGTATCCTTCTACATGTAAATGGGGTTCTATTCATGGTGCATCTATATATATATATATATATATTTCTGTTTCGTTCTCATTATATTTCTCATTATTGATTAGATATGTGTAGCTTCATGTATTTTGAAACCATAAAACCAAGAGTAGTAGAGTTTACTACCATCCTAGTAAGTGATCGGTGTTTTGAGAATGGGATTTAACCTTAACATGGTTTCATTCATATCCCTTTTTAATAAGAATAAAAAACATCATAGTTCATTTTTTTCAATATATTCACATTAATGTTATGTGGTAAGAAATATATTAGGGAACATATGCATCAGGTATGAAGCTCAAGAATTGGGAAGGTGTTTTATAGATCATTATTATAATCGAAATAAAAGTAATTTTAGTTTGGACTTCCCTCAACCAGATAATGGAAAGGGGCTGCTAATTAAAACTCATAATGGATATTACAACATAGTTTACTAATATAGAAATGCATTGGGCATATATACAAGGGTAGATTCCCTTTAACAGATGAAGTTGAATAATGTTGCTAATTAGAGATTAAACATTGTGATTACCCTGATTGAGGATATCTCATGGTTATATTGGTATAATGATTGAATGTATATATTCCCACGTGATTCATGTGAGAAGTTTTAAATAAGATACATCCCAATATTGATCAGATTGAACATGGATATAGGACTTATGAATTAGGGATACACTGATGGAGTGTTTGATATGGAGATCAGGCATTAGAATGTAAGTATACATATATTTATTTTAAATGGAATAAAATTATACATTGTTCAATTAATCCTAAACATGTTCTTGGGACAGGATAGGTGGTAATGAATTAAGTGATTATTATTATCACAAATATTTGTGCATGTTATTGAATTATAATAGGATAGAAACCAAGGTTATATATTCATTATCAACACTGAGATGAATGAAGAGAGATGATGACCATGAGTGGTCTATCAAATATGTTTGGTAAGATATAACGATTCATCTGGGAGAAAGTCTTGAATTGGTCCACGTGAGTGTATAAGCCATACCAATTATGGTAAATCCATATGTAAATGGGGTTCTTGGATTACGTTTCAGGGATGATGTTTGACATGGTGTATATCTTTGTGTCTTTTAGAAAATGTTGATAGGTCTTATGGTGTCTTCCTGAAAAGTTTTTGGTATATGGAAGACATGTCATGGGTGTCTGTATGATGTTCCCTATGTGTCTACTTGCCTCATTTTTTATTTTTTCCAATCATTTATACGGTTCCCCAATGGATTGGAATAAGATAAGTCCACAGTGCTTCACATGATCAATGCTTAAATTTCAATATCCTTTCATGTGAGAAAGGTTGACGTGTCTAGGTTTCATCACATTATGAAATTATACATGTCCACGCCCTCTCTTGTGAACAATGTTGATATGTTCACAAAACATGTAATGAACCAAATGACATGTTTAGAGTACTTATCATGAACTTAATCATATGATGGAATGAACCATATGACATGTTCAGGGTACTTATCATCAACTTCATGATATGTCTGGAGGGAATCACATGACATGGATAACATTCCTAGAAGAATGTCACGTGATCTGGATGTCACATCTCAAGAACATTTCATGAACTGGATCACATGTTTAGAAGGAGATGTATGCCTTTAATGAACTGTCCATAGGAATAAAATTTTCTAAATGACATGTTCAGAGTGTGATGTGTGGATTCGATGACATGTATAAAAGAGGTTACACGAACCAACTTACATGCTCATAGGGCTTCACGTAATATTCCTAGCATATCCATAGGTCATCATAGGACACGGGTAATATGTCTTGGTGCCATCATGTGACTAATGAATGGGTCAAATGTGGGACTTTATCCCTATCACATGGAAATTAGTGCATTCTTCTCCATGTACGGATTCTGTATTATGTATAATTTATTTCAAAAATTCTTATATGTTCAACGTGGGAAAGAATATTGAGGCCTCACATGACCAATTCAGCATGTGAAAACCCAATTTCATGATTCATCTGATATATTATAAATGTCCTTCAAGTGATCAATAGAGTGATCACATGATGTGTATAGAGGTAATACCCTATATCTTTCCTTGGCATTACTGAGTGGAAGACACTGAAAATTACATGGATCATAGATCTGAGAAGTCTACTCTTATCTCTCTGCTCATGTGTGAATATTTGTTTTGGAAAAGGGGTGGGGGAATTTATAGGCCTCCCTTCATGGATATAAACCTATAACATCCCTAGCCTAGAATCCACAATGATGGTTCCCTGGGTAGGGTCACCACATGACCTCAAGCACACGTACTTATACACCATAGGTTGTCAAATTGTAGTAAGGTTCAAATAAGACAAGTGGGGAGACTATAACATATTTACTAGAGTAAGCTATAGTAGATTCCATATGAATGAAATGAAAAAATTAACATAAATCAGATCATTTATTACCAATAATTACCAAACCGAGTACAATCCAAAACAGAAAAATTAATATGCCATTTCATTCTAATAGTTCCAAAAGAGAAGAAACCCAAAAAATAATGTCAAATAGATAAATCCACAAAATCCATCCTGATATATAGTCAATATCCTCATCTATTAACCTCTCAAGAACAAATCAACTCCCTAGAATAAGGCCTTTTAAATTTTACTAAACCACAACCATGAAATCTATGTGGGTACCAAATGGTGTCCCATTCTAGGTGTGACTAAAACTATATAGTCCACCCCCAATAGTGTATATAAAATATCTAGTCTAAACAGATAGTGCAACTGTGTAAAAAATAAAAAAAAGATAAATGTAATACAAATTGGGTTTCCTTAGATAAAAATAGTCACTAAATCCAAATCCATCGTTAATTCCACATCATCATTTATACCATCATCATTAATAGACTATTTTTCATCACATGATCCTTAGGATAGTAATTTACATCATTTACACAACATCCTATTTCGATCAATTATCATGAATAAGGGAATAAGTATAGTTCCTTATCTCACTATGGATAATCATTTCATAAATAATCATAACACACTTACGATGGATCCTCAGCATAGGTAGTCAAATCCAATCAAATAGTGAGGGCCTAGAGGATTATTCAGACTCCCCATATAATGTATTTGAGGGTGGGGTTTAGATCCTCAGTACATTATCCCACACCACCAAGCCATTTTCACATACATATTATGCATTTACCAGATATACCATATCAAAAAACATACGTAATAAATTCACATAACATTCAAATTTCCCATTTCATTTAACACACAAATAATACTTATGAACTCGCCCATTTAATCATTTACCATTCACTTAGAATATCCTATTTAACCCTTTTACATTTTCATTCCTTAACCCGTTTAATATATTCACCAATTCCTACACATTAACACATTTCAAGAAATTCACCAATTCCAATTATTTTTCTCATTTACACATTTCAATTCATAATAATATATAAACTTATTTATTTCAAGTGTAATTAATAAGTCACATAATACAATCACATTACGTCATCCAATCCATTTATATATTAAAAAACAGTACTTTATTCCGTTATCAGGTTCTATAAATAATTATTAATATCTCCTTTTCAGCTCAACTATCATGAAAAAATGTTCATTATGTTATCTACTTTATCACAAGGAAATTATATGATTAACATTATAATTTCCCATGTTCAAAAATGTTGGCAGACCCCATGGGTGAACCTAATATGTTCTAATCAATATAAATACATACCATTGGGATAATGAGGGGTTAAATCCATAATTTATCCAACCATTTTACCAAATACAACTCAAGACAAAAAATTAAGAATCCTGAAGGTAGCACTATCATAACCACATAGGCCCAAATCAATGATAAAATTATGAGAAATAAATTTTAGACCACCTACCTCCAATCAATACATGAATGCATCCTTATCCATTTAGTAAGATCAATATTAAATCACCCTTTGAATCTAAAACCTATGATGCACTTTATGAAAGTGGGTTTTAGGGATTCAAAATAATAAGAATGAAACTAAAAACCCTAATTTGGAAAAAGGATGCAAGAGGAGCATAACTCGTAGCTTCTATCCAAAAACAACAACACTCCAAATTTCATTTAATTGATGAATATTGATCTTTGGGATGTCGTTAATGTTTAGGTTCATCACTATGGATTTAGGATAAAGAAATAGGGAGAAAATAAAGTGAGGGACTTAAAATCAGGAGGGGTAAAGGGTAATTTATCCCTTTTTATTGGGGAACATGGTTTGGATGCCCAATTTCCCAAACCATGTTCTTTACCCTATCTAAATAGGGTTAAGTCACATGGTTACATGGGTAGGAAGTGACAATTTTTCAAGAGCATCCATCAACTATGTGGAATTCCCCTATCTAAGTTTTTATTGATTTTCCTCCCCCTTGCATGGATTTCACTAACCGTGGAACATGAACAGGATGGATTTATTTCCCTTTCTTTCATGTCTTTTACTCAGAGAACACCCCTAACATTCATCATACACCTGTTAAAATTTATCTAGAAAAAATTAAAAGAATAAAACTGAAATTAATGTGTGAAAGTACCTCTATAAATTTTGGGATCCTACAAAATCCAACCTTATAATGGCTCCTCCTTGAGTAACCCTTCCCAAGAATCAATATGCTTCTAATGAAGTAATATTGGGACACTAAGACCACATGGCCAACTCTCTCTCCCATGTTTAATCATGAATATTACCATGATTTTATAAGATTAAAACTAAATGCATAGTCCTTCCCAGCTATACTTTCTCAAAATGATCGACAATAGGAACCAGATTCTCCCTAAAGGACACATCGTCCTCAGCATCAAAATCCTCAACATCAATCAAATCAGACAGTTCTGGGTGATACTCTCGAAGACGTAACACAATAAACAAATCAAGAGTACTTTTATACCATTTTGGAGGATCCAACCGATACTCTAATGGTATGATCATCTCTCCAATCTCAAATGGCCCGACATAACCGTGTACCAAATTACTCGGATTTTAAATCTGATGGTGACACATCCATAGAGTCCCTGAAGAAGAACATGATCACCCACCATAATCTTAAGATGTCTACGACATATATTTTCATATTAAATATGCCTACTCTAAGCCATTTTGATATTTGTTTTGAATCAACTGAATATTATTCAACATCTCAAACATGAGACTCGATCCAAACAACTCTAATGCCCGAACCTCCATCCAAAAAACATATATATCTACATGGTGTACCAAAGAGAGCCTCATATGATTCCATATGAATGGTTTCCTAGTAACTCTTATTATTGTAAATTCCAAAAAGTTGCATTTTCATTTCCCAAGATCCACCAAAATCTACACAAGCCTTCTATATGTATTCCAGAACATGAATAGAATTCTCCAACTTCCCATCCATCTTCATGTAGAAATCCATAATCAATCACACATGGTTAAAAAACTATTATTGTAATATATACAAGAAGTATGCTATTAAATTCTGATCATGATTTGAATGTATAGAATATAGAGCCACATGAAACTGTAATACCTCTCAAACATTCAACTCACTCAACTGATCGATGGTGAAACTCGATCGAATTGGTAAGAAATGTACTATCTTAGTCAAATGATCAACAATTACTCATATTGTATCATTTTTTTGAAGCCTTATCACAATACCTTCTACAAAATACATCATCACGTAATCATTTTTCCATAAAAAAATTGACAATGGATTGAAAAAACAACCTAGATACTAATTTTCATCCTTTACTTGATGGCATGTATAGAATTTCACTATAAAACCTAAAAACAACTTCTTATTCCCAGGCCACCAATACTGCCAACAAGGATCATCATACATTTTTGTAAAACTAGGATACACTATCCAATTAAATGCATGAAACACACATATCAACTCTTCTCGGATACATGTTGGCACAACAACAAGTCCCCACATACAAATGATCACAGAATCTCCAACAATAAAACATTAGGTAACTCCCTACCATTAATATTTTGTCTCGAAACAGAACACTATAGATCCCTACACTACTTCTCTTTGATCCAACTTAGAATTGTATATTCAAATGACTAGGATTAAAGGTTCCTCTTCCCAAGCCTATCCTGTACCACCTGGTGCATCTCAACAATCAATATTCTTGATTCTGCGCCTTCCTAATCAATGTAACATCAAAACAATTTCACTCCCCTAGTTTGTAAACAAACTAAAAATCAAAGGACTACATGTTTTAAACCCATAATTATTTCAAATAATTCATGTCATATTGGGAAATATATACTAAATAATATTATGATTGGTAAACAATGTAATGTTATTTCCGAATTTCTTAGTGCTTCTGACAGTTCAAGGTGTAAACCACTATAACCAACTCAATATCAGAAGTAGGACAATTTCATTCATGAGTCCTCAACAACCATGAACTGTATGCAAGGACCCAATTATGCTACATCAACAATACTCCAATCCCAATACGAGATGCATCAAAAAACATGGTATACCCCTTTCCTAGCTCATGTAAGATCTAAATCATTATGGTCGTCAACCAATTCGTTAACTCTTAGAAAACAATTTACATTCCCTAGACCATTCAAACGTGATTACCTTCTTGTTCAAGCCTCAAAATGGTGCTACCAGATGGGAAAAATTATCTATTGAACATTCATTAATAGCTAGCCAATCCCAAAATACATCAGACATTATAAATATTGTTTGTATTCTGCCAACACATAACTACTGCACATTCTCTAGTTCAACTGAAAAAACTTCCTTAGAGATTATGTGACCCATTAAATTTTACAAACTGATCTAGAAATTACATTTCGATAGATTGGTGTATAGACTATGCCCTCATAGTGTACTTAGAAGAATGTAATGATGTTTGGAATAAACGTCATGAGTCTTGGAGTACACTATGATGTCATCAAAAAAGACAACCTCAAACTGATCTAGTTATGGTTGATATATTTGATTCACTAGGGTCATAAACACTACGGTTACATTGGTCCTCCCGAACGACATCACAACAAACTCATACAACCAATACCTACTCCAAAAGGTAGTTCACAACATATCAGAAGGTCTCACCCACTATTTCTATTAACCTAATCTCATATCAATCTTTTGGTACCTGGAATCACCCATTAGTTGGTCAAAAATAACATAGTCTCAAGGAATTGGGTATCAATTCATTAATGTTATCTAGTTTATCTTTGTATAATTAACACATAACTTAAATGATCTATTGAACTTCGTGAAAATTTTTGATGGAGATCCCCGAGGTGATGTAATATAAAGTTTAACTCCCTTATTATATAATTCCACTAACTGAGTTTTTACTTCAAGAAGCTCTATTGGTGCCATTCTATACGGGGAAATAGTTTCTAGTTCTTCTTAGAGAATAAATTCTATCTTGAACACAACATCCCTTCCAGGATGTAGCCCTGAGAATTTCTTAGGAAACACATCCTAAAACAAATACATCGTAGGAGGAAAGAAAATATACTATAATCTCTCAAAATCAAACTAGAGATAGGTCACATGGGTTGTTATTTCTCCAAAATGTTGACAAACTATCACTATATGGACAACCAGAACATCCCACTCACTAGGATAGATATAATTTTCAGCATCAAGAGATTTGAATGTCACCCTACACCAATAAAAATGAATATGGTACTGAAAAAATTCAAAATAGTCCATTCAAAAAGTCAAATCAAAACCAGACATCTTGTGCAAGAAAAAGTACTATAAGAAATGGTGACCACCAACCATGAGTTCACACACCTTACATTATCTGATATTTCCTATTCTCACCATTAACTGTGTATCAATCGACATAATTCCACATTGAGGTTACACCACTAGTCCCAAAACAACTATAAATTGATCATAAATAAAAGAATGTGAAACACTTATATGAAATAGAGAACTTCAAATAGTGGAACATACAAAGAGTGTATCTCTAACCATTGATGGTATAGCCTCTCCTCCACTAATTGTAAACTGTACTACAGGAAGACATACTTCTCCTTCTTCCTGAGTTTTTTTCTGAGTTCCTGGTGATCCACTAACCTCCTGATATAGACACACTCACCTTGTATTTCCACATCAATATCCCCAACTAGTACTATCAAGGGATCTCAGACTACTTGCGTCATATGGATTAACTGACCCCCTCCCTATACATGGAATCAAACTCAGTTAACCATTAATTCTCAAATGTTGTGGGTTCCTTAAAGTCCTTTTTTCATGCCCCTGATTTCTACACACATGACAATAAATTTGTGGTTGGGGAAACTATCCATGTATGTGGCATGACCTACCGCACTGATAACATAAGGCATTATCACTTCCCTGAGAAAAATTGTCCCTCTTATAACTACACTTTCCTCCACTCCCTTAGTGCAAGCCCTCTATGTAATTATAAATGGAATTCTAAGCCACACCACTGGTTCATCCAAATAAAAATTCACACACACCAAAAAAATCATCCTCGATGTTCCCTTCTGAAATAAAGGTCAGATCCACTACTTTAGAAACCCTCTTTAAATAGAATAAATTTTCATGGGAATTGATATAAAGTCCAAGTACATCCTAGAAATACCTCTCTATGGATACCTCATCACCTTCCAATCCCAGAATAAAGTGTTCTATGTCATTGAAGTTTCCAAAAATAGTACATCACTGACCTAGATTCATGTTTGAACCTCATAAACTCAGAATCATTTTCCTACATAATTTTTTCTCAATATAAATATTGAAAAAAAATCTTGTAATTACATCCATGTCATACCATCATCCTGCTGGGTATGAACCAAAATATCCCACAAACTAATTTCTAGGCCTTGAAAAATGTTACTGGCCAAGTTAACTATCCTATACATAGAATTATCTAGGTGGTCAGGAATCTTCTGAGTGGATTGTATAAAAAATTATGAGTCATCATATCCACCCTCTCCAATAAAAGTTGATGGGTGTTGTAGTTCAAGATACATATTCATCTCAACAACGCATGGTATACCCCTCCAGAGGAATCATTCATATATTTTCGTATAACTAGAAAATTTCTCGTGGAATTGATATTACATTCTATTTCCTTGAATCTATGGGGTTACCTACTCCACAACTTGTGGTGAATTCTCTATGATATCCTCTTTTCACCCAATCAAAAAATGTCATTGTGATTAAATTTATATATAATTTCATGAAAACATCTTAGATTATACAACATGATATATCTAAAATCTGCCAAAAGATAGTCATCCACTATCCATAAACAAATCATTTCACACACACTATCCCAATAAATATTTCTACTTCTAAAAAAAATACCTTGACCATCCCTACCACGGTCTAGAGAAATGATGGGGTAAATCAACATATAGAGTCACAAGTTGTTCATTATTGACCCCTTAATAAATTATTTCTTCTTCCACACACAAATCATTCTCTTTTATAAACCATTCCCATTTCAAAACATGTTTCTTCAAAAAAAAAATTAACTAATTTACATCCATTCATTAAACAAAATTATTTAACCATTATTTAACATCCATTCCTCTTTTCCCATTTGTATCATTTTTAGTAATCACCATTTTCTGCAATTTTTTCATGAATTAATGTTCATTCTACCAATCAAGCCCAACACACCCTCCATGTGTATACAAATCTTGATACATGGCACCTATATCCCAAGGTTTATAAATTATGCATGATTGAACAAACATAAGACATTTATTCTACTAGGGAAATATCATAAAACAATCACATCACACAAAAAGTTCACTACCCAATGGTGAAATATCATTCAACTGTAACAACACATAAAAAAACTCCCACCATGTGTACTTGTGTTTTTTCTCATTCATGGGTTAGCTACTTCTAATGACGAGTTCATTTTCAAGAGATGAAATATCCTCATATCATAACTACCATCCACAAATAATAATACCATAGAATAAAAACTCCATGACAACACTTTGAAACGTCTCTGACCAAGAATACACTAAACTAGTGCCCTAGAGTTAGGTCTCCACATTATCTCATGAATGCCTCCCCATATACTATAGGTTTCTTAATAGTAGTAGTGGTAAAATAATTCATCTGGGGAGACATTACCCTCTCTATTAGAGTAATCAACTATAGATTCCATATAAAATAATGGAAATAATGAACATGCACTAGAACATGAATTACTAATAATTCCTAAATATGTTACAAGAAAATACCAAATAATAAATATGTCGTGTAATGATAATAGTTCCAAAAGTGAGGAAAAATAAAAAAATAATGAAAACCAACCGAATCACCCAAAAGGATCGTAACTCCTTTTTTGGGTCCTCATCCATGAAAATCCCAAGCACAACTCAAATCCCTAGCACATGATCTTTTCCTTTTTCATGACCTTCATCCATGAAATCTTATCAGGTACCCAATAGAGGCCTAAGAAGGGTGTGAGTACAACTTAGTAGACCACCACTAATGGTGTCCTCAAAATATATCTTCCTAACAGATAGTATATCCAAGTAATAAATAAATTACAAGATAAACAAAAGATAGCTTTGATTCTATGAGATAAAAATATTTACTTGAACGAAATACAACATTAATTACATTTCATCATTTATACCTTCTCTATTAACAAACATTTTATCATTTCATGATCAATGGGTTAGGCATTTACATTATTTAAACAATGGCCTAACCTGAGAAACTATCATGCATAATGGAGTAAGTCAAGTTCTCAATCTCACTAGGGATTTCCATTTCCTAAAAAATAATAACACACTTACCGTGGAGACTCAATTCAATTATTCTCTTCCAATGAAATAGTTAGTGGCCTAGATAATGAGTCCAACTACCTACATTGTGCGTTAAAGGGTTGGGTTTAGAGACTCAATCCAACCTAACCTATGAGAGGAACGTTGGTCATTTATCACACACCACCAATCCATATGAAAATTCATATAATACATTTATGACACATATACCATATCACAAACCAAACATAAATAATACACATAACATTCACATTTACCATTTCATTTAACACATAAATTATCTTTATTCCTTTACCCATGTACACATTTACGATTCACTTGGAATAACCCATCCAACCCTTTTCCCTTTTCATACATTTAACTATTGATCATATTAAAAAATTCCCATACATTTACCCATTTATCAATATCTATAAATTCCCATTCCTTATAAAATTTACACAATTAAATTCAAAAGCATTTACAAACTTATGCATTTCAAATACAATTCATAAGTCACATATCACAATCAAATTATTTCATCCAACCCATTTCTATATTAAGACAATAAATCATTTATTCCATTATCACGGTCTATACACAGACATAAATATTATCTTTTCAACTAAACTCACTTTTATCCATGTTCATTATGGGATCTACATTATCAAAAGGAAATTCAATGTTAAATATTACTGTTTCAATGTTTGAAAATTTAGAAACACCCCCATGGGTGGGCCTAATCTAGTCTAATCAGTCTTCATACAGCCCACATGGAACATGAGGGGTTAAATGAATCATTTATCCATCCATTTTACCAAATCATTCTCACGGAGATAAATTATCATTAAGAGGGAAAAATTATGTAACCAAACACGCAAAAATTTACAACAAAACTAGGATATAACTTATAGGC
This sequence comes from Viscum album, assembly GCA_963277665.1. Classification (NCBI taxonomy): domain Eukaryota; kingdom Viridiplantae; phylum Streptophyta; class Magnoliopsida; order Santalales; family Viscaceae; genus Viscum; species Viscum album. The sequence continues at coordinate 1,293,690,336 of OY728129.1, forward strand.
CATCTACCTTGATTCCATATATTAAAACACACTTCACCTTATCCTTATATATGGATTCGAGAACCATTTGATTAATAAACCCAATGATATGGTGTAAAAGTGGGATTTTGGGCTTCAGATGTGGAAGAACGAAACCAAAAGCTGTAGTCTAGAAAAGGAAGCAAGAGGAGCGTTAAACTGACCTGAAGCATCGATCCACATCAAATGACACTCCAAATGACCTTGAATCAAATGAAATTTACCTTTTGTATATATTTAGGGTTAAGATTTTTCTATAGGAAGGGAGGAGGAATAAATAGGGAGAAAATCAGGCAAGGAAATCAAAATCCTATGGGGGGGGAAAGGGTAATTTCTCATTTTTATGGGGCACACAGTTTGTCTTCACGGTATGCCAATTCATTTGAAAATTGTCGCCTAACTCTTTATAATAGGGGTGAAGTCCCCAAATTACTTGAGGAGGCCCCCATGGATTGAAAAACCATGCACCAATGATGCAGAATTCCTCTATTCAAGGATTCAAAGTTTAGCCACAACCCTTGAAAAATTTTCACTAATCGTGCAACAACCATGAAACATGTACAGGATGGCCCTATTTCCATTAATTTCATTTCCAAATCCCCTGAAAGACCCTTTATCTTCAACATACACTTGGTAAAAATTTATATATTCAAAATTAAGTGATAAAACCCAAATTTAAAATGAATATGTATCTCAAAAAAAGTATAAGATCTTATAAAACCACAAGGTATGCCAATTAAATAACATATATGTGCCTGAGTCTGTGGAAGAACTGTCACATCACCTATTTCATGTGAACATGTTGTGAATCACTTGTGACATAATCTTCATATTTCTTGATAATAAGTGACTATATATTATCTCATCCTACAGAATAATTATTGAACATGTGGTTTTTTATAGGGGTTTCACATAATCAATTCAACTTGTCAAAGGGATTTCAAATGATCAGAAGAACGTATTGGGGAGACTGTGAGAGAGCATGACTCTTGTTGAAATTAATTTCAAATGAATGATGAAATATTTCTCAAGGCCCTTCCAAATATCCATATTTCTTATTATATGACCTTCACACGATCAGTACAAAAATTGATGTTTGGCATTTCCCCTTTCCATGAAAAACTATAGAACTAATCTTATAATAAGGGTTCCTACTTTTTAATTTTTCTAAATCCTATAGTTCTTCTCCATGAATTTTATACCACAATTTCAAATGATTAAAACAAATTCAGATGTCCTTTACATTATTAAAGAGACATTTCTAATGGAATTTGATTGTAGAAACATGCTTTTTCCTAGGGATTTTATGTGATCATTATACTAGTAACATAGAATGTATAATCCCCATACATGAAAATAAATAAATCAAACATAATAATATTAAATCATATGGATGTAAATGGTTTTTTGGAGATATTTGTTAATTTATTTTCTATATTAATAAAATAAATAGAAATAAGATATTTTTTGTAAATTCTCTCAATAAATGATGCCTTATATACATTTTCTCAATATAGAATAAATTATATCATATATTGGAATGTATATAAAACTTTGTTTTTTTAATTTTTTTAAGATAATATTAAAAAAGAAAATATCATTTAATTTATGTATAATATAGAATAGTTAAGAACAAAAACAACCAATTACATGATATTTTGTTATTTTCATAGATAATGATTCAAATTATTGTATTGATATTTAATATAAAAAATCCACTTTAAAAAAAGTAATAACCGTATACGAAATAGAAAAACATTACAAAAAACAATCCATTTTGGTGGATAAATGAAATGGAGTCATAATGAACCATCTTTTTGAAACCTATTAAACAATAATGGATAGTTATCATGAATATAATATACTAAAAATTTATTTGTACAATTCCCAAAATAAATAAAATATTAAAAAATAATTTTTACTTCACACTATATGTGCGAGGTAGAGGTGTCCTCTCCCGATTTCCTAATACTTTCCAGGATAATTTATAATAATATCTTGTGAGTAACCTCTAACTTTTTAAATAAATAAAAAATAAAAAAAAAATTAAGTTTTTTGACATAAAAATTAATACATGTCATAAAAAATAGGTTGATACCAAGTGGCAATACCATACCCTCTTTCCAAAATTATAAACAAAATCTGATTTTAGTAATTATACCAACATCCACCATTCATTTATATTTATATTCTAAAACTCTTAATACCATAATTAAAATGGATTCACATCCATACATATTCAACATTATGCTAAAATATGGTAGATTCCATTGAACCCACTTCCTTCGATGCACAATAGTGGTCTAATATCTCAGTTGATGTAGATCAGACCATAGGGAAAAAATAACATCATGTGGACATCCACATTCATAATTTAACACAATGCCTCATAAGTTACATGAATAATAGTGAAGGGTATAGTAGAATTATAGTACATAATTTCACTGATTGATTTCATTAGTACTTCACTTGAGAGTTTCGAAGAAAACCCTAATGATACCCTGCCTAAGGATCTTTAAAATTCCAAAGGAAAGGTGTAGTAACCTAGAATTAATATGTGAGTAAAATGAGTATATCCTTATAAGAAACTCCATTTTACATACAATATAATACCATAGGTCAACAAGTAACCTGATTTTGGTAAATATATTATATACAAATTTAAAATAGTTGAATAATAACCTACACTCCGACTCCTGATAAACAACACTAGTATGAACTACAAGATCCATTGGTAAAAAAAGTTTTATAAAATTCATAATAAATAACTCATTTTTATGGAATTATTATTCTCTAATATTTTAGATCCCACTAATATATTAGTCACATACTCTATCTGTATGAATCTTAAATAGAAATAGGGAACATACCATCTATGATATGTACCCCAGTCAATCCTTATTACTTGTGGAAATAATATCAATGAAAGATACTTATTATTCCACATAAAGAACAAAATTAGAAATATTCATAATATCAAGAGCCTTCCTGAATGTAATTTGTGATTCAGGAAAACCAGAAAAATGGATTTGATAACCTATCCACTAGAACATCTAGAATAAAATATCACCATTATACACAACCGAATCTTATTGATTAATAATAAAAGGTAGGATAAATATTAGTTATGTACATCTATTAGAGGTTAATCCTAAATTACCCCCTATATTCATATCTCAAATATAATCATATTCAGGTCATTAATATAATTCCTTGAAAATGATCCAATCATCTAATATCAAACCATTTTAGAAATATGAGATTTTATAAATTCTTTTAGGTCATACAATATAATACAACCCTAATATATATAAAAATTAAGAGACATACACCCCACCCAATAAATATTATTTTACATACAACTACGTGTCTAAAAATAATGAAAATAATTTCATCGTTTTGAATAACCACTATAAACAACACTATAATGGAGGGTAAATGGGAAACCATTCACCGTTGGGAATTTTTTAGCCAATTGATCCAGTAACTAAATGATAAAAACAACATGTAAATAAATTCTAATAATGATTACATATTTTTGAAACAATTTAATTAAAATGATGAAGTCAGGTCCTTCCATTAAATAATATAACCCCAATGTATTCTACAGGAAAATCTACCGGGTAAATACATGAAAATCACTCAATCATAACCATCCTTACCTGAGATGTTTATTCAATGACTAGTAGAATGAGCTGACTAGATTTAATTATTCTCTAGCTCTATAAAAATATTCTTTTCAATATCCATGAATTTTGAAATTGATTTATGGTTACCATTCATAGAACACAATAAATCTTCTGTAAAAAAATATGAGAGAATCCATGAAACCCAAAGCACTCTAAAAAGATCTGAAACTTTCCTCAAAACAATGAATGATATATATTCTTATTAAAATAATACTTGGAATTAATTAAATGGTATAGTGATATAGGGTCACCATGGTAGATCACTCTACCTATCATAATGAAACCATATACTCTTCCTATGATGGATATTTACGTCCATGTGAAGTCATTTACCTAAAAATAAGTCATAAACAAAGCTATATAACCCCATATTCCTAAAAAAATATCCCTAGATCATCTTATCAAAATCCTTATTTGTGTCATTTTTAATCATCCCAATCTTAAAAGTGTATTGAAAATTCAAATCTGGCATCATTTCTTTTTCTGTACTCAGAAAACCATTAATTAACCTCCCTTAGACAAAATAATGATTCTCATCGAAGATGGTGTTACGATTTAAGGTATAGATTCTATCATTAAGAATATGATCAATGATATTATACGAAAATCTTCAAAGTCTAATCCAATGAATTTCCTAAAGAAGAAAAATATTATTTGATTAGGGAATAAGAACATGGGTGGTTTCTGCCACTGTCTTGATTATTTTTTCACCCTAATAAAATTCCCTAATAGTTTATAACATATCCTATTTCATGAAATCCTATGAAAATTAGAATATAAATCCAAAAAAACTATAACTTTTTTCACTCTCAAAAGTCTATTTTATTAATATAGTTATAAATATCCACTTAATCCAGTATGTATGAGAGCAAGGACTTGTGTGGATCATAGAATTGGGTTGGAATAATATTAATAAACGCAATTACTCTACTAGACTATCCAAACAATTAAGAATCATACAATGAATTAGTAAGGGATAGAACAAAATCATTGACTTCAAAAACCCCAGTTGCATCAATATCATACACAATAGTTCCATCCGACCTCTCAATATGATTATCCCTAGTATATATTTCTCTATAATACCTGAAATAATGTAGGTAGTATTTCAGAATCACTTCTCCATCCCCATCACATGAGACATAATACTACTGCATTCTCATCCCTCGCTATTATTGAATTTATATATTACTAATTTTTTATTATCACCTCAATAACATATGACTTCCATGTTGATAATATACTCATAAAGAGCTTCTCATCCTCCCCTATGAGAACATAATTCCTTGAACCATATATAATAAATTAATCCCTCTATTTTTAAATATCATCATTACACCTACTAAAGGTTTTTGAGTGCACCATATGAATGATGTTGATAAAATGACCATCAGATATGATGATAACCCGATGAAATCCTTCTTATTTTGTCATTATTTAGAATACAAAAATCCAATTTGTTATGAGAATACACACAAAATTATGAAAAAGTGTCGAATGATATGAAAACATATATGTATGATTCGTACAATTATTAACATAAGTGCAATTAATACCATGTTGATTTGATAGGATCCTATTAAGTCAAATAGACACTCTCCATTCACCCTTCCAGTTGTTACTCAATTTTGATATCTCACTACAAAATCCATGTTTAATCAATTGATTTTCTTCATATTTTCATAGTACAATATGTAATATAGTTAAATTACCCCTTACCATCTAAGGAAGTAAAAAATAATTGAAGATACGAAGCTCACTCTTAAGGATAGATTTATCCCCACACCATATCCTATAAAATATCAATGAAAATGAACTCAACATTCATATATGAAATATCAATCATGATGTGATTATCCCAATAAATGCCAAAAGATAGGCATATATTATTCCTATTATATATCAATATATGGTGACTAGTTAGTGGTACATCCATGAAATGAACAAAACCACATTGTAGATGTAAATCCATAGAGATCTCTCTCTTTGTGAAATTGTTGAAAAATATTTAGAATCCTATATTTGAAATTATCAACTTATTTCAGGATTTATGCCCACTTGGATGGTCTCCCCTGTCTCCCGATTGTCTAATATATATATATGAGAGATATTTATATATTAGGAAAACATAGTGGATTCACCACTATCACCATAAGAGTGGGAAACGTGTTATTTACACAGGTCATCAGTTTTAGAGATCTATAGAGTTTTGATCCAACATGAATTGCTACCAAACTCCACAAGGTGGAATATTGTTTTATTCCTTATTATAAATTATATAGTTTGGTCTGTGTAAGTGTTATGTTTTTATAGTTGATTGAATAAAATACTACAAGGAGTAGAAATAAACTACAAACACCTTCACAGAGATCCACGTACACTCCTCCAACCAGTACAACTAGATGAGAGGAAAATAATCCAAATAATAATTATTATGATCCCCAAATGAAAAATATTTAGGGAATGTATCTAACACCACTAATGGGTTATGTTTTGAGGTCCAATAAATATATAATTCCAAAGGATAACCTTGTAAAAGAAACTCATTATCTACGCCCACCAAAACATAATAATTAGAATTAATGAAAAAATAGGAAATAAGTAAAATGGTGGTCCATGACCTAGTATATGATGGTGTACCAAACAAATAATTAATGGAAACCATTACTGTGAGGCCCTATTTATAGTTCAAGTTACGAACATATCTCTCATATCAAGTCCATAAAACGACAAGTACACCTAGGGTGGAAAATAAAACTAGATTAATGGAGTCCTCAGAGAAATGAGATTAAGAGACCATAATGTATTTAATTCCATAAAAAATTAGAATACCACACCATAAAACCAATACTATTGATAAATTGACCCGAAATTGGAGTAGAAAAATATTTATTCATCACATTTCCTCAATAAACATTCTTTTACTAGGCTATTCCATGAAACTGATGTTGAAAATGAAAGTAATAACTAAAACTAGAAAAATATATATAGGATCTTATTCCAACCAAGAACACTAATCCCAAGATTGAACTATAGATAATCATATAGACTATGAGGTAGATCCCCCTCCACACAGATGCAAAGATCAATAGTTTAGTGAACTAAAAATTTTATATCATCCTCTATAAGAAAAAAATTGAAGGCCTCACTATATCTTTGGATCACATTAGAGGTTGTGGAGGGAAAATATAGCAAGAGAATACTCTCCTAAATATTAGATGATGTGGGATATATCATCTTATGAAATTATTGGTTCTAAATATACTTTTCTTATCTATTATAATATATTAGAAAAAATTATTATAAGTTAAATAAAATATAATTATTTTAGATTAAGGAAATAAAAAATGATGTGATTAAAAAATTTGATATACTAATTTTTATAGTGTTAAACTAATATTCCATAGGATCAACCTAAATTATAGAACAATGACACAAAAAAGAGTAATTTTTGTTCTACAAATCGTGTTAAATGAAAAATTTCGCAATTATTCCCTTATAATTACTTTCCATCAATAGGATTTTGAAATTTTTCCAAGTCATTCTTAATATTAAAACTCTTAATAGTGGTATATGATTTACTATTTAAAATGAAATATTATTTAGAAAAAAATTCTGTATATTTTTATCGGTTTAATATTGATGAAACATAGAAAAACACGGTATGAGATGGGTTTTTATGATGTCAAATTGTTTCATGATTTAACATATCTTTTCCATATATTGGTTAAAAAATTTAAACATATCTAATCAAACTTCACATTTACCACCTAGAAAAAAACATAATGGTTTTACATTATTCTTCTACTAATAGATACTTTAATGAGTATAAAATTATGATTTTATGTTCATACTACTATTCTATATGATTTTCTATTATTAATAGAGTATAATTACTCTTAAATTGACACACCAATCTAAGAGAAATGCATTTATAATTGGATTTAGTAATTAGTTAGAAACATACTTCAGAACACATTCATTGACTCATTAATTATTACTAAATTGTATTAATTCTTACCCAATTTGATGAAATTATTTTCACCTACAAATTAATATTAATTTTCATATATAATTGAAAATTTTTGGGATGAGTTGTTTTTTCAATGAATCCCAAATAGTCTCCTATGATGTTATCCCATGTCCTGAGATATGACATGGATGATTACCTATTAATTTTTTGGGGACTGTTAACTATCATCTAATTTAATAAGTTGAACATTTGAGGGAATCATTTCTTTTTGTTGATGTCAATGTAAATTTTTCATTGGTATTCGATTTTTAATTGTTTGTATGTGAAAATGGAAAAATAAATATCTAATGAAATCCTATGTTGAACTAAGAAAAAAAATTAATGTCAATCCTTGACTAGCAATGTATATCAATAGTTCTTGAATCTCATGTTCAAAGTACCATTATTTACATATAATATACTAAAACTGAAGATGATGTTGGGGAACACATTTTTGAGGAAACCATGTCATAACCTCAGCTCAAATGAAGAAAAATATTTCACATCGTAGTGAAGACCACTCATGAAAATTTGATCAATAATGACTAACATTTAATGTTATTATGTTTTACGAGATTAAATAATTTTTTAGTTAATTTTAAATTGAATAAAATCTGAGATGAAAACATTACCGTGTTCTCATCTCAAATGCAATATGTTAATTCTCATTATAAAGATATGTATATAAGAGGTAAACCCATGTTGAATATATTAATCCATCTGTATGTCTTATTTAAGATTAATGGGACTCATATCACCCCAAAGTTATGGATTCAATTCTAAAAATTGGTGTGCACCCAATACTTGAAGAATTTCCTAAATGATTTTTTACCAAACGATATGAGTTGTCATGCATTACAAGAATAATGATTGGGTGCACTGTAATTCTTATTGAGTTTCTTATGAACCTTATACAAAAAAGTTATGAAGAATCATCATTCTATTAAAATGGATAATATTTTTTTAATAAAGATAAAAAATAATGACATTAAGGAATCCATTTATGTAGGGTATTGGTGAGATGAATACAATCACTATTAATATGGGATTTTGTGTTCTTAATGAAGTTTGAGGTAGGTAAAAACTAATAATGTTAAATCAAGAGAAGAATTTTTTTTCCCTAGATCTCATTTTTATTGGTCTTAGTTGATATTTGGTTATCAAAATTATATTAATTATATGTTTAATCAGACTCTGTATTTTTTTTATGTTCACACTGATGCAAGTTTGGGATATTTTGTAAGTACTTGCTAAAGATACTTATAGTTACTATATTGAATATTTTAAATATAACAATGAAATATAATTATAGTTGTTTGATGAAATAATTTTATTAGAATACATTTTATTAGGACCATTATGGTGTCCAAATTTATATAGATATGAAACCAACTAAAGGGTATTTATTATAAACATCCAATGATATTTAGTGAATGATGACTAAAATTAAGAGAAGTTGTTTCCACATAGATAAATAAAATATTAATTAAATACAAATATATAATTAATATATTTATGTGGAGCACTTAACAATATTTTCATAGAAGGAACTGGAAGATGTTGTGAGATATATTGAAATCTCATTTGAGAGAAGGGGAATAAATAAAGACATAACCTATATCAATGAACTACATTTCTTAGTTCCATTTATTTAATTTTTTAACCTTTTTATATGGATTTATTCTACTACATGTATATTAACATGTATTTTGAGTATATATCTCTTGGGGAATCATATTAGTTTGATTCTATTTATTTTAATTTGTTCGTGTTATCATTTTCATCTATGCTTAATATATATTTAGACTTCTCCCTATTATTATTTCATTATATCACGAATTAAAAATAATTTTTATTATTAAAAATAAATAAAACATACAATATTTAATTTAAATTTTTTGACTTGTGACCTTTTCATTCTTGATATTAATACACAAAAATCAAATAGATATTCTATTTTATAAAAATCAGGTTCATCCTTTCATGTGGTTGAGTGAATTTTTTATATTCAAAAACTATATATTTTCATGAACTAAAAGTCAAATTCCTTTAATGAAGGCATAACTATTTCCACAATAAATTTTTTTATGAGTAATGGAATATATTATTAAAATTAGAGAACCAAAATTTATATGGTTCATAAATTTTGGGTAACTATATTTTTTTTTTATTCTTATACATTTAAAATTTCGTAAAATATACTTATTCAAACATTCTTATTTCAATATACACATTAAAAATCATCATAGATATTATTTTTTGTGTTGGTTCTCTTTGTTTTTATTTTTCTAATATTTTCTCTTTTTTTGGTCCACATCGTTTCCTTCCTTCAATGTATATCTACACTTTAAATTAAAAGTATACATTTATGTTGGAAATAAAAACATGTTATACAAACAATATCAACAAAATATTTTATCATATTTTAATGGAATATATGTTTGACCAAGAGGAAGAATAGTTTAAAAAAATTGAAATTCTAAAAAGAATGTCAACTACATGTTCACTAGAGAATGTTTTAAGAATGTGGTGCCAATTGTATCTAAAATTCATAGACCAAAAATAGCTCTATGGAAATTAAAATCACTATTGGATGGTCCAAGAGAGGAATATTTCCTACTATGAATTTATAGAATCCACAATATTTCATCATTAAAAAACCATTAAATACCGAGGATGAGGGTGTTTCAAATTTTTTATATGCTATAAAACCCATATTACATTATGATGAACCATGTACCTTGTAATTATAAGCATAAAAACTTATATTTTTCACTTATTCCCCCATTCAGTGGAATTACCCACAAGGACTCTTTATCATTCTTTAGGGGAATTCAAGACAAATAGCAGTAGTTTCTACTGCTACAGTTAAAATAAATATGACGAAATTGATAGTTTACCCTTTGTGAATTATGGGAGATTATAGTAACGAGTTCTCAATATTAGATGAATACATTTTTGAGACATGTGATTATCTTCATGAATCCATTATCATGAAATTTTAACCGAATATAAAAATTGATTATTTTAGGATAAAAATAATTAGTTATTACCAATAGAATAGAGATGATATTTATATATAATGCGACACATTTATAGAAATATTCAATAGATTTACCACCATATTATCTATAAAAACCTCTTCATGGATGTATTTTATGGAATTATTTAATCATAAACGTAGAATTTGGTTGAATAATTGGTTGGTGGTAATTCTACACAAAATGCATCTAATGGGTCACAATAAAAATATAAAACACATACCCTCAATTCAGAATACATAAGAACATCATAATGATGTGTTAATATGGTAGAATAAAACTCTCATTTAATACTTGAAATCAATTCCAATTGTTATGAAATTAATGTCCCACATCAGTCCATAATGACCCTAATTTCCAAATAATGCGTACCCTGTTAATACCAATTATATCAAGAGTAGTATCATAAATTATACATGTATTCGACAATCTCCAACAAAATATACAAAAATTTATATGGAAGCCCATTATTTTATAAATGATAAAATATTTACCTTTTAAAAGAGGATGTATGCTACAGATGGTCAATTTTCTAATAACAATTAACCGAGTATATAGAAAATATCATTACCTTACATGGAGAGGGTAAGGAATGATGACATGACGAACCCCTGGATTCCACAAACATCCCAATTACTAAGATCAAACCAATATAAGGTTATAAATATTAATTCTAAAGTGTTAGTAAGAAGTATTATTTAGTACTAGATAAGTATGTCTGAATAAAAAAAATTATATTATTAAGAGAAATATAAAAAATAAAAAATAATAAAAAATAGATTCTATGACACATAACATGGAATCATACATGGGATAACTCTATAGGTACACAATTACATGAGATAAATTTATGCTTCCCAACATAATAGTTATGAACCTTATAAAAAACATTTATATCACCCCCATGAGTGGCTTTATAACACATCAAGAAGAGTGAAACTAGCATAGGGATGTCCAATGAAATTTTATAGAATAGTTTGGAAACACAAATATAAACAACATTGAATCTTGAAATCTACCCAATAGTTCTAAAAAAGAAAAAAATTGTTACAATTCAAAATCATAATGAATAATAAATGAAAACGAGGAAAAATAATGGGAAATAAATTTTTTTTGAAACATATATGGGTATTTATAACATTGGAATTTTTTAACACAACCCATACCATTCTCTCTTAGAATAATAAAAAATTATCTTGATCCTAAAATTCATAAACATGTTCAATTGTTTAAAATAATTCAATTCAATATTCCATTCCTATAAGAATTATTTCACATATATCAATATTTAAAATCAATAAAAAATATTATATTTCTAATAAAAAACATTTCAATAATTTTATAACAATAATTTAATTGATTAGTGTAGATATATCAATTAAAATACGATTCCATCTAAAATATAAGACCCAATTAGTGTTTGAATCTTATGTACGATAGGATATATTAGTGAAATAATAATATAGTTTAATATTTGATCAAGTATCAAATTAATCCCTTTCTAAATATTTATATAAATGAGAAATTTAGATTTACAATTTACCACAAATGTCTATCACTTTGAGGAATTTTATATTAATCACTCCATTTGGAGAGTGGATAAACTAATTGTGTGTCCTGTTAAATGTTCTTACCTATAAATATTCTCATCGTAGACATTGAGTGTTGCAAGGAGGTCCAAATAAACCATGATTGGATCATTTTATCTACTTTTGATGCTTTTATATTTCCTTAAAATGGAATGATTATTTTGTATCCTAGGTGAAAAATGTTAAGAATCTAATATTTTTAAGAGAAGTAAGGAACCTCTACTTAGTGAAATTTTATTAAGAGATATTATTCTAAAAATTATTGAATATATTGATTAATATGATGAATAATTTTTCAGAATTAATGATGAGATTTATTGTAAACCAATCTCTTTTTAATTTTATATGTGAAAATTTTTTAGTAATAAGGATTAAATTTTTTTATATTTATAGATCATTTTTTGCAGCACATGGATAATATTTATAGGAACACATTCTAAAACTAGATATAGAAGAAGGATATATGAGATATCCATTATGGAATGTAGTGAATAAGAAAATTTTTTTATCTTAAACTATTTATTTATGATGAATATTTATTAAATTATTCCACAAATTCTAGGTCTCAAATGATGTAAGGAAATATATTGTATAGATCATAGACACATTCATCTCACATGAAATACTATTTTATATGTGATAACTAATAAAAATGATCATAACATTATATAAAAATGATGTAAGAAAATATGATATGTAATTAGTTATCTTGAGAATGTGAAATTCAAATATATTGGACAATAGATGTTATCAAATGGATTATATCATTATTTTTCATGTATAGGATTCCAATTGAACCTAAACAAAAGCTCATATTTGAGGACCATGCATGGTTCAATTACAATATAAAGGAGGATATTAGGTAAGATGTTATCAAACTAATAGATAGTAGAAATATATTTCCCATATCAGCTGGCCCATAGGTCATCCCATTCTACATTTTCTATAAGAAGTGACATTTCACATCCAAAAATAAGGAAAAATGAAAATAATTTATACTTAAAAATTGACTGTGAAGATTATCTATATATACTAAAAAATATATTATTTCTACCAAAATGTATGATTATTTCCATATAAAGATAATAGATTGAATTCATAATTGATTGGATGGTAATTAGTTTTATTTCATTATTTATGGATATTATAGTCATACTAAAAATCATATAGTATCTCATAGTCAATTGAAAACAATATTCCCTTTTACATTCCAATAATTTCTATACTAGAGAATTACTTTGGCCTTGTGTAGTTCTCCTACCACCATTCCAACATGCAAGATAACTATATATTCTGACATGAATAAGAGATGTATCTGTGTAATTATAAATGATTTATCTATAGTTAAAAGAAAATTTTACAAAATTTTAGAGAATATATAAGTATATTTGGAGAGATTTCATGACACATATATTTTTCTAAAATGGGAGAAACTAAAATCATTACTAATGAGGCTTTATTCCTTGGTTTAAATATACCTAGGAGTTTAGGAAAGTTGTAGAAAATGAAAATATATAAGTTAGTAAAAGTTTATAACCAATAAATAGTTTCAAAGGTCTTAGGAGCATATTTCAGCATACTGAATTTTTATTGGTGGTATATTATGGGAATTTTTAAGATCACAAACCCCCTCTACGACATAATATTTAATGATACACCATTTTTAAATGGTGAAAAATTCATTGACTTATTTAATACCCTAAAATAGAACTCACATTATCTATTATTATTAGGAAAATTATTTTTTCCCATTTTATATAATGTGTTGTGAAAATGATGTCGTAGTTGAAGAAGATGTAGAGTAATGAAAAGAAAAATGTTTTCTTGTGGTGTTTTATGCTAAATAGATTCCAGATAAAGCGTAGAAGAATTAATCTAAAACTAAAAATGAATTGTTATCTATATTTTTTGTTCTAGATAAGTTTAGGACGTTCATGATCGTGGATAATTTTGTTTTTTTAATCACTATTAATCCCTAATATACCATTTTTAAAAGCAATATTCTATTTTAAATGTATTTAATTATATTAACTTGTTGTAATAAGTTAACTTTGATATTATGGAAAACAATGGTTATGAATATTTATTGGATGATCACCTATTTTGGATTCTCAATAATATGATTGATAAATATTTGGAGATCAGTTCCACCATCATATATGAAAAAAAATTCATTTTTATTGAACCTAAATATTTATTATGTAGATTTATTTATTTTTCATTTTTTTTGGTGTCATTCCAAATGACATCTCACAAAAACTAGAGTATAAATAATTTTTTGACATTAAAAAATACTTAAGGGATTCTATGTTATTGTTTAACAGATGTGATGATGAAATACATAGAACAGATGTTACATAGGAGGATATATTATGCGTACATGAGAGTACACATTCTTTAGCATAGGGTGCACATAATAGAATAGAGGGGATAACTCATAATTATATAAAATATATAGTTAGATATTCTATGAGTCTCATTTTTTTATTTTTAGATATAAGTAAATTTAGATTGGAGGAAAGGTAAACCAAAAATTAAAAGTTTTTATGATTTAATTTTTTATGTTTGGGAAATTAATTTTATATAGCCATTTACGTCTTCTCATGGGAAAAAATACCTTGAAGTTGGCATAGATTACATGTCAAGGTGGGTGCATTATCTATAACTTCCTAATGATAAAGATAATATTGTTGTGAAATTAATTAAAAATAATATTTTTTCTTGATTTGGGGTTCCTAGGGACTTCATCATAGAAGACGAAAAATGTTTCATAAACTATAAATTCAAATACTTTTGGATAATTATGGGTGACTTCATAAGACTAGAACTACAGATTGAATTATTATTTTTCAAGATATATCATTTTCTTATAGAGAATCAACAGAAGTCTATTTTATGTTTCTAAAGAATTTAACATTGATATTAAATATGATGGTCAAAGAAAACTATTATAGATTATTTTTTAAGATGAAAATATAGGATAACCTTAAGGAAAAAAATTTATTCTAAAAAACAAACATATATTTTCATTATTATATCATTCAAAATAGAGACATTATATTTGTTCAAAAACTGTAATTTTGTATAATTGACATAATATTTTGAATCTAAATATATATTGATATTTTATTTTCCTATTTATAATATTAAATTTAATAGTTTTTGGAGTTTTTGATCTTATAAGGAAAGGGAATATACTAATTTTAGATAATTGTCATAGGAGATAACCGTATTTCAACGGGTAGTCAAAGGGATTGGATACTATCTTTTTCTCTTAATAAAAAATATTCATTGATTCTAACTGATAATATAAAACACATTTATTCAAGGGATTAAAATATTTTTCATTATTTTTTGTTTCTATTATTTCTTGAGTTATTAGTAATAATAATAAATAGTTTTTCTCTTTGTTGGATTCATTTATTTGGGAATATAAATTTCCTCGTTTAAATTTATTATGGTTTCATTCAACACCATAATATGTTTTAAATTGGATGGAATGTTTTTTATATTTACCCACTATTTTGAGGAAAGATTAGCTACAAATCAATGAATATGAATAATAAGACACAAATCTCATGATTTTTTAAACCATTGAATAAAATCAATCTATGTTTTTGTTTACATATTAAATCCAAAATGAGAAATATCATGACGAAAGCTTTAAATTTTATTATGATTTATAATTTTGTAACCAAAAGAAATTTCTTATAGAAAGTAAGGGATACAAATTTTAAGAACACAAAATATTAAATATTATATTTAAGATAATTTTAATATTAATTTTGTTCTTATTTCATCATATTTAGATTCTTCAAAATAGTAATAAAATTATAAATAATTTATGAATTAAAATTACACTAAAAATACCAATTTTCACATAAAAATAACATGGAAAAGTAAATATTTTTTTACTACTTCTTGTTTACTTTTATATGTTTTGTTAATTCCACTATCTGGAGGATTATTGAACTTCTTGAAAATTATTTTAATACTTTTATTTTAAATAGTAATATTTATTATCAAGTATGTTTTGTTATAAAATTACCTTATGTCAACATAATTTAAAATTCATTCCATAATGTAAAATTTTTTATTGGCTAATATGAGTATTAAATTTGATTCTTTTTTAACTTATTTGTGAACCCTAGACCTGAATTATTTTGGACTTTCAAAAAAATAATGAACCAAATTATTTTACTTATTTCTTAACCAATGGAATTCAATATTGGAGACTATAATGAGTTTAATGTGTGGGTTAGGGTTCATAATAATGTGATAAATTATATTTCAATGTTTTTAAAATAAAAATATACCGAAAATATTTTTATTTATTATTTTCAAGAATTAATTTTCACCTTCAACAATGTATGATTTTTATATTAATTAATTTTTTTATTTCAACATGACTGGTTACTCATTTATATTCAACAAAAAATTCAATTAAGAAAAATATTTTCTTTTGATACCATTAAAATCATGAATTTTGATCAAAAATAGAGAGTATGTTTTATAATTTTAATTAGTTTTGAACTGCTTTGATGGATTTTAATTAATATGATTTTCATTTAACGAGGCTCGAAATAAAGTACTAATCCGTAGTTGATATTTTTATTTATTTGAAATTAAATTATTTAATGGTTTATTATTTATTCTCAATTTATTATTAAACATTCCCATCAATTTATTTTTGACCTAAAATATTTTAATTCTTTAACCCTAGAGGAAAAATGAAATTTTGATGGGTAATTGAATGAAATGTAAATTCCCGTTAAACCCCTTAAAAATAGAAATATTTAATAAATATTATCTAGTGAGAAAACTTATTTTGTCTAAAAAAATTTATTTTAAGTGATAAATGAAACTGAATTAAAAAATTCCAATGGGAAATACTTTTTAAAACCATATTTTTATCTATAATGTAAATTTATAATTTTTAATATTAATTTTCTTCCATTGAATTTGATAAATTAAATCTGTGAGGACTATAAGTTATTTATATAATGGGGAATTTGATGAGGATCTATTTTGATGTATGTTTTCCACAACATTTTAATGATATTGTGAATATTTTTTTATATTAACCTTCAATTTTTAATACCTGTATATGGTTACCCATTTTCATAATTGTAATTCCTTGAATATTTTCATATAAATTAGTATTTTGTGTTTATTTATTTTAAAGTGGATTAATTAGATTATCATTAAAATTTATGTGCAAGGTATTATGAATATCTTTTGAATATTTTTAGAAATTTATCTTTAAGGAATTAATGTTTCAAAGTTAAATTTATTTAAATTTTAAATATCATCTGCTATAATACATTTTGAATACGTTAGCTAAAATTAATTTTTTAAGATTAAGCTCGTGTGAATATCTATTTATGAAATATAAAACGTAATATTGATTTAAAATAGTTCTATAAATATTAACTGGTTATGTTTAATATAGTTATGTTCATTGTAAAAATATTAGACAATTTATCGATGAGAAGGAAAAAATAATTATTTCAAATAAAATTGAATTTTTATATATTATAAGGTCTTACATTAAATAAAAAACTCTATAAAAATTAATTTTCATATTTAAAACTAAAATTTTTTCTTAAATTATAATTTTATAATTATATTATTATTTTATATTGATAATTTTCTTAAATGTTTGAAATTTGTATGAATAATGAAAAATATTTATTTCTATTGAAAATAATATTTCATTTTAAATATAATTTAACGAAAATTAATTGTTTTTTGATTTATAAAATTTAATTAGGTAATTTTTATTTGAAATATTCCAATTATGTTATCTGAAATTAATTTTATACTTTAATTGAATATGAATACTTTTTATACATAAATGTGTACTTTTTGAGAATAGTATTTTTTATTGTGATTTTCTCGTTTAACCTTAAATAAATATTGGAAAATATATATTTTGAATTTGGAAAAATGGATTCCATTTATGAAATCATTATTAAAGTAATTTTTAAATATAATCCTTTAATTTTTGGTCAATAATAATATTAATCATTTTAAATTTATTTCCACAGTAAAGGGAAAATATGTTAATTATAGTTAAAAAATGATAACGATATTAAAAGACCCTAAATGATGACTTAAATTTTTTTTTGATTAAATTTATTCCATAATCATCAAATATTAAGTTAAATGGCCAAATGTTTATTTTTATGTGATTACAATAATTTAAATATTTTATATAAATAAAAGTAAAAAAAGCATCATAATTGTTTTTAATAACTATAATATTTTTATTATGGAAATTAATAGAGTATATGTCAGTTTTTAAATATTAATTATAAATATGAGTGATTTATATTAATCATGATAATTTATTTTTTATTATTTATTGAATAAATACTTAACTTAAAAGCTTAGAAAGTGTAGACAATGTGATTATTCAACTAATGAAAAAAATGATATTAAAATTATTAAAAATATTATAATATAAAATAATTAATGTGAATAAAAAAAATTAAAAATTAAAAATACATCTTATAGTAGTTTTTATACATTTTATTTTAATTAAGTTTTTTTCAGCATGTTATACAAGTCAATGTAAATGAATAATTCAAAATTTCACAATATTATTATTTTATGAAAATAATATATTATTAAATGATATAAAATTTCCAAATATCCTAGCATAATAAAAGTGATTAGTATATGTTTTAAAATATTATCCATCATAAATTTATGGGTTTTTCTTTTATTTTGACTACTATAAATTGTATAGAGTAAAAAAAAATTCTCATTGTAAGTGTGAAAACGGTTTAACAGGGGTAAAAGAAATAGATATGGATAAAACGTTGATACAAACATCTCAAAAAATATTAATAATAGTATTTATAATCCTCATACTCTTATATTTTAATATCATCGATTTTGATCTATTTAGAAATTAATTTTAATTTATATTAAATTAATCTTTTATGAAATTCCATGAGTATCGCTCCCCTCTCGTATAAAAGGGAACTTATTCGTATCATTTCATCACACCTCAAAACCTACTTGGTTAAGAGAAAAATAATCAAAATACCTTCCTATAATCCCTAAATTAGTTACAATGGTTTTGTTTTATGTGTAATAACATTCTTAGAGGGATTAATTTATTAAGAATATGAGACATTGCAATGAAGTGGTATAATTTTTAACTGTTTTTTTAGTTTTATTTATTCTTCCACTTACATAAAATATTTAATAAACACATGATAAAAAAATTAAATAATTAAAAATAAATATAATTATATGTTATTATGTTAATTTAATGACCTATATTTATCTCCACTTCATATTAAATGGAATGAAAACTACTATTCCTTTGAACGGTGGATAACCACCTTGCGAACTGATGCAATTACTTTTTTCAATAACTGTCTCTCCTTGTTAGATAATAATTATGTAATTAAAATTTATATATTATATTAATGACATATTTATCAATTTTAGATAATAATATCTCGTTTATCTTCTTTCCATTACATTCACTGAAAAATGATATTGAGGTTTGTGATAACAAGTGGACTACCACCTCCAGGAAGCGTTGAAATTCAGCTTTCAAAACCACATCATATAGATGATATATATAAGTATATTATTATAATTAATATGAAATTTTTGATATTATTATTAGTCTACAAAGCTAAAATAATGGTCATATTCTTTTGATATTTATTACTGATAAAATGGAAACATTACTGATGTGTATATATGACCTACCATCTCCATGTATGTAGCATAGTTCATTTTTGTATCCATATTTAACAGATGGGTTTAGAATTATGATAAATTTCGAAATATTGTAATTATAAATTTATTATTATTCTATATGTTATTGAATTATGTCCTCTTTAAACACAATCAACCTATAAATTTCATTTTATACATATGAACCAAATATCACCAATGAACCAAAATGAACATAAGATATTAACTAATATAGAAAACATTGTAAAAATTAAGATAAAAGAAATAATAAAATGATGGATATTCTTAATAAAGTATATAATTAACAAATGTTTTTAATTCATGTTGTTAAATAACGTATGTAACTAGTTGAACTTAGGGTCAGGGACTTTATTTTTAAAATCATATTTTCAAGATTCCCAAAAAATTATATTTTTCTAACATATCCATACTTTTAAAATATACATGTTTTTGTATAGATGAAAAAGAATTAAAAACTATATTTATTACACTATTGAAATTATTTCAATGTTCTTAATAAATCAATCTATATAAAAATTATTTAACTTAAAATATAAAATACAAATTAAATGATATTTTTTGACTTATATTATTATGACGACATTTAAAACAAATGTATCCATTATATGAGGATTTGATTAAATTGTATGACCTTATCATTTCATCAAATAAAAATCCCAATGCCCTTTTTTATATTATTTTTGTATTAAAATTGTTTTTTAAAATTCAATGTATATTTAAATATCCAAAAATGTATTCTTGTGGGTATGAAGAAAATTTTAATTTTGCAAGAATTTAAATATTTTGTTTTGGTTCATAGGCCTCATTTATGAGACGATTTTTTTAGAAACTGAAGGATGTTGATATGTTTATTACTCTCCAATGAACTTTTTGAAGGGAAATAGATAACCTATTATATTTCACATAAGAAATAATGGGAATATAATATAAATGTTATTACATGTACACCATTGATGGTTAATTCAAGTGTTTTTGTGATAACTACTCAAATTATAAGTGTTATGGTTATTCCATGTGTAAGTAAAACTGATATGAAAATTAAACCTCATGTTATGTATAGGAATTATATATTTCATCATTATGTTTCTATTTTAATATTATGATTTTAGAGTAAAAAGTAAATAATATTATACATTAAACTGTTATAATGTATATCTTTGTGAAAAAAGTAATAATGAGTTATGTATGATTCCAATGAATCCATTGTGATATTATTTTTCCTTTAATATTTATTATGAAATTATTAAATAAGTTTTTTTTCTTTATAATGTGATTCCTTGGGTAATAAAATTTCTATTTTAGACAAAATCTAGTTTAAAAATTAGTTTTTTATTTATTTTTGAACTAATAGTTTTCTCTATTTTTATGTCCTATAATAAGAATTTTGTGCTTATACAACATGATAAAATGTTTTCCACATGGATTAATGATTTTTTATGGAATGGAAGTAGTCATGTTGAATTCCAAGTACATTTTTAATGAATATAAAAATGTTTCATTTGAATATGTTTTATTTGAAAGGAAAAATGGATAAAGATTAGAAGTGTTATCATTGTAATATAATGGGTTTTTTATGTGAGAGTTACGGACTAACTCATAAAAACTATTAACCTAAAGGATCGTTGAGAATATAAAAAACTATTTCTAATTTAATTTGAGTAGAATATTTAATGTTTAAGAATGGACCCTTACAGTTAGTATCAGAGAATGGATTGGATAAATTTATGGTCTTTGATAATGTTAAATCATATAAAAATATTTTTCTCTATTGTTAGGTAAAAATAATATATCATTAGGAGAATACCATGTGGATTTATTCAAAATATGACCTTTCCAAATGGTTTTTCATAGAGTAATCTTAGAATCTATAGTAGGAAGGAATCGATGGGGTGATATCCTACCAAATAAGAAACCTAGAATGTTTGAAATAAGAATTGATTAGTATTTTTTATACTAATGGATTAGTTGAAATATGTTATAAATATCAATTTTATTTTACATAGAGAGTATTCAGATCAACCATAGGAGAACTTGATAATAGTAAAGAATTTTTTAGGACCACATCCTCAAATATTCAGAGGATCCTATAACTCAATGTTATATTACTAATTTTTTACAGACATAAAAATGATATTGGATTTCATGGGTTTTCATGGATCAATAAGAGGTATATATTTCTATTAATTTTTTTGAAGTTGAAGCTAACATGTAGAGTAAAAGGTCAATAACATATATGAAATTGATTGTATTGAAAACTTCGAATGGGTTGAAATTATGAAAATCATCCATAATATATATTTTCATAAAGCTGTTACACTGAGAATGGATAATACATTAAAATAATTGAGGAAATTGGTGGAAGATTAATTGGTTGTATAAGAATAAAAATTAACCCCTCTATAATGGAATTACCAAATTTTATACACGATCATGATAAAAATATTAATTGATTTCACATATTATTGAAGTTAATTTTTCAAATGGAATTAGCTTCTCATGAATAAAAGTTTTATGAGAAACATGTATAATGTTCAGATAAGGTAGAAATGAATTTTTTTTAATGATCATGTAAACATTGACAACTATAATAAAAACTTATATGAGTTGTAGAAAAATGGGAAAAAGGGTCTATGAAATCTAATGATATGAAAAACAAATTCCTATTTTGAGAGATATGGTGAAAAAAACACTAGTTAATTCCATTTAAAGTACGGTAAGTGCTTTTGATGGGGTATGTTTGGTTAGATGGATCAAATTTTAACTAAAAATAATCTTGTTTTCCTTAATAACTATTTTAAAGACAAGCAGTAAAATATTTTATAAGTAAAAAATACAGGTAACTATGTACATGGATTTGTCAATAAAAAACTTGAATGACAGACAGAATAAATAACATATGAATAAAGGTGTGATGAAATTATTTTTATATACTTCAATAGATCTTGGCCCATCCGATGAAGTTGTTTTAGGAATATATACTATGTATTTATATTATTCTAAAGGATTTTTTGATTCATGTTCTAAAAATAATCCATTACTTATAATTTTTTATGTTAAATTAAAAATTATACATCATTAAATGAATCAAGAAGTTACGGTAAAAACACATAGGTGAATATTAAAGAAAAAAGAAATTAGAAGAATATTTTTATCATTTTCTAAGAAATAATTTAAATAAAAACCTTGATTTCAATCCACTATTATATTTTTATGTCATTTTGGGGATTAATTTACTATCCTTTTACCATAAAAATATATATTATAGAGATAAAGTTGTTTTTTTTTCAAAATAAATAATTTTTCATAAAATAACAAACTCATGCCTTCGATAATATATCATGATACTAAGAACCTATTAAAATAATGAAATTAATGTTTTCTAGCACATATTTGTGAAAATAAATAAAGTTTTCAAATTAATGATGTACAAGGCGTAAGACAAATGTTTTTTTCATTTATTAATGAGTATATTAGGGTTATATTTAATTAGGAAGATTAATTTACAATGGATATAGTTCTTAAAAATAGTGTAGAAAATGGGTTTTCATATACTTTTTTCCTATTTAACTTTACTTTGTATGAGAATTATTTATTGGCGACGTTATATAAAAGTTTTTAACAAATATATTGTAAATAAATTGACATTGGAGTTTTTCATGTCTGTTATTTACTAACTCACCTGAAATCCCCCGAAATGGTGATTTTACCAATCAATAATTCAATAACCGACTTGAAAACCCCATAACTACTACTTTTTCACACCAATGATACAATAACCAATGTCAAAGATCAATAGTGACTGTGTTTTCACATCATATAGTTTGTAACCAACATGAAAACGTCATACATAATGGTTTTTTATGTCAGTTAATAAATAACCTATGTGAAGAATATTTTTAAATTAATTTATTTTATTTCCTCCACTCCATAGAATACAAGAGTATAAAACCAAAATATAAACCATTAAAATACACTTACAATTTTAACTTTAATGTTTACAATATATAGAAAAAAATAATTTAAACATGTGAAATTATTTTCTATTTAGATTGTATGTTTCTTAGATAATTTGCACTATAATTCCAAGAGTCTTAAAAAATAAAAAATTAATTGGAAATAATTTAACGTGTATTCTAGATAAAATGAGTGAACTATTAACAAAAATATTAAAAGAAATATATCGTTATAGAACTTCATTACTATAATAGCTTAAATTATTTCATAAATAAATATTGAATCATAATATCCACATTCGGTTACATCTTATTGTTTATGAAAATTCTATTTAAATGAATTTTTCAATTAAAATTAACATTATAAAGTAATATATTAGAAATTTAGTAATTTTAAATGAAAATTCACTACTTCTTTTACATATCTAATGTCGTAACACTTCTTAATTATGATAGTAATAAATAAATTGAATGAAAATTTTGAAAATAATATGAATAAAATACATCTAAAAGTCCTTACAATATAAATATGTTTTAATCAAATTCAAACATATATGTCCAATAATTTCATAATATTTTCTCTCACTTCCCCATGGATAGAGCATAGATATGAAAGTGACTTCTCCTTTGAAAGAAAAACACCCACAAACCAATTCCCACTGATATAAAATAAAATTTAATCTTATTGGTTTTTATTTTAAAATTTATATAACATTTTTTGATTTATATGTTTCGTACTCTTAAAGATCATGAAACATCAACTACTTAATAGTTACATTCTTTTGAAATATTTCATTAATATAAATTGTTCATTCTGAATCATTCATTATCATCTATATTTTTGAAATAAAATATGGGTTCATAAATCCATATTCTTATGTCATTTCATTTATCTTATAAATTGCATAAAAAACCTAATAAAAACAAAAAAATATAAATATTTCATAAATTTAACCAAAAAGAATATTTTTTAATTGACTTAGATGGAAAAAACATGCATCATGTTGATTCCTAAATTAACTCTAGTTATAATTTCAATGATATAATTTTTCAAAAGTTCTATATTCATTACACAACCACAAATTCCATATTCAATTGGAATATCCTATGCATCCAACAGAAACTTTGAATTTGTAGATAATCTATCAAGACACAAAAATTTCATATTTGAAGTCATAAAATATTGTATTTGTTACAGTCTAGACTACATTTCATTACCTTTATAATATTCCATTGAAAATATAGGAAGATATAAAATATAAAATATTAAAATAAATAGTACATTTTAATTAAATATATAAAATAAAGTTAAATTTATGGAAATAAGTTAAACTCGTCTAGATGGACAAACTAAAAAATGGCCAATACATTGTCCAAAAATACCCACCTCGCATTATCGTAATGATATTCTTGCTGATCTATCTATAATATGATATATAATAACCTTATGATGTTCTATATTTATCTATTGATTATAAATGATATCTCTAATAAAAAGTATCTTCCCACATGAAAAAATATTATTTTTGGGAAAATCAACATATAATGCATAATAACAAGGATGTAGTGGAGGAGGGGGTGTAAGAGTATGATAATAATGAGTGGGATCTTTTAGTGGAGGTGGAGGAGTGGGATATACTGGTGCGGGATAAGTAGTGGGATCTGTAGGATGAAACTATTATTTCATGTTTCTAAACATTTACTATACTGAAGCTCTATTCCATTCCTCTATCATCACATGAATATCATAAAATATAATTTATAAAGATTTTAATTTTATATAAACATCCTCCACTAAAGAAGCTTCCAAGAATGTAAATTATATTTTAATATATACACCTTTCGGGTATACTCGTACATGACCTAGGGGTTCATGGTTTCATGATTGAATAGATGAAATATATGTCGTATCCAAAGCTAAAAAGACCCCATGTGTGTAGTGCTCCCCAAGATAATAGTATATTGAATATTTTAAAATATATATAATGAATTACAATAATTAAATAATTTATATACATTATATGAATAAATATATTAAACATATTAAAATTGTCTTAGATACAACCATCAACTCATCCATATGATATTGTATTTTTTATCATACAATCCTTCACCCATTTTTCATGTTTTATGGGTGAGGAGGGTCAACCTCGGTAGAGCTAGAATACTCAACAATTATATTTTTAAAATTTTCAGCTATCATTGGTTCTTCCAATAATGTATACCCTCCTAGAGTTAATGTATAATGTTCTGATTTTATATATTTGATATCCTGATGATATCTCCTCTATTATATTAAATTAAGAATAATTAAATCCATAATAAGATCAATAATATAAAAAATATAAAAGGTAACATTACACTTATAAAAAATGTTTTATTTTCTATATTTCCATCAAACTTCTTCCGTGTATCTTATTCTATGGATGGACATATATCACATGGATTATGTTTCTAGAAATTCCCAGAAATGAAATATGATGTGTTGGTTGATTAAAATCACTCCATCTCATAGAAAATAATGATAAAAATTTTCTTTAGACTTCTCCAGTGATATATATATTTTATATCATATGATAATAAGGGAGAAACATATATTTATATTAGCATTTCAATAAAACTAAAATAATAACAGAAGATATAACAGCAATGGTCTTCCAAAAGAGATATATTTTCATTTTATGAAAACTTCTGTAATCATCAATCAAAATAATAACATTTCATTTATTCTAGGATGCAATAAAATACATGAATTGTTATGAATTTAGACCACATGGGATATCATTATAATCATATTATACTGGTATCCTCTAGTATAGGGTATGAGAACTATATAATTCTGGTAAAAGCGTGGTTCTATGTTTACCACCCCTTAAACTATTTCTTAGCCCCATGAAAGTAGATCTCTCGTGTAATGAAAGATGAGTCTCATCAACAAGACAATGTCTGTTTTCCTCCCTAGAGGTATCAGTATGATCATCCCTAGAAATATTCGGTGAATTAAATAATTGATCTACCATTAAACTTTAAATCAATGAAACAATCAAATATTATAGAAATATACAAATCCAACTATTCTATAAAATAGAAAATTTAAATTTTTAAATTTTTACACATAAAATGTAAACTAAGATAAATTTAATACATTTTTATACATATTTTTAATAGTTATTTGAAACAATAAAAACATTTATGTGATATTAAATGATATATAAATGAATGAAAATAAATCTAAATTACTATTTTAATAGTAAATATGATCCAAAAAAATAATCATTTTTATACCAAAAAGAATATTTTTGAAGTGCACTACTCTATAATATTATTTTATTTAACATATTATATGTAAAATACTTATTTTTCATCAAAATTAATTAGTATATATGTTAAATAAAGGTAAAAATGGTAAACTAAATAAAAATTATCTTATATAAATAAAAAAATTATTTATTAGATATAATAAGTGTTTTAATGAATAAAAATAAATTTAATCATCTGACGTCTTATGAAATTTAAAAAATTAAAGGATAAATAAACCTATGATAACTATATTAGTAATATTTTACTAAAGTATTGTTTTCTCAAATTCCTTTATCATAATCATCACATATATCCAAAACAATGTATATAAAATACTTATTAATATTATCTATTAATCTAGCTTTGGAAATAGGGATCTCACAAAAATCAGCATCTTCTTCATGTTTATTATCATCAACATTCTATTTTTCCCTTGTATTTGTTTCATTTCATATAATCATTATCAAGACCATATAAAATATTTATTCATGTATTTATATGATGAAAGAATCACCTATGAATTCTAATCTATTCTGATCAACTACTATCATTCCAAATTATAAATATCTAGCACTATTTTTACTGATAAACTATTTGGAGTTTAGTAGTGATACATGAGATTTAAAGTAGTTAACCTCCCATATTTCTTCAATGAAACCATAATATAATATTATTTTTTTCAATTGAGATTATTTATTTGGAACTAAAAAACTTCATTAATTATATGAACACCGATACACTACTATTCTAAACTACACTTCTCTTATCCTGATACTTCATATGAAAGGTCTATCCATTAATGTCATACCCAGACCATGTTATCAAATGTAAACATTGACCACACCCGAAAAATATCAATGTTTTTTATGCATAAGATCTACCTTGAAATAAATATTTATACAAAGAAAGGATTTATGTTATTCTCATTACAAATCAATGCATCTTTCTTGTTTTTTATCATTGTTTTAAAAAAAATAAGAAATTTTATATATCGATGAACATCATCTATTTTTTTCTTTATGTATACATGTACCTTAATTATCTTTTTATTTGTCATGTACATCACTTTGAAGCCAAAGATCCACTTTCCCCCCATATATGACTTGTTCATGGTGAGATGTAGGGAATATATTGTGATCTATTTCAGATAAGTATCTTGATAAAACATTGAAAAAACTAAAAAAATATACTTATCAATAATAGAGGATTTAGGTCATTACAGATTCTTAAAATACCCCTTTAGTATCCTTATATACCTCTCAAAAGGATATATCAAATGTAGATATAAAATTCTAAAATTCTTTATTTATCTCACTGAATGAACCATTCAATGCACCATGATATCAAAACAATATGGAGGAAAATAAATTTATAATTTACAATGTATAGAAACACCATAACTCTTCAAATTATTAAAAGAGTTCATATCAATAACTTTATTACAAATTTAATTGAATAAAGAACACATCTTCAATATAGTCATTCATACATGGATGATAATTATTACACATTATGAAACTTCTAACAGTTTTTGTATCTTAACAGGACAAAAATGGGATTTCATACCTATCAACTTCAAATACTTTAATGAAAAAATTTTATACATTCAAACAATAAGTGTACGATTCATTATAATTAAGAAGCCTCTGAAAAAACAAATTTCCCCCCTCATGGATAATGCATGACAAGATAGGGGAAGGAATTTCCATCTTCCATTTAGATTGATAGCTAACACCATGTGATTTACCATTGAGATTAAGTCCAATATTTTATTCAACCCATATTTTTTATTCACTTTAATATCATGAAATGTTCCAATCATTTTATCACATATATTACACTCCACGCACATGAAATCAATTTTTTGTTTGACTGTATGTTATATCCAATAATATATCACATAAAATATTGATCTTTTAATCAAAATATTTCTATAATTACATCATTTACCTGTCTTTTAGAATGTCACATCAATATTTGGAACCATAAAAAAAATATGGTCATTGGGAACCAATTTTGGGGAAATATAAAATTAATGTGAGTTATTGAATTTATTTTTTATTCTCTTATATGAGTGATCTATAAGAATAAATATTTTATGAACCATGTATAGTAATTTTTTCAATCATGTAGTTGATAATATTAAGTCTATTGTTGAAAAATTATATATTATTTATGCCCCATAAAACAATATCAAGAAACATTTCCATATACTGGGATTTCCTTTTTAGTGATCATATTCATTTCATGTTGTTTAAAATATTCCATTTTATAATAATCATACAAACTAATACCCTATTATATTTATATATTCAAATCATTAATTATTGGTGAAAATAAAACATCAATTGCATTTCTTGGTTGTTTTGGTCCCAAGATCATTAAACTCAACATGACATATTTTTTCACCTTTTAAATATCAGGATATATGTTTTAAATTGCCAATAACACTGGTTATTAACAATTTTTACTATTAATGATTCAATATAGATTCATTGCATCCACACACCATCGAGGAATGATATTTATAACTTTATTATCAAATATAAGAAAATAGTGATCAATTTTCATCCACTATGGATAATCATATATATGTTTTAATTTTTTATCACATATTTTCTCATCTACATGCTATATTAACCATTAATCATCTTATGAATTTTAACATAAGATTTCTGTACAAGGATTTATAGGACGATATGTAATTCCTTGGAAGATGTATCTCTATCTGGTAATTCAACATGGGTTTTTTAATCACATACAGTGACACCCATCATTTAAGACACCCTAATAAAAATTTGTATTCATTACTATATAAAAAATCATCATTCCACAAGTCAAGTATACTTTTGGACCATACTCTCATAATAAATTGAATTTTCCTTACCTAAAAATTTGAATATAAAGACCATTTTCCTTAGTAATAATATTTTTCAAAAAATTTATCAACTAAGTAAACACTTTTCATTCTATCTATGTTTTTCATTCATGTTAATAAATCATAACACCATTTATAAAACCATAAATTTCATACAACATTGATACAATGTTTTTTCATAATAGTTATATAAATTATATTATTTAATTTCTTTCTCTATTTCTTCAACATCAATATCACGAATAATTTCATTATTTTTTCATATATATCATCATCGAACACATCATCATCAAAAAATAAGAAATTTTTTCTAGTTTACCCTTGGAAAATAAAATGGCATTAGATCAGATTGAATCCATGAAAAGATAAATAATTATTGATATCTAAGACTTTAAGATTCTTCATATTTAAATATTTGAGAGATTGAATGAAAATCATGTCTTTTTTTTGGAACATTTTGATTACAAAGTTCCAAAAAAATATTTAAACCTTCCTCATATTCAACAAATATTCGATGTGTTGAAATATAAATTTGGATAATTATTATATTTAAAAATTATCCAAAATATGTATGTTTTCAAGAAATAACTATCCGTATTTGAAAACTATAATTAAAAATTCTAGGCAATAAAAGAATAAAATTATAAATATAGTTTAAAAATAAAACAAATAAATTCATATAAGTAATTTAATAAAGAAAATATTTTATATAATTCTACCATTTTTCATTTTCTTCTGAATTATATTATATGAAAATTGAAATTGAATATTATTCAACAAAATCCAAACCAAGTGTGAATTTTCAATTTTTATTTGAATCCTTGTCAACATATTTTTAATTGTTTTCATAGGAAAAAAACAATTAAAAGATGAAACATTAATTCATATTATGATATAATCATAGATTAAAGTTCGAAAAACACAGTGATGAATTTATAATATTGTACATATTTATATCCAATTAATATTATATATTATTATGTCTACTATGTTATAAAAATTATGAAAAGAACATTAATTTCTAAATATAATATGAAATCACGATTAATTTGAATATATCACACTAATAACCCACATTTCAAATATTTCAGTATACTTCATTTGATACAATTAAAATATGAATTTTAACTGAGAATTTTTTTTCAATTTGTAAACCATTTGATGAATGTGTAATTCCATGAAAATATAACATAGAAAAAATATACTTCTGTAGTTTGATAATCATATAAATTTGAAAATTAATGTAAATCACAGCCTGACATGGGATAGTCTGGGTATCAATCTCTATTATAATTTATACCAAATGGTTTAATTAGTTCAGATATAGTCAAAACCAAATATATACCTATAATAATATAAAAAATAGATATAAAGGATCCAATTTGTAGTTCTTATTGTTTATTCACAAATAATTTGAACATTATATTGATAATAAATCAAAATATATAGTCTATATATTTAATAAATGTTTTTTCAAGCTGGGGATCTGCTAAAATCACAAGAAAGGTGTGACATGAAAATAAAATAAATATTTTATATTTTATATTAAACTGTAGGAAAATTAAAATCTATTTATGTATTAAATTTTAGGATTACTAATTCACAAATAAATTTATAACGCTAATTATCATTTATCGACATACCTGGCAGTGTACACATAAAAATAAATGACTCATCAATATCATCCAATATGCTAGAATTGTGCTTCAATGTAAAAATATATAATAGCATGAAATATAAATATGTGAATAAATTAAGTTCAAATTCCTTAATTTATTTTGAAATACAAGAAAATTAAGATATAATATTAAAAATGTGTGATCTATTGGAGGCAATTAATATATAACAAAATCCACTATTCTTTTTTACTTAGATCAGTTGATAACTAAGTTAAATAAAAGTAGAAATATGATAATTGATGTTATAATATCTATATTCAAACATTAAATGATGAGATCAATAACACCTAAAGGTTTAAGAAGATATTAATTATAGAATTGAGTCCATGGAATCAAATAAATGATAGTAAGGGCATCTTCCCCTTTTAACATCTAAAAAAGAATATCAATGTGGGAGGCTTACTTGGGAGATGAGCAGATCGAATGTTCAATAATGAGGTGATCAAACATTATGATGTATGATGATGTAATTTATATGTTGGAACACATTTGATAAAATAAAAAAGTGTCATAACTTCTATGTGGGAAAATGGGTTTAATTTTATGTAATTGAATAACCAAAATACAACTTAATCAAAAAATTCATAAAATAGTAGATGGTATATAATTGAGGTTAAAAAATAATAAACATTATAAAGAGGGGAACCTGATATTTTACATTAGTAATAATATAACTAATGTAATAAAGAAAAAACCCAGTGTTTTCATGCTGGTTATAATATAAAAAACATGAAAAATCAATTTACCTTGATTTTTCTCAATGGTTATTTGTAACGGAAGTGAAAAAGATGATCCCATAAATACTATTTGTAATATTTTAAGGATAATAAAATTTAAAAAACCCCTTATCAAATGTCTCTCATAAAAATTTTTTAATTGAAAATTTAGTTTCATGTGTTTCTTGACAAAGGTATAATTTTTAGTACAATATGAGTTAGGGGATCCCCTATCTTATTTGTTAAAAAAAATTATGTATCCATGAGGCTTTTCATTGAATGAAGAGAATTTAGAAACATAAATCTTAAAAACATGTATCGTTTCCATCATATAGATGAATTGTTTGATCATCCCCATGGAGCTTAGTGTTTTTCAAAGGTTGACCTTGGATTCGGGTACTCTCAACTGATGGTGATGGTAGATCCCCATCCAAAAATAGAATTTTGTACTAGATATGGTAATTATGAGATTTTTGTTATATCTTATATATTAAAAAATTACAACTAATATATTTGGATCATTGGAATAGAGTAATATATTAATTATTTAAATAAGTTTTTCATTTTATTATTTATGATATCTTTATTTATTCATAAAATTACGAGGATCATGAAAAAATATTTTCATTATTATAAAAATCCTAATTGAAATATTGTTATGTTGAAAATATGGAAAATGTTATTTTTGGTTGTGTTTTATTTCATTCCACAAATACATAGTAAAGAAATATTTTTTTATAGTTGATCCTGTTAAAACTATTGTTATTGATGAATAGACAAGACCTAAAAATGATAAATAAATTTTTAGATTTCAGGATTTATAAGGGTATTATTTTATTTTTTTTGGAAACATTTCATGGATATATATCCCACTAACTATGTTAGAATAAAAGATAATTATGATTATATAGATAATTTAATTTCGAGAAAATTTCAATGAATAGAAAAAAGGATTGATAAAATTTCCAGATTTTGAAAAATCCTCTAATAATTGAGAAACATTCATACATAGTGAAGATTCATTAAAAGAATATTTTTTTGTGATGTAGAGGTATTAATATATTTTTTGTTCTTTGCAATAACTAAAAAAATGAGATTGGTTATTTACCACATGACCTAAAATTGAATGTTATAGTGTTTGATTCAAAATTTTAGAGTTATCATTTATATAGAGCCTAGCGTGAAATATATAGTGATACTAACAGTTTGAAATATATTTTCATATATATACTTTAAAATTATCTAGATTATATTTAAATAATTAATAATGGACTATGGATGAATGAATCATTATCATACTAGAAAATAAAACATAGTATATGATGCTTTTATTTGATGAAATAATGATTCATAATCTATGTTATGGTCCGAACATGACCCTTTGGTTAATGATATGATGAATTTTATCGAAACAATTTTGGATATAAAAACATATTATATTTTTATTTACATATCAGTACATTCAACACTGTCACAATGAATTACGTATGCTTAGAAGGAAGACTCTGAGTTATAGGAAAATATTGAATTAATTAATAATGAAAAGATTCATAAATTTAACGTGGATAAAGTAGGTGTTTTGATATTAGGAATGAGATTATGATTTCATTGTGTTTCCTATTTAATGATAAATATTTTATTAAATCTCTTAAATCCATTTATTCATTAATTCTAATAGCAGTAGTATGAACCGATATATTCATTAATATTACAGTGGGAAGGAATAAGGACATTATTATTAAATTTACCATGGCTTGTTTGATCTATTCAATAGGTTAAGTAAAAAAATTAACTAAATGGGATGATTCAACCATTTACTATTACATAGTGGGAATGGTAAAATATATCATTGGATTTCATAGTAAGTTGATTGAGGAAATGTTATAATAAAAATGTGATTTTCATAATTGTTGATCGATTAACTAATAATAAAATTTCATAATCATTCAATATACTTTATATTTAGATAAATATTATTGATTATAAAAATGATATATTTAGGTTACATGAAATTCCAATATATATTCAATCTGACCATGACACAAGGTTTATATTTAATGTTTTGAAAGGTATTTAGAAGTCATTGGGTGCTAAATTTAATTTCGTCACATATTTTAACCCTCAATCTAGTAGAATGTTTGTATTAATGATTAAGACCTTATAAGACATGATTAATTATTTTTAAATATATTACCATGAATTATGGGAAAAATATTTATATTTTTTGATTTTTATTACAACAATAGTTTTCATTCAAGAATACATATAGAAACTTTTGAGGCATTATATAGAAAGTGATATTAAACTACAACTTTTTGGTATGGAGGTGGAAAATGAAAGTTGATGGGACAAAAATTGGTATTGTAAATGGTTGGTAAGGTGAAGGTAATTAAGAAATATATGAATATTGATCAATTAAGGTATAAAAGTTTAGTGGAAAACTGAAGTAATGATCATAATTTTGAGATAGGTGATCATTATTTTCAAAATATATCCCCAAGATATTGTGTTTTGAATTTATAATTAAATGGTGATGTTAAGACCATGGATTAATGGTCCATATGAAATTTTGGAGAGTGTTGGATTATTTTTTTATATAGAATCATTTCCCTCATTCCTATCATAGGTACACAATATATTTTAACGTGTTGATGTTATGAATTCATATTTCTCATTGATCTCATGTTATGTGTCCTAAGGTACTTTTGTTGGAAGAGAATATATATTATGAGGAGTATAATGTTTATATTCTAGACCATAGTGAGTAGGTATTACAAAACATGAAATTTACCATGTTATGGTTTTTTTTAAAACTATATGGTTGAAAAAGAAACACAAGAGTTATAAAATGTTATTAGGGAAAGATATTCCCATTTTATTAATGAGTGATTAAAATTATGAGGAGACAATTTCTAAAAGGGGGACGGAATGTAACATCCTAGGTAAAGTTGATATGAATCATTTTTATATATATTCATTATATAGTTATCATATAGTTATATAGTTTTATAAAAACATTTAAAAATTCATTAGTTAGAAGGAAAAACATTATTTTAGGAAAAATTGGATTTTTATGTATTATATTGTTTTATTTCTAATCATGAATTCTGAATTATATAATTACAATTTGAAAAAATATTCATCATTTTTTAATTCATCATGTCATAATTATCTTTTGATAAATTATATGAAATATTCTAAAAGGTCTTATTTTTCATGGAATATTGATAAATAAATGTTTTTATTGAAAGAATAATTTTGTATTAATTAATTTATAATAAAATAATATTTTCGATTAATATTAAAAATTTAATAGTTTTTATTGATATAAAACAATCTAATTATTGTTTTTTAAATTAGATGTGTACAGAAATTTAGAATAATGTTAATACTTAAAATATTATTTTTTGGAAAGAATTTTACTTTTCCTTTAAACATTTTAGTTTTAAATTAAATTATAAAACACTTTTTTGATACTGAAAAATATATATCATATTTTTAATTAGGATACTAAATATAGTAAATAGGTCCATTTCATATTTGGTCAATATTAATAGTGTCCTTAGTAGTTTTTTATAATGGTGAAGGGTAAATCTGGTAAATAAAATTAAAAATAAATGACAGGGACTTTTAAATGACCCTAAATCATTCCTCAATTTTTGTTATATCATTCTATGCCTTCCATAATAAAAGATTATTTGATTTTATGGACCACTGTTTCTATGAATATTTGATTATAACTATTGTAATATTTTATTTATTGAAAAGATAAAAATGTCACACTCTTGTTTTTAATGACTATAATATTTTTAGTATGTAGATAATCAAAGGATATTATTGGTTGTAAATATTAATTAGACATAATAATTATTAATCTTCATCAATGATTTATTTTTAATTTATTATGATTAATATAATTATCTTAATGGATCATATAATGATAAAACATTAATTGTTCAATTAAAGGAAAAAATAAAATAAATGATCAACAAAATATTAAAATTTAGATAAAATGAAATAATTACTTTGAACCTTGAATTTATTAGAAAAATATTTCACATAATATTGGTTTTTATTCCTTTTTACTAAATTTATTTTTTTTGTATTGTTGTTATCAATAGTCAAATTAAGTGATTAATTTAAAAATATATATTATTGATATTTTTTAAAAGTAATATTTTATTAAATAATATAAAATTATCATAATTCGATATTTAACCAATTAATAATTATATGGATCAAAATATGAATTTGGGTCCATTTATTTTCCCTTTTACCATTTATAGTACCTACCATAACACTCAAAGAGTAGAAAAGCTTCTTATTGTAATAATACATTAAAGGTTTAATGGGGGTTAATACCAAAAGATAAGGTTTAAAATGATATATAAAATTGTCTAAAAATTATTATAAGATATTATATCAACATATAAACATGTTATATTTTAATATTATCAATTTTGATCCATTTGGAAAACACAATTATAATATATTAAATTAATATTTTTTGAAATTGTAATAATTCCCCTCCACTCTCTTATAAAAGGGTCCCAATTTGTCTCATTTAATCACACATAAAAATCCTTTTCTAAATCGAATTACCTATAAAATTACCTCAGTATAATTATTAACCAAATTTTAGAGGTCTTTTCTAGGCATAATACTTACTTTAGAAGGAAAAAATTTATTAATGACATGGGACATTCCAAATAAGAGGTATAGTTTTTAACAACATGTTCATGTTGTATTTATTGTTCCAAATACCTAAAATATTATTCATAAATGATAAAGTATTAAACATTTTATCATGTATATACAGCTATGTTATTATGTTAATTTAATTAAATTTATATATCTTCTCTTCAATAAAATTTGTAATGAATCCATAAATCGTGTGTACTGTGGACTACAGCCTCATGAACTAATGTAATTTTTTTCCATCACCGCCTCTCATATATGGAGTGTAATGACTTAATTAGTATTTTTATGTGCTATTAATGAAATATTTTCCATTATTAAAATATAATAAATCATTTATCTTCTAACCCGTCTATTCATTGTAAAATGACAACGTCATTATTGCGTACATAAAACTACCACCTCCATGAGGTTATGTGATTCATTTTTCATCACCAATTCATATATATGATAATTATATTTATATTTTAATAATGAATAATATTTTATTATATTATCATTTTTCATGTTATGAAAATGTAATATTTTCCTTCTTTCTATAACAATCATTTTTGAAAATGTTAACAATACCCATGCTTATGTTCAGCCTACAATCCCTGTGTTTTAATCGTAGTCCATTTTTCAAAAATATTTTTAATGGATGTATATAAAAGAATAATATGTGTACCAAAATGATAATTATTTCATGATAATAATTATTTATTGTTCAATAATTACTGCTTTGACCGTTGACATCCTAAATAAGTCATTTTGGACTAATGAAGAGAACATCATCAAAATATCTAATATGATCCTAAAAGATTATGTAAATGTAATAACATGGTAAAAATGAGATAAATATAAAAATAAACATGATAAATTTTATCATATATTTAAATAATTTTCACAATTTTACTATTCCAGAAGATAAAAATGTCAGTGCTGAGTTATACTCAAGATAAGTGACTTTATTTAAAAAAACCTTTTAACATTTCTCTTAAAAATATATTTATCATTAATTTCCATATTTTTAAAATTATGGACATGTTTATAAGGACATAAAAAATTTATAAATATCATTTTTTATCTATATTTAAATTATTTCAATGGTTTTCAAAAAATTAATCTTTTCTAAGGATGTTTATATTTCATTAAAAAATTCAAATGGAATGATCTATTTCAACATATACAGGAAAAAATATTTTCCCACCACCACAACCATTATTTAAATTTTGGATCCGATTACAAGATTTCCATTTTCCCTCAAGGAAAAAAATCCCCCATTTTGGTTATTGTTTTATTGAAAATTGGATTTAAAATTCTATGGATATATCAATATCCTAAATTGTTTTCATATGGGTTTAAAGAACA
Source organism: Viscum album (assembly GCA_963277665.1). NCBI lineage: Eukaryota > Viridiplantae > Streptophyta > Magnoliopsida > Santalales > Viscaceae > Viscum > Viscum album. The sequence goes on from OY728129.1 coordinate 1,293,729,005, forward strand.
TTTTTATGATGCATGAATTTATATATTCTATAATTTTTCTTGGGAATTTTTTTATTATAATGCGTTTTCGTATTAGAAATTTATGGTGGGAGAGCTCATTTTAGGTCACCAATGAATTAGGTAATGTGGAGGATCTAATAAATTAGGTTTATATTTAAACATTGTGGTAATATCTTATGATTATTATTTGATGTATTACGAAAATGGTTTTTTTAATGTTTTTGTGTGATGGTTACTCCAAATATAATTGTTTTGGTTATTCCATTTATATGATAGGGTTATATTAATAAATGTTTCAAGATACCTATATGTATTTTCTATGATTTATATGAGCTTTATTGTTGTTATTATGATTTAAAAAGGTAAAAAAATAGTACATGCCACTTTATAATGTTGAAAAGTATAACACTGTGAAAAAGTAATTATTACTTTTTCATAACATAAAAGAATATTTTATTAAATTATTTTTTAAATTATTTTATCATGTGAAGTGTGCTATAAAAATCCATGGGTATAAAATGTGATTTATTGGGTAATAAAATATTTACATTGAGCACCATATATATTTTGATAAAAGTAATAAATTATAAGTATTCATGGGAAAATGGTTTCTTTATTTATTTATATATCCATTACCGATATTATTTTCAAATACAATCATTTAATGTTATTTTCACTGGTATTAATGGGTGTTAATGGAAAATATTATGTCAATATAAAATTCTTGAGGATTTTTTAGGAATATGAAACATTCATTAATATAAAAGTCTTATAATATTAGAAAAATGGATTGAGAGTAGAACTATCCAAATTTAAATATATTGGTTTGATATAAAATATTTATGACCTAACATACAAATTTATGAAAAATAAAAGATCATCGGTAATGAAGAAACATGAATTGCAGTTTACAATCACAACAATGTGTACTTTTTTTGGTCGACCCCATTTAAGTTTTGTTGTTTCAAATATCATTATAATTGAAAAATATTTTAAATTGTTGCAAGTGTTGAATATTAGATTTTCAATGTTCCATGTTATTATTATAAATATTCATTATTTGAATAACTTTTAATTATGTCGATAACGTATTGAATCGCAAAGTTTAAGCTATTGGAGAGTATGTTTTTTACATCTTATTCATTAAATTTAATTTTATATAATATAGTTAATTATTTAATTTTATTTTGGTTGTCAATATCTGATGTATATTTTTTTTAGTGATGAGATTATCCTATATGAATTTCTTTCTCCCCATGACTTTTTAAATTGTCATATTTCAGGTCAGAAGAAGACTTGTACGATGTTTGATATGTGTCTATATATGAGATATTTTGGAGTAGGCCCATAATAAATTTAAATCTTCACCCCCAAAATATATTTTTATCAAGTGATCCTACATTATATTTTCTCAAAGTCATAATGCATATAATAAATTTTATATCTCCAAGAATTTCTTTTTTAATTAGACTCCATTATAAGATATTTTTCATATGCATATGATATTTATTCCATCAATCAAATAAAAAAGGGCTTAAAAGGACATGGAGAAGAATCAATTACCCAGAGGGGTGTACAATGATGGGTTAAATGGGATTTTGTAAATTAACGGTAGAATTTAGAACAGATTCACTAGTTAGGGATTTTAAAATTTTGAAAGAAGTAATAATTTGAAATTTCATGTTTAAAGGTTTATGTTATTGACGATTAGGGATTATGTCTACTAGAATTAATTTTTATGGGTGTTTCTACAAATCTAAAATAAAGGGAATTATTGAAACTCCATATAGAAATAAGAATGAACGTCCATTTTGAGCATCATCCGATAAAAATCCTGGACCATTTTGAGCATCATCCAATAAAAATCCTAGAATAGGGAAAAGAAGCTAAATAATCCTTGATGAATACAGAGTGAGAATATAGATTTCTATTGTGCATAATTGTGAAGGCCAATCAAGGGACATTGATTAATATTGGATGAGTTAATATGAGAATTAATTTAAAGGTATTTTAATAATATTAGTTACTTATTCAGTAAAGAACAAAATTAGAGATGAAAATGGGGCCATGTTATCTACATAAATGGAAGATGTTGGAGTTTATCATTGAGATATATAAATGATAGATTGACCTAATCCCACTCATTTATTCCAATTTTTTTGATATTGAAGATGACAGGGTATTGTAGATCCCCAGTCCTATATTTATGTGTACTTATAAATTGATTTACTACATAATAGATTAAATTCCTCAATGAATTCCATTCATGAGGATGTGAACTATCATGCTTATACAATAGGAATATTGGTTATAATATACTTATCCATGAGTTTAGTTAAAACCAAGTCCAATGTATTAAGGAAAATTTAATTATTATTATTAATCTTGAATTTTATTTAATGAAGAATATGGACGATGTGGAATAGGTGACCTCTCAAGTACGGGGTTATGAGATTTTTTCATTCACTGCAGATAAAGAATTTTTTGTTCCAGATAATCATTATAGGAGGTGCACACTAAGATATCTGGTGAGGGAGATGAATTTATGTAGGATAGATCTTGATTTTTATAGGTATTAGTTTAGTTTTTGGAATCAAAATTCCCTATTTTTTCTTATCCAATTATCTGTTCTTTTATAATGTTCATGTTGAAGCCATTATAAGTGAAATTTCATCGTAATCATTGAATATAATTATACTGAAAATGTGGAATATTTGAGAATGAAAAATGAAATAAGATTTATTTTATTTATTCAATATTTTTTAGTTATTATTGATAAATTTATACTAGTAGGGTGTCAACATTTTTACTGATATTGAATTTTATGTTCCTAGGATTTTAATAATTTGAAACTGTGTTTGATAGTATATAAAACATACAGCAAGGAGCCCAATGCCCCCTGAAATATTATTATTTAAATATATAATTCTAATGAAAACATTACATTTATGACATTGAATATGATTAAATAATTTATAAAATATATAAAAGGCTATATTCAATATATATTTGCTGATAAAGTCTTATTAAATAATCACTAAATTTTGAGTAGTCATTTTATTCATCCAAAATATGTTTACATTAAAAGTTTATTTTATTAATTTTTATTAGAAAATATTATAATTGTGTCATATAATATTATAGAAATTTTATTCAATGATAATGATATCATTTTTTAAATGTCCATAAAAAAATTCTGTTTTGGTGATATTTTAAATTTTCACTAAAAAGTTTTAATTTTCAATGAAGAGTGAACAATATTAATTTTTATTATAAACTTCTTTTTATTTTAAAGTGATAAAAATTATATTATAATTTTTAGACGTTTTTAAATTTATTTAGTTATTTTTAATTAAATATTATATAATTTTATTCACTGTAATGGTTTTTAATCTTGATTTTGGTATTGAAACATTTTTATAATAAATAAATAATTTTAAGGAGAACCCTAATTTTCTTCATGTTTTGCAGGTTAAATTTTATATTAAATTATAACACATGTATGAATTATATAATGAAAAATTAATTACATATTATTAATTAGGTGGACCAAGTTTTTTAAATATTACATTTTTTTGTAGTCATTATCAATAGCAGCTTTAAAAAAAATTATAACAAAAATAAGTCTGAATCATGTAATTATTTACATTAAAAATATTATATGGAAAAAAAACTGAACCTATAAATTGGATTTATCATTTTTTATTAATGAATTTTTTCCTTGTCCAACCAATTTTCACATATATGGCCACATGTTTCCATATTTATTTAATTTTTTACACTATAATAATTGACTAAGAGATGAAGTCAAAAATTTCACTTCCTTTATTTCATTAACAATTTTATTTTTTGAACGAGAAAAAATATGTTTTCTTTTAAAATTTCATTTAAAATAAAATATAATTTTATTATTTTTTTTAAATACAATTTTTAGTAATGAATCAATTGACTTAAATTCATATTTGATGCTTATATAGTATATATTTATATAATAGATAAATAAAATAAATGATTTCAAAAATATTAAAGTTTAAGTAATTTTATTGACTTATTATGTCCAATGATCTCTATAGGTCAATATACCACTTAATTTACGTTTTAATTGGTTAGATTCTTGTTTAATTTTTTCATGTTATTTTCAAAATCAAATTAAATGAATAGTTTGAAAATTGACATTAATGAAATTTGATAATAAATAATATTTTATTAAAATATTTGATGTTCCTAAAATTACTATAATTTAAAATTCTACTATGATATGTGTGAAATAATAATAAAAATTCAGTTAAATGGAAGATATTACATTTTTTGTTACATTATTTTCCCTGATATAGTAATAAATGTTTATCATAGTAACTATAAAAAAGTGTTAAACTGGGTTAAAAACCAAGGATAATGGTAAAAAGCATCTAGAAAGGTATAAATTTTATTTGATGATATTATTTATATTCTTATTAATCATATAATATAAGTATATTATTTTGGATCCTATTTTCAAAGATAATTTATTTATATTTATTTTTTATTTTAATAACATTTGAAATTTCCCCTATATTCACTTATAAAAGTGAACCTTCTCTCCCCTATTAATTACACTCAAAATATTTTTTATAATAAAATATGTTCCCATATACTATACTTTCATACCTTAACATTCAATAGAGACATTTTATTGTTTATAAAACCCTCCTACGAAGGTATTTTCTTTAAATTTAAAAAGTTTGTACAATGAAGAGGTATCATTCTTAACCGAGTGTTTTTGTTTTATTTATTATTCCTCCTCCTTAAAATATCATTCAAACTTGATAATATAATAACAAAATTATAGTCCATATAATAACATTTTATTATGATAATGGAACAACCTAAATCTATTTCCACTTCCATCAAATGGGAAACAATAACATTATTTGTGTGAATGAAGGAATACCACCTCATAAACCGATATAATTAATTTTCCAAGTTCTTATCTTATAGATATTTATAAAATTTAATTTTATGGATATATTAATGGTATTAATTACATATTTATTTTTTTAAAATAATATATAATATATTTTATTACCATTCCACTTATTTGTTGGTCGTAATGTCGTCTGTGTGCACGCGTGGAATACCCCGTCGACAAATTCATGTGATTTTTTTTAATTATAAAATCTCTTGGATGATACATATATGTATATTTGAAGAAATAATATTTTACTTATGATATATTTGTAAATAATTAATTTTAAAATAATACAAACCTTCTTTCGACCATGAACTTTGAAAAAAGGAGACGTTGGTTATGAGAACCTACAACCTAAATTCAAAGAGAGTGTGATGTAGTATATTTCATAATCATATTTCATTTTTGGTTTTAAAATTATAATTAGTTTATTATAAAGATAACTATTTCATGATTACTATTCATGATATGATGAAATAACAAGCTCATTGACCATAGTTAACCTTGCGAAGTTATTTTGGACTTATGATCTGAATGGCATCAAAACATCCAATGTGAACATAAATGATTAAGTAATTTTATATATCATGATAATAAAAATAAAAAAATTGAAAAATATTATTAATAAATTAATTAATTAGCATTATTTATTATTTTAAAATACTAATAACATTTGTGACTTTTCATACTCAAGGTCAGGGACATTTTAATAGAAAAATACTCTTATAGTTTCCTTTACAAATCCTTTTTATCCATGTTTATGTTACGATAAATGTTATAAGAAATTTCTTGATTGTTTAATTTTTTATAAAGGTAATTATTTTAAATATATATCTTTTTTAATAGTTTATCTAAAAATGAATAATTTTATGGTATTATGTAAGTTACATATTACCATAAAACGTCATTATAATGGTTTTTAATATTTATTTTATAAATAATTCACATCAGTGTAATCATTATTAATGATTTTTGAATAAATAATTTATATAGAAATAAATATAAAAAATTCTACTTTTATTCAATAGTTTTAAAATTTTATCTTCTTACATATTTTTTACGGATTGGTTTGACATTATTTACAACTGAAAAAATGAATGTTTTATTTTAACATATACGGCTTCAATGGATTCTCCGCCTAATAAAAACATTACGTCAAAATTTTAATACATTATAAGATTCGATTTTGTTAAAATAAAAACCCTATATCCCTTTTTATTATGTTTTATAAATGGTTTTCAAATGTAATTTTTATTTTCATAACTACAAATATCTTACTTATTTGTTTAAGGGAACTCTTTGAAAATCAGTTTTCATTGGTGTACGCCCATTCTCTCTTCATCTCACATCATATATATATTAAGTCATTAGTAATGATTCTAAATTATGTATATAATCACTATAATATATTTCTTAAATGTTCTATCATACTCTAAAGGATTAATACATGACTTATATGCATTTTTATATGTCCATTTTTAATAAATCAGTTTTGATTAAGATATAAAGAAAGATTACGAATCCCATTTCTATCCATGTTTAATTCAAATATTTATTACCCAATATTGATTTTAAAATTTTCTTTACATAATATTGTACATTAAATTTTGTCTACACCCATATATCACTTTAATTCATAGGGTAATACTTTTGTTTCATGAGATGTTATTTATGGGTTCAGTGAGAAAAGATGATCCACTAAGGGACTCTACTCAATAGGTGATGTCCTCTTGGTTTTTTTATTGACTTATTATTATGATTTTTTCATGTCTACGTCTAATTTTATATGTTTCAATGATCCTATGATACATCATTTATTATGAAAATATCCCATGTGATTAAGTATGAGAATCTATTTAATGGAAATTATATGCTAATTTATAAGGGTGTAATGTAAAATTTTCTTTACAAAAAGGGCTTTATATGTTTCACATAATTTTAATGGAACCTTCAAGACTTTAATTTTTAATTTATTAATTCCTGTGAAATGATTTATAAATATCATTGTGTGGAAAATTTGATTTTTTGAATTCTAAAATGATCATTTTGAGCCCAATGTCTATTTTTGAAAAGAAATATATTTTATAAGTATTAATTAACAAACAATTTTCTTTATTTATTTTTATATGTTACATAGTGAGATTATTTTTACATCCAATGTTTTTTTAATTTGTATAATGTTATTGAATATGGATAAGAATATTTAATAAAGAAGGTTTAATTTTTGTAAATTTAGTAATGATAAGAATGCATGATTCATTTTAGAAGTTTTATTTTGTGGGGGAAATTGTCATAACCCCCTCCCCACAAAGTGTACCCCCTCCTGGACTGGCAATGTGAAAAGGGAGATAATGACCCCTGAGTCCCGCCTCCAGTAGGCCCCGGGTTTGCGACTAGCACCGAGGGTATAAAAAACACGCAAATGGGAGGCATTTCCCTCTAAGAGAACACATGCGAAAGAGAGACATATGATAGACACCAACCAACTCCAACTAAGAACTGAAATATAAAAGAAACCAATGTGCATATATGTAATGTCATGAAAAAAGTACCACAACTGAAAGGGGAAACTACAAGTACCCAAAAGAAAGTAAAACAGTAGTGACCGCAAGCCCGAACAGCTCCTCCAACCACAAGCTAGTAGTAACTAGCTTGATCTCCAACATGCTTCAAGTGACCTGAAAAATAGTTTATATATGTGTAGGGTGATTATAACAGTATATTCAGTAGGATCCTCCCCGAATCCTCTCGTGAAAAAGTAAATAAAGCATGATAAATCCCAGTGAACAACAGTGAAACTAACTGGTCCCCTAAGCAGGTATATTATGTTCCCAACCTCACCATTGCTACTCTCACCAAGTAACGCATACAAGAATATATCATATCGAAAATGATATCAAAGGTACCCCGCTACTACTTCCCCACTGGTTAGCCACTTTCCCCCAATTATATACATCCTCTGAATCTCTCTCTAAAGGATTACCCATATAAACATGCGCTAAGCCCCACAATCTGCACCTTGTTCACCACAAAGGCTTGCCCACAGACACCTGGGCTAACCTCCACACCATCCTCACAACCAAAAGTAACCAGTAGGTTCCGGGAGCCACCACAGCCCACATAACGTGTACTATATGTCGGGTGTTGTACCTCAAGCCATTACAGCCCATACACCATGTAAGGATTCTCAAGCCATCACAACCCATACACGTTACAACTATAGCAGTCCATATGATACTACATCCATAATATATGTGTGTAAATAACCCCAATCCATTACAGCCCTCTACACACATATATGGGAAACAAACCATTGTGCCAACAACCATTTTATCTAATAGGAGAAGAGATCTAGGTCAAAGGGGGTAGTCAGCCATTCACCCTCCCATCGGAATGTTGGGGAAAACACCCCCTAGGGTTCAGAATCCCCGGGGTGTATGTTTACCTTACTGACTGGGTGGAGTAGTGTATAGAAACACAAAAAGTACAGAATATATATAACTCCCTACCACACTATGGGCATAACCTAGTCTTATCCTCAACTGTAGCTAACATCTCTCGGACTCCATGCTAATATTTCTAAGACTAGGCATCCTATAAGCACACAACCAGTTAAAGAACTTCCTTAGGTTACTTCATTACCTTTTTCATCAATTCCAATTTAAGTTAATTAATTCTTTGTATGCTAATTAACCATGATAAAAACTGAATTAAACATTATTGGCATCACATTCAATATCAACCATTCCTTTAAAAGTCACAACGTCACCATTAAATTCCAGCATCTCCATCCTTGTGGATTATCACCCCATAATCAAACATTAATTTTAGAATTACTTTCCAATATTCCTAGGAATTCTAGAAAAGCATATTATGCTACAAAACACAAGGGGGCTCAACATGGTGAGTAGATATACTACCCGTCGTGTCTTTGCAGCCTATAGTAAGAGCGTAGGCCCATTCTCCCCTGAGAGGATAAACATGGAATGCACGTGGCATACCCCGCACGTCTTCGCCTCCTTTAGAAGAAGGGTAACCAAGACTAGCTGCCTTGAGTAGTGGGGAATAGTAAAACAAGTAAATAACTAATTATACCACCAACCATCCATCCATCTCATCCATCCTATTCCATCATCCCTGGTGTCCTCCCCAACACCCACATGCATAAACTGATGTATCTCACAACTCTAGGCGTTCTCAGCTGCCACAACCACAAGGACTCCCTGCTTCTACATATCACAACACCTCTCCAAGGTCACATCACAACACAAGATATCACAACACCCCTCCAGGGTCACAGCATAGCACAAGCAGCAGGAAAACAAACATCACAACGAAAACAACTGGATTCATTTACATGCCTCTTTATCTTTATCCAATTAATTATCAATTAATTATGGATTTACGTTCATTATCAATTTAATCATGAACAACATGCAATCAAGAATGGCATATATATATATCACACTATCTACCAAATCAAGAGGCGAACTGTTATCACGGTACAAAGAAACTACATGTGATCACCAATTCTTTTAATCTGGTTCAAGTATTTAATTAGGTCAATTCAATTGTGATCCAAAGGACTCAATCATGATAACTCTAATGTTTCACATAAACAATTAGAGATTCCACTAATCCCATACCTCAAAGGTTTTCGAGGGAAACCCCAACGGTCGATGAGCTCCCAAGAAACTGGGTTGATTATCCACGAATCCTCCGTAGATATCCTCTCCTAACACAACCAAGACCAAAGAAAACCATAAAAGACATCCAAAATATTAGACCTACCCATAATGGTCATAGATTTATGATACCAAGAGAATAGGAGGAGTAGATCTAGGTAGATCTATGAAACCAAACAAAAAGGATAACTTACCTCAAGAAACTAGCTTCGATTCGTGACGAGAATCCTTCGGATCACCTCCAAAACACTTGGGAGATGTTCTTCCAGCTCCAAGGAAGGGTAATCCCGAGTTATGGCCACTTAGGGGCTTAAAAGAGGTGATTAAAGGAAAAACAAGTTAGATCCCCAATTTTAGGATCTAACTTTAAGTGCCCGCACGGTTTATCAAACCGTGCGCTAACCGTGCATTAGCTTTTTCCTAGACAATCATGTTGAAATGGTGGGTGCCCTAGACCCAACTATTATGTGCTTTTGATTACCATATCGTGTATAGAGTTAACTATGCATGATGTCATCTTACCATTATAGTGTAGACTTTTCTGCGTCCACTATTGAAATGGTAATGTCCAAAGATTAATTGTCGTATCGAAAGGTTATAGCAGTTCCCAGGATATAATGAGAACCTCTAGATACTATGACATTAATCTTAAATATATGTTCTATGGTCTAGATACATCTTACTAATTGGACATAGTAGATGTCTGACCATCAGGTGCTGGGGGCTCATAAGCATTGAGACTTCTTCTCATGAAGTTCGCACTTGGTGATCTCTCGTAGTGAGATCATGAGGACTGACCCGCCAATAGGAACACCACATGTTTCATGTGTCATTGGATGTTCCTATCTACGATCATGTGTAATGGTCTCCTGACTTGATATCATTACCAATGTATGTCATTTGATCGCGTACTTTGATGCAAGATGAAAACCATGGCAATGAAGTCGTGGCGAGGTAGTTTGTGTCGGGTGCGTCATTGGTGGCATGTCATTGGTTGAATGGTCAAGAAAGGATTTGTCGCTTCCAGGTTATGGAAGTAATATATCTCTGGCCATGTTGATATGGATGGCAGTACCTTTATAAGACCATGGCCATGGCAGTCGAGGGTAAATCCATCCAGTTACATCAACAAACAATAAAGCAAGAAAAGGGCGATGACATGAGAGTGCGTCCTGCTTTATGAGATATTATAGACAAAGAGATTATATTACACAGTGCATGTTCGTAGGTTGGTTGTCGCTGTTGTGACAAACCTTATTTCTTCAGGGGCCATGATGGGTTGCTAGATCCCGCTCTTGGTTTGTGAATACTATTCACGACTGTCGAAATAAGGACCTAGAGGGTCACACACAATAGCGTATTCAAGAATCTTCCCTATTCAGTTGAATAGGAGTATTGGACATAGTGGGCCCCACTCTAGGGGTCCGGGAATTGTCCAAAGTTAAACGATCACCAATGCGATAAATATATTCATATTATTCGAGTTTAGAATAATGAGTGTTGAATTTATTTATTAAATGTATTTACGAGTTTTAAGTAAATACATGAAAAATATTAATTGACGAATATTAAATTATTCAAGGTTCAATTAATATTTATGGGAGCGACGAGTCGGGTTAATGACTTAATTATTATCATGTAATATATTTTTATATTACAAGTAAATGATAATAATATTTATGGCTCAGTTTAGTAGTCATAACATGTCGTTAATAGTGCGTTAAGTATTCGGGACTGGCGAGGCGATACCCGGTATTTTAATTGAGCACTATAAATATAAGAGGAGGGGACTTTGCCAAAGACTATTCATAGAGTTTATCTCTCATCTCCTCTCTCCCACATTCTAGAGAGAGATGCTCTGGATCCAAGGAGCTCGGATGGAGCTCTCTCTCGGGCATCGCTAGCGAAGCGATGCGGTGGTCGTTGGAGCATCGAAGGCATCGTCGCAGATCTGCGCTAGCACCCGGATTATGACGAACGGCGCTCTCGCAGATTCCTTGAAGCGCGTGTGGACGATCTAGAGGAATTGGGCTTCGGATTCTTCGAGTAGCGATCGCCAACGATGAGCAGACGTCGTGCACGGCTTTGGATTCAAACCAGGTATTTTACGGTTTAATTTTGTGCTTAAAATCCTCCACGCGTGGTCCTCGGCTTTGACCGGGCTGCCCTTCACCGACGTCGGCAAGTTTACGGCGAACGGCGGTGGAAATATTTTAAAAACCCACCTATTTGGGGCTTCCGCTGCACGCCCGGTTCCAAAAAATCACTCCTCACCTAGTTAGTCTTCATGGTTAGGAAAACCATGTGCTAACCATGTGTTAGCCACTTCCCTCAAGACCAGCCTTACATAGTTTCGCCGCACTGTTTAAGAAAACTGTGCGCCAATCATGCGAAGGCTATTACCCTTTAACTTTCCTCAAAAGTCCACCAAAACTCACCCCAAGTAACCTTGACATCCCCGAACACCTATAGTACCGCATTTTCATAATGGAATGGACCGGAGAGGTCCGGACCATTACATCAGATAACTTTCAAAACATTCTCGTCCTTGATAATCCAAAACCCACCTAAGGAGAAAACGAAACAGGGTCTGAACAACGACCCACCGAGATATCTCTCAAATGAGAGAAAGCCACCAAAGTAATGAAGGTAATCATCTCATAAACATGAAAGTTCCACTACCACATAAGGAATCGTCATTACATGAAAGGGTTAAACATTGAACAACTCTGGGTACTAAGCACGTATCTGTGACTCATGTTCCCATGTACTATCATCCATGCCACTCTGTCACCACAAGACACGAACTAATGGAATGTAACATCCGCGTAACACCTTCTCCATGTAATATTGGATATCCAAAGGTCACTCCTCAAAGGTGGCATCATCATCGAAATCAGTCTCTCCCCAATTGATGACATGAGATTTGTCATTAAGATAGCAACATAGTTGTGATACATGTAAAACATCATGTATCCGACTCATCTAAGGGGGATTTGCAACTTGATACGCTATGGCTCCAACAAGAGCTCACACCTAGAAAGGCCCAACAAAGAAAGGATAAAGCTTACTCCCATGACCAAACCATTGCTACCCACGACGGGGAGTCACCTCCAGAAACACATGATCCCCAACATTAAACTCCAAGGGTCTCCTCATTTGATCGACATAGGATTTCTGACGATCTTACGTTGCCATCATCCTCTCACGAATCACCTGAACCATCTTTGTTGTATTCTTCACTATTTCTGGTCCAAGAATTTCTGACTCTTTGATCCCAATCCAGCACAACAGATAATGGAAAGGCCGACCATACAAGGCTTCAAACTTCGCCATACCGGTGGTGGGGTGAAAAATATTTTTGTAAGGGAATTCCACCAAGGGTAAGTGCCTTATCCATGAACCTCCAAAATCAAGAACACAAGAGCGCAACATGTATTCAGGAGTCTCAATGGTTCGCTCTATCTGACCATCCGTTTGAGGATGAAAAGTAGTGCTAAGGCATAGTTGAGAACTGAAAGCATGTTGGAGACCCCTCCACACCCTGGAGGTAAAACGAGGATCTCGGTCAAAAATGATCATCCTTGGGACTCCATGAGGTCTCACCACCTCCTCTAGATACTACCTTGAAAAAACATCCACTGAGCTCGACTCCTTGATCGCTATGAAGTGGGACGATTTTTTTAAATGATCCACTACCACCAAAATAGCATCATGTCTTACTGGAGCTCGAGGTAAACCTATAAAAAATTCCATTGAGATATCCTCCCACTTCCACTGAGTAATCTTTAATGGTTGGAGAAGACCACCAAGAATATGATGTTTGGCCTCCACCTTCTGGCAGACTAAACATCGAGATAGAACACTCCGCAACCACGTGCTTCAGCCTAGGCCACCAAAACTGACTCTTCAAAGCTCGGTACATCTTTGTCACGCCAAGATGTACTGCTAGAGGTGAAATATGGAACTCTCTAAGAATTGCCTTTCAAATCTTCAAGGGAACAAAAATAATTCATTGATACAATAATCTGTGTTGTTTGATGTTATTAATATTTTCACAACTTATTATATTCCCCCTTTACTTATTTTATATGAAATGTGCATAATTTGTGTGAAATATTAATGTTTTAATATTAAGTATAATATTTGAGCATTTTTAGAAGTAGTCAAATTGAGTCAGTTTAATGTTTTAATTATAACTATCACTATACTGATCCAAATTGTGTGGTTCTTGTTTTGTAGGATTCTACGTTCAATATAAAACATTTCATTAGAAGGAATCATGATCCAATTCTTCCATTTGAAGGGTCATATGGTCCTCACAAACAAGACCAAAGAATCTGTGAACAAACTGGACCATCCTTGAAGTTTGATTTACTGGGTTCAATCGAGAAGTCCAAAGACCTTCAATCTCCACCATAATTCGGGGGACACTACATTGCATCTTGGATAAAAATTTCATGGCCCAAATCCAAGTACAAGGGGCCCAAATAAACCTTTGAAGTCCAGCCCACCATTCTGGCCGAGAATTAAAATCAGTATAGTATGCATGACATATCTCCTGATGTAAGCATCCAATCGAGCTGAGATTTTGCAGTGTGAAAGAGGAGATATAGGCGGCCGACTTTGTTGAAGAAGTCATTCAAATTTGAAGGCATCTTCCTGTTCAAAAATCCATTCACATTTTGGACATCGAAAAAGAATGGATAGAAATGGACAGTTTACCTTTGTTTAATCAACCGGCCATAACTTTGGATCCAATTGTCCAAATGCCTCAAAATTTTGAGAGTAGTCGGCCAACATTATTGTCTACAACTTTGAAGCAGGATTTATTTGAAGATTCGGCTGTCTGTATAGCTCAATTGGCGAAGCAAGTGGAGGGACAGATTGGGAATGCAAACAGTCCACTCCTTGGGCTATAAATACTCTCCCCTTCTCTCCTTGAGAGGGGTTGGCATTTCAGGAGAGAGGAGATCATATTGGCAAGACCAAAGCTTTGCCAAAGGCTTGGGAGGACCTGCCAAACTCAATTTTTCACTTGAGAGACCTTTCCTCCTCTCTTTCTTTTCACTTACTTTTGTGTTCTTCATTTTTGTAATCTTGTAATTCCCTTTCTTTGTAATTCTGTTTTAATGCAAGTTACTTCTTCAATATCTCTTATTCTCTTCCACCTTCTGTATTTTAATATTAATGTTCTTAAAATAGTTTAAATTCAGTTCAATCCCCTTCCCTTCTTAAGCTTCCTCATTCAATCGAAATTCCATTTTTGATTCTTAAATTATTTCGTGTGTGTGTTCGGCACACTACTCTTATCTTGTCCCTTTCTTTTTCTTCTCTTTATAATTCATCACCATAAACATATATTACCAGATTATTAAACATCCAAATGGCTGAGTAAATCTCTCATTGGGGTGAGTTATAATTTGGGGATGTTAATTGATTGAGAGTTTTGCTCGATGAGTATTCTTTAAATTAATATTGTGTATGTTAAACTTAATATGTCATGGATTAATGATATGTTTTGTTTAACAAGTGGTTTCCATGGATTATTGGAACCATAAATACACTACCATAAATAAGTTTTGATTGAGATTAGAACCCTATGTTAAGTTAAGTCTTGGATTAAAGCCTTCACACTTAGGAATTCCAATCAACGTCAACTTATGACATGGGTGTTAATTTAATGCAATACAAAGTAAGGCTCAAGGATATCACATGCTTAAATCCCCAATGATGAACTCACCCCAATATTTATCAATTTGGTAAATCAAACATCATCCATAAATCATTTCAATTAAGCTCTGCAAACAAACCCCCCTAATCAAAATACAATCAACTAAAAACAATCGACTATTACGAAGTACCATCACCGAGGATTCGACCCGAGTGCTGCTATACACATTAGCAGAGCACCAGAACTTTGACCGGTCGATAGGCGACAATCGGCTGTGCGTTTCAAATGGCGCCGTTGCCGGGGATGGTGCTTTAAGTAGTCATTAGTTTCTGGTTATTGTCAAGAAAACACAAAAAAAAACAAATTTTAAAAAAAAAAATTGAAAAAAAAACACAAAGAAAAACCCGTCTTCTCATAAAAATCATAAACTGAAAAAATACAAAGAAAAACCCGTCTTCCTCTTTCTTCCAAAATCTCTCTGAATGCCCCGTAGCCTTCCAAACAATCCCTCGGATTTGTTTGACCCTGAAATTGAGCGAACACTTCGCCAACTTAGGAGGAACATAAGAGATACTCAAATAATTCAAGAACCAATCATTGCCCTACCAATTGAATTAGATATGGCCAATCCTAGGGAACAAACATTGAAAGAACTTGCTGCCCCTGATATGAATTACCAACCTCTTGGTATTCAATATCCAAACATTGAAGCTGACTTCGAACTCAAATCGGGTTTGATTCATCTTCTACCTCATTTTCACGGGCTAGCCGGTGAGGATCCTCATCTCCACCTCAAAGAGTTCCAAGTGGTCTGCTCAACCATGAAACCTCAAGGGGTTTCTGAAGAACAAATCAAGCTTAGAGCTTTCCCCTTTTCCCTAGCGGATTCTGCCAAGTCTTGGCTCTACTACCTCCCACCTGGTTCCATAAACTCATGGGTTGACATGAAGAGACTTTTCCTTGAGAAGTTCTTTCCCGCTTCCCGAACAGCTTCTATCCGAAAGGAAATAAGCGGCATCCGTCAATTCCCTAATGAATCACTCCATGAGTATTGGGAGAGGTTCAAAAAGCTTGTGGAAACTTGTCCACACCATCAAATCCCTGACCAACTCCTGATCCAATACTTCTATGAGGGGTTATTGGCTATGGAGCGAACTCTCATTGATGCCGCAAGTGGCGGTGCTCTTGTTGACAAAACTCCTGCAGCTGCAAGAGATCTCATAAGTAACATGGCTGCAAACACGCAGCAATTCCATACTCGAGCACATGCTCAAGTGAAACAAGCCCAAGATAATCAATCCATAGAGCCCAACAAGATGACTGAGTGGATGAGTGAACTTACAGGTCTTGTGCGTCAACTAGCGGTGGCTACCAAAGCCCCAACCTCATCTTCTCCACAGTCACTATTCCCTGGACCTATCAAGAATTGTGGAATCTGCAACTCTCCATCTCATCCGACTGACACATGTCCACAACTTCAAGATGATCCATCTGATTCATCTAGTCCAATGGAGCTCAATGCGGCATATGCTCAGCGAAACTTCAACCCTCAACAATCAGGTCAGTTTATTAGAAACTTCAACCAACCCCACTCTGAGCCCTTCTCTTCTACCTTTAACCCACCTCTGAGGTATGGTAATCCCATTTCTCATCCTCCGCAGTTCCCTCCTCAAAACCCAAACCAGTTTCAATACAGTCAAGGTGTTGGTAACTTCCAACAACCTTATCCTTTTGTTCCTCAACCCCAAAGGAACAATCCTCCTCCTGGATTCCACTATCCTAACGAGCCTTCCCAATTCCCCACCCAATACAATCGCTTTCCCAAGAACCAAAATCAAGGCCAACCCAATTTGGGACATGCCTCTTCTTCTAAACAACCATGGGAAAGTGCTGTAGAGGATCTTGCTTCCTTCACCCGTTCTAGCCTAAAGAACATTGAAACCCAAATAGGTCAACTTGCATCCCACCTTAGCCAGCAACAACCATCCAATTCATCCCAACTCCCAGCTCAACCATTACCCAACCCCAAGGGTAATGTAAGTGCAATTGCACTTAGATCAGGAAAGCAACTTGCTATGCCTCAAGATAAATCCTCAAACCCCCCTAATCAAAATACAATCAACTAAAAACAATCGACTATTACGAAGTACCATCACCGAGGATTCGACCCGAGTGCTGCTATACACATTAGCAGAGCACCAGAACCCGATTCCTTTTCCTCAAGCCATCTCCAAGCCTAAGAAGTCCTTTGAACCTGATCCGGAAATGCTTGACATGTTTAGACGTGTTGAAGTGAACATCCCCCTCTTAGATGCCATCAAACAAATCCCTAAGTATGCCAAGTTTCTTAAGGAATTGTGCACCCATAAGAGGCAACTTAGGAACATTGAAAATGTTTCAACTCAACAGTCCATTCCCATGAAGTGCAAAGATCCAGGGACCTTCACGGTTCCATGTCAAATAGGGAGTTCCAACTTTGATGATGCACTCATAGACCTTGGAGCCTCAATAAATGTCATGCCCAAATCCATTTTCTCCAACCTTGGTCTAGGTCCCTTGCACCCAACAGGTATTGTCATTCAATTAGCCAATCGAAGCACTGCCAGTCCTGAGGGGATAATTGAGGATGTTCTTGTTCGGGTCAATGATCTTATCTTCCCAGCTGATTTCTATGTCCTTGACATGGAAGGTGAGACGACCTCTTCTCGATCTCCCCTAATTCTAGGAAGACCATTCCTCATGACTGCGAGAACCAAGATTGATGTCCACTCAGGCATCTTATCCATGGAATTCGGTGACCAACTGGTCAAGTTCAACATTTTCCAAGCCATGCGATATCCATCTGAGGATCACTCTGCATTCTCAATCCATGCTTTTGAGGACACTTCTAAGATTCAATCTAACCCCAATCCACCATGTTCTTCATGTTCTAATGATAAAGGATCTTGTGAAATCTGCACCATGATTAACAAAGTCATAAATGGTGAAGTTGATGTGGACCTCTCATTCATAGACTCCATCAATCTAGAGGAACTTGAAAACTCTCTTGAATCCCACATCAACTCTGATCTCTACTGCTCCACCTTGGACACTGTTGAGGAAAATGATCCAAACCCATCTAGAATCCCTTCTCCTACTCCTAAATTGTCTAGCTCTCCAATAAAGGCTGAAACTGATCTAAAACCACTTCCTTCACACCTCAAGTATGCATTCCTTTTCCATGATCCCTCCTACCCTGTCATTATCTCTGCTGCACTTTCTGAAACTGAGGAGTCCCAACTTGTTCAAGTGTTAGAGGAAAACAAAAATGCCTTAGGTTGGACCCTAGATGATATTCCAGGAATCAACCCTGCCCTTTGCATGCATCACATCCATCTAGAGGAATCATCCAAACCAATTAGGCAACCTCAAAGAAGACTCAATCCACTCATACTTGAGGTAGTTAGGGAAGAGATTACCAAGCTTCTTAAAGCTGGTATTATCTACCCAATTTCTGATAGTGAATGGGTTAGTCCAATTCAAGTCGTTCCTAAGAAGGGCGGGATAACAGTTGTCACAAATGAACATGGAGAAGTGGTCACAACTCGGGTGAAAAACAAATGGCGTGTGTGCATCGATTATCGCAAATTGAATGCTGAAACACGAAAAGATCACTACCCACTTCCTTTCCTTGACCAAATGCTTGAGAGATTGGCCGGAAAGTCACACTATTGCTTTCTTGATGGTTACACCGGCTACTTCCAAATTCCAATCGCACCTCAAGACCAAGAAAAGACCACATTCACTTGCCCCTTTGGAACCTATGCCTATAGGCGAATGCCTTTTGGCCTTTGTAATGCTCCTGCAACATTCCAGCGGTGTATGATGAGTATTTTTTCTGAATTCATTGAGAATTGCATGGAGGTCTTCATGGATGACTTTACCATTTATGGCGAGTCATTTGAATCTTGCTTACATTCACTCTCTTTGGTCCTTCAAAAGTGTGTCAAGTGCAACCTTGTGCTGAATTTTGAAAAATGTCACTTCATGGTTTCAAATGGGATTGTTCTAGGGCACATAATTTCTCAAGAGGGTATCCAAGTTGATCCAGCCAAAATTGAGGTGATCCAATCACTTCCAGAACCCAAATCAGTTCGAGACATTCGGTCCTTCCTTGGTCATGCCGGTTTCTATCGGCGATTCATTCAGAACTTCAGCAAGATTTCCCTCCCACTCACTCGTTTACTTCAAAATGATGTCACATTCAATTTTGATGAGGCTTGCAAGAGAGCCTTCATTGAACTCAAATCTGCTCTCACATCTGCTCCAATAATCCAACCCCCAGATTGGTCCTTACCATTTGAATTGATGTGTGATGCTTCTGATAGGGCCATTGGGGCTGTTCTTGGTCAAAGAAGAGAAAACATTCCTCATGTCATCTTTTATGCCTCAAAAACATTGGATGAAACTCAATCACACTACACTGTGACTGAAAAAGAACTTTTAGCTGTGGTTTTTGCCTTGGATAAATTCCGGCCCTATCTCTTAGGTGCCAAAATCATCATCTTCACGGACCACTCAGCATTAAAGTTCTTACTTAAGAAAAGTGATTCCAAACCAAGGCTAATAAGATGGATTTTAATGCTCCAAGAGTTTGACCTTGTGATAAAAGATAAACCTGGAAAAGAAAACCCTGTGGCTGATCACCTGAGTAGAATTTCTAATTCTTCTCATTCTGAAATAATTGATCCTGAATTTCCAACTGAACACCTCTCATCTCTCACTCCAAAGTTACCATGGTATGCCCCAATTGTCAATTACTTGGTTTCTGGTGTTTTCCCTGAATATTTTTCAAAAGAACAAAAAGAAAAGATGAAAAGTGATTCAAAGCATTATTTTTGGGAAGATAATAAACTTTGGAAAACTGGGGCTGACATGGTAATTAGGAGATGTGTTGATGAAACTGAACAATCCTCCATCTTGGAATTCTGCCACTCAATGCCTGGAGGTGGCCACTTTGGACCACAAAGGACTTCTCGAAAGGTCCTAGATTCTGGATTCTTTTGGCCTTCACTCTTCAAGGACTCACACGAGTTTTGTCAATCATGTCCCACTTGCCAAAAGTTTGGCACAATTTCCAAAAGAAACGAAATGCCTCAAAAGCCATTAATCTTCTGTGAGCTTTTCGATGTTTGGGGCATCGATTTCATGGGACCTTTTCCCCCTTCCAATGGATTATCCTACATTCTCCTTGCTGTTGACTATGTTTCTAGGTGGGTCGAGGCCAAACCCACTAGGAAAGATGATGCTCAAACTGTGATTGAGTTCCTCAAAACCCATATCTTCCATCGATTCGGAACACCACGTGCTTTGATAAGTGACTTAGGAACTCATTTCTGTAATAGAACCATGGAGTCACTTTTGAAAAAGAATGGGGTTGTACATAAAACATCCACTGCATATCACCCTCAAACAAATGGAATGGCTGAACTTTCTAATAGAGAAGTGAAAAGAGTGCTTGAAAGAATTGTTAAGCCCACAAGAAAAGACTGGCCCGATAGACTTGGTGAAGCACTTTGGGCCTATCGAACAGCCTATAAGACACCCATTGGGATGTCTCCATTTAGGCTAGTCTTTGGTAAAGCCTGTCATTTACCAGTTGAAATCCAACATAAGTCATTTTGGGCTGTCAAAACATGTAATTTTGATTGTGAAAAATCTGGTGAAGAAAGATTGTTGCAGTTGACTGAATTGGAGGAGCTTCGACTCGATTCGTATGAGAACTCCATTCTCTACAAAGAAAAGGCAAAGTCACTCCATGACAAGTACATTCTTCGAAAGGTATTTCATGAAGGTGAAAAGGTAATTCTCTTCAATTCTCGATTTCGACTTCACCCAGGTAAGCTCAATTCTCGTTGGGATGGACCTTTTATTATTACTAATGTTTACCCATTTGGTGCAGTGCAAGTCGAAGACCCTTCTTCAAAAAGAACATTCACGGTAAATGGACACTGGTTAAAGCATCACCATGAGAGGCCATTCACTTCAGGTTCCACATCGACTTCCATTGACCCACCACTAGATGGAAATGGCGACCCACCAAATCCAAACCAGGGGGCACCTCTTTCCCTTTAACTCTCTCTCTATCTCTTCCTCTCTCTACCTCTTTCTTCTTCTTCCTCTCTCTTTCATTTTGTTACCACTTTATTCATCAAACCCTTTCTTTTTATCTTTCTTGTGTGGGTGTGTATTTTAAAAAAAAACCTTAAAAACTAAAAAAAAACAAAAAACACAATTACTTAAAAAAATTACAAAAAAAGAGTCATGCTTACTCACCATCTAGTTTTGAAATTTTGTCCAACCATTTTGGGGAGTCAAAAGGCTTGTTTTAAACTCAAATATATTGAATTTTTATCTCAAACTTGGGTAAACAATTTTGTGTCAATAACAAACATTTTGAATGAACAATTTTTGGTGGAAAATGATTCTCCCCTACCGTGAGGAATAACATTAGCCTTCATGCCAAGGTCATCTATGGCCATCTTTTTCATTGTGTGTCTTCACCACTGATTGTGAGTCTTGCGTTTGTGGACCTTCGAGCTGAATTTCCATCTTTTGTGTGCATTAATATGATAGAGGCATTTTCTAAGCCACATGAGAATCAGAATAGCCAAATAGCCTCCCGTTACCCTTACATTGATCCTACTTTTGAAAGCCCCTTTGAGCCTATGAAACCCTTTCTTTTGATAGACACATTACAAGCCTAATACCTTGTCCCACCCAACATCTTCATGGATTTTCATTGTACAATTTATTGAAATTTAAGTGTGGGGGGAATGGACTTCATTTTTGGGCGTACTTTCATTGATTTCCAATGTGTCATCATATGCTTGAGGGCAAGCTTCCATTCAAGTGTGGGGGAGAGGTTGTAATTCTGTGAGCTTTGGGTTGTATATGTGTAATTGTCATTTGTACAAAAGTCATTGAAAAGTGTTCAAAAAAAAAAGAAAAAAAATTATAAAAAAAAATGAAAAATAAAAAAAAAAGAAATGGGTTGTGTCTTGGGTGGGTCAAAAATCATTCATCATCAACCTTTGATCATGTTATAACTACTAAAATTAGTTCCATGAGGAGATCAAGCATGGTTTGGGAGATGACTGTGAGACTTGTTTCAAGCACAACTTTCGAAAGAAAAAAAAAAGAGCAAAAAAAAAAGAAAAAAAAGAACACTTGACTCATCTTGTATTGTGTCATTATTGGAAGTCTTCCATGTTGTACATATTCCATCATCTCAACCTATTCCATTTTCTATCTCCCTCACTTTTCATTCATCACACATTCATTCCCTTGTAAATATGTGTTTCTATTTCCTTTCAAATCAAATTTCAAAAAAAAATGTGCATTGATTTTTCCATGTTGGTGTTTTTAACCCCTCTTTTCCTTTGGACATTATATACCTACCGTCCCATAGCCACTGAAAAACCCCTTAAAAGACCTCTTGATTATTGTACACATTAGATTTGGGAATGGAAGCTGAGAGCTCTTACAAACTCTTGATTTTCACTTTTTGTTGGTGAATGAGTGAACCTCCTAAAATACATTTTTATCATCTTGAGAGGAGTAAGTTTGGAGTGCCTACATTTTCCAATTCAAACCTTGAACATGAAAAAATGAATTGTTTATGATGCATTATTGTGAACCAAATTTGTGATGGAATTCAATATGGATGAGTGAAATAGTCTAAACCTCCCCTGATTGGAGAAAACAAAATTTTAATATTTGTTGGTGAGTGAAAATGATTTTGTCATGTTTTTATATTTGTTGCACATGAGGACACGTGCAAATCTAAGTGTGGGGGAGTTGATGTTATTAATATTTTCACAACTTATTATATTCCCCCTTTACTTATTTTATATGAAATGTGCATAATTTGTGTGAAATATTAATGTTTTAATATTAAGTATAATATTTGAGCATTTTTAGAAGTAGTCAAATTGAGTCAGTTTAATGTTTTAATTATAACTATCACTATACTGATCCAAATTGTGTGGTTCTTGTTTTGTAGGATTCTACGTTCAATATAAAACATTTCATTAGAAGGAACCATGATCCAATTCTTCCATTTGAAGGGTCATATGGTCCTCACAAACAAGACCAAAGAATCTGTGAACAAACTGGACCATCCTTGAAGTTTGATTTACTGGGTTCAATCGAGAAGTCCAAAGACCTTCAATCTCCACCATAATTCGGGGGACACTACATTGCATCTTGGATAAAAATTTCATGGCCCAAATCCAAGTACAAGGGGCCCAAATAAACCTTTGAAGTCCAGCCCACCATTCTGGCCGAGAATTAAAATCAGTATAGTATGCATGACATATCTCCTGATGTAAGCATCCAATCGAGCTGAGATTTTTCAGTGTGAAAGAGGAGATATAGGCGGCCGACTTTGTTGAAGAAGTCATTCAAATTTGAAGGCATCTTCCTGTTCAAAAATCCATTCACATTTTGGCCATCGAAAAAGAATGGATAGAAATGGACAGTTTACCTTTGTTTAATCAACCGGCCATAACGTTGGATCCAATTTTCCAAATGCCTCCAAATTTTGAGAGTAGTCGGCCAACATTATTGTCTACAACTTTGAAGAAGGATTTATTTGAAGATTCGGCTGTCTGTATAGCTCAATTGGCGAAGCAAGTGGAGGGACCGATTGGGAATGCAAACAGTCCACTCCTTGGGCTATAAATACTCTCCTCTTCTCTCCTTGAGAGGGGTTGGCATTTCAGGAGAGAGGAGATCATATTGGCATGACCAAAGCTTTGCCAAAGGCTTGGGAGGACCTGCCAAACTCAAGTTTTCACTTGAGAGACCTTTCCTCCTCTCTTTCTTTTCACTTACTTTTGTGTTCTTCATTTTTGTAATCTTGTAATTCCCTTTCTTTGTAATTCTGTTTTAATGCAAGTTACTTCTTCAATATCTCTTATTCTCTTCCACCTTCTGTATTTTAATATTAATGTTCTTAAAATAGTTTAAATTCAGTTCAATCCCCTTCCCTTCTTAAGCTTCCTCATTCAATCGAAATTCCATTTTTGATTCTTAAATTATTTCGTGTGTGTGTTCGGCACACTACTCTTATCTTGTCCCTTTCTTTTTCTTCTCTTTATAATTCATCACCATAAACATATATTACCAGATTATTAAACATCCAAATGGCTGAGTAAATCTCTCATTGGGGTGAGTTATAATTTGGGGATGTTAATTGATTGAGAGTTTTGCTCGATGAGTATTCTTTAAATTAATATTGTGTATGTTAAACTTAATATGTCATGGATTAATGATATGTTTTGTTTAACAAGTGGTTTCCATGGATTATTGGAACCATAAATACACTACCATAAATAAGTTTTGATTGAGATTAGAACCCTAAGTTAAGTTAAGGCTTGGATTAAAGCCTTCACACTTAGGAATTCCAATCAACGTCAACTTATGACATGGGTGTTAATTTAATGCAATACAAAGTAAGGCTCAAGGATATCACATGCTTAACTCCCCAATGATGAACTCACCCCAATATTTATCAATTTGGTAAATCAAACATCATCCATAAATCATTTCAATTAAGCTCTGCAAACAAACCCCCCTAATCAAAATACAATCAACTAAAAACAATCGACTATTACGAAGTACCATCACCGAGGATTCGACCCGAGTGCTGCTATACACATTAGCAGAGCACCAGAACTTTGACCGGTCGATAGGCGACAATCGGCCGTGCGTTTCATTGTTCATCCTCCGACCAACCATCGGGGGCCTCAACACAAACAAATCAGTCTCTCCAGACATCCACCTCAAGACCCCCCAACTGGGACTCTTCCACCCTCTGCATCAGGAATGACTACACCTTCATCTAGAAATGACAACCTCTTCCCCCCAATATCCCCCATATCAATATGCATAGCTGATAGTTCCTCCATTACTCTCCAAGAATCAGCAGATTCACGCACAGCATCATTATGTGACTTTCGGCTCAGTGCATCAGCTACAACATTACCTTTTCCATGTGTATACGATATTTCAAAGATGCATTCCTGTAGGAACTCCATCCCCTGATGCTGCCGCATGTTCTAGTCACGCTGGGAGAAAACATACCTCAAAATCTTATGATCAGTGAAAACCACAAAGCGTTCACCAATGAGGTAATGTCTCCACAACATCAGAGATAACACCATGGCTACGAACTCAAGATCGTGGGTGGCATAGTTGCGTTCATGGGGATGCAACTTTCGAGACCCATAAGAAACAACTGACCTATGCTGCATGAGGACACAACCTAACCCTAGATGTGAATCATCGCATAAAACATCAAACTGAACTCCCTCAGCTGGAAGACAAAGGACTGGAGCACTTACTAACTTACCTTTTAGATAATCGAAAGATGCCTGACACTGATCAGTCCATACGAAGGCCTGGTCCTTCCTGGTCAAAGCAGTTAGAGGGACCGCAACCTGTGAGAAATTGGTCAAGAAAATCTTTTAATAGCCTATGAGACCAATGAAATTTCACACCTATGACACTATCTTGGGGGATCCACAAGACAAAACTGCTTCTATAATAAACGGATCCACATCAAATCCCTGTTGGGAAACAACATTCCCCAAGAAACGGACTTCTCGAGCCCAAAACACACACTTCGACAACTTCCCAAACAACTGATGTCAATGAAGAACTCCCAAAACAGCTTGTAGATTCTCTAAATGCTCCTCTCTAGATGTAGATAACATAAGGATGTCGTCGATGAATGCTACAAAAAACATGTCCAGGAACTCATGGAACACAGAATTCATCAATCCCATGAACACAGCTGTAGCATTCGTCACACCAAATGGAATTACAACGAACTCATAATTTCTATGACGACAACGGAATACACTCTTCGGAATGTCCTCATCCTTCACACGCATCTAATGATATCCTGAACATAAGTTGATCTTTGAGAACTAACTTGCACCCTTCAGTTGATCGAATAAGTCATCAATCTGCAGAAGTGGATAGTGGTTCTTTATTTTCACTTTGTTTTAGCGACGATAATTGACACACAACCGCAAATTGCCATCATCCTTTTTTATGAACAGAACTGGTGCACCCCATGGGGACACACATGGTCTAACAAAACCACACTACAACATACCATCATGATATATATGTAGCTCTTGTAACACATAAGGGGCCATCCTATACGGAGACATAGACATAGGAGACACTCCTTGTTGTAGCTCGATCCCGAACTCAATCTCTTGTCGAGGGGGTAATGCTAAAACCTCTTCTGGAAAGACGTCATGGTGCTCCTCTATGACCCTAGGAGATGAAAACTATTGAACCTCTGATGAACTCAGCATCAACTCAACCATCAAGGATGATAAGGATGGAACTCGTCTATGAACCATATCAGGATCTCCCTCACCAACAAACACCACTTTCTCTCCATCTACACCATAGAAATTGACATTCTTATTGTATCAATCTACAATATCCTACACCGAATAAAACCAATCCATTCTGAGGATGACATCATATAGTTTTATTCGTATACATAGCAAATCTCCCCAAGAGCGGTGCTTCCCCAACACTAGGTCACAATCTCTACATGCTTCAAACAAGTTAGTTTGACTTCCAACAGGCATATCCAACGCCAAGGGAACTGGAAGCCTCTCAACCACAAGTCCCAAGGCATGGAAAAGGGTAGGTGATATGAAAGAGTGTGTCACTCCTGAATCAAACAAGGCATAAACAAAGGTAGAAAACAATAAAAGGGTACCTCGAATGACATCTGGCTCATCTAGTGCTGGCAATCCTAGAGCATGAAGCTTACCACGTCCACCTACATGGCCTCTCTAACCTTGATGATGACCACCACCATGGCCGCGCTATGTTCTCGGAGGACGGTGGGGAATCATGGGGGTGTCCTCTTCCTACCCCATCTACCCTCTAGTGATCTAAAGCTGGTGCAACTTCTACTGTTGCCTTGGCTGGAACTATCTCAAATGAGGAAACTCGAGCGGAGCGCCCGGTACACGATGACTGCCCTGAATGGTCGGGCACTCCCGCTGCTGATGGCCATGACCACCATAAGAAAAGAAAGTACCTAATCCCTTTCCATAGGCCTGAGAGTTTCCGACTCTAGAGTAATGAGACGTGAAAGGCTGGGACCTAACCCTGACTGAATGGAAACTCTTCTACCCTGAAAACTGGGAACCCCGGACAACAACTCTGTTTCGTGATGAATCATGCTGATTCACCTCACGTGACGATCAGATCCTAGCCAAAGTCCTCCCAACAAACTTTGCCCTCACAAGCACCTCAAGAAATGTCTTCAGCATAAAAGGGGTGACCTGGCGCTAGATCTTTGGATGCAAAGCCTCCTCGAAATGCCTCACCCTGGCCTCCTCATCTGGTAACATGTTCGAAGCATATCGTATAAAGATCATGAAACAGATTCCAATATCTCGAACACAGGAACTCCCATGCCGAAGGCTAAGAAGCTCCTAACAATTGGACGCCTTTGCAGTCAAAGAAAGGAACTCAACTCTAAATATTTCTTGAAACTCCTCCCATGAGATCGCTGACTCCTCATGATCCTCGAGGAATAACAACCACCACTGCCTCGCTACTCCACGTAGCGTTTTCACAACCACGGACACCCAGTGCTCCTTCTGAGCTCAGATCGAACTGAAGCCTATATCGAACTCCTCCAACCAGTCTTCTGTGACTACATCTGAAATGGAGCCCTCGTACTTTTGCAGACTCTAGAGCTGAAACTCTCGAAGTGTCTTCCTCCAAGTGTCATCGTCATCATCTTCTACCCTGCAGCGACCTGCTGGAATATCCTGCTGGACATCCTCTACACAAAACTGATGAGGACGTCGACCTGGTGTCATACCTAAAAAATAACAAACACTTAGAGCTCCTAAACTTGGAATATGGGGGACTCAACATTTATTGATTAATTGTTTTATTTTATTTGTTTTAGGATAACAAATCCCAAGTTCTATCCATTCAAACAAAGGAAAAAAATAAGAATGATGCATGATACTTTCATAGGTCTCTTCCCTGCAACTAGTATAACCTTGTTTAGTAGACATTATAAACTTAAAGGTACGTGAATCAGATCCTAGGGGGCCCTAAAAGCCTATATCTTAGCTGATTTCCAGTGTTTACCGCACTTGTTAAACATGAATGACATTGTTTCCCTACCAACCAATGCATCCTCACATGTGCCTAACTCCAAACTCCATCCAATCCCTCAACCTCCCTCTGATACCACTCTCTCACAACCCCCTCCCGACAATGTGTACCCCTTCTAGGCCAGCAATGTGAAAAGGGAGATAATGCCCCCTGAGTCCCACCTCCAGTAGGCCCCGGGTTAGAGACTAGCACCGAGGGTATAATAAACACACAAATGGGAGGCATTACCCACTGAGGGAACACATGCGGAAGAGAGAGATAAGATATACACCAAACAAATCCAACTAATAACTGAAATATAAAATAAACCCAAGTGCATATATTTAATGTCATGAAAAAACTACAACTGAAAGGGGAAAATACAAGTACCTAAAAGAAAGTAAAATGGCAGCGACCGCAATCCCGAACAGATCCTCCAACCACTAGCTAGTAGTAACTAGCTTGATCTCCAACCTGCTCCAAGTGAACTGAAAAAAAATTATTTATGCATCAGGTGAGTATAAGAGTATACTCAGTACGATCCTCCGTGAAGCCTCTCGTGCAAAACTAAAGAAAGAATGCTAAATCACAATGAACAACAGTGAAACTAACTCGTCCCCTAAGCAGGTATACTATGTTCCCAACCTCACCATGGCTACTCTCTCCATGTAATGCATACAAGAATATATCATATAGAAAAGGATATCATGTGTACCCCACTACTACTTCCCCCACTGGTTTTCCGCTTTTCCCCAACAACATACGTCCTATGCATCTCTCTCCAAAGGCTTACCCGTATAAACATGGGCTAAGCTCCACAGTCTGTACCTTGTGCACCACAAAGGCTTGCCCGCAGACACCTGGGCTAAGCGCCACACCATCGTCACAACAAAAAGTAACCCAGTAGGTTTTGAAAGCCACCACGGCCCACATAACGTGTATCATACGTCGGGTATTGTACCTCAATCCATTACAGCCCATACACTGCATAAGGATCCTCAATCCATCACATCATATACACGTTACACCTATAGTTTTCCATATGATACTGCATCCCGAATATATGTGTGGAAATAACCACAAGCCATTAAAGACCTCCACACACATGTATAGGAAACTAACTGTTGTGCCAACAGCACTAGTATTTTCCAAGAGAAGAGAGCAGGGTCAAAGGGGGTAGTCATCCATTCACCCTCCCATCGGAATGTTGGGGAAAACAACCCCCAGGGCTCATAATCCCCGGGGTGTCAGTTTCGCTTACTGACAGGGTGGCGTAGCATATAGAAACAGAAAAAGTACAGAATATCTATATCTCACAACCACACTATGGGCATAACCTAGTCTTAGCCTCAACTACAGCTAACGTCTCTCAGACTCCGCACTGCTATTTCTAAGACTAGGCATCCTATAAGAACAAAACCAGTTAAAGAACTTCATTAGGTTACATCATTCCATTTTTCATCAATTCCACTTTACGTTAGTTAATTCTTTTCATGTTAATTATCCATGAACAATACCACATTAAACTTCATTGGAATCATATTCAATATCAACCGTTCCTTTAAAAGTTACAACATCACTATTAAATTCCAGAATCTGCATCCCCGTGGATTGTCACCATTTAATCAAACATTCATTTTAGAATTACTTTCCTATATTTCGAGGAATTCTAAAAAATAATCCTATGCTACTAAACACAAGGGGGCTCAACATGGTGAGTAGATATACTACCCATCGAGTCTTTTTTGCCTATAGCAAGAGTGTTGGCCCATTCTCCCTCGAGTGGCTGAACACAGAAAATACGTGGCATACCCCATGTGTCTTCACCTCCTTCTGAAGAAGGGTAAGAAATACCATCTACCTTGAGTAGTGGGGAAAATTAAAATAGCTAAACATCTAATTAAACCACCAACCATCCAGTCATCACATCCATCCCATTCCATCATCCCTGGTGTCCTCCCAGACACTGACATGCATAAACTGATGCATCTTTCCACTCTAGGCGTCATCTGCTGCCACAACTACAAGTCCTCCCTGCTTCCACATATCACACCACCCCTCTAGGGTCACATCACAACACAAGATATAACAACACCCCTCCGGGGTCACAACACAACACAAGCAGTAGGAAAACAAACATCACAACAAAAACAACCTAATTCATTTACATTCCTCTTTATCTTTATAAAATTAATTATCAATTAATTCAGGCTTTACGGTCTTTATCAATTTCAATGAGAACAACATGCAAACAAGAAAGTCATATATATATCCCACTATCTAGCAAATCAAGAGGCGAACCATTATCACGGTACAAAGCAACAACATGCGATCACCAATTCTTTTAATCCGGTTCAAGTATTTAATTAGGTCAATTCCATTGTGATCCAGAGGACTAAATCATGCTAACTCTATGGTTTCACATAAACAATTAGAGAAGCCATGAATCCCCGACCTCAAAGGTTTTTGAGAGAAACCACAACGGTTGATGAGCGCCCAAGAAAACAGGTCAATTATCCACAAATCCTCCTTAGATCTCCTCTCCTAACACAACCAAGACAAAAGCTCACCATAAACGAAATCCACAAACATAGACCTGCCCATAATGGGCGTAGATATAAGATCCCGATATAAGAGGAGGAGTAAATCTAGGTATATCTAAGAAACCAAACACAAAGGATCACTTACCTCGAGAAATTTGCTTCGATTCGTGAAGAGAAGCCTCCGGATCCCCTCCAAAACACTTGGGAGAGGTTCTTCCAACTCCAAGGAAGGGTAATCCCGAGTTATGGATTTTTAGGGGCTTAAACGAGCTGAGTAAAGGAAAAACGAGTCAGATCCACTATTTTAGGAACTAACTTTATGTGTTTGCACGGTTAGTCCGCACGGTTTAACAAACCGCGCACTAACCGTGTATTAGCTTCTTCCTCGAAAATCACTCCTCGCACGGTTAATCCGCATGGTTAGGCAAATCATGTGCTAACCATGCGTTAGCCACTGCCCTCAAGACCAGCCTTGCATGGTTTGGCCGCACGGTTTAGGAAAAATGTGCGCCAACCATGTGAAGGCTATTACCCATTAACTTTCCTCAAATGTCCACCCAAATGCACCGCAAGTCACCTTGACTTCCTGGAACACCTCTAGTATTGCATTTTCTTAAAGGAATGGACCGGAGAGCTCCGGCCCATAACATAAATGTTACAGAGAAGAATTTCCCACTTTTTTAATTTTTTAGTTTTTTGTATGTTTTTTCAATAATTATAAAAATATCTAAACCTATATAAAATTTGTAATTCACAGAATTAAATTATAGTATAAATTCAATAGATTTTGTTATGTTTATGTATAGAAACTTAAAAGTTTTATTAGGGAAATGGTTTGTATAAATTTGGAGATAATATTGTTTTCATTTCAGATTAACTTAGTGGATGCCATAATGGGTTATAAATTATATGAATTATCATAATTTTTGGGGATTATATAACCCTTTCATGGTTTAATGTGATGTGAATTTAATATGATTCAGAGTAATTTGGGATACATTTATGAAAATAAAACACATAGGTTTAGTATGTGTTTTAGAGAGTACTTTAATTGTGGACTACTACTTTTCATTTTTGGATATATGTATAATGGTATTGATAACTGTTAGGGTTCGTATGATCTATCATATTGGGGTAATTATGGGTTATTATGAGTTAGGAACATATGTTTTTTCATATATATAATTTTTTGATTGAAAACTGATTCATTGATTACATGATTAATTTTTTTTCATAAAGAGATGACTAAATGTTTTATAGATCTTTATATTATTAAGGTTAAAAAAATATTTTCATATATTATTTGAGTAATAAATATTGAATTTTATTTTTTAATAATTTTTTTTTAATATGTCTTTTTGATGATACTAGTTATTTATGGAAATAATAATCATATATTTTATATTATATAATTTGGGAAAATACATTTTTTGGTAATTGAATTTATGAGTAACAAATATTGATTGGAGATAAATGATAAATTAAATATTCAACAATATTGGTGTAACACCCCGACCCTAGCTACCCAGAGTCGGTGCATTACTTTATAACATTGGCATGATCACAAAAGATCAAGTCTCGAAAGACCAATTAGTTTAGTAGCCTTGGAAACACTAGATACATTCATAAATGTTACATTACATCATAAAGTGAAAAAATAATAACAAAGTCTTCATAGTCCACACTCATATCCTCTTCTAACTATCCATGTAGGTCATTCATAAAACACTTCTTCACATCCTGGAAAATATTAAAACATTGAATGGGGTGAGCTCAGATTCTCAGTAAGGATAACAATATTGCGGAAGCTTTCAAAAATAAACATTAACATTTAAGGCAATGTATAACTAAAACAAAATCCTTTTAAAAATAAACTTCAACATAATATGGCAAAAGTAAAATGATATAATGCCATTTACTTATTCACATGGATATTCTACTGGTCGAATAATGACATGTAATATCAATAACCACTTTCATAATGATGGAATGCATAATTCTAAACATTCTGAAACATTTTGTCAAGGCATCGGCCAAGACGTCTAAAATGATTAAGGCCTAGGCCAAAACCATAAATCAAATTGGGAAAGGGCATTGGCCAATTCCACGTCTATTTGTCTCATGAGACCTACCGATGCATCGAGGAGCTATAGCGGGCTCTACCCGTCACTTACTAAGTCCAATGCATTACTCATATGAATGGGTTTAAACATATCATAAACCATAACATAATCGTATCACATAAAACATGCATAACGGAAACATAACATTTCCACATTTCAATCACTATATTTCAATACAACACATTGATATAATAAAAACTCTTTCAAAACCATTTTCAATACCAAAATAAATGAAAGTTAAAACTTTGTATTTATTTTTCATTAAAAAATGTGATGGCTTGTAGAGGAAGCCGAAACTCAAATAATGGTCTCGGTGGCGGAGAAGTCGTTGTCGCCGCATAAGTACGGAAAGAAAAACATTCCATTTTTTTCGTTTAGTAAAACGATTCGTATAGAAAAGATTCCTTTTTAATAAACGTAAAAGTCAAAGGGGTTTATACACCGTATAAAAGAAAGTTGTGTATAAAACCAAATATGCCTCAATGAAAGTGGATTGAGATGAAGTCCTTAAAAAGACCATTTTTAAAATAAAATAGATATATTATGTGTATTCACTATAGGCACACATAAATAAAGTAAAAATACAAAATAGGACTTAATAATATCATGAAAAAATTTGAAAGTAGGAGATTAACCAAAAGAATAGAAGTTGGGTTAAGAAGTTCCCTTACCTCGTGTCCGACTTGACTCAGCCGTTCTTTAACCTCCTGAATAATACACTAGATTTAATATCTACCTTATTAAGAACCAATTTCAATTTCATTATCCTTTTTATATAACTTATTAAAATGTTATGAACATTATGTAAATATTTAAGTTAATAACGGTCGTTTTGTCGATCTTTGGTACTTGAGTCAACAATAAACTTCTTTTAATTACAAGTTGTTCATGTGGTGAAATATCCATTATATCCAGAATTATATTCATGATGTAGTTATCATATATATCATATATATCCATTATATACATTCATTCATAATATTACGTAACATTTAGAGGTACGAAATGAAATTCACCGTTCATGGAGACAGTAAGCTGTACGTACGCATGAACGCTACTTTCATTTCTATTTCGTATTTAATGGAATGAAATCACAATGATATAAATGTATAATATAATTCCAGTATAATATATCATATAATACCATTTACTCCATCCTTTATACATCCCACATATGGTATTAACGATTCAAATCACTTTGAGGGGGCGGTAGTCCGCACTTCCTAAAATGAAAATATCGTGTTTACACATAATGGAAATCATAAAGGTATGAAATAAATGAAAAATACATAAGCTTAAGTAAAACATAAACATATTATATATCATATATAAATATAGTGACATATTAATGGCCACCTTTGAAGGTGTTATATGAGTGTTGAACAATCATCGTTTCGTGAGGCAGAAATTCTCCATCCACAGAAACAGTATGTTCTTTAACCATTAGATGTAGGTGTGTGTAAGTGTAGCTAGAATCCTTCTTATAACAACATACTAGTATATTGAGGATACTGGTGTTGTTACAAAAGAAATGAATAAAAAGAGTTTAAGGTGTTGGAGAAGCTAAATAAAACAAAACAACATTAGAGAAGACATTACCTAAAAATTGGGTAACTCTTTTTGATTTGAACCAAAGGCTTCCTTGGGAAAACTTATTCCCAAAGTGAGGCTTCTAAGAGTAAGGGAGGGAAGTCGGGAGAGTATTTGGGTAGAGTTTGGCCGAGCCAAATGGCTTGAAAGTGTGAATGTGGTGGTAGAGGTGGGGGCCTTTTATAAGTGGAGAGGAGGGGCACTCTTGGAAAGTAAGGAAATTTTACATTATTATACAATTATTTTCAGATTCTAAAGGTCCCACACTTATATAATTCGTGTCTAATGTGATAAGGGTTCGAAATCTACCAATCCAACTGTCTTTGGACAAGTTTAAGCCTTGTATTTTACATTATATTTTCATTTTATTAAAATCATTAAATAATGAGGTCATCGCTGCATCATAATGATGTCATAAATAATTTAATTTATTTAACGTCTAAAAATTATAAAAAACTACTATGATGTAGGAAATCTCTTTATCATTCCAATGACTATTTATAGTCAAAAATATGACTTGTATAACCCCATGTAAAAATTGTTTTAGTAAAACATATCATGTTTGTGTAATTTTTTACTTTAACATTAAATAAAAGGTCTTTATGTCATTTTCCAACTAAAGTGGCTCGATGGGGTCCCCAAGTTGGCCCATGGATTTTCTTGGTCGTCCATGGAACATCCAATGAGGGTAGGACATGTTTCAAACTCATCTCATATTATTAAAACATTATTTTTACCTCAAACTACACTAAATACCTCTAATCGCGATTAAGAACTTAAAAGTTACTATTCACCAAAACATTATTTTAATCTCATTGAACCACATTTTACTTCTTAATGAAAACCATGTATGTCGGATTTTTTAAAATCAAACCATAGAAGTGGTAATATTTCATTTAAACGAAAAATCAGTTTTTTAACTACCACTTAGTGGTTTAACTATTTATCAAAAATTGATGTTTTTCAGAACAATGCCAAAATTTCATCCTAAGCTATAATAGATATTCCGAATTCAAAAATGATGTCTATTTTATGAAATTCCAAACATATAAGTTGCATTAATTAATTTTATAATTAATTCCCGCTGTCACAACAAATGGCGTGTTTTTAAGAAACAATTTATATCAAAAGATTGACAATTGTTTATGTCCAATTTCAATGTTAAATTAATTCTAATGAACACCATTCGATAAAATGGTAAAAATATATTCTAATTATTCTTTAAAACCACTCAATAGTATAAATTATCACTATAAATTATTTTGATAAAAAAGTTGTTTTATGTATTTTCAATATTCATAAAAATTTGGATGTTCTCAGAAAATTACAAAAAATTCAACATAGGATAATTTCAATATTTGAATACAAAAATGAAGTCCATTTTCAAATATAAAATTTCTATAAATTTAAAAGGTGGTTATTACTATTCATAACGGCTACTTTGATTTTTGCGGTGTGTTAGAACTCGAAGTTGTGTACAATTCAAGCTATTGCATTATTGAATGAGAAGCCTATCGTGGATGCTCGGGGTGTTACATTATCCCCTCCTTCAATAAATTGCGTCCTCGCAATTTGACATTTTTCTTTGAAAATAAAAGGTTGAAAAGAGAAAATACCTTTGAAAAAAACCCGCATCGGAAATAAGATTAATAAAATTTAGCCTTAATAAGAGGGAAAGGGAAATGAAAAAGTCACTACCCAATTATGATGTCGATTATAAGAACATTGGTGGCAATTAGAGACATATAATTGGAGGAAAAACGTAAATATTTGTAGGGAGTGATTGAGGTCATCAATCACAATCAACTGTCAAATTGAGGGCCTCAAAGCCTTCAATCTATGTTGATTTAAAATATCATCAGTTCAAAAAGACATAAGGTATTAGGATAACACGTTTTTTTGTTTCAATATCCCTTTACTAAAGTTTAATAATTAATTTATTCATTGAATAAGAGATAGGTATATATATATTTATGCTTGACAATTAGATTTTCAACCTTCAACTCATCTTTCACTCAAAAAGATAATATAACTCAAAAATATTATACTTATCCTAATTGTATAAGGTTCCAAATGTTAACACATACCATTTAGATTAGTAAAATTATATTGTAATAACCAGGGACTTCCTATAGGCTAGTTGTAGGAAATAAAGGCCTTTCGTACAATGGTTGTGGGTTCGATTAATGCAGCTTTGTCGGACGCGACAGGTTATGCCCCACCCTGCAGGTTTTTCTTTTCCTAAAAATATAGTATTATTATATTCCAAAAATATTCTTCAGAAATGTTTTAACCATAAACAATACTATCCAAAGTTCAAATTAATCCATTCCAACCTTTATAGTTATCCAACATACCTCTGTCCAGACATTCTCTAAAAGATCTCTAAATTCCGAAATCAATTGTATCATCAGATTCCTCAAACAAGGTAAAGTTTCTCTTATTGTAACATACTAAAAATATGATTACCTTCATCATATTAAAACCTTAATGAAAACAACAAGTACTGCAGTACAATCCTTATATATATATCACATTATCCTTATAACCAGAATATAATCCATGAGTCCAAAAGCACCAATACATTAGTTATTCTACTTCAACTATAGTAACATCATAAGCTTTTCCTTGATCCCTTGGCCTTTTCTGTGTAAGTTTCCCTGACGCTTAGGAAATTAATTTTCATAATGCCACATTTCCCTACAATTGTAGCATCCAACATTGATAACCTCTTTCTTTCCCTTGCAATCACGAGCCCGGTGTCCCTTTTCTCCACATTTATAACAAACTCTCATTCCTTTTAGGCAAGTACCAGGGTGATTCTTCCCACAATTATCACATAATGGAAAATCGTTCTTTCCATTTTCCCTTTATCTGTCTCTTGTTCCACTGTTCTCTTCTTCTCTTGCTTTACTTTGTTGTCATAAGACTTAGAAAATTCCTTTTCTGTCTTGATAGCACATGAGACAATATCTTCGTATGACGAGAAGGTTTTTGAGACTAATGCTCGATGGAGAAATGGTTTTAACCGATCAAAGAAACGATCAATCTTACTTCTTGGGTTACGTATATAATCTGCAGCATGTCTCGCTAACCTTGTAAAGTTGGCCTCATACTTTGCGAAATTCTCATCCTCCTTTTGTCTCAGACTCAAAAATTGTCCTTCCATATCTGCTCGATGGTCACGAGGATAGTATTTTTCTAGGAAAAGCTCTTTCAACTCCCTCCATTCCATATTTGATACGTCATCATCTTACTTTGTATTTTGAATCAATGACCACCATTGATCGGAATCTCCAGTGAGGCGGTAAACATCCATGATAACCTTCTCCCTTTCGCTACTCCCCAAGGCGTGGAATATTTTCTCTAAGGAGTTTATCCATTGCTCATCTACTAATGGATGTGTACCCCCATTAAATGTTGGTGGTTGTTGCCTCATGAAGCGGTCTAACATTGATCCTCCACGTTACGGATCAGGGTGCTCCATACGGGTAAGGTTATTATTCATAACCTTAGTGAGTTGTCCCAGTATGGTAATAAGTTGATCAGCACCAGTTGTATCTCCAGATCCACAATAATTATCTTGAGCGGGAGGGAAATCCCTACACGGAGTGCATGCATTGATACGGTTTCCATTCCTCCCACTAGGTTCCATTTCTAAACAATGGCATAAACTAGATTAGTTTATGAAATATAATAAATAATTCCATATTTGTTAAACACTTTACATAAATTGAACTATTTATGGATATAATCCATAATCATAAAAAGAAATATTTTCTTTGAGGAAGTATATACTCATAACCCTTCATAGTGGTTTATAAAGAAAATGAGAATTATCCAAAGCATATCCCCCGGGAGGGTCGTAACCAAGAGTACCGCAAGGCCCGTTGTCATGCACCAGTTCCCGTTCGACTCTAGCTCAAAGCGGTGTTTTCGGGTTTTACCCCAAGGTACATCTGTTCCAGAGCCGCCTTTACCTGCTCGTATCCAGATAGGGATTTATTGCTCTGAAAACTCACAACATCTCTACAATACCATAATTCTAGGAAGTTCTTCTATACTAATCCTCAAAGTCTATCTTTGGGCTATGTTCTCTAATCAGAGTTTATCTAAATCTAGCTTCCAAGGTTAGTACTAAATTGCCTCTGATACCAACTGTAACGCCCCGACCCCAGCTACCCAGAGTCGGTGCATTACTTCGTAACATTGGCATGATCACAAAAGATCAAGTCTCGAAAGACCGATTAGTTTAGTAGCCTTGGAAACACTAGATACATTCATAAATGTTACATTACATCATAAAGTGAAAAACTAATAACAAAGTCTTCATATTCCACACTCATATCCTCTTCTTACTATCCCTGCAGGTCATTCATAAAATACTTCTTCACATCCTGTAAAATATTAAAACATTGAAAGGGGTGAGCTCAGATGCTCAGTAAGGATAACAATAATGTGGAAGCTTTCATAAATAAACATTAACATTTAAGGAAATGTATAACTAAAACAAAATCCTTTTAAACATGAACTTCAACATAATATGGCAAAATTAAAATGAGATAATGCCATTTTTTTATTCACATGGATATTCTACTGATCTAATAATCACATGCAATATCAATAACCACTTTCATAATGATGGAATGCATAATTCCAGACATTATGAAAAAAATTTCAAGGCCTCGGCCAAGACGTCTAAAATGATTAAGGCCTCATCCAAAACCATAAATCAAATTGGGAAAGGGCCTCGGCCAATTCCACATCTAGTTGTCTCATGAGACCTACCGATGCATCGAGGAGCTATAGCGGGCTCCACCCGTCACTTACTAAGTCCAATGCATTCCTCATATGAATGGGTTTAAACATATCATAAACCATAACATAATCATATCACATAAAACATGCATAAAGGAAACATAAAATTTCCACATTTCAATCACAAGATTTCAATACAACACATTGATATAATAAAAACGCTTTCAAAACCATTTTCAATACCAAAATAAAAGAAAGTTAAAACTTTGTATTTATTTTGCATTAAAAAAAGTGATGGCTTGTAGAGGAAGCCGAAACTCAAATAATGGTCACGGCGGTGGAGAAGTCGTTGTCGCCACATAAGTACGGAAAGAAAAACATTCCCTTTTTGTCGTTTAGTAAAATTCTTCGTATAAAAAAGATTCCCATTGAATAAACGTAAAAGTCAAAGGGGTTTATACACCGTATAAAAGAAAGTTTTGTATAAAACCAAATATGCCTCAATGAAAGGGGATTGAGATGAAGTCCTTAAAAAGATCATTTTTAAAATAAAATAGATATATTATGTGTATTCACTATAGTCACACATAAATAAAGTAAAAATACAAAATATGACTTAATAATATCATGACATAATTTGAATGTAGGAGATTAACCCAAAGAATGGAAGTTGGGTTAAGAAGTTCCCTTACCTCGTGTCTGACTTGACTCTACCGTTCATTAACCACCTAACTAATAAACAAGAGTTAATATATAACTTATTAAGAACCATTTTCAATTTCATTATCCTTTTTATATCACTTATTACAATGTTATGAACATTATGTAATTATTTAAGTTAATAACGGTCGTTTTGTTGATCTTTGGTACTTGAGTCAACAATAAACTTCTTATAATTACAAGTTGTTCAAGTGGTGAAATATCCATTATATCCAGAATTATATTCATGATTTAGTTATCATATATATCATATATATCTAGTATATACATTCATTCATAATATTACGTAACATTTAGAGGTAAGAAATGAAATTCACCGTTCATGGAGACGATAAGCTGTACGTACGCATGAACGCTACTTTCATTTCTATTTCGTATTTAATGGTATGAAATCACAATGATATAAATGTATAATATAATTCCAGTATAATATAGCATATAATACCATTTACTCGATCCTTTATACATCCCACATATGGTATTAACGATTTAAATCACATTGAGGGGGCGGTAGTCCGCACTTTCTAAAATGAAAATATCGCGTTTACCCATAATGGAAATCATAAAGGTATGCCATAAATGAAAAATACAGAAGCTTAAGTAAAACATAAACATATTATATATCATATATAACTATATTGACATCTTAATGGCCACCTTTGAAGGTGTTATATGAGTCTTGAACAATCATTATTTCGTGAGGCAGAAATTCGCCATCCACAGAAATAGTATGTTCTTTAACCATTAGATGTATGTGTGTGTAAGTGTAGCTTGAATACTTATTATAACAACATCCTAGTATATTTAGTATACTGGTGTTGTTACAAAAGAAATGAATAAAAAGAGTTTATTGGGTTGGAGAAGCTAAATAAAACAAAACAACATTTGAGAAGACATTACCTAAAAATCGGGTAACGCTTTTTGATTTGAGCCAAAGGCTTCATTGGGAAGAATTATGCCCAAAGTGAGGCTTCTAGGAGTAAGGGAGGGAAGTTGGGAGAGTATTTGGGCAGAGGTTGGCCGATCCAAATGGCTTGAAAGTGTGAATGATGTGGTAGAGGTGGGGGCCTTTTATAAGTGGAGAGGAGGGGGACTCTTGGAAAGTAAGGAAAGTTTACATTATTATACAATTCTTTTCGGATTTTAAATGTCCCAAACTTATATAATTCGTGTCTAAGATGATAAGGGTTCGAAATATACCCATCCAATAGTCTTTGGACAAGTGTAAGCTTTGGATTTTATATTATATTTTCATTTTATTAAAATCATTAAATAATGAGGTCATCACGGCATCATAATGATGTCATAAATAATTTAATTTATTTAATGTCTAAAAATTATAAAAAAACTAATATGATGTAGGAAATCACTTTATCTTTCCAATGACTATTTATAGTCAAAAATATGACTTGTATAACCCCATGTAAAAATTGTTTTAGTAAAACATGTCATGATTGTGTCATTTTTTACTTTAACATTAAATAAAAGGTATTTATGTCATTTTCCAACTAAAGTGGCTTCATGGGGTCCCCAAGTTGTCCCATGGATTTTATTGGTCGGCCATGGCACATAAAATGAGGGTTGGACATGTGTCAAGGTCATCTCATATTATTAAAACATTATTTTTACCTGAAACTACACTAATTACCTCTAATCGCGATTAAGAACTTAAAAGTTACTATTCACCAAAAAAATATTTTAATCTCATTGAACAACATTTTACGTCTTAATGACAAACATGTATGTCGGATTTTTGAAAATCAAACCACAAAAGTGGTAATATTTCATTTAAACGAAAAATCAGTTTTTTAACTACCACTTAGTGGTTTCACTATACATCAAAAATTGAAGTTTTTCAGAACAATGCCAAAATTTCATCCTAAGCTATAATAGATATTCATAATTTAAAA
Source organism: Viscum album (assembly GCA_963277665.1). Classification (NCBI taxonomy): domain Eukaryota; kingdom Viridiplantae; phylum Streptophyta; class Magnoliopsida; order Santalales; family Viscaceae; genus Viscum; species Viscum album. The sequence continues at coordinate 1,293,771,156 of OY728129.1, forward strand.
ATGATGTCTATTTTATGAAATTACAAACATATAAGTTGCATTAATTAATTTTATAATTAATTCCCGTTGTCACAACAAATAGCGTGTTTTTAAGAAACAATTTATATCAAAAGATTGACAATTGTTTATGTCCAATTTCAATGTTAAATTAATTCTAATGAACAGCATTGGATAAAATGGTAAAAATATATTCTAATTATACTTTAAAACCACTCAATAGTATAAATTATCACTATAAATATTTTTGATTAAAAAAGTTGTTTTAAGTATTTTTCACTATTCAAAAAATTTTGGATATTCTCAAAAAATTACAAAAAATTCAACATAGGATAATTTCAATATTAGGAATACAAAAATGAAGTCCATTTTGAAATAAAAAATTTCTATAAATTTAAAAAGTGGTTATCACTATTCATAAGAGCTACTTTGATTAGTTGCGGTGTGTTAAAACACGAAGTTGCGTACAATGCAAGCTATTGCATTATTGAATGAGAAGCGTATCGTGGAAGCTCGGGGTGTTACAATTGGATAATAATTTTTTTTTTGCATTACAAACACTTTTTGGAAAATGATAATGAATTCTGAATTTGGTTATTAATTAAATGATAAATATTGAACTTTGGGTTTTATTATGTGATCTGTTATATGCAGATTTTAATGCTTATGGCATAAAAATTTCTTCTGAAATACTCTTCCCTAAAAAAAGAGATAATGTGGTTCAAATTTACACTAATAAAGTAGAAATATTTACAAAATTTTTTAGTCAATATTATAAAATAAATCCCTAGATATATTAAAAGGATCTTGAAAAAAAATTTATTCTTATTTTACCTTTATTTCCAATTATTCAATAGTATTTTTCAAACATCTGTGGTTTGTGGTTTTGGTGTAGTTAAAAATATAATGAACCTGCAAATTATTATGATCAATTCACCTTTTCATTATCCATAATTATTTGGAATTTATGTTTTTCTATATGAACATATATTAACATAAAACTATTTTTTCCTATATGTAAACCTATTAATGTGGTGAACTTTGTGTTTTTTTCTATATTTCAAGAGAATGTTATATTAACTATTTTTTCGACTTGGGATTTCACCAAAGGTATTTTCAATTTTGAAACCCTTGTTTACTAATCATGAGTTGAAATTGTGAGGTTCAAACATATTAATTTGGAAATAATGAGACACCATGAGATTTTAATATTAAACATGTTTATTAAAAAATGTATATGACAGGAAACACCAAGACAAAATGAACAAAGAAATATTATTATTCAAAATTGGATTCAATATATTTTCATGTGAAAATATTATAATTACATTATGGAAATTTTTAAAAATTATTTCATTAATATTATATTACTTATTAAATTATTATATCATAATTATGTGATGGAGAAATTTAAAAAAAATTCTGAAAAGTTATATTTTTTCAAACATAATTGTGATATTCTTATATTTATTGAAAACTATAGTTTTTATTAATTTTCTTATAACATAATTTTATATTTTTCAGTAGTTTGAAAATTTCATCAGTTCCTCTTAATTAAAAAATAACCAAATATTGTCTTTATAATGGATTTTATACTTTAATTTGGTATATATATTATTCTTATAACTTAAGTGATTATTCTGGAAAATAAATTTTCATTGAGTTCTGTGATTTTATTTCTAAATTAGATTCTTCCAGTTGAGTGAATTGAATATTTAAAAATTAATTAAAAATTTCTAATAATGAGTCCCAAATGTTTATATTAGAATATTTTATTTTTATTTATTTTTAATAGTATTTATAATAAATAATTATATGTGTGATAAGGATAAGTTTTGTAACTATGGTAAAAAATAATACAATAAAGACTAAAAATTGACAACAAGTCTCCTTTACCCTACAAAATTAGTGAATTTGGTAAATTTATATCCATGTCTTGGACATATTCCCACTTGGTTGAATATTTTATTTATTTGTACATATGAAATAATTGAGTAAAGGATAATGACAAAAATATCACATTCATGAATTTAATTTCTAAAACTTTTTTCCTTTATTATAATTAGGTAATTTTAATAAGAATAGAAAAACAATTGAAGGAAATAATGGAAACAATAATACAAGGAAATAAGGGAGGACTAAAATAGTTGTGGCCCAATGAATCATCCTAGATAAAGGCTACACACTCTATGGAGAAGTAACCAAGGTATGAATATATAATAAGAGTGTTATCCTGGGTACCCCTAGAATCCAGAAAACCTGTAACCTGATTTCCATCAATCTAAATATAAATGGTTTTTTTCTCATATTAATTTATTTATAATTTTTTAAATCATATAGTAACTTTTAATTCTTATACAATGAAAACACAGTATATATTAAATTTATAATAAAATAAATTACTGATTTGAAAAAAATTAAAAGTAAGATAAATTAAATGAATTCTTATTTTCCATGAATTTTTAAGAGAAATATAAAAAATCTATAAATCTTAATGGGAATTGTTTAAATTTCATATATGTAATTTGTTTTTAATGTCTAATTAAATTAATATCTCAAAAATGACCTTAATGATTTTAATAATAATAAAAAATTATTGAATGATATATGGTTCATAATAATCTTAAAATTTTCCAACTTTTTTGGATCTGGTTTAAAATATAAATCATGGAACAATTATTATCAAATACTTATTTTATAGTAATTATCATATCCCCCCAACGATGACAACATAGTTATCATGATAGTTGTAAAAAAGGGATCACACATGTTAAAACCAAACATTACATATAACGAATCACCTAGACTACTCTAATTTTAATTTTATGAGATTTTTTACACATGTAAACATCCTATACTCAAATTATATCTTTATGGATCCTAATGTTAATTTAAATTTAATTTATATTAACTTAAATATTTTAAAAAAATACCAAATGCTTCCATCCCTTAACATATAAATGTTCAACACCTCTTATATTTTATTCTCAAATACAAACCCACTAGATGAAACCAATCCAATAAATAATACATTCCTGAATTTAAATACAACTTCTTATATTCCATAGTTTGATTTTAAACCCCTCCGAGGATGTCTTTTTCTGTAAACATAATGTAGTTGTCTGATGAAGATATATTGTTCTAAACGAAGGATTATTTTCTTCTTCCACATTTTTCATGTTTATTAATCCTTGATCATATATTACCATTAGTTTTGACATATAGTTATATATTTCTATCATAATGTAATATCTTACATCCAAATAATTTCGTATAAAATAGGAAATAAAACCATCATTCCCGTATATGGTGTACTACCACCTCATGAACCGATGTAATTTGTTTTCCATCATCACCTATAACGTTAATTAATAATGATGCATTTAATGAATATATATATACATTTTTAATGATTTATTATTAATTATATAATATTTAGATATCATATATTTTTTAACATTAATATTCATTTAAATATGATATTATCCTTCGTACGTATGTGTGGATTAGAACATCCAAAAAATGATGTTATTCATTTTTCATTACGACATCCCATGGCTGGTATATATAAGCATATTTAGAAATTTAATTTTATATTTATGATACAATAATCATTAAATAATTATTAAATTATATTTTCATTCTTTTCATAATGAACAGTGATAAACAGAAATGTTACTCATATGTACGTATGACCAACTATATACATGATTGTAGTGTAGTTCTTTTTTAATAATCCGGTTTCATGTTTTTTATAAAACAAATAACATGTTAACATATATTATAAATATATAATGATTATTACCATGGATATGATTAAATAATTTTACTATTGATCATAGACAACCTCCTGAAGTCATTTTGGGCTTTCAAGATGAATATGATCAAAACATCTCATGTGAACTTAAATAATTAAGTAATTTGATATAAAAGATAATAAATAATTTAAAAGGGATAATATAAATGAAATTAGTTCTTAAGATAATAAATCATTTACCCAAGTATATTTTTCATGAATATAAAGAACATATGTGCTGAGTAACACTCAATGTAAGGGACATTCTTTTAAAAACATCCCATTTTAATGTTCCTCTTATAATTAATTTTCTTCCATGTCCATGTTTTTATAAATGTATCCTAGAAATTTTTATTTATGGATAAATAGATTCAAAAAGTTCATTTTTTATCACATTTTACATTCTTTACAACATTTTTCAAGTGAATATTATTAATTTTTTAGGCCATTCACTAATCTTTTAAAACATCATTTTAAAGTATTTAATGTTTTTATTCCAAATAATTCTTTTCAATATCAACATTCATAAAATATTTTAAGGTCATCATATGAACATTAATATTTCCTTGTTAAATTTATTTAAATGGTTTCATAGGGAATATTTTTAATTTTTTATATAGAATTTATGTATTTATTTAGAGGAGAAAAAAGGAATGTTTTATTCTAACATATATGGTGTCAATGGTTATTCTTGCGGCCATAACCATAAGTTGATATTTTAATTTCATTACAAGATTAACTTTTTCTTCAAATAAAACCCCTTCATTACGTTCTTATGTATTTTTTAATTTATTTTATGAGGAATTAGTATTTTAAATCTATAAATCTTTTGATGATGGGTTTAAGGGATCTCTCGGAAACACCTTTTTATTTGGGTAATGACTATTCTCTGTCTATCTACATTTATCTCTCTCTACAAATTTATTGAATGATTATAAATACTATATATATATCTATAACTTATATATATATATATATTTATATTTCATTATTATTTTTTAATGAATCTTGAGGTGCAAAGGCCCCTATTATTAGAATTAAATTCATACAAGAAGTAAAGAAAGGGGAGAAAAAATAGCAATGCATATCCATAAAAATGATATTCGCACACTCATGAGCGTGTGTTCATACTATAATGAGATGTATGAGAACCCCCTATAAGTGAATGTCTCCCCCTCCATCCATCTTTTTCCTACATCTAGGGACCTCTACCATCTTATTGGAACTCAGAAGTTACATCAATGTTCGTACACTTAACTCCATCCCGATCATCCATTGTTTTCCTGTATTCATCCATACTAGAAGATGAAATCAATTCAAACGAGTTATATGTAATAAACATTTTCTTAAATTTTTGAATTTGAGATTGATGGGTTCCACAAATTTTATTGGATGTGGAGATCCTTCCACTTTTTCATTTTTGTATTCCCTCCAATCAGGGTGAGTCTGCATGCTTTTCTGGAGTTGAGTCTTGGACAGATTCCTTTAATTGAATGGTTTGTTCATGCTACCCAGTTAGAGTGGGTTTAAGGAACAAGCTATGAGTATTCATAGAATCCTATTCATTAGTTTCTTTAATATGGGAATAGGCTGGAAGTGAAATGAATGTATCCCTACAGTCCTTAGCATGCAACAGTGAAGTATTGCCAGCACAGACCATAGTTGGAAGACCATGAAATAAACTAGATTTGACATGGGCTCTAGGATTACTTTCCAGAGGGGATACATTCCCATTAGTGTCAATGGGAGCTATAGAAACAGATTCTTCTCTATCTGTTATAAACAGACCATAGTTATCGACATTTGAGGATGGGGTTTGTACCTTTTTATTTTCCATTGCTGATGTGTAGTTACAATCATTCACCTTTTTCCTATCATTAGATTTCCTTGATATAAGAAGATCCATCTTTTCCTTTCTTCTTCTACTTTTGGCATTGACCAAAATCTGTTCTTTCTTTAGGCCATATATATATATTATTATTATTCCTTCCTTTTAGTGGGGAATATATTCCTTATGTTCATTTCTAAAATTCATTCTTTAAAAATATCTTTTGAATATGATATGATCCATGATTATTCAAACAGTTTAATTCCATGAGTAATTATTATTTTTATTCCTTATGACTGATTTCATTATCTTTTCATTAACATGGAACAATAATTCATTAGATTGTGATTTATTCTAATGATCTATTACTTATGCGATTAGGTAGTAATACTTGTCCACTCTGGGACTCTTATTATGATGTGATATTATCCAGACAGTTAACCTAGAAATATTATTATTCCATGATTTTTTATTCATCAATGTTACATATATTTCAATTATATTATAAAACCATGTTTTTATGTTATTTCCCCATGTGACTACTCATGAGATTATGTTTAAAGTAATGTATATGTTACTTCATAAGGGAGAAATTTTATGTTTTTTTAAACTATTTTCAAATGTTTTTCATGGTCTAAATGGAACCTCTATGAGATCTATTTTTTATTTAAAATTTTTTATGACCATTTTATGAAATTAATTTTGTTGAAATTTTTATTTTTTGGAAGCTAAAATATTTATTTTAGCCCAAATTTTTATTTTTAAAATTAAAATATTTTATTAGATTTCATGAACTAACACAATTTATTATTTATTTAAATATGTTCAATAATGATATTTTTGTGCTCATAACACATTTGTAAATAGATTTCACTAGGTTTAAAATTATTAAAGAACAAATATGTATTAAATTTTAATGTAATAGTGATTATTATTTATATTAAATCATGTATCATTTTTTATTTTTAATGTTGTGTGAAAAATAAATACCAAGTAGATGTATCCACATTGTAATTAATAAGTTAGTTATATTTGAATTATTTCAAATTCTCTAATAATCTATTCCTAAATTATCATTAAGAATGTATGAATGTTAATTCTATTATATAGACAGTTTATTGTGTACTATTTATAGATGGGACCTTACAATTGGTATCAAATAAATGGTTTATATAACATTGGATATTATTATGATATCTAATGACATCAATTGATTCCATCATGGATTTATATGTACATGTTTGATACTATGTTCAAGGGATAATAATCTTATTTTTATATTTAATGTGAGATAAATATAAGATGATTTAGAGTATTTTAGATGACATTTATTTAAATAAAACACAAAGGATTATTATTTATATTAAAGATTGATTTATTTGAGGAATAATGTTTTTTATTTTGAGTAAATATGTATACATGTATTGATAACTATTAGGGTTTATATGATCCATGATGATGAGGTAATTATGGGATATAAAAATTTCCATATATATGATTTATATTATAGAAAACTATGTGATTGAAAAGAGATTCAGTGACTACATAATGAATTTTCTTTCACATGGATGTCATTATATGTTTTGGGGAATATTATATGAGTAATTTAAAAAATATTAAGGGATTTTATTTTTGGAATAATGTTTGAATTATATTTTACAATAATATATGATTTTTATATGGATTTATGGGGATACTGATTATTTAAGGAAATAATTAGCATTTTTAAAGATTATACGATTCGAGCATATAATTATTGCAGTATGTGACTTTATGAGAAACTAATTTTGATTAGAGATCAACATTACATTATTTGTTGATGAATATTTTTTCAAATAATAATGATATTTCAGTTTTGAACATGGTTGGGATAATTTTAATGAATTATGTGGTTAATTATTTATTAAATGATCTATACTGAACTTTTGGTGTTGTTGTTGAGGAATTGGAGAATAAAATTTTATTTATTCAAATTAGGGTTTATTCTTTTTGGGAATTTTAATCTAGTATGATAACCATTTTAGTTTTTGTTAATTTATACGTACATAAGAAATATTTTTTATCCATTTATTGGATTACGTGATCCACTAGATGATGATTTTAGTTCTTCGTGTATTAAAAAATTAATAATGAATAAAAATTATTCATTGAAAAAGGTGGAAATTTGGTGGAAATTTTATTTTATATTGAGGCAATTTAAAATTTCATGTCTGAAATTTATTAATGGTATAATAATTTAACACAACAAGATTTTAAGAAAAAAAAGTTTGATAACATATATGACAAACAACATCGATCCAAAATGAGCCATGAAAAAATTATTAGTTATGTATGATAGTTATAACTTAGACATTAAATTAGAGGGTATCTATTGGATTAAATTAATTATAAAATATATAAATAGATCCAACTAAAAATAAAGTTTCTGACAACGACACCAAAAAAAAATCATCTTATTTTTAGTAAAGTCATTTTGTTCTTTAAAAATATGTTTTCTTTAATAATATATTTTATTTTATTTCTTGAGGAAATACTATAATTAAATTTAGAAGTAAATAAATTTTATTTTATTAAAACCATATCATTTTTGAAATTATGATATAAAAAGTAGCTTACGGTGAAATTTTAGAATTTTCTAAAAAGTATGTTTTCTCAATTAATTAATGAAAACAAAATTATTTATTTTTAAAAATGTATTTCCTTTTAAAGTATTTAAAAATTCATGTTATATTCATGATTAATTATAAAATTTAATTACATAATTTCAATATATATATTACAATTATATACACTTTATTAGATTTTATACTTTAACATTGTATGAGATCATTTTTATATATAAGAAAATTGTCTTTCAAAATAAATTGATTTTCCTATTTTTTATAGGTTTAATTTTAAAGTAAATTAATATTAATATATTAATAGATTATTATAAACTATATTAAATATTCTGAGTTAAGAATCATAATTTTTGATAATTTCTCCTTTTCCAATCATTAGGAATAGTAAATATAATTAATAATTGTTAACATGATAACGATAAATTGAGAAAATAAAGTTATAAATAATATTATAAGTACAAAAAATTTGAAATTTTAATATTAATTTATCCTATAGGATGGGTGTATAATAGATATTTACTTCCAATCCTTGAATAATTTTTCACTTTTCCCTATATCCCTTTTATTTCAACCTCATAATAATTTAGTAAATTATAAAGTTAAAAAATGTCACTTTATTGAATTTAGGATATATAATATTAAAATTAAGGGATAAAAAATTATGTTAAGTTATAAATATTCACTCAAAATAATAATAAATTCTATTTCTTGGTAATTTTTATTTTAATTTCTAATATTTTAATAATTATCTTAAATTATTATAAAATTATAATATTGTAGTTACGTAATGAATATAAAAATAAAAAAATGTTTCAAAAATATTTTATATAAGATAAATTGAATTAATTATTCTATTTCATGTTTATTTTTATAAATATTACATTTTAGTGATGTGATAGAGAGTTTTATTAAAATTAAATATCATTCATGTAGTTTACAGAGTCCAAGTAAATGAATATTTTTAAAAACAATTAAATTAATGATATATTAAAATAAATAATATTTCATTAAATTATTTAAAATTACTAAAAATACTAGCTCTATTCAAGTGATTATGATATAGAGTTCAATATCAAAAAATGGCCAATTTATTTTCATATTTTCATTTTATTTGTTCTTTGTTAACTCGAAAATAGTAAAATATTTCTTATCATAGTAATTGTCTAAAAGGGTTAACATGGGTTCAAACAAAATTATAATAATAACAAACTCATCAAAACATTTAAAAACATTATTTAATGAGATAATTTTTACCTATAACACTTACCTTATTTGCATCATTATTGTTGAAAAATTAAAATGTTTCTCATGCCTAAGTATACCATACCATCTCTAGGATTGAAAAATAGATCATTTAGATAACCATATTTAAAAGAATGTTTTACTTTTATAATTTATGTATAAAATTTTTAATTAAATAATGATAATTATTATATAGATAGAAAAATGATTACGTTATTGACTGTTGTCAACCTATGGTAGTCATTTTGAAATTGTGAGTGGAATATCACAAAAAATATAATGTGAGAACAATTGATTAAGTAATTGAACATAAAATGAAAATAAAGATAATATAAATTATATGAATATTTGAAAATGATTCCTATGAATGTATAAAATAAACATATTTTTTATTGAGGATGATAAGGAACATGTGTGATGACTCAAACACATGGTATTGGGTTTCCTAATAAATATATTTTAATTCTTTCATTCAAATATATTCAGTCCATTCCCATGGTTTTTGAATTGATTAAAAAAATTATTTATGATTTAATGATTTCTAGTGGTTATTTATGATCATATTTTAATTTAATTAGAATTTTTTTAAGAATGATTCTTTTTTAGTTTCTACATATGGGACACATTACATAACAACGTTGTTTTAATGTTTTTAATAATTTATTTTTATAATCTTTACCTTATATATATATTAATAAAATTATTTTCTAATGCTAGTTATTTGAAAATGAATATTTTTTTAAAAAAATTAGATTTTTTTCAAAATTATTCTTTTAACGTATTTTATATGAACTATTTAGAAATTATTACAAAATATAGAGGAAATGTTTTATTTTGATATATACAGTGTTGACAGATTTTCCTACAGAAAAAAACTATTAGCTATTAATTAGATTCAACTATAGGATTCATTTAATTCATAAAATAAAATATATCCATCACTTATTTCTATCTTTTTTTCAAATTTTCTAAAATAGATTATATATTTTTATATCTGGATATGTTTTTATAATGGGTTTAAGGGTTCTATCCAAACAACCCTTTTCCATTGGGTGATGACCTTTCTCTCTATAGATCTCTCTCTATTTTTATTTAATTTTATGTAATGATTATAAATTATGAATATATGTCTCCAATATATATATATATATATATCTTATTCTATTTTATCTTTTTTTTGTAATATTGGCTAATTTTCATTTCTCAAATACCTTATGTAAGAAATTTTTTTTGATTATGGTATGTGGAAAGATTATGCAACCCATTTCTTTCCATGGTTAATTATTATGGTTATGACTTGCCTTAAATTTACATTATTGAAGGAAATGAGAATATATATGTTATTATGGGAGTATCTATATAGTTCTAGAATGTGTTGGGAGTAATATTTTCACAGAACATGTTATTTATGGAATTTTGGAGTAAACCGTATTCACTATGCGAATATGTCAACATTGTGATATTGTTGTGGAAGATGTAATTCACTTTAGATATGTTATTTTTGGTGTTTCTTCCACATTTTATATGCTTCAATATCTTATAATAAAAGGTTCTATGTGCTATACTCCCTTGTGACTACTTATGATATAATTTTTAAATGAGTATATATTTGTTCATACGGGTGAAATGTACTAATTTTTTGGGAAAAATGTTTTATAAGTATTTCAATATATAAAAGGAGACTTTGTAGAATTTTTTTCTTCTTGATTTTCTATAAAATGGTTATTGAAATGAATTGGGAAGAAAAAATTATTTATTGTGATCTAAAATGTTTTTAGCATATTGCTTAATTTTTAAAATGAATATCATGAATAAGTATCCACAAACTAACATATTACATTGTTTAATTTAATATCATCCTTACTAAGTTTGTAGGATCATTCCACATTTTAAATTGTTTTTCAATATTTTTAAATATGGGTAAGAAAAAATAACATTTCTTGATGAATGTTAGGACGATTAGTCATGAAATGAAAATTTCATCTATTTTAAATGTTTTATATGATGTATAAAATAAATACTATGTAGATGTGTAAACTTTCTAGTTTATTTGTTCATTATAATTAAGTATTTACAACATCACTAAAACTAGAAACTCAAAATAAATTTGGAAATAAAAGAAAATTAATTGTAGTCTAATGACACAAAATTATTTAATGAAAAAGGTCGAGTCCTTATAGGAAGCACGTGAAGGAAATTAATCAGTTAGAAGGGGAGAAATATTTTCTAATGAATATCAGTAAAAAATAAAAACAATTTATAGATAGAGAATACCCATAAAAATAACAATATAAGTTAAATATGATTATGTAATTTGGAATGACAATATTTTTAGGGAAATCATTCACTATTTTTCTCAAAGAAAAGACAAGAACACCATGGAACTGAAATAAATCTTGATATATAGTGGGGGAAAATAAAGGATGAAAATATCATGATGAAGTGGATTTCAAACATCCCTTTATTTTGATTGTTAATTTTTTCTAAGAATTTTATTTGTTGTACTCAATTAATGATAATATTTGGATAAATATTTATTCTGGAATTAGATTGATCTAATTCCATGTATTTTATATCATTCATGTTATCATTCTAAATTGAGATTCGAGTTTATTTAATCTCTATATTTTAATTCATTATGTTTTATAAAAAATTAATGAATAAATAAATGTTTTTTATTCAAATCATCATCTTTTGGAGTATTTTGTTAAAACAAATTGAAAATAATATTTTCCATACTTTATAGTAGTACACTATCGAGATACATAAATTATCCTTCTTGATGGAAGTTTATAAATTCATCCATATTATTGTTTACATATTAAACATTTTCATGATTGAATGAAAATTTCATGAATATCAAAAAATTGAAATTCATCTGGTTAATTAATTTTTCATTAATTATTTATTCTTTCTTCATTTTATTAATATAAAACATTATAAACTACATCACTTAATCCCATTAAAAGTTGATTCTTTTCAAGGTACATATTAACTAAAAATTATGGATAATATTATTAGAAATTTTTCATCTTTTCGATTTAATTTCCTTTTTCTATGTACAAATATTTCAAATACAACCCTATAATTCAATCCTACCTTTTACTATACTTGTTTTAAGTAAAATAAATAAATAAATATATATATTTGAAAAAATTAATCTATCAACATTATTTATTTGAGAGAAACCATTACAAAATAGTAGATAAATACGTTGAATTTTACATATTAGTATATATTACTTCAAATTATGTCTCAAATTAAAATTTTCTTCCCAGTTCTGTCAATTAAATTTTATAATAGGTGGTGAACAGAATTTTCAAATTTCACCTAATAAGAACAATAAAATCCTTCTTTAATTAATCATGTTAATTTATCAAGTTTTTAAATTTTATATAGAATAATAGTAAATAAAAAATAAAGGATACAGAACACTATGACTTTAATTGTGGCTCAAGGTCACATAGATAATCCTCTATTCCACTATATTAGGGCAAAATATGGGTTTGGTGATTTTAATAAGATCATTTTATAATGTATCATCACTACGAAGCACAAGAAGCTAATAATTAGTGTATTTAAAACAACATGAGCATTTAAACTATATCTCACAAAAACAATTCATCCTCTTATTCCCATATCCACAATTAGTATAATGTGTATACAATAACAACGAAATAAAAATAATTTAATTTTTTTACATTAATGTAATCACAATTTGTTTGAACAACAATTGATAGTATAAAATCCTATTTGTAAAACACATTTTCAATGTTATCGAAATTCAGAATAATATCTAATGTGGTAAAGTAAATTTAATAGTACATAACAGTTGAAAAATTATTTTTTTTTCTCATCAAATATGAAAATAAAATAAAAAAAATAATATAATAAGTTTTTGAATATGAAAAAAAATTGTTGATAAACTAGTTTTGGAATGTGAGTAGAATAATGTATATCATTTCTCAAAAATAGTCATATAATATATTAAATCAAAACATTGAATATTTTTTTTCCAAAAAATTTCACAGATTTTTTATTTCATATAAGGTAATGTTTTTCCCAAAACCCATGAAGTAATTTACAGTAATAATAGTTAGATATAAAATATTTCAATATTTTAAAAAATTTCATAAGATTTTAAATCAATAATTTATAAGTTGAATGTTTATTTTCTATAAATAAACAAAAAAATTAATCCATAAATATATAGTATAAATAAAAACCCTTTATGAATAAATATAACACATTCCTTCAATTAAAACATTGAATAAATTATTTTCAAATTTTTAAAACCCAATACACATGCATGGTTTCATTTCTTGAGGAAATGATTTCTTTTGATTTTAGTGGGGTAATAATATTTTTAATAGGAATTTGGATTATATTTTTGAGTGTTTAGACATCTCAAACATGTGTTTTTTATTGCAGTTTAAGGATTAGTGTATTACCACATTAATTTGGTAGAATTTTGTAGAATAATCTGTTATCTAGGTTACTAAAATGTCTTAGTAGTAGGACATTGATAGAGTGAAAGGTGGAATTAAAAATGTTAATGGCCTTTTTTAGCCTTATAGGATATAAATATAGCTTAATGAGGGGTAAGTTTTTGGTTTCATGTATTTTATCGAGTGAAACATTGTTATTTTCTGTATTAGAGTTGGTTGAGGGGATGCAATTTTCTTCCTTATTGGCCCATGGTGTAAATTTCAGGGTTTTTCCAAGAATTGTGTGTTCGTTAGTGTTTTTGGATAGAGAAAATTCCATCATTTTCCATAGGTGGAGTCTCACAATTAAAGTGTGATTTATATTCTAGGCAAGAATAATGATAATATATTTTCATGGAACTTATTCTACAAATCTTCCATAGTTCAGTTATGGGTTTCCAAGATTAAATTTCTTTCTTAGATATTCTCTGGAAAAGGTCGAAGTATGTTTTTGTCAATAATGTGTTTTATAGTAAAACATAAGGATTTATATTTGTTATTTTTATATTCTTCCAAAATTATGGTTCTTTATTTACTTTAAAAATATAATATGTTTACAGTACATTTACTAGCTATATATAATACTATTTTGATGGATCCATAATGATTTTTACTCATACCCTGCATGGGTGGCTATAGAACTTTGATACCTGAGAAGACATAACAGGAAACACCACCCACTCAATACATTAGCTCGGGATGGGGAAACAAATGGTTAGAAATAAATTTTAGGTGGTAAATAAAACATTCAAGGTTTATTTTCTGAAAAAAAAACATTAGTAACCTAAAGTGATGAATTATAAAGAACCAAAACAACTATATGATGATCGATAATAAAATAGACTTAATATATTTCTCAAAATAAAATTAATATTTGAGTGAAACAGAAAACGATAATACAACTAAAAAACTAAAAACACAAAATAACTCCATGAAACCAATATGTCGTAATCCAAAGCTTCAACCGAACTAGATCCAAGATCTATCTCTACATAACTTTCCTATGGTATCAATATGCATTACTAGATAAGTATTAAACATTTTCCTTCCCTGTGTCCCAGTAAACATTATTTGGGAATGTACAAATGTACTCAATTTTAGGGTGATTATAACACATAGTAGGTAATCACTAGATACTTAAAAACACATTCCACTCTTACAAGAGTAAGGTAAAAGGTTTTATATAAATCATAAAAGAAATAGAGAAATAGTTTTATTAAACACATAAATGTGTATCATTTCTGAAAAAATTATTCAAATTATACTAATATTTCATACCATTTGAAATAACCACCCTACGTTCACCCACACAAACATGAATTCAATGAGATTCCCAAAAATGACTAGTATTGGGATATCCTAACAACATGACATCTCTTGGTTATCATCATTGATGGTAGTTCTTAATAAAATTGATTCTTCCCACTTTGACATTGTAAATTCATGACCATGATCCATCCCAATGACCACATGAGAAGAATGAATTCCATGTCCTCATATAAATCATTTATTTTTAAATAATTTATCAAATATATATCTTATATTAAACCAAAATTATAATTTTAAAATCATAACACAAAATTTTAATGCAAGTGGTTTCTAAAATATATTAAATTATAATGTTCACAAGACTTAAAAAATTTCTTTGGAGGAATCATCCAATGATACCTTTTCAAATCATGATAACACATTTAGATAAAAGAAATCCATCATGTTTAAAAATATGAGGAGTCAAACATAATCCACCTACCTCTAAATGGGTGATGAAAACAAATAAGGACTTATGAAACATCTAGATTCAAACTCGAAACAAATCCCCTTCAACAGATCTAGCTAGTAACATATAAAAACAGACCATATAAAATATACATATCCATAATAGAATAGATCTAACATTCTATGTGAGTGAAGATAACAATATATTGTAATAAAGCGAGAAAATAGAGACTTAATGATGACTATGGACATCTTAAGAACACTAATTAAGTAGAAAAATATTCTATATCATAAGGTATTTAAATGAATGGATTTCAAAGGAGGAGAGTATGAGATCCAAGGGAGGATAAAAATAATGGTTTAGGACTAAACAATTTTAAACTATAATATTTAGTATAATACATTATTGTTACCTGGTAATAAAACCTATTATGGAAAACCTTGCACTAAATACATTCCAGGAAATATCTCCAAACCCCCACCTCCCACCAACTCAAATAGTTTAATTACAATGGTTAAATAAATATATGACAACCTTCCTATTTCTATCTTTCTCTACTCACATAGTTTCACCTAGGGAAAACACAAATTCGATAAAATTTAAATCAACCATGCACCTCCAAGTGACTTCAAGAGTCTCTTATACAATTTCCTAAGAATGAATCATGGTTTCTCCAATCCATTTTCATACAGTGTACCAACAGAAACCCATCTAAAACACACCAAAACAATCCAGAAGAACTCAAAACTCAATCCATGTATTTCACATCATAAAAATACATACTAAATAGTTAAATTACCAAAAATTAGGAGTGTTATATTCTCCCCACTATTAATATTTCCATCCTAAAAAATTATATTTCTAGTGCTTTGTTATCATATTCACCATTGCTTTATTATTAAGCCTTCTTAAACCTATGTCTCTTCATAAATTTCACCATGATACTATTATAATCACACCAATAAAATACACATTCCATATAACAATGACACTATAGTATGAATAATTATATCAGTACTTGTAATAATGTTTCATTTGGAAGAATATCAATGTAGAATAATTGATTCTAATGTTTAGGATAAGATTGGTTCTTTATTAATTTGAATACATGAATTACATTATGTAATAAGTTAGATCATAATTGTAAAGAAAAAAAATAATTGACATCAGAAATCAGTTCTATTACCTCAAATGGTTTAATATATTAACTAGAAAATTTGACATTATTACCCAAACATCACATCCTTATCATTGTTCACACTATAATGAATGCCTAATCTCACACATAAAATAATAGAAACTGTAAAAAATTATTGACCTAAAATTTTTGATGAATCAGATCTATCTCTATTCATTTCATGATCATCTATGTTATCTCATTATTCTTTATAATATGACTAGGTCCCAACAATGATGCCTCTCATGTTTCATTACCAGAAATTGGAGAATTAAAAATATGATAATAAAATTCTTTAACAGAAGACATATGTATCAACACATGTAATTATTAATGTATGGAAAATTAATTAACAGTATATAGCTTTCCCACGAGCCTCAAATATCCTTAAAAAATAAAAAAATATATCATATAACATTTATATCATACATTCTGACTGTCAATCTATTTCAGTATGATAATCCATGCTCATGATAAACTGGGTATCAAATGTTTTCTATAAAGATTGAAAATACCAAGAAGTAAATTGATTATTTTGTTTGGAGATAATTGAAACTATTATTCTATGTAATATGGTGTTCAATGGATTATATAGTATTATCAAGTCTTACACTGAATTATATACACAAATAGGTATGAAGTGAGCCAATATTTTGAATTGATCCACAATTACCAATATGTCATCTTGTTTCTTAACCATTCATTGTAGACATGAAAAAAAATATTCATATGTGCTTTTATTTCAATACAGGAAAAATTAATGATTTCAATATATTAGGTGGTTGTTGGTGCTCAGTCTTGAGTTGTTGAATGGTAAGGTTTCTTGAGATATATTCTTCCAAATTCATATTTATGTTAACAAACACAAAATGGGTTCACAATTAATTATACTTCTTCTAAAATCCATGAAAAATAACAATCTTTAGTAATGATTAGAAGACATGAGTTGATGTTAATAAGAAGATCAAATGAAAATATGATCCAAAATAAGACTCAAAGAGTTGAAATCTTGTTTCAACTCTTCAATCGTCTTCCTACCATTATGAATTTATTTAAAGTAATGGAAATTATAATATCATCATTTAGACTTATTTACATGTTCCTAAAAATCCAAAATAATTGTGACTTAATAAAAAATTCAAACATCCTTTTTATTTTTGAAATCCAAGTGAATAAAATCTATCATTTCCATAATCAACCATCTATCACAAGCTTCATTGGTTAATTAATTTTTTAAATTAAACCTCAAATAATCTACCATGGAATTATTTTATCCTGGTGTATAAATAAAATATTTGTTAAACATATAGAGATATTCCTTCAATAGTATTTGACTCATGTTAAAATATTTTGGTGAAAAGATATATTTCAAGATATTATAATTGTTTCCCCTCGGAATTTCGGGATAAACTCATTGATGGGAGGTTCAAACATTCCGATCGATTTATAATGGGTTTGTTCGTAGAATTGGAAAAATCCAATGATTCCACATCCATTTGGACCTACTTTCCAAAGGTTGGTGCTCATTAGTTTGTGGACAGATGAGGCTTAGGAATTTTCATTGGTCGAGAGGATGGGGGGTCGGACTCATCACACCTTTTTGAGGGGAATTATTATCTACTATGGGACACTCTTTATAGATTTTAGTTATGTTTGTGAATCCTTATTACATTACCATGTATAAAATGAGTTTTCCTTCAGATCTGAAAATCAATGATTAAATATGTAGGAAATTTAGAGAATATTTTATATGTATTCGAGGTTCTTCATTGATAGAGAATCATATGTATTTATTATATATTCTTGGTCAATGGTATCCTTCGAAACATTTATATATAAGTCTCTTGGTAATTATGATGACCATACAGGTTTTAATGCCACTCAGTGGGGGACTTGAAGTTTATTGTCATTCAGAATGACATAGATTATTTCAGAGTTGGGAACGAATCCGCAGATGGGCTACCTACGTATCCTTTGTTTTAGAAAAAGAATCAGAACCCACGTAGTACGAGTAAGGGCGTATGATATTTATGATTGATGGCTCAAAAAATTATATTATAATTACTTTTACACTCTAAGCTCACGTGAGTCATTCTCGGTGTGAGAATCAAGAGGTATTGGTAAAAATCAGACAATTGTGCCATGAAAGATGAAATCATAAAATAATGTGGGTCTTATGTATGTATGACTGCCAAGATAAGTAAAGATTAGGAATTACTTCAGGGAAGAAATCCAGGAACAGGGTTCATAAAGGTATATGTGCTTCATGGAGATTTTGAATATTCTATCTTAGGGCTTACTCCAGAAAAGGAGGACCAAATTAGGAGAGGATTATGATTGGGTTTTACTCTTGTGAAGGAATCCCCGACCAAAAGTAAATTAGGACTAGCTAAGAGAAATTAAGACTATGGATTACTCCTGATAAAGGCGGCCCTGGTTAAGAGACTTGAAATATTAAGTGACATGGGGCTTACTCCTGAGGAGGATGCCCATATTTGAGACTGGGTCTTACTCTTGAAAAGGAGGCCCAGGTTAAGGTAATTATGGTTTGGGGCTTACTCCTAAGGAGGATTCCCAAATTCAGGGACTAAGGCTTACTCCTAAGGATGATTCCCAGATTTGAGAATTATGACTGGGGCTTACCCCTGAGAAGCAAGCCCAGGTTAGGAGAATTATGGTTAGGGGCTTACTCCTAAGACGGAAGCCCAGGTAAGGATAATTATGGTTTCAGGCTTACTCTTAAGTATGATGCCCAAATTAGGGGACTAGGGCTTACTCCTGAAAAGGAGGCCCAGATTATTGAGTTCTATCATCGTAAAGGATGAGGTTGAATGAATGAAATCTCGATATTTAGTGACATAAAGATGTGCAATTCACTAGGTTTTGAGAGATATTCCATAGAATTCCTTTCAGATAAGGAAGTAAAATCAATAAATCATTCCATACATGACATTAAAGAGTTTCTTTAATACTGAATCTTGAATAGGAGAGGTGGAATGTCTTAAAGGGGTGAAATGGGCAAGAAGGGCACCCAAAAAGGCAGGGCGCGCATGTCCTGGAAAGCGTGTTTGTACTGCGTGGGCGCGCAAGTCACGGTCGCACAGGTAAACCTGCTTGCACATGGATACTTGCACGATGGTTAACTAACAGGGTAATACTTGAGCGACTCTTTGTTAAAGCCTTTAGAATCATCTTGAGGTTCTTCTAGAAGAGGGGCGCACAAGTTCTATTGAAGGAGTAAGGCGGCGTGCAAGTGTGGCCATTTCCTTTAAGGGCTGGCCACTCAGGCACGCCAGTATTGATGATTTTCAACACTTAGGCCTTCCTCCTCCAATTTAAATCTTTCATTCTAGGTAAGAAATTACCTTAGAAGTGTTTCGGAAGCTTTGAGAAGAGACTAGGGCACCGGGAGCTTAAATATGTGTTTCTGGAAAAAAAATCCTCCACGAATGGTGGGCCCACAAGGTCTATTTGTAGGTGGGAGAAGTCCCTGGGCGGTTATCACATAGGTCTCGCAAGTCACTTGCGTGACCAGTAGATGTCGTGCAAGTGGAATTGCGCGACAGTGATAGAACTTGCGCGGCACATGTGAAATGTCCTCCTTGTTCATCCCTTTTTCGGTTTTTGATGTTTTCTTTAAAGGATGCATCGATTTGTGCTAAGTCAATTCCCTTTACATTCTTTTGGACTCTGTGACGAAAAGGAGTTTCAAAAAATTTCCCCCCTCAGAGTTGGTTCCAGAGAGAATAGAGGATTTGACTTTGAGGAAATCGAGAAAACTCAAGGAAAGGTGGTGCACAAGTCTTTCGGAACACAATTCTAGGCGCGCAGGTTTGCATCGCACAGGGCTAGAGCGAACTGGGTGTAGGCGTGCAGATGGGCCTCCTAGCCTATAGATACACAGTCATTGGTCGTGCATAGCATCTGATTCTAGATTCTAAAGCTCTCTCCGCACAAGTCATCTTCGCCATGCAAGTCTCTTCTTTCCGTTGTTTCTTCGTCGCTGCACTACATTCAAGGTAATAGGACTTGCGCGGTGACACTTGTGTGACAGAAACTTGCGCGACACATTTAACACTTGTGTGACACATCCATACGTGCGTGCCTTAATGCCTTATACATTTTTTCGAATTCTTTCAAAAAATTTATAAAAAATCAACTTACATAAAAGTTAATTTATTCAACTTTTGTGCAGAATCAATGGCTCTTAGACCCAGAATAGTTGATGAAATGGCTAACAAGTGGATTGATGATATGATGAACATCATTGGACATGATTATTATACTGTCAAAGATAGAACTCTTCCGGATTTGGCTAAGTATCTGATGTAATATAATTGTGACTTCCCACAGAGCACTTATCTGCCTTTGTATGGCTATGGTCATCTGCGAGAAGTCACCATTCCATAAGCAAAGAACAATCTTCCATTTTCATGGTTTCAGAATTACAACAACTTTTCTTCATCAAATATCTCAGGTGGAGGAGTAATTCTAAATGCTATAATAGTGGAGAAGGCCCACATGATGCATCATAGCCCTTCCACACCAAATCTGAAAGATCATAAACCTGAGCTGCAACCACATTGTCATCCTTCAAACATCCGAAATGCTCATATGGATCAATCCAAAGGCTAGAAGAAAAGTTGAGAATTCGGTCCTGGGGGATGCGTGAAGCCAACATGGATGTGGGCATACTGGTTGCGACAAACTGGTACAAAGTTTGTCGATGATCTGAAAAGAGTGGTGATATATGAAGCTTTCTGGGTTGGGAAAACATATGTTTATTTACATGATAACTTCGTGCCGGAGATACTCAGCCACTAGAGCCCACCAACTAATTCATTCCATCTAACTCGTGGATAAGTAGGCATCAATCTGTGGGATGTCCACAAGATCTCAGGGGCTCTAATTTTGGGTGATATGTATGATGAATTCATTCCTCCCAAGGTGACTTGGAATGATTCAGAGAAAATTCCTGCTCTATCTCAGGAATTATTTAAGATCTTCCACAGGCTCAAGAGTTCATAGAACTCATTAACTCATTCTAGAAAAGAATATTAATCTAGAGGAATGGAAGAATATATTTCTTATTGAAAAGAAAGATAGGGATCCAATGGAGAAGGAGGATAATGAAAAAGGATCCAAGAAAAAGAAATCCACAGATAAGAGGCTCAAACGTCCTACCACCTGCCCAAAACCTGAGAAGAGGGGTGATCCTGGCACATTCTGACAAACTCTAGAAGCCGGAGAGTTCGAGAAGTGGGGATATGAGGTGAATCAATGAATCCCAAAGAAGACTCGTCTGGTGGGATTCTTGGAAATGTGGCTCGGTTTTTATCTCTTTCTAGTCAGGGATTCTAAGGGAGGTGTTAATCCAGGGACCTTCGTCATTGAGGCAATGATGGCTGAGGGAAAATGGTTGGGTTGGCTACCCCCATTTTAGCAAACATTCATAGGAGTTTACTTCATGTCTTCATGGGTAAATCTCCTTTAAGAATATTGGGATGATTCCATGTTTTATGGGGATGGATCGCCACTCACATCAGGACTTACAATGTACAGAATGGATTACAAATTCCTGGAAGTTCTTTCAGGCCGTCAGTGCAAGAATTCTTTGGAGTTTCTCCGTTTGATGTTAATGCGTACAACATCAAAGTGAGGCTGAACAAGTTTAAGGAATTCAACTTCTTTCCCTATATAAGTCCGCCAACTGGGTGGTTTTTTAATGATATAACAACCCATTTGGATTTGAGGTCATACATGATAGCTTGGAGGGATGGTGTGCTAGTTTCCAGGATTGACGGAGAAATCATATGCGAGGCCTATGCTCCATATAGATTTGCAAGTCAATTCAAATGTCTATAACAGATTTCTCTATCTACTCTAGTACATGTCAGGATGGAGCAACATCCGATGGTTTCTTGGAAACTATGGCTACTGACATCAAGGTAGAAGACTGGGCAGTATTTGATTTACCAGTTGAAAAAGAGGCACATAATTTTACTACATATTATGCTGAACACTGGATAGCATCATACCCAAAAGGGATATTGAATCACCCAGTTTATCAGGTAGGGAAAAGGAAGAGGACTGTAGAGAATGAAACCCTTCCTCATTAAGGTGATTCTTCCCCAATTGAAGGTGATTAGACAAACTCCTCCTCTAGAACTGATTCCCCAGATTCCCATGATGCGGATGATGAGGCACAACCAGCGGCAAAGAAGTTTCGTGCCCAATATAATCCTCTATCCAGAATTAAAAGACCCCCTCCATCTTCTCCTGGTGAGTTACTTCATTGTGGTAATTTAATCACTACTACTTTATAAAGTAATAAGTCTTATTTTCTTATTATCTATCTGTAGTTGTATGAGCTGGGAAGAAATTGAAGTCAATGATTGTAGGACCTTCCTCGCAGCCTTCACATCTAAGACCAGAGGTTGTCCAGCTATGGAAGAGTTTATATTGTGGTACTAAGACCTCTTGTAAGGATTTGTGTGAGGGCCTACAACTTCCTGGAATAGGTAATCATATCAATTCTAACAATCTTCAATACAAGGATAACCCCAATGAAGTGCGGGCATACATTAGAGAGCTGGAAATGCTCATATACGCCACTGATGAGTCTGTTCCTCTCACCAAGAGGGTGAAGGA
Organism: Viscum album; assembly: GCA_963277665.1. Classification (NCBI taxonomy): domain Eukaryota; kingdom Viridiplantae; phylum Streptophyta; class Magnoliopsida; order Santalales; family Viscaceae; genus Viscum; species Viscum album. The sequence goes on from OY728129.1 coordinate 1,293,794,672, forward strand.
AATGATTGATCATGGCGCCACTGAGGGGGCTGGTGGTTCTGGAGATGAGGAGTGGCATGAAAATGTGGCTCCTGAAGATGTAAGTTTTCTTTCCCTATTTTCCTTGCAACTTAATTCCAGTCAAAGATTTGTTACTTAAGGAATTTATTTTATTCATCTTGCATCTTGCAAAGAATGGAACTGAGGTTCCTTCTCCATAGTATAGCCCTGGTGGTACTTCCATCGGGGCTGCTACTGATTCCCCTCGTGAACCGAGCGATATATATCCAGGCCAGCAGGCAATGAATGAAGCATTGGAAATATCCTTCCATTCGCCAATCCAAGTGTCAATAAGGGATACTATCGATACTCCCAAAAAACCAAAGAAGCAATGGAAACAAAGGAGGAAGTTGATAGCTGAACGCATCATTAGCAGCGGTAATTCCATCAGGTGATCATGAGTTTATACCCATGACCACATGGTTATTCATATTTCTGGGGATTGGAAGGGCTTCTTCAATTTCCCCCTGAGGGAAATGACTGATCCTCCTTCAAAGACCGTGGAGGGTTCTATGGAACAATCATAGATCCATGATGACTTGGCTGCTCATGGAGAAGAGCTAGCATCTATTCCCAAAATCCCTCCTGCTGCTGTTGCAAGAAGAGAATAACCTATCTCTGGTAAGTCAAAAAATCTTCAAAAAAATTATGAATGAAACACCGATTGACTTTCATTCTCTGATACTTCAGGTTCAATTCCTGCATTAGAGCTTTTGGTGACTGTTGCAACTGATGTAGCTGATGCTGTGATTTTACCTGAAGATGTTGTCCAGGGTCAGGGGCTGTAGGGCGTAAGTCGTCAGGAAGACACATCAAATTCTCCCACTGGTGAGACTAACTTGGATTCTGAAATATCATTGGATGAAATGATGATTCATGGCATGTCTTTAGAATAATTTTATGATCATTCTAAGTTGTCATGTGATTTAGAAGACCTTGGGCATGAGTGTTATCCTTCTCCCAGTAAATTTTATTATAATTAACACTTCTAATCATGACTGAAAATGATATCAAGTTCCATCCATAGAAACTGCTGAACTGCCAATGCCTGAAGAGGGTGTGGACATTGATGTCAACCCTACCATTCCAGAAACATTAGCTCAAGTAGAGCTAAACCTAGTAAACCATCCTAAGACCCATCTTGAAGATCCTGTTGAAACTGGGAAAAATGGGGAGGAGTCTTCTCAGGTTGTTGATCCACCGTCGGGTAAGGGATAACAATATTTGTGATTGTACTTAATTTGCGAGAAAATCCATTCTTTTGTTATCCTTTGAAGCTAACCAAAGTTTTCAATTAATCATGGAGGTCCATCTACTGTAGTTTCTAGATCTGGAGGTGAGGCCTCCGCCTCTGGCCAAACAGCAGTAGAATGTGAAGCAACCAGGGTTAGAGGGGAAGATGCAGAACAGGAACTTCTTTAAGTGCATTAATCCCAGATTACATGCCCCCCCTATGATGATGATGTTGAATCAGACCTAGAGGTCCTTAAGGCGCTCAGCTTTTCACGACGTAAGGCATGGAATAATATATGGAAAATCATATCTAAGGTGTCTTTAGAAGATTTATCGTCGAAGATCCCTCGATTTTTGTCCCAATTCATCATTCTAGGTCTTGGGGGTTTTGGATATCAATAAATCCATACCGCGGTGAAACAAGACTTCTTCAGGATAGAGAAGGAGAAAATATGTCATGAGGATCTGACCGGGGTTAAACTGTCAGTCAACATTAGAAAATTTGAGGCTGATGTATCCCGATCTGAGGCTGAATATGCTGCCAAGATGAAGGAGCTGAAGCATAAGATCAAAGAAAAAGTCGTACATAAGATGAACCTTCAGCAACAGTTAGATGTTGTTACTGAGGAACATGACCAACTCAATAGTTCACTGGAGGGAGTTCAAACGAATGGTATGAAGACCATTGTGGATGCTAAGAAATCACTCCATTAGGCTGAAAAGAGTGAAGTTGGTCAAGTGCATGAGCTTTAAGTAGCTGCTGATGAAGCTCATGATGCAGTTCATTAATTAAAGACTTATGTTGAAAGTCATTTGTAATTCCTTGGAAAAGAGAAGACACTCCAATCTGTGGATGTCCTTTTAATTCTTGTGAATCAATGAAATTCAATTTCACCTTCAATCATTTGTGCACGCATTTTCTTGCTACCTACTTTAAATTTTACTTAAGTCAATGGGCCTAGTAAGCCTAGTTTGATTTTTACTAGGATTAATTTAAATAACCCTACAAACATTGAATCTTTTAATTGATAAATATTACTTATATCATAAAAAATGTATGTTTAGTGAGCTGGAACTTGACTTTTATTCAGAGTTCCCTTATATTTTGCGGGCAGTTTAAAGTCACGCACATCAGACATAAAGAGGCTAATGTTTATGGTTGAAATAGCTTTGACCGAATAAATTAGAATTGACTCAATTCATTGAAGATTCATCTAAAAACATATTACCATACTCATGTATGAGGAAAAATATGTAAGCTAGGACTTAAGAATATTTGAATATGAGGAATGTCATGAAAAATAGCTAAATGGAATTTGAAGAAGTAGTTCCCAAGAATGAAGTTGCAATTATTTGACAAACCCGTTAGGGGGTTGAATTATACAGGGCCACCTAAGGGCATTGGATTCATTGTTAAATAAATAGTATCTCTTAGCTAACAATTCTATTATGTAGACTGTTTATGCAGGGCCGCCTATGGACACGTGCTGCATAGTCAGGCAAAAGAACTCACAAAAATTTACCTTTCTACTGCTAAAAGCCAGTGAATGTTTTTGGAGATTCAAATTTTCCAAAGTATAGAGTTTTCTATATGGAAAGAGGTACTTCAATATGGAGAAGATATTTCCAAAGATGATTATCGAAGAACTGGATAGATATTACTCCTACGAAGGTCTGACCCAAATGCAGGGAAGGTGAATATAAACCATATAATTGAATACTTTCAGATCATGAAAAAGGATATGGGACAAATATGTTAAGGATGGCTATTTTTGTGATTCCCTAAATACTGTCATTTAAGACAAATAAGGACAAAAGAGGCATTCTTCCCAAGATTGATGTTACCACTATCCAAAAAAAACCCGTTAGGGGGTTGAATTATGCTGGGCCAGCTAAGGGAATTGGCTGCATAGTCAGATAATAGTATCTTTTGGCTGAAAAATCTGTTATGTAGACTGTTTATGCAATGCCACCTATGGGCACGTGCTGCATAGTCAGGTAAAAGAACTCTCAGAATTTTGACATTTTTGTGACTAAAAGTCATGAAAAGGGTTATGAAGATTTGAAAATATTTAAGGATAGTATTATGACACAAAAAGATGGGTATTGTCCAATGTATACAGAGATACACAGATCAATGCTAACCATAATCATGTTTTGGTTGGGTCCTAAATTGAAATGTCTGACATCACTACATATCCCATAAGAATGAGAATAAAGTCATACGTAGTTCTTAAACTACAGTTTAATGCCGTGTGGGACAAAAAGGATTAGAGATCTTAGTTTAGGGTCATAGAGCTTGGACCATTGTAAGAAATACACAGTGTTTGTTTTCATTGGGACTTTTCAGCCAGGGGACTGAAAGTGGAATTTGGGGTTAGACCCAAAGACTTGGGGCTAGATTCGAGGGACACCCGAATGTTCCTAAGTATCCCATAAGGATGGGAATCATGCCCACGTAGTTCTAGAAATACCCTCTGTACAAATTTGGTTCGTACATGTGAAGGGTGAAAGGGGACTTTAGTATATTGATGGATTAACCCAAAATAAAACGTTTAGGCATTTCCATGTATGCACGAAGTATTTGAATTGAAACATGATTGAAAAATCAATGTAAATAATGGTTCCCTCTCAGGTGAGGGTATCAAAGAATATTGAAGTTTATTGTCATACTAGAAAAAGGTTTTGTATAGTTTAACATCGTATAACAAGGACGAAAGTGAACCAATGTAAAGATATTGATTCTAGGGGTGGTTTCACGAATCAACATCATATGAGTTGGAGGTGAACCAATGTGAAGAGATTCATTTTGGGCTTGAACCTTTTATGGTTGCCTACGTACCCAGCCTGGAAGGCAAGGATCAAAGTCTGCGTAGTTCAATTAAAGAATGAATTAATGATCAAGTTGTTCTTGGGGACAATGACCTAATAAAAAAATGATTTTGGGACTTACACATGGTTAGTAGCCCAGAGAAAGTGTTATGGTTGAGGTTTTCTCTAAGCTCATGTGAGTTATACTCGGTGTGAGAAACAAGAGGTAACAACAACCTTAACGATGCAAAGTTTAATGTCATGTTGGACATATAAAGGGGCTATGCAGTTTAAAGTCTTGCAGTTAGGACTGTTGGTGCTGCACAGTTTAGTGCCATGTAGCAGGGACAAAGTATAGTTTAATGTCATGTAGTTAGGATGACGAGGAGTACACCATTTAACATTATGTTGGACGTATTGGGGATTTTTTTTCACATTTTAACATCATGTTGGATAAAAGATTGAATAGTTTAAAGTCATATGCATAGACCGTTGGGGTGTAGTTTAACATCATATAGAAAGGATGGTGAAGGGGACACAGTTTAACGTTATGTTGGATGTATGTGCAAATGGTTTAGGGTCATATGCTTGGACTGTTAATGATGTAGTTTAACGTCTTGCTGGACCATGGTGTAGTTTAAGGTCGTACTAGACCATTGATTATGTTGTTTAATTTCTTTCCGGACGTAGGGGAATTTTATATAGTTTAGCATCATGTTAGATGAAAGTTCGAATAGTTTAAGGTCATATGCATGGACCGTTGCGGTGTAGTTTAACGTCATATAGCAAGGATGATGAAGGGGACACAGTTTAATGTCATGTTGGATGTATGTGCAAATAGTTTAGGGTCATATGCTTGGACTGTTGATGATGCAGATTAACGTCTTGCTGGACCATGGTGCAGTTTAAGGACATACTGGACCATTGATTATGTAGTTTAACGTCTTTCCGGGCGTAGGGGACTTTTATATAGTTTAGCATCATGTAGTTAGGACGTCATAGTTTAACATATTTCTGGACGTAAGGGACTTGAAAATAGTGTAGGGTCATATGCATGGACCATTGATGATGCAGTTTAAGGTCATATAGGACCTAGTTGCAGTTTAAGGTCATACTGGACCATTAAGGGAACATTTCACAATTTAATATCGTGTGGGACAAAATTAATACAAATAGTTTAAGGTCATATGTATAGACCGTTGCAGTATAGTTTAACGTCATATAGCAAGGAATATAAAGAATTTTGTGTTTATACAAAATACTTCTCCAAAAATCTGGCATTGGTTGGAGTAGTGATGAGTTCTCCATCCATCGAGATTAATGAATAAGCTCCATTGGATTAGACCCCATGTATTGAATAAGGTCCTTCCCATTTTGGATCAAGCTTGGGAGGTTTATTTCCTAGTATCATTGGAGTTCTGAGAACTAATACCAATTCTCCCTGAGTGAATGAACAAAGGCGAACTTTTTTGTTAAAAGCTCGTGCTATTCGATTCTGATAGACTTCCAAGTGGTACAAAGTGAACAATTTTTTTTTCATCTAACCATTCCAATTCATTCAGTCGCTTATGAGATTGTTCATCTATAGATGGATAATCATAAATGGCTACTCTGAGCGAGGGTAGTTGAATTTCAATTGGGAAGACTGCTTCCGTTCCATATACCAATAAATATGGAGTTGACCGAGTTACAGTGCAGGTGGTAGTCCGATAAGCCCATAAAGCATGAAAGAGTTTATCAAGCCCGAATTTCTTATCTTTATCCACCAACTTTTGCAATATATTTGACAGAGTCTTGTTGAAGGCTTGTATCTGGCCATTGGCCATTGCATGATACCGAGATGAATTGTTGGATTTTATGTTGTATTCTTGATACAACTTCTTCACCTCGGATAAACAGAAGTTGGTGCCATTGTCCATCAATATGGTATGAGGGACACCAAATCTGGTAATGATGCTAGACTTGATGAAGCTAACAACGCATTTAGAACTGACTTATTTGAGAGGTATTTCGTCTGCCCATTTGGAAAAGAAGTCATTGACAGTAATAATGTACTTAAATTTCTTTGTCATAGCCGAAGGGTAAGGTCCCACCACATCCATTCCCCTTGTGGAAAATGGCCATGAGTATTTAGCTGTATGAAGCAACTCTGGAGGTTGATGAATGAATTTGGCATGTACTTGTATTGAATGAAACTTATTTGTGAAATCAACACAATCTTGTATCATTGAATTCCAAAAGTATCCAAGCCTTCGAATCTTATTAGACAATCTATGTCCAGACTGGTGGGCACCACAGACTCCTGCATGCACTTCTTTCATGACAGCCATTGTCTTTTCACCATCAATGCATCTAAAAAGAACTCCATCAAAACCACGTTTGTACAGAATTTTCTCGAGGTGATATGGGCTATCATAAAGAGTAAAATTGATCACACGTCACCGGATTTGTTCTTCCTCAGCTCAATCAGGTGGAAGTTTTCCATTTTGAAGGTATTCCCTGATAGGTGACATCCATCCTGTAGTATGACCATACGGTTCAGGAATGGGAAAAATTTCATTAATTTCCTCTATTCTGATTCGAACATAATGTCAAATTGCACGACAGTGGGCAATACTGATGGTTGTCTCGTCCCAATTTGGATCTTCCAGAGCTGTGGCTATATTATCCAGTGAATCAGCTTGAGCATTCTGTGATCTTGGGACATAAAAAAATGTCGGTTCAGATGGTAATTCCACCAATAACTCTCTGATGTAATAATACAAAGGTATTAGTTATTCTTTTCTAATGGCATAATCCCCATTGACTTGTTTGATTAACAGGTCTGAATCACCTTTCACCATTAAGTGATTCACTTGTGCTTGAAGCTCTAATTCCAAACCTGCGATGAGAGCTTGGTATTCTGCTTCATTATTGGTACCACCTTCCCACAATAATAAGGAATAAGGTAACACTTACTTTTCTGGAGAAATGAGCATAATTCCTAAGCCATCTTTGTTGAATTTAGGATTTTCTATTTTCTTCCCTGTTGGACTTAAGGAAGCACCATCAAAATACATTTCCCATGCTTGAGGACTTTCTTCAATAGAGAAGACTTCCTCATCAGGGAGTTCAATATCTGAAGATGTGTCTTCCACTGAAGGGTGTTCAGCCAAGAAATCAGCCAGAACTTGGCCCTTTATCGCCTTTTGAGACACATACTGAATGTCAAAATGCTGCAAAATATCTTCCCACCTTTCCAGACATCCTGTAAGAATTGGACGACTAAGGATGAATTAGAGCGGGTTATTACAAGATACCAATTGGACCTCGTTATGTTGCAGGTAGTGTCTCAACTTCTGAACTGCAGAGATTAATTCCAGGCGGCACTTCTCAATACTTGAATACTGAGTTTCTGCATCAAACATAGTTCGACTGAGATAGTAGAGGTTGTTTTCATTCCCAGCATCATTCTTTTGAGCAAGAAAGGCACCCAATGATCGCTCTAGAGATTTCACGTAGAGGATAAGTGGTCTTCCTTCAAGAGGTGTCATGAGTACCAGTGGACTCAAGAGGTATTTCATGAGAATATCGAATGCTTCTTGACATTCTTCAGTCTACTGGTAAGTGACTCACTTATTCATCAATTTGGTAAATGGTAATCATTTGCCTGCCAAATTGGAGATGAAACGCCGAATATAGGCTAAGTGTTTTTGAATTCCTCTTAATTATTTCAAATTTTGAGGAGGTGAAACACCAAGGATTGAATTAGTTTTCTCAGGAATGACTTCAATACCATGATGGAATATAACAAAGCCGAGAAATTTTCCTGAGGTTACGCCAAAAGCACATTTTAAGGGGTTCATATTCAAATTATGATGTCGAAGCTTGCGAAATATGACTTTAAAATCAGCCAAGTGATTAGAACGTTGTTTGGATTTAACTACCAAATCACATACATAGCATTCAACAAACATCCCTATGAAGGGTTTGAAGATATGATGTGTGGACCGCTGATATGCTGCACCTGCATTCTTTAAGCCAAAGGGAATTACCCTATAGCAAAACACACCCTGAGTGGCTCTGAAGGCTTTGGATTCCTCGTCTTCTAGGGCCATTCAGATCTGATTATATCCGGAATATCCATCCATGAAAGAAAACGCTTCATATCCAACTGTTGCATCAATTAATAGTTCTGTAATCGGAACTGGGAAATCATCCATAGGACAATGCCGATTAAGATCTCTGAAATTGATGCAAACTCTAATTTGTCTGTTATTCATCTTTACAGGGACAATATTAGCCAACCACTTGGGATACTGAACTTCTCTGAAGAAGTTTGCTTTGATAATCTTATCCACTTTAGCTGCAATTTTGGAAGCATAAGCTAGGTGTGTTCTTCTCGCGTCTTTCTTAAATCCTCAATGTTCTTTTCGTGAACCCAAATGATGAGTATCAACATCAGGATCAAGCCCATGAATTTCTATATAGTTCCATGAAAATACATATCTATTTTTCTTTAAAAAAGAAATATACATCTCTTTCTCTTCAAGATTCATGGCTACACTGATTAAATTGGGGCATCGATCTTATTTTGTACCCATATTTATTTCTCTGAGTTTATCCATAGTGTTAGAAATACCCTCCTCAAATGCTGGAGGAGCATCTCTGAGATCTTCCTCTTCTTCTTCATCATATATTATTTCTTCCGTTTCTACTTTCATAATAGATGATAAAGAAGAATTTTCATGATCAGAAGAGATGTCAAAATTTTCATATATTGAAGAAGATGCTTCCATTTCCGACCCAATTGATGACGATGGGTCATCTTTGGGTAAAAAAGAGGAGACGATGGATTGAGAATCGACATCATTGATCACCTCCTATGTTGCTATAACTTCTTCTGACCTAATTGGAAAAGTATAGACTTGTTGGATTTCAGCAGATGAAATGAAGACATCACCATTTATGCCTTCATTACTTCTTGGTGGTTTACCAATTTCTCCCATGTTGTCTGGATCGATTTCCATAACTGACATTATGGATCTTTCCATAAGATTATTTTGATTTGGGTCTATCTTGTCAATTTGACTGATAGGAAACACATAATCTGTACTCACACGTGTAAATGGATTTACTGGAATCTTCTCTAAACCATATGGAGCTTTAACTTTGGTAATCTCCTTTGTTGTGGATTTCTCCCATCCCTTCATGTGATAGAATTCAGCCTCAATGTATTGAGACTCACATGTCTTGAACAGGGCCTTATCACCATACGATGTCCAAATGTTACAATCGAAACAATATTTGAGACATTGATGGTAGGATGAAGGGATAGTCGCATGTTGATGTAGCCAGGGTCTTCCAAGCAAGATGTTGAAGGCTGAGTCTTGACCAACAACCATGAAATCTGAATTGGATACAAGATCTCCAAACTGAGTTCTGAGTGTAAAATCGCCCAATGGTTCTTGTTCATTTTTATCATATCCTTGTAACATCATGGTAAAAGGAGATAAATCAGATTCTGTGAGGCCCAATCAACGAAGTGTACGAATGGGAAGGAGGTTGACTCCCGAACCATTGTCAATGAAAGATCTTTGGACATCTACGCCATTGACCTTTCTAGATAATTACAATGGTATAATATTCCCATGCACAAAATCATCTTCATCTTCATCAGTAAAAGATATTATTGCCTGGCATTTTGGAAGATTATTCTCTATGTGATAGACTTCAGCTACAGAAATTTCAGTTTCAAACTCCTGAGGACTTGACAAATTCTCGATGAGTGCTTCTCGAAGATCTTTTGACAGATTCAGAGCATCCAAAATTGATAACTTGGCTGGTACATGGGCCAAGTGTTTCAATACATCATATTTGTGATCTAGAGGTCTGCATTTCCCAACAGGAATATGTCGTTTAGCAGGTACCTTGGAAGAAGATGTTTTGGAAGTTGATGCATCTTGTATCAGGATAGGTGTTGGAAATATCCCTGGTTTTAGAAGATTAGACCGATTAGATCCATTTACTTGCTGAGAGGAAGAAGATGTAACCTTCAACCGATCTTCCAAAATAACTGTGCCAGGACTGAATTCTCTATTGGTAGAAGAACATTCTTGTTCTTGCTGAGCTTGTTGAAGGGCTCTACCACGAGTTTCTTCTGCGTACACAGTTCTAGAAGGGGTAGAATTGGAATAGTGGCTTCTAAAAGATCCATGTCTTCCCTTGTATCTTGAGCCTCTAGAACTTCCTATTATTCCCCTGTTTGATACAGGGAATTCAGGCTCATCAAAATCGAAACTGTGATTTGCATATGTATCTGTTAATTGAATCATATTAACATAACCGAAGATTAATTCTTTGTCTGATGAAGACTCTACCTAATTATCCTGTTTAAGCTATGCCGTTTGGTGGGGCGGTTCCTGTGGCTTTGAAGTAGATGGCATGAAGTCCGCCAGAGTCAAAGACAACTTAGGATTTGACTCATACTCATATTCTTCTGATTCTTTTTCTTTCTTTGAATCATGCCGTTTCTTTGAGTACATTCCCTCTGACGAAGAGGGTTTTTCCGCAACATTCATGGAAGAAGACACAATTGGTTTCATTAATTGTGTTCTCAAAATAGCATGAGTTCGGTTGATTTTCTTTCTTACCATCCAATCATCATACTTCTCTGCATTTTTTTCTTTTTACTTATTGTCATTCCCCTTCCTCCTCTGGAACTGTGGCAGTAACACATGCTACCTGAGCTGAAGAGCCTTTCGGTTTGACTTGTCCTGCATCGACCATCTTTTGTAAGAGGTATTTGAAGAAAAAACACTCCTGGATGGGATGCCACAACATTTGCTGAAAATGGAAATAATTGGGACGGTCTTCATCTTTATTCTTTTTTGGCCTCTTGGCCATTGGAAAATTGAACCAAATTATTTTCCAGAGCTGAAATGAAATAACCAAGAACTTGTTCATTTCAGAAAGAGTATGTTTTCCTCTTCAGATCGTCAAATTGTTTTCGTCATTGATCTCTTTGATCATTTGGACGAAACGGCCTTTGTTGTTGGTGCTCAAGAGGTGGAGCCCTTCGAGAAGATGAAGGTTTTGAGGTGATAACAGGTACAGGTGATTGTCTAAGCATAATTGTAGCTGTTTCTGCTTTACCCATTCTCCTTCCTAGAGCTGATTGAAATCCATGAGATTTAGCCTTAGCCTGTATAAGGTAATCATCAATCTGCTGAGCGATTAAAGTAAGGTGTCAAAACCCTCCTGTATATTTCACAGGGATTAGCGGCATGCGTAATTAGTCATGCAGATTTACCACACACATTGGCAACAATTCCTCTTAAGGGAGTGCTAAGCTTATGGAATATGTTAATCCCTACCAGCGAGCAATGAAATCAGATACCCTTTCATTCTCCCTTTTCTTATAGTTTGTAAGATCGAAAACTGTTGTCTTTGGAAAAGTTGAGTTGAACTGAAGATGGAATTTTTGGAGAAGATCCTCTCATCCGGTAATTGACCGGGATTGCAAGCTTGTAAACCAGACAAAAGCTGGTATTTGCAAGGTTGGCACGAAGCATAAGAGTTTCACTGCTTCTTGCTACTCTGGAGTTCCCATAATAGGATTGAAATAAGACACGTAATGCGTCAAATGCTGTTCATGAGCGCCTGATCCATTGAAAATAGGGAATATAGTGTTCCCAAAACTGGATGGAGGAGAGATTGAATCTACCCATTCAGGGAAAAAATTCTTTTTTGGTTGAACTTGTGCACTTTTCCCTTCCATAGTTTCTAATCAAGCTGGAAATGACTCAATAGTTGTTATTAACTTTTGAGAAACATACGGTTGAACAAGGACTTGTCTAGGTTCAATGACTGGAGCTTGGACAGATGTTGTAGTTGGTGCTACAACTGATGGTAGCACTGCCAACTGTTGTTTCACTTGACCCGTAGGATTAGACCTATGAGGGTATACTGATAGAGGAGGATATTCTTGATCCCTCCCTGTAGCTTCAAAAAATTCCCTTGGCTGACTGACTCTAGCTCGATTAGGAGGAAGACTACCCTGAAGTAGCTCTACATTCAACCTCCTTAATTCTTTCATTTCTTCCCCCTGTTGTGCAAACCTTTTCTCTAGTGAGAGCGATTGGCCTTCTCCAGATGAAGGATATGTAACCTGGTTCATTCCCTTCCATTTTCTAGATCCTTTTCAGAGAGAGGGAAGTGGGTTACTCAAAAGATTACCTAGGTTCTGAGTAATCCTTTGATTTCATGTATGCACACCTTCTTCATTTGTGTCGGTGCATACATCTTCTTGAGCAGGAACCTCTTCATCTGAGTCCCCTGACTGAGCCTCATCAGGTGGATCAGTAACAACAGCATTGATGACATTGATTGATGCACAACTCATAGCATCCCTTCTATCAGCATTTCTGTGATATTGTCTTCTTCCATGTCTTTGATGAGACATTGCCTTTTTTTGATTCGATCCCTCAGGAACTTCTTGACGAACTATAATTTGGAGGGAATCTCTTGATAATTTGGCTCTTCTTTCCTCTTGAGACTTCTTCCCCAATCAAGAATAGACTGACTTTATCTGAGGAGGGGATTGACGATTTGAAAAAGTCCCCAGTCCGGTGGACTGGGGCTGTTCCTTCTTAACTCCTCGAATTTTATTTGTTGATTCTGAGGGTTGGTTTAAAAGAGTCCCCAGTCTGGCGAGCTGGGGTGGCTCTTGACATGCTATGTATAATAATTTCGTAAAATCTCTTCACATCTTGTGAACCTTAGTCCGGAAATTATATGGATGCATTGACCTGTATCCACTTTTATTACCCGGTTCAGAAGACCGTTGGATGATTTGTGACACTTCTGTCACTTGGTGACGTGCTTGGTCCAAACGAGAGGCATGTTCAATATTCTTGTTTTCTTGATGCAGGAGTAATTCAACAACTTGTTCTCTATATTCTTGATTTTTAGAGGAACTATTTGAAGCATTTTCTTGGGAAAGATTTTGATTAAAAACAAAGCCCATGGACTGTGGCCGGCCATGGGCAATAAAATTGCATGAGACCATTTTCGGTGGGCTTTGCTGACTATAGACACCGTGAAATGCAGTGCTCCATGAACACCCCATCCTCTGAAACGAATACCAGATGGGAAATTGGAAATTAACTGATGCAATTTTCATAGTGCACCAATCCATGAATGTTTAAGTGCTCTCTACTGCTTTTTAGCCTTCGGATATCAAGAGACTGATAGAGATGACAAATCAATATGACGTTGTAACCCTTCTATTGTCTTAAGATGATTTTCATATTCTTCCTAAGACAATACATTCTTTTTCAACTAACAAAGATTTTTCCATATATTGAGATGAATATCATGAATTCCATCTTCCGTCAACATTTCTGGAATGTCATACTGAGAATCATCCAGAGGCCAAAACATGACTGGCACTTCACCTTTCACCAGTTGTTTTCTCATTTTCAGAATTTCCTCTTTATCATTTTATGAAGTTTCTTCTACATGTTTTGACCAGATATGGTGCTTCCTGGTTGCTTCATTGGATTCGACAGGATTGGTAGAGAAATCACTGATTAAACTAGAAGACGCATGACTTAGGGGTGGTTCGGAGATTGTCCTGCACCCTGGGCTATCTTCTGATTGAGAAAGTATTTCACCTACCAGCGATGAAGCATCAAACATGAATGGTTTCTCATTTGTAAGTGCCTCAAGATAAGATGGCTTTCTCGGTACTACATTTTCCACTAGAGAATTTTCTGGGAAATGTTCATCACTACTGCGGAGAGGAATTTCATAGAGAAATTCATCATCATGGGGAGGACCACCATAATGGGTTACAGAAAAAGATAAAATCTCTTGCTCCTTGGTATTTTGCCCACACAGAGGGTTACTGTGGCTCTCATCTGAAGATGAAACTTCAAGATCGGCCAAATTTTCATGAAGAAAGCCTTTATGAGGATGTTTCTATTAAAGACCTTCAGAATTAATCTTCCCACTATTGGGAAATGAGGGAGTAGAATCATTAATTTCAATAGATAATTGTCTGAGGGCTTCAAGAACTCCAGCATCGAGCAAGGCCTTGTTAGAGATTGGCTCTTTATCTCATGACTGTGTGGGGCGGGTCTTTTTCTTAGACGCCTTCTTCCTCACTTTGGAAACCACTTTTTTGACGAAAGTGGCTTCTCTGAGCAGGTGTATGTTCCTGATCAGGAAAGATGGTCAGGTTAGGATGACGATCTCCACTCAAATCAGGTGCATGTTCCTGACTTGGTTGTCCGTATGATATGGGGGAGTATTCCCCACAACCCTCTTGGACTGGAACAGATGTGTGTGTCTGTTCCGGAGTGAATTTTTGATGTGTCACACCACTGGTAGGGATATATTAATGTGTCTTTCCCTAAGATGCCGCTGAATTTGTTATAATGTCCTAGCATGAATCCAGAATATGAGCAGGGATTTTCTTCTGGTCTTTCACCATTTATAGAATATGCTTGGTGACTTCAGCTACTGGAATGGGAATATACGTCCTTTAAGGGCTTGGAGTAGGTGTATGTGCCTGCTCTTGTCCTCCTTTTCCTGTCAGTGAATCCTGACAGTACTCATGTGTGGGGGCAGAGAGTTGAGTTTGCCTCCTATTTGTTGTCGGGGCTTTCCGACTAACTTCTCTGAATGCTACCAAGCGAGTATGTTGGTAGGCTTGTTTAGTAATAGCAGGTGTTTGTGCCTGCTGATTACAATTCATAGAACGTAGTTGAAGATATCCATCATATGTAGTCAGATGAGACTGCTGACTAGTTGATGATGTATAAATAGGTGTATGCTCCTACTTATAGTACTTCTCCAGAATTGCCTGGCGGGATTGGCGTGATGCTTCTAGACAAGTCTGTTGGACAGCGGAATTAAAATGGGTAGGTGTGTGTGTCTGCTCGTTGCTTTCCACCAAGTTAGGTTGGTGGACTTCTCCTGATATGGCAGAGATGAGAACCTTCTCATTGTTAACCAGACTTCACCTCTGGCGATTCGTCATGCCTTCTCATGTTCATGGAACCTGAGCCGAATGCCTGGAGTTGGTACCCTCATCATGTTGAGGGAACACTTTCGCACGAGTCAAGTGGCGATTGTTGGTGGGAGCCCTCAAGAAGGACTCCTGTATGCTTGAATTAAGGCCTTGAGGGACCTGATCATTCACCTCCCTAGAATAAGTGTGCGAATGGTGATTGTGTTCCGGGGATAACGACCTGAAACGGTTGGAGATGGTAGTCGGCACCGCCTGATTCTTGATCACTTGTCATCGTTTTCCGGACAAACGGTGTGAGTTGTTCACTTGGAGGGCTTGTCGGGTAGCCTCCAGAGTTGGTATGGTACCGTGTTGACGATACTCCTTAACCAGCGCGTTGTATACCCAGTTTTGAAGATACTGAGTAGGTTATATCATCCTCAGAGTGGATGATGATCCAGCTGGAGTAGCAGCAGTGGCATTTGCAGCAGCAGTATTCACATGTGTGAACTTGAGAGTAGACATTCCAGAAATGTAGAAGATCATGGAAAAGAGTGCATGTTTGATATAACCGACGTAATTAAGATAAATTCATCTACTACATATTTTGGATGAGAACATATGTCAATGATTTTTTTTGTTGTCCCTCTTATTGATTTTTAAATAGGGGCCTAACAAATAGGTAAAACATCATTTTTACTTGGTTAAGGATTCACGTCGGGTTCACCATTTTTGTTTCCCCTCGGAATTTCGGGATGACCTCCTTGATGGGAGGTTCAAACATTCTGATCGGTTTCTAACGGGTTTGTTCGTAGAACCAGAAACATCCAATGATTCCACATCCATTTGGACCTACTTTCCAAAGGTAGGTTCTCATTAGTTTGTGTACTAATGAGGCTTAGGAATTTTCATTGGTCGAGATGATGGGAGGTTGGACTCATCACACCTTTTTTAAGGGAATTATTTTCTACTCTGGGACTCTCTTTATATATTTAAGTTATTTTCGTGAATCCTTATTACATTACCTAGTATAAAAAGAGTTTTCCTTCAGATATGACAATCAATGATTAAATATGTAGGAAATTTAGAGTATCTGTTATATGTATTCGAGGTTCTTCATCGATGGAGAATCATATGTATTTATTATAGATTCATGGTAATTGGTATCCTTCCACACATTTATATAGATGTCTCTTGGTCATTATGATGACCATGCTAGTTTTAAAGCCACTCAGTGGGGCACTTGATGTTTATTGTCATTCAAAATGACATTGATTATTTCAGAGTTGGGATCGAACCCGCAGATGGGCTACCTACGTATCCTTTGTTTTAGAAACGGAATCAGAACCCACGTAGTTCAAGTAAGGGAGTATGATGGTTATGATTGATGGCTCAAAGAAGGATGTCATAATTACTTTTACACTCTAAGATCACGTGAGTCATGCTCAGTGTGAGAAACAAGAGGTATTGGTAAAAATCAGACAATTGTTCCATGAAAGATGCAATCATAAAATAATGTGGGGATTATGTATGTATGACTACCCAGATAAATGAAGATTAGGATTATGTCAGGGAATAAATCCAATAACAGGGTCCATAAAGGTATATGTGCTTCATGGAGATTTTGAATATTATAACATGGGGCTTACTCCTGAAAAGGAGGCCCAAATTATGAGAGGACTTATGCTTTCGTTTTACTCCTGAGAATGAATCCCCGATAAAAAGTAAATTAGGATTGGTTAAGAGAAATTAAGACTGGGGCTTACTCTTGAAAAAGGAGGCCCATGTTAAGAGACATGAAAAATTAAGGTACTTGGGGCTTACTCTTTAGGAGGATCCCCATATTTGAGACTGGGGCTTACTCTTGAAAAAGAGGCCCAGGTTAAGGGAATTAAGGTTTGGGGCTTACTCTTAAGGAGGATGCCCAAATTCAGGGACTGGAGCTTACTCATAAGGAGGATGCCCAGATTGGAGAATTATGACTGGGGCTTACTTCTCAGAAGGAAGCCCAGGTTAAGAGAATTATGGTTTGGGGCTTACTCTTAAGAAGGAAGCCCAGGATATGATAATTATGGTTTGGGGATTACTCCTAAGGAGGATTCCCAAATTAGGGGACTGGGGCTTACTTCTGAAAAGGAGGCCCAGATTAATGAGTTCTCTCATCGTAAGGGACGAGGTTGAATGAATGAAATCTCAATCTTTAGTGACATAAAGACGTGTAAATCACTAGGTTTTGAGAGATATTACATAGAATTCCTTTCAGATAAGGAAATAAAATCAATAAATCGTGCCATAAATGAATTTGAAGAGTGTCTTGAAGACTGAATCATGAATAGGAGAGGTGGAATGGCTTAAGAGGGGTGAAATGGGAAAGAACGGCACCCAAAAAGGCAAGGGTGTGCATGTCTTGGCAGGCGCGCAGGTACTATGTGGGCGTGCAAGTCCTGGTCAAGCAGGTATACTTGCGTGACACATGGGTACTTGCGTGATGGTTAACTAATAGGGTAATACTTGAGAGACTCTTGGTTAAAGCCTTTAGAATCATCTTGAGGTTCTTCCAGAAGAGGGGTGTGCAAGTTCTATTTAAGGATTAAGGCGG
Source organism: Viscum album (assembly GCA_963277665.1). NCBI lineage: Eukaryota > Viridiplantae > Streptophyta > Magnoliopsida > Santalales > Viscaceae > Viscum > Viscum album. The sequence goes on from OY728129.1 coordinate 1,293,812,350, forward strand.
TGCACAAGTGTGGCCATTTCCCTTAAGGGATGGCCACTTAGGCATGCAAATGTTGATGAGTTTCAACACTTAGGCATTCCTCCTCCTCTTTAGATCTTCCTTTATAGGTAAAAAATTTCCTTAGAGGTGTTTTAGAAGCATTGAGAAGAGACTAGGGCACCGGGAGCTTAAATCTGAGTTTCTGGAAAAAAAATCCTCCACGAATGGGGGGCCCACTGGGTCTATTTATAGACAGGATAAGACCCTAGGTGGTTATCACTTAGGTTACACAATTCACTTGTGTGACCAGTAGACGTCGCACAATTGGACTTGCACGACAATGATAGAACGTGTGTGGCACATGTGAAATGTTCTCCTTGTTCATCCCTTTGTCGATTTTTGATGTTTTCTTCAAAGGATGCATCAATTTGTGCTAAGTCATTTCCCTTTTCATTCATTTGGACTCTATGACGAAAAGGATCATCAAAAATAATCTATGAACATGGTGAACTTCTCATTAATGATATAATGATTGAAATTTTTCAATCCATTTCCAACTAGTGAGAATTTAAAAACATAACTATGGTAATAAATTTTATGTATAAAAAACTAATGTTATTCATAAGGTACTCAGTTTTCAATTTTAATGAGAAAAACAAAACATAGTCTATATCTATATGCATAACAATTAAGCACATATCACTAACCATTGTCTATAAATATAATAATTTTTAGAGTTTAACCTTCTGTTAGGAATCAAGAAGTATCATTAGCAATACTCCTTCTAATTTAATGAGTTCTTTTTCTCATGATAATTATCATTGGACATGAGTGTTTCAATAAGTCCCCCAAAAAATGATGATAGTAACCTGATGATCCCAAAATCGTAGTATCTCAATGGACTTCTTTTATTATTCTCATGACACAATAACTTATATATTAATATGATCTACTCATATGTGATTCATTGAGAAAACAATCCATCGAAACTGAATTATTCTATCCGGAGATATCAATAATATAATTTTTCATGTAACATATAATCTCAAAAAATGATATGAACAACATCTAAATTTTCATTATGTTATTATTGAGTTCTAGAATATAAAAAAATGTAATCCATAAATACCATAATGAATGAGTCCCGGTATCACCAAATGACATGATTAATAAATTTTATGAATACTATAGGTTCATTTTTAATTCTAAATGGAATGAGAACATATCTATAATGAAAAAAAAAATCTTAATTGATGACATAAGAATATTTACATTCATATCCTATTGTTGGTGATACATTACACATAAATAAATTTTAGATAACCATTGGTCTCAGTTCAATTGATCAAGAAGGACATCATGAGGAGGTAGTGGATATATATTAATTATCTAACAATTATTAAACATATTACAATCCGTATATTTTCATAACAACCAATCGAATTTATGAGAAAAAGGGAAACAACATCCCATAAAAATGTAAGTTGTCTTATCAACCCTTTACATTCCAATTTTTCTAACGGTATTTAAATTACCTTAATTATATTGGATCCATTATATACGATGAAAGTGAAATATATTTTCTTCATATAAAGAGATCGATCAAAATTTACACATCTGTTTCTCATGAAAAAAATTGATAATTCTCCAAGAAATATTTTTTTGATAATTATTCATTATGGCTAGTACATTTCTAGTTTCAGTTATATCATTAGTCCCCAAAGTGAAAAATACTAATTGATAAGAAATGGTGTCAAAAATAAATGTTAATGGTATCTCTTTTCCATCCTTCACATTAAAACCTACTTTAATGATCTGAAATAACCTATAAATAGATATAATTATTACTCAATGTGCATAATAAAAAAAATTATCCTTAAAAAAACTAACCAATCCATTACCATGATCAGTTCAAAGGCATTCTTGTAAAAAGTAGAAAATTTTCAATCAAATTGTACACTTTCAATTTTTATAGAACATGTAATAAATGTACATCCCTTAAAATATTTTTTATTGAGAGGTGTATTTATACTCAATTCGAGTAGAATCATTACATTATACAATCCCATTTGATCAATTAAATGTGAATAAATAGAAGAGTCAGCTGCACCAGTGTTAAAAAAGAATAAAAAATTGATTTTAATGGAATGATGCCTCATAAATTTTAAGATCATTATTAGTCCATTATGATCATATATTGAGAACAATAAAACTCTATAATAACCCCCCCCCCATCCATTGTTCTTTGATTTTATGTTATGTTTTAATTGTATAAGGAGTCAGGGTGTAAAAAAATCAACATTGTTCACACTATATTAAGGAAAAGAACTATTTTGATAACATAATGTAGTTAAAGAATAATATGTGTCTAAGAAATCAGATGGATTCCTAACAGTTGACTTTGTAGTAATATGATTGTGACAATTAATATGTGCCACCAAATTCAATTGATACATACAAATTATGGGGATGTTCAGTCTCACATTATATTATTAAGTGAATCACATGGGAATCTATTTTTATTCTCTCTATTCATTGATTTTAATTATGATAAACTCACTAAAAAATTTAATTATTTTTTAAAATCAATGTCTAATTAACATTATGAAATAATGATAGAAACTATTTAAGTTTCAATTAACATATTTTAATGGATTAATGATATCCTTAGAATAAATCTTGATGAACCATCTAGGGTTGTTAAAGTACATGGATAAGCAACATCATGAAGCTCTAATTAGAAAATAGAACTGATTAGCTGATGTAGGGCTTCCATCAAGCTGGTAGCATATGGAAAATGTTCCAAATATTTAGGAACTCTATAGCTACCAGATATAAGAACCCCAAATATTTTGTGTTAAATGGATGGGAAAATGTTCTCTCCCCAAGACCACCAACTTTCTAGTGGAGGTGCACCACCTAGTAAGTGGTAGAAATAAAAATTCTTAAATATCCAATATGAAAATCTACCACGACCCATCCCTGGGGTCCGTGTCGTGACTACCCCAAGCCCGCCTTCCATAGGTCAGGGGCTAGAAACTAGAACCAAAATGTGTATTCCCTATAACAGAGAAGGAATTTCCTTTATATCCTATAAACACATGCAATCAATCACACATCAACAAAAAAACCCAAAACAAATGTAGAGAAGAAATAGTGCAGAAAGTAAAAAAGGGGATGGAATACAATCCCAACTGTAAAGATACAAGAACAAATGAAATACCATACAACTGAAGATATATAAAGGAAGCTACTAGGTCATCCTCTGAGGTTCCTACTTTAAGGGTATGTACATGCTTCCTCCTCGGTACTCCACATCCACCTATCTCCTCTACGTACTGACATGCCGTTTGGTCCACCTCTGGGCACCATCCAATCCCGGTACTCTCAACCTCAATTAGTGTTTTCCATCATTTGCACCAGAGAAAAATGAGTTGCAGGCATACCCGGTGCAGGGGTGAGCATAACGATGCTTAGAAGGGACCCTGAGACCCTCAAGGTCTCACAAAATCCACAATGGATAAACCAAAAACCAAGGAAACAACTGACAACCCAACATATGTATATGCCCATACATATACCTAAGTTATCATGTAAACCAATATCAATCATGATGAAAACACAATGTCCTACTCCAAAGCCCCAAGCTCAACTTTTCCATGAAGGAATAAATACCATGAAGGCAAGTACCACACTGGTATGCCACACAGAAAAATACAACCAAGGTATTACCACGAAGGAAAGTACCACACAGGTACAGACTCATGTCACACCAAGTATAACATAGGTACAATATTTGATATGATTAGATGTATCTACTAAATCATATTACTCTATTAAGAAGAAAACCCATACTGGATCACTAGGTGTGGACCCACACAGGATCGCTCGGTGCTTCCCCACACAGGATCTCTCGGTCCTTACCCACAGAGGATTGGTCGCTCCTTACGCACACAGGATCACTAGGTGTTGACCCACATAGGATCGGTCGGTGCTGACCAATAGAGGATCGCTCAGTGCTGACCCACACAGGATCGCTCGGTACTGACCCACACAATATTGATATTCATTGTTAGTATGTAGTCAGACCCACACAAGATCCTAGTACATTGTCACAACCAACTACAGGTTCCCGAACTATGCTCGCATGACTCTGGGAGGATCTTCTCTATAGCAAACTGGTTGATACTCAAACTACCACGAAGTCCCATGAATATGTATATCAAAGGACCTCCCCATCATAGGGGTCTCAATGCAACAGATGGTGTGTCAATCGGACACCCAGTCTATGAGTTATTAGTCATATACTCCCAGGGCTCAGTTGGATTCGTGCTCAATCCAACCTGAGTGTACCCCATCATAATCCTAATCTCTAGTGGGGTAGACACAAAGGGACTATCTCACTCCAAGATTTTTAGCGATGCTGACGGTTCTTGATACGGACATCTGGTGCCAATGTAATGGCCAAAAGAGCGTAAATGGGTCGTAGTGGGTCCGGGTCCGGTCTGACCTGGCCAGTAGGGTCTAGACCGGCCCACGCCGAGCGGCCCGACCTGTTGGGAAGTCTGGTAGGCCACAAGGCTGCGAGAGTGCTGTGAGGGTGCGGGGTGGCTTGGCTGCGGGGGGGGGGGGTGTCGTGAGGGCACAAGGCCACGGGGGGTGGCGCGAGGGCATGAGGCCACGGGGCGGCTCGGCCATGGGGGCACAGCGAGGCTGTGGGGTGGCTCCTCCGAGAGGGCAGAGGCTGTGGGGCGGCTCAGCCGGGGTGGCTGAGCCAAGAGGGCGGAGGCCACGGGCTGGCCTGGCTAGGGTGGCTCGGTCGGGGTGGTGCGATGAGGCCACGGGTGCTGTGGGGTGGCTCCTCCGGGAGGGCGGAGGCCGTGGGGCGGAGCATCCAGGAGGGTGGAAGCCACAAGGTGGCTTTTCCAGGGTGACGAGGTAAAGCCATAGGGGCCACAAGGTGGCCCCGATGGAGGGCAGAGTGTCGCGGGGCATGGTGGCCCTGGGTCAGGGGGCGTCATGCCTTCGTCTGCGGTTCTCGAGTTCCACCGGTGCCAACCGCCAGCACCGGTCACCGTCACCAAAGTCTCCTTATTTCATCGCAAAGGATACACCATTAAAGAAGAACGACAGAGAGGTTGATCCATGTTTGTTTAGCTCGTACCATCCACATTAGGATAGTATCAAGTGGCTCAAGAGGATCATGAATCAAGATCATCAAACTTTACAATTTCATAAAAATCATGGATCAACTCGTTTAGGTTGATCCGCATTCGCCATGCTTTTCAGGAATGATGAATTTCATGAATTCAATAACAACCCCTACCTCGTTCATTTGATTCCTTGAATATTGGCTACAAGGAAGGAGATGTTTTCGTTGGGAATGGAAAGACGTAGGTGGCATCGGCGTTTCCTTGATCGTCAGTTCATTGACATTGAATATGTTCTTCATCAATGAATGTCTCATGGAAGAAGACAGAATCGAATACGGCGATCTTCATAGGCATTCTTAATTGGAGATCATTTCTCCCAAGGCTCCTTCCTCCCAAATCCACAAAAATTAAGAGGTATCCCAAGTAATTGATTTTGATATCTATTAATTTGTTGGCATAATTTTCAAATTTCTTTAATTAATTAAGGTGTGACATAATTATATAGGTGGCCTTAAGGGTTTTATCACAATTATGAGTGAGTTCAAAGGGGTTCAAGGGGTTTTAAACCTTGGGTGGTCCCCACCACCATAACCTCTCATGGGAGGTTTTTGTTCCAGTGGTCCCCAGAAGTGAAACATCCACATGGGTGGTTTCAAAATAAAGTAAAAATAAAATGTTACACCATTTTATTTTATTTTATTCTTTCACTAGAAACCCAAATTCTATATTTCACTTTTGACCCACTGTGGTCGATTTGAAGGTCTCTTTAAGTGAATACCGGTGTTGTGAGTTCAACGGTACCCTTGGATTTTAAATCTGAGCACTGGTTCAAAAGTTAGAAAACATTAACGCATTTTTACTGAACATACACGAAATAATGTTCCAAAATTCATTCCGGGCACACAGGGCCTCAGAATCACATGCCTTCAATTTTCACGAACTCGTAAAGTTCTTATATATTAAAAAAATACATGGAAATTCTGGGTCTGTACATTCTCCCCACCTCAAGGATTTACTTCCCCGTAATACACAACTCAAACTGGGAAAACATGTGGGGGTACTGAGCACAAATCTGAGCCTCCTACTCCCATGTGCTCTCATAGAGGTTCCCATGCTACCAGCGAACATTCACCAGAGTTATTGACCTCCCAAAAATAACCCACACCTATCAATCCTCAATATCCACTAAAACATCTGTAAAAGTCTCCCCATCGTCGATGTCTAGTTCTCTGTGGTCGATGATGTGGGAAGGGTCGTGCACATATCTCCTTAGCTGGGATACGTGGAAGACGTCGTGCACCAGGTGCAACTGAGGTGGAAGTGCTAAGCAGTAATCCACCTCACCAACTCTAGTGAGGACCTGGAAGGGTCCAATGAATTTCAGAGATAACTTGTCACCTCGGGAAAATCTCTGCAAACCTCATCATGGTTAGACTCTTAGAAAGATGTGGTAGCCATACTCGAACTCTAGAGGTCTTAATCTCTTGTCAGCATAAGACTTCTACCTACTCTATGTAGTCTTCATCTACTCTTGTATGATCTGCACCTCTTTTGTGGAATCCTATACCATCTCGATTCCCACTAGTGCTGACCCCCCTGGGTCAGTCCAGCACAACGCTGATCAGCAAGGTCTCCCGTATAATGGCTCAAAAGGTGTCATCCCAATGGTGGAGTGATATATGTTGTTGTATGAAAACTCCACAAAAGGAAAGTGTTCCTCCCAAATACGACCGAAGTCAAGGATGGATGCGCGTAGCATGTCCTCGAGGATCGGAATGGTCCGCTCAGTCTGGCCATCCGTCTGGGGATGGAAGGTGGTGCTCAAACAAAGCATCATCCCTAAAGCCTCTTGTAACCCCTTCTATAGCTGGGAAGTAAAATGTTCATCAAGATCGGAGATAATAATCGAGGGTACAACATGTAACCGCACAATCTCCTACACATAGAGGCGTCCCATGATCTCTACTGAACCCTGCTCCACGATCAGTAGGAAGTGGGCCGACATGGTGAGTCGGTCGACGATCACGTAGATAGTATCATGTCCCCTAGATGAGTTTGGAAGACCCATAAAAGTGTCCATGGATATTCCATCCCAATTCCACTCTAAGACCTCTAAAGGCAGAACCAAGCCTACTAGTACCTGATGATCTGCCTTCACTTGTTGACAAGTAAGGCACTAAGAGAAAAACTCTGCTAATGCATTCTTCTTTCCCGACCACCAGTGTTGTCGTCAGAGATCCTGGTACATCATTGCCACTCCTAGATGTACCGCTAGAGGGAATGTGTGGAATAGTATCAACACTTCCCCTTGATGTGACACTGGTACCATGGTATGTCTTCTGAAGAGAATGACGTTCTCCCCACCTTCATAAAATCCATCAGGTGCAAGTCATGTGGATATCTATGCACATCGAGCCTCACAGTCAGCGTCCTCACACTCCACCTCCCTAACTCGCTGAAGAAGTGGGCAATTAACTGTAAGAGTCTGTAGAAATGTTACTCCATATTGATCCAAAAAGGATATCTGCAATGTGGCCAGCAGCTCCGTCGCCTCACCTAGCAGCTGTATACCAGACCTCTTGCTGAGTGCATCGCCAACAACATTCCCCTTCATAGGATTATAGACTATCTTGAAGTCATATTGCTAGAGTAACTAAAGACAACATCATTGTCTCAGGTTCAGGTAATTCATAGAGAAGATATAATTGAGACACTTGTGATTATAGTACATTGTAAAATGCTTTCCCATCAAGTAATATCACCACTTATTCATGGATAAGACCACTACTGATAATTACAGGTCATGGGTGGCATAATTCTGCTCATGCTATCTCACTTGTGGAGAACCATTTGTGATCACTGCTCGCTCCTGCATCAGGACACATCTGAGTCAGGTCCCTGATGCATCGTAGTAGTCTACGTACTCTACACCCTCCTCTGGAATCCTCAAGATGGAGGGAACTAGTTAGCCTCTACCTCAGCTCTGGAAAACATTGATGGCATCTCTCCAACCACCTGAAGGGTTCCCCATTTTTTGTCAATGCTGAAATCGGTGCTACAACTCTGGAGAAATCTGGCACAAATCTCTAGTAGTATCTGGACAAGAATAGGAATCTATGTACCTCCATCACACTCCTGGGTGTCTCCCAAAAAAGTATCGCCTCAATATTCGCAGGATCCACGGCAACTCCTACCTCCGAGATGACATTTCCCAAAAAGTGAAACTCTGGGATACATAACTGGCACTTCGAGAGCATACCATAAAATTGGTTCTCTTGGAGTGTGTCCAGAACTATCCGCAAATTGTAATACTTCTCCTCCTCAGTAGTTGGGTAGATCAGAATGTAATCAATGAAGATTACTACAAAGTGATCAAGGAATGGATAAAAGATCATGTTCATGAGTCCCAAGAACATTGTTGGATATTTGGGTATGACGAATGGCATAACCAAGAACTTATAGTGGTCTTACAGACATCTAAAAACCATCTTCTGCACATCCTCGTCTCGCACTCTTAGCTGGTGATAGCCTGATCTGAGGTATATCTTCGATAACCATAGTGCTCCATTCATCTGATCAAAGAGGTTGTCAATCCTCAATAGTGGGTACTTTTTCTTCACGGTCAACTGGTTCAGGCACAGACAGTTGACACAAAGTCTCAAGCTCCCATCCTCCTTCTTGGTGAAAAAAATCGAGGATTCCCAAGGAAAAACAATGGGCGGAATGAATCCCTTCCCTTGTAATTCCTCGAGCTATAGCCGCAGCTCACAAATCTCCTAAAGAGACATTCAATATGAAGGTGTAGATATTGGTTCCATCCTAGGGTATAAGTCAATGTAAAATTCCTCCTCTCTATGAGGAGGTAGACCCGAAACATCATTAGGGATGTTATCTGAATAATGGTCCAACACTATAGGATAACTTGAAATCTCCACGTTAACTGCTCCAAGGATAAGGGTAGACAACAAATGAGTAATCAGTTGCACCCTACTCTAGGTAAGTCCATCATGTGTTGCAAACGCTCCCTTATCACCGGTGAAGGTAAACCTGGATCCATCCATGCTGACACACTGCACTTTTTACCTAATACAGTAAATCTGAGCATGGAATGTGGATAAACAGTCCATACCCAAGATGATGTCATCAGGCGTCGATGCTGTAACTAGGAGATCCCAGCGGAAGATCTCGCCTCCTAGAGTAAGCTCTAACTTTTGGCACCAACACGTAATCATCGAATCCACTCCTATAGGATTCTCAAACCATAAGGATCATGCCAACAGCTTCATCAGAATCATCATGCTCTGAACGAGGGTTGCGGAAATAAAATAATGAATGAAACCTTTGTCTATTAGTTCTTTATTTAAGGGGGAATAGACACAGATCGTGCCTCGTATCATCTCCGGAGTGTCGTGATCATAGGCCTCAGCTACCTTGAGCTGAGCTCACCCATGTTCACCTACTCCCTATGGTCGGGGTGGACCTCCTAGTGGTGGTGGTGGTAACATCTCGAATCGTCACCCACCGCCAGTTGTATGGATGAATCCTCTACCATGTACGCCTGCTCCCTGCAAATCGCCTCGATCGAACCTATGTCTCTGCCTGGGCGGTCCCTCGACCGTCTGCTGATCATCTGTACGGTGGGTCTTACAGTCACGAGCCACATGACCATGACCGCCGAATGCATAACACTTCCCACTCCTAGCATGACTTATTCTTCCTAAGGTGCCCTACACAACTGAACATAAATCATGCGGTCGTCCACCAGTAGGTCTGGTCCTCTTGGACCTCTGTGACATTTGTCTACTTCTAGTTGCAGAAATATATACTACGTGATGTCTACTGGTGGATCTCGTTGTTGGTGACTGCTCATCAAGGAAATTCTCCACTTATAGGGCCCTCTCTAACCACCCCCCCCCCCTCCTGTGTTAGGATGCTAAGAGAAATCATTGAAGCCCCAATCTCTCACCTGAGCCCCTTATGGAAGGTACGGGCCCTAAAAAATTGGTCTTGTACTATATCTGTGGAGTAACATGGGAGGTCAGTGAACCTTGCAATGTACTGAGCTACAGTCATGTTTCCCTACTGAAAATTAGGCATCTCATGTATGTGCACTGCACGAAGATTCGATGAGAAAAACTCTGCCCGAAAATAAGCTCTCAAATTCTTCCCAGAGTAGTGTCACCTCGTTGTGAACTTGGATCACCAAGCTCCAACATCTGCCAATTGCTTCCTGTAGAAGGATGGTGTCAAGGATCACCATGAGATCAGCGGGTGTCCCTACAAGTCAGAAAACTCTCAACACGGCCTCCACCCAATCCTCATCCACCTGTGGATCCATCTCTCCCCTGAACCTAGGTTTCCTCTAGCGTTGTTACTCTGTAACTTTATCAGGTGGTGTGCACCCTCTGATTCTGGGGCTAGTGGCATCGGTGGACCAATGGGCAATGGTGCCGCTAGTGCCACCACTTGTTACTCTACTGAAAAAGGGCCTTGCATAGAGGCCCCATCGCTCGGTGGGCTATCAGTGTGTACAACTCTCAGAACCCCAGTTGGTTGTCTTTGTGGAGGCATGATGAAAAGAAAAAGGTGTACCATGGTCAATAAGTTATACCTGGTGAGCTGAATCAATATATCACAACTAAAACTCTTTGAAACACACACGCAATCAGTGTTTTTGTGAACTGAGTCATAAATCAGAATTCAAGGTCCTGGTTTATGGATACGTTGGCCACCACACAAACAATAAATTCTGAAAACTGATAACCACACTCACTACACTTAACACTATTTCCGTTAGAAAGATTAGAGTCCTATGTTCTACGGTAGAACTGACTCCTCTAATACCAATTTGTCACGACATGTCCCCTAGGGCCCATGTTGTGATTACCTCAAGTCCACCTTACATTGGCCAGGAGATGGAGACTAGCACCGAATGACGTATTCCCTATAACCAGGAATGAATTTCCTTTATATCCTGTAAACACACACAATCATGCACGCAACAAGATACGAACACAAGTCAACTGTATATCATAAAGAGTGCTGAAAGTAAAAAGGGGCTGGAATACAAACCCAACTGCAAAGATACAAGTACAACTGAAATATAATAGAACTGAAGAAAGAGAATGGCAGCTACTGGGTCATCCTATGAGGATCCTAACTGAATGTAGGTACATTTCACCTCCTCAGCACCCCACGTCCAGCTGTCTCCTCTGCATACCGACACATCGTATGGTCTACCTCCAGGCACCGTCTAGTTCGAGTACTCTTAGCCTCATTCAGCGTTGTGCATCATCTGCACAAAACACAAAAGAGGTGCCGGCATAGCCCGCGCAGGGGTGAGTATAACGCTACTCATTAGGGACCCTGAGACCCTCAATGTATCACAAAATTCACAAAGGATAAGCCACAAAGCAAGGAAACAACTGACAACCCAACTTAGGTATATGACCATACATATACCAAACTTGTAAAGTAAACCCATATCAATCATGAGGAAAACACAGAGTCCAACTTCAAATACCCTATCTCAAGTGTTCCACGAAGGAAGATATACCACAAAGGCAAGCACCACATAGGTACGCCACACAAAAGAATACCACCACGGTATTAACACGAAGGAAAGTACCACACAGGTACAGACTCAGCTCACACCAAGAATAAATTAGGTATAGTAGTAGAGATGATTAGATGTAACTACTGACTCATCTTACCCTGTTAAAACGCATACCCACATAGGATCTCTAGGTTCTGACCCACACAAGATTGCTCGGTGCTGACCCATAGAAGATCGCTCTGTGCTGACCCACAGAGGATCGCTCGGTACTGACCCACATAGGATCTCTAGGTGCTGACCCACACAGGATCACTCGGTGCTGACCCACACAAGATCACTTGGTGTTGACCCATAAAGGATCTCTATTCATTGTTAGTACGTCATCAGACCCACATAGGATCCATGTACATCGTCAAAAGTAGCTACAGGTTCCCGCACTACGAACGCTTGTCCTTGTGAGGATCTGCTCCACAAGCCATTGGATGATACTCCGACTGCCACAAAGTCCCACAAAGAAGTATCTCAAAGGACCTCCACATCATAGGGGAATCAATGCAATAGACAGAGCATCAATCGGATGCCCAGTCAGTGAGTGATTTTCCTTTTAGTCCTGGGGGGCCCAGTTGGATTCGTGCTCGATCAATCCTGACCATACCCCATCTTGATCTAAATCTCCAATGGGGTAAACTCAAATGGACTATCTCACTCCAAGATTTCCAGTGCCTCTTATGGTTCATCAAACACACATTATGTTCCAAGGTAATGGCCAATAGAGAATAAATGGGTCATGGTCAGTCCGGGTCCGGTCTGACCCGGCCCAGCCTGTAGGGTCCGTCATGGCTTGCAATGGGCGGCCCGGCCCGTTGGGCGGTCCGACTTGTCGGGAGTGCTTCAAGGCCACTGGAGTACTGCGAGGGCGTGGGGAGGCTCTACTGCGGGGGGTTCCGCGAGGGAATGAGGTCGTTGGGGGTATCGTGAGGGCGTGAGGCCATAGGGCGGCTTTGCCGATGCGTCGCGGCGAGGCCGCGGGGCAGCTCATCTACGAGGGCGGAGGTCGTGGGGCGGCTTAGCCAAGGTGGCTCGGCGAGGCCATGGGTGCCACGGGGCACCATGGAAGTGAGGGTTGAGGCTGTGGGGCGGGTCGGCCAGGGCGGCTTGGCAAGGCCACAGGGGTCGCAGGGCGGCTCAGCCGTGAGGGAGGAGGCCGCAGGGTTGGCTCAGTCGGGGCTGCGCGGCGAGGACGCATGTGCCGCGAGGTGGTGGGGCATCATTCCTTCGACGACGGTCCTCGACTTCCACCAGTTCCAACCGTCGACACCGGTCACCATCACCAAAGTCAACTTCTTTCATCACGAAAAATACACCATTGAAGAAGATTGACAGAGGTGTCGGTCCATGTTTAGCCAGCACCCTCCGTGTTAGGGTGGTAGAAAGTGGCTCAACGAGATCATGAATCAAGAATCATCAAACTTTATAATTTCATACGAATCGTGGATCAACTTGTTTAGGTTGATTTGCATTTTCCATGTTTTTCAAGAATGAGGAATTTCATGAATTCAATAACAATCTCTACCTCGTTCATTTGATTCGTTGAAGATTGTCTGTGGGGAAGTAGATGATTACGTTGGGAATAGATAGACGTGGGTGACATCAGTGTTTCCTTGATTGTCGGTTCGTTGACATTGAAGACATTATTCATCAACGAATGTCCCGTGGATGAAGATGGAGTCAAAGTCGGTGATCTTCATTGGCGTTCTTCACCTGAGAGCTTTTCTCCCAAGGCTCCTTCCTCCCAATTAGAGAAAAATAAAGTGGTCGCCCAAATAAAAGATTATGATATCTATTGAGTTATTGGCATAATTTTCAAATTGCTTTAATTAATTAAGGGGGTGGCATAATTAAATGGGGGAGCTCAAGAGGTGTCTCCCCATTATGAGAGACTTCAAAGAGGTTCAAGGGGTTTCAAACCTTGGGTGGTCCCCACCACCATAACCTCCAATGGGAGATTAGGCTCGGTGGTCCCCACCTCCATAACCTCTCTTGGGAGGTTTTTGTTCAGGTGGTCCCCACCTGTGAAACGACCACATGGGTGGTTTAAAAATAAAATAAAAATAAAATGTTAAACCATTTCATTTTATTTTATTGTTTCATGAAAAAACCCAAATTATATCTTACACTATCGACCCACTACGGTTGAGGTGAAGATATCCTTAAGTGAATATCGGTTCTGTGAGTTCAACAATTCCCTCGAATTTCAATTCTGAGCACCATTTCAATAGTTAAAAAAACCCACCCACACGTTTATTGAACGTACCTGAAATAATGTTCAGAAATTCATTCCGGGCACACCAGGCGTTCGAATCACGCGCCGTCAATTTTCACGGACTCATAAAATTCCCACATATTTTTGAAAAAAAAAAGTTGAAATTCCTGGTCTTTACACAATCACATACCCAGTGGAGGCTACCAGATATCATTTATTTTCAATATATAAATATTAAACCCAATATTTATAGTGGTAAACTTTCAATGATCATGGAAGACTTCGACATAAAATACTATAACTAATTCTGTAGGATTAACAAAGATACTTGAAAGTATAAATAGGTTCTTTAGTGGAATTATGAACACAGTTTCTCTTAAAATCATTGAATTCCAACATGCCCAATTGCTTAATTACTATCGCTGATATCTCTTTATAAATATTTTTTCTCTTTTTAGAGTGTGTTCTTATAAATTACATTATTTCACTATCTTCAAAAAATATCATCCTCTCTTGGTTTTATTCATATTATTGTTGAGATTCTAGACCATGCTATAATGTTTTTAGTTTCCTGAAATCCTCACGTCATTACTATTTCTTCTATATTTGGTAATCATGACGATTAAAGTGAAGGACCCTTATTTTCCATCCATTCTATAAATAAATAAACAAAATATTCTTCTAGATGTTCCAATCATTCTTATTATAGAGATAGTTATTATTTTAATTATGGTGTACTAATATAGTATAAAATCACGTAATAGTTTTTGTTTCTTGACTACCATTAAATAATTTTTTTTCCAATTATAGTTATTCTTTAAAACTTTTCCTTTTATTTTAACTCTTCAAATGGTATTATTTACATAAATATTTTATTTATATATGTTATTAATCTATTTGTATTTAAATTTATTTTTTATTGAAAAATTCACAACCCGCATTAGATTTTACCATATTCCAACAATTATTTTGCATCAATGATTTCATTGAAAATCTATTTAACTTTTTTTTCAAATTATTTCAATGATTTGTTTTTCAAAATAATTAAATATTTTCCAAATATAGGTATCTTTTTAAAATATATTTCCAGAAATCCCATGGTTGTACATAAAGAGAATCCTAGGCCATGCTCTATTTCCTTTGGAAAGTAACTATTGTTATTGGAAATATTTCATGTCTACTTTTCTTAGATATAATAGTTGTCTTAATTTAATGAATGGTATAAATGGATATATATAAAATATAAATGGATGAAAAATATACCCTGGATAATATTTCTTCTTTTAAATTATACTGTAATGATATGAAAACATGTCATTGTGATTCCAATAAAAATTAATTTAATTTAATTCCTACATGATAAATTGTTCATTTATTTAAAAAATGTAATATGTAACTAATAATGGAAACAAAAAATTCAATTATTTGAGTTTAGATATGTTTATATAGGGAATTAAAGATTTATTCATGATTTCATATTCATATATCATGAAAATGATTACTTGATTGTCTTATATATGTAATGGATGAAATACACCTAGTGATTCCCTTTATTTTGAAATATTAGTGAATAAATTACATAGTGTTTTACTATGTAACATGTAACCAAAATAAACCATAATCTAAGAATTTAAATACATGAAAAACAAGGAGGGTGAGGAAAAATTGATTCTCTAATGACATATGATATTAAAATGTGAATGAATTCCGAAAGGGAATTTATGCATGTAAATTAAATAAAAAATAATATCACATTAAATGTTATCAACATGAAAAGTTCTGAAAGACAATTTGAAACTTCTCATACTTCCAAATGGGTATGAATGTACATTTAGAATAATTTAGAAACATAATTCTTCAAAAATTAAAATCATGAAATGGATGTCATGTGATTAGGTGGAAAAAAGGGCACATAATGATAGATTTTCCCTTAGCCAAAAATACTAAATAGAAGGAAAAAGGTAATAAGGATAAAAATATATCAATATATAGTGTGATTGAAGATTAAATTTTAACAGATGAATCAGGAAAAAAATGTCCCATGTTATTAATGGCCAATTTAAATGTATGTTATTAAATAAACTCTTGATGTTCTAGTTGTCATTACTATTTACCTTATACCTCTTCATTAAAAATGCAGTTATCTTATAGTTTCTATAAATAAAATTTCAAATTGTTGTTCTGACCTTCTATAAAATTTATAAGATCCTAAAAATATCTGTAGTCAATTTTTTTTGAAAATTTTCAACCTTAAGACAAAATAGATGATTTGGTGTGAAAATGAAAAGAAACACCAAATATTGAAAAATTAAAAATATTAAATAAGGAAAAAACTATTTTTTCTCATTTTAATCAGTGTTTAGAAAATTTTAATTATATTTTGGTGTCTCAAAATGTTATTAAAATTAATAGTGGCATTGTTGTTTCAAAATAAACATGATTTACAAATATTCAAAAAAAAATCATTAATAAATGGAATTTCGTAAAAAAATTATTTTTGTATGAATCTTGACCATATTATTTGTGAATAAATTTAAAATAATAATATTTATATAAGTCTTACATTCATTCATCCCTCTTATCATTTTTCAAATTAAAAATATTATTCCAAATATTTTCTATTTCAAAAAAAAATATTAGCTAACTTCTATTGACACAAATTATTGTAAAAAATAAATTGTATCATAATATTTTTTAAACAATGGAAGAACTAGTGATGATACAAGGTATATGTATATTGGGATATAATATAATGTGTGTGGGAATCATTCTGAATTCATTTATCTTGAGAATATTGATGGCGTCATGTAATATTTAGAGATAATTTATAAGATAAAATTATTAGAATAAGTACGATTGGTTTCAAAAAATATTCATTAATTAAAAATGATTTATCTAAAAAAGGAATAAAGAATAATTTACTATTTATTAAAAAAAATTGATACTTGTTTCAAAAATTAACTTTAAACATTATTTTTTGTAATGTTTCAAATTTTAAATGAATTATTTTAGTTGGAACATATTTATTTTCATATGATTTTATTATAGATTTAATATCACTTGAAAGTAAAAATGTATAGTACATAAGGTCATATATAGTGATTATGGACATTAGAAGTACTACCTATGAAATAAACGAATTCACTCTGTTTTCGATATCAACCATAACCGATTGGTAAAATATTTATCAAAATTTCAATATTAGGATAAATTAGATTTGGAAACATTAAAAAAAGTAATGTAACACAATTACTTTTTTTATTAAAAAAATTTCTTCTTGGCAATCCCCAATATTATTCCATCTTGGAATTTTTGTACAAACCCATGTTTTTTTATTGGAAGAAAAATTTAACTATTTTAAGAATGAATGAATTTACTATATTTTAATAATTTTTCTTCTTATCTCATAAGATTAAGACTTGTAATGTCTTTAAAAAATTATCAAGGGTATTAAAAAATTAACAAACATAATAAACCTTTCCCTTATAAATAAATATTTATGATTTTTTTAAAACTGGAATTGGTGGTTTTCGATCTTCTTATAGTTATCAACCCAAATTTTCATCTCATAGAACACCTCAAAAAATGGTAATCGAAAAAGTTTAAATAAGAACCTCCGAAAAATGTCTAGGAATCTCCAAAATGAGTATTCCATTCATAAAATATTTTTGTATTTGGTGGTTAATACCACATACATTTTACTAAATAGTGTCTTTATTAGACCCCTGTTATAAAAAACCTTTTATGAACTATGGATTTATAAAATTCTATATATTGGTTTTGTTAATGTCTTTTATTGGAAATGGTTTATTATTAACAAAATGAATATTTTTTGAAATTATTACCCTAAATATGATGAAGTATTTTTTTAATTGGTACATTAAATCAATTAATTCATCCTCTATCTTGAATAATAGGTCCAAGATAGTATAAGAGATTTTTCAATTCATATTCAATGAAAATATTCCTAAATAAAATCCACAAAGAGATGATGATGTTGACCAATCTAGTTTAGTGCTTCTTAATCCACAATATTCTAATGAAATTTAAGACTATATAGAATCTACACCCTCTCTATTACCCATGATTTGGATTCAATATTAAGATATTCCTATTTATAATGTTATCAGTGAACTAAAATCCATAAAATGTACTAGAATTTTATTATCAAATGAGGTAAAAAATCAACAATTTATCTATCGTCAAGAAATTTATTACATTTAGGATGATATTAAGGTTTTAAATTAGATGCCCTCTTATCAATATGAGTTTAATAGATTTTTAAGAAACAAAATTTTGAATCGTATGGAATGTTTAGATAATCAATTAATTATTAGAACCAACTTAATTTTCAAAACAAACATGATGAAAAAGGAATTTTTATTCTTCACAAGGATTGATGTGTTGATAAATTATATAATCAATATGTATGTATTGATTGTGGTGAAGAATTTTATATTTTTTTTCAAATTAAATATATTAAAATATTATTGGAATTCACCATTCATTTTATGTTTAATACTTTTCAAATGTTTTTCAAAAGATATTTTGTAAATACATTTATTTCTAAACATGTTTTTTCAACTAACCACCATATTTTTAAAATATGAAATTAGTAAAATATATTTTTAATTTAACATAGGTGATAAATAGTTTTATATATCCCCCTGAGGTTTGGTAAGATACGTTATCAAAATTTAATTTAAAAAATGATTAACATATTGTAAAATATGATTCTACACATTATATCATAAAAATTTCAAATGATTTTAATATTTTTCAAATTCATGATGATAAAAATATTTTCCCAAAACTAAAAATTCAATTTGAAATCAATTTTCTCTTTGTATGAATAATGAGTTTGAAATGAATAACATTGGATAAAAAAAATATTCAATGTTTTAAAAATATCACAATTTCTAAATAGATATTTTTTAAATTTACAAAAATAGACTAATGAACTTATAAATATCCCTCAGATGGTTCATTTAGAATAAATTAAAATGCCCAATTGTACAACATATAAAATAAAGTTGGTTGAAGATAGTCAATTGGTAGGAAACATCATTATCAATGAATTATTAGAAGTCTACAATTCATTATTATGACCTATATAAACAAAATTTTCAGTATATTCATTAGTTATCATTCAAATTTATATCCAAAGGAATCACAATTAAATTCTCTCAAAAATGATTTTCCATTATTTGATAGGAACTAAAAGAAATATACTATTATATACTATTGAATCATATTATGAACATTAATGTTTTTATGATTTTTATTTTATAGGGTGAAAAATAGATTGAGAATATTCTAATGGATTATAAAATCTACATTTAATGTCCACTATCTCATGGATTTGTAAGAGAAAAAGTTTTTAACTCATTTTACATCCCAAGTAGAATAGATACCCTATAAAATTTGTTGATGATGAGTTATATAGTATAATAATAATATCATTTATTTTAAGCTATCATATTCTTTCATTACTATCTTGTGTGATATCACTAGATCAATATGTTTCTCTAAAAATATTATCCACCACTTTCGTACCACAAACATTTTCATGAGCTGCTATTCTATATGATGAAACATTAAAGAAATGTATAAATATCATTAATTGGTGTTCACAAAACTTTTTTTTGTTTATATATTTACTAAAATCATTTTTCTTACCTCTTTAAATTAATTAATGGTGAGTTAGGCATGATTATCATGTGATTCCAATATCATAATCATTTGAAATGTTTCAGGATGTTTAAATATTTTCCATAATGTATATAAAATTATAAAAATATTTCCAAATTTTCATGATTGCATATATGTATAGTGACTATGATGAAACCAGAAAAACATTAATATTGGGATACAAGAAAATTATTTAGTTCTAACACTTATAATCCTAAGATTTTATTCAAAAAAATAGTGAATTTGTGTTTTAATTGTTTCTTTATGCTTGGAATGGTGACTTCACCATTACTAATCACCTGGTTTGACACTCCTAGAGAATGTCTTAAATTTATTAATATTATTTTTTTAAAAAATTCATTATGGAATGATTTATAAAAATATTTATTTTATATTTATTTTATTATTTTATCATTTTTCAATTTATATAGGTTGTTTAAATATCATGATTCATTTTTTGATGGATATAATCTTGTCAAAATTGAAATTATCTTATAAATTTCTTAGGAAAAATTTTTCTTTTCAAAAATCATTTTCAAAATTTTATTTGACTTTCATTTTTGAAAATATTTTTCATTATATATTATGCACTATTGAAAAACCCTCAGTGAAATAATTTTAATTTTTTTAATATTTTTAGAACATTATTTTTGACTCTATTGTAATATAACTAATGATGATTAATATAGTATTTTTTAGTTTTATCTACTAATTCTCAATTACTAGTTTTTTACACCATTTAGATAATCTCAAAGGGGATAAATTTTTAATTTTATATTTTTTTATTTTTATTCTTATGTTTCAGACATTCTATTAATGGGGGAGAGTAGATAAGTTTTACATTTTGTAAAATGATATTTTCATGAAATTATGGGAGAAATTTTCATTGTTTCTAAGGGGGGTCTACGTATCTTTTTATCGTGGTAGATCATTATCATTCTCTTGTTATATATTGTTTATATTAAATTATTATTCAATTGTTTATTTTCATAAAAACTAGGTATTTTTATATGCCTCTCAACATTATTTTATTTTAATAAAGAAAAAAATTCATTAATGTGTTTAATATTTTCATTTATTGTGATGTAAAACTAGCTTGATGATATAATTATAGTACACTTTTACAGATCATTAAACACACATTAATGATTGTTTTAATGAAATATATTATGGATATAAGTACAATAAAGGATCATAGAATGAATTGTTAAAGCCACATCATGATACTATGATCGACAAGGAGAACCAACCAATCGATGTAGTTATTTCAACTTTATATTAGAACATGGTAGATTTTCAATCATGCTGGACCCACCATCTACAAATTGGTGGATCATTGAAACCAAGATGATTAAGGTAATTGTAAATTTAATCTACACAAGACCACATGAAAGACTATGGAGGTAAATTGATCAGATGGTGGTAGTAGGTATCATGCATGATGTTATTGAAACCTCCCCGACTACCGGATGGATGCCACTAGGTTCCTAGGTGCATCGAGACAAATATTTTGGTAAACACATTTTTTTAAATATATTATTTAAAATAAATTTTATTTCACTAAAATAACCTTGATTGATTCAGATAGTTTACTGAAGGTATTGGATCTAAAAAATAGTCCCACCAGTATCCTTAGAAACTCAATTACCCATCCAGTCTCTAAATTACAAAATTATTAATTTATAAATCTATATAAATGATAACTCATTCAAAATTTTATTTCTTGTTTTAGATTTTTTTCCAATAATTATATTGTTTTCTCACACTATGTTAATATCCTCCTCATCAACTGGTGATTATCTTGTTCTATTATATAATTGATATCAATATACAAAGTGGTTACTTTATAGAAATCACATCATCCTTCCCATTTATTCTGTATTTATTTATCACTACAAATAATGTGAGGGACAATGGGTTTCACAACAATGCATTTACACATTAAGATTGTATTCTTCTTTAGGTTTCTAGTTTTCTAGGTAGACATATTGTATATCTTTTAATTCTGGTTTCATGATAAAATTTATAAAATATGGGTTAATTTTTGTGTCATTCATTCCATTATAGACAATGGAATATTACATTAAATAATCATGCAATTAGTGTGGTAGATATAGGGGATCTTTTAGTGTAATTTTGAAAATTATTTTCCAACTATAATTCCTCCTTTACTATTTATAATTTCAATTATTAATTTCTTTTTTTATTGTTTTATTAATTTTTTTGATAATTCAATTAATCACATAATTTATTATATATTCAAATCACTAATAATTAATCATATAATGAAAATTATTCAAATTTCTTGACCAATTTAATCTCAAAATATCTTATTTTTTATGTGATAATAGTATTATATTGGATTATTATTATGCCTTAAATTACTAATCCATTTGTTTTATCTTTTAAAAATGTTTAATTTTCATCATTTATATATAGATAAGATTTTTATTATTTTTACTTTCCATTTTTATATGTGAAATACATCCCACCTTTTCTATTTTAACTTACTCAAACATATAGAATCGTTGAGACATAATTTTAGCTCATGGAGGGATGTTAACTTATTCAATGGGTTGATTATGAGATTCTAAATTACCATGGACAAATGTGTCCCTATTATTATTTCACAGAGAATTATGGTTCACACATGTTCCCATTGATACAAACATACATCTTCCAGCTGAATATATAGAGATATCCCTTTTTATATTATCACTCATTTAACTATATTTTTAGTCTATAATACAAAGGGAAAAAAATATTTGAATGAGTATCTTGCCATAATCTAAACCCAAAGACATGTATTCCCAAAAATAAATTATCATAAACATATAGGATAAAATTAATGAATTTTATGAACAAATCTATAAACATTATCACTAAGAGATTTTCTAGTATTAGATAGAAGATATATACCATCCTTTCTATCTTGATAGTGTGAAGATAGAATTGTTTGTTCCATAATCCTTCAAATTTCATTGATAAAAGGCCTTTTATGACATTATATTGGATAGCTAAGTGCCACCAATGGTGTGAAAAATCCTCTTTATTCATATTTCTAACATTACATTTAGTTTATTTGGTTATTCCAAGAATGAAAATTTCTATTTCCTTTTTTATGACACACGACTACCTTTTCATATTCTGAATCCTCCAATGTATTGGTGTTTCTAAATTTTCTTAATTTTATCCCCTTTTCATTGATTTTATTTCCAATTTCCTGTGAAAACAATATAAAAATATTTATCATTGCTCTAAACTATATATTGGTTAACCAGTAGCTCAGCTAAAACTGTGTTTTTATTTCCTATTCATGTGGTATTATACACATCTTAATGGGTTACATTTATTTAAATAGAGATCAAAAACACTACTTAGTGATCAACTTATAGTAAACTAATGGGTTATAATTCTTAACATATTTAAATAAAAATTATCATAACCGATTTTCAAAGTCATCAAACATATTATAAAGAAATCATTCCTAGTGGGAATGAACATTTTTAACACATGATACACAAAAGTCATCAGCCAAACCAATTATTATTAGATAAAATTAAATCTATATATTTTTTAAAAAACTATATATACCACTATCACCCTGGTAACATTATATTAACCATAAAAAGTTATTTGTGTCTTTTATATTATATATTCATTTTTGGATAGCCATATATCCTTGAAGCCATCCCAAGATGATATAATGAACAATAATGATAACATTTTTAATATCCCATCTAAAAAAATTAACTTATCCCAGTTCAGAGGTGTCGCTGAACGTTCTTGATTTCCCTAGAACACAAAAGGTTAATAATAAATTCAAATTCCTTGTTAAAACATTGGTGGATAATATTCCCTCAATAATAAACATAACCTAACAAAATAAAATATAAACAACAAATACTAATACATGATGCAAGATATGTAATCCATTTTTAGAAACACTCTAAATAAAACAAACATTAGAGTGAATACAAAACAAGATACAACAAAAAAACCTAAAATACAACAAGAATCTATAACTCAAAAGTAGAATCATCCAAATAATCACCTGATATAGATCCATGTTCCAAATCTACAAGCCTTTTCCATGATATAATGGTTTTTCACTTGAGGAGTTTTATAACATTACATTCCCTATATCCCAGTAAACAACATCTATGAATGCACATAAGTTACCACATAGGTGGAAGGTATAACACTCATTAGGTAATCCTAAATGATTTCTCAACTCACTCCACATGGAAAAGAACAAGTTAGGACAATTTATATAAATAGTATGAAATTAAAATACATGAAAAAGACCTCTATTTACTCATTAGGGGTGATCCATACTATCAAAAATTCATCTCTTAGTTACCCCCATTGATGGTGGTACATCATGACCATGCTGCACTATAATATATATATTCCATCTTTTTATATGACATATTTAGAACATAAATTTCTAATAAAATATTTCATCAACATAAAACATTTCATTGAACATTATTCTCACATTAAATCAAAAAAATGAATTTTATTTTCATGAATTAAAATTTTAAAATAAGTGGTTTTTTAAAAACCAACAAAATTTCCATGCTCCTAACCTCAAGACAAAATTGTTTCCTTCAATAAATTATACACTAAAACCTTTTAAAAACCAATAAAAATTTTAAATAAATCTAGTGCAGCATTTTCTATAATATTTAGTATGATAATATAGTCATTTATCTCTCAATGTTTGATAAAATATGTGAACAATATAAGAAACCTCAAAGGAACCTCTTTACTTTAGTGAATTCAAACAATTTCTTATCAAAAAAATCCATGGATCATATATTTATCCATAGTGTAATATATTCAACATTCATGGTGACATTATATTATTATATCCATAGATAAAGATATAAAAAATGATACTTACTAATAGTTTTGAATATCTAAAGCACATTTTTTTTCAAAACTACATTAAAAATCAATAAAACTACCAATGAATGTCTTTGGAAGGATTGGAATTTTATTTCACAATTTACGAGAAGAAAAAATTCTATTTTTCATCATAAAAACTAATTTAAACTCTAATATTCATAAATATAAATTCATTTCACACATTTAAGAAACATGGTTTAAGAAATCATGTTAAAATAATGTTCAAGATACTATCTCCAAACTACCTGTCACATATTTGAGTCACAAGGTCTAGAAAGATGTGCATCAATTATGATTTTTTCATATGTACACACATTCATATTTTTACATTTCACTCAAACATTTCTCCTGAACTGTATAATAAACATGATCCTACATGGTGAATTTTTGAGTCTCTTCTATGTTTTCTTATCGAAGTTTCATTGTTTCCAAATGTTTTTCTAAAATCATACTTCCTTAAAATCACTTACAAAATAATACAAACCCATCTTTCAACTCCTAAAACACACCAAATTTATTTCACATATTTGAAATGCATAATAAAATGGTAATTTACAAGAAACCAGTGGAGTTATATCACTAGTCATTGATTCATGTTGTAATGAGGCATATAGTTTCATGATTGAGTGGGATGGGTTGAATAGGATTCATGACCATGATACGATGAGTCACTTGGATGGTAGAAGAGCCTTGGTGTATTCATTTTATTCTATTTATATATAATATGTGATAAAACCTTATATTTTTATTTTTTATGTTTCCATGACTGTGTATCCATATGATTTTATGATTTTGAATTCATTTATTATTGTTTTTTATGTTTGATTACTTCTACGTATATTAATGTTTATAGTTTGTAGAGAATGTTCATTAATAATAAATTTTTATGAATTTTTACAGGGTCAGATATTTTTCCCAAAAC
Source organism: Viscum album (assembly GCA_963277665.1). Lineage (NCBI taxonomy): Eukaryota > Viridiplantae > Streptophyta > Magnoliopsida > Santalales > Viscaceae > Viscum > Viscum album. The sequence goes on from OY728129.1 coordinate 1,293,837,828, forward strand.
ATAATTGATAACCCCTACTACTTTTATGTAGTATCAATCATATATGGAAGCAAGCATGTGTTCCCTTTGGTGACCATCTGTCCTAGAACCATATTTTGGTCTTAGGTGGAGCATCTTTAAAAAGTGGAATCAAATTTTTTTTGTGTCTGATACTACAAAATCTATCAATGTTTTTTCATGAAATTTTGGGAGATGGTAGATTTGTGACATATGAATGTTGTAAATCTCATGATGGATATTCGGGTATGAAATTAATTACACCATTTTGGTAGGAGTCCTTATTAATGGGGGAATGTGATTTCTTTTTATGTTTCTTGATGTTACAGATGTATGATTTTAAATAGAATAACCCATATGGAATTTGAAGGATTATTATTCGTGGATGATTTTTTCTCTAGGGACATTTATAATAGGCTTATATTTATGCACCATCTTTGGAATATAGGATTAGAATGACATAAATGTTGTTCTTTTTATTGATATTACTAATAAAAGAAGGTTTAAATGATTAGTATTTCCATAAAAACATTAACTAGAGTTTTTCCTTATAACATATTTCTAATATTATAATCATCTTGGAAACATTAAATGATTCTTTTGATGATTACTCACTTGAGAAATATGACCCAATGTTTCTAGATTTTGACTATATTTTCCCTAATCGCAAGAGATTAATTATGACCATTAGTGTGTCAATATACAAACTTGGTGGCTTAGTAATGTGTTTGGAAATAAAATAGATACTATTATTTAATCTGTAAAAAATAAACTATATGGTGCATTACCATATAGATCATTTGTATAATTTTACTTAACTAAACCATATTACTATGGTTTAAATTACATGATTTATATTTGGGTGATGATGTTCTATTTATAAGCATACTTATATGAGAATGTGAACCTCAAGGGTGGGATATCATATATGATGGATTAATGAGGATCAACTTGAGATTATGATTCTCTTATGGGGAGAACTATATGATGATTCGTAATGATATTATGTTCTTGTGAGTAGGATTATGGGTTGGCATGTGAGGGTTGATTTATATATGAGATAGGACAACCCTAGTGTTGGAAGAATCGTCATTCAGTTCTCATGTGACTTTTTCAATGGTAATAGAGAGGTATTTCCCATGATATATGACATATATGAGACTTGGTTTATAGTCTAGGTGGATATCACTAATTCTTTGTGGTGCATCTCTGGATGGGTGTGAGTCGAGTACTATTGTTGAGCTATGCTATGAGATATCCAAGTTCAACCAAAGAGTGGGGATAACCTTGAATAGTATGTTCCTTGGAAATGGGATTTTATATACACACTTTAGTGATATATTTCTTGTAAATGTTGATTTAAATGGACCATTGTGTTTTCATAAAAAATTAGATATATTTTTGGATACCCTAGGTTAATTGGAATCACTAACAGTGTGGTTTAAGATCAGTTTGGATTTGTTGAATGATTAATATTGATCAGTATATATTTTATAATTTTTTTTCAAATAGATGGCATGAAAAAAGTTCACAATGGATATTGGAATAAATATATAATGATCATATGTATGAATGATACCATTTAATCTCTTTAAGACTTCATGAAATCAAAAATAATTTCTGGAATCTAATGCAAAAAATATTTTCTAGCATTATGGTTTAGATCTGTAAGGGTAGAAGAAATTAAAAAAATCTACATATCTGCTTGTGGGTTTTTCTATTCACTCCATTTCATCATAATACCACATATTCAAAATAATCTAAAAATGATCGTTGTAAGGAATTATAAAGATTTATGAAAATTCACCCATTTGAGGTAGATCATGAATGGAAAACTAAAAATGTTGGTGATTTTTGGAAATTAATTTTGTAATAGAATTTGGATATGTGGGGATTGAACACATATTAAACTAGAAATGAAATTTAATTCAGTGTAAGAATGGACCACATATGTGAATCTAGCCATCTTTGTTAATTTTTCATCATCACATATGTAAATCACCCACATAGGGAAATATAGATATATAATGATGTTTGTAACTGAAAATCCATTAATATAGGTTATTTTAAAAATGATGGAAAATTTTACTATTGGATATAGTATGTTGGATAACATAACCATGTTCATTGATTTCCCCAAGTGAAGGATAATTCTACAACATCTTTTTTATGGTCTCAATGTTTGTCATAGATCATTTGTCACTTGTGAAAATACATCAGATGATATAATGAGTATTTTACAATGCTTCAAAAATCATGATTCACTGAATCAGAGCCATAATCCAACCTGGTTATAAAGAAGGAGGGTTCATGTGATATACAGTGAATCAAAATATATTCATTCTAATGTGGGGTTTTTATAGAAAATTAAAAGCATTCATCAATAAATAAGCTCATGTTTTCAAAGCAACGTGAGAATATTTTATTATTTTATGAATATATTTTTAAATATTTTGTGATTTACTATTATTTGTAGATTTGGTAAATCTGGTGGCTATAAAAACAATATAAAAATGATAAATAAAGGTTTTATCATGGAATGAAAAATTATAATTTTAGAAAAAAAATGGTGTGTAGAGATCCAGGTGTTGAATCTACCACCACTAAAATATATTAGTATACATGAAAACTATTGTTTTTCTTATAAAATAGGTAATATCAACCTAAAAATGGAGAGTCCCTCCGTGGGTATTTCATTTAAATATTTTCATATTAGGAAGAGGATGAGTCTGAATATGCATTGTGTTTAAAGAAAATATTTATTCATATAAAATAAAATGATGGCTTGGTGCCTTCTAATAGATACATATTCATAGATAAAAAGAGCATGTTTTCACGATAAAGAAATGTGAAAAAAATGTTGGAATAACTTATCTATAGAGAATAATAAATTCTCATTTTATTATTGAATAAATAAGAATATATGAAGATGGTGTTCGAAACAAGACCATCTAGGAGAATCAAAGATATTCAATAAAACAAAAATTCACATGTGAGGATGAAATGAATTAAATTTATATTTGATTTAAGGGTCCTATAATTAAATAACGGTGTGTTATTTTTCCCTAATATAGTGATCAAATTTGGACGAAAAAGCGTTGTGCACATGGATCCAACCGTAGATAAGTGAGAAATAGTTTAGGATAAAGGGAGTAAGCCTTGTGAGATAGTTAGTAAACCCAATAAATTATAAGGTAGTGATCCTTGTGTGTTAGTGGGATGACCCAAAACATGTAAGGGTACTAGGTATGGCCTTACCACAACCTTATAACCACATATTAATGTGTTCATAGTCGTCACTTAGTGCATTGGAAACATGTTGTAAACTATATAGTTGTATTATTATAGTGTTGGTCACCTTGATTAACCCTTAAATTTGGGAAAATAAAGTATAACTTGATGTTATCTCAAATCATGGTACATAAGGTGGACCAAAAATTTTTAATCAAAGGGTTAGGTTCTGAATATTTGTTCTACCCCCATGGAAGTTATTTTTTCTTTCAAAAATATACACAAAAATAGAGAAATAATTTCCTAGTGTTCATAAATTTCAGAGGTAGTAAAAGGAAAATATATCTGACCTAGAGGATTCTCTTAGGGTCCTTTAATAATTATTATACGATGGTATTTTACTTTTATGAAGACTTGGAAATATCTTTGTAAAAGTTAAAATGAATATTTAATTGATTCCTCCTTTAAGAAGGCATTAAATATTACTTTAATAAATATATAAGGAAGTTGATCATGAAATGGTCTATCGGGATGTACAAATGAAGTCAGAATATCTAAATAGAAATGTAAATGAGGAGTGACATATTTCAAATGGAAATAATAAAATGAAAAAGATTCAATCATTATAGAGGAGGATTTATCCAAACAAGTTAAAAAGGCATCATTCAATGTCTGATTCTGATACATATTTTGAGAAACAGTTCTTGGGATCACTTTCATGAAGATTGTTGTATTTTTTGTCTAATTTGTAAATGATGATAAATATAAATAAGGATATATACTAAGAAAATGTTAATAGATACTAGTTAAGTCAGACAATTATTTCACAGATCCTACGTTCAAAGGACTTGTGTCAACGGTGACACACTGCTTGCATCAATGATGATGGGTGAAGTTAAGTTTGTTCTATAGAATTAATAATCCAAAAGGAAAAGAAGAATATATGTAATAGTTAATGAATTGGTTATTTGGTATCATTTGTATAAGGTTGTCATGTAGGGGTTTTCAAGAACTACGGTGGCCATGCATGAGTTTTTAAAAAAACATTATGTGTGGGTTACTTAAAAAATGGGCTAGCACACTAGCTCACCGAATAGCCTCGACCAAAGGCATTTGTGGGACAGAGTCGACCATGCACAAGGGGAAGCCAGACATGCCAGTTGCCGATAGACAATGCCATGTGTAGGCCCACAAGAGCCCATGGGTAAAATCCTATAGATATCTTGGGTAGAATCCCCATAGAGAACATGGTATGGGGCAGTATTGTGGAGGGAGGATGGGTAATCTAGTGATGTGGCGGAGTGAGTTGATTAATAAACCGAATTCCAGCCACATCTCAGTTTCTATGTTGGATGCAAAATAGTGGGCACTGTTCATCACTTAATAATTAGTAAGTAATCCTAACCATCCATATGATCTCATGTGATATAATATCCACACATCTCACCTGCATTTTATTTTTAATTATGATTGTCCAATCCATACCATGACTCTCAAGATTGAGCCCGAGCTATCTAATTGCTCCCTCGGTTTCTGGTTAAGTCATGTCATCACCTTCCTCTCATTGCAGCTCAATTCCACCGCTTCGATTCACTGGAGAAGAGGACCAAACCTCCATATAGCTTATGTCACCGATTGATGATCCACTCTAGTACACTATGGTTTCATGAGAGTCCCAAAATCATGCATGCAATTGCATTTTCATGAATGAAATTAAATAGTGAGGTTCAAAGAAGTTCGAGGCAAAAGAAGTTGTTGAGGTCACAAGGACATGAGGAAGGATTTAAAACGAGATACATGTAATCTTGAATGCATGCATGAATTGTTTTTTCATTCTTTTGAAAATGAAATAATCAATGATATACATGATATCTTCACACACGGTTGAAAATCATTAAATGTCGGATATATCGGGCATTCAAAGATGTGATCTTATTGGAATATCATGCCAGATTTTAACCTGTAAAAGAACATATTCCTCACCTATAAATTAATTCACACCAACATGAGAAGACGATACTGCTCTAATGATTTTGAGAGTACATGTTTTGAAAAAAGAGCATCTATGTTCTTCAAATTCCGTAAGGGAAAGGAATAATCTGTGAACGACCCTTTGTTCGCGAATCGAGGATCCACATAACATTATGGGTTCTCGAAGACGACGATACCCGTGTACCCCATTGTTCATGAGGGTGAACCATGTACCATATGGTTCTCAATTTATAAACATTCCCTACTCAGAAGAACCATGTATAACTTGGTATGTGAATGAGGCTTGCACTCTCTGTGCATAGAAGTTTCATGCACTCTTTATGTGAGGAAGAGCTGTGAACCATAGTGGTTTGAAAAGAAGACTTATACACTCTATTCATAGAAGAACTTAAAACCCTTAGTGTGAAAAAGGAGAACATGAACACTGTAATAAACATGAGGTAGTGTGTTTATTTGAAGAACATTGGTAATCACATTTTTGATGCACATGAAATTCATGTGCATGATTTGTGACACCCTAGTGTGCAAGAACAAGGCAAACATTTGACTACCCCCGTTTGCGTACGTAGAATATTCATGGATAAACAAGTATATGAAAGAGAAAATTGAATGGACAAAATAAGACTTTGGGTGTGATCTTGTGAAGAAGTGATGAGGAAGATGTGAAATTTAGAATATTTTGTACGCTCGCATGCATACATAAAAAAGGTGCAATTCTGTTGAAAAAATATTAACTACACCAATAGGAAGAGAATGAGAAGAAGTGGACTGTGCATGAACTATTTCATGCACATGCACATGTGACGACATTAAAATAAATATCCACAATTATTTGTGCACACGTGAGATCAGGAAGCAGATTAAGTGGATGAAAGTGATGAGTTCATATAAATTCCACATGCATGATCTTCTAATAATATGTAATGAATAAAGGATTTTAAGTTGGGGTTGATGATTCCTCGTGAGCTGATCTTCAATTTTCGAATAATCACATAGGTAAACGTGATTTTGGCTGAAAAGAATAAGTTTTAGTGCATTTATTTATTGCACTAAAGGTCAAACAACAATATTAAAGGGAACCAATTTGGGACATCGATGCAATTAGTGTCTCGTGCTGAACATAGACAAAGACTTCCATGCCAATCTATTGAAGAGACCTTAAATTTTATTAAGTAAGCGATATTTCAATAAAGGTAGTGAGCTATGGGGAGTCAATTTAAGTGATTTGAGGGAACTAGTTAGCTTTCCCAGAACCATTATAATGGAATTGTTCCTAGGATATCATGATTGGGCCTGAACCTTTGTAATCCACAGATAGTGAATATTAATGGAATTTGGTATGACCAGTAACTTGTCAGAATATTCTCCTAGGCCATAGACCTTAGTGGTTAACTTTGTAAATTTTTTGTGTTTTCCTTATTCATCTGAATGTTTTAATTACTACACATATCCATCATACAAGGTTAAATAAGTTACTACAGATGTGCTAACGAGATCCATCAATTTAATATAAAAATTTGACACCTTGATTCACCCCCTCTCATAGTGGTCTAGGGTCCTTTAATTGGTGTCAGAGGAAGGGGTTCACATATGATGGATACTCTTTAGTAACTCTATTAAAAAGTGGACTTTAGTGTTTCTTTCCTCTGTCAACAATTGAGTGCAGTTTTGATGAAGATTCATCTATCTATGTGCAAAATTCTATATCCACTAAGATAATGACAAGTAAGAAAAAGAAATATAGGAAATTGTTAATGAATTTCATGATGGATAAATAAGATGTAGTATCTAGTTATCCATGCCTTTCTAATAATGATAAAACTTCAGGCTTAGAATATAGAGAGTATGTGGATCTAGTTTCCAACAGACATAAGGAAAATATTTCTAACTCATATAAACCAAGTGGTCAAGAGGTATGTGTTTTAACTGGAAAATTTGTCATCAGAATAAGAATTCATGTATAGGCGGTGGTGGTGATTAATTTATAACCTCCCATGATCATGAAATTAATGAACTAATAAATTATCTTCATGATATTTATGAAGAAAGAGACACCTTTATTTTCAGGATAATTCACTGTATACTGGTATAGATCACCCAATTGGAAGGAGAATTACAAAATATAAAAAATTTATTGGAATATAAAGTTCTTGAATGTCTAAATCTCTCTAAACAGATTGAATCCGAGGAGGAAACGAGGGAGAAATATAGAATAAATACCTAAAAATAACGCAAAGTGGTCAAAGAGAAATATGGAGTCAATAAGAATCTATATGAAAAGATCCATTCTCATGATTTTGAGTTGAAGAAGTGAACTAAATTCAAGAGTTTATACATGGAAGAAACCTCCACGAAATTCAATGAATGTGACTATTTGTTACAAAATATTGTTCTAATTCATGAAGAGAAAGATATTGATTAAATAAGGAATGTTAAGATGAGATTACTACAATTAAAGACTAAAATGTTATCCTCAATATGAAATTTCTCGAATAGGAAGCTCAGTTGACTAATCTTAAGAATACATATATCAATACTTTACATGAGAAAAAAATAGTAGCTGCTGGTATTCAATGCTCACTGGAGGATTCTAATGTTGAAACACCTCCAACATGTGGGTATAAGATCATAACAACATTTAATGATTTATCAAAAGAAGATAATAAAGTAAATATACCATCCAAACCATCATGTACTCTTGTTTCTAAATATGATTCAAAAAGTATTGTGGGTTGGAAGAAAAATTCTAAACAAGCATCGATGAGTAAAGGTGATTAGATATGTACCAACATGGCTAGGGTGTATAAGAAAATGAATGTGAATGGTGTTTCCCCATAGAAAGAACAACAAATCAAGAAGAAGGCCCAATAATCTAATATAGAATATATGAAGAAGTCAAGACATGTGGGTCAAAGTTTGTGTCATAATAGATTTGGGCATTGTGCATTGGATTTTGGGTACAATTTCCTAATGAAAAGGCATATATAATGAATGGATCAAGGGGAAAAGTAAGAGAGGAAGAAGTTATATCCATAGATCTAGAAGCATCTGTATACTACAGATAGATTTGGAATTCTAGATAACATCTGTGATGTATGAAATAAGAGTGGCCACATGGGTGGTATATGTTCATCTCACCTTGTATCCAAATATGATAATAAAAGAAGACCACAGAATTTGTATAGGAATTGAGAAGCTACCTTAGGATGAAATCATAATAATATTGTAAACAAATTCTCCCAAGAATATTTAGAGAAGGAAAGGAGAGAAGGACATGGATTTTAAATCCAAGAAGGAGAGTGTTTGTTAATTAAAAAGAACTTCTAAGAAGGTTGAAACTCACAAGATTCTAGGTGGAATACCCAATTGTGATTCCACATTTCTTAATGAAATATTGGTGATACAACCATAATATTTGGAAATAATTAGACAAATGGAATATAAACAAGTTAATTCAAGTAATAAAGGAAATAATGTGATTTCACATGATGTAAAGTAAGTATTGTGTGTTAGGTGAAACAAGGCTAGTCAAACTATTATGAATTTCATTGCATGTACTCCATCTCAAGTAGAATTCTTTAAGAGGATGAAGGTTTCACTAGGAGATTCTAGTTCTTTAATGTCTCTTGAAGAATGAAGATTTAGACACTAAGTGGTGGAAGAAGTAATAATATCGACATAACCACAAACAAAATTTATGATCAATTATGAAAGTGTGAAGATTGGAGAAAATAAAGCATCTCTGTTGAGAAAATCATCTCAACCTAGCTTTTCAACATGATTAAGAAAGGAGGATCCACATTATTCCCATGATTCTTTGTGTATTGTATATCTTATTATAATATAGTTAATTGAAGGTGAATCGTTCACTCATGGGGAAAACCTATAAAGTGTTACCTTGAGGGGGAGTCAATTGAAGAAGCTTCTGGATTCATTATCTCAATCAGTATCAAGCTTATTTGGAATCAAGTTCAATTACATTGGAAATTTCTTGAATAACATCTCATTAGAAAAGTGAGTGAATGAGTTTTAGGTATATTATTCCTAGAAAGATTCATCTGACAGTCTGGAATGAAAATGGAAAGACGTTAAAGAATGTATATGATTTCCCATCTCATGAGTTATCATCATCAGTGGATAATGGATTATATTACAGTCTAAATCAAATCCTCTTTTTTCTACACTGAGCATAGCTCATGTAGACTTAAAGTGAATCGATTAATAGAACATTTCATATGTATGGATTTATAGCCTTTTCCCGTGAACATTTTACTTATTGTCAATAAGGGATAAGTGACGTGAAATGAACATATGAGAAGTAAAAGGGGGAGAGAAATAACATTGAATGAGAGAGAAGATTATCATTGACAATGACAAATTAATTTGATAGAGAATATTAGGTATTTCCAAAAAATAAAATGGTGAATATTGTTGTGTCAACTTTCATGTAGTGTGTTGTATTTGTTTTGAAATATGTCAATGACGATCAATATATATAAGGAGATATCCTAAGTCAAAGTTAATAGAGAATGGTCATATAGGATGATTTTTTCACTAATCTAAAGTTCAAAGAACTTGTGTCAATATTGAAACATTTCATACAGCAATGATGATGGGTGAATTTAATTGTGTTCTTTGGAATTAATAATCCAAAAGGAAAAGAAGAAAAAAGATAATGGTTAAAGAAGTGGTTACATGGTCTCATTTGAAGAAGGTGTCCATGCATTGGTTTTCATGCACTAGGGTGGATATGCATGAGTTTTATATAAATTATTTTTCTATGTGGGTTACTTAAAAAATTGGTCCATCCCACTAGTCAACTAGATAGCCTCGATCGAAGGCATACGAAGGAAAGAGTCAACTATGCCCAAGCGGAAGCCAGTCAGGCCAGTCGGCGAGGGGATGGGTCGTGTGTAGGACCGCAGGAGCGCATAGGGAAAGGCATGTATATAGTTGTTGTAGAAGCCCGTAGAATACATAGTAGAGAGATGTACTATTTAGGGATGAAGGTTAATCTTGAGATGTGGCGGGGTGAGTTGATTGATAAATTTAATTCCATCTACATCTTAGCTTTGATGTGGATGTAGAATATTGTGTACTATTCATAACATAATAATGTGGTTGTAATCCTCACCATCAATATAATCCCACATGAGATCATAGCCACACATATCACCTAAGTTTGACATCTAATTGTGACCTTCTATCCATCTTCCCCTTTCATGATTGAACCCGAGCCATCCAATTTTTCTCATGTTTTCGGTTTAAGCGACATCGTTATCTTCTTCTCACCACTTCTCAATTCCACCACTTCCATTAATTGAATAAGAAGACCAAACCTCCATTAATATTCCATCGACCATTTATGATCCACTCTATTATACTGTGGCATCTTGAGAGTCACAAAATCATACATGCAATTTCCTTTTCATGCATGAAATGAAACAGTGATGTTTAAAGAAGGGCGAGGAAAACGATGTTGTCGAGGCCCTACGGATATGAGTGAGGATTTAAAACAATATACATGTAATATTTAATTCATTAACTAAGTTCTTATTTTTCCTATTTGAAAAGGAAACAATCCATGGTAGGTGGGATATCTTCACAGAGGGTTGAAAATATTTAAATGCCGATTATCTCGAGCATTCAAAGAGGTTTCCATCATGGAACATCGCACATAATTTTAACATGTAAAATAATCTATTCCTTTCTTATAAAATAAGTCGCACCGAGATGAGAAGAGGTGGTATCTCTCAATAATTCAAGAGATTCTATTTTGAAAAACAGAGCATCTATATGCTTCTAGTTCTTAAAGGGAAAGCAAGAAACCGCAAACCACCCTTGGTTCGCAAAGAGATGAGCAACTTAACATTCCGAGTTCATGAAGAATAGGAGAACTACATAAAACTTGGTTCTTTATGGTGAACTGTCAACCATATGGTTTCAAAAAGGATAATTGCACACCACTCTGGATAATCACATACCACTTGGTATGAGAAAGAGGCTTGAATTCTCCATGCATAGAAGTTCCTTGCATCCCTTTCATGAGGTGGATCTGTGAACCATTCTTTTTTTCATAGGAGAGTTTCATAATATGGGCATTGAATAACATCACACCCTTTGTGCGAAAAAGGAGAACATAAACACCATAATAATACTAAGGCATTGTGTGTGTTTGAAGAATTGTGGAGATCACATGCATGACGCACATGCAAATCATGTGCATGATTTGAGGCACCTAAGAGTGAAAGGACAAGACAAACAATATACAACCCCAGATGGGTTTGAAGAAGATTCGTGTACAAACACATACATGACACATAAAATTTAATTAACTAAAAAATACTTTGGGTGTGTGATTGTGAAGAATGAAGGTGGAATAAGTGAAAGTGATAAGATTATGCATGGTCGAATGCATACATATAAAGGGTAAAATTCAGTTGAATAAATATTAACTACCCCAAGAGGAAGATAAGTATATAAATTTTATTTTCCATGCACTCTTGCATGCACTCTTACATGAACATGAACATCTGAAGACATTTAAAGAAAGAGCCACAATTGAGGTTGCACATGTGAGGGAAGGAAGAAGAAGAAGTTGAAGAAAGTGTGGAGTTAATCTAAATGATACATTTATGATATCATGAATATATGTAAAGAATAAATGATATGAATTTAGTTTGGATGATTCCCTATGAGCTGATATTAATTTCTTGAACAATCACATAGGAACTTGTGAATCTAGATGAAAACAAAGTATTAGTACATTCAGTTATTTCACTAAAGGAGAAGACATGATTTAAAAGAGAATCAATTTTGTACTTCATCGCAAGTAGGGTCTCATGCTGAACAGAGAAAAATACTTCCATTCTGATCTATTGAAGTGACCTTCAAGTCAATAAACTGAGTGAGGCTTCTCCAAAGGCAGTGAGATAGGGGAGTCAAAAGAAGTGATCTTAGGGATGTTGTGAGATATTCTAGAACCTTTGTAAAGCTATTGTTCCATAGACTATGTGTCTATGCCCATAACGTTTTAAACCACATCTAGTGACGATTAGTGGAAATTGGTACGACCAGAAACCTGTCAGTGTATGATCCTTAGATGTAGCCCTTAGTGGTGATCCAAGTAAAAGTGTTGTGTTGTCCATATGCATACAAATGTTTTAATTAATACACATATCCATAATAAATGGTTGAATTACTTCCTTCTAATATCTGAACAAGATCCACCAGGATAAGTGGAAAATGTGACACCCTGATTCAGCCCCCCCCCCCCTCAGGGTGGTATGGGGCCCTTCATAGATGTCGTTTTTTTAATTCAGATTGTATCTGGGAAGAAGATTTGGAAAAAATCATTAAGTTAAAAGTATATATACTCATTAGGAAATTGTATAGTGGATATCCCAACCATAGAATATTTGGATACTATGTTGAAAATTAATTAGGAAAAGATCAAGTTTTGTAAATAAAGCTCAAATAAATATATAGAATGGATAAGTTGGAGTTCCCCTCCATGGAAATTACATCAATAGAGATAATAAAGAATCTAGATATGAATCACAAATTCAAAAGAGAATTATATAATTTAAACCTAAAATTAAATAAAATAATTAATTTTAGATCAAACTGAAGGTTCATAAAAATGAGGATACATCATATCCAGATCAATGTAAAAAATAAAGTAATAATGTTATAAAAATCTAGGAAACTTTTCTGAATATGTATTGAAGCCCAATAAAAAACATTTTGAGAAATCCTCATCCTTAATAACTCATTCCTATTATTTTTAAATGAGTAATTATTTCTATGTGTTCTTTTATCTCTTTTATATCTAGTCATATGGAAATTTATTTCTTGGTAGAATGAATGAATGGTAAAAGATTTTATTAGGAGACACACTACTCATGTTTCAAATAATAGAATATATTGAAAAAGGAATATAACTTTTTAGATGTAAAACAAGTAAATATTTTTATTGAAAAAAATAATGTGCATTAATTACAGGTGAAAAAATGATTAAAATCAGTTTACATACAATAACACTCTTGGATAGAAAGAAAATAAATTATAATATAAATCCAGTAGTGGTACTAGATATGATAATTATGGATGAATTAGAATATAATAATACACATAAAATGAAATATTAGATGACAAAAATGGATATCAGGTAGGATATATATAAGGTCTTCCTATATAGATTGAAACTGACCACTAAAATTAATTAGATGAAGCTTGGCTAAAGTATTCTATGATAGAGAAAGAAAGATTATAATGAAAGTAGTGTAAAGGCGTCAAAAGAAAAAATTTCACATGTGGTATTTCATAGAAATTGTAAAATAATATTATACCAAGGAGAAATAATATTACAATTGAAGATATAAACAATAAGTTGATGATGTGATGGAATTACTCCCCCTCAAGTAAAAAATGGTCAAAAAATAAGTGGACTGAAATGGGTTGGTCTAATATTACTAAACCCCTTCCTCTACGTGAGAATGTTACGTTACCATAACCCATGAATTACTGATCTAGAACCATCTATACGTGTTAGTGATCATCTTTTAACTCATTTTATACACTTGTAAATAACATAATGGAAGGTAAATTCAAGCCTAAAATAAAAAATATGCTCATTAAAATGCAGCAATTATTCTTGGAAAAGTGGAAAAATTATGATGAAATAGGTTTTACAACCATATTTTATATTATAAATGGTATAAAGGTAATAATATATAATTTAATGTTTAATAAAATTTAAAAATCGGTGGAATAAACCACTGAAGTGAGGTGTAAATACTTGAAAACACCAACAATGTCATCGTTACAATTTTTAATGACTATTTATTATTTTATTATAACAGTTTGAATCATCTATCTATTTCATATAGAATACCCATATAGTTTAACCTAGAGATGTCATTACAGTATAAAGAACCCTAGGATTGAATTACATGACCAATATTTTATTTATTTAAAAAAATATATTGCGAGTGGGTTATGTATTAGGAGGTTATGTGGTGTTTTTTCATGTTTTGGTTTTATTTATAAGCGTGAATGGGTTTTTAATGGTTATTATATATCATTCATCATATCTAGGAAAATTTTCTTGGGAGGAATGTTTTCACTGTGAAGGTGCATGGTTTTTGTATGGTTTTCCAAGCCCTATGAGTACCTATGAGAAATTTTGCTTCATGAAATATATGGAAGCAACATGGTTGGTGCATTGTTTTCCTATGTGTGTGATCCAACTGTGATATGGTTTGTCTTAAGTTAAAAAGAACTGAATATCTAGCCTATGGTTTTCCCAACCATGTGGCTCAAACATGAGGCATATAGTTGGAACACATAAAAATTTTGATCTAATGTTAATTTATTTCTAAAAAATATGTTAACCATTAAATCCCTCAATAAGATGATTTTCAGTCACTCCCAATAGATGAGATACAATCCACTTCAATCTGGAAGAGATTATTTTTTGATATAAATGAGTTATAGGTACATAATTTACAATAAATATTAGTAATTTATTTTTTTCCTTGGATCATTTATTCTAATCCCTCTTGGAACCATATATCTAGTCCATGATGGAAATATCATATCTATGTGATGTCAGACATAATGAGATATTGTTACACTCACTGCTTGAATGGGAACAATTGTATATTTTCATATGTCATCTATAATATCACATGTAAATTGAAGGTATATCGGTTCCTTAGTAACATATATTTATACCACTTTCATGGAATGTGCAGTTGGTTCTTATAGTTGGTTAGGTGTTCCTAGTTGATGGTAGTTGAGAGTTTTTAGTTTTTTGGTATTTTTGTTCTCTTTAAGTATATATTTTTGTTTCCACTAATACTTTAATATGTTTTATTAGTTTGGTTATGTTTTGAGTTATATTTATTATTGATTCCTCAAATAGAGGATTGGATAATTGTTCTTATATAGTTTTTATGCATTATAATATAAAAGAAAAAAATCATCCCAAAAAATGTACTTGAGGATATTGGAATCTATTTCTAGCTATTGGTTTCTTATAGATTTCACCTAAGGACTAGTAGTACCACTACCTCTTCACAAGACAATGGTGAGGGGAGGAATTTTACAAATTGAATTTGATTTGTTAAATCTATTAGTTTGAAATTTTATCTATCATGGAAAATCCAAATATCTATTTAGGAAAAGTGGAATAAACTATTCCAATTCTTATGTTGGGATATTAAAAAAGAGGTAGTATTATTAGAACATGAAATGTATATCATAAACATTCATATTTAACTTTTTAATTCATAAATTATTATCACTAGGAGAGTTAGTTACAAAAGTGTTTGGAGAAAATTCCAGGTGTTTTTTTCACCACATCGTCATCAGTTTCGATGATCATAATTTCATGTTATGCTTTGATAGTATGACTTCCTGCTATGTTTTCATTATTCATTAGTATTTTAATAGTTTACGAAATTTTTAAATAATGTCTATTTTTAAAAAAAATTATGTCTTTTAATTTCAAAAATCATGGTTTAATTATGTGAGAAAATGAATAAAATGTTGAAAAATGGTTGGATTTTTAAATAGATGATTATATGGTAAATTAGAGTTGTCAAGCCTACCGTTTCTATTGATTGAGGAAAAATGGTGTTTTAGTTAAATATAATGGAACTAGGTAGATTTCATATGAATCAAAATCAATAAAATGCTGAAAATAGGGTTACACTAGATCCATTTTTCAACCAATATTTGGCCAAATAATTATATAGTATTTTTATAACATGTATAGAGGAAATTAGAATAATGATCCGAGAAAAGTGGATAATTGTTTTTAATTCAAAAAGAAAAACCCACACACCTTTCTAGATTATTCTGATCTAGAATTGGTTGATGTATATTTAAATTTGATAAATTTAATCTTTTATTTCCTTCAGACACTAACATAGTTGAAAGTAATGCTGGAAACATATATAATAAAGGATTTTTCATTAAAATAGTTGGAATTATTAGTATATTTTATATTATAGAAAGTCATAAAATTGGATAATTTTGATGAATTATATAATATTAAGGTATATCCTCACACCATTCATATTAATATAATAATTTTCCTCTTTAATTTCAATCTAAAAAATCTATCGAGGTCAGATAATGTGAAAAAATTTATGCATTTAATATTCTTTTACCTGGAAGGGTATGAATGTTAATCCTTGAATGCACACATTTGGATGTCTAGGATGAGGCCAAATATTCACTAAAAAATTATTATTCCTTTTATAATTAATTATATATTAATTTGGTATTGTAAAATAATAGAATCAATTCATATAATGCAAAATAAAGTTGTGGGGAACATGTTTATTCCAATGGGAATAGCTGGGAACTCTAATGCTGGGAATTAGAAGAAGAGGGAAACCTACTTCTTGAGTGGTGGGACACTCAGAATCAGACCATGGGATTAGTAAATATTCATCCTTGAATGAAAATTTTGTTTGGATGTTTTCAAATGTGTTTATTTCGAACACATGTAGTAAGATTTTTTTGACACTATAAAGAACTATTTAAGATTGAAACTATATTGGAAAGCTTCAATGTTAACATATCAATGATCCATTTTTAGGTTTTAAAAACACATCTCATTATTCCCAAACAATATATTCTTCGATGGGATGTGTTTAGAATAATTACTACCATAATTAGAATATTGTGATCCTAGGTGATCCGAGGAAAGCCATGACTCCTCAAACTATGCAGCCTCAAAATTGTAGAAAAGTGAAAAGTGCATCAATTAAAAAATTCCATTGAAATGGGTAAGTGATCATGGGTAATCAATTATGTTTTTTGATTGTAATAGGTATGATTATTTTCAATTATAAAATTTTACAAAAAAACTATATGGGGACTTATCACTAGTTTATTATTATCTTATTATTAAATATATGGGTTTGAAAGTTGATATGATTCATTTTTTTAAACTATAAACTCCTCTTAGACAATGAAAGTGAAAAACCATTAAATTTGAAGGTTGTTAAATAACAATTGATGAGGGAGAGTTTATATGGAATTTAAATATTATTTAAATGGATTTAAAAAATTTAATTATGGGTATGTATTGGTTGATAGAATTCAATGATCACATCGAAAATTATACATGAAATGTTAGTATCACATATTTTAATGGAATTGAGTATATCATTAGAGGATATTGGGATGAAAATTATAGTAATGAAATACATTTGGAACCATTAGTTTGAACTATCGTATATCATTTAACCGTTCTAGCTTTAGAATATTTGGATGAGATTGGGAATAAAGATTTTCCAACTATCATTGAAAAACATACTAACATTTTCATGATAATTGTTTTGGGATTCCAATTGAAAGAGAAGTTGAGTTGAAAATTAATATCCTATCGAGCACTTGTACTATTTCCCTTATGTTTTATCAGATGCCCCCAAAAGAATTGTTGGATTTAAATTTTTTGTATGAAGAGTTAGAAAGTAAATGGTTAATATGACCAAGAACATATTTGTGGGCCATAGTGATTCATTTTTTTAAAAACATATGATAGAAATCACTGAATTTGTGTGGATTATCATATGCATAACAATATTTCTATAAATAATTGGTATCATCTTCTATGAATTGTTTATGTAAGTTATCAATTGATGGGAGCCAAGTGGGTATCTAAATTTGACATACATTTGGAATATCACCAACTACAAGTTCAGAAGAAGAATATTACAATAAAATCATTCAAAAAAAGATATAGACATTATGAATATGGCATTATTCCTTTTTTATTACAATTTCTCATGTCGTATTTTTGAAATTTTCAAATTGAATCTTTAAAAGTTATCCAAATTCCTTTGTGGTGTGATTTTTGATGATGTTTTAGTGTACTATTGTAAAAAATAGATCATGAGCAATAGTTGGATAATGTGTTGGGTATATTGTGGGGTAATTTCCTTTATGCTATGTTATCAATGTTTGTCAACTAGATGGAAATTTTTTTTGAATGAGATTTTGTGAAACATGAAATGATAGAATCTACAATATCTTATAATCTCCATAATATTATCTATGCGATAAAAAGTTTCCTTATCTTAATTCGATAATACAGATGACATGTTGATGATTTTTCATATTTTGAATCACCGATTGCAACTTTTTAAAGGAATGTTGTTCCTTTCGAATGAAACAATGAATGTCATATATCATTTTAGAAACATAAATCTAGAAAAACATCCACTCTTATCCTCGAATTTCCAAAATATGAATAGGGATAAATAATATATTATTATGGAATGATATTTAGTTTGGGATATGTTTTCTTGCAGGGAGATCATGTTGTTGAATATGGATAATTGATATTATCTATGAATGACAATAACAACCCATCATGACCTTAAGAATTGGTTACTAGGGATTTTTTTTGGAAATTTGGAATCATTACATATTTAGTGAGAAAGTCACTCTATTGTTGGAATATAAGAGTCTGAAACACATTATCTTCCAAAAGTATTAAAAAAAATTATTTTTATATTGATGGAGTATCTGCAAATTATTGAATTTGACATAATATATAAACTGTGTAAATGAAACTGTGAGGAAGATTCATTGAGAAGGAAGTCATATGGTCAGTTGTAAAAAGAGGTTTTGAACTAGTTGAAATTATTTCTTCTTATAATATATATGAATCTCAATTTCTCATACCAATGTGTTGTACTTGTTTTATTTTCTCTTTCTGTGGTTCCTAATTTTGTTGAGAGGGTTAAAAAGGCTCAACCTTTTGATCCTGAATATGTTACCATGATGTGAAATATCATTGGTTGGGATAATATTGAGTGGATGAAGTTGGATGGGATTTTAGTTATTCATGTTAGATATAGAATGTTTGTACCTTAGTCTTATGATGAATAAATTATTTCTACCTACAACAATTCAGGATATTTTTCCATCATGATAATCATAAAATTTATAAAATGTAGAAATCATTGTTTTCTTTGGCTGGCATGAAGATATATGTTTCATATATGTTGGCGCAAAAATATTGCATGAAGGGAAGGGACAGAAAAGAAGTACGACCCGCTGCCTCGTGAATCACCGACATGAAGCACCCCAAGCATTGCGGTCTTGTGATGCTCCAGAGGCGGTAACTCTCCACGAACGCATGTGACGTTCACGAGCCCGCCGCAAAGCTCGGGAGGCGGTAACTCTCTGCGAATGAGTTTGACGTTCGCGATCCCATCGCGAATCTCGGGAGGCGGTAACTCTCTATGAACGATTTTGACGTTCGTGAGCCCGTCACGAAGCTCGGGAGGCGGTAACTCTCTACGAACGAGTGTGACGTTCGCGAGCCTGTCACGAAGCTCCGGAGTTGGTAACTCTCCGCAAACGAGGCTGACGTTCATGAGCGCGCCACGAAGCACCTGAGGCAGTGCGCGAGTTCTGCTTCGCGGCGCCCCTTGCCTATAAATACTGGGCTCCCCCTAAGTACCAAGGACAGAAAAACCGACATTTCGGCTTCTCCTCTCCGGAATCGCGAAGCACTATTTTCCCCCGGTAATCATGAGCTCTGCGAGGTACTTCTACTTCGCGTGACGCCTTCGCTTTGTCTCATTTTGAGCCCCTCTTCCGAGAGGGATTCCCTTCGCGAAGCTCAAGGGAATTCGTGAAGGAGGGGGATTCCAAAGGGATCCCGGGCATCCGCGGAGCGTTTATGCTTCGCGAAACACCCAACCTGTACTAGTGATCCCTATACTAAGGCAGGATCGCTACACATCGCGAAGCACACTACTTCGCAGCACCCTGCTTCGCGAGGCACCTCTTCTTCGCGAGGCAGTGCACCGTGAATAATGTTCTACTTCATGAAGCACCCTCCACTCACACCTATGCCCCATGCTAAGGCCAAGGCACTCCGCTTCGAAAAGAACACTCCTTTGCGTGTCAATTTCTCTTCCCATGCGACCCTCTAGGTATGAACGATGTGATTTCAGAGTCCCACGTACAATAATACTCGTAGCGTTGCTTCACCTAATTCTTATTCACATAGGCAGGCTAACGGGTATTTCTTCTTCGCATAGCCACACTAACGTGGACGCCTCGATGGTTCACTCTACAACCCCCTTTGACCATTGCCTTACCAGTACCTTCCCTCCCCCAAGGACCAGAGGGTACCAGTTATGTAAGTCCTAGGGGTGTGGAGTGAACCCACCTCATCCGAACTGCAGGAAGTTAAACTGCAAAGAACCACGTCCTCAACACATGATGTTAAACTGTGACCCGACCCCGTGCTTCGCACGCAGGGTCCCCCCAGCTCAGACATTTTTTATGCCCACTCGTCTCCAGGGGAATGGACTCTTCCTCACATGGAATGAGACCCTCCTAATCGGAGTGGTGTTTGTCCGCGGGGGAAGGGCCGCCTTAGAGCGTAAGCCCCCCTAGCCTCTCAACGGATGACTGCACCCCTGCATCTCCATACTTCCCCACTACCAAGTTTAGTGGAGGGCGTGATAGGGAATGAGGCACCTCCCATCATTGGTCCCAAATCCCTCTTTCGATGCGCTTTGTCACACTTCGGGCCTCCATCCTTGAGTAAGTCCCCGCACCATGGGCCGCCAAATGCATAAGCCCCTCTTCGCTTCACACGGACGCATCCTTCGCGGCGTGATCGTCAGGTCCTTGTTGTCTCATGTTTCTCACACCGAACATGACTCACGTGGGATTAGTGTTGGCATTGTCCATGAAAATACCTCATCCAGCATGACGTTAAACTACATGACCTCGTCCAACATGACGTTAAACTGTAAGACCTTTTCCTGCATGACATTAAACTGCACACCCATTTGAACTTTGAGGACATTGATCCATGTCAAGTCATGGTATGTAGGAAGCCTCCATGACGTTCAAGCCCACTCATCATCCAATTCACTTCAAGTTCTACCTTCGTCAAGCATGACGTTAAACTACATTCCAGCCCGATAGCAAGCCGTTGTGACTAACCAGAACTACGGGGACTTTGATCCATGTCAAGGCATGGTATGTAAGAAGCCTCCCAGAGGTTCAATCCCAACTCCCATCGGACCAAGGTCCCTCATTTACGTTTGTTCGCCGACACCCACCACCATCCCAAACTACGGGAACTTTGATCCATGTCAATACATGGTACGTAGGAAGCCTCCACGAGGTTCAATCCCACCACCCATTGTTTATTCACGTCATTGTTCACTATCGTCCTGCATGACGTTAAACTGTATTCCATCAATCCTTTGAACTATGAGGACTTTGATCCATGTAAAGGCATGGTATGTAGGAAACCTTCTCAAGGTTCAAGCCCACCACTAGTGGACCCCTGGGTCTACTTTTATGTCGGTTCACCGATGAAACCCTTTGAACTACGAGGTCTTTGATCCATGTCAAGGCATGGAACGTAGGAAGCCTCCCTGAGGTTCAAGCCCATCTCTCATTGGACCAAGGTTCACTTTCACGTCGGTTCGCTAACGAATACCATCCTTTGAACTATTTGGTGTTTGATCCATGTCGCGGCATGGTACGTAGAAAGCCTCCCTAAGGTTCATGCCCACCACCAATCGGACCAAGGTCCACCTTCACATCGGTTCGCCGATGAAGCCTCTCTAAACTACGTGGTCTTTGATCCATGTCACGACATGGTATGTAGGATGCCTCCACGAGGTCCAAGCCCACCACCACTAGGACCCTCCTGGTCCTCCTTTTTCACGTCGGCCTTTCGATGTCCAACCTGAACTACGTGGTCTTTGATCCATGTCATGGCATGGTACGTAGGAAACCTCTCAGAGGTTCAAGTCCACCACCTGTTGGTCACTCTGACCTTTTTCACATCGGTTCATCCACACCCGGGCAGCCTTGTGTGTAAGCCCCACACCATTTGGACCAAGGTCCACCTTCACGTCTGTTCGCTGACGCATCGGAACAAGGTCCACCTTTACATTGGTTCGCTGACTACATCCATCGGTCCAAGGTCCACCTTCATGCCAGTTCACCAGCACCATCTCAATCTACGTGGGCTTTGATTCCCAATCACGGGGATATGTAGGAGGTATCTTCTAGAATCAAGCCCAACTTCACCGTCACCCTTGCGATGGTCCCTTGCCATTACCCCCTCCACTTCATTCATCTATCCATCATCCACCCTGATTCTCACCTGGACCATCATATCCCAGTGAGACCATGTCGGTCTGATCCTCTTCACAGCCGCACATGGGCTGGTCCTGGTATCGGCACCCCCTCAAGGGAAATCCCTCAATCCGATCCATTATAGCTAATTCTCTGATCGGGCTGATCTGTCTCCGCTGGACAGTAAACTCGCGGCATACCCTATGTTAAACACAGGAAGCTGAGGAAAACCTCAGATATGTTTCTATGGCATATAATTCCCCGCGCTCGATGTGGGATGCCTCGGGCTTCCATGCCCTCGAGAAGCCCTGTGACCAGGGATAATAGACAGACATGCCAGGTCCCCAGCATCCAGACATGCTAATGATGCCTCAACGTGACTATTCCCCCAACTGAAGGTTGCTGCCCTGACCGAACCCTTTGGAATGTCCTGACAGAAGTAGTGTAATTAACCGGCATCCATTGAAACATGGAACTGGGAAGAGTTTCACGAACATCGTATTAAATCTATGAGGGAGACCCGGACTAGCTGATGAGTTCCGAGGAGGAATCCTCGGAAGGAAGAACCGACATCCCATCATCCCATTTCAATCAAGGAGCAGACGTCCCTAAATAAGGAGCGAATGCCACCGGCCTTTGGAAAGCGGGAATGCAGGGCAACAGCGCAGTGCGTCCTCCTCCGCGGACGGATGGATGCGCGCGCCCCGGCGGAAGAGTCAAAAACAGAAATGGTGAACCCGAAGTGAAATTCTTCTCCTCAATGTGGAGATTAGTAGCATTCGAGACACCAGTAGATTGACGTGTCACCGGATCTAGATATCTTGCGCCTGGTCCCGCCAAGAAAATAGTGGTCATGTCGTGAAACTCACCGAAGGTCGGGGTAGTAGAACATGGGGAACTCCTTTCTGCAACGTGTTGGCGTGGATCCTTCTTACAGACGTGGAGAATGGAAGGACGTTGGGGCACTGGTTGTCAATCCTTTTCCTCGCAGTGCTGATGAGTCGATCCCTTTGTGTCTCAGGAACCAGGTTGCTGTTGTGGAGACACGATCACCGCCCTCTCACCTATGCAGGGGCAGGGGAAACACCGGCACAGCCACCCCGCATGGCTCCGCTACCACCACGACGGACGCTACATCACGGAATACGGGGCACCCACGTCCCCTCTACCCATCAGGGATCATCCAGCGAAGGGTGATCAACAACCTTGTACGTAGGTACGAGGAGGAAGGGGTCGTCCTAACTCAGGATATGGCCCGCCTAGACCTTTAGGCATCCAGGCCCCGCCGTCAACGCCGCCCTTACAGGCCGCGCAGGGAGACCTTGCTCCCCACTCCAATGTTCAATCGTTTCGGGAGCCTGTCCCCGGAATGCCTCGACGACTCCTCGCCTTACGCTAATGAGATGGGTGATGTCTGGCTCGGCCCGTTCAGGGACCCGACCCAAGGGCCCCAGGCAGGGGCTCCCACTCGGCCGCATCATCACAGCCATCCGACTCCGTAGGAAGAGCAGGCAGGCCATGCCCCTGCACCACCTGCGCCAGCTCATCTGACGTCAGCGCCGGGCTCGGGCTGAGGACGCTCGCCCAGGTGCGTCGACGTCAATAGCTTAAGGGGCCCGAGACACCACCGACATGCATCATGGAGTCCATGTGTACACTGACAAGGGTATCTCCTTCACCCAACCAGGATCGAGACCCCAACCGCCCCACGGGCAGGCTGGGTTGACTCTTCGGGTTGCAGGCCTGAGTGGTGAGCGCTGTGAACTAACCCGCAGTGATGTCACCTCGTACAGAGGCCCTCCCCATACCACTACTCCACAGAGAGTGGGCCTTCCCCGCTCTGAAGCTCGTAATGGAGGTATGCCTCGTGCTACCCCCATCCCGAAGGAAGACCTGCCCGGCGGCAGTGACGCTCGGCACAGAAACCTTTCCCGCGCCCACTATACAGGGTATGGAGTCTATCCTCCAGCCCCCGACCGCTGATCTGAAGGCACTATCCATCCTTTCCTTCTCCAACATTGGGGCCCTCCCTACGTCCTCTATGCAACCGGCGAAGGTCCTCCTCACCCCAGCAACTTGAAGAGTGAAGACCAGCCTCGCTCCGCTCGCATCGACTATGGAGGTCCTCCCCATGCTCCTTCCAATTCTAGTAGAGGCTCCGCCCACATGGGTGTTGTCCATGGAGGTCCTCCCCATGTACCGATCGACATTTTCCCTCGTTCCCCTCGCACCTCGGCTATTTCGAGCGGGGGCCCTCTCTACCACGACGCCATTGCCGCCCCAATGCTACCTATTAAGGATCAACCCTGTCCTGAAGAGCCACTCTGGGGAAGGATATCGGGTCGTCGTCGCCACAAGAAGAGTCCTGGGAAGGCCCGGGTGGAGATCAAACCAACTTGTATCTTGGATTCTGAAGCTGAATGCGACTCAGCGATGGAACCTTCTCCCCGGTCCTCTATATCAAGGACTGGGGCAGGAACCAGGCGTGTAGCCTCATTCTCCCAGAATGTGAGGTTCACTAGATTCCCATATCTCTCTACAGGTACATCCAGGAGGAAGAAGTCATGGAAATTCTACAGGTCTCGACAGCGCAATAACCACCATTGTCACCAGAAGCACCCTCTACCTCTACTAGAGATCACAGAGAGCTATTTTGGGGGCCAACGGCGGTAGAGCGATGACGTGAACTATCGCCGGCAGCTGCGACTCCTGTGCTGGAAGTTGTGGCTATCAGCCCATCATATCGTGACATCGTGGCCAGGTCACCTCACTCTTCAGAGGATGGCCCATAATTCGGCGGCCAGTCAGCTCAATCGCCGTATTCTCCGCCGCTGAGTTTACTATCCCAGAGGTCCGCCTCGGTAAAGCTACCGGTCCCTTAGCCACCCCCGGTTGATGAGTGGGGAAATACAGGGCCAGACCCCGAGTCCGAACCCAGGATCTTCTAGAGTATTCTCGCAGTGGATCACTTCCCAGAGAAGTTCTGGCCGACGGCGGCGCTGAACTTTCATGCACCAGAGTCTCTTACCCCTGAAGAAGTGGGGTGCTTTTGTCACACCCTATGGGAGACACACTTCCGCCTTCATTATGAGCGGGTGGTGTACCCCAGAAGTTGAGAGCACTTTGAATAAATTGGCGAGCAATGTCGCCTGATCGATTTGGCTGCACTCCTTATGGCCCAGCACCCTGAGTCGCCAGGCCGTCAGAGCGCCCTTCAACGGAAATGTGTTTAGAGTTTCAAAGTACTCTGCAGAGTCATCAGGGAGGCTACCCCACATGTGCAAGTCCAAGGTTGGGGACGCTATGCCGCTCTCCTCTTCGACCCTATCCGACGGTTGCCCGATTCGCTATGCGACATTGACGACATGCCCTCGAGAGGGGTCGCGGTCCACATGGCTGATGTAGTGGAAAAGGAAGATGAGCTTAAATTTATTGATGGAGACCTACCCCCCGAGGGCGTACCGCCATTGCTAGACCCATCATGGAGTGTTACCCGTCAACAGAAGAACCTGCTGGGCCTCCCTGTACCCACCGAGTGGCTGGTACTCGGTCGAATTACCGGCAAGGGTAAGGAGCACGTTGGAACTGTCAAGCACTCCGACACATCCGCCTATGTGCAGAAAACAGAAGAAGATCTCGAGAAGGCCATGTTACGCCAGCAGCTTACTGAGCAGAAGAGGCTGGTTGACGAACTCTTGGATGAGCGCGCTGCAGAGCGGCGACCCAACTATGGTAATCCCAGGCCGGGGCAGAAGGGGCAGGAACAATTTCCCACCGGTGAGATGCCTCCGGGAAACCCTGATCAAGCTACTTCCACAGACAGGGCAGAAGCCAGAACTTACGGCAAGAGGGTGTGATACGTCTCGCCAAACCCCCCCGAACGACGGGGCAATCTGAAGAATCCAGTTCGGGTTCCCCCAGTCGCCCCACAGGTCGTTCTGCCAGTTGATCCACGAGTGGTCGAAGCCATCTACCGTGTTGAAGAACCTATAAATTCACTTGTGATTATGGATCCCCGTCAAGATAGGGACCCCCACCCAGATGATCTTACAGCGTCACTCACAACCCACCTCGAAGCGTTGGAAACGTGGTAGGTGGCGGTCCCACCGGATGGCAAGCTGTATCCCGCGTGGGTGGATGATATGCCCGCACCCCCGGGTTTTTGGAACCCCACTTTCTCGCCCTTCAACGGGATAGGGGACCCGCCGTAGAACTTGGCACATTTTTCTTTCAGGTGTGGCTCCATTTTGGGGACCCCGACCCAGCAAGAAGCCGCCAAGCTCCGATGTTTTGTACAGACATTGGAAGGTCCCGCATTCTTCTGGTACAGCCAGCTCCCTATCGGATCAGTGACCGGTTGGGAGGATCTCTGCTGGAAGTTCCTATAACAGTTCAACTCCACCATGCTGAAGACCAGCATTGCAGATCTCTTCAAGTGCAAGCAAAGGTCTGATGAGCGAGTTGCAGATTTCATCACCCAGTGGAAGGGACTTACGTATTCCCTCAACATTCCACTGACTCAGGAGAAGTTTTTGACGATGTGTGTGGGGAACGTCAAAACAGAGTTGTTACCCTCCCTAATTTCCCACAACTACCATGGAGGTTCAGATATTTCTCAGATAAGGCTCAGCGCCTTGAGGAGGCTCTGCAACAGGCTAGTCAGGAACGTTCGTTACCCCCTATGATCCCATCCAGGAGGACCGCCAAAGCCGATCCGGCCGCGGTGGCCCAAATAGAAGCCCCTAGGCAGCAGGAATTACTGCCAGCGGCACCATCCCCGCAACCCCGCAGAGGTCCTCCACCTCAAGCACATGCTCCTGCACAACAGCGACCGCCTCAGAATCAATAGGTTCCCCCGCGCAATGAGCCACCTCCACCTAGGCGAGACAATGAGGCGCCGCCTCCTCGGAAGGCCCCTCCGGCCCCCCGTCAGGGCAGGCCCCCAGGGCCCCCTATTCGGAAATAAGGCACCAGACGTATTCGTTCAATGAAAATCATGTCCTTGGCTACTTCTTAAGTGCTCTAGAGAAAGGGATTGTGCACCTGCCTGAGGGCAGAAGGTCGGCAGAGGAAAATCTCACTGATCACCCCAACTACTGTCCTTATCATCGGATTCTAGGGCACACCCTCAAGCAATGATATGTGTTTAATGACTAGCTTCAAGACCAAGTCAACAAAAACATAGTCAGGTTGGGCCTGACACCAACACAAGTGGCGGGTGTCTTTGTAGTGTCAGAGATCAGTAGCGACAGCGAAGGCGAGTGGCAGTAGGTTCCCAGCCCCGGATCCTAGAAATATGACGACTGGATGGATTGAAAAACTGTCATCGTGCCCATGGTATCATCCAAGCGCGCTTGAAGTATCTGGAACCTTCGGAAGAAGTAGCCAGTACCTCTGCATCGTCTTCACAGCTGGCCTCTTCCCAAAAGGTCAGTAGCGTCGACACAAGAAGAAGCAACACGCTCCGCCGGTGTCATCGTCATCCCGCTCTCTCAGCGACTTTATGCCCCATGAAATGGGGATTCCTACCAGAATCTGCCCGGTGGTGGATGGCTCGTCAAGTGACAGCCAGGGGTATGCTTTGGATAACACCGTGGAGCTGGTAATGCCCTATATGACTCCCGATGAGGTGGAAAGCCAGGCGATCCTCCCCAACGTTCCCAGCCAACGTCAACGTCAGCAGAACCGCAACCACACCAGTCATCGAGGTATGTTAGTAGGCACTTTCATCCAGGCCATGCACGCTACTGAGACCAGACAACAGGCTCAGCGCAGATCTCAGCACGCGCAACCCCATCTAATGCCCCCGTCTCTACCTCCACCGCCGTTTGTGCTACTAGATCAGGGAGAGTTACCTCGTTCGTATCACAGTCAGTCTCGCTCGGATACCGGCCCGCCTTCGTTGTCCGATCCTAGTCTGGTGACTACTCTCCAGACTTCAACTAGTAGGCAGCAGGATGTACCTAGTACTAGCCGACCGTCGGTTCAACCAGCAGGACCCGATATGCCTCTAACTGCCGAACGACCTCCTATAAGCAGAGGATCACGTTTGGCATGAAAGTATGATATCTTGAAGCACCTGGTCGGCATTCTGGCAAGGCTTTCTATCCTTGAGGCCCTTCGCCTGTCATCCGAGATGCCTGAGGCACTTGACGAGGCCCTAAGGATCCCTCTCCAGTTTGATACGGAGGTAGAAGCTGCAGAAGCCTTCCATGCTGAGACAATTGAGAATGCCGAATGACAGAAGGTTATCTCATTCTCCGGTGAAGATGAGGACCCTTCTATACAGGGGCACATTCGCCCGCTGTACATCACTGGCCACTTCAATGGTGTGGAAGTCCGCCGCTGCATCATTGAAACGGGTTCCAGAATCAACCTATCCCGACTCAGACATTGCGAAAGCTGGGTCTTTCTGAAGGTGATTTAACTCCCTCTGACCTCAGAATCCAGGGGTACAACAAGACTGAGCCGACCCCGGTCGGCAAGATCCGCCTGAAGACTTAGTTCAGTGGCTTAATTTCCAGCACTGAGTTCATGGTCGTCTCTCAGGACACTGCCTATAACGCATTTATGGGTAGGCCATGGCTCCATCTGCATACAGCGGTCCCTTCGTCGTATCACCAGTTCCTCAAATACTCACTCAATGGTCGAGTAGGTGTGCTCCAAGGAGATACGTCTCCTTTCACCTCTTGTGAGGCCCGCTATCTGGATGCTGATTATTACAAGAGTAAGGATAAGAAAATACTATTAAGTGAGGATGAACCTGCCCCAGTCACAAGTGATCCCTGGGAAAGCATGGATGACGCCTACATCCTCCCGATCCCCTGATTGGAGGCCACGACCCACGACATGGGGAAATGTTTTGTTGTTTCGGGTACACAAGGAAGGCATGATCCCGGGTCTAAGCGACGACAGAAAATCACCCCGTACTCCTAAATCAACCAGGATCAGGTGGTCCCGGAACCTCCTACCCTTGTACGGTACCGGAATGTCAAGCTTATGACAACAGCGGTACGCCACACGTGTCTCTTACATCGGGCTGGAATCCACCGACTCAGGCCGACACATCACCACTGCTTTGATATCATCAAACGTGGCCCCTTAGGTCGAAGGCCATATGGGATATGTTCGACTGCCTTCATTTCTATGGTATCAATGGTGAGTGAGTCTCCTGATATGATGACCACTACGGCCCAAGACGACAC
This sequence comes from Viscum album, assembly GCA_963277665.1. Taxonomy (NCBI): domain Eukaryota; kingdom Viridiplantae; phylum Streptophyta; class Magnoliopsida; order Santalales; family Viscaceae; genus Viscum; species Viscum album. The sequence continues at coordinate 1,293,867,404 of OY728129.1, forward strand.
CAGCTGCCCCTCAGGCTTTGATAGACCAGAAGTATCTCCCATCACGGGAAATCCCCCCACGGGTGGAGAGGAAGACCTGGAGGATGCTCCCGCTGCCTTTGAGGAAGGTGTCTCTACCACAGTTGATGAACTGGTACAGGTGAACCTTGGTAGCGGGGAATATTTGAAACCCACATTGATCAGTGCAGCCTTGTCCCCCAAGGAGCGGCAGCAGTACATAGACTGCCTCAAACAACACCGTGACGTGTTTTCCTAGAGTTACAACAAGATGCTAGGACTAGATCCCCAGGTATCCGTTCACCGTCTGGGCCTCCCGGCAAACCATCGTGGGTTTAAGAATCCTCCCAGGAAGATTAACCCTTCTCATGGTGCTATGGTTGAGGCGGAAGTCGACAATCTTATCAAAGCCAACATCGTTAAGGAAGTCTAGTACCACATCTGGATTGCCACCATTGTGCCAGTCAGGAAGAAGAATGGGAAGATCAGAGTCTGCATCAACTTCCGTGACCTTAATCTCCACTGCCCAAAGGATTACTTCCCACCCCCGGTTATGGAGTTATTGATTGATTCCACGGCCGGGTTCCAAGATCTCTCTTTCATGGATAGGTATTCCGGGTACAACCAGATCCAGATGGCCCCCGAGGACGAGGAGTCCACTGCCTTCAGGGCTCCCCAATGTACCTTTTTCTACCAGGTTATGCCCTTCGGCTTGAACAATGCAGGTTCCACTTATCAGAGGTCCATGCACCGCATATTCAAGCTGATTCTCAGGACGCTGGTGGAATGCTACGTAGATGACCTAGTGGTCAAATCATGTCAGCACCAGGACCATCTCAAAGACCTTGAGAAGGTGGTTGGTTTCCCCTGTTCCCGTCACCTGAAGATGAACCCGTTGAAGTGTGCCTTCGGGGTCACCTCTGGGAAGTTTCTGGGATTTGTTGTCTGATACCGAGGTATTGAGATCGACCTAGAGAAGATCAAGGCCATCATCCAAATGCCTCCCCCGAGCAACATTTGGGAACTTTGTGGTCTCCAAGGCCACTTAGCCTACATACGCCGAATCATCGTGAATCTAGCCAGCAAGTGTAAGCCCTTTTCTCGGCTCATGAAGAAGGGCGCCGCCTACGAATGGGATGACGTGTGTCGGACCGCCTTTGAGGAAATCAAGAAGTATCTGCTCCAACCTCCGGTTTTGATGCCACCCATCTTCGGAAAGTCGCTGGTCCTTTACGTGACCGCCCTGGAAAGATCCCTCAGTGCACTACTCACCCAGAAGAATAAAGAGGGTACCGAGAACAATTTCTACTATCTCATCCACATGCTTCTCGATATGGAGGTCAGATATTCCCCTATCTAAAATAGCTTCCTTGCGCTCTTCTTCGCCGTATAGAAGTTGCGACATTACCTGCAGCACCATGAGGTGCAATTGGTCTCCTAGGTAGACCCACTGAAGTACATCCTGAACCACCCCATGCTGACTGGCCAACTAGCATGGTGGGTGGTGATTCTCCATCAGTTTGATTTCAGGTTCATACCACAGAAGTCCTTGAAGGGATAGGCGTTGGCATACTTTTTAGCTGCCCACCCAACCTCTGTGGATCAATCCCTGGACATTCATTTTCCTAATGAGACGATCCTCTCAGTCGATCATGTCGTCCCATGTTGGAAAATTCATTTCGACGGTGCCTCCCGGATCCCCATCGGTAGGAGGATCAACGATCCTAAGATCAACAGAGTGGGCCTAGGTATTTTCTTCATTACCCCGGCATAAGCCGTCCTGCCATACACATTCCTCTTGTCAAAAGGCTGTACGAACAATGAGGCATATTACCAGGCTCTCATCACTTGTCTCGAATTGGACCTTGAGATCAGTGTGCCCCATATACATGTGAAAGGAGATTCCGAGCTGGTAATCAAATAGGTTAATGGAGACTACGTCGTCAGGAATCCGGATCTTGTACTGTTACTGGAATACACCCTCCACCTAATGGCCCAGTTCTCTTCTCGACCAGAGATTACCCATGTCCCACGGTTACAGAACGGTCAGGCAAACACCTTGGATGGCTTAGCTGCGTCGCTCACAGAACCCGATCAAGATGATTTGATCATACATGTGGCACACCGGAGATTCATTTCCCCTGTCACCCAATAGGACAATGATGGCCTGCGGTTAAGTCATCTCATTGCTGGACCCTCTACGTCAGGGGTCCTAGGTTCGTCAGACACAGTGGTTGAAGCCACTCCCGACTAGAGGGCACCTTTTGTCGAGTATCTCCAAAATGGTCGCCTCCCAGACAACCGGGTCGAGCATGAGTGAATCTGACGTTGCGCGCTGCAATTTACCCTATAGAGTGGCCCCTGTCTTGAACAGATCCTTTATAAGCGGAGCTTCGATGGTGTCCTCCTCCGTTGCATTCAAGGAGTAGAGATTCCTCAAGTTATGCAAGAGGTTCACGCCGGTTCCTGTGGCGCCCATCAAGCTGGGCCGAAGCTGTCCCATCAAATCCGGAGGTTGGGGTACTTATGGCCCTCTTTGATCCACGATTGTATTGGGTATGCCAAGAGATTCCATGCGTGCCAAGTTCACACCAACTTCCTGCATCAGCCGCCGAAGCCCCTCCACCCCACCAATTACTCTTTTCCATTTGTGGTACGGGGACTTGATGTAGTGGGACCATATCCACCGGCAACAGCTCGCCAGTGTAGGTTCATCCTGACTACTACAGATTTCTTCTCCAAGTGGGTAGAGGCAGTTCCAGTCATAGAGGTAAAGGCATGTTCCATCGTCGACTTTGTGAGCTCCAATAATATCCACCGGTTTGGGGTCCCTCACGCCGTCCTCACCGATAACGGCACCAACTTCCGAGCAGTTGAACTGAAGAAATTGTACACCAAGTACGAAATTCGTTCGAACCATAACTCCTGCTACCATGCGCAGGAAAACGGACAGATCGAGGCGTTCAACAGAACCCTCTCTAACATTCTGTAGAAGATGGTTGGTTAGAATAAGAAAAGTTGGCCGGACAAGCTGCCCAACACCCTCTGGGCTTATCGGACGATGACTTGCAACTCTTCCCAGGTGACCCCATATTCCCTGGTTATGGAGCTGAGGCCATCCTACCCATTGACATCAAGATTCCATCGTTACGCACTGCAGTCTTTGATCACCAGCTATCAGATGAGGTAGCCGAAATCCGTCTAGCTAAATTAGAAGCACTGGATGAGAACTGGCTTCGAGCCCTGCACAATATGGAAAGGCATCTGGATAAGATTGAGAGGGCCTTCAACAAAAAGGTTGTCTCTGTTCTTTCCTACAGGGCGACCTAGTACTGGCCCTTCAAGGACCAATGATCCCCGGTAATAAACCGCCCAAGTTATAACCCAAATGGGAAGGGCCTTATATCATATATAAGGTTTACCCCAATGGAGCATACTCCTTGGTGACCACGGATGGATAGCGCATAACCCCTCCTACCAACACCAAGTTCCTAATGTGGTACTTTTCCTAGAGAAAAAAGGTCATGCACGACCATAAACTGCATCTTCGTCCGCCTTGACGTTAAACTACACATTATCGTCCAGTAAGACTTTAAACTGCACCTTGGTCCCGCACGACCTTAAACTGTATGGTTATGGTCCATCATAACCTTAAACTATATGGTCCTGCACAACCTTAAACTACATGTTATGGTCCAACATGAACTTAAACTGTAGGGTCCTGCACGACCTTAAACTGTATGGTTATGTTCCTGGAAGACCTTAAACTATATGGTCTCACACGACCTTAAACTGCACGTTATGGTCTAATATGACCTTAAACTGTAGGGTCCTGCACGACCTTAAACTGCATCTTTGTCCTGCAAGACGATAAACTGCAAAATGGTCTGAGCTCTATGACCTTAAACTAAGAGATCCCCCCGTCCTTACTGTCAGACATTAAAATGCTAGCCAGTCAGGCCTTCCTGACCGAGGCTCAGCCTCTGGCCCCTTGGCCTCCTCGGGCCCCCGGCCCCCATCCTTACTATAAGACGTTAAACTGCAATCCAGTCAAGCCTTCTTGACCGAGGCTCAGCCTTTGGCCCCTTGGCCTATGTCGACTCTGGAATTCTAATGGGATTGTACGGTGGGGTGTAGGATTACATCCTCATCCACATCAGGTTACCTGCAGTATCGTACATATTCCCAATTGATACACATCTCTCGTCCAGAACAATGCTAAACTACACCTTAAGAACAACGTGTGTCTTGATTCCCATCTTAATGGGATACGTAAGAACGCTCAGATGCCTCATCTTGAGCTCAGCCCCAAGATTTTCTCTTCCACTATTCCCCCTGGGAATAGTTTCCTTGGAGGATCCTTTTGTAACGAGGAGTAGGCTTTCTTAGCCCTGCTTATACAACCCCGCTCATACAAGGATTTTAAGGGTTTCACCATGTGCCCACTCCTGTTCTTCTATCTTCTAACGTCCTCGCTGCATGACGCTAAACTGCATGGCCTTCAAGAACTATGCATGGATTGATTCCAATCCTAATGGGAAAAGTAGGAACGCTCGTGAATTTCATCCGTTGGCCCAACCCAAAAGCGAAAATCTTCCCCTCAGGTCAAGACATATGACAGGGTGCACACTTTTTCCCCAACTCACATCGAGCAAGCCTCGACCTGGCGGCACGTCCCCCTGGAGATGTTTGCCTCTTTAGTGGATGGATAAAACTATGCTTCACCCACTCCTTGACTAGGATTCCATCATTTTTCACACCCATAGGGACCCCCAAGAATGGACTGGATACTACGCCCAAGGGCTCTCCTACAGATACGGGCCAATGCTCCCAAGGGTTTTCAAGCAACAAGCCGATACAAGTTCTGCATTGCAAATTTGGTCAATTGTCGACGCTCATTTGTTACTCCCATATCAGGTCACCATAGGAACGCTGTGTTTCGAACATGGTCAACAGTGTCCTGGATCTTTGGGTCCACCCCGGGATGTCCCAAACATCGAGTGCAGTAATTCGTTCTACCCCATCCCGAAGTGACAAACTTCCCTCCGGGTGGTGCTAGCGGTCGGGCTCACGGCCCCAATTCCCCTATAAGGAATGTATGGCGTGGTTTAGGATTATGTTCTCATTCATGTTATGTTACTTACCATGTCGTACACACCCCCGGATTAGATACACTTATCTCTCTCCCCGTCCTCATGTAAGATGTTAAACTACAAACCAGTCAAGCATTCCTGACTGATGCCTGACCTTAGGCCCCTTGGCCTTCTCGGGCCCCTCCACCCAACCTCTTACCCGGGGTGTACGGTGTGGTTTGGGATTATGTACTCATTCACGTCAGGATCATGTACCATATCGTACGCCTTCCCTTATGAGGCCCAGCCTCAGGCCCCTTGGCCTCCTTGGGCCCCTGGCCATCATCCTCACTGCAAGACGTTAAACTGCAAGCAGGTCAGGCCTTCCTAACCAATGCCTAACCATTAGGCCCCTTGGCCTTTTCGGGCCCCGGCCCAGGTCCTCTCTTACAGGAGTGTATGGTGTGGTTTGAGATTATTTCCCCATTCACGTCGTCTTATTCGTCGTACCGTACACCTCCCTTATTTGGGGGTATATTAATCCCCTCGTCTCATATGACGTTAAACTACATCTAGAGAACTATGTGTGGCTTGATTCCCAAACTCATGGGATACGTAGGACCACCTGAATGTCTAGGATTTGGGTCCATCCCCATCTCTCGGGAATCTTCATCCCATCTTGGCACCTTGGCATACCCTTCCTCCATGAGATGATTATATGGTGTGGGGTGGGATTATGTCCTCATTCACATCGGTCTCGTAATGACCACGCCATGTACCTCTCCCTCCTGAGCTGTTTCGTTGACCCCATTTTGGCAGTTCACCAATGTGCCTAAGAGTACTCTGGTTTATTACCTGGAATTAAAAGCTTTACTCAGACACGTCCACACCCACTTTCTAGGCTTTGTGTATCCCTGAATCAGGGCTTCCATCATCTTTCACACCCAGAGGGACCCCCAATAACGGCCTGGATACTACGCCCAAGGGCTCTCCTACCATTACAAGACAACTCCCCCGAGGGTTTCAGACAACAAATCGATAAAATCTCGCGCTGCGAATATGGTCAGCGGTCGATGCTCATTTGTTGTTCCCACCTCAGGCTAACGCGGTATGGACGCTACGTTTCCACCATGGTTAACAGTTTTCCTCTATCGCCACGCCACCCCATTAAGCCCAAAATTTTGGGTACATAATTCACACCCTTCATCACTTCATCGTGTCCATGTAGAGTCTTAGAACTCTTGGTACTTTTCCTACGTGCACGTTTGCGTGTTGGGGAAAGAAGCCGCATCAGAGGTGTCCTTTGAGGCTCTTTACCAACTCCCCTCCGATGGGCGCCCCAAGTTTTGCGATAAGGATGCCCCCCCTTGTTTCCCACACCGAGTTTAACTCACATGGGCTTAGGGATCAGGTTGACGTCTGCGCTAACTTGGGAAGTTGTTACCATTCATGGTCCGAGCTCTAAGACCATATACTAAGATCCATCCGGAACTACGTTCAGCTTTATTCCCATCCCCATGGGATATGTAGGACTGCCCAGATGCCTTGCCTTCGGGTCTAACCCATTTAGGGAGCTAGTCTCTCACCCTTGTTTCACCTCTTACCTCTATATAGGCCCCTCGGCCTAAGGTCTCCCTCTCTGAGTGGCATACAATGTGATGTGGGATCATGTATCCATCAATTGTGTTTTATAACACTGCACACATTCCCCTCCTAGCATCGTCTCTGCTACTTCTGCGCCGCATGATGATCAAATTCACGCATGGTCCTATCACGCGACCCTAAATTGTGACATTATCGTCCTGGCCGCCCGACGAAAAACTGCACTGCATTGTGATGACCTCGTTGTGGAGGACATCACGTTGGGTATTGGTCACGTGCCATGCCATTTGTCAACGCCTACCACAGCTTCATCCTTGTGGCCACACCATGGCCTACTACTTTAGGAATGTTTCTTCACAAAGAAAAACCCACTCACCTTAAAGGACAAACAAGATTTATCAAATTCGTCTTCTTTTAGTGCAAGGGCCATGCCCGCACTCCCTGTTTCCCATGGCATTGGTATCCTACCATGTCACCTTTCAGAAATACTTATGGCTTGATTCTCATCCTCATGATATACGTAGGAGCGCCCGTGAACTTCCCCGCATGCCCAGCCTAAACTTTGTGTTCGGTCCCTCGACTCGAGCATTTCCCCAGAGAACGCATGGTAAGTAGGTCTTAGGACCTCATTCACATTGGGTTTTGTTGCCATGTGTCCCTTGCTCCCTTTAACCATTTATGGTCTAAGGTCCATCAAGAACTATGTGAGGCTTGATTCTCATCCTTATGAGATACTTAGGAGCGCCCGGGCGCTTCCCCTCAAGCCCAGCCTAACTTCCGCTTTCGGTCCCTTGACCAAAAAACCTCTCCCAAGGAGGTTGTGCGGTGTGATATGGGATTTTGTCTTCATTCGCGTCGGGTTGTTCACCGCACCGCACACACCCCCTATTCCCATTCATGCCAGTTGTCTGAGTTACTCCACCATGTGCCTCTTCTATCTTCTCCCCCTATCTAATACGTCTCGTTGTTGTAGTCAGATGTGTTTTGACAAAGTCCGAAGTGTGGAATTTTCATGCGGGCATTCCCCTCATCCCATGACCAAGCTTCGTGAGCTCGCTATTTGGATCCTCATCCTCTTCCACATCCAAAAGGACCCTCGGAAAACATGGATACTAGGCTTAAGGGCTCTCCATGAATGCTAGACCTAAGGGCCCTCCAATCGTTTCGAGCCAACGTCCCTACGGATCTCTGACAACATTTGTGACATGGTCCCGTGTTTCGAACATGGTCAACGGTCGACCCTCATTTGTCTATCCCCATTCGAGGCTAACACAATATGGATGTTGGGTTTCCGCCATGGTCAACATTTATCCTCCATCGTCAAGCTTCCATCATCATGATCTAAATCTCGAGCGCCATGATTCACACATTTCCACTTCCTCATGTTCAAGTGGAATTCCATCATACTCAGCTCTTTCTCTTCACGCATCTAAGTGCGCTAAATGATCGTGTTAGTGTCACTGGGCTGGTATTCACCGAGTTTCCCTTTACCCTAACCTACCCCTTTTTGTGTCAGGAAATTCCCACCACTACTTCTTGTTTCCCACACCGAGCATGACTCACGTGGGCTTAGTAGTTTTGGCGGGATGTGTACCAACACGACCGGGCTTCTCATCATCCTGCATGACGTCAAACTACACTTTCAGAACTACATATGGCTTGATTCACATCCACATGGGGTACGTAGGAATGTCGGACCACTCTGCTTCGGGCCCAGCCTAATCCTCACTCTTGGTCCCTCGACTTGAAGAGTTTCCTCCGGGGGAACGTGGTGTGATTTGGACTCCAAGTCCTCATTCATGTCGGTTTCATATCTACCACACCACACGCTCCCTAATATCTTCCCTTTTATTCCACGTCCTATCGTATGATGTTAAACTACAGGAGTCCATATGTCCTCAACGCATGACACTAAACTGCGGTTCTACCCTAAACAAGTTCAGGATGCCCTGTGGTAATCATGGGATTCACCAGAGCCTCTACCAGAGAGGATTTCACCTGTCAGTGTTGGTCTATGACTGCACTGTGCTTCACAAGTACGTAAGGCTTGATTCCCATCCTCATGGGATACGTAGAGACACCCTGGTATTTTGCATGGGGTCCAGCCCATAGAAATCATTAATCCCATCCTTCCCCTTTCTGGCCCCCTTGTCGGACCCCTCGCTAGAGAGGCCCTATCTGATAGAAGTAATAATCCATGATCAAACCGATGCGCCCATATGGTGTACTCCCACCACGGTGGTGTAATTGCATGAGTGTTGGATTCTGTTCATACAAACCACCACTCCATATTTCACGCTCTGCGTGCCCCTTATTCAGACCCTCGTCCCCTTTCATGTCTGAAGGGACCCCCCCCCCCCAATGGCCTGGCCTCATGCCGCATCGGCTCACCTACCGTCTTGGGCCAACGTTCCGGAAGACTGGTCATGTTTGGAAGGACCCCCTAACAGTATGGATGTTTAACCTATGGTCCGCCAACTGTCCTGGGTCAATGTCCTGAAAGATTGACCGACAATATTTGTGACATGGTCCCGTGTTTAGAACATGGTCAACGGTTGACCGTCATTTTTGTCCCCATTACAGGATAATGCAGTAAGGATACCGCTTCTCCTCCATGGTAAACGGTTGTCCCTTATTGTCATGACATCCCCACAGTGCTCCGAATCTTGGGCGTCGTAATTCACGCTTCTTGTTTCCGTCTGTTCGAACTGATTCCAGTGCCCCTGGTGTCTCACCGTTCATACATGAGGGTACGCTGAAGAAACAATAATTCGGCTATTCTGAAAAGTTCCTTCTTCGGTCAAGCCTCTCCCATCTTTCAGAAATCCGAACTGGTAATCTGAATCCCGGATGCCCAGAGAATGGTCTCCACTCATATGTTAGGTGGGACGGGAAGGCAACTATCTCCTGTTTCTCACATCAGGCTCGACCCACGTGGGCTAGGGGAATTATCGCCGAATGTCCCGCAAACATTGTAGGGATGTAACGAGGTGATTCAAATAGTGGAAATCGTGTGCGCTATGGCATTCAAAACAATGATGGAAGAAATTGTAGCACGAAAGTACCAATAAAAGTTTTTTTGGTTTGTTACAATACCCGGGGGTCGACTCCCCCCATGGACGGGTTGACCCCGTAAAAAGAGCATTGCAGCTCCGCCACCCATTGGCTTGTGGCGTCCAAGGCTTGCTGCCACAAACTCATCTCTCGCTCCTCCTCAACAGCGGCGGGGCGCAGTTCGTCCGCCTTGGCTCTGGCCCTCTCTACCTCAGCCTGAATGACAACCATCTTTTCAGAAGCCCGCCTCACAAGCTCCTCTGCCTCTGCCAGCTGGGCCTTCAACCGGGATATCAGCTCAGATTGTGCATTAAGAGAGGCTGAGTGCTCATCCGCCTGGTTCTGCAGCTGTTGGACCTCGCTTTCAGCCTCCTGGAGCTTCTTGATGTTTGTCACCTTCCTCTACTACCAGCCCATGCTGAGCCAACGATCATGCTCCCGGATCTTCTCAGCCATAAGATTTCGGATGAGCACGTGAGGACGTTGGGCATCCACTCCCCCAGCGCACAGTTTGCGCAATCGTGAGCGGAGTCTGTCCATTTCGGCCAGCCATAGCTCTTGGGGGTGTCCTTGATGAAGCACGTGATTAGCTTCCACGATCGGCGGCAGACTATGCTGCTGTCTCCCACGTCGGAGGTCGTTTCGTTTTGGTCTGCGCGATTGGCAGGCTCGTACGCAGGATACGCCTGCAGGAAGTCCTCGGCGGGATATGCATCTGCCATTGAATCCGGTGTGACATCTGGCGCCGAAGCAGGCGCGACAGGACTAGGACTGGCCAGCCGATCCTCTTCATCGAATTCCACCTCGATGAACTTAGGCACGACCCTGCTGGTGGTTCTTCCGGTGATGATGTGTGTTGTAGCTTTGGGAGATGGGGGGACTATCTCCACCATCACTAGCATTCCCCAAGGAGGGACGCCACCATACATCCTGACTAGTCTTGCCGCAATAGCCCACGCCAATCGAAGAAATGTACGACAGAGAGGGACATAAATGTTAGTTGGCATGGTCTACTTATGAAGACAAGGAAACCGGTAGAGGAAAATTACAGAGATCGACCTCCTGGTGCTGCTCTTGAGCCGGTACTGACGGGACCCCGAGGAGAGGCCCCCCATATACTATTAGATGGTCTGGAGATTCCGGAGGAGCCACCTCGGGTGCTCTGGTCCCACCAGACGCCGAACTGGACGCAGCCATAGGCGTGGGTTCTGAAGGTCCCACATCATCACCCACCGAGGGGCGAGAACGAGGCCTGCGAACAAGTTCCTCCTGCATAGCTCAAACATCAGTGTGAATTCCATAGTGTCCCAAGAATGGACCATAAGGAAAGAATTTCGTAATGCTACCTCGAGAGCCTCTACGAAATCGTCAGAATCTGAGCCTTGATCTCCGACCTCGCCCTCCTCCAACGGGCTCCCTCCTCCAGCCTCATCCCCCTGAGAGGAGTCGTCTGACTCTTCCAGCAGGGGGAAGCACTCCCTCCGATCGGAGACTGACAACTATGGGGGGACCATTCGATTCAGCAATACCCTCACCCGGTCTGTCATTGGGTGAGGGACACAACTGGAGTGAACGTAATCCTCCAACTCGTCCAAGTATTGCTCTGCCTCCGCCGGAGACACCATGAAACCAGCCCGGACTGGGCATATTCCCAGTAACTCCATCCCGAGGTGATTTAAGTACACCCATATATCGAGTGGGATGAGGAATTTCCGGTTGACATACCAAATGTCCCAGGCTTCCGGGAAGATGGCATCCTCTGCCATGTCGATATGATGCAGACGCTTCCCCGGAGCCTGAGTGGATATCCTACGAAATCCCCTACGTGGCTGCCCCTCCGGATTTCCCTGCTCGTCCAGAATCATCGGATCCTCTGCTGCTGCCTGACCCTCGGCTGGTGCGGGTCTCGCCGCCATGGCAGCCCCGCCACCACGAGAGGCCCTATCTGCCCTCCGAACCCGACCTCAAGATAGAGGAGGCCCACAGTCACTGACCCGAATAGTTGGATACTTCAGCATCTCCCCTGGTAAGCAGCTTCCCAACTAATGGCATACTCCCTCAAAAATCCGAAAGCGGCGGTGGATGGAGGTAATGTGATTCGCATCTTCCCATCTTCTCATGTGAACATGAACCACAGCTGCCTCATCAGACACGGGTGCTCCTCGTGACGCACCTCCTAGTAGACCTGCGGGGTCAGTCGCTGGAGTCATCGGAACTGCCTTCAAACCGATGCGGGGTGTACGGTTCACAGAGTGTCTCACGATCTACTCGGGCCACCAAAACTCCACCTCGAAAGGCTAAGAGGTAAGCCCGATGTTCTTCCGTTCCCCGCCCGTCGTCAGTATGTATCCCCGTCGGCAATGGGATGGGGTGGAAATTAAACTCATCCGCCCTCCACACCCGATTCAGCACCATTGACACGGTCAGTTTGAACGGGAGGCTCCCGAATGCATTCAGGACGGAGGGGCGGAAGTTTGATCCCGGCGGAGAAATAGGGTTTGGATACTCATAGATCCCCCTGATGTGCGCCGCAATCCACCCATATAGGAGGTGAAAGGGCCCACATATCCTTGGCGGCTTCTTGACCTCGCTAATGTGCCGTAGCATTCTGTAGAGTTTGGAGAGCATTGGAATCCTTAGATTGACCCTCTACCCCATGGCCAACATGGACGCCATAACAAACGAGCTGGGCCACACCCCCATTCTTGTATCCCTCACCGGTAGAATCCAACAGCAGATGAGAGCCGCAATGAATTCTGCCAGCCTGACTATCGGCTGTTGTTCAGTGCTGACACTGAAACCCCAAGTCTTCCATTGGCTGTCCTCCACGGCCCTCAATTACAAGGGCCCCTTACCCTGTTGGGCCGCCCTCGGACAAGTTCGAGACCTCAGAGGGAACGCTTGATTCTCTGGGAAATTCAGAAAGCACTTGAACCATCTCTTAAGGTGGACATCCCTCACTGCCTCCTTGTCCTCTCCGAGGACGACTTCCATCATCACTGACTCCAGTTGCGGAATTTGATCTGTATCCTCTCACGCGCTCATGACGGGGAGGAACTCATCATACATGACCCCCAAGATCGGAACCCCAAAAATCTGGTGGACATCCCACAGGCTTATGCCCACCTCCCCGTGATGCAGGTGAAAGGTATTGGTCCTATACGACCATCTGCTCAGTAATTCTGGCGTCAGTTGTTTCAGTTGGTAAATGTGGAATTGGGAGGCTCATGCCGCCTCAAATAACCCACTCTCCTCAGCTCAGCCACAAACTCCTCGCATGAGGCGCTTACCCAGTAGGGCCAGGCCGAGTCATCATTAACGTTACCGCCCTGGCAGAGGTCCCACTCATCAGACCATCCTTTCTTCGAATCCTGCAAAGACGCCTTCAACATGGTACAGTAGAGAGGAGGGAACCTCTCCGGTTGCAGTGGTTTCCCATCAATATTGTTCATATGGTTGTAGTGACAGTCGGCGGTAACGGGTGTGAAATCCTCCTGCGCATGACCATCGACCGCCCTAAACCATTGGTGCTGACATGGTGTGATCCTGAACCAGCAAGATGGTTTGTGCCTACTCGCCTCAGGGATGAGACGTCATCCCTCAACCCGAAGCCGTACAATGGCAGCTTCTTACACTGCGAATAATTCTTCGGACCCTCTGATAGATGATCTATCAATGAAGCATGGTCCGAGTGGTTGCGGACCATCTCCCCAAGGCCTGGACAGTTGGCAATCTCATCCCGACGGGAGGCGTTTGCAAGCACCCCAAATATAGATTCTCGATGGGCCATTTCAGTTCCGTCACTCGAAAATATTTTTTTTCAGAACGGATCATGAAGCTGGATCGCAAAGACGGATCGTGAAGGTTGGTCGCGAGACCATGCAGCGGAGTCTAGCCTAGGATGGTAAACATGAGTTCACTTGGCATGGTCATGGAGTCAGAGACCTGCGGATCGCCGAGAAGCTCGATTCACGGAGAGCAGGAGCGGAGTATGCGGAACTTCGCAAAATCGAGAGCACAAAAATACAAGGATGTCGCGTGATGACAAAAGAGGTAGACCCCCCTATTTATAGGTGGCGACCCCAGAGCATCGCGGCGCGCCTCACCCGCGCGGAGCATCACAGCGCATCCGGATTCGTGGCCCCAGTCAGCACCACAGGCCCTCTTCGCGAAGTCGCATCGTAAACCGCTGTCAATTTTTGCGATTTTCCCTCAGACTTTGACCCTTCACCCTCTGCGGCTCCAAGTCTGAGGGGGGGCATTTTTTGGCACCAAAATATTGCACGAAATGAAGGGATGGAAAAGAAGGCTGGCATGCTACCTCACAAAGCACCTATGTGAAGCAGCCCGAGCATCGCGGTCTCGCAAAGCACCAGAGGCGGTAACTCTCTGCGAATGCATGTGACGTTCGCGAGCCCGCCGCGAAGCTCGGGAGGCGGTAACTCTCCGCGAACGATTTTGACATTCACGAGCCCGCCGAGAAGCTCGGGAGGTGGTAAATCTCAGCGAATGAGTGTGACGTTCGCGATCACGCCGCAAAGCTCCGGAGGTTGTAACTCTCCGCGAACAATGCTGACGTTCGCGAGCGCGCCGCGAAGTACCTGAGGCGGCGTGTGAGTTCTACTTCGCGGTTCCCCTTACCTATAAATACTGGGCTCCCCCTGAGTCCCAAGGACGGACAATCCGACCATTGGGCTTCTCCTCTCCCGAATCGCAAAGCACTCTTTTCCCCTGGGAATCATGAGCTCCACGTGGTACTTCTACTTCACGTGACGCCTTCGCTTTGTCTCGTTTTGATCCCCTCTTCCGAGAGGGATTCCCTTCGTGAAGCTCAATGGAATTCATGAAGGAGGGGGATTCCCAAGGGAACCCGGACAGTTGTGGAGCATTTATGCTTTGTGAAACACCCATGCTGTACTAGTGATCCCTATGCTAAGGCAGGATCGCTACACATCACGAAGCACACTACTTCGCAGCACCCTACTTCATGAGGCACCTCTTCTTCACGAGGCAGTGATCCGCGAATACTGTTCTACTTCGCAAAGCACCCTCCACTCACACCTATTCCCCATGCTAAGTCCAAGGCACTCCACTTCTCGAAGTACACTCCTTTGCTTAGCAATTCCTCTTCCCTTGCGACCCTCCACGTATGCACAATGTGATTTCAAAGTCCCACAGACAATACTACTCGTACCGTTGCCTCTCCTAATGCTTCTTCGCATATGCACGCTAACGGCTATTGCTTCTTCGCATAGCCACGCTAATGTAGACCCCTCGATGGTTCACTCTACAACCCCCTTTGACAATGGCCTTGCCAGTACCTTCCCTACCCCAAGGACCAGAGGGTACCGGTTATGTATGTCCTAGGGGTGTGGAGTGAACCCACCTCGCCTGAGCTGCAGGACGTTAAACTGCCAAGCACCACATCCTCAACACATGATGTTAAACTGTGTCCCGACCCCGTGCTTCGCACGTAGGGTCCCCCCAGCTCGGATATTTTTTACACCCACTCGCCTCCACGGGAATGGACTCTTCCTCACATGGAATGATACCCTCCTTGTCGGAGTGGCGTTTGTCCGCGGGGGAAGGGCCGCCTCAGAGCGTAAGCCCCCCTGGCCTCTCAAAGGATGACTGCACCCCTGCATCTCCGTACTTCCCCACTACCAAGGTCAGTGGAGGGTATGATAGGGAACGAGGTACCTCCCATCATTGGTCCCAAATCCCTCTTTCACTACGTTTTGTCGCACTTCGGGCCTCCATCCTTGAGTAAGTCCCAGCACCATGGGCCGCCTAACGCGTAAGCCCCTCTTCGCTTCTCACGGACGCATCCTTCGCGGCGTGATCGTCAGGTCCTTGCTGTCTCTTGTTTCTCACACCGAGCATGACTCATTGGGCTTAGAGTTGGCATTGTCCATGACAATACCTCGTCCAGCATGACGTTAAACTGCATGCCCTCATCCAGCGTGATGTTAAACTGTATACCCTTGTCCTGCATGACATTTAACTGCACACCCATTTGAACTATGAGGTCTTTGACCCATGTCAAGGCATGGTACGTAGGAAGCCTCCACGAGGTTCAAGACCACCCGTCATCCAATTCACGTCGAGTTCTACCTTCGTCCAACATGACGTTAAACAACATTTCAGTCCGACGGCAAGCCATTGTGACCAACCCGAATTACGAGGACTTTGATCCATGTCAAGGCATGGTATGTAGGAAGCCTCCCAGAGGTTCAAGCCCATCTCCCATCGGAAAATGTTCCCTCATTTATGTCGGTTCGTCGACACCCACCGCCATCCCAAACTACGGGGACTTTGATCCATGTCAAGGCATGGTACGTAGGGAGCCTCTACAAGCTTCAAGCCCATTGCCCATCGTTTATTCACGTCAGGGTTCACTACCGTCCTGCATGACGTTAAACTGTATTCCATCAATCCTTTGAACTATGAGGACTTTGATCCATGTCAAGTCATGGTACGTAGGAAACCCTCCCAAGGTTCAAACCCACCACTAGTGGACCCCGGGTCTACATTCACGTCGGTTCACCGATGAAACCCTTTGAACTACGAGGTCATTGATCTATTTCAAGGCATGGTACGTAGGAAGGCTTCTTGAGGTTCAAGCCCATCTCTCATTGGACCATGGTTCACTTTCACATCGGTTCGCTGACGAATACTGTCCTTTGAACTACGTGGTCTTTGATCCATGTTGCGGCATGGTACGTAGGAAGCCTCCCTGAGGTGCAAGCCCACCACCCATCGGACCAAGGTCGACCTTCATGTTGGTTCACTGACGAAGCCCCTTTGAACTACATGGTCTTTGATCCATGTCACGACACGGTACGTAGGAAGCCTCCATGAGGTCCAAGACCAACACTACAAGGACCCTCATGGTCCTCCTTTTTCACGACGACCTTCCAATGTCCAACCTGAACTACATGGTCTTTGATCCATGTCATGGCATTGTATATAGGAAGCCTCTCAGAGGCTCAAGCCCACCACCTGTTGGTCACTCCGACATTTTTCACATCGGTTCATCCACACCCGGGAAGCCTAGTTTGTAAGCCCCACACCATTTGGACCAAGGTCCACCTTCACGTCGGTTCACTTGCGCATCGGACCAAGGTCCACCTTTACGTTGGTTCGCTGATGACATCCATCGGGTCAAGGTCCACCTTCATGCCGGTCAACCGGAACCATCTCAAACTACATGGGATTTGATTCCCTGTCACGGGGATACGTAGGAGGTCTCTTTGAGGTTCAAGTCCAGCTTCACCGTAGCCCTTGCGATGGTCCCTTGCCATTTCCCCCTCCACGTCAGTCATCCATTCATCATCCACCCTGAATCTCACATGGACCATCATATCCCGGTGAGACCATGTCGGTCCGCTCTTCTTCACAGCCGCCCATGGGCTGGTCCTGGTATCATCACCCCCTCAAGGGAAATCTCTCAATCTGATCCATTCTAGCTAATGCTCTGATCGGGCTGATCCGTCTCCGCTGGACGTTAAACTCGCGGCATACCATGTGTTAAACACAGGAAGCTAAAGAAAACCTCAGATATGTGTCTATGGCATATAATTCCCCGTGCTCGATGTGGGATGCCTCGGGCTTCCATGCCCTCGAGAAGCCCTGCGACCATGGATAATAGACAGACATGCCAGGTCCCCAGCATCCAGACACACTATTGATGCCTCAACGTGACTAGTCCCCCGACTGAAGGTTGTTTCCCTAACCGGACCCTTTGGAATGTCCCGACAAGAAGTAGTGTAATTAACCTACGTCCATGGAAACATGGCACTGGGAAGAGTTTCACAAACAACGTATTAAATCTATGAGGGAGACCCGAACTAGGTGACGAGTTCCAAGGAGGAATCCACCGAAGGAAGAACCAACATCCCATCATCCCGTTTCGATCAAGGAGCAGACGTCCCATAATAAGGAGCGAATGTCGCCCGCCTTTGGAAAGCGGGAATGCGGGGTAACAGCGTAGCGTGTCCTGCTCCACGGACGGATGGATGCGCGCGCCCCGGCGAAAGCATCAGAAACAATATATTTTCTCATGAAAACACACCAATCAGTAGGTAAATGAATAGAATAAATGTTTTCTATTACTATTTTTTGATGTATTTTATATATTTTTACAAAAAATAAAAATAAAATTTATATTTCAAAACCCACTTATCATTTTATGTGAAAATAAATTTTTACAACCTCATTGTGTTTTCATTATATCAAGAGTTCTAGGGATGTGTTTTTATAATTATTAATTTATATGAATGATAAAAAGTTTATATTACATTTTTAAAACTATAGTGAATCCTAACTCAATCTCTACCATATTCACATTTTGATCAAAACAAGATAAAATATTTTTGTATGAAGAATATATTTTTTCTTATTATTTTTCTAACGATTATTTTGAAATTTAATTATAACATGGGTAATATAGATCTTATTGTTTCAAAAGATAAATATTAGTATATAAAAAAAATTTCTAAATTTAATGAGAATAAATGTAACTCTTATTTATTTGTGTAAGTAGTGAAAAAATGATGAATATCTTACAAGAGTTATGGAATTATAGAATTTCTAGAAATGTATTCTTTTTTCCTTGATATCTCATTCGATTCAAATCAAAATCCATCAGAGTATGTTGAGTTATAAATATTATCAGTATATATAATTTTTATTCAACTGCATTAAAATATAAAAATGAAATTTATATTTTTTTTAAAATGGTTGGATTTATTAAATTTTTCGATTAATTTTTCAGAAATTTTTTATTTTATTTTTCACTTTATTTTGATGACACCTCCTTCTATGCTTGTTGGATTGAAGCCCTTTTGAATGGTTGGAATGATGTCTAAATTATACTCAATTAACTCTTCTATAATATGATCTACTTCTATAAATTAAAACATTTAAAATTTCATTGTATATTTTATAAGAAACTCTACATGAAATGATGTACTATTTTTCCTTATCTCCTACCTCCAGTTAATTTCCTCTATGGAAGATCTCTCCATCTCTATCTATCCAACATTAGGTAACTCCATATTTCTTATACAATGGAAGGTGGGTAATTACACCATTGACAATGATATATTGCCTGTGTTTTCACATTTCCACAAAAGATTATTATTTCTAATGGTAGATCTATTTACATCCAACACATTATCATTCTAATGAAATGATATATGGTTAATTTTATTTTGTAATGGTATATATTCTTCTCCCACAATAGCAGCACATGATTGAGTCTTATTTGTGAATAGAGAATTATTCATAAGTTCAATTTTAGAGAATCTATTCCCCATAATGGTAGATCAATTGATTTTAAAAACTAATGGTAAATCTCCATTTTTTAACCTGAAAGGTGGTCTCTATTTCTAAAAGTAAACATATTTCTTCATTTTCAAGATAATGACTAATCTTTTTTAAAATCAAACTTTAGATCTCCTTATATGGAAATATTATATCATATAAAAAGGTATATATTTTAAAATATCCACTTCCACAAATGGTGCATTTCCCAACATCATATTTTTTCAGTGCTAAGCATAAAACACTGATAAAAGGGTTACCTTGATTAACACTTGTTCATATCACTAAGAAAGGTCACTTTTTTTAGCACTAAAAAAAACATTAATTGAGGCATAACTATTATCAATGCTTTTATTTTCACTGAGAAATGTAGATATTTATAAGTGTTGTTCTTAGTGCTTATGAAATATTCCTATAAAAACTAGTATGAATATTTACAAAATTATAAAATTTATATTACAAAAAAGTTCATTTGTATATGCTAATTAAAAAATTAATGTATACAATTAATATAAATATGATATATTAATATATATTTTAATAATCCAAATATTTATATATAATGTATTGAAAAAAGTATTTATATTATATATATATATATATAATTATAAAATTATAATAAATATATTTATTGATTTTATAATTATATATATTATTATATTATTATATATAATTATATAAATATAAATAATTATATTAATGTATTTATAAATATATTGAAAAATTTATAATTATATTTATTTATAATTATAATTAAATATAAATATATATTGAAATAGTTATAATTTTATAAAAAAATATTTATATGTTATGAATAAATTTATTATATATATAATTATATAAATTTTTTAATTTTTATACTCATAAATATGTATATAAATATATATAAGCATATATATTTAAATAATTATATAAATATATTTATGAATATAGTTATTTATGATTAGAATTATAAAATAAAAAATAAATATTTATATAATTACAAAAAATAAATATAATTCATATATTTATATATATATACATATATATAAATAAATTTATATTAATATATAAATGTATATAATTTTATATATCATTATAAAAATATATTAGTCATTATATAGAAGTATTAATCAATATAATTATTTGTAATTATAATTATTTTTATATGTTTTTATACTATTAAATAAGATTTATATTGAAATATATATATATATATATATATATTTTTAAATATAATAAATAACTATGAATTATATAACTTTTAATAAAAAATGAATCGCATTTTCGCAATTATATATATAAAAAAGTATCAAATTTATAAAATTCAATATATTTAATAGTTTATTATATACATTAATTAAACAATTCATGCATCTAATTAATATTAATGTGATATATTGATATATATTTTAATAATTCAAACAATTACATGAATATAAATTATGTATTGCTAATATTTTATATTTTAACATATATATTTCTATCAATGTCTAAGTGTATATATGGGTATACATTATGTTGTGTGTGTGTTTTTCATATCTGTATATATTCAATTTGTACATGTACAAATGTATGTATGTGTATGTATGTATATTTTCATGTGTACGTGGGATGCACATATATATAAAACATGTGTACATGTGTATATGTATGACATGTACTTAGTCAATTATAAAATTATGAATATATATACTATTTTGAAAAGTATTTACAAAAGTATAAGTAAATAAATATTTATATATATATTTATATAATTAAAAAATTATAAATATAA
Organism: Viscum album; assembly: GCA_963277665.1. Lineage (NCBI taxonomy): Eukaryota > Viridiplantae > Streptophyta > Magnoliopsida > Santalales > Viscaceae > Viscum > Viscum album. The sequence continues at coordinate 1,293,888,212 of OY728129.1, forward strand.
TTCTTATAATTATAATTATATATACTTTTATATATTATGAATGTGAAACCATGGATAAATCCATGGTCGGAAAAAAATTTATTAAAAAAATTTATGTAAATAAATATAATTATAAAAAAATTTAATTATATATCAAGAAGGCTTATCCATGGATTTTGAAATCGAGGGCTCCATAAAATTTTGGATAAAAGTAAAAGTACAACACAAGTGGAGGAAATGTTCAATGTTTGACAAAACACACAAAAAAAGATGCAGCATTCAAAACACACCATAGATTTTACCTCTTCTAATACCACCGCCGCCCTCGAGACCCCTCGAGTGGTCGGGTGACTCACTCACCTCCATGTCATTGAGTTTTCATGTGTGATGCCTTATATCCCATGGTCTCCTCCAATAACTAAACCTCATCCTAAGTAGCCTACATTACTGAGTCATCAACAACCTCCTCCTGAATTGCAGCCACCTCTTGAATAGCCTACACAACCTCACTAAAAGGTAAGGCATTAACAAAATCTTCCAAAAATGTATCGTCCTCTTAAATAGCTTTCATAACCACTCTGCAATGAAACATGTCCACAAAATCCTCCTGAATAGGATCTTGTATAACAAGACCATTAAAACTAGACTCAACATCCTCATTCTCCCTAAAATGCCACATTGAAATCTTAGTAGCAGCTCCCTCTAGAAGTGAAACAGTAGTTATTGCCTTCTCTAGAGCCATCCCCATTGAAGACCCTTCCCTGTATTAAAATACCAATAGATAATAACACATATTGTTGTAATAACCTGTATTATAAAGACCTTTCGGATTAAGCATTTCAAATTTAGGAGAATTAATTGATTGTAATATGAAGAAGAAATATGTTTTCCCATTGCAATGCCACAATATTTTGACATTTCTAGGGTCAGTATTTCAACATTATAATCCCTAAGAGAATCACCCAACTTCTCAACAGTGATGTCCAGTGTAATGAAAAGTCTAATTGGATTGTCTTTGACAATATGGTCTATTCAAGAATAAACACCAACCTTATATGGGATCCCACCGATAAAGGAAGTGTGATCACCAAGTTGTAAAAGTGGGTAAGACAACCGATCAATGTTCACTATTTGATGCCCAACACATGCATCCACCCTTTCCACTAGCACCTCTTTATTTTGAGCAATATTCATAATATTAAGATATCTTGATTTTTTTGGAACTACCATCTAAAATCCATCAGCATCAATCAATATCATCTTACCCTTAAATCGAGATGAATCCACTGCAACATGAACCATTTCCATGTTAACTTTATTTTGAATTGTAGTATCATGTTCAGAGTCAGTATCATCCATGTCAGCCCATGTTATTTTCATACCATCCGATCTACTATAAAAACTAGTAGCATCATCCTTAGGGGCCAGAGAACTACCACCATTCATGATAACAACTACATTTGTGAGTTGAGATATACTATGGAAGAGTACCACCAGTAAGGGAGTCTATGAATACTTTTTTAATAACCTTGTAAAATTTTGTTTCAACAGTATTATCTTCCTTCTTTATAAAGACAGTGTTTCTCCCTGTAGGGCCATTAACAGGTCGAGTCCTCTTTCAAATATAACAGGAATTTCCTAAGGATTTTCATGTAGGGAATTGTAGATTCCGTAAACATTTTTTAAACAGGTGACCATTGTTAAAACAGGATTTACAATAACTATGTAACCATTTATATTGAATAGAAAGTTCCTGATTCAGTTCACCCACAACTATAATAATTATATCAATCTGATCAGGATCTAGAGAAACCTCTACCAGTACACGAGAAAAATGACCATACCTAGATCTCTCTATTTACTTATCAACGTTGATAAGGTCCCCTATAGAATATGCAATTTACCATATAATTTACAGATTCCAAAAACAACCAACTAACACCCTCTATTATAACCCACGTTTGGGTGGAGGAACATTTGATCGTAAAGGGGTCTGAAAGAGGATCCCATTGCTAAAGAATAATAAACCTAGGCTTCCAAGGAAGCGGTACAAAACCCCAAGAAAAATTATAAATCTTTTGTGATGGAAATATGATCTGATACATATCGTTCCCAATAAAAATTTGATTCCAATAAACGAATCCAAATTGTTTTAGAAATCGGGCCTATAATTCATCAAGTGTCAAAGGTGAGTCCCTCTAAGATCCAAATACACGTGAAAGAAGAGATATGAGAGACTCTATGAGATGATCTTCAATAATTTTTTGATACACTTCCACAAAACAAATAGATCTGTTATTTTTGATCCACTTATTCAAAGGATCAAAACTCTGATGAAGATAAGATTAAAACTTGTATCATAAAGTTAGAGACGTTGATCGATCGATCATCAACATAGGGTTCTATTCATCATTCCTAATCACATCAACATGAGTCGAGTAATACCCAACACCTTTAAAAACATTCAATAGAGGGATGAATATAACCCTAATATAGAAATGTAAATCTAAAATATTATCCATGAATCAAATCTACTTTGAGCATGAAAATATCAGAAAATCGCCAAACAAGAGAGATCCCACATTTCCACCTCTTAGGGATTACTAGCTTGAAATATATAATTATATATTTATAATTATAAATATTATAAAATAATTAAAAATATATTTATTTATAATTTGAATTATATATATATAATTATAAAATAATAGTAAATTTACGTAAATAATAAATATATTTATTATATAAATATATATAATTATAAATATTTTTTAATAATATTTATAAATAAATTAATATATAATTTACAGAATAGTGTTAACCCCATGTTTTCTTTCGTGGTTCCAAGATTTATTGAAAATAAAATCACAGTGAAAAACATTATGGAATGGGATCTGGAGACCAGTGACATCCATTTCAAAAATTTCTAAGAAATAATCATCCATGGTAACGACCACCACCTAAAATTTTCATATTGCGACCCCACATCCATGTTTTAGGTTGCCGCTATGAATTTCCATCCACCCAATAATCATCTTATGGGATGGGATGCTTAATTCCGAGATCATGTCCTGATGTTCAACCTAAGAACTCGGAGTATACCTTTTTGGGGTTCTCTTTATTACACAATGGGTAGTAGGAACATTTCCCAATTCCCTATGAAATACATCCTTTCTATTCGACCAATTTATAATGTCATGTGGGGAAATATGGTTTTAACTAAATACAATGAAGTAGTGGTAATATCAACTAGAACCATGTGTCCCTTCATAGATTCCAAGGATGTCTACTCACCTTCATCATTTTCTTGTCAAAACTATGGTGAAAAGAAAGTTTAGATAGCTTTCATGTGGGTGACTATCCAGAAACCATCATCATCAAGGAGGAAATTTTTCCTTTATTACCTTTTTTGATTGTCATAATCGCATAACACACACTTTTACATGAAATGGAACATTTCATTAGTGATTGGATGATAATGACGCATAATGATATTTTTAAATGATGTTTGTGATGGTTTCATTGTTTGTGACAGATGAATAGATATTATTACTATTATTATTTTTATCTTGAGTTATCAAATCTTAATAATGGAAATTAATAAAATGTAATAGTAATAGAACATTACATTTTATTCAAATAAGGTAATACCATGCATGGAATAAGAGGTTCCACACATCTCCATCCTCAACCTGATGGAACTAGGGTTTCGAGTTTATTAGTTGAGTTTTTTAATGTGTTTTTTAATTTCTTTAAATGTGTCCAGATTTTGTTTTTTTAAAATACTACTCTTGAAAAGAGGAATCCCCTCTATTATATTTCTACCAAATTTTTTAAAAAATATTTTTATATATATTTAGAATTTTAATTCTAATTTTTTTTTGTTTATATATATATATATATATATATATTAGAAAAACTTATCTGCTATTTGATATTTAGAAGTACTTTCATTAAATCCGTCTAGATTCTGACAAAAACCCCTCACCCAGACCTCCCATTTACAAGAGGTCTTTCCTTAGAAATCACTCTATATTTCTTATGTGGGGTTCCAGTTCTCCCTTTACTATGCAGTACATTCATTATTTCCGATTTCGGACTCAGAAATGTTTTAGGTATGTGGCATTGAAAGACTATAAAATATAAACTATAATACAAATATAAATGAAATTCTAAACATGGATTAAACATATATAAAATTTTTTAAAATCAAAAAAAAATAACAAATGTTGAGGATAAATAATTTATATGCTTTGAAAGACACCAATTTGAAAAATAAAAATGTTTCATGTTTATGAATTTGAAAGCCTATAATATATAAAAAATAAGACCAAAATAAATTATAATTGAAATATAGATTAAACATATAAGAAATAGTTAAAAAAATAATCTCATTAAAATATTGATAAAAATAATATATAAGGTGTCGAAACCACCTATTAGAAAAATAATATTTTATAATATATGTGACTCTAAAATCCTATTGAATAAAAACTATAAAAAAATATAAATTAAAACAAAAAAATGGATTTAAGATAAAAGAAATAGATTAAAATAAAAATAATTTATTGAAAAGTGTTGATGAAAAACAATTTATAATATTTAAATTCCACCTATATGAAAAATTAAAATGTTTCAATTATGTGGCTGGGAAAGGCTAGAAATTATAAACTATAAGATGAATATAAATAAACCTCAGCATTTCACGGGGATGATTCAATTCACTAAAATTTTCTAATCTAAGAATGTCTGTGTGATAATCATTGGGGCATATCTTTTGGACACAGAACCATTCGTAGTTGCAAAATGGTTGTGAAATCCTTCATATATAAATACAAGGATATAATGAATCAAAGAGGTCATATGGCACTCTAAAATGAAAATATCATTCTTTCATCACAATCAAGAGTATGGAAAGCCCATATAAAGAATATGGGAAGTAGAATATGCATGAAATCCATTTCATAATAATTTTATTGATGTGGTGATATCCCAAAATATCCCTTTGTGTAACCCATCTTATGAAATGTAGTGGGCATCGTGCGATCAATTTCATACAAAATACAAGACATCAGATAATCAGTCTTGTGAAATAATGGGTAAATCCATTCCCCGACATGCAGAGAGTTGATGCAAATTTTGTATATGCTCCCCCATGTGAACATAGAACCATTAATATATCACGATCCCTCAACTACCCAAAATAATATTAAATAACTGCATAACCAGTTTTGTAATGAATAGTGGACAACAAATGGATGTAATAATATGATCAAATCCTAATGAATTTATTTGTTTTGATTCAAAATCTAAACATGAATAATATTCAAGGCTTGATGCACTATGCCAATATAATGGAATTCCACACTACACATATGAAATATTCATGCGCGCATGAGAATCTCAAATTTGTGATCGATATCGTTATGAGAAGTAGAAAACTATTCCATCCATAAAAACATAACATATCAAATATGAGAAAATATACCTTCCATAATAAAGTCCACATTCCATCACGAGACCCAGAAATGTACATGAAAGGAATCAAATTCAAGCAGATAAAATGTCCCTGAATGTTTGTCATTTCATCACAAAATCCAACACTGATCATGTGACACACCATAGGAAAACAAGATGGCTGACCAAGATAAGTCAGGAATTCCATCAAAAGATCCCAAATTGATCTTGTGGTACACTCACATACAACCGAATGAGAACCCTCGTGCCATTTTATTTTTCATCGGAAATTTCCTAACAAACCACCTGAAACACATTGAAAATATAGAGGGATGATATTCAAAGGCAGAGACACCTAGTGGTCATGAAGATCATGTGCCATATCATCATTGGAATAATAAAATACCTTGGTGATATCTAGGAAAACCCAAAATACCTCCGAACCATTTCAGGATAAAATTAAGGTGATAATGGAGAGTATGTGAGAGGTGTTCATGGTTACTGAAGGACACACAACATGCTCCCTGGGTGATCCACGAGATGCAGCAAGCCTTTAAGTTCATGTCGGCCTCATATCGTGAAATCCCTTTGTCTTTTCAACAACACCACACAAAAGTTCCCGAGTTTGTACAGTAAACCCCTTAGCATTCTAAGCACATCAGATTTTCCTATTCACTACATGATTGAACATTCTCTATATGATCCATAATGGTCACACGAGACACCACAAAAAAGTAATTTAAAAATCATAAATATTACCCATGAAATCGTGCATCATTCGCAACCATTTTCACATAAAATGATGTGGATTGAAAGGGAAGAGGCAAGAGGTTTTATCAGTCAGATAAATGTATCTGAACCACACCACACACCCATTGTGTTGTCCCATGAGACACCTAGACAAAACATCCTAGTCCCAGGAGAATTCATGATAAGTCAACTGATGTCCTGCGAGCACCTTCTAATTGGAAACCTGGATCTTGAAAAACCCATTTGAAATCTAAACTTGACAATATGGAATTATTTTGACATGTTTTCATCATAGAATGAGTCCCAATTAATTTTCTATAATCGAATAATGGTAGCATTGATGGAAGAGACTTGTGGTCACTAAAAATATGGGAATACACTCAGAGTGGTCCACGATAGAGAATCATAATAACACATAGCACTAAATCACTTCTTCCACAATATCATAGGCTTGTGCAATATATGACACATAATGAACGATACAACAGGCAAGTTGATGCCTAAAAATTTCCCAACCCAGTAAAAAAAATGCAATACTATCACACGGGTTGGTCTCTGAGACTCTGGATTCTTGATCATTGAATGATTTGATACTTATCCTATATGGATTTCTCAAAGCAACTGATCATGCGACCTGTAATTCTATGATAGGTAATACACCAAAAGAAGTCTATATACATCGTGTTCTATATATAAGGTTCTTCGTGTGATCATTTATAGATCACGCGAAGGACTTCTGGAATGACTTGCAATGAAAATACCACATTTCGTCTAGATCACATGAGACTGAATGGAACTAGTATAGAATAAACCTAAGTTATTCTCAGTGCAAGAGGTAGAGCTGAGATTAAAAGTGGAATACTTAAGAGAAAGATATGCTTGATGTACATCATGTGATCCACTTGAGTCTCACAAAGACATATAAAATACGTATAGCATGTCAACTAGATCTCATGACACTCCACCAATATGTCCTCTAGGACACTCTCAATACTCCATCCATGTTAGATAAAACCACATGGTTCCCACAGTGGACACCACATTGATCCCTATAAACCCTCTAGATTTATCATCCAATACCTGTGACATATTGATGACATTTAAGTTGATAATGGTGGTTTCTCATGATATAATAGTCTTTTAAAAGCATCTAGACTTGATAACAAATCTCCCACAACACCCTCTAGGCAAATCATCTACTACTCGCGACACCCTCCAGACATGTCAGAAAAGTCCTGTGATGTATCATATATGTGTTAGCCAAGATCCACAAAAAACCTTTGACTATTAGATAATGAATCTTAGTACACCCTCCATATTTTTCAATACAAGTCATGAAATAGTCCTTAGGATATGAAAACCGGGTCATATGATACCTTCCATACATGCCGACCAAGTCTCGTGATGTCTTCCAGAGGTGTCAGCCATGATACATGACACCCCTTGGACTATTACATAATGAATCTCATAGGACCCTCTACATGTATCAAACCAATTCTTGTGTTTTCTCCCAGGTCATGAAAACTAGGTTATAAAATACCCTCTATATAAGAAGGACATGCCAATAGGTAATCTGAGGACTTGAGGGCATTGTCTATCCTCAGCGAGTATTCCCCGAATATAGGGAAACATAAGTGAGTATGCCTCGACATAATGGAAACTATAGTGACCTTCATTCATTCCATATCCAAGATACATAGGTTACCTCTCCCTGTGGTTCGAGACCTATGTTGATCATACAGGGAAATCCTTTAATCTATTTCTTTTATTCAAGGCTATGAAATTTATTATTTATTGTCCCATGTTTATAACAACGAGCATGTCTCACATGGTCCTAGGGAGTAGATATGATCATATCATCTACATTATAAAACCCCAGAATAGAACATGGAATCCTCATTATGTAATCCCTAACATAAACCGAACTATAATGACTCTGATTATGGCTATAACTAGGATACATTTAATTCCTTCCAAAGGCCTGAGCTCAAGTAAAACACCCCTTTCAGTATATGTCATTCCATGACTCTGGGGCGTCACCCAACATGACTCAATTAGTCCGTAGATATGACCACCCTATCTCATACATCAAAGGATAAAGAAACCCATAATGCTATGGTGACACTAAATCCTTCAATAACTAGGATACATTGGATGTCTCTCAATGATTTAAGTCCCACAATAAATCATCTTAAGTAAGTCTCCGAACATAATCCCTACATCATAAGAATTAAAATGATCATTTGACATCCCTTTATTCTCACACCAAGAATGGATCATGTGAAGATTAGGGATTCATGATAATTATACCATTTTCACTATGAGTCTCTATAATGACATAGGAAACCCCAATATTGTAGAACTACAAAGAATCTAATTATCTCTATTCTCAAGAAATGTAGAACACCCATTTAGGTGTTCGAGCTAAAATAATTATTGTCTCAATACCCGAACTTATGTCCTCCCTGCATGAAATTAAATTACACAGGACGAACAAACGACATGGGTTTTTATTCTTGCGACAATTAGGATATATAGGAATACTGATAATGGATCAATCAATTAATCTGAATATTATCTGATTCCTTATATGGAATCTTGTTCTGAAACACTCGGATATACAGATTCGATAAATATGAAACTATAGATTTTTGTAAAATTTTGAAGAACCTATGATACATATTGATATACTATTTAAAGAGATACTAGTATTTATCATATGAAATAGAACTAACATATAGTCATTTCATTAGCTTAAATGGTACCATATAATGATTAGGAAGTGAGTCAAGAACATATATTAAAATTTTAAGAGTGTCCCAGAGTAGACAATAATCTTCTCCAAAATGGTGTTATTAGCCTAACCTCCAATCCTCTCAACCAATGGGAGTCCACAAGAGTCGATGATTTTGAAATCCTAGAAGAAAAATGGCCATTGGAAAGAGTTTCCATACCCATCAATAGTTGGGGGATGCTTTGGATGTTTCCAGGGAAGATGAAACAAATGGTAAACCTGATTCATGAGATTCAACAAGGCCTTACAATATCCCTCAAACAAACCATAAAAGGGAGAAAATACCCCATCCACAATGATAATGTATGAAACAAAAATTATGAACATGGAGTGATTATCTCCAATAAAAATGGATTGGGTTATAATCTTATTATCCATGTTTCATTCTACTCATATGAAAAAAAAAATTCATAGGCTCATCATGGATCTCCTAGAATAATTTCTTTTTCCAACTATATATATAAACAAAAAAATAAGACCAACAGAAACCTAGATTCTTGTATGTCCATACACACATTGACAAGTCCACATAAGCAGGATGGCCAAAAAGGAAATACTTGAAAATTGTGTTGAACAACCATATTTGATCAAGCATTTTGATTCCCACAATATAGCATTGATTGATTACATTGTTCCCTGTTGTATTCTTGATTGTATATAATTCTCTCATAAATGGACTCCCAAGCTAAGGAAATGTCTTCATTGTCTATCATTTTCTCTAGTAACACATCTTTTTTTGTGACCCCCATGGGTCACAACGTGATCTCACATGCTCGAAAGCTCTTGGGGTGGTTAGAGAATACAATGGTTCAGGGGAACCAATTATATGGTATAATCTTGATCATGGAATCTACCCATGACATTCTCCAATCATGGAAGCTGGTGAATCCACATCACCCATCAAAGGCTACTGCTAATCTAGTAGTCCTAATTGTTATGAAAATATAATTTAGTTTATTATCTATAGAGAACGAAAACTGGAACCTTTCATATTTGATAAAGGTGGATCTAGAATCCGGATACAACTCCCTTTTGGTTCAGGTGCCATTTAGGAGGGAATCTATATACTACCATCACCAAAACCATCCCAATGGTACCCAGCAGTCTCCTAGTGAGGTTATCATCTGACACACAACATCAAATAATTCCTATGAATGGGATACAATTAAAACTAATTGGAGGTGGGAGATGTTTTATATCTATGAGATGAATCATATCCCCACTCCCACTGATCATACATGCTGAAATACTCCATAAGTAACCAGAAACTGGGATCATATACCTGCTAGATCAGAACAAGTCTATCGGAATATTATTAAAGAAAACATGGGGAGGCTCATACTCTCACCTTGTACACGAATCCCATCGGTATACTCCTATGGAATATGAAATAAAGAAGTGGGAACATATCCCCACTACGATCGATGATATATGTAAAAAGATAATTGAGATGGGGAATGTGTAGGATTGTATCCCTATAAACACTTTTCTAAAATGACATTTTATTTTACCAATAGCTGAAGAGATTCAATAGTATATTCTGGCATTGCTATAGAAAAAGGTAGAAGTGGATACTATTATACCTATAACCAGGAAAACTAAACACTCTGATCATTGCAAACAAGTGGTTGTACCAGGTAAAGCGCGCATCCTTTCTCCAGGCCAATAGGATTATAAACATATCTCAATAAATGGAGATGAATAGGACCAAGATCATATTCTCATTCCAATTGGGGATCACCAGGTGAGATCATTACATTCCTTATGATAGAGAAACATTCTTGTTGAAAACGTCCTACGGTATATTCCAAAGGCCTAGGATCGGGCTCATACACCCTTTATGGCTAGGTCTCACCATGTGAGAGGGGAACAATCCTTGGGAAATTATCATATTCCTATTGAAAAATTCCAATTCCATACTCTAAAAAAAGATCATGAATACATCCCCATATTGGCTGAGGATATCCAACTGAGAATAAACAAAGACTCAGGAAATGCTCATATTCTTTTCAGTGAATCTGCCTCGTATGATCCAGAAAATTACGGAATCAAGGAACATATTCCTACTTCTATCGATGAATGACTCTACAATCATATTTCCATGGAAATATAAGAGGAGTCTCATATTCATCTCCCATTCTAGAGGTATGTTGGCATATTTTAATGGGGAATTCATATTTAGACTGTGATCATATTAATATCCAAACTGGGGCTCACCATGTGAGATAAATGCACACCACGAGCCATGCTCATACCCCTTCCATGAAATACAAGTGACATATTCTTAAGGATCAATATTGAGCACAAAATTACACCTTGAATGAGGCACAAAAAATGATAATAAAACATGTTTCTAGACAATATCATTTCCTTGTCAATAATGAGACAACTTAGTGGCATATTCGAATAACTTCTCAGCAACAGACTCATACACCCTCAGTATTGAGTGGTTATATATATGTTCTGGTAGCCTTCACACAATAGGCTCATATCCCTGCATAATCAAAAAAAGGTGGTTTTCATAATCCATACATGTTAAGGAACATGGCTCATGTTCCTAATCATCAATGTTCTAGTGCCCTTGGGGTCATTTAAGACACATTCTCAACACTACAATGGTTTCCCAACTCTTTTATTGAGGTAGAAATAGCATTTGTTTATTACAATTATAGTCCTCCTCGTGGTAGTGTGGAGATAGATCCTAGGGACTCAACTCCTAGAATCCACCATATAGAAGGGTGAAACAAACTCTAACACCTTCATATAGGGAGGTACTTGAAACTCGTGTGTTAATGATATACATTTCCCCATAAACTCCTAGCAACACTCAAATCCTTTCAAAAAAAGACTATCAGATCCATCTTCTATGGTCTGATTGGATAGAGGCATTTATTTATGATGAGAAGGAGGCCGACATTTACATATTAAGATAGTTATCTAGAAAACCCCTCTCCATATTGTTTTGGACCCTTTCTACTCCCATCAAAGAGATCTCAGATGATATTGAAAAGAAGTGCATTCCTTACATACACTAAAATATGTAGGATAGTCATCATTACATAAAGTATCAATACCTACCTTATCTAGGATATGTGTTTCACCACCAAAAAATAATTATACTTTGTGGAAAACTCAAAATAGAAACTATCTTCATGGACAGGGATCCAAAACCTGAAAATACTAAGAAAAATCTAAAACATGATTTCCACTATTGCAGCATGACCCTTCAACAACTGATCATTGAATCCACCCCATGCATCCATATTTGTGGATGGGGATATTATGAGGCATTACACTTTTTCTCTCCCTTGGAACATCAGATCCCTTTAGAAACAACATCCTACAATGTTATTGCCTCCGGTGAAATTAGGGGACTAAGTAATGCTCGGGTTAGTTGGTCACTCCAACAGATTGCCCCGTTACAACTGTGCCAAGATAACATGGATAGGGAGCTATGATAGCAAAATTGACAACGAGATGGTCCCCTCATGATTATAAGATGACAATATAAATATGGAAATTGAATTTTCGTTCATTTTGAAACCTTCTCATAATGAATAATTATCCACACGGGCTTCCATCGCACCCATCTCATATGTGATCACATTTTCACCACATCACCCAAACCAAAGTACTACAATCTATAGCACCTTACCAGGAGTGGAATCTACCCCTTGAGCTTAGATAATACCTATAACTTCCTCCACCCTAAGAGTCATCAATCCCGAAGAGGATTCAATACATACCCTTTGCAGCTATTGGTTAACCCCAACCTGCTGGGATGTGGTCATTTATATCTCAATCATCATCACCATGATCATTTCCCCCCTGAGAGGACCCTAGATACATCAGTGATGATTCCAGATCACCCCCACCCCAGTAGACTGGGGGAATTTATATCTATATTTATGCCCAAGGAATCATAAAATCCCCAACTATAGGTATTGAATCCTAAAAAAATAACCAATGAATGCCAATGGAGACCCCAAAAAAACCCCACCCCATAGGGATAGGGGTATTTTCATCATCATCATCCCCAGATACGGAATAAATATTCTATATCATGGGTGAAAGAAACCAATGTTCATAATCCCACATATTCCTCCCACCAAAAGATAAACCTCTATTGGTTTGGTCTTGCTTGACAATCATGATTGGAAACTCACTCAACATTATTGTTCATAGGATAAGATAAGTGGATCATATAAAAAGGGAATTAGGCCTCACTAGGATTGGAATCCAAAATTTTCCAACAAGGCCAAGGGTTCGAATAATGACCCTGATAGAAGTTGTGTAGAATAAGTCCATTACATAGAATGTAATGGCACAACCAAGACTTTATGATATGCCTATGTGAATGTCGTCACATACAACATGATATATCTTGATCAATACTCAAATGTAGAGGGCAAGAACACGGAACATGTACCCAAGGAGGAGGGTGATTTGGACGCACCAAATGAGGCTGTGTGCACCCAAAACCAAAGAATGCTTCAAAATTTGGAACATCTGAATAATGAGTTTCCACCTCCCCATACATGTAATGAAAAGGGAATGGGAAAACGTACATCTCGGTTACTATCTATATAGAAACTTTGATTTTTATTTCATTTATAGACCTGAATTATTACAAAAAAAGAACTTAATACAACTTAGATTATCAAGTGCTCTATGGTATTTTAGAAATTATGTACATTACATGAAAACTTAAAATATGAAAAGAATTTTTTTTAAAACTTATTTAACAAAACCAAAAAACTCCATCATCCTCAACACTTCATTGGATAACCTGGGGACATACATAAGAAAGGGGTGAGCTATAAAGAAAAATTAGAGAATAAACATTGACTAACATGAGGATAATAGTACATGTTAGGAAAGGAATATCAATGAGGCATTAACAACATGAATAATAAGGTATGATATAGAATGATAATCATAACATGGTAAATGTGCTGACAATATAAAACATGACATAAACATTAGTCAAGGATTATTGCACATGGAGGATCATGATTCAAGCCTCATTACACATGGAGGTGAATGGGTCAAGGCCAATTTTACATGCAGGAGGAT